>OX459038.1:22948478-25534298 GCA_949775005.1 Orthosia gothica | reverse complement strand
AAAAATCACTTAGATTTCCCAACAAGCTAAAACAGCCCACAACCAGCTTACCAACGACAAAATAAAATCAACCTTTTTTATAAACAAAATAAATGTACGAGTACGCCACATCCCCGTCCCTTCAAAGGTACAGCCATTTTGAGTGGTTCATTCGATTTTCAATTTCAACCCAATCACTGCGCAGCCGGGTTGAACTCCGGCGACAAATTGGGTTCCGTACCGTGCAGTCAAAGGCGCATGTTATCAGGGTACGAAGAGATGTAGGGATATGAAGATTTAAGGATTAATGACAAAGTCAGTAGTGTATTATTGGGCATTCTATGCCACTGTCGGCAAGTAGCTCGGCCAGTGCGCCTCGCTACGCGACAGTGGCATAGAATACCCAATAATAAACGATCGACTCGACTGTGTAGTATATTAGTGTACTCACCTGAAGATCTTGTAAGAAATACCACTGGCTACCAGTAGCTGGGCGAGTACGCATTACTACATAAAGTAACGCTGAATAATGTAAGTACGATCGCTTCTCAAACGATCACTCTATCGTGAAAAACATGACTGTGTAGTATATTAGTGTACTCACCTGAAGATCTTGTAAGAAATACCACTGGCTGCCAGTAGCTGGGTGAGTACACATTACTACATAAAGTAACGCTGAATAATGTAAGTACGATCGCTTCTCAAACGATCACTCTATCGCGAAAAACACGACTGTGTAGTATATTAGTGTACTTACCTGAATATCTTGTATGAAATACCACTGGCTGCCAGTAGCTGGGCCTAATACTTCATCGCAACAGAATGTTTGAAGTATGTAAGTAAAACAACAGTCTATTCATTATACTTTAATTGTATCCAATAACGTTACAAGTTTTCTCATGTGTGTAACAACAGTCAGTTATCGTAAAATTTTGGTTGTTCTGGAAACAATGTGTCAGCCGAACGGACGAACTCTTGCAGTTTTCGCCACTGAGACGAATCCGCGTTGCTCTGGAACTTAACACGAACGAGCGCCTTCTTCCATAGCTCTTGAGAGTCGGTGAGGCGCGCGTCGCTAGCCTTGTAGACCTTGCAGTCTATGTAGTATTCACCGACCGTACTTGCTGTTCGACGCTCGCAACCGTTGGCCACACGGCTTACGAAGTACGATGGCAGACCAGATGAACCCGTGCTGTGCTCTGTGTCATTTTCATGGTTGCGACTGATACCAAATATATCAGTGCTGGTATTTGATAATTTGC
This sequence comes from Orthosia gothica, assembly GCA_949775005.1. Classification (NCBI taxonomy): domain Eukaryota; kingdom Metazoa; phylum Arthropoda; class Insecta; order Lepidoptera; family Noctuidae; genus Orthosia; species Orthosia gothica. Next base: position 25,533,057 of record OX459038.1, on the reverse strand, counting down.
TGAAAAATAAAACTGATGTTAATATGTTATCCTATTAAACAATTTATATATTTATCATTTATACTAATTAGGGTAATCTCTGGAACTACTGAATTGAAAATAGTTTCTCTACTAGAAAGCTACATTATATTTCCTGAGTGACAAAAACTGTATTTTGTTTAGAATTACACCTGTGCAAATCCAGAGCAGGGCGTTAGATTAGGATAGAATATTAAGAACACATAAAAAATACACAAAAATAACAAACGAATTATTTGTAAAATCTATAAGACATAAGACTTAATTAATAGAAAGCAGCATTAATAGAGTTAATTCAAAATAAAAAATCGTTTACCTTGTGCGAATTGCATGAGTCGATGGTGAATCCGACTTGCGTTTCCCACTGACTTGTTGGTTTGCGAGTTGGTTTAGTTTTCTGATCAAGTGTTAGAGCTGGTTGACTATATTCACACTCAGAATCAGACCTGAAACAAAGATATGAAATGTTTTGTTTAAATCATGGCATGCTATAAATATACAAACAGATCACGGGTCTCAGTAAACACTTAAAATATTTTTACCCGACTGCGCTAGAAGGAGGGTTATATTATACTTACATTTTGCCAATCTGCAGTTAGAATTTCACTGAATTGATTTGATGAATATTAATACTGGTATTGACAACAACTCGAGATTTACACTATCTAATTATAACTGATGGTACAGAACTTCTTATAGACGACTTCCACACTTGCAAACTGCAATTAGATTGTTTAATGTACTCCAAAAACACGTAGCTTATAAAATCGATAACGCATTATAATTAATTGTTTCAAAAATTACCTCATTCAATCAAATGTGATACTATAAATCGTCTTTTTTCCTCGGACGTATAATACCAGTTCAAAAATAAAGACTAAGCAGTTATTACTCGTATACCTAGTAGCGGATGACGATTTGGCGATGCAGCGAAATAACGTAGGGTTGACGAAACGAAACAGTACTTTAGTAACAAATCGAACGGTGAGCTATGGGCAGCTCGCTGTCCGACCGTTCAGAATCCGTCTGAATCGAGCCCAAGTCGTCAACGGCGCGCCCCTTTCGTCAATGCATGATTTTTTGTAGAGCATTAAAAAAAGAAAAAAAAAAAAAAAAAAAAAAAAAAAAAACTTTGTAACAAATAAAAAAGTAATCAAGTGACTTAAATATGACCTTTAGTTTATTGTAAAAATGCATAGCAACTAAGTTTATTAGTAAAAAAGAGTTTTTTCATATTTTTCATTCTCTGAAAGTAGGTCTAAAGTTGCCTATGGAGCAGGATGAAAGCTATACTTTTTATCCCTAGGAGTTCTATTTCAACTGAAAACTGTCAAATTATTAAAAAAAACCAAAGGAGCATAGATCGGGCGACTTAGCAATGAGATTCTTAGATATCCTTTGGTTGAACGGAACAATAACAACGTAATTATCTGAATAGGTAACATAATGTTGAATGCGTGTCAACCCTACCTAAAATAGATGATTGATGCAAACGACACAAAACGACTTAGTTGACCCAAAAAAACAAATACTTGCGCAATAAGTATTATAATACAAAATATGATACTTATACATCTTTTAAATTTATTACCTAAAATCAACGACGGAAGCCTGCTCAAAAGACGTTACTTATGGTTAAATATTTTTGTATTAAATTAATTATTTACCTAAGAATTTGGGCAATTGACATCTGGATCATTCTTAGGTATAAACATTTTGCAGGTAATTTTATACACTTTTTTTTGTATTTTTTTTTTTATTCTACTATCTGAGGGACGAATTATTATTATTATTATTGTGCATTTCTCTTTCCAGAAACAATTATTTCAACAAGCTTCTCGAATATTTTATAAAGAAGAGATTATTAAACTAGAGGACTAGCAGCAAACTTTCTAATCCGGATGACTAGACTATCCATTTTATTGAAGGTAATTTTGTATACTATATTTACTATAATTATTTGAACTGGGCGCCTAATTAATAATATGCTTTTCTCTTTTCAGGACTATTTTGTCAAGCGACTCGAATCTCGCTAAATAAATAACTACAGCAAATTATTGACCTCTGGATCATGCCTAGGTATAAATATTTATATTTTGCAGATAATTTTATGCACTTTTTTGTATTTTTTTTTTTAATTCTTAAATCTGAGGGGCAAATTATAATTATTGTGCATTTCTCTTTCCAGAAACAATTAATTTGACAAGCTTCTCGAATATTTTATAAAGAAGAGATTATTAAACTAGAGGACTAACAGCAAACTTTCTAATCTGGATGACTTGACTATCCATTTTATTGAAGGTAATTTTGTATACTATATTTACTATAATTAATAATAATAATAACATTCCAAAACTTTCACACAACGCTTTCTAGTCCTAAACTAGCAGAGCTTGTGTTATGGGTACTAGACAACTAATAAACATACTTATATATTTCTAAATACATACATATTATAGATAAATTACACCTAGACACAGAACAAATGATCGTGCTCATCACACAAACATTTGTCCTGGGTGGGAATCGAACCCACGACCTCCGTCACTAATCACTAGACCAACAGGCCAGCCAATTGAACAATTATTTGAACTGTGCGCCTAATTAATATTATGCTTTTCTCTTTTCAGAACTTATTTTTATTTGGATGTCAATAATTAGGTAATCCTCCTAATACTTTCTTCAGTTACTGTATACTTTTACTTTTTCTCTTTATTTCTGTAGTTTTTTTTTTTTCTACTTTTTTTTGTTTGATTACTTTCACAAGATCACTAATTTTAGTTCTTAGTATTATTCTTGTTATACATATTATACTTAGAAACTCTAATCTTTTAGTCAAACGTTAAGTACGTTATAGTAACGATAAGTTATATTAAATTAATCAATAATGCCCCATTGTTCAGTTTGTAATATATTGGTAGATAATAGTCGATGGTCTGGTCATTTACGTAGTAATAATCATAAAACCAATAGTGCGACCACTGTTTTTGACAATGTTGCAATTATTAATTCTGCATTTAAAAAACGAATCGTTAGTTACAAGATCACCGCAACTGGCGAACAAATAAATAATTTTCCTGAAATGTTTCTCATTAATATTAGTAGACAAGTTAAAACTTTAATAAATCAATCATTATTGAAACATACAGCTCTGAAAATAAATTTTGAACTTTTTTCTTTTTTTCTAATGTTTAAAAATGATCAAAAAGAAATAAAATCATTCGCCACAAAAAACATTATTGTTAATTTTAATTACGACTTTGATTCGATTTATAAAGCAGTGATTGATTTATTGTTAAAGAAAATTGAAGAGTTTCAGGAGAGAGATAGCGGTTGGACATTTTTAAGCAATTCCCATGTAGAAATAAATATTAATAAATATCAACCTCTCGGCGGATCTAAATTTATAACTTTACCGAAATGTATAAAAAATAAAAAAGCTTGCTTGAATATTCGTAACAATGATGAGTATTGCTTTTTATGGTGCGTAGTAGCGGCTCTGTACCCTACTAGCCAACATCCCGACAGAGTTTCATCTTATCCTTACTTTCAGGATGTTTTGAACGTTGATGGTTTGACATTTCCGATAACATTTTCAGACATAGCTGTCTTTGAGAAAAATAATCCGTTTTTGAATATTTACGTGTATGGTTTAAAAAATAATAAAACTATCGTTGGACCTTTGTATTCTACATCGAATCATAAATCTAAGAGCATCCATCTATTGTTCTTGGAAAATAATACTAATACTCATTATTGTCTTATCATTGATTTACCTCGTCTAGTCAGAAATCAGATAACCAAACACCATGGTAAACTGTACTTCTGCGAAACGTGCTTATTGTTTTTTCCAACGCGCACCCAAATTGATTCACACCTATGTGGAGGGATTGCCACGGTATTACCAGAAAAAGGAACATTTTTAAAGTTCAAAAATTACGATAGAAAACAAAATGTTCCTTACGTCATATATGCTGATTTCGAAACGATACTTGAACCGATTTCCGGCGAAGATTTCAACACCGCTAACACGTCATATTCTCACCGACACGTGCCGACTGCGTTCGCCTATAATATAGTGTCATCATTTAACGATACGGTTGGTGACTATAGAAGTTATCGCGGAAAAGATTGCGTTTCAAAATTTATACATTTACTGACTGAAGATGCTAAAGCAATACACAGAATTCTCACTCAAAACGAGCCTATGATATTCACAGATATAGATGCTCTTGATTTCAAACGCGCTGTTAAGTGCTACGTTTGTGAAAATTTACTGTTGAAAGATAGAGTTAGGGATCACTGTCATATGACAGGCCGGTACCGGGGTGCAGCACATCGACACTGCAACCTACAACTCAAAGTACCAAAATTCATCCCAATATTTTTTCATAACTTATCCGGATACGATTGTCATTTATTTATTAAAAAGTTAGGCGAAATACCTGGACAAATTAAAATAATACCCAAGACTAAAGAAAAATATATATCATTTACAAAGTTTATTCCTATTGCTGATAACGAGTTTATACAAATAAGGTTTTTAGATTCCTTCAACTTTCTAGGAACTAGTTTAGACAAACTTGCTAAAACATTGCAAACAGATGATTTTGTTAATCTTAAATCAAATTTTTCTGATGAAACACAATTTAGTTTGCTGATTCGTAAAGGTGTGTACCCGTATGACTATATTAAAGATTGGAAATGTTACGAACAAAAGTCGTTACCTTCTAAATATTATTTCCATAATTCTTTGACTAACGAAGGTATTAGCGATGAAGATTATAGTCATGCACAAAATGTTTGGGCTGAATTCAGTATTACTGATCTGGGCGAATATACAGATCTATACTTAAAAACAGACGTGCTTTTGTTGACAGACATATTTCAAAATTTTCGGAAAACATGTAAACATTATTACAAACTCGATCCCGCCTTTTACATAACTGCACCTAGTTTATCGTTCGATGCAATGTTGCTAAAAACAGGTGTTCAGTTAGAACTGATTTCGGATTTAGCTATCATCAGAATGATTCAAAGCGGTATACGAGGCGGCTTGTGCATGTGTTCCCATCGGTATGCAAAAGCAAATCACAAATACATGCCAGAATATGATGCATCACAGCCTCAGAGTTTCATAGTATATCTAGATTGTAATAATTTGTACGGTTTTAGCATGTGTCAGTATTTACCTTATTCTAATTTTAGATTCCTTGATGAAAGTGAATTAACTAATTTTTGTGTAGAAAATGTCGAGGATAACTCTGAGTGGGGATTTATATTAGAAGTCGATCTTTTTTATCCTGAACATTTACACAAATGCCATAATGATTTACCATTTTGTCCCGAAAAATGTATACCTCCAGGAGGTAAAACAAAGAAACTAGTTGCAAATTTACATAATAAGTACAACTACGTAATACATTATATTCATTTAAAAAAGTGTTTAGAACATGGCTTAACATTACGTAAAGTTCATAAAGCTATTACTTTTAGACAAAGTCCTTATTTAAAACAGTACATAGAATTAAACACTCGGTTAAGACAAAAGGCAAAAAGTTCTTTCGAACAAGACTTTTTTAAATTGTTAAACAACAGTGTTTTTGGCAAGACATTGGAAAATACTGAAAATAGAGTAACCGTACACTTAGTTAATCAATGGTGTGATCAATCTAATCGAACTAAGAAATTTATATCCTCCGAGAGACTTGTAGCCAACCCCTATTTCCATAGCGCTTCAATTCTAACTGAAAATTTAGTTGCTATACAAATGAAACCTGACCAAATTATTTTAGATAAGCCTATTTATATTGGATTCACTGTATTAGAACTTTCTAAGACACATATGTATGACTTTCATTATAACATTGTAAAACCTTTTTATGAAGATCGAGTGCAGCTGTGTTATACAGATACCGATTCGTTTGTCTATAAAATATTCACGTTTGATTTTTATAGTGACTTAAAGTATAATTTTTTACAATATTTCGACACCAGTAACTATGATGACAAAAATAATTTTAAAATACCAATTATTAACAAAAAAGTTCCAGGTTTGTTCAAAGACGAAATGGGAGGAAAATATATATCAGATTTTGTTGGTTTGAGATCGAAACTTTACTCAATAAAAACAGTCGATAAAGTCATTAAAAAAGCAAAAGGAGTAAAATCAAGTGTAATAAAAGACTTAAATATAACAGATTACGAAAATATTTTATTAAATGGGGGAATTATTCGTGGAAAAAATATTATGTTTCAATCTATAAAGCACGAAATATTTACTAAGAGTGTCAACAAAATTGCCTTATCTCGAAATGACGATAAACGCTTAATATCTGTAGATCGAATATCAACGCGAGCCTGGGGTCACTCGCTTATTTTAAAACGCTAAAATTAATTTGAATGTAATTAGTAATAGAGTTAGAATATGATTTATGTAACCTATGTAACATAGTTCTTGATCTTTAATGTATGATAAATATAATTCATAGTTTTAAAAAGCTAAGTTTATGTAAAGATATTAATTTAATAAAATGTGAATGATTATGACTACTTGTTTAATTTATATTTTAAGACATCATCCTCCTTTTTTGTAGTTGGTTAAATAAAATGAAACCCGACCAAGATTTAAGGGTGCCACACACGACTAAGGTACTATAATTATTATTTTATTTGATTTTTTTAATAAACTAGTGCGCCTCATCTTCAACGATTGCATTACTGCTTAACATGAGGTGGAATCGCAGTCAAGCACTGGTTTATAAAAAAATGTCTTAAGATACAATATCACTCGTCATACAATTCAATGCACCATTACACACGACGAAGATATTTATTTAATATTTTCGTTAATAGGTGAATTGTATGGCGAGCAACATTGTATCTTAAGATAAAATATTATAGTATCGTAGCCATGTGTAGCGCTCCTAATTTGCAACATGATATGCATGTTGAAACATGAATCGTTCATTTTACGTAAAATGTATTTTGTACGCTATACAATAAGACTGATTATACAAATTTCAAATAATGAATAGTTGCATCAATTGCATAACGCTGATCATGCAAAATAACTATTACAAAGACATAGCAGTGCATTACCCTCATAAAAGCTTAGTTAGCATTTTAATCTAAATTGGAACATGTTTCGCCATCGCAATATATATAATTTTTAGGGTTCCGTACCCAAAGGATAAAAACGGGAGCCTATTGCTGAGACTCCGCGGTCCGTCTGTCTGTCTGTCTGTCTGTCTGTCTGTCTGTCTGTCTGTCTGTCTGTCTGTCTGTCACCAGGCTGTATCTCATGAACCGTGATAGCTAGACAGTTGAAATTTTCACAGAAGATGTATTTCTGTTGCCGCTATAACAACAAATACTAAAAACAGAATAAAATAAATATTTGAGTGTGGCTCTCATACAACAAACGTGATTTTTTTGCCGTTTTTTATGATAATGGTACGGAACCCTTCGTGCGCGAGTCAGACTCGCACTTGGCCGGTTTTTTCAATTTACGAAATAAAATTCGTCTTGAGTACTTGTATCACGCACACAGTGTCTTGCGATCATGTCATCGGTAAGTTTCTCAATTTTTTTTTTATATTATTTATAAACTAGCGATTTATGTAGTGTGAATAGTGTAATCTGCTGACAATTCGTGTATGCATCACTATTTTTAACCGACTTTACAAAAAGGAGGAGGTTCTCAATTCGGATGTTTGTGTTAAATAACGAAGAGAAAAAAAAAAAACTTTAATAGAAACACCGACTGCCGAAATTAAAGTTATTTTGCACTTTTTGGTGAAGTCGGTTGTATTTTTTTGTAAAAAAAAGTTTTCAAAGTTTTCTTTTTAGTTTAAATTTCATAGGTGTCTATTTTTGTTCCAGATTACGGAATCAGAGGTTATGTTTAGCCAGTACGCTCAAAATCCTTATGAAGGATTCTCCGAAATGCTTCATGACGAACCCGGGCCCAGCAAACAAGTGACGAAAGAAAAAAAATCAAAACAACGAAGCAGGGAAAAGTCGAAGAAGCACAATCCAACTAAATCCTTTGTGATGAGCCGATTACAGCGACGAGGCATCAAATTAATTAAAATATCGGTCCTAGATCTATGCAATAACAATCCGCAAACCAGTGAAAGTGACAGTGACAGTGAAAACGTTATTATAAGTGCTCAATATATCGTTAAAGACGCTATCGACAATGTTATGGACGAAACTGAATCTTTAGTTAAAAAAATATCTAAATCTTTGATAGATAGTGATTTTTAGTACTTGTTTGTCTAAGAAGTTGAGTACTTATTTGTGTTGTTTTGTTTAATTTTAAAGAAGATTGTTTTATTTGTAGAAGTTTAGGTGTTTGAAATAAAAGCAGTTTTACAATACATATAGTTTTTTATTTATGAAACCAATAAACTTTAACCAGGTACACATTTATAACTCTAAATACTTTCTAATACATAACACATTTTTAAGAGCACAATGTTTTAAATGTTTTACACAATTTAAATTAGTTCTTCCTTCACAGTATTTTTTATGTAAAATTAAGAAATTAGGACATCCTTCAGTACCAAGGTCTGATACTTTACAATTCTCACAAAGTTCCTTTATCCACTTTACTTTCTCCAAACCATTAACAACGATTTCCTTATTTTCTAGATAGGGAACAATTATACGACGAAATTCTTTATAGTCGATATACCCTTCATTCCAATAAATACCTCTGTTTCTTTCCAGCCACTTAACTTGCCTCTTTTCTTCACTTGTTAAGTATTTAAACAAGTATGGTGGTTTTATCAAAAATGTTTGCGTATAATCACGGGTAGCAAAAGCCAACTCTTTTATTATAAAATTATTGTACAGGTCTTTAAACCCTTGAACATCTAATATAACAATATTAGGATTCATGATATTTTCCTGACTGTATTACTTAAAGGTTTATATTCAATAATACAATCGTTCAATATAAGACAATACGCAGAAGTTTGATCTGGTATTTCCGTATCACTCTCAATTTCCAGTCTTACGTCTACAACGGGCCCAGTCTTTAAATTGTCAGCTTGCCTAGAGCAATCGATAACAAATAGTGGCGCTAAATCTTTAAATTGTTTTTCGCTTAGTAAGGGCTGCGGTCGACGCCCGTAATAAGACTGCTGAAATCTAACGTATTGCTCATATAATAAAGCGATTCTGTTATTCGCGAAACTCACATTTAGGTTTTCATACGGGAAATAAGTAGAGTTGAGGTACACTTTTACATCACGAACATGACAATGATCGAACTGAGACATATCAGAACTGGCATTGTTTTTTCTATTTGTCTGTAGTCCCATAATAATGTATCTTGGTTTCTCTATTTGCGAGGATGTTTTGATTGACCAGGTATGTTTTGTAGTTTTAGGTAAAGCCGGATATTCGTACAGATCCCAATTTCTGAATACCATCTGCAGTGGTCGATCTTTTTCTAATAGTTTCAATAAACTTATTTTCTCTTTGTCAGACACTTTAACGTGCGGTACGCGCCAAATGATTTTATTTATCTGAACGTCTTCCGCAATTTCACCGGTGTTTAGTTTTACAGCATTCAGGTTAGTGTTACTTCGTAGCAATATCAATTCATGCTTACAATTTATCACGACTTTCTTGAAATCCTCTGCGAAACCAATGATATTACAGAGGGGTATAGAAGCAGAAAAATTACCTCCGTGAATGTTTTTTGTGCCATCGATATTCCAGCCCCATGAATTCGATGTCTTTGATTCGTTCTCATTCATTGATATTAAAGATTTCATGGTGGTAGTAACGCCAGCATTTTTTATTTTATCAATCTCTACTCCATTCAACTCATACCTTATATCTTGGAACAAGTAAAGGAGAGCATTATTCGTAAAATGAACGCTAGAAGCCTTGTCTTTTGAGTCCTTTTTGCTAACAATTACAGTTCCTTCCAAATAAAGAGTGCTAGCTGATGGTAGTACATATAGGTCCTGTTGGTTGATGGGTATGCGAATTTCATCATTTCTATTAAAACTTGTAACGTAGGGCTTGTAGGAATGAAATTCGATTCCTTCAACTGTATTGTCGTAAGTCGGAGCGGATAAAACGTCTAAAATATTCATTTTAACAAACCGATAGCTTTCAGGAATGCCTTATTATTATTGGTTAATTTTATTTTTTTATTAGAGCGCGCTCTTATTTTCTTGGTTGCTAAATTAGCACTGATATTTTTGACCTGGGGCTGCTCATATTTATTATAGTCAATCATTTTTTCGTCTGAGATGTAAATATAGTTGTACTTCTTCACCACGTAAATTTATTAGACGATTGTTAATATCTAACAGTCTGATATGTATACAGCTTATGTTGTTTTGATTGATTGGAAAGTATATTGCGTTCTTCGGGATTTCTATGATCCTATATCCAGGCGGCACATTGAGTGCAAATTCGTGGATAATGTGACTCGGATCTCCGTTTATGTAGGATCCGCTTATAATATCACATTCAATCCTGATCACGGTCGTAGGTAAAATGTTGACGGGAAACTGTGATACATGCCATTTATTACCTTTTAATATCTGCTTATCAAACCCTAGCAGACGTCTAAAGGTGTTTTCTTTTTCAAAATTGATGTCTTTCGTACAGTGTATAGTAGTTTTTAAAGTATTGTTATTGCAACCTAGTTTTATTGATGCTCCTTTTATCTCCGATTTTAAATAATCACTGATATCTTGCAATTCATAGGTTCCATCCGGTATTTCAATGATTTCGGAACCATAGTAAAACTTGTTATTCGTTTCATCAATGTTTGGAATAGAATTAAATGTTGAGAAATGCAATAATGCACACTCATACTGTCCATTTAGTTGTAACGTATTAGGATAGTACGTGGATAAGGTAGACGAGTTTCCGGTTATCGATAAAGTGAGTGACATTTTGCAAATGATTGAAATGAAAGACACACATTAATTTTATACATCTTTATTCCAAAATTGCCACAGATATTCTAAACATAGGTGACCACAATTTACTGTGTTAAACTTTTGATATCTTGTGTAGTTGTAATAAACAGTACAATTCTTAAAATATCGCATTAATTCCATTGGAGGTTTCAAGTCTCCATAACTATCAAAGTATTCACAATAGTCGGCTACTTTAACATAAGCTACCCAATGCGTTCCTTCATTTTTAGATTCGTCCAAGTTAACAATACCACATTCAATCTGTTTTGGCTTTCTTGGCAATAGATCCTTCATGTACACTCCTCGAAAGTGTGGGATGTCTCGTGCATGTTCTTGGATGTCGATATTAGTCAGTGGGCGATTAGGTAGCTTCTTCATCAGTTTTTTGGATGTTCAATAAATAACCCTTTACCATTTTTATGCGGTTTAATGTATAAACCCTTACCCAACGCTAAAGCCTCCATAGTCTTATTATGACGTTCTGTTTCTCGCAAATTTTGTTGAGCTGATTTGTAATCATTAACGGTTTTTGCAATACCCGCTGCACCACCAGCCAAAGTGCCTAAAGCTGATAAGCCAGCAAAAATTGGAATTAAAGGCAAAATACCTCCAGTCTTTGGTATTGGTATGATTCGAGGTACCCGAATTTTCTGAATTTTTGGAAATATCTTTTTTGCTGCTAAGTAAGCAGCATTAATTAAAGCTTTACTATCTTTATGTTTAATTTTCTTAATTTTTGATTTTATCTTTGATACAAAATTTTGAAACGTTTTAATTCCGGCACCAGACTTTAATTTGGCTTTCATAACTTTGCTCACTAGCCATGAGCTAAATTTTTCACCTTTAGCAGCATCTTTTGATTTAAGTCTTTGTTTTGCCATATTCATTAATTGTAAATCAGCTTTGTGACGATGTGATAAGTCTGTGTGGTTAGCGTATGCAATGTCGTGGTGCATACAAGCTTCATCCAACTTATTAATACCTCGGTCACCACGTAATAAACGTTTCTGGAGTTTTGTTCCTGGTCCGCAATAATTATATCCAGGCAAATGAAGCTCGAATGGTAGATTTTCTATTATACTATTAACTAGTCCACCACCTTGCATTGTACAAAGCGCAATGGAAAAATATTTAAAAAAAAAATGACTATATACTTATTAACTCAATCCACTAATGCAGCTTTGTCAATCCAACTATTTTCGTTATTACTAAGACCCAACCATTTCACGTAAATTTTAGTTCCTTTCTTTTTTAAAACTTTCTCTATCAAATAAACACCAGGATAGTTTGATTTTTGAAGTTCTTGTTCATAAAAGGTTCCTAATATAGTTTGTTTTCGTTGATCTTGTACATGGTATGTCACTGGTATTGTATTATTAATCTTCTTTACAGTAAAAATTTCTGTTGACCAATTTGGAGTATAACCTTTCTCAAAATTGTGTTTGTATTTACTGATACGAACATTATCGCCAATTTGAAACTTAGGTTTATATGGAATAGATACAGGTTTATGTACTTTTAAAATACTTTCTTTTATTACTTGCTCATTAGATTTGTTTACATCGATTGGTTTTAATTTAATAGTTCGATGTTTTGTGTTGTTATACGATTCCAGTGTAACTTCTAATGGTTTACCTAGCCACTTATAGTTTCCATTAAGGCTAAAATATTTGTACAATTTATTTTTTATGGTTTTTATTAGTCGTTCAACAATTGATGCTTTTTTGGTAGAAAACGATGAGTAATGGTTAATTTTGTATGTTTTCATAAGCGCTTGAAATGTGTTATTATAAAACTCTGTTCCCATATCCGTTTGTAAATTATCAGGTTTTCGATTACTGTCAAGTAATATTCGTTCAAATGCATGAGTGACATCAAGTTTATTTTTTGATTTTAACGGCTGCGTCCAAGCATATTTTGAGAAGCAATCGATCACTATTAAAATGTAATTGTAGCCTTTGTTATATTTCCTTAGATTTTGCATATCCATCAGATCAGCTTGCCACAAGTCATCGATTCCCTTTAGAATGACATGACGTCTAAGGAAATTTCTTCGTGCTGCACTGTGTATTTCATTAACAATTTGCTGTTTTGCCATTACTGATTTTTTGAATTAATTTATCAACCTCTTCTTTAGTATAAAACTTATCTTGCAAATGACTTACAATTGCAGGCATCTCGGCTTTTAAAGAAACCTGAAATGTTTCCCGTGCGTCTATAATACTTTGTGAACGCAATGTCCCTATAAGTGTATTAAATTCTTTTATCATATTAGCAGTCATTCGATCTACATAATCCTTGTTCACTGCATCGTCAGCTTCTACTGGATTTTTGATTCCTCTCAGTCTTGATGTTTTTAAATCAAAATCTCCGTTTTTTGATTTTAATAATGTATTTTCATTAATCTCAAATAACTCTGATAATCGCATTCTTTTATGAATATGATGTCCGAATTTATCTACGTTCATGTTTAAGGTGTATTGTGTTGTGAGGTTTATAATAAAATGAACACACCTTTTAGAAAACGTAGATGTATTATTTATTTATAATTTTACTTTCACGTAATTCTTCAATGATAGATATAATTTCATTATCTAATCCTGTGTTACCAGCATCTCGAGATGCGATTAATAATTTTAACCTATCCACCAGTTCATTTGGATCATTCCAATATACAAAATCAACCTTTTTCTTCCACATTTTGGTTAAGGGTAGTCCTTTTCCCTTCGATTGAGGAGTCTGAACAGTGTTTTGTATTTTGAAAATAGGCTTGATAACTTGCATATACTTTTGACCTTTATTGCTTTTTATTGGTTTATCCGGCTCATAGTCTCGTCGATGTGCGTTTGTATCAAGTAGCATTGACTTATAATGCTGCATATCACTTTCTGTAACCATGTTTAAATCTACGTTCTTTTTCAGTAACAACTGTTTCAAACCAGACGTATTTCTATAATTGTGTCCAGCTACTGTGATAAATTCATCGCCGATCGTTATACGAGCAGAACCTAACATCAATCTCCCATTTTCTACTCTGACACCGAATGGAACATCTGAAAGAGCTTCTGAGGATACTGACCAGGATGACGTGTCACGAGCGGGGTTGTTTTCAACTAATGATTTATATGAAGAGTCACTTTCGATATCAGATTCATATTCATTTGAATTTTCTTTTCTAACATTGACTTCTTCGTTCTGCAAAGCTTTATCAATAAACGGAAGTTCTTCTTTTTTTGTAGGACACAGGTAAGAAGTCTGCTTACTGGCATTAGCAATCTGGTTGAGTGGTTCTGTTACAGGCTTGAAAACTGATTCCAGTGTTTGCTGATTGTTATTCTCGACATCTCTCATTTTTCTTACTTTTTTCTTAACAGCTTCAGCTGCAACTACTATTTGTCTTTTTAAAGATTTTTCCATTGCGAAAAAAAATGAGCTGATAGTGATTGATGAAACGATGTCTGAAGAATAATAATAATATCACGAAGGTAACGGACTTAAATAACCCTATTCTTAATCAAAGACTACAAAGGTGTCAAATTTGTTTCTGTAACATCCTTTATTTTTTAAACAATCTTTATTAATTACTACATAACTGAAGGGCTCGTTCCATATTTTTGAACACATTTCACGAAATTCATTCCATGTCATATCAGTGTTGACATGTTCTTCATAAATATGACGCAAATTAATGTCATCTTGTTTGAAAAGTATGATTAAGTTCGCGTTGTCTCTTACTAACTGCTTAGGGATTTTACTATAAGTTTGATTTAGATAAAAACAATCGATGAACTTGTGTCTTCCCATTGCAAAATAATCACGCATGCTATCTTGATTTTCGCAAGCCACATCATCAAATATTATCACAGAGTTAGGTTTTGCGTCTTGAACTCTTATCACTTCCTCATTTCCATTATATTTCTGGAGTAAAGTACCTGGCACTCGTTGTAAAACTTTTTCTAAAAACATGTATTTGGGTTGATACAGAGTTTTCGAATAAACATAAACATTTTTAAATCTTAATCCATTTTCGTGTATGAGAAGACCAATCAATAAATTGGTTTTTCCACAGTTAGACGGTCCGCATATGATACATCGAACTGAGTCAGGTAACAATTCTCCGTGACGAAAACTAGTCTTACTAACATCCTCGCAGATTGTTGTAACATGCAGTGATTGTGGCTGCTTTACAAACTTCATGATTACACTTGGAAACAATCTGATTGGTAATGAGTAAAATGTATCTGATACATTAATATTTATAAATTGAAATAGTAGTGCAACCTTTTTCGCGATAGAGTGATCGTTTGAGAAGCGATCGTACTTACATTATTCAGCGTTACTTTATGTAGTAATGCGTACTCGCCCAGCTACTGGTAGCCAGTGGTATTTCTTACAAGATCTTCAGGTGAGTACACTAATATACTACACAGTCGAGTCGATCGTTTATTATTGGGTATTCTATGCCACTGTCGCGTAGCGAGGCGCACTGGCCGAGCTACTTGCCGACAGTGGCATAGAATGCCCAATAATACACTACTAACATTTTAATGTAATTGCAAAAAGCTTTCGCGAAAACGCTTTTTCATGTTATAAAATACTTACTTATTAGTTCCATTTGTCTTCGTTTATATTTTATTCGTCACAAAAATGAAATTTAATTCTTAACCCAATGTAGACACAATTTGAAGCAATACCTAATCTGCCTCAGCAGTACATCCTGTCTTACGCAGACAAAAGTATTACAAAGTAAGTGCGAGTCGGACTCGCGCACGTAGGGTTCCGTACTTGGTAAATTGTGGTTTACGATTTATGACGTATTAAAAAAAAAACTACTTACTAGATCTCGTTCAAACCAATTTTCGGTGGTAGTTTACATGGTAATGTACATCATATATTATTTTTAGTTTTATCATTCTATTATTTTAGAAGTTAAAGGGGGCGGACACATATTTTACCACTTTGGAAGTGTCTCTCGCGCAAACTATTCAGTTTAGAAAAAAATGATATTAGAAATCTCAATATCATTTTTGAAGACCTAGCCATAGATACCCCACACGTATGGGTTTGATGGAAAAAAAAATTTTTTTGTTTCAGTTTCAAGTATGGGGATCCCCAAAAATTATTGTTTTTTTTCTATTTTTGAGTGAAAATCTTAATGCGGTTCACAGAATACATCTACTCACTAAGTTTCAACAGCATAGTTCTTATAGTTTCGGAAAAAAGTGGCTGTGACATACGGACGGACAGACAGACAGACAGACAGGCAGACAGACAGACAGACATGACGAATCTATAAGGGTTCCGTTTTTTGCCATTTGGCTACGGAACCCTAAAAAGTATACACAAAATCAAAAAAGGCAGAAAGTACGGAACGCCACCTAATACGATCCTTATCTCTTTTGCTTTACTTACGTTCTTACATCTAGTCACACACATTTATGTACGCCGGTTATAATTACAGTGCACCAGGCATTTGAAGAAAATCACCAATAAGATCCGTGGCCGACTAATGTTGATGAAAATACTTTTTGTAAGTCGCCTTAACTACTCGTATTACTTAGTTCGATAATAAGGTTCTTATTGATCCTTTTTGTAGAATAATCTCTGAAGTGTACCAGTTTGCCGTACGTAGAGATAATAGGATGCCAGTCACGGATAATGATTGTAGTACACCGGCATTTCCACCTTTGATAGGCTATTTTTGAAGCAACAGACAACCCTTTATAGCTTTCAAGTCAATGTACTGAAACGATGTCTTTTAATGATTGCTACGATATGAGATCTCTTTTTAAATTTCATCTTAGTTTAATAAGAATCATAATTAAATGAACTCAAATTTTCTATAATTGCTAAGGAACTTTAGTGATATTTTGCTATATAATTATAAATCAAAATTAATAAAAATATTGTGCAAACTGATTTTAAATCCAATTATAGGTTCTTTGGCAATTTACTATTAAGCAGTAGGTCAGTAGGTAAATCTTTTGATGTAAGTATGAGAAGCCATTAATTAAATAAAAATTCTATCTCTTAAATTAAATTAACTTCTTAATTTAAATAGTTCAATCAGAGCTGCATAACAGTCCGAAAAATATTGTTGCTTCATTTTTGAAAAACATCTTTGAAATGAATATATATTATATATTTTCAATATATTTTAATGCTTTTATTACGAGTTAGAGCAGCTAATTAAATTATATGAAAACAAAACTGTTTGAGCAAAAAGTGCTATTAAAAAGTAATGAAAATCAGAACAATAAGTCACAAAATGGCGTAACAAAAATCAGTCCAACTAATACTAACCAATAATAGGACTTTGATCAAGATGAAACATGCCTGGACAATATAGGTATTCCATGATAACTTCTACACAATAAGTCTAACAAAAGTTATTATTGTGTTTCTGCACTGGTTCACTTCAATTAAATACTGGAACCTTTGTAACAAGGTCGGCAAAAATGAAAACCTACTGTAGATTCTTTGAAAAGGAACCCAAATACTCACCTTGTTATACAATCATGCATGTCCATTGGTTGATTGACAAAAGAAGGACGACAATAAAAGTTACCAGTTCATTTATTGGAAAGTGACATAAAATACTTCAAAATGTCCAGAGTTTTATCATTCAGTGTTCTTCCTCGTCGTATCGATGATTCCAAAATTAAATATATTTTGACCAGAATTCAGCCACGCCAACAGCGTTGTCATTTGCCTCACAAAGGTCTTTTAAGATGCAGGTGTTGTTGCACAGAGAGCACGACAAAAGGTGAGGCATTATTTGGGACGTGGTTCTGCAATCGCGCTGTGGGTCATTGGAGTACCCCCATCTAACTAGGTTGTGCCTGCAGCCACCCACCTGGCTTTGTAGTCGGTTTAGAGATTTTCAGGTGGGCCAAGGCTGTTGGTGGCCCGCTGGGCGTTTTTCTACATCCTCAATATACTCAGCTGAAGGAAGGTGTCTGAGGAGCCATTTTTTGTCTATAGTTTGTCAATCAATCTGCTGAGGCTTTGTTCTTTCCACTAAACAAAGGGTAATAAGCGGAAATGGAGGTAAGGAACTGAGCGGACTGGCGTAAAATAGTTGTAAAATTCTTTCTTAGTGGAAACTAAGAAAGAGTTTCAGCATATGCCTGCCGAACAAAACTAGTGTGCGACGCCATGACACAGCGGAACCATTTTAACTCGCTCAATCTGCTCCGCTTTCTCGCTCGTGTGGAATAGCTCGAATAAAAATTAGTGTTGCGAGTCGGGCGAAGTTCGTTCTACTCTGCAAAGACTTCCGTGACTCTTTGAACTCTTATTTAGTGGAAACAGAGTTAAACTGACTCCGTATGGAGCCCGTTCAGCTCGCTGCTAATTTGATTTCCATTTTCCAGCTACTGGGTAACACGGTCAAGACTGGTCACAACCTTTGGCAAGACTGGCGTCAGATTTTCTGGCTACTGACTATTCGAACGACTGCCAAAGATTTACAAATGACTGCCAGGGCCAATGGCTTAACGTTATCGAGGCACGAAGGTGTTGCATGTGATGGATGGCCCCATCCATGGACCGACCTCAGTAAGAGTTGCTTACCTAACTTCTAAGATTGATGAGCTCCTTCGCGTCAAACTACTAGTATTACACATTAGAAAGGTTTAATGTCACTTCTACTTACTTGCCGTATTCATCCTTTGAGAATGTGGGTTTGTGGTTTTTGTCGAACGATCCGCTGAATGCCGTCACCTTTTGTAGGTCGGTGTGAGTTTGAGCCTTTGTGTCGAATGCGGAGATCAGGTCTGTCAGAGAAGAGCTCTGAAAGTAAAATAATATAGATTGTATTATACAAAAAGAGAGTGATTTCTGAATGATGACAGAGAGGAAGAGATATATAATCTTTCAGTTACTTGATAGTAGATAATCTCTGTCTACTACACACGTGTTGCAAAATGATAAAACAAGAGATACAAAAGACACTGACTTCCGAAACGAAAGTTATTTTTACACTTTTTAGTGTTTTGCTTTGGAAGTAGGTTTATTTTTTATTTTGTCTTTTAAAATCGATACTCTTTCATGTACGGGATTGACCCTCCACGGGATTTAAACGACCAAAATTTAACGGTGAATAAGTTCGGTTCTTAATCATACAAAATCTGCTGGTTTACGTCTAAAAGAAAGAAATTTAGTTGTTTTTTTTTCAATTTAAATAAAATCGAAAACACTTTACAGCAAGAAAAATAACAATATTTAGCCGAAAGGGCCTCAGCTCAGCATAATATCTGGCTAGGCTGAGACAGGTAAGTTAATTGAAGTTTTAAAATATGTAAAATAGAACTATAATGTTCTAAAGTAAAATAAAGATCATGCACTAGCAGATGCAGGCGCCAGGAAAACTATCTATTCTATATTTTTAATAAAAATGTTGGGGTGGCCCATTGTCTTAAACCTCGCCTCTCTAACTTGAGGAAGAGTAAATACAATAACCGTTATTGTTATTATAGGTATTTGCATAAACAAATTATTTTGCTCTACCAATCACAACTATGATATTCGAAATCAATATTACTGATTCAGAAATTTGATGAAACTTTCACAAATCGATTGGCACTTTATTTAGGAACAAGTATTCTAGACATAGGCAGAGATAAGTGATATTGTTAATCACTAAAGAAAATACTTGTCGCTAAGGAACTCAGTCGGAGGCGATGACGTATGAAATTACATCCGATACTTGTATGTCAAGGACTATTGAACTAATCGAAATTTCACACTATTATTAAAATAAGCCTTTAAATAAATAATGCTAAATATTTCGTGAAATCAATATTTCAAGTAGTAGCAATAACCTGAACGTTAGGGCAAAGATTTTGAATCTTCACCCTTTGAGCAATTGAAGTATTAGAGGTTACGATAAATCCTTATAATATTATTACTTTATGTATTTGTACGTAGGTACATTATCTTTTTATTTCATTTGTACATGGCTATGTGCCTGTAATCGTTAAATAGAATGTAAAATAATTATGTATTATAGTTAAAAAATAAGGGAAAAATCTACAAGACCGTGATTAGACCTGTCATATTGTATGGATCACAATGTGGGGCTGTGAAAAAGATGGATGATAAGGGATTGTATGTAGCAGAGATGTGCGGAGTGACGAGAATGGATAAGCTGAGAAATGAGTTTAATAGAGGAAGTTCCAAAGTGGCGCCAGTGACAGAAAAGTTGAAAGGAAACCGTTTGTCCTGGTATGGTATGAAGAGGAATAAAACGCATGTTACTAAAAGAATTATGAATATAAATGTGGATAGATGGAGAGTGAGAGGAATGCCATAGAAAAGATGGATGGACTGTGTGAGGAGTGATATGAAAGACAAGGGAGTCAGTGAAATGTGTCAGTGATATTAATGGTGTCGGAGCGGGTTCAGTGACAGCGGCGGCGGTTTTTTTTCACTATGGTCTATTCAAATATCGACTTAAATCAAGATCCTTTGAGCCAATGTCATTTCACGTGGCGGATTGTCTGAAATAGCCGGTTCGATTTCGGATGAATGGACGGTCAACCGGATATGTGGGTTGACAGGGGACAGGACGGTATGAAGAAAGAAAACGTGTTGAGCCGACTTCAATTAAAACGAGATAAGGGCAGGAAGATGATGATGAGTTAACAAATACAATAATACATTTTATAAGCCATTGGAGACAAAAACCCAACATTTATGAGAAACAAAATATATAAAACAAAATAAAACGAATTATAAATTAATAACAATATATTAATGGAAACAACAATAATATCAAAGACTAAAAATAAAAAGATGCATCGAAAAGTGAAACCATCGTTAAAGCGATTATTAAAATGAAATGTGTTTATTTAATTTTTATTTGATTTTATTTTTATTTAGTTTCCAGAATTTAGGGAGTAATAAAATAATCTCTACGGTTTTGATCAAACAATTAGCGTTTTCCCGCAACTTCATTTCTATAACCACGTCTATCGTACAGGAACCGTAAGTTTTTCAAACAGACACAAAGTGGCCTGTGTGGCTATCAATTAGTGAAAAAAAATCGAAATCAAAATCACCATCATTATCATCAGGTTTTTAATGTTTCCACTGCTGGGACACTGGCCTCTTCTCTGTGAGAGGGAATGGGTCTTCCAGCACTGGGCCCCCCAGTGCGGGTTGGTGGATGTCACATGTCTTCGAATTTTTGATTCTAGGACATGCCAGTTTCCTCACGATGTTTTCCTTCACAGTGTTGAGAGCAGAAATCGGAGTAATTCCAGAGATCCTACAACCAACTTTGCCTTTTTAATGTTGTAACAAATTAAAACTAATATTGAAAATTAAGAGCTACGCGTGAAATATTATTCAGTCCAGAATTTAGGGATCGATAACATAATTGCCACAAGTTATTCTATCAAACGCTATAGCGAATTCTGTTTGTCTAATTTGATTCCACCAGTAGCTGAAGCTATTAAAATCGTTGAGTCTGTATTTTCTTTCTGCCCTCTATTTTAACTAAGTTACTTCAATTTAGTTTAATCGAATCTAGTGAGTTCCTAAGTCTCAGCCCTTAAAATTATATTGCTGGAATGTATTCGAAGCGTTTGCTTTTCCGAGGTTATTAATCGGATTAGGTTTTTTCCTACATTTTGTAATTTCCTTGAAATCAAATTTGTGGTTTACTAAAGTCCCTTTTTATGAAATACCACTGAATATGACAATGTATGAAACAGCTGATATTTTGATTTAATTTTTCTGGGTTAGTATCGAAGTTTATGATCATTACTTTCACCCCCTGAAAGCTTGTTGGTATTTTCCAAATAATACAAATACTCTGTATATTTTACTTTTATTATATTTCTTCAAACGACCGCGAAAGTATGAACAAAATAATGTATATTTTAATTGAAATGAAATAGTCAACCTCTTATCAAAGTACTTTTATATAAAAGTTATATACTGGGAATGGAGAGGGCTGTGCTTGGAGTTTCCTTATATGATCAAATCATAAATTTGCATATCCCCTTCCACCGCTTTAGTGCCGTAAAATGGTTACTTTCTAAAGCATACTCCTTAGTAACGGCTAGATCAAAAGGTTTGAAAAAATAAAAATTGTTTCATGTACATTATATGTGAAACATGGTTTTTTCGAGTAACTTATAGTTTTGCTTGAAAAAATAATAAACAGCTCGATAATTTTTTGCTAATTTTGGATAGGTTCAAAACTACTCGGATGTTTAAAAATATTTTAACATAGAAACATTGATGGCTAGAATTTCTTCATAACTGAAATAGCAAAAGGAAATCAAAGAATATTTTGCAAACAAAACTATCTAATAGGAGGTTCAATATTGAAATTCTGGCTCCGAGTGGACAAATGGCCAGTACTGCGTTAACATTGGGGCATATATACACCTTAATATGCATTTATTCTATCGAGACATTTTGATTGCTGTGGATTTTTTTGATTTGTGTCTGAATTTATAGAGTATCCATGCGCAACTCATAAAAGTTTCAAGACTTTCAATGTAAACATTCTTTGAATGATTCATAAGTGATGTTTGCGGGTGTTAATTTATTTTATGCTTTCATTAGCACAGTGGTAATGCGATATAAATTAATAAATACGACTTGGCATCGGCTGCGATTTAAAAATAGACGTCAATGAACTTTGTTTTTCGACCACCAAGCATTGTGCCGTATTTATGAAGTGTGAGTAATTTGTGTTTGTAGGTATGTAACCAATATTTATATCTGCTTTTGGACCATATTAAATACAGAGACCAAAATAATAATAATACGATTTAGTCCGTTAACTATCAAAAAATATTGGACACGTATTTTTTGAAATATCAAATCAATAATAAAAATTGAAAAAGAAGTTCGAGAGTGGGCTAGTGACGGCACTTCTGTGTGGGGTGCACCTCGGCGTGACGTCACGCTAAAATTCAACCCATTGTATTATCGTAATTTTTCGTTTACGTGAAACAAAGAATATGTGCACAAAAATTTTTTTTTGGTTACTTTGCTGATGGATCAAACATAAATTATTCAGGAGACTTTTACCTGCCATAATATAAAAAAATAATATTTTTCCCACTACCTTGCTCCCTTAAACTATCCAAGCAATAATATAAACAACGTATTTCATGATAGATTACGAGTACTATATAGTTTTTTTATTGGTGAAAGATAAATTGGATTAGTATTATAGCCTATGTATTATGCTGATGTATAATCCATATTTCTGTAGATTCAACAAAAGCCGAAAAAAAAATGCTCTATAAACTTGCGTTTGACCACTATCTTACCTGATGGTAAGCGATGATGTGATCGACGGTGAATCACGCTTGCCCAAAAAAAACCTATTCACTCTTGACTTAAAGATCCCTACATTGTAGCTTTTGGAAAACACAGACTCTGGAAGGGAATTCCGCTCCTTAGCTGTACGCATAATAAAAGAGTAACAAACATCCATCTAGCCTCTTTAAATTTCACGTTTATATTATTAGTTGAATAGGATAATATTGGCTCAAGTAGATAAATGTAGGTTGTTAAAATAGAAAATAAATAAAATGCCAGCGAGAACAAAATAGTTTCCTTGGCGTTATAAATTGGACACTCAGAAGTCAAAGGTTTGAAACATTACTGTTTTCTACGAAATGGATTTTGATTAAGTGTTCATGTTGTTCACAACTGAGAATAACAGAATAGCGTTTCACAACGAGATTTAGATCGAAAAGAATTCATAATTGAAAAAAACAAAACTACTTTTTATGTCCTTTTGGCTGAAATGATTTTGATAATTATATTCTTCGCCCAATATTCAGGGGGTGACCATAAGCTCTTAGAGTAAGTTTATTTTGAGTGTGTGTAAGGGACAGATGTATATGACTTGTATACATCTGTACCCTATAACCTTACTCTAAGATCTTATGGTCACCTCTCAGTATGGTCACATCTAGATAATATTATTTTAGTAATGGCGACTCACTTTTAGCATTGGCTAAAAGTGAGTCGCCATCTGATCTGACATTCTCTATGTCGCCGACTATCTCAGTCTGACTATTTTATTTTTTTAAGCCATAGACATAACATACCATGGCGTAGACCTTCCTTAAGCTAGTTGAAAATTATAACGAGGGCAGCGGCAGACTGTCCCCCTCTGTAAACCGTTTTTTATTCGTTCTGGCCTTGATTTCTTAATTGAGATTTGAATTTGAAATTAAGAAGATATGACAGAATTGATGAAGCGGCGAGAAATGTAACGGCGACTTTTTCAGATTTTCTATTGAAATCATTGATAAACACATTGGTTTTATTTTAGTAATGGCGACTCACTTTTAGCATTGGCTAAAAGTGAGTCGCCATTACTAAAGTATAATGTTACTAAATCATAATTTCCATTACCTACCTAAAGGCGTTTTTAGTATCACACGGATTTGCTCACGTACGCGGGATTGGCGCGCATTTGGCCCGCATGCGTAGTACCCACAAAGCAATTTCATATTATATAAATTTATTGTAAAGCCCGCGTGCGTGAGCAAATCCGCGTTATACTAAAAACGCCCTTAGTGCGTATACACGTAAAAAGCGGCTTGCCGGCGCCGATCTGCCAGCGCTTGTCGATGCTGGTCCGCGCAAGAAGTCTCTATACTGTGTGGCGAACCAGCACCGAAAAGCTCCGAACATCGCCGACAAGTTGCGACCTGCACCGATCAGCGCTGATAGGCCGTCATTTGTTGCTGCATTTGCAAGAGAACAACGCATAATTTGTGAGCTTGACATTGTGGACGCTACTGAAACAGACAGCCCCTGCTTCTACCCGCTTCCTTTATGTAGCGGTTACTTGCACGGACCAGTACCGATAAGCGCTAGTAGGTCGGCACTGGTTATCTGCTTCTTTTATGTATAAGCTCTTAGGCTGGGTTTTTCTAACAAGAATTAGTCAGAAACAGTCTCTTATTTGGAGTTACATTCGATTGACGGCAATACAATATCGAAATCAAGGTCTTTCACCTTTTCTCAACTATGTCGGGGTTGGCTCCCAGTCTAACCAGGGCCGAAGCTGATTACCAGGTTTTGCACGAGGAGCGGACTGACTAAACCTCAAAGTGGCAAATTTTCCAGCATCTTGCCTCATTAAGATCTAAAAATGATAGCCGTAATCAATGGCTTAAGGTGCTTTTACACACAGGAGAGGAGACTTGGTTCCACGGACCGATCTCGGTAAGCATTGCTCACACTTGAAGATCGACACGTGCGCTTCTTATTATGTACCAATAAGCTCCCAGCAGCTTTATAACAATCAACCTGCCTAGCCTTTTCCCAGTTACGTTGGGGTCGGCTTCCAGTCTCACCAGATTCAGCCTTTTTTACATGGAGTCTGCCTATCTGAACTCCACAACCCAATAACTGGGTAACACTATTACCCCTTGGCGAGAATGGTGTCAGATCTTAAGCTTCTGACTACCTGTAACGACTATCAAAGATCTTCAAATGACAGCCGGGACCAACGGCTTAACGTCAGTAATCTCAGTATGTTGAAATTGTCACCCATCCACGGCCCGACCTTGAAGATTGACACGTGCAGTTCTTACTATGTAGCCATGAGCTCCCAGCATCTTTATAACAGTGGAAAATAATTGCCCAAAACATAGTTTCTTAGAAATTTATATCACAATCATATATCATTCGTTAACAACCAAACTTTTCAATATTTAGAGAACATATATTTTCGTATCCTTTACTGATGCTTAGACGCCAGATGTTTCTCAAACATTGTGGGAAAATCTTTATTGCCAAAGTTAAAGATGTTTTCTTTGTGGATTGTTTAAGATTTCGACTTTTCAATGTTTTGTCTAGAATTTACGTATGAATGGATTTGTATGAAATATCAAGGATTTCGCGTAATTTATGCACGATAACAATAAGTGATTGGTATGACGTAAGAGAGAGGGAGTAAACAAAAGAAAATCTAAGAAAATTGGACAAGATATTTCTTTTAAAATGCATGCGCTCGAAAAGAGCGTTTTCCAAGCAGCCAAACTGTGCGGAAAGTGTCACTTTTTGTCACTAGTGCTTTTTAATTTTCTGTATTTTATTTTACTTTTAACTCCGTCTTCAGACAGACGCAGAGAGTTTTTGTTATTTGAGAAAAGTTTTACAAATTACTTAATTATAGATTTAAAAAAATACTACTATAACTAATACTTCATTAAAGGTGATTTTAATTACTCTAGATTTAGATTTGATCAATAAATTAATTTTAATATTCATTAAATATGTTTAGAAGAATGTATATTTTGCTCGTGCCTTTTTGCGTTACGACGTGACAGCTATTTGCACATGCGCAGTAGATATGCCCGTGGAACTATTAGTTAATCTGTGGATATGCTGAGCGCGCTTGAATAAGCCCGCCATTTTATTCATTTCTTATTTGGTTCAGATTTTTTTTTTATTTCCTCGCGCAATGCATAGTAAAATGTTGTATGATACACGTACCTAAGATGATTCCCGACTCTTGTCACTCAAAAAAACTATTATGTTTTATTTCCTTTGTTTTCATTCTGTTTTTTACGACATTACTTTCACACATGACATTATTAAATGCAAACATCTGAATTTTCATTTTTATATATCACTTAGTTTTGATATTTTGTTTCAAAACCCAGATGTTTGTTTTCCACACGGAACCTTGGCACACTTTGTTTTAAGATAAATCCACAAACGATTATAAATGTCGTGTCACACTATTTTCATACTTCATTGATAAATATGTTTGTGTTATAATGTCACATCGTCTATACTAATATTGTCCGAAAATACGCGCTTCGATAGACCGTTTACTCTTAAAATAGAAACTTATATTGCCGATAGATTTCATCGAAAACTTAAGGGGCTTTTGTAGTTCGATCTTAATTAAAATAATTAAAAAAAATATTGGTTTTCATTGAAGCTACGCAAAGAAGTCTCAAGATAAAATGACTAAATAAACATGTCGTCTATATACACAAAATACCTAAAAGCACGAATCTACGTTATATTATTTGGAAATAGACTTTGTTTTGCTAGAACATGAGATGAGGATTCCAAAATACACGGAAATGGTCTGATCTACTTTATGATAAACGTAATACAGACTAATTAAACTCATCTAGATTTATTTCTGACAGAAACCGGCAGCTGTCCCAAGCATGAGTCACATCTAGTACAGATGTTCACAGTCTATGCCAATTTTGGATTGAATGGTGTGAAAATGAATATAATAAAACGTTTATATTGGCAGAATATAAATTTAAATAATTGAGATTCTTGGCTTCGAAGTTTGAAATTCAAATCTTCTGCAGTTTTTTCGATTGTCCTTTTTGCTGATTACACTACATTATAATAATAATTATAAAAGGTGGAGTGAAAGATTTTCACAGTAATTCGTTTCGGTTTCGGTTCGTAGAAAATGTGGGAAGTAAATAAATAAGATGATTGTTATACAATATATATATTGTTATCTGAGGATGTGAACGGATCAAGCATTTTTTTTAAGAACTCCGTTTGAACACGATAAAAAGAGAAAGGGATTTTCGCTACAAAGAGCGAAAATCCATTTCAAATATTGACATGGATAAATAGAATAAGATTTATGGGATAGAAGTATTGAACAAGTAGGTACATGAAACTAATATTCCTCGACAGTCAATCATATTTGATATATGAGTGAGAAAACTTTTAAGAGCTACTTTCAAAAGTTAGTCAATTTAGACGCTAGAATTATAACAAATCATAAAAGTTCAATACTGAGAATATTGTAATACTTGATACTTTCTTTTATTAAGAAATATCTGAATATCGGAATATCTTCGTCTGCGCACAATAATATTGTAGGTGTGCGTGTGTCAACTTACTTGAGAAATTATTAGTTCACCATTCAAACTTCCACCCCCTTTTCATGATTTTCGGGATAAAATCTCCTTCCCAGGGTCCATCCATCCTATGTCCTTCCCAGGGTCTCACACTACCTCCATAACAAATTACCAAATTGCATCTAAATCGGTTTAGATTCGTGAAAAGGTAACAGACAGACAGACTGAGTTAGAGTTACTTTCGCATTTATAATATTAATTATTGATATGTATTTCCAATAGAAAACCATTGAGATAATTTTGTAGTGCGTAGTACATTATTACCTCAATGTAGAAAACGATGAATGTTCTCTTCATCCTAAAGCGTCAAGTACAATTTAAGTATCTTATATACCAGCTTCGGAATGAAATGACATAAATCTTCAGACTATCGATAAGTATATAAAAATGTAGAAAATTTTCTGAAAATAGACAATGTTTGATTTTATACAGAACTTATTCAGCAGTTGAACAAATACAGTTTATATTCTGATAGGTAGATTATTTTAAAGCTCCAAGCTAAAGCATATGGTCAAGATTCGACAGTCCAGCAACACTATTTAATAAACCGTTCTATCTGTAGCAAAAGAAAATGAAAACGATGTGTAGTAGTGTCGCGTCCCGCCTGTCTCCTCTGCCTATAAGGGAGTTTAACTCGGATTTTTAATTAAATAAGATCTTTATTACAAATCTCTATTTCACCACAAATCTATGGGCGTCTCATTTTTTAAAGTTACAAAAATGCTAGTCGTCCTAATACCTACCAGCATTACAAAATCTAGTTGGATAGAATGAAGACGAAAATAGCAGAATTTGTCATTGTTCGGGTGAATGGCAAAGTGAATAGTTGGTTGGCGTTGCGCCTGCGACCTCCGTTGTTTAACACTCATTACGTTTGAATGATCGCTGTTTTGACGTACTTATGAGTTGTGATTCATGCTTCCGTCTACGTACTTAAAGTATTTACAGGATTTTTTACAGGATTATATTAAGCTGAATTCTATAAATAAGTGCGATTATATTTTACGTTGTACCGTCCTGTATTTTGTGTTCGATGAATAAGCGTAATTATTATAATGTCATAAAGGAATAATTGTATAAAGTTTCTACTGCTGACACACAGCATACAGTAGTAAAGTAGTATAGTGTGATATACAGGCTTCTCTGTGAGAATCTTAACCAAATCAAGGTTTGGTGGATGACAGAGGTCTTGGAATGTTTGTTTCAAGGTCAAGCAAATAGACCATTCAAACAGTAAGTAAATCCTCACGATTATTTCCTTCACAGCCATAAGTTCAGTGGTGATAATAACCCAAACGTTTGGAACTGCGACTTAAAACTTGTAAGTCGGGACGGTTATTGTGGCCCAGTAGAAATCGACATTAAAACCGCAAAGCTCGGTGTTGTTCTGGATTATAAGGATGTTGTATGGCTTAACTTGGTCCCTTTATGGTTTATATAGCTGCGGTTGGACTTAAATTGTTGCAAATTTAATTAAATTAAAAAACACGAAATTGTGTTTGTTGAAGAATGTATAGTTTAAGACTTTTAATGCAAAAAGTTAAAAAAGTCCCAAAATTTCGCAGTGTTTCTCGTGGTGCGCGCTGCGCACAAGTTATTTGAAGTTGCAAATTTGGATCCACCCTGCCCTAACTGGTTCATAAAACATACCATCAAACAAGAACTATATCATGCTTTGCGATTTTAGCTTTTTTTAGTGTCGATTTCTACTGGGCTACAGTTACAATTAGCACTATTCATTATAGATGTGTAATCCATATTAACGTAAGAGTATTAAATATTTCCTTATAAAACACGGCTATTTTATTGTGCAAGGTGCCATCATAAAACGTGGATGAAACCCAATTAGATAAGCAAAATTTGAATGACAGATTGAGGAATGATGATGTAATAAATCATCCTATCCAAAATACCAAATGTCAAAAACATTTGTTAAAGACGATATGATTCATATATTTATATACACTATCATATAAATATGACTCACAGATCTCGGAGACTCTTAGAAATATGATAGTGTAATTACTTACCTACTCTTAAAAGAAAATTACAAAAAGTGAAAAGAGTAAGCTTAAATGGGTTGGTCATCTTGAGAGGATGAATGAAAGTTGACTAACAAAGGGTATTTACGACGCCGACGTGAGTGGAAGGATATAAACGGATATTATTGATGATGTTCTTCAGAAAGGCAAAGTGCGCAGTACACATAACCGACGTTCATAATATGAACGTCGGTTTTTTTTCATACATCCAGTCATATACATATTATGTATATGACTGGATGTATGAAAGTAAATGAAGCAAAAGGCTCTGTTGTTTCTGCTACTCCAATGAAAAACTGGCGTGAGTTTATGCACGTATGTAAGCTAAATAATATTATACACAACCTGTATACAAATATACTGTGATTGATGACGCAAAAACAATTCAATCTGATTTATGTCTTATTCTATAACAACTTTTAGATCTTCTATTGAAGATTTTGTACTTCCTTTGTTTGAACAGTTTATGAATGTTTCAAGATCGCGAGATGCTCGTACAAAATTATTTATGACATTTTGTATCACCTTTTTCAAAATAATGGCAAATAAGACAGGGATATAATATGTACAGATATAAATATGTATCTTATCCGAGGATCAGGATATAGAAATATTTATATAAACTTCACGGTGGGCAATAATACGGAAAATACCTACTCTGAAATCACAGAATAATAAAAGTGCTATATTTAGCGGATATTAAAAATACGAAGCGAAAGTTTATTTTCTTGCATGTAAGGTGCACCGCTAAAAAGTGAATAATAAAAAAACCTTTTTTACAAAAATATACAACCGACTTCCAAATAAAAAAAACTTCAATTTCGGAAATCGGTGTCAAAAAACAAAGGAATCAAAACAGGAACACCGATTGTATTTTTTGGTAAAAAGTATTTTTTTATCAAGAATATTGTAAATTTTTTGACGATTTCATTTATAGTCTCGTTTTTGGATCTACTTAGGAACTGTAAACTTCTTTAGTCAAGTTTAGTGATTTTTGATAGGGTTAAGGTATGAAAAAGCACCAACTCTCAACATACAAAACTAAAAAAAAAATCTTCTTACTTTTGAATTTGTGATTGCAAAAACTGAGTCTATTTTCATAAATCCATTGCAACCCAATATTCTATATGAATAACAAGTTTTTTATTACATTATTTGCTAGTAGAACTAGGACTTCAGTAGAATTTTCAATAAAAATCTTTATGTACTGTAACGTTACGTACAATTCCGGAAAGCTATACGTAAGCCACGTTGATAAAATTAAGATAAAAAGGTTATTAAAATTAAAGCTAAGAAAATAAAAAGGATATGATAATAAAATTATGAGCCGGCTTCGCGCGACGTGGGCAGCTAACCAGGAGCAGGTCGGGCAGAACGGCGTGGAATGCCCGAGGTAGGCAGGTGAGCAGGCACCAAGATGGACAAGCAGGCAATCGGGCAGGTAGGCAGGTGAGTAGGACCAAGATTAGATGGTCAAGGCAGGCAATCGGGCAGGTAGGTTGTAGAGTTGGCAGCAAGGAGTGTGGAGACTAGCTATGACTCAATAAGCCAAACAGCGAGGCGCAAGTAATATATATGTCAATGCAGCGAGGCCTGTGATGCCAAGAGATGAATGTTGAGGGTAAGGCTCCAAGAAATAATCCTCTTTATACTCGTAGGGAACCTCACACAATATATTTATTTATTGCAATTCAGAAAGTAATACATTTACATAAGCTGGTAATTCACAGTTTTAAGAGTTTCAGAATAGAAAATACACTTCGTATTAGAGTACTCAGTAGTCACCGTCTTTCGGCGTTCCGTCCAGATTCAAAACTAAAAAGCTGACGCCCGTGTTTTACTCGTTCTGCCATCCCTTCTAAATTTCAAATTCAAATCTCAATAAGACCAAAACGAATAAAAACGACCTTTCAAAGGCGCGTCAGTCAGCTTAAGGAAAGGTCTAGGAAGTCCATGGTACCTATGTTATGTCTATGGGTTAAGAAAATAAAATAGACAGACAGATGTCATGTCAGATGAAAATGTCACAGTAGAAAATTATTGCAAGAATTACAAATTAGCAATATAATTTAAGTTTAAGATATTAAAACAATCAGAGATAACTAAAATATGCTTTACAGGTAATAAAAATAGCCAAGAATACTTAAAAAAAAGAGTTACAAAAATTGATGATTGATCAAAAGATATGAAGATGGTTTGTATAGTGTTGTGAAACGTAAGTAGATGTGGAATAAATACCACAGTACCTACTTAAATTTCCTTTACTGAATTTGCAATGTATTAAAAGAGATTCTATGAAAAGAAAAAATATATTCTACGAACACGATATAACATTTGTCCGGCATAGCCATCAAGAGCCTATACTCCATTTGAAATAAAATTATAAATTTTAGCAACCCCTTTTTTACAGTCCATTCTATTTTTATTTTGAGTTCTATCCCGTAAATATAAGGATGGCATAAAAATCATAAGCCTGTTACCACAACTAACTGTTTAATACAGCAGCCATTTTTCATATCACCAACGCAATAGTAGACAAAATCAAGAAGAAAATCATGCAGTGGAGTCGGAGGATACATCTGGATTTGGTCAGCCAGCTCGCATATATGTAACCTCCGACTGCAGAGCATGATTTTCTTCTTGTTTACGTATTTTTAGTTCGCTTCTTAAGCAGTGGGGTTTTTGGATTTTTTTACCTTAGCATTAGCTAATATTTGTTATTTGCCGCCATGTTGGAAAAATACGTAAGTTTAGTAAAATTCCATCTAAAAATACCTCACGTTACTATCCTCACTTCATAATCGTTATTTCTATGTATCTATCATAGCCCACTTTGCGACAATTACAACGATATCAGTCGAAACTTCGAAAGTATTCAAGAAATTCTTGGCAGCCATCCACGGGCGAACGAAAAAGTTTTTATTATTACGTGCTACATACAAAAGCTTTTGTTTCGTGGAGTGCTAATGGGAATATTTTAATTAATTGGCCATATTTTATTGTTTTACTTTTTTTTATGGACGAGCTCGTGACTCGCTCGTGGTCAATCTCAAGGTTTGACAACGCTGACCGAGGCCGGATCACGGAGAGGCGACCAATCATTACATACCGATCCGCCTACGTATTTCGGAAAGCACGTGAAGCTGTTTGTTCCGGCTGTCATTTGGAGATCACTGACAGTTTACGGGTAGTCGGGTAGGAAATGTGACATGTGTTACTAAGAGGTATTGTGTTACCTTGTTAGTGAGTTGTGGAAGTCTGATTAATGGCGTTCCATATAAAATCTGCAGGACTGAAACCAACTCTACACAGTTGAGGCTAGGTATGAGGGCTACCGCGTTTGAATTTGCCGCTAGGGGTGCTGTTGTAGAGTGAGGTCTTCAAAATGTCAAAATTCATATTTTTGGCTTTTAGCACGAGTTTATTTACTACTCTTTTATTGTTGTGAATATTTGCCAAATATGGCAGATTAAGATAGGTACGAGTTTAACAACCAGTGCTTTAATAGAATTTTATGTTTCGGCAAATTTTATCTTCCTTTTTTCGGAACTGCATACTCGATTTTATATTTAATCGCACTTCTACGGTATTAGAAAAGATTTTAATTCAAAATTTGCTTTCGTGCGCGTAATAAGGTGTTAATTTTCGTGATATAACTGTTAAGCTATATTTAAAGGACCTTACTCGCCAGTGGCGCCAAGTGGTGAGCACAAAAACGGAAGCCCTCATTGAAGTTTTTAGTTTCTGAATTTGGAAACTTCGCCAATGTTATGTTATGACGTAGCGAGGTGTATTATTTCGATTCCAATGACAGTTCAATTTCAGTGGACAAAGAGAGATGAGGCGAAACAAATGTTGTGTGACGTCACATGAATTCCGGAGGTACCTTCCTGGTGAGTCAGACGGAATGTCGGATTGAGTTTAACCTCTGGATGCTTCATGCATGTAATGTTATTGCAAGGAATATCTTGCACCGATCGGATACAGATTCCGATCGGAGAAGATATTTTCAATATGCTTTAATATGTTGGTAAGCCCGTTTCGTATCTGCTTTAGGTACTATTTTAGATAGCCATTTATATTTTCTGGTATACAAAGATATTTTTAATTGTCGGTTACCCGGTTTTGGTAACAAATCAGCAGCTGTTTGGTTCATTTTTATCTGCATAACTCGACAAAACATAAATTTTATCATTTTTGAAATGTGAAAATAAATCACTTTGACTATAAGATATAAAACTTAGTTATTTTTGGAAAAAAACATCAATAGCTTCTAGTTGTATTTCTACGTAGCAAAAGAAAAATAATACAAGAGAAATAACACTTACTAAACAATTAACTCATCAACGCAACTTTATTAGACAGATTTTAATAATTACAAAGTAAACCGTAATAGGCGCATCAATTATTTAATTACGTTGCACCTTTAGTTACAAAGATTAAGATGGTAATTGAGATCCCCAGGCACCGCTTAATTTAAACAAGATTAAAGTTTAATCTAAAGTTGACGACTTTCTTGCTAGTTCATTCACTGTTTGTGTTTATCTATGCAAAAATGCAATAATATAACAACTAATAACTAACACATGGTATTCGTTGACCTTGAAAAGGCATACGACCGAGAGCCTCGTGAGGTTTTGTAGTGGACCCTTAAGAAGAAAGGAGTGCCTGGAAAGCAGCAGTTATACAATGATATGTTCTACTTCAACATTGACACAAACATAGCAACAGCGCAGGGTCATGCAGCCAACTTCAGAGACACAAAGACCCACTGTCACTACTGTACCTGCCTTTGCGAAGTTTAAGTCAGCATTTTCAATTATTTTGAAAAGTATAGAGGACGGAATTGCCGCGCTGGTAACGACTAGAGGCGCCATTAAGTACTAATGCTGGCACTAAACTTGGTATATTTGGCAAAATATTTGCGAAATTTTGGCAATGCAAAACGAACCTTACTGTTATTGAAATGAAGTCATTTTGTAATTGAGACTTGGCGCAAATATTTCAAGTACAAGCATAATAACATTCGACACACAAGTTTCAGCTGTCATAACCATATTTAGATCTGTCACAGTAGTGTCGTCAATTTTAATGAGTAAACGGTGCCACTAACTGACACGCTTATTTCGAATGAAATTTTACTGACGGTTCAGAGAAGCGCAGCTCGTGGTTAAATAATAACAGCCACACGGGTCGATCTTCAAGGTTAAGCAACGCTTGACGAGGTCGGTCCGTGGATGGGTGACCATTTCAATATACCCAGTTTCCTCCATGCCTCGGAAAGCACATTAAGTCGTTGGTCCCGGCTGTCATTTGAAGATCTTTGCCAGTCGTTACGGGTAGTCAGAAGCCTGAGATCTCAGACAGGCAGTCGCTCCATGTAAAACACTGGTACTCAGCTAAATCCGGTGACTGGAAGCTGATCCCAATAATAATTGGGAAAAAGACTAGGCAGATGATGATGGTTCAGAGAAGCATAGGGTGCATTGTTAAACAGTTTTATTTTGGCCTGTTCTGTTCCACTCCTGCGCAAAAGCCTCCCTCCACTCCTGCCACGGTACTTTTCACGGGCCCGCGCTTCCTCCTACCAGTTCTGGCGAAATTCCAACTTAAATACTGGGCAGGACATATTTCTGCCGCATGCCGGACAAACTGTGGCCAAAAATAGCACACAGGTGGTGCCCTTACATAGTGAGACGGGATCGCGTCAAACCACGAAGGAAATGGCGGGAAGGAACTAGACAGACTTGGCCAGTGATTTTATGAGGTAATAATCTTTTTAGTAGCCTAATACCTATATTGATGTGCTAGTAAAATGTTCCACCAGCAGCTGTTCTCCTTGACGTTTGTAAGTAGCAATTTCTGTTGTATTTTCTTTGCAAGAAACATAAAAGGTAGTATGAGATCCAACTACAAAAATTTGCAGGTATTTTGTTTTTGATGTAAGTTGATTTTTATGAATGACTAGCCTCTGCCAGCGGCTTCGATGAAGCCTATGTGCTATTCAAGATGATCTTTATCTGTGCCAAATTTAATCCAGTTCTGTTTAGCCGTTCTGGTGTGATTGAGTAAAAAAGTTACATAATCCATCCAAACTTTCGCATTTACAAAATAAAAATAAATAATATTCTTGAAGAATTTCTTTTTTTGCTTTTCCCTACACAAAGGTTTTTTCCTGTGACGTGAGTAACCTTACTGAGAGCTGGCAACTTAATTTTTTTAATTTCCTACACCACTTTATATCAAATGACATTGGATTCACTTTAAAAACTTATATATTTAGGATTAACTATCAAACATATATTTCAATTTATCTGATTTAGGTAATTGCGGCAAGATATTTCCAGGCAACCCCGCAGCAATCTAATAAACTAAAATTAAGTTTATTCAAAAACTGTTTTTTTGTAGATTTCTACAGTCGGATCTTAGGCTATAAGCAACATGTAAGACTCCTACATGTAAGACGTTAGTAAAAATTTGTGAAAACAAGAACTTAATTACAAGTTGTCATGAAATTTTTCTGCTTGAGTATGGTATGTACTTTACCTACTTCAACCATTTTAAACATGGCAAATTAATTTAAGTATCTACCTACAATGAGGGTAGGGACTTAGATAAGAGCTTACCGGTTAATTTGTTTAGTTAATCAAGAGATTCTACAACTCAACGAATTTTAAATTAGGCAAGCATTTATAGACACTCTTGCATTGTAAAGGAATTGGTATTCTTTTTTATCCTCTATAGGCTCGCACTTGACAACTATTTCACCTGATGCTGTACGCATAATAAAAGTATTCCCAAAACGTTTTGTGCGTATGGGTGGGATGTCCACACCATGTACTGATTGCGCATCGCCGTATGTCTGGTAGTCCGATGATGAAACGGGCTAGGAAGAATTAGATAGGTGTCAATTATACAGAAAGTTGAAGCTATTTTCCCGTTCTAAATCGTAAATCTCTATGAAGAAGAGTTGATGACTACTTGTCTCGAAAAACCCCGACCAGGGTCACCGATTCAGGTTGGCTTACGACATGTCAAAATAATTGTTTATGGCCCTCGTTATAGATTCCCATAATTGGAAAATTACCTATGGACCTGAAAGTATAATTTTGAATTGGATTGTTTGAATTAGGCGATAGTTAGTCTATTTAAAATAAAGAGTCTGAGTCACATCTGGCTAGACCAGATCTAAAATATATCTGCGGCTTTTCGAATCTCTACTGAACTGGTATCAAACAAAAAATATTTCAAAGCCAAGCATTAAAATGTAATTTAAACATTGTCATGAATGAAGACATTCCTATTATTTTTGGCTCGAGTTAGAAAGAATGTGAAACGTCACTGTTGATGTCTAGACGAATATACATAAACATTTAACTAGGAAAACATTACTGACGTAGATTCAACAGCTTAAAAAAGTCCAATCAATGGTTGTAAGTATGATTCAGAAAACCATATCACGTAGGTGAACGTTTTGAACCCAATCGGCCTAGCCATTTTCGGGTCAACTTCCAGTCTAACCTCTAAAACTAAGTTTTATCAAAAAACTACCTATTGAACATGTTTGCCTTACTTATCTAGAAAGAGACTGGATCCCACAACACAGGAAAGCCCAGTGTGATGTCCAGAGAATTTGTAAACACCTAGCACTTATGTACCTCTATGAAATGTATTAGGTATTGGTAAACTATTGAATTGTGTGAAAATGAAGGGAATAAAGATTTCTATTATTTTATTATTATTATATAACCTTCAGTACTCCAGTACCCACTATATAAGATCTGGAAATGACAGCCGGATCCAACAGGCCATATTACGACTGCTCTGCGGACTTATGTCAATGTAGGGATTCAGCAGAATATCAGCGTCAGTTATATTTGCCTGACACGTGCTGAGCTGGACGCTCATTTGGTGCAATCTTGAGACGCACACCGCACTGTGTTTTAATCGTTGTACCTACTAATTGAAGTAGCTAAATAGCTTGTGTCACTTTTATTTGCATTATGTATTTTTCCCTTTTTGTTTATTTTGTATGTTGGCACCTCGTTTCCATATACCAACATGTAAATTAAAATATATAAATTGTGATTTTGTGTGTTGTGCTGTGTCTTTTGTGTGCACCGAATAAAAGGTTTATCTACAAAAAGAGTCTCGATATGTATCTATCCACGGATTGACCTCGGCAAACGTTAGTTAACCTTCAAGATTGACCTTGCAGCTGTTATTATCTAACCACGAGCCCCTCTAAACGCAAACGTGTCGAAGTACGAGTAGAGCAGAAAAGTTTGAAGGAAATCGCGCGAACGTCTGATTATTTATATTAGAATTTATTTGTGTATCGGCGTAAACGATCGTATCCCTGTACGTCATT
The DNA here is from genome assembly GCA_949775005.1 of Orthosia gothica. Classification (NCBI taxonomy): domain Eukaryota; kingdom Metazoa; phylum Arthropoda; class Insecta; order Lepidoptera; family Noctuidae; genus Orthosia; species Orthosia gothica. The sequence goes on along the minus strand of OX459038.1, from coordinate 25,494,761 downwards.
GTAAGCGGATATTGCTGTAGTAAAAATTGAGTATTGAGACTAAAATGTCGGATTGAAAAATGTTTGGAATTTCTTATTTGAAATGAAAATGCTTGGTTTAATCTGGCCTACATGTGTGAATGTGAACTCAGACGGAGCAAAAGGAGTGCCTATGTACATAAGGATTGTACCACGTTTCGTTCTGTAATTTTTTTCTACCCAAGACTAGAAAAAATCGTGAGTTTATGTTTAGAAATGTAAATGAATAAAATCTTCGAGAAATCCGGCCTTTAAATCAACTAATTGACCATTTTCTGGTTTCTCGATTGTGTGTTTTTGAAATCAGTCATTATGGATTCAGTGAAACGTGCGAAATTTACTGGACTCAGGACATTGTTTATGTTAATCTCATTTTATAGGTTTGATGTAAGAGACATCGACATTGAGAAGCAATAAACGGTACTCCTATTTGGAATTTCTCCTGTCGATTTCTATGCTACACATACAGATAGCCAGACCCGGAACAACTATTTGTAAGCCATACATTATTATATTTGTTCTCTTCGGAGCTTAAACGATAACAACAATATGAAAGCCAGTTTATTTTTCAATGTTCATTTGTTTTATATTTTGAAGAATGTTAAAGCTGCAGCATGTTATTGTTTTGATTAACGATTTCAAACAGATTTGGTAAACGTTGTTTGGCTAAACTATAACCAAACGAAATCAAACTGAGAAGCGTAGATACAAATATTAAGACGGTACCCTGACCAAAAAATCGGCATGCGATATGAGCATTCCTATTGGTCTAGCGGCACTGGTGGCGCATGAATTACAGTAGTGAATACGCCCAGATTTTAGAATAAAATCTTTATAAAATCGAATTTTGGTCTTTTGAAAAAAACTATTATAAAAATTGTTCGTTAATAAATTGTCTATCCATTAGTGTTAGTACAAAAAATAAGTAATGAAAACTTTACGAGGAGATGCATGCTATCAATAATTATTTCTCATTTTTATGTTTTTTTTTGAAGGAGTTTAGTGAAATATATGCAACATTAAAAAAAAAACGAAATCTACCATTTTAGAATCAATGTTATGTAAAAATGTAATGTATTTTTATTAATTGATATTTTTTTTTAAATAACGAGTAGATAGATCCTAAAAACAGCACGAAAAACGGCTAGCGCGGCGTTTTGCTCAGGGTACCGCCTTAAGACTATTTTCAGGGTTCCGTACCCGAAGTGTCGAAACGGAACCCTATTGCTGTCACTCACGGGCCCGTCTGTCTGTCGTCTGTCACACATTTTGTACCGAAGTATTTTTAACTTCTCGTTGACCTATGAAGTTGAAATTTGGTGATAATATTCATCATTACGTATATTTTACTTAAAATTACAATATAATGATAAATTGGTATGGAACCCTAAATGTGCAAAGTCCGATACGCACTTGGCCGGTTTTTATTGTATGAACATAATATAACATCAATTCAAAACTTCCCGAAGAGAGAAATGAGTATATTAGAGGAAGTTTGAAAGTAGAGCCAGTGACTGTAAATTTTAAAGAAAACCGTTTGTCCTGGTATGGTCATTTGATGAAAAGGGATGAAACGCATGTTACTAAAAGAGTTATGAATATTAATGTGGATGGATGTAGTGGGAGGGGGCGGCCAAAAAAAGGTGGATGGACTGTGTGAGGAGTGATATGGAAGACATGGGAGTCAGTGATTGCGTGACCCCGTCCCGCAATCACTCAGTCAGGATGGTATGGAAGCAGAAAACGTGGGACAAGGGCAAGAAGCAGAAGGGCAGAGCATTGGTGGGCCAATGGTAACGGCCCCGAGTTACGTGTCGTGGGTTCGAACCCAAGCAGGCGCATTACTTTGTGTAAATTATTTCATCACCACTGCTCTGAAAACGGTAAAGCAAAACATCGTGAAGAAACCGGCATGTCCTAGAACCAAAAATTTGAAGACATGTGACATTCACCAACCCGTAATGGGCCCGCGTGGTGGATTATGGCTTATTCCCTCTCACACAGAGAGGAGACCTGTGTCCCAGCGGTGCCAGTGGTAATGTTAAAAGGCTGATGATAAAGGGTACAAGACCTCTTGCTCAGCGGTAGCCCTTACGACCATTAGACCAACGACGAAGCAGTCCAGTTTATGAATCTGTTTAATATATAATGAAACAAAGATCCTGTATTCCCAGAAGGTATCGACAGAGGCAAAATAGGACCGAAAATCATAAAGTCCTGTTATGGATATTAGGATACATAAATCTGGGTTGCTTCTGAGAATATCTATATTGAAATATTAAATTACTACTAGTTTAGCCAGACCCGGCATTTGAATCTAGATTCTCGGTAATTTAATTTGGAAAATTCTGAGCAAGGTATTTTGATTAAAGTATGTATTGTCTATTAGGTTTGCTTCGTATTAAAATGATATAAGTTTATAGAACTGGTAATTAATAAAAAGCTTTACAACATGATGTCCGGATCCCGGATGGCCGATGGGGCAGAAAAGTTCTGGAGTGGCGACCGCGACCCGGAAGGTGCTTTTAAGGATGCGGATTGTAAGGATGCGGGAAGCACGGGCCTATGTTTTGCAGTGGACGTCTTTCGGCTGATATGATGATGATGAGGTCTTGGGTTCATCAACAGGTTGGACAAACATATTGCTTAGTATCAGCACAGAATAAATATTAGTTGGTTTTAGCCTGAAGTAAGATTTATTGACAGCAATAAGTTCACACCGTATTTATATGGGACCCAAAATTACTGGAAAATGTATGCCTCTGCTGAACCCCATAGAATCCCTCAAATTATAGTTCGAGGGTGACTTACACACATACCTCTTTTCTTTCGGAAAAACAAGCGTAAAGTTATAAAAAAGATACACAGCACGAGTAATGCGAACCACTCGGGAAGTGCGACGTAAAATAAACACGGAACAAGCGGCGTGTGGACTTGACCAGGATTCCATACAAGTGTCAATGATGCTCCGAGAGAACGGTCGTGAACTTGGTGTTAAGAAGCCAGTATAAATTGACCCCTTATTCTAGTAGAACTGTACTACAGTAGACCAGCTCAAGGTTAAAATTTTACCAACGTTTTGTGGTTGACAGGATGATTTTGAACTTGGTATAGGCCTGACTTTAGAGATGAAAACCAATATTGATTGGCCTCTTATTCTTTTGAAACTTAGTTGTAGCTTAACCACTGATCGACGGCAAATGTATTGCAGAATGTAAATGGTTGTTAGATGTAGGTGGCAGCCTAATGACCGTGGTAGAATTAAAAGGTCTATGAACCTTTAAAACAATAGAAGTAGTATTTTCGGATTGGAAAATTTTAGAATATTAATTATAAAATTAACAAACCTTTATTAATAAAACATACGATTATAAGTTATTTTCGACTTTGCTCAATAATAACGAGGTCTTTATTACAATAGTAAAAATACAATGAATGAATCATTAAATTGATTCGGTTATTAAATAAACAATTTATTGGCTCACTGTTTTACTCATAAAGAATTCCCAATATTCAGTCATAATAAATTAAGTTCCTAAATGAAGGCGAGGAATGAAACAAAGAGATATCAAGTATTATTTACACACTTTGGGTATGAAGCCAAGTTTTGATGATAATGGTAGATATAAATTAGGATTACTAAACGCTAACTAAATGCAATCAGCATTTAATAAGCGTTTTCCGTATTCCGTAGTCAAAACATCTTAGGGTATATGTACTGACTAGCTGGCTTAGTAGGCGTGTGAAATAATGTGAAATAAAATTTTAAATAATAATTGATTCCACTTATGGCACCTGCGAAAAATATTGATAGGTGCCGTATGTGGAATACTTCAGCTGCCATTGTACGCTTTTTAATTGATTTATAAGACAGATTATTGTGATTTATCATGTTTACTGTTGATTGTTGCAATGGTATATTAATTAATATTCATCTTTTTCCAAAAATCGCCCGACTTTTACTTACAAAATAAAACCTTTCTTAAGGTTTTTCATTCTGACTGTACAACATTTGCTTAAAAAAAGAATAGACACACCACACAAAAATAAAAATATTGATAATAATGCAATTCCTATTTCGACCGGATCGGACGAAACTCAGCGGCTGAGACGCCTACTAAGCCGACTAGCTTCTGCCAGTGGCTTCGATAACGTAAAAGTCGAAAATTGTACCAAGGAACAAATTCCTGGGATAAAAAGTATCCTAAATCCTAATCCAGAACAAATTCTCCATGAAATCCGAATCCAAAAGATAATAAACAGAGAGACGGACGACAGAAAATGTTTCTTTCGTATTTAAAATATTAAAAGTATGGATGGATTGATGAAACTGATAATGAGAAAACGAAAGACAATGTTTTTCTTTAATTTTCAACGTTAATGAAAGAGCCATTAGGGATTGAAAGGAAAACATAGGATGTTGAATCGGAAGATGCTAACACAAAAGCACTTAACTTTTTATATCGATGACTGTTTCCAGGAAATTCTTCTGAAAAGCTATTTGATGTTATTCTGTCAGAAAATTTAATCTTGCTCTATCTATTTCATCTTTTGGTTATTTTGATTATGAAGAATGCAACCTACTGAAATTGTGCCTACATACTTTTGCTTCGTCACGTCTACACAAAAATAAAGACACCAAGTCTATCAGAAGCTTACACAGAACTATCTGCTTACATATCATGAAATAGAAGGATAATCTGATAGATATAGCCATTAAATTACCGAAAACTCTAACTTTACTAATGTTTGATCCTTGACCCTCATTACTCATCATTTCACATAGTATGGAACACAAGTTTTATGATCGTTCCTTGATAACGAATTCAATTTAATTTTTATTAATCAAAACAGTAGCCACTTTTATTATTAATTATAATCACACAAAGAACAAGCTTACTGCTGCTTCTCTAACAACATTTTGTCAATTACTTATTTTAATTTTTTTTGGTATGCGTCGTGCACATTAACTCTTTTTTTTACATTCTTTAATTTCACAATATAAATCCCACATCTCATTTCAGAACGCGGGAAAATGTTAACCCAACTTTTATCTGTCCAAGATTAGAGAGAGCAAATGACAAAACGATATTGGAATTCTCTTTCATCGTACATTCCTCTATATTTCAGCAAACCTTGGATCTTTTCTGCTAATGAAGTGCTGATTAGAAGACCCAGTGTTATGGGGTAAAGTAAATGGACTATTATTTGGCACACCGAGACGTGTTTTCCGTGCCAAAAGTTCCGGATTCACTCAGTCACGGGCGATTTTTTCGTTCTATTGTTGTGTCGGATGTTTTCAAAGGAAAGTATGTCTGGCTAGACTATTTTATGTGTTTTTATTTCAGGAACTGATGCGAATATCATATGCACTGATAAGATGGGTATATCAAAATATTGATGTGTGATTAGATTATTTTTTCGGCGATCGTTGTCGGTAATCGAAATAATCTCTACCTTAACCTACAACAGTTGTACATTTAGATCGGAATAAAATATGTTTTATTCAGGAAACGAACATGAATTATCTTTGTTTACATAACAACAACATGGAAAGAAGCCTTACCCTTGATCGCTTCTGAATGGGATCATCTCCGGGTATCGTGAGGAAGTTGCCGCTCATTTTCACAATTTAATAAACCACAATTTATAAAATAAAACAACACTCTTTGTTTTTGTAACTGTTTAAAAATAGCGCGAGATTCGAGTTTCGAACGTGCGCACGCGACTGTGTTCGATGTTCAAATGAAGTAGAAGTACTAAGACTTTATGAATGGGTGACGTTTTAAATAGTTCCCCTCTCTTTCGAGTGTAGTGACGTCACGGTTTGTAGCCGGGCCGTGTAGGAGTGTCTGCGTTCCGATCGAATTGTTACCCAAATAGCCTGCACGATCAGCTGTGTGGGTACTGCATGGAGAGTTCGTACGACGGCTCGCAGCTTCTGACGTCATTGGACTGCGTTTTTCTGCGAAAATTCAACGAAATCCAGAGTGTTTTCTGATTTATTTTTATTGAATTTCAAGTAAAATAAATATCAGTGTAATTGAAATGGCTCAAAGTCATAATGTCGAAAGTTTATTGGCAATCAGGAATGTTTGGATAGACGCAAATAAATCCGGATGGCGGTTGATTACTATGCTACATTAGCGAGTTTTTGTTCAACTTACTGTAATTTATATCATTGGCAGGGTTGAATAAATCTTCCATTTTATTACACCATCAGTTAGGAGATTATAGCAATTCCGATTTAATGAAGATTTTACTGCTTTATATTCTGTCGACTAGACAGTCATCACAAAATAAATGGTATGCTGAACGAAATAAATAAAAAGTAAGCCTGCGGCGGCAAACAGCAACTTTTAATAAACACAAAAGTCTTCTATCGTCACTCAGGTCACCTATAAGGGGACCACCGCCGTCAGACGAAATCATAATTCTGAATTGCCTTTCTTCTGCATTATTTTACTATATTCCAATAACATTAGAAATTACCTGTTTATTACCTTTTTGCGTCACAGTTAGATGTTGTCAACCGTAATAAAGTCTCAATTTATGTTGTCCTATGCAAAAAGAGAGCATCAGACCGAAATATAAACCGTGAATAAAAGGCCTTTGTTCAACGAAGCTACACTTTTCACTAGTCTATGTTGAACAAAGAATTTCGTAGAAAAAAAATTAAGGTAGATGTGCATTATTTACCTTATAAAAATGCCAAATTGAGCTATTTATAATTTTGCCTAAAATGGCAGATGCTGCCCTTTTTCTTCAAACGCCAGATATACTGGCAAACCTGGCTAAGTATATTTCTCTGACTTTGTCTAAATATGGAAGCTCAGCGGTCAAAGCGGCTTTTTTCGATGTCAGGTTCAAGATAATACAGTACGGAGGTAATGACATATTGACCTATTTACCTCCTTCGGTATTGTTTGCGTCAATTGATTCATTCGTACCTACATGAATCAGTTCTATAATAATAACCAAGTTAATTTCTCGGAGTTTGCGTGACGGGTTACAAATCAAAACGGGCAAGTAATTATAGTCAATGTCATCTTTTGTGAGATTCAAGTTTGTTTGGACACTATTCATTTTTGGTAAGAAAACATCATGGTTTCAGTTGTACGTACTAACTGTTCTGCATTGGATAACCATTGAGTGAATATGACGGACTTCTGTGGACGTCCTCTGCCCCAGCTAGGGGAAATAAGTAATTACATAGGCAGGCCCAAAAGTTCGCGGTACATTTGCCTTAAAAAGTAGATGTATTTTAAAGCAAATATACTGCGAACTTTTGGACCTCTCCTAGTAAGTCAAGTAACTCAACTACTTTGATCATAGAGCAACACGGATCACGGTCCGCCGGTGGTCCGTGTTGCTATATGACTTTGATTAACTATTCAACATGTTCCTGCCCTTGTCCTTTGTCACATGTGCCAGCACAACAAGTTTTCATCTTCCATTTTGCACGTGTCAATGGAAATGTATTAATAGTACATTCTAAGTGAAAGAAAAAAAACATGATAGTTTTCAATTCCTAACACAATCAAAAACTTTGTTTTTCTTTGCGTTTTTTTCTCTCTCTCATGATGACTGCTCAAAAAGCCAACTCTCGTGCTTAAAAAATGTTCACATTCACGTCACAATATCATTTCGGTGTCAATTAATGTCTATAACTGAGAACTAATAACGACTTGGTTGGCGCAGTGGTTGAGCGATCGGCTGCTGCGCTGCGTGTCGCGGGTTCGATGCCCGCACCGAACAAATACTTGTATTGCCAGGACATGACAAATAGTTGTTCCAGATTTGGGCATTATGTGAGTTTTAAGTTTTATATGTTTGTTAACGTACGCACGATACAGGAGTTATCCCTAGTGTTGGGCAAAATTCCTAAAAAAATGCCAAATTTTAGGCCAAATTAGAGGTGTTTTTGGCAGTTTACGATCGAGATGCAAATTCGAAAGTTCTTTAATACAATATTTCTAGAATAGCCCCTCTGGATTCTGCCGTTTTTATTATTTTGACAGTCACTACAAAAAACATTCATGTTTCTAGCATACGAAGCTATATAAATGTAACGATTCTAGGAATAATAAAATTGCTTGTGATTATAACGATGATTGAGTCATTGGAGAAAACAAATATTTAATTTGGTCCCGTGAAGTATGAATAGCCTGGCCCCTCACATCCTGTGTCTGTTGACTTGGTTGGCCAAGAGCTCACAAAAATAATTTGTGAGGCATGACCTGACACCAGAAAATATAAAAGTACCTAATGTATAGTACACTGCTTGATAAGGCTACATTATAGAATCTATGATACTTTTTTAAACTGTTATATACAACGTGGCGAAAGTGTTGCAATGCAAGCCTATAATGATCCCGGTGTTGCAAAGTTGGCCTTGTTGTAGAGACTGGATGGGTGGTGCATAAGCAGAAGGAAAATTGTTTCAAATTATTAGTTCTAAAAATTTTCCCACTGCTGCGACAATGGCCTTATCTCTATAAGAGGAGATGGACCATAATTTACCTCTCGAAACCATTGTGGATAAGTAGATGTCACATGTCTCTGAATGTTTGGTTCTAAGACATACCGAATTCCTCACAATGTTTTCGGTCACAATTTGTAGAGCTAACCAAGCATAAAGCAACTAAATAAGGAAAATAATAGCTACCTACTTACTGCTTGTAATACACACACATGTATTTTTCTGTTCTATTGCTAGTGTATGGAAAACCACGAAAGATAACAGAAAAGGTTAAATTCAGTATTACCTACTTTTAATCTGATACATTACACAACGCGTAGAAAGAATTAAGATAAATCCCCTTCGAAGCTCCATGTATTTATAAAGAGAACAATTATTATCAGAAGATCTTGATACGATTTTCTCCGAAAGCAAACATACGCCCACGTTCCCATCCAAATGGTGAATCCACCTTCCCGAATTAAACTAAATATTCCTATTAGTTCTATTCTGGTCGCTCTTAATAAATATAATCTAAAATTAATATGACGACGAGGTAAAATGTTTGTTTGTTTCCTCTTCATCTGCCTGACCTTGTCTCGTGTTACTCGGGATCGAAACCATTTGTCTTTTAGGGTTCCGTACCCAAAGGGTAAAAACGGGACCCTATTACTAAGACTCCGCGGTCCGTCTGTCTGTCTGTCACCAGGCTGTATCTCATGAACCGTGATAGCTAGACAGTTGAAATTTTCACAGTTGATGTATTTCTGTTGCCGCTATAACAACAAATACTAAAAACAGAAAAAAAAATATTTAAGGGGGGCTCCCATACAACAAACGTGATTTTGTTGCCGCTTTTTGCGATGATGGTACGGAACCCTTCGTGCGCGAGTCCGACTCGCACTTGGCCGGTTTTTTTTCATGTTGTCCTGACTACTGTCACCCTATCATTTACTTTCATTATTTAATAACAATAATTGTTAAAATCTAATACCTTTAAATATAATCTAATCGATCTATCTAATACCTATAAACGAGCAACTATTGTATATTATGTATAGATATTATAATCTAAATCTCGGAAACAGCTCCAACGATTTTCATGACATTTAGCATGCAGGGGGTTTCGGGGGCGATAAATCGATCTAGCTAGGTTTCGTTTAAGAAAACGTCGTTTTCTCCATTTTCACCCTAGCAGTGCTCGGTCGCCCAGGTACTGGTGATAACATGTGACACTGGATCCTGCACTAGAATACGCTGTGTCGCAGGATTCAATCCGTCTCGATAATGTTGTAAAACCTATGGAACTACTAAGCCAATTACGAAAAATTACCGATTTAAAGTATTGCTGAGTTTACTTGTTTTTTCTCAGAAAATATACGATTCCCATGGGATATTTTGCAAGAGTAAAGACGCAGGAAAAAGATAGTGTTATTATATAGCTATATTTATCCATGTAAACAGGAAACTGAAGCCGGAGCTACTCAGATGAACAAACAAATAACAATATCAACTATAAATCATACATCTTGTTTTTATTACCTTTTAGTCACAAATAGATTGGTTTAAAAGCAAATAGATTTATTTTTGGAATTAATAACAATGTTATATAATAGATATTAAATATGTGGGATGCTTGTTTTGTGTTTTCTGTTGTGATGGAAAATTCTGAAAAAGTAGGTAGTTGAATTGGTCTGTTTTTTCCCTGTGTATATAAAAAGATTTGTCAAAAAAAAACTGAAACTCTTGTTTGTGAATGTGAAGTGCGTTTGCAATCTAAATTCTTCATGCATAAACTTACCAGCCTGCCTATAAGATCGCAAAGTTTCAAGATTTTTCGACTTCTTTACAGCAAGAATGATGCAGAAAGATTTTTTTCAGATATTAACTGTGTCCAGTCCGATGAAGACTGCACTGGGTATCATCATCATCAGCCTTTTTAATGTTCCCACTGTTGGGGCTAAGGTTTCCTTTTTGTGAGAGGGAATAGGCCGTAATCCACCACGCGGGCCCAGTGCAGGTTGGTGAATGTCATATGTCTTCGAACAATGATTGGGTATAATGAATATCAATCTGGCTAACCTTTTCTTAACTATTTAGGCGGTAAGTTTCCAGTCTAACGGAATACAGTTTGAGACGCATTTCAGTAGAAGAGTTTCCATGTGGTGTCTGGCCTCCTACTGCCGCACGGCCAGTAGTTCATGTCACACCTTCTGCCCCAAACGTAGTACGGCGCCGGTCGCTTAGCGGGTCACATGGCAAACGCGACCTAATTAACTGTCCTTCCATGATGGCTTTTTTGGGAAAATAGTGCAGTTGTTTCCCCTTGCTTTCTGCACCAGACATTTTTGGAGTTACTTGTACGCCAAGACTGCTGAGGCCTCTTTCAACCTGTTGCCCGGTTGCTCGGTCGTCAGCGCCTCCTTCGTTATCCAACAGGGTCCGTCACCGTCAGCTATTCCTATGAAACACTGACATCTGCAGATGAGGTTGACGATTGGGGCCGACAGGATGTTAGAGCCGTTTTCCTCTTTACTCCATATTGACTATGCGTAATGACTGTCATAGATCGTTAAATGACAGCCAGACCAGCAGCAACGTGCATGCCGAGGAACGGAGTAATGTCGCTATATAAAGATGGTCACCCACCCACAGACCGACCTTTTTAAGCGTTGCTTATCCATAAAGATCAACCAGTGCGGCTATTTTTATTTAGCTACGAACTTGAAGACAGGCAGTTGCTCCATGTAAAGCACTGGTACGTAGCTGAATCCGGTAAGTCTGGAAGCCGACCCCAACAACAAGTGGGAAAAGGCTAGGCAGATGATGATGACGTACTTGAAGACTCATCATCATCATCATCACCCTTATAATGTTCCCACTGCTGGAACACAGATGTCCTCTCTGTGAGAGAAGCTTGAAGACTGCATTGGGTATAATGAAACGAAACGAAATATATTTGAAATACGGATATTTATTTATTTTTTCATAAAAATTCTAAATTCAATAATGTGTTTAAACATGTAACATTTACATATATGCATTTATACAAAGATGTATGCAATGTTAGTGATAGTTAATACTAAAATTGGAGCGTAACAGACTTACAATGATGCCGATGTATGTGAAGATCACATAATATTACACTTACAAAATAATAATTACCAAGTATTGTCAAATGGTAAAGGTTTATGTGTCAATACGATTTGTTAGTTATTATATATTTTGATGAGATTATAATGAATACTGTGCGCTTTTCTTTTATACTAGCTCGAATCGCAATATCTTCATAAACTGTTATTACTGGTCACAGAACTTTGCTCATACACAATATACTTTAAATTAAATACACGAAAAGTAATACTGATATATTTTGGTTTATGTAGATATCACACTATCCCATCAATATAGTGGCTTCCCTTCACAAACGGTGGAAGTACGAATTGCAACTATTTACAAATGTATGATCCAATAATGATTTTGTTATAATGAAACGTTTATTTTAAAATAACATAATCAAAAATTCTATTTGATGGGCGTCACTATATATTTCCAAAATATGTTCTTGAAAAGCTCTATTCAACGCAGTAATGCACATGCAATTTTCTATTGTTTTATGTTAATTACTTTATCGTGGACAAAGAATGTATTAAATCTAATTCAATTGTTTATTTCAATGGTTTATTGCGCACATTATTACATTGAATAGATTATTTTATTAATTTGAGATAATAAATAAGAATAACAATTTTATTAATTATTGTTGCAATTTTCTATTACGCTATAGTTATACAGATTCAGTCAACTCGGAAATGTAAATTAGAAATAATAAAAGTATTTTCTATATATTATAATAAGACGAGTAAATATATAATTAATTAATATATATTATTGAGATTTGGACTAGACAAACCACATTCTCTATCTACAGATATGTAATCCATGATAAATGCTAATATTTAGAAAATCTATGTCCCGTGTCAGTAAGGTGATGTGCCTATCTACACATCGTGTGCATTTTCAACGTCATCAAAGATTTATTACAGGTACACTTCATAAAGCATCTTAAAATTTTCAGAAATTTTCTTAAAAAACGATACAGTTGTAAAAATACTGATTATAAGGGCAAATTCATTCTTTTATAAAAAAGTTATAAGTTGGATTAAGAAAATAAAAGTCATCTTGAGTGCACTTAAAATAATTATTATTATTTTAATTAATGCTATTGAAAATGTACACACATTAAAATGTATTTATGTGACGACTTTCAAACGTGTTTGAGTTTTGGACTGTGATATTTTTTTAAAGTATATTTTTAATTATTATGTTAATAAATCAACGATTCGTTATTGTTATTCGCCATAATATTATAGCCTTAACAAATTATTTTTGAGCACTGGGGCCTTAACTCGGAAGGTTTTTTTCATTATTAATAACAAAAATTTCAGTAAAATACCTAAATGATTAACATAATAAGATTTATATTTATAAACAGTCTCAAAAGTAACAAAATGGAATGAAATGTTACAAATGGAATGTTTTAATATGTAACAAAAATTATTATATTATTATTATTAACAATCAACATCGGATTTATTAAACAGATAAACACGACAGTTACGATGTTACTTCATTTTATAACAATATCACAATTTTCAATAATATACAAAAAGAGTTTGGAGATTTATAGATAACACTTCAAACAGGCCAAGCTTATTAAAGTAATAGCAAATATTGTGATATACACATATATTAACATATACTTATTGTTATGTACATTTCTGTAATAAATATGGATCACATAGATATAATATAGGTCACTCAAAACGGGACACGTAAAATAATTATTTATTTATTATTTTATAAAAGATGACAATACCGCACATATTTTATCCATTGTGTTACGCGATACTTTTTGAGCTAACATTATTGTTTCTTATGGACAAGTCATATTCCTTGTGGAATACAAATTCATTGAATATGAGATTGCCGGAGCGATATTTTTGTCAAAACTGCATGACGTACAGAGACGAAATAAATCAAAACAAATTATTTCCTCTGTGGGTCCAGTATATTTATCGCGGAAGCCATTAGTATTAAACATTGCGTTTGGATAAAGATAAATGGTTCGAGATAATTTGTTTAAAATTCTATATTTACGTATACAGACGTCAAAAAGCACCGCGTAAAGGATCTCAAGAACAAACGACGGCTATGACTATATTAATTCCATTTTATATAACACTCATCACCTAAACGAACATGCTTTTATGTACTTCACATAATTCTATACACCACGCATTTACCGAAAGGAAAAATTATATAGAAACGCATACCTCTTAGCACTCGGGAATCATCCTCAACACTTTTACACGTTATACCGACTCGACAGAAGCAATGAACCAACAAACGAAGGAAATAATTTACATAAGGCCATATATTTTACTGTACACGTATAACGAGTAGATGATTAATTAGATAAATAATTATGTTGCATTTTAACATTAATGTTTAAGGATTAATTCATCCGTATTTACGACAGTTTGGTCCATATAAATATTATTACATAAATCGTGGGTCAACGATGCATTCGCGAATTTAGGTACCCAGCAAAGAGGTTGGGCAGTTTGGAATTGGATGGCAATTACTTCGCTACTGAATGTTAAAGAATGAAAAGAGAACGAAGGTAACAAATGTGGAAGGCAAAGAAAATGATTGCTCCATATTGAGATAATTCAAGTTCATCTCTGGGGATGAGAATGCAGAAGTAGCTGGATCCCTAAGTCGCGTCCGCTACGGCGCCCGGCCGCTAACGGTCAGTCTTTTCTGCTAATGTTTACGAATTTGTGCAAAATATTCTACTATCCGCGTAACTTAACAAAGATAAATTTTATTTACAAAACGCATCTCCGTCGAGATCGTACGAAACAAAACGAACGAGCACTGACCGGGAGCTGCCGGAGCGCCGAATGTCATTTCCTTACTCCGTTGCAGTGGCTTCGTCTCTTTTGTACGCATCGTGCAGAACATGGTTCCGTCTCTCTTGCGCACATAAAACTGTTTTGAAATACTAAGGGACGTCACAACCGGATCTGTCAGTGTCAGTCCAGTTGCAGTCTTGGAGTTGGTAGGTTGTGTAGAATGTTGTGGCACGTGGGGTTTGTGTTATTGTTTCACGCGGGGCCCTGCGCGCCAGCGGGAGTCTCGGTCCTCATCTCCGACTTGAGCTTGACGAACTCCCGAGCTACTTCGTCGTTGTGCCTCTGGGACAGTATTCTTAGTATCGTCCAACCAGTCTCGTCCATCTTGATTCGGGTGCCTAAAGGCAGCCAGCATGCGATGGCACCCTGAAATTATTTAGTAGATTGGTCGGTATTAATTTAAGCACTTCTTCATCTGGTCAAGTAAATTTCGAAATCTTGGTTTACTCTTAGCATGAAGGCTATTGGCTATAGGCTAATAATTAAAAGTAAAAATCTTTTTAAAACAAGCTAGGACTAAAAACTACCCCAAACGAGCCCAAACACGATAATGTTATCTAGTGTCCCACTGAAAGTTCGAACTCGGTTTCGGTCGAGTTTCGGCAAAAAAACGAGATTCGGTTTAGTTTCAGTTTCGGCGGCAAACCGACCGAAGCCGAAACTGCATTCGGGCGTTCTCGCGCTGTGATCGGTCATGTTCGGCGCGCTAAATTCCATCCAAGCGAGTATTTTTTGCGAATATATTTTTTCTTAAATGGTGTGTTAATATGTTGATTATTATAATTACCAATAAGTTAAAATGTCGAAGACCGTATAGCTATGTGATTTAAAGATAAAAAAATTAAGACTGACTGATTATAATAACGTGTTCTTTATTTTTCCCTCAAAACATGATCCTTGTAAGGAAGTTTCAGTTTCGGTGTTTTGGCCGAAACTGAAACTGTTGCCGAAATTCGGCAAAAGTTTCAGTAATAAAAACCAATTTTGGTTGGACACTAGTGTTATCTTATCTGGTTGAGGCGTTTCTATGGCTACCTGCCGGCTCTATCGTGAGTCCAGCTCCACAGTACCTACCATGTTATTTAAATGTTTCCAAAGTTACATAAGTATGCCAAGTTTTCGCTTAATCGGAGGCCAGAAAGAGCTTCAAAACTATATTTCTAGTTGCCAAACACATATACGAATGCAAGGTAATATATAGTTTGTAAAAACTGCTCTTTCCTTATCTATACTTCAGCCGTTTTGAAGATACAATGTTTACTAACAAACTAAAACAGCTAGGGCAACCCTCTACTCAACAACAAAAATAAAACGAATTCGATATAGAATGTTGTATCTGTTGTACATAGATTTAACTGAGTAAGTACAGATGAAAGACAGTTTGAGAACATAAAATGTCCAAGGTCATAGGACTAGAAGATAAGATTAGAATTTTCGCCCCTGCTGTCAGTGTTTTGTTTGTAAATATTGTACCTTCATCTTGGCCAGAGTTTAGTGATGAGTTTTAAGGACCATTGTATCAGATAGAGCCCAAATGACGAATGAGGATAAAAACGAAGAGTACCTGTTCAACAATTTCGGTCATGCGCATGATAGCCACGCCGACGAGTCGGTCCTCTCTCGCGAAGCAGTAGTCGCGCACACACACGTGCAGCTCGAACAGATCCAGCTGCTCCGAGTTGCTGACCATGCTGGAAACAACCACAGATATATTGGAATAGAGATCAATATTCGCTAGTGTCTTTACGTGCCTACAGATAAATAAGTATAAAGAATTATTGAACGCTATCATTAGTAAAGATTCTCTTTTCGAAAGTCGTAATTTTCGGCAATACATAATTATTTAAAGGGATATTGTCATACTCTTTCATGGAGTCATACCCTTTGCCCTGCTGAATTCACTTACGCAATTACTGCTAATCTTTGATACTGACTGACAAATGGAATAAACACAACCTTAGGAGTCTGATAGTTCAGCACAGCTCTCTAATGGTAGTGAAGGGTGCGAGGGTTAACAATAAAGTCGGTTGGTTCTCATACTGATTTAGATAATCCAAAATAAAAACCCTACCTTCTCCCTATTTGAACGAAAATTACTTAAATTAGTGTCGCACTCCATTTATAAGATACTTACAAGTGGAAAGTTTCATTAAACTTCGGACTCCAGTTGTTGCTCTTGGACTTGGTGGCGAACTTCCTCTTCTTCTCCGCGAGGTGTGGACCGATGAGGTTGACCTCGATGAACGGACGGAACATGCCGCTTTGTATCACCCACTTCAGGTCATTCGCTGCTACCACTGAAAGGTTTTGTTAGAAGGTTGAGTTAAGAAATCGAGTATACCAAAACAACTACTTTTAGTGACATCTATGACGCCAGATACGAGCTAAATCACAAAATTCTGTATCATGCAAGCAAATTTTTGTTGCGACTTGAACATTTATACAACAGTGCGACAACAACCGTCAGGCAGTTGCCTACCAGAAACATCACTAATCTGGTCGAAGTATACTTCCTTTTTAATGAAGGTTGCGGGAATTCACTCCCTGTTTCGTTAATTCCATGTAGTTATAATGGACTCACGGTTTACAGTCTCAAAAGAAAAAAAGCAAAGTACCCTAGACGGCTGACTTTTTTCGCGTGTTGAATTTAAGTGCCTACGCCATAGTAAAATATCTGCTACTACTCAGTCTATAAACGACGAACAGTCCAATGGCGAATCGGTCTCAGGAAAACAGAAGAGAATCACATTTAGGAAGTACGCTTGATGCACGATTATGCCAACACTCACTAATCGGAGGTCGTGGGAGTCCCACGCTTGCCATAAACAAACCCATACAAGTCTCTAATTCTTTAAAGTCACTGACAGAAAACATACCTATTAGGACCGCTTGCACCGCCCTAGCATATCTTACTAACTCCGAGTTAGTAGTTAACTCAGCTAATTATTATAATGACATATTTACTCTTTACCTCTAAATTGCCGAAAACGCGGATCTACGCGAGGCAATGGCTTTTTGATTGTAATTACGGCATTCAACCGGCTAAACCTCGTGCTATCAACTAAGTTTCAGTTATGTTTTTGGCGCAAATGGGCCATAAGATATATATATATTAAAAATTTCTTAGTTTTATTTCTAATTTCATACCTTTCACGGTGATCTTGTGTTCACCAGTATTGGGATGCGTGAAGAGATCCACTTGTAATGACACCTCACCCACACTGCCTTCCTCTACGACTGCTGCATCTGAAGAGTTCACAAAAATAATAAAATTCTATATCAGAAGGAACCTACAAAATGTTACAGAACAAATTTATAAGTTTGAGCAAAAGCTGCGCAGGGGCGTTATTGCTATGAGCTGACCAATGGGATTAAAAATAACAAACGAGTTAGGACTCGAAACTTGCTCTAAATCCGCTGATAGAATTGAGCATTTACTTGTAATGAGCATTATAACAAATGTTAAAATAAACTGACAAATTTTAGCGAGAGTTTTATTCTAGGAAGCATTCTATCGAAACGACAGTAAATTTGCTTCGAGCTTTTTGCCAAGGCGAGGCGTCTCTCTCCGCCGACACTTTTTCTGTTTCTTTTCTGTTTTGTCTCTTTCTCTGTTTTGTCTCTCTTTCCTGTTTGTTTCTCTATTTTGTCTCTTTTTGCTCTGTTCTGTCTCTTTTTCCTGTTTTTGATTTCTAAGACGAAACAGTTTGCCACCATTTACTTTTTTTTTTATATAGCCCATTTTTAGGGTTCCGTAGCCAAATGGCAAAAAACGGAACCCTTATAGATTCGTTATGTCTGTCTGTCTGTCCGTATGTCACAGCCACTTTTTTCCTAAACTATAAGAATTATGCTGTTGAAACTTGGTAAGTAGATGTATTCTGTGAACCGCTATAAGATTTTCACACAAAAATAGAAAAAAAAAAACAATCAATTTTGGGGGTTCTCATACTTGAAAATGAAACTAAAAAAAAAAATTTTCATCAAACCCATACGTGTGGGTTATCTCTGGATAGGTCTTCAAAAATTATATTTAGGTTACTAATATAATTTTTTTCTAAACTAAATAGTTTGCGCGAGAGACACTTCCAAAGTGGTAAAATGTGTGTGTCCCCCCTGTAACTTCTAAAATAAGAGAATGATAAAACTAAAGAAAATATATGATGTACATTACCAGCAAAACTACCACCGAAAATTGGTTTGAACGAGATCTAGTAAGCAGATTTTTTTTATACGTCATAAATCGTAAACCGCAATTTACCAAGAACGGAACCCTTCGCGCGCGAGTCCGACTCGCACTTGGCTGGTTTTTATATATAAATGCAGCACACGCGACGGTCATGTCTGACAGCTTCGTGAAGAATAAGTTCGCTGGAATGATCATGAACATGTTCATAGCGATTGTTGGCTCTATGCTCGGCTCTATTAAGGTTATTTTGAGTGAGCGTAAGGGATAGATGTATACAAGTTATATACACCTGTCCCTTACACACACTCAAAATAACCTTAATCTAAGAGCTTATGATCACCCTCCTGTTCGTTGTTCAGTTTCACAAATTTAAAAACGGCACATGCTCGACCATGTTCTGTTCTAAGTGAATGCTCAAGTTTATCAGCACCTTTAAATTACTTTACTTTAAAAAAAAATAAGATGCCCAAATACACTTGTCTAAGTCTCCACAATGTAATTTAACAATCGTTAAGGTGAGTGAAATTTTGCAGTATATTGTGAACAATTATTTCATTTAGTATCATAAAGATATAAAACTAACAATTTAGACAAGTGTTTTATTTTAACTTATTTACCTTGATTCTGTTGACAGCTAACAAAGGTCCTGATGAGCGTGTCAGTAGTCTGAGTGTACAGACTAAGAGCATATCTCAAGGACTGCAGTTCTGGACTCTTCTCTAGGAAGGCCTTCTTGAGTCCGTTGCCTCCTGCGTGGAAGTATAGCTTGATGGTGTCTAATGCCGCGTCTAGGACTCCACACTGCTTTGGTGTCAAACTCTTCTCAGCTGATAGATGCTGTGTGTCAAATTATTAACAATTAGTACGTTTAAAGTAACAGTTAGTGTTCTAAACACTTGAATGTTTAAATTAAAAATTTGTCTCATAATAATATAGCACCATTTATTGTAGTAATTTATTATTTTGTTGATCAATCTAGATATCTCTCAGGGCTGTCGAAGTAGTTCCAACTCAGTCATAGCTGGAAAGCTAATGTTCTCTTCCAAGATTCCCCACAACACCTTGTTTTCCAACTTCCATGTCTGTCTAGTCCTAGTTGCTTATAATAATTTTCAATCCGTTTTGCAATAGTTGCATTTAAAATTATAGAGCTTATATTAAGATTCAAGTAAGGATCATCATGTAGCTTACCTCTTTGGATATATCCATGACGCCGGAGAGCGCATGCTTGACATCCTGCTTACCCACTGTGCTTTTGAATAGCTGCGTCATATCCTCAATCTTCGCGTTTGCGGCTAAGTTCTTAGCGTTGTTCGTCAAGTTCTTCAACATCATCTAAATCAAGAAGATAAAATTAGACATATCGTTATAAACATATGAAGTTTATGTATTTCTCAGTTTCATTATTAAAATCATACATCATCATCAGCCTTTTTATTAGGGTTCCCACTGCTGGGACACAGGCCTCCTCTCTGAGAGAGGGATTGGGCTTTATTCCCCCATGCGGGCCCAATGTGGATTGGTGCATGTCACATATCTTCGAAGTTTTGATTCTAGGATATGCTGGTTTCCTCACGATGTTTTCTTTCACCGTTAAAATGGCTATGCAATAAATAAAGTCATCCTGACTGATTTTGGCTGATCTCAATTGAAACTAGACATCAGCGCGAAAATATTATAGTGCAAAAGTATGAGTGAGAAACAGAAGTGCGCTTCCTCTTCCATCACTCTCATAGTCCGATGGAACGGCAATCTGATACCACCGGGGAGAGATTGGTCGCAAAAGCAACGTGCTGAACGTGGCGAGGAACAGGGGTATCACACTGTTAACTTCCTAACTCCTGTCCTCCTCCTTCCGGGCTGTCGCTTCAATTTCTAATGTAAAAACCATGTAAAAACCCAAGTGAGACTTTTTGTTCGATCTGGGAAAAACTACTTGTACCTGTTAGTATATTTCGAAAATAGGCAGGAAAGGGAAATCGATTGCCGAATCGCCTGTAAAAGTTGCTGGTCCATAAAGACGCTAATGAATGGTGATCTGCCGATCTTTCTGAACCAAAAACTCATGTGTATTTCTAACCTACGATGCTCAGACATGGTCACTTACCGAGTTGCAAAAGTCTCGACTTGGGGTTTGACAGAGACTTCTGAAGCGCAGTATTCTGGGCGTAAAGTTCTGGGCGAATAAAAAATACCACGCTGCGTTCCATAACGGACATAATAGACGAGGGCAAAAAGGCTGCCACGCTCTAGTAGTTAGTCGCATGCAATATGACCGTTGAGCAAGAGTTGCCACACAGTGGGTTCCTGAAGATAGAAGGCGCCGTCGAGGCCAGCCCAGCAAAAGGTGGCGATATGATTTGGATGCGTACCATGAGGGCTAGTTCAAGAAAGACTTGTGGAGGCCTTTGCCGAGCAGTGGGATAGCAACAGCTAGAGAGAAGATGGAAATCAAACCCAGACCTCTATACTCAGGAATCACTCTTACGACCGCGAAATCAATGGAGCAGTCCATGATAATGATAACTATGTCCTATGTTTATGGTCAGAATAAGTGCCTTGTTAACCATACATACAAGTAAAGTGACAAAAAGTCTTACCGTTTTATCAGTCATAGGCGGAAGTACAACAGTCTTTTCTAATATCTTCATCACAATCTTCCACAATTCCTTTAGTAGTCGTTTTAGTACAGTCTTTTCACAGGATTCAGCGTACATTGTGAGAGAGCCATCCTGCATGACAAAGTGAATAATATTGCAATTGAAGCAATTGTTAAAAAAACTATTAAATTTATAGTAGTCGTCTATCGATGTGATAAATAACAGCCATTTACTGGTCAATCCCCGGTACCTTAGTCAATTTATAATAAAAAATTGCATATTTTAAACATAACAAAATTGCAAATTGTAACAGTTCATTGATACCGGTGTGCCACAGGGATGCATATTTGGCCCTGTTGTAATTCATGTGTTCAAGTATGCATCCATAGTGGTGATGAAGGGGTACAAAAAAAACAAATTCCAATAAGTCCGTCAAGTAGATAATGAAAAAATAATTGACATATTTTTGCTTTATCAAATTAATAAAAAACTTCTTAGATAAAGCGCATTAAAGTTAGGGTGTGGGAGCGTTCGCTACGTCATACCTACGTAAAAAATGTAAAAAGGCGTGACGTCATGCGATATATCGACTCAATGTACCGTCGAAATTTTAGTTTACGTTTCAAGAGGAAAATCTAACTGACGGACTAATCAGATTTTTAGTCATTCCTATTGCAGTAATTTCATGTATTTTTTTTTTAAACGTCAAATTTAAGTGACACAAACATCAGTGCTGGCTCTTGTTCTAGAAGATTCTATATCACATGGGCCCAGAGAGGAATATGTTGTTCCTTACCAAAATATCCATGAGTGGTCGCAGCACTTCATCCGCTTCGTGATGCACGGGTGGTTGCTGTTGTCCAGGTGCTCCCCCACCGCCTACCTTCTGTAGCAACTCTCCCAATTCCTTCACACTCGCCGTGATACGCGTTTCCAAACTGGTAATAGAATAATTTTGGTTACTAATTTATTTATTTATTTATTTATTTAGACTTCATGCACAAAAAGGTACAAAGGCGGACTAATTGAAGTTGTATATTTTGTGAATTTATTAATATGTTAGTTAGCGATAAGTCTCAGTTCTTTTGAAGAATAGTTCCTCCACTTCAATCGACTCAATCACAATGACAACGGAAAAACATAACAGTTAATAAATAAAAAGCTATAACTGTCAATTTAAGTTGAGTCAAGAAAATTACTTAAAATAACGGAGTTAGTTTGTGATATCATGAGAGACTGGAGAAAGAAATTCTTGCATGAAACACAACTTATGCATTGATTTCACTAAACGGGTACCTATAGTGATTACACTAAACGAGTGTAGTGTGGTAAGTTCGTACTACATATCAAGTACTCGACTACCAGTCAAGTAGCCTTTACCCATGGCTGCAAAAAAATAAACGAAGCACGATACTCTTACCTAATAGCAAACATGGAAGCCAAATCATCTAACGTTCCGTTAAGCCTATTCTGCAGATCTTTGAGAATATCAGCGGCATCACGCTCCAGCTTGGTGCCTCCCATCGACTCGAACATCTTCTCCAACTGAACCCGCAGTTGTTGAATGTTGTTCATCAAGATACATGCCTGAAACACACAAATAATAAATTGATAAAATTATCAAAAATTAATTAATCAATTATTTTTTTCATCTGAGGATGAAACTTTGTCTTTTTGGTAAACAGGTTCCTCCAGGGTTAATTGTTGTTCCACTAAATTGTTAAGCCTATAATTTTGAAGAAGATGACGTTACTGAAAACGTCATTGCAATGTTATATCTCAACTTGCTTCTGCCCGAGGTTACACTCGCGAAAAATTGTTTTGTCGTCTCAAGGGAACACACTACCGGGATAAAAACTATCCCATGACTTTTCCAGGGACACAAATTATCTCCATATCAAATTTCATCCAGTTCAGTTAAACAAGATCTGCCTTTAATCGTGAAAAGGTAACAAACAAACAGTAACTCTGTTTGTTTTTGCATTTATAATATTAGTATATAACTTGATTAATATTAGTTTATTAAACTTATTTTATAGTACGGTTACTACTTGTAATAAATAAAAGAGAGAGAACTCACTGAATATACCTACCCAATTTTAATTTAACCAAAGCGTAAATACAAAAAATATTAATCAATTTAAACATACCACCCGTTCCTCCTTCAAATGCTCAGGGAACTCCTTCTTCACGATGTCAGCGTAAGCGATGAGGACCTTAACGATGGTCTTAGCAAACCTCTTCATGTAGCGCTTCCAGATCTCAGGGTCGGGACACTCGAGCTTGGAGACCACGTCGAAGCATTGCGTCAGTTGCGTGAACACATCTACCACTGAGTTACTGAAGAGGGCGTGCTCACTCGATTTTTGGAACTGGAAAGTAAATACGAGTTATATGGAGTAGATTGAAAGGAATCCAAAATATACTTTTTTTATTGTTGCCCTAATGAACTTTAATGAAGTTTCATTTATCCCAACGCTTAAAGCCCAACTCACCCCATCTTTCTTATCCCTATTGAACGCTCCATTCAGATATTCCAGCGACACGTCATCATTCTCATTCAGCCACTGCATCACGAAGGGTTCGAACCAGGCTGGGTACTCCGGAACAGCTCCACAGTATGGCGGCACATCCTTCACGTAGTTCGTGTGGAGCCATTTCACCTGTAAAATAGTTTGAGATTAGAATTGGCAAAAGAATCATTGTCATCATCATCTGCTGAAAATTAGCTTCCTTCAAGTGTCGCAACCATAACCAGGTCATCGGTCAAAAGACTACTAACAAGTAATCGTTACAAATACTCGTAGCATCGATGACTACGACTATTTTATAATTTATTTTGTTGTATGGTAAAGGTTACGACTACACCAATGGTCTTGCATACTTTCAAAGGTATTGCAGCCCATCACAAAGACGGAATTGTAGTAGCTCGTGTATCTGATATTACTTCAACTCAAATCCTTCAAACTAGAAAAGAAGCATTGATACTTGGCATCAAAATAAAATGCCTTCGTAAACTTACCTACCTTCACATGGTTCAACTAATCGTTATAAAGTTTTGTGTCTGAGTCTACTAAGCCTTACCTTAAAGTGTAGATTCATATAGGCTGAAGACTTGCAGAGCCGATGCTGTTCATGCTCTTCCAAGGCATACTTCATGTCAACTGCGAATAGCGACCACATTGTCGCTGCCGACAACTGCAAATAAAAAATGCATCAATCATCGTCATCGAAATAAAATCTTATATATGAGTTGTATTTCTTTATAAATTTAACTATTCATACCTGTCCAATAAGCAACTCCTGAGGAAACTGGTTCAGGACGGGAGCATAGCTGTTCCTGTCCTCTTCTATCACAGATACGATTAGAGCGATCAGCTTGTGCCAGAAGTCTACTGAATCCAATTGGGGCCCATGGTCTGATGGATCCCGCTTGGCTTCATTTGGATCCACCTGAAACATAATAATTATTGTGTTTAATGTAACGGGCCTCTCTTATTAGCATCATTATCTTGCTTTTATCCCAATCAATGTGACATCAGTGCAGTACTTAAGTTTTTTTTTGAAGCACGCTTGCCTAGAGTAAACTTATTCACTCTTGATTTAAAAACCCCTAGATTGTAGCTATCGAGAATCACAGACTCTGGCAGCAAATTCCACTCCTTAACTGTACGCACACTAAAAGTATTCCCAAAATACTTAGTGCGTATGGGTGGGATGTCCACCACGTACTGATGACGCATTGCCATATGTCTGGTACTCCGGTTATGTTACGGGCTAGGCATTACGTGTGTTATTTTATACGTCTTTCAATCAGTGTTCACTTCCCTAATAGCCATATTTGTTTCATATATCCCTTCAAGCCAATTTAATTCATTACATTAAGTTATTATAATTATTTCCTATCAATACTATCTTACCTGGAACTCTCTGTTGTACAGCTCGTAACAATTCTCGAATAGAAACTGATATGTTGATCTAAGGCATGCCTTCACGCAGTCTTTGACCACGGTGCTTGCGCGGGGTGGACTGCTTAGCTCTTGCACCTTGAAGATAAAATAAGTTAACAAATATTGAGTAAAACTGAAGAAGATGGCAGACCTAGAGACGATTTCGAAAATAGTCATGCTATTCTCGATAACAAAGATAAATGAAGAAAAGCAAATATAATCAGTCGCCTGGACGGAAAAAGAGAGCTGTCATTGAAATTATGAAAACGATATTCCAGTATAGCCAGATAAAAAAATTGTAATATCTATTTGATAATATAATGAGTAATATGAGAGTGTACCTTCATCCTAAAGAACGTAATACTGGTGAGCAGATCGACAGTAGACTTGAGATCCATGAGCTTCTCTGCACTGGATGCAGGGAAGTTGTTCCGGTACATCGACAGATCGATCCTCAACGAGTTGTGCAGCTGATCCAGTAGCTTGACGAATTTCTCTTTCTGTAAAAAAAGATCAATAATTAGTGAAATACTTATGAGCATTGAAGATTAATCTTTTATTTCAAGATTTTCGTTACGATCTCCTATTTATAATGTATCAGACCTTACACCTGTTTTAATAATTTATTGGAAAGACAATACACCAAAAGTGAATCTAAGAATGTTATGGTGTTTTCATTAAAATATCTGCGACATAATTTCTACATCCTGCGATAGCAAAACAGACCAAATAACTTATTACTTGCTTATTACTTTTGTTTGGTAGAATATATAAAAAAAACAAAGTTCTACAGTTACCTACACTAACCATATTTTTTGAATTCTTATAAATATTGTACTTACACCAAAGTTAGAGGCAGCGAATCGGTCAGAGGCGGAGACAGCTGATGAGGCCGTGGTGTGCGCGTAGTAAGCATTAATGTTGGCTAACAACGTAGACATGACAGCTGGCACTCCGGCGCAGAGGTACTTTGTGGAGAGACAATGGAAGTGCCTGGAATGGAGAAGAGAATAACAATCAATATTAGTAAAGTCAAATTCTTTAGCATAGATAAAGCCAAAACCCTCACAAAGCCAAGCCAAAATAAAATGTATATCGAATATTTAGGTAGCTTTCTAATTTTATTAGAGAGGCAAGTTATGACCTACTTCTAAAAAAATATAGGTATAAAACAAGCTCGGGTTTTTCAAAATTCCAATCTCAAAATATAGCTCATCAAAGTTGTAGTCTGTTTATGTCGAACTGAATGTTGTATAATGACCCAACCAATGTAGAATGGAGGTTGCACAAGATTAAATACGTTCTTTCAAAAATAAATTTCAGATCTTTAGTCTGTTTAAAATACAACCGCATCTTTATACTTAGTCAAACGTTGCCTTTTAAAACAGGCAGGTACTTACGTCATGGCCTGATAGATGGCTTCAATTCCGTATCTCATGGCGAACTCATCGACGATCTCTTCGGGAATATCATTGAAGTACACCTTCCAAGCATCATCACCTCTAGCAGCTGGCAATGTAACTGCTCCGCTGTTCTCCTCACAAAGATAGTGGAACAGGTTCTCGTGAAGACAGGTGTACTGAAGAAGAAAGAAAACAAAATATTTAGCTACTGTGTAGGAAAAAAGGAAACTCGTTAAAGCACAATCATCAGGAAGACGAGAAAACAAATACCTAGATTTATTGCTCCCAACGTTTTCTAAAGTCATAATAAATGTCTAAGATATTATCGTTAAATTGAAGGCATTAGAAAACTCATAGGGAAACCGAATTACAAATTAATACCCAATTACGCAGGCCACTATCCCATCTTTCTTTTTCTTTTTGAAGAGCTTTATATGAATATCACTACCTAAAAAATCAACACTCAACGGTGCAATACGCAAATTCCTACTTGCAGAGCGAAACGATAAAGTTTTTAATAAACCGATCGACCTTCAATAAAATATTATACGTAAATTCAGATTTCCAGAAGAATTTTTAATATCAACTGCACTCAATCACATAAGAACCGTCGATGTGGATAAATGGAGCACAAGGATTTACAATATATAACCAGTTTTAGATTAAATATTTGAAGCAAATCATTTCTGAAGAATCTGTAGTTATAAAAGGTTTCAATATTCCGGATTCGTCTGTTACATCATAATCCTAACCACAAAGGACTACAAAGTTACAAATTAAAAAACTTCTGTTAACACAAAAAAGTTGCCCATACGTTTATTTTCATTTCGATTTGGTGCTTCTAAAAACAAAATCAAATCCGCATGGGAAATCGCGGTGCAAACCGAAAATAAATTGAATTTCCACTTCTGTCCGACCTGTCCTGACAGTGAGAAATATATGAGTGAATATTGTGTGCGTTCGAGTAATGTTTATTCCATTAGAATATGGATGCAGGGTGGCACGTTTCGGGTATTGTCGCTCAGAGCTTTTACAGATGACATGTTTCCGTAGATGATGTCTTAATCTAAATACGAATGGAGGTCGTAGGAAGACTAATATTGTATTCAGAAAACGTCAATAGATGGTACATCTATTGATGGAACGTCCATAATGAAAATCAAATGAGGCTACAACGGAAACAGCTCGATCAATATACAGTGGTTATTTTTGGAAACATTGCCACCTGATTTTGACCTTTGCTTTGTGTTATTTATAATGATACCCATAACATAGAAGTCGTTAAGTAACACTTATTATTAGGTATCTACTTACGAGAAAAATGACGATTTGGGCATTAACCGTTGTTGAATATGTCAAAATTTAACGATGATATATTGACGAAGAAAAATGTTGGCTACATGGCGGCTGTTTGTGTTGTCCACCAAGTTGTCGCGTAGTCTGGGTTGTTCTACTGTCAGGGACGCGTCCCGCACTCCGTGCACACCGTTTGCTGACGTTTTCGGCTGACAGAAACATCCAGCGGACCAGATGTCTATCGGATGTCCGAACGCCCAAGGTTACGTCCACGACTTAAATGATGAATGATAAATGATTTTATTTCTGTAAGTTGGTTTGTACAAACGCTTTTACATGTCTAACATATTTTTTTTTTAAAACTAGATGAAGTCGGCGTTTCCTATCTGACTACTCTGAGAAGAAAGGCCGACCCACACTCAGAGGTCACAGTCTCTTACTCTAGTTAGTTTAGTCTTACTTCCGATAGTTTGCACAATTTATTGTACATTACCCAGATACAATATAAGTCGCGGGTGTCAGTCGCGTCCGTCATCTGCGTCCGACATTTGATCCCAGCTTAAATGCTGCTAAAAAGATTCTGACGCTGTCGTACCAACTTATTAGTAGGTAACTTGAAATCGAAAAATATGAAGCTAAAATTCTTTCCTCTCCCCAATCCCAGAATCGTGCAGAGAAAAGATAACTACAGCACGAAATCCATTACCGGGCGGATGTTGGATGTTTTGATGCTCAAAACTGGGAATATTGTGGGTAAATTTGCTACGATACGTTATCTGGACGACATTTGGGACTGTTACCCTAATCGTGGGAAGGTTTCGGCTGTTGGAAATGTAGTGTGTTTGTTATTTTTGTTTTGACTAAGCGTTTTGGGTATTTGGTATTGTTTTTGGACAAAACTTTACGAATAACACAAAACTAAATTCATGTCAGTGTGTGAACAAGGCTGTCAATGATTGAATTTACAGTGATCAAAATTAAACAATAAGAAAGCTGCCGCAATACTGCCAACTCTCGATGCCAGTTCCCTTAAATGCCAAACTGAAGCATCTCAAAACCATAAGAAGATCAATGCGACGGGCATGACAAAAATACGAGAAACAATTTCAAATATACCTAAACAATATACGTCTTCAAAATTCTCTTACTCTCTGACAAGATCATTTTATCTAAATTATCTTTAATATCAGTTACCAAACCAGACTCAAGCAAGCACGAGGAGAAATTCCTAAAGTTATTTATTTCTACCGAAAAATATTTTAGTAGGAACACCATTTTTCTCGGATAAGTCTCTATTATCTTTAGCTCCCGCTTGCCTAAACCATTTGCCTAAATATGTAAATTTTGCTATCTAATCCAATTTGTGTAAAGGTTGCTGGGAGATAATCAAAGTTTAGTGGCTTTGTTTACTGTGTATAACAAGTAGAGAAGTTAGGAGTGTGTTATCGTTCAGTAGTTTGTTACTTTGAGTGAATTATTGTTTGCTTTCATGGAGTCTGGATCACTGAGAAATAGATAAATATACTAGACTCGTGTTTGTTTTCACCTAGGATCTCATTTAGTTTTGCATTAATTTTGTTTAATACCTTTTTTGTTTTCTTGAAGATATCATAATATTTGAATTAAAAGTGCGTCTCTCAAATTCTGTTCATCATCCTTCTGCACTTATCCCAATTAAGTTGGTCGACGAGAAATGTCTTCTTTACATTTCAATTGCCGTTATGTCTCAAAAATATTTCATGTCTGTCTACTTCAAAAATGTTGAATGATGGCGTATGTATTAAAAGGTGATAATGTACACATAAATCTTCGTGACATGCTAAATATTTTATCTAGCGGTGATCAATAACCGCACTACGATATACGTGGGACACTCAGAAAGTTTTGCGAAACTAAAAAAAATTGTTCTATACGTACATATATTTTTATTAAATCTTTTCAAAGTACTTTCCACCAGCCTCTATACAAAGATTCATGCGCCTAAACCAGTTTTCAAAACACTTTTTCCAGTCCGCCGCAGACACCTCGTTTACAGCCTGCTCGAACGCAGCCAGCGCATCTTCCGGCGACGAAAATTGTATCCCTTTGAGCTGATTTTTTATTTTTGGGAATAAAAAGAAGTCACACGGTGCTAGATCAGGGCTGTAAGGAGGGTGACCCAGGAGTTTGACTGGCGTGCTGTCCAGGAAGTCCCTCGTTTTGAGTGCGGTGTGCGCAGGTGCATTGTCGTGGTGGAGCAGTAGCCCGCGGAGCCCTGTGTTTGGTCGCTTGTTGCTTATAACAGAGAAAACTTCTGGCAAACATTTGGTAGTATACCATTCGGCATTAATGCTTCTTTGATCCCGTAAGGGAATTGATACCAAGTGGCCAGTCAAATTAAAAAAGCTAGCGATCAAAATCTTACCCCCGCTTCTAGATCGCTTCACTTTGGTAGGCGTTGGCTCATTTTGAAACACCCAAACAGTCGACTGGCGCTTGGTTTCTGGGTCGTATTGATAAATCCAGGACTCATCACCTGTAACGATGTCGTAAACACGCCGAGACGAGCCTGCTTCAAATTTGTTAAGCATATCACGGCACCATTCCACCCGGGCCTGCTTCTGAGCATCGGTGAGGTTGTGCGGCACCCAGCGTGATACTATCCTCCTCACGCGAAGATGGCTGTGTAGAATCTCGTGAACGCTTCCCGATCCAATCTTCAATATGTGTTGAATCTCCTGATATGTAATTCGCCTATTGTCTTGGATTAAATTTTTCACTGCTAGCACGTTTTCTTCGGTAACAGCCGTCAAAGGGCGACCGCTTCTTTCGTCATCCCCCAAAGTTGGTCGACCGCGCTTGAATTCGTTATACCAACGATACACGGTTGCCTTGGAAGGGCCTTCATCCATGAATGCCATTTGAAGTCTATCGTACGATTCATCCGGTTTCAGGCGACACTTGAAATCGTATAAAATCATAGCTCTAAAATGTTCCCGGCGCAGATCCATATTTCAGTGAGACACAATACTTTGAATTAACTCGCAAAAAATGTGGAGGGAAATTTTGAAATTGGAACTTACTTATTTTTACTTATAAATAATCGTATTTTCGAAAAACATTATAACTGGCCAGTCTCCCATATATAAAAACTTTTTTTCGCAATACTTTCTGAGGGGCCTGGTATATATACTTACTACTATATCTATCATTATCTAAACTAGAGTCATCTTCATAGAAAAAAAACATGTAGAACGACCTACTGAGGTTGTTATCAATCATCTTAAGTACTTAGCCTTTTTGCCATGATTCATCATCATCTGCCTAGCCTTTTCCCAACTATGTTGGGGTCGGCTTCCAGTCTAACCGGATTTAGCTGAGTACCAGTGTTTTACATGGAGCGACTGAATATCTGACCTCCACAACCCAGTAACTGGGTAACACGGTACCCCTTGGCTAGACTGGTGTCAGATCTCAAGCGTCTGACTATTCGTAACGACTGTCAAAGATCTTCAAATGAAAGCCGGGACCAACGGCTTAACGTGCTTTCCGAGGTCCTTTTTGCCATGATTATAGGAATTAATATGTTAGTACTGTAAGCGACATTATTAAAGTAAAAAAAGTAAAGTCAATAAAGTATATTTATATACGATAATAAGCGAATTTTACCAAGCGAAATTGCAAGTACGTTCACATGGTCGCAATGCTATGTAGTTCGGCCGATTTGCATTTGACATTTTCTTAGAAGTTTTAGGTACGATAATGCTTTTCGAAGTTAAAAGTTTTTTTATTTATTTATTGAGCCCTCAGCGTGGTCGCTTAGTTTAGCTTTTTGTGCCTGGCTGGCGACTATAGTTTAGTCTCCACAGGATCGCCCGGTTAAGCAGTAGCCAATCACTTGGATTGACCTGCGAGAGGCACCACAAAAACAAAAACAAAACTTCTGACCGTGGCTTCACCAGTTGGTGTAAAAAGTGCTTTATAGTCTAACTCATAGTCTACCCGTGAGCGAAGTTTCTTTCAAATCTTCTTCAAATGACGGAACGATCTCATCTCACATACAGATTTAACAGTTATAATATTGGTGA
Source organism: Orthosia gothica (assembly GCA_949775005.1). Taxonomy (NCBI): domain Eukaryota; kingdom Metazoa; phylum Arthropoda; class Insecta; order Lepidoptera; family Noctuidae; genus Orthosia; species Orthosia gothica. The sequence goes on along the minus strand of OX459038.1, from coordinate 25,462,796 downwards.
GACTTACCAACACCAACAACTCATTTCCATAAACAATATTACAGAGTTATTTTACAGTATTACATTATTACCTCAGGGACGTCAGGTTCCTAGTAGTACGGATATACTCAGTATGTATCTATATGCAACGTAAGTATGTTTGTTTTACTACAGTAAAGGCTTTGACGAGGATCTATTGTCTTTGCGTAAAGAAAGGCGAACATGTTTGTCCTTTACCCAAAGGGGTACGAAATAAGGAGCCTTTCGCTAAGCTTGGTTTAGTTAAAGCAACATACAAACATATATATATATATGTGTGTAGCTCTTATGTAGAAGGAGAATAGTCCTCGAACGCTGTTGATGTTACAGAAGATTGTATATAGACCAGTAACGAAATATTATATCTTCAGATTATAACTAACTTTTACAAGCAGTTCCGAGAAATTATTACCTACACATTGTTCAACACTTCCATGTTTATGACTTGATATAAATTTGAGGAAACTCGTTATTGCATCATTTTCATATATCGCCCTCATACAATCTTACGAGAGTCATAAACAGTAGGTACATCATAACACCACTTCAGTATTTCTGACGGATAAGGTAAGATGTACCTAGTACACCCACATTTTGGTAGTTATTTATTGATTTAATTTTTATTTGTTTAAAAGATACACCAACAACATATTTGCAAATTCATTACAGTGTTAACATTAAATTAGAAAATGGTCGGTTCGCGAAAACAAAATTACTGAAATATTACCTTATTAGTGAATTAGAATAAAAATTATGTTATAATAAATAACGAATAAAATACTAGTGAGTCAGACATAAAATAAAATTAAAACTTTTACAATGCAAATAAAAATTATGTTAAAATTAATAACATAATAATATTAATAGTGGAAGTACACCACAAAACATATGGAAACAATTTATGAACAGGCAAGTCAGTTCGACGCATAGGTCGTGGATAAATTCGAAAGAGAGTTACCGCGACCCTGGCACATGCAACTAAAGGAACACGGATGGGTTATAGTCAGTTAAAGTCTGACACGCCCCCTCTCGCTTCACCCTTAATGGAAGAATTCATTGGATGATTTCAGACACACAACACAAAAAAAAACCAGGTAAGTCCCATGTGATAGAGGGCAAGATTATTGCCAAAATCCGTGGATAAAATCAGAATCCGAGCTGTTATTGAAACATTCTCGATAAAAACCCAAAAACATAATGCTCGATCCGTAAATCGAATTCAGGACCTCATGCTCAACACAAGCGCTTGAAAACAATTAGCCAACGAGGCGGTATATAAACGCTAACCAAATTACACTTCGGTCATTGACTTTGCAAACTTTAAATAAATACATCGAAACACTGTTACCGTTACAGTAATATAAAAATACGCTTTTAAAACTTTTCATTTATAAAACATCTAATTTTATCGGAAAACTTGGAAACGTTAAAAAGTTAGCCCCTATAAAATATTGTTATACCAATTTTCTTTAACGAAGTTTCTTACAAAGGAGAATAATGGTGGGCTTTTTTGTGTATTTTGTGGACACATTGGGGATTAATTAATCAGTGTCGCGATTTTAATTAGTATTATTTTTATTTGACAGGAAACCATCAAGAAAAGGCTTCAAAATAGCCATAATGTGGAGACATAGCAGATGGTAGGAGGAGCTAGACAGCACAAACGACCAGTGGTAGTGGTCCATATTAGTCCTGGATCGAAAAAGCTAGAAGTCACATACATGGTAGACTCCCCACTCATACACACTAAATGTTTTGAAAATACTTTCATTATGCATTTATTACAGCTTAGCTGTGGAATTCCCTGCCGGAGTCTGTGTTTGCCGATAACTACAACCTAGGGGTATTTAAGTCAAGAGTGAATAGTTGATTTCTAGGCAATCGTGCTTCACCGTCGACCACATCATCGCTTACCATCAGGTCAGAAAGTGCTCAAACGTGAGCTTATCTGTAAAAAAAGTTATGTAAAGACACCTTTGCCCATCAGTGGGACAATAAATGCTAACAATAACAAGTAACCACTGATAAGTCCATTTTTAAACCTACAGATTTTGATTTCCTTGTTGTTTCATAATTAAGACTTCATAAAGTTTCCCTAGACATCCCCACAAAGGAATACAAGCCTTATGCATGATACTTTAAAAGTTTAATTGGGTTATATTCTCTAGAGACGTCTGTCGTTATTGTCTTGTGAACACATAAGTACCTGTATATACCCACATGGTCTCAATTAAAACTTGAACATTTATATTATTATAACTTTGTTTTGAGTTGTTGTTATCATTGGGGTAGAACAATTTGTTTTGAAACGTTCAGTATATAATTTATTTATTGAAGTTTAGGCCACGAGTAATGTCAAGGCTGAAAAAACAATGTCCATTTGTACACATACATAAACACACGCCTTGTCCCCTTAGAGGTAGGCAGTAACTACAGAACGCCACCGCCACGCTACGAATCTTATTGGTAAAGCTCTGCAGAAAGGCCAGGTGCGCAGTACTGATAATCGTCTTGTGTGTATGACTAGATGTGTGAACGTAATTGAACCAAAATAAGTATGTAAGGATCGTAGCAGGTGGCGTTCTGTGATGAATTAAAATAATCGTCATCATTATTTGCTAAGCCTTTGCCCAAATATCTCTTATACCCCCATTTTAAAATACATTTTTTCAGTTCATTCAAAGGATGCATATTGCTGATAGCGATAACGCCGCCGTTGTACCCATAGAATTAAGGATTTATATAAGTTGTGTAATTATTTTGATATACAATAAAATTATAAGAGTATGTTGGTGCAACACCAACTTGCACGAAGCACTCCACGACGTCAAGAACAGATACAGATGGAGACATAATAAGAGAAATGTTGATTTCTCGTCGCTGGAATCACGACCCTCAGTAATGACGAACACTATGCTAGGAGGTGAGTTGGGCTACAGAATTAAAAAAATACACATTGAAATTACTTCAATATTTTAAAGACAATCAAAAGGCTTATATACTATTTCTATACAGGTGTTTTCAGTGATTTCAAACCTTCTCATTATTTTTGAACCACCACAAACCACAAACCCACCACAAAGTATGAAAGTATGTTAGCAGCGGACTAGATTTGTTAAACCAATGAACAAAAAACGGTGAAAAACTCTCCACCATTCATCATAAAATGCTGATACTGGTTTTTTTAGCACCTCAGTATTTTAGAAAAATTAAGATAATCCACTCGACCCTCTCATTAAGAAAGAGAGCAACAATAAAAGCAGCGTCGGCCATTCTTTGTTGTTTTTTTATTTATAATTGTGCTTTTTGCGAAGCTTTCAACGAAAGGTAAAGAGCATAATAGAGAAACATTTTTTGGAATAGCTCGCGGTTTTTTCATTTTCATAGTCGTCTTTTTGTGACAGAATTTTAGCTTGAGCATTTTAAGGAATGATTTCAAAATTATACCGCTAGTTTTTTGCTTTCATAAAATGTATTCTGGTGTCAGACGATTCGACTTAAATGGAAAAATAAAAAGTCGCTTTTGTAATAACAAAAGACTTTTGTTCCATGAGATGGTGAGAGTTTTTTTTTACAATGTTCGAAATTCAACTTCAAAATTCTAACGGCATCGATCGAATATCGAAGTTGAATTTCGAAAACGGTAACATAAGTTTGTGAATTTCAATAAACGTTAACTGTTTACAACTGTCTGCTGAAACTTGAACGTGTAAATAAATGAGCCTTTATTATCATAGCATTACCATTGCTTTGATTAAACATTCAAGCTTAAATATACCTAGCTCTAGCAGTCTCAACAGAAAATACTGTAATAACAATAATTAGAATGTACCGTAGCAACCCTTTTACTTATAAAATTAACACTCTACCTAGGTTCTAATTATCTTAAGACTGTAACATTTAATATTGTTAAGCAAGAAAGAAAATGAACACAAAAATCCAGCGCAAAATCTCCGGTACTAAAAGTTACAGAAAAATATTTTCAAAGAAGACCAAAAAGATAGGGACAGACAAAATTAGTTCTTAACGTACAAATTGGAAATGAAGATATCTATAAAGTGGAACCAGGTGGAATAGAGAGCTCGTTTTAGAGTACGATGAAAAATATATAACGCCTTGCTGAATTCGCCCGCGTCTGAGAAACGACTATCCAAATCGATACTTTGTGCCAAAGTGGGACTAGAAGACGCTTCTGGTGTGAGAAAGTGGGTTTGGAACTTTGTAAAAGTGTATTGAGATAGGTCTTTAGTTCAGTGTTTTGTTTTTAGTATGATACTTCGTTTTTTATGGTGTTATCAAACTTATATAAAGAGGAAAAATTTATTGTGTAGTTGGGCATCTAACAATCCCTCAAAAACGTCTTTAAATTACTTATTATTTCAGAAACTTATAAATGTTTTGTATCGTCATTGTCATCAGCATTTTAATGTTACCACTGCTGGGACACAGGCCTCCTCTCTGTAAGAGGGAATGGGCTATAAATCTACCACGCGGGCCCAATGCGGATTGGTAGATGTCACATGTCATCGAATTTTTGGTTCTAGGACATGCCGATTGCCTCACGATGTTTTCCTTCAACGTTTTGAGAGCAGTGGTAATGAAATAATTCACAGAAAGTAATAAAGTAGTTCCAGAGATCATTGATGGCCCAGTGGTAACGGTGCAAGTTGTAGGTTGTGGGTTCGAACCCAGGCCGGCGTTTACTGTTTTGTATAAAATAATGTATTAAGATCGTATACTTATTTCTCTTTGATTCAGTTAGTTTTGCAGTAAATTAAGATTGCAATGCATCTAAAAAAGATCTCAATTATCTGTAATTTTAACCCGTGCATCGTAATACCTATTGAGCATAAACACAATATTTGTACATCTTGCAAGGCATCACATAGTGATAAGACATTTTTGTTGATATGTAATACCATTAGCCACAACATTATACAGTAAAACTAATTACTTAATGTCCCTCGGCTATCATCGCATTTCCAAATACAAACGAATGCTAATTTCCATGTCCATCAATTATTAAATTTAATATTTTTTTGCTTTCCGTATGAATTATATAATGCTGTAAAAATAGCAGCTTCAGAAGCTTTCCTCCGATTTAAAAAAAATTACATTATGTTAAAATAGTATTAATAACTCTATATACTTCCAAGTTGATTGAGAGTGTCCGGTCTGCACCAAGTGCAAAATGCAACTGATAGAAATACGACGACTGAAGAAACACGAAGTTTGTCGAGGGACATAAAGAAAATGTTGTGTTACAAATAAATACATATGAATTTCCTAGAGTTCCATGCCATTCAAAAAAGCATACAATTAAACTCATTTCGAACTCAATATAAAAGTTTTAATCATTTTATTGACCACAAATTATTGTCTCTCATAACCCCTGAGTTAAACATACGTTAAACAAAAAAACGGCCAAGTGCAAGTCGGACTCGCGCACCGAGGGTTCCGCAAAAACCTCAGCTTAAATGTATTAAAGACCTGAGTATTTGATATGAATTTCAATTTAATACCTCTACACGCGTTCATGAGGAAAGGGGTAGTAAGTTTAAAATTATTAAAAATATTTATATTATATGATGTTACTTAAAATTTTCGGTTTTGGCAATTGTTCCTTTATCTGTGCTATAAGACGTTGCTTCGTACCAAATTTCAATATTCTAAGTTCACGGGAAGTACCCAGTAGGTTTTGATTCCTTTGCGAGTGTCGAAAATTTGCGGAAAAATTTGCACAGCTTTAAGGGACAGTAGACCTAGTATTTGATGTAAATTTCAGCTTGATACCTCCACGCATTCCTGAGGAAAGGGGGCCTTGACAGACAGACAGACGGACGGACAGCAAAGTGATCCTATAATAACAAACCTATATTAACAACTACTTCACGTTTAATTAAAATTCATTATGCATTAATCGCAATGGATTAATATCAAAGTGGTTTGGAGACTCCATTTATGTTAATTGGAAAACAAAAGGGAAAACAGAGCGGATTCGGTTGCATTATCAAAAGCGGGTGATGCCATTCACTCGGTCCAATCGTAAATGTTAAAACTCAATTAACTTTTAGTTACTTACTAGCTGTGCCCCGTGGTTTTACCCAGACACGCTGTTCCTTCGTTATCACTTGGCATTTTTTTTCATTTTGCTTGACTCTTAAGGATCGTAGCGTAATGTTTAATAGCATATAACTTTCCTCAAGGCTTGGGCTATCAAATGCAAAAAGAGTTTTTAAAATAAGACTGATAGTACTAAAGATTAGCGTTTTCAAACAAACTCTTCAGTTTAAATACATTGGAACATACTAGCATAAATATAACGAACATATATAACTTAAGCATAGTAACATAGAAAGCGAGGTGTTATTGGGTACGGGTTGTAAAACAGAATGGCCGTTATGTGCGAATAATATAAACTGGCCTACCGTTATTAAACAGTACCTAACTATTGTCATCTAAACAAAGTTTTAACCTCTTCCCTGTCTAAAGAGTAAGCACTAATCCAATTCAGAAAAATATTTTTTCTGATAAAAGCTACTCTATTTTTGAAGGTCATAAGGTTCTTTTTATCCCGGAATAATATTCGGTTCTTGAGGGAGAGGCCTATGGACTATATAATATAATGTAAGCCTTTTATTCAGACAGGTATAAATAAGTACATTGGTTGGATATTTTGTATACGATTTAGTTTAGTTATGTTAGTGTATAATTTAAGTTAAGTAGGAAGCAAGAATAGTCCTAGTCACTGATTCCTCAATACTAATTACTCGGGGTATGAAGATCGTACGTACTTAAGTGTGTAACGAAGCGAAGACTCTTTTAATGCTCAGTTATCACAAACATTTGCCCAAAAGGCGAATTTTCTGAGCAGTAATTTGTCGCAACTCGTTTATCTAGCTTAAAAGCTTTTCCGGTATTTCACGATTTCCTTCTTGCCAGCATTTCGTAAATTTACATAATTATCATTATCACGAAGGTGTTACCTATGCAAACATAAGCAACCTTAAACTCGCATAATTAGTTCAAACACGTTGACCCACTTTTCCACCCAATTATACATACAAACATTTATTTTTAAAGCCGTTATTTATCACGGACACACTTCCTCATTAGCGTGGACTGCAGGCATAAACATGTACGCGATTATAAATCTTATCAGCATAAAAATATTAACCCAAATGGCATAACTTTTAGTCCTACAAAGTTTCTGTATAATTCGTTTAGGGAGGTCTCACCAATATTTTGGAGTCCATTTAATTAGAGGGTCCCTAATAAATCAAGGAAAGATAAATTGGTTTAAATGGGTCCCTCCTACCTTCCTAGAGGTACTAGACTGGGGTAATTTATACGTTGCTATGTGAACCTGGCCTTCCGAATACCCTAGAGCCGAAACTTGTTTTCAATGGATAGGAAGGAAAATTGACGACAAAAGTACCGAGGGTAATTTACAGGTAAGTTACAGGCACGTTTACGAAAGCAGGACTTAAATTGCGCATACGAAGTGCATCTATCTTCAGCGATTCTGAGATAGTCCGAACAATATTCTAGCTACACTGGCGGACCAAATTGGTGGGCCATATATTAGGCACTGGGCGGGTAGACCATGGGCTTACAAATTCGAATGTCTCCAAGCAGTTATTTTTGTTTGGTTTTAATTATCATGTACTAAAGATGGTGATACTAAAATATGATAATTATGAATCGTCAGCCGGAATTTCATTTTTGTTTTTTTTTTTCTAAAAGTACGAAAAACTCGTGGCTAGATAATAACAGCTGCACGAGTGGATCTTCAAGGTTAAGCAACCCGAACCCGGTCGAAGTCGGTCTGTGGATGGGTCATCTTTACATAACGAGATACCTCCCTGCCTCGGACAGCACGTTAAGCCGTTGGTCCGCCTGCCATTTAACGAACTTTGACAGTCGTTACTGGTCGTCAGAAACCTGAGATCTGTCACCAGTCTTGCCAAGGGGTATCATGTTACCCAGTTACCGGGTTGTGGGCATCAGACAGGCAGTCACTCCATATACTGTTAATCAGCTACATCCGGTTAGACTGGAAGCTGACTCCAATATAGTTGGAAAAATGCTAGGCAGAAATGGAGAAGAAAGTACCTAGAAAACAGATTTAAAAAAAATCGCTTCATTAATAGTAGTCTAAGGCACTGACTTATAATAAAGCCTTTATTCGGACAAAAGATTTACAATTAAGTTTCTTACACTACTGCACTGTTATAAATATATATTTTACATAATTTAAATTATTCGCGTATTTGGTGATTCTTTATTTTCTGTAAGTCCGTTTGCCAGTTGGCAAAGGCCTCCTCCAACCTACTCCATTCTGATCTCTCTCCGGCCACTCTACTCCATGTTATGCCTGCAACCTGCCTGATATCATCGTCCCATCTTTTTTGTTGTCTACCTCTTTCCCTTCCCTTGGGTACCATTGTGTAACTATTTTGCTCCACTTGTCCTTTCCTCTGATCATATGTCCCGACCACTTCCATTTTAGCCTTTTTATTTTTAGGGTTACGTCCTGTATCTTGGTCTTTTTCCTAATTTTGATGTTTCTTATTCTATCCCCCTTCTTTAGTCCTAACATGCTTCTTTCCACTGCTCGTTGGCAAATGGCAATTTTATTAGTTGTGTTTTTTGTTATATATATATATAATAATAATAAATAAATAAATCAAAGTTTATTTCAGACTTTCTGTCCATAGGTACACTTAATAAAACATAGAATGGGATATACAAAAAACAATACAGACAAAAAAAAAACAATACATACAATAAACAAAACAAAATAAACAACACAAATTACAACGAATAAAACAGTTACAACACATAAAAATATACAAACAATAATCAGGGGCAGCACATTAAATATTTGACGCGGAGGAACTGTCCACTGCTCACAAGGCAGTGTGCAAGCGCATCCAGTGGCGTAGCAGTGGAGAGTCCCACCTGTCCGCGAACACACTAAGTAAGTTGTTGCTGCTGGACCTAACGCGACGCAGCAGCGACGCACATTGTTTTCTTATTATGGCATGAAAGCCATCCGTGTGCGCTTCTGCGAACATAGTTGACGCACTGCAGAATCGCATATACCAGGCCCCTCAGAAAGTATTGCGAAAAAAAGTTTTTATATATGGGAGACTGGCCAGTTATAATGTTTTTCGAAAACATGATTATTTATAAGTAAAAATAAGTAAGTTCCAATTTCAAAATTTCCCTCCACATTTTTTGCGAGTTAATTCAAAGTATTGTGTCTCACTGAAATATGGATCTGCGCCGGGAACATTTTAGAGCTATGATTTTATACGATTTCAAGTGTCGCCTGAAACCGGATGAATCGTACGATAGACTTCAAATGGCATTCATGGATGAAGGCCCTTCCAAGGCAACCGTGTATCGTTGGTATAACGAATTCAAGCGCGGTCGACCAACTTTGGGGGATGACGAAAGAAGCGGTCGCCCTTTGACGGCTGTTACCGAAGAAAACGTGCTAGCAGTGAAAAATTTAATCCAAGACAATAGGCGAATTACATATCAGGAGATTCAACACATATTGAAGATTGGATCGGGAAGCGTTCACGAGATTCTACACAGCCATCTTCGCGTGAGGAGGATAGTATCACGCTGGGTGCCGCACAACCTCACCGATGCTCAGAAGCAGGCCCGGGTGGAATGGTGCCGTGATATGCTTAACAAATTTGAAGCAGGCTCGTCTCGGCGTGTTTACGACATCGTTACAGGTGATGAGTCCTGGATTTATCAATACGACCCAGAAACCAAGCGCCAGTCGACTGTTTGGGTGTTTCAAAATGAGCCAACGCCTACCAAAGTGAAGCGATCTAGAAGCGGGGGTAAGATTTTGATCGCTAGCTTTTTTAATTTGACTGGCCACTTGGTATCAATTCCCTTACGGGATCAAAGAAGCATTAATGCCGAATGGTATACTACCAAATGTTTGCCAGAAGTTTTCTCTGTTATAAGCAACAAGCGACCAAACACAGGGCTCCGCGGGCTACTGCTCCACCACGACAATGCACCTGCGCACACCGCACTCAAAACGAGGGACTTCCTGGACAGCACGCCAGTCAAACTCCTGGGTCACCCTCCTTACAGCCCTGATCTAGCACCGTGTGACTTCTTTTTATTCCCAAAAATAAAAAATCAGCTCAAAGGGATACAATTTTCGTCGCCGGAAGATGCGCTGGCTGCGTTCGAGCAGGCTGTAAACGAGGTGTCTGCGGCGGACTGGAAAAAGTGTTTTGAAAACTGGTTTAGGCGCATGAATCTTTGTATAGAGGCTGGTGGAAAGTACTTTGAAAAGATTTAATAAAAATATATGTACGTATAGAACAATTTTTTTTAGTTTCGCAAAACTTTCTGAGTGTCCCACGTATATTATAACAAATAACAAAAAAAAAAAACAAAAAACACAACTAATAAAAGGCACTGACTTAGACTACTTTAAATGTACGGTTCCTGGTAGTACTCAATGGGGGCTACCACGTATGGATACGCCACTAGAGACGCTGATGTAGCGTAAGGTCTCCGATATGTTATACTCCACTGTTTGTGTTGTGCATGGGGCGTTTTTTGCTAATTATATTATTGGTGTGAATATGTTGCGGTATCTCAGATTAGTTATGGCAAATATGAGTAACGGGTCAATGAATGTCAGTGCTTTAAGGTATTAAATATGATTTAAATGTTCACTTGATTTTCACGTCCATAGTAGGTACGAAACAAACTTTTACAGCTGTACTTAGTTCTGGACCTTAGTCAACGTACCAAGTTTAAACCATCCTTAATTAGTTCATCCTCGTTGATTAGGCCAGACATAGTAATAAACGGTCGATTTGTTTTAAAGGAAGGGTTCAATTTATGCATCATTAATTTTACCACTGGCTCTAATTGGATTCACTAGAAGTCAATATAGGGATTATATTATTATATTGAAATTCCTTTATCATTAGAGGTTGCAGTACAATATTTATCAATGTGTAGTGTATTATGAAAGTGTTTTTATATCATCACATCATCAGCCTATTAATGCTCCCACTGCTGGGATACAGGCCTCCTCTCTGTCAGAGGGAATGGGCCTTAATCCACACGGGCCCAATGCGGTGTAGTGGATGTCACATGTGGTGATGAAATAATTTACACAAAGTAAAGCGCCTGCCTGGGTTCGAACCCACGACCTACAACTTGTAAGTCGCGGCTGTTACCACTGGGCCTCTACTGCTTCTCCCCTATGAAATTGTTTTATATGTAATTTAATAAATTAATAACTCGGCATTTTAATTTGTAATTTAGTTTAAAATAAACGTTTAAAATAAAAAAAATTGTACTGTTATTTTTTTTATTTGTTATAGGCTCGCGTTTGACCTCTATCTCGCCTGATGTTAAGTGATGATGTGATTGTAGGTGAAGCACGCTTGTCTAGAAGTAACCTATTCACTCTTGACTTGAAAACCCCTAGGTTGTAGCTATCAGGAAACAAAGACGATAACCGAGGGAAAAGGTTGTCTTTTGCCCTCGGTTTCCGGCGCTTCCTAGGAGAATTTGGTCTTAAAATCAATGTATAAATTCAAAAAAATATTATTCTATCAGAGTCTGAGATCTAGTCATTCCATATAAAATACTCAGATACATTCGTTTAGACTGGAAGACACCTACAAAATAAAATAGATCGAAAAAGACTTCGCAGATTTGTTGATATATAATCCATAGGTGGGCCAATTTTCATGTAAAAGCGATCGGCCGTAAAAACACACACTTTTTTATGTTAGACGACAAAATGTTTTATTTTTTATCATTGATAAGCTTGCGTTTAATCACTATCATACCTGATGGTCGACTGTGAAGCACGCTTGCCTAGAAGTATTTTTTTCTTTTCATTTTGTACTCGCCGTCTCACAGTTAAATACTACGATGTACTACTGCTTAACCGATCTTACCTTTGGAGACTAAACTATAGCCTCCAGCAAGGAACAAAAAGCTTAACCTAAGCGACCACGCTGAGGGCTATCCCCTAAGGGGACGGACCTTGGTTCAGGGCGTCACTAGGGGGACAACAAAGGCTGGATTGTGATTAAGTGATTCTACCATCCGTTTGGAAGATACCTACGTGGAGAAAAACGGACAAGAAACCCCTTTTTTGCTAATATCTTAACTATAGCTCAGCATTTCACGGGCTGGCTTGATTTTAAAGAGAGAGACAACGCGACGATCTAGAAGTAACCTATTCAGTCTTGACCTTAATACTCGCAGCTTGATAGCTGGATAGCTTGATAGCTTGATACCTGATGGTAACACAGACTCCGGCATTCCACTCCTTAGCTGGTTATTTACGTTTTCCTTTAGATTTAAGCTTGCATCCAACTAATTATCAAACCATTGTTAAGCATAGGTGTGTTTGCGTGTCAAATTGTACTTATAACCCTTAAACGGAGTTATTAACACAGATTGCACGCGACCAGGGTCACCCTTATTGAAGAATTATTTAAAATATAATTTTTAAACATAGCCCTTAATGACAAAAAGCACGCTTTCAAGTTTCATAAGTTAAATTACAATCCTTATTTTGATGCTAACGGAAAATTGTATTTACAAAATACTTGGGTGTTAATATTTATTTATTTTTGTTTGGGGTTTCAATTGAAACTTGTAGAGGCTCTTAAAACCAGGTTTCAATTGGAAAAACGGGATTCAATTTCAATTGATTTATTTTCACTACGTTAATAGGTTGACTTCTGCGAACTGAAATTAGATTTCAGTAAAACTATTCGCTTTTAGTTTGTGAGTTGTAGTAAAATTTGAAACAAATTATTTTTGTAAAAACTTTTCGTAAACATTTGTTAACCAACATAGTTGGGTTCAGTTCCCGTAGGATCCAAACGGAGCCCTATTGCTGACACTCGTGTATCTATCTGTCTGTCTTTCTTCTGTCACACAGATTTTATAGGCAAAAGGTTAGAGCTACAGTCTTCAAATTTTCACAGTATAAGCATCTTGTTGACTCAAAGTCATACAAATGTAAAAAAATATTTTTAAATGTTTTCAACCTACCCCATCAAATATCGTAGTTTAGAACTCGTTGAGTAGATAAATACTGTATCTTTTGTTTTATAAAATATTGGAAAACAAAGGCATGAGAAGCCACCAATGTCAGATTTTTTTACAAACTTTTCTCAGGTACTCAGCTGAATCCGGTTAGACTGGAATCCGACCCCAATGAAGTTGGGAAAAAGGGAAGGCAGATTGATTGATTGTACCAAATATTTTTTACCCGACTGCCGAATGAGGGTAATGTGTTTATCAGTCTATGTATATATGTTTGTTCCTATATGGCGTTCCAGAGACCAAACGCGTTGGCCGATTTTGATGATGCATGCGTCAATCGATTCGTCTTAACCCTGCGAGTGACATAGGCTACATTAAAATTGGACAATAGAAAAATGGCGGATTTTGGGTGCCATATTGTGGGGGCCCAAATTTTTTTTTTCTTTCAAACCCAGCGTGTGTGGTATCAAAATAAAGGGTTTAAGAGGTGATTTCAAAAATTGTATATATACACCAGATTTTGGTCAGCTAGTCCGCGAATATGTATGCTCCGACTGCACAGCATGATTTTTTCCTTGTTTACGACTTTTTAGTTCGGTTTTGAAGCAGTCGGGTTTTTTGATTATTTGAATAAGTTTTTTGTTTTAATTTCCTATTGCCCTATGAACTTCAAATTTGGTGATAATGTTTATCATAATGTATATTTTACTAACAAATACCAATACATTGCTTAAACAGTTTTTTTTACTCATGTTAGATTTGAGCTTTGTCTAGAAAAATATAGCCAACTTCCCGTTTACGTAAAATTTTACAAACTTACTATACACATATTCCATATTAAGTAATAATACAATATCCTACTAATATCATAAACGTGTCTAATGAAACCAGTATAATCTGATACTTTTATTCCGGTAGTACCTACATTCCCTTTGGATAATATTCGACTTACTCACAGCCAAAGCTACTAGGGAAACCAAGTCTATAAGTAAAACCATCAAGAAAACTCCAATATAATATATAAGACTAATTCTATCAATTCTGCTAACTTAAATAACATTCACCTATTACAAGCATAAACCAATCTAATTCAATAGTCAACCTCCTCTAGAGAGATTGTAAATCAATTCTATTATATCGTCTACCTAGCTGCTTAAATAAGAATGTAATACTGTAAAGAATATTAGAAGACTAAAAATCAACAATTCTGCTAACTTCAATAACATTCTACTTATTACAAGCATCGACCAATCTATATCAATAGACGACCTCCTCAAGAGAGATTGTAAATCAATTCTATTATATCGTCTACCTAGCTACCTAGGTAGAAATGTAACACCCTAGAGAGAAGCCGGGGATATTGAAGACGTCTGATCAAAGCCTTTGCCCTGTAACGCCTGGTTTTCCGTTCTAATAACATTAGTACTAGATAAAAAGGTCAATAGTATCGGTTTCTGTGTAAGAGGCTACCGTTTCAATACAATTTTTAATCTTTCTTGGGTTGAAATTCGGGATGTAACAAATGGCGTAGGTTTAATTGAGTTTATGTTTGAGAAGCACTTTACAACAGCTGCTTTCGAATGTAATACTTCCATAAGCATTAACATAGATACGGCTTTTAATGTGTCCACTGCTGAGTGGGTGGTAATCCTTCAGGCAGGTCCTATATTGGTAGATTTTGTTCTATTAGGATATAGGTTTCAGTGCAAGAAAAATTAGGCAAATATCAAAGAAATGATATCCGTTTTGGTTATTCTTGATAAGACTTTTATTTCGTCTTAATTGAAAACTACATTATAACAAATGAAATATCATTGTCCACAAGATTTAAAAAAAATTGCCTGTTCCTCTGAGTGTTTTCTCATACATTTTCTTAACGATAAACGCAAATTTGCTAAGAAATATACGTTTACAGAAAAAGAAACCCAACAGTTATTGTATTTATAGTATACAATGTTGTATCATGTATATATATGAGTTGCCTTGCCGTGTCTTGGTGTTATGTAATTAAAGAATTGTATCGCGTGCTCTCATAGGCACTTGTCACAAGCTTACAATATCAAAGGGGAAAAATACCTTGAGGATTGCTTTGCACATAAACACGCAAATTATATATATCTATGACTAACAGAAGAGCGAACAGCCACTATGACAGCAAACAATAAAGTCGAGGATAAAAAAATGACCTTCAGTTAGATTACCAAAAAAATATTCGATGCGTATTTTTCTTTTACCACGTAGACAAAAAATTACGTCGATACAGTGCGTTGAAATATCGTTTGACTTTACGCCGTCTTTATACTGACAAAGTGACGTCACAAGCCCTCACACTCGAACTTTGATGCGCTTTATCTTTGTATTTTTTTATTTATTTGATAAAACAAAAAATGCCAATATTATTTGATAATCTTACTAACGGATGAAATAGAATTATAATTTTTTTACTCAGGAAAAATCTCTATTTCAGCAGACAGACGTAAGTGGAAAAAAGAAGGGTCTTGTTCCAGCACTGGGAAATAACGAGCTAACACAGTGGGACAAAGCGGCAGAAAATACAAATGTAGAGGGATGACTCAAAACAAGGAAGGAGTTCTGATTAAAAGGTCTTCGTAAACTCTTCAACTAAAGACTATTTCTATTGGCCCTTCACTTGAAAGCGATAAGGATATTGAATCACTTCATAATATTATACTATAACTAAGGAAGTTTTAAGTGTAGGTACTTGTAACACTTCAAAGTCATCTTGAAACTGCAATAATGTTGCTTAATAACTGACATTGTGTTGAAATAGTTAACAAGTTTACATTTCCACAAGATATTATACTACAGTAGTTTCGTTTTAGTATGGCAATGACGACAGAGATGTCTCTGTGATCATTGTATGGTAAGAGGCACATTAAATTTAAATATTGTTAAAAATATCTCGACTCGATGAAGTATACACTCCGTCCAGCACAGCTCACCGAAAGCCCCGAATGCTTTCAGCTCGAACTCCAGAATCGTTACGAGTGCCTAGGGAGCTCCGTGAACGATTACAACGATGGGTTGTAAACTGTATATACGGTTGGGTCTGAGATTTTCAAGACCCGTGGTACAAATAGGAATAAGAAACTATCCGATCGTACTCTCAAGTTCATGAAGGGTCTTAAGACGATGCGTGGAACTACCGGCAGCTCAATAGACGGTTCTCTAAGTCCTTGAAAAGCGACCTCCACCGCTTTAATAAAGACGCGATTGAGCGGCATAAGGTGTTTGCAAGAGATCTGGCCTTTGGACAGAGCCAGCTCACAAAACTGAAGACCGATGATAGCAGATAGGGAAATCGAGAGGTTCTATGAACAGTTGTACACGTCAATCAGTAAACCCGTTGCGATTTTATTATTATTTATTTACTATATACTTTATTGTACACCACTTAAATAGTTACAGGACATAACAATTATAAAGATAAGTGTACAATGGGTGGCCTTAGAGATGGGGCATTATAACCTCATGAAAAGGATCCTAAAAATCTCCAACCGACCACGAGGATGAAGGTCAACTTATGGTCAGGGATGCAGAAAGAGATCTAGAAAGAAAAACAAAGCACTCAGTGAACACAGAACTCTCCAACCCAGTCTCTGGCACAGACAAACGTGCAGAAGATAGCCAATCACAGCTATACCAGGAAGAAGTTTGGATAAAGAAAAAGTTGACGATCATAATGTTTTTTTTTTATTATTACACGCGTTTGCCTTCTATTTCACTGATGGTAAGCAATGATGTGGCGGACGGTGAAACACGTTGCCTAGAGTTGATTCAGGTCGGCTTTATGTCCTAAAGCCGGTTTTTTCAATTAAAAATATCAATAAGTCAGTTTACTATTAATAACCGCTTATGCCATTCTAAAACGTATTAGCAAAGGATAAAAATACTTTAGTAACATCTTAAAAGACAGGCATCCTCGTTCAATTCCGACAGTAAATAATATTGGCGCACACTATAATTGGATTAAGTGTTTAATACGAACGCGAAGTTCCGCTGAGTTGGCTCCTGCAAAATTCATTTAAGCCATTAAGTGCTATGACGTCGGCTTGTTGTTTTTATATCGTCCTAGCTGGAGTCTGCTCGGGGAGAATTAGATTTGAGGCTGTGATATAATCTTATAGAAGGGGGAGTGTTAGATACACCATGCGTGCCCGTGGGGGATATTGATTGAGAGTAAGGTGACAAGGATATTTAGTGGAGATTGGATTACGGAAAATCAATATCAGAAATATAGAAAACAAGGGATTTAAGATTAGAATGCTTAGGTCTATGTTAGTCTATAATAAGCCTATAAAGTTCCTCCTTTTGTGAGACCTCTCTCCATAGTAGGCCATAACCCGCCACGCGGTTCCAGGCAGCTTGTAGTAGGGATTTTACGGAAGTTTGATTCCGATTCCAAAAAGTCAGAACTTCTGATTGTTTTTAAACATCCGATTTCGATTTTGGTTCCAAACTTTTAAATCGGAGGGTATCAGCGGTCGATGCGCACCAGCGGCGGCGGCACTTTGCAAACTAATTGTAATTTTAGAAAACTTGTTTGTTTTTTTTTAATATTTTAAGGCCTAGTTGGATGTGTTTTGTTTGAACTGAAATTAAAAAGGCTTATTAACAATGTTTGTGTTATTTTATTTTATTAAACCTGCTTTCTCTTCACTATTAAACATATTTTTCTTAAGACTCCGACTCTGATTCCAATTTCGGTTCCGGCTCCGATTCAAGTCGATTCCGATAAACCAAATTTAAAACCTCTGATTCCGACGTCGCTTCCGACATCATCACTTCCGTAACATCCCTAGCTTGTGTAACACATGTGTACTATATTTGCTATTTCCATTTTAAACTCTAATTTATTCATCTTAATTCAGCTCCATGAAAGCTTGTTACTTAATTACGCGTAGGCTTTAACTTATTATTTAGGTAGTAAATACCCGGATGTATAGCTGCTAGTTTTTAAATGGGTAACTTCTAAAACTGCTCTAATAACTTGCCTAATTATCTGTTTTACAACTTGTATATCTTACTTACTTAATTTCTATCTCGTAGAAAATTGAACATTCTAGACCAGGGGTTCCCAAACTTATTTTGTCTACTGCTCATTTTGAGAATAATTTATTTTTTAGCGCCCCCATTTTTCACCTACTTAAAAACCACTATAACTTCAAATAAAATTAATCAGTTATTGTGAGCTATATTAGCGGCGATTAAACTTTAATTCTAAACGTGACTTTTAATAAACGAGATTGTTATAGGAATGCACAATTCGGGTTATTTAACAAAAACGTGTTAAATCATGATTGCCAGCGGTCTACTATTTATGAAAATTACCTATCTAGGAGTACTAATAACTATTAAAATGCAAAAATATGTCTGTTGCCTTTTTATTTGTTTGTTTATGTCTACTTTCTTTCCTTTCGAAACGGAGCGACCGATTGACATGATTTTTATTTTATATATTCAATAAAACAGGACAGATATATGAACTACGCAGCGAGAAATATCGAACCGAGTTTGAGCAATCTCTTAACTAATATTATTTGATGTTCACAAGTTGTAGTTGAGAGTCGACAGCTCATGCAGTCGGTGTCTAAGAGGCCTCCTAGCTATAAGAAATTACAAATCACCCCCAAGCCTGTAGAGGCTTGGGGGTGATTTGAATGGGGGCGTTGTGTAGAAAACGCCACCATTTTTTTTCTGGGTCTCTTACCGCCCCCTTTAGGCCTGCAGCGCCCACAATGGGGCATTATCGCCCACTTTGGGAAAGGCTGTTCTAGACGGACGTAACTATAAGACTTATAAAACAATACTGTAGCGCTTCAAAGTTCTCAGAGTACCTAATCCCCATTCCAACATGCGACAATATGAAATGCGAATAAATATTATTTTGAACGATGTCTTCTGTCCTTGACCTCGTCTTAGCGAAATGAAATATTTTCCCCTAAAGGTTTCCGAATTTGATACAAGATTAAAAGTATTATTTTTCTATCAATCCGCCTTGCCTTTTAAGGTTTTAATAAAAAATCTTATCTCAATCTTCTGTGACTGATATCCTTGAAATGTAGCTTTAGTATTAAATGATTAATAGTCGTGTTACTTTTTATGTTTCATAAAAACTTGGAAAATAAAATGGTGCCATAAATTAGGTGGAGCTCTTTGAAAGTCAAGTAATTATATACCTATTTTTATTTATGAAGAAATCCTACTCATATTATAAATGTGATAGTGTCTATGTTTGAATGTCTGTTAAACAATCACGTCCCTTCGCTTGGATGAAAAGCTTTTCATGGTCTTGACTTAGAATACTTTTTTACCCCGGTAGTACGTACTACCAATACCGTAATGTATATTTTAAAACATTCACGTAGGCGAAGCCTCTAAAAAAACCTCCAGTACCTAAGAGCGTACTTAATACATGGTACATGGTATATATCCCACCCATATGCACAAATCGCTTTTATTATGCGTACAGCTAAGCGTTGGAATTCCCTGCTGGAGTCTGTGTTGCCTGATAGCTACAATCTAGGGGTCTTTAAGTCAACAGTGAATAGGTTTTTTTCTAGGCAAGTGTGCTTCACCATCGTCCACATCATCGCTTACCAACAGGTGAGATAGTGGTCAAGCGCGAGCATATAGACAATTAAAATAAACTGTGTTTATGTTTTTAAAAATCTGTCTAGTTAAAGCAGATCATGTTACGTAAGGCTTCAATGAAAATATCAAAGATTGATGTTTAGAGTTCAATCATTATGATCGACCTGACCTTTATATTAATTATGTTTAATAACATTATGTATTTATTATCCTATTATATTTGCCATCCAAATCAACATATGATAACATCCCAAAGCCATGACAGATATCAAACCGTCTTAACAAATTATTTACTTACCCAAGCCTTTACCTGTTCAGAATTCGATAACTAATCACCTAGAACAACAAGGCCAGGCAGTATGGGCTACAGACCCACTAATAATTTATGCACCTCCCCGTTCTCCCCTCAAAATGTAGCGTGCAAACCATTGATATACGAATAAATTTCGTATCAACCTCCCCTCGTAACTCCAACACTTGAAAATTGAGTTCCCAAGAGCTGAAATTACGCATGAACTTTGACACGATGACCTGGTTTTATACTTTTCAAATATTAATTTGTTGAAATGTTACGTGTTTGTGGATGATTTCGTTCGTTTTGAAGGTTTGGTGAAGTTACTGAGGGATTATATTAGAAGTTTTCCATTTGAATGCGGCAGAGTGATTATTAATATTTTTGGAGTCCATTTGTGGCATTTATGTCTACAAAGACACTTGATAAATGTGTCAACAAATCCTTAACGAATATAGTATGTAATTCGGATCTTCACTCGTTAAAAACGTATGTATACAGTGTTAAAAATGCTAAGTATTGTCACTGTCTACTTGCCTAATAAATCAATAATTATTATTTATAAACTATTTATTAAATAAACGACTTTAAATAAAAAAGGAGGAGGTTCTCAATTCGTCGGAATCTTTTTTTTAATTTATGTTGCCTGATTACTTAAAGGCGCCAGAACCGATTTGGAAAATTCTTCTTTTGTTGAAAGGGTAAGTCGGTTTCATTTTTTTGTTATAAAGATTTTTCTTTTCCAAGGTACACTGCATCGAACACCTAAAAATATATGTTTTCTTTTAAATTCTATAGTGCTTAGCTGTAAAAGGAAATATCTAGCCCTCGGCTTCAATCTTCTACTCTCGGAGATTGGACATAAATTTTTACTACTAAGTGCAAGTAGCTTCATAAGGTTTACAGAGCTTTGAAGATTGAGAAGTAAAAAAATCACATATTCTGCTGGTATAATATATGAGATCGAATAACAGTAATAAAACTCAAAATGCTTAACCAATCATAATTACGATCAAATCATGATTTCACGACTGGTTGGAAACTTAAAATGATGTTTATCACTAAATCTAAGGAACGCGACATCCAATTCTATATTAATATAAGGAACTAGTTGACCCGGCAAACTTTGTTTTGCCATAAAAACATCAAACATTTATCTACCCTACCTACCCTACCCTACCCTACCCGACCCTACACTACCCTACCCTACCCTACACTACCCTACCCTACGCTACACTACCCTATCCTACACTACTCTACCCAACACTACCCTACACTACCCTACCCTGCACTACCCTACCCTACCCTACCCTACCCTACGCTACCCTACCTTACCCTACCCTACCCTACCCTACCCACCTACCTACACTACACTACTCTACCTACCTACCCTACCCTACCCTAACCTACCCTACCCTACCCTACCCTACCTTACCCTACCCTACCCTACCCTACCCTACCCTACCGACCTACCTACACTACACTACTCTACCTACCTACCCTACCTACCTACCCTACCCTACCCTACCCTACCCTACCCTAAACTACCCTACCCTACCCTACCCTACCTACCTACCTACACTACACTACTCTACCTACCTACCCTATCTACCTACCTACCCTACCCGACCCTACCCTACCCTACCCTACCCTAACCTACCCTACCCTACCCTACCCTACCTACCTACCTACACTACTCTACCTACCTACCCTATCTACCTACCTACCCTACCCTACCCTACCCTACCCTACCCTACCCTACGCTACCCTACCCTACCCTACCCTACCTACCTACCTACCTACCTACACTACACTACTCTACCTACCTAACCTATCCAACCAAACATTTTTTTTTTTTTTTTTTTTTTGCTTTTAAACCTTCCCTGTATTCTGTCGAACATAACAAAAAAAGAATTATTCAAATCGGTCCAGCCGTTCTCGAGTTTTAGCGAGACTAACGAACAGCAATTGATTTTTATATATATAGATAAGCTTATAAAAATGGGTACTACCACAAAGTACGTAAGCAGCGGGCGGCGCGCCGCAGACCGAGAAGCCATTACGAAAAAGGCGTAATTTTGCACACACACATTGACATTGCGATTTTACAGGGATTCTTTCGCAATATTGGACCCAGCTCAGTCGCAACTGTCACGAGTACTTTGTGCGGTCGTTTGCCACGTCATTCATAAAGTACTGTAACGAGGTTGCATTGGCTGGGTAACCTAAATTAATTGTTACAGATCGAATATACTTTAAATACATTAGTATTAAAATAATAAGACAACGATGTGGTTTAAAAGAAGATGTAGTGACTAAAATTGAAAAGACTATGTTCAGATGGTTTGGCCATATTGAGAGAATGAATGAAAGGCGACTAACGAAAGGTACAAGGCAGATGTGAGTGGAAACGCTGGGAGGGGACGCCCTGGAAAGACATACATAGACCTTATAGGTGATGTTCTTCAAAAAGGCCAGGTGTGACGTACTCATAACCGGTGTGTGTATGACTAGATGTATGAATGTGAGTGAAGCAAAAGAAGTATGTAAGGATCGTAGCAGGTGGCGTTCTGTAGTTTATGCCTACCCCCATGGGAAAAAAGCGTGAGTTTATGTATGTATTGATAATGGATCTGGATATCAACAATTGTCAGGCCACCTGAAGGACATAGCGCAGAGTAGGTACTTTTATTTTATGGGATATAGGTACGTGTAACAAGAGCTATTTACGTAAGCTGTGGCAAAACCTTTAATTCTGTGCTTTTGTGCTTTTTGTTTGGGTTTTAGTTTTTTTGTTTTGTGGTCAAGTGTTGACAAAATGAATGAGCGCTATTATTACGCCTGCAGTGTAGTTGGTTGCTTAAATACAACAAAAAATAGAGCCTACTCCTTATTCAAATGTACAAACGATACGATAGGTAAGTAGTAAAACGCCAGTCTTTAGGTTCTGTAGTTAAAGTATTTATACTATACTACCTACTCCTTTTTAAAATTCAGAATCAATATAGTACCGACCCTAGTGAGTCTGTCAATTTTAGGTGTCAATTTTCGAAACGGCGGGAGTGACTCTTCTGTATACTTTCTATTTTGTGGTACTACCTATATAATTAAATTAACGTGCACTTATGTCTGAGTGGTTGATTTCATAATGGAAAAGGGTAAACCGCCACTAAGAGCTCATAAAATCGACGCAACTCAGTACAACTCCAGGAATAGCTCATTTATTGTAACCTAGTAAGTAATACTTTTACACTGTCTAATGATAGACAGATAAGTGAACTTTAACGCGACTTTGATACTGCGAACGATAGTGTCTTAAAAATATTTTTATGAGTACATTATGGGCAGACCAAAAAAATATGAAAGTATTGTGTTGAAGGTGATATCGATAGAAATAATGTATCAAGAGGACGAATGACTTGAATATACGAAGAAGACAACCATCATCGGACTATATTGGGATCATAATCATCATCATCATCAGCCTTTTAGTGTTCCCACTGCTGGGACTGAGGCCTCTCTGTTAGTGGGAATGGGCCGTCATCCCCCACACGGGCCCAGTGAGGGTTGCTGAATGTCACATGAATTCGAATTTTCGGTTCTAGGACATGTCGGTTTCCTCACGATGTTTTCCTTCACCGTTTTAAAAGCAGTGGTGATGAAATAATTTAAACAAAGTAAAGCGCCTGCCTAGGTTTGAACCCACGACATATAACATGTAAAATTATAATGCATTTTATATTACGAACACAACATATATATACGGCTTTATTAAGTACCGTAATATAATAAATTGTTTCCTATAACTAGCTATGATACTGAATCTAAATTGAATTATCGCCATGTCTTAATGTCCTTTTGAAACGGAAATAACCCAAATTCACACATAAATTCAGGATTATGGTCATTATTATCGGCTTTACATACTGTGTGAATTATATTTCTGTGCCCACTTTTAGGCTACATGTGGGTAATTTATTCGTCCAACAAGGACAGTGTAATTTTTTTACTGGTATAGTGTGATACATTTTCACTTTTTTTAAATGAAAGCTTTTGACTTAGATTAACAAAATTAACACATACTAGTATTAAATAAAATAAAAAAATTAAACATTATTTGATCCATTATGTGAATATAGTCCACTTAGTTTTAATTAATGCCACTGTTTAATTTCTATTTGGTGTGAACCTAATTACATTTTAATTACTCATTCTCTACATGCAATTAAGCGTCCGTGTAATGCACAGTGGTTTACGTAATTATACGGTTGGACAAAGTGTGTCAACCCATTTTCCCTTAGGAAAACCCGCATGGCAAAATTGTGAGTTACGAAGGAAATAAAGGCAAAATAATTGTAAATGACGAAGGTAGCAGCGTGTAGACTAAAAATGGTGAACCTGACACACATACTATAAGCCCTTTTGAAATAAACTTCCTCTACTGCACTCATTCACCATGATAACTCAGTTGAAATAGATAAAGTCAATAAATATAACTGCCTAATTCATTGAGGGATGCTGAGTCGAGGTTGAATCAAGTGTAGGAAATGACATAGAATAAAGTTGTAATATAAAAAACCAAAGGTGTGAAACAAAACATTTCATGCACACAAAACAAAATATAACTTTCGCTATTTTCGTTCTGATTTCTTCGAAAAAAAAAAACAAAGTCGATGGATCATGTTGTACCAATCTAACACGTTTTTCTTATTTCTTGCTCCGTACCATAAGAATTTTTATTCGGTAACAAGATACGAATACAAAATTCAACGGAATATATATGAAACCTATATAATATGTATGTAGATATTATGTGATACGTGATTTTGCTTGCCAACCGATTGTGATGTACGGAAATGGGATTACTCGTCGTTTTCACTACGCTACGGTAGGTTATTTAGCCGGTAAATTTGGTTCGGATATGAGTGTCCATATTGCGCCAGACCGGCTGTTTGCTAGCCCGTATAAACACCCGGAAGAACTTTATGTCAATACAATTTATTTAATCGTTCATATTTGCCGGACGAGCGTTCTATATGTGTACTCATTTTGATCAAATATAACAAACAGTAGCCTTTTTAAAAGACTACCAGCAGTGTAGGTTCAATTCAAAATTCACGATGTTTATTGTAACTTAACATCGCGCCTGTTTTACACAGAGAGTTAGACAGAGATGTAGATACAGTACACCCATAGATATAATAGTATTTTATATTTCTACGAGTACACCCTATGATAAACTCAAAAGCGGAATACGTACCCACTGAAGACGATACCCTCGCCAGAGGCTTTAGAAAACGCGACTGTGCTCGCGCCCGCTTTTAGTGACATTTAGAGTCGGGACTCGTACCGCACAATATGCGGCATCAAATCAAGCTGTTTCATTGCTCAACACCCTGACTGCTCAGCATCCGGATGTGGAGATATTCCACTCCAATATACGTGTATTATTAAAGGGTTGCAAATAGTGTTTTAGCAACTAAATGAGTTAATTTAATTATTACTGAATTTAAATTATTATTATTATTTATTTTTGTATTATTTGACGGGTATTATTGAATTATTATAATTTAATTATGATTTGTTTATTAATGTTAGTTTAATTGATTTGCATGTCTATGTTTAGTCTGTGTGACTTTTAAATTATAAAAAATATTTTTATTATCTAATTATATAAATATTGACTGCACGTGTTAGGTCAACTTGTAAGTGCAGAGAGTAATTGCAATAAATAAATAAAAGGTGTCATTGGTGACGATGTCAGCTATAACGCTTGATTATATATTTTGAAATTTTTTCAATGGCTATCGCGTGGGTTTTGAGTATATAATGTCACTTGTCTAGTCTCAGACCTAGAACCTTAAAATATCCACTTAATGCCATTCAAAATGATGTTATCATTGCATATTATTTGAACCGTCCAGCAAACTATGCAATCACAAAACAAACGAGGCTTCGTCCTGTTTGCAATGGGCTATTAATCTGTCACTCGTCCCTCTACTAGTTTAGTTCTTTAGCTATTCCCTTATAGCTCTCCTGGGAATCAACAGTGCGAAGTTATTTGTAACCAGGAACTATACGACCGGCTTGTCAATACGTATTTATGGCTGGGGCATTGACCTTGATCGGGGATATCATGGCATTATGTACCTGTAGAGTTAAAGGCATGAAAAGTACGGTTCCTATTGGAAACTATCTGTTTTCAACTTCATAGTCTAAGCCTTTATGGTTTTTGACGTGAAACGTGTCTTGATTTTCGGGCATAACTCCGTCATATATAAATGGATTTGCTAAATTATTTTTTGTTCGAAAGAAGTTTACGCCGAAATGGTCCCATTTAAATTTGGTAAAGATCTGATGAAGAACTTCAGTGATATACAACTGAACTCATCAATAAAATATGACGGCGAATCTCTCTGGCTTAAACCGCATGTCTGTTTATTGTTTACACCATTTCATAACATACCATCACGCCCGTATGCTCTAAACGGGTACTCAGATGTGTACAGTTCACCCTGGTAAACCAGTTATGTTTATGTTACATGTTATTCGGGTAATCTATTCAGGCATCACTATAGGCATTATAGGTATATACTTTACTATTGAATTTGTCCATTATCTACCACAAAAAGTTAAAAAAAAATATAACCGACTTCCAAAAAAAAACACCACAAAGTGAAAAATAACTTTAATTTCGGAAGTTGTTTTCAAAAAAACTAAGAAACGAAAACAGGAATACCGACTTCCAAAATTAAAGTAATTTTTAACTTTGTAGTGTTTTTTTTGGAAGCCGGTAACATTTTTTTATTTGACAGTATGATTCAGAAAAGTAAGTAATTGCACAGATAATATCAGAGTTTATAACAGTCATAAACTTTTCCCAGACTTCCAAAGTCTGATCTAAAAAGTTTGGCGAATTCTCTTATAAAATAAGTATCTATTAACGAACAGCTGTTTTAGCTGACAAGAAAATTGACGACAGGTTAAAGCGAACAAGCTTCAGAAAACCGGAAGCAATTCCCTAAAGATCGTTGCAAAGTTGGCCCCAGGTGTTAGCAGGCAAAAACATAGCCAAAACAAAATATTATTAATTCCGTAGATGACATTGTCAAGGCCCATAAATATGCGGAAGAGTCATGTTTTCAGGTAATTTATTGCTTAGAATATTAAGGAGCATTAATCTTTTAAGTCATGTAGCGACAATAATTTGTCTCGGGCTGGTTATAGCAACCGGAATGGAAACATACCTTTGTTTTTAACCGACTTACAAAAAAAGGAGGAGGTTCTATGTTCGACTTTATGTTTGTTTTTTTTTTTTTTTTGTGTATGTTCACCGATATCTCTGTCAATTGTGGACCGATTTTGATAATTCTTTTTTTATTTGAAAGAGTATGTTTCGAAATTGGTCCCATTTTAATTTGGTGAAGGTCTGATGAAGAACTTTGGCGATACACAACAGAACTCTTCAATAAATAACGGCAAAACTCTCGGAATTGCTGCAATCGCATGTCTGTTTGTTGTTTATACCATTTCATAACATAACATCACGCCAGTACGCTCTAAAGGGGTACACAGATCTCTCATTTCACCGGTTATGTTCAAGTTTCATATTATTCGGTTAATCTATTCTGGAGTTATAGGGACCTTAATAAACAACTTGCTATTAGGTAGGTAAAACTAAAAAGGGTAAAATAAAAAACTTTTTTGCAAAAAAATACTACCGACTTCCAAATGAAAAACTACAAAGTGAAAAATAACTTAACTTTGGGAAGTCGGTGTCCATATCGCAAAAAAAATGGTACCTACGAAAGACACCGACTTCCAAAAGTTAAGTTATTTTTCACTTTGTAGTTTTTCATTTGGAAGTCGGTAGTATTTTTTTGCAAAAAAGTTTTTTATTTGGACAAATGTTTAATACATGTTGACTTTAGGTCCCGTTTGAGCAATAGGGATGTTTCCTGGGTAGACAAATTATAATTCTATTAAGTCCGTCAGTGAGATTATTAAATAATATAGGACCCATATTTTTTGCTTTATCGAAGAAATAAAAATTGACAAAGATAAACCGCAAAAAAGCGGTGTGGGGGCTTGTGACGTCACTTTGTCAGTGTAAAGTATAGTACACCGTGACGGCACACAATTTCGATATTTCAATGCACTATATCATCGTAATTTATTGTTTTGTGATGTTGATTTTGGAATGTTTAAATTATTAGCTTTATTTATGGAAACAGGTTGCGTATGACCATATTTCTGGTGCTCTTTCAGGCGCCGCATATTGGATCGCTGGGTAAATATCAGTAAGGTTGCGACGAAAAAGAAGAATAAAATTAGGTTGATGGCAGGGCTCAATGCCGAGATTAAGTTTTTTTTTTTGAGTTTTTTTGAAATTTGAAGTGGCCAGTCATTCCTAACAAATTTTTATTTCAATGTTATCTGTTTATGAAGTTTTTTGTTCTGTTGTATTGTGTATCTGTGTGTGCCAAATAAACAAGTTTTCTTTCTTTATTTCTTTCAAACCGTGTTTTTTATACCTTGTCCATTATAAGTCGTGACGTAGCTAATATTTAAGCCCACACAGTAAATCCACCATATTTTTATTTCCTCGCCCAAGCGTGGCTAATGGAGCGTCGATAATCGTGAAATGCCTTGCACGCGATGAATCCGAGCCAGTCCCGGTATTTATAAATACTACCCAACATTATCCCGATTTTATCAATGCTATATACACTCCTATAGTATCTACCCAGCTTTAGTAACATCATAAAACAGCTCTCAAATATGGCGCCTTCCTTTTTTCCTCGTTTTTTGTTCGGTCAGCAGAAGACTACATAAAGGGAATTAGGGCTGGTCCTTTATAAAAATTTGTGTTAGTGACCGTTGGCAATTACTACCTTCATCTGTCTTGCAGTCCCTACGTGAGTAAAATTTTGAGTTGTGATTTTTTGCAAACAGTACAGTCCCGTTCCTTGGAAAAAAATGCCGGTTTTTCTGGCATGTTTATAGGGCGGTCGTTTAGAATAAATTTAGGATAGGATGGATGGTAAAAATATATAAGACTAATACTGGTTTTAGTAGAATCGTAAAGTCTTGAGTTGAACGGAACTCCAGTAAATACACAACATGGTAACTTGTGTTAACT
Organism: Orthosia gothica; assembly: GCA_949775005.1. Lineage (NCBI taxonomy): Eukaryota > Metazoa > Arthropoda > Insecta > Lepidoptera > Noctuidae > Orthosia > Orthosia gothica. The sequence goes on along the minus strand of OX459038.1, from coordinate 25,433,655 downwards.
TCGTCAGAAAAATATAACATTAAATTAGCCTGTTCAAAGTTATATTTGAAAATAAATTACAAACTGATTAAAGCATAATTGGATAGGTTATATTCAGCCATAGACTGATGTTAAGGTTCATATATGTGATGGTATTATCTACAGCAAAAATATATAGAATCATACTGATATGTACCATGCTAACAAAGAAAAAATCCTACAAAATAAATATAGGTACGTAAAAACTAAAATAAATTCAACACTCAAAATTTCAACCCTCTAACCAACCGCTCCAATTCCAAACCTCTCAAAAAAGGCTGACGCAAAAGTAAAGATATACATACACTATACGTACCACAGCTAAAGAACCATCATCTTTTCAATGGGGTAGTTCCGCACGTAAAAATACACATAGACGTTAAGTACAAGGAAAACGCGGGGTAACCCATTAATTCTAAGAAATGGAGCTCGGAAGATATCAAGCACTTTGCCCATACGTTAGAGGGAGAAAAGGGTGTTCATCTCCCCACCTACTCTTTACCTGTGTTCGGTTTCAATCTTACCAGATGTGGCTAAGTGTCTGGCTAGACTGACATTTAACCTCTGATATTTATCAGAACACTTAGACTTGATATTTATAAGAACACTTGGGTCCTTTTCGCAATACAAAAAAATATTTTATTACTTACTAGCTTCTGTCAAACGCTTTGAAAATTATCCTGAGGAAAAATATTCCCGGGATAAAAAGTATCCTATAGGCTATTCCTGACTATAATCTATCTTTGTGCCAAATTGCATACACACTCACACCTTTGTAATATTAGTGTGACTAGCTTCTACCCGCGGCTTCACCCGCATGAATGTAGAAGTCATCCCAAGGGTACATATAGTTCCGGTATAAAAAGTATCCTATGTATTTGCCAGGATCTCAAACTATATCCATACCTAATTTCATCTAAATCGGTTCAGCGGTTTAAGCGTCAAAAGATAACAAACAAACAAACTCACATTCGCATGTATTATATTATCAATATCATTTGTTTCTAAGGACTAACGGAAGAAAAGCTTTAACGTATATTTAAACCCAGGGTTATTGACCATAAATTTTACGTCATCATCATCGCTTCAGCTGATAGACTTTCTCTGCTGGACATAGGCACATAATCAGGGTTTATATTACCAGGTCAACGTAGTCCACTTTAACTGAGACTATTTGTTTATAAATCTATTTTCTCAAAAACGGTCAACCATCCGACGATTGTCGCGGTAAGCCCTACTCGACCTAACATTACCAACAACACACACACATCAACAGCACCATCCCACCCCTACATGGGGTTGTGTGCTCCATGCCTACATGATACAACAACATCACATCAAGACCAAGACAACATCTTACTATGGATACAATATTCTAGGGAGTAGATTCAGTAATTTAGTAATAATTAAGGTTCCCTTCAAATTACAGGGTCTTTTATTAGAAAGTAAAGGAATTGTTCAGAAGGGCAGTAGAAAATGTAATTAACGATGAATGTTTATCATGGCTGCTCCAATAATTTCCTTGTTTTATTTAATTGGACTGAGTTATTTGTTTGTTTTTTTTTATTCGTTGAATGAATGAGTGAACGCAGAGGAATAAAAAGTTCTAGTTAATGAGTTTTAAGCTTGTTATTATGGTTCTTAGCAAAGGATAGAAGTGGGCATAAGGATTGTCTTCTAATGTTATTTCATTTAAGCATGAGTATTGCGTTCCGAACGTTCATACTAACTATTACATACGGATGCGAAACATGGGCACCTACAAAACAATGAAGAAACAAACTACAATACTGCCAAAGAGCCATGGAACGAAGCATGACAAACATACGTATGGCAGACCATGTAGGAAATGAACTACTGTGAGCTAAAACTAAACTACTGGACATCTTGACCAAAATTGACTATCAAAAAAGGAGATGGACTGGCCATATGATGAGATCAAGTATAGAGAAATGTGGTAAGTTGATGACTGATTGGTATCCAAAGGACAGTAAACGCAGCAAGGAGAAGCAGATAAGAAGATAGGAGGACGAGCTGAAACAAATAGCAGGCTCCAATTCGAGGAGAGTGCCTCCTGACAGAAATCAGTAGAAAGAACTAGAGGAGGCCTTCGCCAAGAGACACACTGAATTGAGGGACATACTATAACAAATGCAAAACAAAACAATACAGAATAAAGGGCCTTATTATATTATATTATATTCCATGCCAAAATAAATATCTCTTTGTTGAAAGCCGAACAATAAATTCAGTCGTTGTTCATTAGTCAAAAATGTTGAGAAACAAGGCAGATTTCGATTTAGGACAGATTCTCTTTATTTCTGTTTTTGTAAATTGGAATTGCTATCAAAATATGTGGGTGACCGCAAGTCATCGTAAAAAGCTTCAGATAGACTTGTTAATTTGGTATGAATTGAGTAGGAAACAACAATTCAAATAGAGAGACTATTTACAACAAAAATATTTTGAAAAAAAAACACGTGCTGTATTATTACACCATTCGATAGTATCGCTAATCAGGATAAAATTCTGGGCAGTTATAGAATACGCCAAACTTAGGTCAAAGGCTCATGTTTAACAAAATACTTATTTTCCTACATTAAGTACCACCCTATTTAACCTTAAGTGATGAAACGATGGTCATTATTTTCAATAAATATCTGAATTCGACAACTCAAGTATTGTACAACATTCAGCATTACAATAATTTTGATGCCGTTATGAATATTCTCCAAAGACTTTTTCATGTCATCAATTGCATGATACGACCGAGTCTTCATAGATTTCATACAAAAAAAAATATTTTGTTAAAAATGAGGCTTTTCTTTAAGTTTGCCATATGCTACTTTCCAGAATTTGATCCATATTAGCGACAATATCGAATCGTGGAATAGAGCATGTTTTTTTTTTCAAAACGAACAGGTTCAATTCCTGCCTAGGAGTATAGATTTTTCAAAAATCCAATTATGCAGTTTAAGTTTTCATCAAAATCACTCCTTTGAGTGTTTGCTAGTATTCCTCATAATTTCGGATTTGGCCATCCACGCCCATTTTAAAAACTCAACCTGTTTAGTGTAACTCATTGCACGTATATGGAATTACAACTGTGGGAGTCAAAATTCTCATACTTTTAAGTAGAACTTAATATCTGAGGTGATAGTTAAGATAATATTCAGTACTAATCTAGAGCAAAGTCTAGAGTTTTTTTTGCAAAATTTTATCTTTGGTTGGTTTTTTACAAAAAAAAAGTATACTTATTATAAATGTTTGTCGGTATTTTCGAGCGTATGGCACTCGTGGGCTGCAGCTGAAAATCAGCGTCAGGTGGTATACCCTGTGTTACCATTTGGCATTTTGCTGAGCTGAGGCCCTTTTAGCATTTAAAATTAAACAAAATAATTTTTAAAACTTTTAAAATAAATATTTTTTTGTAATTTTAAGATTTTTTTGTTTTTAATGCAAATAAACTTATTTTTCTTTCTTTCTTACTAATAACCGTAACTTAGGTCGAGTAAAATAATTTCTGTACGTCTTTCACATTTAAAAGCGCAACAGCAGTCATAATCATCAGACCAGACGAAATTTCCAATAATGAAATAGTTGTTCCCTAGTTCATAAATAAAATAAAATTCTTTGACAACATCATCCACCCAACACACATATCAAAAACCAACGCTCAAACAAAAACCTATTACAAACTTTTCATAGTACAAAAGTTGTGACGTAAGGGCTTTTTACACACGCGTGCGGAACCTTAAAAGTAGGAAGGTAGGCATTACTAGCCGGTAGACTGTGGCGTAAAGTAATGCAATTAAAAGTTGGTGGCGTGCGACAGGGCTCGCTTTGTGCGCCAATTACCTTCGCAAGTGCTGTAAATGGTTATAATGCTTGAGAATACGTTTGGAGGTAGAACGGCGTATGTGCATAGTTTGTAGTTTTTAATGGGATAATTGTAGTTAGAGCTCCTGCTAAGTGATGTGGGAGAAGAATCGTATGTGAAAGTGTAGTTGGGGAAATGCTGTTTGAGTTCCGGAAATAACGATTAAAAGGGCTTGCCATTCCAATTGGTGAGGCTGTTGGTCGTAACTTTCGAAACAGTTTTTTTTAAAGTGAGTCTTTTTCAGAAGTTAGTGTTGTAAATAAATTAAGAATAAAACAGAAAATTAGCGATTATCCATTCCATGTTATTAGCAATATCAACTTTTTCTTTGCTAGAGCAATAATAAAACATAAATATAAACCTTTGAAAATTGTCTGCCCGTTTTTTCTCTTGAATAACTACAATTTTTTTTACTACATATTTATATATCTACCTTATTATTAAGATCAACTAGTAAACTCTATGAGTATTTTTTTTGTTAAAGCTAGGCTCGCGTTGCCCACTATCTCACCTGATGGTAAGCGATGGTGCCTAACCAATTCACTCTTGACTTAGATCCAGTTTTTGATCGGTAGTTAACACAAAATCGGTAAATTGCGTTTTTTTCGTAAATTGTTAGTCTAACAAACTGTCAAACAATTAACTCTCCAACTTATATAAGTTGGAAAATTACGATTTGTGAGCCTTACAACTAAAAAAAAAATTTTTTTTCCGAAATTTGCAACCATTGGTTAGCATATGTAACCATTGGTTAAGTTAACTATGGCTCAAAAGACTGAGCCTTTAAACTATTGGTTAGCAGCCAATATATTCATAATTCGCTAATATGCGTTTATTAGTAAATAGATAGTCTAACCAACTGTCAAAAAATTTACTCTCCAACAACTTATATAAGTTGGAGAATTACGATTTGTGAGCCTAACAACTGAAAAAAAATGGTGTTTTACCGAAATTTGCAACCATTGGTTAGCATATTTAACCATTGGTCAAGTTAACTATGCCTCAAAAGACTGGACCTTAAAACCTATTGTAAATACGTATCTAAAAAGTCTGTTGCAGCGAAGGTGAAGCCTGCTTTAACCCTCTACTCTGACCACGCTAACTTCATAAACCCGATTGATCTCCTACGCCGGGCATTTAGCCACAATCCTTTGACGTCTAACCCAGTTATACAGGTAGAATCTTAACACAGTTATACAGCAGGAGTCTTAACACAGTTATACCTACAGGTGTCACAGATGTAGTTAAATCGGTGTGGTAAAGCGATCTCCGTGGTTTGTTAATGGATGTAGCTAGCGCAATCATGGTCAGTGCTAAGTTTGAACGTAGGTAGGTTCTTGTTCGCCACATTGAATAACCAATAGACGTTTGATGCTGTATAAATCTAGGCACCCAATGAATACAAAACATTATCTTCATAAATGGACCATTTCAGGGACAGTTTATACAACAATACTTTGTATAATGGGACTGTTATATGCATAGCGATTCTAAAAGTCCCTAAATAAATAAATAAAAAACAATACTTTAGCAGTAAATTCAAATCTTCAGACTAGAATAAGTACTTTTATTTATTTACAAATGTTTCTGCTTTAATTACCATTCTCATTATACGGTACCTAACTAAAAAGACCCTGAAGATCAGTTACTACTGTTCTTACAACCGGCAATGAAAAGGTTGATCAAAGGAAGTATCTTTTATGCTCTCTAGAACATTTTATATTAAGAAGCGAGACTCTTTATCTAAGTCTGAAGGCTAAATTACCTTCCAAGGTACCGATAGCTTAACGACAAATACTTTGCCAAGAAATGGGACATTAACAGGGTAGTGAAATAGGTACCTAAGTAAAAGTTTGTATGTAAAAGCTATATGAAATAGGTGTGTGAAAAAGGAATTATAAAATACGTCGAGAAGAAAAGAAGCAGCATCCTCTTTTGTGATTTATGCTAGCCGTCGGCGTTATGGGTCTGCGCCCACCCGACCCGGTTAAACTCGACCCAAAGAATAATACCTGCAAATTTCTGCTTTTAACGATTTAACGCTGCACCACAGAGATTGTAAAATTTAAATAATGTTTCGATAAATAAATAAATAATTAAACAAGTAAGTACATATCCTTTTTCTAATATAGGTCGCTTTGTATTTTGTAGTAAAAAACTTTGTTGAAAAACTAAATGAAACTTAAATTATCTTTAAAAAATAAACATGTTAGAAAATACAGTAGTTAGGTAGGAACAATACAAGCAAAGCAAGCAAGTTAAGCAAGGTAGAGGCTATCTTTATAAAGCTACAGGTTTTAAACAAAATCAATTACTACCAGGATGAATTATGAGTCATAAGTTCATAACAAAATTAATTATTTTTTTAGAATTAAAATATCACTTTGCCTGACTGTATAAATGGCACTGAATTGGTAGTAAAACATCTGTTATTATTCTTCGGGTCGAGTCTTAGCGGGTCGAGTGGGCGTGGAGCCAGCGTTATGGCGATGTCTTTTTTTTTTGTTGCAAAATACAGCCCGCAGTCTGAATTTGTGCCAATATTCATTATGGCAATAGGCCCACCTATAACATGATACTTATAAATAACTGACGAAATATTGATGTACTATAGACGCAATCTGCCCAACCCAGTGAGCACACGCGTGATGTGATGTTTTGTTAACAAAATCAAATAAGTCGTAGAGATTTCTTGCCGTTCCAAATACACCTTTTTTTCATAGAGTGAACATGAAAGTAGGTGAAGTGTGGAAAACGGTGCTTTAAGTAAAACGCGATGATTATTCGCACCATTACACATGCTTAAATTGCCATAATAACGACCCATTAGAGTTCTCTGCCAACTGCCATTGTGCACCTAGGACTAAATTAACTGGCTTATTAAAGAAAATTTTAATTTGCTCCATTCCTTTTGACGGTGCCTTTAACGTGGGAAGACGACTATTATTTTATTTATACACTTGCCTTCGAAAATTAGTAGGTACCGCAACTTTTGAAATTGCAATTTTGCCTAAACTATAGAAGTCAAAGTTATGAAATAAAAAACGCTTTATAGAAAATTTCAACAACTTTGGAATTATAGTTTAGTATAGATTATTAATGTTTTTAACTTTAAGAAATCGCGTAATAAACACGCAAAAACATACAGTCGAATGAGAACCTCCTCCTTATTGACGTCGGTTGAAAAGATACTCCACTATTCTTTATCAAAATCCGGATTTTAAAACTCAGCAATCGAATGCGAAAATAGTGTACTCCCGAGAACATTGTCACGTTCGTGGGAGCTGGAAAACTTTAAGCTTAGCGCGGCTCAGAACATTACGAAACCAAATGGATTTAATGGTTTTCTGCAACCTTTTCTCGACTGCATACGGAAATAATAATATAGAGAAGTAAGAGATGACTTGAAAAGTTCATCCTTTTAATAAAATATACTTAGCATTTGTCAACCTACGTGAATGACTTCTACACATTTAATCAAGCATCTCCAGTTTTTGTCCTTTTAATATGACAACGATTCTTATCTTGAAATACCGTTCTTATAAACCCAAACGCCTGGGCGACCGAGCTCTGCTCGGGTGAAAATAAAGAAAACAACGTTTGCTAAAAATTAAAACCGTCGATTTATCGCCCCTGAAACCCCCTGCAAAATAAATTTCATAAGAATCGTTGGAGCCGTTTCCGAGATTCAGATTATATATAATATACCTGCAGCATTTATTCATATTTTAAAGATTTTTTTATTCCTTTTTTTTTAACAAGTTCTTCGGTCTTCGATCAAGGATACACTGTGTATCCTTGATCGAAGGCTCCGGTAGGGAAATCCCCTCTTTAGCTGTCCGCTCAATGAGAGTATTCCCAAAATGTAGGTACCGTTGGTGCACGGTCGTGCCTCTTGTTAATTATTTAATCTATAAAGAGCATAACATACAATGTCATATTTAGCCATAAATCCCTAAAGCCCTATTGTCTATCAAACTCATTTAATTGGCTTTTGGAACCTAGAACTCTAATATAATTCAAACAACTTGGTCGTCCGACGAAGTTGTTTGAATTATATTAGAGTAGTTGAAGGTAGGCTACTGTACAAGTGTACTATGTAATCCCTTTAGCTTGTTCTCTAACTTAGTATCCTTATAGATTGTTCTATAACTTGAGGGTCATAAGTTAGCATTGTTATTGTTTGTAACTCTTTTGGCCCACCGAGGGAATAGTAACACTACCACGGGTCAGCATAATTACTTTCATTTGGAGTCCGTTTTTAAATAATAATGACCGTCGCGATCCGTAAACTTTAAATCATGGGGTCTCAGAGCTAAGAAAAAATTTTGTTGTCGAATAAATCTCACTAGATGGCGTGATATGCACCTATCTGTTATTGAATGTGCGTTTTTTTTTTCTAGAATTGAACATAAAAATTGTATGTTCTTGTTTATTCAACTCTCCTAAGTACAAAATTATTAAATATTGGGCTCTTAATTCACATTTCAATGATTATTTGAATGGATCATTTAAAATTGATGCCAATAGATGGCGTGGTTTTAAATTGCCGAGGTATTTCACTCGATTGTTTAAAGGACATGGACAGATTTTGTATGGGCGTCGGCATAGGTATCGAATTTAATTTACAACAATGGTTCTTGCTGTTTTATATTCGTGAATATGAGCACATTCAATTGCTATAAATAAAAAACTTCAAGAACTCGTCACAACAACATACTGGACGAAAACAGTTTCATTAAATCTATTATTCAGATCGTTGCAATAAGTGTACAGATAATGATCTCGCTATTAAAAAAACGTCAGGCGCTTTAAATTAGCAAACAGTTGTGAGAATACAGTTATCTGATATGGTTTTAGCATTATATATTTCTTATATTCTTTATTGTACACCACAAAAATATATATGTACAGGACAAACAATAAAAAAAGCAAGTGTACGAAATATAATCATTTCTTGTTTTATTAATTTTTTTATTTAAATCTAATATGATATTTTTTATTTTATTTTATTTGGGCGGTATTATCGCACAGGGCATTCTCATTACTAGTCATTTTAACAATGTAATGGACTCCCAAGCTGTATAATGATAAGCATGTTATAAACTGAGTCTGGTTGAGCCTCAAAAATGTGGCATTAATAACAAAAAATAGCTTAACTATTTTATTTATTTTATGTATACTTCTAAAGGTGTCTGATATATTTTTTTTAATCGCAAAAACAAACGGTTACTGTAAGAAGTGAACGTTGCTTTTGAAGTGTTTGAAGATATAGACAAAAACATTAAGTCTGACACATCGGCTGACAAACACGTCGCATTCCGTTTTAAGCATTTTATTTTGTGTGAAATAAAAAAAAAACTAAATAACTACCGCATCAAAATACGAAAAAATCTTTTTATTAAATGCAAACAATACCAATAGAGACAGTTTCGTGTGAATAAAATGTTCTTAATAAGAGAACTTGTCGTACAATTCACGTCTAATAACTTACGTGCGTGGTGAGAAACGTCCAATAATATATTGTTTATCTTTCTCTATGGTCTATTATGGCGGAAGGTGACACACGGTACTTTGATTCGTCTTGCACTACTTTTTATTTTGAAATAAAAACGTCAAGTTCAGAGAGGTAAAAAACTGTGTAATAATTCATTTTTCAATTTTCTTTATACAATATTATGTATTATGTATTTGTAAATAGAATGTACTTTCTGTCCATCTCCTTTGCATTGTATCACATTTTGGTGCAAAGAAACTGTAAAAACGTGCAAAAAATACTACATAACAAACCTTTACTGTGATTTTAAAAAAAAACACGAATCAAGTAAACCCTTTTACTTGCAAGTTGCTGCTACAACCATCTGATGATGGACAAAAAATAATCGGTTTATCCAGACGAAAAACGCTAGTTACGATGGCATGGTTTCTTTGTATGGGATGAGGCCTCTGTATGCTAATATTATATTATCTGTGCTTTAAAGCCACTTTCGCCGGCCAATCACGTGTATTTACTTTGTTAATATTAAAATAATGAACTTAAATATGTGAATGTACCTAGATACAATATCTATGAAGATGAGATGATACGTCCGTTGTTGAATCGACGATAATAAAAAACAAAGCGCGAAATAAATGGCTAAATTACGCACCTACCCAAGTAACATAAGTAAATTATATTATACTGGTTACTAAAAGAGATATGAATATAAATATGGATGGATGGACAGGGAAGAGACAGCAAACCAAAAGACGGATGAATTATGTGAAAAATGATATGAAAGAAAAGGGAGTCAGTGATTGCGTGACGGGGGGACAGGACGGTATGGAAAAAGAAAACGTGTTGCGCTTACCCGAAGTAATATAGAACAAGGGCAGGAAGATGCTTATGACTTAAGGTTCCCCTAGTCAACGGCACGAACTATTTTGTGCGCGGGTTAAATGCATGCTGTCTCATTCAAGAACACGTGTGAAAGAGATTGATGCTGTGATGAGCAGTAAGAAGCTAGTTGTCGTACGAAAACGAGACTGCAAAATTTTATGAACAGACCTTTGGGAGTCTAGATATCATGAAAAAACTACTAAATGTATATTTTCAAAATAAAATTATTTGCATTGTTGCATTCCTAATCTATCCCTGTATGGAGGCCGTTTTGCAATTTTTAATCTTCTTATGGTATTTATTTCCGCCCAAAGATGCGTAAAAATTAGTGTTAAAATATGGAACTTTCGACGCTCATAACTTTCAAATATATTATTTTTTTACATTATTGTTTCCATATAGGACTACATAATGATGAAAAAAATTTATCTCATTTTTTATTTTAAACGTACATCGTCAAACAGTGGAGTAATCTCTAGACTACGTTTGTATGGAAGAATTTTCAACTAGTGTAACCATAAGGTCCACATAAAACCGCCATTTGGTGACCCCTGAATTAAACCAACGATTTGTGATGAGAGATAGAGACCGAATAACTACTTTTTTTTTAAATAACTAGTTTATCGCTCTGGCTTCGCACGGGAGAAATTATATATTTAAAAACCCGTCATTGTTGATCGCACTTTCTATTATTGAAAACGCCATCACAATCAAAATGTGATAACGTTTCTCTAGAGAACAAGCAGATTCTAATTGCTATGCTTTACATTAGGTAAGTACACAACTTGACAGCGTATTAAGTGCATTTGAATCCACACTGTACATAGAACCTCATTAACGGGTTTGCTCCCGCGTGCTATCTTCGCGTTGCACTAAGTATTTATTACTACACTTGCTTCGCCCGTGTGAAAATTGTTTTTTTTTATCCCAAAGGAACATTTATTTATTTAAACTTCATGTACAATGGTGATACATAGGCGGACTTAATGCAACTTACAAAATAAAAAATATGAACAATAATCAAAATCGAATATTTATAAACTACCTAAGCGGGTCGCGAGCGTTCGGGGACGTGCTATTATCATCATCACCATCAGCCTTTTTAACGTTCTCACTGCTGGGATACAGGCCTCCTATCTGTAAGAGAGGAAACGGGCCTTAATCCACCATGCGGGCTCAGTATGGGTTGGTGGATGTCACATGTCTTCGAATTTTTTTTCTAGTACATTCCGCTTGCATCACGATGTTTTCCTTCACCGATTTTAGAGCAGTGGTGATGAAATAATTTACACAAAGTATAGCACCTGTCTGTGTTCGAACCCATGACCAGTAAGTAAGTTAGGTGTTTTTTTTATTCTGACAAACCCACTTCACTTTGCCCAAAACTTTGCAACTCCTGAAAGCCAGAATCAACAGTAGCGAACACCAGAAAAGGAAAGCACCGAGGCAATGAAACTCGACGAAATTTCTGCTCCTCACCCTCCAAAATTCGCATCCACCCGCACTTACTTGAAGTGAAATTTGTTGCCGGGGGTTGCTTTTTAGCTACAGGGCTGTTATCACTGGCCACACTGCACCGCTTTCTATATAAATCTACTACAAATAACAAACTTTATAATTCCCTCAAGTATTGTATAAAGGAGTTATCGTTTGATGAACAAAATTTATAAAACTGCCAGAGTTCATTGTCTAGTTACGTAACGGAACACCGTTTAATACTGTCTCTTTTGATAACCGGTGTGCTGTTGCGAGGCAGTGTCTACGGGGAAATACTAAATAGGGAAGGTTATAGTGACCTACACGGTCAAAATAGCTGAGCAGTTTGAGCTTGTCAATGACAATCTGATTTTTGACTCTTGCTATTGGCTTACAAGGAGCACGCGGGATACCGCGCGAGTAGGCAGGCGTGGCATCGCATATCATTTCGGGTGCTCACTTATTTTGACCGAGTAGTATGTAAGGTCCTTGATTATGTAAGTATGTAAGGATCGACAAAAGATCTTTGAGCATCGCGTTTGTATATATGTATTATACTTACACATACTTTGACCCACATTCAGTGTTTCGTTCTATTTTGTTTGTTATTTATATATTATTCTATTTTATTTTATTATATAAGTCCTGTTTCCGTTAGTGTGTCCGTGGCATCAACAGTAGGCCCTATCAGAATATCAGCGCAGCGTTATTACTTTTTTGGATATCGCTGCACATGCTGAGATAGGAGCCTTTTTGGTCTCGCACAGGGTTTTTATTTTATTATTGTTTAAGTGTATGCTTATTTTCTCGTGTCTCCTGTGCGGGTCACAAATAAATATTTTTCTTTCTTTCTTTCTTTCAATGAGTTGATGGCAATAGAGTCAAGCCTTATTACTTTAAATTATAAAACTACCGGCAAAATCATCATCATCATTTCAGCCAAATGACGTCCACTGTTGGACATAGGCCTCCTCCAAGCGTCGCCACACTGATCGCTCCTGTGCATCTCGCATCCACCGGACTCCCGCAGCCTTGATCAGGTCGTCGCTCCACCTATTGGGAGGCCTTCCAACGTAACGTCTTTCGGTTTGCGGTGGCCACTCCAGAACTATTACACCCCATCGGTCATCCGTTCTGTGAGCAATGTGCCCTGCCCACTGCCACTTAAATTTGGCAATTCTTAGGGCTATGCCAGTTTCTCTTGCGGATGACTTCATTTCTAATTCGATCACGCAAGGAAACTCCGAGCATAGCTGTATTCATTGCCCTTTTCGGTGACTTGGCCTTCTGATGAGGCCCATTGTGAGCGACCACGTTTCAGTTGCATACATCATCATAGGCAACACACACTGGACATAGACTTTCGTTTTCAGAAACTGTGGTAAGTTGGATGAGAATATACCGCACAATTTCGCGAACGCTGCCCAGCCGAGTCGGATTCGACGGTTGTCCTCTTTCTCAAAGTTGGACCTACCTAACCGGCAAAAGGCAAGCAAACTATAAACCTCTGCCTACGCCTCTGTGAAACACACGTGATGTTAACGAGTTATCGTAGTTTCAGTCTTTATGTTGCTACAGCTGTGTAAAACGTACTTGAAACTACTTTATTTTCATGACAAACAGTGCTCTGTTTTAGTAGCGCAGAGATGAGAATAATTTAGAGTAAACTCAGGCAGGGAGCTGTAGATGGTTCTCGTTTTAAAGTTTAATTCAGAACGAAACTGTGGTAAAGTGATAACTATTTAGCATAATGTAATTACTAAGTAAAGTGTTGTTTAATATTTTTTGAAGTAGCTTTAGTTCAATCTTATTACTCCCAATATTAAAATGGGCTTCTACAAACTTCTTCTTCATCTTTTCGAAGTGATGGAAAACTCTACAAATATTTGGACCCAGAAGGAGGCCGTGGCGTTCATAAATTCCTCCGAGTATGGGCCCTCTGTATAGACTTTATTCAAGGTATTACAATAATTTAATCTTTAAGAGATGGTGAGATAAATGGTTGGTCTCAAACCTAAAGGAAAGCTCGGACTGCTAATTACAACGAAAAAGGAAGAGAGACCTTGTGTGAAAGGTCAAAAGGTCAAAAGTGGGAAACAACAGCATTATAAAATTGATAAAATTTATCCTTATGGGACACTTGGAATTTAATCGATCTGTTCAACCCTTTTGCATATTGAGGTCAGCTAAATATCAGTATTTTACACGGAGCGATTGTCTATCTGAACGCCACAACCCAGTAACTGGGTAAACTTAGTTCCAAATTACAGTACCTAACCCGGAATGAAGTATCTTTTTATAAAAAATCTATTATGTATCATCTACAATACGTAGATGTAATAGGTAAAAGCTAACGAAAAAACACCAGTATAGCTAGGCAGAATATTTGAAAACATCCTGTCAAAGTCACGGGATTTGCGCTAAACCCCGCAACGTGAGCTCCCCGTCTGTCCGATAACCCAAATACAGAACCCTAAAAGGGTCTATCAATATGCTAAAAATGTTACGGAAAGGTCGTATATCTATTTATGTATGAAAAAAACATAGACATCTAGGCTCGATCGGTAAATATGTCTCTTGAAAGGTCTATATCCTTGTTTCTTGTTGATTTTCGTTTAGTTTAAAATGGAATAAGTTTTTTGATCTTATTATATCCAGTAAAATCCTGATAATTTATTATAATTACGTTTATACTGTAGTGACTGCGTGAAACTCAATGTCTTTTTTTGTTGTGTGGCGTCTGCTTAACCGGGATATCCTGTGGACACTTAACTAAGCCTCCAGCGAGGGCACCAAAATCTAAACCTAAGCAACCACGCTGAAGGCTACCCCATATGGGGTCTAATCTCGGCTCAAGGCGTCTCGCTGGGGGGACAACAAGGCTGCATCGTGACTAAGTGATTCTACCATCCGTTCGGAAACCCAATGTCTCCATAAGTGCGATACGGATTATACCTAATGAGGACTTATCTATCTTAATGTTGGTCTTGCTCTTTAAAAATTCAAAATTATCATTATATTTATTCATTATGCATATATTACAAAAACATATGATTGTTATCAAACATTACAGTTACATAAAACGAATACTAAAAAGCGCTAAAACTGAGTGCTTCCTTGTGCACGGATAAGGACAATCCCTTAGGGAGAGCCGGTATCAAACAATGTTATTATTTTATTAAAAATCTGAAAACAGAAGTCCGTAAAATATAAGGTAAGAGATATTCTTAAAAAGCTGCCGACGCAATCTGTACAAATAAATAAAATTGAAGTGTCTGTGTGTAATATCAAAATAACCTGCTAATAACAAATACGCAATTTTTAAGATTTTTATTTGTCTATCTCTTTGTGTCGGGTAATCTACGAAACGGCTAAACCGATTTTGATAGGGCTTTTACTGGTAGATATCTGATGTTTTATAAGGAGGAAAAAAACATACATTTTAACCCAGAAAAAAAAAAAAACTAGTTAGATGCAGACGAAGTCGTGGGCTAAAGCTAGTCTTTAATAACATTGGATTTTACTTTGATGGAGAGTCGAAATAATTATATTTAAATACGCTTTTATGAAGGTCGCGAAGTCCGCTGGATGCGAGAGGCATAGAAACATTCGAAGAAGAATGCTTTGGGGAGGCCTATGTCCAGCACTGGATGGCTTTGATAATAATATGATGATTTATGTTGAGTTGTGATGTGGATGGCTAGGTTAGAATCATGTGGATTCAGTTCTTATAGAAGTACCGTTGTTTGATACTGCGTAACAAGAGAATATGCAATACGTTATAAACAGCACCATGATTCAAATCCTTTTGACATCAAGCTCTATCTTCTGCAGGTCTGATAAATTTAAAAGCATTATAAAGCAAGCTCGTAATAAAACCCGAATGAGAATTTATTTATTTATAACTTTGCCGACACCAGGAAGAGAATGAAAGAGGGTATAAACTCTTTCCTATGAATAATGGAGTTAACAATATTATAGGGTCACTATAGAAAACAAACTTTTATAGTGTTTTCATTTTCACTAGCTTGTGCCAGTGACTTCAACCGCGTCAAAAGTGATTTATCATCCCAAGGAAACATTAACCGGGATAAAAAGTAACATATGTGCTATTCCAGACTATACTCTATCTCTGTGCCAAATTTCATCCAGATCCGTTCAGTCATTTTGACGTGATTGAGTAACAAACATAGGTACATCCATCCATCCCTTCAAACTTTCACATTTATAAAATTACTAGCTGCTGCTAGCAGCTTCGCCCGCGTGAAAGTCGAAAATTATTCCAAAGGAATATATTGCCTAGATAAAAAGTATCATTATTCTGACTATAATCTATGCCAAATTTCATCCAGATCCGTCCAGCCCTTTGAGAGTGAAGAAGTAATAAACATACAAACACACACACTTACAAACTTTCACCTTTATAATATTATATACAATATAGTTTGATAGTAAGATAAAGATAACAAATTAACTCTCAATCAAAAGAAAGCACAGTTGTAATCTTTTAACCAAAGATCCATAATTGATGATATCGATAGCCCCTTTGGTCAACATAACCTTTACCAATTTAGTATAAAATTTACGCAAAATTAAAGCGGGATTACTCGCAAAATTCGTCGGCAATTCAATATTAATATTCAAACATAACCCAGAACTTTGTCTTACAACATTGGAAAGTGTATTTTACAAACATTTAGTTGAAAAGATGAGGGATGACTGGACGTAGGAATCTTTGAATTACAGAGTAGAATAGTCCTTGCAATTTAAGAGCGCGCGACAGTGACTCTTCTGTTATTGGTATTAAAAAAACTTGTTAACAAAAAAAATAACCGACTTCCAAAACAAAACAATAAAAAGCGAATAATAACTTTATTTTCGGAAGTCGATGTTTTTGGTACATTTGCTATAGGTCGTAGGTTCGAACCGAGGCAGGCGCTTCACATTGTATAATTTATTACATCAACACTGCTTTAAAAACGATGAAGGAAAACATCGTGAGGAAACCGGCAACTCCTAGAACCAATAATTCGAAGACATTTGGCATTCAATAACCCGCACTGGGCCCGCGTGATGGATTAAGGCCCATTCCCTCTCTAAAAGAAAGAAGGTCTGTTTCCCAGCAGTGGGAACATTAAAGGGCTGATTATGATGATGAAGGTACAATTTGCAATATCACAGCTTGCAGCTCTTTTCCAGATTTAGAGGACGGTCATTCAGTGCTAAAGTCTAACTGCCTGCATATATTTCACATAAAGTTTGCTACTCGTATACAATTTCTACATTTTACATGGACTCGGCATAACTTAATTTCTGAATGTATACCATTTGTCATCATGCATTATATTAATGTAATTGTTTAAAAGTTTCTCGTTTTATAACTTTGTGTATTTTGTAACTGAATTGTGATGGCTATAAGTTCATCTTTATTGTGTTTTCCGGCCCAGATTTCAACAGTTCTTTAAAGACCGTGCTTTCAGTTGCTCTGTTAAAGTTAAAAATAGAAGTTGATACTATTTTCTACTTGCAGACGTGTTGCGCCGAGGTTTCATCGATTAAAATGACGATGTTATATACAAACTAGGTATTTTCCGAACGGATAGGACGAAAGGATAGTAGAATAACTTTATCATGATCCAGCCCTAGTTATCTCCCCAGAGACGCCCTGAGCCAAGGTAGCCCTCAACGTGGAACCCATAGAGGGAAGCTCTCAGGGTGGTCGCTTTTTTTAATTTATAATCGATGAATCCGGCGAGACAGAAGTCAAACGCGAGCCCGTTTGACTTCTGTCTCGCCGGATGTCAAGCGATGATATAGTCTACGGTGAAGCACGCTTGCGTAGAAGAAACCTTAGAACCTTTGCGCTTAGGATTTGCTTTTTGTGCCTGGCTGGAGACTCTAGTTTAGTCTCCACAGGGTCGCCCGGTTAAGCAGTAGCCAATCACTCTGATTGAACTGCGAAGCGTATTTTAAAAAAAAACCCTATTTGACCCTCTAAAATGTACTTTCATAACATGAGTATTATTTTTGTAACCATGCGTCTTGTATCAGTGGTCTAAAAAACTTTTGTGTGGTTCACCACTGAGCCCTCTGTCAATAAATTAAAAAAAAAAACAAACTCAATATGCAGGTTCTGTAGTTTTTGCCTATCATTTAATTGAATGGTTTATCATTGCTTCGTCAAAACATAATCCAAAGCAAAGAAAAAACCAAAATTCAAAACTTTTAAATTAAAGAAATTTTAATAAACTTCAAAATATAGGTATATTAATAGTCAAATGTTATTATAATTTCATGCAAGCCATTTTCATTAGAGACGACGTTATGTAACATGTCATTATTCTACCAAACTTGTACACATAAGTTTAAGTAAATTAATTAAGTTTAAATTAAATATGTCTTATCTTGGAGGGCCTAATAATTTTTCGGTAAGCCAAGGGCTTTCTTGTCGAGGTTGTTAACTTATTGAAAGGTCAAAGGGAAAGTTGCTTTTGAATGTCAATTTTATTTTAGTCGTTATAAAGAATTTAGAATACGGCCTAGCTGTATAAACTATACATTGTTTTATTTTAGAGGCTAAATACATACATGTCTCTTTACAAGAAAACAAATAATACATTCTGTATCGTTTATCATAAATGAAAAATCATAAGGATCACGATTTATTTTGTTTAAGAACAGCTTTAATGGGGTTAAAGTCAATAAGTGTAAGTAGGTCAATGACCGCTATTGGCATGCTTACACGACACAACTATAATCGTATTTTACATCATTGTTTTTCCTCTGGATTTTTTCAGTAGTAGTCTGGAGTAGTCAGTCTGGATAAGTGTCCAGTTTATGTCTCTTCCCATATTAAGTGGCACTTAAACATTTCTGGCAAAATTAGGGTGTAATCTAGGTGCACCTCTAACCAACGCTTCGGGGAAGCTGGCGTGATGTTATGTTATGTGAATAAAAAAAAACTCTATACATGCAACTTTGGATAAACGTTTTAAAATTGATTTTAAAATGTGCTTAAAATTTGAATTAAATTCAGAGCTCCAGAGTTAACGTCAACTGTGAACGTACCTATTACCGATGAAATCGAGAGCTTTTTAGATTTAACAGGAACGATGTTATCTGAAAATGAACTTCTATTTTGCTAGCAAGAGATTTCTTATCAGAAAATCGTCGTCAGAATTTTACAAAGTGATTACTTTCCTTGTGTAATCAGATATATCAATCAAAATAATGACTGTCATAATATTTATTACCTAATGGTTTGTAATTTCTATACGTACAACAGAATAAGTCAGAGATTAAATCCCATATTCCATGTTAGTTTAAAAGGCCTCCACTCGACCTAGTTGCCGAAAAACAGAAAAAAGCTCTTTTGATTGATTAATGCCATTAAAAAAAAATCTTTAATCGTTAATTTCTTGATTTGAGGTGGAGTCGAGTTAAAAGACATGTCCTGGAATATTTTACATTATTCAAAACTTGAAGTCCCTGTTTTTGATTATAAGATATTATTTTGTTCTTTTCTCTTAGAAAACAGAGAGCAGCAGATTTATTGACAAACCAATATACCTCAATCTATCACTCGAACGTCATTGATTCGTTCGTTTTGTCGTGTATTGTAAATGACCGTACCTTTATCTTTAGACATACAAACATCATAATATATCGTATTACGTTCATATTATTATGTCTTAGACCATCGTATTGTTATCTGTCGAACGATATCATTTATTATCATCAAGTTGCCTCATAGATTTATTGTTCTTCAATTATTTTGCCAGAAATTCTTGTGACGTAAACGTTGATATAAAGCTTCGAGTATTCGCGTTATTGATATCTACTTGAAAGGTATAGAAATCATTAACGTCATTAAATTAAAATGACACGAAGTTTTTAATAGAGTTTTTTTCTCAATGATTTTATGTATGAGTAAGAGGGAAAATGATAACTGTCAATTAACGACAATAATTGCAACCCCTATCTTTATTAAAACTTTAGGGATCGGGTGCCTTACTCGGACGTTTCTAGACTAGCATGGAATTAGAGAGGAGGAGCTCCTCCTCTCTAATTCCATGCTAGTCTATATCTGTATACAGAACGAATACTTCCGTCCTTCTTAACAGCAAAATTATGATAGCATTAATACGTCGCAGTAGGGCCCCTGAAGGCCGACTCTTGTACTTGGGAATCGTTCACATACAAGTCGCAATATCAGTCAGTCAGTCATATCGACGACAATCAATGTCAAAAACTTAACTTGGCCATATCTAGGACAATTAAGAGGTGCGTTTGACAGTTAGCGATTGAGAAGCGAATGTGAAAGTTTCTTTATATACGAGAATTGTTCTAAAATTATAACACGAATTAATACGTAATAATATAATAAATAACCACCGGTAGCTTGGACCCTGTTCCCGATACCGGTTGGCCCCTATTTTTTATATTTTTAAATGTTTTTAAGTTTTCTTTTTTTTAATATTTAAAAATGTATTGAATAAGAAAGAAGAATAAATAAATGAATAATAAATAATAATAAACGTCAAATTTAATTTAGCTCAATAAATGCCAACCACTATTTGTCTATGCATCACCCTAAAGTCGACAAGAAGAAAATGCCCAAGGCATTAAGTCCGCTTCTGTAAGTTTTTGTGCATATTAAATTGTGTGTGTATTAAATAAATAAATACTTAATACAAGCACAAGTAATTAGTTAATTTCCAACTAATCAATCTTGTAGCACCATCAATCAAAACACAATAATCTGATTATCTAGAAATTTGATCAACACCAGAAACTGCGCATCATCATGTTTACTACATCAAAATACTTTTAAAGCAGTTTTAATAATGTACTAAATACTCGCCTAAAAAAATTAATGTTACAACATTCAATTACGCTATGTCTAAAGAAATTTTAATTCCATCAGACTTAATGTGCTCGTACCCAAAGTTTGCTAGAAAATAAACATTAAAATTCCCAACGGAGAGGTCGGGCAACAGACATAAAATAGCCAGCTTAAATTATTTGCATCACAAAACTGGCCACCGTCCCCCAACAGCCCGCTGGGACCGAATGTGACCAAGAAATTATACTTTTGCATTAGCTAGCAGTTTCGCTTAGTTAGCCGGCTACACAAACTTTTCACATTTATTCCGAAAAGTTGGTCCATTCAGCTCCCGCATCTGGGTTTTAGTCGCTACCTTCAACTCTACAACTAGATTTGATTGTACACTCAAAGGATCTGAAGTCAGACTCTTATAAGCGACCGATGTAATTCGAATTACTTACATAAAAGAACGATTCGACCGGAACATTTTGGGTAACTTTTGGGGCTTCTACAGATTTTAATTATTACCTCGAAATTTATTGGGTATCCTGAATTTGCAAGGAGTTTGAGTGAACCTGTTATTAAACTTTTGTATGATGGCATAATTCTGAAGTGTTATTTTCGTCGTTCGTAAGGCGTATCATTTCATGTAACACGTGTAAGTTTTTTAATAGGAAAATTACTATAAAAAATAGCGTAAACACAAACAAAATGTTACGCTGCGAAATTTTCGATAAAAATAGTACTTATAGTAGACTAATACAACAAACTCATTTTCGTGTACGAATGTAATTGGCAATAAATATACATTCTTGCCTTTAACGCACAAATGCTTGGCTAATAAAACTGATTTATACTGGCTTTCGCAACCAGTGCTTCTCTTAAATTAACAAAACGGCGAAATGTTTTCGCGCTAAGATGTAAAATTCAAACGGCGATTTGTTTCCAACATTGGCTGTCAGAGGTGGGCAAACAAATCATTATGAAATTATATCCAATTATGTTTGTCAAGTTCAATAGTTGCGTTAAATAACAAGTAATTACGGACACCGCTGGCTGTAGGCCAAGGGGCATGGTGCCAATGCCCCGAGCAACCTGTTGACTTGCGAATTGGAAAACAATGTTTATAAAACGCCAGGAAAGGTGAAACATGCTATAAACTACATTTTCCACTCCGGACGTTGGCCTTTTGAGACCCCTGGCTTAGTATTAGCAATTTTATGGAATTAACTCTTCATAATGCCGTAGACATTGAAAACGTTGAAGAAACCGCAAAAGCAAGAATTATTTTTATTTGATCTTTAAGACGGTAACGTTTTTGTGATACAAAAGTTTATAGTTTAATTGGCAATTGGACCTAAAAATTTACTGCTGCAATCAAAGTTTTAGATAAATATCTGTCAATATATATCACTTACTTGGACATGATACGGTGCCACCTTCTCTTCGCCCTTGATCTCCACGTTGATGTGCAGTCTGATGGCTCCAGATACTGCTGACTTGTCTGTTCGTTTCTCCAGGTTGTACCAGACATCCATCTCGCCTGACAGGGTTCGTACCTAAAACGTAGTTATGATGAATCTGTTTTTTTCTTTTATACATCTGGATAAGTAAAAAAACTGATTCGGCGGTATCTCGATATTCTAAATCTTGCCTTTTTTATTCATACTTTGTAATGAATAACAACGACATAGACACAGAAAAACAACATAACTATGACATAGTAACCAAACATAAAAAGATCAGAGAAGAAATATAAACAAACACAGATACCGCCACAAGGGATAAAATACCAACGAATTATTCTATGTAATAAATATTTATTACCTATGAGACTAGACGTGGCGCGGGCTTTTCATCATAGTTCAGTTGTCAAGAACATGATAAGACTATGATGAATTAATGTTTATAGATTACTTTACTTACGTTAAATAATACTACTCGGGAAGGAATTAAATATTTTTATAAGAAAATTCGTAAGAAAGTTGAAAAAAATGTAATATAAATTCGTTAAAAAAACTTTTATACCTCGATGATTGTCTGGCCCAAGAAATCGTCAGATTCTCTCGTTAATTTCTGGCGCAGTTTAGATTTTAAATCGTTGTCTTCATCCCATACTCTCACTTTGATACGATCAGATGAATTGTGGCATTCACTAGAAAAAAAACGGTTTTGAGTATACTGTGAAAAAAAAGAGAGGAGTGTTATAGACACCCGATTGGAACGGAGTTCTATTAATACAATTTACAGTCTTTCAGTTTGGTAAAATATGACGAAACTGAAATAACAATAACACAGCTGATGCTCAGTGTAAACACACAATAGCAGCTGCGAGCGTAGGTGTATGCGTCTAGTCAGCACGCACTCGTACATCTCGGGTTTTTTTGTGCGCTTCTGGCTCTCTAGTCGGCGTCTCCCTTTTGTACTGATCTTCGCTTGTACTATCCTGCATGCAGCTCGATGTGCTTCGCACAATTTATCACGCAAAAATAATGATTTATATTTATTTATATTAATAAAAAAGGGTATTTAAACGTTAAAATTATATATATATATATATATATATAAATATATACTCAAAATTGACAGAAAGTTGAATCAATTGAATAAGGTTTTATTTTCATAGCTGATCGGGAAGGTCCTTAAAAATCACTGCAAAAAGTAGTCGATTTTTTCATTGTTACTCTTTTTTCGGTCTAGCCTCTCAGCCCGCTAACAAGAACTATAACGTGCGATAAGGAACTCCGTTCCAAAAACATAATAACAACATTCCGATTAATTAAACGGCTTAGTTCATGTTCTTTGAGTACGTTTAAAAATTAGGTTTATACTCACAAGTAAAACTTCTCATTCCAGACGGGGTTCAATTCCTGAGGCATAGTTCTTGTTCTCTTCTTCACTTTGCTTACTTGGACGGTAACGTAGGGGTCTGAAGTTCCACTCTTATCTTTCGCGATGAGGCCTTGAGCACAAATAACTGCCCGCGGAGGGCCAATTTAGTATTTCATTATCACAATACAAAGCAAATATCTTTAATAAAAAGTTTATATTATACATACTATTTCAGCAGGACCTCTTAAGGAGGAAATTGCCCCAAAAAGTAGATTGGTACAGAAATAATATTTCAAATATACGGCTTCAGTGGGTCTCTGTGTTTAGCAAGAATAATCTTACAGAGTATTCCAAAACCCTGCGACACGGTTTAGCAAAATCCAGCAAAAAATATTCTTGTAAATTTTCGAAAGTACTATACATTCATATTCATGGTTGTTTTATAACTACTTATTACATGTTTTCATGAAATGTTACACTACGCAATGTACTAATTTTACATTACGCTCAGATTCTTCGCCATGAAGCATTATTAGCAGATAAAGCTAGCCTCAACTTACGCTAAAAGATAACCTTACCAAGCTATCTGCTACCTTACTTACCAAATTAGGCATTCTGTGCTAGAATCTCTTGAAAATCTATAAACAGGGTTTCGTGTGATCAGAACGGGTCGGGGTCAAAGAAGACACTAGCTTCAAACTACCAAACTTTTTATCTATGCCCAAATTCGATTTCTAAAACAAGTTGAACATAGCGCCTACATTATCGCAACTTCTAATGCAAACTTCGACCAAGAAGAAAGTTTCAAAGAAGAAGTATAAAGATATGCGCGGGAATAAGTCTAATGGTATTGGAATTTTCACGAATCGAAAAGTTATTGGCAGTAACAGTAGAGAAGTAGAAATTTCGGGATAATTAGGGTCCTTCATTCGGCATGCTATTATTCCTTCTAAAATTTCATTCACTTACAACCGACTACTGAAGTATAGGTTTCTATCATCGTCGCACTGAAAATTAAACATGTTAATGTTCGTGATGTGAAGCCCTATCATCATTCATGTTACATGAATGAGTTTTGACAATCCACTCATAATTGTAACATTTATTGTTAATTTGTGACTCTCATGCAATTTGTGTCAATTTAGCAGACGTGCTGCCAAGTTGTGGTTTTGCAATCATTATAAATGAAAGTGGTCTGAATCGTGTCATTTCAGTGTTCAGGGAGTATAAAATTTGTGTGCGTGACAAGAATAATTGAATTTGTTTTATCATCTGAGTTAGTGAAGTGTTATAGATTCGTGGAATTTCCTTAGTGTTAATGATTAAATCAAGCTACGTTTTATCGATGGAAGTGATTAGAGGCGGTGCATTAACGACCGTGATTTTTCGGGTAAGTATTTGAAGTATAGATATGCAATAGATTTCTTTTTTGATATCTGCTGAAGCTGCGGCTTACGGTTACTCAAGCAATTACTTTTTTCAACTTAGCATATTATACTGTCTTAATTTACAACGCTTTTTTATAATGTTACTCAAATCATAATTTGAAGCAGATATCAAAAACAAGGGAAAAGAGAATTCAGGCGAAGAGTCTGTCTAATAGTATCAAAATTGCGAGCGTGCGGTTCGTAGCCGCAAAAGACCACCGCAAACCTGTAATGGCGATCTTGCAAGACCACTTTGATGTTCCTTCTATAGTGACTTGCTTGGCCTGTTCTAGACTGTCAATGTGAGTGTCTGGGTCGACGTTAAAAGTCCGCCTGGCCGCCACATGAAACGAAAGATTGAAAGCAATTTAGTGTTGTGTGTTGTATTGTGTTTTATGCCTTTTGATGATTTCACCTCGGCCGGTACCTAGATCCTAGAGGAAAACATTTAGTGAAACACTGTACGTCAATCGAACCTGTGATGGCGATCTTCGCGCTCCATTTTGATGTACCATCGAGGACTGATTGCTTCACTGTGCTCATGTGCGCCGTGTGAGGCTCCCCTTCGATGCTGAACACGCGTCTGTCACATACACACTCGTGTCAGCGATTGCTTTCCGATATTATCAATTTACGCAACGGAATTTTATATGATATTAAACGTTACTTTTCATGACATCGTCAGAAACAGCTCTTTTACAAGCGATTCTCTGTTATATAAAATGGATTTCAAAGGGGGTGTTATTTACGTGCAGTTTAGCTATTGCAAGTTTATGTGATTCTTTTAATTCAGCTAAGTGAGACTAGGCAAAATGGTGATTATATTTATTGTTGTTGAGGTAAATATAAAATTGTATACCTGAATCCGACCCATTTAAAGCAAATCGCCGAACAAAGTTTGGAATTTTAAACATTATCGTTAATCAAAATTGGAAGTGTCATTACCTGATCAGTTCGAATATCTCGGGTTTGTCTCGTTCACGTTGTTTCATTCTTTCCTTCATAGCTGTGATGATGGAATTAGCTTTATCTTCAGCGCCATGTTTGGAAGACTTTTCGGCCGCCCCTGCGAAACACACTGATCAGGCGGTGCCAACATAGTTCTTGTATGTCGCGGGATGCGCCGGGACGGCCCCCCGCCCCGCGCCCAAACCCGCTACGACCACTCTTGGCCTCAACCTGACAAGACTCCAACTTCGACATGTAAATTTAACAAACTATATGTATGTCAGATCTGATCAGGTCATCGACGTCGAGCGGCACCGGCCGGAGCGGATCTGAGCACGGCGCCTAGTAAACAAAACTCAATACAGTTCAACGCTTTGAAAATTTTCTCAGGGATTATTATTGGCAGCTTATTAATATCATTATGGGTAGGTAGGATGGCACAGTAGGTATCAACAAGCTGCCAAGCATCTCCAAAAGGCGTTAGAACTGCATCACTTAATAGAACACCCTTTGTATTTGTATGTATTAGTATTGTTTGTTCGTCCATTTACCATATTTTTAAACGGAATTTGTAACATTAATTTATATACAAAATCGATACTTTATTTATTTAAAGCGCTGAACATCTTCAAGGACAGAAGTGAAAACATAAAGATAGTAAAATTAATACAGAAACGTGGAATTCTATAAATCAAAAAGTAAAATAAATAAACTAAAGGACCACATATAATATAGAAGTGGACAGACACTGGATTGCGTGCACACATTGCTAACAGGCACATCGTAACAACACGTTGCATTTGTCGGATTTGTTTGGGCGTTCGTGTTCGTAAAGCTTCTAAACCGATTTGTAAGAAAAACGGTGTATAAAATAGTGTAAAATGTAAAGTAGGGTAAAGAACAGTACGTAACACAAGTAATTTAGATTAATAGGGCTTTAAAAATTTCGGCGCTGGGCGGGGCAACCCGAAAGGAACTAACGGATAACAGGACCGGAACCCTATCTAAGTGAGCTACATGTCCACACTTCGAAAACTTTGGATATCAAAATGATGTAATTAATACACAGTACAATATAAAGACAGAAAAAAAACACAAAAATATAAAGAAATAAAATATAATTAATATACTTACGTCAGCAAATAAGATATAACCATTCCAATATCTTAAATTATATTGAATTAAGAATACTAAAATCAAAGTGAAAATAATTATTGATCATAATTAAAGTTATAAAATTTAGTGAATTCAAATATTAGTTTCAAAGTGTAGACTAGGAATGAAGATGACGTGCAGTCGATGTGTTAATAAACAATTTGTCCGTAAACGCGTTTCACCTAACGACTGCTCGCCTACATGATCGTGCAATGTTAATCTAGAACCGAATATTATGCGAATAATGAAATTTTGAATATAATAATATCTGTGTATCTCACTGATAGCCATGCACACCGATAAAGCAATGGTCAAATTATCAATTGGAAAGGGAAAACACGTCATGCTATCTTCATTATATGAGGTCAGAGTAAACATGAAGAGAAAGGGAGATAAATAAACACCACAAAAACATAATTACAACAACGATAAAATTAAAAAGAAATGTATATTCCTATGATTGCGTGAATCCTGGTGATGTCGCTAGTAGTGTCTTTCTGGCGAATTCCTAGTAGTGTTCTCGCACGCACGTGAAGAATGTTTGATCACTGATGTATAGCGATCGATACATGCAAAATTTTTAACACATGCATATGAACTGAACTAGTAATGTCAGTCAATTATACTACAACGACATTCTGGATATTGAATACCATTTATTACCTTTAACACAGACATCACCTAGACAGCAGAATCTTGCAAATTAAGTAAACATCTAGTAGACTTATATTAACATTTAGATATAAAAGAGCGACACTTCATGATACTCATAAATATTAAAATAATTAAGAATTTACTAAATCTACAAACGCTAAAAGACAATCTGAGATATAACGAACAATGGCCATAAATTTAAAAAACTGATTTCAAACAAATAGATAATTCGATTATAAATCTATGAGTCTCATTTATAAATTATCTAGTGCAGACTTGATCAAAGTGCGGGCACAAAGGTCATAACTCTCGACAAGACTTGCTCTCCATTAAGTACCATTGAAACTCTCTCTGTGTGGGAGAGTTGTGGACTAACTTCCACTGCCGACTTATATAACAAACCCTCCCGGTCGCTCATACCCTGATTTCAATTTTCATCTCGAAATCATTTATTTTCATTGCTTTCAGTCGTAATCTGAACACTAATAAAATCTAGGACCTGATTTGTGCTGCCGCTTTTGGATAACAAAGGATTCTCGTTAAATCCAAATAAAGCAGTAAATCTAAAAGCTTTAAAGACCTCACAATCTAGACTAAATTAATAGAAGACGAATGCTCCAACATTACGTTAATAAATAATTAAATCACATAAAACGGAATTGTCCAATCCGAATCGTGCTCAGTCTTAAGCGCTTTAAGTACAATGTTCTTTAGAGACTGTGCATTAAATATTGATTTTCTACTGCGACGTTGTATATCCAAAGATCTTGTCTACAACGAGTGACCCGTCAAGTGCTTCTTGACTCACTTGAGTTTAATAAGGAGGGAACTGCACTTCCCACCCATCTCTAAAAACATTTCGCACTTCTCGAACTTTCATAAAATTATCTTTAAAGTGACGCTCTTTAAGATTTGGATTAGATTTTTAATCACAATATTTCGGTGATCGATACTTTTGTGAGTAAAAACTGTACATTTGATTGAATTTTAAATATTTAGTGATCCGAAAGTAGGAGAACAAGTGTATGTTAATATTAAGATTTTCAATTCTTTCTTCAGCAAAATGAATTAGATATTCTCGTACTTGCTCACACTGATTCAGCGGCAAAAACATTTAAATATAGGAATTGGTTCCATTCTTAAATTATTGTGTTAAATTCCCTGAAGGATATTAAAATTGTGCAAAGTAAATTGGTTTATAATTTTGTCAGGTGATGCAACAAATTCCTTTCATTTAAATTACAAATATGTTCCCATAGAACAAAGGGCTCCACTTACTCTGAAGACAGTCAGCATTGAGCAAATCCTTGCACTTTTCGTGACACTTGACACCACATTCAGTGCACCTGACACCTTGCCTGGCAATGCCCCAAAGTAGCCCTTCGCACTCGTAACAGTAAGTGGGTGACGTCGCCGTCCATAGAACGAAGTTGTGCGGCGTTGTTGATGAGATCGGGTAGATGAGCGCTTGCAAGGTCTTCTTGTATACATGCATTTTCTGGAAGGCACTTTTTAGCTCAGAAAGCGTATGCTAGAAGAATTTAATTTTTAGAAGAATTTTGTAAGTTTGCTGCAGCGCTTAATTTTTTTTTTAGTAAATAATTTGATCTCACCAGCTCTTCGTCATTCAACGTTGCCCGATGCACAGCTGACGTCAAACCTGCATTCCTCTTCGTCGCAGCCATTGTCTAAACAGCAGAGAATATATGAGCAAAGTGCATAAACAACTCACTTCATCCTCAGTATGTAATGCCACTGAGTGTTGTGTCTGCTATATCTAATCAAGCGTTGAATTGCCTACCTAACTACTATTTTGAAAAGTCCACTATTGTTAATTCTCAAGAAATTAAGAATATTATTTTATCATTTGCAAGTTGAAGCTACTCATGCTTTGAAAAAGCTGTTTTTAAGCCTGCCTTTTAATGAAACTTTATCTACCATGTCGAAAATTTCGGTAGTTCTTATACTGATGATAATTCGTTTTATTATACAAAAAAATAACTGTAAGTGCGTGTTAAGTAAAAATGTGTGTGTGTGAGATTTGGTACAACATTGAAACAGTATTACATTTGAGGGATCATGTTAATTGATGTTGTGATAAAAAGACTTTTCAGTCGCAAAAATAATATTTGCTGTGATATTGAAGCTTCGCAATGAAAACGAAATCGGCAAGCACGTGCATGTTCCCAGTGTGGAATTCAATTTTCATTTTATAATTCGTTTATGTATGCTGTGATGGTGTTATGCAATCGTTGGATATTATGTAGCTTTACCTTTTATACTTAACCAACATCTGAAAAATGATCTAAAGCATAAACATGCAGAGGCCAAATCAAATTAAATCAAATTTCAATGCAAGCACACTATGTACAGTGAGCGAAAAGAGAAAAAATTGGATACGAGGTGGCTGACCAAAATTTTATCTTTCCACTGTCGATCAGAACTGCATGCATAGAAAAGAAGTCTTATTGGGATAGAAATACCTTGAGAACCTGCAGGTCCGTGGTAAGGGGGTAAAATGCAATGATATTATTAATTTTTATCAGGAATTACAGTCGTTCATTCGGTGACTATGGTTCTGCTACTGTAGTTTTTGCTCCGGTGACCCCTAATTTATCTTTAACACGGTACAGTAAGGGTTGGGGTGGTATCTAAGAATAGGTTAAAGGCCATCTAAGTAGTAAAGATCAGAAGGAAAAACACAATACAGGTAACATTGAGACATCAATGAAGAGAGAAGGGATCAAATAGGCCTCTTTTTGTTTTTTTTTTCAATTTGAACAACTCATGAGGAGTAAGTTTTCTATAGAATTGGATTTAAATTCTCGAAGCGTGATTTAATTTATAATTTCAACCGAGCTCCGTCACATTTTACGATTTATGAGGCAACTTCCCGCGTTATTAAATTTAAAAATTATAGCTGAAATCAAAAATTCAACGATGCAATTTTTGTTAACAATCTCCCCATAAATTGTTCAAAACACATAATATGGAAATTTTCTGTGTAGAAGAAAACATTTATTACGCGCCTAATATTACTAAGCTTCAGGAAGCGTACGTCGATGCGAGCTGTAAACATTTACGACCAGTTTCAAATTTCTACCTTCCATAACCCTGGGTACAGATAAAGGCATATTATGCCAAGATAGCCCTTTTGTAATAGCTTCAAGTCAATTTCAAGATAGCGAATTGAAACCGGCCCGAGAGAAAGATAGCTTACTTCCATCGGATTCGTAATAATAGAGATAGGTTTATATCGATACGAAAAAAATCAAACGTTACTTACAAGTTCTGAGACAAGAGGGATTGATTTCCTTCTAGGCCTGATGTCGGGCATGCTGTCAATGTTACTGTAGAACGGGTTTTCGTTCCCTGGCGGCCTATGAAAATGGTTTAGTTAGGTTTGATTAGTTCAACGGCAGTTTACGCACATACCTTTTTTTATATCAATATTTTAGAAAGTTTCAGGTGTGTTTCGGTGTTATATTAAAAATCAATCAGAATAATGATGAGTTTCTCACACCTAATAAGCATCAGAACATAATTAACATATATTATTAATAATATAATATAATATCGCAGTAAATGTCTAAGTTTCAGGAAATCACCTTTGCCAGTTTTTGTAATATTAGTATTTTAGTTCACATACCCATTTCCTCGTTGCTCGTTGAAGCCAGCGGAGCCATTCTAAAAAAAAAAAAAACATTTAATACAAAAAATAATAAATAAAATAAAAAGCTAACATTTATTTATTAAAAACAAATAATTATCAATACAGTAATAACCATTGATTAATTTTCTATGACAAAACGAATAATCTAATCATGAAGAAGAATTTATTTCGTAAAACAATATATTACAGTTTTCTTTGCAAGTACATAATCCCCATTATTTCATGAAGGTGAAACGATTTTTTCATGTAATTTAAATGTAGAATCAGTTTTTAGATTCCAATTAGCCAAAATTAATGACAATTTAATGATTATTATAATCGTTATTGAATTAACCGGTCATTCCAACAAATTTGTGAGTTATTATTATATTTTACAATTACACAACATTTTTCTTATTTGAAACTGTCAGAGATTTGTCATGGAAAGTTAATCGAACATTTTCAACACTTATAATAAAATAGCTTACATGGAGAATTAACCTAACGATAAAACACAGTTAATAGTACAGTTAACAATAGTAATAAATAATGCTTGGGCAGTTCATGACTCTGATGATATCTTCATCTGTAACTATGAAAGAATCACTGAATGTTGTAGAGTAGGTAGTATTATTCTGACCAAATAAATCTTCGAAGCTTCAAATAACATTGTCCCAATTCAATAACAGATGTAGACAGTAGACCCGCAAATGTAATAATGAAAAATTTTGCTACAAAAATTTATATTCTGCCCATAATATTTTAAGTATCATAATTCTACGCAATATCATTCAACATCTAAAACCTTCCGCTAAATATGTTTATTACATAAAGTGCCAGCTATATTTTTATGTAGGTGTAAATAGCTATACGATTACCAAAGCCGTGTGACATCTAGTAAATACGTTACGATGTATATGTATTTAATCCTATAATGATTATTTATATAAATCACTCGATTGAAACATTTATGTAGGTACCAATGGTAGTGAAATGTCTTCAAAAAAAGAGAGGGGAATATATACTAGTAACTATTGTTTTTTTGGAAAAAAACATATATCTTTTTAAAGCCGACTACGGCTAGACATAAATATTTTTATTTATAGGTTTCCATTCATATGAAATTATATAGATATGTAAGTGTTGTTATCTATGGCTGGCACAGCCTCTTACTAAATTAAATTAAGGTGCCCTTCGGTTCAGAGATTCAAGATGAAGGAGAACTTGAAATCAATATTTTGCGACGCCCTCGTTTCATTTTGAGATCAAAGGCAGATGGTCTGATAGAGAAGCCACTTTTCTGGACAGGCTACCATCATATATATATATATATATATTTTCTTAGTGTTGACTTCCTACACAGTTTGTACTTCATACAATTTTAATTATACTTATCGTATAAACTATAATTTATTCATTTGTTTTGAATAAAGTTTTTCTAGTAACTTCCTATTTGTTTATACTAAACCGTAGTCGAGCATTCATATTGATAATAATTATTATTTATAATTTTGAGTAGGTACTCACAAAATACTGTTATTAAATAATTAATATGTATTTATGACTGAGAAATGTTACTTATTTCGATTCTCTATAAATAAAAGGAACATCTTTCTCCTGATATGAGATGATATGAACATGAATGAATTTTGTACGACAAAATGCTCCCCAAGCCGATACATGGATAAATTCATTAATATAAGACTAATGTAATCAAACAATATCTATCAAGCAACAAACACATATTTATAATACTGACTATATATTTTTTTATGTAAAGATTACCATTTTTCCAAGTATAAATATCGTCAAGCAAACCTTTATTAAAAATTGTATAATTGTTTGGTTGAATATCATCTTAAGCTTTATGTAAAATCCTTTAATACATATAGAAAGTTCTTAGTACCCTATTGCGTTGGTTATACCTAATTATTGCCTCAATTAAATAGAAAGAGCGTCAATAGTAAGTAAATATCATATAAGTATTATGTTGTATATACGAGCACCCTATTCTATGCATTCAAATACATATTTAGCAGTACATGGAGATAAAGAAACTGGTTGAATATTTCTCACAACCGCAGTTAGTTATTAGGTCAAAACTTCCTAAAATAATGTCAAAAATTAAATACCCTAATAGAGCCCTGCTTTCGGGAAAATCGAAGTATCATTTACTTGTGTAATGTTTCACTAAAAGTTGTTTAAAATGGACGACTATAAATAACAATTACACGTCCTACATGCTAATCTATATATTAAAGTTATGTAATATTACGAGTAACTTCATTTGTATTAGAGTTGTAAAGCGGGTTAGTAATGTTAGCAATGGGTTGAGTATTATCAGTCTAACTATTAGTTTTATTTTTTTCAAATAACCATGGAAGTAACCTGCAGCTTATAAAATATAGCTAAACAGCTTATAATATCTAACTCTTAACTCTTATTTCATGAAACTTTTGCATGAGATAACTTACACCGGCGCTGACTTTGTCCTTTTCTGCGAGCGGCGTGGTCGCTGCTGGCGTTTCTGACGTCTTCTCTTCGGCTTTTCGGTCTTTCAATGCTTTGAGGAGCTTCCATTTGCTCCCAACAGGAGCGTCCTGCTGTGGAGGAGGCTCTTCAAGAGGAAGAAAATCTTGATGAATTTGAGGCATATCATAGTCATCATCAAGTTCGTCACCACTTTGAACTGGACTGTCGGGTCCAGAAGTTTCTCCTGAACCGGAATCCTCAAATGACTTGTCATCATCGGATTCCCTGTCTTGAATATCATCTATTGTTTCTTCGATTGCTGGGAAAGTTGTTATATCTTTCCAAGACTCTTTAAGTGGAGATTCGTCGTACTTTTGTTTTGTTGTCGCTGTCTTTAGTTTAAGTTCCCTAAGTACTAATGACATTTTTTCTTTTAGATAATATTCACCCGAGTCTTCGTCTATTTCTTCAATTTCCGGCACTTCTGGCACGGTCAGTTGCCGTTCAGCCTCTATTTGAGACTGATGTTCCATTTCTTCTAATTTCCTCAGTTCATAACAATACCATTCATCTTCAGAATCGATACTGTCTTCAGTACTCTGTCGCCTGGAAGACACTCTAGAACCACTCCTCCAGGAATGGGTACTCCTACTGTCGTCATCATCATGTTTATTTGGTATTTCCAAGCTTTGTTGATGCCGTGGTTGAAACTTGTTTGGTAGGCCCCGAGTACTCTGTATGGATGGACTCCTTTCTGGTAAATTATTAGAGTCTTCATTTAGTGTTAATGTGTTGTTTACCACTTCGGGTGGACTTGGTTTACGAATTCTCTTCTCTTTTTGTTGATTTACTAATTCCTCGCTCATTTCTTCTTGTTGTTCAGCCTCCCCTTTCGGAGGAGAAATATCGTTTATATGTTCATCTGAGACTGACGTTGACTTACGAAGGCGATATTTACCTAAAGCTCTCGAAACTGCAAATTCTTGCGAGCTTCCACTGTACGATTTATTACTTTCACTTAATCCTTCATCAGAAACATTTGATGATTTTTTCACATCTCCAATAGTAGCAAAGAGAGAGCCAGGTGATTGGCTATCTCCTTTTTCATCTTCCTCAAATAAGTCTACATTGGATATATCAGTATCAATGTCCAATTTTTCTAATTTTGGTATGTTGTCTTTCTTCATTTGACTAACACGTGCAAAATGAAAGTCGATATCATCACTTTTGTCTCTTGGTATAACATTACTGATGACTGCTAACTTTTCAGGTTCTTCAATAATACATTCAGTGTCATCGTTACGAAATTCGATTCCTTGTTCTTGTATTCGTTCTTGTATCATCTGCTGTTGTTCTACAATTTCTTGATTATTTATTTTTCTTTTAGGTTTGGGCGCTACTTTAGGGAACATGCTGCCTTCATGTGTTGAATCCGAAAATACACTATCACTGTCCTCTGACTGTGCACTTGATCGACCGCCAGACCACTCAGTTTCTGAAGTCTCTGGGTCGGAGAGTGATTGATGACTGGCTTGCTGCTTCCGTCTAGCTTTTTGTAACAAACCAGACATTGAAGCCACCAAATGATATTTCTTTTTTCTTCTCTGGGCAGATAATATCCTTTCTTTTAATGATTTCTCTTGTTGTTGTGGTTCGACTGTATCAACGCCTGAAGGTAATGAGTGTGATCTATGTTTTTTAGGTAAATGCAAATCTGGGAGCCAGTGACTCATCGATGACATAGCGGATTTTAGTGATGAAGTTCGCTTTGGTTTTTTGGGCTGTTTATCTTGAGTCTTGTCTTTATAGTTATTGGATATCGATAAATAGCCGGACTCAGAAACAAGTATACCACTTGACTCAACATATTGTTCCTTTCTTGTTTTACTGTGTTCAGGTGAAGCTTGTTTGTCGAAACCTTGATTTTCATACATTACATTACCATTTCGTTGATCGTATTGTTGCTGTTTAAAATATTCTTGTTGTAGTTGATTTTGAAATTGTTTTCTTTCAGTAATACTCAAAGAATGTGATTTCAAGCTTGATGTTTCCATTGAACTGGTCGGGGATCGACTACCACCTTGCCACGAGATTTGGTCTTCTAAAGACGTTTTTTTAGGTGAATCATATCTTGTTGATGTTGGGTAATAAGAGAGAGCATCTGTGAGATTGCCGGGAGGATATCCAGCGCGATGTCCTTTATATCCATTTTGATAAAAGTGTGGATCATTCGCGCCCATAGTATTGGCCCTAGTCAAGGGTCGTTTGTTGGCATTCGCTGCTGACATTACTACAGTTTGTGCATGATAACTAGGTTCCGGCGGATAAGAATCCACTGCGGGCCTCGCAACAGACTCAGAAATTTCATTTCTATCTAATAATTCGGAAAAACTCCTATCTTCAGACAACATTCCTCTCGGAGTACTATACACAGTTGTGAATATTGGTTGTCTATTTCCAGCTACGGAATATATTGAAGGAGCTTCGTTGCCGTAATAATATTCACCAATATTGCTTATTTGAGTCATTTGATCTGTTGCTGAATATGGAATATCGCTTTTCATGTAATCACTTTCCACTTTTCCTTGCAATTTACTCAAATCTCTGGAGCTAATTTCTTTTGACATAATATCTGAGTTTCGTAAGTTGTAATCGCTCTTCAAGTTTGTCCCTTCATAAAGATAAGAATCCACGAGCGTTTCAATATATGGCTTTGACTCGACCTCATACGACATTCTTTGTACTGGTTGTGGGGAAGGATCTCTCATTTTATGAGAATCGTGACTTCCATGCGTAATTCTTCCCGTTTTTGGTGAACCTGGACTTTTTTCTAAACTTGACCATCCACTCATTGACGATAATCCTGAATCAGATTTTGCAGCCACAATATTTGCTGAATCCCTTTTTACATGCTTAGGTGAAGTTTTGGGTGACTTTGGAGACCTGGGACTTAAACGCATACCATCATGGGGCATAGCGCTACTTGTAGATAACATTGGTTGATGAGCGACCAGTTCGTTGTTATTCTCTATTGAAGGAAACCCGTTTGTCCCATTTGGTGGAGCCGGTGGTGGGGGACTTGGAGATTTTCTTAGCCTGTTATCTTCATAACTTAATTCATTAGTACTAGGTCCATTGTATATTTCGTGAATTGACATGGGAGAGAGTTGTTCTGAACCTCCTGATTTATATATCTCGTTTAAAGGCTGAGATAGGCCTTTGTTAGAAAAATAATTTTGTCTGGAAGTGTCTGTTATTTGATACGGCGAACTATATTCGAATCTTTCCCTTGAAAGAGCACTAGGAGATTTAGAGGCTTTAGCTGCATTTATCTCAGCATTAGCTACGGCCGAACTATAGGCCAGACGCCCAGTAACAGTCGTATAAGGTTCTGTAGTAGTTCTCTCTGGTACAAACTTTCGACGAGGAGACAGAGTGGGTGGCAAATAATCTATTGCTCTATCTGTCACATTATCAGTTAGTGACAATCTTGATGGTGATTTCTCTCTTACGATAGAATCTTTAGGGGCCGCTAACATGAAGTCATCAAAACTTTTCATCATGTCGTTAATGGCCCAATTGTCACCGCCTGAGTAAACGCTTTTTAGTTGTTCATTGATTATATTTCCATCCTCAACTAGTGCCTTTGCTTCTATTTCCCTGTCATGTTTTGATAGTTTTGTCTCAGGACTAAGAAGCCTCGTTTTCAAGTCTTTTAACTCTCTGGAATCTTTGTGTAATTGGGTTGTCAATCTATCTAATTCGTGTAATTTATCTACTGTAATTTGATCTATTGTACTTAAAGCAGACAAATGTACCAAATCTCTTTCACTAATTACAGGTCCACCTTTTAATCCGCAGTAATCTTTATAGTCTGATGAACTGTATATTTGCCTCGAGCTTGTTGGCATCATTTCTATATCTGGTTCTTCCGGAGCTTCCCAAATCATATCTAATTGTGATGGTGGTCTTGAAGTTTCATCGCAAACTAAATCATCACGATAAGCTTGATTTAAGCTCTTATAAAATGCTTCGTTAGATTCCATTATTTCCTCTTGATGGTCTAATAAAATTGAACTTCGTCCAATATCCAAGCCTTCTTCTATGCCATCTTCGACAGTACCATTCCCTAATATTTCTCTGATCACTTCTAATCGAGTGATAGGATCTCTGGCACTGACAGTTCGGCATGTGTAAAAATCCAGTAACGTTGATATCACACCCTGTTGATCGGCGAGCAACGTCTCCAATCTCTCGAGCCGTTCCCACATCCTGACATATTCTTGGCTGAGGAGATCGAGCGCTCGCCAAGCGTATTTGAGTTCTGTTTCGAGAATATTGAGACGTGTGCCGAGGCGTTCCATATAGTCGCTGATGATGTAGTCGCCGGAGTAGGGGGGCAGGTCGGGAGGAAGCGCGAGGGAGCCGCAGTCGTCCATATCGACCTCGGCAACCCCATTCCCGCCGTCCTCGCTTTCCTCCATCCCGCCGCTTGCGCCTCCCCCAGCATTGTCGTGGATATCGCGCATCATCTTCGGATCGGACAGAGGGTTGCACATAACATTTTGCACTATGAGTCATCCCATATCGTTTTATTGTTCACACTTTCGACTCGAAACAGTCCTCTGCCACTGACAGTCCTCGCTAAAATCATTTTACCACACTGAATATTCAACACGTCATATTGTTTATTTTAAAGTTCACTTTGTAAATCTATTAATATCTGTTTTCAACACTTTTATTATGTATACTTTGTACTTCGACGGAATGAAATTGATAATTAGTTTACATCAAAAATATACTTTGAGTTTCACTTATCACTTTACTGCAACAAGAAAGATTTTTGTTAGTGGATGTTGGGCTTCACTGGTTTGGGCATAAGACGGCTTATGTGCACACCAGTGGGTAGGAGGCAAAGGAATACCTCGACGGAATATGTAAACTTTGTAGCTGCAACCCAGTTTTCTTGATGGAAATGTTCGAAAAATATTTTGGTCGACTTTTGCTTAAAGAAAGTTTACATGTTCCTGTATGAGGCAGCTAAGCGGTTCGTATTTGATTCCACTTGAGCAATTGCACCTCAGAGGTGAAAGGCGTCGCTCGGCAAGGAAAGGAAATAGGATGAACCGAAAGGAAATTAGAGCCGAGTCCCACCACCGCTTCGCTTAGATAAACCGCAGGGTTTTTATTGGATTAGGACAGTACCATTGTTACAAGTGGTAAACAAAACTCCAAAATATTTGTTGCCTAAATTTATGTGTATTTACGCTACAAGAAAGCCACGTTTTCCTCCACACAAACTAAATAAATGAAGAACGTCTATAGGGCAAAACGTGACTAGATCACTAAGAAGGAATGCCTTTGATACCACATAGAGGAATATTTGAAGGAGCCTGTTTATTACACACAATACCTACTCCTATCTAAACAATGTGTGCCGACGGTTTGTCATATAATAAATACTTCATCCAAGAAATATTCCTATAAGTCTTTATGTCCGATATTATGTACGCAAATATCACATACCGTCCTTCGTGTGTTTTCATTTTATTAAATACCAATGTCTTAGTTATGTGAAGTAAGTATATATATAAACGATGCTCTAATTTTTGAGCGTTCATCATTCCGTTTATTGCTGAGACGATATTGTTTTTGATGAAATTTTATGGAAGAGCTTCATCCAACTTTCATTAAGACTTTTCAATTATTATTTTTATATATCTTTAATAATATTACTAAATAATTATTATCTTTGTAGGAAAAGGTAATAGATTTTAATAATGTAATAACTTTTTCGTGTCAAAGGACGCTTGAAAGCCAAGGAAGCTTCCAAGTCGTTAGTCTCATCTATATAGGACGGACTACGAACCAATAAACAATAATGCCTTTTCGATAGAACGGTGTGTTTTGACTTCTTTATACTTAGAGTTGTTCAAGAATATCGGTTTCCAATATCGTAAGAATTTTTTTTTTCGTTGTAGCGATTCCAGAAGACAATTTAGACCACGCAAGTAACTTAGATAATATAATACAATAAATATAGACATTTTATACGATTATTTAATATGTTGCACAAATCTAAAAAGTTTCCCTTTTGGTTTTGTTGATAAAATGTAATTTTCAGGTGAGTAGTTGATAGCAATCAGCTGGTTAATTTTCTTAATTCCGTCTGATTGGAATCTTTGTTGGTATTTCCTAAATTAAAAAACTTTCAAACGCACTAAAAGCCGCGAGGAACATTCACTTAGCAACTTGGAAAGTCATACCGAAACCATAAGATCGCTAGAGTAAACCCCAATTCAGGAAACAACCTTTAGGACCGTCAATGCAAAGTAATCACTGACCGATTGTCTTTCTTCTCACGCCACAAAGCTAAATTAGTGGCGATGGACCGACACAACCTAAAGCCGGTTGGCAATCACCAATTGAAACCGTTGGATACTCTCCAAAATCCACCAACGAACTTTTGCTCAACACTAATTGGATTTGTAGACCTCAATCTATGGGGTTCGTATCAGAATTCCATTGGGTAGTGTTCTTTTACTGTTAAATGTATATTCTACTATGTATTGGCAATTTTTACCCTATTGCAATGTTGTAGACAAAAAAATTAGGCATCATACCTCAATTTTAAATTACTATTTTTCCAATGAGAGCTGTAATAAACCTTTTATTACTGTCTTTGCACCTGACATTCATAAAATATAATAGTCATCACCTATATATTTTACACATGCAAAACTTCACGAAGCCACAACGTTTACAACACAGCAAAGAAGTTCAAGCTCACGTGAGAAATAATCCAATAATGATCAAAGGTACGATACTTCAACTTAAGTAGTCAATAAGGTTTGATGGACCTGCTAACATTACTTAAAGTAAAGGGCTTTTGGTAACAAGTAAAATTCGGTAAGCCCCGATGCGTGCGATCAAAGTTTGGCCGATACTTAAAGCAATATTGGAAATAAGAGTGTATGCGAACGTTATGTATCACGTGAAGGCAGCATTGAAATACCTAGGGTTATATTTCGGTTATATAGCAGACACGTGAGTCCGCGGGCCGATAAAATCAATTATTTTCTCATCGCTAGCACGTAATACTTCCCGTGGGTGCTGTTAAATGCGAATAAGGAACATTTTTGCAGAAAAATGAGCCGTAATATGCTTACTGTGGACTAATCAAATGTTCTAATGACTCAGTTATTTTCCAGTGTGTTATTTTTTTATCTTATTAGAGTTATTATCAAGACTAATATATTTAAAATACTTAACTTCTATAGTACAGCTTTAATAATGCAAAGTTCATTCGCAAGTAAAAGAGGTTATTATTTCATCAAATCGTGAATTTTATTCACACCATAACAAACCTGTCAGGAAGTACGATACACAAAGGGTTGGCGAACGATTTTCGTACAGGTGCCTTTTCAATTTCAACCCTTACCGTGGTCACACATAAATCTTACGTGTCAACCTTACACAGAATTTATGTGACCATCGCTCTATTAACTTTAGACGAAAAATATTGTTTAACATGTTATTTCAAAAATTCAAAAAGTATGTTCGGAAATGAAGGCGTTGAAGATATTTCACAGTTTGGCTGCTTTATTTATGGATTCAGGAATTTAGAGCACTCAGAAAATTCTCTCCGTTAAAGCGATAAAAACTGTGAATATTCAAGTTAATCCTGAGACGGTTGCTTTCGAGGCACGACTAATCGTTTTAGCGTCTCAGTGTCTTGAAAGAGTAAAAGTGAATAATAAAGCTGCAGAGTGAAAAGTGAGTGCAAAAGTTTTGCGGCTGTTTTATGTCGTGTTTTACCATGTTCTTGGATATTTTTTCTAATGTTAATTTATCTGGGATAAGTAGACATGGAGCTAAGCAGGGCACCTGGCAAGGTGAAGCGTGACCGAGTGGCATCCACATGGCACATGATATTGTTGCTATCGAAGGTAGAACCTGGATGAGACTGGTACAGGAACAGGATTGATATACGAAAAGAGTGGGCTATGCTCAGTAGAAACCACCTAAGTAGGAATTACTTAGGTGGTTTCTAGTAAGGCCACTGCGAAAGAGCACCTAAATATTTAATGGTCTTCTGGTTAAATATGAATCAGCATTTTATTATCAGCTTCTACAAAGTTTCATGTTAATTGTTTTATTTTCGAAAGTTAGTCTTTATACTTATCGTGGTTACGGATAATTTGCTCAACCGACAAGCGTTATCCGCAAAGTTAGTTTTCTAATCCATTTAGTCTCGCCTAGTAATTAGTGTTCAGCGTTTTTATAATTGGTTAACTTATTTTTCGTGACAAAGTATTGTTTTTAAATCGGTTGACGCTTTTAAACTCGTATTTAGTTTTGTTTAATTTGATATTTTTCTATTATTTGAGCAATATAACGAATAAAATGTATTGGTGATAGCTTCAAAGATGAAATAAACATCACAAAAAATAATAAATTAAAGTGTAATAGAAACGGTGTGATCCACCACAAAGTTGTCATGTATGCATTCTATTTTTTGTTACAGAATCAAAAGAATCAACAAGCGGTAGATTAAATTCCTTTAAAAAAGCCATCATTTTAAGGCGCACTACAAGTCGCAAGCCAGTCCAGTTTCCAGCCACAAATGGAGTAGGGATTAATACGGCCAACGGTACAGCTGTTGGCATTCGTTCAAACACGCCAGATGTTACTTCACGCTCGAATCGCGACTACTGGAACGATCTGATACATATATTTCACATATATGACAAATTTGGAAAACATGAAGATGATGCAGCTATATCGCATGGAAGAGATAATAAGGAGAAACTTAATGAAAGGTATCGAATGATGATAATGATATAAGTAGAGCTAAGGCAAGAACCAAATCCTAAGGTCAACCTGCCGATTAAAAGCCAAAAAAAAAGAGCTTAATTCTGACAATAAGTCAGGAATTAAGTCATTACCGATGTTTAGGTTTATGGAACTAAATCGTTGAGAAGACAGAAAATCAACTTGCTGAAACAGTTTTAAAACCAACATATTTGAGAGACCAAAGAAGCGGCATGAAGATTCAAAGAGACCCAGAACTTGATCAACTCTCAAGAGTAGTTTTCTTCATCTTTACAGAAGTTCTGGCAGATTTAAAAGACGATTCCTTCCGTACGTAATATTTCACGATACAGACTTACTGAACAACTTAATCATTGCAGTAGCTGGAGATTATTAGCAACGCGGCAGGATGCAGATGTTGGCATTCGTTCAAATGTAGCAGATGTCACGCTTTGCGCTCCAGATTGTCCGTAGTGAGAATGTTAAGAGCATATTTAATGTATTGGTTTCTGGGGTGAGGTTTCCTGTCATCTTTGTTGATTATATATTTTTTTAGCAGACTGTTTCTTGTTGGTACAATCAAGGATGAAGTGATATAATTAGCAGTATCAATAAAATGAGATCTGGCAATGCAACAGAAATTGTGATATTTTATTTTGATTTTTCTAAAAACTACTGTATCCTATGTTTTTCAATATCATTGAACTTTTAAACTCCAAAGGTATGACTTTATACTGTTGTTTAAGTTAAGGCACCGGTGAAGATAAAACAATATTGATTGAGCAAGTACGAAGGTACTACAAAGGCGTCAGTACACAAATTGAATAAATTATCACCAGTACTAGTAAAGGGCGCTATATCGACCTCAAGATTGTGATTCAAGGTTAAAGAAGTTGAATTAAAAGTTCTATATATTTTTCAAGTAGGTACGGTAGGATTAACTTTATTTCGTGTAGTATACATAAAAACGTTCCTCTTGAATCACTCTATCTATTAAAAAAACCGCATCAAAATCTGTTGCGTAGTTTTAAAGATCTAAGCATACAGGACAGACAGACAGCGGGAAGCGACTTTGTTTTAAGGATAGTGTTCAAGCACGAGCCTATCAATAAAAAAAAACTATGTTATTACGGAGCTAATGTATATTTAAAAGGTCAAGTTAAAGTTGTAATCTTGAGTGGGTATTGAGCACTAGCGTTTCAAGAGCAAGGATAATATTCCAAACCCTTGCAAAAGAATTTTGACAATACACATATATACAATATAAAAATCTGTATAATATAAAACGTTGTGAATTTCAATAAAAAAAAAGTGAAAGCA
The DNA here is from genome assembly GCA_949775005.1 of Orthosia gothica. Taxonomy (NCBI): domain Eukaryota; kingdom Metazoa; phylum Arthropoda; class Insecta; order Lepidoptera; family Noctuidae; genus Orthosia; species Orthosia gothica. The sequence continues at coordinate 25,389,801 of OX459038.1, read as the reverse complement.
GGAACTTCTGCACTATGTAACAACAAAAGTAATAAAGAAGTCAATTTCACAGAATACAATAATAATACTCATTCATTTTCTTATCTAAGATCCGAGAATAAACACACAAGGGTCGTACGTGTCCGATCAATAAGATAAATGTGTGTTGAGTGTTCCTATTGAAACATTTTGTGGTATTGCCTGAACATTTTCTTTTTAAAGTTGGCAACCACACATTGCAGATGGAAGTTAAATGGGCCAAATAATGTTCTTTATGATTTGGTAGTAGTTGAGTTGAGAGGACACTTTTATTTGTAGTTGAGAGGACGTTTTTCATGATTTGTTTTCAAAATTGTATTATATTTTTGGTTGAGGTACTTATTTTCTGTAAATGTATTCGGTTTCGTAGATCATCATTGTCATATTATATAACCAATGTGAACTAAAAAACGTTATATTATATTTTTTATAAATCCATTGTTTTTTTTTCGTAACTAAGCACAACGAGCATTTTACAAAAGTAGCAAACGCAGAAGCACGCTCCAGTTAGTTATTTGTCTTCTGTAAACCGTTGAAAAAATAGACGGTAGAATTCCAACTTCTACGCTTATAAAAATCTCGCATTTCCCCGCACTGTGGCTGTTCAAATAGCACAAAAGTTTCAAACGTGGAAACAAGTGAAAAAAACCGTTTGTGAAGTAAGTATGTATAAGCGGGGATTGTCAACAAAACGATTTTGAGCGTGAGTGTACGTCCGACGCCAGCATATCGCCGACTCATGCCCATTTCATTCAGTCGGAACGTTTTTTTCACACCCAGTTTTTTGCAGGTTGCGGAAAAAAAATATTTTCCGCTATCATACTGATGGAATCACGTAACGCAGGATTGGCTTCTAATAAAATCAGTTTTTGGATCGAGCGTTACTGTTCCACCAAATTTATGGATTTCAATCGCAAAAGTATGCGACTATATGTCCATATCTATAAATATGGATTTGTGATCGGGTTTATCGGTGCAATTTTTCAAGTGTATTTTTGTATGAACAATTTTTCACTCTTATCGGCCTCAGATATTTGGCTATCAGAATAAAAGCTCCAATTTGGAATTCTTTATTGGTTTAGTTACTCTTTTATGTTTTATTTTTCAGTGATTTAGGTACTGGATGCTCAAAATGTGAGGATGAAATGGCGTCAACCTCTCCTACAAAATGTTATTTGACCTTGTTATTTTAAATACTGAATTCACTAACAAACCATCTTTTCCATGCTTATAAGTTTACACATAAGAGTACCTTTCACAAAATTACAATCCAAAATGTTTCCTACATTAAAAAACCCTTTTTTATTAAAAACGGGTTCAGGAATCGGCTTTGACACGGTGACCCATGCTGTCAGATCCCCTCGTCCAGCCAGACCCGTCCCTTTGCTGACGTTTTTCTCTATATGTAACAAACCAAGCTTCGCGTCCGGGTATGTCAACAATACGTCTGAAACGACAAATGACGAAAAACGTTTTAGACTTCGTGTTAAGTGTAAATGATAAATGATTTTATTTCTGTAAGTTGGTTTGTACAAACGCTTTTACATGTCTAACATATTTTTTTTTTAAACTAGATGAGGTCGGCGTTTCCTATCTGACTACTCTGAGAAGAAAGGCCGAAACAAACTCAGAGGTCACAGTCTGTAGGTTGGACTTACCACTTTGGAGACTGGAAAATAGATATCGTTTACAAATTATTCTGTTTTTCTCATTTCCGTACTTCTTTACTCTAAGTCCTAATATACAATAATATCCGTTCAGTGATTCATTCAGTGTAATTAGTGTCTATCTGTTAAACATAAATTACTTTGAGATTATAAAGTCTGTCCTTCTTCCCCCATGACGTAATTTGGTCCTGCGTAATTTCAGAGTAATCTATTGCTTTGTTCCTAAAGTGATTAAGTTCTAGAAATACTTTTCCATTACAATATAGCCCAGAATTAGGACAAGCCGGAATTAATTTAGCTAAACAAATACTAAGTCATGGTCAACTACGTAACTCTAGAGAGCTAACCAGACAAGAATGTATGTAACCTAAATAAGAAGAGAATGGTAAAGGCAGACAGTGGAAAGAGGAACTGTTATATCCAAGGCCCTTGTCTTGTTCTGACAAAAAAAAAAAGAAACCCGCTAGATTTTCAATCCATTTTCAAGAGATGATCTTTCAAGAAAGTGTTAATTGATTTTTATTTATAGGTAAAGCTTGAATTTATATACGCATCTGACTACACAAGCTGCTCGTTTAACTGTTTGGAAATACTAATCTGAGAAATTCTTAGTCTTGATTCATCTATTTATATATAAAAATATGGCAGATAAAACATTAATTTTATCGGATTGCTTCGCCCACATCTAAGAGTAGGCCACCCCATTCCGTCTCGTGTTTTCTATTAGCGAACAAGCTGATTATATCATCCGGATGTCCGGACTCATCTAGCACAAAGATAGCATCTTATTGCTAAATTACAAATATCATATCTTTTATGTCGTCTAAACCTTATTCGTCCAAATTTATGTTTATATTTATGAAGCAAAATTGTATACTGTTCAAACGAATTACCATTTCAGGCCCGATAGGTGCCAAATCAAGAAAAATAAAAGGCCTTTCAAGATACTTATTTTAAGCATATTTATTAGAATTAATTTGACTTCCAGATTTTCATGTTGGTCTAGAAATTCAATAAAGAATGAATGTAACAGCTTGTTGTCTAGACTAGTCGTGCAAGTTCTAATAATAAAGTAGAATGGGTTGCTATGGGATCCGCAGGCGATAGGCTGGCTAGCAACACGACAACTACTACAAACACTTTATGTACAAAAATTTTTGAATTGTTGAAAGGGGTACTTTTGAATGAGAAGGTCGATATTATAAATGAAATAGGTGAAACAGGTTGTGAATTAAAAATATTATAATATAAGTAGGTTATTTACTAAAGCATAAAAAAACAGTAAGTGCTTTTGTTGGAAGTTCTTAAGGATTAGACATAGAGATTAGTTCAATAGAACAAACAATAAAATTAATGATACGTTGACACGATAATATCGGTTTCTAAGACTAACAAGGCCAGAAATTGGTAATTTCCGAGACAATGCATGCTATCCCACTTCACAGAAAGCAACAAAATGTAAACCTACACCATAATTTGGCACCAGAAATAATTGAAGACAAAATATTCTCAGTTTTCGGAAATATAATAAATTTTTCAGATGAACAATATTACTTCCTGCTTTTGAAAATTGTCGAATCTGGTGAAATATAAAACAACAACGGTTGTAGACAAACTAGGTCAAAAAAACGTCGACGAACTTTATATTCGTACAGAACAAAAGCGGTTTAACGCAGACCCTGAACAGTGAATAAAATACTAAAGTATTACAACTGTGAATCGTAAAGGGAGCCTTTATAAGAACAGAAATGAGGTCAACAATCACTGGACTAACAATATGATAAGTGGAGAATTTCAGCCAAAAACATCAAGGTGAGGGAATTAAAATTCTTATGTAAAATTACTCTTTTAACATATTTCATTGCCTTTTCCTTATGGTTTTATTTCCATATCATTTTACTTAACACCTTAACTGCCAGGCAATGAGACACAATTGAAAATGTATTGTTTGTCGGTCACTTGGCAGTTAAGGTGTTAATAAAGAAAAGGATATTTTAAATTAAAATTGGTGTCGAAATTGATACAATGAATCAATCACGCTTCCACCACTTATTGTTACTTAGATTGCCAAGTTTGCACCTAGAATTGAATTTATAATGTCTGCCGCTTTCTGAACTGCCTTGGCTGCCAAAACGGCTATTAAAGGCCTTTAACCTCGATTCATCTGCCAACTATTATTCACTACCAACCACTATGTTAACATTTGCCTTACCTACGAAAATTCGATCTTGAACGTCACCCATCGATACCAGAGCCAATATTATAAAATCATTAATTAATTCCCGACAACAGCCCAGCTCAACACGAACGCACCTTGTTCTTACCTTAACAGGACTTACAAAGCAATTTGCTCTTAATGAATAATGTCAAAGGGTTTATTTTCATTTGCTGTCTAGCGTAACGTTTTCCTTCGGTCCCAAACACACACCCTTTGTGTCCCTTGCGACCGGTGCTATCTAGGCTCTGTTTTCTGTGGTGGTAATTTCATAAATTAAACCGCACCGTGTAGAAACGTTGTCGGTAATGTTGTCCGTAACTTGATTCAGGTTTGTTTGTATAACGCATTTTCACCGAAAGACGCTCGGAAGTACTTTTTAACGTATCGATTTCGTTGTCGTATGCCTCATTGATATTCCTTTGCACTTCACTAGTGTTTCAGTATCGTTGTTTTCAAATGTATTGGAACGTGGGTCGGTATAACAGTATACTTTTGCATAACGAGATAGCACTTTGGATACTACGTAAGGAGATCGCGCATCTAAAGTGCCTAATATTTGGCTCGGTTAAGCCAAATACTGCGATTTTCTATATTCTATTTAAATTATATGAGACACAAAATCCTACTTTAAGGCTGGGAGGTATGTCACCAAAGAGCTCCTTTAACGAAATTGTCAAACATCTTCAAGATTCTACGCTGGCGAGTTTCGCAACTTCAGCTACTTGAGAATCTTTGCAAATACCAAGTCCCTAGCACAGGTAATAAAACTTTCCTATTTGAACAATTCGTAACATGCAATTTCCGCTGAACATTGCTATAATTCAGTGGTGTATTACAAACTTTATGCGTTAGAGTGGGGACAGTTTGTGAACGGTAAATTATTTCTGAGGGCTAAGTTTTTATCGTCTATTGTGGTCAAGTTATATTACGCGTTGGGCGGATCACGCGAGCTTTTACAAGTTATTTTATAGGGAAATAGATTTTTCGTGCTGTGTTCATTGAGATCGGCTCCTGTTACACACGCGAGGAAAAATGTTGACGTTTTTTTGTAATGTCTCCCACCGTATCTGGGTCAACGTTTCCTGACATTTCTTTACTTCCTCCTATGCATTTGAACGATGAGAAATAGGAGCTGAATATGCTAGTAATGAAAACGTTTTGAATTCCAAGAGCAGTTTAAGGCTGGTGCTTTAAAATTGTGACACTTATTCACCTTTTTAATGCACGGTCCTAATGACTGTGGCAAAATTTATTTTTAAATTTTATGTAACTGCTGCCGTTGGTAATGGTACACCTTATTAAGCGTTGTTTACAAACTTGGTGGAAAAAAATTATGAGTCTTCATTAAATCAATAAAATTATCTCCTGTCTACTATCAAAATGCAGGGGTTAAAAACCGACTTTTTAACATTTATTTAGAGTAATTTATCAGTATAACGATTAATAATTATAACCGGGTCACATTTAATAGGTCAGGCCACCTTAACATGTCGTTTGTATCAAACGCCAACGTAAGCAAAATCAACGAACGTAACACTTCACGTTTTTTATATGGCAACACGGCTTCGCAAACATGTATGGGAATGTCAGAGTGTAACGCAAATTGGATTAATTTATTTAGAGCATTTAAGAGGACAGCGTCTAAATACTGTCTTCTTTAAAAGAAGTTTAAGAATCAGAAATAAAATATAGAACCTAATTTCAAAAAACTTCGGGATGCAAAAAAATAATTAGATTTAACAATTTCGTTCTGTTCTTATCATACAGCACTCTTTTAAAAATATTTTTGTACTTTTATAAGTTGACAGTTATAAACAAAAGCGTTTTAATCACTACATATATATCCCCCGTCGCGTCTTTACGCGATAAGCTCAAAAACTACTAAACGGATTTTCATGCAGTTTTCACCAATATAAAGAGTGAGACAGGAGATTTTTGGGTATAATTTGTCACGAGTGAAGCCGGGGTGGGGAGCTATTTCAAATTAAAAACGACATCATCATAAAATTCCAACTTTAAATTAATTCCACATCACAATAAGCGGGTGTCAGCGTATTCATTCGTCAGATTCTCGTTAGCTGAAGCTGAAAGTCGAAGAAAGGTTTCCTAGCGGTATCCGCGAGAGGCTTTGTTCAGTAACCGGTTGAATCCGGTTCGGGCCGCTAATGAGGTACAGTCACGAACTATTCACAATCGGCCGCAATCTCGTAGTAAAACTGACCTCGATTGAATTGTTGATGAAAAATAATTTAGTAGGGTAGAAGAGTTATTTGTTTAGATTTAGATCTGTTTTGTTATTGTTTTAAAAATTAATAAGACTGTTTGTAGTGCTGACTCATGACTTTCTCTAAAGTCAGTTTGACAAACGGATTTATATTTCTACACTACCAAATTATTGGAACGAAGTGCTTGAGGCAGGAGTTTGCGGTAGGAGTTGCCTGTTAGAAATAGTCTCGTCAGGAAAAAGGATTATGTCTCCCCTCGAGATATTCGGTTCCGTCCAGCGTAGATAGAATATTATCGCGGTCGCTGATACAAGCGCTGCACGCTGGCTTGTTTACATCATATGTTAGTAAAATGTGACTTGCAGAAGCTTTTTTTTAATAAGTACGAGAGTTGAAGAAAAGCCAGATCCCCGACACGGTTTTGTTATGTAAATAGTGACAATGCATACTTTGATTGGTCTAACTATACTAATATCTCAAGAATACCACGAAAATAATGTTTTGATTATATATTAATTTCGTCTAAACAGGTCTGTATCTTGTTAAGTAGTGTAAGGGTTTTTAAAATCTACTTGCTGTTACTTTACTGCTTCTTTTTTCTATGTGCTTTTCTTATACCTAACGTAAAAATGTAAATATTAAAAGCCTCTCCATATTTCAACCAAATTGAATGAAACCATTTTGTTGGCTACACCAAAGCAAACGAATTAAATAAACAAGGCCTGCACTGAAACTTTCATCGTATATTCATTGCAAGCATTCCAAAACAATTATTTTATTTCCAGTAGAGCTATTAACTGTACCATTTCTTTGTATATTTAGACCTAATTTAATTTAAAATTGAACAAAATTTTGTATGAGAACGTATGTATTTAATTTTGTATGCATTAGGAATTGTCGATTTTCGTTTATCAATTCTAGGAGAGGTAAAATTGGTATTAGTTTTTGAAATCACCACACTAGGTGTAATATTAGAAATAAGCTTTTTATGAACTGACAACCAGAGAATAAGGTGCTATTGTGTGTAAGAAAAATTAAGCTTTTTACGAAATTTACTACAAAATTTGAAGTTTGTGAAAAGTTGACAAGAAAGGAAGTGTAGGGAAAAACATGACACCTTTAACATTCCACAGACCATGCAATTTCAATCTCAAAGTTCATTCACCCTAGATAAGATAAACCTTATGAATAGACTTGCTGCCCTAAATATGGCGGAGTTAAAGGCCTGTAAAACCATGACATAAGCAAACCGGAGAGAGATGACATCAGAACTCGTTCATGACACACCTCATTACGCAGGGAAGAAAACCGAACTTGGTCTATTTAGAACATGTTTTTTTTTCCTAGAACTATAGTTTTCTAAGAAGAATGTACTTCTTCGATTTATTTTGGTTGCTTTTGAGGTCGAAAACAAAAGAATAACTTGGATTTTGTCACATTTTTACATTGTTTATTTTTTTTGTTTACATTTTTACTTACTTACATTTACATCTACTCTGCATACATGATTGTTGCGTAACTTAAACCGTTTACGCAGCGCACGCAACGCAACGGAAGCTCTCAAAAAGGAATAATTTTGCCAGTTTTTGCAACATTTTTCATTTATGCTCCGCTCCTATTGGTCGTAGCGTGTTTAAGGCCTTCCTCAATAAATGGACTATACAATACAAAAATAATTTTTCAATTCCAACCAGTTGTTCCTGATATTAGCGCGTTCAAACAAACAAACAAACTCTTCAGCTTCATAATATTGGTATATATAAATACATGTAAGAAAGTCAAAAACTAACACTAACACAAATAATTAATAGTCCTGAAATAAGATGTTAATACTTCCATTCAGATTACGGCAAGAAATTATCTCTCGCACGAAGGTTTCTAAATACCAACGGGAATGACAAGAAAATTTAAATCCACGCTGGAATAATAATATTGACTACTAAGGTATAATAGATACAATATGCCTGAAACGAAAAACGAAATTCCGAAAGATTAAATACTCTTTGGAACATTTCATAGAATATTTTCACGCTAAAAAGCGTTTGTCAGAACATCGTGTAACTTAATTTTGTTAGTGTAAAATTTACTTTTAGGTATGTCGTTGTTTAGATAAATAGCATTTATGTAGGAAATTTTTCAGCCTTTTTATGACATAAGCACTTAGAATATAATATAATATACTTTATTGTACACCATAAAAGTTATACACATTTACAAGAAAAACTTATTTATACGGGTACAAAGGCGGTCTTATCGCTGACAGCGATATCTACAAGACAACCTTTGGATGGACTGGCAAAACTTAGAATAAATAAAAGGGGATACTTATTGCGTCTTTAGGTAGATAATACGTAGGTTTATCCTCTATCAAGGTTTAAGTACATACGTACAAAAATATGGCCTTGAACAATGACAATAATCGCGCTTAAATATAATACAAACAACGTATATTTACGTACAAAACATAAACAAGGGTGCCTAACATCTTTTCTATTCAAGGTCGGATTTCATCGCGCATGTATAGAGATATCGCGACAACAACTCAGACCTATATCTAACTAATTGTCTGCAGAACGGTCAGGCCACATTAATTATACGAGGGGATCATCAATCAAGCCACCCCCTAACACCCTCTTTCACCCCCTATAAGACTGCTTCAGTGTCAATTTGATCTTAAACGTAACGACCTTTGCACCTTAAGAAAGTGTTCAAGTTTCTCTGATTGAGCGCGTGGAAAATACATGGAAAAAGATAGTTTAGAATTTTGGATTTAATTTCATTTCTTTTTGGGTCTGAAAAGCAATCACTAAAATTGTTTTCAGTGTGAGAACCAAATCAAAAGCATTTTCATCAAGACATGCAGTTTTCGTTTTAAAAAACCGGCCAAGTGCAAGTCAGATTTGCGCACGAAGGGTTCCGTACCATTATCGCAAAAAAACGGCAAAAAAAAACACGTTTGTTGTATGAGAGCACTCAAACATTTATTTTATTCTGTTTTAGTACTTGTTGTTATAGCGGAAACAGAAATACATCATCTGTCCTTTTTTCAACTGCCTAGCTATCACGGTTCATGACATCCAGCCTGGTGACATACGGACAGAAAGACCGACAGAGAGACAGACGGACCGCGGAGTCTTAGTAATAAGGTCCCGTTTTTGCCCTTTGGGTACAGAACCCTAAAAAGTAAGGATAAAAAAAAAACACAAAAGCGATCTTAAAACCCAGCTTGAATTTCACTACATCCGATAAAAAAGGTAGGCATAATTTTTAGTCTTGACCTTTGTAACAAAACATCAAAAAACAAGCAAATAGAACTCTTCTTTTTCAAAGAAATTTCTTTTTGTATCGTATGACATCATGATGAATACCAAGGTTTGAAAAGGGATGCCCCACAAAAAACTTTGAGCGGATAAAGTCTAGGACAATGTTTTTAGGTCTTTCTTTTTTTGGTAATGTTATTCTTGGTTATCATATATAGGGAATGAGGAAAAAGTTGTTGAATCTGAAATGAATTTGTGTCAAATTGTATGAGAATATTACAATGTTAGGCTTCATGAGATTTTTTTATCGTTTCTTTTGGTGTAAAAAGTTAAGGATTTGCTTACTTTGATTGATGAATTACAGTAGGAAAATTATCAGTTATATCGGTTTCCTGTTGATATTTTAAGTGTCCTCAATTTTTTTCTATTCTTCATTCGCCAAGCAGTATATCTGTCGTCGTGATATGATGAAGACAGGGAATTGATCAAATCTCTAAGCGATTTCATCAAATCACGGAGGATGTTAAAATTACAACACGTTTTTATCATTTCCCTAAGCAAATCTGGTGATTTGACAAATCTCACAAAAAAAATCTAGTGATTTGAACAAACCCCTAAATTGATTCAGTGAAAAGATAATAAAACATGTAACAAAGTCGACGTAGCCCCGCTGCGCGGGGCTCCTATTTCTGTCTGCAGGGTCAAAAGTAACCTAACACGAACGAGATGACGGGAGCTGCGTTCGCTCGCTTTGCTCGCTCACTTCAGCTCCCGTCATCTCGTTCGAACCTAACCTGTCCGTGTCGGGGTGCCCTAAGTTCCCGAGCTCGCTTCGCTCGCTCTTGGACTGATTCTTTGACCATATAACATAACGCAGCCGATTACCTCGGAAAGCAAAGTACAAAATAAACCTTTAAATTACTACAGAAAAGTTATTTTTGTCATTTCACTGAACCAATTTTGAGATTTGTTCAAATAACTAGATTTCTTTATTGGGATTTGTCAAATCACCAGATTTGTTTAGGGAAATGATAAAAACGTGTTATTATTTTAACATCCTCCGTGATTTGATCAAATCGCTTAGAGATTTGATCAATTCCCTGTTTTCATCATGTCCCTGCGACATATCCATATAAGATTAATCCAAAGTCTTCTTGTAACAGAAATGTGTAACATTTTTTGGTGTTCAATAAAGTATTTTCGATTCTATAGTCCAAAAAATGTGTATTATTACCGAATATATGACTCAGTCATTTATAATAATGTATTTTTTATCCACCTACCAAGTTATCTCTCCATCACCATTGTTTGACAGGTAGAGAATACCTAGAGTAGTAAGACTAATTATAATTAAATATATATTAATAACCACGCCTTTTAAATATGAGGATATGCGTTTGATCATTAAAAACTGGTATAATATTGAGAATGTAAATTTCGACACAATACAACTTCTAATCAAAGACTGTAGTAGTCAGTTGCCAAGCACTTAATAATATAATACATGACTCCTAAGCCAATAGACGTAAGACAAAGCCATCGTGATTCAATCAGCTTCAACAAAGCTAATAATACATTAATATACATATATGGCAACGGCATTGCTGCTTTGTGTGTATATAGTATATCACATATATAATTATAAAGTAGCAATGCTGCCAGTCTTTTGGGAACTTTCGTATTGACAGCGATACGGTAGAATAATTTAGATATGAACTTATTTAATTGAATTATGTATTTTTCATTACTAATTAAACAATCCTTGACAAGGTTTAATACAACAGAGGTTTTGTCCCAATTTGATATTTATATCGAAATAATTTGAGTAATATAACATTACTGTTAACAGAGCCCTATAAATGTAATATTCTCAATTCCTTATTATCAGGCATTTATCAATTAATTAACTAGTCCCTGCCAAGGACATGATAAGAAACTTGTACAAGAAGAATAAGTTCATTATTATTAATACCCTGAAGACTCTTACTTCTAATACTTCTTTAGTAACGACGTCATCAGTGCGACCTTATATTAAGGAAAATTACGTGTTATGGTAACACAGTAATTAATTCTGCCAAAAGCTAGGCGTTGCTCTAACAAATTTGCTACTTATTTATATTATTTGAAGATTCAGAATAAGATTTTCAGCTTTCAGATAAAAGTAACGTGAAATATACAAAAGTGACTTTACTTTAGTTTATATTTAAGAAGGTGAAAGTAGTCTTGAATATTAACTAGTTTTCTACAATACAATATGCAATCGTAAGAATCCACGCAAACTACAGACTTTTATCGGCCGATAGTTAGGTTGCATTGAAAATAACATTCATTCACACATTCTGATTAAAGGCCTGACCAAACTATCGCACAATAAAAAGTTTGTAGTTTGCGGGCACTCTTGGTGATCTGAATTCTTCAGGGCTGATCCTGTAGCAAACATTTTTTATATTGATTAGTAGATAGATACCTACTTCCACCCTGAACGACTGAAAATGGCAAGTTACTAATGTATTCGAATTTATGCCCTCTACTAGAGATACTGTGATCACTCAACAGTAAGTTAACTCCACCCTTTTGTAACCTTCAAAAATGACCGGTGGTAATTGTTCAGTGGTCAACTTTGAAGCTTTTTACTAAGCATTATGGGGTCATTTGCCGTCATGACTACTTTTTAGAGTAAGCTATTATCATCAGCTTATATCAGTCTACTGCTGGATATTTGCTTCTCGAATTGCATGTGATTTGACCCTACCCTTGGCCACTCTCACCCAACTGCTACCAGACATCCTGCAAAGGCCCTTGTTCTACCATCATTGGTTCAACTGTTGATTTGGTCAGCTCATTGCCAAAAATCAACTTGCTTATTCTGTATGGATACGTCATATAGAATAAGCTTTTTGTTTTTTAGAATTTCGATGAAAGTCACATGAGAGATAATAATGTACAAGAAATGTGGCTCTAAGAAAACCGCAAACTAGCTTTATTTTAATACAATTAACGTAGTATAAATAACTGTAATTTTATACGAATCAGTATCATTTACATACCTACGAATATTTTGATACTTGTACCTCCCACGTTAACTTATAAACCTTTTGTAAATATGTAACTCAGTAAGTAGTTAGTAATATTACGAATTCGTGACGAAAGTCAAATTGATATGGCTGATACTGAAGGTAATTAATATTAAGCCCACTTGCACAAATAAATTAAATCAGAGTTATTTGCCAAACGAGGTTAAATTGACATTACGTCATACAGTATTGTCAATTTAACCTCGTGTTAGGAACAAAATCTGAATTAAGTTTTTCGTGCAAGTGGGCCTTAGTATACACCATTATAATTCTATGAATTATTTTGTCAGTTTGAGCCCTGCTTTACATATAATTTACGAGGTAGGAAAATATAATGTGTTCGTTATTTTCTTGTCAATAATTATGGAATAATTATAGGTATTTACAAGACAGATGTGAGAGTATACCGCAGGAGGGGAGGCCCTACAGGACATACTTAGATTTTATTGGTGAAGTTCTTTAGAAAGGTTAAGTGCGTAATAAATATAGAAGGCTAGAATCACCAACTTGCCTTGAGCAAGCGTGTTAATTAAAGCTCGTTACTTCTTTGTATGAGAAGGAATATTTAGGATAGGATAGGATAGATGGACCATTTTTCCGCACTTAGACTCGCATTTGGTTCGTTGTGTGCAGGCCTTCTCTCTGTGAGAGGGAATGGGCCATAATCCACCATGTGGGCCCAGTGCATATTGGTGGATGTTACATGTCTTCGAATGTTTGGTTCTAAGACATGCCGGTTTCTTTACGATGTTTTCCTTCACAGTTTCGAGAGCAGTGATAATGAAATAATTTACACAAAGTAAAGCACCTGCCTGGGTTCGAACCATCAACTTGTAAGTCGCGGCCGTTACCACTGGGCCACCACAGCTCTTATTAATATTTAAAAATAAACTTGTTTAAGTTAAGGCTACAATCCGAAAATTAGTAGTCTTTTGGTTGATAGAAAATTTAGAACAGTAAAAGTCAAAGTTCAATCATTTATTTTCAATTAGACCATTAAAAGGCACTTTTGATTGTCAAGATTTATAGATAAAATATAAGTGATTCTAGTTGAAAAGAAAAGAGTTGTGTTACAATGTTGGTGTGCCATAAAGTACCTCTATTTCTAACAGGACTTTTAAAGAAAACTGTTTTCCCATGTGAATACAGTTTTGCACTGCATTTTGACAAATATTGTCCTCATCTTTCTTGCTAGTATGTCCACCATCAAAGTTTTCATAAAAAGATGTATGTCCAACTAAAATTCCGCCTGAGTTTGGTCTACGCATATACCTTACTAGCGACGCCTTGTGGTTTCACCCGCGTAGTTCCCGTTCCCGTGAGAATACAGGGATAAAACTAGCTAATGTCACCCGGGCATAGTGTAGCTTTCCAACGGTGAAAGAATTTTTTAAATCGGTCCAGTAGTTTTTATGTTTATTCGTTACATACAAAAATACAAATCTTTCCTCTTTATAATATTATTATAGTATAGATAAAGATAATACCGGATTTAGAATTGATTTTAAAATTTTAAGAATATAATTATTTTGTTTAGGCTGTCAGATGGTATGTGGAGGACAGATAGGCAGTCGATCCATGTGAAAAACTGGTGAAACCTAATATAGCTGGGAAAATGCTAGGCCGATTCTGATCTTATTTCTCTTCTCTTCTCTTCTCTCTTCTGATCAGATCTTATTTTTTATTTAGGCCATTTGTTGTTATAGCCGTGAAAAGTGGTTTAAATTAAATACGGCGTTGTTTCTTTAAGTATTCCGTCCATTATACATTTCAGACGTTTGGTAAATGTAACCTGTCTTCGTCATTTACATGTCAGTAAAAGGAGACAACATACAAATCATTTTGATGTCTAATACGTCGCTATATTTATGAATAAGGGTGAATATTGTCTGCATTTTGCGACCCTCGGAACCAGAATCTGGTCAATGTGCGCATGGCTGGGTTCTTTGATCCGTTTAGTAAAATGAATCTTGATTTATCTTCTGGAATTATGCTTATGTCAAGACTTATCAGTTGTTTTTTCAGTAAACAGAATGTATTATAGTTTATATTAGTTCCATACACAAAAGATCCCGAAAGTCCTAAAATACATCTCTGAAATATCTTCTATTCTAGGATTTTTTGATGTGGTTTCCGCCTTAAAATATCTGATTATTATGTTTCAAAATATAATAATTACTTTCTTTTTGTAGTTTTGAATAACACGTGAGCGAAAAAGCTTTGCTTTGTTTTAATATATAATTACACACTCGTGCAGGAAACACGAATGACCTGATTAGCGACTTGAACTAATTTTCAACGTTATAGCGTAACACAATGTATTAAGCGAGTAATCAAAAGCCTATTATTACGTTCTTAGCTCTAAATTAGTTTTATATGTAGACGTTTGTATGTTAGATGACTTCTTCATGTATTCCTTTGTGGTGGCGTTACATAGGAAAATAGGTCAAGATTGTGTGGAAGGAATTTGTGGGGTTTATATCAAAGCGCCCTTTAATCTACGGGCCTATTTACACGCTACGGAAACTGTAATATTCACAAGTAATATTAATAATTCCCCCGCGTAGCGCTCTCGTAGGCCATATCGTAGCGCAGGTGCTACGAATCGACTACGCTTGCGATAGTTTGAATGAAACTTTGTTACGATATTAGACGGTACACACAGGTAGATATTTGCTCGGATAGCGGATAGTTTATCTAGGGCTAAGTTACCGTTTAGGCACTTATAACGATAATCATCTTAAAAGTTTTCCTCAAACAATTTGGCGCCGCAGCATAAACCTATCCTTTAAAAACATTCTTAAATTACTTTTACAGTTATTTAAATACAAAAATTCTATTGAAAATAATGTGACCGTCCACACGCCATATAATGTCGTTGAACGTATTTACGCGGGCAATTACCGACACAACATTTTTTAATCTATAAAAAGCTTTCCCCTATATTGTATAGACGCCCATAGCGTTACCACTGAAAAGCTTTTGCCATTACGGTCGTTACATAATTGATTAACTAATTACACTACACGGACGGTAGGTCGTCACGTCGAATTATAAAATCCTCACGTGGCTGGCTACAATGATAAACGGTCACTTCACATCACTATCACATGGGTTTTGTTTACCACAGGATAGGGTGGGTTGTACAGTTACGGGATATGGGTAGGTTCGCGTTGGGCGGTCGGGCCGCCACGCGCGGCCGGTTAGTGCGGCCGGCGGAGGTCGCATGTACCATGTGAACGCGGCCAGCCGGGCTGCTGGCGGCCGGTGCACTGCTGCGCGCGCCGGCCCGCCGCCGCCGCCGCCGCCGGCGCCCGCTCGATACCGCCGCGCCCCACACGACTCATTATACCACCTGTGAGCACCGTCAAAACACCGCGCCATGGTTTCGTGAGATCAGCCCCGCGTCGTAAACATGCACCGCTGTATTATAGCCCAGCGTTAGGGGGCTCCAACACGTTCACAGATCCAGTAAAGGTGTCGTTTCAGAATTTCACTCCCCAAGTTTCAGAACCGTTTATCATGGAATAAAACTCATTAGAATCGATCAAAAGTTTCGGTTCCGAGCATGTGTTACATTTGCTCAAATATTCTCTTTGATATCCATATAATGATTGTCATTTGGATATTAAAAAGCCAATTTTATCAGGGTTTTCCTTGCAATAGCTTGGCAATAAAATTTCCTATAAAGCTCGTGGAAAGAGAAAATGGGATGTACAGTGGCTGACATAAAAATCAGATCGGTCTTCCTCACGGGTGGTTTAAAAAGCTTCTGCGTTGAAGAGCGATCATCAATTATTTAATCGAGTATTTCAATTGGGCGGAATTAATTAATTTTTGTGGAGATAGATTCTGGCGTAATAAGCTTTTATGTATACCATACTTATGTAGGTATTTCATCGCTAGAATTAACACTCTTTCATACGGTATATATAAGTACTCTTCAAACAAGGTCAGACATTAATTATTTTTTGATTGACGGTCTTGTTGATCTATTTTTCAGGAACACACGAATCGAATAATAATAAGATAAAAACCAAAATATTTATGCAGGAAATGTTTTGCCTATTTTACACAGCCAAACAAATTATTATAGCCGTAAAGGGCTATAAAAATAAAAGGTGAGCAAAAACTACAAAATATTATGCCCATGTATACTAAGTATATCGGGAAGGGTAATAAAATTTGCGTCTGTGTAACATTGCATGACAATATCGCACAAACTATAGTGTTTTTATGGTACTTGTGTCTTCTAAATCGCTTGTGAATCTGGAAATAGAGGTACAAACTACCATCAGAATATGTAAAAAAATGGTTTCTTTTTCCTATTCACTGGTTTTATAACAATTTAGAGACATTTTTGTTACTAAATTACTTAAATATTCGTTTAAAAACTCACTCAATATAAAAATATTGACATATTTTGTCGTATATAGTGAAAACAATTTTCCATTCCGTTTTTTTTAAACTTATATTGAGAAAGTGAATAATGACACGTTTTCCTACCTAATTATTACTAATATAGTGTAGAACAAATTTGCTTTTCTTATATAAAATCCTCATATGTACTACATATTGTGGCCGCAGTATTTTTAAACTACACAACGGCGTTTGATGCTGTTTTCATTATACTTTTGAGGATTTATTAAAAAATAATAATTTGGGAATCCGCTGGATGCGAGACGCACAGGACCGATCAATGTGGCGACATTTGAGGTAGCCTATGTCCAGCGTGGCAGTCTTTTGGCTGAAACGATGATGATAATGATTCAAAATTTGATATACCCATCTCAGAAATGTTGACGTTTGACATGTATGTCGCCACATCAGTACATTACATCCACGAGAATCACAAAACAAAAAAATTAAACTAACATGATTTTATAATCTATTATCAAGTAAAAGTAGACAAACACAGTAACTACGAAGCATGTTTTTATAAAAAAGTTTTTATAAAAAAGGCGGTTTTGTTTACCATAGAGAGGCCACTAATATCAAAAACCCTTACTTCTCTCAAGAGTCATAAAAGGTATGGGATTATGTCAAGACGATGGTGGCCCTCTACTGTTTACTACCGTATTAACTATCAAAATCAGGTTAATTATCTCTTTGTCAAGCGTTACTTATAATAATTTTATGTGACCTCGAAAACTATACCACATTTATTTTTACGATTATCTGTGATCCAGATTTCTGGGTATATGTGTTGAATTAAATCTGAAGATTGAAAACAATGTATATTACGACGACATGAAAATCGCAGAAGGAGTATATCTTATAGATGTATATAGCATAATCAAGATTGGGAGCAGTAGGCTACCGGGATATACGCCTCATCTTTGTGATAGGCAATGGGCGTAATCGACCACGCGGACTCAGTGCACTTAGGTTAGTGGATGTCACACGTCTTCAAATTTTTGGTACGATCTTTTCCTTCATCATTTTCAGAGATAAATTGAATAGCGTAATACGAGACAAAGGAAATTGACATAAAATCAATTCCAATGAAAACTATACATAACAGTGTTTCATGAAAACGAATGAGCATCAAATTTCTAATTTACATTATTCCCATAGGTATTAATCTCTTGTCATTGATTGGTTACTAATTGAATGTCAAATTCCGATATACTGTTCAACACTTCGGCATTACAGCCACTTCAACCAGCCATTTTAGGATTTGTATCAACATTTTAATCGAATCCAATGCGAATGAACATGAAAATTAGCTTACATTCTGTGTATTCTGATGTATTATCAATTCCATCAAGTATTGCATTTGTGCGTTCAAAGTTGAACGTCAGTAATGACCTAACTTTATGAACGTGGAAATGTCAAACATAGCACCGTTGGCGTCGCTAGGAGGTGTTAACTTGCTAATCCAATTGTTTTTGCCTGCATTGCTGTTTGTAAGTCTTTTAAGATATAAATTGAAGTTACTATAGGTGTGTTTTGCAATACGATAGAGGAAACAGCTGCAAGTTCCTGTTAAGAAACTTCATTAAAATGCGAAGTTCGTAATATGAACCTGTGTATTTCGTGAGAAGTTATTTTTTGTCAATACAGTTAAAACGTTAGATAATTGAACAATTAAGAATAAACAACTGGTTATAAATTCATCGATTTCTACATACATGCATAAACTTACGCCTTTTCCCCATGGCAGTAGGCCGAAAACTACAGAACGCCACCTGCTACGATCCTTACATACTTATTTTGCTTCACACACGTTCATTCATCTAGTCATACACGCACGCTGGCTGAGAATACTGCGCATCTGGCCTTTCTGAAGAACATCACCAATAAGTTCTATGTATGTCTTTCTAGGGCGTCCCCTCCCAGCGTCACCATTTACGTCTGCCTTGTAAATACCTATCGTTTCTATCTCAATTATAAGGTGAAAGGCCATTTATTTCTCCAAACATTAATATATTGTTACTATTACAAATGCCTTGGTTTACAAGTACTAAGAGAACCTATCCGTTTGAATATTTATCAAGATATCTAAGACATAATATATTGTCATTTTGATCCATCGTACCAGACATACTGTGAGTATATCAGATCTCAGTTCAAGGCCTAGAAACTGTAAAAATAGAACGAACATCTATCAGAACTTTCCAAGATATTTTCTAAATTCACGTCTCCATTTGGCTGAGAGGTCTTCGGTTTCAATTTTAGTCTAGATTTTATTGAAATCATAATAGTTTGTTCTCTAAATGGTTTATTGAATGATTTTATGTAAATATTGACCTAGATATAATGCTGAAGGTGGTTGAGTTTTAACAATTATATACATAAGAGTGGGCAATTGTCTTCTGGTTCATAGAGTGTACTCTGAAGTGGATTTTGAAGTTTCACAAGAGTTATGTTTTAAGGTGATAGGTACTAAGCTTTCGCTGCATATCTATTATAATATCTACTAAGAGCCAACCGTTTTTAGGGTTCCGTAGCCAAATGGCAAAATACGGAACCCTTATAGATTCGTCATGTCTGTCTGTCTGTCCGTCCGTATGCCACAGCCACTTTTTTCCGAAACTATAAGAACTATGCTGTTGAAACTTGGTAAGTAGATGTATTCTGTGAACCGCAATAAGATTTTCACACAATAATAGAACAAAAACAATAAATTTTGGGGGTTCCCATACTTGAAACTGAAACTAAAAATATTTTTTTTCATCAAACCAATACGTGTGGGGTATCTATGAATAGGTCTTCAAAAATGATATTGAGATTTCTAATATTTTTTTTTTCTAAACTGAATAGTTTGCGCGAGAGATACTTCCAAAGTGGTAAAATGT
Organism: Orthosia gothica; assembly: GCA_949775005.1. Classification (NCBI taxonomy): domain Eukaryota; kingdom Metazoa; phylum Arthropoda; class Insecta; order Lepidoptera; family Noctuidae; genus Orthosia; species Orthosia gothica. Next base: position 25,370,038 of record OX459038.1, on the reverse strand, counting down.
GTGTAACTTCTAAAATAAGAGAATGATAAAACTAAAAAAAAAAAATATGTACATTACCATGTAAACTTCCAATGAAAATTGGTTTGAACGAGATCTAGTAAATAGTTTTTATTAATACGTCATAAATCGTAAACCGCAATTTACCAAGTACGGAACCCTTCGTGCGCGAGTCCGACTCGCACTTGGCCGGTTTTTTATTTCTATGAACATCACCGTCACATTTTTCAGAAAATACAGTCATAACAGATATACAGTGCTGTGTACACATGGCTCCACGCGCGTGAAATTTGTAGTTCTCCAAATCTTTATAAATTATAGCCAACTACCTTTTACCCGCGGTTTCGTCAGTTTTGCATTACTACCTCGATTAGTCCATTTTTATCACATTTCATCTAGCTCGGGTCAGAGGTTAAACCATGAAAAGGTTACAAACAGGCAGGCTGAGTATGGATGTGCTATTCCGATATATAACACTGTAATATTTAAATCAGTTCAGTGGGTTTTTGCATTAAACACTAATACCTAAACATCCATCCATCCTCACAACTATCCTTTGTATCTTCGACAACGCTTTGAGTATCTTGTTCCGAGAGGAAAACCTTGTCGTCTATAAACATATTATCTTCATCTTCGTTTTCCTCCCCACTCTTCAAGTCGTTTCGGTGGATCTTTTACTGTTCGTGCTATCCGCCTCTGGAATACTCTTCCACACTATACGGGCTAGTCCTTCGTTGGAGGTCTACAAGAGAAGAATTAAGGAAAATTGCCTATCAACCTGACACACTAGCTTATGTTTTTACAATTATAATATTTTAGTTATGTATTATATAGTATGATGTATGTATTATATTTATGCATTGTGTATTATTCACGTATATTGTTTAGTTTATTTAGTGAGTAAGAATATAAAATTGTTAAATCTTTTTAATAAGCTTTTGTTGTGCTGGATGTACTATCCTCATATGCATATTTCTGTTCTGAGGTTTGCTGTTAAAGAAACCAAGTATGGGTTAAGCTCGCCTTTGTACAGAAACAGCCCTATTGTATTTGTATTTTTTGTGTACAATAAAGAAAAATAATAATTATTCGCGTATAGACTAGTGATAAGATAACCAAACTTGGCATTCTTAAATCTCGGCTAAGGATTCTTCTATACTCTTAAATTTTTCATTCTGTTGGTAACACGTATCTGTGAACTATTCATTAATTAAATCTTTTTCATCTCCATTAGGTTTAATGAATGTAGTCTAGTCTAGTTTCAGGCTAGGTGTAATTAGAACTAAGGCTTTAGCATTAATTGGTACTACTCCGGTCCCGTTGGGGGTCGTTAGTGTGTTGTTATAACCTATCTAAATAATTTATATGTTTCTTTGAGTACATGCTTTATAACAGGGGTCAACAATTATTTCATTTGGGGTCCATTTTTTTAATAATATGGCCGTCACGGTTCCTAAGGATAGGGGAATGCCATAAAAATACTTAGATACAAATTAATTTGAAGAAGGGTACAGGCGTACAAATGTGATCATTTGATAAGTTTTTTAATAAGATAACCCTATTTTTAAACCCTAACTTTAAAAGTAAATTATTTTCTTTCAAGATTGCTGCCTCGCCTTTATGTCAGTGTTCTACATCTGACTGCGAATATGTGCAATCTACACATCATATCTTATGGGAGTGTATTCTATGGCAGAATGAACGCAATATTATGTTGAATAATGCACAGGCTGCATCAGGAGTTGTTTACTATATGGACCTTGTGGAAACTAGAACAAATTTCCGTGCGTTCAAGCGTTTTTGCAATACCTATTATTGGATATAGCAGCTCACAATGTTAGGACCTATTAATATTAATTCTAATTTTTATCCGTGTTGCTAGGCAACTGGGCTTTTCCCAGTTGTAAACGACCATTTGCGCCTATTATCCTTTTTTGTATTCTGCTTGATATGGAGGGAAGTGCAATCTTTTTATTTCTTTGCTTACTCCTCCTTTATTCTTTTCTGATTAATTTAGTTGCGGGATCCAAGACTTCACTCAAGAAATTCATTCGCCCGATCTTCGTCGACCTTCATTGCCTTGGCGCTTTTCTGGTGGTCGCCACTGTTGATTCTGGCTTTCAGGAGTTGCAGTGGTTTGGGAATAGTGCGGTAGGATTGTCCCAAAAAGAGTTGTTTGACATGACGTTTGACGACTTTGACAGTTTTAAGAAGTGACGTCTTTGAGTTTTACTTTGATTTGTCTTTAAATTGGATAAGTTTTGAGTGATTGTTTTGCAACCCAGTTTACTACTACGGACATTGATTGATTGCTTATCTGTTGCTATTGAATTCGTATTAATTTTTTTAACGCAGATAATACGACAACACGTCAATCAAATGTCATTGTCAAAATGTAATTTTTCGCATACTGCTGATCTGATCCACCATGTAAAATCTTATGTTCTATCGCTCTACTTGACAAAGTTCATTTGAGTTCACATTGAAACGAAGTGAAATTATAAAATAATTAATATAAATTAAAAATACGGTTACTATTTTATATAGCGATTTTTACATATAAATGACAAATGATTTTATTTCTGTAAGTTGGTTTGTAGAAACACTTTAACATGTCGATCATATTTTTTAAAACTATATGCGGTCGGTATAGCGTACATAGTGCTAGCCCAGGCTCCATACATTTCTGGAACATTTTCTTTAAATAATAAACTTAGTCAATCAAGATAGAATATCAATGAAGATTGATTGATTTGATTGAGATTTTGATTTTGATTAATGTAGTCAAATCGAAGGCAGTAAGGACAAAGCGCGGAATAAATTGCGTACTCCAATTACACAAGTTAATTGTTTTGTACTGTTTAGATACTTAAGGTCAACACAGAATACGTCAGCGGTCCGGAACGCGGATTAAGAACGTATGATCTTTGTCTATAATAGACACAATAATTGTGAGTACTCATATGATGCGAGCTAGCCTTTATTATTGATTTGTGCACATCATTATCAACATTTTGTAAGTCTGAAGATTCAATTTTAACAGCATTTCTTTAGATGTTGATTTTAGGCGCCAATTTCTTGTTTGTTATTTAAACAAAGCTATATATCTCTAATAAAGCTGATTATAAAGAGGAAAGATTTATTTGTTTAATTAGTAATCAATTATGCCAGTTGACTGGAGCGAAGCCGCGTGGGACAGCTAGTTTAATCATAAAATTTCTACCATCCGTAAACTAAATGTATTTATATCCAGATCGAAAGATCAATAACTATTTTTGTAGTTAATTATTTAAAAAACCGGCCAAGTGCGAGTCGGACTCGCGTACGAAGGGTTCCGTACCATTATCACAAAAAAGGCAATCAAATCACTTTCATCTTATGGGAGCCCCACTTAATTTTTTTTTTTCTGTTATTAGTAGTTGCTGTTATAGCACCAACAGAAATATATCATCTTTAAAAATTTCAAATGTCTAGCTATCACGGTGCACGAGATACAGCCTGGTGACAGACAGACAGTGGACTCTCAGTAATAGAGTCCCGTTTTTACCCTTTGTTAAGCCCTTTCTTCTTTTTAGGGCTCGTACGAACCCTAAAAAAGACTTATGATACCTTTATAAACTGTGATCCAAGACGCTTTTGGTAATTATTGATTTATAATAATGAAAAACAACTGATATATCTAGAGAACGCTAATCTAATTTGGTTAAAGTTAAAACTGTGTGAATCTCTATTCATATTACCCCAACTTCATTTACAGATGTTGTGGCAGAAATCGGAAGCTTGCCAAAACAACTCATTTTAAAAACACGTTTATTGGCTGCCCAAACCGTTTTGCGCGAACGTTTTAAAAGCATAAACATTTCCTAGCTGTAATTTTATACCCTACATATAAACACATGTGTTATAAAGCTATGTACACACGTATTATACACTCTTTTACACGTATTTTGACTTTCCACATTCGTTTGTTAATATTTAAATATTGCTGAGCGGCAAACGAGCGTAAATCCTTTGTATTTTACCTTTTACAGCTGTTCCAAGCTTTTAATCGTTACAGATATATATTCTGTTTATCGTGTCATTGGTATATGAGCAAGGATTAGGTCGTGGCTAAAAAATATTAGCCGCACGGGTCGTCATGCAAGGTTAAGCAACGCTTGCCTAGGTCAGTACATAGATAGGTGACCTTCTATTACATATCCAGATTCCTCGGAAAGCACGTTAAGCCGTTGGATGCGATCTTTGCTAATCGTTACGCTAAAAAATATGACACCAGTCAAGGCCAAGGGTTCCTGTGTCGAAAATATGACATCAGTCAAGGTCAAGGGGTCCTGTGTCGCCCAGTTACTGGATTATGAGCCAATAGACAATCGGTCTTTGTAAAATACTGGTAGTCACCAGCATTTAGTTAGACCAGAAGATCCCCCAACATAGACAGGCAAAGACTAACCTAGGTATATGATCATTTTAAGATGAAGACACGAGAGTAGAACCTGCTAGGTTTTTACAGGGTTTAACAAAATAATCTATAAAAAAATCTTCTACTACTACTACGTAGTCAATGGCCACTGGTAGTGTTATTACTTGACATTATGAGTTGAGAAAATCATCATCATCATCATAAGCCTTTGAACGTTCCAACTGCTGGGACACAAGCCTTGTCTCTGTGAAGGAAATGGGCCTTAATCCACCAAACGGGCCTAATGCCGGTTGGTGGATGTCAAATGTCTTTGAATTTTTGGTTCTAGGACGTGCCGGTTTCCTCACGATGTTTTCCTTCATCGTTTTGAGACCAGTAGAGAAAAAATAATAACAAAAAGTACAGCGCCTGACTGTGTTCGAAACCACGACCTACAACTTGTAAGTCGCGGCTGTTACCTCTAGGCCACTACTGCTATCTTTATTGAGAAAATCTTTGACTAATGAGCCTGGTCCCTCTGTTCAAAGCCTCTTCCTTTTCCTCACACATCTGTCCTTTGGCACTTCGGGCCAGTCCTTTCGATAAGAGTCAAATTCATATCATCACCACCTTCCTCTTGGTACACACTTCGCTTAATAAGGGCCCAATTAAGTTAGCTAGTCATCATCATCATCGGCTTGATAATGTTCCCACTGCTGGGACACAGGCCTACTCTCTGTGAAAGAGGACTCTACAAAAATATGATGTACGTGGGACACTCAGAAAGTTTTGCGAAACTAAAAAAAATTGTTCTATACGTACATATATTTTTATTAAATCTTTTCAAAGTACTTTCCACCAGCCTCTATACAAAGATTCATGCGCCTAAACCAGTTTTCAAAACACTTTTTCCAGTCCGCCGCAGACACCTCGTTTACAGCCTGCTCGAACGCAGCCAGCGCATCTTCCGGCGACGAAAATTGTATCCCTTTGAGCTGATTTTTTATTTTTGGGAATAAAAAGAAGTCACACGGTGCTAGATCAGGGCTGTAAGGAGGGTGACCCAGGAGTTTGACTGGCGTGCTGTCCAGGAAGTCCCTCGTTTTGAGTGCGGTGTGCGCAGGTGCATTGTCGTGGTGGAGCAGTAGCCCGCGGAGCCCTGTGTTTGGTCGCTTGTTGCTTATAACAGAGAAAACTTCTGGCAAACATTTGGTAGTATACCATTCGGCATTAATGCTTCTTTGATCCCGTAAGGGAATTGATACCAAGTGGCCAGTCAAATTAAAAAAGCTAGCGATCAAAATCTTACCCCCGCTTCTAGATCGCTTCACTTTGGTAGGCGTTGGCTCATTTTGAAACACCCAAACAGTCGACTGGCGCTTGGTTTCTGGGTCGTATTGATAAATCCAGGACTCATCACCTGTAACGATGTTGTAAACACGCCGAGACGAGCCTGCTTCAAATTTGTTAAGCATATCACGGCACCATTCCACCCGGGCCTGCTTCTGAGCATCGGTGAGGTTGTGCGGCACCCAGCGTGATACTATCCTCCTCACGCGAAGATGGCTGTGTAGAATCTCGTGAACGCTTCCCGATCCAATCTTCAATATGTGTTGAATCTCCTGATATGTAATTCGCCTATTGTCTTGGATTAAATTTTTCACTGCTAGCACGTTTTCTTCGGTAACAGCCGTCAAAGGGCGACCGCTTCTTTCGTCATCCCCCAAAGTTGGTCGACCGCGCTTGAATTCGTTATACCAACGATACACGGTTGCCTTGGAAGGGCCTTCATCCATGAATGCCATTTGAAGTCTATCGTACGATTCATCCGGTTTCAGGCGACACTTGAAATCGTATAAAATCATAGCTCTAAAATGTTCCCGGCGCAGATCCATATTTCAGTGAGACACAATACTTTGAATTAACTCGCAAAAAATGTGGAGGGAAATTTTGAAATTGGAACTTACTTATTTTTACTTATAAATAATCATATTTTCGAAAAACATTATAACTGGCCAGTCTCCCATAAATAAAAATTTTTTTTCGCAATACTTTCTGAGGGGCCTGGTATAATAATTCATTTATTTTCAGACACAGTAGTCCATAATAGTATTACACTTATAAGCATTACATAAATATACACCACCACACCACCACACACACACCTGCGGAGTCACGTTGGTTTATTTGAGACTATAGTAATAAGGATGTACCAAATAAAAGTAGTCACATCTGACTTTCTTGGCAGAGTGCATGCTAAGATAGATTTAAATTGCCGGTCACGATCTTCAGCAATGAGGAATAAAACTCGAGAGGAATATTTAGGACAAAAAATACATTGTCTAATGCCAAGACGATGGCGCACGTTCTTAGCATTGTATTTTTTAAGCTTCAGTAAATTAAAGTATTGTTAATAGGAAGTACGGTAATATAAGTAACGGTTTCTCTAACTATAGGTATTTTGGTACTAAAATAGTTATTAGTTACTTATTGTTTCTACATCGTTATATCAGCTGAATGATGCAATTATTGTTATTTGTTGTATATATATGTTATTGTATAAGCCCGAACTACGGTGAAACCCAGGATTTACCGGTAAAATTTAAAATTTATCTAGTCCAAAATGATTTCCAATAATAGCTAATTTCGCGCTTTAACCAGCAGCTGGTAAATCTTAGGATTTCCCTCAAAGACTATTGTACATTTTTTTAAACTGTCTTGTCTGTAATTTACTAAAGAGATTTAAAAATACCAACATGTCTTTAAAACATTTCCTGTTAAAAGCATTCGAAAACGTTTTGTAATTATTTTAGTATTCTACTTATAATTAATGAATAAGTGAAGCTAATCAATCAGTCCTTAATCCTTATTGTTCTCATCATTTTGTATCATTTACCGTGTGATTGTTCATAAAAGCCTGATATTAGCGATTATTATAGAAAATTTTGGACTTATATCAGTAAGACTTGGTAAATCTTAGGATTTACCGGTAAATCAGAAACCCAGGTGTCACCATAGTTCAGGCTTTTTCAGTAACATATAGGTATACATGTTCATGCTTATAAATATATCTGAATATGAAATATTTACACTGCTGGACGTAGGCCTCTGCCACACATTGACCAGTCCTGTTTCTCGCATTTAGCAGACTCACCATCATTGGTCTACCTTGTCCACAAGCTGTTAGCAACCTTCGTTTCTTGGAACTTTTGTGATATGTGTTCAAACCTAGTGGTTAAGGCTATTTTTGTCAGTGATTGAATGACTTTAACGTAGATAATTTCAAAAAGATTTGTTGTAATAGCGTCCTCATCTTTCAAACAAATTTAAGTTCTGGTTGAAAAACCAATATATATTTCTTTACGATATTAACGTAACGTTTTAATTCATAGCTGTTATGATTTCAGCAGTAATGAAAATAAATCTTCTTCAAATATGTAAATAATTTCGACTATCTTGAAATTAACGAAAAAGTTATAAATTTTTTTGTAGGCAGTTTGATAACATTGTATACGTATAGTTACCAAACCTTTCTCTATGTTTAAGGTACCTGTTATTTCACTTGAGAATAGTTAGTGTCCAACATAATTACACGACTGTTGTCCTATGATAATTAATTTACATAAACACTACCTAATTATCCCCTCATTAGCATTATTAGTTACAAGAAACAAGTTTACAAGCGAAATAGTAATGAGTTTAACATCCTAAAGTTATTATAATAACTATTTATGGCGTCATAGCGTGCGCTTAAGCCTGGGTATCTAAAATGGGTTATGTAAGATACCTAAGTTAAGTGTATAGTATCGTATTAAAGTTTATACATAGTATAATGTGTGGATATCGTGTTTTAGGAAACTAATATTTGTGTTGGATACGTCTCATTATCGACTCTATCGGAAGTAACTGGACTTAATAATAATAATCAATTGTTTATATTTTCACATTTCCATTATAAAAATTAATTACTCAGTTTCTAAAATAAATGTTGTACATTATTGAGACAAATACAAGGGCGAACTGCAAACTTCTGAACTAGATCATTTAAATAAACATAGATATTAAGTAAATGTTTTATTGATTTCAGCCGAAAGACGTCCACTGCTGGAAATAGGCTTTCACAAAGCGACGCCCTCCACAGTTTTCCACGACATATTAAAGTTCTTAAAACTATAATATATATATTTATATGTATGTGATACTTTAACTGTATAGTATACGCATTTTGAAGTTGAATCAAACGAATTAACTACCCTATTAAAAATACCAAAAAAGCCGAAAAAAAGAACCTAATCAGATTATCCTTCAAAAAGTTGTCGAAATAATTCATCTTACTCCCGTTACGAAAGCATCGAACGTTTTTCTATAGACTCATCATAACCCTCCTTCGCCCGGCCGGATTGTGGGTCAAGGCCTGCCTTAAACCCGGATATAACTCCGTACGTACCCTCATTATCTGATTCTTTTACAGGAAATCTAATTTTGTGAACAAATTAAAACGCGTATATCTTTATGTGATACGTGATACGCTGTCTCTGTTATGAGAGTGTACGCTTTTAACAGAGTTGAGGTAGGTACGCTATTAGATTCTCAACGTATAAAAAAGACGGTAGGTGGCAAATGAGTCTGCATCACAAATTTATACAATTTTACCCTCTTTTAACAGAAAAAAGGGCAATAGTTTTTTTCTACTTTTCTTACAGTTCATAAAGTTTATGAGCAAAATTTCAAAATATGATACGGACGTAAAAATAACAAATCGATTTTCAGTTTCAACATGACTGCTAGACGTAACAATTTTTTTAACCCAATTTCTCATTAGTTTATACACAGAAACGGTATAAGAACTACGATCATACATAATTGATGACAAAACCAATTGGTCCATACATGAATAACCCATTGAGTTAGAAGCCGTTAAACCGGAGGAATTATTCGATCATACAATTTATTTTCATATTGATCTGAATTGGGGATAAAACGATATCTGCTGGTTATAGCTGTATACTTAAATATAATGCTGTAGTAAGAGATGGCGGTAACGATGTGAAGCTAATAATGAGAGCGACGAAAGATCGGATAGACTAGGAGCTTAGTTATAATCCACTATGCCGTGATTTTGTTGAATCAATACAAAAAGCTGATGTTAAAATCCCAACTGCCATAAAGAATTGGATGGTCAGCACAACCAATGACGAATAATTTGGATATAACGCCAAGGGAATGATGACAGCGAAATATTTAAAATTTGAAAGTAATCAAGCAAAATTTTAAAATTTTACCCTCTTACAAATAAACGCAGAATAAAGTTATACCAGGTATAAACCTATGAAAATGTATGGGTATACCTTAGTTATACCTGGTATAACTTTATTCCGCGTTTATTTGTTAGACGGTTACCCTCTTACAAATAAACGCAGAATAAAGTTATACCAGGTATAAACCTATGAAATTGTATGGGTATACCTTAGTTATACCTGGTATAACTTTATTCCGCGTTTATTTGTTAGACGGTTAGGGTATAAGCAAGATTTTTTGCATAGAGCTATTTTTTATTTTCACTTTAAAAATGTCTACTTCAAGCAGAAATAAAAATTGAGCAGAAGCAAAACTTTCCAGATAAACATCACTGAAAGGCTACAACAAAAAACACAAATTCTTATACGTTTCCAATATAAAAATTCCTTCAATATATATATACCCTTTCGGATGATCGGTAGAGCCCGTACTATCGGCCTATCCACTTGATCTTCCATATGCCTGAACCGGCACTCAACAAGATATATTAGAGGGTGGAAAAGGGTTACGTTGATAATTTCAAATAATGCGAAAAGCCCTCGTTAAACTCTGTATGAAAAAGATTGATATATGAAGAGTTAATTCTAGAAGACTTTGAGAAATGTCAACGAATTTGTTCGGCGATTATTGGCAGGGGCTTACAACCAGAGAATGATAAAGGAGATCTTTTGAGCTAGAAATAACTAGACATTGTAACTCATGCTTATCTACAGGAGCAAGAAGTGTGTATAAACGGTTTGTGAAACCGCAGAGTTCATTCGACTGGATTGTATGAGATTTTTGATCCCGAAGTTAAACATTTTCAACAAACAAATACTGAAAAATATTTGATGAATAAAATCATGATATTTACTAGGATATTTCTCGTTTTATTTTATTTTAAGTACATGCAGAATTATTTGCAAAAGAGCTACAACACATTCCTCATTTTCTAGGCACAATATACATTGCAAATTTCGGGGATGCCTGTCTCGCAGCTTTTCACACAACGATGTCACAAGCACTCGCTCGAAATAAGCACGGAAATAAAGACATACATATGAGTTGGTACATAAACAAACATTTCTCTTTCTCAAAAGTAAATGAGCAAAAGTGAAACATACAAAACAACACTGTGTAAAGTTGTATATGGCAGATGGTTTATAAACCTAATAAGCGCGTGGTTAAGAACGTCCTTATACCATAATATTATTACGATATTATCTGTGACCATAATGAATAAATCGTTTTTAAATGTAGGTATGTAGAAAACTGTTTATGTGAGTATAGAAAGGATACAGACATAATAAAAAACCGAGATAAAAATAAATAAAAGAGAATTTGAACTGCAAAACACATAGAACACGAATAATCATATAGATTTGTCCATAAATGAGATTCATTAAAAACGCAATATGCACAGCCTGCATTGAAAAAGTGATATAATCAGGCACATATTAAAATGCAATGTGATCGCAACGTACGAGAATGTGGGTCGGTCGCATTTATAAACAGCACGAATGAAATAATCATGCCCTGTATGAAATTGAATTGCGTATACAGATTGAATAGTGATGCTGTGAAAATACTGAAATTTATATTGAGCTTTTGACTTATCTGGTTCATATGGAATCGTACATATTGGGACTGCTTGTATAGTCTCCTTATAATTAATTTTTCGAGTCATAATAAAAAATTTGGCGAACTGTTATGTCTGTTTTAATCTAATCTAAATCTAAAAAAATATTGAACGCATCATACATTTTTCACGAGTACAAAGAATGGCTTTTAAAGCTACAAAATTATTTTTACTCGAATTAAGAAAATGAATCATTTTAATCTAGATATTTATAACAAAACTGTACTGAAACTTTATAAATGTATGATAATTTGTGAGAGCATAATGTATGTTATTAGTTTTGGAGTCACCAAAATATCCCTCTCAAATATAGTAATGTAGTCTACCCATGTCTGGTGTTAAGTTAATATGAAACCTTGCTATGTTTGCAGAAAAAATGAAACTGTAAGAATCTGCGAATATCACAGGACGAAGAAATATGGAAATTCAGCACTTTCTATAATGTTGTAATAGAGTTTGGTACTAGACAAAGTTGGACTTCTTGGAGATTCGCCAGAATATCTGGCCTAGTATGTTGACATAGTCAAGATATAACATCTTAGCGCCCTAAGCTTTCACTATACGTGGCTCTTTTATGAATGTGTGCCGTAAATATTTTTGTAGGTACCAAATATTAAGTGAATGTGCTTTTACTGAGAGTACCTATGTTATCTACTTTTATATACTTCAACATCTTGTCTTTGATATCTTTTCAGTCAGTGAATTCAATTTATAAACTTGTGACTAGACCTTCTAATCGAATTAGAAAGAACGTTAAACCGTGAATTTAAAAGTTGAAAAGGCAGATCTTTAACCCTCGACACTTAAAAATAAAAGGTCATAACATCATTTAATGTTTACACGCTAAAAATGGAATTTGCAAAGTAATTAAAGAATTAGGGTGTGTTCAGACGCGCGTAAAGTTAGCGACTGATTGTACACGTAATTGCTTTTGCCAGCGACCGTTAACGCGGATCGTTGCGTTTGTTTTAGTGTAGACAATATGTGCTTTGTGTGATGTTTACCTGAAGATTATTTTCTTTAGTGCTTTTGAAAGAGATATGTTACAGTTAATAAGAGATTCCTAAATTGCATTAAGTATTTTGTTAATTGAAGGTTTCAGGGTGTGTCTTGGATTTTATTTTTAGCAATATTGGGCTAACGAGACTTCTTTTTCGAAGCAAGATGGCAAATTTTTTAACACAAATGTCAATGAACCTCATTTAATCGCCGTATCTAAATAGTGTTCAATGTTAACCTTTGAACATCGAATCAGCACTTGGCCCGGCGACGACTACACGAGCGGCCTAGTTAAAATAATGACTGAGTTGCATCTTACACGCATGAAACACATACAACTTTGTATAATAGTGTGTATTAAGTTAAATTAGTATATAAGCTGTACATCTTGTAAAATAAAGCAGATTTGAATTTTATATTCTTGTCTCATTACCCCTCACTGTGGCCAAGACACCTTTAGCCTTCTCAGTCTCGTGAGTCTGCGAGCTGGCAGTGAGTTTATCCTTCCCGAACCTGGACATCCTGTCTACTATCCGTCTGTAACCTTAGGTCGCATGGTGCAGACATCCTGAACTTATTTATATATTTATATATCACTACTAGGTATATGGTAGGTTAGGGCTGTAGGGCTTATAGGGATTATAGTCGTAGGGACTGTTAGGCTTATAGGTTCAGTAGGCGCGTGACGTATCATATCCCTGCATGTACTAACGCACCCTCAACAGTATTGCGACCTCACGTGACATCTGTTTGGAGTGGTTAGACAATAGAACATATTAAAATGAATTGCTATTAAAATAATTTCGTTTTTCAATAATTATGCAGACAACCTCTAACAGCTTAGACTTAAGGCTCTTGACTAGTGGCATTTTATGTCAGCGATAGCAATGGTTGTAATGCCAAAATATTAGGGATTGATCACGTGACATTTCGATACTGCTTGAAAATCCCATATATTACATGCTTTTATTTTAACTATCAATGTATATATTTATGTGTGTTTAGAGTCAAATTTGGCAATTGAATTTTAAAGCAGTTATCCTCCACCGAATAAGATGAAATTTTGCATACACGTTAAGTTTGGATGACAGTGCATGATAAGCTAAGTGACGTCATTCTAAAACCAGTATGGAGGACGATTTTTTGTGCACTGCCATGATATGGGTGTCAAATGAAAGGGTTTGCAGGGAAGAGTAAGAAAAAAATTTGTAAAAAAAAAAAAACTGACATGTTTCTATACACTTTAGCAACACTTTCGTTGATAAAATGACACATATCTAGAGCGTCTTCTTCTCCCTAACAATTTATTCCTAAAAAGCAAACCTATTTGACCAAAATACTGATTTAAATACGATCAGCGATGATACCGATTTTGATTAATTATTTACAGTCATAAACAGCTGTGAAAGGCAACACTGTTCTTGGTAATTAGCTGACAAAATTTTCCTCAATTAAGTAGCTGTCGCTATCACTGAATTGGGCAGTGATCGGCTGATCGATTGCTGTTGTGTAACCAGGGTTCTTCGAAAAGATAATCTTTGTGAAAGGTTTATTTGATGATTGAAGATGTTGCCTAACACTAAGGGTTTTATTAGCAGCCAGGATTTTTAGCCTTTTAGGCCCACACATCTTAGGTTTATAGGAAAAATTAATAAACAAAAGTATGGATAATAAGTACAAAACACTCAAAAAAAAACAGAAGTTTGTTTTTCAGAAGGTTCAACGTACGTCTATTTCAACAATCATCAAACGTCGTATTGGTTATTGATCTTCGTATTTTATGCAACTAAAATAACAATGTCTCAATTGATGATTCAATCTCTGTAAAAACCATTATTGCAGATATTTCATCATCATCATCATCATCACCAGCCTTTTAATGTTGCCACTGCTGGGACACAGGTCTCCTTTCTGTGAGAGGGCATGGACCGTAATCCACGCGGGTTTAGTGCGGGTTCGTGGATACCACATGTCTTAGAATTTTTGGATCAGATATTTATTAAACTTCTATTAAATCAAACGAAACGTTCACCGGGTTATCCAATTATAACTTATCTGACCACCTCATTTTAACATTCAACCATGAATTATGCCGAGTGACGGCAACCTTCCCTGGAAATCTTCTGAAAACTCGATTCCAAACGTTTATTAGGTCACAGGTGGATTTAGCTGGGCAACTGATTCAGTTGATCCATTAGTCATTTCTAATGATACCTTTATTGGAATAATCCTCGTTGTCAATTTTAGGGTTTCAGGCTGAAGTTAAGTTGACTGTAAAAGTCTATTATTTTTCCTTCAGATTATTTGGTCAATAATGATCAGATATTAGTAGATATTTTTGTTCAGAATAATAACGAGCATTGGTCTTAATAACAGCGGCTCAAGGGTCAGGCTAGAATTCCTTTTAAGTTTTCGTGGAAGGTCTAGTTATGTTACCAATGATTTATCTTGTGGTGCAACATCATCGTCCCCTTGTCCCATTTAACTTGGGATTGGTGGCACACGTTGCCTTTATCCACTTCGTTCTGATAACTGTTACACTAGCACTGACTTCCTATTCTTTCACTTCCTTCACTTCTTTCACTCCTCACATAACCCATCCATCTTTCCTTTACACATTCCTCTCCCTATCCATCCTTCCACATTTATAATCATAACTCTTTTAGTAACATGCATTTTATCCCTAATCTTCACATTACCTTCACATTACATTAATAGTGTAGGAGTCTCATTTTTAAACCCCTTTCCTAGACCTAAAACCACGATGTTATATTTAATCTAAAATATTGATGGCCATTCTAAAAAACAATCTTCGTACTTCTAATTATCGCGTGTTGAAATCTCATAAAAGCTCGTGATTACTCAATATTTGAGCTTATCTCGTTTAATAGCACCCCGTGGGGTAGACTGTTTACGGGGTCATTAAAATAATAATATATTAATGTTTTCGCCTATTTTGAAGGGATAGTGTTGAAAGAGCTTTTCTCGGATAAAAGCAAAATCTCATTGAAAAGATTTCTAAATTCAAATTATATTTATTGCATCCATAATTTACACACAGGTGATAAATATAAGTTACAGAAACATTATGGACCCTGTCGGGTACAGCAACATTCTAGATACAGTCCGTGTCTAGGAGAGAGGAATAGCGCTCAATATTATTACAAATAAAAATATTTTCCTTATATATTAACATTTTAGTTATCTATTCCCTTTCTATTTGTTTTTATTTTGTTTAATGTACTAATACGTAAATCTTTTTATTTTCATGTCAAATTAAATATTAATCTTAAATATTAATTATTCGTTTAAGTTTTTATATTGCAATAAGTATATTTGATTTTGATAGTTTATATTGAATAAAATTAATACATAATAAAATTTAAAATGTCCATATTATATTTTAAGTCAATTATTTATTAATGTCACTTTAAAGTTTTTTAGTTAACAGTTGTCATTATTTTTACTTTAATTTGTCTAGCAAATCAGGAACCTTGCATGGGCTCTAGTTAAATGCAATTCACGGATAGCGTTAAAAGTTATAGAAGAAACTTGTTCGCTTACAATGGGCCTTATCAGAAAGGCTTAAAGTCACCCTAAGGGAGAGGGCTATTGTAGGACTTTCCTTGCATGATCGAACCAGAAATGAAGACACCCGCAAGAAAACCAAGGTTACCGACATAGCCCGATTTTTTTCAAAATTAAGTGTCAGTGGGTAGGGTGGATTGTGTTAGCGAATTTTTCACAGGACGGAAGGTCTTTGGAGCCAAAAAGTTCTAGAGCGACCGCGTACTGGAAGAAGCAATGTTGGAAGGCCTCCCTCTAGATGGAGCGACGACCTTGTCAAGGCTGAGGGAATCCGATGGTTGAGAGACGGAGAGGACCGATCAGTGTGTCGACGCTTAGGGGAGGCCAATGTCCAGCATTGGACGTCTTTTGTCTACAATAATGATGTGGAAAGTTATAGGTTATATGGGTTTGCACACATGGCATTTCGGTAGTGCGTGACAATCCGTGGTCAATTCCACATATCTTGGACTTTCTGAAAAACGTTATCGCTGATGGAATAATAGTTTGTTTAGGCCTCTCTCCTTATATTCGTGAATGAAGTGAGACTTTATAACAGACATAGAATGTGTGCGATGGAATTGCATGAACTGATTCCTCGTAGCCCGTTCCATCATCGGACTACAAGACGAACGGCGATGCGTCATCGGTACATGGTTGTCACTCCACCCATACGAACTAAACAATTTGGGCATACTTTTATTGTGGGTACAGCTAAGG
The DNA here is from genome assembly GCA_949775005.1 of Orthosia gothica. Classification (NCBI taxonomy): domain Eukaryota; kingdom Metazoa; phylum Arthropoda; class Insecta; order Lepidoptera; family Noctuidae; genus Orthosia; species Orthosia gothica. The sequence continues at coordinate 25,353,440 of OX459038.1, read as the reverse complement.
AGTGGAATTCCCCGCCGGGGTCTTTATTTCCTGATATCTACAAACTGGGAGTCTTCATGTCAAGAGTGAATAGGTTATTTCTAAGAAAGCGTATCTCATCGTCGACCACATCAACGCTGACCATCTGGTAAGATAGTGGTCAAACGCGAGCCTAAATAATAACAATAATAAGTTTAGCGCTACTCTCAGCGAAATTCGGCTGAATAATAACATGCTAACTATTACTTTGAAATAGGCGACTCTGTCAAATAGTTTAATAAAACAATTTATATGTTTGTCCAGATTATAATAACAGTCTTTTACTTACAGTAATACAATTTGTCAACCTCGCTAACAGGTGCCCACATAAAAATATAATCAAATTATTTTTACTACTTGCACGTAAAGATCCTTCTTTCGATATATAGCTTCATAGTTCTTTCCCAAAACTTACTTGTGTCTCTTTTTTATTCATAGTAATCTTTAGTGATGTCTCACAAAATATGGCCAGGGAAAGCAAACCTGACGTTAAAATGACTGATTAGTTTGCGGTATCAAAGGATTTTTGGAAGAGAGTGACATTTGAATAGAAGAGTAAACATATTTGAAGTATATAAGGTATTTTATTCTTTTATAAGAGAATATTTTAGTATTGTGTAGCGCGGGTAGTGTGTTTTATTATCTTACAGTGTCATATTTTGACTTTATTTGGAAATAAAGCCTATTTTCTAAGCCTAAAACAGAAGGAAACAGACAAAGCCACTGCCTTTTCCTATATCTTCATGTAATTTTAATCCAGATTTAATCACACTAATATTATAAAGGTAAAATTTTGTGAGTGTGTGTGTGTTTGGTAATTCTGCACACTCTAACGGCTAGACGGATTCGGATGAAATTTGGCATAGAGATAGATTATAGTCTGGAATAGCACATAGGATATCTTTTTATCTCGGAAATATGTTCACTTCGAATAATTGCCGACATTCACGCGTGCGAAGCCTCTGGCAGAAGCTAATTAAAACTATAAAAACTGTATTACGATTTTCTAAACATATAATGATAATATGAGATTAATATGTAATTATAAACTGTTTTATTATTAACGTTGTGAAAAATTGTACAGATGATCTTTAAAATTTACTATCGGAATAAAAACCTTTACAGCGATTTTTCTCTACACATTCCAACGAAATAGCTCTGAGGATTCCTGGTATTCCTCAGTCTTTGAAAAACAATCCAATAAAAAGCCTATCCTTTTCTCAACTTTAGCTGAGGCCTCATTAGTAAGTTGCGTTGTGTCGTCGCAGCGTCAACTCTGCGTCGTTTTATATATTTTAGTGACGCGTCATATTATCAGTTGCGTCGTCGCACGCGACGTTTATGTTTCAACGGATCGACGGTCGAGAGACGAAGCGGGAGGAGGGTGGTGCGCTGCGCTGTCGGAGCTCCGGTGTGACGACGGTCAGTGTTTGTTTCGAACCATTGTTGAATGTGAAGTCCACACTGATATATTGCGCTGCGACGGCGTGCGTCACCCTCTTGCGTTGCAACTTCGTGCATAGACGCACGACGGTGTAGCATACGACGCGTTGATCCGTTGCGACGAGGCAACACAACGTAATAATGAGACCTCAGCCTCTATTGGAGTCAGCTTCCAGTCAAACCGGATGCGCCTAAAAACCAGTACTTGACATGAAGCTACAGCCCACCTGATCTCCACGACCCAGTACCTCGGCAACACCCCAACAAGATCGCTCCTAGTACCCCTTGACAGGCTGGTACAGGATTTACGGGTTTCTGACTACCCGTAAAGTTAGATAAAGATTTGTAAATGACAGCCAGGACCAACGAAGAAATCTGGGTACGTAATGGATGGTCACCCATTCGTCGATCGACCTTTTCAGGCGTTGCTTAACCTAGAAGATCTATCTTTGTGGCTATTAGTATTTACTCACTAGCCGAATCTTTTAACAGCAAACTGAAAATTTAAAACAAATGTTGTTTTCTGCGATATTTTCCCAGCGAGTCGAACATTTCAATTAGCAACGTAAGCAGGCCGCTGTCCTTATCTACAGGGCGACACTCTTGTGGGCAGTACGATTTATACGCTTAGGCGAAGGGTTTATTGAAGCGTTGGTAGTAGTAACTGGACTTAATAGTTTTGGACAGCCGTTGGTTAGTACTGATACAGACTTGAAATTAAAGTTAGTGTAGATTTATAATACGTGTAGCTAAATTAAGTAGTTTAATGAGCAAAGAATGTTGACCTCAATTTAGGGATGATCCATTTTAGAGCTTTGAATGGATTACGGGAAAAAACCACTCATATTTGTAAATAATTATTGTCTAAAGAGAATGCCTATCTCACAGCAGAGCAAAGGTTTCTTTTCATACAGATCAAGCATGAAGTGTGAAGGGTCTAAAGAAGAGTAAATAAACTTATATAAGCCTGTCCTAAAAAGTATGTTAACTTGAAATATTCAACAATCACCAGCTGCAATCAAACGTCCAAGAAAAATCAACCCAACTACTTTATAGAACTATATCAAGTACTAACCAAGTTTTAATTATCCTCCAGTTCCCCACTTAAGACCAAGCTATATTCCAAGCCTTAAAATAACAACTTGAACAGACTAGACGTAAACTCGAATCGATAAGGCCCGTATTAAATTAGGAACTACTACCATCTGAGGGCCCCGACTGGCCGAGATAAGCATCGCAGCTGCCTTAGAAACATACCTACTTGTTAAAAAACTTTCTAAAGGAAACTTTCAGTAGGAGTCCAGTATAATAACTTTATGTTGTTAAAAGAAGTTTTTATTAGTATTTTGAGTTTGAGTAAGATGTTAGTTTGAGCTTTGTGGAAGGTTTTCTGTGATGTATTTGTATGATATTGAAGTTGTCAGCATCTTAGTCAGTATTCAGTGTAAACTGTAGGTACTTTGAATATAATTAAAATTTCTAAAAATTACTTCCTTGTTTGAAAATATTTTTATATAAATATTTTAAACTAGTTTTTCCCTGCGGTTTCGCTCCCGTGGCTACAGGACCCGTTTTCAGGATATAAAAAAAATGTTTATGTCACTCCGTCATAATGTACCTTCCATAGGTATAAGAATTCTTAAGATCGGTTAAGTAGTTTTAAAGTTTATCAATTACAAACTTACAAACAATCAAATCTTTATAATATTATATTATTATTATATAGTGCAGATATATGTTTCATCTGAGTGTATATTATGTATAAGTGACGATGTTACTCTGTATTTTTAAGATTTCAATCCCAATACTCTGTGAAAGATTGATACATGCCTCCAGAGAATCATACATCTAACATTTACAAATGGATGGTTCGGAAAAGTGATTATTGAAAAAAAGTATACTACACCTCCACACCCAAGAGGGTACAGGTACGTATCCTTCGAACCTCAAACCGCAAACGACAGACAAGGGAATTCGCATATACAAGGGAAAGCCCAGACTCAATTTTTTTTTTCGATCAATTCCGCCATTTATGTGGTAACAAAATTTGATATTTACACAGTTCTGTGACACGGGGGCTATTTGGCATCGCAGAAAACGCAACAAGTGCCAGATGTGGCTGTGACGTTCGTGCCAGTTGTGGCACTGTTGCCAAAGAGCCCCAAAGTCCCCACACCTTGCCAGACGCTTTTATTGGGCTTGTTAACGGCACTGTAAACACGCGTGACTTTTACGACGCTGTAGTCTTGGCAAATACTTGTTCCGGTCAGATAATATGTTGGACGAGAAAAGACCTTTGTGTGGTGTGCTTGTTCTAGTTTTTAGGTCCTTTCTACACTTAGGACCTAAATCTGGAGAGGTTTAAGGATGGTTTCTTTGCATCGTCAATTGTAATGGACGGCTTTTCATGTGTAGTTCTTAGTCGTTCGTTTTAGCTTGAAGTTAATCTGCGACACACAAATTTTGTACTGTTTATTCTTGATGACGTAACTATACAGTTGCCAACATTTCCGAAACACTTCATTCTACTCTTTTCCCAAGCGGTGCATATGTCAACTGATCTTTATTTTTAGCCTCAATTTCAAATGAATCACATACATAGGTACCTACTTACCTAGTAAATAAACTCATGCATTTTTCTTGCGAAGATAGAAACAACAGAGCATCACCGGCTAGATTCATACGCGTGCGATCAAATGTGTGTACGTAAACGGCGTATCACATACCTACATCGTTCACCAACATTTCACCACCCATCAGATAACCAACCTCAAAAAATACAAACACACCACTTTACAGCAACAATTAACTTATCAAAGCCATAGAACCGTCAGAGCTGCCTTAATTAGTACATTCAGCGAACTACGAATAAATTCATGGACATAAATTAATTACGCAATCGGAACAACAAAGACATTGTCACGGATATCCGAGTCGCGTGACAGTTTACCACCGACTATTAAATTGGAGGCCTAGCACGAACTTTTGTCTTGACTTTTATCTTCAGATTTCAATCTTCGTTGTAATCACTGTTTCATCTAGCAAGTTGCTTTGTTCTTGTTTTATTGGAAATCAAGTATTTCTGATTGTTTGGAAATCCTTAAGTCATTTTGGAAATAGCTAGAATTATGTAGTTTTATAATTATGGTAGAGTAGCTGCTCTGACGAATGCAGAATGCTATGGAACAGTTTGGTCGTAACTATTACATTCTTGACTTCAAAGACACAATTATTTCTAACCTATTTTAGTTAGATCATTATTTTACAAAAAGCTTTGTGTAACATTGCACTATAGCAGTAGTTTTTTATAACAAAACTGACAAATTAATTATACAGCCGGAATACCCCTGACGTAGGTAATTAAATAGTTATAAACACAAAAGAATCCGTGGTTCTGTTTTGCAGCTCTAAAATAATTAAGACGTGAAATTAAAACGCATACATCTCAGTAAAAGAAAACCACAGTTAGGAAGTTTTGTATTTACGTAAAGTTCCGTAACAAAAGCCGGATAATACGAAACAGAGCTGTAAGAAAAAGAAAAGAGGATTTAGTTTCACTAGACTTCCTATGAATAAAGAGAATACCGACGAACTATCTGCTTTGAAAAATATTGTTTTGAAGTGTAGAACGGGCAAATATGTTTTTAATATAATACTCGTATTACGTGGTTTTATTTGACGTGGCTGGGTAATATAGGCATCCTTTGTTAAGTATCATACCTAAATATAAAAAAGCCTAAAATTGTATGATTCTAAACTATGGCGGCGTTGGCAGGCCTTCCTCTAGCTGGTGGAGCGATAACCTTGTCACGGCTGCGGGTATTCGCTGCATGGCGAACCTTAGGGGAGGCCTATGTCCAGCAGTGGACGTCCTTCGGCTGAAATGATGATGATGATGAATGATAAAACGATTTCACTAATGAAGCATAACTGAAGTGTAATGTGTTCTGTGAATGTGGAGTTTTGATTTGCTGTGGTTCAATTTCAGCGTACGTTTACCAATAATAGGTAACCTAATTATAAGATTTCTCACAAAAGTATTGACAATAGTCAGCAATAAAGGTGGCCTGGTCAGTCCGAATATACGTCCTTTAATTCGGTTACTGTCTCTCGTGGAAGCTATTTTGATGCGTAGCTATTTCGAGATTTCTATCGAACCGAAGGTTCTGTTTGCGACAACGTTGTTTCACAAAATGTCCTGCCATTCGAAAACATTTCTCCAACAGACGGAAATGTACACAGACATACTAATGGAGAGTCAACCGTTTCGGTAAGCGATAAGGTCGCTTCACATATCCATTTCTCTGTTGATAAAACCATTCAGATGGCAGTAGGATGCTAATAGTCGTACAATCTAATGTTGGAGTTAACTTTACAGTGTTGGCGCAACTGGTAGCTCTTGTTCATTAGGTTACATGTAGAATTGTATTATGTTGGCATTACTGTAACACCTAATTACGCTTCAATATACGTATTACACGGTTGAGTTGGCATGCCCGTATTGTATTATAGGTGTTGCTAACTCAATCCATTTATTAATGTTTTTATAAGGTTGATTAATTTGTTAGTTGTTTGGGGTAGGTAGCGTTCTCTATGTTTCCTCCTATCTAAGAAATTGGGTATAGTAAACGTTGGTGTCTTATTTCCTCATTTTAGGATAAGTAACGTGAAGGTATAGTACGCTAAAGAGTAAAAATTTACGCCCTCGTTCAAATTACCTATAATTAAAACTGCTATTTTGTTAAAATAATTTGCAGATCTTTGTTTTACACCAGTGAAAGTTATTCGCCCAAGCGTCATCGGTCAGTTCCGGATGCCGACCGATATAAATCAAATCAATGAAGCAAATAATTTTCCAATAAAACACATGCTGAACAAAGGCGCATAACACTACACTGACAGGGTAGGAGCAATAAATTCATAAAAGAGGTCATGCTTACATGGATTAATATTGCGTTTATCATTTCTGACGTAAGCAACGGGGTGATTTTCCGAGCGTGTGAACACATTGCTCGCTATATGAGAAATGGCGTAATTATCATCCAATATCGACCCAGCAATGAAACAAAAATAGAATATCACTGTAATAATTTTCCCAGTGACGACAAAATTGCTTACGAAAAGTTGTTGTCAAGAGGTTTGTGTTATTTCATCCTCAAATTATTTGATTAAAATTATGACATTGTTCAATAAATCAGGGTTGTGCGTTCCGCAAATGATTCAAATCACCTAGGTAAATGAATTTCGGAAATCAACAGTAATAATCTTGTTTTGATGGAGATTATTTTAAGCACAGGTGGAGATAACAGTATTGGTATCCATAAAGCAATTGAGAGGAATAAAGTAGACACAGACAAAGAAATTTCTGATTTATAGATGTTAGATCTGAATCAGTAGATTATAGGCTGACTACATGTCAGACGAGTAGGTACCCGTTAAAGTTTTAGCTGATGTTCGTCCTTAGCCCTCATAACAAATTACTGAAAATTTCATATTACAGAATAATTTATAATATTCTCCTATGCATAACTTCCAAATAATCTTATGCAAAATACTTCTTAGAGCAACAACTGCACTACAGGGAATTTGGTACTAATTATGTGAAATCCCACGAGTAATGCTCGCAAAGCTCTTGCACGAGCGGCATACGACGGTATTTGAATACTAAACGTAACGAAATACGACAGCACTAGGGGTATTAGACGCATAACCTTGCAAGGCTTATGGCCGATTTCTGAATTAAGTATTCGACGCTAAGTACGTGCTGATCTCGATTTAAGCATCTGTCACCCTTGATCATCTGCCACTTTAAGTTTTCTGCGATGCTGAGCAAGGTTTGAGTATACGTAGTCAAGTCATGCCAAAGTATACCTTATGTCATACAAAAAACCTTCATCGACGATCAATTGGGTTTCACAACTGAGAAAAACACATTTGATCATTCTCGAATTCTCAAACCGTTGTCAACGTTACATCATCAGTGTAGCCAGATTGGGCTCCTTTTTGCCATTTAGGTTTCTCGGAAGGGTGCCGAGGCGACCAATTTTACGAGCGGCGCTAATTAGGCTACCTCCAAATAAGGCGATTTTAGGCGATTTCGGAATGAGACTATCCAATACAACATTATCTGAGCAATTATGTAAACCAAAATGCTTTTATCAGTTCATCACTATTTTTCATTATACTTCAGTCGCAACAACACAGGCAAATAAAGAAATGCTGTTTTTTTTTTTATGTGGAACCAATAATGATTATTGTTTAGTGAATTCATGGTCGTCTTGAGTTTTTTATAAATAGAAAAACTAAATTTTCGGCGACTTGGGGCTCGTCGAATCTGGCTACACTGGTTACATTTGGCAGTTGATAGTTGACAACAGTTGACAAGCCTGTGCTTAAATGGTGATCAAGCGAAATAAATACAAAATAATATATAAACTTATAAAACGAGTGACCAAGAAGACCTTGTCTTCCTTGGAGATGCTTCCAAGAAGACCAATGCGTGGAAGAAGAGTGTTTGCCCTGAATTATCGAAAACATCAGATTGGATGCAAATATTTTACGCCTGTTAGATCTCAGATGCTCGAAGAACGGATGGTCATTGGGTTAAGTTCTGGAGTGGCGACTGCATGGCGGAATACGCAGCGCTTTAAAGCCTCCCTCTGTAGACCGATGACCTGGTTAAGGTCACGGAAATCCGATGTATGAAAGACGCATAGGACCGGTTGATTTGGTGACGCTGGGGAAGTCCTGTATCCAGCAGTCTTTCGGCAGAAATGATGACGATGATGAGTGAGATCTTCAAGAAAAATATTCAAAAAGTGCCAGTTTTTGTGTTTGTGGTCGCCAGTACCTTTTCCTGCGCGAAAACCGACAGTTATCCAACAGGAATTATGTATAAAGTTTAGATGGACCGGTCATATGATGCGCGATAGCCAAGGGACATGGAGAAAAGTGACAAAATGGTACACAAGAGATGGGAAAAGAAGCCGTGGAAGACAGTGTCATAGATGGAAATGGGATATGGGAAAGACCTCTGGTCCAAGATGTAGGCAAAAAGTGTAAGCGATGGTGCGCTGTGGTGTTGGCGAGTAGCTCAGGACAGACCCTAGTGGAAACTGTTAGTGGAGGCCTATGCCAAGGACACTGAGATTAGGGAAATTTTATAAACTATAAACATGTATTGTATAGACTTCAGTTTTATATCTCTGATTTCAGAATAAAAGGCTTTGTGATTCCGTTTATTTATTATTATATCTATTATTTAATATATTTATTTTTTGTTATTATATCCTAAGTTCTAATTCTAGTCATTGTGTGTTTTTCAAAGTATATCCTTCCAAATATGTTCAACCATTGAGGTGTGATTAACAAATATCCAAACATACAGACTTTCATACCTATATAGAATAGCCTACCTTTAAAATAAATGTGGGGAGAAGCCCTCTATTGTGGAGTCTATCTGATAAACCGTTTATCAAGCGAATCCATCACTGGTGTGACTACGAGTCAGCACTCAATTATATTATCCCCTATGAACTGTGCAATAAACAGAGCTTCATTGCCTCGGCGCTTTTCTGGTGGTCGCCACTGTTGATTCTGGCTTTCAGGAGTTGCAGTGGTTTGGGAATAGTGCGGTGGGATTGTCCCAAATAAAAAAAAAAAAAACAGAAACCAAACTTATCCAATGTAAGAGAATTTGGAACGATAGCTTATGCAAAAAACCTGACATCTTTGAAAAAGTTGGATTCTAGAACGCAAGAGTATATGATGATTGGGTACGCTATAATAATGGATTTCGACTTTGGGGTGTAACAAAGAGGAAGGTAATTGTAGCACGAGATGTGATATTTAGTGGTAAAGTTCCACTTATAAAACCTGAACCTATTATTAATACTTAGTAGGATCCACAAGACAAGAAGAGGTTTCAACGATGAAATTGTGTACAGAATTTGGCTTTTTTATGATACGATTTTGGTAACAGAACAATAAAAGTTGATAAAAACAACATGACAAGTCTCATTTATTTATTATTTTGCAAAATAAATAGGTAGAACACAGAGTACTCCTTCATAATATCCGACACATATCCAATGGCACCGACCCTGGCTAATATTGTTTATCTTCAGAGGCTGTTCGATGGCTAGCAAAGCCTTCGGTCTTGAAAACACAGGTCACTCATTAAAAATTGCATCACAATAGTCCACATTTGTTGGTAAATCACAATTGCAATCAGATTCCAATGCAGATGCATTAAGGTAATAATGTACTGCGCACTGCAGATGTACAAGTGCCCTCTTGAGAGATCTTGTGAAATTCTGAGTAAAATATTCTGTAGTTCTATGAGGTATCACAAGAACCAGCAACTGCTCGCTCTGAACACATTTACTTCTAGTAATTATAAGCTTAAATTCTTGATTTTGGCAATAACAAATTACATTAGATGATATTATTTTATTTCGATAAGACATCTTTGACAAAATAAATACGGTTGCCATGACAATATTGAACATAGAAAAAAATATATTGAAGTGAAGACTAGTACCTACGATCCATTTCATAGATTCATAATAAGGTTGGATACATTTCAGATAGGTATCTTTTAAATTGCTTTAATATGAAAAATCAAGTTTTTAAAGATTATAACATCTTTAATAACTTGATTTTTTAAATCTTGAATGAAGAAATAAATAACTAACGTACTTTTTACAGCTGTATAAAATTTATATTAGTAAATTTATTCCAACCTTGTGATGTCTCGGATTTATTTTGTAAAATGGAACGTTAGGGTGAAAGAGAAAGTGAATGGAACTTTGACAAATCCATAGATAAGTAGGTACTTATGTAGTTACTTAACTGATCTAGGTAGATTCTCAATTGTGAAACGTAAAATACTCAAACGCTTCCTAAATTATTTGACAATACTCAACTGATTGTTGCTGCTTTACTTAAATCAGAAACCGGCCGTTTGTCTCTAAAACTTATCAAGTTGGGTTTGTGACGTCATTTGACGACGTTGCTGTGAAAAAAAGGATTTTACAAAGCTTCGAGTTGCTGAAGCTAGAAAAACGATGTAAATCTGAGATTTCTGTTTCAGATAAAGACGTTGAAATGGAATGATATTGTTTTTATTAACATTTTGTTAGGTATATAAACTAGGCTTGCATATTAAAATCAGCATTGAACGGTATCGATATTATTATTACCGTTTCCTTACAATCCGATCGTTAGAACAATACTCCTCCAGGGTCATCCCATAAAAGCATTAAAATGAAATTGTATTCTCCCAAATGTTTCTCTAAAGGCTTTTTGCGAGTGGGCCGAGTAATAACATTCAAAGAGACCGCTATGCCAACTTGGGGGAGGAAGAATGGTTGGATACAGCGTAATTAAAATTTTAGGGACCTCGCGAGTTGTTAGGAATTCCCAGAGTGTCTCCGGCCCCGGTAATTTGAAGGATGACCTCGGAAAATTTCGGGTGTTGCTGCCGTATTTATGTTTTCACCATGAATTTGGTATAGTTTTTGCAATTCACGTGCGCGTTTCATGTGCCTTATGAGGTGTCATTGTTAAAAGATACATTGTAATGACAGTCGAGGGTTAGTAAAATGTAATAACTATATTTATGCCTATAGTTACAATTTTGCTGACAAATGATGATGGTGTTTCAAGGTCTAGTTGTAAAGAGACAATTTAACTATCAATCGCCATAAATACATAATAGAAATTAATTTCAAAGAAGCTACATCGACTCAAATGAATGCTATTTCTTGGCATTGATGTGAATGTATATATTATATATTATTCTTAGTCGCCATTTTAAATTCTCTTCATTACAATGATCTAGCCACCTTTAACTTTTAACGATAGATTAAAATTAATTAATACGACGATGCCATGGTAATGGCTAAGTTCTGGGCCAAAAAAAATAAAAAAACTATCGTGCCAGCGATATGAAGATAAGGAAGACTGAATGAACAATTCAAGATCTATTTAGATCAAATGTTTTAGGTAAGATAAAAACCGGCCAAGTGCGAGTCGGACTCGCGCACGAAGGGTTCCGTACCATTATTGCAAAAAACGGCACAAAAATCACGTTTGTTGTATGGGAGCCCCCCTTGAATTTTAATTTTATTCTGTTTTTAGTATTTGTTGTTATAGCGGCAACAGTAATACATCATCTGTGAAAATTTCAACTGTCTAGCTATCACGGTTCATGAGATACAGCCTGGTGACAGACAGACAGACAGACGGACCGCGGAGTCTTAGTAATAGGGTCCCGTTTTTACCCTTTGGGTACGGAACCCTAAAAAACGAAGAAGATGAGAAAGTGTGAGGAGTGATATGAAAGAAAAGGGAGTCAGTGATAGCGTGACGGGGGACAGGACGGAATGCAAGGAAAAAAACATGTTAAGCCGACACCAAGTAACATGAGACAAAGGCAGGAAGATGATTATAAATATTGTTTGAGGTCTTGATAATTCAGTCGAATATAAGATATATTTTTCCTTATTTTTCAAAGCCAATTTACGCTAGCATATAAAGCCTTAAAATAACAAATTTGCAATGAACCACTATGTTTGAACGGTCCTATTGGGTCCCAATAAAAAGTGCATAGTAACTTTATTACGGGCGACTGTTGAATAATTTACCGTCGCTTCCGATGGCCCGATCAAACTGACATGTCACACTTTCCGCCACGCTACACACTAGTGAAGGGACACAATCGAAGCTATTCTCTTCACTACGGAACGAGTGAACGACTGAATGGTTTGGAATTTATTGTTGTTGAAAAATCGATGACTGAGGTTTAATTTTGGCATCGGTGGAAGCGATTTGAAGTTCGAATATGTTGTGTCGTTTGTTTGATATGAAAATAGAATTGATTGTGTTTTGTTGTACGTTGTAAAATGGAAGCTTATTCAACTTTTTGGAAGATTTTAAAGCTCAATCTCAAACAACTTTATCTAAAGTCTCTAATGTTTCGAACGTACGTATGTTTCATTCGGTTAATTTTACCAAGGAAGCAAGGATTATTCAAAATTCTTTAAAAAAAAAAAAATGTTCCTTTCAAAAACCAGTATTGCTATGCAAAGTGTGAATCGACTAAACGCACAATTAAGGTACAAGTTTTTCGTTTAACTTAAAAGTTAAACGAAAAACTTGTTAAGAAAAGGCTTAAGGCGGTACCCCGAGCAAAACGCCGCGCAAGCCGTTTTTCGTGCTGTTTTTAGGAGCTATTTACTCGTTATTCAAAAAGAAATATCAATTAATAAAAATACATTAAATTTCTACATAGTATTGATTCTAAAATGGTAGATTTAGTTTTTTTGTAATGTTGTCTATATTTCACTAATCTCCTTTCAAAAAAAACACAAAAATGAGAAATAATTATTGATAGCATGCATCTCCTCGTAAAGTGTTCATTAATTATTTTTTGTACTAACACTAATGGATAGACAATTTAATAACGAACATTTTGGTAGAAATATTTTTTTCAAAAGACCAAAATTCGATTTTATAAAGATTTTATTCTAAAATCTGGGCGTATTCACTACTGTAATTCATGCGCCACCAGTGCCGCTAGACCAATAGGAATGCTCATATCGCATGCCGATTTTTTGGTTAGGGTACCGTCTTAACTTAACTAGAGCAAACAACCTTAATTGACCAATATCATCCTACTCCAACTAATATTTTATAAATGCGAAAGTTTGGATCGATGGACGGATGTATGGATGGATGATTGTTATTCAATCACACCAGAACGGCTAAACGGATCGGACGGATGAAATTTGGCACAGAGATAGATTATAATCTGGCATAGTACACATAATTACTTTTAAACCAGTGTAATGTTACCTCGGAATACTGAAACTCTTTACAACCGAGCGAAGCCGCTGGCAGAAGCTAGTCACATCACACTAATATTATAATAGAAAGTTTGTGAGTGAGTTAGTGTGTTTATATGTTTGTTAATCTTTCACGCAAAAAGTACTGAATGGATCTGAATGAAATTTGACCAGACATATATTATAGAATGGAATAGCACTAATACTTTTTATCCCGGGAATATGTTCCCTTTGGTTAATTTTCGACATTCACGTGGACGGGCTATAAAGTTAAAACTATTTAAAAGACTTAATTCATTAATTCGTTACTACGTCTATATTCGTACAATGGAGCTGTCCGTGTCCGGCCGTGTGTTACAGCGGTTTCCTTATTGCGCGGCGTTTGCACTGCGCTGTAATCTGCCATGACCCATGCTGTTTATAGAACTCAACGTTATACGAAGGTTCAAGTAGTACTGGAGGCACGCTACTTTTAGCGAATGGGGTTGAAACTACAATTGTGGATTAACAGTGGAGTTATTTAATTAACTATAAGTTATTTTGAAGCAGCTGTAAACTTTGGTTAAGTAGCTCTTATTTTTTTTTAACACCGTATACACACAGACTTTGAATTCGTTGGCAATCTTTCAGGAAGTTCAAGTACACAAATAAAAACAAATTTTACCATGGAAAGAACTCTGTTTATTTCGTTTTTTAAATTGCATATCTTGACAAAATGTAGAGAACAGATGATTTTGAATCGCAAATTCAGAGTTGTTCATATTCATGAGGCACTTTCAAACCTTGAAAGATTCCTAAAGAATTAAAAGTAACCCTGCATATCTTTTCTGTCTCTTCAATAGTAACGCAAAAGCCTCATCTAAAACTACAATCAAGTTTAACCACAAATCATTGCATTTACCTAGCACTTAATTAAACTAACTAAACTACCTAACACGTCCAGAGACGTAATTTATGAACTATTTATTCTGCATACACAGAGGACTTGTTTAAGTTTCACAATATTCTCTAAACACCTCTGGGATATGCGAACCGAAATATGGATCGTGATCACGAATAGATAAAAGGGGAATAATTTAAATTATTCATAAATATTTCGACCCATGTATAGTTTATCTGAGATTTTAGAGAAAGTGTACCTGAACTTTAAATACACCTTTTAAGGTGAACGTATAGTACTTAAATAGTGGAAAAGAATAAAACGATTTTTTTGTTGTTTTATAAAACAAGACTATTATAATTAGAAAATGCAATATAGTATATGGTTCAAATATGTATGAAATTGGCGTTTTTTGAAACAGTTGAGCTGTGATATTACGGTTTGGCTTGGAATTTTAAGTTCTTCCTTCTTCTTTTTCGTTTCGATGTTACATTTGATCAAACTATTTGGACCCAGTAGGTGGCTACGTTTATTACAGCATCAGAGGCATTATACAGGTCATCCAAGGTGCAAGTGAATGGACAGTTGGGACACTCCAGCAAGTGGAGCATAGTCTGTACAGGAGCACCGCAATCGCACCGGGTGTTAAATGGACTAATTTTCCCCCATTTTGTCATATTAGGTATATTTTCGGCCTACTTGGGTGTGCAACCGATTCAGTGCCTTCTACACAGGCCACTGCAGTTCATGCCCGAAAGGAAGATGCTCCTTGGGTTTCATGAGGTGGTGGGTACTTATCTAGCCAAAGTTTGCTCCTCTCCCTAGGCGGCCCGTCCTAGATCGCCTGTGTGGTTGTGTGTATAATAAAGTTAATTAAACCACGCACACAAACGCATGTTTTTAATACTTTGTATAATTTGATTTTCATTCCTTTCTAGGGTTTTGTTTTTTTCTGTGATGTCGTTTATTTTTCAGAAATAATAGTTTCTTTTTAAGTTGTTGTCTGGCATTTACTGCGACTGCAGGTTTAACTACTCAGTATATATAGTTAAACATCGTATTGTATAAGTAAAACCCTGGTTCTGCACAATCCCTTTGCTTGTAAGACTACTACAATTATCAAGCTGTCGATAATTGATATAACTCCAGGTTAAATATTCAATGTTATAGTTAGTCTAATTTCAACATAGGCAAGTGCAATAAATATATCACCGCAAAAAGAACATGTCTAGTACCTATGGCTAGATAATCTAGCGTTTCATTCCCACGCCTCGAACCATATTCGATTTCCATCTGCCATTACAGTTCGCTTGAAATTGGACCCAAAACTGTAGCAATTTGTGGAACATTGCTCTTGGGGCAGCTGATAGGTATCAATAAATAAATAACTATTATATTAAAATTTAAACGATTCGGATTGAAGGCAAAAAGCTTCAGAATTGTTGCATGAATGAAAATTAATTATCGATATGGCTGTACTGTGTTTCAATTGGATTTCGTGGCTGATTAAAAGCGATTATTATCTTCCGTTACATATTTTTGTTGTAGCTTTTATTGGATTGCTGCTTAAATCTGTCATGTTTAAAGGATTGTGTGGGATGTTTTTTGCTACCAAATATTGCTAAGTCGTATTGGTTAAAATAACTGTACAACGATGTCGGGTAAAAAGAGTAACTATGGAGTTTCTTTTCAGTTGTTCTTAATAATCTAACTTAGAGAATCGACAACTATGTAGAACCAATCAATCAATCTTGACATTAGAAAGTGCATTCCTTGGTTAAAATTAAAATAAATGATTTTACTTTTAAGTTTTTCATAGTGTGCTGTTATTTGAAAAGCTTTCGTTTAACTACTTAAAAATTCTTGACCCTTGATTTTAATTTTATATCTCCCTATGCAATCTTGAATAACACAATAATCTGCTGACATATTCTCCTATTTTTCTCGTAATTAAGGAAAATATTTACTCTAATATTGTGTTGTGTTACCTCATTTATTCTGTTTCCTCCATGAGGGAAAAGGCGTTTTTATAAAACATTTCTGTTATCGCACCTGTGATGGGGTTTCATACTACTTGAAGTTTCTCTTCCCTGTGATAAAGTTTCAAGGGGCATAGTTTGGTTTTTCTCTGATATGCTTATGTTCGGTGCACAGACATATAACCTGTATTTGTTGTTTTCTGTTTGGATATTGAAACATGAATGCTAATGCAAATACATGTGTGCTAATATTGACGACCTAGTAGCGTTGTGTGTGAGTTTTATTAGGTTCGCTGGTTTTACAAGGATTCGATATTTTTGGTTACATATAAATATGTATGTATAGTAGTTTTATATTATACAGTATGTATTATGTTTATGCATTGTGTGCTGTACACGTATTTGTGTAGTATATTTAGTTAGTAAGAATTGAAATCTGTCAAGTGTTTTGTTGTGCAGTTTTGTTAACTGTCCTATTTGTGTAAATCTCTATATAACACTTGTGGTATTTATTCAAGATCTACTTATGTTTCATAACACTCCACAAACCATCTTCATATCTCTTGATATTGTATCAAAATGGGGAATTTTTAACTGCACCTCTATTTAGAAATTTAAGCAAACAAAATATCTCCACTAATAACCTACTGCAAAACAATATTACTCACCGTAAAACAAAAATACTGATTTGCACACAAATTATTCAATTAAATATAAAATAAATGTGAATTAGTCCAAGAGCGAGCGAAGCGAGCTCGGGAGCTTAGGGCACCCCGACACGGATAGGTTAGGTTCGAAGGAGATGACGGGAGCTGAAGTGAGCGAGCAAAGCGAGCGAACTCAGCTCCCGTCATCTCCTTCATGTTAGGTTACTTTAGACCCTGCAGACAGAAATAGGAGCCCTGCGCAGCGGGGCTCCGTCGACTTTGTTTCGTTTCCCCCCCTCCCTTAAAACTTAAATATTTTGTTGCACTCGAAGAATTATTAGATTTACTTTTAGTTAACAGATAGTTATTCAGTAAAACAGTTAAGCTTTAAAGATCTAGCAGTATAGTATAATTCATTTATTTGATGAGCAAATTTAGTGTGCAATTCAGTATTTTTGGTAGTAATTTCGAATATTTTGATTGAAAAAAGGGGAATTACAGTTAAAGTATTAAATACCACCCTATCAAAATTAGTAACTCTTTTATAAGTATTCTTTGATATTCTTATTACCTGTAAAGCATATTTTTAGTTATTTCTGATTGATTTGTATTCTTTAACTTAATTTCTATTGCTTTTTTGCAAAATTATGGATTTTTTTATACTCTGACATTTTTATCTGACATGACATCTGTCTGTCTATTTTATTTTCTTAAAGCCATAGACATACCATAGGTACCATGGAGTACCTAGACCTTTCCTTAAGCTAGTTGTACATTATTGTAAGGTCATCGCAGACTGACCCGCCTTTGTAAAGCCGTTTTTATTCGTTCTGGTCATATTGAGATTTGAATTTGAAATTTAGAAGGGATGGCCAGAACGAATGAAAAACGGGCTTCAGCTTTTTTAGTCTTGAATCTGGTTGGAACGCTAAGAGTCGGTTATACGTATACGAAGTGTATTTTCTATTCTAAAACGTTTAAAAAATGTTGAGTTATCAGCTCATGTATAACTATTATTATCTGAAGTGCTCCACTTATATATATTGTGTGTGTGATATACTGAGTATCATTTGTCTGAATCCTGCCTATCGTGTACCTTCATATCTACGGAGTGAAACGCCACAGCCCTGATTCCTCGACACTCCTTGTTGCCTACGTCACTACCTGTGAAACAATCCTACCTGCCCGATTGCCTGCTCATCTGCCGTTCTGCTGTCTACACAACTTCCTACCTGCCCGATTGCCTGCTCATCTGTCTACCTCGGGAATACCACATCCTCCTGTTCGTCTTGCTGCCTGGTTAGCTGCCTACGTCGCGCGAAGCCGGACCTTTTTTTATTATAATATCCTTTTTAAATTTTCTTAGCTTTAATTTAAATAACCTTTTATCTTAATTTTTATTAACGTGGCTTTCATATAGCTCCACTGAGCTATACGTAACGCTACACACTGAGGTTTGCTGTCAGAAAACCCAATTATAGGTTAAGCTCGCTTTTGAACTTTTGTATTTGTATTATGTTTGTTTTGTATACAGTAAAGAATATCAATAAAAAAATCTATGACTTTGTGAGATTTTCACGCTTGATATTAATTTGTTACAATGGCTAAACTAATTTCGGCTGGAAATATAAATAACGTTCATGAGTTATTAATATTATTCTTACAGGAATAAACATAGTTAAACAATTTGAATCGAATTCATGTTAAGTGACCGAAATCTGAAACTATTTTACAACTATTTTATTTATTTATGTACACAATTATATTATTATTTTATTTATGTATACCCAACCCGCACTGGGCCCGCGTGGTAGATTACGGCCCATTCCCTCTCACAGAGATGAGGCCTGTGTCCCAGCAGTGGGAACATTAATAGGCTGATGATGTGTGATGTGTACACACAAAACACTTAACAGAGAAAATAAATAATACAGATAGAAGAGCACAAAGGTACTGCTTATTTCAATAGAAATTTCTTCTAGCAGACCTGCGACAGGAAAGTTGTATGATATACGAAGACACAGTGTGTAGAAGGAAAAAAGGAAACTTAAAATACTAATTATATATAAATAGCACATAAACCTTAACTAAATATATAGAAGACAAAAATACATACATAATAATATATAATAATTACAGTATTCTTGAACTATGGTACCTTCAAAGATAAAAATAAGTGACGAAATAATTAATTTAGCTTTAACTTTCGGTTATCAATTTTTAACACCGATAATTGAGTGAAATGCAGATGACTAGGCATTTGGTTGTTAAGTAACACGTAAATAAATAAATAAAACGGTACCACTTTTTGGAAAAAAAGACAAACCAGGACTTTTCTGCCATACTGTATTTTGAGATTGTTGGAGTTGTACAGGGAGCATAAAAGCAATAAACTACAGAAAAGCAAGTGCCGAATAACGTTTTTAATATTTTAATATACGGTATCTGTAATTCTTTAATAAAAGATGTGTCGAGGAAGTGTGGTGTAAACTGCATACACACCGGACGTGCTAGCTATGCAAACAACTAGATAATTTAACTGAAAGGAAACCTCATGCTGAGTCATTTTGTAATATTTATTTAGTAATTGTCCATCGACTGACTCTAGTGTCAATAGAGTGCAGTAAAGATTACACGTGTATATAACGAATTAAATTATTAATGTAAAAAAATAATTATTACAGCATTTTCGAAACATTAACTAGTGAAGCATTATAAACAGGCATGTCATATTTTTATTATTTTATGATCATATAAAGATTTAAAAATAAATGGATTGGAACTGATAATGAACTAGGTACAAAAGCCAAATGCAAATGGCAATGATTGAAAAATTACAAAGTCTAGCCAAAATATTTTCACTATGCAGGTAAAAAAATATATTTTAATCTAAAAAAAAACAAACTGGGACAGTGTGTACTGTTGTACTCCTCGATGTTATGCACGTGCTGTGTAATTTTTTATTGACAAGAAAACTAGAATTATAGTAAAGTTAATCAGAAAGCTGACACATATTGCTAATATGGTCATTCTATTTCAATAGTTTATTGCAGTGTTTAAATTGATTTAGTAATATACTTTATGTGTGTTTGTTTATCTGTATGTGGCAGCATAGCTCCTGCACGGATGAACCGATTCTAATTATTTTTTTTTTGTTTGAACGGTGACTTTATTGAGAGCGTTCCTAGCTATGTTTGAATACAATTGGTTCAGCCGTTCAAAAGTTATAGGCCTTTTACAGTATGAATCGGGTAGTTTTCGCAAGATATCGTGTCAATAGATTATCGCTCAAAGCGTGAATACTTCTATACTGTGATATAATTTCGTTAACTCTGATAGCTGCTAATGACCTTATTTTTTTTAATGTTGCGAGCGTGGAGCATTGTGTTGTAGGTAAGGCTCAATCATAAGTAATTCATCGAATCGATGTGACATGACTTCCTCAATTGAATTTTACTAGTTGGTGTAAATAAATATTTTATGAATATTAACGTAATACATTTAAATATAACAGTATTTATACATATAGTACGTAAACTTCTATTGTGTTAAATATGAAATCAACAATAAAACAAATGCGATCGATGAAATGAAGTCTG
This sequence comes from Orthosia gothica, assembly GCA_949775005.1. Lineage (NCBI taxonomy): Eukaryota > Metazoa > Arthropoda > Insecta > Lepidoptera > Noctuidae > Orthosia > Orthosia gothica. The sequence continues at coordinate 25,333,025 of OX459038.1, read as the reverse complement.
ACATAAATTAGTAGAAACTAAAAAATGGCCGCTAGTTTCTGAACAAAATTATTTTTTTTTGCCGTGAAAGTGTTTCATTTTCGATCTACTTCGATTGTCCACTAACTTTCGATCACTCAGAATAGTCAGGATACGAAACTATTTTTATGTAACGATATATTGACAACCCCCCAAATGTCAGTTTAGTCTACGAAATTAAAAATCACAGGATAGATAAATTATGTAGCATGAAATAAAAATGTGTGGGGATTCTTTTTTTTTAATTTTCCTTGTGTTTTCAGGATACAAGTTGCAATAACAATGGATCCAAACACCTCACCACAAACAATGGACAATCTTATCGCTAACTTAACTTTTGGACCCAATGGTAAATTTGCGTTTAATTTTCTAATATTTCGTAACATTTTATTTGTCATGTACATCTGCTGTCCTACTGTATTTGTATAATGTTTGTTTTGTGTACAATAAAGAATAATAACAATAATAAACATACTTAAAACTGTACGGGTCCATGACCAATATAAAATTCGCTGGCCAAGATCTGTCCCTCCACGGCTCGGAAAGGTCCTATTTGACATTCTCAGATATATTTAACACTAGCTTTTGCCAGCGGCTTCGCTTGCGTAAATTTAGATGTTGTCAATCAATTCTGTTTGTCGTATTTTTTAATGATGATTCTGATCTCCTATTAGTTTGAGAGTCTTTACCACACATGATTTCATCCCCGGATACACTTCATTTCTTTAGATTTCTGTTCTCCTGGTAGTTTGATGGTGTTACTCATTATACCAGCACTGGGTTTTTTTTTCGTTCATTTTTTTTATTTTTATCATCAATAGGCTTGCGCTTGACCACTATCTCACCTGATGGTAAGCGATGATGTGGTCAACGGTGAAGCACGCTTGCCTAGAAAAAACCTATTCACTCTTGACTTAAAGACCCAAGATTGTAGCTATCGGGAAACACAGACTCCGGCAGGGAATTCCACTCCTTAGCTGTACGCATAATGAAAGTGTCCCCAAAACGTTTTGTGCGTATGGGTGGGCTATCCACCATGTACCGATGACGCATCGCCGTACGTCTGGTGGTCCGATGATGGAACGGGCTGGGCGGAATCAGATCATGCAATTCCATCGCACACTCCCCGAAATGCAACCGATAAAAAACCGACAAGCTGGCAACTCGGCGACGATGTTCAAGGCTTTGGAGCTTTGACTTGACCAGTGCCTCATTGCCGATGTGTCTCCTGGTCAGTAACGGAACATTTAACTGAGCTAGCATTTTATCGAATACTTGTTATGACGTGATATTTTTTTTCTTTATCAACTGATTGTAATGTCACCAATTTTTAATTTTTAGTGAAGCTTACCACAATACATTAGTGAAAACCGCACGCAAACCAGTTTTGCTGTTTCTATGATAAGCGTGCACAAACACACAGACAAACAGATATATAGACAGCGATCAGTTAAATTTTATTATATTTATATAAAATATATAGAAGGGAGTCAGCGATTGCGTGACGGGGAACAGGACAGTATGGAAGAAGAAAACGTGTTGCGCTGACCCCAAGTAACATGGGATAAGGGCAGGAATATGAAGAAGAAAAAGATATATTATAAATTGGTTACGGGTAAGCAGAAGCCCAAAAGCCTAACAACTAATCTTAGAGACCTGCGTACCATAGGAAATCGTGTTACTCAGACTGTGGGTTGTCAAAGTCAGACAAATTATCGCTTCATGTAATTTTACATAGAGCTTGTTGGTTTAAAGCTGCATACGGTTTGGCTGGAAACCAAAACCACCGTAGTTGGGAAAACGCAAGGCAGAAGCTGAATCAGAATCATCATTTCAGCCAAAACACGTCCACTGCTGAGTGTCACTAGGACACAGAAGAAGAATAAAAAATTTAAAAACCTATATAATATAAATATATTTACAGAAAAAGGACCATTCGATGATGCTGAAATCGTCATTTTTAATCTGGATACGACACAAAAGAATACTACAATGACCGAAATATGCCAAGTAAGTTTTTGCTTTTTAAGTGTTTTTATTTTTGTTGTAAGGCTAAACGTTTATTTTTTTGTGCAGATTGCAGCTTGGTGGAAGGGCAACACATTTTCTACATGTATATTACCCAATGGTGGAACAGATTTAACTTCTAAAAATGGATTTAAAATCAGGAACAGAAAACTATTTCACTATGAAAAGCAGGTGACAGCATTCTCTCCGAAAGAGGGCTTACAACAATTTTTGGCTTTCTTGAGCAAGCTAACCGGAAAATTTCCCAATGTTCTATTAGCTGCTCACAATTGTTCTTCGTACGTATCTTTATTATATTATTGTATTTTCATCGGATGAGAGATGAGATCACACAATTAATTAAACTAAAATAATTAACTAATATTAATTAATTTTACTGTTTAAAATGAACGAATGAAATTGTTTTTTTTTTGTTATTAAATATTTAATCAAAAAAACATTTTAAGATATAAAACTAATAGTCCCCCTGTATTTGCGATTTCTGCCTGCTGTGCCAAAGCAAACACCACCTTTAAATCTTTCCCTTGTTTTTGAAATTACAATGAAAATCTTGTCAAGTTTGAGACAAACATTTAAATATAACTTATTTATTTTAGGTTTCATCGCCACATAATAATACGCCTTATGAAACAGTATGGTTTGTTAGATACTTTTAAATCACTGGTCCTGGGTTTCATTGATACTGTGGATGCCTTCAAAGCAACATTGCCAGAGCGCGTTAAAGAAAATAAATCATTTTGTCAACCAGACTTAGAAAATGATTATCTTATTACCATTTCTGAACCAAAACACGCTGTTGTAAACGTAAAAAACTTAGTAGATCTAATTAAAAAGATTAATTGTACTGATGTAATTATGAAACAACATGCAGAGGATCTTGATGAGTTTTTTCGGTACATTGATTTGCAACCCGATTTTGATGGTGCTGTATCGAGAAGAATTCAAAAGAAAATTGCAAAGGCTGGTATTACAACCGATATGTTGAAAGATGCTTACAAAGCTAATTCGGATGAGGGTGTTTCGAATTTATTCCGAGGAGGAGTAGATGGGAAAGTTCCAGTAAAGATGACTAAACCCACAATTAAGAAAATAAATGATAGAGTAGCACAATTATGTGCTAAAAGTGCTGGAAATGGTACAGCTTAGACCTAACGACTCTAAAATCTCTTATGTCTCAGGAAGTGTTAACAGTATAATAAAACCTCTAACACATATTATGGTAATCAATATAATCGATGTAATCAATAACTATTTAATCAATCATTGTACCCATTATAATCAAATATACAATATACTGCATTTTTTAAATCTCGTGTTTAATTTTTATATTATTTTCCCACTTGTATCACTGGTTTATAAGTCAGCTTAACCTTCGTAAAATGTTCACAATACAAGTTTCCAATTCTCAACTATGCTGTTGTTTGGTCTCTCTCAATCAATTCAACAGTTATAGCTTTTCATATGGTGAAATTAATTTTTATTGTTTAGTTTGTTTCCGTAGTTATGGCAACCGGGTCGAGTGGAGTGGAGGAAGTTTACCTTAAAAATACTTTTATCACCTATAAAAGCCAATTTCTATACAAATTGTCTTACGGGCAATTTATTCGTAATTTTATTTTTATGGATTTTAAAACAATATTTAATGAAATTGTAAAATGATTAAAAAATAACAGATAGGCATGGGAAATAAGTACTCTTATCAATATATATGATTTACCATAACAAATGCGTCAACTTGTTTAAAAAAATTGAATTACAAAGTTACAAAATATTTTTCATCATCGAACTGACGTCAGAGTATAAGTTAAAGTTCTTTAACCTCAACTTTATACTAACAATATACACAGCGATAGTTTTTGTTATAATATTTTATATATATCTTTGTATATTTTGAAGGCGCATAGAATAAGTTTGTGAGATAATGTTTAAGTTTCTTGCACTACCTAAAAACAAAGCCATCTCAAATGCTAACTTTACAATCATTTGTCATTTCGGCAAATGAAAGCTAGTTAAGACATTGTAATCTTTTTATGTATATTTAATAGTAATATGCTTTCGTGAAATAGAGACGAAATTGCGTTTTCTGAAATAACAAAGTTATTTTTATTCACAACACAATTGAATACAAAGTTTTAGCACAGTTTACACATTCTAAACAGAGTAACTTACCTGAAATAACAAAAAACAACATTTAAAGCCTTTACTTCTAGTTTAGTTTATATACTTCCTTTTATTTATGTAGGAAACTATTTACAGTTCCAGGTTTTTCTAAACTAACATCTAACTTTAACTTATTAAAAATTACCTCATTACTGACAGTCGGTGTCACTGACATGACACTGACATCTTTTTAGAGGAAGAAGATTCTTTATTAGAGGTCTGTAGATAATAAATCCATAAATAAAAGGGATGACACCAGTGTAGTGATATTCTTTACATATATTCACATATCGTAACTTCTTTCGTGCTACATAATTATGAAGGAGCTCAAATTCAAAGAAACTCTTAACATACCTAAACATTTATAGCTAAGTATATTCTCCATTTCTTTATCTCTCTTCCGTATTTCGTCATCCCTCTTCCCAATATTCCTTTATCAGATAGCGAGAGTCCCATTTGATGTAATCAAAGATGTGACAAGGCGATCGTATCGAGCGTCGTGAATAGAAGAAATGAATGAAGTCGCCTTTCTCTGCACACTGACTTATTGACGCTAATGAATTTATTGACGAAGCCTTTGTAATATCAGTGCCTGAATATCTGAAGAACCAATAGGTTCTTTGTTCGAAAAGTGCCGAGTTAATATCATAAGTCTGGTAAAAGGTCAGTTGGAAATCATGAGACGCTTTTTGCGTTCTATTTTTCAACATAATAATTTTATATAAATAAGGAAAGTTTCCACAAAATAGTAGCTGGCCTAGAAGAAATTGGTATTTGCAAACATCCTAGTGATTTAAAACCACATATCTGCAGCGCTTCGGCCGTCAAGGAAACCGGGGTTTCGTAACTGGTTTCCATGAAGGCTTTTTTTATACGTCTACGTAACTGGTTTCCATGAAGGCTTTTTTTATACTACTACGTAACTAGTTTCGAAGGAGTAATTATCCAATGTTCCTTAAGCCACCTACGAAACTGACTAGAGAGATATGAAAAGTGTTTATTCGCCACAAAAAAGACATACAAACTTTATGATTTTTCCTTAAATAGTATTATTAAGTACTTAAATTATGTTAGTAAAGCAAAGTAAGATTAAAATAAAATACCAAATTTGAGTACGGTACAAGGATGATGAGTAAGTAAGTACAAGCAAAAGCATGTCGTGACTGGGACAAGAAGGGTTCCACTCAGCATAATGCTGTGCCGTGGGAGACCCACTGTACTGCGCTGATTTTCAGTGGTTGCCTTGGACGTGACGAATATTAAATTGAATTGAAAACATAGTTGTACTATTTATATCTTGTTTTATTTGCAATATAAACTTAAAATATTAAAATAAAATGCATATAGTGAAATTATTTCAATGCAGTACCCCCAGGTATTTGCCAGTTTTGCAAATCTTTTATAGCATTATCAATTTCGGTATCAATTTCAAGGTAGCGTTTAATTTTCTTACATTTAGTTATAAAAATATTACTGACTTTGGTCTCCTTAATTAATATGTCTAGTAAATGGGCTACTGTAATATTTTTCTGTCCGATGAATCGATTAATCCGGCTGTGCCAACCTGCCAAGTTGTTGGTTGTTCTGATTTGTTCCTTGCTACAGCAACAAGTTTTCTCAAAGTCAGTATTGTTTAGCCACTGATTTCTAAAATAAGTATTGAATCTATTTATATCTTAACCAGCGGGCGTCCTACGCATCACATATTCAATACCACTTGCAATAAATGCCGGTGATAATCGTGCTATGCCTGCACACCGTGACACATGTCGTTTCTGAGTTTACATAACAGTTACATAGAAGTATAAATAAATCCTTCATGGAAACCAGTTACGTAGTAGTATAAAAAAAGCTTTGATGGAAACCAGTTACGTAGACGTATAAAAAAAGCCTTCATGGAAACCAGTTACGAAACCCCGGTTTCCCAGACGGCCGAAGCGATCTGCAGTGACGTTAAAAAAAATTTGAATTATTATTAATTGGTACAAGCTAAATTATTTCATTGGTATTTATTTTTTTCAAAAAATTATTAAATTCCAAATAATGAGACAGTTGAAGTTCTTTTTGTGTAAAATGCCTAGTATGTTACACAAAAAGAACTTTGTCTTAACTTTCCAAAAATCTGGCCAGATTTTATACAATTACAATACACACGGAAAGTTGGGTTTCACTTGGGTTGGTTGGGTTGACTTCCTCCTTCCTCCTCCTTCTGTACCTACACAATATAACCGTATTATCTTTTGTTCTCTCAATCATGTGTCTCAAGCTCCGTTACTATGTCGTGTGGTATGCCTTTGTATGTCGTCACGATGTTTCCTATATGGGAAGCTCAATTTGTATGTACAATGTCACATCTGTTTTCCGTTCTGTACTGCTATGTAGTTCCGAGATTTTGGGCTAGACATGTTACTGAAGCAATCGATTCTCACCTTTATCTATCTACATATATATTGACCTATAACAGTATACGCTGACTAAAATCAACCGGTAAATTCTCAAGAATATAGAACCAAAACAAAATGTTTCGTATTCAAAATCCGAGTCAAACGTTTCTTTATTTGTTCATTTGGCTTAATCAATACTAATATTATAAACAGGTAAAGTTTGTGAGTTTGTGAGGTCGTAGGGGGTCATCTCATGATCTCTAGATCTAGTGAACCGATTTAGATGAAATTTGGCATGGAGATAGTTTGAGACCCTGGGAAGGACCTAGGATAGTTTTATTCCCTTGGAAAGAAAAAAAAAACACTTATTACTCGGGCAAAGCCGCGGGCAGAAGCTAGTCATAAATATAAAGACAGTATACACACATTATGTAAATTCGCGCTTTTCTCTTATTTGTTTAAAGCTAACATGGGACAAGGGCAGGCAGATGATTACAGCCAGAAACGTCAGGTTAATAATGTGTTATTAACCTGATGTAGAAATTGCCAGGTTGAGACCTGGCTAGTAAAATCCTGTTAAATTTATAGCAGGGTAACACCATCTCTTTATGCTAAATTCGTACACGATTGTGCAAGAGAACCCCAATCATATGATCACAGCATGATTACCATTTGATTTGATCTGTAAGTGTCCAATGTTTCCTTCCGTTTCATCATATCTACATGATGGAGTTTTTCTCTCAACACTTCACGTAAGCAATAGCAATCGAATCCATAAGCTCAGTAGGCAAGAAGCGTGTTAGGCATTCAAAAGTTATGAAGTAGGTTTGTGTGTGTTTGCTATGTCTGTCTCATTTATAATTCAACAGTTTCGGTCTATAAATACAACGGAACATCGTAGGAAATTGTACCATAGCTACGATATTTGCCTAAAATATATTCCGTGGTCTAGAATTTTGGAGTATACTGATAACATGTGGAGAGAATAATTATAGAGTTTTGGAATACTTTATTATATAATCAAACATGGAAAACTATTCGCTCCGTCCTCGCCGTCGAGGCCCGCCGCGTACTCTTTCTATAAAATCCAGCCAGCCCGCGAAGCTGAGCATTAGTTAAATTATTAGATATAAAAGAAGTTTCTTGTCAGTTCTTCTCTACGTAAGTAGTTTCCGAACGGATAGTAAAATCATTTGTCATGATCCAGGTATAGTTGTTTGTCCCTCCCAGCGACGCCCTGAGCCAAGGTTCGACCCCACCTGGGGTAGCCCTCAGCGTTGTCGCTTAGGTTTAGTAAACATTTGCGCCCGGCTGGAGGCTATATAGCTTAGTCTCCACAGGCTAGCCCGGTTAAACAGCAGCAGGTCCCGGATCTAGTTGCGAGACGTCCCGCAGAAAAAAATAATTAAAATTGTAGTAATCTGGATGGGGGATTATGATATTACATTTTTAATCGACTTCCCAAGAAGGAGGAGGTTCTATGTTCGACTGTATTTTTTTTTCTTGCTTTTGACCACAGCCTAAGGTTAAACACGCAAAGTTATATTGAGTTGTTCAAAGGTCGCTTATGGTATATTTTAGAAAAGCAGTCCTGAACTAATACAAAATATTTTAAGTTAGTTGGGTGTAAGAAGGCTGTGAAAATATGATCATAAAAGTCAGTTTTAATTACTATTAATAAACGAGCGTGATTAATAGTAAAATAACGAGTCTATAATTTCGCTTCATAATTTCAATTTACAGCTACAAAGGTGATTAATTGAGAACATAACATCAATTTTAATTGAAACAACCCTACAGCGAGTGACACTGCAAAATTAATTGAATCATAATTCTGTGACTTTTGTAATTGGAACGCAATCGGACTTTCATCAAAGCAATTCGGATGATATAACGAAAGCACTCTTCTATTTATTTATTTATAAACATTAAGAATTTTCTTTGCTTATAAGGTAAGATGCTACCGATGAGTGTTTCTGTGAAATCTCTTTTGATCCCCAGTACTACGAAACACTTAAAATTATAACGACTGTTTACTGCAAAATAACAAGAAGTGGCGTGGCGGCGAATCTTTAGAAGAAAAGAGAATATTCTACCCTAATGAATTAATTTCCGAGTAATTATAAACCCATAGCTCGTGACTGAATTGTTTTCTTGTTTATTGAACTATTAAAATGTTTTATTTTGTTCTCTACACACTATATTTTCTACAGATTAACATTTTTTAATATTTATTTACAAAAAACAAATCATTAAAAATAACTTATAAAATGGTTGTCCGCTGGTGTCGGGAGCAGTATCCAAGATAACGGTTGTTAGGGCTCTAGTGACAGGAACCTCCTCATAATGCGAGCCGTATCGAGGATTACTGCCGTCTGGCTGGAGGTGATGTTCACACCGCATTTACAGTACTGTTTTAACGGATCCGTCGCTACTGGGGGTAATGTTCACACCACATTTAGTCAGTGTACCACCAACTTTCAAACAAAACGGATCAGTATTTTAATACTGTTGTGTGTGTGAACCCGCTCATACAACTGCCTACGCCGTTGCCGAATAAAAACATATACGATACAGCGGACCTGTAAAACGGACTGCTTTACATTTTGACGGATCGGTATTTTTACTATACATTTTATTTTTGGTGTGGTTATTCATCCAATGACTTCTCTCGCTCTGGGAGTTGCGGGAGGGCGTGTTAGATTTTACTGACTAAGACCCACCCGTGTTCCTTCAGTTGCTTGTCCTAGGGCCGCGGTAACTCTCTTTCAAATTTAATACTGTCATGTGTGTGAACTCGCTCATAACACTCTCACTACCACAGATAATATAATACTAGCATACAGATACCTCATCCCATACAAAGAAACCTTGCCGACGTAACTAGCGTTTTTCATCTGATTATACCGATTATTTTTTGTAAATCGATTGCGTTCGGTTCAAATAATCAGTATAATCAGTACAGTACATCAGGACAGTTTTTTTGTATGGGATGAGACACCATTGCTACTACATACGCCATTGCCGAATAAAAACGTATACGATAAAGTGGACCTGTAAAACGGATCTCTGTGTGAACGAACATTTAGTCGAGCTACATGATTCGTTTCAAGTGTTTTTTTTTTTTGTATTATTATTAATTGTTTATTTGTTTTGTGAAGTACACCGGTGTACTTCAGCGCTACTGCTGAGCATGAGGTCATAGGATATAGGGATAGGGCAAAGTTTTGTCGGGTTTTTCCATCGAACATTTATGTGTGGCAGCCCGAAGTCTAAACTTAAGTTCGAATAATGGCAATAGGCTGTCTCTCTTTTACATGGGACTAAACATATCTGTGGAAATGTGGGTGTAGGTAATAATGTGCATTTTTTCAGTCTCCTCAGGGATGTGCCTTAACAAGCGTTGCACAGAGGGATGACCCGGGGTGATCTTTTGTGAGGTTGTGGGGCCCTACGTGCTGATGGTGATCACCAGGGTTGTTTTCATCATCATCATATTAGACGAAAAACATCCACTGCTGGAGATAGGCCTCCTCTAAGCGTAGCCTCATTGACCGGTCTGTGCTTCCCGCATCCAGCGGATCTTCGCAACCTTCACCAGGTCATCGGTGGTCAGGGGTGGTTTTAGTGGGTCGCGGATAAATTTGAAAAAGAGTTACCGCGGCCCAGGCTCATGCAACTGAAGGAACACGGGTGGGTTTTAGTCAGTAAAAGTCTGACATGCCCTCCCGCCTCACCCAGAGCGGGAGAAATCATTGGATGAATTCCTACCCAAAAAAAAAAGTGGTGGTTTTAGTAAGGTGAAAATCCCAAACTCCCTGATCTTTTCCCAAAAAGTCATGACGCCTTTTGGAGTATTATCTTTTAGTAGTATCCCACTTAAACAAAAAAAAAGCTAGTATAAGTGCACCTCTGCTTAACCCTTCGGCCATTACAGGCGTGAAGTTATGTTGTAAATAATCAAAGCAAGAGAGTAAAAATATTACCTTAATTAAATATTCTGTTACGGACGTAGTTCTCCTCTGAATAGAGTTAATTATTAATTTAAACGTTGCTAGTTAAATAACGGGTTATTTGCTTCGACAGTAACTTGTTTAATCACTTTAAACTTTGACAAGCGTTATTGTTTGTGTGAGATTAATTTGTAAGTCGTTTTGCTGTTATTGTTCATTTTCGGAAGGTAAATAGGTTGGTTATAATATTTTAGCCTAGGCCATATCTATTACTTATATGGAGGGCGAAATAAAAATAAATAATTTATAGAGAGAGAGACTGCCGAATGATAAGCATAATCAACATATAACGTTCTCATTGCTGGGACATAGATTTATTTGTGAGAGATAGTGGGCCAACACGCACCGCGTAAGGCCAGTGCAACTTGGTGGATGTCACAAATGACTTCGAATTTTGGTTCTTTGTCATGCCGCTGGCTTATTACGTAAGAACATCAATGAGCAATAATCGCACGATCACACGCTTTATGTCATAAAATTCGCTGTTTGTCAAATGCACGTATTTATAAAAAACCGCATAAAAACTCTTAAAAATTCTGTATTGAAGAGCAATTATTCCGCAAAAATCGCTATTATTTTGGTCTGGCAAGATACGTAATAAGTATGCCGGATTCCTCACGATGTATTCAGGGTGGACGAGCGATAAATAATCAAATACATATCATAATTATGCAAAGTTCACAGGCATTTAAATTCCCAAATTTAAAGCATATAACCGACGTTAATAAGTGCCTTTGCCTTTTTTTAGGGTTCCGTAACCAAAGGGTAAAAACGGGACCCTATTACTGAGACTCCGCGGTCCGTCTGTATGTCTGTCTGTGTGTCACCAGGCTGTATCTCATGAACCGTGATAGCTAGACAGTTGAAATTTTCACAGATGATGTATATCTGTTGTCGCTACAACAACAAATACTAAAAACAAAATAAAATAAATATTTAAGGGGGGGCTCCCATACAACAAACGTGATTTTTTTTGCAGTTTTTTACGAAAATGGTACGGAACCCTTCGTGCGCGAGTCCGACTTGCACTTGGCCGGTTTTTTTTTGTTTAATAGCGTGTACTCTTCACGGATACCCTCTAGGAGAGGCCTGTTAGAGACTTATCTACTGACTTAACCACACGGTATTCAGCAGCTACCTATATCTGGGGCGCTGGAGCCGATCAGGAATGGACACAAAGTTAGCTTACTGTAATGAATAGTATTTACGTAAATACCAAGAAACATGTTTGAATTTGATACTTTTAAAGGCAATTAGGAATTTTGAAATTTAATTCTTATCTTTTTAAAATGTATCTGCTTCAAGTTCGACTATCTGTCAAAAATAAGAGCAACAGTCAAGTATTTATTCTCTTTAACCCAAAAGACTTCTCATCTGCCTTACTTTCTAGCTATGGCTACAAAATATCAAAACAGGCAAATAGAACCGCATACTAAAAACATAATTTAAGACACCAAAAAAAAAACAACCACGCAGTAGAAAATCGCACAATCAGTCCAAAACAAATAACCGCAAACTTTATTCAGAGCCACCTCATAAATAAGTAGCATGATGATAAATAAGTAGCATGAAACACACCACAGTTCTCAGTCTCCCACACACAGATCATAAAAAAAATCGTGCCATTTGCCGTAAAAACAAACGAACTACATTCCGTATTTAAAAAAACAACAACTGACTACCAGTAATCGTCATTTTGCCGTGTCTTATCAGAGAAACTCTGTCGTATTTTTACCCGACTGTGGCAGAGAGGGTAATGTTTTAGACTATGCGACGCACGGAACGGAACATAACGGCGGTGCTGACGTACCTTACAGGATTCGTATCAGATTTATCTGCCGTGTCAGATGAATCCCAATGATATAGGGTTAGAGCTGGTCGTTGTTAGCACTTATTTGTTACCTTCAAAAAACAAAGCACAGGATTTTGTACCTATTTTTCTTATCTATCGGTAATAGATTGCCTCTGCTAGACGTATCTGTAAGTAATGTGTATTCAATAAAAAATATTGCCTTCATTCCTCGTGTTAACGTAAATACTCGCACCTACCATAATGAGCAAAACAATAGAAAAGCCATTTTTTTCGCATTTCATTTGTTTCGCGTGGATCCACGTCTTAGGGTTGCCCTAGTCGATCATTATTCTATGCAAACGTAGTCTGGCGATTACTCCACCGCTTGGCGGTTTACGTACAAAATAAAAATGATATCAATTGGTCACACCATTATCTAGCCCTGTATGGAAACAAAAAAGTAAAAAAAAAATAACTTATGAGCGTCGAAAGTTCCATATTTCAACACAAATTTTCACGCATATTTGGGTGCAAATAAATACTATAAGAAGGAAAATTATAAAAAAAAACAGTCACCTCACAGGGATAGATAAGTAAATCAATAATGCAAATAATTTTATTTTGAACAGATGCATTTAGTCGTTTTTTTCATGATATCCATACTCCCAAAGGTCTGTTTATAAAATTTCGCGCGCTCGTTTTCGTCCTTAATCATCATCCATTTCGCTACAAATTTGCAAAAGTGTGTATTCGTACTCGAACAAGATTCTAGCATCTATCTGTTTCGCACATGTTGTGGTCTCACGGATGAGAGACAGCATGCATTTTAACCCTGCGCACAAAATAGTTCGAGCCGTCAACTATTGCAAACTTAAACACACGAAAGGTTAAAATTATGTGTTTTGTCCGATAAATTATATCTTTAATGCACCATTAACTTATTTTTTTTTAAATCTTGCAATGTTAAATATGTAAGCGTCACATTTCGATAGCGTTTGGCGCTTTCGTTGGATGTCGGACCTCCGCAAGAAAGCACCATTATGATAATTTTCTCGTCACAAGGGACTTGAACTGTAGTCTATATTGCATTGTTGCACTTTACTACACTCGTGTTTAAAATAAGTTACTCATTAAAAAAAATTTTTTTTTAACAAGTTTTTTTCGCACAAGTATCGTTCTCAGCCAACCCCTTTCATTTGACACTCATATCATGGCAGTGCACAAAAAATTACTAGTCCACCATTTTGGGCCATCCGCCATATTGGATTTAAAATGACGTCACTTACCTAACCGTGCATTGTCATTCAAACTAAACGTGTATGCAAAATTTCACCTTTATTGGTGGAGGATAACTGCTTTAAAATTCAGTTGCAAGATTTGACCCGAACACACTTACATACATACATACATTGCAAGTTAAATAAAAGCTTGTAAAAACATCACGTGCCCACAACAAAGTAATTCAGTATCTACTAATGTACATCAGTTTGTTGAAGAAAACATCCATGACTGGACCACCTATGACTAAACAGTAGGTAACGAGTTTAAATTCAACAACGAGTAACTTGCTTTTACTGTTCGTGCTGTCCGCCTCTGGAATAATCTTCCTCACACCATACGAGATAGCCCTTCATTAGAGATCTTCAGGAGAAGAACTAGGGAACATTTCCTGTCAAAATGACTCATAAATATGTATGTATTTTAGTTTTTTATAAAGTATATATTATGTTTATGCATTGGGTGCTGTACACGTATTTGTGTAGTGTATTTAGTAAGTAAGAATTTTAATTTGTTATTAAGTTTTTATTTTATTTTTATTGTGCGCTTTTGTTAATTCTCCTAATTGTGTAAATCACGCTATAACACTGAGGTTTGCTGTAAGAGAACCCAATTGTGGGTTAAGCTTGCCTTTGTACATAAGTTGTCCTTCTATATTTGTATATGTTTGTTTTGTGTACAATAAAGAATATGAATATGAACTTTTAAAAAAAACCTCGATTGTGAACAAATATAAATAAAAAATAAACATACTGCACTAGAAATACTTGAGTACTAATAAAGTAAAAGAAGAAATAAATGAAAGCAGTGAAATCTACCACTAAGCTTTAAAGCTTGAATGGGACTTAACAAGAGCGCTCTGCAAAGCATACGAGCTTCTTTGTAGATAGTGAGCACTGGCTTTTAGAAGAAATGTATCTCGTTATACCTGGGCTTGTGGATTTTATTCTGCTTTTTATAAGCCTTTTTGTACAATGATAAAATTGTAGCAATAGAGTTGTTTATTGCAGAAAATTGAGAGAATTTGACAATAATTTAACTAGCTTTATTATACGCTTTTATTTAACTTGCAATGTATGTATGTAAGAGTGTTCGGGTCAAATGTTGCAACTGAATTTTAAAGCAGTTATCTATAACCGATTAAGATGAAATTTTGCATTCACGTTTAGTTTGAACGACAATGCATGGTTAGCTAATCCAAAAGCTAAATCCAGTATGGCGGATGTCCCAAGATGGCGGATTAGTTATTTTTGGTGCATTGCCATGGTATTTGTATGAAGTGAAAGGGTTTGCTGAGAAGAATACGAAAAAAGCTTGTTTTAATGTATAATTAATTATTTTATGTTAGTTTGTTTGTTAACTTAGTACGTGTGGGGCGGTGTCGGTCAAATCTTGCAACTGAATTTTAAAACAGTTATTACCAACTGATAGATATGAAATTTTGCATACACGTTTGTATGATAATGCACGATAAGCTGGTTTAAAAGATTTGTTTTTATGGGAAAAAATATCGGGGCATGCATTTTAAATTAATTTAATAAATAATATTCAGTTATGTGAAATGTTTTAGTGTTGTTGTGTTATATTATAAGTGAGTCTGATTGGTTAGAATAGTAGTAGAACAATACAGGGTCAATAATGAGTCGGTGCTAGTGCTTTAATATCTCGCAGAGAAAGTTCACCTACGCCTAATCGAGTCACGTTTAAGACCATTGGAAAAAAACAGTGTCACGCTGTTGACATTAATTTCAGTAAATTGAAACAGCTCCAAGGGGTGTACTTAAGAAATTATTTAATTACTAGCTTTTGCTTTTTGGCTTCACCCGCGTGAAAAGTGTTTTATCATCCCAAGGGAACATTATACCGGGATAAAAAGTAGCATAGCATATGTGCTGTGCCAGACTATAATCTATCTCTGTGCATTGAATAACAACCATCCATCCAAAGATTTTAATTGTACACATTTATGTCTTGCCCTTTGTTCTAGACTTTGTTACCATATGTGTTGATAAGGAACTTAAGTTTATTAAGTAAGTCGGGTTATGTTTAACCCAACAAATACGTTGGGCATCGACAGAGTTGCCGTCACGACCTGTTCGCACCACCATCCAGAACTGTCGCCAGTGTGTCGTGCTTTGAGGATGCTCAATGCCCTCTTGACTGCCAATCCTGAATGGTATGTGTTTGCGGACGAATGGAAGAAACTAATGCGAGCATGTCTGGTGTTCTGTGAGAGAAAGTATGAGAGGGTGTCCACTGTTGCATGATAATTGTATTTTTATATTTGAATGATTGATTATGTATACTGTCATTC
This sequence comes from Orthosia gothica, assembly GCA_949775005.1. Taxonomy (NCBI): domain Eukaryota; kingdom Metazoa; phylum Arthropoda; class Insecta; order Lepidoptera; family Noctuidae; genus Orthosia; species Orthosia gothica. Next base: position 25,317,038 of record OX459038.1, on the reverse strand, counting down.
CACTGTGCCATGTTATATATTTGTATTGTTATTTTTGACTATATTGGCATAACACTGTTCATTGTATTGTTTAGTATATTATTGATTTTATGTGACACAACTGTCAACATTATTATAATCTATTTCTATGTTAATTATTGTAATTGGTCTTAATAGTTAATTAAAACGATACCGTTTTAATTAACTATAAATAAATAATTAAATAAAAAATGTTCTCCGAAAAATAAACAGGCATTTTCTTGTCAATTCTATTCAGAATCTGATTTTGTTTCTGTTTCATATGTCATTTACATAGTTATGGAACCCTAAATATACAGATACAGAAGTACTTGATGTCCATCAAGTACTTTTGTTTACCTTTTTTGTAGGCAACAATGATTTGTTACAAAAGAAAAGTAGGACAAAAGAAATATATTAATGTAATGAGGAAAAGCCCCCAAAGAAAACTTTTCAGAACTTTGGCAGTACCTATTATTTAAAATGTTCCTTTTTCTCGCACGAGTATAAATATTTGTTTACATTTGAGCTTGAAAAATGTTCATCAAGTTATTATTCTTAAGATACTTTTAAAAAAGTGTTTTTTGACAGTTGGAATCGTGAAAGATTATTGTTAGTCAGAATTTTCTAGAAGACTTGAATACGTATTTTTATCAAGAATATTTTAACAAATTACATACCTTCAAGCTATCATAACATGGCCTGGATATTTTCTTACAAAATAAAATGGTATTTTTCAGAGAACCTGGCTGAGATGAAACGTAGGGAGATAAAGATAAAAACATTCGGTCTAGAGGTTGTGATAACAGTAAGGTCAAAGATATTATTATAATACTAGCTGTGCCCGCGAATTCTCTCCCATCAACTGCCTACCCTATCCTCCTTAAATGTCTATACATACCCTAAACAAAAAATTACTAATTTATAAACTACCTACTAATTTGTTTTCTAGGGTCATTCTTTCACGGCGAATCTTAACATCGCCATTCAGAAAATGACGTAATATGGAGTTCAACTGTCTGAGTATCTGAATTGCGTGTGTAGGGATATTTAACTTCTTGAAAACTTTAAATTTATCAAACTTTTGATAGAGTGAACCGATTGCAATGAAACAAAAACTAAGTAATACAAGACTTCAAGTTGCGCAAAATTTTTATGTATAAAAGTTATCTACATTGATTTCGTAGATTTTACGCGATGCGTGCACAACTAAACAGACAAATATACAAAAATTTCAAAAATGCTGGATTGCTTATCCTATAAGAGCCTAAGAATCTTTTTTGTAAATATTTTCGATGTACAAAAACGACTTTTCTACAGATGTATTATATGAATTGATTGATAATATTAGAAAAATATATTACCCTACCACGAAGCTTGTCACAAAAAATCTGTTATATGATAATAACGTAAAACTATTTTAGTTTTTGAACAAAATACTTCTTGATTGAACGCAGTACTGAGAGCAAAAGAGCGCGAGAGTGTACAGCCGGCATTAAACTTGACCTAGGCATACCGAAAACCAGGGGATATGGATCGTACATTCCCGCGACCCCCATCGTAGATGTGAGATGGAACACCGGGGTGGTTTTTAGTCAGTAGGAGTCTGACAGACCCCTCATGGGGGAGGACATCCATGATTATTTTCACCCCGGAACAAAAAAAAGGTATACTGACAAAGGAATTAGATCATTTCGTTTATTAAGCTTAATGGTTTAATGGTATTATCTCATCCATTCTTTATTAACTGGACTGATTATTATTGCTATACCTAATAGCTCTTTAACACCAAGAGAGATGCCAGTCACGCCTCGATGTCAATTGATGAGCCAATTAATCAATTTCTTGTATAGAAATGAAGTCATGAATGTCTAAGTTTGCCCAACGTACACCATTGTGCAAAGGCCCATTACGCAATGACGCAAGTACATAACAAAGGCACCTAAAACAATGTGTGGATGAGACAACGCTAATCGAAACCTAAGGGCTAGAAAGAGAAATACGCCTCACGTTCTAACACTTAATAATAAATTATTTAGTTTTTGTCCCGCTGTTCGTTAATTTTGCGAGCGAAAGTTAGCGACGATAATGCCAAGAAAATGTCATTTTTTCGTCAAGTCTCTTGAAATTCTTAAACTTTCTGGAGATTAAATATTCACGCGATGAAAAAATTTTTGAAGCGTCAAGTGCCGCCTAATATAACAGCTGGTAAATAAATAAAAAATCTTGACTGAATTAAAATTTCTTTAATTTTAATGTTTAGGCATCGTTCACAGTAATGGAGTTTTGTAGTGAGTTTGTAACATTTGCTTAGCTTTATTTCATTGTTAGTTAATGATTTATTAGCTTCAGTCTAGATTTCTACTTAGAAGTGACTAATACAGGGTTGTTGCTGTTACAATGGCAGGCAAGGGCCTTTTGCCATACAGTTAGGTATGTAGTGTGGATAGGAGTATTGATTAGCTCACTTTCTAATTGCGTGTTGGACATTTCATCATCATCATCAAGCCTTTTAATGTTCCCACTGCTGGGACACAGGCCTCCTCTCATAGAGGGAGTGGGCTATAATCCACTACGTGAGCCCAGTGCGGATTGGTAGATGTCACATGTCTTTGAATTTTTGGTTCTAGGACATGCCGGTTTCCTCACGATGTTTTCTTTCACCATTTTGAGAGCAGTGGTGATAAAATAGTTACACAAAGTAAAGTGCCTGCTCGGATTCGAACCCACGACCTACAACTCGTAAGTCGGGACCGTAACCACTGGGCCACCACTGCTCTAGCTCTCTGCCTCTGTTGGACATTTAACACTAAGCAAATGGAATGTTTTGCTTGCTTCTTGTTTTTCAAAGTACAAAAAAAAACTGAACCCATTGCAAGCCGTGACCACCCCTGGGACCAAACCAGCACATGGGCGCCGAGAAAGGTGGACCTGGTTGGAGGACTAAAGCTAGGGATAAGAAACAGTGGAAGGAAATAGGGGAGGCCTACGCCAAAAAAGCGATTACTGACACTCACTTACAGATTAGAGGCGTGATATACACTCATACAAAAATATAATTATGAAATTATTTAGGAAATAGATTCAAGGGTAAGTAATTATAGGACATCATTGAGAAGAATAAAGGCTTTTTTTACATTTTATTTCAATCTCAAGTTGTATCTAGATGAAGATTTTTTGAACCCAGGCAGGCGCTTTACTTTGTATAAATTATTTCATCACCACTGCTCTAAAAAGGTGTAGGAATACATCGTGAGGAAACCGGTCTCAGAACCAAAAATTCGAAGACATGTGACATCCACCAATCCGCACTGGGCCCGCGTGGTGGTTTAAGATCCATTCCCACTATCACAGAGAGGATGAGTCCTGTGTCCCAGCAGTAGGACCATTAAAATGCTGATGATGATGATGAAGTTCCGGCTTCCTTTTAAATTTGTACAGAAACTAGAGTAAGGTTCAAAGTGAGAAATTGCAAAATTCTGAAAGTACCAACTGATGATTAACGAATGAGGTTGTATGAGAGGCTAACTAAAACATATTATAGCGTAGCATAACTGAAGTTGGTGTTAGAAACTTTTAATGGAACATTGCATGACCGTGAAACTCTGCAATAGAGCTTTCACGGAAAAAGAGATAAGTTTAGCTTAATCCCGTTACGTAAGCTTTGTGGCATAAATACGGCAGTTTTCTCATATAATTTAATAAGTATGATCCTCTGAGAAATATACCTTTTAGGTTTTAATAAACTCGTCCTAGCAACCTAAAAATATGAGAATTTTTGGCTACTTCTCACTCAACTTTTGTTTTATTAAGTCCTATCTTAATGCAACCAGCTTTTAACAAGGCAAGGAGATAACAATATAACCAACGAAATAGGAATAAATAAAAAAAAACGTTCGAAAAAAGGCTTTAACTCGAACACTACCACATCGCATGCAAAAAACATTTTGACCGTAAAAAACACGGAATTAAAGTGATTCTCACATTCATTCCGTACAAACAGCCAGATTCCGCGATTTCGTTCTCAAAAGGGTTAAATTGCGCTAGTGTCAAACATGCGGTGCACCGGACTTGCGAACAAAAGGTCCACCGTGTTATTGCGCGGCCCGCGTCCCGTCACTATTGTGTCCCGGTAAGCTCTCCGACGACTCTTTTTAAGGGTTAGTTATGAATAGAAATGATATCAGTTAATTTCTATGCTTTTCAGCTTAGTTAAGTTTATTGAAGATACGGTAACGACATTCTGACTTTAAGAATCTTAATGTGTGTGCTAGAAATATGTGAAAGTTGGATAGGCTTTGAAGCATGCTTAAGGTTATATGAAGTGATTCAATTCTGAAACAAATTGGCACATTTACCGTTATTATCTCTTTCAAAATTACCAATAAAATTCAAGAAGACATATGTCTCCCAAACCAAGCATATATTTTGCCGTGCCCGACAGGGTCCATAATGGTCTAAATTTGTAACCTACCCATCTAAGTTCAAATGTGGAAGCAATACACGTATTAAGTATTTTTATCGCTACGATTCCCTCCGCTCGAAGAGATTCATTCCGCACTGCATTCCAAATACAGCATTTCAAAAAATACGAAAGTTAACCCTACACTGCTACTGCCCGAGTGACAGATGAATACGCCACGACCGTCCGGATTTATGCTTCAAATTGGAAAATACGCCGTTCCGTTCATACCAAACGTCATTGTTATCGTGATGGTTTTTATTAGCAACGGAACTATTTGGGACCTCACAATACCTTTGTGAATGTACATGTTTTATGCATTTCACGCTGAAATTTTAGTGGAACTGACGATTGACGACGCGCTGATTTGAAGTGGTTTTTTACTGTCTACTATCTCGAGTTCCACTTTATGGCCTCACCGACATTTTTGTAAAGGTTTTACATTGTCGGGCACTATTAAAATGACACGTAGAAATATAAAAAGCCTTTATAATTCTTTTAAAATATTTCATCCAGTTACAATTTGTAACGATACAGACTGATTTTCATATTTATTACAGTAATTTCAGATAATGTTAAAACTACATTGTAGTGGGATTTATAGGACAAATTTTAATGCGTTCTAAAGTTCTCCTTCCCCCTCTCCCCCCCACCGAGTTGAAACGGGGTTAAACGTACAAAGTTGCGGTCGAGACGAAGCAGATTGAGAATTACGTCATAGCGTTGTATTAAAAGGAAAACTATTCGTTACAAGCGAGCTAGAATAAAATACAACACGACTATTCTCGCTTCGAAATAAAAGCTAGAAATAGGACTGTGAAACGAGACAAATAAAATACATAAATGCAAATTTATACGTAACATAATCACAACAACGCGAGGAATTGAGTACTTACAACAGATACTAGTAAATCCTTAGGTTTACGGCATCTCGCTATGTGGGACTTTTGAGCATCGCACGTCTGCAATCGTAGCAACATTATAGGTTTTACAAGATGTTAATATAGATGAAATATCTCGAACGATTTTAAGAAGACGATTCGTATTCATGTGCGCTTTTATTTTGGTATGAAGCGTAGTCCCATGTCGTCAGTAATTCACCCAAATGACTGGATGTCCTCATATTCCGATACTAAATTTCACAAACGTGTGACCTCTTACTTAGTGACTTTTTAGTGGTCTTACGTGTTCCTAGCGTGCTAAAATTCTGCATTTTAAACCATCACAATTCATATTAATATTTCAAACAAAAAATAACTAAAAACAGGGCATTATTTAATAGTATCCTACTTAAAGTCAGACCATTTTAATATGACGGAATTCCTTTAAGAACTGTCGTTACTATTGTGCCTTGAAAAGATGAGCTCCGACTATCAAGTTTACGAGATGAATTTATGTTTCTCGGTGAAAGACGAAATTTATTCTTACGTCGGTAAAGAGCAATAAAAACTGATGGAAAACTTCGTCGTCGAGTAAATCTAGATGCAGAATAAACTATTTCATAGCAGTTTCAATATTACTTTGAGCTAAGCTTCTGGCGGGTTTTCCGTCTGCTTAGTGTTTGATAAGACCTTTATAGCATAAGAAAATATATATCTACTAAATATAATTGCTATTTTTATTTCATGATTTTGCAAACAAAAATTAGTAATTTACAGATTTTATAGTAAATGATGTGATACTGAATTTCGGATAAGGATTCGTAGTAATCCCTGAATTCCCAAATAAATCACAAGAAGGCTTAGTAAAAAAATATTTATGGACGAAATAATGTTACAAAAATACATGATCAGCCATCGATCGTTCAGAAAGCTGCGGTCCCGAATCGCGATGTATCAAAAATTGGCGTTGTCACCTAGAATCACGATTTATTACTTGAAAAACAGTCACGATATCTTGAACGTTGTTCCGATCTTAACGATAAAAAATAAAACACGGTCTGTTATTTCTGTACCTGTTATTTCTGATACCGTACCTGTTATTTTTAAACTGAATACGTTACGACTGTCTGTCGGGAAGTCACGATGGAACACAGTGAAATTAGTCCAGCGTAGCACTTAGACTTAAAGCTTGAGGCTCTATTTTTGAATCGGTCGTATTGCTTTACCGGTGCCACTGGTTGTAGCTTACCTAAATAGCTAATAGTTTTGATCGTCTATTGTCATTTTGCACTCTAAATATCTTACATATATTATGTTATGTAGATATTATCGGATCTACCCATGATAAAACTTAAATCGATTAGTTCCGTTTAATTAAAAAGTTTGTCAAATAAAGAGTTTGTTTCAATAACTATGCACGTGTTGGTCCACAGTAAATACTCGTTACTGAAACAGCTTAATAAAACTTTTCAATTTTCAAATGTTTGACTGAAAAACAACACTAAACACAAGTTTTAAATTAATCTGCCAATATCAGAACCCTTTTAAAAGAAACTCGAACCGTAACAGACAGCCATATTGGATTTAAAAGTTTTAACTTCCGACCCAGCTACGTATCCCTTTGAATACCTTTCTAGAAATATATTTTTCAGAAGCACCTTGGATTTCAGCTAAAATTGTAAGGGGTATCTTTGCCATAGGTATCCCAATCTCAGGAACCCGCTTATATTTAAGATATATAAAACGCAGAGCGCTTATTCTTATGGAGTCAAAGCTGATTACTGAGAACGATTTTGATGGTTTTACCACAAATTAGATATAAAATCTAAATAACCTTTAGAAGACGTGCGAGAGGCCAAACCCAACTCGCAGAGTTGTTAGACGCTTTTAACTATAGGAGGTAATCAAAAGTAGGTATAATATAAGGTACAAATACTATTTCACGATTAACTTTTTGGACTAAGCTATTTCTACCCTTATTTAGGCTGGCTAAGGCTGCGTTTCCACCAGAGATTTGCGAGGTAGCTGGGTGGTGCGAGGATGCGTAGCGAGGCTGTGGAACGGTGTGTTTTCACAAGAGATGTGCTAGGCCGCTGAACGGTGCGCAGATGAGCGGTGCGAGGATATGTAGCGGGTTGCATCCATCCCTTGCACACATACCTTGCAACATATTCTTCGCACATATCCCTCGCAACATGTGTTTCCATTGTTTTGTATGTACAAAAACCTCGCGCGGCTGAGCCGTTTCCACTAGAGCTCCGCTGAGAGAGGCTAGATGAAGTTGTTTGTATTGGTGATGAATGATTAGATTGGTTCTTAACAAACACATCCCAGGCTACGCATCCTCGCACATCTCTGTTGGAAACGCAGCCTTAATCTCTGACCAGATGTGGCTATTAAGTCAGAATTAAACATAATCCTTAAAGTCACGAGTATTTTTGAATATAAAATTTCCTTTCTGCTATTTATTTTCATGTTTTCGGCGAAAAATAAATCTCTATGTATTTTCTCATTACTCTCAAAATACGTTTAATTTTAGGTTATTATAAATCATCCGAAAATCTAGACTCGTAATTCAATGAGTGTGAGCAATAATGTAAGGCCTTGACATCTCCAGTCCAAAAATATATATTCAGACTCATATCTCATCTTGATGCCTTGCGAGAAAATATTCAATTTATCTAGATAAGATTGCGTTAATGTAATATATTTTTTCGTTTATGACAGATGTTTTATTACCAATATATAAATTTAAATAATATAAAATACTTAATTAACAATCACTACCTATATATATATACACATCATAAAATAAAATAAAACTACGAACGCGTATAAAAAGGGCAGGGGTCATTGGGCGTCATAAAATTCAACGTGAAAAGTGCCCAGAACGCTGGCAGCATTGCCACGTTGGGTGGCAATGCTGATTTTCTGGCCGAAAAAAAGCCCAGCCCTCTGGTCACGTTAAGTTTGATTAACCGTTTGCTTACATCTCGAAATACTCAATGACGCTCGGACCCTATTGTCTAAATTCTTCAGTCTATTGGATAAATTCTTATTTCAAATATAAAATAATAATATAACATCACGCTTATAGTCTTCGAAGGATTGGGCAGGGGTACATTTAAGTAAAATCTCATTTCGCCTGTTATCTTTAAGTCCTATGTACATGTAATAAGGAGCAAATCTAGTGCCATCTATTGGACCCAAAAAAAACCCAGTGTTGTGTGTTGAGTGTTGTATTGATGAGTACTGTAACGTGATTTTATTGGCTGAATTCCCTTTATTAATTGTTACTTTCTGAATATACTTTAAGACGACGACTAACGCCAACGACCTTGAGGGAACAAAACGCGCACTCGTTTCACACCCGCGCGACACAAAATTTAGTAGTTTTTTGTACTTTCCTTAATATTCTATAACATTAAAAAAAAGCTTCAGATCAAAATGTAGATAATTAAATTGTCTTTGATATGTTGTCGATTTCATTAAAATACGCCCAGCGGTTTTGGTGCGATTGTCGTGTTTTTGTCTGTTTCAGACATAACTTTACAAATTAATTACACTATGTTATACGAATAAAACTCAAATTCTGCTCAAATGAAATTATTAAGAAAATGGTCTAATATAACATATATTTATTCCAAAAAATTATGACTAGCCGTTTAGACGTGATTCTCATTTTAAAATCAGCTACTCAAGGGAATCGGCGCCTTAAATACTAACATTAACATTAGAAGCGGGATATTTACCATGTTTACTGTTTGTTGCGAGTTTCCCGCAACAAACAGAAATAACCCGCTGCTAATGTTAATGTTAGTGACCATGACAGTTTAAAAACTTATATACTTTAAATACCCATTTGTATAGAGAATTTATTTGTGTAATTTATTTCATCACCACTGCTCTCAAAACGGTGAAGGAAAACATCGTGAGGAAACCGGCATGTCCTAGAACCAAAAATTCAAAGACATGTGACATCTACCAATCCGCACTGGGCCCGCGTGGTGGATTATAGCCCACTCCCTCTATGAGAGGAGGCCTATGTCCCAGCAGTGGGAACATTAAAAAGGCTGATGATGTGATGTGATAGAGAATGAATTGATTGTGAACAATTTTCAGAGCGCCAGAGCGTATTGGCTCAACATTTTGATAGAGAACGTAAAATATCACATCATACCAATATTATAAAGGCGAAAGTTTATGAGTGTGTGTTTGTATGTTTGTTACTTCTTCACGCTCAAACGGCTGGACAGATCTGGATGAAATTTAGTATAGAGATAGATTATAGTCAGGAATAGTACATAGGGTTTTTTCCCGGGTATATGTTCCTCGAGTAAATTTTAGACAGTCACGCGGGCGAAGACACTGGCTAGTAATCAAATAAATCCTAGACATAACGAAAGTAACGCGTATTTTTTACTAGATAACCCTACGGATAATAACAGTACCACAGCAAGGATTCACCCACGGCAAGTATGCCTTGCTGTGGTCACTCTGCAATATACATATAATTTGATACATAATATTTCAAGACATTTCAGTTCTAACCACTTTTCTCGGTCTGCTTTTACGACATTCCAAGGATGATAGCTGCAGATCTATCAAACTCGTATATTCGGTTTTATTTTTGTTACTGTCGCTGAGAAAGGGGGACATACATGGGCCTGCTAGCAATGCACTGATTTACTATAGGAGTCGAATTTGGGTTGGATTACTCAATCTGAAACTCTTCTGAATTTCTCTTCAATTTGTGCCCGGTTAATGTCAATAATTTTAACGAAACTGACGAACGATTGACCTGGTGAAAGTTGCGGGGATCCGCTGTATGAGAAATGCACGGGACCGGTCAATGTGGCGACGCTTGGGGGAGGCCTGTGTTCAACAGTGGAATCTTTCGGCTGATATGATAATGATGATGAACTGGTGAATGAATGTGGGTGTACTAATAGGTGCATCTCTCTATCAAATTTTTTGGGGAATAAAGACATGATATTCTTATATTATGCTAGACTTGACATTACAATAGTTGGCGCGCGGAAGAGTGTCGTGCGCGTATCTTTAAGGCGCAGATGCCCTTGAGTAGCTGATTTTATAATGAGAATCACTTCTAAACGGCTAGTCATAATTTTTTCGAAAAATATATGTTACATTAGACAATTTTTTTAATAAATTGATCTAAGAAAATTTTGATTTTTATTCGTATAACATAGTATAATTATTTTGTATATTTATGTCTAAAACGAACAAAAACAAGACAATCGCACCAAAACCGCTGGGCGAATTTTAATGAAATCGACATCTCAAAGACAATTTAATTATCTACATTTTGATCTGAAGCTTTTTTTTTAAAGTCATAGAGTAATAAGGAAAGTACAAAAAACTACTAAATTTTGGGTCGCGCGGGTGTGAAACGAGTGCACGTTTTGTTCCCTCGAGGTCATTGGCGTTAGTCGTCATCTTAAAGCCCTTAATTTATATAAAGCACTTTTTTAGCCATTATACGCCTCACATGCTATGACACAATTAAAATTAAAGACACGATTCAAAATTTCAGACACAAAACAATAAACTATACACATTTTCCGTTTAAACAACCACAGTCAAAATGTCCTTTTGTATGGGTAAATACATGAACAAGGCCCATTTATTGTGGCCAAGCAGTGTAAAACGAACCTTTTTGTCATGTCGTCCTTCACAGTTCATACCAATGAATATTTAAAAAGTTCTTTCTTGGAGCACTGGTTCAAACAGGAAAATATAAATACATTTCCTTTGTAAATAAAGTTCCGAAGATCCAGTTTGAACTTTGACTATTAGAATTAATATTTTAATTGCTTAACTCGAAAAGCTCTTTTGTTATCCCTACTCGACTGACGCTAACGGTTCTTTCAATTTTGACGTTTGGTGCGGGACTACTGCGGTGCGTTTGTCGTACTGCGTATGAGCGGTTGATTTTTTCCATATAATTTATACATCAAGAGGTGCGTCGCTGGTACCACGCACACACGAATCAAGACTACAAGTGTGTGCATAAATTGTATGAAAAAAATCAACCGGTCGTGCGCATTACGACAAATGTACCGCAGTAATCGACTAAATTGAAAGAGCCCTAAGACAAAAGGAAGGGTTATAATTTTATTTAGGAGTCTATAATGCCACCATAGTGCCTAAACTACTGAACCGATTTTGATGAATGAGGTATTAATTGATTTGTATTTATCTTCCGGGAATGTTAAATTTTATGCAAGGAAAATCGATATGACAAATGTTAAATCCAAAAAAAAGGATTTGCCATCGTATCGAATGGTTGGCTGAAATGAAATAAATAAAATTCTGCGTTCAAAAATATTACACCAAATATATTTATGATTAGGTTTATCGAAATCGAATATTGTAGGAACAGAAAAATAACTTTAAGTACTATGTTTCCACCGTTTATAATATAGTACCTACTACTAGCGTGACATATTATGGTTTTTTTCCATAGCAGAGTTTAAATATTAAATTATTTCAGCTCGTGTTTAATTGTGTAAATAATATGCTTATCTCATGTATGTTGAAGTGCATTTAAACTAATATGGTTTACTTTAATTAATACCTAGATGAGTTACGGTGTTTCCTAGTATTTGTATATTTTTACTGTGTATTTGTTTTCCTTATCTCCATGTTAAGTGTGTTATTATTAATGTGACATTGACATCACAGAATTTTCAGCTAGAATTTCGTTACAATGTAACATTTGTACATTGTAACATTTTATGTCTAACTTCAGAAGCTACGATTTTATCTAAATATGTAGACCGTAACTAACGATCATAAAACCTATATCTCCTGTGAACAATAAACATAGTATTGCGAATAAAATCAGGACGGCTCGTAAAGTCTCACGAAGATTTGTTAATACCCCCATTTAGCTAAGACTTCAAATTTCAAACAGTGCATAGTTTTCAGTAACGCTGAGCGCACACTCGCACATTCTTTCTTTCATCCGTTACTGCGACTGGCAGTTTCATTCACAGCATTTCTTCGCAATATTTCTGCGATGTTGATTTTTCATTCGAAATAGTGGAACGGAATTTGGATGTTCCATTTCATTTTTACTTCTCTGAATCCTTTACGGCTTTTGTTGTGGCCTACCTTATAATAATAGAGTAGATAGAAGTCGATAAAGATCTGGGGAATTTGACGTAAACCCAAGCAAACTTACTATGGGCATTGATGCTACCAGGCTTAAACCCAAACTTAAGCGTCAGACCGAAATGCCCCGGAAACTTAAAGAGACTCAAACTAGGCAGTTTAATTTAAACCACATTTAATTGTGGATTAGAAATTCAGCCGCTATCTAAGTTTAAACCTCAGTACCCACACAACGATAGAAATCAAGTGCTCATTGACATTCAGCGAGAGCGGTGGGAATTGAGAATTTTGTGAAGTTTCCTTCGACGGACTTTTGTCGGAGAGAGTCGTATGATACCGGTGGTGTCCGCACGGTATTGCACGGTGTCTTCAGTGTGCACTGCTACTAAACCGTCACGTAAACGTCTACGGTATATTACATGGAAGTTTAACGTTCGTTGGCAGCGGACGAGGCGAGATAATTAACAAAGTTCACGGGCTTGCTCAGAGTTAATTCCCTTATAGATCGTCAGTTAGCTCTCGTCACTCGCAAGATAGTACGCTGCTTTAAAAGGTCAGCGGAGTTTGTCCTAATTACAGCTTTAAAAGATAATTATATTTTTAATTTTTCGCTTAATTCCGTGTTAAATTACGGTAGCGCTAGTTAGGGCTACGTTCAAAGCATCGCTTTTAAGATAGCACCTTTTAGAATCTGTCGTGATAATTCCGTAATAAATATGACTACACCAACGACGTTTCAATTACAGCATGGTTCTGTTTAGTAAGATTTCAGGGTCAGTAATTCAACTACGTAATTTAGAAACGCTTGGAATTGCACACACACAATTTACGTCAGAAATGATGATATTCGCAGGAGAACCAAAGTTGCCGACATATCCCGAAGAATTGCCAAACTTAAGTGGCAATGGGCAGGGCACATTGCTCGCCGAACGGATGGCCGATGGGGCCGAAGAGTTCTGGAGGCCTCCCACAAGGTGGACCAATAACCTGGTTAAGGTTGCGGGAAGGCGCTGGATGCGAGACGCATGTCCAGCAGTGGACATCTTTCGGCTGAAATGATGATGATGATTTAGAATCGAGGTAATCTAAGAACGAAACAGGATGCCTGTAACCTCTCGTCTCATCTTATAAAACACGTAGATAACCCTAGGCACTGCAAGGTAAAACAATTCAAAACAACAATTTGAAAAATGAATCAATTTCCATTCATATTTAGCAGTCAACGTAAGACAATATTCCAATGCCAGTCTCTGAGCTAAATCCTAATTCAGACAGCGTATCGATTAATGAACTGGCAGTCGAGTCGGTGACCGTTCAGACTAAATCTCCATCGTACCGCAAAGAGCACGTTAAGCCCTGGCTTCTCACAAACTAAGGCATCCCATCAACTTGATATACATAAATAAAATGTTAGAGCGATGACGTCAGAAGAATCGGAACTGGTTAGTACCAGTTTTATAATCTGCTCTTGTTTTGGAGGTCATTTTATATTAAGGAATATTTTGGAGAGATGTATTTATTATTGAAACTGTTTGCACAAGTACAAAGATGGACTTAATGCCTCAGGCATTTTCTACTAGTCGATCCTAGGGTGACCTTGGGTGTGTCAGTTTTGTATAACCGGCGTGCGTGTATGATTAAATGTATGCACGTGAGTGAAGCAAAATAAGCATCTAAGGATCGTAGCACGTTGCGTTCTGTAGTTTCTGCCTGCCCCATGGAAAAAAGGCGTGAGTTTATGTATGTATGTATGTAAACGTTCTATGTACTTTACTGACTTATTTGATACTAGAATATTCTGCGACTGGGTTATAGGAATAAAATAGAACCGTAACACTGTGCTGTTTATTGATATAAAATATATGGAAAACTAAGAAATCGGTGAAAACTCCAGACGAAGACATTCTAGAAGAGCATACAGTGATCTTATTAGTCATCCAAACAGGACAGGTGCATTTGTATAAACGACGTTGAAGCGACGTGACGTTGACTATATTTATTTATATTTATTATTTGCAATATATTCCTTTACGAATAAATCAAGAAAATCGTACCAGAGTCTACATAACCATTTTAAAGATTAGCCTGAAAGTACAGATTTCAAAGTTTGATATGTAAAGCCTGAATTCTGAAACTACTACCCATTATTATTTTTGGGTATTATAATTATTTTATAATTATTACATTATTATTTACCCCTTTATCGTTCAACCTTCCTCATGCTACGCAATATGCGTAGCATGAGGAAGGTTGAACGATAAAGGGGAGACAGACTGACATATTTCATAGGAAAACTGTTTGAACATCTTAATCTGCTTTTCAGTTTAACTTATATTATTATGTTTTATAGAAACGTTTCTAAAGGTTATTATATATTGTTACAAGTACATATTATTTTGTTTATTTCATGCTTAAGCTTATCACTTTATTTTCCTCTAATCCCTTTAATATTAATACGAAAACTAAGCTGGTTTAATACCTTATGAGTTTAGAAGCTATTTTGAGCTTGATAAAGTGGAAAGTTACACTCAATTATATATAGATTATTATGGTATTTACTGTAAAATGCTTGCAATTTTTCCCAAAGCTGAATAGGAGTTTACCAATATGAAAAGTATGCAGGATTTCGCAAACAAAATCGACTATATATAGACTACCAGCTTCTGCCAGCGGCTTCCTCCGAATGAATGTCGAAAATTATCCCAAGGGAACATATTCCCGGGGTGAAATATTTCTATGTGCTATTCCAGAATATATTCTATCTCTGTGCTAAATTTCATCTAGATCCGTTCAGTAGTTTTTGCGTTAAAGTCTAACAAACATACAAACACACTTACAAACTTACGCCATTATAATATTAGTGTTATAAGTAACTAACTTGAAGTATAATCATCATCAACATTTCAGCCGAAAGACATCCACTGCTGAACATAGACCTCCCCGCAATGTCCAAATCAACCAGTCCTGTCGCATCCAGCGGATTCCCAACAAAGTATATAATAATCTATAATAATACCAGCCCACTATATGCCCCACTGTCTGTCCCTTCCCAAACAGAAAAGGGACGCACAAAATGGAGATTGTATGTTTATTTTTCGGGGTCATATTATGGGGTCTAAAACATAAACGACATTCTTACTAAAAGCGTCATTTATATCCCATATATTTATGGCCTTATTTTTATAGAAGTCTTTGTCTCATATGGGGTTTATGCCTATAGGAAGTTGTTTAAGTAACGCTATATATTTAAAAGCTACACGAAATGTTAAGAAAGTAACGCTAAGAATGTGGATTTTTTTCCGGTGATTAGGCAATCATGCTATGCAGTCGGAAGATACATTACATTTACGAGCTTATTTTTGTTTACATTTTTATTTTTGTAATTTTTCTCTCGTGTCACCTGTGCGACATTATGCAACAAAAACCAGCCAAGTGCGAGTCTGACTCGCGCACAGAGGATTCTGTATAAATAGCTATATTTACCAAAATAAATAGGTAACATTACTATCGTTCATAAACAATGAAAGAACCGAACATTGCTCTATCGAAGGGACAATATTTAGTTTGCCGTTCGAAAATTGTTGTCCCAAACATCAATAAACAAATTTTTTACTTGTCCAAGTACATTGTATAGGTTGACTATTACTCATAAACTTGTAACGCCTACTTAGCTGTGATAGTTTTCCTTTTAATTTAATTGTTTAATTATACTACTGTCCTGTTTTTTTTCACATATCCAAAATCTTTAGCTGGAAGGGGAGGGAGACATTTTTTTTTTTAATGAAAAACGTTGCCCCACACTAGGAATTTCTTCCTGTATCGTGGGTGCGTTTACAAACATTTAAACTCACATACATAACACCCAGAGCCGGAAAAACTACCTGTAGGTCATACAAATATTAGTTCCGTGCGGGAATCGAACCCGCGACACGCAGCGCAGCAGTCAATCGCTCAACCACTGCGCCAACCGTGCGCCTACACGTGACTCTAACAAAAAATTGCCATTTAATGCTTAATTTTATGCAAACGCAACCCTGAATCGTAAAATGGTTTTCACAGACCCGTAATATTTTTAATGACCTATCTAACGATACCTCACACCATGGAATAGACGTGTACAGGATTTCTTATTTTTGTTTTCAAAGTTTTATTTTACCACTTTGTCGCCGTGATTCATATGTATATCCATGCCAAATTATACGCTTTTATAATAAACTCCCAAGCCAAGTACAAGATCTAAGACCTAATAAATTCAAATCATTCATTAAACGTAAGTTGTGCCAGAAAGCGTTTTATAACGTTAAAGATTACGTTGAGGACAAAAAGACTTGGGATTGAGCTGCTCCAATTTATATTTTTAGTAACTAAAAGATTATTTACTTTTAAAGTATTATATTATTTTTAATATTGTGAATCTGAAGACTATGTGGGTCATTCCTTTTTATTTGTATTCTATGTTTTCTTAGTTAATTTTAATCATGATCTGGCAGTTTGAGTAATGATTGCGGCCTACCCAAATGTCCTTTCTTTGCTATCGTTAGTCTAATCGTTGAGCTCTTTAAATTCTGAGTTGCGCTGCACGGTTACTGACAAATGCGTGCACTGACTGGACAAGTCCACTCAACCTATCTGGCTTTTTCCTCAAAATTACTATTTCAGACACAAATCTACATGGTCTTCACATGATCTGACCAAGATTTTGTCTGGACTTTAAAAGAGACTGTGACCTCTGTGTTTGTTTCAGCCTTCCTTCTCAGAGAATTCAGATAGGAAACGCCGACTCAACTAGTTTAAAAAATATGATTGATGTGTAAAAGTGTTTGTACAAACTAACTTACCGAGATAAAATCATTTATCAAAACTATTAAGTTACCTACTTTCAAGAAATCCACACTGCACTAAAACTCGAACTTGCGTCATAAAGTTTTCTGCACTAAGACAAATAAAAGTTAAAATGTCTCATCACCCCGATGAATAGTTTAAATGGATTCAAGTTAAAACTTCTTAATGAAATTAAACGTTCCATTGCCAGTGATAAAACTTTTAAAATTAAAAATTCTAAAGTTTTAACTATTAATGAATTAACTATTAGTTTTAAAGAAAAGTAAAAGCATTAGCTAAAATGCTGTTTCATTTTGATTATAAACAATAATTTTATTCTTCAAAGAGTTGCGAGAAGACTCGTGGGTATTGCTTTATAAGTAGATATTTTATAAAAGTTTTAACAATGATTATTAAAATATCTGACTTCTTGTAAAGTCTCTGAAGGGTATAAGGAGGCGTATAGGTATGACTAAAAATGCAATGTTCCAATTGCAGAAAATACGGAGAGACCGAAATATTTCACGTAAGACGAAAGTAAATTGGTCAATTCCCTAGTGTTCTCAATCTTCAGTTACGGGGCCAAAACGTGGACTTTAAAGAAAGCTGACTGTGACCGCATATATGCGTTTGAGATGTGGTGCTGGACAAAGATGATGCAAATCCCTTGGACCGCCTTTTGCACCAACGACTCCATTCTCCGTGACCTGAATATCATGATCAGACTGTCCACAATCTGCCTTCGTAGCATATTGGAGTTCTTTGGTCACATCGCTAGAAAGGATGGCACAACCTAGAACAGCTGATGGTTACTGGCAAGATTGAAGGGAAACGTCCTAGAGGTCGCAGTTCAATAAGATGGTCAGACCAAGTCCGCACATCGTTGAACATCAAACACACGAAGCTCTCCACGATGCAAAAGACAGGCATGAATGGCGTAAATTAGTGAAGGAAAAGTTTTTTCCACGACAAAAGGGGAATCACGACCCACAGTAATGAGAAACACGACGCGAGGAGGGTGTATAGTCTCAGTTCTTAACTGTCGATGGCATACAATGTTCGATTCAATCATAATGATACTACTAACTTTCCACGTACGACTATATTTAGCAACTGACTTATCTACAATAACGAAGACGTAGCTTTGGAAGGCCTCCCTCTAGGTGGAGCGACGACCTGGTCAAGGCTGCGGGCGTCCGGTGAAGGCGAAACGCACAGGACCGATCAGTGTGGCGACGCTTGGGGGAGGCCTATGTCCAGCAGTGGACGTCTTTCGGCCAAAATGATGATGATATCTACAATTTCAATACATATTTGGCAAACTTTATTTAGCATACTATGAGTGAACTCATAATTTAGGTACACGATTCTATTTAGCAGTTTTCTATACATAAGAAAAACTAAAAATGTTTCCCGTTTCTATTTTTTTTAAAGAAACCGCCAACATACTTATTATTTGTCTAGCCTTTTTTAACAATGTTAAGCAGCTCAACAAAGACACTGCAAAATAAACTCCCAGTAAAAATGCAAATAAAAGCGAATACCCAAGTATGATAAGTGAAGGTCTATATAATTGCTTCGCTGTCACTCGTAGGAAACCTAGAGAGAATGCACTTTTATTACTGTTCCTCGAAAGTGGGTCAGGACGGGAATAAAACCCCGGGTAACTTCGCTATCCTGTGTATATTGCCAATGATTTATATTATACTCCTTCGCAAAGAGATGCGGAAATAGCCATTGTTATTTACAAAAAATATGGCGGCAAATTATCGTGGAACGACGGTGTAAAGTTTGAGTGTGTTTAAAGAGGCATCTGGTTTCAGTAGACGGAGGAATTGAGATGTTTGTCAGTTTAATTGGATTGAAATGTAATTTTAACGAACACATAATGCTATTGTGATGAAGCCATCAACTGTAGAAGATTTTGACATTGTCAAGACTAAAAGTTATTAAAAATATCCGATGAAACGTAAGTAGTATGTTATAATTAAAAAAGTTCTGGAATGGCGACCGTGAACCGGAAGACGGTCCGTTGGAAGGCCTCTCTCTAGGTGGACCGATGACCTGGTTAAGGATGCGGAAATGCGGCGACGCCTGGGGGAGGCCTATGTCCAGCAGTGGACGTTTTTCGGCAAATGATGATGATGTTACAATTACGAATCATCTTCCTGCCATTATTCCATGTTATTTGGCATTGGAATATGGTTTCTTCTTTCATTCTGACCTAACAAATGTCACGCTTTTTATCTATTATCACTGAGGATTTTAACCTGACTACGGCGAATCCAAAAGGAAGGGTTATGATTTTAGCAGTCTATGTATGTTTTTATTTACGCATGTTCGTCCGTAGCGCCTAAACTATTAATCCGATTTTGATGAATAAGGTGTCAATCGATTCGTTATTGTGGTCCGGGTAACATAAGCTAAAATGTATCCGTAGTCGGGTTACATCATTATCATCACTTCAGCTGAAAGAAGTCCACAGCTGGCCATAGGGGTTACAGTTTTGAATAAACTTTTTGTAATTATTTTTCATACAATACATCCATCTTTTTTTTGTTTTTCCTTTTCTTTAAACTTAAACATTTTTTTCTATAAGTTAAAAAAAATAGTTATAGTTATTGAACATTATAGGACATGTATTTTGAAGGTGCTAAGTATCGACATAATATATCTAGTAAGAATCAGAAGGCTGTCATTATGTACTAAAATACATTTATTTTGTACAAATAGCCATTTAAATAACAAATTGGTAAGATACCCTGAGACTGACTTTCACCAAAGACACATTTAATAACCTCAAAATACCCAGAATGTCCTCTAAACAAATCTTAATCACCCAGAAAAAGCCACAGTCATGTATAGGCAATTAATCTCGGTACCAATGGTTGCACAAAAAGCAACCTAACACACTAAATGTAATAAATCTTCGAGCTGAGGGTAAAAGGCTTCGATTGCATAATTGAGAATAGAGATTAAAATCGTCTGGCAAGTTTTTGCTACTTATCCTACTTATTGTCATATGCATTGCTTGGAATGATACTTTTTATCATGAGGCCTGATTACAGCTCAATCATCTTGAGTAGGTTCTTACCATTGTGACCGTGATTTTGACTAGAAGCAATTGATTTTTAAGAGCACGCAGAATTATTATTGTAAAATTATCTACCATTTCAGTTCTATTTAGAGCAGTCTGACGGCATGGCAGCCCGTCACAGACAAAAAACACATTCGCTGTCTAATACCGGTCTGGAACACTCCAAGAAATTCCAGGCCTCTATGTTCAAATCACGGAAATGCATTTGGAATATGAGCAGGAGGCGAATCCGCTACCTGCTTGGGGCCTTTACTGGCCACTTTGGAACCAACGACATGCTCATGAAGATGGGTCTAACCGCGACACCCATATGCAGGTTGTGCGGGGAACATACGGAACGCATGGAGCACCTTCTGTGCACATGCGATGCACTGGCTGGTAAGCGAATGAGTCTTTTAGGGATAGACTATCGTTGCAAAACTCATGAAGATAGTTTTCAACTAGATTGAGGAGGTGTAGCCTATCTAGGGGACCACAAAAGATCTCAATGGGTCGAAGTGTCCAAGTTATTTCTGAGCCCCTCCACAAGACAAAATAAGATGCCCTTTGAATATTTTTTTTTAGTTTGTAGTTTCTGTGAAACGTGCAGATAAATTAAATATTACTTTCACGTCATTGCACTTAATAATTTGAACCCATGACCTCGAGTACGAGAGGTGAGATTATTACCCACACTACACTTATTTCCTCTGTAAATAATAGATGAGCAAAAAGTGCCCTCTGGGGACTTTTAATTATTAATTAGGTTTCATTAGTTCTTACACTTTATTATTAGCTTTAAAAAAAACTATATACAAGAGACTTCTTTAGCTATTTTGATTGCATCACTTTTTCATTTATTGCCTCTGGGCAAGTGATGCTTTTGTGAGAATCCGAACTTAATATTTTACATAGATGCGATAGTAACTCTGTTTGTTGCGATATCACTAGCCTATTTTTTATATTGCGCCATATTATTGTAGGAGTGTGGGCTGCCTTGCTTGAGAAATTATTAGTTCACCTTACAAATTTCCACGCCACTTTCCATCCTTTTAAGGATGATTTCAGGGACAAAAACTATCATAAATCGTTTCCAGGACTAACTATCGGCATACCAAATTTCATCTAAATTGGTTCAGTGGTTTAGGCGTGAAAAGGTAATATTTTCCTAACTCCAAATTCTCAATTAAACTAAACTATTATTTAAACAATTAAAGTAAACTATTGCGTTAAATCAACTAGCAATGTAAAAAACAAGTATCTTCAAACATTTATTGATGCATAAAAACTTAACTTGGCAGTTTTAAAAACACCTTACGTCAGTACCCTAAAAATACAAAGCGTGTTACAAAAAATACACCGTTATGAATAAAGTTGCGCTTTTAAAGCCTCGTGGCCTCACTAATGAGAAACTTCGTGAACTAAAACAATAATTAAGAAACTCTAGCACGACTCACACAATGGCTGAAAATATTTTTCTGGATGAATTTTGTTTAAAAACTTGGAGCACTACTCAGCCGCCATTAATTTAATTTTTCAATGAGACGTAAATTGTATGAAGTTTATACCTGTAGGTACTTTAAGTTATTAGGGTATAAATATCGCATATGCAGTAGAAATGCGCTCCTTGCGGAGTATGTGTGGTGTAACTTTAAATGATAGATTGAGGAATGAGGTAATAAGACAACGTTGTGGTTTAAAAGAAGATGTAGTGACTAAAATTGAAAAGAATATGTTAAGATGGTTTGGCCATGTTGAGAGGATGAATGAAAGGCGACTAACGAAAGGTATTTACAAGGCAGACGTGAATGGAAACGCCGGGAGGGGACGCCCTAGAAAGACATATATAGACCTTATAGGTGATGTTCTTCAGAAAGGCCAAGTGCGCAGTACCCATAACCGGCGTGTGTGTATGACTAGATGTATGAATGTGTGTGAAGCAAAAGAAGTATGTAAGGATCGTAGCAGGTGGCGTTTTGTAGTTTCTGCCTACCCCCATGGGAAAAAGGCGTGAGTTTATGTATGTATGTAAATATCGCATATTAAATAAAGGATGGCCATAACGAAACAAACATTTGTATGACGTACAGATAGTTGTTCCAGTCTGGTTGTTTGTGTATGTTAGTTCATTTGTTTGTAAATGCACCCACGATACAGGAGAAATTACTAGCGTGGGGCAAAGATTTAGAAAAATAAAAAAGAGCCTTATTCGAGGTAGCTCAAGAAAAGAATACCTGGAAGGATTAAGGGCAGACTGTTGCCGGGTCGCGCATAAATTTGAAAGAGAGTTACCGCGGCTCTGGCACAATCAACTGAAAGAACACGGGTGGGTTTTAGTCAGTAAAAGTCAGATACGCCTTCCCGCGCACGTGGTGCTAGGCAACTGGGCTTATCCCAGTTGTAAACGACCCTTTGTGCCTATTGGCCTTGTTTGTTCTGTCTCCTGCTTGTTATGGAGGGAAGTGAAAATATATATTTTTTCCCTACTCCTCCGTTATTCTTTTCTGATTAACTTCGTTGCGGGATCCAAGACAGTTAAATTCATTCTCCGGGACTTCATCGAGCTTCATTGCCTCGGCGCTTTTCTGGTGGTCGCCACTGATGATTCTGGCTTTCGGGAGTTGCAGTGGTTTGGGAATAGTGCGGTGGGATTGTCACAAAATGAGACACGCCTTCCCGTTTCACTCAGAGCGGGAAAAGTCATAGGATGATATACAACCCAAAAAAAAATCCTTTACCGAGCAGTGAGATAATCATGAATATAAATTAAAACATGTTTATTCAATTACATAAAGCATTAACATGTGATATGGAGATCACCTTTTAAGCAAGAAGATGCTTGTGTTAGGTGACTCCGCTCTTCCACTTAACACTATACAGAGTATGCAATTGAAAACAGAATCACACTTATATTATAAAGGCGAAAGTTTGTGAGTGTGTGTGCGTGTGTTTATATGTTTGCTACTTCTTCACCTACAAACGGCTGGACGGATCTAGATAAAATTTGGCACAGATATAGATTATAGTCTGGAGTAGCACATAGGATACTTTTACGGCGAAAATTGGTTTCCTTGGGATAATTTTCGACATTCACGAGGGCGAAGCCACTTGCAGTAGCTAGTAACAAAATAAAAGAAAAGAAAATACAAGAAGGAGCGTGCTTGTAATTAAAATAATCTAAATAAATAAAGTTAATATAGATAAATACAAAAATAATCCCAATAATTTTCGTTCGTTCGGAACGGTGATTATGGCAATATCTTTCAATAAAATTACCCAACAGATGTTTTATTTCCCGGCAAATAAGTATAAAAAGATGAAGAATATTTCCTAAACACAAAAGCTAGGATAATCTCAAAAAAGTTATTTACATAACACCATCACATTTTCATCTCGAAAAGCGTAGAATTTCACTTCTCTTTGCATTTTATTTTGACACAAAAGTAACAAAGGAAAGTTGAATGTTCCGTCCGACCTTCCCACAATGCAGCTCCATTTAAATTTGTGGTTTAATAAAGTTATATAAAGTACTAAAAGTTAAATAAAAAGGTATTTAACACAATGAAATTTGCATCAAAAGTTAATTTGGTAGAATGCACATTTTTGTTCACCTTAATTAAAGGTAGAAATAATTGGAGGAAATTGTCATGTTCTGCTTAGAACTATGCGATTGGCACTCTATTGCAATACCGCTCAAGATCAATTGAACTGCTGTGAGTTCTATTATCGGGAAACGGGCGAATGTAAATAGGCTATTTGTCACTTGCAACCGAGTCTCGCCCTGGGAACGATTAAGTGGTGCTATTATAAACTGGTTGGAATAAAGTTTTTGCTTCTGTAATTGGGTTAGCGGAAAGTTTTCATGTTTTGTACCTTTGTTTGGATTTATTTTGTGATCTACGTTATAAATAACGAAACGCAAATTATGTTGTCTTTTTTTAGAACTTTTATTTCACTAGGCTTACAAAAATAATTCTTGCTGATTTTGGACCAAAAGTTTGGTCAGAAAAATTTAATTTTAATTCAGCTCTATTTCTACAAATATAATAAAATACAATTCTCCATATTACCTTTCTCTTACGACGTCAAATATTTGCAGTTCTGCAAATACAACTAAACAAGGCAATTGAGTCTAGAAAACTGGTGTTATGTGTCAAGTCATAAGTGCAACAGAACTAGCTACATTGTTGCAATACCATCTTTACCACCTAGGTAATAAGATTGGAAGGTGTGTGGCACGTGTTATCTCTATAGTTTTAAAAGAACATGCACCAATGTTCTACCGTGCAGGTTTTCTCGCAATATAAACGTGTGATTGTCCTCTTTCTTTGCATTTTAGCACAAATGTCCTTTGTGACCTACACTGTGAACACAACGAGTTCAACACCATTTTCCTTGCAACATTACCCGGGTGAACTTATTTATAGTTCAACAGTTTATAAAGAACGCAAATAAAATTTGTCTTGCGATTACGACTGGGTAGGTCAACGTCGCTCAAAATCTTCTATTTCATCTATCAAGAAAAAAAAACTTCTTTATTTCAATCCTATTTTTACACAGTTAAATAATATTCATTATATATATTACAGCAGTGCATTATATGTAACTTGTCTCAACTGATGTAATTGGCCTTTGGCCGTAAAATTAATAAACAATGGGTCTTTGATCTGATATTACTTGCTAGGGGCAAAAAAATTGTTTCCACGACCTTCTCCGTTTTTCTTCAGCCTCGTTAATTTACTAAAACGAAACCCCTTAGGGCAAAATGAAACATCATAAATAATTAAATTAATTATTTTTAACCGCCAAAGAAATCGTAAGGGTGAGCATACACTGGAGTGTTATCATTTATACTCAGGCCAAGATGAAGGTACAATATTTACAACAAATCACTGACATCTCAATCAGCTGACTGCAGGATATTATGTTCGCTCTAATATAATCTTCTAGTCCTATGACCTTGGATATTTTATTTTCTCAAACTATCTGTCATCTGTACTAACGCAGTTAAATCGAAGTTCAACAGATACAACATTCTGTATCGAATTCATTTTATTTTTTTTGTTGAGTAGAGAGTTGTTCTAAAACAAAGCTGTTTTACTTTGTTAGTAAACATTATATCTTCTAAATGGCTGGAAAGTATAAGTAAAATGACGTGGTTCTGCGAATCTTCGCTCTTCAACAAAACAGCTTATCTAGTGAGCATTTAGTTACTTCATTTATATCATTTGGAAAGTAAAGTTAAATCAGATTAGTATCGTTCAAAAAATCCTAATATAAAAATAAAGTATTGTAAATGTATACTTCCCATGAGTCACAGTACGTGGGACACTCAGAAAGTTTTGCGAAACTAAAAAAAATTGTTCTATACGTACATATATTTTTATTAAATATTTTCAAAGTACTTTCCACCAGCCTCTATACAAAGATTCATGCGCCTAAACCAGTTTTCAAAACACTTTTTCCAGTCCGCCGCAGACACCTCGTTTACAGCCTGCTCGAACGCAGCCAGCGCATCTTCCGGCGACGAAAATTGTATCCCTTTGAGCTGATTTTTTATTTTTGGGAATAAAAAGAAGTCACACGGTGCTAGATCAGGGCTGTAAGGAGGGTGACCCAGGAGTTTGACTGGCGTGCTGTCCAGGAAGTCCCTCGTTTTGAGTGCGGTGTGCACAGGTGCATTGTCGTGGTGGAGCAGTAGCCCGCGGAGCCCTGTGTTTGGTCGCTTGTTGCTTATAACAGAGAAAACTTCTGGCAAACATTTGGTAGTATACCATTCGGCATTAATGCTTCTTTGATCCCGTAAGGGAATTGATACCAAGTGACCAGTCAAATTAAAAAAGCTAGCGATCAAAATCTTACCCCCGCTTCTAGATCGCTTCACTTTGGTAGGCGTTGGCTCATTTTGAAACACCCAAACAGTCGACTGGCGCTTGGTTTCTGGGTCGTATTGATAAATCCAGGACTCATCACCTGTAACGATGTCGTAAACACGCCGAGACGAGCCTGCTTCAAATTTGTTAAGCATATCACGGCACCATTCCACCCGGGCCTGCTTCTGAGCATCGGTGAGGTTGTGCGGCACCCAGCGTGATACTATCCTCCTCACGCGAAGATGGCTGTGTAGAATCTCGTGAACGCTTCCCGATCCAATCTTCAATATGTGTTGAATCTCCTGATATGTAATTCGCCTATTGTCTTGGATTAAATTTTTCACTGCTAGCACGTTTTCTTCGGTAACAGCCGTCAAAGGGCGACCGCTTCTTTCGTCATCCCCCAAAGTTGGTCGACCGCGCTTGAATTCGTTATACCAACGATACACGGTTGCCTTGGAAGGGCTTTCATCCATGAATGCCATTTGAAGTCTATCGTACGATTCATCCGGTTTCAGGCGACACTTGAAATCGTATAAAATCATAGCTCTAAAATGTTCCCGGCGCAGATCCATATTTCAGTGAGACACAATACTTTGAATTAACTCGCAAAAAATGTGGAGGGAAATTTTGAAATTGGAACTTACTTATTTTTACTTATAAATAATCATATTTTCGAAAAACATTATAACTGGCCAGTCTCCCATATATAAAAACTTTTTTTCGCAATACTTTCTGAGGGGCCTGGTACTTGTCACTGATGGATGTATTGTTAAAAAATGGCTTATTTGTAAAACTGCATACATGCTAAACATAAACTTACGCATTATACCCATGTGGGTAGGCATCTGATCATGCCTGCAAGATTTTTGTGAATACTCGAACTTTTTGAAGAACATCACTTACAAGGTATTATTTTTTAACTGTCTGAAGGCTCGCGTTTGACCACTTTCTCACTTTATTAGCTTCACCGTCGACCACATCACAGCTGGTAAGCACGCTGTAGATATGAAGTTACAAAAAATTTCATCGTATTGATCGAGCGCCGCTTCTTTTTGTTATAAGGAAATATAATTCACTGTCACAGAATTGAGTATAAGAGTGGTGCGATGGTTTGTTACAAGTAGATGTGTAAAGACCTTTATTTGAAAAGTTCCTCTCTGAATTATTTACGGTGAAGACTAATTAACTACCGTCTTTTACATAAACAGTTTTCCTTATGTGTTCTTAAAAAAGCGGCTCAAGATAGTCTCTTGAGCCGCTTAAGTTAGATGAGTTTCTTGGTTCTTATAACAGAAATTGAACCTTGGTACTAGACAGAAATTCGTTGTATATTTTTTTATGGAAGCGATGTTATTTTTTTTTTTTATTTGAACTTTATTGTAAACCAGGATAATAGCAAAATTGCTGTAGATATTTTTACATAAGTATAATTTTATAGTTGTTAATACATAGGCATAATTACACTTATACACAATAGCACGACAAAATCGATATTTTCAGTCTTGCAAGCTCCTCAATCTTTTTGTGATTAGGAATACGCTGATTACTGCATCAATGAAAAATCAAAGGCAAACTGCCTTTTCATTGATGCAGTAATAGGGGCAGTATACTAAAAAATTAATTCTTGCCACAATTATAATTATCATGTCAAAAAGTTTACCAAACGAAACCTAAACCTGTGCTGGCGCTGCCGCTGCCGCTGCGGCTGCAGAGAACCTCAAGTGGCGGAAATATTATAACCTCATCGGTAGTTATATTTTCGAGCCGTTTGGGGTTGAAACTCTTGGTCCGTGGAGTCCGAGTGCTCACGGTTTGTTTAAAGATCTTACCAAACGCCTAGTTGACGCTTTGCGTGACCCAAGGGCTGGCTTTTACCTTGGTCAGAGCATTACCACATTGTATGGCAATGCTATACAATATAGCAATGCTGCCAGCCTTTTGGATAAATTACCAGTGGACAACGATGTTGAGGCATTTTTCGACGCCATATTTTAGTTTTTAGTATATTTTTTAGGTTTAGTTAGTGAGTAGTTTTTGGTTAAAGTATATATGTTTGTAGTCTTAGTTATTTAAGTATTTTTTTTTACACTGTATATACTTTTATCTATGTAAATAAACTTTTTTTGACCGTTGGAAACCTTCAAATGAAACCTATATTCGGACGAAAATCACACAAATTATTTTGTATTTTAAAACTTCTCAAACTATAACCAAGCAAAATTAATTAACGTTGTACCTATCTCTTTTAAACAATATACAAGAAAATCTCTCACACTATTTCAAATTCTACATTTTTAACAACATACAAATTTTCAATTCTCAGAGCGCTCATTTTATAAGAGTTAGGTAGAGCGGCAAGCTTGCGTCACGTGCATCCGTTCCATCTCTACGTAGAGTATGACTCTACCCAACTCTACCCGTGAAAAGAATATCTGTAAAGAGTGCATTTGTGCGTAAAACGAGAATCTACCGGGACTATTAAGGTTCGTTGCAGGTGTACTTTAAATAAGTTTGTAATTTTTAAATTTAATTGTATTTTTATCTTTTTAGACTTATTACATGGAAATATTTCTGCCGCTAAGCAGCGTTGTTTCGGTTTGAGGGTTCGGGTTACTGATTCAACGTACAACGGGACATTTGTGGTTTATTATTATATTTTATAGTAGGTACTTTAGTAGCAGATTTCCTGGCTTCTGACAATCCGTAACGACTGTCAAAGATCTAAATACTACTACTGCCGGGATCAACATTTCGAGGCCCAGAAGAACTTCTGTATGTCATAACGGTCCCCCATCCACGGAGCGACCTCGGCAAGCGTTGCTTATCCTGCAAGATCGACCCGTGCGTCTACTATTATTAAGCCACGAGCTACACTTTTTTTTTTTATAAGTGGCGTCTCTCATTTTAATCATACGAATTACTATCTGCTTAACTGGTCTTCCCTGGCAAAACTAAACTATAGGCTCCAGCCAGGCACAAACTGCTTAACCTAAGTGACCACGCTGAGGGCTACCTCCTATTGGGTCGAACTTCGGCTCAGGGCGTCGCTGGGGAGACAGCAAAGACTGGATCGTGATTAAGTGATCCTACCATCCATTCGGAAAATACCTAATTGGAGAAGAATGGACAAGTCTCCTCTTATTCGACTTCCTATTCCATAAAATCTTCATTTGCCAACTGGACCATGGTTAGACAACAGTTAATAGCTATTGATAAGGTCCACTATCCAGCAAAAGCTATAAAGCTATTGTTATAAACGAGCTACGAATATAACGACATCATAACACCTTTACGACGTACTGTAATAATGTGTTACGGGCACATTAAATGCATTGCTATAAATATAGTAAGCTATTAAATACTTAAATAGGTTTAATGACTAAGTACTTGAAGGGGAGAATTAATTATTACTTGCAAAATTTCAGTGAATGCGTTCAAAATTCGCATCCTTAACAAATATGCGAGTAAATATCGGATTCGATATCCAAATTACCCGAAAACGTTTTCAGAATACAAAAAAAACCCCTGGGGTAAGCTTAATTCCACAATTTGCTTTTCCGAATTTACTAAATATCTGATACTGAAAACATCATGTATAGTTCGTATAAAGCGACGGAATAAAAGTAAATGTATGCAAAGTAGTTGTGAATGAACCGGCAAGAAAAATACGTTATGGTAATAGAGAAGGTTTTCAAGCATTTGTATTTTTATATTTTTCTTTCATTCTTTTCATTAGATGCATGTCGTCGTGGCAGTGGTTTATGGGCCTAATTTTTAAGTACGTTGTTAAATCGAAATTTAAGAGAACATGTGAAATACTTAAAACCTTTTAAAAGAACAATTAAATAGGAAAGAAGTACATAACATAACACCACGCCAGTATTCCCCTGAGGGCTGGGCAGTGCACCACACCCCCCACACCCACATTACACACACCACCCACCCACATTATTTAAGAAACCAAACCAAACTAGTAAAAAAAAGTTCTTAATTAATTTGTCCGAAAATGAAGGAGCAGATACTACAGAAAATATTGTTTTCAAAAAATCGCACTATATCATTTGTTCCAGGCATAATTACGAGTATTTTTAGAATATGGTATATACTCGTACATAAAAAAAACTTGGGTAAAAATCTACAGAGAAAGAAGCATACGAATATTTTCAATACGTGTTTAATAGTAAAGTAAAATTAAAGTTCCTTATTACAATTAAATATGCTTCATATAACATTGACCCTTCGATTATGTTGACAACGTGTGCGGTCGGGGGATCACCGTCAGGAACGAAGTTTCACACGCCTTTTCTTCAACTCCAAATGAAATTAGATTTGGATTTTCGAAACGAACAATGGAAGTATATTCGAATGTCACATTGACTAGCAAATGATTGAAACAAGTATCGCGCCAGCGATTGACGATAATATCCGAACTAAGCCGGTCGGATCTGAACATATTAAAATCACACTTTTACATAACAGTTTTCCCTTACGTGACGATTTCTACCAGGCAACTACTAAGCAAGCAGCATTAAGGAACTTAGTTCCAAAAAGAGAACATATATCAAATAAAAAATAAGAGAAATAATAACTTAAACCAATGTCACATTTACCTTTTTAAACATACAATCACAAAGACGTATATGCCAGTCGAAAAGGAACAAAAAAGTCTAGAGTAAAAGAGACTTAATGCAAAAATTCCTCTCAGGACTTGGTTCATAAGATTTGTGAGTATTACGTACGTGTAGTAACTTAGGTATTTCACCCTCACAAACCTACTTTACTTCTTTGAATACAGGGACTGAAATATTACTGCTAGTAATAAAAAATGTTGGTTTATTTAATTATTTATAAATATGGAGAGGAATTAGGTACAGCACTCATGTGTTTTGCGATTAAAAATACGCTGGAAAACTTTTATTTAACTTAATTACTTACATAGTAATATTTTATGAATCGTAATTTGGTAACCAAAGTTGCAAATAAATATATATAATTATATTTTCAAAACTATACAAATGCTGAAAAATATTTATGTACCCAGAACCTAAATTACGCAGAGAAAGTCATCTATTCTTTTCTAAAAATACACGGTTAAACCACTTCCCCATTGCATTTTACAGAGTTTCTCATGCCAAGGTTTTGAATAAAGGCGGGGACATTTTCCTGCGCTTTGTAGGAACATTTCCGCAGCATCTCTCTGACAGAGCAAACGTTTGCACTCCCCGTGTCGATAAAAATACGGAGAATTTAATACGGTAGAATAATATTTTTCTTCAACCATGTTTGGTGTAAGTTTCAAAGATGTGGAAGTATTTTTGAGGTAGAGACCATTTTTGAGACGAAGATTTCATAATAGTTGGCTGGAATATGCTTATTCAATTTGCCCAGCCTTTTCCAGTTTCGGGTTCGAATGCAGCTTAATCTTACTTAAGAATATTATAAAGACGAAATTTTGTGGGAGTGTGTGTCTGTTTTTATGTTTGTTACTTCTTCGCGCTCAAACGGCTGGACGGATATGGATGAAATTTGGCACAGAGATTGATTACTTTTCATCCCGTTATAATCTTCAGGAGCTAGTACCACATATTTTAGGTACGGAGCTACTGAAGAAATAATATACTTCTTAATTTTCTATACCTGTACGTTTATTTTGCTAATGGTCTTTTAACTACCCAATAGGGATGTTTCTCGGGTAGCAAAATGATAATTCAAAAATTATTTATTTGCCAACATAGGTAGGGGTAAAGATGTTATACATGTTTTTTAATGTTCTCCATGCTCTGCCGTCATACGGGCATGCAAAATCTTACATATAAATTACAACCTAGTATCAAAATACAATAAATATTCAATATCAAGCCGAATAACAATAAATATTACAAAAGTTTAGTCCGTCAGTGAGACTATCAAATAATATTGGACCAGTATTTTTGCTTTATTAAATAAATAAAAAACTGACAAAGATAAAGCACATCAGGGCAAGGGACGTCACTTGTGACTTCACTTTGTCAGTATAAAGAGTAGCACACCGTGTTGTCACACGATATTTCAACGCAACGTATCGTCACAAGTATCGTCGTATTTTTTGTTTACGTGGCAAAAGAAAAATACTTGTCCAATATTTTAAGGTTATCTAACTGACGGACTAAATAGATATTTTTTGTCAACTACCCTATTCTGACACCCAAAACAAACCCACTTCTGACTTAATTATGAGTCGAGAAAAATAAAATAAACGAATTGTCATTTCAGCCAACTGCAGCGAATAAACGGAATAATAAAACAGAATCGGTAGTTAATATTTAACGATACCCGGATAGCAGAACAGAAGACAATTAAGACATAACAGGAACTAGCCAAACTTATATAATAAATAAAACAAGGGCAAGAGAGAACGTAAAAGCTAGATAAACGGCGTTTATTGAAAACCGATACTGTATCGATAAAAGCTGGCGTTGACGACTTAACGTTCTTACATGGGCACGTAATAAATATACTGTTTTTATTGAAACTGGGCAATGGGTAATCTCTTTTTCAAATCTAATTTCGATCTTAGTCCAATTAATTTCAAAAATGTTTGCAGACCGAAGCGAAACCGCGACGCGATCGGCTATCTTCGTGAGTGGTGATGTGCACGAGACATTAAAAATGCCGAATTAATTTAAAGGTGTACCTTTGTTAACAAATGTTCCGATGGCTGTATCTTTACTTTTCATATCTATGCATATACGAGGTATATACTTCACAAAATAAGTGTCTTAATGTGCAAAACCTGAACAGAGACATTCACAAAACTGTACCTTACCCAATGATATTCAAATAAACAGATATGTTATAAGCGCGCGCATTGTGAAGACTCGAATAGGAGACAATTGTAGCCTTTAGTCTTTAGTTTATGCCACGCATGGCAGAGAGCGATACGCTTTGTTGAAACAAAAACAAAATTAAAAAATTGCCATCGTGAGTATTTAGAAAGTGTACCAATTATAATACCAAATTACGTAAAACAGAAAGGATCTCATAACATATGTAAGTACGCAATACACCTCAATTTACTAATTTATTTCAATGTTTTTTTCCTAATTTCTGATATTTGGAGGTTACAAAAAGAAAAAAAACATTGGTGGTCAGAATAATGTTTGTTTACATTCACACGCAAGTGGCAAACACTAGCTGTCTCTTTTTTCTTGTCGGTTTTATCAAGCCATCCCTTTCGATTTGTAGTGAAATGTCAGATGAATGAAAAGTGTGTATGTGTGCTGCCGCTGCTGCGCGGACCACTTTTTTCAATTGTTTTGTGAGTGTATAACGTATCTGTTTATTTGAATATCATTGACCTTACCTCTATATTTACGCAATAATAAACTCCTAATACCCTCATTTTTCTTACAAAAGACCCCGTGATTATCTTCTATAAATCGCTTAGATTAGATCATAAAGGATCTCAATTTCTGCCTAATTACGACGCAGAGGATAACGTAGTTCGCCGATTTTAAGATCCTATTCCAATAATGACGGTGAAATGGAGATTAATTAATGTAATCCCGCTTCTATTCGAAACAAATTTTAATTATTAGTGTATTTTAGATAATGAAGAACTAAAATTTTAGTACTTACCTACGCAGTACCTTTAATAGGTTCCTTTGAAATTATTTCGCGTTGTTGGAGATTAAAATCTTTCAATGAAAAGTTTTTACTTAGAAAAAGAGATCGTATCGTGATTGAGATAGCAGGTAATATCTACACCTTTTTAAAGTACAAGATGGCATCCACTTTATATACATATAAATATATATTGAAATAATTTATTTTATTTTGTTGATATTATTTTAATATGGTCTTAGTATAATAGAATAATAAGATAACTGTACATATTGGACATTTAGGGTTCCGTACCCAAATGGCAAAAACGGTACCCTATTACTAAGACTCCACGTTCCATCTGTCTGTCTGCCCGTCTGTCAACAGGCTATATCTCATGGACCGTGATAGCTCGACGCGCGACGTTTGAAATTTTCACAGATGATATATTTCTGTTGCTGCTATAACAAAAAATAGTAAAAATAAAATAAAATAAATATTTAAGTGGATCTCCCATACAATAAACGTGTATTTTTTGCCGTTTTTGCGATAATGGTACGGTACCCTTCGTGCGCGAGTCCGACTCGCACTTTGGCAGTTTTGTTTATTTATACCATAATCCCGCTCTTGACCTCAATCTGGCCTGATGGTGAGCGATGGATAAAGTCTATGATGTAGGCAACACAGATATGCCAGAACAGAGGTATTAACCGATAAAAAGAACACCAAAAACAAACTCTAGGTACAAAATTCTCACAAAATCATAACTGAGACCTAAAACCAAGCAGAAATCTTTTTGAAAATAGAATCTTTGTAGCCACCTTTCACTAACTATGTAGATATATTTATCTTTTCCATCCACAAAACGCTATCCACTAGACAAAATGAAGTGCTAATAAGATCTCCACCACAAGTGTTACGGTTTCTCAAGTGCACAACACTAAAATCGTGTCGATACCCACTTAGACGGTTTACGCTCGACCCAATTCTTGACACTTACCCGTGAAACTTTATACTTGGGACGTAATTACCGATAATAGTGATGGGTATCAATGTATTAGTTAGTTTACTGATATTAGAACGCAGATATTGTTAATCTGAATTACGTAGAAAGCCGATGTCTCTTAGCTGACATTATGGTAGAATGATGCCCACCAATTATGATAGTATTCAATCTGTGCCCTACTTCCTACTTAAACCATATTATAAATGTGACAGTTTGTAGGTATCTTTGTGTTTCAATCGCGCAAAAACGGCTGACCGGAATTGGATGAGATATTGCACACAGAGAGTTCATAACCTGTATTAACTCATAAGATACTTGACATCTCGGCATTTTATTGAGATACTAGCTGACCCGGCAAACTTTGTTTTGCCATAAAAAGACCAAACTTTTATCTACCCTACCCTACCCTACCCTACCCTACACTACCCTACTCTACCCTACCTAACCTACCATACCCTACCCTGCCCTACCCTACCCTACACTACCCTACCCTACCCTACCCTACCCTACCCTACCCTACCCTACCCTACCCTACCCTACCCGACCCTACACTACCCTACCCTACACTACCCTACCCTACCCTAACCTACCCTAACCTACCCGACCCTACACTACCCTACAATACTCTACCCTACACTACCATACCCTACCCTACCCTACCCTACCTATATAGCCTATGTCCTTTCCCAGGTCTCAAACTATCTTCATACCAACTTTCATCTCAATCGGTGCAGCGGTTTAAGCGTGAAAAGGTAACAGACAGACAGACAGACAGACAGAGTTACTTTCACATTTATAATATTAGTATGGATTAAAACACTTTTCACTTGGGCGAAGCCGCGGGCAGAAGCTTGTACAGATATATATTATTCTACAAGTTAATTGATTAATTTGTTAGTGATTCTGTAGAGATCTGGTACCGGCGGGATAGGAAAATGATATTTTTGCCATTGCGGGTATAACCTGGAAGTGTTTTTTTTTACAGAACAGTGGACTTTGGCACAAGAAAACAGAGGCCTAGTGGTCCAGCCGAGGAGCTATGGATGACGATTGTGATAATATGGAGAGTAAAATTATTAATTAAAATATATATTTAAAACAAGTTTTTTTCGTATTCTTCTTAGTATAACCTTTCATTTGATACCCATATTATGGCATTGCACAAAAAATAACTAGTCCGCAATCTTGGGCTGCCGGCCATATTGGATTTAGGATGACGTGACTTAGCTAACCATGCATTGTTATCCAAACTAAACGTGTATAAAAACATTCTCATAATTGGTGGAGGATAACTGCTTTAAAATTCAGTTGTAAGATTTGACCCGAACACACTTACATACATGCATACATACATTGCAAGTTAAATAAAAGCTTTAAAAAAGAAGGATATCAATTGATTCTTGGTTTGAAAGAACCAAATTTTAATCCATTTATTGCCTAAATTTGCGTATATAATATTTTTATTTCATTTCACCGCCCTTGGTTGATTGGTAGAGAATGCCTCAGGCATTAAGTCCGCCTATGTACTTTTAAGTTGCATGAAGTTTTAATAAATAAATAAAACGTGGATCCACGCGGGACTCAGTGGATTTTTAATTGTAGCGGTAATAACGGCACACAACCGGTTAAACTTCTATCTGTTCTGACAACTGAATCCGACACAAGATTAATCCCAATGCTGATAGCTGTTTTACTCGAGATAAAAAATAAGCTTTGCTCTAGAATTCGTATTCTTAGGGGTCAAGGGCCTCTTAGATATTGATGAAAGGTTTGCTATCGTATCTCGGAATGATGATGAGGTAAAAGTTACACAGCTGTATCTAGGTTGCCTTCTGAAGGGCTCTATAGCGAAAAAAGGCGTGTTTTTAAGTGACCTAATTAAGTGTTTAAAAATGATATCATTTTATGTTCCACATACAGATTTTTTTCATCCATCTCACATCAACTTTTTATTGTCAGTTTTTATTGACAACCAGCAGCCATTGACACCAGCAGTGAAAAACTCTCTTTCGCAGATTAGCATCCATAATTAATTTGAATAAAGATTAATAAATAATTAGCGTGCTAATTGGCAAAATATGAGGCGCGGTACCTTTGTGGCTTTGCCTACCTAAGTTAAGAAAGTAATTAGTTAAGGTCTCAGGTCACCCTTGGAGTTAGAATGATTAAATATGCGTCAGGCGAGCGAGTCCACTTGACCCAGATACTGGCGCAAGCCATAAGCTATTAAAATTAACTTTATACTTTTGGTTAAGATACCTACTGTTATATTGTATTTTTTTTTTATTCTTTCTTATAGAACTAAGTAAAAAAAATAGCAGCGGTTTTGAAACCTATTCCTAATAGAAAGAGATTATCAATACCTACCTAAAGCTGAATGTTTTTATAGGTAAGAAAATTTTATCTTTTAAATAATGCTGTATGGGTATACTTTTCTGTATACTCAATTTCAAATTATTATAAAGCTCATTCTCTCGGTCATCTTTTCAAATTGAAGACTTCGCTTGTCTTTTGTTGAACAACCAATTTTTATTTCACACTGAAATGCTTCCAACATTTTTATTGGACCGAAGTTTTTATAAAATTAATGTCAAAAGAAACAAGGAAAAGATTGTAAAAGAACGAGTAAAAGATTGAAATGATCAGTGAGCATTACAATTTATGGAAAAAAAACGGAAGTATTTGAACATTTATTCCATCGAGATTTTCTTAAAAGACAGGGAAAGCTGACTGTAAGGGCAATTGCTATGTTATTGTTAATTTATACGAATTCGTAAAGGACGTAAAATATAGAGGAAATATAATTTTTCCGAAGTGCAGCTTTTCGCAAAGCAATATATTCTGTCGTTTCGCTTGATCCATGGTTACAATACATGGAAGCATAAAACGG
Organism: Orthosia gothica; assembly: GCA_949775005.1. Taxonomy (NCBI): domain Eukaryota; kingdom Metazoa; phylum Arthropoda; class Insecta; order Lepidoptera; family Noctuidae; genus Orthosia; species Orthosia gothica. Next base: position 25,279,308 of record OX459038.1, on the reverse strand, counting down.
AATAATGGTGATGTATTCTCCTACCGTGGCCTATTGCACATCCCGTAGGAAATGTGGCTTTTTTGGGTATAAAATGTATCCTAAGACACTTGGCGACAGTATTGTTGTATATTGGTTAAGAATTTTACAAGCTTCTTCTTCTCATATAGAGAAGACATGGGCACTGCTCATCACGCTTGCTCAAGACGGGTTAGTGGTTTCAAATTTATATCTATACCAATATTATAAAGAGAAAAGATTTTTTTGTTTGTTTGTTTCTTTGTTTGTTTGTACCGAATAGGCTCCGAAACTACTGGACCGATTTTTAAAATTCTTTCACCTATGGAAAACTACATTATTCCCGAGTAACATAGGCTATAATTTTGACGGGAGCAAAGCCGCGGGAGTCAGCTAGTTAAATATAAGTCCAGCAACCGAAATGCGTAGGTAACCTTTAAAATAACGACTTTTGAATTGTGTAATACACTCGATACCGATAAGAACATGGAAAGATTATGTGAATTCAACTCATAGGGTGGAGGACGAACCCTTTCTAAATTATTTACGCAATACCGAAAATATTTAAAAAAAAAAGTGTCATACTATTTCATGGAGTTGTTCCCTTTGCCCTGCCGAGCTCATATATGCAATTAGGCTGCAGCTTCTCTCACGACGAGGTGTTCCTTGACCGTTGCCACTGATGCCTAAGATACAATTGTCCTTGCCCGGATTTAAACCCATGACCTAAAGCACGAGAGGCGAGGGTTCAGCCACTGGAGCCTCTACGAAATTATAAAGTTTTCATTTGAATTTGATGGTACTAAGCCATATGGCGCCCAGAGGCGTTTGGGCATCGAAATACTCCTCCACATCACTTTCATCAGCAATCATGCCCAGAAGACTGGCAGTATTGTCATGTTGAATTGCAAAGTAATTCCTTGAAGAAGAAAAGAGCCAGCCCTTATCTACTACAGGGATAATACCAAGTCTTTATTTTTTCATATTTTCTCGGTAATAGCTAATAATAATATAGGATTAATTGACGCAATAAGGAGGAATAGAATTTCTGTGCCTGTGCCTTAATCATGCCAAAACAAGTTATAATATAACTCGTCATCATCATCAGCCTTTTTTAATGCCCCCACTTCTGGGACACAGACCTCCTCTGAGAGGGAATGGGCTGTAATCCAACACGCGAGCTCAGTGCGGGTTGGTGGATGTAACGTCTTCGAATTTTTGGTTCTAGGACATGCCGGTTTCCTCACGATGTTTTCCTTTACTTTTTTGAGAGCAGCGATAATGAAACGGCCGATACCTCTGGTCATCATGTAATATCATAATATAACTCAATAACATTGAAATTAATAACATTTCAATAATCCTACACTACAGCAAAATATTGTTTTATAAATACAGACTACGTAATTAGCTATTGACATCCGGATGTGTGCATTCATAACCGCAATCAGTATGCAGTTGTGGTCAGTCGGGACACGAGTAGATAATTATTAATACTGTTTTATCGAGCCAATAAAATTATATACTTAATCCAGCTTTGCAGTAATTAAATATTTTGATTCAAATTGTGTGGTCATTTTTATTTGTGTTAATATATCGAGTTATACCAAATACGTTGTGTGGTTCACTGATGTAATAAAATTAGTTACTACATTAAGTTCATTAGGGTAATTTATGTACTGAAATAAATAACACAAGAAATTTGTCGAGTGGTTTTTTTAACCGCATAACTGTTTAGAGTCGTCTGATTTCAAAAATCCTTTTTTGATTGGATTAAGTATATCTCAAAGTTGGTCCCATTTAAATATGAATACAGAAATCTAACCCTCAAGGTAGAAAATAATAATAAGTTGGTTGTAATACGAAAAATCAGGAAATTTCAAAGAGTCAATCAATCTGCCTAGCCTTTTTCCAACTATAATGGTTTCCAGTCTTACCGGATTCAGCTGATTACCAGTGTTTTACATGGAGCTACTGCCTATCTGACCTCCAAAACCCAGTAACTGGGTAACACGGTACCCCTTGGCAAGGCTGGTGTCGGATCTCAAGGTTCTGACTACCCGTAACTGACAAAGATCTTCAAATGACAGCCGGGACCAACGGCTTAACGTGCTTTCCGAGGCACGGAGGAAACTCGGTATGTTGAAATGGTTACCCATCCACGGACCGACCTCGTCAAGCGTTGCTTAACCTTGATGATCGACCAGTGCAGCTGTTATTATTTAGCCGCGAGCTCCTCAGGGAATTTCAAAGAGTTTATCTGATATATTGGTATTTGTTAGTAAAATATATGAAGTAATAAAACTTATCACCAAATTTCAACTTCATAGGTCAATAGGAAGTTAAAATTCTTGGGTACAAAATTTTGTAAAAAAGAGCTGACTTTGTAATTTTTTAAATTTTTGTCTAACATTACCGCTGACAGAATATTACTTGACCTGATCCTCTTGAATGACAGACATCTGAAAAAAAAAACACAGGCAAAGTTTTTCCAGAAACCTGTGTAAGTCTCTCACTGAACCCTCGCACACTGATCAGTAAAGATAACAAGAAACTAACATAAACTAGTTACGAAGCCCAATCCCCTTTATTTGTTACTACATACAGTATCGTAACTAAATTACTGGAGCTCTAGGTCTTACTAAGATAGTGTCAGATTTATTTGCAGCCTACAAACGACCCCCAGCCTAGGCAGGGTTGTAAGAAATAAATAAATAGTTTTATTCCTATTTATGGAATGGAAGAATAGGTTTGCAATCGATTTGAGAAAGAGTAATGTTGTACGTTAGTACAAATTATAGTCGGATAGTTTTAGTAGGATAGGGTTGATTTTATGAGACCTTAGTACAATCAAAACTAAATATGCTATATGTATAAGGATGTAGGTTGATTGCAAGAGATTCAGATTTGTACTGATAGCCTAACATCATCATCATTTCAGCCGAATGACGTCCACTGCTGGAGATAGGCCTCCCCCAGGCGTCGCCACACTGACCGATCCCGCGCGTCTCGCATCCAGCGCCTTCCCGCAACCTTAACCAGGTCATCAGTCCACCTTGTGGGAGGCCTTCCAACGTATCGTCTGCCGGTTCGCGATCGCCTTTCCAGAATTTTTCGACCCCATCGGCCATCCGTTCTGCGAGCAATGTGCCCTGCCCACTGCCACTTAAGTTTGGCAATTCTTCGGGCTATGTCGGTAACTTTGATTCTCCTGCGGATATCATCATTTCCGACGTGATCACGAAAGGAAATTCCGAGCATAGCCCTCTCCGTTGCCTTTTGGGTGACTTTAAGCTTTCTGATGCCTGAGCCGTCTCGGTCCCATAGGTGATCACTGGCAACACACACTGGTCATAGACTTTTGTCTTGATACACTGCGGTAAATTGGACGAGAAGATACCGAGAAGATGCATGATGATAGCCTAACATAGTCATGCAATATTCGTCTTGAGTTGAATATACAATTGAGCATTTATGCGTGCATAATAATGTAATGTAACGTTCTTGCTAATGTTCGCCGCTGCGTTTGACGTAATACTCATATTATACACATACGTAGAAACATAAACCTCCTTTTTTTTAAATCGGTTAAACCACATCATCCCTTTCCCCTATGCCCACATCTCGCAAAACCTGGTGCAAAATCCTTTCCAAAACGAGGCACTAACAATACACGTACCGTCATTATTACAATATAAAAAATGTGTGGCCAGAATGACAGATTCGTTCCCTCGCATACAACTTGATTGTACAATCTAGAGGCCGTAATTCCGTACGTGTGCCCCGAAACGGAAAAACGTGCGACGTATAAAACATTTTTGAAGTTAATCACTGACATTACAGTGGAGATGGTAGATTTGGAACGCAGTATAAACAAAAAAAAAACACGTTAAGATGGCGGTATGATACCTTGATTTAATATTTATGGAATAGACTGTCAAATTAACGCAATAGAAGTTGAGTACTTTGTCCTTTGGTCCCCCTCTAGGTGGAGCGACGACCTGGTCACGCCTGTGGGTGTCCGTTGGATCCGAAACGCACAGGACCAATCAGTGTGGCGACGCTTGGGGAAGGTCTATGTCCAGCAGTGGACGTCTTTCGGCTGAAATGATGATGATGACTTTGTCCTTTACGCAATTGGTTGTACAAATATCAGCTTAGAACTCTCTACTGCTGAGTATTGCTTGCCCAAAGTCACGCAAAACAAACAAGACGCCATTATATTACACGTTTGAAAACTTAGCTCTACGAAAAAGGCTCAATCAGCCTCCAAGTCAGAAAATCTATAAACATAAGTCTTTCAATGGCTACATTAAAACGGTTAAAGAAAAACGTGACGCCAATAAAGAAATCATGATTTTAGTAGATGAAAGTCTAACACTAAGACCCAGTCTCTGTAAGCAGAATTTATAACAAAATTAACGTAACAAATTGTCATACGTGCGTGGGCTGCAGTGATTGGCTGAATTTATTTTCAACAGACAATCTTATCATTGGAACCAGCCATGTTATTGTCGGAAACAAATGAAGCAAAATGAATATGTAAGTGTATTGACCGGCAGGTTTATTACTGCAATTATTGCTCTTCAATACAGAATTTTAGAGGTGTTGATGTTTTTTTTGTGAAATAAGAGCATTTAACAAATAGCGAGCGATTTTGTAGAACCTACCATACCTACACTGTAGGAAATTTCGACTTTTATGACCTAGCGTTTGATCACGTTATGATTGCTGTTTCTTGCGTAATAAGACTGCGGTTACGACAAGCTCGTACACGCACTAAATAATTACACTTTAAGACGACTACACTTGCCGATGGCTCTGGTATATCTGCCGCGGTCAATACAGTGTCTGTCTGCGTGGGGGTGACTGAGTGAAGATGGGGTTGACTGAGTGCATTTGTGAGTGGCATACTCTAAAGTAAGAATCGTAGCAGGTGGCGTTCTATATTTCTGCTTAACCCCATGGGCAAAAGGCGTAATTGTATGCATGTATGCAAACAAATGTACTTAGCTCAGTACATCGAACAATCCATTGCCCTACTAACCCAATGAATCCGTTATTAACTATTAATTAAGGTACAAAGCAAACAGTAAAAGGTTATGCCGACGAATCGTTAAATCATTGGCACGTCAGTTGTTTCCCTTAACTGTCAGTAAAAGTCAGGCGGTAAACTGAACGGGTTTCTTTCATTTGTGGCGGGGTTCCGGGTTCTATTGTGTTGTTGCTTATAGATTTATCTCGAGTTATTTATGAATGCGTGGTACAGGTTATTATTGCCTCATTGGTGAGTTGATTGTTATGTCAGCAGCAGTTAATATATACAAATAAATTTATATGTTTATCAAGTCCATTCGAAGGTTATCCGTATCATATCAGATCACTGTCAGTGCTCGTTCACATAGAGGTCCGTTTTACAGGTCCGCTTTATTGTATACTTTTTTATTCGGGAATGGCTTAGGTATCAATTCCATTCGAAGGTTCTCCGTAAAATATCACTGTCAGTGCTCGTTCACACAGAGGTCCGTTTTACAGGTCCGCTTTATCGTAAACTTTTTTATTCGGCAACGGCATAGATATTGTATCAGCGAGTTTACACACACAACAGTATTTAAATACTGATCCGTTTTGTTTCAAAGTTGGTGGCACACAGACTGAATGTGGTGTAGTGACGGATCCGATAAAAACTATCCTGGAAATAGGGATGTTCTGTGTGAACGAATGCTTAACCATTAGATCACCTCTGTAACAACCTATTAAACTTCAGAATCAGAATCAGAATCATTTATTGCCAATAATGTAGGTATACATATAAGATGGTAATTTTTTTGTAGACAGTCCCGGTACATTTTGCCTTACGGCATGCAAAATTGTTCAATTGAATGTAACAGTTAAAAAAAATAAAAATAAACAGTTATTAATACAACAATAATACAAAACATTCAGATCATTATGTCAACAAAATAATTAAATATAACAATAAGTAATCAAAACTTTCTAGATTAAAAAAAATATAATGTCAACAAAACAGTTAATTAAATGCAATTATAGTCAAAAATTAGGAATAAAGAAAAATTAAATTAGGAATAAAGAATAATTATGTCAGTAAACTAATAAATTAAATACAATCATAGTCAAATTCATTAGGAATAAAAAATAATCATGTTAACAAAATAATAAAATAAATGCTATCATAGTCAAAATCATTAGGAATTAGAAATAATCATGTCAACAAATTGTATTAATAAATTAAGTACAGTCGTAGTCAAAAACATCAGAAATAAAATTTGTATAAATAATAATAATCAAGTCAACAAAATAATTAAAACAAGCAAATGGGTACATTTTAACTGATAGTTTTGTCATTTAAAAATTCTATAATTGTGTAGTAACATTTGTCTATTAACAGTTTTGTTAGCTGTTTTTTAAACATTTGGATGGGTAATTCTATAAGATTCATAGGTAATTTATTATAAATAAGCGGACCCATGGACAAATTATTTTTCTTTAATAAAGCTGTCTTATGACCACCTGTATAAAGTTGGTTTTTATATAAAGACCTAATCGGTCCTGTGCGTTGTCGAATATCAACCATTGACGTAAACAAGTGTTTATTCGTTCTGACGAAAAGGGCTACTTCTAGTATGTACAGGGACGGAAATGTAAGAATTTTTAAAGATTTAAAAAGTGGCACACAGCTTTCTGTAGTTTTATGACCTGTAATTGACCTAAGGCAACGTTTTTGGGCCTTAAAGATTCTTTCTCTCTCACTACAGTTACCCCAAAATATGACACCAAATCTTAAAGATGAAGCAACTAAACCATGGTATGCTGTCACTAATGTGTCAGTATCTACTTTTTTTGAAAGGTTGTAGAGTAGGTAAGCAGTCTTGCTTAGTTTTTGGCATACGCTTTCAGCTTGTGGTTTCCATGTCAGTTTTTCGTCAATATATATTCCCAGGAATTTAGCATCTGAGGTTGTATCAACGATTTGGTCTTTATATTTAGTGTTTACATTTTCTGGATGTAGTCGTTGGTAATAATGCATGACTTTGGTTTTTTGAAGGTTGATAACTAAGTTATTTTTATTGAGCCAATCTATTATTGTTTTAAGTGTGTCATTTATGTCTTTTTCGTATTCATTTTTATCTATGCATGCGATTATAGCTGTGCTGTCGTCCGCAAATAATGTCATTGGGTGCCGAATATGTCTAGGGAGGTCGTTAATGTACAATAAAAATAGTAGCGGCCCAAGTACACTACCTTGCGGCACACCAAATTTGGGTGTTCTACAAGTAGATAAATATTTAAATTCGTGTTTAGTCTTAGTACATACTTTCGAAAGTTCTGTATATTGTTTTCGGTCCGTGAGGTATGACTTTATTAAGTTTAATATGTTGCCTCTTAGACCATAATCGTTAAGCTTTTTTAAGAGCGTGTCATGTTTTACACAGTCAAATGCTTTTGTCATGTCTGTAAATATTGCACATACAGGGTTTTTAACATCAACATTATTCATTATCACCTTTAAAACTTCAAATATAGCCATATTAATATTTTTATTTTTCCTAAAACCTTTTTGCTCTTCGCATAATATATTATTTTTTGATAAAAATGTGTATATAGATTCATATATGATCTTTTCAAATATTTTAGAAAAAACTGAAATTAAAGCTACTGGTCTATAGTTTGACATGTCTTCCTTATTGTTTTTTTTGTGTAGTGGTTTTATGATGACAGTTTTCAGTTTTTCAGGAAATATACCTGAACTTATACATGCATTTATTATATGGCTTAGTGGATTTGCTATAATATCCCCAACGAATTTTACTACAACGGTAGAAACGCCGTCGTAGCCACAACTTTTTTTATTTTTTAACTTTTTTATTACATTTAAAATGTCTTGAGGTACTACCGGAGGCATGAACATTGAATTTGGGATAGCGTTAATGCCGACTGTTTTTCCGCGATCGCCATTAGTTACATCCTGAACCTGATCCACGAAGAAATCATTAAATGAATTAGCAATCTGCATAGGATTTTTTATTATTTTTTTTCCTTTTATTACTTGTAAAATAGGTTCTTTTATTTGATTGTTATCATTAATTATCTGCCATGAGGCCTTGGCTTTATTTTGAGAGCTGTTAATGAAGTTATTATTCTGAGCTTTTTGTGTCAATTTTACAATTTTTTTAAGCCTCAGTGAATAATTTTTAAATGTATTTTTATTTTCACACGTGGGTGATTTTCTGTACTTCCAAAGTAGACTTCTTTGTTTTCTGCTACATAATCTTATTCCACGTGAAATCCATTTTACCTTTTTATCAGGTTTTACATTAACTAAATGGTTAGGAAAGCATAAGTCGTAGAATAATCTAAATAGATTGATGAAGTTATCATACGCCTCATTAGGTCTATCTGTTTCAAAGACTTCTGCAAAAGATAGGCTTTGGAGGTGCTTTTTGAATAAAATTAAGTTTTCATTGGATAAGTTCCTCTTTTGGATGCGCCAAGAATTTAGTATGCATGACTTTTTTACCGGTACTTTTAAAATTTGAGCGGTATGGTCGGATAGTGCTAAATCGATTACTTCACTCACACATTTTTGCCTGGAATTGTGAGCAAAGTTATCTAAGCAAGTGCCGCTTTTTGGTCTTGTAGGCTGATTGAATACTAATTTAAGATTATAGCTTAAAAGTAAGTTTTCAAAGTCTAAAGTAACATTATTCCTTTTCAGTATGTTAATGTTGAAATCCCCGCACAGGACCATCCTTTTATTGGCCTTAGTACACAATTTCTTTAGTAAAATATCCAAATGATATAAAAAGGTATTAATACAAGACATATTCGGCGGTCTATATATGCAAACAATAATTAATCGCTGCTGCGTTAATTCAATTGCACAATACTCAAATATACCTGTAATAGACGTGTTTGGAATTTCCTTATATTCAAACTTATTTCGTAGAAGGATACACGCTCCTCCACGTTTCTGGTGATTTCTTGAGTAACATGTTGCAAGCTTGAAATTAGGTACTTTAACTAATGATTCCTGTCCTGAAGTTACAAAGTGTTCTGTTATGCACAATACATCAATGTCTATATCTTTTTCAGTGTTTAACTCATGGATATGCAGCGTCAACATATCAGATTTATTCAGAAGCCCGGCGATATTCTGATGCATAATATTGATGCGGTTATAATAGAAAAAACTGATCGTTTGCTGTGTTAATATTATCTTGATCAGTTGATGACTCAGTATTACATGTTGCAGGTAATCCATCTATAATTTCACGGTGTGAGGTTGTTGCACCGCCTAGCGAGCCGAACAACTTGTAGTCCATCTGTATGTTGGACATGATCTGTTTAAAGATTTCTCTCCATCCATGTTTATTTATTTTGCCTGTTTTGTAGGAAAACATGTCAAGTGATAGGGTAAGATTGCTATCAAAAAAGTACGCATATTTGTGGTTTTTTATGTCAAGACAGAGAAGATTATTGAATAGCTCTACTTTATAATTATGTATTAGTGCCCCTCTTATGTAAGTTGGAGCACAAATAACAACATTTGTGTGGTTAACATTTTTCAGGGCGATTTTTAAATTGTCAAGGATGCTCATAAACTTATTATTACCAAGATCATTTTCTCCAACAAAAATCAAGCAGTAGTCATCCATTGAAAAGTTTTTTAATTTATTTTCGATCTCATTCAAGAAGCCTTCTGTAATGGCGTTTGGTATCAAATAATGACAATAATCTAATTGTTCTGAGAAGACTTCTCTGATTAACGGCAAAGTTCCTTTTGTGGTGCTGGTGCTTATTACGGCAAGTTTATGTTTTGGCATCCCACCTGATGGCTTTTTTACAGCAATTTTACCTAATTGTGAATTTGTCAGATTTTGCTTTTGCGTCAAGATGTCATGAGTCTGATCGTAGGTTTGTGTTTGTTTATTGAGCATGGCGACTCTTGTTTCGTTGATCGATGTCTTTGAGACATTATCTGAAGCGAGTGGTGTAGATTTATGGAGTTTGGACTTTACTTTACGTGATGCTAATGGTGTGCTACTTTTTCTATCAGGCGTTAGGCAGATCTTTTTGCATGTTTCTACATTCTTGAGCGATTTTTGTAAGTCGGATTTTAGTCTGAAGTTTTCGCTATTAAGGTCTTCTATTTCCTGATGTGCGCTCATTAGTTGCATCTGAAGTGTTTTAATCTTTTCATTCAATTCATTAAATATATCAGTTTCGCTAAGATTGTCATGTAGGCTGTCCGGTATACTCATCATTGTGGTGTCATGTATGGTTTTTTCATCGTCGTTTGTCAAGGTAGTCAAATTGTTCAAAGATCCAGTGCAATGTTTGCGATGAGTGACGTTATTGTTATCTGAATCCATATTTTTTAATAAATGAGATTTTCTTTGTTTATGTGTCGGAGGCGCCTTCTGGTAGCGCTTTCTTGACTTTGAGTAGAAGGTGTTTTAAAAAGTACAAATTATATCTCACAAAAAGACATCGACTGTGTGGGTGAGGCTTGAACCTGGTGCGTGAGATCGTATTGCTGTCGCATGTAAGTGTCTAAACCTCTGGACCACGCGGTAGTTAGAATACTTGGGTGAAATTAAGAAGTATATAACCAAGTTGCAGTTATTTTAATTTAGCAAAACGGTTGATATGACAATATTGTCAGGACTTTTTTCCACTTGACGTAGGTAGACTTTTATTTAATTATTTTTGTTCACAGTTTTTGTTTTGATTGTTTTCTCTTTGCTTAAATACTGTATGGTTGTATGGTAGATTGTTTGTATTAATGATAATGTCACTGTTATTGTCACTTTTAAAGTTTGTTTATAATTCACTATTGATAAATTGTCACTTTAGTCACTATTGTTTGAGTCACTGTTATGTTGGATAAGTCAGTTCAGGTTCTTTTATCTCTCTATATTTTTAGAATGTAAAATAGAGAACCAAATAATCAGCATTATGACCATGCGCTCTCTGTTCCTTTATTCGCTCTGTATTTCCGCACAAAATTGTGCACTATAATATTGCCTGCTTACTTTGCTTGTTTCTGTTGAATTTGACCAGTGTGACCGAAATTATTTCGAAAAGTGTTCGTTAATACCAATGAGTTTTACTGTGGGTTTAATAACTGTATTGTCATTTTTTTTAAACAAAAAAGAAATGCAATTAATACGACATAGAGAACATTCCTTGTTTGATGATGCTATTGCAATAATTTAACAAAAGACAAATTGGAACGAATAACACTTCGATCAATGGCTTTCAAAGTTTACAAATCAGGGACTTTACTCGGAAATTTCAAAGTTATCATGCATCCACTGAGAGAGAGGGAGATAGAGAGAAAGAGACGGAGCTATACAGGAGCTAATAACACTATCACTTTTTCACGGCGAAATCAAGATGGCGTTGACACATTATAATTCGGCCCCAGTTAAGATTTATGTATCCAATACAAATAAACCAAGTTTGTGGTTTAATCGATACTTTAATGGTCTATACAAATATGGATTAAATCAGCAACACAGTATTGTAACTTGCAACATAAAGACTGCCAGTAATATTAACTTAAGACGGTATTAGACAATAGTTACTGTTACTCTGTAAGGCAAATATTGCAATAACTACTTAACGTACTGTTGGTAGTTTGGATTAAGATTGTAGCTTATTACGGTTTAAGTTCGAGCGTGGCTTAGTGGTATAAAACTTGCAAACTTCACGATTTATGGCATTCATTCCAAAGCTGGACCCCAGGGGTCTATACAATCTTGATCATTGAAAAGAAAAATAAAGTTGGAGATGCCATTTTGACTGTGGGTTTAATAACTGTATTGTCATTTTTTTTAAACAAAAAAGAAATGCAATTAATACGACATAGAGAACATTCCTTGTTTGATGATGCTATTGCAATAATTTAACAAAAGACAAATTGGAACGAATAACACTTCGATCAATGGCTTTCAAAGTTTACAAATCAGGGACTTTACTCGGAAATTTCAAAGTTATCATGCATCCACTGAGAGAGAGGGAGATAGAGAGAAAGAGACGGAGCTATACAGGAGCTAATAACACTATCACTTTTTCACGGCGAAATCAAGATGGCGTTGACACATTATAATTCGGCCCCAGTTAAGATTTATGTATCCAATACAAATAAACCAAGTTTGTGGTTTAATCGATACTTTAATGGTCTATACAAATATGGATTAAATCAGCAACACAGTATTGTAACTTGCAACATAAAGACTGCCAGTAATATTAACTTAAGACGGTATTAGACAATAGTTACTGTTACTCTGTAAGGCAAATATTGCAATAACTACTTAACGTACTGTTGGTAGTTTGGATTAAGATTGTAGCTTATTACGGTTAAGTTCGAGCGTGGCTTAGTGGTATAAAACTTGCAAACTTCACGATTTATGGCATTCATTCCCAAAGCTGGACCCCAGGGGTCTATACAATCTTGATCATTGAAAAGAAAAATAAAGTTGGAGATGCCATTTTTCTCTGTAACACATTATTTTAGTAAATACAGAAGGAAATAGAGAATATATTTCTGCTGAGTTAAGTTATAACTTTGGAAAAATATTTTCCTAAATATACTTCAGTAGGCCGGGCCGACAAGAACGGACCAACTTTAGGATGGATGGAACGGCCGCTTTATATACCGATTCAGAGGCATTTCGGAGTCCTCATCATCATCAGCCTATTAATGTTCCCACTGCTGGGACACAGGCCTCCTCTCTGTGAGAGGGAATGGGCCGTAATCCACCACGCGGGCCCAGAGCGGGTTGGTGGATGTCACATGTCTTCGAATTGTTGGTTCTAAGACATGCCGGTTTCCTCACGATGTTTTCCTTCACCGTTTTGTGAGCAGTGGTGAAGAAATAATTCACACAAAGTAAAGCGCCTGCTTGGGCTCGAACCCACGACCTACAACTTGAAAGTCGCAGCCGATACCACTGGGCCACCACTGCTCTATTTCGGAGTCCTAGTAGTCAAAATTTAGGAAAACGAACACTTATTTTTCTTCAACTTCAAGAATACAACATTAGGACAGAAAAATTCACTTCGGGGTCTCCACAAAACAAAAAAGTTTGGAGACCGCTGATCTATAGTGTGTAAGTAGACGCGTAAAGTATTTGCGTTTTTATAAGTGCTATTGTATACTATTATGAAAAGGTAGAACATAATTACTTTTCTAATGCTCTCACCGTATCATCATAATAATGTTACAAGACATTAAAAATGGTCAAAGAGATTCTAAAAAACTGGCCAAGTGCGAGTCGAACTCACGCACTGAGGGTTCCGTAAAAACAGCTCCATTCACCAAAATAATTAAATAACATTACTGAAATTCATAAACTATGGGGGCACCGAACATTGCTCTAAAGATAACATAACAGAATTGAGGGACAAAACTAACTTTGCCGTGGGAAAACTGTAGCCCCAATACATCGACATAAGATGCCGTCAATTTACAAACTGCAAATAAGTGTTATGTGGGTACTACCTACCCTCAATAAACAAAAAGTAGTTAGACATATAATATAAATACTTGTTACGAACGGCTGCTGCGCAGTCGAATATACGAGCTTGTGTAACCTAGTAGTATTATTCTGCAACCCCCATTTCCGTACCTAACAGTTGGCGACGAGGAAAAGTACGAGACACGCGTATTTCAATTTAAATAAAATGGCAAAAGTATCCGCTTCGGTTTCGGTCGGCACCTAAACAGTGTTCAGCCACGAACATCAAGAGTGGCAGCTTTATAAGGAAAGACTGGAGCAGTGGTTTCTGGCAAACGGAATCGGGGTAGATGCAGATAAACCTGGTTGCAAACGACGAGCTATTCTACTTAGTAACTTCTCGGAATCAAGCTACAAGTTGATTCGCGATCTAGCTTTACCGAAGCAAGTCGGTACCTTAAGCTATAACGAAGTAGTGTATTTGTTGGATGGTCACTTCAAATTAAAGAAGTGCACATTTGCGGAGAGGTACAAGTGCCACAGTGCCACGCAACATGTCGGCGAAGGTCTGCCAGAGTGGGCGGCACGAGTACGTGGTTTTTCAATACACTGTGGTTTCGTGCGGATTTTTTTTCGGTTTTCGAATTTTATCCTTTACTTGTGCTATAAAACATTGCTTCTTGCCAAATTTTATGATTCTAGGTCAACGGGAAGTACCCTATAGATTTTGATTCCCTTGCGAGTGTAAAATATGCGCCATTCACGGCTGTATCTCTTGATTGCGTTGATCTAGAAGTTTGATATTTTCACAGTTGTAAGGGGTTTCTAACTTGAGTATACGATATTAATTTCAACTTGATACCTCTACGTGTGACCAAAATAAAGGGTCTTGACAGACAGACGGACTTAAATGTGATCCTATAAGGGTTCGGTTTTTTTCCTTTTGAGGTACGGAACCATAAAATGACAAATCAGTAACAGCCCAAGATCAATATGACAAAGCCCCATCATTATTTATGAATAAACTTCGCTTACTATATTACAATTTACACCGATTCATCATTATTTCGGTTAATATCGATTTGTTATACCAATAAACCGATTTGAGCCACGAAATCAGTTGCGGTTAACCTGTGAACCTAATTCAACCAACATATGTAGCTGAATCGGTAAGTTATTCATTATAGAATATTTAAGTTGTAGGCACGGTTTGTTTGACCAGTACCCTTTTGTTTCACCTAAGTATTTTCAGAAAGGCCAAGTGCGCAGTACTTCTTCTTCTTCGTCGTATCGATGATTCCAAAGTTAAATATACCAGGCCCCTCAGAAAGTATTGCGAAAAAAAGTTTTTATATATGGGAGACTGGCCAGTTATAATGTTTTTCGAAAATATGATTATTTATAAGTAAAAATAAGTAAGTTCCAATTTCAAAATTTGCCTCCACATTTTTTGCGAGTTAATTCAAAGTATTGTGTCTCACTGAAATATGGATCTGCGCCGGGAACATTTTAGAGCTATGATTTTATACGATTTCAAGTGTCGCCTGAAACCGGATGAATCGTACGATAGACTTCAAATGGCATTCATGGATGAAGGCCCTTCCAAGGCAACCGTGTATCGTTGGTATAACGAATTCAAGCGCGGTCGACCAACTTTGGGGGATGACGAAAGAAGCGGTCGCCCTTTGACGGCTGTTACCGAAGAAAACGTGCTAGCAGTGAAAAATTTAATCCAAGACAATAGGCGAATTACATATCAGGAGATTCAACACATATTGAAGATTGGATCGGGAAGCGTTCACGAGATTCTACACAGCCATCTTCGCGTGAGGAGGATAGTATCACGCTGTGTGCCGCACAACCTCACCGATGCTCAGAAGCAGGCCCGGGTGGAATGGTGCCGTGATATGCTTAACAAATTTGAAGCAGGCTCGTCTCGGCGTGTTTACGACATCGTTACAGGTGATGAGTCCTGGATTTATCAATACGGCCCAGAAACCAAGCGCCAGTCGACTGTTTGGGTGTTTCAAAATGAGCCAACGCCTACCAAAGTGAAGCGATCTAGAAGCGGGGGTAAGATTTTGATCGCTAGCTTTTTTAATTTGACTGGCCACTTGGTATCAATTCCCTTACGGGATCAAAGAAGCATTAATGCCGAATGGTATACTACCAAATGTTTGCCAGAAGTTTTCTCTGTTATAAGCAACAAGCGACCAAACACAGGGCTCCGCGGGCTACTGCTCCACCACGACAATGCACCTGCGCACACCGCACTCAAAACGAGGGACTTCCTGGACAGCACGCCAGTCAAACTCCTGGGTCACCCTCCTTACAGCCCTGATCTAGCACCGTGTGACTTCTTTTTATTCCCAAAAATAAAAAATCAGCTCAAAGGGATACAATTTTCGTCGCCGGAAGATGCGCTGGCTGCGTTCGAGCAGGCTGTAAACGAGGTGTCTGCGGCGGACTGGAAAAAGTGTTTTGAAAACTGGTTTAGGCGCATGAATCTTTGTATAGAGGCTGGTGGAAAGTACTTTGAAAAGATTTAATAAAAATATATGTACGTATAGAACAATTTTTTTTAGTTTCGCAAAACTTTCTGAGTGTCCCACGTATTTTGACCAGAATTCAGCCACGCCAACAGCGTTGTCATTTGCCTCACAAAGGTCTTTTAAGGTGCAGGTGTTGTTTCACAGAGAGCACGACAAAAGGTGAGTCATTGTTTGGGACCTGGCTCCGCAATCACACTGTGGGTCATTGGAGTACCCCTATCTAGCTAGGTTGTGCCTGCAGCGACCCACCTGGCTTCGTAGTCGGTTTAGAGATTTCCAGGTGGGCCAAGGCAGTTGGTGGCCCGCAGGGAGCTTTTAGCGCAGTACTTATAACCGGCGTGTGTGACTAGATGTATGAACATTAATGAAACCAAGGGAGTATGTAAGGATCGTAGCAGAGTTGGCGTTCTATAGTTTCTGCCTTGCCCTATGGGAAAAAGGCGCGAGTGTATGTATGTATATATAATTTCATTGTAATATATAATAATTTTGTATTGTGCTGGCAACGCTAAAAGCCTTTTGGTCACTTTTCTTGCTGAAGAATATTTTAAATGGCCCTAAGAACACTTTCTCCTATTTCTCTTATATCGTTTTTATTTCTGTTTGTGTATATTATATTATTTAATAAGCATATAAAATTAAGGATATATAATATTTTAAATTAAAATATCAACGATTTTTCCGCCACATTTCGTCCGTTCATTTTATTTTACTCAAGATAGTGCTTAATGTTTCATTACGCCATAACCTTTATCTATCATCCGTATTAAAACTTTAATACCTACACGACATGTGACATAAACCCTGGAAAGATTTTATGAAAGCCGAGAAAATGAAACGCTAAAATATTTTAAAAGCGAAAAATCCTTAGATCGAAGTCACACAGCTGCAAGATGGGTCCTTCGCTAGTGCTACGCTGCTAGGAATTATGCTCTTAGTGCACCAACGTAATGGTTGTACTATTGCAATGGTGAGGCCATATACAAGGTGTCATTCAGTCAGCGAAAGCGATTGAAAAGGTTCAAAATACATGCTCTACCGAAATGAGTGCTCTAGTTTCCAAACATTTTGTGCTTTTGCTATTGTACACCACTGTCACTGATAGTATGCAACATTGACGTCATGCTGTAAACGAATCAACACAATCATGGTTTTACTAAATCACTAGCTTCTGCCAGTGGCTTCGCTCGCGTGATTGTCGAAAATTATCAAACATATTCCCGGTACAAAGGGTATCCTTTGTGCTATTCTAGACTATAATCAATTTACATACCAAATGTTCATCCAGATCCATTCAGCCGTTCTGGCATGATTGAGTAAAAAAACATCCAAACTTTCGCATTAATAATATTACTAGCTTCTGCTAACGGTTTCGCACGCGTGACTGTCGAAAATTATCCCAAGGGAACATATGCCCGTTAAAAAGTATATAAACGATATCCTATGTGCAATTCCTAACAATAAGCTATCTCTGTGCCAAATCTCATTCAGATCCGTCCAGCTGTTTGAGCGTGAACAACAAACACTAAGGCGATTAACACACGGCACCGCGCACCGCCGCGGACGCGGAGAGAAGAGCACCGCTCGATCTGCGGCTAATGCGACATGAGATCCGCTTCACCTCCTACCGCGGCGGTGCGCGGTGCCGTGTGTTAATCGCCTAACAAACTTTCGCCTTTATAATATTAGTGGGCTATTAGTAAGATTGTACGGTTGACACTGACGTTTGGTGCTACTCTGCATGACTTATTTGTCACTTGACCGAGATAGGCTATATAAACAAGTCTGTGTGACTTCAGCCTTAGCCAGGAGTATATTGTTAAAAAACAGGTTAGGTACGTACTCAAAACAGACCGCGAACTTCTATAAAATTTATTTGCCGGCGAGTTGTTTTGTGAAGATACATTCTAAAATAGAATTACGTATACAGTGGCTTCCGGGCAGAGCCGGGATAGACATATATTATTCACTCAGTAACCTTATTCGAGCACCACTAAGTATAAACCTCGATCGATTCAGCGTTCGCGCTATGAATACCGTTTGAACGAGTGATGTACGGTTTTAAGGAGGCGTTACTAGGTTTTTGTACATTAATTTAGTGTTTTTTAAGCATTTAAATTCCAATGTGGTTTTTGGGTTTCCGTACCCAAAGTGTAAAAACTGTACCCTATTACTAAGTCACGACTATCCGTCTGTCTGTCTTTCTGTCACCAGGCTGTATGGACCGTAATAGCTAGACAGTTGAAATTTTCACTGATGATGTATGTCTGTTGCCGCTATGACAACAAATACTAAAAACATAACGAAATAATTATTCCCTTCGTGCGCGAGTCTGACTCGCACTTAGCCAGTTTTTCTATCTACTATGTTCAGATTCCATAAATTTCCGTATAGAAGATAACGACAATTCTGAAAGAATGTTAAGGTACCTTAAGAGGATTTGAAACTATGTTTTGGGCTTGTATTTCTGATATACCCAGTAGTTATAATGGGCAATCGTTTAATAAATAATTCACGAGCAGAAGTGTTCTCTTGCAATATGCTAATTGTATTACAATACGTAGATCATATTTATGATTACCAATACATTTTCTAATACTGCCCTTTGATCCGTTTCTCGAACTAATAGGATGGCCTTGGACGTTTATTATGTCAAAAAGATCACGAAAAAGGCTCCAATCAACTACAGACTAATCGATTGAACTCCATCAATAAATAATTCACGAACACAAACTGTAGACCAAAATGTTCGATGTTCTCTTTTTATCAATTCACCGAACGAGTTTCGATCTAGCATCGAGTTTACTGATTACCTTGTGTTTGTTCTAGAAAAATTGGATTGTACGGAATGGTACAGAATAGAAACTACAGATGGCCAGCTACATACAGCTCACGCACACATAGGTGGTGATCTCAAATAAATGACAGTCGCGAGTGCGCTTGCACTCGCTGCACATGAAGCTTGTCTATGTGTGCGGGCGTTTTCACTCGTTGTATGGAACAGAGTTTCTGTACCTATCTTTTTTGTGGGAACGGCCTCGGAAAATAAAGCTCACTCATTATTTGTTTGTCATTATCTGCTCATCAGTATCTGACCTTTAAAAGCTCGTGTGTACATGTGAAATTGGAAACGTGGATTTCAAAATGTCCGTCGACTTGAGTTGAATTATTTATGTTGTATGTGTTATTTTTACATATGTAATTTTTTGTGTGAAGATAGAAGAAAAATATATGAAAATTTAAAATAAAAAGGAATTTCAGAATACAAGCTCAGAAAATTGACATCAAAAGACGTGGATAGGGCAACCCAGTAGAAGCGTCTTCTCTTCTTACGACAGACTTTACACTTTTTATTTATTTTTATTTTATCTGATGTATAATATTACGTTGTATGTATTTTAGTCTGTGCCAAAATAAATGTATTTTCTTTCTTCCTTTCTTTCTTTCAAACATGTTTTTATTAAGATGCAGGTACAGTTGCATGAATATCTATTTATTTTATAATCAGTACTTTTATGCTACACACATAGGTCACTTGTAAGTCAGGAGACACAAAGTCTGAAATAAACGCACGAACACTTATGCAAAAGACACATACCTACCCACCGAACGAGAACTCTGATTAGAATATGAAAGTACGCACGAGTGCCATAAAGTGCTTACAATTGCGAAACACTCGTGTGAATGCGCCCACCCATCCATTAACTGACCACAGCAAGCTGAAAGTCCACTTTTAGTAATTAGTATAATCTAACGAAAGTAGTATTCAAACCGCTAATTACAAAATATTATAAAAGTTTCAGTTAATGCAAATTGTGGAGTGACCTTGCAATGCGCAAACACTGACGGTTCTTTTTTTACCAAAGATGTGCGTACTAGCGGGGCGGAGCGAAAATGCGTAGCTGAGCACGAATCCCTCACACACATGTCTTGCTTTATTGTACGTTAAGTACCTAGTTATACTAGTCATTTTACACCAGAATTGCACTTAGCCTGGCTAAGAAAATAAAGTGATCACATTGGTGGATATTTTCCTTACACACCGCCTCTGTAGGTCGATCATCTAGAAAATTACCCAAAAGCGGGGAGGAGGAGTTATGGTTGAAGACGAGGCAATGATTATGACAAATGGCGACAGAAATTTAATTATGTTAATATTACGACTGCCAGTTGCTACTGTGGGTTAAAGGGACAAGTATTTTTTGTACAATTCTGGTGTGAAAACTAATTTTAGATAATATAAGTTTTGGTTAAGATTATTTTCAGATACTGTTAACTGTTTTGGTCTGTTAATAAGGCCAATGACATATCATAAAACATTTATTTTTGACAGCGTAATAAGTAAGGAATGTGTAGATTTAGACTGATTTTTTGGCAAGGCCCTAAGGAATTTCAATGACCAGAATGTTATACCTGCAGACTGCAACTTTGACAATGTAAATATAAATATACTAGCTTCTGCTAGCGACTTCGCCCGCATGAAGTGTTTTAGTAGCCCAAGGGATTATTATACCGAGATTAAAAGCCTATGTGCTATTCCAAACTATAATGTATCACTATGACAAATTTCATCTAGATCTGTTATTCAGCTGTTGTGACGTGATTGTGTAACAAACATACATCCATCCATCCATTCAAACTTTCGTATTTATAGTATTAGAAATATAGATTGAAATATCAATTTTGATCAAAGCCTCAGATACAACTTGTCCTTTCAAGACTTGTCCAGAATATATGGTATATTGAAAATAAGATAAATACTCCTCGTTTCTGAAAATACACAGAGTAAATAAAAAAAGTGAAAAAATATTGTAACAAACACTCCAATGAACTGAAGCAAAATCGTCCTTTCTGGCCAAAAACATGGATCTCATTATCACAGTGTCAAAATAATTACAATTTACAACCTTTCTCTCATTGTGTTTCAAGTACCTAACTTGGGTTCCGTATCTTAGAAGGGAGAGAATTAATAATATTTTAATTGGACCCTTGAACGCTCTATGCTGTTATTTATCGGTGTTTCTCTTTGAATCCCGCTAAAGTTTAATTGGAATGGTTATGTACTTTGAATTGCTCTCTGTTTCCCGAAACTGACTACAATAGAAGTCCTGGGGTACGTAAAAGTACTTAAGTTGGAGAAAAATAACTTTCTTTGCCGCCAAGGTCTTACTTAACGAAGCTGAGGTTGGAAGTTCAACATTTATGAACTGGTTCATAATTGTGGTTGCTTGTTTTATAGTCGCAAGGTTTAATGTTAAAAGGAGGAAGGCAGATTTCTTTGAATAAGGTGAGTTTTTGAGATTGATTAACCGACCACCCAAAAAGAAAGAAGTTTTCAATTCGGATCTTCATATATATTATTTTTATGTATGTTCGTGCATAACTCCGTCATATAAAAGGGATTTGCAAAATTATTTTTGTTCGAAAGGAGTTTATTGAATGATCTGATGAAGAACTTCGGAGATATACAACAGAACTCTTCAATAAATGACGGCAAATCACTCGAGAGTGCTACAATCACATGTCTGTTTATTGTTTACACCATTTCATAACATACCATCACGCCAGTATGCTTTAAACGGGTACGCAGATGTGTAAAGGGTAGTGTATTCTGGCATAACTGTAGCATAATACTACTATAGAACTTGTCAATTATGTACAATAAATTAGTGTTTTTATATTTTGGAAGTCGGTTGAATTTTTTTTGTAAAAAACATATTTCCTTCGAATAAATGTTATTGTTGGTTTGATAAAGAAAGGTGACTTGGCTTAATAAATCTGCGGCTTGCAATACAAAAAAAAACAATAGATACAGAAAGTTGGGTAATAGCAGTTCAAAAGTCCGGTTCCATCATTTACCAGGCCCCTCAGAAAGTATTGCGAAAAAAAGTTTTTATATATGGGAGACTGGCCAGTTATAATGTTTTTCGAAAATATGATTATTTATAAGTAAAAATAAGTAAGTTCCAATTTCAAAATTTCCCTCCACATTTTGTGCGAGTTAATTCAAAGTATTGTGTCTCACTGAAATATGGATCTGCGCCGGGAACATTTTAGAGCTATGATTTTATACGATTTCAAGTGTCGCCTGAAACCGGATGAATCGTACGATAGACTTCAAATGGCATTCATGGATGAAGGCCCTTCCAAGGCAACCGTGTATCGTTGGTATAACGAATTCAAGCGCGGTCGACCAACTTTGGGGGATGACGAAAGAAGCGGTCGCCCTTTGACGGCTGTTACCGAAGAAAACGTGCTAGCAGTGAAAAATTTAATCCAAGACAATAGGCGAATTACATATCAGGAGATTCAACACATATTGAAGATTGGATCGGGAAGCGTTCACGAGATTCTACACAGCCATCTTCGCGTGAGGAGGATAGTATCACGCTGGGTGCCGCACAACCTCACCGATGCTCAGAAGCAGGCCCGGGTGGAATGGTGCCGTGATATGCTTAACAAATTTGAAGCAGGCTCGTCTCGGCGTGTTTACGACATCGTTACAGGTGATGAGTCCTGGATTTATCAATACGACCCAGAAACCAAGCGCCAGTCGACTGTTTGGGTGTTTCAAAATGAGCCAACGCCTACCAAAGTGAAGCGATCTAGAAGCGGGGGTAAGATTTTGATCGCTAGCTTTTTTAATTTGACTGGCCACTTGGTATCAATTCCCTTACGGGATCAAAGAAGCATTAATGCCGAATGGTATACTACCAAATGTTTGCCAGAAGTTTTCTCTGTTATAAGCAACAAGCGACCAAACACAGGGCTCCGCGGGCTACTGCTCCACCACGACAATGCACCTGCGCACACCGCACTCAAAACGAGGGACTTCCTGGACAGCACGCCAGTCAAACTCCTGGGTCACCCTCCTTACAGCCCTGATCTAGCACCGTGTGACTTCTTTTTATTCCCAAAAAAAAACAATCAGCTCAAAGGGATACAATTTTCGTCGCCGGAAGATGCGCTGGCTGCGTTCGAGCAGGCTGTAAACGAGGTGTCTGCGGCGGACTGGAAAAAGTGTTTTGAAAACTGGTTTAGGCGCATGAATCTTTGTATAGAGGCTGGTGGAAAGTACTTTGAAAAGATTTAATAAAAATATATGTACGTATAGAACAATTTTTTTTAGTTTCGCAAAACTTTCTGAGTGTCCCACGTACTATAGAATCAATCAATTTAATCCTTTTTCCTACAGTAAAAATGCAAGTCTTGATTTTCAATTATGTCATGACTGAACAGATTTGTAAGAAATTTCGAACACAATCATGTAGAATATAACATGAATTAGATCATAAGTGATACGTTTTATGTTCCAGTTGGACTGACTTTCATGTTTGCGAAGTCGTTGACAAAACTAGCTTTTGCCAAAAAATACAGAATTAGTATTTGAATAGCATTTGTTCATCTGTCAGTAAACTATAAAAAGACTTAAGGTTAAGGTTACCAGCAACTGCAAATGCAATACATCAATGCATGACAATGATGCATGGATCAATACAAATGTCCGATCCTATTGTTGATTGTCACGCACAGAAATGTACCTTGTCTACGTTTTTTAGTACATAAATCTTACTTAGTTTAGATGGATGTGTGTGTGTGTGGATGTATGTTTATTCCTCAATCACGCTAGAACGGCTAATGGATCTGGATGAAATTTGGCACAGATATAGATTATAGTGTGGAACTCTTCATCCCGGTATAATGTCCCCTTGGGATAAGAAAACACTTTTCACGCTGGCAAAGGTTTCACAAATTTATTAATTAAGTTCATCTGGGAGGAATACAGAGAGCAAATCTCTTTGGAGAATAAGGGAAAAAAATAGGGCCATGATAGTTTGTGAACGTAGCAGAAGGGCACAAGTGATTGGGTTTTTGTTTGTTTATCTATTTAGTCATGTGTGAAGAAAATGGCAATGTTTTGATAAGTATGTATGTTTTCGTGTAACAACCTTTTTGTTTCTGAAGGTCAAGAGTATTTTTGTTTAGTATAAATTGGGTGTTGTTTCGGCGCCTTGTTTACTTTTGTTGGTTAAAAGTATTTTGTTTTGAATACCTACCTATACATATGTATTTTTTGTACTGTTTAAGTCGTCATGATATCCCGTGTCAACTAATACTTTACTACCTTTCGTAAGCAGCAACAATAACTTGGTAACTGTTAAATAAATGTTTCTCTTCAGTGTAGTTGGGTTCAACGGTTAAAGAGCGGCAATGTTGTAGAAAATACTAAAAAAGCTGTACGTGTCGAGTTAGGTGAAGTGGTTTTTGGCTTTAAACAATAACCAGTCTTAAAAATATGAACGAGGAAAAAAATCTTATTAATTGACAATTAAAGTGAGATTTTAGTAAAAACATTATTGCTATTAACCAAAAAGAATTTCGACTTACTGAAACATCTGGTATATACAAAGACCTTATACGTATTTCTTACTACTAGACTGTGTACCAAAAATTTTTGTATAGCTAAAATGAAATCTATTACCATACATCTAGGTTAGCTATTCCCTTATAAGCGGTAGCTAACCAAAAACGGTCCTGAGCGAGAGGGTGCCTGCTGGTAGTGTGTCCTTGTCTGACATCTTGCCAGCTCAACTAATCATTGGGTTTGGTAGAAATGGTAGAAAATTTTATATTTTCTTTTTTATGTAATACCAAAACGAACGAATAAAAAATATATTTAAATACGTTTCAAAGTCTATGAAACGTTGAAGCGTATTTAAATATTTTTACAGTTCCTTTAATTAATCAATTCATTGTATTTAAAAAATAATTCATTAATACTGAGTAAGAGCAGTACTTTAAAATGTTTGGGCCTGGTAATACTAAATGTAGGACCACCAGGTTTGTGGAGTTTTTGGCGGGTTTTGTTCGAGTAAAATTCAGCGGCTGTTAATATTATTCGCAAATTGATTCCTAGTGGAATAAAATTGGTGAAGTTAAGTTTCTCAGCTGTCTACGCAACTGGACAATATGTGAAATAATTGAGATCCTTTGGGGTATTGCAAAGCATCGTCTGAAGACTGCAGGATCATCCCACGCCTCTCTTTCATGAGCTTGAGAGTAAGATCAGAGAGCTTTTTGTTCCTATCTATACGATGGGTCTTGAAGAACAACACTTATCCAGACTTGGGATTTGAGGGTTATCGAGTCCCCCCCCCCCTCTCTTTGAACTTCAGATAACCCTATAATACTCCATCGTAAACTGCTCAATTCCTCTTCGAGTTCGGTGATCTTATCGTCGGTCCAGAGTCCGGAGTGTGCGCGTGTTGTACGTTGCCAGGTCCTGTCGTCGGTATTTGTTGGGGTAACCGGCAGCCTAATTGTGTAAGTAAATTCGGCAAACGAAACAATCTGTTTCTTTCCCAAAAATACACACATACACAAAAAAGTTCAATCTTTATTCAACTTTTTTGTATAAGTGTATGTTTTTGGGAAAGAAACAGATTGTTTCCGTTGCCGAATTTACTTACACAATTAGGCTGCGGATCTCGTCCGGGATTATTTGCACCCCTTGACTTGCCTTAACCTAGATCGTTACTGTAGTCGAGG
The DNA here is from genome assembly GCA_949775005.1 of Orthosia gothica. Taxonomy (NCBI): domain Eukaryota; kingdom Metazoa; phylum Arthropoda; class Insecta; order Lepidoptera; family Noctuidae; genus Orthosia; species Orthosia gothica. The sequence continues at coordinate 25,253,723 of OX459038.1, read as the reverse complement.
GTAGGCAGGCTGCCGGGCACTAGGGGCTATGTTTTATTTGTGCTATTCATGGGGAGTGCTTTGCAAGTGGGTTGGCAATCTCAGTATGGTTGTTACAAATGCACAGAGAATGCTGCGTCGCCTCTTATGACACCAATGGAAAAACATGGGATGTTGAAATTCTTTACGCCCGACATCATACGGTAAGTGATATAGATTCCAAAAAAATATACACACGTTTCTTTTTTCTTCCTTGAATTTGGTAGGTTTAGGTAGCGTAGTTAGGTAGGATATATACATATATCGAGATACTTACACTATTGTTTTTACAATCAATTTGTCCCTTGTTATGTTTGGTCATGGTCACCTCATTAGAAAGAGACACACTACCAACGGGAGCCCTCTCGCTCGGACCGTTTTTTGCGCCATAGTGCACAGTCTAGTAGTACGAAGTATAAGGTCTTTGGGTATGTATTGCACAGACAAAACTAATTTTGCACTTGGAGCTGTCAATGTCAATTTGACGATCGACTGTCATAAAGTGTCACATATTGTATTGAATGAACAAGAACATGCTCTAAAATTAAATCAGGTAGGTAAGAACGTAACTCAACGATTTAAGTGTCTCCTGCGTGAATTGACACGCTCAATCTAACCAGCCACCGTACAGGTAGGTCTTTACAAATTAAGGTAAAAACACACACGCACCGAGAGCTATAAACTTACGCACATAATTACACACTTATCTACATTACTTGATGGGCCGTGAAATTTTATAGACGTTTTGACTTTATGGCCAGGCCGTGAGCAAATATTTGTATATGCTGCCAGGATTTTTATGTTAGTGTTATATTTGGCATACAGACTTTAATTTTTTATTAATTTACAAGAGAGTAGGTAAATGGGTAAACAAAATAACTGTAATAATGTACATGTGCGCATAAAAAGATAAGAAGGAAGACCTCATCAGTGTCTCAGTAAATAATAACAGCCGCACGGGTCGATCTTCAAGATTAACAACGCTTGCCGAGGTCTGTCCGTGGATGGGTGACCATTTCAACATACCGAGTTTCCTCCGTGCCTCGGAAAGCACGTTAAGCCGTTGGTCCCGGCTGTCATTTGAAGATCTTTGACAGTCGTTACTGGTAGTCAGAAGCTTGAGATCTGACACCAGTCTTGCCAAGGGGTATGGTGTCATCCAGTTACTGGGTTGTGGAGGTCAGATAGGCAGTCTCTCCATGTAAAACACTGGTACTCAGCTGAATCCGGTAAGACTGGAAGCCGACCCCAACAACAATTGGGAAAAGGCTAGGCAGATGGTGATCAGTGCATAAAAAAGCTTTGTAATAAATTTCATCACCGCTTCTCTAAAAACGGGCATATATTAGGACCAATAATTCGAAGATATCTGACATTCATCAACCCGCATTGGGCCCAAGTGGGGGACTACTGCCCTTTACATACCACAGAGAGAAAGTCTATGCTAGATATGATGAAACGTTTTAATTCTACTTAGTAGCTAAATTTTAGCCATAGCAAAATAATGAGCAAGGATCTCGATTGGAACGAATTCCTATTGTGTTTATTGCGGCTATTACTATGACATGTATATGTAAAAAAACCGGCCAAGTGCGAGTCGGACTACTTGGTAAATTGCGGTTTACGATTTATGACGTATTAAAAAAAACTACTTACTAGATCTCGTTCAACCCATTTTTTGGTGGAAGTTTACATGGTAATGTACATAATATTTTTTTTTTAGTTTTATCATTCTCTTATTTTAGAAGTTACAGGGGGGGGGACACATTTTACCACTTTGGAAGTGTCTCTCGTGCAAACTATTCAGTTTAGAAAAAAAATATACAAGAATACTCAATATCATTTTTGAAGACCTATACGTATGGGTTTGATGAAAAAAAATTTTAGTTTCAGTTTCAAGTATGGGAACCCCCAAAATTTATTGCTTTTTTCATATTTTTGTGTGAAAATCTTATTGCGGTTCACAGAATTCATCTAGTAACCAAGTTTTAACAGCATAGTTCTTATAGTTTCGGAAAAACGTGGCTGTGACATACGGACGGACAGACGGACAGACGGACAGACGGACAGACGGACAGACGGACAGACGGACAGACGGACAGACGGACAGACGGACAGACGGACAGACGGACAAACAGACAGACATGACGAATCTATAAGGATTCCGTATTTTGCCATTTGGCTACGGAACCCTAAAAAGGGGAAAATTATTCACGGTTTCAGTGGATTAGGTCTAGTAAGCGGGGCCGTATCAAAATGCTAGACATGAACGATTTTCAGCTCTTATCCGAACTAAATCTATTCAGAAAAACCTACTTTCTAAATTGTTTAATTAAACCGAATACCCCACGAACCGCATCAAGAATTCAAACGATCAGTAAGTTAACTAAAATGTTAATTCCATGAGCACTCATAAAAGCGACAATTAAAGTTATTTATAAAGTGTAACTTACTAAATGAGGTTCTTAAATACAATTTCCCTGCCGGAGTCTGTGTTTCCCGATAGCTACAATCTAGGGGTCTTTAAGTCAAGAGTGAATAGGTTACTTCTAGGCAAGCGTGCTTCACCGTCGACCACATCATCGCTGACCATCAGGTGAGATATTGGTCCAGCGCAAGTCTATAGATGATAATTTTTAAAAAAAAAAAATGGTATTTTTGAAGAAGATTAGTTTTCAACTCTTCCTATTAACTATTCGTGAGTAGATTTTAGAAACTAGCCCGTATTCGCCATTTTAATTGCAACAGTTATAATAAAAATAATATAGTAATTTTATATGTCAGTTATGAATTATATTCCTTCTCCTTATCAGAAACATTTTCTGAATACTGCTATTATAGTAGGAAAAGTCTCATTGTAAATATCTTCAATGATCTTATTAGAGCAATGGTGGCCCAGTGGTAGTGGCCGTGACTTACAAGTTGTAGGTCGTGAGTTCGAACCCAGGCAGGCGCTTTACTTTGTGTAAATTATTTTATCACCACTGCTCTCAAAATGGTGAAGGAAAACATCGTGAGGAAATCAAGGCATGTCTTAGAACCAAAAATTCGAAGACATGTGACATCCACCAACCCGCAATGGGCCCGCGTGGTGGATTACGGCCCATCCCCTCTCACAGAGAGGAGGCCTGTGTCCCAGCAGTGGAAACATTTAAAGGCAGATGATGGTGATGACGAGGTTGCAGTTCATCAAATCAATAAGTATTAAGTTAATTTGTTTTTAAAGCAAGCTTTTCAACTGGAAGGTGCTACCTGTAATATCACTTGTATATACACATCCAATGAGCCCAAACAAGATGGTGCTATATTGTCTGGTTGAGGATTTGATATGGCCATGGTCAATCATGAAACCAGTTCCATGGTGCCCTATTATTTCAATGTTTAAAAAATTACTTATGTACGCAAAGTTTCAGCTTAATCAGATGCATGAAGCCAGGACACATAAAATATAAAGCTTGTAATGATATTATCTTATCTTGTGGAAGGGCCGAGAAATAACTGGGACACCTCGACCCATTGGGATCTATTGTGGTCCCCTAGATAACCCACTCCTGCCCAATCTCGTTGAAAACTCACTTTATGAGTTTACCTGCACATGGGTGTCGCGGACATCTTCATGAGCATGTCGCCAAGCTTAAAATGATAGAAAAATTTGGGTTTCGGTTACCAATCAGAACATTAAACCATTTTCTTAAACATAATTTTCCAAGGACCACTTATCTTCTCATAGCGTGATATAGTTGTGCAGGACACACTCCTATTGAATTCACCGAAATTAAAGAAGATACGACATAAAGAGCCATAAATTAAGTATAAATACATTGATACGTACATAGCCTTGAAGGAGACATTGATACGTACATAGCCTTGAAATAAATGAGCGGCAAATCTACCTTGTATTTGTCACTGAAAACTGGCATTAGAATACCTATAAACAGTTGATAAACGTCCGTCAGACGTCTTTACATAGCATTGTACGAGGATTTACTAAAAGGTCAAGACTTTTGCTTATATACATCACCTGACCACACTTCATTATTGGGTGGTCTTATAGTAAACAGCCTTTGTACAGGTCAAATGTCGTACGTGGGCCAGCGTGGCCATTGAAAGAGAATTAGTGTATCAGCTGCTTCCCCTCCCACGCACTTTGTAAGGTGATTGAACGGAATTTTATTATGTAGGACACTTGATATTGTTGGTGTATTTTATTGGGACCAATACTTTGTGGTAAGCGCGTGAAATATTTGTGACACTTGAATATAAAGACGTAAGCTTTACAGAGCAATACATAGGAGTTAGGTCTGAAGCAGGAGGAATAATGTGTTGTATGCCTTAAATCTATAATGCACACTTGCACAAAAACTTAACTCAGATTTAGTTGCTAACACGAGGTTAAATTGACAATATTGCAAGACAAACTGTCAAGCACATGTTAGCAACTAACTCTAAGCTAAGTTTTTCATGCAAGTGGGCCCAATAGGCTAAACTTTAACAATCAAACTGTAACATTAAAATTTGTTATTAATACATGTTTTGAAGATTTTCGATTCATCATTATCATCTGCAGCCTAACTTTGCCCACTGCAGGGCATAGGTCTCTCTTTGCATTGCCAATCCCCACGCTCTTGTGCCTCCGTTATCCCGCGAGGTTCTACCCGCGATGGCAACAATGTTTTTCGATTAGTTACCATAAATATTTTTCTCTATTTCCCGAATATTTTTTTAATCACATCACACTATCACAATAATATTTTAAAGGCGAAAATTTGTGAGTCTGTAAGTGTGTTTGTAGGTTTGTTACTCTTTCACGCAATAACTACTTAACGGATCTGGATGAAATTTGGCACAGAGATAGATTCTAGTCTGCCTTTCCTTGGGATAATTTTCGACATCTACGCGGACGAAACCGCTGACAGTAGCTAGTCATTTATAAACATCAGTTGAGATCGATATCTCACTAAAGCGTGCCCCTTTTCCAAATACTCTTTCAAATGATCCACTGTATAAACCAACAATCAGCCTTCTACCTAATGCAAGGTCATTATCAAGGACAAAGTGGCAAAAAACGCAAAAAAAATGCTTAAGTATACTTGAAAAATCACGTAAGCAATATAAAAAAGCTTCTACCCACATCGGGGTACATGTTTTGGAGGGGCGGGGCATGGCTGGGTTCCTCTATTGATTTTGCACCCCCGCGACCCCGCGTTACCCCCGCACGCATCTCACAACTGTTGCTTAACCAGGGCTGGAGAACAGTAGGTCAGTTCGATAATACGATTTTAAAGTAGGCTTTTCTTTGTGGTGTGATGTAGTACTTTTTTTGGTTTGTAGCAAAGTTGGTTAACATCAGAAGTACGAATTAAATGGTCTTAAATAAAGACCAAAAGGACAAATTGACCAAAAATTCAGTAAAATGCATTGAATTAGGCAGGCACATATCAATATTCTTCTAAAGCATTGCTTATAAGCACTGTTTTAACCCATGAAAAATCATTTATGCCTAAGTTCGTCAAAAATTCGTGGACATTAAAAACTCTCCTTCTGTTTGTCCTTTTCAAGGCTCTATGCATAGGTACAACGGCCTTGGAAGAAGCCTCGAGGACTTCCGAATCTGTCAAAACTGTATACGGATCTACTAAATCATATACAGGTTACCATGACTACGGTTAATAGCTAAGGATATATTCAGTGCCTTTTCAGCACTTTCTGCTGAAAAATTTTCGGGTTTGCTCAGTTTTTTGTGTGGTTAAATAATTATGTGCATTTGTTTTGTATGAATAGGGTTACTATGTATGAATATTTGTGCGCGTTTGTGAGTGTGTGTGTGTTTGAAAAAGGCGGAGGTGTTGTCTTGACATACAAACTAATCGAATTGCACCCAAACAATTAACTTAATTCTTGTAACAGTTAAAGCGAAATAATACAGTTATGCTATTCTTATGTAAGTATGTGGAAACGGTATTTATTTTGTACTTAATGCCTAAGTTGAAAACCCACTAGAACTCTCTTCAATAAGATATTAATTTATTTAATTTTCTATCTACGCTAGTTAAAAGATTCTCAGAACTAGGTATTTCGAATGCAAGCAGTAACGAAAATTAAATTTATATTCATTTGACGTACCTTTAATAAGTTTCTGCAATTACGCTAAGCAGCTTTTTCTCAAACCACGACTTTCTGAAGATACTTTGTTTTACTCTGAATAATGTTTTTATCTTTCACGTTTACAATAATTTTAATTAAAGACATTTAGCGACCAAAAAATTGTTAAGTTAATAGAACTGTCTCCAATTTCTGAAGGAATTTGAAATCCTTTGTACAAAAAATAGGGTTTCTCAAATTATATAGGACTTTATTCACAACGATAATACAGGGTGTTTGGTGCATCGTGTGCCACATTGAAATGGTCGACTGAAGAAGAGAAGAATTTTAATTTTATTTCGATGTGTATTGTTTTAGAGTACTTTTTAATACAAAGTTAGTGACATTAGTCACCTAGTTTTTTTTTTAATTCGATCACAAAGGTAAAACTTAAATTAAAGCTATACATGTTACAGCTTTTTATATGGCTATAAAAAAAAGGCGTCCGGGATCTTCCAACTCCCTCATTATTTCTCCAGTCTATCCTCTTTGCTAATGATGTGCCACATGCCATAAAAATCTTTTAACAACAAAGTCAAAGTCAAATATATTTATTCAATTAGGCCAATAAACGGCACTTTTGAACGTCACAACTTAACTTTGTGAATTCGCTAGAAATGTGAATCAAGTCACATAATACTACATTCCAAATTATAATTTTAAAACTCCTTCAGTCGACCATTTCAATTTGGCACTCGATGCACCAAACACCCTGTATAACAATATGAAACTATAATAAATTAATCGATAAATAATTAATCAGCCACAAGAGAATCTGTCATTAGAGTTACTTCTATCAATCATTAAGGACAGCATCAGAACATCGTTTAACTGAGGTTGAGGAAATGCAAATAGATCCTTGATGATATATGCTTAGGATGGTAATTGTGTGGCTAAAAACAGAAGAGTTTATAGTTTACCAGAAGATTCCTAATAAAAACGAACAGAGTACAAGAGAATGATGATGAAGAGAAGATAATATTCTACAGAGTATTTCCATCTCAAAGTACTCTTAACCTAAAGAAAATACGCCAGAAGTCGCCTCTATACAAAGTGAAAGCGTGGTGATAAATGGTCGTGTCTTCTCGGTATGAAAAGGTCCTAAAAGCCTTGCATTGGGACGATTATAGGATGTTTTTATTATTTACTAGGGAACATATTCCTGGGTTGAAAAGTATTTTAAGTGCTCTATAATCTATATCTGTGTTAAACTTGATCCAGACCCGTTCAAAAGTTATTGTGTGAAAGAGTATCAAACGTACAAACACGCTCACAAACTTTCGCCTTTATAATATTAGTGTGATATATAATATAATAGTATATAGTAAGAAGTAAGATTTACTCTACAGTAAAAACCTTTCGAGTTTAAGCTTACAAAAGAAAGGTGTCAGAGCTATAAAGAATCATATTTGCTACCTTTTCAGTATCTTGATATCTTGGTAGTATAAGAATATCTTTAGATTAATTTTATCCTAGTAACCATGACATTTATCTATTTATTTCATCTATATCACACCTATGATTATAGGATTGCCTATTGCAAGAAATGCTCTTATCTTATAGGTACAAACGTAGAAACTCATCGTTATTTATTCAGATATACATACAAGACAATAATACCATCTTGAGGTCAGTTCCAGGGTCCCTAATGTGTTCTCTGGGTCTGAATGTAATACAACCATTAAGTGGAATTCATGTAATGAGGGACAAACACTTTATGAAGGACAAGACACTGGTAGACAAATAAACGCTGGAGTTGTGGTCACCAATATAGTTATATAGTTTAGCAAGAACTCGTTCTGGACTCAAGAAATGTTCATTAATTTTATCAATAATTATGTATTTAAATGCCTGTAAAACCATTTTGTTTTTTTTTTACAAGCTTTTATATACCTAACTGCAATGTATGTATGTAAGTGTCTTCGGGTCAAATCTTGCAACTGAATTTTAAAGCAGTTATCCTCGACCGATTAAGGTGAAAATTTGCATACGTTTAGTTTGGATGACAGTGCATGTTTGGCTGAGTGTCGTCATTTTTAATCCAATATGGCGGACGGCACAAGATGGCGGACTAGTTATTTTTTGTGCACTGCCATGATATGGGTATCAAATGAAAGGGTTTGCTGAGAAGAATATTTTGCTTGTTTTAAATAAAGTTTTTTGAATGAATATTTTTTTCATGAAGCTGGCGTATTTTTTTTCAAAAGATAAAGCAAATGAAAAACTCAATGTTGGTTGGCATATTTCTTAACAATAAAAATAAATGTATTTAATAGATAGTAGACGGAGCTCTACTTGAAAGTATTCACTTTATAAAAACATTTTATTACGATCTTTTTTTGTTTTTAACGCGTAACATATTGGGTCTTTCGTATAACGACCCTAATTACGTTTGTTTTCAAACCATAACTCTCTTTAATGTCCAAGCAGCAGGTGGTCAAATACAATACCATTTAATTATAGCAATAATCTACCTACAAGAGACAATTGCATTTTCTTTTTTTCTCAACCTTTCTGCTGAATGAAGGTTATTGTAAAAAATAGAATAAAAAAACTGCACTATTGAAATCATTTATTATGTTTCTATCTGGAAAAATATTGTAGATTTTTATTTAAATTATAGGTATTCGTCTAAGAAAACGAATAAATACTTTTGGACTTTCTGAAGATTTTAGCCCATATTTTGATTAAGTGGTTTTACTTGTTTCACTGGTTCATATTTTCATAGAAGAATATTTAGATTGTCTGACTGTTTGTTGAATTTAACCCGGCTTTACAGCTGTACGGATTTAGACGAAACTACACGGACACGGCTTGACCATGTCATTACCACCTTCATTTGTACTTTTTATACTGGGAGTATTTTCCCTTCGGAAAGTAGAAGCCGCGGGTGAAGCAACTTGCAAACACTAGTAGGTTACATCTGAACTATCTCTGAGTGTTTATTCTATCTATGTTTGCAATTAATATTGAGATTGTAGGTACATTGTTGGCAATAAATGTTTTTTTTCTTACTGTAGGTACCTAACTTTTCTAGAACACATAATCATTTATTCATTTAACACACGATTCTACGTTCCAGTACTTCGAGCATGCAAACTCTGAAATTTCAAACGATATCCCTGAAACCGAGATTCTATGAACATCTCTGTTCTGACAAGCAATTTCTACTAAAATAAAATTCTTTTCCCAGAATTTTTCGCACACTGTATATTGTAATAAAAATTGTGTCTTCTAAAGATATTTCATGTTGTTCGAACTTTTAAAGACACTTAGGAATTTCAAATTGAATGTAGTGAGTGTCTTCTTGTAAGTTTTTCAGCGCAGTATTTGACAAAAGCTTGAATAAAAGCGTTTTCTGAAACTGTTTGAATTTATTAATGATAATATGTTTAAAAGAAAATGAAAGACAAGATGTAGTATGTTATTTTGGAGTGCAGTTAAGCGAAGAACGTCCAGTGTGATAACCCTCTAACATCTTGACTAGATTCGATGACCATTATTTGGTTAGAAGAAGGATGATGACATTGTTTAGGAAGTTCTGTATTTAAATTATCAAAAGAGAATTTGAATAAAGAATCTGCTGCAAACAGTGTAGAGATTTTTATAAATAATGATGATAGTATATATTATTATAAAAGTAAAAGGTACAGTGTACTATTTTAACAAGCTTTTATTAGCTTGGTATGTATGTATTAGTATAACGGAATCTTTGAACTTGATTTACACCCCCTAAAAAACGTCGGATTAATTTGAAACTTTGCACACTTATCAAGGACCGACGACAATGCAATAATTTAAACAGTTTGTCCCAGTTTCCTTACCAGGAACTTCAGGATTAGGGATTGAACTAAAAAGTAAAAAATAAATAATACTTTAAAAAAACTAAAAAAAACACGCTTTAATAGAAAACCAAACTAAAAAGTAGAGAATGATTTTCAATAAATTTTAATTAAGAACAGTGTGATACACAAAAAATATATTGTGAAGTGCTTGATGTCAATTGTTATAATATTTTATTGACAGATATTGGTAAAAATAGAGTCATTAAGAAAATATATTAAAAAGCACCCCACGCTTTTTTACATTTTTTTTTGTTTTCCACACTGTTCTTAATTAAAATTTATTGTAAATTATTTTCTACTTATTAGTTTGGTTATCTATTAAAGCGTGTTTTTTAAACTTTTATTTAGTTTTTCAATAAGATGAAAATTAAACGTCCTTTTTAGCTAACCCTGCATTTTCATTCAAATCAAACTTGTATACAATTTCAACTCAATCGGTTTGGAATAATGGTTTTAAAATTCAGTCACAAGATTTGACCACCCACACATAGTTACTAACTAACAAAACAAGTTACCTATATAAAAGCTTGTAATAAATATTGTAAAACAAAGCACGACCTCCAAAATAACACAAAAATATTTCCAACAACAACATTTTCCTTATAACAACTTTTTCAGAAAATCTATTTGCAGAAATAAGACGAGAGCTTCTCTTCTATTGTAGGTTATTTCAATGTCAATAACTGAGTTTAAGTTAACTTTTATTTGTTTTATACCCAGTTTTGAGGGTTTCATTCATACAGTACGTACACTAACTGAATGTAACCGCTTTCGGACTGAATAACTAAATGACTTTAAACAAAAACCTTTTGAAATTCTCTGCAGTCACAGGCACTCAAATGCAGAACTGTGTTAAAAGAATTTTCATTTTAAAAGGCAAAAGGAAAGGCTATGAAAAAGGTCGTGATTTGTAAGGTTTTGTGGTGCATTCATAATTTTACCTTCAAGTTTCTCTTGTATTTTTTTTTTCTATATGATAAACCAGTAAAAACGACGTGAATTCGTTTGATTTTTAATTTAAAGCCTTTCTTTGATCCGATAACGAAAATCGTTTCACTAACGTTCGTTGACGTAATTACTAAAACAATTTAATAAATAAAAAATTGCATGATTCGTATGAAAAAGCCATATGAGCGAAAAAACGAAAAACATACAAAAAAATTTGATCTGTATAGTAAATATGAGAAAAACGTGGTGACACAGAAACTTCAAAATTCTATCAAATTACTTCCAAAAATAAAAATTCAAACAAATAAACCAAATATGCCATTTCAAATCCAAAATGCAGCAGAATATTATAAACAGCTTAAATCTCTTGAAAATAAAATAAAATTAAAAGTTGTTTTAAAACAAGCTTTAAAAAAATAAAAATATACACTGCACAATACATGTTCAATGAGCCCAAATACGATGGTACTATCTGGTCTAGTTAAGGAGTAGCTACGGCCACCTTCCGGATCCATTCATGATGGATCCGGAAGGTGGCCGTAGCGACGACGACCAGCTCTATAGCATCATAATTATTATATCAATGTTAACAAAGTTTAAAGTACGCCAATGAGAGCAGTGATGGTCCAGTGGTAATGGTCGCAACTTATAAGTTGTAGATGGTGAGTTCGAACCCAGGCACGCGCTTTACTTTGTGTAAATTATTTCATCACCAATGCTCTCAAGACGGTGAAGGAACACATCGTGAGGAAACCGGCATGTCTCAGAACCAAAAATTCGAACACATGTGACATCCAGCAATCCGCACTGGGCCCGCGTGGTGTCCCAGCAGGGGAAACATTAAAAGGCTGCTGATGATGAAGTGCGCCAAGTTTAGCTTAAGCGTATACCATGAATTGCTTGAAAAATGGCTTACTAGTTGTTGGGCACACATACGTCAACAAGGTAATATGAAGCTTGTAATAAAAATACCAGAATATCAGATCGATGTAAATTGACACATATCCCTACGCTAACGTCAGTATGGTCGGCTGTCAGTCACACGTCAGTGACGTCACTCCCTTCTAAATGGGATGAAACGGATCATACGTCTTCCGAACACTTTACATGGCTTTTGCATTGATATTAAACGGGTTTGAATAGGGTAGCGTGAAATTAAAACCGGTTTAGAAAGGTCAACGACTTGTGAGCATTTGGATTTTGCGTTTGTTTTTCACATTTGACAGAATTGCCCGTTGACATTGAAACTTCTAAGGTTAAAACTATCTGTCACTTAGAGAAATAGACCTTTATTTTGTGACGAAATGATCAACTGACACACAACACAGAGGCGACAAAAAACGTAGAAGTATTATCATAAATTGTATTGTATATGTTATACTGTAAAAGCCCAAACTGTGGTAAAACCTAGGATTTACCAGTAAATCCTAAAACTTACCAAGTCTTACCGGTAAATACCGAATAGATGTAAGATAATCGCTAATTTTGGGTTTTTACCACCAATCACACGGCGAATCTTAGGATTTTCCTTGGAGACTTGGAAATTTTGGAAATTTTTAATGTCGATGATACACGATACGAAAAGATGACAACAGTTACGGATTGATCGATTGGCTTCACCAAAGTAGGTGCTATGTTTGTAAACGATTTCTTTTTCGGAAAGGCAACTTTCCGAAGCACAATCTATTTGTTTCAATATTTTCACCAATTGTACTCATCACTTCGTATCATAGTGTGTTATAGACATGACAATTTTTCAACTTTAACAAGTCACTGGGGAAAATCCTATGATTTACCGTGTTTGCTTGTACAAGCCCGAAATTAGCGATTATTTGCAACTTCCAGTAAGACTTTGTAAATCTTAGGTTTTACCGGTATATCCTAGGTTTTACCGTTGTTTGAGCTTTTACAATAAAATATACATTTTGTCCTACTGTTGGTTTAAAATGTATTCAACTTTAATCTTAACTAAAACAAAATAAGTGCCGTGTAAAGATTAAGAAAAGCGAGAGAGAGAAGCATTAGTATGTAACAGTACTTAAAAGATACGAGCAGGCTACTTAGCCTAGCCGAATGGCTGAATTTTATCACGGCAAGACATAAGATGTTTTTATACAAAGTGCACGGAGAAAAAGATCAGTAAATTAGAGACATAAAAAATTCTAAATTCTACCCATCTAACAAAGTTTCGGTCTAACCTCAATTGCTTTAATTGTTAGATCTCCTGAGAGACGAACGGGGGATATGTCGGCATAATGCCGATAGTCTCCCTGCTAATCGTCCAGCACAATGATTATTCATTCAACTGCAGTATCGCTTAGATTGCTCAAGGGATCTGCGACGTATGTGTTTGAATGCAATTACAGATGAATACGGGGGTTGACTTGTTGGTACTAACAGATCTTATCTTAATTAATTAGGCTAATCCATATAGAGATGATGAGGGTTTTTTGAGAATTCTGGATATTATCATTCTAGGAGATGTATGGAAGACAGACTGTGACAACCCCAAATAGATTGAGTTACGGATGACGATCCGTCTTTACTTCCATACTTCTCTGTTTGCTATCGTCTCAGTCTCCTCTTAAATAATCCACCTTTCTTTATTCTTCGTTTCCTTGTTCTTTCACTATTACTTCCATACTTCTCTGTTTGCTATCGTCTCAGTCACCTCTTAAATAATCTACCTTTCTTTAGTCTTCGTTTCCTTGTTCTTTCACTATTACTTCCATACTTCTCTGTTTGCTATCGTCTCAGTCACCTCTTAAATAATCTACCTTTCTTTAGTCTTCGTTTCCTTGTTCTTTCACTATTACTTCCATACTTCTCTGTTTGCTATCGTCTCAGTCACCTCTTAAATAATCTACCTTTCTTTAGTCTTCGTTTCCTTGTTCTTTCACTATTACTTCCATACTTCTCTGTTTGCTATCGTCTCAGTCACCTCTTAAATAATCTACCTTTCTTTAGTCTTCGTTTCCTTGTTCTTTCACTATTACTTCCATACTTCCCTGTTTGCTATCGTCTCAGTCACATCTTAAATAATCTACCTTTCTTTTTTCTTCGTTTCCTTGTTCTTTTACTATTACTTCCATACTTCTCTGTTTGCTATCGTCTCAGTCACCTCTTAAATAATCTACCTTTCTTTATTCTTCGTTTCTTTGTTATTTCACTATTACTTCCATACTCCTCTGTTTGCTATCGCCTCAGTCACCTCTTAAATAATCTACCTTTCAATATTCTTCGTTTCCTTGTTCTTTCACTACCCTTATAGCCTGATAGTCTTAATATGGAACGACTAAAACCGTCGGTCTCAAAATAGGAGTGTGTCTGTGCTGTGGTAGTCTGGAGAGATCTGTTTAGGAAAAAGTATGTCGGCACTTCTAAAGATTTCGTTCTGAAGAGAGATATGGTTTCGAACGACTCTGACAGATGTCAACTTGACATAACACTAAGCACTAGTTTCTGGCGCGAATAAGAGGGGATCAGACAGGAGATTGAGTAAGAAGATGGCGGTTTGGTTTGAGTTGTTGGTATAATATAAAACCTATGGAGAAATACAGTGAGAGATACTGATTGTTCGTGTAGGTAACTACCCGCTTAGTTGAATGTCGTGTGACCTTATACAAGCAAAGAAATTCGTTTGTTAACTCCTAGCCCGAAAAGTACCCATGTAATGATGGCTTTTCCTGACAATTACACAGTCTTCCCAGCAAGTAGAAATTAAACTGTTTATGGTTCCTAACCGAAGCAAACAATGAGCCTTATTTTTTTAATTAATTCGTTCCATTAACTCTGTCAGATTCTGATCAGATTTTCTCAGAAACATAACTGAAAATAACATAATTTGCTTGTTGTTGTTTTATTGTTGTGTTGTTGTGGTGGTATGGTATGTGGTTTTTGTTTTGTCTGTAATGTAACCTGTACTTATTAACTGGTGTGCAATAAAGTATATTATAAACAAGCTGACCCCCGCGGCTTCACTACCGTCAAAATTATAGCCTATGTTACTCGGGCATAATGTAGCTTTCCATAGGTGAAAGAAAATCAGTCCAGTAGTTTCGGAGCCTATTCGGTACAAACAAACAAACAAAAAAATCTTCGCTCTTTATAATATTGGTATAGATAAATAAATATAATCAGAAACTTTACACACTAGCTTTCGCATAAAACACAATAATGACAACCAAAATCCTACAACGTAGACAGATGAAACGTATTACGCAGAAGCGCAAATAAAGCTGTACCAATGCACAATAGCGGACGTGGAAATATAGCACAATCATTTCCACTCGCAGTCGCGCTAAATATTAAAACAAACGTCGGAACCACGCTCTGAACGCACTGCTGCCTAATTGCGACTTACGTAATGCTGAACTATTTTGAGGAGAATTTATCTTTTAGTAAATTGTCCTTTTAGTAAATATTCTGGGAAATTGTATTTTCTTTACGACTGGTAAGTCTTGACTTATTTTGGCCCTCCTGATGGCTTGAAGCCATTCTATTTATTATCACACCCACATGCAAATATTATTAAGTGGCATGGCATGTACGTTCACATGGGCGTAATGCAATGCAATTCGTTCGATTTTCACTTGAAATTTTCTTAGAAAATACTTGTATAACACCTATCGACGCAATTTAAATTTTGCTATCAGTGGGTTTATGCCGAGTTTTTACTCGTGCTCTACCGCATTAAAATAAACTTAACGAGATCGTTTACTCTCTTATGTCAATTTCTATACAAAAAACCGGCCAAGTGCGAGTCGGACTCGCGCACGAAGGGTTCCGTACCACTATCGCAGAAAACGGCACAAAAATCACGTTTGTTGTATGAGAGCCCTCCTTAAATATTAATTTTATTCTGTTTTTAGTATTGGTTGTTATAGCGGCAACAGAAATACATCATCTGTGAAAATTTCAACTGTCTGGCTATCACAGTTCAGGAGATACAGCCTGGTGACAGACAGACAGACAGACGGACCGCGGAGTCTTAGTAATAGGGTCCCGTTTTTACCCTTTGGGTACGGAACCCAAAAAGAGGTTTCTTCCACTTACCAGACGGTGCTTATCCAGTTTCAATACAAATTGACGTTTACACTAACGCGATTCAGCGTGAGACCTTTGAGTATTAATAGTTAAAAAAAAACACGCTGTAATAAATTAGAGATATTGGAAATTATTTTCAACTTTTTAATTTGGTTTTCTATTAAAGCGTGTATTTTACTTATTTAATCTATTATTTATTTTTTACTTTTTAGTTCAATAGCTAATCCTGAAGATCCTGGGTATGGATAATGGGACAAACTATTTGAATTATTGCAATGTCATCGATCCTTGATAAGTGTGCAAAGTTTCAAATTAATCCGACGTTTTAAAGGGGGTGAAAATCACGTTCAAAGATTCCATTACATTGATGTATATATAAACACTAAGCTTATGAAATCATTATTTTGAATTAAACTATTGACAGGTTATTTTGGATTGATGGTCTCTCAAAAATGTATGGGGCTTCCAAAGCGTAGATGTAAATTTAAGTTCCTTACGAATGTTCTTGATGAATTTTGTTGTTCATTCTTCCTTTAACATTCAGTCCATTCTTCTCTGGAATGCGCTTCCTCTTGATATCAGGAAGGCCACCAGTCGTTATGTATTTAAGCGGAAGTTGCGGAATTATTTTCTACACGATTAGCAGAGTCGTCCCAATAACACGCCTTTCTATTACTTGATATATATATATAAATATATTTATAGTATTTATTATAGTAAATATATAAGTAAGTTTATTTTAGCTATATATATCTACTATTGTACCCATTTTGCTTTACTATCTTTCTTTTTTTTATGTTCCTGCCATGTTATCTTTCCACCACCCTTGGTTGACTGGTAGAGAATGCCTCAGGCATTAAGTCCGCCTATGTACCTTTTTGTTGCATGACGTTTTAATAAATAAATAAATAAATAAATGTTTATTTTCAATTCACCAGCCATTTGAGATAGGCATAAAATAATCAGAGACTGTCTTGTCTCACAAAGCCTTATAAACGACTAGATTTTGAATAAGCTTTCATAGATCACTCACAAAACTAGAACGAAGGCCTTAACGAAGCCTATCTCCCACATCAGCTGCCAGCTACTTAATTAATTTATCCCTAAACAATTCATACCCATATCCTTCATAATCCCTTAACTGACAGGCATCACAACACATGGCTAATAACGTTTATTTGCCTTCAAATATAAACTATTAAACTATGCGCGAACTGAGTCGAATCAGTACGATATAATGACTTTACTGTCATATTAGGTATATGACTTAGGTATAAGACAATTTTGACTATCACGTTATGAAACAAAAATTTTGAAGGCACGTGTAAACTCGCAACTACTTAACGATCAGTTATTTTTTTCCATACAATTTACAATTTTTGTTCTGCTGTCATGCGTACGCGGCACCGGCCTCGGCGCCGCACAGCGCTCTAGGTGTATAAATTTTATCAAAAATATTCCACTGTTCGTGCTCAGTAGGTACGGAAACACGTACCGCTGCGGCGCCGCAGCAGTCCAACACCAAACGTCTAAATTAAAAGAGCCTTAAAAGTCCTGTAAAATCAAATGTAATTGACTAGCCCGTTCCATCATCGAACTACGAGACGAACGGCGATGCGTCATCGGTACATGGTGTACATCCCACCCATACGCACCAATGGTTTTGGGAATACTTTTATTATGCGTACAGCAAAGGAGTGGTTTTCCGTGCCGGAGTCTGTATTTCCTGATAGCTACAACCTGGGAGTCTTCAAGTCAAGAGTGAATAGGTTTCTTCGAGGCAAGCGCGCTTTATCGTCGACCACATCATCGCTTACCATCAGGTGAGATAGTGGACAAGCGCAAGCATATCGACAATAAGAAATAAGAAATGACAATTTCTCTTGTATTTAAACAGGTTTTCTTTTAACCTGACTTAAGTTCAAAAATCTACCTAGTCCCGATCACAACTCGTTTACGTTAAAAGTTTTTAAACATGAAAATTGCTTAAACCAAACTGTTCTGTACATCGTTGATAAAGCTCTTCGTTTATGGACAAACTGTTCTGCCTAAGCACTGTCTAAGACAAAGTAAATTCAATTAGTATCTATCGTAAAGTACTCCTTGTTTAAAGGTCAACGATTTATTTCGAGAGTAAAACGTATCTCGTAAATCATTAAGACTTTGAACGGTAGGATTTCTCAGTCGTAAGAGGGTCTAAGTTAATATGCTTGGATTGAATACTGAAAATTTTGTAGGTGATATAATATTTAGTACTTCGGCAATTTACCTTAAACATCTTGACCCTCTGAAACCAAAGCTCAATGTTTTTTAATGACCTGATATTTTATTTAAAATAATCCTTGTCACAAAAGCTTCCTTCACCAAAACTTTAATTTCCGGCGTCCTGTATCGCATTATTAAAACCAATGTTATTCAAGATAAGTAGGAACAATTATTTACAATACAAAAACTCATTTCCTGCTGACTTAATTTACCTTTGACCGAACTGGGTCAAACTACTGGTACAACGCTAAATAGATGCGTAAAGAAGGTCGGTTTCGAACCACGAGCAAAAACGCACGCACACATAGACATATTTTACTTATAACAAGCGTCATAGCGACTGTCATTTGTTTAAGATCGCCGTACGCACGTGTTTACGTGTGCATTTTCAGCCTATAATATTCCCATTGCAAATGAGATACAGAGAGAAACTGGATTGTAATCTACAACGTGGCCTAGTACAATTTGGGAGAGAGCGCATTTCTTTATATTCAGTTGCATCACGATATTTTCCTTCACCGCTTTGAAAAGCAATAGCCGTGATATAAATAAGACAAAATAAAGCGTTGACTTTTTTTTTGTGATGGGTTTGCTCATGACTCTAGTATAGGTCAGAGGTAACAGAGACCAAGTCGTCGATGGAGTGAACTTACCCAGAAGAATCCTGTTCACTTTGAAGAGATTCGGGTTGAATGCGTTCGGAAACACATACAAAGGCAGTGAGTTCCACTCTTTTGCTGTGCGCATTGTGAAGGATGTTTGATAGCGCTTAGTGTGAATTGGTGGAATGGCAACTAGGCAAGGATGGTAACTTGCAGTGCGTCTAGATGTCCGTTGCTAGAAGGGGGCTGGTGGGATGAGATCGTTGAGTTCTTGAGCACACTAACCGAAGTACAGTATGTAGAAGACTGACTAGCAGGCAACCTTACGGCGATGAGCCAATCCATCAGTTTAACGTCGCCAATGAGCCTCTTAGCTCTGCGTTCCATCGAGTCAAGCGCGGCAATTTGATATTTTATTTATTTTTAAAAACCACGGCCACTAAGCCACCACTGCTTTTCTCTACATCAATGTGTGCTCCTATTTTTCTCGTTAAATAGGGCCGGCCTTCTGTACTTATTTATCTGATACAACAGTCAACGTCGGGTAAGTTACAAATGAACTTAGTTCACCGATACCAATATTAACATTCTGAGGTCGTCCTGTTTAAGTAAATAAAACTGAACGAGCAATTATTGAGACAGTTTGCCTTATAAATAACTAGAGGAAGAAGAAGTAGGTAAGATAAATATTGGGATTGAGAATGTCTTTTTCAAGAACTAGTAAATTTAAGGTTTTGGATTTGCAACATTGCATTTGATGATGCATGCTCAGATGGTTCAAATAAAAACGAAAAACAATTCAAATTATTTGTACAAATACTCTGATTGCTATCAATATTTCTGTCTGGTTCATTTTTACACCACGACCTAACTTTTTTTTTGCTTGGATTTTCTATGACTTGAAGCCAGAAAGATAATTATTATCTTTTACAAAAGCTTTTAAGATTTTAGTTTCTTATTCACGAAACAAAACCTCATTATTTCATCTATAACCTAGACGAAAAAATAAAATGTCATCGTACCTATTAACATTTTAATAGCTTTCATGGCAACGAATAAACGAGTATAAAGGCTTTACATTGACGACTATATAATTATCGCTGTAGAGCGGCTATTTAAACTCATATCAAATTATATTCCGCTTTGTTCCTAATTACAGGGAGGACCTAATTAATGATAACATTTATTGCATTGAAATTAAAGTTTTAACACACGAAAATAAAGACTAGATTTAATTAAGCATCATCATCATGTTGGCTTCTAGTTTACCACAGACAGTGAAAACTCATATAAATTAGGAAATGCATAATATAAAAAAAAAAATAAGTATAAATAGGTAAATTCTTCTTAAGGGCTTCAAGCTTTTTTTAACAACGAAAATCTGCAACATACAACGTTATGGTTCTCAACCGCGAATAGGTTACCGCCCAATGGGATGCCGCAAGGGCGTCATAAATAAGGAATCTGTCAAGATTATTACCAGACATGGAAAATTTATACAGCCACAATTTGTAGATGAAAAGCATGACCAATATTGTACACAGATGTTTAGTAAGAGTAGACGAGCAAACACGCATAAAAATATGTTTAAAAACTATGTTTTGTAGCAGAAAGTATTTGGACGTTTTCTTTACTTAGAACTTGATGTTTCCACACTCTACCCGTTAGTATTTGGTCTCGATAATATAAATATTCGTGTTCATATTCATAGAATAGTCTAACCTAAAGCAATAAATCATATTTTATTGCCCCAGTGTAGCATAAAAAATACCAAGAAAACATTTGAACATGCTTTCATCAAAGTTATAGCTATTTATTCATGTACAAAAGATGGTAGAACATAAATGGTTGTTGCAATGGAACATTTCGCCATGAATTGGCAAATAATAAAATAATACGATGATAATAATTATACAATAAGTCAAAGGCTTCATTTAGAAAGCTGTTCTTCTGGACACGGCTCGTATTGTTAGGAGGACGGCTCCAGAGAGAGTAACCTTCCTCTCTCTGGAGCCCTGATCGCCGGAAGCTTGGACCTTGTGTCCGATCCCGGGGGTTATTTCTTATATTATTATTATATTTATTCTTAATATTTAAAAATATATACAGTAATAAAAATATGAAATAAATAATATTTAAACTAATAAACACAAATACATATTCACAAAAATAAAATAATTGCACTCTATACAAAAAGGGTTCAAAAGGTTTTAAGTACAAAGTAAAACGTTTTCTAACACAGTAAATTGCCCCAATTAATTTATATTTCAACAATATTAATCAATTGGTCGTGGAGTTGCGGAAACCAGCCCGTTTTAACCTAACCTATTAATCAATGTATAATTTATGAAATGTGTAATTTAATAAATTAATAACTCAGCATTGCAATTTGTAATATAGTATAAAAAAATATAACCTATTTTACAAATGTAAAATAGGTTACGTATTTTGTAAATAAATAAATAATAATGATAAACTATTTCGGCGAGCGATTCCTATTAATACTTTTATACTTATATTCATAGTTATATCAAACAAGTACATATCAAGCAGAGGTTAACAGTACATCATAGAGGCAGGGTGGTTAATTGATGGAGATTGATTGCCGCCATTAACTAATGAGTGGCACCCCGTCTTCCTCGCGAGATAATCTGATTTTACACTCACTATGTACTTAGCAGCGTTGAGCTTTATCAGTGAACCTATAAGTATTTATAGATGTTGATTTATCACGTTTACTAAGTGCTTAGTTACTTTTAGACTTTTTTTTAAACAGCATTGTTATCTTAAAAACATCCATGCAAAATTTCAGCTCAATCGGTTGGGAATAACTGTTTTAAAATTAAGTTGCAAGATTTGATCCACACATAATAACTAACAAGGGAAGTTAAATAAAAGCTTGTAATTAGGAATTGTTAAAATATGTATTTATTATTTTCAACAGATTGCCACAGTAATAAAATTATAAACTAAAACTTAACAAAATTATAAACAAAAGCATATAAAATGGGGAGGGCTCAATTGCATCATCGCATTTGGCATCAAAAAAATGGTCCACTTCGTTGTCAACGGGAAAAGTGCCTAGCACGCTGGCAGCATTGCCATGTTGATAGCAATGCAGATTTTCTGGCCCAGTCCTCTAGTCACGTGAAGAGTCAACTAGTTAATTAATACCTCATCGTGTAATTAGGTTTTGATCTTGTACCAGTTTAATTGGAGTTGGCATTCTTCTACTATACCTATTCTTCGAATGTTCTTTATTAGTGATCATCACAGATAGTTACACTCTCACATAATAAATAAATCATCTTTAACGCAGTCCATAAATAATTGTTTTGGTCTAACCCTATTTTTATAGCCATTCAACATTATACTTTATTTTCTCATGTCATCTTCTTTTATCCTCCGCTTTCTACTAAAAACAATATTATAACTGAAAACAAAAAGTAAAAATAAAAAGTAGCATTATGAATAAAACAAAGCTGAAATTACTGAATAACTCCAAAACACAACCACGGAATTATCCTATAATGTCACGCAAATCTCGGCTTTCACATCCGAACACAAAAACATTAACAGTAACAGCCATTTCTTTTGGTAACATTGAGCATAACATTGTAATAAACGTGCTTATGATCCATTCGTCGTATCATTACGACTTCATTCCCACATCTTCATACGACAGTAAAAATAATACCAAAAGTGTCAATGGAGAGTTTCTAATCTTCAAAAACGACGCTTAAATCAGCAATTTATGAGAGAACCGTTACACCGGTTCTTTTCTCTTTCAAAATAAGATTAAAAAGGGACCAAACAAAGTAAGCAAGATAAAGGATATAACCCCGAACATTCCGAATAAGTGGCTGAACTTTCTGAATCACATTTAATTTCACTGTTTGTTTAAATCCTGTTCTCAACTCTCATAATTATATTTTACGGAGTATTAACATTTATTGGGAAAACTTTTATTAAAGTCCAATACTTTTCTTTTTTTAGGTGCGGAGGAGTCAAAGGGGCTTGTAAATGGATTCCAATTAGTTGGAGATCTTTTCAATAAGCTCGTGTAACGAAGCAGAAAATATTGTTCATAGAATTCCCGGTAAACTTCTAATACCTTATTAAGTAGTATTAAAAACTATCAGAGAGCAACTGGGGGATCTTTATTAAGTCTCAAGTCAATGAGTATTTCTCAGGCAAATATGTGAATAATTTGCATAATATGCAGCTTCATACCAAGTGGTTTCTATTAGTTAAACGTAAGTGAACAAATGAATAAAACTACACGATAAAACCCTGTATTTTTCTTTTACACGAGCCTATGCATTTAGGCTTCAATTGATGATATTCAGCTTAATAAACAAAACCAGAGCTCACAATAACAGATATATCGTCATTACACGAAGGCACACGCCAACATGCCACCGTGAAAATATTTGGAGCTTCAGCAAAAAAATTAAACGATATGTACAGAGTACAAAATGGACGAGTCAACTTGTTAACAGGATTATCCCCGTATATATCCCGTCGGCAATATTACATACTGCGAAATATGTGCGAACTGACATGACGTATGAGATAGCTTACAAAAAATCTCTGAAACATAAATATTTGATAAGTACTGACGATACTGTTTGCCGGGGTTCTGGCAATAAGGAGTGTTTAGAGATACGGGTGAAAATGTTACATATATTTTTGTAACACTGCTTCATGTTGCAAGTGTACTTTTGGATCTGATATACTAGTAGTTTTGAGGAGTATCACAATCGCAGGATGGTTCTGGATTAAATGGTGTACAATTGAAGAGGTGTTTGTCGAAGTAATGACCTTTTATAGATTCAGTATTTGAATTAAGAACTAACAGCCATTGGAGAAGGACGGACACCACAGACCATTTACAGAAACTTTTGAAGGATGCAAGGACTCACGATGTTAAAAAGACACAGACCCATTAGACGTAAAAAATTCGCAGAGAGGCCTATGACCTTCAGAGGTCAGAAAAGGGTAGATACCACGTAAAATAGCGGTGTGCGTCAACATTAGTATGTAAGGGTTTAATGTTATTACACATATATACTACTACAAATAATTGAGAGGCCACTGTCTGGAAAGTTGTCCCTACGTTATGCAATTTAACTTTTGACCAAGTATCTGTGTCAGCCATTGTTTTAACTACCAGTTTTATTATGAAATAAAACTTTGTTTAACTTGATAGGAGTCACTATCACTGTCGTTCTGTGTTGAACAAAGTTGCTTAGATCGTAAATGTACACTTACTTAGGGCAAATCCTTGAGCTTGGTAGACGCATTACTAAGTTGCTGTGATAGATATAGTTAACAGAAATCATGCTGCAAATTCTCTTGATGAAACTTCAGTATGAAAGCCTTTGCTTTGCAGTGGGACTAACACAGCCCTATATACATCAATTAAATCAAGTCCAATATAAGTATGAAATGAGTATTTAATTGCAATCCTAAGGAACATAGTTTTAATGTTTTACGTGGCCAATTTTTTAAGCAACACCTAAACTCCCTAATTTTATCAATGCCGTCCAGTGACAATCAATTCTACAATTCTAACATCATTAGAATCTATTGGAACATTTCAGTTATCTTATATTATGATCGGTTTCAGTAAAATGACACGGAATCGTTCAGTCTAATCCAGCTAAAAGGTTTGCTTGGACGATTGCCAATAAAACAGTATTTTGCTGTCATCCCGTCTTATGCCGACACTTTGTCTGAAAGTCATTGCGGTTTGTGTGTGAGGAATGTTTTGCCTCTGTTAGTTTGAGATTCGAAGCAAAGATTTATAGTAAGCTTTAAGTGGGTAAGCAGGACTAACTGAGGAAATGTCTTCTATAAATCATTTCTGAATTTTCTCAGTTGTCATAAGAAACTCTGCCTTGTCAACAAAAATCTGTTAATCATGACTCTTTTCATGATCTTGTTTACTAGTGTTTGTTATGCCTTAGGTTTTAGTGTATATTGTATCTCTTACGTCACGTTAAAAGAGCTTTTAAATTCATTAATTTTTTCCTAAAAAATCATTTCATAACCCTTTAAACAATACATTCTGTGGCACAAGTTTTTTCTGTCCTGGATTTTCAACAGTGCGACTACAACGCCACAAGACCTTCATATATAACCTTCTTTAGGAACCTCGCTTGTTCCACATTCACGATTCGAACCTCAAGGGAGTTTCACCTCTATTTGAGTTTGAGGAATGAGTTTGGTTACGATAGATAAATAGGGTTTTTTGGTTGAGCTTCCAAAGACGAATTTTGAGTGAAGTTTCAAGGATATACATTAAATTTTATTGATTGGTAGTTTAGTTCAGGGTAGTCAAAATTTTTTCTAAAGTAAACAAGTGTTTTGTGTTTTTCAAATTATGTAGCTGTCTTCTCATTTTATGGTTGAAATACTGTATTTTACTTTAAAAACACGTCTAAAGTTTTACTACAAGGAAAAAGTATTTCGTTCACAAGTAACTTTTAAAAAAGAACAAGCTTAAGTTAAACAACTTTATCTTTGCTTTTTTACTTATATCTCGATCTAAACTAATATTATAAAGCGGATGTTATTATTTGTTTGTCTGTGAGAGGTAATCGCTGAGGAAATATTGATCCGATAACTAAATTCGGATATTACTGTTAAGTGTCATAAGCTACTTTTCATCCCAGAAAAATACGCGGTTCCTATTGGATACGCCACGGAAAAAAGTAAGTCAAACCATCTTACACTGCAAACCTTAACAGTTATCACACTTATTACGTCAAGGTAAACAGATGATATTCAATAAATATTCTAGTCCTAGAAACCAGTATCTGTTTCAAATCACAATAATTAAAAAAAAACTTTTTTCCTATTCTTTTCAGCAAACCATTTCATTTGATACCCATATCATGGCAGTGCACAAAAAATAACTAGTCCACCATCTTGGGCCGTCCTCCATATTAGATTTAGAATGACGTCACTAAGCTAACCATGCATTGTCATCCAAACTAATAGTTTATTCAAAATTTCATCTTAATCGGTGGAGGATAACTGCTTTAAAATTCAGTTGCAAGATTTGACCGGAGCACAGTTACATGCATACATTGCAAGTTAAATAAAAGCTTGTAATATAAAAAGCAGACCAGAACCATGTTTCTATAACCAAGTGCCTATACCTATATATCGTACACTTGTCTCTACGATGTCCCCAATTTCCACAGATCTGTAATCGCTGACAGCTTTGACACAAATAGCAATTTCCCACTTGAGCGGCAGATAAAAGAAAAACCGTTTCGACGCTCGTCACTGGCTAACACGCTTATACGTATCTGTTTTGGTTTAACATACGTACTTAAGTATTGTGTCTTTGTATTGATTGGTAAGTGGGTTGGTCCTTTCGTGTTATTTTATTTGTTCTTGTATTTCATGATGAGGTTTGTTAAAAACTGCACGTGTCCGTTTTACAAGCTTCTTATTAACACGCATTGTATGTATATATGTCTAATCTTGCAACTGAACTATAAAAAAACATGCCTACACTTGGATAAACCCAGTCTATATCGATGTGCTTTATACCTGAAGGCGTTTATATTCCTCAATGTTAACGCAGTACTGGCCGTGCACCCGCTCGGAACCAGAATATCAATATTGAACCAGTTTACCTCCTCCTTTTGTACAGTTTTATTTGCATAATATTCTTATTATTTATATATTGTTTACATATGCTATTTCAGTTATGAAGATATTCTTGCGATCAAATTTTCTGTGTACAAATATTTTAGAACATTTAAGTCGTTTTGGAGAAGTATCCAAAAGTAGCGAAAAAATATCGCGTTGTTAGTTATTTTTTTTAAGCAAAACTGTTTGTTATACGAAAAAACCATGTTTCACTAAAAATGTACATGAAACAATGATATATTTTTTTTCAGACCTTTTCACCTAGCCGTTACTAAGGAGTATGCTTTGGAAAGTTACTGTTTTACGGCACTAAAACAGTTGTAGGCCCTTTGTATGAAAAATATTTCATGTGTGGGTGTTCATTTTATTTCACAAAAAAACATAATGTACTCTTTTTCCATTTAAAAAGAGCAGATGTTACAAACATGAACAGACTCCTGTTGACGTGAAAAAAGATATCCATTGAGTTGGCTTTACAAAATTGATTTATCATTCCACACAAAAATGTGAACAAATTCATACGTAGTTAACAGAAGATTATTATATTCTTCAATTTACTTTGACCTTTATAATCTAGGTACGTAAAATAAAACGAGTTTTAATTAATGACTCTACAGTATTAACTTGATTAGCTGGGAGCTATCAAATATACGGACGTAAACTTTTTGGAAAATTATATCCTAGAATGTAAAATGAACTTATTGCTTCGGTAAGAATTTTATACTTTTTATACTCTGTGGTATTACAGTGGCCTCGTTAGAAAAACACTACTCGTATATATTTTAACAAAACAATCGGAATTTCGGGGGAATTCTCAAACAGACAATTACAGAGTTGAGAGAATTTGGTTTCCCAAATTGGAAGGTGTATTTTCATAGGATACGTAGATTGTTTTTAATATTAATACGTTGAAAAGGCCTATATTTTTATTTTGTGGGATGTAAACCGCACACGTTGCTAAACCCTGTTAATTGAGGAGTACAATAATCACATTTCGTTTCAAATGAGCTCTGTGTATGTTTACGTTCTGGCTGTGTATTTTTTTTCGATTACCCTTCACTTTTAGAATATTTTTGTACATCGTAATTTCTTTTTGCAAAATTTGTACGTAAATCAATAATGTATATTTAAATTAGTTAATCATTTCATGTGGTATCAATGGTATCTTTACGTGCTGACTGTGATATTTTTAGGGTTCTGTATCCAAAGGGTAAAAACGGGACCCTATTACTAAGACTTCGCGGTCCGTCAGTCTGTCTGTCTGTCTGTCTGTCTGTCACCAGGCTGTATCTCATGAACCGTGATAGCTAGACAGTTGATATTTTCACAGATGATGTGTTTCTGTTGCCGCTACAACAACAAATACTAAAAACAAAATTAAATAAATATTTAAGTGGGGCTCCCATACAACACACGTGATTTTTGTGCCGCAGATTTTTTTCTATAATGGTACGGAACCCTTCGTGTGAGAGTCCGACTCGCACTTGGCCTGTTTTGTTCGATTACGCTTCACTTTTAGAATTTTTTTTTACATCGTAATTGCTTTTTGCCAAAACTGTACGTAAATCAATAATGTATATTCAAATTATTTAATAATTTCTCATGTAAGTGAAATAATTTCTTATGGGATATAAAGACATCTCAAACCTGAATAATTTGTATCGTTTCAATGGAATTGAGTGAAATAATTATTAGTGATAGGTAAGGTAAACACAAAATTTTCATGTTTTAAAAGTTGGTAGGATATTGCCAAAAACGGTTATAATTTACAAACAAAATCAACAAATATACAGTCAAACGTAGAAACTCCTCTTTTGTAGAAATTCCGTTGAAAATGTTTTTTTATTTTGCCAGTTTTTGTAGCAGCTGACATTTAAGTCTACCAATAATCGGTGTGGGCGATCGTAAATGTACGCATAGGTATCTACTAAAATGATAATATATTTTTTCACAATTTATTGTGGGCCTCCCCTAGATTTATGTATTTCAAGCCTTCGTAAAAATAGATGTTTCCATAAATTTTTGTAGCTATTGGCCTACTCTTTTTATATTTTTACTAATAAATATAAATATCTTGGCGTATTTTTTTGTCCATTTCATACGAAAATGCTAGTTATATTTTTCAGCAGGAGCATTTTTACTATTTTTATAGTCATGGTTGATTATCTTTTGAATGTTAAAAATAAAATAAATGTTCCAAATGGAAATATTAATGTTAAAAATACTGGTAGTTTAATAAAAGGCTTGCGAGCTTGTACTAAATATTCAGTTAATATTTATACAAAATATAACTGGACTGAAATAAAATTAATATTCATGAAAGCAAATGCCAAGATAATAATCATAATTGGCCTACAGGTACGATCCCTACAATATTTATTATGTTTTATATCTTTTTCATTTTCAAAACGGTGGATTTTAATTAACGGTTTTTAATAAAACACATTTTATTATGTAAATGGACATGTTCTCTCAAAGGAATATTATAAATTTACAACCTACTTGAAAACCTGTTATCAATTCAGAAAATTTTCGCCTATATTTTTAAAAAATGTATCGCTATCATGGTGCTCGTAGTTAAATAATAACAGCCGCACTGGTCGATCATCAAGGTAAAGCCTCGCTTGACGAGGTCGATCCGTGGATGGGTGACCATTTCAACATAGCGAGTTTTCCTCCGTGCTTCTGTAAGCACGTTAAGCCGTTGGTCCAGGCTGTCATTTGAAGATCTTTGACAGTAGTTACGGGTAGTCAGAAGCCTGAGATCTGACACCAGTCTTGCCAAGGGGTACCGTGTTTGTGGAGGTCAGATAGGCAGTCGCTCCATGTAAAACACTGGTACAGTCTGAATCCGATAAGACTGGAAGCCAACCCCAATATAGTTGGGAAAAGGCTATGCAGATTGATTTTATCGCTATCATGGTGACTTAATTTAAAAAATAAATCTTTAAGGCGGCAAATTCCCGTGAACAGTTTTTACAATTTGGAAATGAGATGTTAAAAAAATCTTTTGTTATCTTGTCAAGTTGTTATAATTCTCTGCCTACTAAACAACTATTTTCTCATACTTCATTCAAAATTGAACCGATATTGAATAAGACCCAAAAAAGGTTGTTATTCATGAAAACCTTCACTTTTTTAAAATTGTTAGTTACTCTAGACGCTTTTACGTGAACGTCTTTTTACATCCTTCTCACATATATGTATTTTTCAACAAGAACGATGTAACCACAAACTTGTAATTAAAACTGATGGAAAAGAGTGTCCGTGGAGTTTCTTGCAAATTATTCTCCATTGAGACCAACTGACGCTTGCGAATTTGCAACTACAGTCATCTTTTTTTTTGCCAATTCTCTCTCTAAGGTTTATGTGAAATAAACTATTTGATTTTGATTTGTGATTCCCTAAAAGATCTCCAATGAATTAATAGTCACCTTACATGTAGTAAATCTTTAAAACAAAATACTTACTATCGCTTAAAACATCGATGTTCACACTTCACTCTCAAAATGATCGGTAGCGCAATGAATAGCCGTAAAGTTATTTGCTCGGAATTAATTAAACTTTAACATGACGACCAAGCTCGATATTAAAAGCTATTTAATAATATTTACAACAACGAGGCCCATCAATATTCCTGTTTTAATATCGGACGTATAAAGGAGCCATTATACTCGTACCGTGTGGCTTATTGGTCGTCTCACTCACGGAAACTGATTAACGTCACTATTTGATGGGTTTGAAATAAAAGCCTTTCTATATTACAGTTGTGTCGGATGACATTGTGGCGCAAAATAATTGAAGCCATCATTTATGAAAATACACAGTATTTTTGCGTGTACAGGTATAATAGCGACTTGTGAGTCATTTTAATGATGAAATAAAAATCCAGTGTCATTCTGAGAGCAACAAAGATTGCCAAAAACGCCCATAAATGCGCTGCCAAAGCCAACCCCAAGAATGGACTTGTAATAATTGTTTTCGAGGTTAGAATGTCACTAAATCTACGGTCCAAGGAAGAAAAGGTTATTCACAATCGTGTATTCTTCTCCTTCTTTCGTGTCAACTACGTCAAATTATAGTCTTTTAATTATACACAAAACCAATAAGCCACGGAAAAGTTAGATACGCCAAAACAAGTCTATGAAAATAATTTTTGTCCAATGTTCCATTCATTCCAATTTCATTCCTCTTTACGTTCAAAACACAACTTACCCGGAAAACTAAACATCGCAAATAATTACCAACAAGACCGATTCTTAGAATGTCTGCTCAAATTTAACAAGTCATGTAACTATAACTTTTCAAAGTTCTTGTAAGGTTAAGGCCTTGTCCAGAGTGAACGCACGGCAAATTAGGCGGGTACTGGTGCGGTAGCGGGTACGACCACGGGCCGATTTCAACAATGTACCTAATTGTTCATCTAAACTCAGTTTATGCAAATACAGCGTTCAGATTAGTAGTTTCTCAGTGGCCTCAACCAATCAAAAGGCTGTAATCAACGAAAGCGTTCGACAGAGTTTTAAAGCCCTTATACTTTTGCATTTCGACCATTGCTATCGCTGATATCGAATGACATTAAACTTGTGTAGAGCCTTCGGTGACCACAGGCATAGTGAGTTGTTGTAGCGGACAATAGAGGCTAAACATGTTTCCTCAGGGAAAACCAAAGACGATCGCTCGCTATTGAGGACGCTCCGTCACCTCACGCTAGGCACCGACCATAGTCACTTCAGTTAAGACGCAAACAGCGCTTGCATAATTATGTTTATTACTTCGCGCTCGTCTTAACCCGCCTAAGCTCCTCACCGTGCTAGGGCCCTAACTTGCGGGTTCGCAAGTATGTGATGTTATAATAACATTGTATCCTCGCCAACTTCCACATAGTTTATAGTTGAATTCTTTATGAAATCTGACCTTTGCCTGTTATGTTTCAGAAAATTGTTGGGTTTAATTAAATATGACGCAGTAAACTTGTGAGTTTCATAATAGTAAAATAGTCGTGTTAAATAAAGGTTAATTTACAATGTTGCACGAAAGGTCTGGTTCGTGCTATTACAGAAAGGAGTTGCACCTTAATTTTGTCGTGCACTAACTTAATTAAATAGAAGATACTTATCTTACAGTGGCGGCAACAAACAAGAGCTGTCAAATTAAGTTACACTAAACATTTTCATACTTAATAATGGCTAAAGGTTTCCACAGACAGGCGCAACGCGACAGTGAGAAAATGACGTGTTAAATTTAATCTTGTAAGACATTTTCTTTTTTTTACCTTTGTATAGATTCTTTTATCGATTATTTTGTGAATGTGTGGACATTGTACGCCTTCTAGATTTCTAGATGCTTTTTAACATTTATCTCGTTTTACTTTATTTTTTTTGTTTTGTTTATATACCTAATATACAAACTTTTTATTACTTTCTTACGACTTATTATAGGGCCTATATTGTCCCCCTATATCTATGTTTTAATGCTGTAACATGGAAATATTGATAAAACAAACCATTTTTTTAAAAGAGTAACCGTGGAGTTTCTTGCCGGTTCTTCTACATAGGACTTGTGATGACTTATGATGCACTTATAAAACGATGACAAAAGGTGCACGGTTCGGGTTGGTCGCCGAACCGTCCACATAGGCCTATGTAAAATAAAAATAAATGATTTTGATTTTGATACGACGCAATCACATTTTTTATAAAACCCACTGGAGCATAATCGCGATGCGCCTTTCTGTGAGGACCTTAAAACATGTTTTTTAGACTGTAAACCAAAACAAGCTTTTTCCACTGTCTGTTAAATAAAATAAAACACAACTTCCATCCTACATTGAGTATACCTAATCACTGCCATCATCCTTCAAATTCACAGTTTTAAACGAACCCCTGTTGTATTTAACTATCAAGATACACAATCAGCGTTCATTTCCTCGCAGGCGGACAAGTATCAAGTTGATTTACTCCACCCGGCTGCTAGATATGCATCGAATCAATTAGAGCTGGGCTAATCGTTCCACGTACACGATATGGCTAACGATTGTGTTCCTTTGGAATTGTTTATTGATTACTTTTATAGATTTAAAACCCAGATAGCTAATATTTCTGGCATTTGTTGTTTATTTATCAGGTGAATTGTGGTTATGGTCGAAAAGAAGTTGAAGTTGAGATCATAAAATAAAATGCTATGCATGATCATACAGATGAAACATGGCGAAATTTCTATAAAATATGGTTGTCGCATCCTTAATATCTTCGACAACAGTACTTATATTATATTCAATGATTGTTAAAGTTTGAACAGTTTTAATGATAATAAATAAATTGACCATCGTCTCATTCTTTATAACACTTACAACTTTTTTATAACACCTATATCGAAACTATAAGGACAACTAGTAGATACAACACAAACGACTCATTTAAACACAACATACGTGATACTTAAGATCAATAAGGCCACAAAATAAAACTAAACAATTTCTCTGAAGAAGTAACAAGAAATTGTGACTCCATTGTACAATTCCTGGTAAAGCCCCCCATCGCCATACCCACCTTAATTAAATGGGCAAAGTTGCCGGAATGGGCAAAACGTGACTTTGGCCAAAAAATTAGCCAACAGACGCCATTAAAGTTGATAAGAACAGGATTTTATATTGGTTTTCATACTTTTAGTAGATATAAAGAATTTTTAATATTATAAGCTTTGGGTAATGAATTTCTGGTTCGGGTAGTAAATTAAAAGGCTCGTTTGAAATTCATTATTTTGTTACTACGGTTTTTAATTTATAGAGATTTAGAGCTTCAATTACAGAAGTGTATTGAGATCTTTTTTAACTTTTTGTGACATTAAATGGGGTTTTTTCTTCAGAATTACCTAAGCCAAAAAACGTAAACTGAACATTGACATATACTGAATGGCTCGACGTTGAGACACCATGATGTACGAGTATTCTTACAAATTTGACATCAAACACTACGAATTTCAAATAATTGTACTTATAGCCGTAACATTCCAAGAAGTTGGATTTGACATCTATAAAAACACTCAATAGAGTGCGCGCACGATAAATCTGCGCGCGACGGTTGGCGTGCTTAATGTTGCCAGCATAACTGATATTTTTCCTTCATTTAATCAATAGTCATTTTTCATTACTCGAAACTTAAAGTAATTTAAGTTAAGAATAATTAATAACTAAATTTTTCTACTTGCATAGAATATGATGAAAAAAGCATCATGAAATTATTGTAAATCTTTTATTGAATATTTTGTAGTACCTACTGTTAAATTTGGTCTAACAATGGTCCTGCAGTGGCTAATACCTTCAATTTCAATTCTTTTTTAATGTCTTCTTCAACAATTTTTGAAGAAGCTGCTGCCACATAACCCTCTTTAGTTATTTGGGTAACGGTGCGTTCAGAAACGCCTAAATCAAAATAACAATGATGCATTATAATACATGATGCCGGTCCTGTCCCGCTGGTATATTTATGTACCACCCAAAAACCAATACTGTCGGGCACCGGTAGTACGAAAATTAAGGGAAATTTTAGTATTGTGGTATCCCTAAAAGTTAGCTGTCAAATAAGCAACGCGGGCTCTATCTTTGTAAAACGGTACCGTAGGCTCAATATTGTCTAGATCACTTCAAGAAAACATCCCTGCCATCACTTTAAATTACTTTTAGCATAATGATGGCGATTATTTACTTCGGAAACGAATAAAAACACGGAATACAACATACTCTCTTGACACCTGACATAAATGACAAACGATTAGTTCCGATTTTGGCCGCGCACAGACTTATCTTGTGCGCACTCTAATAATTAAACTTGATGCTTACGAATGATGCTCGTTGTGATAGTAACTTTGATTTTGATTTTCAATTTCTTACGTACAAAGTTATCATAGCATATTCAATGAGAAACGTCATCGAACATCTTAGATTGGTACGATTATACACAGAATTTCCCAACAAATACTGCTAAGTACAAAAACAAAACTTGACCCAATTGTTTTAAAAATTGTGTTCTTCCTCTAAATGCTCGTAGCAAGAGTAACATTGATTAATATGCCTCCGGTAACGACCGGATATTAGCAGGAGACTACGAAACAGAACACGTCTAGGGTAAATATATAAATACAGGAACATTCGATTACGTGACTTTTGGGGTGACATTAAGGCGACTTGATATAAAAGTATAGGATGTTTGAGTAA
Source organism: Orthosia gothica (assembly GCA_949775005.1). NCBI lineage: Eukaryota > Metazoa > Arthropoda > Insecta > Lepidoptera > Noctuidae > Orthosia > Orthosia gothica. The sequence goes on along the minus strand of OX459038.1, from coordinate 25,218,972 downwards.
ATAGGTTCAATGAACTTTTAGTTTAAAAATACTATGTGCGTTTTAAATAAATACAAAAAAAACACTCATCTCTCAGTGCATATTGTAGGATGAGTTGCCGTACGACAAATTTAACAGATTGTTGCTAAAATAAAGTCCAGATGTTTTATAAATGAGATGTTTTTCTGTAAAAACACCCATGATAAATTAAAAAAAAAATTATAAGGGTCATCAATATTCCAAATAAATATATATAGAATTTAAATTTTTAAATAATACGGTTAAAATATTCGTCACAAGTATAAAAATTCCACCGAAATATCCATTACATTTTCTGTGACCCACAAGAATCCGTCAATAAATTCCACTGCCGCACATAAAGCGCCATATATCCAGCATTATTTATTACAGTAAATAAAAACACATTCGCAATTGGAAAGTGCAGGAAATGCACATTTCCGCTTTATTCAGCGTGTAGATGCTTGAAGCGCTGCGCAGATGCTCAAGCACCAGCAGGCTTTAAAATATAAAAGAGAATGGGACAAATCTGTAAACGTTACAAGGCCTTGTTTATGTTAAAATTTGCTGATGTTGAGAACATTTTTTTTTGTAGGAATTTTATCTTGCGACAGTTTGGATGTCACGCCGGAACAGCTGTACAGAAATTGATTGTTGTCTGGAATGACACATAGGCTATTTTTTATCCCGGGAATATGTTCCCTCGGGATAATTTACGACATGCACGACCAGAAGAAGCTAGTAAAATTCACGGAACCATTTCGCCTTTACCGACGCCGACTTGCAAATACAATGTCATTCCACGTGTTTCTCAATTTTTGATTCACCTAATTCACATTAATTTCAACAAAGCTTTCACAACCTTGCGTACAATTTACCACTAATTCACGTTTCTAAACGGTGCGACGTGTTTTCCTTTCCAACACCAGTTTGAGACGCTTGAAACTCAGGCACAGGTGCCAAACACGAGCCACCCGGCTTTTAAATACAAACGGATCCGATGCAAATTTAATCAGGAAGCTTTACAGGGCTCGAACCACCTGATGTATCTATAGGAACTTATAAAGGTATATACGCACGTATCTGCTTCGTCACCGTCAAGTCACTGATGAGTCATTAAAAAAAACTTTTTTACAAAAAAATACTACCGACTTCCAAATAAAAAACTACAAAGTGAAAAATTACTTTATTTTTGGAAGTCAGTGTCTTACGTAGGTACGATTTTTTTGCTTAAATAAAGTTATTTTTCACTTTGTAGTTTTTCATTTAGAAGTCGGTAGTATTTTTTTGCAAAAATAATTTTTGTTTTTCACTTTTTAGTTGTTCCTACCTAATGGGCTAGATGTTTAGTAAGGCACCTATAACGCCAGAATAGATTTACCGAATATCATGAAACTTGAATATGACCGGTGAAATGAGAGATCTGCGTATCCCTTAAGAGCGTACTGGCGTGATGTTATGTTATGAAATGGCATAAACAATAAACAGACATGTGGTTGCAGCAATCCCGAGAGATTTGTCGTTATTTATTGAAGAGTTCTGTTGTATATCTTTGAAGTTCTTCTTCAGATCTTCACCAAATTAAAATGGGACCAATTTCGGCACATACTTTTCAAATAAAAAACGAAGTTTCAAAATCAGTCCACAGTTGACGGAGATATCGGTGAACAAACCCAAAAAAAAAACATAACGTCGAACATAGAACCTCCTCCTTTTTGGGATGTCGGTTAAACATATAGTTTAGTAGAATACGTAGGGCTAGGTTCATACATATACGAAACAATATTGGTGACTTAATCCGACGTCAACGTTAACTTCAAAAAGCATTTGTAAGGTTCAGTGAACGTTTCCAACAGCTTCCAAGACAACAGTACCTTTTGATAGCAAGCACTTTGACCCTGAGTATAAAAAAACAATGTTAATATGCAACTGATGAAGTTTATATGAAAATACGGTCTTAATAAATGTCGCGTCGCCACTATGCTGAAACTCGTATTGTTACGAACAAAAGCTACGTGTAACGTATTAAAACACACCTCGTCAGGTATTGAAATGATTGCTGACTTGATTGTGACGAAATTGATATGTGTGCACTCACCTTTAAAATACGCGTCTATACTTTTATCTCTTTACATACGAGAGATTTCGATGCCAAACAGATATGAAGAGGCGTTCCGCAACAAATGAGTTCATAGTGTATTAAAAATTCACGTGTGGAAATTTGCAATTTTCCTCTTTGCGTCGTATCCTTTGTTACGTCAATTGCGTCGGATTATAAGGATGTGTATCGTATCCTTTGTTACGTCATTACATCACAAATGGAAGTATGTATATATTTTAGCTTTGATGTAGCATAAAAACGGGCATTTATTGCCGTGCTTGTTCACAGGGTTGTTGACGATTTCGGACTAAATATAGTACTTATATTAGTATTGTAGTCTAATTTCTAAACACTGCTTTTTATCTGGTTTTCTTTTAAGCATACAACATTTTGTGTAATATAGGTAAAACATATCTAGAGTTAATCTGGACAGAGCTTTTTTAACCCCCGCCGGAAAAAGAGGGGTATTATAAGTTTCACGTGTGTTTCTATGTATTTGTGTGTCTGTCTGTGGCATCATAGCGCCTAAACGGATGAACCGATTTTTTTGTTTGAAAGGTGATTTTGTCGAAAGTGTTCTTAGCTATGTTTGAATAAAATCGGTTTAGCCGTGCAAAAGTTATGGGCGTTTTACTGATTGAATCGGGGTGTTTTCGCAAGATAAATGTCCCGCGGGTTTTTTAAATTTTGAAATTTTACTTGTTAAATAAATTACTCGTATGTAATAAACACAAAATGATAAAATGTTTGGCAAAATACGCTAAGAATGACCAAACCTGAGCATTCAAAAAGGATTTCCAATTGATTAAAGACGGATTTGCGAAACGGATTGAGACCACATAATCCCAAGATCTTATCCTCAAGGAGAAAATCTTTTCCTTCACCTCAAAAGATTCCTCGCTGCAGCGCTATCGGCCATTTGATCTTAATTAAATCAAAATTAGCAGTCAAAACAGTTCTTATCGTGTTGTACCATCCATTAGTTGGAAGTTACAACAAATCCTTAGTAATTGAGTTCTTGTTTGTTTATATAAGTATGGTCTAGAATTCTATGTAATGAGTGTTTGGATTGATACAACACCTTTTGGTAGTTATGAAGGGATCATGTTTAGACAAAAATCAGCTATTGATTGTACATGTAATGCATTTTGCCTTCTTATAGTATTAATTTTAAAGTTTATTGCCACCAGGAAAATTTAAGGTTATTGTGGAATAGGCCACAGAAACAATGCCACAGGTAAAGCTAGAACAAGTGATGTCCTCAACCCAAGTCTAAAATCAGATCTTATAATAAAAATAATAATTTGAAGCAGGGATATTCTCCCGGAAATCAGATTTACTAAATCGCTTTTGGCAAAAAGGATGCTGATCGCAACTTAGGAATCTGTTGAGAAACATAGGACTATGACCAAAACACTAACGCCGCGCCCCGGCTTCGTACGGGCTAAACCATAACCAAAAACTTTCTTCATTTTTCGCTCTTTCTATTCGTGAAAACTGAATCAAAATCTGATGATGGTTTAGTAGAAGTAAGTGGCAAAGGACTGGAAGAAGAAGTATTGGTAGTCCAGCGGCGAGATGGGCAGATGACATTGTGGGTAGAACCTGGATGAGGTTGGCATGGGAACGTGGTGATTGGTACGTGAAGAGAGAGGCCTATGCTCAGCAGTGGGTGGAAAAACGGAAATGATGTCTACAGACGCGTACTCAGGCACTGTTTTATAATTTTAGAGGTATTTTTTAATATACTTTTGTACCATGATCTTTTAACCTTATATTATAATATCTTCCTAATATTATAGCATGAAGCTATTTTAACACAATGTTACCCAATTATAAACATATTCAAATTCAATAGAAACTCAGTAATATTTTTGTAAGCTGCTATCATAATATGAACGCAGTAAAAACATGAAATTTTGGCAATATGGCTTTGTTTTAGCTTTTCCATTAAATATTTTCGAACAAATTCCCCGAAACTTTATCCCAAAAATGTTCTGTATAAAATGTTGAAATCCTATGCAGTGAATATTAGTGAAACAAGGTTTAGAATTTCTAAAAAGTAAAAAAAAATATATGAACATTCAGCATCTGAAAGCATTTTTTTATACTGGTATTATTTTGATGAAAATAACACTTTCAAAGCATTCCACACAATTTGAAAATAGAAGCTACAATTCGTATTGAACGATTCTCAAATATTTCTGTATTTGAATATTTTTCTTTTCAAATATGGTATATTGAAATCTTATTTCAAATCCTTACGGACTTGAAAAATGGACTGCAAGATGTCCACGCAGAGAATATGCAGCTGCTATATTTTAAAAAATAATGTAAAGAGTAAATTTTCAACTGAAAATGTAACTCTCACAGGAGCAGTAATTATGATAAAGTTGAAACAGTAGTTTGAACTTTGTCATGATTAGCTTAGATGTTTTAATTTCAAAGTTAAAATATTACTACGGCCTGTAGAAACATGTTTACTACCTAAGATAGGTACATAGGTTACCAATGTTACCATACACGGAGTAATAGAGTACATAGAAGGTTACAAACGCTACCATGCACGGAGGTATATAACTGAACAGAGGATTATCATTTGATCGACCTTACTGGTTGCGAGCACATGAACGAAACGATCGGCATATTCAGATTCAACTATTTGCTCCGAATGCTGCCTGCGTTGGCGTCATAAGCGATCGACTTTGAGGCTGGAACAACTACCACGGTACGGATTTTGGTACAGATCAGACTGGTTCGAAGGTAGAAATTATCTTTTATAGACACTTTACTTACTGTAAGTATAGAGAGTAAAAGTAATAAATTAATAAATAGCACGACGGATGCAGCGGCGTATAAATAGTTTAACTCATCTATGCGCGCTGTACCATGTGTGCGTGCGCTGAGTGTGCGCTTATAATTATACATTAGCATTTGTGTGGCAGTGACGCAGCTGTCGTAGTCCGAACAAACAACCACCCACACATGCAAACCCACACATAGCGCCGCGTGCAAATATGAGTTGAACTATCTATACCAGTATTTTAAATAGAGTGATGTACCTATCGGACCTCCACAATCCAGTTACTGGCTACCACAAGACCCATTAGTAAAACGGTTGTCACCCTTTCGGATTTTTGAGTACCTATAACAACTATTGTATCGGGAGGGTGAAGAGCCGACGGAAGCGAGGTACTACCTACCTATAATCGCAGCGTTTTGTCGTAGTCTCGGTTTAGATAAAATAATGCAACCAAAGACTAAGCGTGTTTTTCGAGGCACAGAGGGGACAATATGTAATGGTCAGTCTTTCAGGGACCAAACTTAGCAAGTGTTTCAGCATTGAAAATCGACTCGAGCTGCTCGAGTCATTACTTCAGAGCTTCCTCACTTAGTGACCAACCCTTCTGTCCAGCAATATTCAGTAAAGAGCTACTAATATATGAACAGCATAATACGAACGTGACAATGCATCCTTGGTACTTAAAGTGCCTCGGAACAGATGTGTGTGCTAGTAAATAACGCGTGCCGCGCTCCGCTAATCTCTAAACAACATTCTGGAACAACGGAGAATTTACGGAGGTATTTTTGGTACGGTACCGTGTTATTGTTGTGAAAGCGTTTGTAGTTTGTTGTTTTTAACCCCCGCCGGAAAAAGAGGGGTGTTATAAGTTTGACGTGTGTTGCTGTGTATCTGTGTGTCTGTCTGTGGCATCACAGCGCCTAAACGGATGAACCGATTTCTATTAGTTTTTTTTTTGTTTGAACGGTGATTTTTTCGAGAGTGTTCTTAGCTATGATTGAATAAAAATGGTTCAGCCGTTCAAAAAGTATGGGCGTTTTACTGTTTGAATCGGGGTGTTTTCGAAAATTAAATATGTCGGGTTTTTTTTTAAATTTTGAAATTTTACGTGTATTAAATATGTGTACTGAATAAATGAAAGATAACATTATTCGTTGGTGGTAATGAATTAACAGTGTTTTCAGGATTTGTGTCTGAAATGACATAACTGCAGGCCAATTATTGTCCTTACTATAAACCGATTGCATTCCAATAATAAAATTTGCAAAATGTCAAAAATAGTCCAATCGCATTCCGTATTTTGTTGACGTTATACAATTTTAATGATAATATTATTGGAATGTAATCGGTTTATAATTAGAATAATTCGATTACATTTTTCTTAATCTTGTTTCCGTTTCATAGACAACAAAAGCTACATATTGTCTCATTCTAAGGAAATTTTAGAATTAAGTATTTGAAATTGAGTATGTGTCAAACCCTACTTTGGCCTGAAAACCGGTCAAATTTTAGAAGCATTTTATATATAAAGGACCTATTGTTTAACACGTTCTTACTTAAGAATACTCAATTTAGAAACCGGCCCTTAGTATGTATGTATGCCTGTTTGGGTCGCGGATAAATTTGAAAAAGAGTTACCGCGGCTCTGGCTCAAGTAACTGAAGGAACACGGGTGGGTTTTAGTCAGTAAAAGCCTTACACGGCCTTCCGCTTCACCCAGAGCGGGAGAAGTCATTGGATGATTTACCAAACCAAAAAAAAACAAGCCTTAGAGAATGTCCAAATCAGAAGAGACCTTAGAGCCCAACTCAGTTTGGCCTCTTATAATCTTGCAATGCGGAACACTCTACCCAAAATATTTGCATTCCGTCTCGCAGCCCTTCCATCCCTATAAGCAATATTAAAAGATTATAGCCTCAAAGAAAACATAATTACGCTACAACAACGTCACAATAGCAAAAACCGGCGATGGCGGAAGTAATAAGCGTCCGTGTTTTCACACAAAACAGTGAGAAATGCAAATTGTTTAACGAACCCGGCCTTGGGAACTCTGGGCGTGCATTTGTGTTAAACGTCGCTTTGTGACGGAATTATGTTGCGTACGCAGTTTGCGAGATAGCTGGATATTGGTGATGATAGGAATGTGACAGGTTTTGATAATTTGAACGAAGACAAAGGACGGAAAGATAATAAAAATCTCTGTTTCAAATTATTTCATGACAGGGCATAATTTTGGTGATTTAATTGACATCAGGCACCTTCTGAGCTCTTATATTGTCCCGTAGACGTCATCCACCGCTTACCATCAAACAAGACAATAGAGGTCTAGTAGCCAGTGCTCATCAAACTTAACTTATCTTACTTTTTAGGTTTCCGTACCCAAAGGGTAAAAACGGGACGCTATTACTAAGACTCCACGATCCATCAGTCTGTCTGTCTGTCCGTCTGTCACCAGACTGTATCTCATGAACCGTGATAGCTAGACAGTTGAAATTTTTACAGATGATGTATTTCTGTTGCCGCTACTCGTATCACAACAAATACTAAAAACAGAATAAAATAAATATTTAAGTGGGGCTCCCATACAACAAAAGTGTTTTTTTGCCGTTTTTTGCGATAATAGTACGGAACCCTTCGAGCACGAGTCCGACTCGCACTTGGCAGTTTTTAATATTATAATTGCGAAAGTTTCATTTGGCATAGATATCGATTATAACGAATTAAACAAAGACTATTTATTCCGATAATATACCAGGCCCCTCAGAAAGTATTGCGAAAAAAAGTTTTTATATATGGGAGACTGGCCAGTTATAATGTTTTTCGAAAATATGATTATTTATAAGTAAAAATAAGTAAGTTCCAATTTCAAAATTTCCCTCCACATTTTTTGCGAGTTAATTCAAAGTATTGTGTCTCACTGAAATATGGATCTGCGCCGGGAACATTTTAGAGCTATGATTTTATACGATTTCAAGTGTCGCCTGAAACCGGATGAATCGTACGATAGACTTCAAATGGCATTCATGGATGAAGGCCCTTCCAAGGCAACCGTGTATCGTTGGTATAACGAATTCAAGCGCGGTCGACCAACTTTGGGGGATGACGAAAGAAGCGGTCGCCCTTTGACGGCTGTTACCGAAGAAAACGTGCTAGCAGTGAAAAATTTAATCCAAGACAATAGGCGAATTACATATCAGGAGATTCAACACATATTGAAGATTGGATCGGGAAGCGTTCACGAGATTCTACACAGCCATCTTCGCGTGAGGAGGATAGTATCACGCTGGGTGCCGCACAACCTCACCGATGCTCAGAAGCAGGCCCGGGTGGAATGGTGCCGTGATATGCTTAACAAATTTGAAGCAGGCTCGTCTCGGCGTGTTTACGACATCGTTACAGGTGATGAGTCCTGGATTTATCAATACGACCCAGAAACCAAGCGCCAGTCGACTGTTTGGGTGTTTCAAAATGAGCCAACGCCTACCAAAGTGAAGCGATCTAGAAGCGGGGGTAAGATTTTGATCGCTAGCTTTTTTAATTTGACTGGCCACTTGGTACCAATTCCCTTACGGGATCAAAGAAGCATTAATGCCGAATGGTATACTACCAAATGTTTGCCAGAAGTTTTCTCTGTTATAAGCAACAAGCGACCAAACACAGGGCTCCGCGGGCTACTGCTCCACCACGACAATGCACCTGCGCACACCGCACTCAAAACGAGGGACTTCCTGGACAGCACGCCAGTCAAACTCCTGGGTCACCCTCCTTACAGCCCTGATCTAGCACCGTGTGACTTCTTTTTATTCCCAAAAATAAAAAATCAGCTCAAAGGGATACAATTTTCGTCGCCGGAAGATGCGCTGGCTGCGTTCGAGCAGGCTGTAAACGAGGTGTCTGCGGCGGACTGGAAAAAGTGTTTTGAAAACTGGTTTAGGCGCATGAATCTTTGTATAGAGGCTGGTGGAAAGTACTTTGAAAAGATTTAATAAAAATATATGTACGTATAGAACAATTTTTTTTAGTTTCGCAAAACTTTCTGAGTGTCCCACGTATTCCTGTGTGATGTTCCCCGATAACCAAGCGGGCGAAGCCGCTGGTAAATACTAGTGAGAAATAAAACAAAGAATCTATCTTCAATGGAAAATTAATGGAAAAATCCCAGTCCAAAAAGCTCAGCATTAGTATTACGTTACTATATGTCTAGTCTATGTAGTTTTGATTGAACTCATATTTTAACAGCAGAAAATGCATCAATTTTTATTCAGGGTCACATCTGTTAAGTTTTCCTTCTAAAAGTGAAATTAGTGAAACCTCTTGTCGGACCACTGAAACATTTAAAATTGTTACTTTTTCCAATTATTTATCACTGAACATCTGGTTTACTATTTTATGTCTATATTTTAATATAAGTTTATTATAGAAATTTCTTTTGCCCAAAAACTTAAATGAGTTAGTCAATCTGCCTAGCCTTTTCCCAACTATATTGGGGTCGGCTTCTAGTCTAACCGGATTCAGCTGAGTACCAGTGTTTTACATGGAGCGACTGCCTATCTGACCGCCACAACCCAGTAACTGGGTAACACGTTACCTCTTGGCTAGACTGGTGTCAGATCTCAGGCTTCTGGCTACCCGTAAGGCCTGTCAAAGATCTTCAAATGACAGCCGGGACCAACGGCTTAACGTGCTTTCCGAGGCACGGAGGAAACTCGGAATGTTGAAAATGGTCACCCATTCACGGACCGACCTCGTTAAGCGTTGATTAACCTTGATGATCGACCAGTGCGGCTGTTATTGTTTAGCCACGAGCTCCTCCTCCTCCACGAGTTAGTATGAATTTAAAATTAATTATGCGAGAGCTTGAACTGCAGCAATTTTAAGCTGAAAATTTAATTTGAAAAGTACTGAATAAACTTTATAAATGAAATAACTTAACAAGAGTTGTCGTGTATTGTAATGTATTCAAAGTTATGGTCCAAGTTAAGCTTGTACGGACATAAAATATATGTGTTAACCCTTGATGATATGCAAAGATTGTTTCGAGGATATTTGTGCTCGGCTGGTGGCAACAGACGCGCCTCCTATTATATGGAACTTGAGCATACCTAGTGACATTTTGGAAAAACTTTGGAAAAAACAAACGCGAATCGTATGATACTTCGTTTTCATCATATTTCTGTTCAAAAGGCAGGAACTAGATGAACCGTTTACTTCATGAACAACTTCCATTAGTCTTTCACAACTGTAATACTGGGAAACCCTCAGGTAACATAGTATACTTTGAAACTCCTAGATACCTATAACGACTGTTGGACGCTAGTTCGTGTTTTGTGCTATGCTAAATCAAGAGTCTCGATGTTAAAATAATGGCAACAGATCAGTAAACAGACTGCGTGAAATACAACTGAGGCCGGGTTTCTCACCGTTAAATGATCACAGAATTAATGTGACAAATTATCAAGCTCGCATTATCTGCTGCGATTGGTTGAATGTACTTTCATCAGCCAATCACACTTGATAACCGGCGATTATTCGTCAATTACGTTAACAGCCCGATAATTGAGTGTTAAGAAACCAGGGGTTAACCTAGTAGATCAGCTTAATTATTGGTAATAATAAACACCATAACAAAGGCACAGGAACTTGCAACGAATTTAGTTCTATATTCATACCTTCAACGACCAATATTTATTTAAAGAAAAGAAAGAAAGAAAAATATTTATTTGTGACCCGTACGGGAGACACGAGAAAATAAGCATACACTTAAACAATAATAAAATAAAAACCCTGTGCGAGACCAAAAAGGCTCCTATCTCAGCATGTGCAGCGATATCCAAAAAAGGTAATAACGCTGCGCTGATATTCTGATAGGGCCTACTGTTGATGCCACGGACATACTTTTCATACTTCCCCGATTTACATGGGCCCAACATATCCATATACAACGGCCTTAAACCAACAGTGATAAATTCGCAATTCGCGGCGCAAAAGCGGATTTCATTATGCGTACTCGTAAACAAAGAAAAGAAAATGTAGTATAATGAAACAATAGGTAGCAGGTACTTTAATGAGTGTAACACAAAGGAAAGGAATATGCAGTGGCTATTGTGGAGCACAAATGTAGTGAATCAAGAAACGAGGCATTGTATCATTGGCTTGGGTCAGAAGGACACTGTAATAGATTTTCCTTTGTTTTTTTTTTGACCTACTTAAATAAGAAGGATTTTCGCAATAATTCAGACAGTTTTATTGACGGTTACATGGAAAAAATTTATTGATAAAGCATAATATGCTTGTTTTTATCTGAATTTATATGCAAACTTCTCGTCTTCCATCAGCAAACTGTCTAGGACATTTGTGGACAAAGAATGAGAATGAATTAAATTTCACATTTTGAATACTACAAAAGGAGCTCGTGTCTAAATAATAACAGCCGCACGGGTTGATCTTCAAGGTAAAGCAACGCTTGCTGAGGTCGGTCCGTGGTTGGGTGAAAATTTCAACATACCGATTTTTCTCCGTGCCTCGGAGAGCACGTTAAGCCATTGGTCCCGTCATTTGAAGATCTTCGACAGTCGTTACGGGTTGTCAGAAGCTTGAGATCTGACACCAGTCTTGCCAAGGGGTATGGTGTTACCCAGTTAATGAGTTGTGGAGGTCAAATAGGCAGTCGCTCCATTTTAAAACACTGGTACTCAGCTGAATCCGGTAAGACTGGAAACCCACCCCAACAACAATTGGGCAAATGCTAGGCAGATGATGATTTTGGATAATACAAAAAGAAAAATCTACCTATTCATTAATTTGTTTATGTTCAATCTTTTTTAACAGTCATATTCAGTATTTCCGCGAAACGTCACCATCGGCATCGCGTTTTTAACTTCCACAATGATTGATTGCAGATAACGTAACAGCTTTTCAATAGCTGTTATTTCGCATAACTAGCTATTACAAATGGCTCTACTGATTGCTTTTCATTTTATTTTTCCCTTCAACTATTGCTATGTCAGCAGCAGCTAAGCAATAAATTATCAACGAGCAAAGTCAAAGGTGAGTGGAGCAAAGTCAAAGGTGAGTGAGGTGTAGTTTAACAAAAGCAATATGGGAAAGTTCTGAGGAAACGAGTCGCTATATGACTTGCTACTGTGTTTGCTCGCATACATATTTAACTATTTACTGTAGGAACAAACTAATCTTAGAAACTTATTTATTGAATTTCCAGTCCCAGGAAAATGGGTAGTAGTTAGCTGTTGTGTAGTTTACCAATAATTGTAATATGAAATGCTCAACCACTTCAATAAATAACATTACACCAGCAGAATGCTGCGAGGATGCTACGGCGTAGCACAGCTACGCCGCGTAGCAACCGCGTAGCACTTACTACCAATAAAGAATAGACTCATTCCTTTTGGCGTTTAGTCTCGAATAGAGTCCCAATTAACATTTTCCAATTACCAGAAAATAATAAACTTAATAACAGCAATTAATGCAAAAGTAAAATTAAAAGATTTTTAGGAGTAAGAGCAGATTGGTAAAACTTTTCTTTTTCGCTTTTAGCGATAAGGCCGCCCATTGTGTCACCTAGTGTAAAGTTTTCTTCGTCTATACTTTCTGTAACTTATATGGTGTACAAAAAAGAAAGAATCTCTATCTAATCTATTCTATTCTATTCTTATGGTGGTAAGTTATTACAAATCGCAACTTGCTACGATTCTTATATACCGCTTTAGCTTAATTTACGTTCAAACCTAGCTGAAAGCTTTAAGAGCCTGTATAAGCCTAGCTTAAATATTAAGAGTGACCTGAATGCATTTATAATATATAGTTTCTCTAAACACCCAGCCTCGACAAAAGCTCTTAAACTTTACCGATTTAAGTAAAAATAAGCGAGCGAACTTGAGTATTTATAGCTAAAGTCTGGCCTAGCTAATTCAGTGGCAGTCTAGCAACTTCAAAATTAGTTTAAAATTCCTATTCAGTACTTATTGGATGTGAAATTGACGGGGCTTTGCGCAACTTACGAGTTGGGGTCTTCTTTATATAAAAATACTCTGATCTATGGAGAAAACAAATGTAGTGTTTTTTTTTTGGTAATTGCCTGTTGCTTCCGTCGAGAAAGTGTTCATTGAAGCAGTTTTTAAAATATCTTCACACCTTTCTGTTATACCTTGTAGAAACTAGAGGCAGCAAATGCTGTGTTTTAAGGATCGTTCGCATTCTAATGTAATTCGCAATCTGTCAAAAACTCTTCTATTTCACCTTTTTGACAAGTTCTTAAGTTACAATTCCGTGCATCGTGGCTGATCGCAGCCGCGTGCGATTGATAGCGTGTGACAGAGGCGCACGGCTTATGCGATAATAGTCAAATTAACCAGAGTGTGAGAGTATTTAGCGCCATTTCCGAGGTCTGCGACAGATGCGCGCGGCTGATGGCTGAAGTAGGCTGTGTTGTCTGTCGTAACCCGCATGCGTCTGTCACAGACTTCGGAAACGGCGCCATACATTCTGATACTCTGAATATTGTCGAAACAGCCACGCGCGTCTGACGCACGTGATCAACCGCGCGCGGCTGCGATTGGCCGCGATTCTCGGAATTGTACGTTTAAAATTGATTTTCGACGTTTTTAAGTACTAGAACCGGCCTGCAAATTTTAGCCAAAATATCTAATCCATAGATCTCACTATATTTCTGAACATGCTTTTTTTATATCCTACAGGCTCGCGCTTGACCACTATCTCAAATGATGGTAAGCGATGATTTGGTCGACGGTGAAACACGCTTGCCTAAAAATAACCTATTCACTCTTGATTTAAAGACCCCTAGATTGTAGCTGTCAGGAAACACATACTCTGGCAGGGAATTCCATTCCATAGCTGTACGCATAATAAAGAAATATTTTAACAAACACACTAATCCAGTCATACTTCATCAACAAAAAACGTCCATCCATCGGCAATTAAACCAATAAGTCTATAGTAACGGCAACAATTCGCACGTAGGCCATATTTTTATTTGGCCTTCTGCCCATTAATATGCATAGGGATGGCACGGGATTGGCTGGGACAATGAGCTTGGCATACGTGACGGGAATGCCAATTTTAAGCCAGTTTGTGGCAGATTTGTGGCAGTTTTAAGCCGGTTATGCTTTTAGTGTTCCGATGACATGGTTTGGTGTTACATTGTGCTACGTGGTACGTGGTAAAAGGGAGACGAAAAATTATCTTAAAAAAAAAGGTTTTGCTGATACAGCATTTCGTCTCTCGAAGTCTATATCTAACTGGCATTTTTTGGTTAGAACATTTTCATAATCAACTGTCTTTGGTGTCACAAATTGTTTGAAAATTGATAATATGACTGGACTCTTGTAAAGTATTCAAATTATAACTTAATACTTTCTACCATCTGCCAGCATAATACCGTTTTAGCCACCGAAAAACATTTTCTATAAAAAGATTGTCGCATTTCGCATGTCTGTGCCTTTATGTAAACCTGTAGCTATTGCTATATTTAATGTCCCTTGATAAAAACCATTTTCATAACAGTACCTATATTTTATTTCAATATTGAACCAACAAAAATATTTTAATAACCAACCGACCTAAAACTCGCAAAATCTTTTTTAATTTTATTTTTGATCCAATCAACTCGCTCTCTAGAGCGTATTCTATCAATGAGAATAAAAAGAACGAAGCATTTTGTTTATTTGGCGTTATTTCAAAATCTGCGAATACTGGTTCGCTAAACACAGCTTACAGGATAACAAAAACATGCAAAAAACGTTTATATTCTTTTGTAAACAAGGTTCATGTTACAACGGAATTGATAGGGGCTCGAAAGCATAGAATGTGGATGGATTAACTCATCTTTGTCTGGATAGGATGACGTGTTAGGCAATTAAGCTCAGCTTTGGTAACATGTCACGGTGCCTAGTACCTATCAAATGCAGCCTAAAGCACCTTGTAGTATCAGACTATATTTTCAACGATATACATAATAACTATTCACAATGATAGTATTCATATAGAATTCCAACTGCTATGATTCTTAAATTATCCTTTTACTTCGATTAAAATGATAATAAGTATGTGATAATGATTCAATAATTGGAATAATAAAAACATCTTATCTAAATTATCTTTAATAAGCCGAAGCTGCTGAAATATATTTTTCTTTAAAATTTATGTATCCATCTTTAGCAAAATTTTCATTACAGAATTACCCAATGCAATAACTGCGTTTATCCTAGCATAAGTCACCTAAAATCTATAACAAACTGAAAACAATGCACTCAATATAAAAGATAGAATGATGTAACCAACATATAAGTATAAAGTTGATTATCAAGATGTTTTTAAACATAGATAGTTAAAGAATAAAGCTGCTCTTCTCTATTCCAACGATAATCTTTTACCAGCTATAAAAATCACTGATTGTCTCTAACGTGAGCGCGTGTAATGTGCCGCGAACAGCGATAACTAGCGCCATCTCTCTTTCGGAAGGTAAACTAATGGTTCAACGGGAAGAGACTGCTTTTAAACGACATGCTATTAGTTTAGAGACTTCTTTTTGAGGATAGATACACTGAGTAGTAGGTATATCTACTGATATCTAAAACACGAGTTTTTTAATCGAACCTAGCAATAGCTTTAAATATCTATACATCTATATCTAAACTAATATTATATAGAGAAAAGATTTGCATTTTTGCATGTAACGAATGAACTTAAAAACTACTGGACAGATATCAAAAATGAAAAAAAAAATTGAAACCGTTGGGAACCTACACAATCCCCGGGTGACATACTACTTTTTATCCCTGTATTCCCACGGGAACGGGAACTACGCGGGTGAAACTGCGTGACGTCCACTAGTTATAGATATAATAACATATACCTAATTTTGTATTCTCTTAGTTAATCTTGGGCATGGAAAAGTGTCATAATCGACCTGCACAAAATGTGCACGAGAAGAAGAAAAGAAAATTCCTTCTTTGTATGAGAAGCATTGATGGCCCTGTAATCAACTAAATTAGTCACAAGCCGGTAAATCTTAGAACAGTCCAGTTACTGGGTTGAGGAGACCAGATAGGCAATAACTTCATGCAAAATACAGATAGAAACAGCTGCATCTAGTTGGTCTAGAAATAAACCCCAAAGTACCTAGTAAGAAAAAAGAAGTTAAGAAATTACTAGGCAGATTGAAGAATAATGTAGTATAGATATTATGTATTTAATTTTGAACGACAAAAATAAGAATCAAGTGACATCTCAAAAAGGCGTAATAAAAATCTTTCTTCATAATTAAAATGAATTCAGCGGGAAGCCGTTAAGATGGCGAACGATAAAAGCAATTAGAAAAACACTTTTAGTGAAAAGCGAAAACAACTTTTCGCAGATTTAAGCCTTTTTCATTTGTCCAATTTATTGAATCAACTTTTTTTGGTCATTAAGTATCCTTCGCTTGCTCTGTGATTTTAATTATATGCTTTCTTTTTTGTTTTTTGACTTATGCCTTGTCAACATGGTTTGTGTTATAGGGCAAAATGCTGTCGTGTATTTTTATATGTGAAGGGAATGAAGAGTAAAAAGAAAGAGTTTTTTTACAATGGTATATAAGAAAGTTTATTTGAATAAATGCCATGTACTAAATGGATACATCGCTGGACTTAATGGCACAAGGCATTCCCTACCAGTCAATCTTTGGGTTAAAAAAACCGTATTGCTTTCTATAATCGATCTATTTCATAACTCTGTACTTATTTAACAAGATATTAGTCGAGTTGTATAAGACATCTTTCTTCATTCACATAATAACATATCGAGGTTTGTGATTGGATGCTGTTCGAGAACGTGCGTCTAAGGATTTCTGAAATGACTATATGTTGTTAACAAATTAAATGTAGTTCAATGCGTGGAACTCACGAGGTTTGCTTCATCATCATCATCAGCCTTTTAATTTTCGCACTGCTGGGACACAATCCTCCTCTCCGTGAGAGGGAATGGGCCGTAATCCACCACGCGAGCCCAGAGCGGGTTGGTAAATATCACATGTTTTCGAATTTTTGGTTCTAGGACATGCCGGTTGCCTCACGATGTTTTCCTTCACCGTTTTGAGAGCAGTGGTGATGAAATAATTTACACAAAGTTAAGTGTCTGCCTAGGTTCAAACCCAAGACCTGCAACTTGTAAGTCGCGGCTGGTACCGCTGGGCTACCATTGCTCGCCGAGGTTTGTTTGAATAGCTTTATTCACTTATTTTTAGAACACACAATTTCAAAATACATGATTTTGTAGTCTCCGTCTGTCGAAGTTAAAAGTAACATTATATAAAACTTTTAATTCCATACAAACATAGATCCTACATTTTGTGGTATTTCGAGACGCAAACTTTCTGATACGGTTGTCCCAGTTTTAAAGTGTAGAAACTTGACTTTGTCATTGTCTTGTCTCAAAGTCAAAGTTTTGTCTGAATCAGGAGAACATCGCAAGTACGTTTAACAAGTACAAAGTAGAGCGGCGGCAACAATGCATGTCTTTTGTTTTTGGTTGGTCACTGGTCAGTTTGTGGTTATGGTACAGTATTTATTTGAATTTGGTGGTTGTATAAATGTATAGATTGAATAATGTTAGGGTACTACTCCTCTTTCAATAGTTTGCTCATTGCTGAGCGTGATTTGGCTGACTAAACTTCCTGACGTAGGGTACTACTCCTTTTTCAATAGTTTGCTCATTGCTGAGCGTGATTTGGCTGACTAAACTTCTTGACGTAGGGCACTACTCCTCTTTCAATAGTTTGCTTATTGCTGAGCGTGATTTGACTAAGCTTCTTGACGTAGGGTACTATTCCTCTTTCAAAATTTTGCTCATTGCTGAGCGTCATTTGTCTGACTAAACTTCTTGACGATCTCCCTGCATTTGTGATGATATTTGGTCTGCTATAGTGCGTTGGAGATCCTAATGTTTAGGCGAACCAACTAGCATGTTTAAATATATTGAAGGTTTTTCTTTTCCTATGAGATTCAATTAACAAAATTGCCAAAACCTTTTATCAATAGTGGCTTAACCTGCAGAATGCCGTAATTACCAAAACCATTACATCTCGCGCACATTACCTTTTGGGCATTCAAGGGGTTATCAAATCACTTATTAGGCCTACAAACATAATTATTAAAAACGAGCCAAGTGCGCGTCGGACTTTCGCACGAAGGGTTCCGTATCGTTATCGCAAAAACGGCAAAAATATCACGTTTGTTGTATGGGAGCTCCACTTAAATATTTATTTTATTCTGTTTTTAGTATTTGTTGTTATAGCAGCAACAGATATACATCATCTGAAAATTTCAACTGTCTAGCTATCACAGTTTATGAGATACAGCCTGGTGATAGACAGACAGACGGACAGTGTAGTCTTAGTAAGAAGGTCCCGTTTTTAACCTTTGGTTACAGAACCCTAAAAACGAATGGCAATTACAGCATTCAAACTCTACAGCTGTTTATAACAAACCATTTTTAATTCACCAAAACAAAATTAGATAACTAATACATACAAGTAATAAATCATAGAGATACTAAATTATGATTCGTATCACACACATTTGGTCTACAAAATGAATATTTATGTGCAATGTGAACACAGACTAACGTTATCATCCATGAAGCGCATAACTTTTCATTAATCTTGTTTTGGGAATGCAATCATTGTGGTCATTAATCTTTTGTATCATGACATACATATTTGTTTTACTGGCTGATGTAATATCAGAGAAAATATTAATTTAGAATTTAGGCTCCAGTGATATTCTGTGTTCATTGCTATGGGCTTACCCCAAGCATCGCCACTCTGATCGGTTCTGTGCGTCTCGTTTTCACCGGTCTCCCACAACCTTGACCAGGTCACCACTCTAGAACTTAATGGCCCCAACGACCATCCGTTCTGCGAGCAATGTGCCCTGCTCACTGCCACATAAGTTTGGCAATACAACGGGCTATGTCGGTAAACTTGGTCCTCTTGCGGATGTTTCCATTTCTGAATCGATGGGATTGTAAAGCGCCATCGAAATTTCAAGTGATTAATCACTTAAACTTTGGCATTTTGACAATCGCCATAGTTGATAGAGCCTCTTGAGTTCCAGACAAAATTATATCAACTCAGTATACATAATATTATATGGGTCAGACTGACCATTTGATATTTCGGTTGTTTATGACCACTCCAAATATTTCAATTTTAACCTCCAACGGAAAAAGAGGGGTGTGCTGTTTGTCGCGTGTATCTGTCTGTGGCATCATAGCTTCTAAACGGATGAACCGATTTTGATTTGGTTTTTTTAGCTATGTTTGATGATAATTGATTCAGCCGTTCTAAAGTTATGGCTGTTTTAATGTTTTAATCAGGGTGTTTTCGCAAGATGTCGTGTCATAATTATTACGTGTTCAATAAGATTATCGATCGAAGCGTTTTTACTACTAGATAAATTATTTTTACTTATTCTTTATTGTACACAAAACATAAAAACATACAAATACTATAGGACAGTTCATGTACAAAGGCGAGCTTAACCCATAGTTGGGTTAGGATGGGATGAAATAAATATGTGTCCGGGGTTTATTAAAGTTTTAAAGGAGATTGCGCATACACAGGCCCCTTATGAGGTATCTGCGATTTAAATTTTATCCGAAAATATGATTTATATTTTGTGTTTTTTCCATCCGTGTCCTTTTCTTTATATGTACAGACAACAACAGATCCGGTTCCTTCACTTACACATTTGTATGCACCTTATTGCATTTTAATAAGGGTTCATTTCATCATATCAAGAACAGAAACATCGTTATATCTCGTGAACCCCACAAAATAAATGAAAAATGTTTACTAATTATGAATATAACGTGTTTTTTCTACAATTTACAAACAAATTCATCAACCAATCATTCAACCTTCAACCTTCAACCATTTTTGCAAAGGAGCCCATGTTCTCTTACAAAATGGGGATTCTCCTTTTACTTGTATAAAAACAATGACAACGTCCACACTTGCAATAAAACAGTCGCATAGTTCATAATTTTATTAAAAAAACTGGACTAGACACAGCTAATTACATCTACGATAAATAAACTATTTGCGTTTTAACATTTTACAGTATATCATTTAATGTTACTGCAATTAAGAATGTAATTTAAAACTGCTCCAACTTTAACCAGTAAGGGTGTTCAAGAACTTTCACAGATATTATTTCGGTTTTCTTCAATTAAAATAAATTACTAGAATGCTAAGCTAAAGTAATTTAAGTGACATTATTCTGGAAGATTATTATTTCTGTCATAGTCTGAACACCAAATGGGCAAACCTACGAGATCATTACTCATTCCTTCATATGTGTAAAGAGGCATTTGTTCTTTAGTGGAAAAAGTAACAGCCAAATAGATAGTTGAGAGATCGACTGCTGCGCTGCGTGTTGCGGCTCATTCCAGCATGGAACAAATTTTTGTATTGCCTTCAGATAATTGATGTGGGTGTTTGGGCATGACGTGGTTTTATATGTTTGTAAATGCATCCACGATACAGACGAAATTCCAAAAGTAGGGCAAAGTTAAATAAAATCTTTCTACTTTTCCAAATAAATGTCAGGACATCATTTGCAATCCAGTATGCAACAACTAGTAATCTATTCAAACAAAATTTAGTTCATTTTAGAATGAAAACTAAAAGCAAAATCATGTTCAAACTAACTTCTTTTCATACGTTATTTTGTAAGCCTGACTGGATATTTAAAATATTAGAGCAAAATGCTTCTGATGTAGTTTCTATTCGTAATAATTATGTATCCGTATTATTGCCAAAAAGTGTTGGTATTTCAAGCTCTAAATTATGAACTTCTAAATATTAATTTGGTTGCATTGTCACTATTTCGGTCTGACTTTATGTAACTGTGACATTGGCATGGAGATAGATATATTTTTAGAAGTACTGTTGGGCACAAAATAGATAAATTGATAAAAAAATAAAATAAAAGTATTGGTCGCGACCTACAATAACAAAGATCAGTGTATTTATCCGTTTTGCGAAAACATAAACTAGGGAAAAAAAACCATAACAGGGTATTGCTCATCATTGTATGTTATAAACCAAAGTTAAATATGAAAACAAGCCGTGGCTTTTATGTAAAAGATTATTACATTTTGCTCTGGTTTGTACTTTTGAAAGGAACTGTACACGTACTTTTAATTGAATTTGTGCCTGTGAAAATAGAGCCTACTAATCGAGCCGGCAGTTTTAGCGGCTCTTTGTCGAAATACTAGTACAACGGAATTTATTTAATTATATTGGACAATGTTCGTACTTTAGCCACAAAGTCCTAAAATTTCATTAAATTCTAGTCCCATGTATTTTGCCTGTCACTGTATTTTAGCATGGAAGAAATGGCAGCCTATTTATGTGACATAGACCTTATTAAGGCGCAGATACCCTTAAATAGTCGTATTTTTTTGGAAAAATATATATAATGTTACTTAATACTATTTTTTTAATAATATGATCCACGTAAAAAAGAGTTTTATTTATATTACAAAGTGTATATAATTTGTAAAGTTATGTCTAACACGGACAAAAGAACGACAATCGCACCAACACTGCCGGGCGTGTTTTAATGAAATTTTCACCATCTCAATACAATTTGATTAACTACATTTTGATATAAGGCTTTTTTTTGAAGTGTCGTCGTCGTTTTCATTAATCGATAAGGCTTAGTCTTTAAGTCAAGAGTTAAAAAGGTTTCTTCTAGGCAAGCGTGCTTCATCTTCGACCGCATCATCCCTTACCATCAGGTGAGATAGTGGTCAAGCGCAAGCCTATCAATAATAAAAAAAAAATTACAAACAAACAAATACAAAGTTAGTTTCAGCGCACAATAATTTTACAGCATGGCAAAAAGTGCAGTCTCAGCAGATGTTGAACAGTATGCAGCACAATATCTATTACCTAGCCTTAATATCGAAAAACTTTTCGATGTCTACAACATATTGAAATGGATATCAAGAACTGTAAAAATTAAAATGATAGTCATAGTAAGTGTTTTACGTAATAAGGCTAGAGGTAGAGGGAACACAATAACTAAAGGAATATAGGTTTATTCCGGCCTGTGCACGTAACTTGAAACAAGATTCGAAGTTTCCCATTGACGAAGGCGAGTATTTCAGGCCTGGGCTTGATTGATAAGGTTAGGTACACATCACTGAACTCTTTGATGGAACTAGCCGTTGTATCCGTTGCAGTAACAAAACTGAAACGGTTCCAGTAAAGCTTAGGTTAGACGGGACAGTGTCACCCGTGCGTTTATAATCTCATGAGCTATGTGCTCGTGCATTGCGCTTACTCTTGCACGGGAAAATAGAACTAAAATACATTTCAGAAAAGTGCGTACATGTGTAAAATCACGTAACCTTAATTGAATTTCACTTGTTTAAGAAGTGTACCAAACTACATTATGCTAGCAAACTCTTCATCATATATTACAAAGTTCATGCAAACTGAATACGAAGTCGCGAAAATAATTAAACTCAACGTAAGAACCCAGAATCTGTACAAAGTACATTATTTCAGAAACAAACGCCGCAAGTTTCTTTGCAAACGACCCCTTCTGTTTAAATACACAGAGACGTAATGAATCCAAACTAAAACAGTGTAGTAAAGTATATATCTAAATGTCACAAAATCGCAAAAGACGCACGGAAAAATTATCCATCATATCAAAAGGCGTGGAATGCTTTCAAAATGGCTGCCCGCGCGAAAACGTGAAATATTACCGTCAAAACTGAAAAGCTACGGACCAAGTTTTTAGGTAAAGTCGCAGTAAATTCATCTACTATATGAATATTCATGGTTGGTACCATATCATTGAAATAAACCAGATAACGTACGGATGTAGCTACATATGGATAGTTTTAATATAATGCTTTTTCATGTAAATGTGGCTTGAATTAAATTTTATACTTTCATTTGCACTTAATGTGAAACTCGGCGTGTTTCAACAATTTAAAGACCGTTGTTTGGAATATAATAACCCGAAACTACCCAGTTTCAACGAAAATTAAATATAGGACCACCGACCTCGCGAATGTGACAAAGATTAAAACAACCGCAAGCTCTATGCAGAATAATAATGGGATAGCACAAAATACGAGCAAATAGCGATTGCAAACAGGACCATATATAACAGTGAGAAGGTTCAAAACTAAATGAAGATCCGTGTACGAGAAAATTGCGTACATTATAACCCGTTCAATAATAAAACCTTTCGAAAATATCCGATGAACCAAAAGACCGAAAATCGATCCACAAAATCCTAATATCTTTTTCAGGATCCCACTCAGTTAGTGCCAAATTATTGGATATCTACCCTCACTATCGGCGTAAAAAGTTAGTACCGCTTTTTATGGCACTCGAGTATTTCAACCCGGAGGCTTGAGCTTCCACATTTGGCACATAATTCGATTAAGAGAAAGCTGGATGTATTTTTAGACTTATTACTTGCCTAGGTATGAAAATTTTCAAGCGTGATAAATTGACCCAGATTTTGTATTTTCCGTCGTCAACCGTTCGCGTTGCTTAAACGAAAAAATGAGGGTTATACTATTGTATATCATCAATTCATCATCATCTTCCACCTCCTCGCGTCGTTTTCCTCAATACTGAGGGTCGTGATTGCCTTTTTCGTCATCTATTAGGCAGTGTGAAGCGCTTCGTAGAGTTACTTCGTCGAAATTACATCATGTTAAATTCTAACCCTATAGCAGTAAATTCCCTGCCAGAGTCTGTGTTTTCTGATAGCTAAAACCTATTATAGAGGTCTTTAAGTCAAGAGTGAATAGGTTACTTCTAGGTAAGCGTGCTTCACCGTCGACCACGTCATCGCTTACTATCAGTTGAAATAGTCGTCAGACGCGAGCCTACCATTAATAATAAAAATACATTACGTTAAGCGCTAAACGAATGTAGGCCTATTATCCACGTCCATTTAATGGAACTGTACTCGACTCAGTCACCAAGCAACCGAAAAAAATCCTCTTATGTCAATAAATTACTAACTATAATTGTTAATTTGATTAGTCGAAATATAGTCAAGCTGTTGTGTTTGAAAGGTCTTTCAAGGTCCAAATCCCTACAATAGAGGACTGGACGAAGGGAATCGATCCACCAGAACAAGATAGTCTGGTATGGTACACTGATGGATCCAAAATGGAATCAGATACAGGAGCAAAAGGTTACAAATGTAGCAGAAGCTTAGGGAAGATGGCAACTGTATTCCAAGCAGAAACATATGACATAATAACCTGTGCTCAAGAGAATATAGATAGAGGAACCAGAGGCAAATCCATATATATTCTTATTGACAGTCAGGCTGCAATCAAAGCGATGGTATCCTACAAAGTGGACTCCAGACTTGTTCTGGATGCTATCCAAACCCTAAACAGGCTTGGAAAGCATAACAGGGTAAGACAGATATGGGTCCCTGGGCACAAAGGAATCCATGGGAACGAAGTGGCAGATGAACTGGCAAGAGAGGGCTCAGCAAATTTGTTGGTCCAGAACCATGTGTAGGCATTTCGACGTGTCTCGTCAAAGCCACATTTAGGGAGTTTGCAGATCAAAGACAACGAATACATTGGCTGTCTTATACCGGTCTAAAACACTCCAAGAAATTCCTAGGCTCTAAGTTCAAAGCCCGGAAATGCATTTGGAATATGAGTAGGGGGCAAATCCGCTAACTGCTTGGGGCCTTTACTGGGCACTTTGGAACCAACGACATGCTCATGAAGATGGGTCTAACCGCGACACCCATGTGCAGGTTGTGTGGGGAATATACGGAAAGCATGGAGCACCTTCTG
Source organism: Orthosia gothica (assembly GCA_949775005.1). Classification (NCBI taxonomy): domain Eukaryota; kingdom Metazoa; phylum Arthropoda; class Insecta; order Lepidoptera; family Noctuidae; genus Orthosia; species Orthosia gothica. The sequence goes on along the minus strand of OX459038.1, from coordinate 25,194,190 downwards.
TGCACATGCGATGCACTGGCTGGTAAGCGAATGAGTCTCCTAGGGGTTGGATATCCAAAACCAGACGACTATAGGCTCATATCTCTCTCTCGCTCTAGTCTCGTTGTAAAACTCATGAAAAGTGTTTTCAACGAGATTGGGGAGGAGTAAAGTATCTAGGGGAACACAATAGATCCCAATGGGTCGAAGTGTCCGAGTTATTTCTCGAGCCCTCCACAAGATAAGATAAGATAGTCAAGCTGGAGGACATGATTTTGAATAAAGGTTTATGATTTATCGTGCCGACTGTTTTTTTCCTATTGTAATGTTATGACAATAATGTTAATTTGTATCCTGAAAAAACATAATACAATTTATGAGACTACCCAAAATTGTTATGTTCATATAAATGTTTTCCTTTCCCATATATTCTCCATGTATCGCCTAAGGCCTTATGTTGTTATATTACATATCTTGTATTCTAGAGGGAACCTAGCTAATATGATATTTTTTCCTAGAATTTGTCTCTTGTACACATGTTTGCGAATTATTGTTTTTATCTTAATACTGTTTATTCTTATTTCATGAAATTTTTCTAACAATAATATATTTAACGGTTCAAGAATATACCTTATAATCGTGACAATCTAACAAGTCCGATGACGTTTCTCATTTTACATGCCGCGATAACTTTGTATGAACGCCTACGAAAAATCAAATTTATAATCCTAATTAATTACTATGTTACCCATAAACTATAACAACGAGTATCATTCGTGGGCATCAAGTTTTACATAAGTAACGTATTTTTATAGCTGATAAATCCGACCTCTTAGATTGTTACGACTTTAGCAATAGAAAAATATTTTACGAAAAATATTTTTACCGTCTCCTAATACATTTTTTTGCCAGTATTATTCATAATTGATGTCAAACTTGGTGTCAACAGTTTCCCGTCCGTAAGAAGCACTTAGAAAAAATACTTGACGTGTCTCATTGCCGACACTGCTTTTAACTAATACCTATCACAAATAAAACATTTTTCTTTCTTTCTTTATCATAGTAGGTAAAATCTAAATTTGTCTGTTAACCGGTTGCAATTACACCTATTTGAAATCCATCCAATGGTTGTCTTTAAATGATCGCATTTAGCGATAAGTCCACCCATTGTGATACCATAAGTAATGTTTTACGAGTATTTTATTTATTTATTTATTTATTTAAACTTCATGTACAAAAGTGGTACATAGGTGGACTTAATGCCACAAGGCTTTCTCTACCAGTCAACCTTAGGGTTAAAAAAGAACAACGTTGTGAAGGGGTACAAAATAATATTTAAAAATCAACTTGTATACGAAAAAGTATATACTTACATATATATTAATAATACACATATACAAATAAAATAGACTAATAAATACCAATAAAAAAACGAGAAACCTATTAATAATGATTACGACTTATTAATATTATTAATCTTTTTTATACTCATGGTATACAGAATAAAGATTATCCTATGTATCTTAGCCCGAATTAATTTCTGGGATGTTTTACTTCCTATATAGGTCAGGTAGTGATGTAATCGTATCTCCTTTTATGGAGTTTACTCCAAACATTCCTAAGCTGATCTGTTTGACGTACGTATAGCCTTTGATAAGAAATTGCTGAAATATTTTGCCGGAAATCCGCTTAACCCTTAAAAGACGGATCGCCTTATGATTTGGGATAAGCCATAAGATAGATGGAAGACATAAGATAAAGTTGGAAATATGCTGACATTGCTGAACGAATTTAATGAATCTTACTTCTTAATCAGGTATAAGAATAGGAGATTAAATGAACTGTCACCTCCTTCTGCGAAGCAGTAATGCTTGCGAAGGAGGAGGCGGAACGCGTGTGAGAGACGCAACGGAGACGCCCTCACACCCCTAGCCACCGCAGGAGACGCAAGCTGTTTACCGGCCACCGTAGGCGCTGGCTTGCGCACGGTGAGTAATGGGTAGCTAAACGTCCGATAAGGACCAGTCCCGAATCGGCGGCGCGTAGTGTTCTACCCGCGCCTCAAATTGTGTTACTAAGATAGGTATACGCATAGATAATATAACAATAAATTATAATTATTATAATTGTTTCTACACCGTGATTAAATTAAAGTTATTTTATATTAAATAAATAAACAAATGCGGCGGCGACTTTGTTTTATAATATTTCGTGATTATCATAATCATCTTCCTGGCCAAAACCCATTTTGTTTGAGGTCAGTGCAACATTTCTTCGTCTATATTTGCCACCATCCCAATAGTTGCCTTCTTACTAGCAATCTCATCTTTCACAAAATCCATCCATCTTTTCTCCGGTCTTCCTAAACCCAATAACCAACTAAACTGTGTAGATATACCTCTTAGAGTTTTTTAGGTTATTATCTATCGTTACAGGAATATAAGGTTAGTGTCCGTTTGAGCTACATTAAACTAGTGACTGATGCCCTTAGTAAGTACCCTTTGAGCTAGGTATAGGATGCGAGGACCGCACTTTTGAAAAACACACACGAATGGGAAGGAGTCCGACATAACGTAACATTATCTTCTGATAGATTTGCCCAAGAAAAGAAAAGAAAATGAAGCAATTGGACGATTACAATCATCATATTTCATAATCTGCCAATTGGACCCATGCTTTCAATTACCTTATAATAATACAACTTTGTTGCTAACAAAGTTGTCGCCAAATGACTTGATGACCTTCCTCCGAAAATGTTTTAATTTTATTAAATGCAAAGAGATACACCTTTCCTTGCAAGCTGTTAGAAGCAAGCGAAAATAAATGAGCTGTTTAATTTTAATCCTGGCAACTTTCTAGAAGCTAAACAAAATGCTAGCAACCCAGCGTCGTTGTTTACGGCATCGTAAATTGCTTAAGCCAATACTTTATTATTCGTCGTTTTGCGACACGCCCATCGATTAGGTAAATGCTGCTTTAAATTCTGAGAAATCTAAGGAATGCCTAACAAGAGAGCCTAGACAGATCTTAAGGGGTTCTGTAAAAAAGTTGTGATTGTGGAAGAGGTGTGTTATAATTTTGACGTAAAATTTATTCTATTTGTCAGCAATAACGATTGTAAGAAAGTGTATAATGCTACCGAAATGCCTAAAATAAAATCAAAATGTATTTATTCAATTAGGATATTAAGCGGCACTTAGCTAAGTTATGACCAATCCCAACTGATGGCGCCCGTTCACGAACATGACACGTGGATTGGCACCACTCAGCTCAACCATCATGAAAGGAACCGAATGATCCAACACATGTGCCACATTGTCGACTTGTGAGAATCGTAATCGCAGATTATGTCATTTTTTATAGAAGTCAGACTTCTTCCAGTTATGCTGACCACTATTCCGTTATTCTTAAGGAAATAGTTTTATGTAATACAAACTGTTTTCTCATAAATCAAACCGTTTTAAAAACGTTACAAGGGCAAAATAAAAATATTTCTAGAAATCTAATCTGGAAATTGTCAAGTAATTCATTTTAGTAAGCTGACTTGTCATGACAAAGGATTTTGTGAAAGAATATTAATCATCTTTTGTCCTTGAGTTTTTTGTAACAGCTATCCTGAATACTGTTGAGATTTAATTCATATTTTTGTTTTAAAAATGTTACTAAGACTGCCTCGTTGGTCTCTTGTGGTCTTAAAGCGACTGATGATGTATGGGATTCAAGGTTTACAGTTTGGGTGAAGTGTTAAGCATTTCGCTCGCACCCACCATATAGAACTGGAGTCAAAGACTTATTAAAGCCATCATGACTCCAGTGTGTGTGAGAGAGAGTGAAACAGAACTGGACAAGGACGCACTATCTCTTGTTGACAACCAAATTGTGATGGAGTTCACACGTCATAGTACAGCCCCTGTTAAATATATTAGGAAAGTGTGGGTATTATAGAGTATTACCGACATCTGCCTACGTACCTACACCTTCAGAGAATACAACAGCATTTTTTGAATAATTATACTATTTGTCAGCATCTGGCATAAGCTCTCTTCGAGTTGGTGGACATGACCAAGCATATGGATTTTCGAGTAGTTTACCTAAGTTTTTATTTTCAGGTAAGTCTACCAGTCGCAAAATGAAATAGCATTTTTTCAGAATAAATACGAAGTTCAACTCTCCATGGATTTCTGAAAGAGGTTGACTTGTATTCGCAGTATTACGTTACCGACCTCCTCGAGATTGAAACATGAGAATCTCATTATTTGTATAGGTGCCTTTAAGTGCGTACAAAACGAAAGAAAAGTTGTTGCTAAGGTAACTTATTTCTTACAGATGGAGTTTTTTTTATTTCTTTTTTAACCAACGAAAAAAAGGAGGAGGTTCTCAATTCGACAAGTATATTTTTTTATGTATGACCTAAATATTTTTTATTGGAAAGAGTATGTTTATTTTTATATTATTAAAATTACTTAATCCAATTTTTAGTTGCCCTATGACATTGAAGGAAATATTCTTATCATTATTTTAACAGTTGTTTCACCCAGTGAAATATTAATTATACATATATTTTCACTAAATTATAACAAAGCTATCTAAAATCATATTACTGGCATGTAAATTCCAACATTGCGTAATCTATCATTTTCTTATTTTTAGCCAATAAAAATAAACTCAGAAGTGCCAATAACTGGATGGGTATGGGGTACCAGCGATAAGGTGGTTTATCATAATCCTAGTACAAATTTTCTCACTAAAACCAGTTTCAAGCCAAACGAAATGGCAAATTCCCCGTTGCATTAACAGTTTCATAAATTTCTCCTTTGCAATTTCAGTCAGGGTTAGTGAATTTACTGCGGTAAACCTCGTTACCGTTGCCATCATCACAATTACCGTAACAAGCTTTAATTAAGTCCGGTTCAAGTAAACACTTTGTGTTGTTAGTGAATTTTTCTTTTAGTTGTGATTAAGCCTATGTCCTAATTATTAACATCACGGAAAAGAGACCAATATAGATGTTATGTTATGTGGATATTTAGTATTGCTATATGGGATAATTTTGCATGCTGTTGAAGCCTACATACCTTCATGCATTGAATCTTAAGTAAAACCTATCCATTGTTAATTTATTGCCCCGCTTGCGCCATCTTAATTTATCTTACCAAACCCGAGCTAGTAGCAAACACGGCCAATAATGTATAACATATTTGCTATTTAACCTCGCATTAGCAACTAACTATGAGTTAAGTGTTTGGTGGAAGTGGGTCTTAGAGTATAGACCCCTTTGTCTGTTTTCACCTGTTTTCTTAGGGATTGCGTGACGATGTTAATGTCCCTGTCACAATCTTTAATAACCTGTCGAGACCTGACGTCACGCCTTGGGAAGTGACGAGCAACTTATGTAATTGAGAACAGTCTACATCGTAAGTAGATCAATCTTACGTTATGGTAAGCGTTAAAATGATTTTTCACTTTTTTGGTAAAAATAATGAATAAGCGTGTATCTTTCCTAAGGCGAGGGTGAATACGATTTACAGTTTAAAAATAATGGTAGTAAGGTACCATTTTTTTTCTGGAATAGGCTATGGGGGTGAAGCTGCGGTAAAAAAATAGTGTTTAACATTTTTTTATGATTATATGATATAGTGTTTAACATTTAGCCTTTACAATAGCTTAAGAATTTAAGCTATTGTAAAGGCTTTAGTTTCCAGTTCAATGAACCGTTTTTAAAACTCAGAAGTTTTAAAATTCAATTAACCTTTATGAAACGATTAAATGTCCTTTTATTTAACTTAAGGTTCAAAGACAAATCAACTATTTTTATTATAAATTAAACTATTCTAAGCTTGCCAAGAGCTTTAAGTAATTTTCTAAGTACTACTCCTCCATAAAATATTTGCGGGTACTTTAATAACAATAGTTAAAATCTACCTTCACGTTAAGAGCTGTTTGCTCTAGATTTGTAATTTCAAACAATCTCCGTTTTTGAATTATTCATAACACATCTATTAAAATTAATGTGTACCATCTCTTGTGAAAATTAAGATTTTCGAGCTATCTTTAATGTAAATCGTCAAAGAAAATTTGCTTATCCGATCATAGACTTTTGTCTTTTGGAATGTCGTGGATAAATAGCAAGACCTACTTGCACCCAAATCACTAATCCCCGATCTCTGAATTCAGCATTTCAAGTTGAGTATATATTTGTCAAATTGTATTTTAGCCTTTATGTCATAACGTTAAAATATTTCACACTTCATTCTATTTCTTTCATTTTTATTCACTCGAAAGAAACAGAACGATGATTTAATTTCTTTTAAAATACTAAAGGCTCAACGCGTAGCAAATGTGCTACGATGGCGTAGAAAATTTCGTAGAAGACACGGCTACGCCGTAGCATAAGTGCAATCCTCTTTGGTCAAAACCACAACGGAGAATACAAAGAAAATACTTTACTCTGAGTTTCGGACTGTAATATACTCCTAAAGAAAAAACCACCTAAGCTGCTTATCTTTCCACGCAACTTGTTAAAATCTACCCTCCGAAATTAGGTCAATATCCTTGTTGGTATACGTCAGTGAGGAACATACATAAGCACTATATTCGGACCTCTTGAGGCTATGTTACTGTCAGAATAGAGAGATTTTATTATATAGTAACTATAATCCAACAGATAGTATGTTCGATTGGCAAGTTAGAGGTGGTGAGTTCGATTCCCATCGGTTTGGATATCGTTATTGACATAATGTTCCTACAAACAGCAGCTTATTATACATTAATTATTTATTATATACCATACGAAAAATCGAGAATTTAGTAACAATCAAGAAGATTGCATTTAATATGAAAACAGTATTAGGGGTTTTTTTTTTGCTAACCTGTAGGCTCGCGCTTGACCACTATCTCACCTGATAGTAAGCAATGATGTGGTCGACGGTGAAACATGCTTGCCTAGAAATAACCTATTCACTCTTGACTTAAAGACCCCGGGTTGGTTTCTGAATTGATAATATGGTTGTAAGAATGTGTCAAACCCCACTTTGAAGGCAGAGTTTGACAGGTTTCAGGTTAAAGCCGCATTTGACAAAAAACTCAAATTCAAATTGTTAATTCAGAAATGGGGACAAACTTTTGATCTTCTTACGTTTTTCATAAATACAAAAAAAAAGTATCAAATCACAGTTGTATTAAGACAATTTTTATGAATGGCTACTCTATTTCAAATAACAATAGAAAACAATACCTTTTTTACAACATGTTCAAACAAAATTGAGTTCTATTCCGTAAACATAAGGATGGCATAAGAAGCATAAACCTGTTACCAAAACCAGCTGTTTACTTCTGCTGCCATTTCTCATTTCATCAACGCAGTAAGTAAAAATTTGTTGAACGGGCTATAAAAAGGAATTGTTTAAAATTCTTATGTTATTTGCAATGGAAAAAGTAAACCTAATTTTCATTTTCGTATACACCTACATTCAAAATTTTTCCTCATGTCCCAATACCCTTTGCGACATGAGAGGTACCTAATTTGCCATTAAGAACTCGGCGCTCATACAAAGTGACTTTTGACTTCAAAGGGATTTTGTTGTCTACATTTTTGCTCAAGTGATCTTCAATTGTGCATTACATTAATGATATATTAAATTCCTGGAGTCTGAGGAAGATTTTTTGGGATATTATAAGAGTTTTACACAATATGTATTTTATTTTAGTTTATTGTTGGACACAATTGGGAAAAGAAAGTGTACCTAATTGAGCAAATGAATTCGGTAGGGCAAAGGGTTTGACGCCGTGAAGGAGTAAGACAAATACTCTTTAAATAATAATGTAAGGTATTTCCAAAAATTATTAAACTCTTTCGGAAAGAGTATCTTCACCAATGAAAGCGTCCAAAAATTTGTGACAATACCTCTGATTATTTAAAGATAATTAGTCAATTTGTCAAAGTTAGAATTAGCCTGAAAGAATTGGGTGAAGGTAAATATCATGAGGAAACCACCATGTCCTAGAACCAAAAATTCGAAGACATGTGACATCAACCAACCCGCACTGGGCCCGCGTGGTGGATTAAGGCCCAATCCCTCTCTCACAGAGAGGAGGCCTGTGTCCCAGCAGTGGGAACGTGTGGATAAGATGAAATTCGAATTTTTGGTTCGAGAACAATAAAAAAAACAAATTATTTATTTCCACATGTATTCATAATATTTTTACATAGTAAATAGCGCTCAATCTTTTTGAGGCAAGATTATGTGCGCTATTAAATTTCACTGTGTTATAATTATATTGTATGTAGTACATAATGAAGAACATTATTAACCCCCGCCGGAAAAAGAGGGGTGTTATAAGTTTCACGTGTGTTGCTGTGTATCTGTGTGTCTGTGTATCTGTGTATCTGTGTGTCTGTCTGTGGCATCATAGCACCTAAACGGATGAGCCGATTTTGACCTAGTTTTTTTTGTGAAAGGTGATTTTGTCGAGAGTGTTCTTAGCTATGTTTGAATTAAATCGGATCAGCCGTTCAAAAGTTGTGAGCGTTTTACTGTTTGATTTGGGGTGTTTTCGCAAGATAAATGTGTCGGGGGTTTTTTAAATTTTGAAAGTTTACTTGTTTCTATTACAAAATATATCACCTTTTAAATAAAACTATTCCGCTAGCTTTTTCTAAACCATTGCTGTTTAAAAACAAGCACAATAAAACAAGCAATTTTATGTAAAACTACAAAGGGTTCCTTTGCTCTTTTCAGGTAAAGAGATGCTCAATATATTAATACATTCCATGTAATTTCCTGTAGCAACTAACCTCATGTTTCATTACCGTTCGTTGTTTGAGAGGTAATTAAGCTCTTATAACATAGAAAACGTTTCCCAGAATCTACAATGTAGCTAATTAGTTGTAAGCCTCTGTAGTGCCGTGTATGAATATAGTAGCAGAGAATATCTCGCATGTACATATGTATTTTCAATGAAAATGTACATGTTGTTAGTTGTAATTTGTAAGTACAATTAACATGGTAATAATGTATTATAATTATGCTGTTAAAAATTTACAATTTAACATGAGATTAAGATTATAATTAAGACTAAATACAGTAAGGTAAGGTACAGGTATAGTTTCAAAGTCTCTCTTCAAAACAAACCATGACTTTGATTTTTACAGACAAAGATCATAACTTGTTTTATTTTAAATGATCTAAAAAATATATACTTAAACATATATGATATATGTTTAAGTATATATTTTTTAGATCATTTAAATTATCATTCTGAAATCTCAATATTATGAAGTATTAACCTATAGTTCAAATCAAAACATATACACTTATGACAAATAAGTATTTACAACAATATAATTGAAACCCTGACTTCTGAGCTAGAGAAGCTGTGTTACAGAAGTCAGTGTCTTCTCCCCTTGTTGATACTTGTTTACATTAGAAATGAAAAACAAATAAAAACATTTAAAACATGCTCAAAATAAGATTAAAATAACATACATTTAAAATTAAATCAGAATGTGAAATTTGCAGTTTACTTAAGTTAAAATAATATTACCGTTAAATAAAATAAAATGATAAAAAAACAGAATAAAACAAAGTCAAAATAAATGCCAAATTGCAATCAAATAAAATAAAATGAAGTTAATGATCATTAACGTTTATATACAGCATGCATACGTTACATAACGACGCATAACGTAAACATGTTACGTGATGTTATTTACGTGTTTAAATGTAAACGTAACTTCTGAAATGTAGATGTTCTATAAGTGTACCTCTACCCAACTCTTTGGGGAATACTTGCGTGATGGTACGTGATGTGTGCATACGTTATTGATTTAATCATTACTTTTCTGTGACTATTTCAAAATAGTGGTTGTTGATGGCAACACAAAGATTTTATTATTCTTAGTTTTATCTATAATAATTTGTGATCTGTTATAAAGAACTGTCAAACGTTTTTCCTTTTCCGGAAGCCTAAACACCACCACGCATTCTTGAGAGTTATATATAGTAAATCTGTATTACACTAGATTTGAATTTTTTTATGCAACGAATAAACATATTTCAAAAATTCTTTCATCGTTGGGAAGCTACACTATCCCCGGGTGACATAGGCTACTTTTATATCTGTATTCCCACGGAGACAGGAACTACACTGATGAAACCTCGAGGCGCCCTCTAGTAACTAATAAAACAAACGCCTATACAACCTACAGTCCATATCAAAACAGTCTGCAAAATATTAGAAAGCTAAAACGAAATGAAGCTTCTTAACGTGGTATCAAAGGCAAAGTATACTCGTTCCATTTTTAAATATCTTTCCAAACATATTGAAAGACTAAAATCAAAGTAAGAAGGATTCACACAAACTTTTGAAAAAGGCGAGAGTCATACAGTTTCGCGAGGCATTTCCAATATCTTCTCGCTTGCGATGTAACTCAGTAGTGGCTTGCTTTTATTTGAAAACTTCGCCGTTGTTGCTAAAGAAATATTCAGTAATATTTTAGCTAGTCACAGCGCTGTTAAATGGTGCTTTGAAATACGGTCGGAGCCGGTATTTATGCTTATATTAATATTGTCAAACGTGGTGCATTTTTGTGAAAGATACTTTGTTTTTTTAATCAAAAATTGTTTTTTTTTTTTTTAAACTACTCAAATATGTATAAATAAAGCTTTTTTAAACTGGTTAGAAACAGATTTAATAGAAAAAGATTTATAAGCTTTATTTATACTACAAAAGAAAGCATATAGTACAAAACCTATAGATACGTACAGTATAATAAACCCACATACAAAAAGGTTGAGCCCGAAAAACATGTTCACAAATAATGTAGATGGGACTTGAAAACTGGCAGTATTGAACCTACTTTCAAGATATAGGCCTGAAACTCTCATCTATTGCTCCAAAGAAGTCATTACCTGCATATGTAGTAAATTTTGGAAATAAATATAATGACCACCAAAAATAACTTTGTGACCATAACCTCTATTACCTAAAATTGTACTATAATAACCAAATTTAGTAAATTGATCACCAAATTTTAATAGCAAGTTATTGGCTGTGAAATAGATTAGGTTAGAACTGTTACAAACAGCGCGCGAGCCGGGCGAGCGAAGTGAGTCTTGCCGCGGCAGCGGCTGGCGAACGCTACTTCCAAGATGCTCGCAGATTTTTAATTTTTTTTTGTGGTCATTAACTATTTTTGGATTAAACAATCATAATTTGGAGTTGGTTGTTTTAAGTTGGATCACAAGTTGTGAATTTTTTGGTTCTAATTTCACGCTAAAATGGGGATTTAATTTTGGTGATCATTTACTATTTTTGGCAATTTTTTTGCAAGATCCGTTAGTTTAGGCGTTACATTTTGCTAGATCCGGTGGTTAGTTAAACATAAGACGTAACTTTAATGAATTTTAAACATATAAGTATAAGCATAATAATCCATTTCGTACATTAAATGTGATCAATCACTGATCTTTGCCTCTCTCTCTACTGTTTAATAATGCATAGGCCATATGGCGTTAATTTACCCAAATCCTTTAAGAAAATTTTGATTTGACGACGGAAGCTTATATTTTAATATTTTTGAAGACATTTTATGTGAGTCGAATGGAGCGGTCCTTTATCTTGAAAAAGGAAAAACTCTCAACTAATAAAAAGATTTAAATTTGATTGAGTCGAGATTGAGGAAACGACTTAGAATAAATGGCAGAGATTATAGATGCAGACTCCTTTTAAATTTTGAGAGGATTAAAAATACTATTTACTATTCCCAGCACTCACAACAATTTTGCAAATACTGACAGAAACAATTAGTTTACAAAGAAAATGAACTTAGCAGTACTTATTACTTTTCACTGATTGTCTTGCGTGATGACATATGGCTCTGAGACGTGGTCGCTCACAATGGGCCTCATCAGAAAGCTTACAGTCATCCAAAGAGCAATATAGAGGGCTATGCTCGGAATTTCTTTACGTGATTACCGATATAGCCCCAAGAATTGCCAGACTTAAGAGGCAATGGGCAGGGCACTTTGCTCGCAGAACTGATGGCCGATGGGTCAGAAAGGTTCTGGAGTGGCGACCGCGAACTGGAAGACGTTGCCTTGGAAGATCTCCCACCAGATGGACCTGGTGAAGGTTGCGAGGATACGCTGGATGCGAGACGCAAGGGACCGATCAATGTGGCAACGCTTGGGGGAGGCTTATGTCCAGCAGTGGACGTCTTTCGGCTGATATGATGATGATGATTGCCTTATTAGCAAATATTGTCCTTAAAGTTAATCATTACAACGCTTCTGCTGATCATGAAATCCTGGGTTCAATTCCCACATCGGGAAAATTTTTATTTGGTTTTTCCAACTGGAATTTCTGAAAAGTGAAAAGTAATCTGGAGTCTGGATTTGTGCCAAGGTTGATAGGCTCGTCCCTTATTACATTACACTTCATCATAACTTGCGAATCGTTTCCTGGGTAGAAATATAATAATTCTATTTAGTCCGTCAGTGAGATTATCAAATAATATTGTACCTGTATTTTTTGCTTTATCAAATAAATAAATAAAACCGGCCAAGTGCGAGTCGGACTCGCGCACCGAGGCATCCGTACAAACCTCAGCTTAAAGGTATTATAGACCTTAGTATTTTTTATGAATTTCAATTTAATACCTATACGCGTTCATGAGGAAAGGGGTAGTAAATTTAAAATTATTAAAAATATTTTTGTTATATGATGTTACTTAAAATTTAACGGTTTTCGCAATTATTCCTTTATCTGTGCTTTAAGACGTTGCTTTGTACTAAATTTCAAGATTCTGAGTTCACGGGAAGTACCCTGTAGGTTTTGATTCCCTTGCGAGTGTCGAAAATTTGCGGCAATTGCGGTATACACGACTGTATCTTTTGATTGCGTTGGCTTCGTTACAGCTTTAAGGGATAGTAGACCTGAGTATTTGATATAAATTTCAGCTTGATACCTCCACGCGTTCCTGAGAGGTCTTGACATGTCTTGACAACAAAGTCGTTTTTTCCTTTCGAGGGACGGAACCCTAAAAATTAACAAAGATAAATCGCATCAAGTTTCAGGAGTGGAGGATTGTGACGTCATTTTTTCAGTATAAAGTATAGCACATCGTGACTTCAAACGATATTTCAACGTGTTTACGTGGCAAAAGAAAAATACGTTTTTAATATTTTTGTTATCTAACTGATGGACTAAATAGATATTTTTTGTCAACTACCCTATTGTGGCTGTACTATAGTTGCACCACTGTCTGACCCTTCAGGGATTAAAGGCGTCATGATATGTAATTAAAACATTCGTATAGTTCCTTCATTGAATTAGTAGTACGTCTGTCCCTTCTCAAACCAATGCTTTACGTATTGATGGATTCTCAGAAATATTAGATTAGTTTACCTACCTGTCTTACTCAGGAATTAATATTGATATGGCTGGACATGAAAATGATAAAGTTACGTTTTCTTGGAAATAATACTCTCCGTAATTGTGATTCTGGTTACTATTTTGTATCCGATGACCATCTAATTATAAGTTTGTTATTCTATCTCTTTTACTAATACTATAGCTTTAGATATGAACACGAATTATTTGTTTGTGTGTGTGTGTACCAGGCCCCTCAGAAAGTATTGCGAAAAAAAGTTTTTATATATGGGAGACTGGCCAGTTATAATGTTTTTCGAAAATATGATTATTTATAAGTAAGAATAAGTAAGTTCCAATTTCAAAATTTCCCTCCACATTTTTTGCGAGTTAATTCAAAGTATTGTGTCTCACTGAAATATGGATCTGCGCCGGGAACATTTTAGAGCTATGATTTTATACGATTTCAAGTGTCGCCTGAAACCGGATGAATCGTACGATAGACTTCAAATGGCATTCATGGATGAAGGCCCTTCCAAGGCAACCGTGTATCGTTGGTATAACGAATTCAAGCGCGGTCGACCAACTTTGGGGGATGACGAAAGAAGCGGTCGCCCTTTGACGGCTGTTACCGAAGAAAACGTGCTAGCAGTGAAAAATTTAATCCAAGACAATAGGCGAATTACATATCAGGAGATTCAACACATATTGAAGATTGGATCGGGAAGCGTTCACGAGATTCTACACAGCCATCTTCGCGTGAGGAGGATAGTATCACGCTGGGTGCCGCACAACCTCACCGATGCTCAGAAGCAGGCCCGGGTGGAATGGTGCCGTGATATGCTTAACAAATTTGAAGCAGGCTCGTCTCGGCGTGTTTACGACATCGTTACAGGTGATGAGTCCTGGATTTATCAATACGACCCAGAAACCAAGCGCCAGTCGACTGTTTGGGTGTTTCAAAATGAGCCAACGCCTACCAAAGTGAAGCGATCTAGAAGCGGGGGTAAGATTTTGATCGCTAGCTTTTTTAATTTGACTGGCCACTTGGTATCAATTCCCTTACGGGATCAAAGAAGCATTAATGCCGAATGGTATACTACCAAATGTTTGCCAGAAGTTTTCTCTGTTATAAGCAACAAGCGACCAAACACAGGGCTCCGCGGGCTACTGCTCCACCACGACAATGCACCTGCGCACACCGCACTCAAAACGAGGGACTTCCTGGACAGCACGCCAGTCAAACTCCTGGGTCACCCTCCTTACAGCCCTGATCTAGCACCGTGTGACTTCTTTTTATTCCCAAAAATAAAAAATCAGCTCAAAGGGATACAATTTTCGTCGCCGGAAGATGCGCTGGCTGCGTTCGAGCAGGCTGTAAACGAGGTGTCTGCGGCGGACTGGAAAAAGTGTTTTGAAAACTGGTTTAGGCGCATGAATCTTTGTATAGAGGCTGGTGGAAAGTACTTTGAAAAGATTTAATAAAAATATATGTACGTATAGAACAATTTTTTTTAGTTTCGCAAAACTTTCTGAGTGTCCCACGTATATTGGGCTATATACAATTGACTCTGCTCATCTTAATAATATTTTGTACACACTGAAATTGGCATTTTGTGTAATGGGTCACTTTGAACTACGGATTGAATTCAAAATTTAAGTTCAAATAAACTTTTTGTTAAAGGCGTGTTATTCGTTTTCAAAAAAAATGTTGTTCAATTGTTTTTCAGGGGAATTTTTGTTTTTGTAATAATATGTCTGTATCAAAACCATGTACACGTCATTTTACAATAGACACAGTATGTAAAAACGTGTAGTCTTTATGTGCATGAATCTTAAATATGACATGAGTGTAAAGTCGCTTTAAACTCATGGCATATCAAACAAAGAATTGGTTTCGGTTTGTCACTAAACTATCTAGCATAAAAAAGTAAACAACACATACTTCACAAACATTTAAAAAAAGAAAACAAATGAAATACTCCCAAGAACATAATCTGCAGAACAATTATTTACACGCAATCAAAAATAAATGCATTTACACGTTAACATAGTTACTACCATACAGTACTGTACCAACTCCTCACAAACTTATCACATATATTAAAACATTCTAAACCAGACCCTATTGCTTACACAACAAAGTTTACACACAATGCAAGATTAGATTGGTAGTTGAAACTCCCAGAGGAGCAATCGAAAATGGCCCCTAAACCGATGCAGCAAGGTCGGTCAGATATCATCAATTAAATTGTGCTAACGATGATTGCACTGCAGTGTAATATGCCATTATATGGGGTTGAATAATTAAAGTGTATTTATGTCCGAACGATTACACCTTCCCGTGTAATATATGAGCGAATTGCGATGGGAAGTGACGATGAATTGGTGCCTTATCATTATTGTTGGATTGAGTTTCCTGTATTCAAATTGCTATCTGTTTTAGATGGCAATTTTTTTCATATAAATACCGTTAAGTAACAGTGACAAATTGTTTACGATTATTCTAGGTGATAAATCACTTCATAATAATCATAACATATGTATCGCCCGTAAATTTACATTGATTCTTTACTAGTTTTGGCAGAGACTACATAAAATTAACTTTCTGTTTTGGCGGCACCAACTTTTATACATCAAGATTTGTTTTTACTATTCAAATTATAATTTTTTCAACAATACATTGTTCTTAATCGGCAGGAAGATAAACCTTCTTTAAAATCCTTCAAAACATTTGTTATTTAAAAACACGTACCTGGTAAAAATAAGCAATTTCCCTTTGTTTAAAAATCTTTCTTACAATACATAAAGGAAGCTTAGTATAAGCATTAAAACCGCAAGCACTGGAGCTAAGACATCCTTAACAATAAACATTAAAAGAAACTCTGCCATTTCACACAGGATGTACTTCTAACCCACATATAAAATATAAGACCTCGCAAGACACTTTCCCATATCTCACAAGTGCCAGTAAAATTTCTCTCGTACTATTTGAGAATATTCCAGTCTCAGAAGTATATTGTTGGTCAACTTTCAAAGTATTTCTGTTAAATATTTGATGTTAGAGGTCCGAATCGACGGTCTGTACCCTATTTGACCCTTTAAATCGGTTCGGCCAAAGCCGGGGTCTAAAAATCGCTGTATCGCACCCGGTAACAGAGTCTTCAACATTTTATCAAACCCTTACGTATGTTTTGGAGATATTTACGAAGAAATATAGTTTTGTTTTTCGCGTATGAAGTATTTATGGGATTTTCAAGTTTTGAAGCTTTTTATATGAAAATTATCCGAATGATTCCATCAGCTCCAGGAAGCTGTGTCTTTAGTACCTTTGAAATCCGTCAAACTTTTCATTCAAAAGGTTTTTGTTTATGACGAGTAAAATATAACAGTACATCTCAAATTTTTAGTACGCTCGATATTCGCGGCATTCTGCACACTCTATAAAGAACGTGAAGATAATTTACCTCCCTTCAAATGTGACAGGTAATAAAGTACCACCATTTTCTTTTATATACTGTCCCAAAAACAGAGCATTCTTACCCGCGGTACAGCATTTGTTTGCTGAGGAATTAAAACTTTATAGCCCTCCCTCTTGAGCACAATAACAGTGACAAAAACAACGTCAAATGTGTACTTCGTTGCAGCAACGAACTCCAGAAATACAACTCCTGAATGGACCCCTTGGAAGCAATAAAAGATATTTTGTATTCTCCAGCGTTAGCGCGATTAAAATCATTCCGTTTGCAACTCCTGCTTACAAAGTTAATATCATAGGGAGAAAGCTCTTTGCTGTAATTCAAGAGCTGAGCAAAATGAGAATCTCATCAACCTCAGCGGGTTTAAACCGGTTTAAGTCGGTTTTTGCGCACAAAACTAGTTTGTGTGCTGCCTTTTTAAGAACATATTTTAAAGTACTTATGCCTATGCAATGTATTTCTACTTGAGTATTAATATATTGTTTTGAATAAGACTTGCGTTGAATATGTTAGCACAAAATATTTCGGTAAAAAGTAGTGGAACTTTGTCATCTTTTTGACAATTATTGAAGGAGGATCTTTTAATATTTGAGCACTATCTCCTTTTCTAAATTAAACAGCCTTGCCGCATAAACTGCCATCAACACGACCTCTAAAAGATTTATTTCTCAAAAACCACATAAAACATCGTATTAACTAAAAGATCGTAATCTTGACTGTCACTCAAGCAAACTCACTTACTTCTCACAATAAAATCTGTTCGCAACTAAAACTTGGTTTACTGTGTCGTAAACTTTACTCTGTGTTAAGTTGAAATGAAAAAGTTGCTCTAACTGAGATGTAATCAGACTTTTAAATTGTAACACTACATGATTTAAGTTGTTAGATTTAGACTGATGCTGTGTTGGTAAAGGTTTCTTTAAAGAACATTTATTATTACCAAAAAAATATTGGAGTACTTTGGTTAAAGTTAGTTAATTCAAAAGAATAAACTTCATAGAACATTAGAGGTGAGAAATGCTGAAAGCGTTTGTTTATTACTAATATAATAAAGCTGAAGAGTTTGTTTGTTCGTTTGAACGCGCTAATCTCAGGAACTACAGGTTGGAATTGAAAAATTATTTTTGTGTTGGATAGTCCAACTATCGAGGAAAGTTATGAGCATAAATGAAAATTTTTGCTAAAACGGGCAAAATTATTCCTTTTTGAGAGCGTCCGTAAACGGCTTAAGTTATGCAACAATCATGTATGTAGGGTACCTACCCTACATACATGATTGTTGCATAACTATGGGTAGGGTAGGTAGGTAGCCATTAGAATTAATATTTGTTTCGGGATATTTACCATGTATATTTTGCATTTGGTTGAGAGCTCGATATTTCGGCACCGTTACAAGCGCCATGATCACGAGAACCCGAAACAAATATTAATTCCAATGATTGTGACCATGTCAGCTTTAAAACTTAGGTAGGTAGCCAGTTAACGAGAGGGAAGCCACGTGGGACATCTAGTCAATAATAAAATTGCCTGATGCAGTGTCTATCTATCCTTAGCTAGACACTCACATTTTATTATCTACGATTCAGTTAGAAGATATTGAGGAAAGATTTTGTACTGTATTTTCTTAAGATTAAAATACTCGTACTTCTAGTCTTCTATACAAAGAATTTGCACTCGATTTTGATATGTTCCCAGATGTTCGAAACACGATACTAAATTACATGAGTACACACTAGACTCTAGAAATTTCCTCTACCCCAAAAAACCAATACCCAAACATCCGACACGCGTCCTTTATCGTAATGTATCTGTTAGTGAAGTTAAAATCCCACGGAACGCCTGCCCAACTCGGATATATCCGAATTTCCTATACCTAGGTCCTGCAAGGCCTTCGCTAAACGTCGATAACTCTGTCAGACCGAAAGTTTTATAGGTGGACAATAAATCTTTATGATCACTAAAGAAAAAAGCCTTGGACCGATGAGCAAGACTTGGGATCCGTCAAAAAGTTTACAAGATTAAGATATTTAGGGCGTAACTTTTTCGTATCTTTTTCCGGGCGATTTTTGTGGAGGTTTTCAAAGGTCTGTGGGTTTTTAATTTAGAAGAAGTTTATTTAAGGTTAATGACCTTAAAAGTTGAATGATTAGAGTTTAATTTGAAGTTTAGGTTGTTATTTTTACACGAATACGGCGAAGCCAAAAAAGGGTTATGATTTTAGCAGTTTATGTATGTATATTTATATTTACGTATGTTCCTCCGTAGCGCCTAAACTATTCATCCGATTTTGATGAAAAAGGTATCAATCGATTTGTTATTATGACCTGGGTAACATAGGCTAAAAAAACCGGTGTCGGCTAACAGTTTTTAGGGTTCCATCTAAGGGTACCATATTACTAAAACTCCACTGTCCGTCTGTCTGTCTGTCACCAGACTGTATCACATAAACAGTGATAGCTAGACAGTTGTAATTTTCACAGATGATGTATTTCTGCCGCTATAACAACAAATACTATAATCAGAATAAAATAAATATTTGATATATTTCTTTTTTTTTTTAGGTGTATAATAAATATTCCCATACAATAAACGTGATTGTTTTGCCGTTTTTACGGAACCCTTCGTGCGCGAGTCTGACTCGCACTTGGCCGGTTTTATTAGTTAAACTTTTTGCTTGTTTTTACTCGTGTATACGCCTTTTCTATGACTTAAAATTTTAATTTAATTGGCAATTCTTTTGTCGGTGCTAATCAGCTGGCTTTTCTGCAAATGAAGAATAGACGTGTGTTTGATAATACCATCTGATCTAACCGTAATCTCACCGATTTCTTATCTGTATCTAAACTACCAATCAGTTTTACTGCTATGCAGATTGTAATAACTCAATATCAGGCCACGTACACTTTGTTGTCATGCCATCGTAGTTCGAAGGTACTATCGGAGTGCAAATGCATAAATTGTTTGCATTCGTGATGAAAGCCATTCGGTGGACTGCTGGCTTTATATTTCAGAAAAGCACTCAAGTTTTATGTGAACTATCACAGAACAGTGTACGAGATTTCGATATAATAGTTTGAATATCCCTTTGACGTAACTTTCGCATTGAATGTTCGGAGTTGAGAGCATATTCCGGTGTTTGCACCTACTATTTGTTATAGGAAACATTGGGTTCCATTTAGAAGTACTGGTATTAGATAACAGGTTGTTTCGTCATCACATCATAAAGGCTTCCACAGATAGGTGGGCGGCAACAATGCGTTTTTTTTTTCATATAATGTTTTCTACGGCTACGGTAAATCGGCCTCGCACGAAGCGCCAATCTACGGGAGCCTTAATAGTTAAATTGCGTCTAATGAAAATGTTTTTGTTAGGTTCACTACGTTTTAAACATTTTCAAATACATGTTCTAACATTCATGGTCTACATAAAGCGCACGGGGATATATTTTCAATTTCAATTATCAAAAGATATCCTAATAAGTATTAATAAGCCCAGAAAAGTTACCACGTTGAAGCCATCACTCTAATTCCACCTTGGATTTACTTCCTGTCATGAATAACGCATCGCAGTATATTATCAAAGCATGTAACGTTACGTATAGCTCAGTGGAGCTATACGTAAGCCACGTTATTAAAATCAAGATAAAAATTAAATTAAAGCTATAAAAATAAAGGATAAAGAAGTATAAAACTAAAGGGCCGGCTTCGCGCGACGTGGGCAGGTATCCAGCCAGCAGGTCGGGCAGGAAGTTGTAGAATGTCCGAGGTAGATAGGTGAGCAGACACCACGACGGACAAGCAGGCAATCGGGCAGGTAAGGCAGACAGCTGGACGAACTGGAACTCTTCAAACCGTCGTGGTATGCTCGAGAGAGACACGTGAGCAGGCACCACGACGGAGTAGCAGGCATACGGTCAGGAAAGGCAGGCAGGACAGCAGTGAAACGGCTAGTAGCCAGATACGTGGGTAAATCATACACGATATAACACTCACAGTATATATTTTAGAGCACTTCAGAAAATAGTATATTTACATAAAAGTTTCACAGGTTTAAGGCTTTTAAAGAGTTTTAGGAATAGAAAAAGACATTGAATTCCAGTACACAGTATAACCCACTATCGGCGTTCAGACCAGACTCTCGACTGAAAAATCTGAAGCCCGTTTTTCATTCGATTTGCAATCCTTTCTAAATTTCAAATTCAAATCTCAATCAGAACAGAGCGAATAAAAACGGCTTTACAAAGGCGGGTCAGTCTGCTCTGACCTTACAATAATGTACAACTAGCTTAAGGAAAGGTCTAGGTATTATAGTCCATGGTACCTATGGTATGTCTATGGCTTTAAGAAAATAAAATAGACAGACATATGCCATGTCAGATAAAACGTCACAGTAGAAAAATATTACAAGAAGAATTATAAATTACGAATATAATTTAAGTTTAGATATTTAAAACAGTCAGAGATAACTAAATATGCTTTCCAGATGTAATAATACAAAGAATATATATAAAAATGAGTTACACAAATTGATGCGATATCAAAAGATGTGAAGAGGGATTGTATAGTGTTATGAAACGTAAGTAGATCTTGAATAAATACCACATTTCCCCGATGACCCCAGAAAAATTTTCAACTAGAAGAAAATTTTGAGGTTTAAATATAATCCTTGCTCTAACACACAACATCTTTCATACTTTCGTCAAACACTCTCATTCAATCACACGTTAGGGGATATAGTTCACATTCAATGACGTATACTCCACAAGGAAATATTTATTAAGATATAACGAAGGCTTATTTATTTTTAATAGGTGTCGTTACCCGCACCTGTTTGAAAACCCTTTAAGAAACTATTTATTTAAACAAGAGGAACTCAAAGAGGAGGAGGACTGAAGTCTATAAGAGGGAAGTCTCAAGTCTATAAGAGGGAACTCTCAAGTCTATAAGAGGGAACTAGGTTGAGAGGGAACTAGGTTTGAGAGGGAAGGATACAAGAGGGAAGGATACAAGAGGGAAGGATACAAGAGGGAAGGATACAAGAGGGAAGGATACAAGAGGGAAGGATACAAGAGGGAAGGATACAAAAGGGAAAAAAATATATTAAAGAAGACTCCACGCATTTGGCTTATTTTTAAAGAGTTACGGGACCGCTCTTTGCATATAAGGCTTTCCGAGTTATGCAAACCGCTCTAAAATAACACCTCATTCTTTAAGAATAAGATTCAAGGGAATTAAGAAGTTTAAGAAGACTCCACGCATTTGGCTTATTTTTAAAGAGTTACGGGACCGCTCTTTGCACATAAGGCTTTCTGAGTTGTGCAGACCGCTCTAGAGGAAAAATAAAAGAAAGAGAAAACATAAAGAGGGATAAAAATATTGCCTAATAGGTTCAGTTGATTGGGGGAGTAAAAGTGCTAGCAAAATATGATTATGGGATGATAGCCTGAATGAGAAACCAAAAGTTAGCTTAATTATATACTTGTGTAAGTATGTTTTTAGAATTTAGAGAAATAGGTTAAGTTGCTATCAAAAGTGAAAAGAAAAATGATGATGAGATGAGGCCTTTATAGGAAACCAAAAGATAGCTTATTTACTTGTGCAAGTATGTTTTTAGAATTTTGAGAATATATGATGAAAAGTCGAGCCCACGTTAAAAAAGATAGAGTGAAAAGTAGGTATAGTGTGGGTGATGGGGTGGATTCAGATAATTGGGCGCACAAACAACGTTGCGCCCAATTATTTAAAAGTTGGGCGCCAAACTGTAACGTTACGTATAGCTCAGTGGAGCTATACGTAAGCCACGTTATTAAAATCAAGATAAAAATTAAATTAAAGCTATAAAAATAAAGGATAAAGAAGTATAAAACTAAAGGGCCGGCTTCGCGCGACGTGGGCAGGTATCCAGCCAGCAGGTCGGGCAGGAAGTTGTAGAATGTCCGAGGTAGATAGGTGAGCAGACACCACGACGGACAAGCAGGCAATCGGGCAGGTAAGGCAGACAGCTGGACGAACTGGAACTCTTCAAACCGTCGTGGTATGCTCGAGAGAGACACGTGAGCAGGCACCACGACGGAGTAGCAGGCATACGGTCAGGAAAGGCAGGCAGGACAGCAGTGAAACGGCTAGTAGCCAGATACGTGGGTAAATCATACACGATATAACACTCACAGTATATATTTTAGAGCACTTCAGAAAATAGTATATTTACATAAAAGTTTCACAGGTTTAAGGCTTTTAAAGAGTTTTAGGAATAGAAAAAGACATTGAATTCCAGTACACAGTATAACCCACTATCGGCGTTCAGACCAGACTCTCGACTGAAAAATCTGAAGCCCGTTTTTCATTCGATTTGCAATCCTTTCTAAATTTCAAATTCAAATCTCAATCAGAACAGAGCGAATAAAAACGGCTTTACAAAGGCGGGTCAGTCTGCTCTGACCTTACAATAATGTACAACTAGCTTAAGGAAAGGTCTAGGTATTATAGTCCATGGTACCTATGGTATGTCTATGGCTTTAAGAAAATAAAATAGACAGACATATGCCATGTCAGATAAAACGTCACAGTAGAAAAATATTACAAGAAGAATTATAAATTACGAATATAATTTAAGTTTAGATATTTAAAACAGTCAGAGATAACTAAATATGCTTTCCAGATGTAATAATACAAAGAATATATATAAAAATGAGTTACACAAATTGATGCGATATCAAAAGATGTGAAGATGGATTGTATAGTGTTATGAAACGTAAGTAGATCTTGAATAAATACCACAAGCATTGGCACATTCAATTGCCACCTTCATTGCCATTTACATTATGCACGGTCTCGATTTCAAATTTCGAACGTGAAACCAAGGAGATTCTTTCGGGAGGCAAGCAAAAAGTTCTTATTCACCGAAAAAGAAGAAAAAAAAGATAAGAACCGTTTTCTTTTTACTTAAAATTGTCAAAGGCCTGCTATGTTAGTTTTCTTTTACAGTTTTTGTACAGTTTTCAGATAGCTTCGGGGTTTCCAGACTTATAAAAGCAGAAACTAATTTATTCAAAATATTTTTACGAAAGATATCGTTGTTATTTCGACAAGACATTGAAGTTGTTTCAGTAATATTAAACTCAGAAATATAAGAAAAAAGTGATCACAAAACTACGTACTAGCTGTTATAATATCTTGCCTTTGAGCTTCGATGAATTCTTTGAGGTCAAATACCGAATTTTTTCAGGATCTTTGTAATCATATTAAAAACATATTTTTAGTTTAAGTACGGGGTCTCAGTGCTAACAAAAAAAATTGGTTCAAAAAAATGTCACTATATTGTGCGATACGCATCGATTTGTTGTTGTTTTGTGTGTAAAATTATCATAACTTGTATTCGACTTGAAATCAATTTCAGGTCACGTCTTTTAGACTTTTGAGATTAAAAGGTATAAAGACAAAAGACAAAAGATATTTATTTCAACTGGGCCACCAAGCGGCACTTTTGAATGTCACAATTTAAATTTAAATGGAATACAAGTTGATTCTACCGTGCATTCGGAAAGTAGCTAGTTATGGAGAAGAATGCACAAGAAACTCCATACTTTTTAAATTTACATGGAATAAAAGTTGATTCTACCGTGCATTCGGAAAGTAGCTTGTTATGGAGAAGAATGCACAAGAAACTCCATACTTACTCTTTTAAAAAAAAAATGATTCTACCGTGCATTCGGAAAGTAGCTTGTTATGGAGAAGAATGCACAAGAAACTCCATACTTACTCTTTAAAAAAAAAATGATTTTTACAATATTTAGGTACATGAGTACATACATTAATAAATTCACTGTGAGGACAATGCACCCAGAATAGCACTACACACTATACTATGTAAAGGTATAAAGTATTAAAAGTACTCACACATGTACTGTGCAGTTATACAATAGGTACTAGAAAAACATCAACATCCGAAGCAGTTGAGTTATGACCAATCCCAACTGACGGCGCCCGTTCACGAACATGACGCATGAATCGGCACCACCCAGCTCAACCATCATGAAGGGAACCGAATGATCCAACACACGCGCCACCATCAGAGAGACATTTGAGAGAGCATGACACACTCAACTGCCAGGGCACACACAAGTCAACGAACGACACATAGGTATAGCAAATGGTAGATTTACAGTTGGGTACATAGTACCCACACACGTGCTGTGCAGCTATACAATACTAAAAGAAATCGAGTCTATACAACACAAGCATAAACATATCATTTGTTTTTGCGCCCTAGTGGTTGTGGAGCAGGACTAGCATTGAGCCAAGCATTTTTATCAGTGATATAATCCCCCAACTTATAATATGCCTGCCTGCATAGTGTGCGTTTTATACAATTTTTAAATTTCGTCTCATTCAGTTCTAGAATATGGGGAGGAATTTTATTGTAACATTTCGTACAGTACCCCATGAAAGATGAGGCCACTTTTGCCAGTCTGAAACCTGTTTGAACTAATTGGTCCCTATTTCTAGTAATGTAATTATGTCTGTCTCCGTTTTTACTAAAAAGATGTAAATTCTTTCTCACGTACATGATGTTTTCATAAATATATTGACAAGGAACCGTCATGATGTTAATGTCCTTAAACAGTTCCCTTAGAGAATCACGGCGGCGAAGATTGTAAATCGCTCTGATGGTTCGTTTTTGCAGAATAAAAATAGACTCAATGTCTGCAGCCCTTCCCCATAGTAAGATACCGTAAGACATTATACTATGAAAGTAACTAAAATAGACTAGCCTAGCGGTATCCACATCAGTAAATTGACGAATCTTTCTGACAGCATAAGCTGCCGAACTCAGCCGCCCCGCAAGTGATACTAAATGAGGACCCCATTGTAACCTTGAGTCTAGCGTGATCCCCAGGAAAACCGTTTTATCGACGAATTCGAGCTTCTCCTTGTTTAATATAATGTCACAATCAGTACTTTTGACATTTGGCAACGAAAATTTTACGCATTTGGTTTTTTTACCATTTAATACTAAATTATTGGCAGTGAACCAATCCTGAACCTGCCGTAGCGCGTTATTTACGTCGTCAACCTGACAAGTACGTCTATTTACTTTAAAAACTAAAGATGTGTCATCAGCAAATAACACCATATTTAGTTTGCCTTCGAATAAATGGGGTAAATCGTTTATGTATATTAAAAATAAGAAAGGACCTAAAATTGAGCCCTGGGGTACCCCCATTTTCACATTTAACCCCGATCAGTTTCTAGAATTGATCATATATTATATAGATAGTATTTCTGTTGCCGCTATAACAACAAATACTAAAAACAGATTAAAGTTAATATTTAAGTAAGGCTCCCATACAACAAACGTGATTTTTGTGCCGTTTTTTTGCGATAATGGTACGGAACCCTTCGTGCGCGAGTACGACTCGCACTTGGCCGGTTTTTTAATCAACTCTCCTCAGCACAAAAGTATGGAATATTGGGCTCTTAATTCACATTTCAAAGATTATTTGAACAGATTTTTTTTCTAATAGATGGCGTGGTTTTAAATTTCTGAGGCATGTAGATCGATTTTTTTAAATTGTATTGAAACTGTGAAAACGTGCAAACAATGCTATTAAACAAATCGTCACTGTGTTTAAAGAAAATATAGTCAAAAACCGAGAAAACCCTATTATTTGCAAAATGTTGTTAACACAATCTAGAGCCGTGAATCGGAACCTAACGCGATCGAAGTATTTATAAAAATAATCATCTTAATCAGCCGGAAAACGCTAGTTACGTCGGCCCAGTTTCTTTGTATGGGATGAGACATCTGTATGCTAGTATTATAATAATATTATCTGTGGTTTAAGTATAAAGATATTAACAGAACTACAGTACGGGTTAACTGTTGAACCTTCCCCGAAAACAATATTTAACGCTAAGTATCAATTAGAAGGTTTATCAATAAAATTAATACCAATTGGTGGTGTACTATAATTGCACCTCTGATGACCTCTGCCTAACCCTTCGGGGTTATACAGGCATGATGTTATATTTTACGTAATAATTTAGTTGCTACCTTTCAAACAATAAAACACATTGTTGCAGAAGATTTAATCAAACGATCTCAACGTTAGACTCTAACTCTCAAAACAAGTCACCAACATAGAACAAGTAAAGTTAACATTAAGTAGATGCAACTTGCAACACACAATAACACACTTAGTAATAATGTGACGATATTGTTGTTTAATTTTTAATAATAACAACATTGCTGGACAACAACTTAATGGTAAGTTGTGTTAGAAACAAGCATATACATTCCATTAAAATACTGTGTACAGAGTTCAAAATAATATTTATGGACACGACATATTGTTAGATGTTTAATTTTCAAAAGATAAAACTGGCTATTAAAATACCTAAGAAGATAAAAAAGAAAAGAAGATCTAAGAAGTAAAATAGATTGTTTACGTATTTGTAAAAAGTAATCTCTAGAAGTACTTATCCGATTACAGAAAATCTTTTATCTACACTCACAACCTAATGTTCCAATATGAAATCAAAAAAAATATATATATAAACTTGTCCTTTTTTCGGGATAGGTAAAATCTAAAAAAAAAATATTACAGTGCAAAATTCTCTTTGGATTTTCAAACAACTGCATCATAAAATAACTTTTTATTTTTTATAGCACACTTTTACTTTCATTTTTTGGCACGTATGGGCTCTGTAGAAAAATAGTATCATGGTTTATGGATGCAACACAGATTCATGCCGCAATGAGTATCTAAATTGCCCGTCATACCACCCACATATTTTTTCCGGTTCCACTTTTGTATTATTTCAACTGTATGAGTGAAGATAAAATAGTGTATGCAATGGCACACGACTGTTTTAATAATGCAGTATTAAAACACTCGTGTGATACTATTATCACACTCGGCTTCGCATAGTTTGATAAACCCACACTCGTGTTTTAATAACTCCTATTGAATGATCGTGGCATAAACTACTACGTATAATTGATAGAAAACTAATTGCCGAGTCTGATGGTATAACAGTATAGTTACCGAAGAAGTCGGGATTACAATCTAGCCACTTATAAGGTTTTCCAAAGTTACACTTATTAAAAGTATTTTATCAGATGACTGTGTTTTCAAAACATTTTCAAGGAATAAACCGGTTAATACTCGTAGGAACAACTTCGTACATTTATCTGTGAGGGTGGCCAGTTACCAACACTTCACCGGTGTTTTATCGCAATTTTACTGGTTGGGTTATGATTTAGAAACGTGAGCCGTGTGGGAAGCTCTTCCTTAAAATATAGAGCTTCTAAACTTTAGCGTGGCATAATTATATCCATTTACTTGCAATATCATGGGCAGCAATTACACCGCAGCGAGCGCTCAAATTTACGTGATATTAATTTCTAAACGCTTGCTCGTAACATACCTAAGTTCAATTAGCGAATGTGCATTATCAGATGTGTGTAGAATATTTGAGATAAAATTGAGCAGCTGTGGTTCGGGAACTAAACATTGTGGTAAATCATGACATGTGTAAGCTGAAACCCATACTTACTATACTAATATTACAAATGCGTGTCTGTCTGTCTGTTTGTTACGTAACCTTTTCGCACCTAAACCATTGCCAACTTATATCTCATGGTTACTTTTTATCCCGGGAATAACACATCCGTTCCGTTTGGATAATTACACGGGTGTACCCGAAGCCCGAAGGCAGAGGCTAGTTATACTTATAAGATGCAGGTTATCATAAAAAGATAGCATTATGTTTCATATTCATATAGCTATAGATATCATTATTGAACATCCTATATTTCCTTTACGACTGACCTGGTAGGCCGAATATCCCTCACACACCATTTCATCCCGTAATTACAACGCAGATCCGACCGAAATAATTCATGAGCTCCGGCGCTGTATTTGTCAACCTGTCTCTCATATTATGAGCCGACAACGTCCTAATAGCACGTAGTATACCTAACGAAGTCTGTATCTGACAGACCCAACCGAGCAAATAAACTTATGTTAATATTCTCACAAAAAAAAAGTTACGAAATAAAAATGTTTCATTCAAACCGCAGACACTGGATTAAATTCAGTCCTTGTGGTTTAAAGTGAAACGTTCACTGTTTGTATTCACGGTTAATAATGCTACTTATTTTTCAGCTCACAAAACTAAACAAACCTTCACATAACGAAATTCGCGGTGACACATGTTTAGAAAACAAATAGCACTCATTTGTTACGCCCGCATTTAGATATAAAATGTTTTATGTATCATTAGTGGCCCGCCCTGACTTTGCTTGGGTCATTATAATTTATAGCTTATAACCATCTGGAAAAATGTACCTTTCAAAAGGTGACAGATTTTTTCAACTCTTGTAGGTATCGGTTCCAGAGATTACCTTAAATGTCTGAACAAACAGACTTCGGTGTAAGTGGCGGACATTTAAGTGTTAGTTTAAACTTAGGTTGCAGGATATTGTTGTTATATATTGTACTATGCATCTCCGTTGGAATGTGGGATGCTTATGTACTAAATTCTAAACCAAAGTGCGCGGGAATTCGTGCTCGAAATACCTGTATGAATACCGAAATTCGGACAATTATGTTTTGCGTCTTGTTGGATATAACATAACAAATTAATTTCAAAGTCTGACAAGGGCAGCTTGTATGCACGGACGAGAATATTTTCCCTTGAGTAATATTATAAGAAGATTAATTTAGAGCGCAGTGGTGACCTAGTGGTATCGGCCGCGACTTATAATTTGTAGGTCGTGGGATCAAACCCAGGCAGGTGCTTTAATTTGTGTAAATTATTATCACCACTACTCTCAAAACGGTGAAGGAAAACATCTTAAAGAAACCACCATCTCCTAGAACCAAAAATTTGAATACATATTAGGGCATCCACAAACCTGCATTGGGCCCGCTTGGTGGGTTACGGCCCATTCCCTCTCACAGAGAGGAGACCTGTATCCCAGCAGGAAGAACATTAATGGTGCGTCTAGTTAAAACAAGTATGCAAGAAAACCCAATAGATTTTTATTTATTGCCCTTTTTGCACTATTGTTGTTTGGGTCAAACATGATTAAAGTGAAAATGAACTGACGAGTGTGGAACAAGCGATCTTTATCGCCGTTTACGAGTGAACATGACGACAATGCCCGAAACCCCTAACGTTACACTCAATGTATACCGTGCACCACTGCTTTTTTTTTAAAAGAGAATTTGGATTGTATTATTTTAATAAAATTAGGAATGTTTTTTTTAAATGATTTGACTGGTGGTATGGCCACATATTATATTGACATTAGCTAAGTTGTTTGTTTGGAAGATATTTCCTTTATAGGACAAAGTATTAGTATTGACTTTCGCTCTTGACTTTAGTGATGTGACATCCCGCTCAGGCCAAATTTTACAGGTCAGAGGAACGAATTAGGATGCCTATTGAGTGCGAGTGATATCCCACTTAGTACCACTCTATGCAAGAAAACAATTTCTTAACAAAAGTTACAGTCCGCTGAAGCCTCCAGATTTGACCTTAGCTTACACGCTCTAAAACTTTTGTACAATAAGACCACTAAAATGTTACGTAAGATGCTGTTTCCGAGTACGAGAAAAGTAAGGTAGGTAAATAAATAATTTCTTTGGTTTTTCGCCAAACTGATTTTACATCTCAATTTTTTTGTTAACAATGAGTACAGTTGTATTGGTGTTCGTTTGAAATTTCGATTACTATTTCAAGTACAAATAACACTAGATGTATAACTGTGTGTGAAAAAGTACGTCAATTTCCAACAAAAAACATTAAAACACCGATTCTCCACCAAAAAACAAAACAACGCTACAATATGCATTATTCTGCAACTAAAAGTCGAATTTATTTCGCATTCATAAGTCAGGTACACAATCGAGACTACAATTCCTCTTACACTATACATTGGAGACAAAAACCTTTCTGAATAGGATTCATGCAATAATATTGTAAATATTCTTTTGTACAGAACTCATTTCGAGTACAAAATAGACCTGTCTGTTAGTAAAAGACACGTAATAATATTTCATGTTATTGTTATAGAATACCTTGCGAATAACGTTTTCTGATGTATGAGTGGATTTGTGTTTATGTTAAAAGTGCAATCATTGTGGCATGTGCAATGCTTTGTAGATGAGCAATCCTATCTACTGATGTTATAAATCTGCAAGTATACGTATGTATGTTTGTTAGTCAATCACACCTTGACAAATGAAACTTCATAAACAGTTAGAATGGGACCTAGATAAGTACCTAGGATAAATTGTATCTAGGGATTACGTTCCATTTGGGATGATTTCTGACAAGTCACTGTTACCAAAATCAATTTAAAAAAAGAAGACATCACAACTGAGGCGGGCCACGATGTCGTATGGGAGGCATCGCGGCTGAGGGTTGGAGGCTGCGGTGGGAGAGGAGTGCCGGTATTGCGGCGCGCTCTACCTTCCACGGCCTGGACGGGGTCGCCGACATATGATGGCAAACGCGGTGGCGCCACGGGGGAGGGAGAGTGTCGGTATAGCGTTGGCCGCTCTCCCTACCCCATGCGGCCGAAAAATAGTATTTGGCAGGGTCACTGACCTGTTCCGTAACAGGGGGACCAAGGGTGCCCTACACAAGGCAGTCTGGCGCCCATGTGCTACAATGATGTACTGTTTCGGTTCCTGGGGTGGTCACGGCGTGCAATGCTTTCTGGTGCGCCGGTAAGGGGTACTTCCCAGAGGCCCACCGGTGACGGGACGGTTCACGGATGTTTAATAACGCGTGCCCGTGTGCCCGCCATAAGCGGCACAGGAGGACACCGTGGAGTTTTAGTAAGTTGGAGTCCCACATAACTGCACTATCCCCCTGTCGTATCGCAGTATGCATGAGCATTTCTCCACGCAAAATAAAAAGTTATTGTGAACAAAGGACCATAATAAAAATCATCACCCCGATAAATATTTCCTTAAAAACAACAATAAATTCAGAGCCTTTACCTCTTTATTAAAAGAATCTTCACTGTAGGTATTGTAAAAACAAACTCTTCGCCAGGTTTTGACCAGCAACAATGACTTATCGGAATTGTTACTAGAGGGCATTGTATTCTAGATTGATTGGTTTTATTGTCCTGGGTACTACAATACCACAATCAGTCATTATTTAGCTCACTGACCCTCGGTATCTGAATGCCCATTCAATTTCACCGCTGCCAAACTATTATAGTATGTTATCATATTAAATTAACCTACCAATTACATGACTGATCAGTAACAACTAGGACAAGAAGGTTTAGAAAAACAACATTGACATATGCTACTGAAATGAACAGGCAATAAAGCGTTGCGTAAATAGCGGCAATAAAGCTTTGTGTAAATTTTTTCATCACCACTGCTTTCAAACGGGTGAAAGAAAACATCGTGAGGAAACCGGCATGTGCAAAAAATCGAAGACATGTGACATCCACCAACCCGCACCAGGCCCGCATCGTGGATTACAGCTCATTCCCTCTTAAAGAGAGGAGGCCTGTGTCCCAACAGTGAGAATATTAAATAAGGCTGATGATGACGACTAAAATAAAACATTGTCAATCCTGCACATTTAGGTCTTTTTAACCCCCGCCGGAAAAAGAGGGGTGTTATACGTTTCACGTGTGTATCTGTTTGTGGCATCATAGTGCCTAAACGGATGAACAAATTTTGATTTCGTTTTTTTTTGTTTGAAAGGCGATTTTGTTGAGAGTGTTCTTAGTTATGTTTGAATAAAATCGGTTCAGCCGTTCAAAAGTTATGGGCGTTTTACTGTTTGAATCGGGGTGTTTTCACAAGATAAATGTGTCGGGGGTTTTTTGAAATTTTGAATTTTTACTTGTTCTATGTTTACAGCTGCTAGAATGACACTTTTTTAGAGGCTTAGGTTTTCAATATAACGGTACTAACAAAACATTTAGTGTTAAGTTTATAGACTTTAAAAAGGTCTATTTAGTATGACATCTTGTCACTTAAACTCGTGTTAGCAATTAATTCTGAGTTAAATATTTCGTGCATATGGGCCTTAAAGGCGCAGCATTTTAAATATCATCACAAAATGTAGTATACATGCCTTGTGCCAATAGGAGATAACCAGACCCACTATACAGCAAAAAAACAGGCTAAACAGTACTGAAACAAATGGCTGAACATGCAACAATATCGTTTTAATTCGAGTGAAAACAACAAGTTACCGGCATTCATCGGGCATTCCAAAGGGTGCATTCAACCGTAAACAAGCAAACATCTCCGTTGGAAAGGTATCGAACCAAACTTCAAGATTGTTTATGGCTTAGAGGCTAAACTATAAACACTATTTACACGATGTGGAGAAGCCAAGGGGCTTTTCAATTGAAGAGTCGGTAAAGCTTCTTTACGTTGAATCAATCAATTGACGACAGCAGGTCTAGTGAAGCAAAGAAGAAACTGTAGCACCTCAGACATCCCCCTCCTGATGATCGACTATGTTGAGCCTGCAGGCCTCCAACTTCCACAGACCACCTGGAAACCTCTAAACCAACTCCGAAACCAGGTGGGCCGCTATAGGCACAACTTAGTCTCTTAATATCTAAAGACCCACAGTACAACGTCACAAAAAAATACCTCACCTTTTGTCATGTGCTCTGTGCAATTACGCCCTGAACACCCTGAAAGATCTTTGTGAGGCAAATGATAACGCTGTCGACGTTTTGGAATTATGGATACGACGAAAAGTAAGAGACTAAACTGAGTTCAAATGAGCTTATCCATTGTTAAGGCATTTATTATGTATTAATAATAACCACACACAACTATTTTTTGAATTTAGAATTGGAGATTGTTATCAAACTTGTAACAACAATCTATATGTCATACATGACAATGTCTAATCCCATTGGAACCCATACATTTATAGAGCCTTTTTGCCAAAGGGTACTTAAAACTACAATGCTAAATTCGATACTTGAGTTGGTGGCGATAGATTCAAATCATCTCGTAGTATGAATTCAAGTTAATTTTCCAAAGTGGTGAATGCATACGTCTTCGCTGAGCTTATACTGCTACAAGCTCACAATTCCAGTGAGTTCGCAAAAACGAAAAACAATCTCTTGTTAGACTAAACCATGTTGGCATTGATTGAATCCGATAGGATTCGAACTCAAGCTTTCAAATAATGATGTCAATTCCATACTATTTTGTATGTAAATAAGGTTACTAATAGAGATTTCAGCAAAGTTTTCTCCAGAACAAAAATCCTGGATAATTCATAGCTCGATCTAGAAGTCAGAATTACAATCAAACATTTTCCAGTTGGTAAAGATATATTGTAAAATACGACGACGATAACCAAATGGAGAAGCCATTTGAATATGACATACAAATACATAGAACACATATCAAAATATAGGGCACATTGTCATAATACATGAGGTGACACAATAAGAATAAAGGACAAGTATAATAAGGATTCAGGACGCACACTGAAGATCGCTCTCTCACAAGGAATTCAGAGTACGTACGTCACTTCGTTGTATAATAACGTATCTTATGTCCTGGTAATGTCATGAAATGTCTTTGAAATGGTGCCACATTCATTGGTTTACACTCATAGTTATTTCCTCCACTCAAATTCAAATTCAAAGTTACAACTTGTTATATATTAGACAGTAACTTTTTCGACTCGAGAGATTTTCTGTTGTCATGGCAACTGAGTAGAGGCAAATGGAGGAAGTTTTACTTCAAAGGAATTAAGGATATCGGTGTTTAAAACCTGTGAGTTGCTTTTTTTTCTATTAGAAACAAAATAGAAAGATTTGTAAGTAAGTATTAATGCCGTCATCTTGTAGAAAACGAAAGTACTGGACACTTAAATCGAAAGCATGATGTCTGTTCCGGCTATAATCAATGATTTATATGCATAATGACCAGACATTGGTAAACTAAACCTCAGAATAATGATAAACAATATGTACCATGAGTGCAGTTCAGATGGTATGAGATTTATTAATTTTCATCAGATTCTGCATCTAGTTAGACTATAATAGAACCAACTATACTCAAAAAAAACCTTTGCAGATAAATTAAAAGATTATTCAGAAAATACAATGATACTAAAACATTCAATTTCCTTTAAACTGCACAAAATCTTTTCAAAGTCATATCTACCTCAATAAACGCTTCCGACAAAGTCACCAAGGGTAATTTCACAAAAAGAAAATACCTTTAATGCATCGTTGGTATTACGGGAACCGTGTTAGCAATGTCGATCGTCGGATCCCTGAAGAATGCTGACGGTAGAACGAACACAACGGGTAACAAATCGACCTCTGTAAAAGCTATTATTTGAGACAGTGCTGCGACACACCAGCCGAAATTACGCGACGAAAATTCGGCGTGGCTTCACTTACAGGTAGAAAATACTTTGCGGTTTGACGTAAGCGTAAAACTCAGTCTGTCAGATGTATGAAGTTCTCTGCTTTATTAACCAACTTTCCAAAAAGGAGGAGGTTCTATATTCAACTGTATATTTGTTCACCTATCTCTCAGTCAATCGTGGACCGATATTGACAGTTTTTGTTTTTTGAAGTTTTTTTCATTTTGTAGTGTTTTTATTTGGAGTTCGGTTGTATTTATTATGTTGAATTAGAAATAAATAACTGAATTGTTGCTGAGAGACTATAAGAGTATGAGCAAACACTCACATAGGTGGATGACACTTTGAAATAGAATTGGTAAGACATGGTTGAGACTCGCATAGACCTGAGAAGAATAATGGCACATGAGGGAGCTGTAGGCCTATAGTCAGCAGTGGGTGAAGGAAGGCTGCAAATGATGATGATGATAATAATTGAATTTCCAACGCGTAATTTGAGCATGTGCCAAGCGTACGAAATTACGTGACGTAATTTTCGCCATGTATCGCTTATCTTAATGTAAAATCGAGCTACGAGCTACTAATCCATGAAAGTGAACTGAACGGTTTTTATCCAAAACTCTTTATCTCAACCTGTATCGTTGTTGAACGAAGAGCATCTCTTAAAAATACACGTTGTTTTACTCAAACTTTGAGTAAAAGAAGCCGTGTTCCTTGACTAAGATGGTTTTATTGAGCGATTTACTTTGAAATTGAGATAAAAGATCAACCATCTTGCTTATTCTAGCAGGTAGATTATTGTTCTAATGACGATTCACTTAATTATTTTGAGATACTTACGATGCCAATTACAACAATCTATTAAACCAATTTGTGTTGCCAGTTATGACCTATGGCTCTGGGACGTGGTCGCTCACAATGGGCCTCATCAGAAAGCTTACGGTCACCCAAAAGGAAATGGAAAGGGCTATGCCTATGGCCATGGAGTTGCTTTGCGTGATCGAATCAGAAATGTAGAGATCCGCAAGAGAACCAGTGTTACCGACACAGCCCGAAGAATTGCCAAACTTAAGTGGCAGTGGGCAGGGCACATTGCTCGCAGAACGGATGGCCGATGGGGCAGAAAGGTTCTGTAGTGGCGACCTCGAACTGGAAGACGTTGCGTTGGAAGGCCTCCCACCAGTAGGACCGATGACGTGGTGAATGTTGTGGGGATCCGCTAGATGCGGGACGCACAAGACCGGTCAATGTGGCGACGCTTGGAGGAGGCCTACGTCCAGCAGTGGACGTCTTTCGGCTGATATGATGATGATGATGAAACCAATCGTATTGCATTGAAATTTCGTCCATTCAAACTAGTAGTATCTACAAATTAAACGTCTCCCA
The DNA here is from genome assembly GCA_949775005.1 of Orthosia gothica. Classification (NCBI taxonomy): domain Eukaryota; kingdom Metazoa; phylum Arthropoda; class Insecta; order Lepidoptera; family Noctuidae; genus Orthosia; species Orthosia gothica. Next base: position 25,157,574 of record OX459038.1, on the reverse strand, counting down.
TTGTTGATATATTAGGAAGTATAAACAACCAATTCAAGACGCCCGAAGAAACAACCTCTCGTCGGGCTAAATTAATCTGCTGAGTGCTTACTAATTATGAACCATTATTTATTCAACGGGGCATTTGCCGCAATCAGACAGCTCTATTACCTAAACACGGCTGAAAGGAACGATGAATTGTTTGAATTATTGTATGTGACGTGACATAAGAAGCTTACACTTTTTCTCTTTGACGTCGGATCGCAAAGTAATTTGTTTTACATTGGCTCAACTTTTCTGTCTCGCATTGTAATTGCGAACGTAAATCACAAACGTAATACGTTTTTCTGGATTGCTCAATAATGTTCTTTGATTCTCAATGATTTGTCTTTTCAGCACAGATTGATGGAAAACGGATTTTAATAAGAAAAATCCTTGAATAGGTAAGTACCGCAGAACTATCGAAATAAAAGCTGTTGTACATGTAAATCTAGGTAATTTAAAGACACACGATGCCATCAATAAGTTCGTTGAAATAGCCATTGTTCCCACGGAATTTATTTTATTAAAAAAAAAGTTAATTTAAAAACCAAAAACCCGACTGATTAAGAATCGAACTAAAAAGCTGTTAACAAGAAAAAAACATGTTGTGCACTCGGAGGAAACATATTCGCGATCTGGCTGACCACCTGATCATCCGACTGCACAGCATGATTTTTTCACGTTTTTTTAGAACTTCACCTATCTAAGAACACTTGGGCGGTCAAGACTTATCTATCGATGTCTTAATTATATAATTTGGTCAAGTGGTTTAAAAGATATGAGGTAATAAAGAATATTACATACATACAAACTTACATACATACAAGATACGCGCGAAACACATAATCCAGTCGGGTAAAAAGTGCTAAAATTAAAATTTTCTTTTGGGAAACTTATCCCTCCTTGGCACCACGCAATGAATCACGCAAAAATGATCGTTTAGACTCAGAACTTCCTCTTTTCTCTCATTTTCTCTTTAACACCATGCACCGTAACATTATTTAGCATATCAACATTATACACCCATTATGTCAATATAAAGCAAAAATAACTGTGTTTTTGCTATGACAATACAGCTGAGTTACGCGGTTTTGCTGTAGCTTTTATGCGCAACAATTACACACGCGGTATTTGAATTTTTTGAATAACCTCACCATTGTTTCAAACTCTCATGTTTGATTCGTCAAATGATGTGTATTGAGATTCCATAAAGAACGGATTTCGTTAAAAAAAAATCTGCCACGGTGTTATAACTTAAGACGGTGCCCTGACCAAAAAATCGGCATGAGATATGAGCTTTCCTATTGGTCTAGCGGCACTGGTGGCGCATGAATTACAGTAGTGAATACGCCCAGATTTTAGAATAAAATCTTTATAAAATCGAATTTTGGTATTTTGAAAAAAATAAATCTACAAAAATGTTCGTTATTAAATTGTCTATCCATTAGTGTTAGTACAAAAAATTATTAATGAATACTTTACGAGGAGATGCATAATATCGATAATTATTTCTCATTTTTATGTTTTTTTGGAAGGAGATTAGTTAAATATATACAACATTTAAAAAAAAACTAAATCTACCATTTTAGAATCAATATTATTTATTTATTTATTTACTTTAACATAACACGGCCAAAGGCCAATTACATTAGAAAAATAAAATATATTTAATTGATATTTCTTTTTAAATAACGAGTAGATAGCTCCTAAAAACAGCACGAAAAACGGCTTGCGCGGGGTTTTGCTCGGGGTACCGCCTTAAGCGACGATATTGCCAGTATACTGAATAAACTTTCCAACCCAGAAATCAGAAGCCCAAGAAGTATTTTCAAACAACAAAGTAACTGCAAACAGAGCTATGTGAAGAAACAATATTCTAGCACAAAAGGTCTGCTTGGAGAAAAACGTTAACATTTTTAATTAAATTGAACATCGTTACTGTATGTAGGTTAAATTCTTTAACTAGTGAACTAGCAATAACAGCGTTTAAGCTCTAGTTAAAGTTGCACACAGTGTTGTAACTAGTTAAGTAAATTGTAATTAGGTACATTTAGTTTATTTTTGCCTTTGCATTCCATCCTTTTGTACCTGTATGTTGCATGAAGTTGAAATCTTTTTGAAATAAAGAAATTTACTATAGGTACAACTCTACTCTACCTAATCCTTTGGGGTACTGGCGTGGTGATATGATGTTGATTCTGTGTTAACTGCAGCATTGACAGAAAAGACATCGTTTATTAGAAATGAAAAAAAATATATAGAAACGTTCACTAGAAATATTTTAAGTATACAGTTTTTACGAAGTTATTAGTGGTTTTTGCTAATTTTGAACTTTTCTGCTAATTGGGGACAAAAAAAATATGATGGGTACTTTTAACTGAAGTAACGACGCCGGTGCAAATAATTATACCTACATAAAACCGTGTAGGTAGGTAATTTGGCAAGAATACCTAACTAAATTGTTTTTTATTTAAGTAAGTTATCTACCTAACTACCTAGTCCATCATCATTTACACAATATAATTCGTTTAGTAAAAAAAAAAGCAGATTTTGTTTTCTGAATAAAAAACCGGCAAAGTCCGCCCATTTAGGGTACCGTACCAATCCACCAATATATTGGTATTAGTTAGTAAAATTTACGTAATAATACACATTATCACCAAATTTGAAGTTCATAGGTCAATGGAAAGTAATAATTCTTCAGAACAAAATGTGTGACAGACGACGCACAGACGGATAGACAGACGGACACGTGAGTGACAGCAATAGGGCTCCGTTTGGACCCTTCAGGTACGGAACCCTAAAAGACAATCAAAATATCTAACAATACAAACAGTAAACCTTATCTTCCACAACAAACAACTAAAATAAAAACCTAGGTCCACTTTGGCTAGCTCTAGCTCCCTCTATTATCCTATTGCAATTAATCCCATCAGTCCGCTAACTCCTTTGCCAATAAACGGAGTTCCGTAGCGAAACTGTAAAACCCTTTTTACGGCATCGCGTCGCAACGGCTTAGCTAAGTGCTGATAAGGCGAAAGATTAACTTTTCGATCGTTAGGATGTTTTTCTTTGTAACATTTTAAATGAGAAGTTATTCAAAGGATCTGATAATATTGTTATTTGGGTCTTCTTAATCGAGAAAAAGTTTAGAAAACGATGTAATTTTTTAACAATGTGTGTGCTATTCCATAAGAAGTACATCTAAGGAGTGGAATTCCCTACCCGCGTCTGTTTCCTTCAGTCTAGGGGTCTTTAAGTCAAGAATAAATAGGTTAGGTTCGACGGTGATGCATGCTTGCCTAGAAGACAAGCGTGCGTCATCGTCGCTTACCATCATGTGAGATACTAGTCAAACGTGAGCATATTAGCAATAAAAAAACCCAGGAATTAAAAATACCTTTCAACCTTTGACTACGACAATTTTCTTAGCAGTCATAAGGACTTCACACAGGGTAGAATAGAAACCATTTAACCCTGAAACTGACTATTCCAAAGAAAATATCATTAAACGAATTATATGATATCAAAACATTTTAAGCTCTAAGTTTAATCCAACTCTCTTACGCGCTCTGTGCAAAACATCCCAGCCAACCAGGGGTTGTCAACATTTCACATATACCAAGTTCACCTAACGTGACGTCACATGCCAGCTTACAAAAAGAGTGAGCACTGAATTCTTTCGAAGACAAATCAAAAAAAAAGAGACGAAATATAAAAATATTTGATAGGATTTAAACAAATTAGAAGCATACATGCGCATCAAGGTTTTTCTAACAATAAACAAACTGTATTCATACCCCGATCATATGCGTAATTCCACGCAAACATCGCATCGTAGCAGGGGCTGTCAACATTTCACGTATTCCCATACAAAGTTCACGTAACGTGACGTCACATGGCAGCTTACATAAATCGTGGGCGCTGATTTATGTCGGACACCGGTAAAGTCATGTCGGGTCACAGTGTAAAAAAATATAAAAAGAAAGGGCTCGCTTTGTTAACTAAATCACGACATACTGGATAGATAGGGGCTAGTTTTTGTTTAGGTTAATGTAGACTGTGACACTTTTGTGACGTAGTTTGCCTTTATGAATAGCGAGTTCATCTTTAACAGAGATACATTTTGTGTTGAAATAATTATGGCTTGCTCATCACACCTTAATATTATAAAGTCGAAAGTTTGTTTGTGTGTGTTTGTATGTTTGTTACTTCTTCACGCTCAAACGGCTGGACGGATCTGGATGAAATTTGGCCCGATTATCTGATGAACCTAATTATAAACATTCTGGTCCTGCTCCATAGGGCAATCTTTGGTGTAGACAAAATCAAATTTGTTAATTTATATTCTCATTCATAGTTATTGTATTCAATGTATTTTTTTTTACAAATTGACTCACACACTGTTCCGTTGTTGTTGAATTAGGTATTTTACCTATGTTTGTAATATTTGTAAGTATGTGAGAACCATGTTCCTACTTATCAAATTAATTATTTTTCCTGTTAATGCTTTTTAATACTTTATACCTGTACGTAGTATAGTGTGTAGAGCTATTCTGGGTGCATCGTCCTCACATATATTAATGTATGTACGTATGTAAATATTGTAAAACACCTATTATTTTTAAAAAAAGAGTATGTATGGAGTTTCTTGTGCGTTCTTCTCCATAACAATCTACTTTCCGAATGCACGGTAGATATTTTTTTTTTTTATTACTTTTAAATTTTAATTTATGTGACGATCAAAAGTGCCGTTTATTGGCCTAATTGAATAAATATATTTGACTTTGACTTATATAAATGGAATTTGACATACTCTTTCATGGAGTCATACCCTTTTCTCTGGCGAATTCACTCTAGCAATTAGGCTGCCGGTCCTTCTTCAGTCATAAGTAAAGTACCTACATGATACTGTGATGCAATTAAGGAACCGATTTTAACCACAAATGAAATTAATGTCACCTCAAATTTAGCCCAAGCATCTATCCTTTGAAGTCCTCTGTGAATATTAAAGTGATTATACCCTCTCATTCTGCTGATCCCCCAATGAGGGAAGCCTATTCATAGTGTCAAGCCATTAATAGGTTAATTATAATCCCTATTAAATTCTATGTTATGGGTTATAAGCTGATAATGTTAAACACAATGGGTTTCTCAGCTAGTTAGCATTAATAATAGGTAAGTATTGAAATTACCTTAATTGGAGTTATATACGACTATTATATTGTTAACTATTTCATTGTAAGCTAATAGCTGTATTTTGTTTTGCTTTCATAAAAAGAGGTAAAAAGCCGAAGACATGTGACATCCACAAACTGGCACTGTGTTCACGTGTTGGATTAGAGCCCATTCCCTCTCACAGAGAGGAGGCCTGTGTCCCAGCAGTGGGGGCAGTATAAGGCTGATGATGGTAATTTTGATGAGGTAAAAATTACGGGCCAAGATAATTTAATATGACCATCTATCTATTAAATCCATTCTTTTAACAAGACACGAGGCAATTTCTTTCAACTACACACTTTCTTATCATATTTTGAATCAAAAAACGTAGATAATGGGCATTAGGTTACCAGAGAGGTTGACAGAGGTTAGAGTGACCTGAGGGCTTAGACAAGTGATATTGTATCATCGAAAGCGTGGAGATAGCGATTGTCAAAAAGGCTAAATTGTATGTGATTGACAAGCAATATCGAAAAATTACGTGATCAACCCCTTCAATTCACTGATCAACTCACCAGCGGATAATCGCGGGGTTGGCTTTTACATTTTAATATGCAACCGTTTGGTATCGTACGCACTGAACTGCCGCAAAATTTCAGCCGCGGCGATGGACGGCGGCTGGCCGCTATCTTATACACACTGGTGGTTCATAGGCGGCGACCTGCCGTTGGCGGTCAACCGCGTCAGACGGCTGGCCGCTCAAATGAATCGTTTAGAAGGCCAACCGCTAGTGCGTAAGGAGGCTTACATTTTAACATTTCGATCATATCGCCTTCGCTGACATCGAATGCCACTCGTCTAGTGCCTCTGATTCATTGTATTCAGCAGCTTTCCTTTTGACTGGAGGTAGACATCAACATATTTGGCAAACGCTGGTGGGTTGATACTCAGCGTCAATTACCTATCCTTGAACAACAATACCAACTCTAATTCATCATTTCTTTACGACATTTTTGCAGAACAAAATACAATAACTTCCGTCGACACCCCGGAAATAATCTAATTAATTCAGCAACTATTCTTCGGAACGTTTGCAGGTGCAAACAATGCCGACGGCGTCCAAAGCAGGCATAGTTGAGTGCTATAACGTAGCAAGTAATAAGGGCCAGGGGCCGTAACTTGTCAACGCCATCATGATGCCGTTGACAAAAAGGGACAGCGCTCTTCGTCCTGTATAGGTCCATCTCTCTCCCTCTTATAGTGAAACCATGTTTTTTTGGCACGTCAGAGTAAGGCCTCTGGTCAGAGTTATGGCCGAACGGCGACGCAGTATTTATGTTCGGGAAAGGACGAAGGACGATACATAAGCTTACTATTTAACCGACTTACCAAAAAGGAGCAGGTTCTATGTTCGACTTTATGAAAGTTTTTTTTTTGTTTTGTTCACCGATATCTCCGTCAATTGTGGAACGATTTTGAGTATGTTCCGATATTGGTCCCATTTTAATTTGGTAAAGATCTGATGAAGAACTTCGGAGGTATACAACAGAACTCTTCAATAAATAACGGTAAATCTCTCGGGATTGCTGCAATCGCATGTCTGTTTGTTATTTATACCATTTCATAACATAACATCACGCCAGTACGCTCTAAAGGGGTATGCAGATGTGTACTGTTCACCTTGGTACACTCTCATTTCACTGGTTATGTTTAGTTTCATGATATTCGGGTAATCTATTCTGGCATCATAGGTACCTTGTTAAACTACTTGCCTACACAGTTGACCTTTGGTAGGTACACCAAAAAAGTTAAAAAAAATAAAAAAAAATGCTACCGACTTCCAAATAAGACAACTACAAAGTGAAAAATAACAAATTTTTGGAAGTCGGTGTCCATTACGCAAAAAATTGATAGGTACCTACCGAAGACACCAACTTCCAAAAATAAAGTTATTTTTCACTTTCTAGTTTTCTTATTTGAATTTTTTTTTTTTAATAAGAGGAAGAATTATTATTTTTTGAAGTCTCCAGTGCTTTGGCACTTGAATACACATATTACTTCCACGTGGTTAGCTACTCAGCTATACCACTGATGATATCATACTGCTGCAAATTTTTCGTGGTATAGAATTACTGTTGCATTTCATGCACGTACGTGTGTACGTGTGTACGTTTGGATACGTGAAAAAAAGACTAGGTAGATAAAACCAAACTAAATTAATTTAGAACATGTTCCAGTTTTTATATTTCAGATACAACAAACTATTTTAATATTTCAAAGTTTTCACAAGATTAAAAGCGTCTGAAGCTAAACAAGCAGAACATTGTTGTTAAAATTAAAACTTTTCGATTCTCTACCTTTTGATCAAAGAATGGAAAACTGTTGTAAAATCGAAATAACTATTATTTCAAAGACTACATTAATTAGGCTAAGAGAGGTAGCGAAATAAAACATGGCTTCCAATTTACTCTTTCACAAACAATAACTAAATATACATGATTGTACTCTTCAATATACTATCAGGAAAATCTTAGTAATTATAATAAAACTAGTAATAACGATGATAAAATAAAATTTATTTGGATACGAATATTCAGATCTAGACTCGTAATTTTCAAAGTAGGTATCATAAAATCAAAGCGTGATTTAGGAACATTAATATGAAATAACTTTGTTTATAGTAATGACTGTATTTTTGTAATAGCTCTTACACACGTTTGTTTAGAACCCTTTAGTCCTTTATGGAATAGTATAATTTTATTGAGATTACGATATTTCTTTTCACTATTTTGACTGCAATACTGATACAGAAATTAATAGGTACGATCCATATGAACACCTAAATCATCCTGTCTTAGAAGCTTGTTATATAATACGATACAAATGGCAAATACAAAAAATAGGCTTGAAAATTTGCATTTTAATATGATAAAATCTTAAGAGGCTAAATAAAAAAAATAAGACTCTAAACCGACAGATAATATAATACTAGCATACAGATGCCTCATCCCATATAAAGAAACCGTGCCGATGTAACTAGCGTTTTTGTCTGAGTAATCTGATATTCTTTATAAATTTACTTCGATTGTGTTCGGTTCCGTTCCACGTCTATAGATGGTGTTAGCAGCAGTCGCTGCTGGAAGGATTACTCAGTTCGTGACAATTTTTTTCTTTATATACTATGGCGATTTGTTTTATAACATTCTTTAGCATGTTTTTACAGTTCCAATGTCCAGTGTGTTACAATATAAATTTAAAAATCGAGTTGCATGCCTCAGAAGTTTAAAACCGCGCCATCTATTGGAATCAATTTTAAAAGAACCGTTCAAATAATCTTTGAAATGTGAATAAAACCCAATATTCCTGTGCTTAGGAGAGTTAATAAAACAAGAACATATGTTTTTATGATCATCTCTAGGAAATCTAAATATTTCACAAAACTCGATACCAAATAAAAGCATATCACGCCATCTAGCGAAATTTATTTGAACCAAAGTTTCTTTCTTCGCATTCGGGTGCCCGTGCCCCGGTTAAGGCACTTATGTAGGTTCGCCCACATTTCACCAATTATTTCTAAGCCCCATGTTATAATCGGCGAATACTGGGAAACATGAATTATAATTAACAGAAATGTTATCTTCTACTTTGACTAAGACAATATAAATATTGAAACATGGCACTATCCCCAGGCCAAACAAATACAAGTTAATTCCTTAATAATATCTTTATAAAGAATAATTAAAGGTCATAGGTCACACAGGGATTAAGTTGCGTCTTTTTTGCGTTGATGTAACTGGCTGGCGACGGTGAGTTTTCGTCTGTATCTGTATCAGAGGTACAGTAATAAAGAAAATGAGATTTTGCCAAAAAAAACACTAAGAGATTCTTAAAATCATCATCATCAACCTGCCCTTGTCCCATGTTACTTGGGGACGGCGCAACACGTTTTCTTCTTCCAAACCGTCCTGTCCTATCCCCCGTCACGCCATCACTGACTCCCGTTTCTTTCATATCACTCTTAAGAGCGGACTCTAGTCAACAGGAATTTTGAAAAATAGGTATTTGAAGAAACTATTGCCGTCGCGTCACCTCCAACCTCACCCCGTAAATTGCGAAAGGGACAACTGCAGCTCAGGCTGATTTTACCTACAAAAACTTTGACTAAAAGACGTTTCGTATTTTGCTGTTTTCTTCATGAAAACTGGTCTGATCTAAAAAATTCTTATATCAAAATTTAGAGGAAAAGTATATCTATGTTCCTATCATTTCTTTTTTTGTTAAAAACTTATAAATTTTGTCTGAAAGTCTTCTGAACATGGCGGTAAAAACGGGCATTTTTTTCGGATTTTTGGATTGTCATATTTCTTTTTGTGATTATGTTTTGGAAAAAAGGAAATGATACAGGCACGTATTAATTAGACCTAGATTTTATGGATAAAAAAACATTGCTCTAGAGGCATTACCCACGAAGAAAACAGCAGAATGTGTTTGTATGGAGAATGTCTCACTAGAGTCCCCTCTTAAGATTAATAAAGTGAAAACGGAAGCTACGTATGTAAATCTAACAATATAAACATAAATACCGTTAATACTATCTATGACATATAATTAAAATTAGCACAACAATTATAAAATAACGTGAGGTTTGAACCTTACAACATAAACTCAAATCATTTTATTCAATTAAACCATTTACAGGTATTGTGGAATAGGGTAGTTGACAATAAATATCTATTTAGTATGTCAGTTAGATAAAATAAAAATATTGGCGACATATTTTTCTTTTGCCACGTTAATGAAAATATACGACGATAAAGTGCGTTGAAATATCGTGCGATGTCACGGTGTGCTACATTTTATACTGACAAAGTGACGTCACAAGCACCCACACCTGAACAATGATGCGTTTTATCTTTGTCAATTTTTATTATTCATTTGTTTGAGCAAAAAAAAAACGGTTCTATTATTATTTGAGAATCACACTGATGGACTAAATAGAATTATATTTATCCATCAGTCCAAAACATGAAGCTAGTTGCACATTCGCAAGCGTACGTAGATCTCTACGGAGAAGAACGTGCAAGAAATTCATAAAACTTTACAATCCCGACACAGAACTCAAACAGTACCTATCTATTGAATGTAAATGCAGTAGCCATTTCCAAAATCAGTAAATAATAAAACCGGCCAAGTACGAGTCTGACTGGCGCACAGAGAGTTCCGTATAAACAGCTACATTCACCAACATAAATAGGTAACATTACTAACGTTCATAACCAATGAAAGTACCGAACATTGCTCTAACGAAGGGAAAAAAAATGCCGTTCGAAAACTGTTGTCAAAAAGCTGTGTTCAAAAATATTACGGGTCTGTGCCCGTAATATTTTTGAATGGCACTGTACCCCACACCATAGGATAGTAGAGAAAACATCCTTACTTTACGTGTACTTATTAGGAGGTACTATATTTATTATTCATTATTTTAATTGCCTAATTTGTCGGCATGATTAATATGTATATCCATGGCATATTATAGCTTTCTAGTACTTAGTGTCTCTGGGCTAAATTGCGGAACTGTCAAGTTCACGGAACCCTAAAAACTAACTATAGGCAAACCGAGGTTTAAACTTCACAACATGAAATTAAACTGATACGGAACTAAATCAGTACCTATTACATTTACCTACAGTTACTCCTAAAACCAGTGAAATGAAATCAAAAACAGATAAATTCAGATTTGAACCCCACAATACAAGTGAAACATATTTTTTTTACTTTGCTATGAGGTCGTTACCGCTGCCCATTTTGCAATCACCTGCCAATTTCAAATTTTCGAGCATTTTTCAGCGTCAGAATAAAACAATTTTTAATTTATGCCCTCCCGGTCAATTACTCTTTGCGAACACTAGAGGGCGAATGCATTTATTCATTTAATTTAATTCAACTCTTTGGTGAATACTTTTTGCATAGTTGACTGTGAAATGTTTAGATTAATATCTGGTATTTATCAAGATTATGGATACAATTTGCAGTCTGTTTCAGAAATATTACTTCGTTTAACTGCATAAAATTTCCTTTATCACTGAAAATTATATTAAGGAATTCTACCGCTGCTCTGTTTGTATCTTACACATTTGGTTACCATATGAATATTAGGTATAACCTGCCTCAATATTTGGTTTCCTCAATCTACATATTACATTGTTGCAAGTCTTTGTGTAAAGCCACAGAAGTTCCAACTGAATATATATTGAAGTGATATAAGATTCAATGCATTCTGTCGAAAATTGAAACCGAAGCTGGACGAGTTCGACAAAATCGACTCGGCTTCAACCATGAGACAAGATCTAAATTTTTCTGAAATTCTTTTTTCTTCCTTCACGGGTAAACTATATACATTCAGTATGTTCTTTCTCTTGTGTCTTTATTGGTAAACATACTTATTATTCGTATATTATCACGCACTTTAGCTTATCAACTAGCAACTCTGCCCAACCCTTTTGTTTTTTTATAAAATATGGAATCAATAACCTCGAAACATGCTTCCATCATTTAAATATACTAACCTTATCGAATTATGACACGTAAAGAAAAGGTCTCTCTACACAAAGTAAATCGAATAGAGATATTAAATGATAGATAATGAGAAAGGTCATTCATTTCAAACCAATATACTAGATCCCGTCTTGAACTAACTGGAATGCTCCATTCCCGATACTTTCTATATTGGTACAAAACTGCAATTACTAAAGCATATGATATTATTTTTTTTCCAATTGAAATAAAAAATGTGCAAGTAAAATATAAAATGTACAACTAAACAAAGCTAAACTATAATAACTTATACTCAACAAAGATTCTTATATCACTTCATATAGCATCTAGGATATTAAATATCCAGAGCTAATATCGAACATTGGAGATAACCTAAAAGACATCTCAAAATTCTTAGAAAAGTATTTGCCTGGAAAAGCAGTCCGTGGATAGTAAAAAAACCTAGGGTCGAACAACTGTAACAAGAAAATTCGAGTGAAAAATAAGTTCACAATAAAAAAATCTGTAAACCAGGAACATTTCCATTCTCTCATGAAGCATCATCGTTCACCATTCTCAAAATAATAATAAAACTGTTGACCACCAACGAATTTAAAATCAAATGAAAATCAAATGAAAATCAAATGAAATGATCTGCTTAATTCACACCAAATTAAATAACAACATGTCCGAGTAATTGACTCGCATGGCCTCAACAATGATCGAAAATTCCACTCTGCTCCGGATTTAATTCCGGACGCATCTGCCGGAATACACAAGCATTGAACAGATTACATAAAGGTTTAGTGGAACAGCAATATGGATGAGTACAGAAGGTCAGCTCTACAGAGCACGGAACGCCACTCCAGCAGCAGCTGAAGCTACCATTTCGAAAGAATTTCGTGCCTGCATAACTGCGTTGAGCAATACTATCGGCAGTTCTAGCCATAGTCACTATGATCCACGTTCTCTAGTAGTGGCCGTGGTGGCTTTTAGGTGTCATAGGGTACATGAAACCAGCGCAAAAGCACGCATACATAGACATGGTTCACATAAGAGACATTCATTTGATTTACGCGTCTATGTGTGCGTCTGTCTATGTTCGTTGTAGTACGAAACCGACCTTCTGTACCCATCTATCTTGTGACTCAGCTACTCTGTTTTGTTTTGCTCCCAACATTACTGTTGCAAAGGAATTCCAATTTGCACTGACATTTGCAGATCGGATTCGCAGTAGTAACAAAATTGACGATGTTAGGAAAAAAGTAACGAGTGGAATCTTGTTAAAGAGAATCTATTTATTGTTTTTATTTCAACGGATAATGACTATTAGCTGACATTTAACTCAATACTTTTTGTATTAGTATTTTATGCAACTTATATTACTAAAATATTTCCTATCTACTTGGCTGAATTTTATTTATGACTTGTACAAAATTAGGCAGGTTTCATACAAATAAAAAACACAGCCTACAAAATTAACCTAATGATAGCCAACTCAGACCATCTTGGCAATTTGGTAAAACTTTTCAAAACCATACCAGCTGTAAAAGCTAAAATAATATCTTCCTTGTTGCTTGAATAAGTTTGTTATATTATCGGCAAAAAAGCAAACGTTACAAAAAGGAATAATGGTAGAAATGTTTGTTAGAATAATAACGTTCAGCATTGCTCAGTACCCCGTTACTAATTGAGAGCGAAGGCAATAAATACAAGGAAATGTATTTTTTATGCTTTTAAATAAATAGGAAGGGGCATCGTGGAAGCCATTAAATAAATTGGAAAGCGGAAATTAAACTGAACGAGGTATTAATCTAATTGTTGGCCGTTTATTCAGCTATTTTGTTTGAAAGCATTTGAATTACATTTTTTTAAGGTTTTCATTTTCATCGTAAAGGTGTTATACCAGTGGTGTTTAACCAGTTACATGTACCTGTTATATAACAAGAAATTAATAAAACTATAGAAAAGTGACTCAGTGGTGGCCTAGTGGAACAGACCTCGCATCTCGTGCTTGATGTCATGGTTACATATCCAGGCAAGTACCAACGTGACTTCTTCAATTCATATGTACTTTCTAAGTTTATCTTGGATATCGCTGACAGTGGTGAAATAAAACATCGTGAGGAAACCTGGGACAGTAGCCGGCTAGTATTTGTATAAGTAGAAATGTATCAACAGGCCGACACAAAAAATGGTCACAGTTAAGGCGTTGGGTTGACGATTGCAAGTTAATAAGTTTATTACACTTAAAGTCCCACCGCCGACGAGTAAGCCTTTAGCTATGGACTATTTTCTCGCCGAAGAAACGTACAAGAAGAACATAGCTGATCGCTGGCTAATCACACTGCCGGTGAGTACTCTCTCACCACAAGTTTGTCGTAGCGACAAGAGCTATCAAAGTTATAGCTCAGCGATGCTCGCTTACTCGCTTGGCGTTTAGAACTTACGCCGAGAGACCAACCCGTGGTCATTTCTACCTTAAGCTCGGAGCGAGTGATGCGAGTAATCGCCCGTCACACAAGAACACTCGCATATACCCGAGCGACAAAACTTTTGGAACAACACACTCGCCTCTCGCTGCTCGCCAGCACGTTTTTAGTTTCTAGCTTTACTCGCTACACGCTGATCGTTGGCGGTGCGACAAGTGCCTTAAAAAAGAGCTTCGAAATGATGTCCCAACCAAACACGAGCTACTACATACATATAAATAAGGAAATCAACCAAAAGAAAAAATAGATTCAAAGCTTTTCGTAGATAAGAAATAGAACATTGTGCTCAAGATTTTCTCATGTGTTAGAATCGGTTTAGCATTTCAGATCGGGCTACCTAATGAAATTTGCATTCAAGTAAAATGCAAATATACGGTAACCAAATGGGTTTTCAATTAAATTCACGCGAACGTAAGTAAATCAATTATGTACCTTAAACTTTATCCTGTGGAATGGCACAATTAGAACATTTTTTAAATACTAAAACCTACCAGTTTTTCTCTACTTTTCATAAGAAAATAATATTGCCAGCAACAGAAGCCGATCATAATAAGATCTCCTTTCACAAAACAGATACATTTTCTATTCAGTTACCCTACCAGTGAAACCACTATTTCACCCTCGTCTCTTAGACAAGTACGCAGATATTAAAACCTGGTATATAATACCGAGGAACGCAATAACCCACTCACAAGGTACTGTTGAATCGCAATCGCTATTCGTTGCAATTCATGATCGTAATATTTCGAAGTAGAAATTGAATCGAACTCGAGAATTGAGTTCAGAATAGGTAAGGTCAGAGGTTCAAGCGTTGTCGGCTACTTTTTATCTAAGGTTAGCTGATTTTCTTGTAACTATAAAACAAGACTCACCTAACCTACCCAATAATCAAAAATCAAACAGACTATCAACCTAAGCGTGTGTTAGACTTCAATTAAAGGAAATTCGATAATAGGATGCCAGTCATAAGTCCGTTGCCCTAAAAGGAAATGGTATACCAATCTTAATGTTGATGGCCTTTAAAAAGGGTAAGTGCGTACGTAGTACACGCATTACACGTGTGTATAATCGTAGCATATTATTTTATATACTTAATAATGTTCCTAGCCCAAGTACAGAAAAAATGTAGCTAGATGGAGCATCTATGTGAAGTTCATATAAAAGTACCGCGCACGATTTCGTAGTTTATATTTTGAACCAACTTATTCACTAATTCCAGCTTCGATGGTATTAATTAATTCAAGGACAAAGACCTACATCAAACCTTTGTAGACAGCAACCGTAGTGCCATCTGTACTCTACAAATGTTATCACGACATGAAAAACTCACGAAGTTTTCCCTTACTAGTACGTGGAAATGCCAATAGATGGCGCTGTTCTCAAAACGTTAAAACGGTGTCCTTTTATGTGCAAAAAAATCCATTCAGCTTTTATGACTATTTTACCTTTTTGTGGCAAATATTAGCTCTAAAAATATAAAATCTTGTTCATAAACAGAAAGTTGTTAGAGAAATATTACTGAAATGATAGTAGTTGCTAACTAAAGACCCTCATTATTTCTCAGGAAGCCACGTTAGTAAATCTTATGCTATAAACTATGTCCTCTGTGGGGAAATAACTGTACATTAGGTACATTGTCTTTTGTCTTTATTACATACAGTGCCGATACCACGTAGTTCCAGTGGCTGCGAATGTTAGCGAGAATTTACGACGTTGCCCACATGAATTTATATGCTTTAAGTTTTTGGAAATAACTAGTAATACTGGCTTATTTAATATATTTGAGATCATGGTTTATGCCTTTCTGTTCCAGGCGATCTTTATTGTATTTAGTAGACTGATTTTGAAAAACGTAAAGATTCGCATGATTCTATAGCGTCATTCCATGGGGTATGGGATTAAAGAAAAGAGGTGGATATTTTAAATCCCAGACAAATAAACATAAAAGACAATAATACAAATCCAAATAAATTGTATACTTCTAAGACCCGGTTTCTCGACGATAAATTATCGAAAAATTTATATGACAAATTGTCAAGCTCGCGTTATCTGCTGTGATTGGTTGAATGAATTTTCAACAGCCAATCACAGCAGATAACTGGCGATTCTTCGTCGATTACGTTAACAGCCTGATAATCGAGTTTTGAGAAACCAGTCTTAGTTTATCTTCGACATCGCTGACAACAGTGAAGGAAAACGTCTTAGGAAAACTGCCCTCGTACCATGACGTCTCAAAACTATAATGGTAAAAAACCGGCCAAGTGCGAGTCGAACCCGCGCACGAAAGGTTCCGTACTTGGTAAATTGCGATTTACGATTTATAACGTATTAAAAAAAAACTACTTACTAGATCTCGTTCAAACCAATTTTCGGTGGTAGTTTACATGGTAATGTACATCATATATTTTTTTTAGTTTTATCATTCTCTTATTTTAGAAGTTACAGGGGGGGGGGGGACACATTTTACCACTTTGGAATTGTCTCTCGCGCAAACTATTCAGTTTAGAAAAAAAAAATATTAGAAACCTCAATATCATTTTTGAAGACCTATCCATAGATACCCCACACGTATGGGTTTGATGAGAAAAAAATTTTAGTTTCAGTTTCAAGTATGGGGGCCCCCAAAATTTATTGTTTTTTTTTCTTTTTTTGAGTGAATATCTTAATGCGGTTCACAGAATACATCTACTTACCAAGTTACAACAGCATAGTTCTTATAGTTATGAAAAAAGTGGTTGTGACATACGGACGGACAGACAGACAGACAGACAGACATGACGAATCTATAAGGGTTCCGTTTTTTGCCATTTGGCTACGGAACCCTAAAAAGGGACAGATGTATACAAGTCACATACATCTGTCCCTGACGCACACTGGAAATAACCTTGCTCTAACTGGTTATGGTCAGCCCCACTTATCTAAGTTTGAAATCTCCAACCCGCATTGAGTCATCATGCGTAATTCATGCTTGAGCCTTCTCTGTATGAGACCCTTTGCAATGCAGTGGGTCAGTAACAGACTGGACTTATGAGGGTTCCGTACCCAAAGGGTAAAAACGGGACCCTATTACTAAGACTCCACGATCCGTCTGTCTGTCACCAGGCTGTATCTCATGAACCGTGATAGCTAGACAGTTGATATTTTCACTGATGATGTATTTCTGTTGCCGCTTTAACAAAAAACCGGCCAAGTGTGAGTCGGACTCGCGCACGTAGGATCCGTACCATTTTCGTAAAAAACGGCAAAAAAACACGTTTGTTGTATGGGAGCCCCCCTTCAATATTTATTTTATTTTGGTTTTAGTATTTTTTGTTGTAGCGGCAACAGATATACATCACCTGTGAAAATTTCAACTGTCTAGCTATCACGGTTCATGAGATACAGCCTGGTGACAGACAGACAGACAGACGGACCGCGGAGTCTCAGTAATAGGGTCCCGTTTTTACCCTTTGGGTACGGAACCCTAAAAATACTAAAAACAGAATAACCTAAATATTTAAGTGGGGCTCCCAAACAGCAATCGTGGTTTCTTAATGGTACGGAACCATTCTTGCGTGAGTCCGACTCGCACTTGACAAGTTTTTGTTATACTTCTAAGTCTCAGTCTAATTAAATTAAAACTTATGACGTAAGAAAATCTGTAGTCCGTTTGTAACCGTACCGTACCTTTTACTGATATCTTCACGTTTGTTTGTCCTGTACGGTTTACCCTGCACTGTAACGCTCTTAGTAAATATTGTCAGTTTTCTCCTGCGATTGTCTCGTTTTCATTTCATTCATTACATCCAATGTTATTCTAATTACATCTATCAAAATATCTTGATGTATCAAGAACAGTTTCAATCTTGAGGTACCCGATTTTAAATCACTTTTTTTTAAGCGAAACTCATTTCCTATTATAATGATTTTTAGGTAGGAAAATCGAACTTATTAATCAGCTTAACTGCAGTAATGTTTCAGACATTTTTTTTTTCTTAATAGCTTGAGAAAGAAATAGGTATATATACGTAGGCAGAATGTCTTCTTGCTAAATAAGAACATGCACAATTTGATTCCGCCTTGCCCTTTCCATCATCGGAACACAAGCCGTGCGCCATCGGTTCATGGTGGACATCCCACCCATACGCACAAAGCGTTTTGCTAATACTTTAATTGTGCGCACAGCTAAGGAGTGGAATTCCCTTCCGGAGTCTTTGTTTCCTGATAGTTACAACCTTGGGGTCTTTAAGTCAAGAGTGAATAGGTTACTTCTAGGCACATCATCGCTTACCATCAGGCGAGGTAGTGGTCAAATGCGAAACTAGAGATAATAAAAAAAGAAACTACTGACTAGATCTCGTTCAAACCAATTTTCGCTGGTAGTTTACATAGTAATGTACATCATATATTATTTTCAGTTTTATCATTCTCTTATTTTAGAAGTTACAGGGAGGGGGACACACATTTTACCACTTTGGAAGAGTCTCTCGCGCAAACTATTCAGTTTAGAAAAAAAATATACTAGAAACCTCTATATCATTTTTGAAGACCTATCCATAGATACCCCACACGTATGGGTTTGATGAAAAAAAATATTTTTAGTTTTAGTTTCAAGTATGGGAACCCCCAAAATTTATTGTTTTATTTTTGTGTGAAAATCTTAATGCGGTTCACAGAATACATTTACTTACCAAGTTTCAACAGCATAGTTCTTATAGTTTCGGAAAAAAGTGGCTGTGACATACGGACGGACAGACAGACAGACAGACAGACAGACATGACGAATCTATAAGGGTTCCGTTTTTTGCCATTTGGCTACGGAACCCTAAAAAAAGAACACAATAGGACTTTGAAATATAATATTGAAATCCGAAAAGAACGATAGATTGTACTCCTATAATTGAATGGACATATTTCCCATTCATAAGACTAGACAAAGTAGAACAACATTTATGTTTATCATCTAATACTTATTTAAATACCGAGATGGGGAGCTACCAGAATAGATGTTCCGTACATTATAAATTAATTTATTCATCATATTTTTTTTGTGAGTAGAATTTCGTTGTTCTGATCGATAAAATGGAAGACAGATTGTCGTTAAAATTATCAAACAGTGTCTCGTCTCTTCCATGTTTTTCAATAATCCAGAAGCGTATGTTGTCTCAAAGTGTTTAATTTATGAAACATGAAAAGCCTAGCTTTTTTACTGTATAAATATTATGAAACAGTTGAATTTAAACATACCAATTGTGTGTTAACTGTTGTGTAACATCAATGTTATACTTTCACAAACGACAACGATTGAAGAAGTAGTCTTAAATATAACGTAGTTTTATTTTCTCTGTGGTCTTAAACTAGCAGTTTAAAGTGACGTGCTTGTTTATGGCTTCGACTTTTTTTAAATAAAGTAACATGCTTAGTGTAAACCTTAATATTAAAACGTTTACGCGTTCTTTCTTATTTTTAGAAATGATATGTGTCATAGACAAATTATTAAAATATTTTAATTATTAGAAAATCGTTTAGTCATCTTACGGTACCCCAGTCCCCAGTGACGTGATCTAACAATAAAACAATTTAATCGTGTCATAAACGATCATCGACGCGATTCAGATTTGAGTGCAAACCGAGCGAGGAAGGCAATCATTACTCTTGAGTAAAACAAGGCACACGTGCAAACAAGCAGTCGCACGGATATCACCATACCGTCAACATTGTGCCGTGCTTCTAAAAACAAAATAATTTAAAAAAAGAACACCAGTATTGTTCTTAAAATACTGTTCTTTTTTATTTTTGAATCTGGAATACAAAAATGTTGAGTGAAAACAGTTGATTGCGGGATGTGAAATACAAGTCAGGAAATGTATCGCAGAATAATTTTCGTATTCGCGATTTCAATCGTCATCACGTTGCAGGTGAGTTTGTTAAATAAAATCACCGATTTTTTACTTTTATGGTTCGAAAATTGTAGGAAATATTTTAAAATGAGTATGCTCGTAAATATTCTGGTGGCATAATAGTACAGTAAAAAAATATATTACTTTTAACATAACTCGGTTGTGTACCACACATCTATAAAATATTACGAGATATTTTTGGTTATTTTCTATTTGTTTTTCCTACATCAAATAAAATAGAACCTACAATTTAAATTACAACATAATCCTTTTAATTTATACTTTTCAAAAATAATTAATTTAACCCAGTGATGTTATAATATACTGAGTTAGATACGTTTTACCGAGGTCTGCGCGGAAATACAAACACAAGCTGACTAGCTTGAGTGAACTCAGTCCATCCTCCGTCTGGCCGTGACACGAACGTACGTTTGAACAGTATGTTTATCTCTTTCTGACAACGGGGTCCTATTTATATCTCTGTGATCTTTTAACCTACTCAGTGATAGAAATAAAGTTCCAAGTTCCATAGGTCCGGTAGCTATAGTAAAATATCTCCATGTTTTTATTTCATTTTAATGAGTATGACGTCTCTATTGGTAAAATCTCATTAATTTAAACCGTTAAGAAGAGTAAACAAAATCTTGATTGACTGTTTTCTTTTTAAGCCTAGTACCTAACTATGGAACGTTTCATTTTCATTGTTTGCAGCTTTGTTTATCTTTCAATCGGAAAAACAAATGATTAGGCGTTCAAAAGTAGGTAGAAATTGCACTATTTCCAAACCAAAGTAACACGGGTAAACGTTGTAACTTTAGAACATAATCGTAATAAAACTTTGATCGGATTGTATGATAACCACTCTTATTAAAGAGGAGTCAGATTAAAGGTAGGCGCTTCATGTAAAAACTGATATTCATCGGGATCCTGGCGTTAGACATGAAACCGACCGCGACATGATTCGAAAAAAGCTAAGCAGATGGTGATTTTCTACGACGGTGATTTGATTCCGAATTAGAAATTTGATGTTGAGTATTAACTGTCGGCTGTAGCCATAAAAATAGAGCTTGACACGTTCCTTACTAAATATTCTCAATTCAGGAACCAGCTCTAAATGAAATAGTTAAGAAATCAATATTCTGTCCATTCTTCACGACCCTACATTTCAAACAGTTTTCTCTATTATGTTTTGTATGAAAATAAATTTAAATTAAATGGCGAATGATCATGGCAGATTTTTTTTGAAAAGTAAATTTCACTTCATTTGCATTGCTTGTTACTTTGACTGTAGAGATTAAAAGTCATAGAGTCAAGGAGGACGAAAAACGAAAAAAAAATGTTGCATAATGAAGATGGTCGTTCTTTATTTGAATGTATAATTTTTTTTGCTAGAGGAAACCATGTAGCGTCATTGAGGTAATAATGTATATTAACTCAATGTGTAGCGTAGGATCATGAAAAATGTATGGCTTTAATAAAATCAGCTCATGGATCGATCGATTTACCACCTGCAACTTTCAGGGTATGAACGTGGCGAATGACAGAGCTGGCCAAGTAGTTACATACTGGTCAGGAAAAATCTAAATAGTTGAGACTATATTTAAGTTAAACGATTCGAAAGAAGACGATTGATTTTTTGACAAAATCTGCCACACACACAATTAGAGAGACCATTAAAACGTTTGTAAATAAGTGGAAGGAAAGAGGATCCCGGACAGCGTAACCGCCAATTTGAGTAGTGTATCGAACGTACAGAAGTATTTATTCCGTCGATATGTGATTTATCCGTTTTTATTGCTTTGGCACTTTTATTGAATTAGCCATTTAATGAGAAAAGAGATTATGAAAGAACAATACTCAATCAAAGTGATCATAAATCGTTTATTAGAGATGGATTTACGTTACAACCCTATTCCGTATTACTACTTGATACAAGTGATTAATATCGCATATTAAGTAATGAGTTAATTAAAAACCAATTAGTCAATAATAGAATCCATAACTCTGCGACTATAAACCAAAACGGTTAATTTTGTAATGTGACGTCACTTGGTTATGTACTTAAAGAAGTTTAACTACAGTCACAACGTAATGTTCCAAATGTGAACTCATAAAATATTGTATAACACGTACTTTTTTACGTGGAAAGGTAAAATGAAAAAAAACGTCATTGCAGTGCAATATTTTCCTTCGATTTTCAAACAAATAGTGTCATTGTCTGTGGATGCGCGTGATCATGCGCAATGAGAATCAAAATTTCCCACCATGCCAAATATTTTTCCGTTTCCACTTTTGTTTTATTTCAACTGTATGAGTGAAACAAAATAGTATATGCAACGGCAAATAATTGGGTATTAAAACACTCGTGTGATACTATTATCACACTCGGCTTCGCTTCGTGTGATAAACCCTCACTCGTATTTTGATAAACCTTATTATATTATGACCGTTGCATAAACTACTAATTGAGTTGCCTTTGAATAACCAAAACTTATCAAATTTGCATCTGTACTGACAGAAAAACAAATTTTGTAATATGACTACAGTTAATTCTGTGTTTTGTCATTCAGGTAGATTTTCCACTATTCCTATAAGATAAGTATTTTAGTAATGCCATCAATCTCACTATCCTTATCACAAGACCCACCACTAGCAGCTATGACGTTTAAACCCAGCATGAATATATTGCTAAAATGTTTTAGGTAATTGCTCTCCAATACATTATACAAAATAGAGCATACAATATTGCCGTGAGTACATTGTTTTAACAAATACCATCACGTGATTAATTTTGTTATTGTGTTATTTTAATGTTCAACAATACGTTACTAATATAAATAATTATTATGTTGTTTTAAAATAACAATACAAAACATTTGAAGAAGACAATGAGATGACTTTCATACTATGAATTTTTGTATGAATAACAAACTTATTCTTCCGGACTCCGATTAAGGGAGTCCGGAAGAATAAGTTTATTACTGAATTATGCATTATTTCTTATTAATTTATCTGTAACTCATCGCTTAACATTAGGTGAGATAGTGGTTAAGCGCGAGCCTATAGTGTATTATATATTATGCTAGCATCTGGCAGCGGCTTTGCCCGCGTTAAAGTCGACAATTATCCCGAGGGAACATATGCCCGGGATAAAAAGTATCCTATGTGCTATTCCAGACTATAATTAGATTATAGTCTGTGCCAAATTTCATCTAGATCCGCCCAGCCGTTTGAGCGTGAAGAAGTAACAAACATACAAACACACTCACAAACCTCCGCCTTTATATAATAATATTAGTGTGATAATTATCTCATTTCCTTTCTTCTATATGTTTTAAAATATAACAACGGAGTTTCAACTTTAAACATGAAAGTTATATTTTTTTTTAACTGGCTATTATTTTACTAAAGCATTTTCTTAATCTTACACAAAAGCGGTAGTAAAATTTTAAACAGTATCTTTGTTAATACCACATCATGAAAATGAAAGAAATAATTCCATTAAAAAAACTCCCATAACATTGATGACCTATGAATGAGATCAAATTCGTACCAATTAAAAAACTAGACACACAAAAAATAAATGCGAATGTCCTCTCAACACCAAAGCTAACAACGGACCTCTTTATTTTTCAGACGACAGATTTTCAAGATAACCTAATAAATGGCTACCGGTCACTGATTGCGGACATTCAGGTCCGGACACAGAAGTCCCGGGAGGACATGGACACACTAGTGTCCCAAATAAAACTGCTCATGAAGAACGAGGCGGACAAAGCCATTAACTACATGACTGTGTACCTTGAACAAATATCTCTGTACTTCCAGGTAAGTTTAAATGGGAAATTACCTTTTTTTAAACAAAACTTTGAAGAAGAGTAAGTTAATCAAATGGTCTCGTTTCTAAAAGCAGTTCATTATTTGAGATGCTGTCTTCTTACAAACAACTTGCACTAAAGCAAATAAATCTGATGAAAATTAACAAACAACTTGCACTGAGCCCATGGGGTTTAGATAAAGACCCACACCCACACAGGGAATAGGCCCGTGTCCCAGCAGAGGAAACATTAAAGGCCAAATATAATGTAACCATTATAAAATGACCATCAATGCAGGCCATTAATCAAAAGCAAAGAATCACCACTTACGAATCCCATTCAAACTGCCAACAATAAAATTCAAGCTTACACATCCAAACGACTTTCAATAAATTGCTGCAAGCGTTCATCCGATTATAGTTGACCATTTTACGCTTCCCTAGGTGATAATACACGATCGTAAGCCTCGAAACGGGACGTATTGCAAAGAGAGCATAGTTAAGCTGCTTGGCGAGAACTTGCAACTGGCCGATGAAAATGTGACATTGTGTCTCGCTCTTGGATACCAAAGGGTGCAGAGATTACCAGGTATGTTATTATCTTATAAAGAGTATTGATTAGTAAAATACACACTACGTTCGTGGGTACTACTATACGCTGTTCTCTTCAGGCGTGATGTTTGGTTAAGTTAAACTACTTCTTCAATTACACGACTAATGAAAATAAATTCGTCAATTTTCACTCTACAAGCAGTTTTTGTCTTAAAGTAATGAGTAGAATTTCTGAATAAGAAGGGACTCAATATTGTTCCTTGGCGAACACCGAGCAAAAAAATAAAATCTGATGAGCATCTACAATGATTTTTGAAAATATAACTTTAATGATAGGTCGTATCAAACGCTAAACTGTGCAAAGATATACTAAGAAACTACAGAACACAATGGTGTTTTCCACTTCCACGGCAATATAGGTGATATCCACGTTCAGTTTTGCCTTCCGGTCGGTTCAATGTTATTGTGTACATATTCTGTGTTGTAGTTTTGGCTTAATGAATCCGCGTTCGAGCTCAGTTGTATCGGCCTTCCTGTTTGTCGGAGAATCGATTATGCACTGGCCAAATATCCTTTCTCTTTGAGCACGCCAAAGTATTAAATTACTTGGTAGTAACTGACATTTATTGGCAAGCGTATTGATTGCAACAGCAGATTGTTAATTAGTTATTCAGGATCTTGGGTCAAATGCATGTTTGATTTCAACTTAGATGAATATGTATTTATTTATTGCAACTTTTTATTTACACTTATAATTGACAAGTCTTATAAGACCCGCAATCCGCAATATACATAACACCTCCTTTTTTTATTTGCCGTCTTCGGCCAAAAATTTATTAGTTAGTTTTAGCTTAATGTTCCTTCTTTCGTTAAATTTAACTTAATGTTTATTTTCTAGGTACCCATGAATCTAGACAATAAACATTAAGTTTAAAATACATTAAAGTTTTCTTACATTTATAATACCCATGAAAAGGTAAGTAGTGTTCCTAGTACAAAATCCTATCTAAACACCCGCTATTTACCGAAAAGGGGAGTACAAAACTAACATAAGTGAATAGGTTGTCAGTAAACTAGGTATGTTTACTTTAAATCTAAATTGTTTACGGTTTGGCCGTCAGCTTTGTCAACCCACATACGTCCGTATTATTTTGGGACAACACTCCTTGTTTATCAACGTCAACATATCCACTAGTGACAATACAGGTAGTGGCCAAAACAAACGTAACGTTGGGTAATAATAACAAAGCCAATATGTGCTGTAGTAAAATCCAGTATTATGACGATGTACGTGATTTTAATGGAGTGGCACTTGTTTAATATGCTTTGTCAAAATAATGAGGCGAATTCAAATTGGGATCAGTTAAAGGCGAGCTTTTTAATAAAGTTAAGACTATAGCTCGAACACATTATCACTAACCATCTGATGAGACGGAAGACAAAGGCGAGCTAATAATCTTATCAATAATAAAATAGGGTGCGATAATTGATAATGTTCTAAGAGACGATGAAACGACTTTATGAGGGAAAATCCTTGCATCTGCATAACGTGCAAAATCATAAAAACCGAAAGTTCACAGAAAGGAAATAAAAAAAGACACGTTTTTTTTTAGAAAAACTACAGGTCCACTTCGAAACGCTGGAGAATCTGAAGAAGTATTCCGCCTCAAAGCTGTTCGAATGTCAGAAGCAACAGCAAGTTGGAGGGAACTGCTCCCACGAGAGTCAAGACCTCGAGAGGACCGTTGTAAGTATCAGGACTTTGCCAATACCGATTTACTGTAAAATAGTGAACAATTTTTTATTTGAAGCTTTATAGTGGACTAAGTGAATCTATACATAATACTAGGTATATAATAATATATATATATAATACTCGAAGATATGAACAAAATATTAATTACTGATTTAGAAGCAGATTAATAAAGATGACATCCAATATAATCCGGTGACAAATTATATCTAATGCTAATGATATGAGCATATTTTTATAGCTGAGAATACTTAATAAATTTAGTTTAATTACCAAATATTAAGTTTTACTTCTAAAAAGCAGCTGTTACCCCTTGACTATTGTAATCATGAAATAATATGCTTACGAATTGAATCTTTTCTCTAATAGTTTTTTTATGTATAATACAGTCGTATTTCAAACCCAAGCTTTTCTAAAACTTGACTGTTCAGCTCCAAAATAAAAATCTCCTTCTTTACCGTCCAAAATCCTGTCGTCAACTTCCTGAGTATCAAATAGCAGGCAAATAAACAGAAAGTTGTAACTAGCAATATATATATACAGCTAGGTCAGTACCAAACCCAAGAGGCTAGTTGAGTAGCAACCGGATACGTGATCCCGGGAATTGAGTTTGTATCTACACTTGATTCAGAACAGGAAGCTGGCTGGCTCCGAAATATTGAGGGGGACAAAATGTTAATGGCGAAATTAAATTCGTTTATAGGTTTCAATATGAAACAGATAAGTTATTGTTTTTGCCTATAATGATAAGATTAACGAAGTCAAGGACCAGACAGATCGCTTTTTGTTGAGTTCAAATTATATATTTGAATAAAAATATATCATTTGACATTGAATAAAAATAATAATTTCTAATTTTAACAATCTTTTTTCGTATTCTTCTCAGCAAACCCTTTCATTTGATACCCATATCATGGCAGTGCACAAAAATAATTAGTCCGCCATCTTGGGCCGTCCACCATATTGGATTTAGAATGACGCGAACATACATAGTATACATACATACATTGCAAGTTAAATAAAAGCTTGTAAAAAGACCTGGACATTGTGATAGTGATTAGAAGACAAAAATAAATTTGAACCTTGTTGTTGTTTGTGTATATGAAAACTGAACCTTATCGACAATAGTGTCATGTTAAAGTGAATTTAGGACACACACAATTCTATCAGCATTACGAAGTATATTTTGAGTGTCATTTTATAATTGCCCTTAACCGGAAGGGTTGGAAGTAAGAAAGGGAGGCCTTTTTCCCTTCAGTAGGATAGAAAAAAATGTATTTTTTGTTGGTTTCTATTGGTACACTTCCTACCTCCCTATTATCCTATTACCCTAACCCTTAGGGGACT
Source organism: Orthosia gothica (assembly GCA_949775005.1). Lineage (NCBI taxonomy): Eukaryota > Metazoa > Arthropoda > Insecta > Lepidoptera > Noctuidae > Orthosia > Orthosia gothica. The sequence goes on along the minus strand of OX459038.1, from coordinate 25,130,019 downwards.
ACAGACTTGAATGTTATGTGCATGTGTTTTAATTTCAGTTCCTGTACGAAACATCACCGTTCCCAGTGGTCATGGCCGAAATAGCCATCCATGGCTTCAAAGAAGTGTCTGACCTTAGCGTGTGCCTCAAGGACATAATTTCCAGGATGATGACCCACTCTGTCAAGGTCATCGGAGACTTCAACAGATGCATCCACAACATAGAGATGCCAAAACTCAAATATTTACTCAAATTCATGAAGAAATATGCCTGAATGAGCAAGTGGCTGGCGGGGTTGCCAATTTGTATGTGCATTTTTGGAAGCATTAATTTTCATATACATTTCCCAGTGCTGAAGTACCAATTTTATTTTTTGATATATTATGGTAGGGTTTATTTTATTAAAATAAAATATTAGTTTTTAACATTATTTTATACATTCAGAAGTTTATAATAATTAAGTGTTATTTAGCTTAAGCTACTTAGCTATGACAGTATTTAGATCTTAAGATATAAGACTATTGGCCTTTGTAATTTTTGTGGCAACCCAAGCATGAATGTTACGATTTGAACGAGTTAATTAAAATGTAAATAACGATCCTTTTTATTAATATTCGTTTTATTAAATTGTAGTGAAATTATTTTGAAAGTATAAAATTTATGACATTTCCAATTTGAGTAAATAAATATTAATTGTCTTTTGTTTTATTCATTATTTAAATAAGTTTTCCAGAATACCTATGTCAAATTATATCTATAAATAATCTGATTTTGTTATTCATTGTCTTGATTTACATTATAATATTTAATAGGTTTGTGTTTTCAGCTCTTCCGTAAATAAACCGATAATTGAGTCACAATCAGAAACCTACGAAAAAGGGCAAATAGTGCGTTATCACAACGTAAGGTTTTTATGTAACGTATGTCCATGCATGGCATGTCCTAGAACCAAATATTCAAATCTACCAATCCGCACTGGGCCCGAGTGATGGATGAAGAGAGGGAGTGCTCTATGAGAGGAGGCCTGAGTCCCAGCAGTGGGAACATTAAAAGTTTTCGTTATGTTATATGTTTAAGTTTCGTTAAAATTTTGGACGGTGTCAAAAAAGTTTGAAGCTATATTGACAGATACACCAATTAATAAAACAGAAAAAATAATAAAATAAATTACGCAGACAGAACACACTTAATATTATTTGCATTCATTTCGAATGAAAATAGAGCTATTTAAATAAAAATGTTTTCTAGTTGAAAATTCATTGAATTCAGCCATGCTGTGACGTCACTACTTCCTTATGCATTGCTTTCTATTCCATTCAATGATTCGATTCATTGAATCTCAACACAGAGTCTAGGAAATTGTCTTGAAAGAACTTTGAAAGGAAAATAAAACGGGTCACTGACACTGAAGTTGTTTTATTATTTTATATGAGAAAACTCACTTACTCTTATTGAATAGTAAAGACATGAAAACAATTAAATAACTGTCGAGAATTGTCAGGACCGCAAACGGCACTTACGGACAAAGTAATATTATAAAGATATTTATCTACACTCACAAAGTAATGTTCCAAATATGAATTCAAAAAATATTGTGTAAACATATATTACCTACATTTTTTTTCGTGGATAGGTAAACATTTTCAAAGTTAAAGTCAAAAATATTTATTTCAATTAGGCCATTCAGCGGCATATTTGAACGTCAACAATACAAATTTACACGTAACAAAATTTCGGTTACCACTTTTGTTTTATTTCAACTGTATGAGTGAAGATAAAACAGTGTATGCACCATATAATTAGGTATTAAAACACTCGTGTGATACTATTATCACACCCAGCTTCGCCTCGTTTGAAAACCCGCACTCGTATTTTAATAACCCCTATTAATATGACCGTTGCATAAACTAATAATTTTTGTAATTTACATTTGTTTAATGGTAATTCTTTCATACAATAGAACGCTATGTGTGCTTGTACTATAGTTGCACCTCTGCCCAACCCTTCAGCGAATAAAGGCGTTATATTATGTGTGATAGAACGCTACATAATAGCTGAGAGCCATGCTACTTGTATACCGACAAAAACGGACGGTTCTTGTGGATGAGCAAAGCTGCAGCTTTTTTAAATCTAGCTCTTATTAACTTGATAAGATCTAGATTAAAAAAAAATCTTCGGTTCTTGCTCTTTCCTGAAATGAGACTCCTTTATTTCAAAACGAACCTGAATAAGATGACAACGCCATCTGTTTTATGCGGTGAGAACTACTTAGTATAATCACAAAGCCACGAGTACGAAGGCAAGATATAATAATGCTAGTGTTGTTTAAGAGATGTCATTAGTATCTAATGTGAACATTTAACATCGATAAAAAAGTCACAGGGAAATTGTTTATCACTGTTCACAACAATGCCTAGTGAATTGAAAGTACACTTAGGTTAAAACTAAATAAAATAGACCATAAACTGAGACAAACTGACATTTGATCACCGATAAGTCATGAGATTTTACCAATAGTCATACTCATTAGATAGAAATAAAAACATGACGATATTTTATTTTAGCGACCAACATAGGACCTTTGGAACTTTGAACTTTATTTCTATCACTGAGTTGGTTAAAAGACACAGAGATATAAATATGACTCCGTTGTCAGAAAGACATAAACATACTGTTCAAACGTAAGTTCGCGTCGCGGCCAGACGCAGGGCGGACTGAGTTCACTCAAGCTGGTCAGCTTGTGTTTGTATTGCCGCGCAGACTTCGGAAAACGAATCTACCTCAGAATATATTTATCATCAAGGGTGAAAGGTAACGTTTTGTTAAAGATTGAAATGGCTATTCGCTAACCTTTGTCAATCCCTTAGATTTTAGACGATCTAAAACTATTATTTTATAGTTATTTACTTTTTAAAAGGGGCTAGCCCTTTTATCTTTATTCAATAAGGCCACTAAGCGGCACTTTAGATCGTCATTTTTTTTTTTAAGTAATAATAATTGATTCTACCGTCCATTCGGAAATGTAGCTTGATAATGACACAGAAACTTTACACGGACGAACCAAAATTTTCTCGTTAAATTTCTTGCAAAATAAGCAGAAACACCTTGTTATAGCTAAAGACAGGAAAACCGCAATAAAGGTATTTCTCGATATACATCAAATTGTCACGTCCGTGGAAGACTATTTTTTCCGTGTGAATACACGTCAAATTACGTCGTGAGGCAAAATGTTCGCGTTGATATCAAGCAAATGTATTTTTCTAAGGTATCTAATTTTAAAGTTTTCAAAACTATGTAGGTATTTATGATTAGTCTTCTCTTTGAAATCTTTATGTTTTTTGTAAGGATCACGATGTATAAACAGGGAAATTAATTCTTAATCACCAAATGTATTTATTCGTTTTTAAAAGAGTAAGTGTGGAGTTTCTTGTCCGTTATTCTCCTTATAGAAGGATACAAAGGAGTTGTTTGGTATACCTTATACAGAGTCGAATTGAATTGGATTGGATATAGTATGATGAAAAAATAAAAATTAGCTAATCATTTTATTATGGTAACTACAACAGGCTACTTGGTAAAGGTTCAACGGTTACTGGTACTGAATTTATCTACTTGAAATGGCGGCCCATAAAAAATTGATTATATGATTCTTAATTCAAATTTTCTATGGAGAATATGGATTGAGTAATTATGTGGTGAAAGTGATTTTAAATAAGGCTGCTAGTGTTTAGATTTTTCGTTTATCGTAGTTAGATATACGGAGATTTGAATGAGCGAATTTTGTTTATATTTGTTGAAAGTAAATAATTATGGACTATACGATGGGTTAATTGAAATAAAATAAATACGAATGTAGTTTCTTATCAAGGCAAATCTCATAATTAAAAAGTTACTCTACCTGTAATGAGTTTGTGTTGCACGAACTTCAGAAACCGCCAATCTCGTATGTACTATTTGTCTTTGCTTAGTTTTCAACATTGTAGTTTTCATTAGAAGTTAGACAATTATTATAGAATACTCATCGAGGCCTAACAAGAGGCTGTATAGAAATAAAGGTTCATCATCACAGACAATTATTGTCAAAAGCATACAATTTTGTAGTTTTTCATCCAATTAATTGATCCTGTATTCCTTTCTTCTCTGCATTTTGTATTAAATATATCTAATGTAGTATAACTATATTACGGGATATTTTCATTATTTAGGATATTTATATATAGGCTAACTGCGAAAATAGAAAAGAAAGAAAATGATTATTAAAACACATATTTGGTAAATTAGTAAGTATCTTCTGTGCTCTTCAAATCCAATTTTAAGCATTATTTTTAGATTGGATGCTGACTTCTGAAATAATATAATTTATTTCCTCATTTCTGAATACATATACTTAACATAATCGTTTAATTTAGTAACTAAACTCAAAGCATTCAATAGATTTTCTAGTTGTTTAAATCAAATTGGTATTGGTTAAGCCTAACTGCGTTAATCAATGCCAATTTGATTGGTTGGGTTAAAATCAAACCTAATTAGTGTTTATTATACAATATATAGTATTTTTCTATAATATATAATACAAGATACTATATATAATACAGGTGGCAACCCTAATTTATCATATCCTACTTGTCGTTATTGCTGACAAAATGTCACTAAGTTTACAATCCAATTATTTAAAAAGTCATTTCCTCATTGTTTTTTTTTTAATACGTAATTACAGTGGGATATTTAAAAATGCAATTTGCAGGCTTCATGTCCATTTGTCTAACTACTCTCCGCTCTGGAGAATTGATGGACGTCATCTAAATAAAATAATAAGATTGCTTTCGCACGAATCACTTCACTATGACACACTGGAAATACTGGAAAAACACTATTCCAATAATACTAGGCTATTTTAAAGTATCTGCCTAATTAAATTGGTATAAATTTATATAAGAGGTACTTTTAGATATAATATTTTATTTAAATATAACTCAAACATTCGCATAATGTAAGTAAAATACTAAATAATAATATATACTATATTTGGTACTTTGTTGCAAAGAAATTCCACTTGATTTTATTCTTTAAATAACAGAAAAGATCAAACAACCGTAAAATATTAACATCAATATTAGTGAAAGTTTATATCAATTTTGTCATACTTCAGCTAACTAAATTTGTTTTTATACTCTAATTGCGCCAATAAATAATTGACTATAGACACTAAACATAGGTTTGCTTGACATTTTAAAGCCAACTATGACTTATCACCCGGCGGTCATTGAACTCTGCTTACACCTACTTTATATTCAGTCTTTTGTTTTCTTTCAAGTACTAAAGTTTAAAATACTAAGAACAAAGCTTATCATTATCAAAAGCTTCATATTGCATCGATAATGTCAAATGATATCGAAGTCATCAATTGATAATGAGTTAATAACGCAATTATCACCCGTCAGGGCTATTTGACGAGCTTTCACGACCGATATCACGATACACTTGACTGATAACATTTATAAAGCTGGTAAAACATTGTGTTTGTACACACTAACTTCACTGGAAAAAATAAAAACAAACACTGGAATGCCTAAAGGTTAAAGACGAGTATTTATGAGTTGAGTTAATAAATCCATAATAATAAAACTAAGTGATGCCACTCACCAGAGTAATAAGAACGTCGGCCGAACAAGGTTGATACTTGAGCAGTCTGCTAAATCTTAGCGTTCGTTGGGCCATGGTAAGCGGACCAACGGGTCTGGACAGATGGATGTGCGGAGAGGAAGGCGGGCGCGGCGGCGGCGTCGACGCCAGCGGCACATTCCTCCGCACCGTCTCCAGAGGCACAGTCCGAGCCACCAAAGTGTCACTCCCGACAGAATTCACACTACCACTGAACATGTTCATCAAATCCCCGATAGAACCACCACCGCTAGAACCGCCACCACAACGCAACTTGTCCAAATCCGTCAAACTGGATCCGCGGCGGACGCGGAGGCGGGAACCACTCACATTGGAGCGGCTCTGGTATTGCAACGCCTGTTCCCGCCGCACATCCGCCTCGCTGATCGCTTGACCTTTCCTGCTCCGGAACATTGTACAAACGTGTGATGACACAACAACGTCTACCACAATACTGAACGTTAACACCTGAGCGAAGAATTTGCATACAAACGAGTGATAGGTGATATCAATAGGGCCATGGTCGCCCGCAGGATGTCGCTATCGCGTCCTCGCGAGTTTCCGCCGCCATCGCTTGCGCAATGTTTCGTACCCTGAACGACACTTTCGAATTTCTTGTGATTTTTATTAAGGGGTGCGTACGCAACAAAGTCTGTTAACGGACTGAGCGGGAACGCGTAGTTTCGTATGTGCGTATGTATGGAGCAACTGAGCTGGACTAATGAGGTGATCGAGTTCAAAGGCGTTAGGGTCTCTGCAGGCGACGGCCGCCACTGCGCTAATAGCTCTAAGAAAAACAATGAACAAGCCCCGAAGAAAAACGAAAAGTTAAATATTCAATTTGTATCTTTAATTAAAAGTAAAACTGATACACTCACTAGGGAAGCCTTTCCTGCAATTGGCCGGGAGCAATATTAAACGAAAGGATTTTTTTCAGCGTATATTTTATAACAAAGGTTTTTGCCTTGTGTATCTTATAAGAAATCTTTTGTTATTGAAACAGTAATATCTACATAATTTCGTTTATTTATTCATGGCCCTATTTGGAGTTTTACATTTTAATCAGTAACCGGTATTTGACTTTTGTAAGTATTTTAATTTGGTGGCCGTATTAAATTGAGGTATTCTTCAAAAGTTATTACAAACTAATGCTGTTTAAACAGAAATATTGTACGTCCAGCAGGTTTCCTAAATATTTGGGAATCTCAATACGTAACTTGCTATTAGATCGCCTAGAAACTTCAACAACTCGCAGACACTTTTGTGATATTGAATCTTTTTAGCCATTGCAATCTTAGATTAACTTTGAAACATAATAATTAAAGGAAAATTCTCAGTAGGCATCACAGGCTACTCGATACGAAAGCATTCAATGTGGTTAAACAAAACGGGGTACTGGGCAGACACGTCTTAATAAGATTTATTTATGAAGCTCAGGCTTGAGATAAACCACTTACCATCAGGGACCATAATGGTCAAGCTCGAGAACTTAATAATAAAATAAAAATAAAAAATATATGACCGGCAAAACGTAACAAAATTTCCTGGGCATTTTTATGTTTTAGAAATTCCGGTTTCAGGATATGGCAACTTGTAAAGATATAATGGAATTACGAGTAGCAATATACAAAAAAAATCTCCTAGTCAACCAGACATCATATTTCAAAAATATAAGATCTGCTCTAAATTCCTTAGTTAACGATGTGCGAAAATTAATTAACAAGACATATAAAAGCTAATGAAGTGTTATTTTATGAGTGCACTCGTTGAGATGGGTTCAATCAATTACCGAACAAGTTGAAGCCAAGTGGATCGCCTTTTAGTCAATCACTGAGTGGTGAATATGTTAATGAAAGTCACTGAGATGTTTCTAAAAAGGTTTATATTTTTATTTTTGTTAGGAACGTTTGCAGAAAGGTCTGTAGAGTTGTTAGAGAACGTTGAACTTTGAACAGAAGTGTGTTTGTTTGGTTATATTTTTGTAGAGATATTCTCAGAAAATACTGAAATAAACTACTGGATATTGATTGGAACTCTTTCCCAGCGTCCGTGTTCGCTACCACCTACACTGCCATCAAAAAAAGAGTGAACAAGAATTTTATTGGGCTCGCTCGTTTTGCTCATTCATCCATCAGGCGAGATCCAAGGTAAAGAGCTGGCCCATAACAAGGATCGCAGCTATTGTAATATTTCAAAAGAAAATTTGTGGTAAAATAAAGTTTAATAATTATGAAACCATAATGTAGCTGCGCTGTGCTTTAAGCAATGGAAAAAAACCAACCAACCCCCATATATTACTTCTTTTCAATACATGAATTTAAAAAAAACAAAACAATCGCAAATATACACCGAATCAAACGTGTATTGGGTTTTCATTCAATAAGCAAACAAAAACAGGTATTAGATTTCATTTGTTATGATTTAATCAATCAATTGTTCTCAAATGATATTCTATTCTATCAAATCAATTTATGAAACCAATTAAGTCAAATATTTACGTAGAGGAATCAAATTGTTTTGGTACAGCATTGTTTTCTTAGGGGATCCTTTCTAAGTTACATTGTTATTCTAAGAAACAATATACGTATTATGAAGATAAGATGAGATATTTATTTTCTAAAACATAAGTACAGTATGGAGGTCTTATATTAATATGAGCTGGCTACATGTTTTCATTTATGGTGAAATGCGTGCGGCTCCTCGCACGCATTTCGAAGGACCGGGCCCTAAGGTGGTGAGAAAAACAAAAAAAAAACGAAATAATAATAAAACACGAGTATACAATGAGTATACATCAAATAATATGTGCATGGTCTTAAAACAACAGAGAGATCTGCATGTTATAGTAAAGTGTCGTAAATACTTAATAAGCATTAAGGGGGTATTTCACTATACAACTAAACGCGATCAGTACATTTGGCTCTTAACTGGCATTTTTATGAAACTCACCCTTATAGTCTTATTATGTATGGTTAAATATGGCCAACCAAATTGAGTTATGTGGTAATCTAATCGCTTGAAACACAATTATTACCTACCTATCAGCTATTAGTACTTCGCAATTTGCAAAGCTTCTTGTATCTAATCTGATGCCCTATGACAATCTATTTGATATCATTAGTTACACTAGACTACCTCGTTGACAAACTGAAACTATTTGGTCTTATCTGACCATGACTCCAGTCTCTCTGGAATTGTTTGCGTTACGAGAATTATATCATCCTATTTCTAACAATATATAAGTGAACCCTGTAATATTTTTTTATCTCTTTGGTTATCAAATTATAGGTGCATTACAAGTTAAAGTCGGTGAAATAAAGTTATGCGATTGGCTGTTTAAAATTCATTCAACTAAACACCTTTGAGATTATTTTCATATTAGAAACAGCCTCATACACTAGAACTATTTCAATCAAACAGTAATAGTACATTTTGATACAAGTGCGGCAAGTTTGTTATTGCGTACGAGGCCGAATGAACACCCGAGCCGTAAGGCGAGGGTGTTATGGGGCCGAGAAACGAAATAACAAATTCCACGTGTATCAAACGACGTTTTTCAATACACTTTCAAAGAAATAAACACAGTTTAGATAAGCATAGGTCGTTTAGTGTACGGACGTAGCGCCTAGGTAAGGTTTTATAGATTAGATATTGATTCAACTACTGACCTTTGTTGCCAAATACCGCTAACCGGAGCTTCTTTCAAAAAGTTTTCAACTTAATTTGGAGACAATACTTTTGATTTTTGTCCAATATATCCGACGGAGTGTCTTTTTAGAAATGCAGTCAGGTTGCAATATATTTTATGTTAACACCGTACCGTGCTTTTTAGCATGGAATATATACATGCGAGCTAGGCTTATATTTAGTAGCGAGTTCATTGAAATTGAAATATGCCAAAAATACTTGCCCCGAAATGACGACGCCTTTTTAGTAACTTTCCACTGAAGAAAACTTTGCAAAGCTGCCATTTAATTCACCTTAGATTTAGATGGCAACAGGCTATCGCAAGCATTTTGTGCCTCAATCACAATATCCGGCGGAGTACCATCTAAAGAATTCATCTGCTCTTCAAAACTTAAATTCGACATTTTTCACAAATAACTCAAATTATTAAGACTAACTTTCCTTTTTTGCCGCGCTTTATGTTCGCAGGTTAAAGGAGAAGCAAAGGTATGAAGCCGTTAAACAGCCTCACAGGAAAAATATAAAATTCAAATATATTTTAATTAAGAACACAAATAAAATGTTAACTTTTTCATAAAAGTAATATTTGCTTAAATAATCATGTTTATTAGTATTATTCTTTTTATAAACACAATTTAAATATCAAAAAAATATTTACGCTGTAAAGACGCAAATCAAAATGACGAGATTAAAAAAAAACACGCCTGCTCTATAATTGTCAGTGGTGTTTTTATTTTATTTTTTTTATGTTTTAATCGAATTACCGCACGCGTGCTGTAATCTTATTACCGCACGCGTGCGAAATATGTTGCATATCGAACCTAATCGTAGTGCAATAAGAGCTAGTTTTCGAGGAAGTGTATTGAAATAGTTATTTATGCTACAAGTGCGGAAGGTAGGTGATTTCCGATGAGTGGCATTTTTATTCACGAGCGAGCGAAGCGAGTGAGTGGATAAAAATGCCACTCATCGGAAATCATCTTACGTACGTGTATCATACAACATTTTACTATGCATTGTGCGAGGAAATAAATACATTAATAAAATGAAATTAATAAAATGGCGGGCTTATTCAAGCGCGTTCAGCATATCCACAGATTAACTAATAGTTCCTCGGGCATATCTACTGCGCATGTGCGAATAGCTGTCACATCGTAACGCAATAAGGCACGAGCAAAATATACGTTCTACCAAACACATTTAATTAATATTTAAAATTAATTGATTGATCAAAATCTAAATGTAGAGTAATTAAAAACGCCTAAAATAAAGTATTAGTTTTATTTTACCTTTTATATGAATGATAATCTGTACATAACTAATTTTTAAAACTTTTCTCAAATAATAAAAACTCTATGCGTCGGGCTGACGTTGGAGTTAAAAATTAAAAAAATACAGGAAAGTAAAAAGCACTAGTGAAAAAAAGTGACACTTTCCGCACAGTTTGGTTGCTTGGAAAACCGCTCTTTTCGAGGACATGCATTGTAAAATTATTTGTAAATCTTTCAATTGATGACAAAAAAAAATCAGTTTTCACAAAGGTACCTACGTTTTCCAAACGCTGCACTAGGAGGGCAATGGATAAAATCTACACAAAAGAATGAAACAGAGAACTGATGCTTCAGGTGTCCAATCTTATAGATATGAACCTGTTATTGTTATAGACCCGATGGCCTGGTCATTCATGTGTTAGTAATTGTTTCACAAAAGAGACTCTGTCCAGACGTGTTTTTATTTTTTAATAGTTTACTTCAGTGATTTTTACAGCAATACTGTGATTTATTGTTATTTACAAGTTAACTCCAACTTAATTAGATGTGATTTTATTCCGTTTTTACACATCTACTCCCTAATTGCGTAACTGTGTTGACGGTTCGAAACACGCGTGCTACCTTTCATTTCATATCAGTATTCATATCATGTTTTATGCTATTGGATAGACGGCTTTTTGAACATATAAAGCAAAGCACGTGTGCGTCATTCTTTGAAGTCACGCAATTGGGTTGCTGTTTCAACCTTGCGTTTTATACAATTTCATTTTAATTTCTGCATGTCTTAATGCTTAATGAGTATGCACTTTTGCACATATAACTATAGAACAAGTTACTTACGTAATCATAAAATATGAAGATAAAATCATAGTTATGCAAATGTCTTGCCTACATTGGGGCAAGCTGATTGGAAGTGGGGCAATTAGAGCCACCCAGAGTCCGGCGATGTTTGCACCACATAATCTTTGTTTGAAACTTGGTTTATTAGGATAGTATCACATAGAATGATATTCGAAATAAAGCGGATCGATGCATTAGAACCAGTGACAACTGTTGTACCATATAATACCTCACTGTCACTGGTATCTCATCCCAAACAAAGTAACTGTGCTGACGTTCTATACTGATTGCTTTTTGTACATCAATCGCGTTCGGTTCCGTTCCGTTTCGTTCTACGGATATAGATGGTGATCTATCTATCGCCATGGAACGGAACCGAACGCGATCGATTTACAAAAAATAATCGGTATAATGAGATGAAAAACGCTAGTTACGTCGGCACGGTTTCTTTGTATGGGATGAGGCATCTGTATGCTAGTATTATATTATCTGTGCCACTGTAATACAGTATCAACTAGCACTAATTATGATTTAGTCACAACCTAATAAAAAAAAACCTTTTCGTTTTAAGACTTTCACGTGACACTCAACCCAAAAGAGATAAATACTTATTTTACATTGTCTGTTATAGTTGTGTTTGTAAATATGTATTTTCGTGCCAGATTCGTAAAGTTTAGAGAATATGGGTAATAATTAATTCTCGGTAATTTCTCTGATTAATACGGCCTTCAGCCAGTGCCATTGTTCCTAATATACACATGTTTAGAAACGATTCCGTATCTATTGTCTTGTTATAGTTGCGAAGGTATAAATTTATTTTTGTGCCAGATTTGTACAGTTTAGATCATCTAGGCACCTGTTTTATTACTTCTCTGATCAATATGGCCTTCAGTCAGTGCCATTATTCATAATATTGACATGTTTAATTGTTTAGTGACGATTTCATATCTATTCACTGGAATGTTCAGAACCCCTTTAAACAAATTTTAGCGAGCATCGCAATCCCCGTCTAATCTTCAAGAGCGGCAAAGTTAAATCGACTTCACTAGCTTCTATAGCATTGCATAGTACAGCTCTTACTGTACTGAAGGACTTACTAGTTATTACCAGCGGACTGTTGGAAACTACTTGACCGGACAACTTTGCTAAAGCATAGTTTGCTGTTCCAATGCTAGCGTCTTAATAGCTTCGTTTGCGCTGGAATTGTAGGGGATTTAACTATGATTATTATGTTGTTGGTTTATGTACATTTAAGTTTTATGTTCGTTTAAGTACATTTTTATTATGTAGTTATGGCATGTTGTGAACGCAAAAATCATTATTTAAAAATCTAAGAAGTAAATTTAAGCTAAGAAACATATTTAGTATGCAACTTTAAAAAAAAAAACTATAATTTGTATCTTTTTATGCGCTCTACATAAATATTACTATTACTATACTTAATTGCGGGATTATTGAAACTCTAACTTTGATAACTCAGGTCTAATTAAAGAGATAGTTTTTCATAAAAGTCACACTTTTCCTAGACCATAATCAACATACCAATATCCCAATCAATAATCCCCCAATCTACCATATATCGAGTTCCCATTTACCCCGTTCAAGGTTAGAACACGAAGGCCACATAGCAACATTTAGCCATTTTCTTTCCCGCCATCTTGATTATGTGCCTACCCGCATAGCGCAGCGGGGCGTAAAGCACAACTCTGTTTCTATATGCGTTTGTCTTGTTCCAGTATTGTACAGGACTTTGCACTATTTGCGTACCTCGTAATGCATTTGGATTAAAGTTCAGTTGCGCCACTATGCAGTGGAATTGTAGACTTGAATTTCGAATTATTTTTGTTCTGTTTTAATGTACGTTGTGTGTCGTTTCATTTTAATACGCATATTGTTTTCGTTTTGGTGAAATAAAGAAGGCATTTATTTCATTGTAATTTTTTTGTCGTTCCTTTTTTTGTAATAAGGATTTGATAAGCATATTAACTGAGTTTTGAATGTAAATATGACCTCTTGTCTTCGTTATTTAGTTAATTTTCGGTTTCATACATACAACTTTCAGGACACAAAATATACAGGTTGGGCCAAACATCATGATTATAAAGAAACAAGGCGTTATTTGGGGCTATTTGCAGTAGGTCAAAAAGTACCAAAAATATCTTTTACAATGCATGTCCTCGAAAAGAGCGGTTTTCCAAGCAGCCAAACTGTGCGGAAAGTGTCACTTTTTTCCACTAGTGCTTTTTACTTTCCTGTATTTTTTTAATTTTTAACTCCAACGTCAGCCCGACGCATAGAGTTTTTATTATTTGAGAAAAGTTTTGAAAATTTGTTATGTACAGATTATCATTCATATAAAAGGTAAAATAAAACTAATACTTTATTTAAGGCGTTTTTAATTACTCTAGATTTAGATTTTGATCAATAAATTAATTTTAAATATTCATTAAATATGTTTGGCAGAACGTATATTTTGCTCGTGCCTTATTGCGTTACGATGTGACAGCTATTCGCACATGCGCAGTAGATATGCCCGAGGAACTATTAGTTAATCTGTGGATATGCTGAACGCGCTTGAATAAGCCCGCCATTTTATTAATTTCATTTTATTAATTTATTAATAACTATTTTTTAACTCCTAATTACCCCAACTATCGCTCTGTTTCGTTTGATCCACGATTTTTGCCCACTATGTATTTGTTCGGAAAGTTAGAAACCACTTAGGTGAAATTTAAATTCGATATAATGTGTTCATTTTATACAAAACACAAGTAATATCTATGTTATCATAGTGTTAAAGTACATTTAGTTCCTAAGTAGAGCACAGAACTACTAATAAGTAGTTCTGTGCATGTATATATATATACGCATTTCTCGTGTATTATGCTGGGTGTGCAGAGATACAGGACTTTTCACTTTTTTTTTTTATGTGAATAGCTATGTTTTACACACAAATTGCATCATAATGCACACGGAACTACAGTTTTCATATTGCATTACAGTGTAGGAAATACGTAAAAAAAATTGTTGGACATTTCTATGATAAAGTTTTAAAAGGTCGGTTTGATTTATTTGTCTGTATTTCACAATTTGAAACAACGAAGTAAGTAAGGCATAGTGCGAAGATATAGTATGCTCAGAATTCGATGGTTATTTTGTAAACAATTTCGTAGAAACATGAAACCAAGATTAAATATACAAATAATATAAGCTCAGCTTGTGTACTTACCTTCAAAATTCCACGGTAGAATAGAGTTCGTTGTAACACAACAAAGATTTGAATACAGAACATTGAATATAATTAACAACCACAAACGTTTCCTCGAAAACCGAAAGGAAGATTCCTACAACATATTTATTTGCCTAGCAACTGATGATCATTAAATCACCTTAACAAATAAATATAACCAACAATGAATTGCCTCTTCAATCAAAAAGTAATATTATTCGATACGAAAATATTATTTGCCAAACCTCTTCTGCCTACGCCACTTTTGGTAACCTCAATTGGTGTTAAGACATAATTAGTTTGTCCATTAAATCGTCAGTAAGGCTATTACACGGCAGGGGGTAATCCATGGTTAACCCCTGCTGGGCCAGACGCTCTTAGTTTGGTCTTATGTATGTTCAGCACTTATCCTTACAAGAGCCATGTGGATTTCGTAAGAGATATCTAAGAAGAATTAAAAAAGAGATCGTTTGGTGGATACTGATAAAACGTCTTCTTTGGTTTCAAAAAAAATTTCAAAGGATCTTTAACGTATTTTTTTTGCTTAATAAAATGTACAATAAATACAAAGTGCAACTGAAATAACGCAGTTAAAAGGGGTCGTTGTACTCATACTTATGAGCAATTTTATTTACCCCGAAATTGTGAAAAAACTTAAACAGATCAGTGCATTTTGTCGAGATTGGCATGGGATGTATTCAGCAATTGATAAATTTTTCGATTTTTTAGTGCTTCAGCATTTTTTTCATAATTATGAATACAAACACCGCTTTTCAGAAATTATGTTGTATATCTTTAGGATATACTGCATCATTAGTTTGTAATCAAACATTCTCTCATCTAGTCATAGACGTGGCTTTCTTGTTGTAACATTTTTTATTTATACATTATTCGTATCGACGATGGTAAATTAATACTCCGAAGTTGTTCAAATTCACGTTGCTCTTATACATAATTTGAAAAGAAAGTGAAATTACCCTAAAATGATAACGGAAAAGTAGACCGCAGACATTATTTAACTGGAACTCTCATTATACTTCGACAAGCATATAAAATACATTTACTTATCTAATAGTTTCATATCAATTCACGTCATTCACACGAAAATGTAATTGCTGTACAAAAACCCTGTTGAATTTTTCAAAAAGTAACTTCTTTGTATTCGTAATTCCGTTTTCTAATTGTACTGCTAAAATATGTGTTTATATGTTCATTAAATTGGGACAATGTACGATACAATCAACCTTGTTTTGCCCCTACCTATAATTATTCAATTATTTTGAAATTAACATTCAGTGATTATGACTTACCTGGTCCTTTTTAATTGAAAGCTATGGTTAATTCTCCATGGTTGTAAAACAAAAATCTAACATAAAATATTAAAATAACAATTAAATTATTATTAATCAAGTGGCGATGGGTTACAGATTTTGTAGTATTCGGTAGTATCAGTTCTTTTTATTTTGGTAGTAGATTTGTCAAAAAGAAAAATAAACAAACATAAAAAATAAAACAAACAAAAATAATGTTAAACAATACGAAACATAAACTGAAATAACGAAAATAAAAATAAATAAATCAAATTAAATTAAAATGAAATATACACAAATAAAAATTCTCAACAAAACAAATGGAAAATAGACAACAAAGAAAACAAAATCAATTCAAAATAGAATTAAATCATATTTGATAAATTCCTATTTCTGAACCCATCGATAATCGAAAAGTGTACTCACGTTCAGCTTCATCACGATCTTGTTGTAAGCACGATGCCACCTCTGCTTCGGCGTCAACTTCGGCTGTTCAGGCTGAAAGTCCAGCCTGTCTTCCTCCGGCCTGTTCTGCTCCTCATGGAATACACTATCTTCTTCTTGATAGGGTTCGTCCGTCTCTTGGAACTGTTCCTGGTCATCGAACTTCTCCCTTTCTTCCCGAAAGGTGTCGTTTTGATCATTGTACGTGACGTGATCATCACGAAACTCCTCGACTTGGTCATCGTATAAAGGTTCAGCTTCGTGGAAGCCGTCAGTCTCTTCAGGTACCTCGTGGTACGTCGTGCGCTCTGCTTGGAACGTAAGTTTGGTTTTATCCGTGAGTGAATCTGTGAAATGAAGCTTTTCTGTTATAAGGCTTAACCATTACACTGGTAATTTCGTTGGGTATTGAAGGAAGATGTTTTCTGTGAATGTTCTTTGATGTTAATATTCGGGTAAATTGTTTGATCAGAGAAACTTGTCATAACAATATATAGTGAAATCTTATGTTAATGTTAATTTAAATTGACGAAAGCATATTAATGGCAGATATTTTTAATTATGAGTAACAACATTCAGATTGAAAAGACAACAATCTTAATTTTCATTGTGTACATGCGTGTGATAAGATAAATATTTATCGACCATCTGAAAAAAAAATTAAGAACAAAAACATTTACCTTCTTGTGTAGTCGGGACCGCAAGTTTCTCTTCAGGATGAAAAGAACTTTGCGAGGTTCTACGATCAACAATCGACGGCGTTTGACTGTGATAGCTGTCGACTGAAGGTTTCCTTATTTGAGCCACAGTCCTCGTTGGAGACGCCTGCTTCTGCAAGCTGGGGCTCGGTGGCGCTTCCGAAAAACGCCTCTCCTCGGAGACTGCCTCAAGGATTGTATCATGAGCATAATCGTCGTCACGATACCTATCCAAAGAAGTCCTATCGCGGTCTATTGTTTGATCGTATTCAGTCTTATGATACTCGTCCTCGTAGGCACTTTCGTCGAAACTCGACTGGGTTAACTCTTCGGGTGCGTCTGGTAACGTCCGTGTACGACGCACCGAAGGTCTTTGTATGGACTCCTGTCTCCTTAGAGACGGAGTTCGCGGTAATGAAACTGGCGCAGACGTGGTCACAGTCACAGTAGACACTGGCACTGACGGCAATACTTCTGGGACGGATGTTGTCACTGACACGGTACTTGTAAACGGTGTCACAGGAGCTACGGATGAAGCGAATTGGCTTGTGGGAGCTGTCGTCACAGGAACTGTGTGAGGAGGCTGGCTGACTGCTGGAGCCGACACTGCCGCGGCGGCTGCACCGAAGAAACTTCCTAACTTCTTTGCACTACCCGCCATAAATGAACCTAAGGTAGCAGCACCAGCTATTACGCTTGTTTGTAGCTGCTGCGCAGGTTGTTTGGCTTGCTGTTGTTGTTGCAACAAATGCTGCTGCTGCTGTTGTTGCTGTTGCTGCAAATGTTGTTGCTGTTGAAATTGCAACTGTTGTTGTTGCTGTTGAAACTGTAAGTCTTGTTGTTGCTGTTGTTGGAATGGCAATTGGTGTGCCTTCTGTTGTTCATCATGTTGAAAGTACTGTTGATCTTGTAAATATTGCTGGTCTTGTTCAAACTGTTGCGTATAAAGCTGCTGCGAAACAGGCTGTTTTTCTTCCTCTGGGTACTGCGACTCGAATTGTGAATCATACTGATAATCTTGCTGTTGTTGATATTCTTGCTGTTGCTGGTAGTCTTGCTGTAGATGTTGTTGTTTATCTTCATACTGGGTTTGGTCCGTAAACTGTTGATCTTGTTGGTCGAAACGGTATTGCTGATCATCGTACTGTGAATCAACGTCCTGATAACTTTTCCCTTGAAACACATCTTGCTGTTTCGTTGACAGATGAGGTAAATAAGACGAAAGTGATGCTGGCACTGTTTTCGGTAACAACGAATCAATCTCACTAGTAATAGGGTATGTGAACTGCGATATTGTCTCTGTTTCGGTCCACGGTGTTTTTTGAGCTGGAAATTGGAAGAAAACGTTGTAAATATTAAATGAGAACTCGCCACACAAGCAGTGTATGAAACGGGCCGTCATGTTTACGGTATAAAAAGAACTGATGTTAATAACAAATCTAAACGCCGTGGTGCGGAAGTTCTTATCTTTTATGTAACTGAATAATTGTTCATATGAATTATTTTAAATTCTTGCTATTGTACTGACATTGACATAATTTTGATATCGCAAAACTGTGCAACTGTGCGTCGTATTTATAGATTAAATATATATAAGTGGTCAATGGTGGTCTATCGATTTTAACAAACATAAGTATGGTAGGATAAAACTACTTACAGTGTCGTTGATATTTAAATTAATGAATAATAAGATAATAATTTTATAATTACCAGCTGCAGGCGGAGTTGCGTGAGGCGTTTCATCAAAGAATGGTTGCATCCCATCCGAATCATAACTGTAACAAATTATGAAGGGTAAGATAGAAAAATGATAAGACAAGTGGAGAGGTTATAATTTTAGAGAATTAACTTTTTGGAAATATTTAGAATTTCAACATGGAACGATGGTATTCGCACGAGGAATGACCCTAGAAAGAAAAAGCAAGGTCAGTAGTGTAGGTAGGTAAGTATGGTATGTAGGTGGGTCTGGGTAATTAGATTAGTTAGGTAGGTAAGTAGGGAGCGAAGCCGCGGGCACAGACAGTGACCTAATATTATTAGTAAAGCAATTTTGTAGTGGGTGTTTCCCGTCTGCAGATAATGAGAACATAATCATGATTCTGATAAGTTCGCGTAACACGTGTTATCTAAATATAATGTATCATTTTATGCATATTGTTATATGATGGCATGACAAGTTCTCAGAATCTGAGAAGGTCCTTGCATTCAGGAAAATGGTTTTGTTAATGCATTTTACTGTTCATCGCTGTAGCACCCAAAGAAAAAACGTTAAAAGTTTTTCCTCAATGTCTGGACTGTCGTGTTTAAGATGCAAAAATTTGTATAAACCACTAATCATAATAAAAAATAAAGCTCGTGGAGAAGTCCACAAAGAAGGAAATCAGATTGCTTAACTTACGACGATCTCAGCATGTATTAAAAGACAAACAATTTCGCTTGAGGATAGGAAGGAAAACACTTTTGCAAAAGAAGACCGGAGACAAAGCGAAATGGATGAAGAACGTTGGAGGCCAAAACCCACATATGGTTGTAGCGCCAAAGGAATGAAATCATGAAATGTTCATTCTATTTCGAAGTGTTTTATTTTGATTTTCTTCCTACAGCTTTGACAAAGAAAACTGTATCATAAAGAAACCAAAAGTACATACTCGCTTTTGTTTTTCGTTCCAAAAGCTAGTTATGTAAATAAAGTAAATGACTATCTCGCAGAGCAATGGTGACCCAGTGCCACTGGGCCAGTGGTAATAGACGCGACTTACAAGTTGTACGCCGTGTGTTCGAACCCAGGCAGGTTATTTACTTTGTGTTAATTATTTCATCACCACTGCTCTCAAAACGGTGAAAGGAAACATCGTGAGGAAACCGGCATGTACTAGAACCAAAAATTCGAAGACATGTGACATCCACCAACCCGTACTGGGCCCGCGTAGAGGGTTATGGCCTATTCCCCTTTTACAGAGAGGAGGCCTGTGTCCTAGCAGTGGGAACATTAAAAGGATGATGATGATGATGTTGACTAACTCAATATGAGCTGTAACGTGATTGTACTTACGTCGTATTATTATAACTAGTATCTTGATACGGTTCTGTGGCAGTGTCTTGAAAGTCTTGCTGAAACCCGAAGCTATCGTAACCATAACTCACATCAGGAATAGTTTTTTCAGGTTCTGTAATTTAAAAAGTACCTTTAATAGGAATGTTAAGTTTTTTTTTTCAGCCGTAGATTTAGGACTAATCGGATTAAAAAGAGAAACGTTGGTATTTGGTAACCAAGCCAAATCGATGTGGCGGTTGTGTACCTACCTGTGTATAATAACATTTGCTTGGTACACAACCCGCCACGATCGATGGTGATGGTCGCTAGTGGTGTCAAATCCTCACGTCGACACATAATATATATTTGACAGCCAATTCAAAGCTAGCTATGTCATTTTTTTTTGTGTAGAGACGAACTTTTGTCATCGCTAAAGTCACTTTGTGTACTGTACTAAGTAAACTGCCGAATATCTCCTAAGACATAGAACCTAGCTTCATAAATTAAAAAGTATAATGAAATCTATTTTATTATGCAAACTTAAACTCTTTTAAATACTGGACTTCTTTCAGACGGCTTCATTAAGCTAGCCTTTTCCGTTTAGGAGTAAATTGGTGCTATGTCACTGGAACTTTTTTGGAACCTAAAAGGAGGCGGTTCTCAATTCGGCTGTATTTTTTTTTTCATGTATGTTCGGGCATAACTCCCTCATATATAAACGTTGTTCGCAAGAAGTATATTCCGAAATGTTCATTTAAATTTGGTAAAAATGTGATGAAGATCTTCGGAGATATATAACGGAACTCTTCAATAAATGACGGCAAATCTCTTGTGATCACTGCAATCGCATGTTTGTTTATTGTTTAAACCATTTCATAACATACCATCACGCCAGTGCGCTCTAAACGAGTACGCAGATGTGTACAGTTCACCCTGTTACACTCATATTCCACCGGTTATATTCAATTTACATGTTATTCGGGTAATCTATTCTGGCATCCCTGTGGATATTTTAGGTACCTACCTTACTATAGAACTTGTCCATTATTTACCACAAAAAAGTGAAAAATAAATAACTTGTTTTACAAAAAAAAATAACCAACTTCCCAATAAAAACTTTACAAAGTGAAAAATAACTTAAATTTCTTTCTTTTTAGTGTTTTATTGGAAAGTCGGTTGTTATTTTAGAATGCCTATATCACTGAGTATCGAACTCTGACACTTAAGCTGAGACCAAAATTGTGTTATGGGTACCAAGGCTCTCTCGATGAATAACATTTTCGGAGATGTCTCATTTTGGGCTACCACTATGTACACTATACAGATAAATAGATATAGACGAATTTAATAAAAATAATAACAAATTATAATCATTTGAAAAGTTTTTAAGTAAGATAACCCTATTTTTACAGCCGTTTTAAGAAGTGACGTCTTTGAGCCATTCTATGCTTTGACTTTGAATTGGATGTGTTTCAGAGTTTTTAGTGATTGTTTTTGTTTTACGGGTACGACCCAGTTTACTAATACGGAAATTGATTGATTGCTTCTCTGTTGACCTCGGCTTCGTGTTGTTTTTTTTATCCGATACACGTCAATCAAATGTAATTGTCAGAATGACATTTTTCGCATACTGCTGATCTGATCCAATCAATCTGCCTAGCCTTTTTCCCAACTATATTGGGGTCGGCTTTCAGTCTTACCGGATTCAGCTGAGTACCAGTGATTTTACATGGAGCGACTGCCTATCTGACCTCCACAACCCAGTAACTGGGTAACACGGTACCCCTTGGAAATACTGGTGTCAGATCTGAAGCTTCTGAATACTCGTAACGACTGTCAAAGAACTTCAAATGACAGCCGGGACCAACGGCTTAACGTGCTTTCCGAGGCACGGAGGAAACTCGGTATGTTGTAATGGTCACCCATCCTCGGACCGACTTCGTCAAG
Source organism: Orthosia gothica (assembly GCA_949775005.1). NCBI lineage: Eukaryota > Metazoa > Arthropoda > Insecta > Lepidoptera > Noctuidae > Orthosia > Orthosia gothica. The sequence goes on along the minus strand of OX459038.1, from coordinate 25,107,918 downwards.
TGAATAAAAAACAATGTTTACTTTGACAAAAGACAATTTATTTTACTAAAAAAACAAAGAGGTCATGTTTCGGCGGCAACTCTTAACACCGCGATTCAGCGGAGAGTGCTAAAAGTACAACGCCATCTATCGATACACCGGGAACTAAAATAACCAAAATATCGTATAAACTATCCTAATAACGTAGGATTGTACATCAAGCGTTGCTTAACCTTGAAGATCGACCCGTGCGGCTGTTATTATTTAGATGATCTGATCCACCATGACCAAGTTAATTTGAATGTACATTGAAACGAAGTGAAATTAAAGAAATGAAACAATAAAAACGGTTACTATAATATATAGCGATATATGGATATAGTGTACATAGTGCTAGCCCAGGCTCCATACATTTCTTGAGCATCTCCAAAATGCAAACATGTTTAATGCAAATGCCATTTTTTATTGAAAGCTCAGCTCACCGGGTACGTAAGGCACGTGCGTAAGCGTGGAGGCGGAAGGCGCGCGCCTGGGGCGCGTGAAGCTGCCGTACGACGTCATAGATGACGTCAACGGCGTGGGGGGCTGCGGCAGGCGGCGGCCGCGGGAGCCACGCGTGGAGCCCGACTCACTGCCCGGCGGCACCGGCAGCGCGCGGCCCCGCTTGGGCGTCGACGACGGCGTGGCTGAAAGGAAGCACGATGATTCAAGCGACGGCAGCGTTAGGCCCCTTAAGTTAGAGAGACAGCAGCTATTGACGTCTGAGGAGTTGTTATGCCAGATCACTCAGAAGGAAAGGGTGCTGTCGCAAGTCTCGTTTAGTCTCCCTTCTAAAAGATTGTCCACTGACTGTGATCTTTGGATCTTGTGATAATTTTCCCTGGAAAGCTATAACCTATACATTGGTAAGTCGATAAGTTAATGCCCCAAAGTTTTCATCGAGGTGTTTGGATGATATAAAAAAGTCGACGACGGCGTCGCTGCAAAAGAAGCACGCTGATTCAAGCGACGGCAGCGTTAGGCTCTTGAGCTAGCGAGCCAGCAGCTTCTGGCGTCTGACTAATTTACCTCTTATTGCTTGTAATACTTTATACCTTTACGTAGGTAAGTGTGTGTATTAGGTGAATCATTAATAAATGTTTGTTTGTAAACATTGTAAAACACTTGTTTTAAAGAGATACTGTGTTGTTACTTGTCCGTTCTTCTCCTTAACTATCTAACTTTGCGAATGGACTGTAGTTTTTTTATGCTTAGTGGTCTAATTGAAATAAAGGATTTGACTTTGACTATTTCTAATTCAATGATACCGCCGTCCGGCCTTTTATTTATTTATCTAATAAACTTTATGCACATATATAAGGCGGACTTAATGCCGTAGGCATATTCTGCCAGTCCACCTTTTTTGCTTGATTAAACCTATTGCGTCAAAATACTCGAATTTTCTATCAATTCTAAATCCTCAGGATGTGCTCAGAGACGAGAAAAAGTAATCTATCGGGCTAACTAAAACCATAATGCGATCTGCAACTAAAGAACTTGTGTAGTTCGCCACATACCCCGGTCAAAGGCAACGTTTGGCTTTTTAGGTTTCCGTACCCGAAGGGTCCAAACGGGGCCCTATTGCTGTCTTTCACGTCTGTCTGTCCGTTGTCTGTCACACAGGTTTTACAGCCAAACGATTGGAGCTACAATCTTTAAATGTGCACAGTATCTTGTTGACCCAAAGGCATACGAATTTTATTTCTTTTATTTTAATGTTTTTAAAGGGTTGTTTATACAGCTAAATAAGGGAGCGAAAAAAATTTGCGTACCCCATCGAGATTAGCACGTTTATCATCGTTGTTTTGAACTCGATGAGTAAATATATTTTTGATATTAAAAACATTGGATAACAAATGCAGGAGAAGTCACCAAAGTCAGGTTATTTTTTAAATTGGCTAGGCTGTAGAATATTGTAACTTCGCGTTGACCTAACTTGAAATTTGGTGATATTGTTTATTATTACATAAATTTCACAAAAAAAACATTTTATTGATAAATCTGATTTTTTCCTTGAAATTCCTATTTTTTTTTATACACAAAGTACTTGAGTGGGGGCTTGTGACGTCACTTTGACAGTATAAAGTGTAGCACACCGTGACGTAACGTTACGTGACGTTATATCAACGCACAGTTATAGTTGTCATTTTTTTGTTTACGTGGTAATAGAAAAATACGTTTCCAATATTTTAGGTTATCTATCTCACGGACTAAATAGATATTTTTTTGTCAAATACCCAATCCCAGCGTTCTTATCGGCGATTTTCTGCTTATTACGAGTATCACAACATTCATAATATATAAATTGCATTTTTATTAAGCTCTCTCCATGATAATATTTTTTTGTTGCTTAAGCTAAACATGTTTTTATACACAAAGAGTCATAAAGCGGTTTACCTGGAAGACTAGCGGCAGACCTTCGCGGCCGCGGCCTGTACGGCGCCATCTCATTGTAGTCGGAATACCTTGACGATGGCACCAACTGAAATAATAAAACATCTGTGAATATCTATTTGAGCGTGTACGTTGCAAAACAAAACATCCAAAATAATTTAAACATAGGCTTATATAGGGGTAGAGAGTAGCGAAGCAAACTTGCCACGTGATCGGTTAATTTCGGAAGCGGTCGTGTGTACGAGACAAAAAATGCCGTGTATCATGTATGGCAAAAACGAGTAGAGCAAGGCAAAAATAACTGTGAACACCGACTGTCATAGACTCCACTCTCTCTTACCCGCCCTTTGACCTGCGTTCGTCTTGTACTCCTATAGGGAGAGTCAAACGTCAGATTGAGGTGACAGCGCCAAGTGCACAGTTATTTTTACCGAATACTCGTAGTAAGTAAACGTTCAGACAACCGTACTTTTACTATTTGAGTCTATGTATTCAGTGGTGAATATGCAAATGGAAACGTATACCAAATAACAGTAATATAGCTTACACATCAGAATAACACATAGTATTATATAACCTGGACTTATAGTCTGAAATCTTCAACCTGCGTGAAGGAAGCGTGATGATTAATGCTCGTGCCTCCTCTGTATGAGAAGAGGGTTTTGCCCTACAGTGGGACAGTAAAATACTGGTATTATATAATTTAAAAATATATTGGGGTAATCGGGCAAGTACTACAGCAGCTAGTTACAATAAATATTTAAAAATTAGTCTTCTGGATATCTTAATGAATATTCAAAGTTAAAGGCAAATTAAGTTTAAGGCAGTTACCTAATAACGTACAACATAATTAGGTACTCTACAGAATCACCCTAAGATCCCTGGGCTACGGATCTTATATGAATAATTTTTCAACAGCTTCTGCCTGTTTTTCAGTAGGCTTCGCTGTCGTGATAGTCGGCAATTATCCCAAGGCAATATACTCCCGGGGTAAAAAGTCCTATCGAGACCTGAATTCTATCAATCCAGGACAAGTCTCATCGCAATCCATTCAGCTGTTAAGACATGGAATGGTTAAAATCAAACAGGATGACAGACATCAGGCAGAGCCACTTTGTCAGTTATAATATCAAATAAGGATTAACGTATCTTGGTCACCACTCGGTGACTTCCTTTTTCCACCTGGAACATAAGCCAGCCACCGAGTGGTGACCACAGGCAGAAGGAATATTGGCCGTCTGGCAGCGAAATGGCCAGTCGGCATTGTTGCCATCACGGGTAGAACCTGGATAAGGTGGCACAGGAGTGTGGGGATTGGCACAAGAAAAGGGAGGCTTATACCCAACAGTGGGTGAAGTCAGGCTGCGGACGATGAGCATCATCGTCATCATGTCAGCCAAAAGACGTCCACTGCTGGACATAGGCCTCTCCCAAACGTCGCCACATTGATCGGTCCTGTGCGTCTCGCATCCACCGGACGCCCACAGCCTTGGCCAGGTCGTCGCTCCACCTAGTGGGAGGCCTTCCAACGCAATGGCTGCCGGTACTTTTCAGCCCCAACGCCCATCCGTTCCGTGAGCAATATGCCCTGCCCACTGCCTCTTAAGTTTGGCAATTCTTCGGGCTATGTCGGTAACCTTTGTTCTCTTGCGGATGTCTTCATTTCTGTTTTGATCACGCAAGGAAACGCCGAGCATAGATCTCTCTATTGCCGTTTTGGTGACTTTAAGCTTTCTGATAGGGCTCATTGTATGCGGATGGTGATAATGATGAACTTACCGGTTTAGGCGGCACTTGCGGCAACTGAACAACTGAAGACCTTCTCTTATTGATAACATTCTCGTACTCCGTCGGCGTGAGTCCATGGCCGTCGTCGTAGAAGTACTGACCGCCGCCACCGCTGTCCCACTGCCGGGAGTCGTCGCCGACGTACGACGTCTGGTAGGGGTACGACGACGAGTCGTAGAACTCCTCGTAACTGGGCTGCTGAGATAAATGCGAATGGTCCCTGGAAAATAGAAAACTTGGGGTTCAGACCTCCACATATCTTAATCTTGGGAGCTCATGGCTAAATAATGTCAGCCGCACGGATCATCGTCGAGGTTAAGCAACGCTAGCTGGATTGATTTTTGAAGAATTTTACTGTACAGGGCTTCTTTTTATGATGTAGGGGAGGGCTAAGAAGAGATTTTTGGAAATTCAATCTTTTTTTTCTATTGGTAAAATATCATTGGGTTGATCACATGACTTTTCGATAGAACTTGCAATCCCATACATTATTATATTTTTTCCAATCGCTGCCGCTGTCACGACGCATTCGTTGATAGAATGACTTGTCTAAAGCCACAGCCCACTCAGAAGGAAATTAAAGGGTGGTATGTATCAACCGGCTTAGTGAGTGTCTTTACTCACGCTCAATCGCGTTAACGTAAATATCAATTTGTATTGAAACTGAATAAGCACCGTCTGATGACAGTAAGGAGAAACCTTTTTGTACACAATATGACATAAGAGAAAGATTACAATATAACTATTTTCTTAATGTTCCTCGGCAAACGTCGTCGGATTTCTATCAGTTGCCTGTTGCACTTGGCGCAGACCGGACGCTCTACATCAACTTGGAAGTATATAGATTTATAGTATTTTAACATAATGTAATTTATTAAAAGAATGGAAGGAAAACTGCTAAAGCTGCTATTTTTACAGCTCAAATCAAAACAAAACAACAATAAAGTACTTAGTACTGAATTAAAATTTGTATACACGATAAACCTAATAATTGATGGACATGGAAGCATTCGTTTGTATTCGGAAATGCGATGATTGCCGAAGAACATGAAGAAAATAGTTGTACTGTACGTTACCAATCACGATCGAGTGCGTAAAAAACTTGGAATAAGCACACTGAAGACATGACGGATCCAATTCATCTCGCTTCTCAATAATTGTCCACTGACTACGGTCGTAATTTTTAACCATTTACATTGAAGGGCCTGAGATACCCCAAAGGTTTCATTCAAGGCTTTCGAATATTGTATTAGAGTTGATAAGAACGTACCTCGTGTGCGTGATACTGGTGCTGTAGTTCTCGAACCCAAACATAGGCATGTTGTCATCGTACAGCGTGTTTTGACGCTCCAGACTCGGCCGACGCTGCTCCTCTGTAAACAACACATTTTTTTTAATGTATGTGAACTTTCTGGACATATCAATTGTTAAAAAGCCTTGCATCAATAACTGCCATATTATGTATCTAAATGCCTAGTTAACAATTTTGCCCTTATAGCAATTAGATTGAAATGTGGACGATAGGGTTCTTTGACAAGTATACCTATCGAGATATATAAGTATGTGAGGGTAAAACTTAGTGCAGTAAATTCGAAATAGTACATTACTGCAGCGGCCAGCAAAAGAGGCATTGATGGACGAATGTGTAAATGTGGGCTGAGGTGAAGCACAGACACACTTACGTAAGTCTATCAATACCTAGTTGTGACCAAGGCTTGTATAGTACTTTTCCCAAATAATGCTCGGAAATTAAAAATAAGTAGTACAAACTCATTTTGTCAAATACAATTACTTTTCGAAATCAATGACGAACAACGAACAACAATATTTTGCCCGCGTTAAAGTGTTAATTTGTTTTTTTCCAATAAACAGCTTTTTAATTTGCAAGCCAGATCGAAATTTAAATAAAACCTTTGATAAGTTACCTCCTTGGTTGCCATGTTTCGGAGTAAAAGATCGTTCCATTTTTAATTATTACACGACAGATTTGAGTTTACTATGTAATTTACTTGGCTGCTAAACTACGACAGATAATATGGATTTTCATACAACTTTTGCCGGCCGCTGCTCGCATGTATTTGGACCGTGAAAGCAATTTCGATTTATCTCGAAGAAGGTTGTCGAAATAATGCTCAAATTTCCAAGCATGTTTGAGAAAACGTGTTAAACCATTCCGGAGGTTACGAAATACGTAACCAAACTCTCTCTTCCTAACTACAACCACTAAAATCTGGTTCGGGAAAATTATGACGAAAGCATTAAATAATCCGAATTCCCTAGATCTATCCGTCTTGATAAGGTCTTGATAAAGGTATTCATGAGCAAGCGTACTGTTGCTACTGTAGGTACGTGTAGTATCTATAATATTTTTTATTTGACTTTCCTATTTTAAGTATTATTATTACTTTCTTAAAGAGTTTAGTTGAATCAAAATTTATGTAGGTTTATGTCAGTTGTTTTTGACAAATACTTACTTTTCTTTGTTACTTTATTTTTAACCCCCGAGGGAAAAAGAGGGGTGTTATAAGTTTGACTTGTGTATTTGTGTGTTTGTGTATTTATGTATATGTGTGTATCTGTCTGTGGCATCATGGTTCCTAAACGGATGAACCGATATTGATTTTGTTTTTATGTTTGAAAGGTGTTTAGCTACGTTTGATGAGAATCGGTTCAGCCAGGCTGTTTTCACAAGATATCGCGTCATAATTACGTGTTCAATATATTGTCGATCGAAGCGTGTCTATTACTAGATAAATTAAGTAGCATGAAAAAAATATGTGTCGGGGGCTTTCTAAATTTTTTAATTTTGCTTATCCAGTGGTCTTAACTCATTGAGTAAAGTCACCTTGGCCCTACTGATGCAATATTTGTGAGACTATTAACTAGTTATTTTGTGATGTCTTTGCTTACCTCCAGACTGCCAGTCAGCCGCGGTCCTCCATGATATCGCTGACTCCACACTCACTTGTGCGTGCAGCTGCGACCAGGTGTCTATCCTGAAATTAAAAGACGAGAACTTCAGAATGGAATACAGAAGAGTTAGAAGTTACAATCTATACTGATATTGAAATTTTTTGACTTGACCTTTTTGCACTTTGCTTATTTTATAAGATCAGCTGGCCCTTGTAGCAGAAAAACATTCCAGAGTTTCAGTATTATAAAGCAAACCACAGTTGGCCATAGAAAAGCAATAGGGTTGTAAGCTTGCTTTAGGCTGATTTTCTACTATATTGGAAATGTGCTGGAATCAACAAATTTGCATCTCATGTCTCTTGGTGGAGCACGTACCTTGCTTTAGTGAAAACACAATACATGGAAGCTTCTCTTGTGTTGTTACTTATTCCTTTTTCTTTTTTATAGTATGCGTCGTGCCTGGCGCAAATAAACTCTTTTTAACCGACTTTCCAAAAAGGAGGAGGTTCTATGTTCGACATATGTTTGTTTGTTTTATTTTTTCGTTTTGTTCGTCAATTGTGGACCGATTTAAAAAATAATTTCTTTGTTTGAACGAATATGTTCCCAAATTGGCCCCTTTTAAATTTCGTGGAGATCTGATGAAGTACTTCGGAGATATACAACATAACTCTTCAATAAATGCCAGCGAAACTCTCGGGATTGATGCAATAGCATAACTGTTTATTGCTTATACTATTTCATATTTCACCGGTTATGTTCAAGTTTCATGATATTCGGGTAATCTATTCTGGCATTACAGGTACCTTACTATATAATTTGCTTAATTATGTACCATAACTATAAAGTGAAAGATAAAATATGATTTTACAAAAAAAATACAACCGACTTCCAAATAAAAACACTACAAAGTGAAAAATAACTTCTTTTTCGGCAGTAGATGTCAAAAAACGGAAAACAAGAACACGAAAATGAAGTTATTTTTCACTTTGTAGTGTTTTATTTGGAAGTCAGTTATACTTTTTGTTAAAAAAAATCTTCTTTTCTCTTATTTTTTTTTAAATTTTTTCCTGGTCAAAAGCTGTAGATAACTTTTGTGTGATGATCTGGTCAAAGCTGCAGGAATCTGTTGGAGATGCACAGGACCGATCGAGGTGATGCCACTTGAGGGAGGCCTATATCCAGCAATGGACGTCTTTCGGCTGTAATAATCATGATGATATTCACCTGTTGGTCCGCGGCTGACTGTTATAATACAGCGGGTCGGTGTCCCCGTGTATATGGTACTCGTCCCTCTCGTACGAATTCTCACGAGATACCTCCAAGGATCTCTGGAAATAGAAAGTAGGGAAATGGTTAGAATCGAGGGAGTACTCTACTGATATAATAATAAATAATAATTGCTATACTAATAAAAATATGTTCAAGAAGATGGAAATAGTTTCACAACTGTTAAGCTGTTTCTGATTCGAATCAGTATATCAATTGCAATATCTAATTTTCTTCTTAGCGACATCCATGTTGGCGCGACGCAATTTAAATTACGTCAGTAAATGATATCGCTTACTATGTTTGTTTCGTTTTAGCATGGCAATAGCTGTTATTTCCCCTTCCAATATACAATAAACTATACTTTTCAAAGTAAAAAAATGTTTGGGATCTCGATAGATGACGATTCAAAACGGCTGTATGTCATTATTTTGGTTTTGGAAATAAGAATTTCTATAAATGTCGGTAGATTGATGACTGGAACAGCCCATATAAAATGGATTGGCTATATGTGCCATGTGAACGTTATTGCAATTTTACTTAGTGAAAATCACTTATTGGTGTGATATAAATCGAATTGCGTCAAGCCTTTAGGAAGGCCGTTATAAAGCAGATTAGATATTGCTATTGAAATGCATTAGAGCAATTTCACAGCTGCACTGGAGGATGTCTTCAAGGTTCTGGACTGGAGAGGGCTAGGCATTAACGTCAATGGCGAATAAATCACTCACCTTCGGTTTGCCGATGATATAGTGGTCATGGCTGAGATCATGGAGGACCTCAGTACAATGTTTGATGACCTCAGTAGAGCTTCCGAAAGAATGGGTCTTAGGATGCACATAGATAATGGGCCTCATCAGAAAGCTTACAGTTACGCAAAGGGCAATGGAGAGGGCTATGCTCGGAGTATCCTTGCGTGATAGAATCAGTGATGTAGAGATCAGCAAGAGAACCAGGGTTATCGACACAGACCGAAGAATTTCCAAACTTAAGTGGCAGTGGGCAGGGCACATTGGTCGCAGAACGGATGGCCGATGGGGCAGAAAGGTTTTGGAGTGGCGACCGCAAACCGGAGGACGTGGCGTTGGAAGGCCTCCCACCAGGTGTACCTATGACCTAGTGAAGGTTGTGGGGATCCGCTGGATGCGAGATGCACGGGATCGATCAAAGTGGCGACGCTTGGGGGAGGCCTATGTCCTGCAGTGGAAATCTTTTGGTTGATATGATGATGATGATAAGAGCAATTTATAGCACCATAATTCTATACTCTGAACTCTGTAGCATCTTATTACTCTGCTCAAGAATACAAGACAGAACAGAAAATACTTAAATAAGGTTTTCTTCCGTTGTATTTTTTTGGAATAAATTTCCTTAACGTGGCTCGTAGTAGGTTAGATTCGAGAGAAAATGTAATATGACGTAACTTTTTTGCGTTACATCCCCTTCCCATACCTTTCTCTTTCTGTCAATGTATCATTCCATGACCCGGAATTTACGGTCACCACGCGCTGTCTCCTTCTTTCTCTAGTGCGGAACTTCTTTCCTGACGGGTATCCCTTGATCTCATACTTTTTTATGTTCTATCATCTGTATTGTTGTCGTTGCTTTCAGGCAATTAAATCAGTAGCACCTTAAAGCCGTTGCAATAAGGGCTGTTTTATGGTTAAAGAGATTACCTGTGGTGTGTGCATCTGGTGCGCATGGCTCCTGAACTGTGATGCGCTGCAGTTGGCATGTTGCCCCACTGGGTAGTTGAGGTCCGACGTATAGTCCGAGTCCTCTGAGTAACCCGCTGAAATAGATTTTTATTTTATTTGCATTACAACGGTCGGTCAACAATTACAACAATAAAAAGTAACAAGTTATATCCACGTTAAAATAAGTATAAATTCGAAGTGTAAACGTAAAAGTTAACAACAATAGGGTAGTTTACTATAGTTTAATATTAGTTTTTAGTCCGTCAGGTAGAATAATAAAAAATATTGGGCATGCATTTTTTTCTTTTGACACGTAAACATAAATTGACGACTATATAATGCGTTGAAATATCGTGTGACGTCACGCCGCTAGTACACTTTATACTGCCTTAGTGACGTCACATACGGGGGTATCGTGCGGGGCTTGTGCACTTTGATGCGCTTCAACTTTGAATTTTTTTATTGATTTGGTAAAGTAAAAATACATGTCCAATATTATTTGATAATCTCACTGAAGGACTAAATAGAATTAACATTTTTCTACCCAGGAAACATCCCTATTTCATAATGTAACTTCAATAATATACTTCTGACATGCCAATCAAGCCTTCGACCATTCATCCACAAAAAGAGGGCTTAGTGCGAGTTTTCACTCACGCTGGATCGCGTTAACTTAAACGACAATTTGTATTGAAACTGGAAAAGCGCCATCTGGTAACAGTAAGGGGAAACCTCTTTTTTGTATACAAATTAACGTAAGAGATCATTTACATTATCACGACTGAGTACGTTAAAAAACTCACCATAAATACAGATCATTTGTTGAATTATATTCCAATAGATCAAATGCAATGCGAGGTATCGGAGACTTAGCACGCCCAACCGCTTGCAACTTCTATAACCGCATCATGCCTCCGTGTGATGCGGTTAGAGTAGAAACTTATACCTAGGTATTGGAGTTCTATCATTTGTGTTCGGACTATTTAGTCCAAACACAAATGACCTTAACCCTAACAAGTCTAGTCCTAGTATTAACCTTAAAAACCGGCCAAGTGCGAGTCGGACTCGCGCACGAAGGGTTCCGTACTTGGTAAATTGCGGTTTACGATTTATGACGTATTAAAAAAAACTACTTGCTAGATCTCGTTCAAACCAATTTTCGCTGGTAGTTTACATAGTAATGTACATCATATATTTTTTTTAGTTTTATCATTCTCTTATTTTAGAAGTTACAGGGGGGGGGACACACATTTTACCACTTTGGCAGAGTCTCTCGCGCAAACTATTCAGTTTAGAAAAAAATGATATAAGAAACCTCAATATCATTTTTTAAGACCTATCCATAGATACCCCACACGTATGGGTCTGATGAAAAAAAATATTTTTAGTTTTAGTTTCAAGTATGGGAACCCCCAAAATTTATTGTTTTATTTTTATTTTTGTGTGAAAATCTTAATGCGGTTCACAGAATACATCTACTTACCAAGTTTCAACAGCATAGTTCTTATAGTTTCGGAATAAAGTGGCTGTGACATACGGACGGACAGACAGACAGACAGACAGACAGACAGACAGACAGACAGACAGACAGACAGACAGACATGACGAATCTATAAGGGTTCCGTTTTTTGCCATTTGGCTACGGAACCCTAAAAAGGTGCAAATAAAGCAACCAATTAATTTGAATTTGAATTGATGCCACTGCATATTGATGCCTCCATAATTATATGTCTAGCTTTTCTAAGTGCAACAGCTGCCTCGTTGGTCCAGGGGTCCACCTTTTATAGCAGAACTTTTATGTCATAATATTATTATGCTTAACATCCGATAGCATATAGCATAAACAACATTTTGCAGAAAATCGTTTGGCATACACTCTTTTATCATACATTCAAAACTCATAATTTTGTAAGCCAGAGACATCTTTAGGCATAAACTTCATATTCATAGTCATTAAAAGGCAGAACCATCATATCGCAGAAAGTTCACAGTCAGAATCGTCTTTTGGCATACATTTCATATCCATATTAATTGAAATACTCATCTATCACATTACAGAAAATTCATATTTATAGTAATTTTGTACCATAATAAAATATTGTTTTTTATTGTGTGTTAATTCGTTGTATGAATCATGCAAACAAGCATACACCATCCATGCAGTAAGCATGCAAACAAGCATACACCCTGCATGCAGCAAGCATGCAGTATTCAAACAAGCATTCACCATGGATGCAGCAACCATGCAGCATGAAACATGCAAAGAAGCATACACTATGCATGCAGCAAGCGTTCACATGCAAGCAAAAATGCAAGTGAGCATGCCGCAGGCATGGTTTCTGTGACGGGTCCGGCGGGTTCCGGCGGTCCCACGCAAGCTTATCGTCGCAGATGGTTTTAACGCTCACCACCGCAGCTTCGGCGGCTGGCCGGTGAAGCCGGCCAGCCTCAGCCACGGCGGCGACAATTATTAAACCACCTGCTCCGCAGCTCGCAGACCGCCTTGCCCCTTCGCGCCTACGCGGCCTAAATTACACTTTAGGGGTAGGGAAGACAAGACTCTGGGAGTCGGTTTTGCAGCGATTCGTTTCTGTCACTAACTTTTGTAACTCAACATATTGACTTTTTAAGACAGTATTTCAATTTTAATTTAAGGTTAAAAATGCTATTTTATAGAAATGCCTTATAAAATTATTCTAAATGTATTTCTGCCATCAAAAAGACCACCAAGCGGCACTTTTGAATGTCAGAATTTAAATTTACATGGAATAAAAGTTGATTCTACCGTGCATTCGGAAAGTAGCTTGTTATGGAGAAGAATGCACAAGAAACTCCATACTTTTTAAATTTACATGGGATAAAATTTGATTCTACCGTGCATTCGGAAAGTAGCTTGTTATGGAGAAGAATGCACAAGAAACTCCATACTTACTCTTTTAAAAAAATTGATTCTACCATCTTAAAAGTAAGCCATTGTAATTTCGGACATACAAACATTCGGCTAAACAATAATTATATTAAATAAATTTTATGCCTGAAGAATAATTATTTAAAGAAGATTATGCCAAGTGTGTTATGCCAAATAAATTTCGGAGAATCAAGATTCTGCAGGATAGCGGGAACCTTTAGTCAAGTCATAAGCGCTACCGCTGAGCATAAGGTCCTGGGTCCGATTTCCGGGTCGGGTAGTGTTACAACACACACACACACCTTATGGGTTTTACAACTAGAATTTCTCACTAGCAGCCCGGAGTCTAGATTTATGCCCGGTTGATGGAATTTATTATTATTAACTGGCTAAATATAGGTTTGCTATTGGTGTCCCTCTGCTTAACCCAACGGAAAATACAGGCGTGATGTTAAATTAAATTATTCATCTGAAAATATTTTTTAAAACAAGCTTTGTTCGTATTCTTCTCAGAAAATCCTTTCATTTGATACCCCTATCATGGCAATGCACAAAACATAACTGATGCGCCATCTTGGGCCATCCGCCATATTGGATTTAGAATGACGTCACTTAGCTTACCATGCATTGTCATCCAAACTAAACGTGTATGCAAAATTCATCTTAATCGGTAGAGGATAACTGCGTCAAAATTCAGTTTTAAAATCTATCCCGAACACAATTACATACATACATTGCAGGTTAAATAAAAGCTTGTAAAAAATAAGCAAAACCTATTATTACCATAAAGATTTCTGAAAGGGTTATCGAACTGCGAAATGTTCTCTGTCACCTGCTAAAATAAACGTATATAGAAATCTCTTGGTAGAAATGTAAATTCCTACATAATATGTATGAACGGACCTATTAAACTATGTGTAAGTAGGTACGGCTTCTAGAACGATTAACTAAATCGGCTTTACGTGCATTATATTCTGATCATAATATACATATCTATAAATTAATCTTCCTGGTAAGCTACAGCTGCATACTCAATTTATTTACGAGTATATGTATATTTTGTCATAATCCCCTTGCATGTTATTTATTACAGTTATGCTGTCAATCTCATAAGATGACTAAAATTAAAACGGTTTTCACCCGACTGAGGGATGGTAATGTTTTTCGAGCGTTTGTATGTATGTCCATTTCTATAGCACGCTTTACAGTCATAAAATGGTTGACTGATGATGACATATGGAGGTTCGAGGATTCGTCTTAATTGTGGGAGTGACATAAGCTGTATTTTTTTTTTATGGCAGCCTCCATAAAAAAGTTAATAAACTATTTTTTTTTTCGTTATCATAACAGTATGGATATAAAATGAAAGCTACTAAATAGGCCATTCCAAATATATATATATCACAACACTTTTATGTTACGATTTGGGCACAAATTTGAGATAAGCGTAACTTTGATAGCAAAAATAAATAATCTTTTACCAATAACCTATAAAACTAAAAAGTCGGAAATAAAACCGCTAAAAACTAAGTTACTGAAATGATAAAAACAAGTACTAGGAATAATTTATATATTAAATATTATAAGGTGCAGCAGGCGGGGACAAACAAAAAATATTGAAAAACCTACCAAAAGTTCCATTGTCACCGCTGGCAGCACCTTATAATTTTGACGTCAAATGAACAACGCCATCTATCTGAATTGTGTGTGTTGTGATATTTTACATCTTGAACAATTTAAATTCATATATCTTTTAAAAGAGTGAACCGATTGCGATGAAACAAAACTAAGTAATATTTCAAGTTACGCACAATTTTTATATATAAAAGTTACCTACATTGGTTTCGTACATTTTACGTGATGCGTGCACAACTAAACAGACAAACAGATTCAAATTCCAAAAATGCTGGAAATGGGTTCAGTTGGTTAACCTTTAACACCCGGGCATTCTTTTTGAAAAGTCGTTTTTGCACAACGAATATATTTCATATTCGTTGTGCAACAAGTAAAATTTTAAAATTTAAAAACCCCCGACATATTTATCTTGCGAAAACACCCCGACTCAAACAGTAAAACACCCATAACTTTTAAACGGCTCAATTGATTTTATTCAAACATAGCTAAGAACACTCGCGACAAAATCACCTTTCAATCAAAAAAAACTTAATCAAAATCGGTTTATCCGTTTAGGCGCTATGATGCCACAGACAGACACACAGATACACAGCAACACACGTCAAACTTATAACACCCCTCTTTTTCCGGCGAGGGTTAAAAACGACTTTTCTACAGATTTATTATAGGTATAGATGATGATGTTGATGAGTTACTTCATCAGCCTTGATCTTTCCTTAGATCCTTCTGTGACCTACCAACACGGACTGGGCCCGAGTGGACCAAGTGGTAGGTTACGACCTAATGCCTCACACAGAGAGGCCTGTGACTCAACAGTTGGATCATTGCAAGGTTGATTATTTGCAATGAATAATGTACTTCATTTTCTAGGCCCCTCTGACTCACCAAGCCGAATGGAAGATTTCAAACCAGTTGAAATCATCCGTTCAAGATGATTACGTTAGGATGATTATAACTACGAGTACTTACAGTGAGCAATGTACTGCATCTGCCTGCGGGCCTGCTCGGCTCTCTCTGCGTCCAGCGAGCCGTTGAGCAGGTCCAGTTTGCGCTGCAGGTCCGCACCACCTGTGCCTTCTGCGTCTGGAAGAAAGATAGAAGGAACTTTATTACATAAGCCTTATACTATTATAATGGCTAAATATTGTATAGGGCAAGGAGACAATCCAATCGCGGGTTACATCTCCAATACTCTCTGTTAGTTGAATTGTTTGCAGCTATCATCTCAATGATGATCAAATGATCAAAAATGCAATGTCCCAGTTGCATAAGATATGGAGAGACCGTAACATCACGCGAAAAACTAAAACCTTGCTAGTTCGCTAGTTTTCTCCATATTCAGTTATGGAGCTAAGACCTGGACACTGAAAAAGGCTGACAGAGTCCGAATAGACGCCTTTCAAATATGGAGCTGGAGAAAGATGCTACAGATTCCATGGACCGCCTTTCGCACCAACGTGTCTATTCTGAGAGAGCTTAATGTCAAAACTAGACTTTCCACTATTTGCCTTCGTAGGGTGCTGGAATTCTTCGGACATATTGCTCGTAAAGAGGGTCACAATCTTGAACAGCTGATGGTGACAGGCAAGGTAGATGGCAAACGTCCCAGAGGACGCAGTCCCACGAGATGGTCGGACCAAATACGATCTTCTCTGAACATCAACTTCCACAATGCCCTTCATGAAGCTAAGGATCGCTGCAGATGGAGGGAAATCGTACGGGAGAAACTGATGCAGCGGGGGAGTCACGACCCTCAGTAATGAGGAAAACGACGCGAGGAGGAAGATCATCTCAAAAACGTGCAAAATAGTTGCATCACATATATACTTATAAGTTACATTTTGAATATCCTAATAATATTTCTCAGAATAGCTGATTTCCAAAAAAAACGAAAAATTTTACTAACGGTATATTATACCGATTGGAATAGAATAGAATACAAGTTTATCTCTCTCAAAAAGGTACATTTCGTTAAATAATATCTAGGTTACAGCAGATTCAAACCTTCGTGAGAGCTGGAGTCTATACTGGGTTCGAGACCTGTATGACAGATCTCCAGGCTCACACCCTTAAAGATTACAACACTATGGTGCACTTACGTACTACAACAATGTGAAAGAATCAAATTGGTAGGAAGAGATAATTAAACAAAAACAAAAGGAGATGTGCCATGTGTGTCTTTGGAGAGTGTTGTGTCCGTGAGTGCAATATAAGCCCTCACCCCAGCGCCCGTGAACACCAGGCGTGAGCACCTACTTGCCCGAGAGTGTGTGTGTGTGTCTGTGTGTGACAAGGTGAAACGCGCTCCGAAAAGGAAGGTAAACTATTAAGCTGTGTTTAACCACCCTCGTTTACAAAACCCTAATCACTCCACAACCCATGATAACACCATCAGCACATGACTATAGTCAACATAAAATTGCCAGAACAGAAACTAGTCTGCCCATAACATGCCATAATGCAGGCAGTTACCGTTACAAGGAAGGCTTTAAAATAATTTGAACCTCAATTAATCCTATCTCCCTCCCAGAGATAAGTGGTACTCGCATCCCTCCATCATACTAATTGAAAATACTAGCTTTTAACATCGTACTTAGGATACACCCTTGCATACAATAAATGGTGTTAACGACCTTCTAGAAGACGTCTCGACGCGCTTTGATTTATATCAAACCGACAAGCGATAATTACAAGTACCTACGTTCACATGGACGCAATGCGATAAAATTCGATTGATTTGCGCTTATTATTATATATATATATAGGGTTCCGTACCCGAAGGGTCCAAACGGAACCCTATTTCTGTATCTCACGTGTCCGTCTGTCTGTCCGTGATCTGTCACAAAATTTTGTTCCGAAGAATTTTTTAACTTCCCCTTGACCTATGAATTTGTGGTTATAATGTTTATTGTTGGTATATTTTACTGGCAAATAGGTACCAATATATTATGCATTTGGTATGGAACCCGAAACGTACACAGTCCGACGCTTTTGGCTAGTTTTTTTTTTTTTTGAAAATACTTTATAGCCAAATTCATTTTCTCGTGGCAATACTAGTCATCAACCCACCGACATATATAGAGATTCTTATTTTCAAAAACAAAAAACAATTAATTAAAATTAATCGTCGCTCAGAACGACTATTTATTAATTATAACTTCATGCAATTTGCAAATATATAGGCGGACATGCCTGAGACCTTCTCTACCAGTCATTGCATAAAAAATATAAATAATTATTTAAGTATAATAATTACACTCTTAACGGATCTCAAAGTCCTTGAAAAGCGACCTCCGCTGCTATAATACTGAGCGTATTAAAGACGCAATTGAGCGGAATAAGGGCTCCAAGGTCTTTGCAAGAGATCTGTCTATTGGGCAAAGCCAGCTCACGAAACTGAAGACCGACAATGGCAGGATCATATCCGCCAAACCGGAGCTTCTGAGGGAGATCGAGAAATTCTATGGGCAGTTGTACACGTCAACCAGTAAACCAGTCGCGAATCTAGTAAAAGACCCTAGAGCTAGATTGACCCGTCACTATACCGAAGACATACCGGACGTCAGCCTGTACGAGATTAGGATGGCTCTTAAACAGCTTAAGAACAACAAGGCACCGGGTGATGACGGCATTACGGCCGAACTCCTGAAGGCGGGTGGAAAACCAATACTTAAGGCCCTTCAGAAGCTGTTTGGTGCAGTCATACTCGAGGGGAAAACGCCACAGGCATGGTGCAGGGGTGTGGTGGTACTCTTTTTCAAGAAGGGTGACAATGCCCTGTTGAAGAACTATAGGCCCATCTCACTTCTTAGCCATGTCTACAAGCTGTTTTCAAGAGTCATCACGAATCGTCTCGCGCGCAGGTTTGACGATTTCCAGCCTCCCGAACAAGCCGGATTCCGAAAAGGCTTTAGCACCGTAGACCACATACATACGCTGCGGCAGGTTATACAGAAGACCGAAGAGTATAACCTGCCTCTCTGTTTAGCGTTTGTGGACTACGAGAAAGCCTTCGATTCAATCGAGACTTGGGCTGTACTGCAGTCTCTCCAACGGTGCCAAATCGACTACCGGTACATCGAGGTGTTGAAGTGTTTGTACAAAAACGCCACCATGTCAGTCCGACTTCAGGATCAGGCCTCGGAACCTATCTTTCTGCAGCGAGGTGTGAGACAGGGAGACGTCATTTCTCCGAAACTGTTCACCGCTGCACTGGAGGATGTCTTCAAGGTTCTGGACTGGAGAGGGCTAGGCATCAACGTCAATGGCGAGTACATCACTCACCTTCGGTTTGCCGACGATATAGTGGTCATGGCTGAGACCATGGAGGACCTCAGTATAATGCTCGATGACCTCAGTAGAGCTTCCAAAAGAGTGGGTCTTAAAATGAACATGGACAAAACCAAGGTTATGTTGAATGCCCATGTAACACCCACTCCTATCAAGGTTGGAGACTCTATACTCGAAGTTGTGGAAGATTATGTCTACCTGGGACAAACGATCCAGTTGGGTAGGGCCAACTTCGAGAAAGAGGTCAACCGTCGAATCCGACTCGGCTGGGCAGCGTTCGGGAAATTGCGCGGTGTCTTCTCGTCCAACTTACCACAGTGTCTCAAGACGAAGGTCTATGATCAGTGTGTGTTGCCAGTGATGACCTATGGCTCTGAGACGTGGTCGCTCACAATGGGCCTCATCAGAAAGCTTACAGTCACGCAAAGGGCAATGGAGAGGGCTATGCTCGGAGTATCCTTGCGTGATCGAATCAGAAATGTAGAGATCCGCAAGAGGACCAGGGTTACCGACATAGCCCGAAGAATTGCCAAACTTAAGTGGCAGTGGGCAGGGCACATTGCTCGCAGAACGGATGGCCGATGGGGCAGAAAAGTTCTGGAGTGGTGACCGCGAACCGGATGACGATGCGTTGGAAGGCCTCCCACCAGGTGGACCGATGACCTGGTGAAGGTTGCGGGGATTCGCTGGATGCGGGACGCACGGGACCGGTCAGTGTGGCAACGCTTGGGGGAGGCCTATGTCCAGCAGTGGACGTCTTTCGGCTGATATGATGATGATGATGAATTACACTCTTTGCGCTGTAGCATGGTGCGGGTGACAGTTTCAGTAACATTTTTTACGCATATACGTATATACATTTTTTGTAGTTTAACGTCATACAGGCAACTATGGTATATGGTATAACTATGGTATGACATTAAACTACAAAAAATGCGTATACGTATATGCGTAAAAAATGTTATTGAATTTGTCACCCGCACCATGCTACAGCGCAAAGAGTGTAAGTGTAGTAATTTATATATAGTTTAAATAAACATATATATAGTAAATATATCGATATCCTAAACCTTTTTCACTTTAAAATGTATTTTATCGTATATTGGAATATAGTTCATCATATAAAGGGCAATGACCGCTATTGCCATGCTGAAACGAAACAACCATATTCATTCTTGTAGAATATTTTATTTTCTGTTCGAAACGGAAATTAAGTTGAGATTATGATGATAGGCAAGCCTCTATTTATTATCAACTAGCTTCTACCCGCGGCTTCACCCACGGTTAAAGTATTTTATTATCCCAAGGTAACATTATACCGGGATAAAAGTATCAGAATTATGTATCCTCAGCATTGATGTATTAAAAAGAGGCAGATACGTTACGCGCTAACATCGCTATCAGAAAACCTGGGCTCGGCGCACGACTACATGCACCGAAACTCACACATCTGTGTTCAGTGTCATCACCAGTCCCAAACCTACAGTTACCGATAGACAAGGACAGAGATAGGAGACGGCGCTGTAGTGCAAGCGAAATCGCGCTAGCCACCGAATGTTGGCCGAATGTTTACTATTATGAATGAAATGACATTGCAATATGTGCGTATCGTGTCTCTCACGCATGTTTGTAATATCTTTCTCGCTCTCACATATATGGCGAAGCAAACATTAAATATTATTGTAATTTTCAACAAATTAACCTTTTTAACTGTACTTACGATTGGTAAGTGATCCCGTGTGACTTATTTTTCTTCCTGGTATTATTTAAACACTGTTTAGCTACACAAGAAGTCATTTTGATGCGTATTTATTGCAAAAAAACATAAAAACACTGAAATTAATGAGCTGTGTGATCAACAATATGCCATGCGCGTCAACTGAGTACCCGCTACGGGCATTCACTTAGATTATTAGAACCAAGCGCTGTGAGCAGTCCCGTATCTTCCTCTTTTTAATACATCAATGATCCTAAGACATTAAGTTCGCCTTTTAATAAAACAATCTAATGGGCAAAATTACCTCACCAAACTGTGAAGTATGTAGGGTGATTGAGGATACCTAAATAAATAAAATAAATAAATAAAGTTTATTATCAAAAAAGCCAAATACTATTTTTCCATCTCAATTAAACATAAAAACGTCATGTTATGATGTACAGCACTATACATTATTTGAGACAGAGTGAATGTCTGTGTCTGTGCTAGCATAAACTATGTTACAGACACAGGCGCCTTCCTCTTACAGTTCATTTACAATTTGCTGCACCTTGTAGTAGTTTTGGTAAGCATAAACTTAGTTTAATATAAGTACCTACATAACACTTATTAAAATTTATGTATGCAAGGAATATGAGTATGTGTGGGTGTGTGTGTGTATGTGTGTATGTGTGAGTGTGTGTGTGTGTTTGGAATATTACACAGTTTAAAATAATATACAATAAAGGAGCACTTTAAATCTATTTTTAGATGTGTTCGTAAGATTTTTTTGCAAGAGTTGTTACCTATAACGTGTTGATGGAATGTAACCGGAACATACAAGAAAGACATGCTTTGTTTAGTGGGGGATTTGATGTGAGGGTATGCAATAGCATCCTAGCATCTCCTTTGTCGGAGGAGGCTAGGATGTTGTGTCGCAGTCGAAAGAGGGACTAAACATGAGTGGGTTTGTCTGCTGAATATGTTACGACATGTCTAGCGGACATGCCCACTTAAGTTTAATATTTATATAGATTAGTAGTAGTGTAATAGATTAATTGATGAAGATTAATTGTTCATTACCCATTGTTTAGTTTTAAGTTGCTATGTTTCCATTTAATGGGGGTGACATTATCACTCAGTGATAAAACCCCTTATAACAACTAAATAGAAGTCTAAATAAATAAATAAATCTAGGTTATGAACTATCAACACGCAAAATGTCATTCAAATCCATTTTAGCCGTTTTTGCGTGATTGAAAAACCATACTTTCACATTTATATTATTAGTTGGATAACTATAATAATAAAATTCGAAATGAAACCTAAAAACTGTATAAAAAAATATAATTAACTACGTAAAAAGACGGCAGGCAGCATTCCCTTAACATACTGTTCGGGCGACCCAATTTGTTAGATTAAATTCATTTCCCCTGCGACCCTAGTCTTAAGATGTCATTAGCGACCTATGTTACGTAGTTGCTAATTGATAAATTAATGTGTATAGGTTGCTCGTAGACATAGTTTGCTTTTAGATTTATAAGAATTCTTATTTCAGGCCTATTTTCTCAAAAGTCTGATAACTTTTAACTGAAGAATAAAAATGGCAGTTTGATAGCTATTGTATAGAAAATATGTCAAACGGCCATTCTTATTCCTCAGTTAAAAGTTATCAGACTATTGAACGTCTTCGTCATTGTCTGTTCTTATTTTGAAAGTTTTAGTATCGCTTTATGGACTACTCGGATAAAAGTCAGTTGACATCAGGTCATTGTCTCCGTAACAGACTGTTCAACAACTAGTAGGTACATAATTACATTTGACAACTTTAAAACAGTGTTCGATATATCAAATAAACTTGATAGCATAAGACCAAAATAGTTTGCGAGTCAATAAGCCCGAAGTAATCAAGCCAACGAACCAAATCTTTCAATCGCCATGACCCCAGGTCATTGCACTCTAAACCAGTCTAGTAAACTTGGCATCAGCGGCCGTCGGTCCAAAACATAATTTACATGAAATTTCCCGAATCCTAGAACAAACAACGTTGGGAAAAGATGGAAAAGATTACTGGGAATATTAAATCGAATTTAGTTCCAAACCGCAACCGAGCAGGCTGAATTGCCAGCCATATTTCCTGGTAAGGCAGAAAATAACTAACTTCTTGAGTTCGAGATATATGGAAATTCTTCGTTTTATGACTTGCACGGAGGTTAACTCAAAGTCCATTCGCATAAATATAAACTTTAAACCATAATCCCATCAAAAGTTAGAGCAATCACGAGAGTTTTCGCTCGTAAAATTAATAATATTTTCGTCGCACATATTTTTATCGGAACAAGGCCGGAATTTGCATAACGGGCATGAACAAGCAATCACTTGGTCCGATTGACGTGTGCAGTAACCCCGGCGAAGCACTTAAACGATTTATGGGGAATTGCGGCTTAATTGTGGACTTCAATAGGTAATCGGTGCAATCAACGGCTTCGGAGAAGGTCTTATGACGCATTTTTTACTAGAGTTGCTGCAATTTAGTTGTTTGGATGAAGATGACAGACCTATGTTAAGTTTTCTTGGAAAATGTAATTAGTACAATCGACATTAAGGTTGCACTAGTCGACAGCACGAACTATTTTGTGATGGGGTTAAAATGAACGCTATCTCATCCGACAACACGTGCG
The DNA here is from genome assembly GCA_949775005.1 of Orthosia gothica. Lineage (NCBI taxonomy): Eukaryota > Metazoa > Arthropoda > Insecta > Lepidoptera > Noctuidae > Orthosia > Orthosia gothica. The sequence continues at coordinate 25,084,629 of OX459038.1, read as the reverse complement.
AAAGAGATAGATGCTGTGATGAGCAGTAAGAAGCCAGTTGGCGTACGAATACACACTTTTTTTTAAATTTGTAGCGAAACGCATGATCATTTAGGATGAAATCGAGCGCGCGAAGTTTTATAAACAGACCTTTGGGAATATGGATATCATGAAAAAACGACTAAATGTATCTGTTCAAAATAAAATTACTACTTCTTTAAATACTTTCATTGTGCGCACAGCTAAGGAGTGGAATTCCCTTCCGGAGTCTTTGTTCCCTGATGGCTACAACCTTGGGGTCTTTAAGTCAAGAGTGAATAGGTTTCTTCTAGGCAAGCGTGCTTTACCGTAGGCCACATCATCGCTCGCTTACCATCAGGCGAGGTAGTGGTCAAATGCGAGCCTATAGATAATAAAAAAAAGAAAGAAAAATTGCATTCTTGAACTATCCCTTCATGGTGACTGTTTTGCAATTTTCCTTTTTCTTATGGTATTTACATGCGCCCAAAAATGCGTTAAAATAAGTGTTGAAATATGGAACTTTCAACGCTCTTTACTTTAAAAAAAAAATTATTTAACTTTTTGTTTCCATACAGGGCATAATTATGAGATAATTTGATATATTTTTTTTTATTTTGAACGTACACCGTCAAACAGTGGAGTAATCACCAGACTTCGTTTGTATAAGAATGATTGACTAGGGTAACCTTAATGGAGCGTCCGCATCTGACTTTTTAAAATGGCATTGAATCATTACGCCGTGAATACGCTACGCTAGCGCAGTCTACGCATGATTTTTTTCAATCAACGTCGCGTTAGCGCAACGTATTGTTACGTTCCAAGAACGCCTTTCAATAGTCACGCAGGATGAATACACAAGGGAATATGGATATTGAATGGTCAGAATTTTATACGTCATTTTATTTTAGTGCTTACTATCAAGCTATAAAGTTGACATTGCTACAGCTGATAACGGATACAATAGGACACCATATAGAAAAGGACAGGACGTATTTTAAGGACCCATTTACCTTCTCATAACACGCATTTTGTATGGTGCCAATGCGTGTTTTGCCACAGTATTTTGATGAAACGTAATATGTTTTACGCAGAACATTAAAATGTAATGTAGAGTCATTTAACTAAAGCTACTTTGTAACATGTGTTGTGCGTGTGCTGAATACTTCGTTAAGGTATTTCTTGCCTGGCCCGCATGCCATTATTAAGCGACGAAAAAAAAGGAGTTTTTTTTTTTTTAACAATTACTCTCTGCACTTACAGTGTCACCCAAAAAGGTACAGAAAGTCCACAATTACATTAATTAGACATCACAGACAAATATAATTGAAAAAAATAAACAAACAATTACTTAAGTAAAACATTCAAATCCATAAATAATTAAAAATATATTCAATTTTGAAATAGCCATTCAATACTAACATTAACCTTAGAAACGGAATATTTACCATGTTTATTCGTGATCATGGTGCTTGCAACAGCACCGAAATATCGGAAACTCGCAACAAACAGCAAACATGGTAAATATCCCATTTCTAAGGTTAATGTTAGTGTTAGTGACCAGTTTTAAACAAACTTATATCCATTCAATAATCAAATAATATCTAATAATAATATAAGTTCAATAATAATCATCGTTCATTCATTTGACAATAATCATTTCAATATTATAATCGATCAACTTATTATTTATGTGCTAAAATAATTATTGCACTTAATGAAAAATAAACGTGTATTCGATATTCCACAATATGTCCACATCCGGATGCTGAGCAGTCAGTAGTATTGAGCAATGATACCGCCTGACTCTACACCACCACGCATAACTCTTTATAGAGTGGTACGATTTCAAAAAGTCTCTTGTTTACTGGAAAGGATATACCTGAAAGTTGGTCCCGTTTAAATTTGAAAAATAAGAGCAACCCTTAAAGATAGAAAAAAAGGATTTATTAAAAAAAAAACCACTGAAATTCCAATTGTAGACCGATTCTGTTGAAGTTAAGTAAACTGGTAAAGCGAAATAAAAAACCTTTTTAACTAAAAATGCTATACAAAAAGTTTTTGTTGACTGTATTCACTATATTGTAACACAATACATTTTTTAAGACAAAGTATTAACAATTAATAACTCCAGAAACGGAGCAGCAGAGATGGCTAGTTATATATAAGCACAAAATTGTAATTAAGCACAATCATTTTTCAAACTCAATTGCACGCCAGCTGTAAGTCATAGTAAAACGTCAGAATATTAAATTTTCTCCACGTTCTAACGTCATAAATAATTAATTAAATAAAAGTTCTGTTCCTTTAAAACAACCTAACGTTAAGTGGAAACCTATTTCTTTTTAATTAGCTTCTAAAAAGGGACCTAAATAGAAACGGTACTTAGTACAATTTAGAACAGTAATTAGTACAATTTAGAATACGCTGCATTCTAAATTATTTACAACAGAAACAAGGGTCAAGCTACTTTGACATTTTACCTTTGAACAACATTTCAGTTTCGTACATATTTAGTGAGACCCATTGAGAGAGAAAGGTATTACTTTCAAGAAGGAATATAATACGTAAAATAAGGCATAAAAAATCGGGGGTGCTCTTACCGACGGATGCCTATTGATTGAATTTCTCATTTGCACTGTCACATCCATCTTCGTCCTTCAAACTGTAGGTCGCGAGTCAGGCGGGCCCCGAAGTCTTGCTAGTGGGGTCACGGTCCCAAGCCAGGTAACAGTAAAAAGTTTGTGTTATACAAAGTTCTTAAAAAGAAGACTGTGCCTGTTCATTCTTTTAACATATTTTCTAATATTTTTTTATATATTTGACACTACTTGTGAGTGATTAGAAACATATTCAACTTAGCCGTACCTATAGATTCAAAAATGTATCATAATAGGGCAGTGCGCCCGGTCACGACTCTGTGAAGGTCCTAGGGTCGTAGGTCCAGTTACTTAAAAAGGGGTCGCGTATTCAAAATGATTGAAAAACACTGATCTACACTATTCAATCCACCTAGCGTTTTTCCAACTTAGTTGGGGTTGACTTCCATTCAAACCGGTTGCAGCTGAGTGTCAGTATTTTACATGAAGCGACAGCCAATCGGACCTCCTCAACCCAGTATTTGGGTAACAGGATACTGCTTGGCAACGAAGCTGGTGTCAGATTGACTGACGTCTCACTATAAATGACCCAGTGTCTAAGACCTCGTCTATTTTACTTAAGGTCGTGGCCTCAAATCCGGAGAAGAACTAATGTGAGATTTTCAATACATATGTATTTTCGAAGTTTATGTAGACATTGCTGACAAAGGTGAAGGAAAACATTGTGAGGAAACCTACTAGACTTAAATAGTTAGTATTTTTACGTTTGCGCGCCATTGGTGTAATTACTGCAAGCTGGTTTTGTTTATGGAGCATGGATGTAGGAATGCATGCTACCATGTTATATGTAAAGAACTGCTCAAGAGAGTGCTGAAGAGAGGTGGCTTTTCAAATGACCAGCAATAGTTATATACCTACTGTTCATTTAAATGTATTTTGTGGCTTCGAATTGCCGCGACCGTTATACGACTGTTAAACCCGCAATGGTTTGTGTTGGTAATTTAATACATTCGGAAAATGTTTGTAAAAAAGTCTTTGTTAATAAAAGCTAAAAAAAAGTACTACGGCGTTGCTGCCGAGAAATCCATCGATCTAAGAAACATTTCCCGTATTTGTAAGTAACGTTCGCATTCGCTTCCGAGTCACAAACTGTCAAAAACATCTCTAACTTACGTATATTTTGACAAGTTTTTAACATTGATTGTCACCGACATGATGTTGCAAGTTGATTACGTACAAGAATTGGCCTTCTCGTGCTTCTAGAAATTATCTTTATAAACAAATAAACAAACAATTTACTCCTTTATACTATTAGTTATGACGACGAAGTACTTTAACCGTTATTTGAGGCAACCAACTAAAAAGATCGTTTAACTTCTTAATGCAAGTACTGCAAGTAGGTATCTCAAAATTACATAGCCTAACATAGGATTTCAATAATTATACATAAAAACACGTTCAAAAATCTCAAGGGCCGGTTATTAGTCGACTCGTATAATAAGATATGAAAATCATAGAAACTCTTAAATTACATTGTCCTTTACAAAATAGCCTTTTTGAAGTTAAGTGAAGAAAGGAGACCATTTTTATGTAACAATGTTATCTTAAACGCAGAGTGAGTGTTTTATTTGTTCGTAAACGGCTTCAAAAGGGACAGTTATGTCCTATCTAGCATCGAACGAGATATTATATTTTAGGGTTTGGTCTCTCTTTTTGCGAACGAAGGAGTTGATATGCCTTTAAACTAGAAGAACAAAAAATTAAGAACATAATTTCCAATAGGTAATATTTTCCGTTCATCAGGTATGCCATAAAAAACGAAAACCTTAAGTCAAGCTTGCACTTGAACAGAAAATCCAAAAGGTTAATTTTTCCGTTCATCAGCTATGCCATAATCTTACGTCAAGCTTGCTACAATACATAGACAAATATGCTTAAGATCATCTGTTTCAATAAAAACTTCTCGTGTGTTTTTAAATAAAACGTAATCGTGTATTTTGTAAAAGACACAACAGTTTTGAGTATGGCGTGACCAGGACAGCAACCATAAAGTATGCTTTTTGTACAAGAGTGTTCAGACACGCCTAAGACAAACAATAAGCAAGTGCATACCACAAACAAATTAATAATGCAGCTGAAGTGTCAAACTTCTCCGGGTCCATTCTACGCCAGTAGCCGTGGATGGACGTCGAATCACCAAAAACCTATCTACTTGGCCATTTTCCAACTAGTTAGTGCCGGCTTCCAACCTGACCAGTTCTTCTTCTTCCTCACCACTGCCCGTTTCTCGGGGTCGGCTTCCATGGACACTCGTCATCCAAGTTGTCAGCGGTCTATCTCTCCCTCTCGCTCCAGTCTAACCAGTTAATAGTTTACATGAAACGACTGCTTGTCAGACCTTGGAGGTCTGAGAGGAGAGACGAGGTCTGAGTTGAGGCGAAACCCAGAAACTCAGTGTCTTTTTTTGTTTTTTTTCGTTTAAAGATACGTTGCCCCTAGGAATTTCTTCCTATATCGTGGGTGCGTTTACAAACATAAACTCACATACACAACACCCAGAGCCGGAAAAACTATTTGTAGGTCATGCAAATATTTGTTCCATGCGGTAATCGAACCCATGACACGCAGCGCAGCAGTCAATTGCTCAACTACTGCGACAACCGAGTCTTAGTAAAACGACAACCCTTTGGCAAGTTATTTTGCTAGATTTTCAGGCTTCTACACACGACGACCAAAGATCGATGACCTACAAATGAGAGCGTGGACTTAAACGCTTTGACTTGGTTGCCGAGTTACGAAGACTTGGTTTGTCAATACATAGTCACCCATTTACAGACCAATCTTGGCAAGCGTTATTATTATTCAGCCACAAACTATCAATGATTATAAAATACTATGTAATTCCTGTTACTCGCTCACAGTAAAACCACACCTTATCATATCGTGTACCGTAACATACAATGTTATATCGTTTTGCAATAAATGCGTCCGCCCATTGGTCGTAAAACACGAAGATATGCATGTGTATGGAAACAAAATGTCGGTAAATGGCGGAACACTTTGTGGCTCATATACACGTGTCAATTTGTAGATGTGGAACAATTTCGTCAGGTTTTGCGTGTAGAACAAAATGCGAGCTGCGTTTTGTTGATATTTTTAAATTAAGTACGTAAATGATTGCAACCCGTTTTTTTTATAATTATGAACGGATTGATTAAGTGTTTCTCAAAAACTTGTCAGCTTTAACTATGAAGAAATACCTACTGAGTTTTTTTGCGTTTGACCTAAGTTTCCAGCCCTTACACATATTATTTTTATGGTTGAAAATGTGAGACTTATAAATTCACAAAGCGATGCAGAACTCTCGAAACAAAAGGAAAAAGGAAGGGAAAGCGCAAATTAATAATAATATGTGCTATAAAGGAGGCTCTTGTTGGGCAGTTGGATCAAAGGCTTGATCTAGAAAGCGGGACTGCTGGACACGGCTTATTTCGTCTCTCAGAAACTCTGACCACCAGTGGCTTGAACCATGTCCCCTATGCCAGGGCGTAATGTATTTACATATTAATTTATAAATTAACTAGCTGACCCGGAAAACTTTGTTTTGCCATAAAAACACCATAACATTCATCTACCCGACCTACCCTACCCTACCTACCCTACACTATCTATCCTAACCTACCTACGCTACCCTACCCTACCCTACTTACCCTACCCTACCCTACCTACCCTACCCTACCCCACCTACCCTATCCTACCATACCTACCTACCCTACGCTACCCTAACTATTAAAGAATAGATAGTAGCCGATTCTCAGAACTACTGAATAAGCATTTAAAATTTCATAAAAATCGGTCAAGCCGATTTGGAGGAGTATGGTTACTAACATTGTGACACGAGAATTTTATAAATAAGATTTTAAAATGTAACAAATATGTGATAGATAACAGGTATCTATGTAGTTACAGTTGTTCGTAATATTTTTCTTGACTAAAGAATAAGAAATATTGGTTTTAATAATCTAATATTTCATGAAATCTATAGTTAGTTACAGATTAAATCAATCGGAAAAAAAAATGTAAACATGCTTATTTATATCATCCAATCAGATAGAACTAAAAGTTACCTTACGTGTAAAGATCCCCAGTGCCCCGCATTGTGATATTAATTCCTGCGTACTGTTTAATTTATGACGCTTATAAATAAAGGTGGTAAAGACACAACAGTTTTAGTTACAGAACAATCTGAAACAATCTCAGTAGCTTATTACATATCTATACAAAGATCAGTTACCTAACGCGTTGTTTAAACGTAAACTCGTGCAGTTAACGCGTTATCTGGTTTATTACTCAAACATCTAACTATATAGTTTAGTTAAGTAAACATGATACATACACACATATGTATGGCAAACAAGGCAACGTGACTTATGTATACCTGGTAACTTATATGCATGAATTAATAATGAGTCTTATTGATAATATTAAAAACTGGTATCAAACACTTTTGGCTTTGGTTAAGTACTTTAAAAGTTGGTAACAAAAATGATAAATGATTTAATTTCTGTAAGTTAGTTTGTTCAAAAGCTTTTACATGTCGATCATATTTTTAAAACTAGATGAGGTTGGCGTTTCCTATCTGACTACTCTGAGAAGAAAGGCCGAAACAAACTCAGAGGTCACAGTCTCTTTTAAAGTCTAGACAAAGTCTAGGTTAGATCATGTAAGGACCATGTAGACTGATGTCTGAAATGGTCTTTTGAGGAAATAACCAGCCAGATTGAGTGGACCTATCCAGTCACTGCACGCATTTGTCAATAACCGTGCAGCTGAACTCAGAGTTTTAGGAGCGCAACGATTCGATGAACAATACGGGTAGGACATTCGGGTAGGCCGCATAAATTACTCAATTTGCCAGACCATGATTAAAAACTAACTGAGAAAAATAAAAATAAAAAAACTTTTTACAAAAAAATACTACCGACTTCCAAATAAGAAAACTACAAAGTGAAAAATACCTTTATTTTTGGAAGTCAGTGACTTTGGTAGATATATTTTTTTTTGCGTTATGGACACATATATATATAGTCTTCACATTCACAATGTCTTGTAAATATTCTTGTCATTGCAAACAAAAAAAAAAACAAAATTCAGGATGCAAAAAAATAATAAAATTTATTAATTACTTAATTGGAGCAGCTCAATCCAAGCCTTTTTTTTGTCCTCAACGTAATCTATAAATATATAAAACGCTTTCTGGCACAACTTACGTTTAATGAATGATTTGAATTTATTAAGGCTTAGATATTGTGTCTTGACGACAGACTTTGTGATAGACAGATAAAAATACACGTCGAACTTATAACACCCCTCTTTCACTGTCAGGGGTAAAAAACGAAGATGATGACCGGAAAAAGTTACAAATATTACACGCTCAAAATATAGCATTTGGCGCTGCCGTCGTAAAGTCACTCTGCCGTTTGACACCAGCTACAAACATACGAGGCGAACGACTCGCGGCTAGACGGGATATTCGGCCCAAATTCTCGTAACTTTATACGAGAATTTGTGCAGAAACACAGCAATTGTAAGTTACAATAAAGCCAACTAAGTACATACTAAAATAGCCGCAGTAATTAAAAGCAAGGCGAAACTTAGACACTAATTAAAACGACTTATAAATAACTTCAAAGCTCTGTACGTAGCACTTACGTAGCTCTCGTAGCACCGTAGCACGCTACGCCGTAGACACATTATTACAACAGAATTTGTCGTAGCACACTGGCGGAGCTTGAAAGTATTATTAAACAAGGACGGTGGGTCATCGTGACAGCTCGGAAGATGCCCCCGTTTCGTCACAAACCAACCAGTGTTATTGACACAAAGACAACGAAAACACGACTCTATCCCAAGTGATTAAAACTCACTTTTGTTTGCACCTAGGTTAAGTTATACTGGTATACCGAAACGTGCGATTCCAAAGCGAGTCTTCTATTTTATTTAAAATGCGTGGAACCACTGAACTTTTATTCGAGCCTTAGTTTTAATGAGTTAGTTCGTGTAATCTGTTTTATCTGCGTCATTGTAGAGGAAATTTTCCAACGTATTTACTTGAATTGCTTAGTGACATTTTGCGATAAAATGAAAGTTGCTGAGGCGAATGAACTGACCTTTGGAAAGGGTTTTATATGCGAATGATTGATAACTGGTTATTCGATTAAGTAGGTATTTTTATTTATGTACCCATTTTAGTATTTTCGCTCTTTCTCTTACAGCCTTAAGTTATGGCGTTGTCTTTTTGTATTTTACTATCATGACATATCAAATCTCTTCTCAAGAAATATACCAGGCCCCTCAGAAAGTATTGCGAAAAAAAGTTTTTATATATGGGAGACTGGCCAGTTATAATTTTTTTCGAAAATATGATTATTTATAAGTAAAAATAAGTAAGTTCCAATTTCAAAATTTCCCTCCACATTTTTTGCGAGTTAATTCAAAGTATTGTGTCTCACTGAAATATGGATCTGCGCCGGGAACATTTTAGAGCTATGATTTTATACGATTTCAAGTGTCGCCTGAAACCGGATGAATCGTACGATAGACTTCAAATGGCATTCATGGATGAAGGCCCTTCCAAGGCAACCGTGTATCGTTGGTATAACGAATTCAAGCGCGGTCGACCAACTTTGGGGGATGACGAAAGAAGCGGTCGCCCTTTGACGGCTGTTACCGAAGAAAACGTGCTAGCAGTGAAAAATTTAATCCAAGACAATAGGCGAATTACATATCAGGAGATTCAACACATATTGAAGATTGGATCGGGAAGCGTTCACGAGATTCTACACAGCCATCTTCGCGTGAGGAGGATAGTATCACGCTGGGTGCCGCACAACCTCACCGATGCTCAGAAGCAGGCCCGGGTGGAATGGTGCCGTGATGTGCTTAACAAATTTGAAGCAGGCTCGTCTCGGCGTGTTTACGACATCGTTACAGGTGATGAGTCCTGGATTTATCAATACGACCCAGAAACCAAGCGCCAGTCGACTGTTTGGGTGTTTCAAAATGAGCCAACGCCTACCAAAGTGAAGCGATCTAGAAGCGGGGGTAAGATTTTGATCGCTAGCTTTTTTAATTTGACTGGCCACTTGGTATCAATTCCCTTACGGGATCAAAGAAGCATTAATGCCGAATGGTATACTACCAAATGTTTGCCAGAAGTTTTCTCTGTTATAAGCAACAAGCGACCAAACACAGGGCTCCGCGGGCTACTGCTCCACCACGACAATGCACCTGCGCACACCGCACTCAAAACGAGGGACTTCCTGGACAGCACGCCAGTCAAACTCCTGGGTCACCCTCCTTACAGCCCTGATCTAGCACCGTGTGACTTCTTTTTATTCCCAAAAATAAAAAATCAGCTCAAAGGGATACAATTTTCGTCGCCGGAAGATGCGCTGGCTGCGTTCGAGCAGGCTGTAAACGAGGTGTCTGCGGCGGACTGGAAAAAGTGTTTTGAAAACTGGTTTAGGCGCATGAATCTTTGTATAGAGGCTGGTGGAAAGTACATTGAAAAGATTTAATAAAAATATATGTACGTATAGAACAATTTTTTTTAGTTTCGCAAAACTTTCTGAGTGTCCCACGTATCTGTAATCGACCAAACAAAACCGCGACGGGTCACTAGTACAAACAAAAAACTGCTTTTTAGGGTTCCGTACCCAAAGGGTAAAAACGGGACCCTATTATTAATACTCACAGATGAATTTCTGTTGCCGCTGTAACAACAAATACTAAAAACAGAATAAAATAAATATTTAAGTGGGGCTCAACAACAAACGTGTTTTCTTTGCCGTTTTTTGCGATAATGGTACAGAACCCTTTATGCGCGAGTCCGACTCGCACTTGGCCAGTTTTTCTCATTCCAGTAATTGTTCCATAAAAGATTAACAAAATCTTTTTTCCTTTCAACCGTGCAATGATCATTCCGTACTTTTTATTTAAGCATAAAGGTTGCCACCAAATAAAAAATGTATAAAAAACATAATATTTCACAGCGGAACACTTTAAAATGGCCGCACTCGAGTCGTAATCCCGCACATTTCAAAACAGCCGGCAGTTTTATTATTGTGCCAACAACGAAACTTTTTTTAAACTTGAAAGGAAAAATAAAAAAAATATTCGGAGCGCAATTCGTATTCCGTAAACGGAGTATGTATGCATGAGTAGGTGTGCGACAGAGCCTAAGCTTGTGTTGAACTTAGTGTTGAATAACGGAAAACAATGGGTACAAAATAAACCGAATTCGGAAAAGAAAGTTATTAATCACTTTGTAGTGGTGTTTTGTTTTGGAAGTCGGTTTGATTTTTTGTTTTAAAAGTTTTTATTTTATATATTCGGTCAGTAAGAAAAATCTGCGAAAAAGTTGTTTTCACTACAAAATTATATGATTTGGTCAGCAGGATTTCTGAGCGGTGCCACTCATTAAGTATAATAATAATATTCGCCCTATTCCCAACGATTTAATCCAAGAGCTCGGGCATTTAGGGCATCTCGAGTTTAGACCCTACAGACATACGTATTTCTTTGGTACCTCTTGTTTTATCATTTTGCAACACCGACTTCCGAAACGAAAGTTTGTTTTTATACTTATTAGTGTTTGGCTTTGGAAGTCGGTCTATTTTATCGTGTTTTTTGTTTAATTTTATGTATATCTTTAAAAATCGATGCAGTTTCATACATCGAATCCATGCACCAATGTAACGGTTTATATCGCACCACGATTGTACCAAGTTCAACTTCTGTTACATATCTATTCTTGTGGCATGTTCGGTCGTTTCGAACACATGGGGAATGTAACTGTGAAAGTTTATTCGATATTCGCGACTAGAAAATTGCATGTTCGCATTGGAGTTTTCCAGTTTATTAAGTCAGGTCACTTGGTAGAGTGCTTTTCTTTGTATGAGTAATGCTTCAATATTTTTACGCTAAATAAAAAGGGCCTTTTAACTCGAAGATTGAATGGAATGTATCGGTTGGTAAATAAATGACTGATGAGTAAATGGTATGTCAAAATATCAGGACAACATTTTTTGTTTGTGTTTGATTTTATTTTTCATGGAAGGCTTCTTCAAGAATTTGCGTGATGAAGCACAACGCCCGGAGTAATTAAAGGAATGAGGAGAGGCCTTGGCCCTGGAGATTTAAAAAAAATGTCTCGATAAGGTAAATCTTAAGCGAAATAAAGGCTCCAAGGTGTTTAAAAGGGATATTGCTATTGGGCAGAGCCAGCTCACGAAACTGAAGACCGACAATGGCAGGATCGTATCCGCCAAACCAGAGCTTCTGAGGGAGATCGAGACACATTCTATGGGCAGTTGTACACATCAATCAGCAAGCCGTTGCGAGTCTAGCAAACGACCCAAGAGCTAGATTGACCAGACACTATTCCGAAGATATCCCGGACGTCAGCCTGTACGAGATTAGGATGATTCTGAAACAGCTTTAAAACAACAAGGCGCTGGGTGATGACGGAATCACGGCCGAACTGCTGAAGGCGGGTGGGAAACCGGTCCTTAAGACCCTTCAGAAGCTGTTTGATTCCGTCATACTTGAGGGCAAAACGAACTGGAAGGCATGGTGCAGGGGTGTGGTGTTACTCTTCTTCAAGAAGGGCGACATTGCCCGGCTGAAGAACTATAGGCCCATCTCACTTCTTAGCCATGTCTACAATTTGTTTTTAAGAATCATTATGAATCGTCCCGCGCGCAGGTTTGACGCTTTCCAGCCTCCCGAACAAGCTGGAAAAGGCTTTAGCACCGTAGACCACATACATTCGCTGCGGCAGGTTATACAGAAGACCGAAGAGTGTTATCTGCCTCTCTGTTTAGCGTTTGTGGACTACGAGAAAGCCTTCGATTCGATCGAGACTTCGATAGTACTGCAGTGTCTCCAACGGTGCCAGATCGACTACCGGTACATTGAGGTGTTGAAGTACTTGAACAAAAACGCCACCATGTCAGTACATCTTTAGGATCAGACCTCGAAACCAATCCTTCTCCAGCACGGCGTGAGACAGGGAGACGTCATTACTCCGAAACTGTAGCTGCTGCGCTGGAGGATGTCTTCAAGGTTTTGGACTGGAGGGGGCTCGGCATCAACGTTAATGGCGAGTACATCACTCGCCTTCGGTTTGCCGACGACATAGTGGTCATAGCTGAGACCATGGAGAGCCTCAGTACAATGCTCGATGACCTCAGTAGAGCTTCCGAAAGAGTGGGTCTTAAAATGAACATGTATAAATAAAACCAAGGTCATGGTGAATACCTATAAATAATACCCACTCCTATCAAGATTGGAGACTATACAATCGAAGTTGTAGACAATTATGACTACCTGGACAAACAGTCCAGTTGGGTAGGTCTAACTTCGAGAAAGAGGTCAACCGTCGAATCCGACTCGTCTGGGCGGCGTTCGGGAAGTTGCGTGGTATCTTCTTGTCCAAATTACCGCAGTGTCTCAAAACAAAGATCTATGACCAGTGTATGTTGCCAGTAATCACCTATGGTACAAAGACGTGGTCGCTTTCAATGGGCCTTATCAGAAAGCTTAAAGTCACCCAAAGGGTACTGGAGAGGGCTATGCTCGGAGTTTCCGGGCGTGGTCACGTCAGAAATGAGGATATCCGCAGGAAAACCAAAGTTACCGACATAGCACGAAGAATTGCCAAACTTAAGTGGCAGTGGGCAGGGCACATTGCTCGCAGAACGGATGGCCCATGGGGCCGAAATGTTTTGGAATGGTGACCGCGAATTGGAAGTCGATACGTTGGAAGGCCTCCCACTAGGTGGACCAATCACTTGGTTAAGGTTGCGGGCAGGCGCTGGATGCGAGACGCACAGGATTGGTCATTGTGGCGACGCCTGGGGGAGGCCTTTGTCCAGCAGTGGACGTCTTGCAGCTGGAATGATGATGATGATGAAGGTAAAACTTCTGTTATTTTTAAAGTCTTGCTTTTAATTTTAAATCTCTTATTAATCTCCCATCGAAAGCTTCAACAGAATAGAAGTTAAAGCAACACGCACTCAAGTATACATGAATAATTTTGTATCAGCCTTAATATTGCTTTTGATCTTAAAACATAAAGGACTTCAAAACACAATGAACTTTTAACTTATTTAGTACCATTGTTAGGCAGAACAGTTAATTTTGAAAACAATACATTGAAACAATAGTCAGGTTAACTACCTTGTTTTATATGCCTAGTTTAATTTAAATAATCAGAACTAGGAAAATTGCTTTCAATAATGAACGAGTAACGTTTTAACCACATGATATTATGACTGGCTCGTTGGTTTCTTATTGGTAAGTGCAACTCCTGAGCGAGAGGACCCGATTCGATTCCCAGGTCAGGCAAAATTGATGTTGAACTAAGTCCGCCATTTTAACTATTAGTTTAAATAAATAAATATTGGATTTTTCTAAAAATATCTGTTTAGTCCATCAGTTAGATAACCTAGATACGTATTTTTTCTTTTGCCAAGTAAACTAAAAATACGACGATACAGTGCGTTGAAATATCGTGTGACGTCACAGTGGGCTAAACTTTTATACTGACAAAGTGACGTCACAAGACCCCACCACTGAACATTGAGGCGCTTTATCTTTGTCAATTTTTAATTATTTGATAAAGCCGTGTCCAATATTATTTGATCATCTCACTGACGGACTAAATAGAACTATCATTTTTCGACCCAGGCAACATCCCTATTGTGAAAAAATCAAACTTCTTATTTTACTTCGTACTGAACTTAGGAATAGAAGTGCCATTTGAGTTCAAAACTACTTTTAGTAATCGCGAAATATACACGTTCTAGTAAAACAACTGTGAACCTCTAGATTGAACCGTTTAAATTGCACTTAGTCTCACAGTTAACTTTAAATACGAATTTATTTCCAGCTTAATACCGAAACCCAATGCGGCCAGAGCTAATTAACTCTAAAAACCTGTTAATATACTAAACCACAACGATAAAACGGGTAATAACTTACCTGGATATTGGAAATTTGGATATATTCAAACACTTTTATGCTATTCACTTTCAAAGCTATTAAAACTGTATTAGATTTTCAGAATTAGAAGTTTTACTACATTCTTCTAAATGAATTAAACTGGTAATCTGGATTAGTCGATTAACTTTATATCGAGACATTGATGTATGTCTGTCTGTGTGTCTTTTGCCAAATAAGGCGGTCTAATTAAATATTTGACTCTGTTCAGAAATTGATTTAATTATGTAACTTAAAAATGGCAATGGAGTTTTATTTCGCACTCCTAAACGTGTTGTTCCTAAAATTAAGTAACTTAGAACTCTCTCGAAACTTCCGAGATATTTCCCTAAAGCTTATCATAAAGCTCATATGATAAACATGCACTCAAACACGCAAATATCATTATAATATGCGAGAGATAGCAGGATAACGTCCTTATCACTGAGATTGGTTCTCTAAATAGCGCAACTCCTCCGAGAGAAACCGAATTAGGGCAAGAGTTTATTAACCAGAAAGATATGGTGGCTTCTGGCCATCGGTCCATTTATCAAGAGGTACTCACGTGATAACCGCCGAGCAATATACCACAGATAATGGGAAACAGTAGCGTGACAGTGAAAAATCTAACTGTTTTAATGCTCTCAGATATGTGGCACTTGATTCAGTATTGTTTTGCTTAGCGAAACCTTTTTGTGGCAGTCTTTAAACGAGTTAATAGATTCGACGACTTCTAAGAAACTGTATTTTACAAGCTTTTAATTTAACTTGCAATGTATGTATGTAAGTGTGTTCGGGTCTAATCTTGCAACTGAATTTTAAAGCAATTATCCTCCACCGATTAAGATGAAATTTTGCATACACGTTAAGTTTGGATGACAATGCATGGTTAGTTAAGTGATGTCATTCTAAATCCAATATGGCGGACTAATTATTTTTTGTGCACTGCCATGATATGGCTATCAAATGTAAGGGTTTGCTGAGAAGAAAACGAAAAAGGCTTGTTATAAAAAAGATTTTTAATTAAATATTTTTTTGACGTGACATAAACATCATTTATTTCAATTATTAATTTCAATACAATCAATTTGCCAAGGTTTTTGTCACTTATGTCGGGGCCGGCTTCCAGTCCAACCTGAGAGCTGAATATTTGTATTTTACATGGAGCGACAACCTATCTGACCTCCATACACCAGTAACTATATAACAGGATATCTCTTAGCAAATCTGGTCTCAGATTACCTGGCTTTGGACTACCTGTAACCACTGTTAAAAATCGATAAATGATTGTTGGAAGTAAGTTGGGTACTTTCTGAGGAGCGAACGGGTCTTCTAATTATGGTCACCCATCCGCAGACCGACCCCGGCAAGCGTTGCTTAGCTTTGAAATCGACCGGTGCCACGAGCTACCAATCCTATCCCTATTCATTTCAATTTATCAGAATAAATAAAACCAGACAACCAAAAAGTTCACCATAACACCCGTGTCCAAAAACACAGACACAAACCTCGGAATTGGTTACAGCTAAAGTACTACCGAATATACTGTTCTTGAATACTTTATCAGTGACATACGTCGTACGCTAGAGAACATACGAACCGAATCGGCTGTGCCTACCAAGTTTCGATACTGTTTGCACTTTACTGTGTACCTACGTTGAAATACGGTCGAGTAAGCCAGTGCTGTGTACTAAACTTGTATATATTCACTAGGCTTTATATCTAAGGATTAGGCATAGACTGGGACATAAGAGATATACCTAATACTTTGATGAATAAATTCAAGAAAATTATGGGTGCCGTTTTACTGAGGCTCTTGGTAGCTAGACGGAAAATGCGCCCGTAGAGGCAGCTAGTTATATCACAAACTTAGTAAAGCTAGCTAGCATCTGGGTTAAATACAAGTATAGTTACCACGGAGCACCTCATTTTATCTGGTACATCGTTTACCGAGCCAATTTTGATCTTTCATCTTTGAGCTTCAAAAAGGGCTTTGTTTGTTACTTATTATTTGATTTCAAAACACTCTCAAAATGGTGACAAAAAACATCGTGAGAAAACCAGCATGCCATAGCAACAAAAATTCGAATACATGTGACATCCACCAAACCGCATTAGGCCCACGTAGTGGATTATGGCCCATTCCCTTTCACAGAGAGGAGGCCTGTGTCCCAGCAGTGGGATTATTGAAAAGGCTGATGATGATGATAATAATAATAAGAAGTCTTTATTCAAACTTAAAATTGGTAAACTATAATAATGATGATGATGATTTGATTTCACATTTCACCAAGTGCAACCCCATGTCGTGTCCAGGCTATCTCTCTCCATTCTGGGTTGCCTGGAAGAGATCGCAGAACGCGATAAGGCCGCCTGTTGTATTTTTGTTTTTATTTTAAAGTTTCCGTATGTTCTATTGATTTATCTTGGTGTACAGTAAAGTATATATAAATAAATAAATAATAAAGGAGTTAGTCCAGATTTTTTTAGTCAATAAGATAATTTCACTGCTAAATATCGGATAAGAGAACAATATGCATTATGCATATGCAGAAATTTACGAGAGAATAAAGAAACCGCGAAGCACAATATGCATTTATAAACAACCGGACAATATTCTCTCGTTAAAATGCATACATGAGGCATTTCCATCCGTTTCCTCTTTCAAGCTTATCGGTATTCCGATATTTTAACACAATGACAACTGTCGATTCCTTTGAGAGCTGTAAAACGTGCCATAATGAAGATTACGATATGATAAACTGCCTGCATTCAGATATAGGCTCACTTCCTATGTTTGGTGTTTTTTTTTCTGTATATATTTTTGTATGTTTGATATTTTCCTAAAATAAAACCTTGTAGTTTGAATAACTGCATATCTCTTAAACGTTGGAAAATTATTTGGATGGTAAGAAATAAAGGATATGAGATAGAATGGACAAGATGGCTATTTTACGTGGAAGTAATGCTAAATTCATACATTATTTTTTATTATCGATAAGCTCGCGTTTGACCACTACCTTGCCTGATGGTAAGCGATGATGTGGCCTACGGTGAAGCACGCTTGCCTAGAAGTAACCTATTCACTCTTGACTTAAAGACCCCAACGTTGTAGCTATCAGGGAACAAAGACTCCGGAAGGGAATTCCACTCCTTAGCTGTACGCATAATGAAAGTATTAGCAAAACGCTTTGGGCGTATGTGTGGAATATCCACCATGTACCGATGGCGCATGGCCGTACGTCTTCTAGTCCGATGATGGAAAGGGCTAGGCGGAATCAAATTGTGCAGTTGCGTCGCACACTCCCCGAAATGTAACCGATAAAAAACCGACGGGTTGGCAACTCGGCGTCGACTTAATTTAATGTGTGCTATTTGTACTTAATGTTGTTTTAATGATATGCGTCATGCCGCAAATAAAACATCTTTATTTATTTTCTAACTATCCAAAACAATTTCCAGAACTCCTTTTGAAGTAATCCCCAAAAAACAAATGACAACTGCTCAACAAGCAACCCACAATATCAAATCCCTTGTTAGTTGAAATGAATATTCTAATAAAGCCCATGTTTGCAGCGATATTGAAACGAAGATATTACCTACCTATGTAGATACAATTTGACCGGGGACTCAACCCTCGAATAATGTATGCGGTATTTCGTAATCGGAGCCATCTTATCATTACCTAGAGAGCGTTGGTTTATTTAAACGGACTGCTGCGGCGGGAGAAGTTTCATGCTAAGAAATTTGTGTATTATGTTTAAAGATTAGATAACTGGTACAAATAACATGTTTGTTTTAAAGCTTGGAAACTAAAATTACGTGGAAAAAGTGCTTGAACTATGAGATGCGTTATGTGAACTAATTTTAGCAGCTGTAGAGGTCTTTGTGGCAGAGGTTGCTTGGAGGTCTCGACTACCACTGTACAATTAACCAAACATTAAAAACAAACATATTCTTAATGTCCCTCGGCAAACTTCGTGTTTCGTCAGTCGTCGGATTTATATCAGTTGCCCTTTGAATTTGGTGCAGACCGGACGCTCTCAATCAACTTGGAAGTATATAGAGTTGTTATTACTCTTTTAACATAATGTCATTTATTTTGAAAATGGCCGGGCTGCTATTTTACCGCTCTATATATTTCACACGGAAATCAAAACAAAACAACAATAAAAAACATAGTTCTAAATTCATGTTAAATCTAATAACTGATAAACATGGAAATTAGCATTCGTTTGTATGCGGAAATGCGATGATTGCCGAAAGACATTAAGAAAATAGTTGTACTGTATCTACCTATTTCTGCCACTAAGCAGCTTTGCACAATGCACATAAGGTATTCACGATGACAAAAGTCTCTGTGACAAAAACGAGCTTTTGTGATCCCTCCAATAATGGTCATAGGCAGGTCGGTAGCCACTTACCATCCAGGTGCCTGTCACAATGTTAGCTTGACGATACACTTTTTATTCATCAACTGCGGTTTCGCTATGGTCACATTTAATTATTTACCTGTCTTTACTAGGCCGAATTCCTAAATCCCGAGGCGCATTCAATATTACAAATTCCCAGGGGAATAACCCTACAAAATGTTAATACCAATTTCGTTCGTAACAGGTTCACAGTTCGTTCCAATCTCATAAATTGCTATACTATTGTTTAGGAGCCAAACCAAAATAAACCTTCACAGTCAAAATCTATAATTACGATCTATTTGTCCACCCTGACGTTGTTAGAATCGAATTGGATGTAATTGCAGCAATTTATTGAATAAGGTACCCCATGGCGTTTCACAAAAAAAACTTTTATCGATTGAACAAATTGAAGCCCATAAAATAATTAATGTTCTATCAGTTATTAGGTCTATTATATGGACATTAATAGATATTGCCCGGTAAGTGAAACATATTTCAAAGGATATGAAAGGTATTGACTGACACGGGCAATACGTGTTTTTTTTTAATAACTTTACCAGAAATTAATCAATCGCCTAACGAGGAGCAGTGGTGGACCAGTGGTAACGGCCCTGACTTACGTTTCGTAGGTCGTGGGTTCAAACCCAGGCAGGCGCATTACTTTGTATAAATTATTTCATCACTACTGCTCTAAAAACTGTGAAGGAAAACATCGTGGGGAAACGGGCATGAACCAATCATTCGAAGACACGTGACATCCACCATCCCACACTGGGCCCGCGTTGTTGATTATGGCCCATTCCCTCTCTCTCAGAGGAGGCCTGTGTCCCAGTAGTGGGAACGTTAAATAAAAGGCCGATGATGATTCAACTGCAGTTTGACTTGATTCTTACAAATTGAGTAGGATTTTTCAGCAAGATTTCCTATTAGTTAGTCGTTTCAATGTTAATGCTATCGCAGACTGACGCAAAGCGAGTAGCTGATAGTGAAAACACTGTGACGACACATGTTCATAGAAATAGTCCTACAAATAGCACATCCATGGATTTTTTTTATAAAAAAGAATCGTTGTCGCATTGTTGCGTCGAGCCTGTCTGTGACAGCCCTAACACTAAAGTACATACTAAACACTCACGTAAAAGTGTAGATCGGTAATTAAGTACACAAAGATATCATATTCGTACATTGTTTGTAGTGATTTATGACAATACTTTGCTCAGAGTTGAGTACTCGGCATCAAATGACGTGATGATCAACTCAAACAGATTTCGTAATAAGGTATTAGAGTCCTGAAATAAGGTCAGGTTTGATATAAAGAGGCTGAATTATTTACTGTTGTTCGGAGTATATTCTGTTTGTTAATAAGTTATTTAGTTTCGAAAGCTTTTGTTTCGGACAAAGTCGTGTTTGACCGTTTCACTCCGCACCCTTATTACGTAACTACGTCATCAAAGAACGCGCTCATGCTTCCATTTTTTTTATCAATTCAACATTGCGTTTTTACGCTCTAGAGTAGATGGATTTTTAAACATACGAAGCAATGAATGCAACGTTCTATGAAGTTGCAGATGTAAAAATAAAAATAAAACAACTGCTTAAATGTGAACTAAAACGACGTAAACGAGAAGAAAATCATGCTGTGCAGTCGTAGGATACATATTCGCGAGCTGGCTGACCAAAACCAGATGTATCCTCCGACTGCACGGCATGATGTTCTTCTTGTTTGCGTCTTTTTAGTTCGCTAGTAACTTTTTATATTTATAACTTTTCAGTTACGTAACATATATTTTTTCGAATTATTTAAATTTAAACGTATAAGTGTTTTATAGTTTTTAAACCTCCTCTTAAATCCTTTTATTTTGATACCCCACACGATGGGAAAGAAAAAAAAAATTATGCCCCCACAATATGGCGCTCAAAATCCGCCATTTTTCTATTTTCCAATTTTTATGTAACCAGTGACACTTGCAAGCTTAAGACGAATTGATTGACGTGAGAATCACCAAAATCGGCCAACGCGTTTGGTCTCTAGAACGCCACATAGGGACAAACACACATGCATATATAGACTGATTAAAACATTACCATCCTTCGGCAGTCGGGTAAAAATGGATAGAAACCGTGCCTCATGTCTGGATAAAAACCGGCCAAGTGCAAGTTGGACTCGCGCACGAAGGGTTCCGCACCATTATCGCAAAAAACGGGAAACAAACACGATTTTTGTATGGGAGCCCCACTTAAATATTTATTTTATTCTGTTTTTAGCATTTGTTGTTATAGCGGCAACAGAAATACATCATCTGTGAAAATTTCAACTTTTTAACTATCATGGTTCATGAGATACAGCCTGTTGACAGACAGACAGATAGACGGACCGCGGAGTCTTAATATCTTAAATAGGGACCCGTTTTTACCCTTTGGGTACGGAGCCCTAAAAACTACTCAGTGATCGCTGAAAATGTATTATAATAAGAGGAAATGTTTTAAAAATTACCACACCTACAATTTTACCTCCATAAAAATATTGAACAAAGTGTGTGGTACGAATGTGTGTAGTTTGACTTAAGTTACTTAGTAATAATATTTTATAAAATATATCCTACATTTTACTTAGCTCAGCGTACGAAATTAACGTTTCGTGGGAACATGAACAGCCATAAATCACTCTCTCAAAACACATTGACCCGGAACACACATTCAACCATAGGCCATACCTAGTGGGGGTATGTACAACAGTAACTGGTGGTATATAATAATATATAGGACGTTAGATTCTTCCCGTGGCTTTGGTTCTGTGGCCTATTCCACAGGAACCATGCATTTTTACCCGACTGCCGAAGGTGGGTAATGTGTTTATCAGTCTATGTAAGTATGTATCATGTGTGTTCAGACCAAACGCGTTGGCCCATTTTGATGATTCTTACGCCAATCGATTAATCTTAACCTTGCGAGTGTCACTGACTACATTAAAATTGGAAAATAGAAGCGGATTTTGCGCGTGATATTGTGGGGTCCAATTTTTTTATTCTTACAAACCCATCATGTGAGGTATCAAAATAAAGAGTTTTAAGAGTTGATTTGTAAAATATATAACACTTATATGTTTAAATGTACCTAATTCTATAAAAAAAAAGTTTACTAGAAAGTTATAAATGAAAAGTTAATTAAAAAATCTAAAAACCCGACTGCTTAAGAAACGAACTAAAAAGACGTAAACAAGAAGAAAATCATGCTGTGCAGTCGGAAGATACATCTGGTTTTGGTCAGCCAGTTCCCGAATATGTCTCCTCCGACTGCACAGCATGATTTTCTTCTTGTTTTCTTTTTTTTTTTGTTCGTTTCATAAGCAGTCGGGTTTTTTGATTTTTTGAATTAACTTTTTTTATTTCTATAAATTTATCTTTTTACGTACATTTTGATTGTTAAGTTAAAGCTTATATTAAAGTAATTTCTAAATTCTCATCGACGAACTTTGTCACACTTTGTCAATGGAAACATTAAAATGCTGATGATGATGAGGTTTATAACCATGCGTATAATAAAACTTCATAATAAAACATATTACCACCCATCAAGCCTACCTACATGTCGATTTGACCGATAACACAAGAACTACTATTTTCCGTGGCAACAACCCTTAACTACTCAACCGTAAAACAACTGGATGTAAACATTTTGTAAATAACTCTAAAGCCAATATGAAACAAATACAAACCCAAGCCACTCAAACAAAAATATACTATAAGTTCATTACAACAAAGTTAATTTTAAAATCACAATAACGATTTAAACGTTCACAAAACCGTTTCCTTTGCGATGGAAATTGTTTATGGTATTACCTACTAATACATTCATATGGATTTTGGGTTTCATTGCCCAAAGCATATCTATACTAATATTATAAAGAGGTAAAGTTTGTGACGTTGTAGGGGGTAATCTCTGAATCTACTGAACCGATTTTGAAAATTCTTTAACCAGTAGAAAGCTACATTATTCCTGAGTGTCATAGGCTATAATATATTTAAATAATCATTAGAGATCCTTATGAAAATTGCAATAATGTAACCCAAAGTAGCAAAATGTTGCTTGTAAAATTCATTATTTGGCATGCGCTGAGAAAACTATTGATGATACATAAAAAATATATGATAGGTAGGTTAGGCAGGGTAAGCAGGGTAGGCAGGGTAGGCAGGGCAGGCAGGGCAGGCAGGGCAGGCAGGGCAGGCAGAGTTGGCGGGGTAGCCAGGTTACGGGAGTGAAGCTGGGGGTCAGCTAGTTATTTTTCTTATTTTTTTTTTATATAATATAGGCTCGCGCTTGACCACTATCTCACCTGATGGTAAGCGATGATGTGGTCGACGGTGAAGCACGCTTGCCTAGAAGTAACCTATTCACTCTTGACTTAAAGACTCGTAGATTGTAGCTATCGGGAAACACAGACTCCGGCCGGGAATTCCACTCCTTAGCTGTACGCATAATGAAAGTATTTCCAAAACGTTTAGTGCGTATGGGTGGTATGTCTACCATGTAGCGATGGCGCATCGCCGTACGTCTTGTAGTCCGATGATGAAACGGGCTTGCTGGAATTAGATCATGCAATTCCATCGCACACTCCCCGAAATGCAACCGATAAAAGACCGACAAGCTGGCAAGTCGGCGACGATGTTTAAGGCTCTGGAGCTTAGACTTAACCAGTGCCTCATCGCCGATGAACCTTTTGGCCCGCTTTTCGATCGACTCTAGTGCATCAAGCTGGTATTTGGCGGATCCGTCCCAGAGATGAGAACAGTACTCCATGCATGATCGAACTTGCGCTTGATACAAGCTGAGCAGCTGTTCTGGTGTGAAGTACCTTCTAACCTTTGCAAGGATCCCCAGCTTTTTGGCAGCCAGCTGAGCCTTTGCCTCAATGTATGGGCCAAAATTGAGAGTCGATGTCAACATAACGCCAAGAAGCTCAAGATGGTCAGTTATTGGCACGGTCACATCTCGGAAAGTTGGAGCCGGTTGAAATTGGCTCTTTTTAGCGGAAAAAAGACACGCCTGGGTTTTAGCAGCATTAAACCTGACCAGATTGGCATCGCGATTTTTATTTGTAAAATACAAACTGATCTTTAAGTCCTTACTGACATCGCTGGCAGATGCTAAATTTAAATAAAACGGTGAAGTTTTAGAGCCTATAATCCAATATAGACTTAAAATCATTGCTTTTAAATTACTCATGGCTATGTTTTAGAGTTATTTTCCTGGTAGTTACAATGATTCAATACAGTATCGGGTGAATTTGTGTAATAAATTAAAACCAGACCCGTGCCGTAATAAGAGACTATTAAAAAATCACCTTCTAAAAGTATGAAACAAGAAAATAGTCCCGTAAAACTACCGTGGTCGTATGCCACTTAACGTAAATCACAATACATTCTGCAAAGTAGCTCGACCACCGTAAATTTACGGGAATATTTTCTTGTTACATACTTTTTAGAGCGTGATTTTTCAGTAGTTGTGTTTTAGTTCTTGAAGCTATTTTTTATTTAAAGTATTTTGAGGTTTTTGTAGAGCCTGAGAAAACTAATGAAAATAAATGAAGAATGCATACATACATAACTACATAACGATCAACAAACTGTTCAATGATACCACACATGATGGCGAGGAGCGAAAAACATCTATTTGTTCTTGACTTCGTGCCCCTTAGAGGACGCCATATTCAATTTGATGTGACCTCACATAACCTATAACCAGCGGACAAACAGTACGCTTCCAACGACACCTTATTTATCAAATAATGATAGGAGTTTAGAATTTATTAGGGTACAGATGAACATACATAAGTAATATTATTTTTAATATTTTGTACACTGACAGCCCTAAATTCTTCTCCTATCTTTCAGTCCATCCAAAGGTTGTCTGTAAGAGATTGCCTAGTGCGATAAGACCGCCCATTGTACACTTGTATATGTGAACGTTTGTCCTGTGTGTTTTTTTGTGGTGTACAATAAAGTATATAATAATAATAATAATACATACATACACACATACCGGTCAAATAACCCTCATTTTTGTTTCGCTTTAACTTGTCAACATGTTCTTGTTCATCTTGTAACTAAACAATAAAAAATCATTTACGTTGGGTGATATCCGAATTAAATAATTGCTTGATGTGACCATTCTATATTTTTTTACTTAAAAAAAATGCTGCTTAGACGGGGTTTACCTTTGTGCAGAAAGTACCGTCAGAACCCAGCACAACATGACCCCTCGCTAAACTCTTCTTCATTCTTAAAAAGACCAGACAGGAAAATTGAGAAAATCTTTGTTTTAACAAAGATTGTCTCAATTTTCCTGCCTTTTAAATAAACGGGTTTAAATATTTTTTTATTTTCTTTTCAAGTCGATGGTTACGGCGACAATATTTAAAATTTGATAGATAAAGACCGTAAGTTTATTATTACTTGGTATTCGTAAATCGTATAATATTATTTACAACTGTCTACCTTGGGACTCACTGGCAATCATATCAGCTGTAATCTAGCTGTCAGTAATATAACATTCGCACTTGTTTATAACTGTGTACGAGCTGCCATCTACATAATAAACGATTGCTATTTCTGTTCTTTAAAATTTAATTCTGTGTATATAAATATTATTCGTATGTGGCTTCATACTATGTATTATTATGATATTTTAAAACATCTTATTCTTCCGTAAGATGAGGCTAAATCATTAACAAATATCAACGGCACTATTATTAATTTTTTTTGTGTAAATGACACGCCTTTTTTACTACATAATAAAAATGTAACCAGTCTTCGTACCCTAGATTACTCGCTTAGAGCTAAGGTCGCTCTGTCACTTTATGAACCTATATTAAATTATATAATTAGCTGTGCCCGGGGCTCTATACGCGTGGAAATCGGAAAAACAATAGAGTCACAATAAAACCTTTGTCAAAGTTTTATTGTTTTTTAGGGTTCAACGGAACCCTATTACTAAGACTCTACGATCCGTCTGTTACCAGGCTGTATCTCATGAACCGTGATAGCTAGACAGTTGTAATTTTCATGATACAGATGATGCATTTCAGTTGCCGCTATAACAAAAAAAACTAAAAACAAAATGAAATAAATATTTAAGTGGGGCTCCCATACAACAAACGTGTTTTTATAGCCGTTTTTTGCGATAATGGTACGGAACTCTTCATGCGCGAGTCTGACTCGCGTTTAGCCAGTTTTTTTTTTATAAAACAAGCTTTTAATGGACTAAAAATAATTTAGTGGACTAAAACTTTTCAATACGCATCCAATGAACCCAAGCACGATGGCCTGTCTTGTCTGGTTGAGGAGTTCCTATAGCCACAGACTCCATCATGAGACCAGCTACATAGTACCATATTCTTTTAATGTTTTAAAAATTACATAAGTACGCCAAGTTTCAGCTTAATTGGATGTTAGGAAGTGCTTAAAAAATCGAATACAGCTTGTAAAAAGTGGAATATAAATTCGGTCTATAATATAAAGACGGTAAATTGTCGGCGTTACTTTAGCAGGCGAGCCCAGCAAGCAGGAATAGTCCTTACGGTGATCAGATATAGCTTTGGCCGATAGTACTTTTAGATAAACAAATGTGATAGTAACATAGTTTTGGTTTACGTCCAGTATTCTCCATAGCCCAGTTGGTAATTGGACGATGGAAACATGTCATTTTCCCCATAGACCAATTGGTCAAGTTTGAATTGGTCTACGGAGCACCGACGAAAATTTTAAAGCATGTTCTTCAATCGTAAGTGAGTTATGTAGTATAGGAAAAGCAACTACTCTCTGTTTTCCTGATAGTTATAGTGATAGGATTGACAGTTATAGGTAAGATATTTAGGACAGTTGAATTTTGAGACTTCTATCGATATATGGAAAAGTAACGAATACTTATTCCTTTTTGTGTTTAATCTTTACTGCATAACTTAGTGAGATCCTATAGGCACCTATTTTCTGTTTATTTCTGTCACCCTGGTACTTTTCAAAACAACAAATGATTCAATTTCAAAACCTGTATTTATACCATTATTGAGCTAAGTAGTTATTCGCTTAGGCACCGCTTAGTTGCAGTTCATTTCTGCTTTCCTGGTAGTCTTAATAAATATACAATTTTCTGTATACTTCGAGGAATACCCCGCTGTTTGCGATTGCCCTAAATTAGGTCGGTTTTCTGCAAAAATTCTAATATTAGTAAGTTTCCATTATTTATAATTATCATGCGAAATAAGCAAGACCGCGTATAAAAAAAAACGAAATTTTCTCAGTTAACCAACTGAAAAAAATTGTCTCCACAAGATCTTTACATAATACAAAATGATACCTACCTATATTACGACTGTCATAAGCCCCGGCAAAGTACAAATTCGCGAACAAAGTTACTTGGGCGCAAGTTAATTGGTATTATGCTTGCAATAAAAGAGAATTAGGTTCCGAAATGCTATTTTGAGTCGGGATCATGCCTTGAATTTTGATTGGGGTGCTGAAGCGAGGGTGGGTCGCCTTTCTATAATACAACTTATTTCACCCAACGGTATGCGAGTGGGAAAGTAGGTTTTCAAAATATGCGTCTTTCATTAAAAATCTGTTGTATTGAAATGAAGATTGTGGTGGCAATTTTGGTAGCTTTTAATATTATTGGAATCTTTAGTGGGTGAAAATTAATTTCTTTCAAAACATTTTTAATAAAAAATATGCGAAGATTGAAAAAGTTTTGAACGATAGCAAAAGCGTGCGATTACAATAAAAGAGACACTATTAATATTTTTGAGATGTTTCATTTGCTGTCTTCATAGAAACGCGAGGACCTTATAACGAATACGATAAGGACGATATTGATCTGTGTAATATAAATATTGCTGCACCTAATTAAAAATATTTGTGATTAAATTGTCTTCAAAAAATACAACTGCAATATTTTGATAGATATAAATCTAAACTATTATTATAATAAAGAACAATATTGTCGCTTGATATACTTGTACTTGTGGTACGTTATTTTTACAAGCTTTTATTTAACTTGCAATGTAACGAATGAGAATAAGAGAATGGAGGATAACTGCTTTAAAATGAATTTTAAAGCAGTTATCCTCCACCGATTAATATGAAATTTTGCATACACGTTTAGTTTGGATGACATTGCATGGTTAGCAAAGTGAAGTCATTCTAAATCCAATATGGCGGACGGCCCAAGATGGCGGGCTAGTTATTTTTTGTGCACTGCCATGATAGATGAGAAGAATACAAAAAAGCTTGTTTAAAAAAAGACTTTGTAATTAATAATTTTATTTAAAGTAAATACTGATCTGATGTCAAATATTAATATCATTAATAGAAAGTTTCACAATCAAAAACTGTGATCATCCGTCATCATCAGCCTTTTTAATGTGCCCACTGATGGGACTCAGCCCTCCTCCCTCAGACCTCGGCCCAGTGCAGATTAGTGAATGTCACCATGTCACCGAATTTTCAGTTCTGGGACATGTCGGTTTTCACGATGTTTTCCTTCCCCGTTTTGAGAGTGGTGTTCATCAGTTGTGACACTGCTCCGCAGCCGATACCACTGGGCCACCACTACTCAGCAGCTTATACCATCGAGCCACCACTATTCAAACTGTCATAAACAATTTTCATCCCGAAAAAATCACGGTTGGTGTTTAAATGGCCACGGGAGTGAATCCGGCAGAAAAAGCTAGTCTTTTATTAAAATCGAAGAAAGTAAACTCTTGCACAAATAACAAGTTCACAAAAACATAAATCTATCTCGCAATCTACTATTTACTTAAACGTATATCCATTTACTTAAAGCGAAGGCCTCATATTTACCCATATAAAATCATATACCCTACACAATATCTATCTCCCTATCCCACCATCAGAAAGATGAAAAAGTAATTTAAGAAAGTAAACAAAATAATAAATAATCTCCGAGCTTAGTTCAAGTACTCGTTTTTCTCGTGTTTTGCTACGTTATACAAGACTGTTTCTGTGAAATAAACGTAAACTTAACGCTAAAGAATCTCACCCTGGAAACAGGTGAAGTAAACATGAACTGACCTGTCAATCTTCCTAATCAAGGTGGAATGAATTAATGGTGGGCGCGACGCAATTTAAATCGCGTCCATGGGTAATATCGTGCACTTATTTTCTAAGACAAATGCAAATCGATGCAAATGCATCGCACTGTCGTTCTTGCGATTTCGCTTAGGAAAAATCGGTAATCAGTGTGATTTAAATTGAATCTCGTCGAGCCATGAGGAAGGTCGCTAAAAAACCCGACGGCTTCAAAAGCGAACTAAAAAGACATAAACAAGGAGAAAATTATGCTGTGCAGACGGAGGATACATATTCGCGGGCTGGCTGACCAAAATCTGGTGTATCCTCCGTCTGCACAGCATGATTTTCTCCTGGTTTCCGTCTTTTTAGTTCGCTTTTAAAGCAGGCGGGTTTTTTGTTTTTTTGATGTTACTTTTTTTTATTTTATAACACTTTAGTTAGTTTTTTTTGGAATTCAGTACATTTAAACATATAAGTATAATATATTTTTTTTTGAATCACCTCTTAAAACCCTTTATTTTGATATCCTACACAATGGGTTTGAAAAAAAAAAAAAATTTGGCCACCACAATAAGGCGCCCAAAATTCGCCATTTTTCTTTGTCAAATTTTAATGTAGCCAGTGACACTCGCAGGGTTAAGACGAATCGATTGACGTACGAATCATCAAAATCGGCTAACGCGTTTGGTCTCTGGAACGCCATATAGGAACAAACATACATACATACACACATATATAAATACAATACCCTCCTTCGGCAGTCGGGTAAAAAGCAAATTAGACAGATGTTTACAGATCAGGTGTTAACATGGTTGTCCTTAACAACCAATTTGACGACACGGTTGGCGCTTAATTTCCGTCACAGAACTCCAGATATACTGCAATTATCGTCTTTCATTCGTCGACGAACACATCATGGTCAGGATTCGTGTTCATGAGAGCGCAGAGAGAGGGCGAGGTTCACAGGACTGAGCTCGTGCAAGGATGTGACTCACAAGTCACCTGATGCGGGTATATTCTTGTGCTAACTAACTACATTTACCATCTAGCAATACCCAAGAAAGTTGGCTCTCCCCCGCGTCCAAAGTGAAAAGATTCTTTAAGGTAGGTTTACTTCACGCCGTAAATATTTCTGGTCAACTTGTCTGAGTGTTATTGCATCAGAATTAAGTGTTTACGTGTCTCACAACATAAAAGATCCCAGCGTAGAGTATCGTTTTATTTCCACAGTGAACACACAAAGTTAGTTTGAATTAAACGTTCGAATGATAGATGCCCATATAACTGCAAATAGAAACGGCACTGAAACTGTAAACAAGGTATACTATAACCTAGATAAACATCAAAGACCTATATCCCACGCTCCGGTGAGCACATTAAATGGCAAAACTTTGTGAAAATGGCGTCGTTTATAATTAAACTAGCTTGTGACCGTGGTTTCGCCCGCGTAAAAGGTTTTATCATACCGAGGGAACTCACTACCGGGATAAAAACTATCCTTTCTATGTCCTTCCCGGGGTCTCAAACTATCTCCATACCAAGTTTCATCAATCGATCCAGCACGTTAAGCGTGAAAAGATAACATACAGACTAACAAACACTTTCTTTCGTATTTATAATAGTATACTTGTATCTTCCAGCGGCTTCGCCCGCGTGAATGTTATCCCGAGAGAACATATTCCCGAGATAAAAAGTATCCTATGTGCTATTCCTGACTAATCTATCTCTTGGAGCAGCAGTGGCCCAGCGGTAACGGCCGCGACTTATAAGTTGTAGGTCGTGGGTTCGAACCCAGGCAGACGAAAGCGCCTGTACAGACTCTGTGTAAATTCATCGCCACTGCTCAAAACGGTGAAGGCAAACATCGTGAGGAAACCGGCATGTCTTAGAAACAAAAATTCTAAGACATGTGACGGTGGTGGATCCAAATTGCATTGAGCTCGCGTGGTTTAGCCGATTTCCGATTTAGCCAGGGACCAAAACGCTTTACTTAAAGCGTTTTGGTCCCTGGCTAAATCGGTCGAGTCGAACTTCTGCCGTCCCTCACTACCACCACTGCTGAAACCCGACGGGTCGCTGGCCCACTCCGCTGAGAAGAATTCTCAATATTAAGCTCCTGGCATACCTAGAAGCAAACGATATCCTTAGTGCCGAAATCGGTCTACTGGGGATCTTCTAGCGTATGCCATTCACATCTGGAGTGAGGCCATCGAGAGGCACGGGGAAGCGCTTGCCGTCTCCCTCGACATCTCGAAGGCTTTTGATAGGGTCTGGCACGAAAGCCTTATTAATAAGCTTCCTTCATTTGGTTTGCCCGGTGGTCTGTGTGATTGGATTGCAGACTTCCTGAGAGATCGGTCCATTCGATGGCTGCTCGTCGGGCCAATTGCACATCAATGCCGGGGTCCCTCAGGGATCGGTACTCTCAGCAACTTTATTCTTGCTGCACATTAACGATCTGCTAAAACCCGACCCTTGGGTATGCAGACGACAGCACTGTTGCTGAGAGATACTTGTCCAACGCTCGTACTACCGGGCCTCAGATTCAGTCTCTCCGGGAGGCCATGGTGGAGCGCTTGAACCTTTCCTTGCAGGCAGTCTCCGAATGGGGCGATGCCAATCTGATTAAGTTTAATGCTGCTAAAACCCAGGCGTGTCTTTTTCCGCTAAAAAGAGCCAATTCTACCCAGCTCTAACTTTCCGAGATGCGACCGTGCCAATAACTGACCATCTTGAGCTTCTTGGCGTTACGTTGACATCGACTCTCAATTTTGGCCCATACATTGAGGCAAAGGCTCAGCTGGCTGCCAAAAATCTGGGGATCTTTTTAAAGGTGAGGAGGTACTTCACGCCAGAACAGCTGCTCAGCTTGTACCAAGCGCAAGTTCGATCATGCATGGAGTACTGTTCTCATTTCTGGGACGGATCTGCCAAATACCAACTTGATGCACTAGAGTCAATCGAAAAGCGGGCCAAGAGGCTCATCGGCGATGAAGCACTGGTTAAGTCAAAGCTCCAGAGCCTTGAACACCGTCGCCCAGTTGCCAGCTTGTCACTTTTTATCGGTTACATTTCGGGGAGTGTGCGATGGAATTGCATGATCTAATTCCACCCAGCCCGTTTCATCATCGGACTACCAGACGTACGGCGAAGCGCCATCGGTACATGGTAGACATCCCACTCATACGCACTAAACGTTTTGAGAATACTTTTATTATGCGTACAGCTAAGGAGTGGAATTCCCTGCCGGAGTCTGTGTTTCCCGATAGCTACAATCTAGGGGTCTTTAAGTTAAGAGTGAATAGGTTACTTCTAGGCAAGCGTGCTCCACCGTCGACCACATCATCGCTTACCATCAGGTGAGATAGTGGTCAAGCGCGAGCTTATATTGAATATAAAAAAAAACAATTTAGTCTGTCAGTGAGATTATCAAATAATAGACACGTATTTTTTGCTTTACCAAATCACTAAAAATAGACAAAGTTAAAGCGCATCAAAGTTCAGGAGTTGGTCTTATGACGGCACTAAGGCTGTATAAAGTGTACTAACAGCAAGACGTCACACGATATTTCAAAGCATTATATCGTCGTTACTTTATGTTTACGTGTCAAAAGAAAAATACGTTTAAATTTTTTTTTTATTATTCTATCTATCTGACAGAGAAAACAACGAATTTACAGTAAACTACCCTATTGCTATATCAAACAAGTAAAATTTCTGAATTTGAAAAACCCCGAAACATTTATCAAGCGAAAACACCCCGATTCAAACAGTAAAACGCCCATAACTTTTGAACGGCTGAACCGATTTTATTCAAACATCTCATAACACTCTCGACAAAATAAACTTTCAAACAAAAAAAAACGAATCAAAATCGGTTCATCCGTTTAAGCGCTATGATGCCACAGACAGACACACAGATACACAGCAACACACGTGAAATTTATAACACCCCTCTTTTTCCGGCGGTTAGCTGGTTGCAGTTTGATTAACTTGTCCAAGTTAAGATTTTCGGTCAACTGGAATACTATATCAATCGTCACCTTCATAAACGGGAGACAGTAGACACAATTCTTATACATAAAAGATATCGTGCAACTACCCACCAATATGACGCCCCGGCAACAGTTACTTAGCAACATATTACCGAAAATAATTGATCCATCTTCGAAAATGATTGTGATAATCGTGAAGGTCGAGATGACTTACTTCTCTCCTCTCTTTGAAGACGATTAATAAAGAACTCAAGTGCCAAAGGACGAATTAACAAGTCTTCTGATTGACCAATATTTAACAAATGCAATCTATTATTTGCCTTATATATAAAAGCTTGCCTCTAGAACTTTCGAGATTGAATATTCCAGACAAATTAATTAACTTCAGTCATCACTCATCAGTGAAATTACTTTGAATTTGTTGAAACTAACTCTATAAGTGATGTTTGCAGTTAAGAAGTTTAGATACATACGTACAATTCTAATAAGAAGAATAGTGAAGATATTTTTTTGTAAGGAATACACATATATAGTTGTGGAAAGATGACATTACATAGTTAGGTCGGTTGTTCACAACACGATTTGCTATGACGATTTTTAACACACGACACACTGCAGATGATCTGTAGTCCGTTTGTTTTTAGGGTTTCGTACCCAAAGGGTAAAAACAGGACCCTATTACTGAGACTCCGCGGCCCGCCTGTCTGTCTGTCTGTCACCAGGCTGTATCTCATGAACCGTGATAGCTAGACAGTTGATATTTTCACAGATGATGTATTTCTGTTGCCGCTATAACAACAAATACTAAAAACAGAATAAATTAAATATTTAAGTAGGGCTCCCATACAACAAACGTGATTTTTTTGTCGTTTTTTGCGATAATGGTACGGAACCCTTCGTGCGCGAGTCCTACTCGCACTTGGCAGGTTTTTTTCATTAGACACGATTCTGAAACGACACTGCAGTGCACTTGTATTGTTCTATAAGCGCGTGAGTGACGAACCACGTGTGAGCCGTGCGGTGCGTGTGTCGTGTCGTCAACAAGCTCATACTTGTTTTGTACAGCCGTCTTGCTTTTTTGTAAATCGTCACTGCAAAAAGTCGCTACGACATAGTTGCATCGACGATATAGCCGGAAAACCGTTTGTAAATCGTGCGTGTAGTGCGGTCTCGTGCAATGACTAAATGGTCCATACAAATATATAGAGCCCTGTACCGTGGCCACATTCTGTGGTGTCGATGTGACGCGTTGTAAACAAACGGCCTGGCGTTGGACACATCTAAAAAACCAAACAGGTAAAACTGAAATATGTAAAAGGAAAAAAACCTTTTTGCAAAAAAATACTACCGACTTCCAAATAAGAAAACTACAAAGTAAAAAATAACTTTATTTATGGAAGTCAGTGACCATAACGCAAAAAAATGGTACCTACCAAAGACACCAACTACACTCGGTAGTATTTTTTTGTAAAAATGTTTTCTTATTTTTCACTTTTTGGCTACCTAATAGGCAAGTAAAGTAAGGTACCTATAATGCCAGAATAGATTACCCGAATATCATAAAACTGAATATAATCGGTAAAATGACTGTGTACCAAGGTAAACTTTACACGTCTGCGTACTCCTTTAGAGCGTACTGGCGTGGGGTTATGTGATAAAAATAGTATAAACAATAAACAGACATGCGATTGCAGCAATCCCGAGAGATTTTCCGTTATTTATTGAAGAGTTCTGTTGTATATCTTCGAAGTTCTAAAGCAGATCTTCGCCAAATTAAAATGGCACCAATTTCGGAACATACTCTTTCAAACAAAAACAAGGATTTTCTAAATCGATCCACAATTGACGGAGATATCGGTGAGCATACAAAAAAAAGAAAACCGGCCAAGTGCGAGTCTCACTCGCGCACGAAGGGTTCCGTACCATTATCGTAAAAACGGCAAAAAAATCACGTTTGTTGTATGGGAGCCCCACTTAAATATTTATTTTATTCTATTTTTAAATACATCTTCTATAAAAATTTCAACTCTCTAGCTGTCACGGTTCATGAGATACAGCCTGGTGAAAGACAGACAGACAGACGGACCGCGGTGTCTCAGTAATAGGGTCCCGTTTTTACCCTTTGGGTACGGAACCCAAAAAAAAGACATAAAGTCAAACATAGAATCTCCTCATTTTTGTTAAGTTGGTTAAAAACAGCACACCATAGAGAATATACTAAATATTATAAGGATAGAAAAAGACTTTTCACTCAATATTTTTTTAGTTAAATATCTCAGTCTAAAAGGTCCGATAACGTTCCTCATTTTACATGCCGCGATAACTTTGAATGAACGTCTACGAAAAATCAAATCTATAATCCTAATTAATTACTATACTAATTGTTACCCAACTATAACAACGTACGTTCATTCGTAAAGTTATGTGTTCGTAAGCATCAAGTTTAACTTATATAACGTATTTTTAAACCTATCAAATCCGACTTCTTAGATTGTTCCGACTTTAGTTCCTTGTATTTTAATTTGTTTAGTTACTACAAAGCATTATTAGATCGGACTAGCCTTTGTATACGCCATAAGAGGAGATATTACAAAGAGTATACCCTCAACCTTTTTCCATTACCTACCTCACTAATAGGCATTGATAAAAGAGAAAAGCACACACATATACAACCATACGTGTAAACAAAGGCTTAGGGAGATTTTCCACCAGAAATGTACGAGGTAGTTAGCCGTTGCGAGAGGAACAGATCCACCAATGGGAGCTCTTCATTTTCCTATTTATTTTTTATTTTTTTATTTTTTTTAGTATATAAAGAAGAACAACACATTAAACGGCATATGGAAACAGTGGGTTGTACTACCAAGTTTAAAATAAATGTCAACTTTCCGGGCTCCTAAACTAGGTACGCAGACCTGTATCTTAGGAGTCGGACATCTTGCGGCTTCAACTTATATAATACAATACAACCGTGACTCTACTGATTTTTTACAGTTGTTGTTAACACAGCAAATGGAGTGAAAGATTGTGGTTCTGTATCTAGAAGTGTGTGTATGAGAGTAGAAAGGTGTGTGTGTGTGTGTGTGTGTGTGTGTGTGTGTGTGTGTGAAGTGTAAATGTTTGATAAGCTTTCTTTCAAGGTTGGTTTGACAAAGTTATGATTCTATAGACAATATTCTTTCTGTTTCATCATATGTTATGGTTAAAATCCATTCTTTTAATTTACTTTTAATTTCACGTAAGGTATATCTGTACAACGGAATAGTTTTATTTATTTTATTATACATGCGTGAACTTTGAGCCAACAATTGTCGACTTGTAAATGAAAAACGACAGGGGCTTGTTTTACATATAGGGAAACCGTGGCGTCTCAGCAGGAGATTTTCCTAGCCCGGCTTAGCGCAGCTCTACTGGAAAAGGGTTACAAGAGCTAGGTATTTTGTACAAACAAGCAATCGAGAGATGTGTGCAAGAGACGCGAATGGCCTACGACATCCCACCTCGTCCGAGCACTGTTGAAAAGAGCCCGCTACACCAACCACCACTCAACTTCACTACGTTTCACAACTTCGCTACACATCCTCCACCGCGCAGGCTTCTCGCACAACATTGTCGGTGTGCGTACAGCTAAGGAGTGGAATTCCCTACCAGAGTCTATATTTCCTGATGGCTATAACCTGGCGAATGGTGATGTCTATAGGGGTAATGGATAAGTTAAGGAAGATATGGAGGAATCGCAGCATAACGAAAGCCACTAAGATCAGGCTCGTACATGCGCTTGTTTTCCCCATATTTTTGTACGCAGCTGAGAGATGGACAATACTAGAACTGGAACGGAAAAAGTTAGATGCTCTAGAAATGTGGTGTTGGAGAAGAATGCTTGGAATTTCTTGGACAGAATTCTAACGTCTCCATACTCCAAGAACTCGGCATCAAGCAGCGTCTATAACGACTTCATTGAGCGCCTGGTGGTGCAGGGCAGAGTGGACGGTAACAGGCCACGCGGGAGATAACCGATGAGGTGGACCGACCAAATTTAATCTGCGATAGGAGGTGCAGTAAAGAATGCGCTAAACTTTCATCTAACAGAGCCAAATGGAGAGAGATCGTGAGGCGAGTGACAAGAACACGAGCGATCGGACAAAATTCATCGTGACTACGACCACTCTGTCAAGAGCGAAACGAATAAAAAGGTAACCTGACGTCTAAGTCAAGAGTAAATAGGTTACTTCTAGACAAGCGTGCTTCACTGTCGAGCACATCATTGCCTCATCAGGTGAAATAGTGGTCAAACGCGGGCATATCAATAATAATAAAAAAAACTATAACTCATTTTTAGAGCACCGCTACACATCTTCGCACGACCCAGCTACCTCTTACATCTCCGGTGAAAAAACATCCTTCCGTTGTATACAAGCACCCTAATACAATAATGTGGAACATATGTACCTACGGGGAAGTACAATACATTGATTAGACGGTGCACCCTCCCTTCACCCAGTTCCCTACTTTCCTATAGAGTATCTGAGGAAGCGGAAACAAGATGGATGTCTGCTGTCTTTGTACTTACGCATCTATCTATATCAAGGTATAGTTATACACTTTACGTACAATTTTACTCGACGGATCGTGAATTTGTTTTATTTTCGATTCAAAATGGAGAAGATCCTAGTACTGTTTCAAACGCGAAAGTTTGTGAGAGTGGATGGATGGATGTTTGTAACTTTCGCGTAAAAGCTACTGGACGTATGAAACTTTGCAGTAATATAGTTTATACATCAGAATAACATATATGCAATAATTTATATATATAAAAGTACTAATTCTTCTTAAGCGGCGCCTCGGGCGGCAGCTATACTATCTATACTAATATTATAAAGAGGAAAGATTTGTATTTTTGTATGTGACGAATAAACTTTAAAACAGCCTATTTCAAAAATTATATCACCGTTGGGAAGCTATACAATCCCCGGGTGACATAGGCTACTTTTTGGCCCTGTTTTCCTACGGGAACGGTAACTACGCGGGTGAAACCGCGTGGCGTCCGCTATACTTCACATATTATTTGAGTGAGTGAGTTTAGTAACCAACTATACTCATTGAAATAAATTAACAACTTATCATAATATCACACCTGCATTTCATGAAAGGTTAAGCAGCGGTGTACCCACACTTCGGCAAATTAAATGTTTATGTATCGATAAATGTAATATGTAAAATATTTCAGCGACTTTTGGTCTGAAAATACATATTTTCTCAAACCGTTTGCTTGTAATTTTGTAGGATCCTAAGAACGTTTTGCGCTTTGTAATGTAAACCAAAGTATAGTAGACATCATAAAACTATTTTAAAGTAAACACGTCTAGTAACTTATAAATTTTAACCCGTTTCTATAATTAACTATGTCATTAATAGAAACGGGTCATAAGGACACAGGATTACTTCTCTCTCCGAAGATCGATGTAGAAATTTAAATTGGCGACTGTTCTATTGCATCAATATTTATTCTTGGTAAAAGATTGTAACGGTCGCTGTTGTAAAGCTTTTTTAGCGTGATTGCCGTGCATAAAAATACAACCTTAATTATTTTCACACGGCAATTCCAAAAGTCGCTTCAGCTGCCTGCATCGAAATAATTACTTTCGAAAAAGGCAGAATCTTTTCAGCATTCAATCCGCTTAATAAAATTGCATAAAAATTAATTGGATCCATTTATAATTGGCAGAAACTCCGGTTATCAGGGTAGCAGAATTAAATGAATAACGTTTTCCTTATCAAGCAGCCTGTCGGAAACTTTGGCGTTATTAAAATGAAACTGGATATTATTGTTCCGAGATTATATTTTGTATGGCTCCCTAAAGGTAGAAGAAGCTTGGATATTTATCTTAGAAAAATGTAGATGAAATTATGACTGTAACCATAATGTCTTCAGAGTTACGTTTTTTACTAAAAATACCTACACCTTTTTAGGGTTCCGTAGCCAAATGGCAAAAAACGGAACCCTTATAGATTCGTCATGTCTGTCTGTCCGTCCGTATGTCACAGCCACTTTTTCAATTTTTTTTTTCATCGAACCCATCCGTGTGGGGTATCTATGGATAGGTCTTCAAAAATTATATTGAGGTTTCTAATATATTTTTTTTCTAAACTAAATAGTTTGGCGAGAGACACTTCCAAAGTGGTAAAATGTGTGTCCCCCCTGTTACTTCTAAAATAAGAAAATGACAAAACTAAAAAAAATATATGATGTACATTACCATGTAAACTTCCACCGAATATTGGTTTTAACGAGATCTAGTAAGTAGTTTTTTTTAATACGTCATAAATCGTAAACCGCAACTTACCAAGTACGGAACCCTTCGTGCGCGAGTTCGACTCGCACTTGGCCGGTTTTTTTAATTTTCTGTGGTATTCTGGTGACTGGTTTTAACTAAATACATCTACTTACCAAGTTTCAACAGCATAGTTCTAATAGTTTCAGAAAATACTGGCTGTGACATACGGACGGACAGACAGACAGACAGACAGACATGACGAATCTATAAGGGTTCCGTTTTTTGCCATTTGGCTACGGAACCCTAAAACAGCTGGCAAATCCAGCAATTTTCTAAGACTACTTGAAAAGTTTAAGCTGATTACATAATCTTGATGATAATGCATAGAACGAAGAAAACCTTTTATCCCGGGAATATATTCCCTTTGGATCATTTTCGACATTGACGCGGGCGGTCGGGAAGCTAGTTTTCGATAAATATGGAAACCATTCATAATGAGGATACCTATCTACATCATGAATGAGTCTCCATAGAGTTTCTTGACCGTTCTTCTCATTAGACGACA
Organism: Orthosia gothica; assembly: GCA_949775005.1. Classification (NCBI taxonomy): domain Eukaryota; kingdom Metazoa; phylum Arthropoda; class Insecta; order Lepidoptera; family Noctuidae; genus Orthosia; species Orthosia gothica. Next base: position 25,044,652 of record OX459038.1, on the reverse strand, counting down.
TCTACGCTTTGGAACGAATAACTGGACAACTATATAGCTTTATCATTCTGACTGACCGAAATTTGGATAATAATCCATATTTAAAAAAATAGGTTGTAAAAAATACAACCAGTTTTCTTAAAAAAAATGTGAAAAACAGTTTAGTTATGTACAGAAAAAGCTGCAGATTCCACAACCAAAGTTTAAAATAAATAAATGTTGAAAATATCTGACATATGTTAGGATAGATACTGACCTATATTTACCTACTTAAAGATAAGACATTTAAAACCACATATTTTGTAGCTTTTACACCAACGCTAGTACTTTTATCTCCCCTTCACCAGCTAATCGTCTGGCGACCCCCGATTTATCATACATGTACGAGTACAGGAACTGCGTAATACGACCACAATCCATCAATTTTGACGTACGGAACCACCCTGCTGCCAATATATAGCTTTTAAGCACCTCATGTTTTGTAATTAAGTTTCTAATGTAGGGCACGGATTTGATGAATGAGATTTTGTAATAATGTTTTGAAGTGTAATTCTATTTTATATGTCTGAGGAAGAACCACGAGACTTACAGAGAAACAATTCTTGGAATACTCACATAGTTTTTCTCCTTAATGTTATATTTGTCTTTGCTGACTGGTAGTTATTGCCATTTTAATTTGACCTTGAAACCGTAAATTTGTTAAATCTCAATCCCGTCTTTCTCATCTCCTAAAATAGAACAGGCCAACTGCAGCTAATGGCTGCCAACTTTAAAAAAAAAAGTAAATATATTCAAAAATAGAACGCACAGCATTTCGCGCCAAATCGTCTACAGCCAGCCATAGACGTAATAAGGCTGTCCATTCATTATCGGTCGGGCGGGCGGTCGCCCAGTTGGTCACGTGACACAGCGACCTTGGCACCCGCGCGCCGAAGCGTTTCGCCCACGAGTCTCATATAGCCGCCTAGACGGCGCCTGATGTTTGTTACATTGTGAACAAAAATAAAAAAAACCGTCTCGTCCTAGTGACGACGCGTCCTGGCTGAATGTCTTTGTTTCCTTTGCGTTTTACTTTTTAATTGTCGTGTTCTAAAATTGTGTGTTCCACTTTTATAATGTTGTTGATATGGTAAAAAATTGCTAAAAGACAGAGTTCAATGAATACTGGATCTTTTATTTTCTAACTAATACAATAAAGCTTTCTTGAATGATTGTTCGGAGAAGGCAAGAGCTGAAAAGATTGGGAATTATAATACTTAAGTATGTTTATTAAATAAGGCTTTCTACAGAAATTAACAACCTCGGCAATAATTTACCCGTTTCATTCAGCCCTTTAACATCAACAATTCAACAGTCCTAAAAGTTTTTAATGTTCCGAATAAAAGATAGGGTAGTAAATGACTTTCTAAGTGGCTATTTTAGATGTGATCTCATCAGATAACGTAATGGAAAAGCAAACGAAATAGATCGCTAAGATCTGTTACTGCCACAGAGTATAGAAGCGATGCGGCGGCTGGGTCTGGAGAAGGCAGAACTAAAAAGACGGGGCGCCGAATTTATTACCCCCTTTTGCTTCAAAAAAACGTTAAGTATTTTAACCTGGACTCCCGGCTGTCATTTAAAAACCTTTGACAGTCGTGTTGGCATTCAAGAGGCATATAATCCGACATCAGTCTTGTCAAGGGGTATCGTGTTACCCAGTTACTGGGTTGTGGGGGAAATGCGTATCTGAATACGCAGTCGCTCCATGTAAAATAATGGCACTAAGTTGAATCCGGTTAGACTGGAAGACCACTTTAGCCTTTAAATAATTATGTTTTGCGGCAAAAGCTAAGCTGACTGATTGTTTCTAAACCTTTTTTTATATTTTTTAAGGGCTTTATCGCTACAATGCGTCCATTATAACTTGTCCTGTGACGCGATTGATAGCACTGTTACTATTAATATTAGTAGTTGCAATATTGAATATAAGGCGTCAAACAGACGAGCAGCACTTTGTTGACGACAGGGCGAACTTCAAATGTCGACAGTAGCAGTTGCGCTACTGTTGACAAAAGCACCTGACGTACTCCGCCTAAGCTTGGCAAGCTATGGTGCCAACACTTATTAACTAGGTATGTATTATAAAAAAATATGCTAGTTTGTACAGGATTCTGGCTTGATCCGGTAAAGGGCAAGCCAGCATGGAATTACACTCTCCAATATCGTAATTATATGTGGATCCAGTTAGTGTCATAGTGAGAGTAAACGGTCATTTATATGCTTGGTTTGTGTAGACAGTGTTGACAGGGCTGACGAGGCGTCTCCGTGCTCTGTGGGTACTCCAAACTAAATTGGATTACCTACTGCGATTTTCTCGAACATGAAGAAAAAGTAGGTCTGTTAAGAAAACTCTTAAGAGAATCTATTATCATCTAGGATAGATACTAGTACTATCTATTTTTACCTCTGCTTAGCAGATACAATGGCTTTAATTGCACTTTAGGTGATGTAATTCATTTCGATTAAAAGTATTGATGTGTTAATCATTACATTGTGCATTGTTGTGCTATCTGCTACATCACAAACGTTTTTAGAAAGTTTTACATTATTATTAAGTAGGAATTGGCAACAAGTAGAGATCTCCCAGAGATTAAGGCATCGTCTCGTACATGAGGTGGGTATGTGGATTTGATAAGACAGTTTTCAATTCAAATGCACGTAGCTAAGGAGTTGAATTCCCTGCCGCAGTCTATATTTTCTGATAGCTATAACCTAGGGTCATTAAGACGACGACTAACGCCAACGACCTTGAGGGAACAAAACGCGCCCTCGTTTCTCACCCGCGCGACCCAAAATTTAGTAGTTTTTTGTACTTTTCTTATTATTCAATGACTTTTAAAAAAAATCTTCAGATTAAAATGTAGATATGAAATTGTCTTTGATATGGTGTCGATTTCATTAAAATACGCCCAGCGGTTTTGTTGTGATTGTCGTGTTTTTGTCCGTTTTAGACATAACTTTACAAATTAATTACACTATGTTTTACGAATAAAACTCAAAATTTGCTCAGATGAAATTATTACAAAAATGGTCTAATATAACATATATTTTTTCCAATAAATTACGACTAGCCGTTTAGACGTGATTCTCATTTTAAAATCAGCTACTCAAGGGAATCGGCGCCTTAAGTCAAGAGTGAATAAGCTTCTAGGCATGCGTAAAAAACGCGAAAATTGTTCACATAATTATTTACTGATGTAACCAGGTAAAAACATTTTTTTTTAAATTCATAAATGGCTTGAAAGCTACAAAAATCTAGCACACTAACTTTCTGGACATTCTTCGTATTAAATACCAAACAAACCTAGGTATTTTCGAAGTTATTCTAAGACAAGGAAGGAACAAAAATAGATCAGAAGATTTTTCTTTCGACCCATAAAAAAGAACGATCTGTACGAATGTGGAATAAACCATCAGAGAACATTACTTGTATTTACTGGTCTGACCTAAACATAGATTCTCGAAAATCAGGACATGTAGCGTGCCAAGCTCAACAGCCAAGCAGGCGCCGATCTGACATACTTGAGATTTGTGCCAAGTCGACTTTATATCTTTTTCTTTATCGGTTATGGGATACGAAATGTCCTGAAGGAAACCAACAAACTATTTTTTACGCCTCCTCGGACCTACCCCAGTTCTCGTGACAAGGGTCTTGGGTCACAAATGTTTTACCGTTGAAGTTTTACATTGTTTCAGTTAGATTCTATCTCATTCCCCCCTCTTGGGTCAGAGAGAGACAAGATGAAGGGTGCGAGAATGTTTATGTTCGTATGTAATGTATGTAAGTTTCTTAGCAAAATTGCAAATGAAAGTTTTAGCAGTTCCTTATGTCTTATGCTCTTGGGTATTACCAATAAAGCGATGCATAGACGGTATTAAAAAGTTTAAGAAGGAAACTTTCTGGCTTCATTACGCGTTAGTACTTAGACAAAAGCAAGGATAAGTGAATTAAACACAAGGCGACCTTGACTCTAAACAGCACACGCTCGAGTAGTACCCTGTGTGGGCCTCTGAGCGGTAGGTCACCAGGATCGGGCGAGACCTGTCTTTGCTAGCAGTTGTGAGGGCCATGCTGACAGAGACAGAAAATTGGAGCGAAATGATGGAAGCCGCCAAGCGGGATCGGGAGAGAGCCAATCCCGCTTGTAGAAGAAGGCGTCGTTGAGGCAAATGACCAACCCCGCCTGCATCATAGGCTCCGGGGTCATAGGCGGTTAGATTCGGGACTCTTGTCGCCCACCTGGTGACTCCAAGAAAGTCAGTGGCACAGTGATCACGTGCTGCCGTGAACAGCGAGGCTCAGGGGAGTTGCTCCTTTCAGGGATTTTTTATTTTTTTTTTATTGGGACAATCCCACCGCACTATTCCCAAACCACTGCAACTCCTGAAAGCCAGAATCAACAGTGGCGACCACCAGAAAAGCGCCGAGGCAATGAAGCTCGACGAAGTCCCGGAGAATGAATTTACCTGTCTTGGATCCCGCAACGAAATTAATCAGAAAAGAATAACGGAGGAGTAGGAAAAATGTAAATTTCCACTTCCCTCCATATCAAGCAGGAGACAGAACAAACAAGGCCAATAGGCACAAAGGGTCATATACAACTGGGATAAGCCCAGTAGCCTAGCACCACGGATAAAAAAAAAAAAATAGCATTAATACATATTAATGGGTCCTAACATTGTGAGCTGTTATATTTGGTTCCAATAATAGGTATGGCAAAAACGCTTGAACGCACGGAAATTTGTTCTAGTTTCCACAAGGTCCGTATAGTAAACAACTCCTGATGCAGCCTGTACATTATTCAACATAATATTACGTTCATTCTGCCAAAGAATACACTCCCATAAGATGTGCCCTAACAGGCGTTGCACAGAGGAGGTTTTGGGGTGGTCTTTTGAGAGGTCACGGGACCCGTTCTACGTGCTGATGGTGATCACCGGGGTGGTGCTAGTGAAGTAAAAAGCCCACACTCCCTGGTTTTCCAGAAAACTCCAGGCGCCTTTTGAAGGTTTCACAACGGACAACGGTGAACGAATAAAAATGGTGAGTTAAACCCGGTAAATTCAGGACTGACTCGGCAGTGAGATCGCTATCGGGGAAGCTGAGCGTAACGTCCTGGGTTTGATACTCAGGTGAGGGCTTTTAATTTGGTTTTCCATAACATTTTCTTCAGTTACAACAGTAGCATGGAAACTGAATTTGAGCCCAGTCAGTTTCGTTAGGCTTACCCTGTATATTATTAAACAAAATCTGGTGAAAATTAGGATATCTCAGTCTAGGCCTTAAATATATCTTGGCATGATATTATTGTCTCAAATTAACAACTTAATAACAATCCAAAATCGCTTTTAAAATGTTCTTCAACAAAAATACAACGGTGTTAATTTTACAAGAGAGTGTATATCGAGATAATAAGATGCGATAATTAAGCTTAAATTGCCGTTAATTATGAAAGTTCCTCATAAAGTATCGAGATTACTTTATTGTTCTCATATAAATTGTAAAGGAAGCTCGCAAGGGTAATATTTTAGGCTTGGTATAAAATTAACTTCAAATTTTATTAAGAACTTGCGCTATATCGGGTGAAGAGTGATTAGCAATTGTTTTATTTTTAGCAACACCTGGTTAACACGCTATAAAGGAGCCTGCAGACAGGCATGACATTGCGACAACGATGCGACAGCCTTTTTTATTCAAATATTATTCTACGGATATACGAGTACCTATAGAACAACTTCTATGACAACGCGTTTTTGCATTTTCGTGGCGCGCCTTTCTGTGGAAACCTTAATAACGACAAACGAAAAATTGTTTGTTTAGAAGATCGATCATTAATAACATAAAAACTAATTTGTATCTCATAATATAATTAAAAATTTAAATCTCTCATAATAACTAATGTTACCATTTCAATCAAAATCAAATTATTTCGCATGTTGCGCTTTTATAATTAAATTTTCAAAAGCGAAAACACGCCAAAGAGAGTTTCATAAAATTAAATTATTTAAAACATCAGCAGATTTTACAAACAAGTAACATGATTCCAGAGCGTTATTAATGATGCGTCATTGTCTATTTGAAATTCATCCTTAAAATACTAATATTCCAAAGAGACATAAAAAAAGTTAACATTATCTTCACCGACAGAATATTTCCGCTACGGAAGGCTTAAAGGAAATCGTTCACAAGATACATTACTGACAAAAATCGTCGGGTTTCCATAAACTCTGATAGCCAATATCCTATTTCATTTGCTCTAGGAAGACTGAGAATATACTTTATAGGTCTAGGGTATTTGACTGTGTCGATACCAAGAAAACCCTTCAGTAATTTTACTAAAACAAGTTCTGGTGATAGCATCATCATCATCATCATCATCAGCTTTTTAGTGTTCCCACTGCTGGGACACAGGCCTCCTCTCTGTGGGAGAGGGAATGGGATTTAATCCACTACGTGGGCCCAGTGAAGGTTAGTGGATGTCACATGTCTTCAAATGTTTGGTTTTAGGACATGCCGGTTTCCTTACGATGTTTTCTTACATCGTTTGTAGAGCAGTAGTGATGAAATAATTTACACAAAGTAAAGCGCCTGCCTGGGTTCGTACCCATGACCAACAACACGTAAGTTTAGGCCGTTACTTATATAGGCCACCTCTGCTCAGTGATAGCACCCACCATTGATACCATTGGTAAGTCTAAACAGCTTGCAATAACCTTGCCTAATCTTGAACAAGTAATTGGCAAGTGTATTCCTTGTTTGTCGAATGTGTGCCTACGTAGGCTATTTGACGTCTATGGCCCCGTGGCCCACAAACATGGTGACTACCTTCTGTCAGTGATAAAATTGAAGGCATAAGACCTAGAGGAAGAAGTTCTATTCAGTGGTTAGACCAAATCCGAAGCTCATTGGAAATTAAAGCCTCAGAAACCTTGCATGTTGTTGAAAGAGCAAGTGGTGAAAAATAAAAAAGAAGAAAGTTCGGAAAGCATTGATGTGGTTATGACCCTAGCACTGTGGAAACAACGCAAGGAGAAGCAGGATTCCTAGTTTTATTAATGACATGTTTGTTTCGTCCATAACTTAACTTTTTAATGTTACAACACAAAACAAGGTCTTTAACATGACCCATGACCAAAACTGATTTTCTAAACACACATCAAATAAATACGGGATCAAAGACCGGAGAGTCTGTGGAACTTTGTGTTTCAAGCATAAATATTGTTTTCGAAATACAAAAAAATCTTACTCAAAAACCAGTTTGTAAATACGATTACGTAGAACAATAACATAAACGTAAGCTGCCACAGACAAAAGCAGTGTTGCATTGGAACTCACCAAAAATTGCATGGACAACAGTATTGTTCTACGTATTTCCGTACCAGAACAGTTTGGTACAGTATGTTTTTTTAACAATTTCGTTCTGTTCCCCTTTTTTAACGAACCCGCTTTTCCAGCAACAGGATCAGACAACGTGAATGTAGCTATTCTGTAGTTTGTCTGAATTTTTGTGAATAGTTTGGACGTAACGTAACCAAAATATGTCCAACCCGCGAACACCTATGATCGTTCATCATTCATTTTTAAAAGGGATAACATTATTTCCAAGTTTTTGATGGAACCTATATAATGTTCACTAAACGAGCGAAAGCTCTGTTAAAAAAATAGTTAGAAAACAGAGACAATCCTGTGATTTTTTCAAAATACAACACACGTGTTTCAGCTGAAAAGATGATGTTGACAAAGTACTTACCGAAGGGTGGCTCGAACCTGCAGTCCAGTAGCAAGGCATTGCCAGTGGGGCCCGTGGTGCCGACGACAGCGCCACCTCGCATCATCACCTGCGCCTCCAGTTCCACCCACCGCCCCCCAACGTCCGACTGCAAGAGGTGGGGTTATATAAATACAAATAATTAATTTGATTTTACAGTGAAAGAGCCCAGTGTTAGAGCACAAGGATTTAGTATGGTACAGATTTCGTAAGCTATAATAGTGACAATCTAAAAAGTTGCATACGCGGCATGTAAAATGACGTTTCTCCTTTTTGATGCCGCGATAACTTTTATCGTATGAAATTGAAAAATAAAATTCATAATCCTAATTAATTACTATGTTACCCATCGAGTATAATTATTATTACCCTCCGTCCAGACTGTTTTTTTTTGCATTTGACAGAAGCACGCTTAAGAAGTTGCGTAATTATTAACAGGAAATCTAGACCATAAAATGCAATACTTCTTGGACGCTTACAGTACAGTAAAGCGACGAGCTTATTCGCTGTTATTCCGATAAACTAAAATAAACAATTAAATCAAATTTACGTAGCAGCAAATATTGCAGTGTAAAGGTGTGAAAGTTAAATTTTGAAAAAAGTATTACTGGATATATACATATAGAAAAACATCAAATAAATAACGTAAAAACATGACATACTGATGTTGCAAAATAATAAAATATTGTTTTTGTTATTAATATTTACCACCAGTATGTGAAATAAATAATTAATTAATTAATTAAATAATAATATATTAATTCATAATAATAATGTTAAATAATAATAATATTTAATAATAAATTTGATTTCAAACAATATAAAATGTTAAACAAAAATAAAATAACATGTGTTTAATCCATTAAAATTTCTGCAATGTTAAAGTCGATTGTTATAGGAAATCGAATCGGTACCGCATTAGTTCGTCACTAAATTATTATTTGCTGCTATAAGAAAAAAATTGCGGTCAGTGGGACGTCTTAGAAAATTGCTAATCTTTCCTCTTGTAAATTTACACCTTTTATGACTGCAACGTGGGCTTGCTCTGCACAGGATTTATAGAAGATGAAATTCACATTCGTTATGTAGGTAAAATACACAAAATATTTTATCCAAGAACCAAAAGAACCAACTACCACCACAGTAGTGGGGATTTTACCATTTAGTTACTATCAAGTTCTTAAATTCAACTGGAAAATGCGGGAATGTAAGACACGGTTATACTGGTACTCCCCTCTCTATTAGCTAGGGACCAGGATACCAGTGCACCAAAACGCTTAACAAACGAATCTTATACTCCATGAATATGAATACCAAACTTTACGATAATTCCTTCTCATTCCAACGTACCAATTACCCCTAAAGAGTAATTGAGTAAGGAAATGCAAATGGAAGCTCTCCCAAAGGATGGATATTGTGCTTTTTAAGCTGGCTACTCGGTAATAGGAATGAAAGCAGGATATGCAGCGAATTGTGATACCTGCTTTTAAACTGAGGATCTTCATTATTTTGAATGGCAACTTAGTAAGATCAGATTCGTGTTGTGGTTTATCAACACTACTTCCGAAACATATTTTCTTTCGGGTAAAAAAATATGTGTGTCAAAAATTGTAAAAACCGGCCAAGTGCGAGTCGGACTCGCGCACGAAGGGTTCCGTACCATTTTCGTAAAAAACGAAAAAAAAACACGTTTTTTGTATAGTAGGGGAGCCCCCCTTAAATATTTATTTTATTTTGTTTTTAGTATTTGTTGTTGTAGCGGCAAGAGATATACACCACCTGTGAAAATTTCAACTGTCTAGCTATCACGGTTCATGAGATATAGCCTGGTGACAGACAGACAGACAGACAGACGGACCGCGGAGTCTCAGTAATAGGGTCCCGTTTTTACCCTTTGGGTACGGAACCCTAAAAACGAGTACTTACATCATTGTCATGTTTTTATAGTTCTGCTTAGGATTCAAAGGATTCAAAATTACTTTCGAAACTTCACCAGAGGCCACACAAGTGACATTCTGCCAACGAAACTGGAGCGGAAAAATTATGAGATTTCCAAACACTATCGAAATGTCACGGTATCGTTGCCTTACATTTTGGCATTTTGATAGCGCTTGGCATTCCCAGACATTTTTCCGATCGCTATGGCGACGCTTTCTTTGATAGAATGTCACTCGTTCAAAGTCTCAGAAATCTGTTTTCATTCATTTTCAAACATGAAGCTACAAATACATCCTTCATAATGCGCACAGCGAATGAATGGAACTCACTACCTGCGTCTGTGTTTCCGAACGCATTCAACCCAAAGAATCTCTTCAAAGTTAGAGTGAACAGGCTTCTTCGGGTAAGCTTACTCCATCGCAGACTCTGTCTCTGTCACCTCTGACCTAGACTAGAGTCAAGAGCAAACCCATCATAAATAATAATAAAAAAAAACTAAACTAATCTTAAATAGGTAGCACATTATTTGACTGTTTGTTTTAGGGGGTAATCTCTGGCAAACTACTACTACAACCGTAGTGTAGCTACTTTTCATCCCAAAAAATATTTTCGGTTACATATTATTTTTAGTTCCGGAGCGAAGCCGCAGGAAAAAATAAGCAGTCAGGGGACTGCCGACAGAAGTGAAATCGAAACATTTTTACACATCACGTTGTTTTATTTTCTCTATAACATTAGCATCTATACTCTGGGCAAGATGGAGGTACAATATTTACTAACAAAACATTGACAGCCCAATCAGCTGACAGGAGGGGTGAAAACTTTAAGCAGCTTTAAGACTATCTGTACTAACTCTCTTAATTCGATATACAATAGATAAAACATTCTTTAATCAAACTCGTTATATTTCGTTGTTGAGTAGAGGGTAGCCGTAAAATAAAAGTAGTTTTACTTTATTATGATAAATGATTTTATTTCTGTAAGTTGGTTTTTACAAACACTTTTACATTTCAATCATATTTTTTTAAACTAGATGGGGTCGGCGTTTCCTATCTGACTACTCTGGGCAGAAAGGCCGAAACAAACTCAGAGATCACAGTCTCTTTTAAAGTCCAGACAAAATCTTGGTTAGATCATGGAGTTAGTAAACATTGTATCTTCAAAATGGCTGGAGTATAGCTGATGCTGTCACCTCACATGTCGATGACGCTGTCACATTAGCATGTCACTGACATGCAAACCCATAAGTGTTGCCCCTACCAAAAAACGCTCAACACGGCTAAATAAGTTTTCACTTCAAAAACAAAACGCACTAACCTCTCACACTTTAAAACACAACATTCACAGCACAATCCATTCACAGCTATTTGCAAATTAAGGGAAATGACCAGCAAAGTACTGCAGTCAATCAATCAGGGACTCATTATCATGAATAACGATCCTCATTAATATTTCAGAGGTAATCTGATCAATTGACGGCTGACGACTGGACAATCACGTATTGACTGAGTCGCGTGGTCGTTCTGACGTATGAAATGGTTTTTCGGGTTCCGTACCTCAAATGTTAAAATAGGAATCCTTATAAGATCACTCTCTTGTCCGTCTGTCTGTCCGCGTGTCACCACCGATGTTCTCAGGAACGCGTGGACCTAGCAAGTTGAAATTCGTACCAGATACTGAGGTCCATAGTCACTATTAGGTGTATAAAATCAAGGTACTGAGTCGACACGATAGCAAGATATAGGCAAATTTAAATTTTCCCGTTGTCCTAGAATCACTACATTTGGCAAAAAGTAAGGTCTTACAGCACAAATAACAGAAAAATTCCAAAAATTAAAGGGTGTCCCCTACATATGTGGGACACTCAGAAAGTTTTGCGAAACTAAAAAAAATTGTTCTATACGTACATATATTTTTATTAAATCTTTTCAAAGTACTTTCCACCAGCCTCTATACAAAGATTCATGCGCCTAAACCAGTTTTCAAAACACTTTTTCCAGTCCGCCGCAGACACCTCGTTTACAGCCTGCTCGAACGCAGCCAGCGCATCTTCCGGCGACGAAAATTGTATCCCTTTGAGCTGATTTTTTATTTTTGGGAATAAAAAGAAGTCACACGGTGCTAGATCAGGGCTGTAAGGAGGGTGACCCAGGAGTTTGACTGGCGTGCTGTCCAGGAAGTCCCTCGTTTTGAGTGCTGTGTGCGCAGGTGCATTGTCGTGGTGGAGCAGTAGCCCGCGGAGCCCTGTGTTTGGTCGCTTGTTGCTTATAACAGAGAAAACTTCTGGCAAACATTTGGTAGTATACCATTCGGCATTAATGCTTCTTTGATCCCGTAAGGGAATTGATACCAAGTGGCCAGTCAAATTAAAAAAGCTAGCGATCAAAATCTTACCCCCGCTTCTAGATCGCTTCACTTTGGTAGGCGTTGGCTCATTTTGAAACACCCAAACAGTCGACTGGCGCTTGGTTTCTGGGTCGTATTGATAAATCCAGGACTCATCACCTGTAACGATGTCGTAAACACGCCGAGACGAGCCTGCTTCAAATTTGTTAAGCATATCACGGCACCATTCCACCCGGGCCTGCTTCTGAGCATCGGTGAGGTTGTGCGGCACCCAGCGTGATACTATCCTCCTCACGCGAAGATGGCTGTGTAGAATCTCGTGAACGCTTCCCGATCCAATCTTCAATATGTGTTGAATCTCCTGATATGTAATTCGCCTATTGTCTTGGATTAAATTTTTCACTGCTAGCACGTTTTCTTCGGTAACAGCCGTCAAAGGGCGACCGCTTCTTTCGTCATCCCCCAAAGTTGGTCGACCGCGCTTGAATTCGTTATACCAACGATACACGGTTGCCTTGGAAGGGCCTTCATCCATGAATGCCATTTGAAGTCTATCGTACGATTCATCCGGTTTCAGGCGACACTTGAAATCGTATAAAATCATAGCTCTAAAATGTTCCCGGCGCAGATCCATATTTCAGTGAGACACAATACTTTGAATTAACTCGCAAAAAATGTGGAGGGAAATTTTGAAATTGGAACTTACTTATTTTTACTTATAAATAATCATATTTTCGAAAAACATTATAACTGGCCAGTCTCCCATATATAAAAACTTTTTTTCGCAATACTTTCTGAGGGGCCTGGTACATAGTTGACGCCACCCTGGGTACGGAACCCTTCGTGCATGAGTCCGACTCGCAATTTGCCGGTTTTTTTTTTTATACGTTATTTGTAATTTTTATTTTAGTTTCATTCTGAAATACTACAGTACTTTCACACAAATTAATGGAATATGAGATTGCATGTCCGTCTTTAATTATTTGGAATTAGAATTTAACAAAGAGAAATAGATTATCTGAAAAGAAATTTAATCAGACTTACAGAAACCAGATATAAACGACTCTTCATGGAACATCCAACATCCGACTTTTCACAACCACATTTAATATTAAACCCGGTTTAAATCCACAACTTGTTACTCCGTATTCATTAAAAATCTCGTCCGGTAAGCGGTTACCGTGTTAACAAAAGCGGAGCTGTGTCGACGCCACGGAAAATGCCGCTTACAGCCTTTATGTATGCAAATTCTATACAATTTGCGTACCATAGTAAGTGGATACCCCATATATCGGGCTTAACAATGATTTCCATGAAAATTAACATCCATTGTTCAGTAAAAGTTGGCTAAACGGGAGCTTCCAAGTCTCCGTGCGTTTTTTAATTACCACGTTCCGTTTTTGAAATTTTCGTTTTCTAATGTAGGGACCATTGAAATAAAGGAGTATTGATTGCAGTCTATATTTTCTTGTCTTCATAAATATTTAACTGTGTTGAAGGCATCCATAATTCGTTCTGTTTTTTTGCTAATTGCTATCCAATCTTTAGTTTCAGATTTTGTCACAACCATATTTTTTATTGGTTTACTATCTTCTGACCGCGGCTTCGCCCGCGATCATAGTTCAAAAAAAAGGTTCTGAGCACCACCAAACTTTACAGGCTTACCCGCTGGGTGAATCTTAAGATTTTCTGAAAATTTCATCATTTCGGTCCAGCCGTTTCGGAATCTATAAGGATCATACATGCATACTATACATTCTCTTTTATATATATAGATAGAATATAGATTAGGTAGTATGTGTTATTACCAATTAAAAAACTTGTCAGAGGATCAAATTACCACCAAACCTTTCTGCCGCCAAACACCTTTGTCAGTATCATCAAATTAATACATTTCAACTTTGGAACTAAGACTGGGAACATTTCCGATATCGTTTGAAACATTCGAAATTTAAGATCTCGGTACAATTCTAACTGGTTCAAAAGTTTCATATGCTTCAAAACTGAAGGATAAAATTTTGAATAGGTTCTGAGAATGTATCTAATCGAATTGTAATTTCTTTATCCATGCCCTGTCTACAATCTTACCTTATGAGAAAGTTTCAAGCATCTGATTTGATGGTTCAGATACACTTAAAATAATATTAGAAGAGTCTTCGCCGATACAGACCCAACTATTAAAAACGGCATCCTCATTTACGAAACCTCTTTACACCACATATTACTGGCAATCGCAATCAATACCAAAGAATTGGGTCTCTGACTTTCTCAAGAATTCAAGGCATTCTAACGACAAGAGAGACCGTATTCTGGGCTAAAAATACTTATTGATTTTCACTGAGTACAAGGCAGTAAGCCACGTTAGTACGCTTATTATATTTTGCGGTACTTATTACATGCGGTAGATGTAATAAGCCAAAGACACGTTTTTCTCTTGTGTTTTTTTCCTGTATGAGAAAGAGTACTGGTATGCTACACGAAAAAAATAGTCTCAAGATCAAAAACCGGCCAAGTGCGAGTCGGATTCGCGCACGAAGGGTTCCGTGCCGTTATCACAAAAAACGGCAAAAATATCATGTTTGTTGTATGGGAGGTTTTTACCCTTCAGGTACGGAACCCTAAAAACAAAAACAAATTGATATTCTAACAGTAATAACTATTTGTAAAAAAATAACTTTCGTTTCGGAAGTCTGTGTCTTTGGTACCTTTTGTTTTTATAGTTTTTGAGCACCCACTTCCGAAACGAAAGTTATTTTTGCACATTTTAGTATTTTGCTTTAGAAGTCGTTATTTTTTTTGTGCAAAAGTTTTTATTTCCCTCTTTTTAGTTTTAGTAAACTATCACTAAAAAGTGAGCAGTCTTTATTAAGGTACCTAAAAGTACTAAACCTTGTCCCAACTATGTCGGGGTAGGCTTCCAGTCTTACTGGATTCTGCTGAATACCAGTGTTTTACATGGAGCGACTGTCTATCTAACCTCCTCAACCCAGTAACTGGGTAACACCTTGGCAAGACTGGAGTCAGACCTCAAGCTTCTGACTACCCGTAACGATTGTCAAAGATTTGCAAAGGACATCCGTCCCGGATGTCCTTACTCCCAACTGCTTAAAATACTTTCTGAGTCACAGAGGAAACTGACTATGAAACGATGGTCACCCATCCACGGACTGACCTCGGCAAACTTTGCTTAACCTTGAAGACCGACCCGTGCGGCTGTTATTATTTAGCCACGAGCTTGACATAATAACTTAAATTACACATGCGTACTGTTTGTAGCTAAAGAGTTCGGTTATATGTTCCATATATTATCTTGAAAACTGCTGATGTTAATATAACTTGCACTTTTCCCTAAGTTGACAGATACTAAATCCAATTAAAAAAAGAATGATCACGATCCGATAAGTAGTTTCGGAGAAATGCGTGGGCAAACACACATAAACTTATGAACTATGGCACAAGTGTTTAGAAGCACATACAGTGTAACATTTGTGAATATTGTGCAATGCCAACAATATTACATACATACCTATTGAATTAATTAAATCCGATTTTTGCCGATTTCAAAAAAGCCCAAAATGTGTGGTTTTGAAATTTTACGTGGACAATCAAAAATATTTGAGACTGTCACATTCGTATTCATATTCATATTCTTTATTGTACACAAAATAAACATATACAAATACAAAAGGAAAACTTATGTACAAAGGCGAGCTTAACCCATGGGTAATAGGTTTCTCTGACAGCAAACCTCAGTGCTAAAAGAGTGATTTACAAATCTAGGACAGTTAACAAAAGCGCACAACAAATATATAAAAACATTTGAATATTTCGATTCTTACTAACTTACTAAATAGACTACACAAATACATGTACAGCACACAATGCATAAACATGATACTTATATATATCTAAAATACATAATATTTATTCTTCTCCTGAATATCTCTAGTGAAGGGCTATCCCGCATAGAATGAGGCAGATTATTCAAGAGGCGGACAGCACGAACAGTTAATGATCCACCGTAACGACTTGATGAGTGGGAGGGAAAACGAAGGAGAAGACATGATAAGGAACGGCAAGGATTTCCTCTCGGAACAAGAGTATCGTTTATATATTGTTCCTTTTAAACCCCCGACGGAAAAAGAGGGGTGTTTTAAGTTTGACCTGTGTATCTCTGCGTTTGTGTATTTTTGTGTGCCATCATAGCTTCTAAACGGGTGGACTAATTTTGATATAAGTTTTTTTTGATTGAAAGGTGCTATGTTTAATGAAAATCGGTTTAGCCGTTCAAAGGTTATGGGCGTTTTACTGTTTGATTCGGGGTATTTCGCAAGATATTGTGTCATAATTACGTGTTCAATAGATTGTCGATCGAAGCGTGTCTACTACTAGATAAATTATATAGCATGAAATAAAAATGTGTCGAGGGATTTATTTTTTATTTGACTAGTTATTAATAAGGCCTCTACCTAAATCAAATGATTTCCTATTTTAAATACGATAGCTTAGTAACACATCACACATCATCAGCCTATTAATGTTCCCACTGATGGGACACAGGCCTCCTCTCTGTGAGAGGGAATTGGCCGTAATCCACCACGCGGGCCCTATGCGGGTTGGTGGATGTCACATGTCTTCGAATTTTTGGTTCTAGGACATGCCGGTTTCCTCACGATGTTTTCCTTCACCGTTTTTTAACAAATATGCCTGCTGTTTTGTATAAAGTAGGAACAAAGAAAACTTACCATTTATCAATTCACTTGGTAAATTGAATAATGATAGCAGTTGCTTGTCTTGATAGAATAATAATAACTTTCCTTTCTTTGTATGTACTTCTATCCTGTACTAAGACGGTTACAGACTGGCATAATGTATATGCTTATAAACGCATATTTTTCCTATAAATAATCTGATTTTTTAGCAATGTCTACAAAAAATTTAATGGGAAATAAGCTGTTCCCCACATTTTTTCGTGTTATACCAACATAAATGTACTAAGCAACTAATTTTTATATCATTTGATGTTTTCAAAAAACGTGTTTTGATTGGTACCTATTAATGCCTGGCAAAATATTGGATGGTTTAAAAATCAGGTAGTAAGGCCGATCTCAAACTTCAGTTATTCTATATGCAAATGGCTTAATCTCTAGCACGCAGCATATTCAAACAAACGATTGCCTATTAGTTTGTCGCTCAAACGCATAACGAAAAATTATTTTCTGATCTTTTAAAATAAGATCTCTTTACTTATCAAATATACATACAGGTACTATGCAATACACCAAGGATTGCACAAAGAAACCCCGTTTACATTTAAGGAAACATTTAAAGGGATAGCCCGGCTATCTCACCGTCTTAATTGATAGAGTCACAATAAAAGCACTATACAAAGATTTACAAAGGCTATTTTAGTGAGGAAATTCTATTGACTGTGTTTTGTTACTTTAGTTCTCTGATGCATTTGTGCCTCTATGTCGTTTGTATCCAACTTCTACGGACTGATCAATGTTTCTCTTAAGTTTTTAAGAGGAATTGAGTAAATATAAGAAGTTTTATTATCGATGCTGGCTTTGAAATTGCTTTGCAAGAGCAGCAGTTAAGCAATAAAGATTCATTGCGCTTAAAGTTACGCGGCGAATATTTACTCGCGAAACACACATTTTCTCGCGAGCACAGTGATAAGAATTTTCTTTTCGTGTTTTAATTCACGTCGTCATCATCACTCCAGCTGAAAGACGTCCTCTACTGGACATAGGCCTTCTCCAACGATGCCACACAAACCAGTTCTTTGCATCCCATTTTTTTTGCCACCAAACAGTTCGTTTAGTGAATCGCTGCTCATCGCGTAACAAAGTTCATAAAATGTATAATATCCATCAAAATAAAATGGAATACTCAATTGCTTGAAAGTATTTAACCCCGTTTATTTATACCAGCTCATATAAAGTATTATTAATCCTTCAGCAGAAGCGATGATTGCTACTAAACCATATTGCAGACGATTTAAACACATCTTCTATAGTAACATCCCACGTTTACTAGATCATAAACAGTGATAGGTTTCTTGTTTACAGCCAATATACTAGCACAAGTATCTAATGTTTCTAGCTCAGTTTACTTCTGTTACTTATGTAGGAGTATAAACTACTTGCACTCGATTTTATAGACCGTAAACTTTCAGCGCTGAACACAAAAACCAATAATCTGTACAAGGAACAGTTTAAGAGGAAATTGCCTTAATCACCGTAGTTAGTGATAGCAGTTTGTTGTTATTAGTAGATAGAAGGATTCTGATGGATGGCTATATTTTCAATTTTAGCACCCCCTTTTTGCGTTACTAACATTCACGCTCTTAGCTGGGAGGTTCAAAAACAAAAGTCAAAATTGTGAAATTAAAATTTGGAACAAAATAATGTTGGGCATTGCAAAGAGCCTATGTTTTATAAAATATACGCCATTGAAGAAGAGAAGAATTGAAACGTCAGGTATCATTTATGATAGAAACCAATATCTTTGTAAATAAAAATGAAATTCTGTAAGCGTATCATTCGAGGACGGGGCTGAACTGATCTGGCTAATTTAAAAATAAATGTTCGTAACAGTCTCAATATGGTTTGCAAGTAAAGAAAACTGAAAATATTTTTTTCAATAGTTTTTGTATGAATTGAGAAGGACAGAACAATGTCTGTGCGATCATCTAGTTGATTGACAACGAATTTCCATATAAATAGGCAGCACATAGAATTCATTATCAACTTATTAACACTATAATTTCCTTCAGTGTCCCGCTGCCACTGCAACTATAATAATTTCACGTTTTACAATTCTAAACAGTATGTTTTATCTCATTCTATCTTACCTCGTTATATGCGACGGAAGTGAGAGGCAGGTAGTGGTAGCCGAGCGCTTTGTCCCAGATGACGCCTTTGTTCCACACCTCCACTAAGAGACCCAGGTTGATGTCATTGATTTCACTGTTGGAAAAAAATGTTGATATTAGTATTAACGACAAAACTAATATGTAGTGCTATTCTATGAAAATCTCAACCTGAAGTGGAGTAAACACGAAGTGAGTTGTCAAACTATCCAATAAATGTGGACTGATAGTTCACTCAGTTCACACTCACTTCTTATTTATTTATTTATTTAAAACTTCATGCAACATACAGATACATAGGCGGACTTAATGCCTGAGGCATTCTCTACCAGTCAACCAAGGGTGGTGGAGAGATAAGATGGCAGGTGCATAAAAATTAAAAAAAAAAACCTGAAGTAAAATTAAATAATAATATATATATATATATTAGCAGAGAGCAGTGGTGGCCCAGTGGTATCGGCCGCGACTTACAAGTTGTAGGTCTTGGGTTCGAACCCAGGCAGGCGCTTTACTTTGTGTAAATTATTTCTTCACCACTGCTCTAAAAACGGTGAAGGAAAACATCGTGAGGAAACCGGCATATCCTAGAACCAAAAATTCGAAGACATGTGACATCCACCAACCCGCACTGGGCCCGCGTGGTGGTTTACGGCCCATTCCCTCTCACAGAGAGGAGGCCTGTGTCCCAGCAGTGGGAACATTAATAGGCTGATGATGTGATGTGATATATATTGTAGTTAAAATAAACATACATATATAAATTAATAGAAAGGTGATTGAGAAGACTCTGCTGGTAGACAAATGGTGTAGAAGATAATATTGCGACATCCGCTTAAATGTATATTGACTGGTGGCCATCCTGATATCCAGAGGAAGCGCTTTCCAGAGAAGAATGGACTGAATATAAAAGGAAGAATGAATAAAATCAGAAGTATGAGAAGGACAAAGCAAGAGAAGATTGTTAGTTGAACGCAGATTCCTAGCGTGTGAAGTACACATATATTGAAAGACACTTCACCATAGTTTTTACGGTGAGATGTTTGCAGAATGACCAATCGGTCTATTCTGTAATATCCTTACCATGATGAAAAAATAAAGTATCAATCAGTAATAAATAAAAAAATAAAAAAAAACAGTAATTAAATGTAAAATATTGAGTTCGTTCGTTAGTATTTCTGCTCTGTATCTATGTCCAATATCAATCGGTAAGCAATTCTAAATTCTTTTTTTATTTTAATACACAGACCTTAAAAATAATGGGTATCGTAAATAACAGAATCCCCGAGTGATCGTGGGAATCAAATATGATCTAACTTTATTCACTGGTTACTGATCTTGAACTACCTAAATTGCCCCATTTTATGAAGAAATGTCTACACTCAAATCTTATGCCTTCGTGCCATATATTTAAATTATAAATGATTTTATTTCTGTAAGTTGGTTTTTACAAACACTTTTACATGTCGATCATATTTTTTTTAAACTAGATGAGGTCGGCGTTTCCTATCTGACTACTCCGAGAAGAAAGGCCGAAACAAACTCAGAGGTCACAGTCTCTTTTAAAGTCCTGACAAAATCTTGGTTAGATCATGTGAAGACCATGTAGACAGATGTCTGAAATGGTCTTTTGAGTAAAGAACCAGCCAGATTGAGTGGACCTGTCCAGTCAGTGCACGCATTTGTCAATAACCGAGCAGCTCAACACAGAATTTAAGAAGCTCAACGATTCGACGAAGAATACCAAAGAAAATTTGACGCTTGTCGCAATGCGAGGCGTTACCTAGACATTCATCATAATCCTATCATAAGTTTAATGACCTAATACATAGTTTCAAGACCTAGTAACCGATTTCGAGTTCTATTCCGTAAACATAAGGATGGAATAAAAGTAATAAACCTGTTACGAAAACCACCTGTTTAGTAGAGGTGCTATTTTTCATGTCAAAATTGGTTGAACGGGCTGTAAAAAGTAATGTTTTAAATTTCGAATGTTGTGGGCAAATTCAAATGTTGTTTTCAATTAATAATCTCGAGCAGAATATCGATGCACATGGATGTCAAAAGAAATGGGAATGAAAATTTGACCTCAGTAGTCAACCGACGACACTGTAAAATCTCTTTTTGATAGTAGGTATACAGATTTCATTTTATTTAATTTATCGGGCTATTTATGGTTTTTTAGTTAGACTTGTAATTTTAGAATGTTTGGGCAAATTCAAATGTTGTTTTCAATTAATAAGTAGTTTCTTAGTTTATTTTGGACTTCGCTGATATCGGAGAAGGAAAACAACGTGTCAAACCTGGTCTTATAGTTAATACGAGTTCAAGTTTAAAATCACAAACCCGCCTTGAGCAAGCGTGGTTATCAATGCTCTTGCCTTTTCTGCATGAGAAGAGATATTTGCCCTGCAGAGGGCCATTGTCAGTCTATTAAGGTTATTGTTATGAACAATGTTAAATTTAAAATGAAAACACGCACAAGACAGCAACAACAAAGAAGCACAAACAAACAATATTACGAAAAACACGTTTTTTTTTAAATTGAGAATTAAACAAAAGCTAATCACGACTTTACAAACTGCCAATATGGTCGCCCATCTCCAGCATGTAACCACCACAAAAACAACAAAAAGTGACCACAAGTTAACGTATAAACAGTCCATAAAATCAATTCTATACGATATAAGAGAGCTTACGGCAGCGTAGTTTCGTCCTGCCAACGGTATAAATTATGGCTCCTGTGTCTACTATTTAGGCAGTCGCATTGTCGTGTCGCGCCTGTTCTTATTTAATATTGCACACAAAAAAAGTTTCAATACAATTTTCATTGAGGAATTGAGGAGAAAAATTAGATTGAGGAATGAGGTAATAAGACAACGTTGTGTTTTAAAAGAAGATGTAGTGACTAAAATTGAAAAGAGTATGTTAAGATGGTTTGGCCATGTTGAGAGGATGAATGAAAAGCGACTAACGAAAGGTATTTACAAGGCAGACGTGAATGGAAACGCCGGGAGGGGACGCCCTATAAAAACATACATAGACCTTATGGGTGATGTTCTTCATGGTAGGCCAAGTACGCAGTACCCATAACCGGCATGTGTGTATGACTAGATGTATGAATGTGTGTGAAGCAAAAAAAGTATGTAAAGATCGTAGCAGGTGGCGTTTTGTAGTTTCTGCCTACCCCCATGGGAAAAAGGCATAAGTTTATGTATATGTATGTACAATTTCCATTTGGAAAGATTATATGCAGACATGCATGCTTTACCTTGAATTTTCAGGTTTTTTTACAGCCTGTCTAAATTAAATTTTAAAAAAATGTTCAGGTTTCTTTCAAAACCCTAAAGGAGCCTTTAAAGACAGTATCATAATTCATGCAGACTTAAACCAACAGGAAGTTATATATCATTTTGAATCAAGCAAGCTAAAACCAACCACGCTAGCAAAATAACCGCCAATCTTCAACATGTTCATGCCAACAAAAAAAAACAGCCAAGTGCGTGTCGGACTTTGCACATTTAGGGTTCCGTACCAAACCGCAAAATTAAGTTAGTTGTAATATGAAAATTGAGGAAATTTCTTGAAGAAATCTGATTTATCAATCTATTAATATATTTTTTTTATAAAATATACGTAATAATAAACATTATCACCAAATTTTAAGTTCATAGGTCAATGGGAAGTTAAAAATTCTTTAGAACAAAATTTTGTAAAAAAAAAAAGCTGATTTGGTGGCTTTTTCTCATTCTTTTGTTTTCCAATATTTTTTAAAACAAAGTATACAGCATAAATTTATTCAACGAGCTCGACAACGACCCCATTTCGAAATCGAAAATACCCCCGAGATCGAAAATACCCCATTGGATGGGGTAGGCTATTTTTTTTTACTTTTTTTTCCTAAGATATATGGGCCCACCTTAAAACATTTGAAAATATTTGGGTCAACAAGATGCTTATACTGTGAAAATTTGAAGATTGTATCTCCAACCGTTTGGCTGTGAAACGCGCGTAACAGACGGTCAGACGGACAAACTATTGCTGTCACTAACGTGACAACTATAGGGTTCCGTCTGGATCCTTAGGGTACGGAACCCTACAAAACAAAAAGCGACCACAACTAAACGTATAAACAGTCCATGAAATCAGCTTTATACGATATAAAAGAGCTTACTCCAGTGTCGCTTTGCCCTGCCAACATACGTAAAAACCACAGAGTTACGGACATGCCTCAGTGGCCAATACTAGAAACGGCATTGTCTAACTTTTTCATATTTTGCAATTCAGTTCCTTGCCCGCGTGTCGGTGGACAGTTGAAGTTTTTTTTAATTTCTTAGTGTCTTGAGATCCTAGACTTGGTACAAGTTGGAAGTCTTTTGAAAAGGTGGAGATGTTTGAGGTTCGGGATCACGTGCCTTACCAGGTAGAGCTGACTCGAGTCCTTGACGACCTCTGACAATTCTGAATATCTGATAATACTGTTCTTGTTCTTGTAACGTAATGTTTGTATGTCGTTTTGTGACAATTAAATACTTTATCTTTCTTTCTTTCTTTTCTTCTTTAATATGCATCAATCAATCTGCCTGAGATTTTCTTGACTATGTTGGGGTCGGCTTCCAGTCTCACCGTATACAGATGAATATCAGTATTTTACATGGAAAGACTACTTACATATATGACCTTCACATCCCAGTAACACCCTTGGCAAGACTGGTGTTAAAATTTCTGACTTTTGAGTACCCGTAATGACTGTCAAAGGTCTTTAAGCCGACGATAGTCGCCAACGACCTTGAGGGCACAAAACGCGCACTCGTTTCACAAACGCGCGACCCAAAATTCAGTAGTTTTTTTGTACTTTCCTTATAAGAAATAAAATAAAATGCCTCAGGTCAAAATTTTGGTGGTTAAATTGTCTTTGAGATGGTGTCAATTTCATTAAAATACGTCCGATTGTCGTTGTTTTTCCGTTTTAGACATAACTTTACAAATTAATTACACTATGTTACACGAATAAAACTCAATGTTTACTTCGATCAAATTATTAAGAAAATGGTATAATTTTTTTTTTTTTTTTTCCAAAAAAAATACGACTGGTGGTTTGGACATGATTCTCATATTAAAACCAGCTACTTGGAGGTATCTGCTCCTTAAATGACAGCTGGGACTAACAGCTTAACGTACTGTTGAGGCGCGCAAGATTCTGACGATGGATATGACAAATGAAACTTTTACTTAGCAGTGACGGGGGACAGGATGGTATGGAAGAAGAAAACGTGTTGCGCCGACCCCAAGTAACATGGGATAAGGGCAGGAAGATGATGATGATGATGACTTAGCACAATAGCGAGTAGGAATAATATTTTTTAATTAAACTCTGATAGCAGCTTGGCTCGCGTAAATTTCGGAAATGAGCGTACTCGTACCTTCTCCCGGAACAAAAATTATCCTATGTCCCGTTTTCACGTCTCGTACAGAGATATATTAGACCTTGAATCTAATATATCTCTGTACGAGACGTGAAAACGTTACAAACAAGCAGACAGGCAGAGTTACATTCGCTTATTATAATATTATGTATGGATGGCATATCTAGCCGCTGCCGACGCAACGTTTCGTGCTCTATGGTATAAACAAATCACATGACTCCGGTACTATCTTCATGCAGTAAAGTAGAATTGAAAACTTTCCGGGTTTAACGTAATTTATGTGTTTTGGGAGAAACGTTTCAAATTATTGCATATGTAAGATAGACAGAGCGGATTTTGTGCTGCCGAGTTTCTCGTATTTTTAGATTATTATTTGAATTTTATGTTTATGAGATTTGAGAAACTTGGCGGATAGGTCGATAAGTAGGTATCTGAGTCGTATCAACTAGAACTCATAAACGTTTAAAATTAATATCGCAATCAAAGAGTAAGTGAACACACTTTAAATGTATGAACTTCTGGAGTATGTTTGTATGCTTTCAGAAGAGGTAAAAAAAGCCCAAGCTGCTGCTGGGTATGTTCATAAAAATCTTATTTTACTTTCTACAACGAGCAGTATGTGTTCATAATTATTTCATGAAATAGAGAATTAGAAAGAACGAAAGAAAGAGTTTAATTTCCATTGACATACATTCTACCGATAGACAAGAAAATTCATGAAATAAAATTGTTCAAATGCTGGTGAGTTAGAACTAAAGTTCGCTGCAGCGCTAAAATATTGATGTTGTCTAATCAAACTATTAAAACATGCAGCGCTAGATCGCTTATAGAGTTTAGTTTACTCGCGATCAAAACGTCGTCGATGAAATTCGTCGTTTAGGTCAACATAGTGTAAAGTAAGGTGTACGGATTGCAGTACAGTTCAGTCGAACAGAGTGATTACTCGGATAGCCAAATCAAGTGCGTAGTACATGTATATCGATGGTCATTGCTGATTACTACCGAAAATATTTAAAAGAATACAGAAAGCGTAGAATAATAACGCAATTATAAGACAAAAAGATAAATCAAACGATTAAAATGCAGAAAAAAGACGCAGTTAACGAAAACGTATTAATTGTTTTAAATATTTAGTAAAATAAAAACATAGAAGTAAAATTCTGGAAAGGCTTGAAGTTATTAAGCTGAATACATCTCAACAGAGTTGCAACCGGTTAAATTCTGGCTTAAGCATCCAGATAGCAACGAATCCTTAACGTCCTTAACTAAGTTTTAATCACTGGAATTTAGAAAGAAGTATGAGTCACGTTAGAGTGAGCTAAAATTGTTTTTAGGTGGTAATTTGAAAATTATCCGATTGAGTAAATATGTTCACTCATATTATACATAGGTATATTACCGCTAGGTGCCATTGATTATCCCGTAAAAAGTTTACGGTTCCTGTAAAAATATTAAAACAAAACTAAAATCTTTTTAGAGTTCCGTAACAAAGGGTAAAAACGGGACCCATATTTAGGGCTCCCACACATAACTGCGAATTCGCATCGCATCGCAAATATCTGCGAGCTCGCTAGTATTAAATGTAAAGAAATTGCGTCGCATCGCATCGCATCGCAGTTATGTGTGGGAGCCCTTAAGTGGGGCTCCCATACAACAAACGTGATTTTTTTGACGTTTTTTGCAATAATGTTACGTAACCCGTCGTACTCGACTCCAAATCGCAATTGGCCGGTTTTTGTACTACAGAAGTCTTCAATGATAAACAATAACGTAATACAATTTTGTACATATAATCCTCATTGTCGGTTTCGACAACGGCGATCCCATGATATGTTTTCTTGTTTGCTTCCTAAAAAGGCTTGCTAGACCGAATTTAGTTTTATATACCCGGTCTCAAGTAATGCAGTGCAGTTGGCCGGCCGGAGTAAAGTTATAGGGGCTTAGGTCTCGTTCGATATTTGACGTTTTTGGTTTTGTACTGTGCCACTCGACTATCAACACAGAAACTACCACCAAACCATCTTTATGATAAAAACAAACTATTCCTAATTAAAACAAGCCATAGACACGCCTTCTGTGATTCACCACCGCTCCCTCTTCCACTAAAACTTATCAAAATATACTAATATTTGAATAGAGAAGCGTGTTTTTCTTTTAAATTTGTTTTCTTAGCCCGGAGTGACAGAGACAAGAACTTTAACTTTATATTCATCATACTAGAGGCAGGAAAAAGTAAAGTTTTATGAGCTAATATTTTTCTTCGCGCTAGTATCATACATATTTTTCATTTTCTCGCTTCAATTCAAAGTTTTGATTTAGTTTAAAGGACGTACTCTTGAAAGCAAATATATCCAGTTATAACTGGTTATGTTATGAACAAGCATTAACTAGTTCGGAGTTCTGCAGAGCTTATCTGTATTTCTCGTGTTAAGAAACAAACATAACTGTATTTGTTTGCCAACTTGCAGAACATGTTTTATGATAAACTTAATTACTTACTGGGTAACCGTACTATCAATAAATAAGCCAAACAGCTATGCTACTAATATATAGAATGTTTTTTTTTGTTTGATTGTTTATTATATATTTGCATTACAAATCTAATCTTTGAAAGTATTGAAAAACTGCGAGAAAAATAAAATATTACATTTTAAAATAGATTTAAAAAGAGCAATTAAAGATAATGTTATTAGTGTAAGGAAAATAAATAAGAACGGAAATCAAATTCGTACCAAAATAACACCTTTTGCGAGGCTTATATTAACAGAAACAGTAAAAGCACATTTAGTCTATCCTCTCTTGAAACAGTTAATTCATTTACTGTGTGAAGAGCAACCTTTGTTCTCGTAGCAAATAAATTTTATACTTTTTATTCTTGCTGTGCATTCAAAGAAATAACTGACAAGAGAGAAATCTAGTTTATTGTTGAAGTTAGTATTTCATGTATTTTTCTCTCAGGAGTTTATTTTGTTATGCTACTGCTTTGGAGTTCCTTTGCTAGCGGATTTTGTTACTCGCTTTTCTTTATAAGTTTTTTATTAAGTGTTATGTAGCCTTATATAACTCGCCTGCTGAATAAGAGCCATCCAATGTATGTGTTAGTGAATACTTATTTATTAGAAACTCTATCCTTAACTGAAAGGCTGAAAACAGGATGAGGAACGCAATATTTTAGGGGCTGTAATAAAGTGCTCATGAATATTAAAAAAAAAATTATACAACAGGATAAACTCTGAAATAATTATGAAAAGAATCAATTCTACTTTTATACCCACAAATAGCTGACCCGCGCGACTTCGCTCCCACTAAATTTATAGCCTATGTGAGTGCCTCGGGAATAATGTAGTTTTCCATAGGTGAAAGAATTTTTAAAATCGGTTCATTAGTTTCGGAGCCTATTCGATACAAACAAACAAAAAATCTTTCCTCTTTATAATATTGGTAGATTAGTTGAACTATGCGAACTTAAAAAAAAAATGTAATTTTTCATATTGTTGTGTATTGAGTTGATTCCATAGTAAGTTGTAAGCTGTTTATATGGTCAACTTCTTTCATCTCCTTAAATATGGCCAATGAATCACCCAGAATAAGAAAACCACGAACTAAAAATAAGATATTACAGCAAAAATTCAAATTGTGTTTCAAATGGTCCCAATTACCTCATATAAATTAATGATATACTAATCAAAAATATTACTGCTAACTTGCCAGACATAAATTACCACATAATTTTCGGCTCAGTTCTCAAAAACTAACAAATTTAAGTAGTTATCGAAATTAAGTCTATTACATAAACTATACACCGAGTTTTTAAATTGCCGATAAAACGTTCAAACTCATAAAGTTTAAGAGGTTTTTATATTAAATAGCAGCACCTACAATTTTCAGCTAATTTTTTACAGTTACTTCCTCCTTGTTCTTCAAATTTATATTAAATTTATTGCATCCATGGAACATACCAGTGGTAAATACACTGTGTCATTTTAGTCGTCTTACAAAAGCAGCCTGCGGTTTTCTCACGATGTTGTCCTTCACCGTTTTAAGAGCAGTGGTGATGTAATCATCATATCAGCCGAAAGACGTCCACTGCTGGACATAGGCCTCCCCCAAGCGTCGCCACATTGACCGGTCCCGTGCGTCTCGCATCCAGCGGATCCCCGCAACCTTCACCAGGTCATCGGTCCACCTGGTGGGAGGCCTTCCAACGCAACGTCTTCCGGTTCGCGGTCGCCACTCCAGAACCTTTCTGCCCTATCTGCCATCCGTTCTGCGAGCAATGTGCCCTGCCCACTGCCACTTAAATTTGGCAATTCTTCGAGCTATGTCGGTATCATTGGCTTACGGATCTCTACATTTCTGATTCGATCACGCAAGGAAACGCCGAGCATAGCCCTCTCCATTGCCCTTTGAGTGACTGTAAGCTTTCTGATGAGGCCCATTGTAAGCGACTACGTCTCATAGCCATATGTCATCACTGGCAACACACACTGGTCATAGACTTTTGTCTTGAGACACTGTGGTAAGTTGGACGAGAAGACACCGCGCAACTTCCCGAACGCTGCCCAGCCGAATCGGATTCGACGGTTGATCTCTCTCTCGAAGTTGGCCCTACCCAACTGGATCGTTTGTCCCAGGTAGACATAGTCGTCCACAACTTCGAGTGTAGAGTCTCCAACCTTGATAGGAGTGGGTGTAACATGGGTATTCAACATCACCTTGGTTTTGTTCATGTTCATTTTCAGACCCACTCTTTCGGAAGCTCTACTGAGGTCATCGATCATTGTATTGAGGCTCTCCATGGTCTCAGCCATGACCACTATATCGTCGGGAAACCGAAAGTGAGTGATGTACTCGCCATTAACATTGATGCCTAGGCCCCTCCAGTCCAGAACCTTAAATACATCCTCCATGTGATGGTGATATAATAATTAAACACAAAGTAAATTCCCCTGCCTGGGTTCGAACACAACGACCTACAACTTGTTAGTCGCTACCGATACAACTGCACCAAAAATGTATTGTTTAGGCTTTAATTGTTTTCTTCAACATCCGTTACCTTTTTTCTCCTTTGCAAAATCGAAGGTACCCAGAAATCTAATCTTTTAAAAGTTTTCTAATACAAGGATATACTTGTCACCGTATTTTACTGATAATTATATGAATCAAAGTAATGGATTTTGCATTTTAAATACGTTTTGCAATCAAATTGAAAGCCTAAAAGCCTATAATTGCCCGATTAAGTACAGGACTATAAGGAACAGTGATATTTTAGAAACAGAGAGCTGAAGAAATGTCTTGATTTCTCAATTAAGACTAACTAATGTTAGTTTTGGTTTAATCTGACCAGTCTTAGATAGATTACTTTGAGAGATTACTTTTAGTAATCATGCATTTTATGATATAGGTCATAGGCATTTTAGCAAAAAATATATTTTTATGCTTTTTTTTATAATCTGTAGACTCGCGTTTGACCACTATCTCGCCTGATGTTAAGCGATGATGTGGTCTACGGTGAAGCACGCTTGCTTAGCAGAAACCTATTCACTTTTGACTTGAAGACCCGGAGGTTGTAGCTATCAGGGAACAAATACTCCGGAATGGAGTTCCACTCCTTATGCTGCTTGTACGTTTTAATGTTATGGCTGTTTTATATAAGGAGAAAGTAAGATTTTAGGTTGGAGATTGATGGTATTACTTTCATTTATAGAACAAATGTTAAATGGAAGATTTTGGCATAACCTTTTCACAGTAGTAATGGGACGGTGAGGCTAAAAAATATAGGAGTTAGGCAATTTACAACGTTTTCCTTAAAACAAAGGTAAAAAACCTAAAGTTTCGTAAATAGCCTATGTAGTAAGTTCTTACTGTCTGAATTACTATCTAAATATATCAGTACTAGCTGCCGCCCGCATGGTATTAGTACTTCTCCCAATATCTTCATAAATTATAGCCTATGTGTTATTCTTATGTATAAGCTATATGTTTGTAAGGTTTCATCGAAAGCCGTTCAGTAGATTTTGCGTTTTTTTTTTCTTCGTGGCGTCTCGCAAACAGTCAAAGTGACCGACATATGCTTAACCGGGCTTCCCTGCGGAGACTAATCTCTTAGCCTCCATCCAGGCTTCAAAATACTAAATCTAAGCGACAACGCTGAGGGCTACCCCAGTTGGGGTCGGACCTCGGCTCAGGGCGTCGCTGGGGGGACAGCTAAGGCCGGATCTAATAAAGTGATTCTACCATCCGTTCGGAAAAGCCTACATGGAGAATAACGGACAAGAAACTCCAATAATCTAACTAGATTTTAACTAATGCACAGCATCGCGGGCTGGCTTGTAGAATTTGATAGGGACTTCGCGGCGGGCCTCGGCGGCGAGGATGTAACGAATACGGCCGTTAAGTTTTTGCGTGGAAGAGTAACAAATATCAATCCTCACAAACTTTCACGTTTGTAGTCGTAGTAAGATTTCACATGAAGTTTCTTTATGTGACCACCAAAACTACGGTTGACACGAGTGCAATAAACATGACATATCCAATCCACAAACAAAAGAAGTATCAGAAACCTATCCTGGTTGTTTCCTCATATAACTAGTGTTTATTTAAATCTAGGTGAGGATAACGATGAAGCAATGGGGATTAGTCGACGCTACGGTCATAGCCTACGCTGTCGGAAGGGGGCCAATCGTTTAAAGAGCGGCTTGTCCCAATCTTTTTTATTAATATTTTGAATTTCACCTACTCTAGCAGCGAAATGAAAGTGACAACACAAAAGAAGTACTCGGTTGACAACTGCCTGTATGCATGTGTGGAAAATTTTCTTTTTCCCCGGCCCCCCCCCCCCCCCGGTGGGTTCCCGCATTGTCGAATTCGCATTGTTGGCCACGTTGGCCGATTTGATTGATTTGATTTGACTGTTCTGCCCATACATGGGGTCGTCTAGCGCCCATGTGCTAGTTTGGGCCCTGGGGTGGTCACGGCGTACAATGTGATCTGGTGCGCCGGTGACAGAGGGTACTACCCGGAGGAGGGTTTGGTGACGGACAGCCGCGGCGGATTCGCGGTAAGTGCTAACGCGTGCCCATTTTTCCGCCATAAGTGGCACAGGAGACCGTGGCGTTTTAATTGGTTGGAGTCCCACATAACTGCACTATCTCCCCGTGGTAATGTTTTCCACGCAAAAAAAAAGAAAGGGTTTTATTCCCGGATCGGGCAAGGTTTGTCCATCTGAAATTTCTCAGCAGCCCGATGTCTGGACTTGTGCTCGGTTTATGGCAATAAGTTAGCCCCTTATTAAATGGGACATAACTGGGGTAAAGTAGATATACTGTATGTGCACATCTGCTTAAACCTTCAAGTTAGACAGTTTAAACAACAGATGTTATGTTGTTTAAAGTTAATCTGCCTGCCTGTGAGTTCTGTGACCCGGCCTAATCTTGGATGACCCTTTTAACTAATGCGCAATCATCAATTATGTAATAGACAAAGCCACGTTTAGTTACCTCTTCTTTTATTTCGAGTCAGTTACATTGTAGGTATAGCGATATTTATGTAAAGCAGGGATTCCCAAAGTGGTAAATATCAATCCCTTGGGGTCGAAATCGGTTTCCCAGGGTGTGACATAAATGGAAACTGATTTTGTGGTTTGAC
This sequence comes from Orthosia gothica, assembly GCA_949775005.1. Lineage (NCBI taxonomy): Eukaryota > Metazoa > Arthropoda > Insecta > Lepidoptera > Noctuidae > Orthosia > Orthosia gothica. The sequence continues at coordinate 25,012,631 of OX459038.1, read as the reverse complement.
AAGGCCTTAAAATCAACCCATTTTATTTTACACAAGTTCTTTTTTGAAAATTTCAAGATACTGTATAAGTTGTGTTACGTGTATCAACTTGTTAGAATAATGACTAATATTTTAGAAGTAAGTATCATTGTTGTACCTTTAAAAAACTCAACAAGTGGATAAGCGTGCACAAGTTTGTACAAGATGATAAACTTACCAAGTCATTTTTTTATTATATATAGGGTTGCGCTTGGCCACTATCTAACCTGGAAAATCCCATTCACTCTTGACTTAAAGACCCCTAGGTTGTAGCTATCGGGAAACACAGACTCCGGCTGGGAATTCCACTCCTTAGCTGTACGCATAATAAAACTGTCCCCAAAACGTTTAGTACTTATGGGTGGGAAGTCCACCATGTACCGATGACGCATCGCCGTACGTCTGTTAGTCCGATGATGGAACGGACTGGGTGGGATTAAATCATGCAATTCCATCGCACACTCCCCGAAATGTAACCGATAAAAAACCGACAGACTGGCAACTCGGCGATGATGTTCAAGGCTCTGGAGCTTTGACTTGACCAGTGCCTCATTCCCGATGAGTTCCTTGGCCCGCTTTTCGATCGACTCTAGTGCATCAAGCTGGTATTTGGCAGAACCGTCCCAGGCATGCCAACAGTACTCAATGCACGATTGAACTTGCGCGTGATACAAGTTGAGCAGCTGTGCCGGCATGAAGTACCTTCTCACCTTCGCAAGGATCCCCAACTTTTTGGCAGCCAGCTGAGACTTTGCCTCAATGTATGGCCCAAAATTTAGAGTCGATGCCAAGTCAATAACCGGACTCTTAACGCGCGGCGGTTAGGAGCTCGGGCGCGCGCGTCGGTTCGAAATGTGTCTCTGCGTGTACTGTGTTGCGTCGGAACTCGGAAGTTGGTCGGCGCGCGAGCGTTTCGGTTGCGTTATCGCTCTCCCTCTCTTATGCCTCGAGTGCATAGTCATTAAAGCGAGAGGGAAGGCATGCGCGGCGAAGTAATTTGGCTATGGAGGTCTGAGATATCAGTTCATTTTGGAAAAGAGGTCTCTTGCCCAAAATTGTTTGGGAATCCCTGACCTAAAGTTTACTATTTTTTTAATTAACTAATACTTTCATCAGTTACACGGCTACCCAAAAGAAGGAGTGCTATAAATTTTGAAATATTTTCATAATGTAAATATGATCATATCTACTAATTTCAAAAGTAAATCGCTTCAGGCTCTCTAAATACTTCATGCATACTTTTCTACATCCAACTTTCACTAAATAATTCCTCAGCCCCTCTAACGTATGCGTCTGGATTCTTTGCCCGGTATATTTTCAAATATGTATTGCAATCCATTCTTGAAAACTGTCTTAAATTTTCACCTCTAAAACGTCCGTGGTACAAGCATAAAGTTCATGGACTATGAAATATTAAGTATAGTGCACACTGGGAAAGTTTCATCCTTCCGTGAATCCTGCTTCCGTGAAGAAACTTGATCAGCACATATAAACTCAGCCTTATAGGTGGACTAGAGTTTATAATTGAAAACACGTAACTTCTAATTCTGGATACAGCGAAGAAACTTGTATAGTTTTGTAAGGTCTAATGATATCGGATTTAAACTTTCTTCTTTACGAGAAGATACATTTATTTATTTATTAAAACTTCATGCAACATAAAATTTCATAGGCGGACTTAATGCCTGAGGCATTCTCTACCAGTCAACCAAGGGCGGTGAAGAGATGCATACACCAGATTTTGGTCAGCCAGCCCGCGAATATGTATCCTCCGACTGAACAGCATAATTTTTTCCTTGTTTACGACTTTTTAGTTCGCTTTTGAAGCTGTCGGGTTTTTTGATTTTTTTAATTAAGTATTTTTTTCGTTATTGATAGGCTCGCGCTTGACCACCTTCTCACCTGATGGTAAGCGATATACGAATGTAACTCGCAATATTTAACCTACGTTTCTTTGCAGTTCGCAGCGTAAACTTGATACTTTCCTACAATACACCTTTGTAATTTTGAACCACGGAACAATCACCAAAAATCACAAATTTGTTAGTCCAACTATAAAACCGATAAAAACTAATAGGGTAAAGAGACGTAACTCAAATCACGACTAATCTGTATAGGCAAAAGCTTTGTATTATATTTTGGCCTGAAGTCACCTCTCTACTTTGTCCTTAATTGCACCCATTGAACCCGGACAAAACGACTTTATGCTCCATTATAACATGAATGGCCTATATTCAAGTATACAGGGCGAATACTTAAAAATTTGAATTTCGAATTTGGCTTTTTTTCTTTTGGTGCAGGTCAATATTAAAAAATAAAAATTAAGTGGCAGGTCAGACCAACTATAGCAGTATTTTTGTCGATTTGAATGCAGAAATTAAACAGCTTATGGGAAACTACATACGTACATCGCTCAAGGGACTATCCAAAGTTTTGAACCAAAAAAATATTAATGATTGTCGTGCCAGCAAAACGAAGAATAAGAAAAGAGATAATATTACCGCTTCCACACAAACACACAATAAAGCTATTGTTTGTTAAATATTAATTAAAAAATAATCGCTGGAATTTATTGTTTTGGGTATTTTAATGCAAACATTCTATCACTGATAGAGACTGGGTTTAAATGTTTCTAAACGCATCCACGAAACAGGAGAAATTCTTAATGTGGGGAAAATTCTAAAAAGAAAAATTTAAACTACTGCTATGGCTTTATATAATGGTAATATTATATAATTCCTGGTAAAATATACTAATATTTTAATATTTACTGTTAGATCAAAACTTTCTTTACTAAACGTATTACATTGAATCGTTTAACATGTTCTGAAGTTAAGTGCACACCCTGTAAGAACAATCAAACGGGGCTTAATTTTACACTCTATTAAACAAACTCTGTACCGAATAAACGTTGTTTTATCTAAAACTTCATTGTTAATTAGAATAATCAATTGTTCGTAATATTCTTTTAAATGACATGCTAAAGTTCTATTAATAATCAGACACTTTTAATAACGCCGAGTGTTCCCGCTTCAAAATGAATTGAATGTCAGTAAGTAAATTATCCCGCTAAAAATAATTATCCGCTGGATTCGGGAAGAACAGAACCGGTCAATGTGACGACACTTGGGGGAGGTCTATGTCCAGCAGTGGACATCGTTCGGCTGATATGGTGATGATGTTGCTAAAATAAATTATATTAAACATGCTTCTTTAAATACATATATTGTACACCACTTAATAACTACAGGATAAACATTTTTTTTATTATAAGAATAAAACAGTTTAAATTTGTTAAGGCGGTACCCTGACCAAAAAATCAGCATGAGATATGAGCACTCCTATTGGCCTAGCGGCACTGGTGGCGCATGAATTCCAGTAGTCAATACGCCCAGATTTTAGAATAATATCTTTATAAAATCGAATTTTAGGCTTTTGAAAAAAAAATACGACAAAAATGTCTGATAATAAATTGTCTATCCATTAGTGTTAGTACAAAAAATAATTAATGAACACTTTACGAGGAGATGCATGCTATCAATAATTATTTCTCATGTTTATGGTTTTGTTGGAAGGAGATTAGAAACATATACCTCTTTAAAAAAAAAGTACGGCGACCATTGTAGAATCAATAATATGTTGAAATTTAATGAATTTTTATTAGTTGATATTTATTTTTAAATAACAAGTAGATAGCTCCTAAAAACAGCACGAAAAACGGCTAGCGCGGCGTTTTGCTCGGGGTACCACCTTAAGACAACGACTAACGCCAACGACCTTGAGGGAACAAAACGCGCACTCGTTTCACACCCGCGCGACCCAAAATTTAGTAGTTTTTTAGGGTTCCGTACCCAAAGGGTAAAAACGGGACCCTATTACTGAGACTCCGCGGTCCATCTGTCTGTCTGTCTGTCTGTCTGTCTGTCTGTCTGTCACCAGGCTGTATCTCATGAACCGTGATGGCTAGACAGTTGAAATTTTCACAGGTGATGTATATCTGTTGCCGCTACAACAACAAATACTAAAAACAAAATAAAATAAATATTTAAGGGGGGCTCCCATACAACAAACGTGATTTTTTTGCCGTTTTTTACGCAAATGGTACGGAACCCTACGTGCGCGAGTCCGACTCGCACTTGGCCGGTTTTGTAATTTCCTTCTTATTCTATGACTTTAAAAAAAAAAGCTTCAGATCAAAATGTAGACAATTAAATTGTCTTTGAGATAGTGTCGATTTCATTAAAATACGCCCAGCGGTTTTGGTGCGATTGTCGTGTTTTTGCCCGTTTTAGACATAACTTTACAAATTAATTACACTATGTTATACAAATAAAACTCAAAATGTGCTTAGATGAAATTATTAAGAAAATGGTCTTATATAACATATGTTTTTTCCAAAAAATTACGACTAGCCGTTTAGACGTGATTCTCATTTTAAAATCAGTTACCCAAGGGAATCGGCGCCTTAAACAAATATGTTGATAAAGTCGTCACAATCTAAGAAGTCCGTTGACATCCGTTAACTTTCTACGTAAAAAATTGAAAAATCAAATTCATAGTCCTAATTAATTACTATGTTACCGATACACTATAACAAAGAGTATCATTCGCAAGCATCAAGTTTATTTGTATTAAGTATTTTTATAGCTGTCAAAACGGGCCTTTTATTTTTTGAAAACTTTAGTTGATACCTAGAATTAAATCTTCAATAGGATGTCTGATAAAATAATTCTAGAGGTGTTCTCTCAATCAGTAGGTACAAGGTCTCGATATAAATGTCTGACGTCACTCGTTATTTCAAAAGGCATATCAGGCAGGCTTAGCATGAAACGAGCTCTGAATCTCAAGATCCCTGTATTATAAGTCCTTTATCAAAATGAGTCTCTGAGACGTCTAACTGTCTAAGTATACGACAGACGTCTGAGAGACGTATGGAATTAAATTGGACGTCTATTGGACGTGGACCTCGGTCAATCTGCACTCGTGACCTCGACGATTGACAAGGCCACAAACGAGATGTGCCGAACTCCGTAGTGATGACGTAACGTTCTTGTGCGATATTGCCGCTTTTTTCTCGTGTTCGATTTGGGCTGGCATCGTAAATCGGGGGCGGGCAAGATTTGGTTTGTGTTTTGATATTTGCTGTCACAAAATACCCAGTTTGAATACCCAAATGTTTGCCACGATAAACACTAAAAGCCAATACACTATAAATGTCATTAAAATCTTGGTAAAAATGTTACTGTCAATTTATTTCCTATTAAGGCGCAGGTACCTCTCGGTAGCTAATTTTAAAATGAGAATCACATCTAAACGGCCAGTCATAATTTTTTGGGCAAAATATATGATACACAAGACCATTTTTTTAATAATTTAATCTGAGAAAATTTAGAGATTTATTCGTTTTTCATAGTGTAATTATTCTGTAAAATTATGTCTATCACGGCAAAAAAACGACAATCGCACCAAAACGACCGGGCGTATTTAAAATAAAATTGACACCATCTCAAAGACAATTTAACTATCTACATTTTGATGTGATGCTTTTTTAAAGTCTTAGAATAATAAGGAAAGTATAAACACTACTGAATTTTGGGTCGCGCGGGTTTAAAACGAATCCGCGTTTAGTTCATTCAAGGTCGTTGGCGAGTGTGGTCTTAATATGCAATATTGAAATCACCACTCATTTAATTTGTTACGGGTTCATCATGCATGAATAAAACTAGGCAATTTGATCAACCTTAACATATATTTATGTCCTTACAAGTACTAAATTATGGGGTACCCAACCTTACAATCTAACTAAACTTAACCTAAACCTAATCTAATTTGGACGCCAGGAGAGTTATGATTTCTGGTGAACTCTGCCAATACCTTTGCCTGCTAGCTGCTACTCAGGGTCTTTGTTCTTGCGAACAAATTCGCTCAATCAATATCCTACTTAAAGGGCGTTGCGTGAGGCTATAACAATGATAAAAAAATACTGTAAAGTACCTAATTATGATGATAAATACATATAAAAGCATACATACATAAGTGTCATCCAAATAGGGGTAAGTTTTAGTTTTAATGGGTAGCACCATTAAAACTAAAACTTACCCCTATTTGGATGACACTTATGTAGGTATGCACATTCACTGTGACTTAACTATTTTATATTTCTACTATGTCGATAGATAATGGCTCACAATGACGTCATGGCTTATGAGCACAGGTCCGTTTTCTACGAGAGAAATGTCGCAAGTGTCCTAACCCACCTAAGAATAATATAATATTTTCGAAATCGAAAAAACACAAAAAGAACTCGCGCGACCCAGAATCGAACTCAAGACTCCTCGGTTGCTACAACGGTGCTTACCATTCTGCTACGGAGTTACTTGTAGGAACCGACGAAAACAAAGACCAAATGATTCACGCAAGCCTGCCAATTACCGAACTTGAATCAAATGAACATGACAAATTCTCATCATCATCATCATCATTTCAGCCGAAAGACGTCCACTGCTGGACATAGGCCTCCCCCAGGCGTCGCCACATTGACCGATCCCGTGCGTCTCGCATCCAGCGCCTTCCCGCAACCTTAACCAGGTCATCGGTCCACCTAGTGGGAGGCCTTCCAACGTATCGTCTTCCAGTTCGCGGTCGCCACTCCAGAACTTTTCGGCCCCATCGGCCATCCGTTCTGCGAGCAATGTGCCCTGCCCACTGCCACTTAAGTTTGGCAATTCTTCGGGCTATGTCGGTAACTTTGGTTCTCCTGCGGATGTCATCATTTCTGACGTGATCACGCAAGGAAATTCCGATAGCATAGCCCTCTCCATTGCCCTTTGGGTGACTTTAAGCTTTCTGATAAGGCCCATTGTGAGCGACCACGTCTCGGTCCCATAGGTGATCACTGGCAACACACACAAACAAACAGAAAAACAAAAAAAAACAAATTCTCTCAATCAATCAAATCCACTGTTGGAATCGATTTAAAAGCCTAAGGCTCATACGTACTAACATCAAGAATCGATACCTAATAAGGCTTCAACTAAATACTCGTTTGCAAAAATGGTACTACCTACGCTACGTCCGGAAGCCAAAAAGTGGTAACTCAATGAAAGCGGTTTTCGAGAAAAAATATTTCCATCACCTTAATTGTACCTTCACCCACGTGGTATTTTGATAAAAAGTATTTATTATTTTAGTACTTCTCCAGGTCTAAGGGTACCTATGTCTGTGTTTAAATTTATTATGATCGGTATTGCGGCTTAAGCATAATAGCGTAGAAAACAAACAGAAAGAATTATTTTTTATGACATAAAAGTATGAATAGTATTTTTTATAATGTTCCAATAAAGTTACAAGTTTTTCGACTATCTCATCTGATGCGGCTAACCGGATAACCGTTGCACAAAAAATATTTTTTCGAGTTTTTCGAGTTACTGTTTTGTAGCTTCTGACAGCTGTAAGTACCTACTAGCTACGTCACACAGACTTATCGTATTAATAACCTGCACATTTGATAAAAATCTAGTGCTCGTTTTATCGATCGGTGCTTCGCGTGAAGTTGATATAAACAACCTACATTATATTTTATAGAGTTCGTTATCCGCTTGGTATGAATTAAACATTTATTTGGTAGAGGTTAAGTTGTTTATTATGTATTTAAGAGTGTTTACAAGATACGGTATATCATACAAACTTGCAAGTCAAAAATGTCTAAAAAGTTACTAGAAACTTTTCTGAAGTAAAGTTTATAGCAAATTTTAGGTTTTCTCAGAAAACTTGAAATTGCTCTCTCTTTCTCTCTAAATTATGAAAGTCCTAGAAAAAAGAAGCAGCTGTCATTTGATGACTTTTATAGAACTAAGATATTCTACACGATATCTAAGACCTAATAAATTTTTAATACATATAAAAACCTATCCTAACAAACTATTGCAAAATAATATCGAAACGATATTAGGAAAACTCAGCACCTGTAGCTAAGTTGACAATATACAATCGATAACGCTTGTATAATATGAATCAATGTATGGGAATGACACAATGACATCTGAACGTAAAGCTGGGAACAAATTATCGGACGCGGCTGACGGACACGGCTGACGGACGCGACTTACAGCCGCGGCTGAAATATGTGCACAGTCGTATGGGACGCGGCATGCGGACGCGTTCGAGCGCTTATGCCATAGACAATATAGCTTATTCAACGAAGAATATGTTTACATAGAAACATGTCGAGTAGTAAAAGTGAGGGCGCAATTCTCTGCTGCGAACACACTCGTAAAATTTTTCTTCCCTTTTTTTTTTATACGCACGCACGTGTCCCGTACCCCGTGCACACCGTCCGCGGACGTTTTAGGCTGACACAAACATCCAGCGAGCCAGATCTCTATCGGACGTCCGAACGCCCAAGGTGACGTCGGCGACTTATGTCCGATAATTTGCACATTGTAATGTACATTCATTACCTAGATACTCTATAAGTTGCGGCTGTCAGTTGCGTCCGTAAGCCGCGTTCGATAATTTGTTTCCAGCTTAAGTCACGTGGTCAGACCATACAAATAGAAGGCGTTAATGATTGTAGAAAGAGATTCGATACAAAACGTTTGTAACTTAGCTAGGCGGACAGGCATATTTCCTAAACACTGACTGACACCACACGTAATAAAATATTAATCGCAAAAAACTGCGATAATGAAACGGAAATCACGTTTGTTGTATGGGAGCCCCACTTAAATATTTATTTTATTCCGTTTTTAGTATTTTTTGTTATAGCGGCAAAAGAAATATCATGTGTGAAACTTTCAACTGTCTAGCTATCACGGTTCATGAGATTTAGCCTGGTGACAGACAGACAGACGGAACGCGGAGTCTTAATAATAGGGTCTCGTTTTTACCCTTTGTTTACGGAACTCTAAAAATAACATTGACATTCATCATATCAGCCGAAAGACGTCCACTGCTGGACATAGGCCTCCCCCAAGCGTCGCCACATTGACCGGTCCCGTGCGTCCCACATCCAGCGAATCCCCGCAACCTTCACCAGGTCATCGACCAGGACATTGACATTCATACTAAGCAAAATAATGAAAACAAAAAAAATTACTATCAAATAAAAGGAATTGAAAAGCCACTCATATTCAAAAGATTACACACAAAGAAGCCTCACAAAGAAGCATCACGCGTGTACTCGTCGAAGGCGTAGGCAGCGTTGAAAAGCACACCCACATTTTGCCGGTAACATTTAAGACACACACACAACGCAGCCTCCATTACCTACACTCACAGGACACATTATTCCTGAAAGCATTACTATCCTTATTAAATAAAATACCTAAAGGTCATATTTAGTCGAACAATGGCAACCCTAGGCCTGCCTTTGACGTGCGTCATCTTTTTAGGGCAACACTCTTCATTCATCTTGACTAAACCTCGAGCCTTATTTTTCGATTTCTTCCTTCAAAATTCTCTATTATAAATGGTTAAGGGGACGCGAAAACTCATCTCGTAAACGACATACCGCCTCCGATTTATTTATGAAATGGTTTTTAGATCTCAACTAGTTTTTGCCGTGGATTCGTTCGGGTGGTTGGGATGAAAATATTCCCATTTATGTGACATCCCCGTGTGTCAATTTATAACAATGCAAAAAAATCTTAGCATAGTAAACTTTCAACGATTCCAAAATTATATGGTTAAATAAAATTGTTTCACATTGATTGGGACTTGGTTGGCACAGCGGGGCGAGCACGCCCTACTGTGACAGGCTTAAGTCACACATTTTTATCAAAGTTTGGGGGCTGAAACCATGATAAATTGCGTGAGGATTAAAAAAAGTGACCTACGCTCAAGCAAAGATGATTGCAAGGTGTAAATAAAATTCTGATTCACATTTAAGTTTGCACAATTCAGTATGGATACAAATAAAAGCATGTGGCTAAATAATTACAGCCGCAAGCATTGATCTTCAATGTTAAGCAACACTTGCCGAAGCCGGTCCGTAAATGGGTGACCATCTTTACATAGCGAGATTCCTCCGTGCATCGAAAATCACGTTGAACTGTTGGTCCCGGCTGTCATTTGAAGATCTTTGACAGTCGTTACCTTCGATCAATAATACACTACAAACATAATCCCATACAAAAGTTCCCTTTAAAACTGTCGCTAATTGTGTTTACGTAATTCTTCGAATTTTAATGAAGCCAGTGACAATCGCAGGGTTAAGACGAATCGATTAAGAATCATCAAAATCGGCCAACGCGTTTGATCTCTAGAACGCCACATAGGAACAAACATACATACATAAATAGACTGATAAACACATTACCCTCCTTCGGCAGTCGGGTAAAAAGTACATCAGGACGGTAAGCCGTGTAATTAAGTAAGTACTAAACCAACAAAACGACTTTCTATTACAACTGATATGATCAGAATTCCATTAAGGAACATGTTAAGTGAGACCTGTTGAATGTCTTTCACCGTACTTTATCACTGCGAGGTGCAAAGTAATGGTCACTAGATGGCTATCGGGCCATCAACATACCTTCTTCAGTCGGCTATAAGACAAGACAAGAAAGATGGTGTAGATGCTATCTCTTTCTTTATCTACGAGTAACACGACTCTGTTTGCATATGAAGCTCAACCCTTCATTGACGCGGCGTTTTGTTTTGTTAACCGACTTCAAAAAAAGGAGGAGGTTCTCATTTTGCAAAACCATTTCTTAGTGCACCTGTTTTTAACCGACTGCCGAAAAGGAGGTTTCTCAATTCGACCTTTTTTTTTATGTGTGTTCGCGGATAGCTTCGTCGTTTATGAATCGATTTAGTTTTTTTTTTGGAAAGCTGTTATCCCAAGGGTGGTACCATGCTAAGGAAACCAGGGTCTGATGATGGGATCCTAGAGAACTCGAGGGAAATCCTCAAATATTATAGGGATACATATACGTATAGCGATTTTGGTATTTTCATTAATAAAGTATCATTTGGTGAAGTGGAACTGATGAAGAAGACTACAATGACCACTGGAACTCCGAAATACCTTCATCTTCCTCCTAGCGAAGTATGGGTGTTTAGTGATTTGGTTTTTTTTAAATTTTATTATGATTTGACATTTTGTTTTTAATTGATTTTATTTATTTTTAGTGATTTATTTTGAATTGTATTATGATTTGACATTGTTCTTTTTAATTTATTTAATTTTTGTTTAGATTTTGGTTCGCAATGTGGGTTTTTTTATTTTTATTATTTAATATTATAAGGCACGCCTCTGCTTAACTCTTTAGTCAATACAATCGTGATGGTATGTTATTTGGAAGGTACTTTGGAAAAAGGCCCGTTCTTTAAAAATATCGTGATTATCTTGCCCTTATCTTATTTGTATGGGGTCAGCACAATATATCTTATTCTCACATACAATCAATATCCACACGTTATGTGTATGTCAGCCAGAACGCAGCCAATTCTTAAATAAATAAATTGGCGCCTAAATAAAATAACAAGTGCGTCGGACTCGCGCACGAAGGGTTCCATACCAATACGTTTGTTGTATGGGAGCCCAACTTAAACATTTATTTTATTCGGTTTTTAGTATTTGTTGCTATAGCGGCAATAGAAATACATCATCTGTGAAAATTTCAACTGTCCAGCTATCACGGTTCATGAGATACAGCCTGGTGACAGACAGACAGACGGGTCCCGTTTTTACCCTTTGGGTACGGAACCCTAAAAAGTAAAAGTAACCACAAACAAGACTAAATGCATTCCATTTTCACTACAAATCGACGTTTAGTCTGAAGTATAATCGCATATTGTGACTTTACAATGCTCAACGCTGCAACTTTTAATAAATATGGCTCAACATGTACCGCCAACCCCAAGTAAAATAGGAAAATGGCAAGAAGATGATGATGATAGCTCAACATCTTGATAATGACAGATTGACTCTCCTTTAAACGTAAAAACTAGCTCGTAAAATTACCTTTATCTTTCTAAATATAAACACAAACAATGCCAATTGCAATCCATTTTAACCCCTCGACAAATCCTGTTACCATCAAACGTCATACAACAATGACGTATAGTTTCATATTGTGACATTACAACGCTCAACACTGCAATGGACAAACAACAGAAGATGATGATGATAGCTCAACATCTTCATTCAGACAGATTTGAAAAACTCCTGAAATTAACTACAACTTTCTAAAAATAGACACAAAAAATGCAATCCATTTTCACGCCTCGACAAATCCTTAGTTACATGAGACGTGACTCAACAATGACGTAAAGTCGCATATTGTGACTTTACAATGCTCAACCCTGTGCAATGAATAGGTAAGCAAAAGAGCAGGAAGATGATGATGATAACTAAACATCTTCTGATGTCTCTCCTTTGAACGTAAATAATTCTTTGAACTAACATCATCAACTGCCTAGCCTTTTCCCAAGTATGTTGGGGTCGGCTTCCAGTCTAACCGGATTTAGCTGAGTACCAGTGTTTTACATGGAGCGACTGCCTATCTGACCTCCACAACCCAGTAACTGGGTAACACGGTACCCATTGGCTAGACTGGTGTCAGATCTCAAGCGTCTGACTATTCGTAACGACTGTCAAAGATCTTCAAATGACCGCCGGGACCAACGGCTTAACGTGCTTTCCGAGGCTCGGAGAAAACTCGGTATGTTGAAATGATCACCCATCCACGGACCGACCTCGTCGAGCGTTACTTAACCTTAAAGATCGACCCGTGCGGCTGTTATTATTTAGCCACGAGCTCCTCTAATTCTTTGAACTAACATCTTTCTAAAAGTAAACACAAACAAACAAACAAATACAATCTATTTTCACCCCTCGACAAATCCTGTGTTGCCATCTGACGTCACACAACAATGACGTATAGTCGCATATTGTGACTTTACATCGCTCAACGCTGTGCAATGAACAAGCGACAGTGGGGTTTGAAATGCTAATATAACACAAATTGTAGTCGCCAGTGACAGGGTTGGCAAAATTAGGGTTGCCTGCACGTCTCCGAAAATGGATGGCAATTTTGAGCTTGTTTTTAGGGTTCCGTAGCCAAATGGCAAAAAACGGAACCCTTATAGATTCGTAATTTCTGTCTGTCTGTCTGTCCCTCCGTGTGTCACAGCCACTTTTTTTCGAAACTATAAGAACTATGCTGTTGAAACTTGGTAAGTAGATGTATTCTGTGAACCGCATTAAGATTTTCATTCAAAAATAGAAAAAAAACAATAAATTTTGGGGGTTCAAGTATGGGGATCAAGGGGGGTTCAAGTATGGGGATCAAGGGGGTTTCAAGGTTTCAAGTATGGGGGTCCCCATACTTGAAACTGAAACAAAAAAAAAAAAACCATCGAACCCATACGTGTGGGGTATCTATGGATAGGTCTTCAAAAATGATATTGAGGTGGGAGATTTTTTCTAAACTGAATAGTTTGCGCGAGAGACACTTCCAAAGTGGTAAAATGTGTTTCCCCCCCCCTGTAATTTCTAAAATAAGAGAACGATAAAACTAAAAAAAAAATATGATGTACATTACTATGTAAACTACCACCGAAAATTGGTTTGAACGAGATCTAGTAAGTAGTTTTTTTTTAATACGTCATAAATCGTAAACCGCAATTTACCAAGTACGGAACCCTTCGTGCGCGAGTGCGACTCGCACTTGGCCGGTTTTTTATGTTATTTATGTCATAATGGAATATGCGAACTTTATGAATAGACTTACTAGTTTATTTGTTTTAGTTTCAGTATGTATGGATTTGGGCCACTACAACTACTAAGGATATTTTTTTCCTGACTTTTAAATTCGACTCTATCTTGAGGTGCAGAAACCTCTTATTGCATTTAATGTTTTGCGATAAGGCTCGTGTACCGTTAATTATTCAATTTGTTAGTAGGTATATACTTCCTTCCTTTACTTTCCAGGTAACCTTTTTATTACACCTTACCCAATAAAACAAAACCATTACAGGCTCACAACAACGCTGTTCCCTATAAACGAATACAAAACGAGATCTGCCATCTGTTTACTATGCAACACCAGTAGTGAGACTCAATTGAGATTTATGACCCACGGCTAGAGACCAAACTCTTCGGTATTGTTGGACTCCTGGTACAACAACGTACCACATTAATGAAGCGAAATGCATCTCTTATTCAAATTGGGCTGGTGTTTTAAGGGTTTAAGTACTTCCTCGTTCAGTTGAAGAGTTTTGTTCTGGTTTGAACTTTAGTGCGCTGAAAAATTTGCGCTGGAATGTTTAAAAAAATTCAATATTCTACTGGCAAGAATAAGTGACTGGATTGTGTGAGGATTTCAAGAAAAAAGGGTGAATTTTAGCATGACGGTTGACAGGAAAATAGAAGAAGAAATATCTTGCGTCAGCCCCAAGTACATGGCACATAAGTAGGAAGATGAAAATGATGATAACTGTATCTCTTATTTTATTTCTCTGATACCAAAGGGTAGTCTATTCACCTCTGCTTAAAATAGCACAAACAAATTATTGGCTAATACACGACTGAATTTATAACGAAAATATACTCTCAAACATTTGGCCATCTATTAATACACGAGCCAACGATTGGAATATTGGCGCTCTATAAATAAATATACCGTTTAGGATGGTTTACATATTTAATACCAAATTTGGCTTTTATTATTGGGTTTGGTGGACCCAATCAACCAGCCAATAAAAAATAAAATAACGCACCGATACTAGTCAAGCTCACCACTATACAAAAATGCATGTAATTTGACCCATATTCATCATCTTCATCTTTCTGCTCTTATCCCATGTTACTGCTAGATGACATGTCATATGCTGCTGCGTTTTTGCTTGTAATTTACACTATTTTCTTTATTTATACTCTCAAAAACAGAATAAAGCGTCGATACTAACCAGAACTAATCACACTACACAACAAGGAAAAAGTTTAAAAACTGTAACCCGACAAGGCAGTTTTTTCTACTCTTAGTTACCCGGGCTATAATAGCGAATCTATTGATACCTTATTCATCAAAATCTGATGAATAGTTTAGGCGCTACCGAGGAACATACGTAAATATACAAACATACATTACATAGACTGCTAAAACCATAACCCTTTCTTTTGACTTCACCGTGGTTGGGTAAAAATGCACACAATTAGACCCATCTATTCGACAAAACCACTTACGTCTACATACATAAATGTATGCACATAAACGTATACGGCCTACACAGAGGCAAAGTCATAAAATCCTAGGCTTTCGGATTCGATACAACCCTAGAAAGCGGTTAGGAATGACAAGTAGGCATTTGCGACCTACGTCAGTTAGAACGACGACGTCCCGTTGCGAAGCTATTGTCTCGCTTACAGATTGTTCGTCCCTCAGCATTTGTAGGGTTAAATACATACTATCCATACTAATATTATAAATGTGAAAGTAACTCTGTCTGTCTGTCTGTCTGTTACCTTTTCACGCTTAAACCGCTGCACCGATTTAGATGAAAGTTGGTATGAAGATAGTTTGAGACCTGGTAAAGGACATAGGCTATATAGGTAGGGTAGGGTAGGGTAGGGTAGGGTATGGTAGTGTAGTGTAGAGTATTGTAGGGTAGTGTAGGGTAGGGTAGGGTAGGGTAGGGTAGGTTATGGTAGTGTAGGGTAGGGTAGTGTAGGGTAGTGTAGGGTCGGGTAGGGTAGGGTAGGGTAGGGTAGGGTAGGGTAGGGTAGTGTAGGGTAGGGTAGGGTAGGGTAGATAAATGTTTGGTCTTTTTATGGCAAAACAAAGTATGTATATGGTCAGCTAGTACATTAATAGTATTTGCACCTATGTGTTAAGTTTATTGTTTTGAAGGCATATGCGAACAGTCGTTTGTTAGGGAAATGATTTTGCACTTTAGTGAATTGTTAGAAGTCTTCTATTGAAATGTTTTCAATAAATTTGACCTCAAAAAAAGCTT
This sequence comes from Orthosia gothica, assembly GCA_949775005.1. Classification (NCBI taxonomy): domain Eukaryota; kingdom Metazoa; phylum Arthropoda; class Insecta; order Lepidoptera; family Noctuidae; genus Orthosia; species Orthosia gothica. The sequence goes on along the minus strand of OX459038.1, from coordinate 24,996,650 downwards.
GTAAAAGGCATCAAAGTAATGTTATTTTGATACTTTTTACAAGCATTTTTTTATTTAACTTGCTTTCTTAGTTTGTTAGTATCTGTGGGACAAATCTTGCAACTGAATTTAAACAGTTATCTTCAACCGATTGAGCTCAAATTTAGCATACACATATTATATTGCTTTAGATGATAATGCACGATAAGCTTGTTTAAAAAAAGGCTTTCTTAATTGTTTTTTTTTCTTAAATATATACTTGATATTGGACTAAGTTTTACCATTCAAAAGTAAAGGAGGGTTATTTTTTTGTGTAAATCTTCAAATTAAAAGAACACTTTACATGGTGAGTGATTGATATCAAATCTAAAAACTTTTGTGTGTATATTACTGAAGGAATTTGATGATAACATTCTTATATGTATGACAGGCAAGATACAATCGCTATTCGCATTTAGTTTGGGGTTGAAATTTTGAGGTGTTAAACAATTGGACTAACTTATTAACAAAAAGAAACGTCGAATTATAATGTACTAGTGCAAACATTTAAGACTCGTATATCTGGGCAAATAGGAAAATGCTCAGACTCAAATACTAGTTTAACTTAGTACAAACGAATCCAAAGTATTCACTAATTAAACAAGATTCTTACAAAAAAAAGGAAACCTCTCACTTAGATCAATAGAAAGCACTCTACTTCACGCAATTCTCGGCCTTAAACCAATGTTATAGCACATATAATTGCATGCACAAAGACGATTTTTTTTTTTTTAAATACTCACAATAGGAAGTCTTGTTCCCAACATGGAGTCGGGCCCTTAACTGTCACCGTCGTGGACTTGACATTCTGTAGTTTGAGTGTCACGTAAGTGTTGAACTGTTGTACTCCTGAAAAACAAACCTTATTTTAACTGCCTGTAAGTTAAAAATTCCTTGGCGAATGAAGCAAGGTAGTCTAGCGAATGAAAAGAAAGACTCCACGATATAGCTGGCTTCCTAGTATAGGATCAATCAAAGAACTAAATGAGTGTTGAAAGTTAAATTAGAATGAATGTACTTGTAAGGGTTTTGTGCGGGTCTGTGTGACCGCTGGACATGTTTAACGTAACTGAAAGGATCCGCTGAGTTGTAAATAGAACTGGGGTTTTCGGATTATGTCTTATACAAGTTTATATCCTCGCAAAATTATGTTGTTTATTCTAGTACTGCATGGGCTTGGATTAAATGTATTCGAAATTGAAATTCTCGTTGTTTGAAGAAAAAAGAATATCTTTAATTATTATTTGTTCCCTAATATTAATTACTGTGGTTGAAACCTCATGTAAAAACAGATTCACATCGATACCTACGTCACTCGACTTATCTCCAGCTTCTGAATTCAGAATTAAAAGTTGAAAATTTATCAAACTCTACTATGGAATCTTGTTCGTGGGTGCTGTCTTGTCTTGTGTCTAATAGGAGCCAAATTCTCTCAAATCTCAAAATCTCAGTTAAGGAACGGGTGTTATTTGATATGAATGGAACTATCGAAACTTGTAAAACTAAACTGATATTTAGGGGCAATAAATAAAATCAAAAAAACAATATCTTACCTTGCATGGAAACATAGCGCGCCTTTTTTACTGAAACAAAGAAATAATCACCTATTATTTCTCTATTATTACACCCTGTTGACCCCTGGAATGGCCAAAGAGGGTCAACGACCCGCATTCATATACAATATTAGAAATTACTAAGGTTGTTGAAAGGGATTCTTAGTAATAAGTAACTTCAGTAGCCGTCTGAAAGGTTTTGTCATCATAAAGTCTAAAATTGCTTGCACATATTTTATGATCCCGAAAGGGTTAATTGGAAAAGGCTATATCTAGAATAGTAGGCAATAATTTATAAATGCTCGAGACTCAGCATAATATATAATCATAATCACATTATCGGCCTATTAATGTTCCCACTGCTGGGACACAGGCCTCCTCTCTGTGAGAGGGAATGAGCCGTAATCCACCACGCGGACCCAGTGCGGGTTGGTGGATGTCACATGTCTACGAATGTTTGGTTCTAGGACATGCCGGTTTCCTCACGATGTTTTCCTTCACCGTTTTGAGAGCAGTGGTGAAGAAATAATTTACACAAAGTAAAGTGCCTGCCTGGGCTCGAACTCACGACCTACAACTTTTAAGTCGCCGCCGATACCACTGGGCCACCACTGCTGAATAATAATAAACTGCATTTTATGAAAAAGATTTTCTTAACAAGTTTAAAGCCTTACTTTTTTAACAGTTTGACATAATATTTTCTATTCAAAAGTCTGTGTCAAACCCTTTTTCTTCCTTAAATAAACGTTATCAGCTTATAAAAAAATCAGCCCAAAGTCTTTTTACTTTTCTGTTTTAGAGACTCCCATGCTTGTAAGAGCAATTTAGACCTTACTGCGCACACTGCAACGCACACTGTGACAAACATATCAGTTCGCGACTGTACATAAGCTCCGACGTGCCGTTCATTTAACTTAAGCTTAAGTTGCACAGTTATATTCTGTTTATTTTATTTCAGCAATTACTTTTAATTAGAATTGAGTTCCCATGTCACTTTTAATTTAGGTTTTGATAGTGAAGTTGGACTATTATTTAGTGAAAGAAAATTAATTGTAGGAGACCAAGCTTTTCAAGACCCTTTTATAACAATAAGGTTCCGAAAGTTCTATTATCAATTATTTTTACTTGCAATATAGCTCCCATGTCACTTTTCACTTAGGTTTTATTAGTGGAGTTGGACTATTATTTAGTGAAAGTAAATTAATTGTAGGGGACCAAGCTTTTCAAGATCTTTTTATAACAATAAGGTTTCAAAAGTTCTATTATCAATTATTTTTACTTTGCAATAGAGCTCACAAGTCACTTTTCACTTAGGTTTTATTAGTGGAGTCGGACTATTATTTAGTGAAAGTAAATTAATTGTAGGATACCAAGCTTTTCAAGATCTTTTTATAACAATCATGTTCCTAAAGTTATATCATCAATTATTTTAACTTGCAATAGAGCTCCCATGTCACTTTTCACTTTGGTTTTATTAGTGGAGTTGGACTATTATTTAGTGAAAGTAAATTAATTGTAGGAGACCACGCTTTTCAAGATCCTTTTATAACAAAAAGGTGCCTAAAGTTCTATTATCAATTATTTTTACTTGCAATAGAGCTCCCATTTCACTTTGGTTTTATTAGTGGAGTCGGACTATTATTTAGTGAACGTAAATTAATTGTAGGAGACTAAGGTTTTCAAAATAGTACCTTCATAACAATAAGGTTCCTAAAGTTCCATCATGATCTGGATAGCCTTTGCCCATGTGTGTTGGAATCGGTTTCCTTACCTGGTGCAAATTAATATTAGTACTTTACGTTATTGAGACTGACTCTCCTACCACTAAAACCCAGTTGCGGGATAACATGATAATTCTATTCGTAAAACTGGTAGTTAGACTTCCAGGTTTACGAATCGATAAAATGTCTACCCGTAACAACTGTCACAGATCCTTGAATGGCAGTCGGCGCCATTCTTACGAAACCTCTCCGTCATCACATCAGCTAAAAGACGTCCACTGCTGGACTTAGCCCTCCCCAAGCGTCGCAACATTGACCGGTTCTGTGCTTCGATTAAATGGACGGTCCTACATCTAAAGACCGACCTCTGGAAGTGTTGCTTAACTTAAAAGATCGAGCTGTGCAACTGTTATAATTTAGACATGAGCCTTTCAAGAGCCTTTCTATATTGTCACTATTTAACAAAAACCTTGTTCAGGACAACGATAATACTCAGAAGGACCCATTATGGTTTAGAAATGCCAAGACTTTTAACATTTGGTCTTCCAGATACTATTTATAACACTCCAGCTAACTTCGAAGTATTTAAGAGCCCTTTAACAGTTATACACAATTATTAAGTAACATTATTCTAGGATATAATTGATTGTATATATAATTGGATATAATTTTCTCATTATTCTTGGTTGAGATCCAGTTATCATATTTATAGGTGAATTCCTGAAGCACCAATGAGCTTTATTCTTAGAAAACTTGGCCATTAATGACTAAATAGGTCTTTACATAAAACATTAGAGCTGGCATAAAGACACAGTTACATGAATTTTGATGCCATACACAAAATACTTTTAGATTTGTACTTTGAACATAAAAATATGGACTAGTTGCTGGGCAATGAAAACAAAAACGTGAAAGTACACGTAGTTTGCAAGCAGAAGAACTCTTCAGAAGAACTCATCTTTGAGAATTTAAATTCGCTTGCAGGAGGAGCTCGTGACTAAATAATAACAGCTGCATGGGTCGATCTTCAAGGTTAAGCAACGCTTAATAAGGTCGGTCCGTGGATGGGTGACCATTTCAACATACCGAGTTTCCTCCGTACCTCGGAAAGCACGTTAAATCGTTGGTCCCGGCTGTCATTTGAAGATCTTTGACAGTCGTTACGAGTAGTCAGAAGCTTGAGATTTGACACCAGTCTTGCCAAGGGGTATCGTGTTACCCAGTTACTAGATTGTGGAGTTCAGATAGGCAGACTCCATGTAAAACACTTGTACTCAACTGAATCCAATTAGACTGGAAGCCGACCCCAACATAGTTGGGAAAAGGCAAGGTAGATTGATTGATTGCAAAAACATTTCCTCGTATTCACTTACAACTTCACTTAAACACTTACCGCATTACTTACAACCGTCTTAAAACGATCAAAATATAGTCTTGAATCTCTAAATTGAAAAGGAAAGCTTGAATTTACAAACACTAATAAAAGTCCAGTCTTATACACAAGGAGCTAATAATTTCCTAACACTTAGAGCTCACTTTAACTGTGCAATAAAATCACTTTTCAGCCACCATAAAATGAGGTAAATAGCTATGTAAGTTACCTACGTGCACCGGTTGCGTGCGTACTGTTGCTACTACAAGAATAGGTGGCACAATCGAAGGTACTGCCCCACCATATGACTTGTTGAAGATTAAGAACTACGTGCTCGATGAACGGTAATAAATATGACTGTTATATGTTTTAATTTAGTATTGAAGGCGATAAATAATTTTACAAAGCATTTTCTCGAAAAGAGCGGTTTTCCAAGCAGCCAAACTGTGCGGAAAGTGTCACTTTTTTTCACTAGTGCTTTTTACTTTCCTGTACTTTTTTAATTTTTAACTCCAAAGTCAGCCCGACGCATAGTTTTTATTATTTGAGAAAAGTTTTAAAAATTAGTTATGTACAGATTATCATTCATATAAAAGGTAAAATAAAACTAATACGACATTTTAGGCGTTTTTAATTACTCTAGATTTAGATTTTGATCAATAAATTAATTTTAAATATTCATTAAATATGTTTGTCAGAACGTATATTTTGCTCGTGCCTTATTGTGTTTCGATGTGACAGCTATTCGCACATGCGCAGTAGACATGACCGAGGAACTATTAGTTAATCTGTGGATATGCTGAACGCGCTTGAATAAGCCCGCCATTTTATTAATTTCATTTTATTAATTTATTTATTTTCTCGCACAATGCATAGTAAAATGTTGTATGATACACGTACGTAAGATGATTTCCGACTCGTGTCGATGCCACTCATCGGAAATCACCTACCTTCCGCACTTGTAGCATAAATAACTATTAACGTTGGTCGTTTAATTCCTTATATTTAAAAGACTGACGTCAAATATATATCGCCTTTACATTTTTTAGGATGATTAATTATTGTGAAGGTCGTAAGTTCGTGTTCGAATGTGGTCTCATGGTGGTCTCAGGCTATAATGTCGTGTTACAGTTGAATCTTTGCTAAGGTAACGATAAGGTATGATTAATAGTACATTACTGCCGCGGTCTATAATGACTACTTTGCTGGTCGCGCTGATTATGGCCGACAGCGCAGCGTAGCGCAGCTCCAGGCCGACACAGCGCGGTCAGCGTGCAGCACTTGATGGACGAGCTGAGATAAAGGCCGAAACCGTAGGTTGAGGCCTTTACAGCGAGGACAACAACTATACAGCCTAATATGGAATAAAATCTTTTTGTGCCTATCTCTATAGATACAAACAGCTGTGTTTTAAATAAAATCTTTTTGGATTTGATTTTTTAAAACGTTGAAACGTCAAAATAGCGGCCGGCAAAACATTGCCGGCCTGTTAGAGCGGCCAGCAAAGCTTTGCCGGCCGCTCCTTGAAACAGAACGGCAAGGTCGACTTTGCTCAAACAAGGTTGTCAAAATAATGACCACATTACATGCATTTTTGAGTAAAAGTATGAAATTTGACACAGAGATAGATTATTGTCTGGCATAGTACATAGGCTATATAATGTTCCCTTGGGATGATAAAACACTCATCACGCGGGCGATGCCGCTGGCAGAAGCTAGTGCCACATATTTGGGACTTTTAATGAGATTGCATGTAGCAGAGACGAGAATGTTGAGATGTATGTGTGAAGTGACGGCAATGGATAAAGTGAGAAGTATATTAGAGGAAAGTTTGAAAGTAGCGCCAGTGACAAAAAAGTTGAAAGGCAACCGTTTGTCCTGGTATGGTCATGTGATGAAGAGGGATGAAACGCATGTTACTAAGGATGGATGGAGAGGGAAAGGAAGGCCTAATAAAATATGGATGGACTGTGTAAGGGAGTGATATGTAAAAAGGGAGTCAGTGGTATCGTGACAAGGGACATGACGGTATGAAAGGACCCCAAATAACATGGGATAAGGACAGGAAGATGATGACACTCGTAATCGCTGAATGATAGACTCTTTTGAATAATATTATTTAATAAATTATTACGTTAAAGTTTCTCCTAACCTCTAAACTCTAGACATGAATTACGATTGTTTCAAACACAAAAATGTCTAATTAATACTTTGATAAATGGAAGTTCTACAATTATATTTGTTAGCCGGTCCCTTCGGGGTACAGACCAACAACAGGTACACAAAAACTTGAACTACCCACAATCTGTATCAATTTATCAAATCCCCCGAAGGCGGAGTTCGGAGACTTATCTAGGGGACTTCACTAAAAGTTTGCTCATTGAAAACATCGTTCCCACGGCGGTAGATAGCAAAAACTTTGACATTTGAATACTGTGAGAGGCAACGGATGGTAAATTGTAGCGATTTAGTTCATGGTTATAACTATAAGTTAATCGATAGAACAAGTTGGAGCTCAATAAAATTATTGCTTCGTAAAAAAGTTTTGACATTATCGACGACTTAGCTGCCTCAGCCTGTTTATAATTAGGTACTTATTGTATTTTTGAATTGTTGGTTTTACTCTACATGCTTTTACGTGGACGTTTTTTTACATCGTTCTTATATATATTTAATTTTCTGACAAGAATGATGTCACCAAATACTTGTAAATAAAACTGATGGAAAAGAGTGTCCGTTGAGTTTCTAGCACATTATTTTCCATAGAGACCTAATGACACATGCGAATGTGCAACAAGATTCATCTTTTTTTTGACGATTCAAAAGTACCTTTAGAATAGAATATAATTTCTTTTTATTCGAGTATCCATGACTCATTGGTTAGTAAAACTTACAACTATGTTAGTAACACATATATTAACAAACTGACACTACAAAAACAAAACAACAAATAACAGTGGCTCACCGTTGCGACAACCCATGTGAGATTGCACAACAGTGACCCACGAAAACTCGACACGGAATCATACTTAGGATACTGTTGGGGCTGCCCCACACCCTGCGCATGCGCATGCGCATGGATGTGCACCTTTTGCGCCTGGTTGCATTCCCGACGCACTACAGAAGCGAGGCAGCCCCACCAGCATCCTAAACGCATTGTTGTACTGAACACTGAGCGCGTTTTACGATCTTTGCGTATATTTAGCCCACAGGCTGCTCGTGTAGAAGGACGTACAGAAGGCCCTTTAAATCGTTTATTTGAAATAAAGTATTATTATTTGATTTGACGAAAACAAGATAACTAAATCGCTCAGATTTATATGGCCTACATTCAGACACCACTTTTCCAAATCTGCGCTAAAGTCTAGATTCAAACATAGCGTAATCAGAGACGCTAGAGTTAGTAGTCCTTAGAGACCACTCTAGACCTACTAGCCCGGAAAAAAATACTATGTGTGTTCGTCATTAACTGCCAGTGAGTGACGTCACATACTCAAATAAAAAGTCTTTCTCCACAGTTCCAAGCAAACAAGAAGCCTCTGTCCTCTCACAACTTGAAGCATACTTTAACTAATTCACTCCTACAGGACGGCCTAACTTTCTCCCGGACCAACACTTTGCCTTCATATTCTAGAAATCTAGATATAACTACAACGCTCTAGTGTTATAAAATAGGAAACAACGAAGTGTATATTTTATGTAGTTTTGATCGCTTTTCGATTTTGTGTAAATTGATCTTGATGTTTTCTGTGTAGGTCTTAAAATTTTCTGATACTTTTTCTAAACTATGCAACTCAGTTCTTCTTTTTGAAAATCCATGCTACGTGGTAAATGTTTGATGCTGCGTTTCAATCTTTGAATGTATATTAAAACATACTATACAAACATACAATACTCAAATTTGACAGAAACAATAGGGAAGTATACCAATATCAAGAGAAACCAACCATTTGGGGAATGTGCCATAACCAAAACCAATTATTTTCAACAATTCGCAAACAAGTTGTACGCGTTTCTAGAATATTCTACTCCCTATATCTTATCCCGATCTCACCAATCCAACTGCCGACCGCAATGACCAATTACCGAGCCAAGATTGTCAATTGCAGTGAGAAAACCTTGTTCATTTGTAGACGGAAACGAGCCGATATTTATGACTTAGATCTACAATTCCTTATTTTCTCGTTGGAAAAGTTCTTGTAATGAAATCATATCATTCAATTACGTTAGATCCTATACGAACTAAAAATAATTTATCTGGGTTTTCCTTCTAGGATTTCCCTAGTCTTGATTTGTGGACGCATGTGGATGCATTACAGGTGCACTCTGCCCAATTCTTCCGGGAAAACAAGCGTGGTGTTATGTTAATTCATATACTTTCAAGCTGCTAGACAATACAGACTTAGTGCGTAGGCTAAAAAGAACTAAACCTTATGAATTGGCGTAGTATACAAAGTGAATGAATAATAGTGACAACGCTGTGCTATACATATAACACATGAACATAGTGTTTTTATAAATTATATCAGACTCTAAGAAAGTGCTACGGACGTGTGTAAAAGTGCAAATGGACACTATTCTTAGTTTTAACATAATCTATAACGTAACATATTAAGTTAGAGTTAAATTGCTTATTAGTATTTTAGGCTACATCGTAATTAATTATTAAGAATTTTGTTCTTATTAACAAAGTACAAAAAAAAAGTATACTTTCAAAATAACCAAATAAATTCATCTTCTTTGAATAAAGGGAACCAAAAAGATCAGAATTAAAGACGCACCCTCTTTACTCGACACCAAAAATTAAATCAGTCCAGTAAAACCGAGCGGCGTACAACCAACCCAGCAGCTTTCGTCAGTAAAATACTTCTGAAAGTCCTTTAACTACGTGAGGCATGTTGCCATTTGTGTATTTTCGCATGCAAATAAAAATTACCGCAAAAAGGTCACACGGAGGCAGCTCCGACGAGTATAAGGTATGTAAATTTGTCCTTTTGTAGTCAAAGTGTATAAAAAAACGGGTATGTAAAATATTTCTAAGCTTGAACAATTTTTCGAGCGACATCGAATAAATATTGGCGTCGTTTCAAACAAAATACTTTTTAATATTACTTTTTGTTGTGTAGGTGTTGGCAAACAAATGTAAAGTATTAAAGGGAGTGTTTGGGTAAGAAATTGTGTGTGTGCGATTTGGAGACAAGCAAAAGAAGTCACGTTAGGTATGTGGAGCCCTGTAGTTTCTACTTCATTATTAACATTGCAGCATGTAAGAGGGCTGTCGTATGCACATGAAAAGTAATTGATCACAAATCATGTTTCAAATAATTTTAATGACGTCCAGTTTGAAGCAACCCACGACCTGTGCCTTTCGCAACCAGCGGATATTTACGGTTCTACTAACAAAAAATTAGTGAGGTTACAACCGATAATTATTCCCAAAAGTTGTATATTTAGCCAGTGGCGGCCTTAGGGGGTGGCGAACAGGGCAATCGCCCGGGGCCTCGCTCTTGCAGGGGCCTCGCGCTACAACCCAAATATCAAACTTCAATTTTATCCTAAGCTAACAATACAATTAAGTTGGTTGGTTAAAAATTTCGTAGTAAAGTATTTATAATCACACTATCACACTAATATAATAAAGGCGAAAGTTTGTGAATGTGTGTTTTTATGTTTGTTACTTCTTTACGTTCACACGGCTGGATCTGTATGAAATTAGGCACAGAGATAGATTACAGTCTGAAATAGGACATAGGATACTTTTTATCCCAAAAATATGTTCCATTAGGATAATTTTCGAAATGCCCGCGGCCGAAGCCGCTGGCAGAAGCTAGTTAGTAATAATAACAATAAGTGCCAAGTTTTCCAATTCTCGTATATTTCATACATTGTAAAAAAGGACAAGGGCCTCCAAAATATCTGCCGCCCGCCCGGAGCCTCGCAGTGGTAAAGGCCACACCTGTATTTAGCTCTCTAGGCTTCCAAAGCTTGGAGATACCGGAGCAAGCAAACAACATGCAATTTATACAAAGGCAGCTGAAGGATTATATGTCTGAAGCACTTACGTATGCAAATGCCTGTGTGCCTCTTGCCTTTACTTTATTTAGCAAACTTTCTCAAACTGTGGTAATTAAATGTAGGAAGAGGATTTAGTTGGCAAGTTCTGAGTGTGATGGTTGAAGTGTTTGTTTCTTTGGTACTGGATATCTCTTGAGAACGTTCTTTAGTGGCAATATGAGATAGTGATCTGTGAGATTTTTATTTTTTATTTAGCCTACACTATCACAATGCTGCACAAAAGCCTCCCCCAAAATTCTTCCAGGTATTATTTTCCTGAGCTTCCTTGATCCAGCCCTTCAAGTAGGCGTCTAGGTCATCTCGTCCTCTTGTGAAAAACGTTGAAGTTAATTAAAATAAAGGAAACTAATTACTCGTATCATCTGGAGCGGCTTACAAAGATTTGTAGTGCTTTTGGAAAAAGTCCGACTTAGTAGAGCGTCGTATTTTACAAGTTTTTTATTCGGATCAAATCTCGCAACTGAATTTTAGAGCAGTTATCCTCAACCGGTTAAGATGAAATTTAGCATACACGTTTCGTTTGGATGACAATGCGCGGTAAGCCAAAAAGCTTTTTACCCGGCTGCAAGGAAAGGGTTATGTTTTTCGCTCGTATCTTGTATGTATGTTTGTATTTTTGTATGTATGTAATATTCTTTGTTACCTCATATCTTTCAAACCTATCTAATGATGAGTTAATTATAAAAATCCGTCAAGTATTTTTATAATTAACTCATCATTAGATAGGTCTTATAGGTCACTAAGTGCCGTTAAAAAAAAGAAACATGGTGGATTTTGGGTGCCATATTGTAGAGGTTGCAATTTTGTTTTTTCTTCGCAACCTTTCGAATGGGGTATCAAAATGAAGGGTTTTTAGAGGTGATTACAAAAATATATACCACTTATATGTTTAAAAGTATTTATAAAACAAAATATTCTCTAAAAAATCATGCTGTGCAGTCGGGGGATACATATTCGTGAACTGCCTGATCCTCCGACTGCACAGCATGATTTTTTTCTTGTTTACAGCTTTTTAATTCGCTTCCTAAGCAGTCGGGTTTTTGATTTTTAAACTAGCTTTTTTTAATTTTAATAAATATTTCTTATAATTATGCCTATGCAATAATCTCTTTTTAAATCTCGATGTGTCGTATGAAGGTCAAGCAGTGTTCTTACATCAATTATAACTTCGGTGCCGTAGAAGTGGCAAAGCTTTTGCCAAAAACTTGTGATGCCAGCGACACGATGAAGAAGAAATTTGAACAGCAAATAAATTTTAGGAAGCACCAACATGATACTTTCAAACGCACATGAATACTTGCACTATGAAAATCATCCTTACTGCTATGACAATCTTCTGAACTTCAAATTTCCTTATCAAGTGTTTCCACATCGGTGCGTCTCAAATGCAGTTTATGCCCGCAGCACTAGATGCTCGAATATCGATTCAATAGTACTTAAACTCACCAAACATTCTAAACAATATAAACTATATACTCTTAATCATACAAACAGATTTCCTCACTCTTTGTTTACAAGTACCTCCCGTACAACACATCCTAACAACCTAGGTACCTACTCTCCGTACACCATTTGTCGTAAAACTACATTATTTACGTCATACGTCCAAAAGGGTCGCCTCCCGAAACCAGTGTCCGTTTTATGATACCACCTATACCAACACACATTATTGCCGGGTGCAGACCAAGCAAACAAGCGAACGAACGCTAAGACCCCCGGCCAGGGTGAGGAGCTCGCGTAGATGCTAAGACGAGCGCGTCGTTTCAAGCGTCGTTCAAATGCATAGCGAATTTCGCACGAATATGCGACCATTGCGTTCATTTGTATTGTATCGCAGAGCAGCATATTCGAGAGCAGTGGTGGCCCAGTGGTATCGGCCGTGACTTACAAGTTGCAGGTCGTGGGTTCGAGCCCAGGCAAGCGCTTTACTTTGTGTAAATTATTTCTTCACCACTGCTCTCAAAACGGTGAAGGAAAACATCGTGAGGAAACCGGCATGTCCTAGAACCGAAACTTCGAAGATATGTGACATCCACTAACCCGCACTGGGCCCGCGTGATGGATCACGGCCCATTCCCTCTCACGAGAAGAGGAGGCCTGAGTCCCAGCAGTGGGAACATTAATAGGCTGATGATGTGATGTGTATTGTATCGTCGTCGTTCCGCCTACGGATAGGGCTTTACAGTTTTACGATACAAATTAACATGACGGTCGCGAATACGTAAATTTGCGCGATGATCGCTTTATGGGAGGACATCACGACACCTCACACTTATAAAACCTCTGTTGCGCCCATACTGAAGTGACTACAGTGAGCGCCTAAAGCAACGTGGTGGAGCGACCTCGCTAGCGAGCGATCGTCTACTGTTTTGCCCTGAGGAAACATTTTAGCCACTACAACCACGCGAGAAACACTAAGCCCAAGTCATCGCTCGTTCACTCCGGATAAGGCATAACGAGCGGGTATCACCGATGGAAACCGCATGCTCTCCTTCACACACTAACTTCGATCGCTCGCTTGGTCGGTGCCCTGCAGTAGGCCGGTTATACGTCCCCTGAATTCGTTATTATGAAAACTCTGCCGATCTTTATGTATGTTTGTTTTATGTACTTTCCGATTTTATGAAAATGCGATTAAGGGATTATGTTTTAGAATATGGCAATGTTTACGTGTTTACAGGATTTTTGTGGTTAAGAAAATATGATTGTTTGAAATATTATAGAAGCTTTGTATGCGTTGTGAATTAAATATTACATTATAATAATTTTTAGCAACTGCGAGCCTGCATCACCGTACCACTGAGCCTTGTCTTATGTCTTCCTGTTTTGCCGATACAGGGCAGAAAAATAAATTTGAAAGTATGTATTGTCATCGGAACCAAATGAGTAAGAAGATCATAATTGCGAAGTAAAAAATCAAACAACATACTAATAAAAGTAATGTTGCTACGGCGTAGCAAACGCTACGACATTGCTACGTCGCGGATACGCGGTCGTAGCAGATAGTAAATTCCCTACGCACCGATTCATTATCCTTGAACTTTGTTGAGCATTTCCTTCAAACGAGTTTTTGAGTTATTTAGGTTTTAAAATTGTGGTTTTAGATAAAATTATGCGCAATTTTTATAATTAATACTGTTTTGCGGAGTTCTATATAAGTTTTATACATAATTTCGTTTTCGTAGAAAATAGCCCCACTACAATAATTTTTTTTGTTCCTTTTCTAGGGTTCATCAATAGGAATGGATCCTAATTTTATTACAATCTAGCCTTATAAATAGACTAATAAGTAATTTAATTATAGCCTCAACTATTAAATTGTCTTTACTAAAAATGTGTCCAATAGCACTTTTCTTATTGTCTCTATTAAGACGAATACACTTCGTTCTTGTTTTCGCTTGGTAGCACTTTTGTACGTTACACGTAACACAAAATAAATTGATTGAAAATTATAACAATACAAAAAATCCACAAATATTTGTTTCATAATGTCATGTCGAAAAATGTTTACACCTCAGACAGAATACCAAACAAATTCAGTCTTAAATATTATCAATTTATAAAATTGACCAACAAAGCTTTCATTTCTGTCGACAATAAGAAGGTTTTAAGCAACAAAAGCAAAGAGAAGAAGGCTCTATGGTCGTAATAACAAAAAGCAAAAACGACTCTGCCACAAATTTAAATAAGCGCCATTTCATTAATGGAACTCTCGGCATGAATAGATTACAAGAGATTTATTTGTTCGTAAATAATGCTGAATATTGGGTTTTTAATACCATGAAAAAACGTATCAAATTTGTTCCGTAGATGTAATACTGCACTGGATTATTGTCAAGAAAAACATTCGCTTTGAATTTGCGCAAATAGTTAAATGTCAGTACAATTAAATAGTTAATCTTGTAAATAGTTAATGGACTACCATTATCATTCAGAAGAGCCTCTAGACAAAGTCGAACGACAGGCTTGTACGGGAATTTCGTACCGCTAATAAAATTTCGTGTTTTGAGATGTTCTTTGTTTTAATTGGTTGATAATATGATAGATAAAATCACTTTTAAATTCTTAGATTTTTTGAACTTGGGACGTAAAAGTTATAACCAGTTTTATTTTAGGATTATTTACTAGTGTACTAATGTAGATTGTTACATATAGGTAAATATTGCATATTGTTCCATAATGTGTAATTAAATTGTTTGTTGCTATCTTTGCAGTGTTTTACTTACCATTAAGTAGGTAGATTGAGATGAGGGGCATTAGGAGATACCTATGTCCAGCAGCGCACTGCAACGGTTTGATAATGATAAGTTTGATTATATTTAATGTTATTTCTTTTTCTAAATAATTAATTATCACATGTATATTTGTGTTATTTTACATAAGACAACTTCGCATACCATAACTGCGTTAAGTGTACGATTTTATTACGTTTATTTATTAAAATCATTTTATTGATATTATTATTGAATTCAAAGTTCTAAAAATAGTAAACTAACATGAAAATGAATGGCTTTGTTGCCTTAATACTCGTAAGTGGTACAAATTTTATAACCGAACAACAAAAAGTATGCGAGACAAAATCTGCCGTTCACCTTCCATTTTTTCAAGGAGGATCTTTGAAAAGTTAAAAATGTATGACATTGACAATTTTTTTTTTTAAATGTCACATATTTTATGCCAAACTTTTTGTCATTTCAATATTCTCTATCGCTTATAGAATATCACTTCGTATATAGTCTAGTTCCTGCTTGCAAAAGCTATTAAGGCCATAAATATTTAAGTCTGCACTCGACACACATCACACAATTTAAAATATACCTACTGAACATAATGTTAAATTGATGTTGTCAAGTGAGGACTAGCGTGGTGACAGAAAAAATAAATGAGTTTTACTTTTGCGTAGCAAAAAAATTCTAAAATTCTAGTTTTACTTGCCAAATAAACATTGTCCAAAAAACTTTCTCAGTTTTTTAGGACAACGTTTATTTACGTTCGGTAACCTACACACAGGTTTTGAAAACAAAGTCAACATTGTTATGTTGAATGTATAGTTAAAATATATGAACGATACAAAGCATTCTGAATTATAATCAAGAAAATAATCTTGAGTAATTTAATACCAATCTCATTATTATTTACCTCCAAAATCCTAAAGCTGAAACTTGTAGGTATATTTTACAAGCTCATTAGCTAATTTAAAGCAAAATATATTTCTTCAAAACTGAATTATAATTTTATTTAGACAGTATAAATAACAAGATTACAGAGTTCTTGCTATATTATATTTTTCTCTTTAGACTTTATTTTGCGAGTTGATTTGCGGGTTGATGGGCGCAGCGGGTAAACTATCTGTTTCTATGCTTAGAAACGTTGGTTAGATTCCGTTATGTGAGAAATTTTATTATTATTATTTTTATTTAATATAGGCTCGTGCTTGACGACTATTTCGACTGATGGTAACGATGATGTGGTCGACGGTGAAGCACGCTTGCCTAGAATTAACCTATTCACTCATGATTTGAAGACCCTTAGATTGTAGGTATCGGAAAACACAGACTCCGGCAGGAAATTCTGCTTCTTAGCTGTACGCATAATAAAAGTATTCCCAAATCGTTTAGTACTTATGGATGGAATGTCCACCATTTATCGAGTGCGCATCGCCTTAAGTCTGGTAGTTCGATGATGAAACGGGTTAGGCGGAATTGGATCATGCAATTTAATTACTTTTGTGATTGAGTAGTGTGAATGAGTTAATTAATCATGATTTTCCCACAGTTTTATGTCTATGATAATTTGCATACATACAAATAAACACACTCCTTTTTTCCCGTGGGCGTAGGCAGAAACTGCAGGTCATCATATATCGCGATCACATACTCCTTTTCGTTTCATTAAAGTTCATACATCTGTCATACACGCACGGTGCTTATGAGTAGCACCTGGCCTTTCTGCAGAACGTTACCAGTTAGATCAGCAGGCTTATTACGTATATTTTGCAAGAGCAAAACGCTAGCGCTCAAACCCTTTTTGTCATAAAAGTCGGCATCACCTGCAGTGTAGGTATGGTAGGTCCTACACAATCGTTTGCTAATCGCTTGCTGTTTGTCAAATACACTCAGTTACAAAAAAAACCGCCAACAACTCTAAAACTTCTGTGTGGAAGAGCAATTATTGCTCTTGCAAAAGTTACGTAATAAGCCTGCCGGTTATGTCCTTTTAGGGCCTCGCCCGGAATTTCCACTCACGTCCGCCTTGTAAATACCTTTTGTTAGTCCCCTTAAATTATCAATAACTATGTAATTGTCGAAATACCAACAATTTCTTTTTACACTATTGAAATTCAGCAGAATTCTCAATTTGATACGACATACCTACGTAGTTTAGTTATAAAATCAGCGGATCTAGATGGTTCGCTCTAATTATAAATTATTCTAGCCGTGTAGTTACAACTGGGATTTGTTCCACAATTTGCTATGACACCCACGTGCACTGTCGAGCAGATAAACCGACCCTTGATTGCTAATTGCTTACATTTTGTTTTATGAGTTGAATTGACTATAAAAAATTGGAATTTGTATTTTTTATTAAATAATCAGTAGTTTTATAGGTAAAGTAAAGTAAACGTTTTAATATTTTGTTGCATTTTTATGACTTTTCAAAACGGAAAAAGAACACAAAAAAATCTAGATAACACTGTATATGTAACAAAAAATATTTTCAAATTATATGTAGCCATTGAGTAGTATGCTAAGAGTTCATATGTTGATTTACATTAAAAGAAGATTAGTAAAGTATTTAACAAGTTTGGAATCACACGCGCGTACTCCAAGCCATCACAGTTCGGTAAGCGTTCATTGTAAACACAAAATTTTGTCAACTTTCGCAAATTATTCAAGTCTCGTCTGAGAATTTTGGCCACAACTGTACAATGCCTTTTATTGGCACCCATGGGCGCACTGAAACGATTATTTTACAGTATTTTTTTATAAGAAATATTTAAAAGTGGTTGGAATAATACAAAATTATGTCAATTTTCGTTTAGACAAAACGTGCCTGAATCCCACTTAAAACTTTTATTTTAAGTATGGCCTACGTTTGATTAACTTAGTAAATTGAGATAGGCGTGGGGGGCAAAGTTTCACAATGATGAGCAATATTAACTAATAAAATACTTTTGGAAAGCAACGCCTGCATTTTCCCAGTATTCAATCTTATCTAGATTCAATTACAAATACTCATCAGCATAATCATTTTCCTGCCCTTATCCCATGTTAATTGGGGTCGGCGCAACACATTTGACTCCCTTTTCATTCATATCACTTCTCAAACAGTCCATCCATATTTTCTTTGGCCTTTCTTTTCCACTCCACATTTGAATTACTATCTATAACTTTCATTCGCATTTTTTTGCAGCTTACTTTAACAATAACCAGCTTTAATAACACTCTCAATAACCCTTAACAGGAAACATAACACAATTCCCCAGTAATTTGATTCATTTAGTGTGCATAATGCATCACACGAGTACCATCCATACTTCCCGGTAACAATGTAAACAAGTGTAGGAGCTAGGGCAGAGTGCATCGATGCATAATGTTATTATAGACCGAAGCCATGTATAATAACACGCGGCTCTGAAATATATATTCTTGTCTTTTTTAAGTAGTTGCTCGCGTTTTGTCTTTGAGTGTAATGTAGAAGTTTTTATTTACGTGAAGTAGTGTTTAAGAGCGAACACAGAATAGAGACGACGAATTTTTTTTTGTCGTTCAGTCAGTTATCAGGTAGATAGGTAGAGAACTCGTTTTTTTTTCTTTTTTCATGTGAACAAATAATAATACAGAGACGCTCTAAAATGTCGTGTGACGTCACGTTCTAGTACACTTTTTACTCAAAAGTTTCGTCTCTCCTCTTGAACTTTGATGTGATGTATTATTTTGATAATCTAACTGACGGACTAAATAGAATTATTATTTTTATCTAGAAATTGACTTTATTGTACACCACTTAAATAATAACAGGACTAAACATTTATAAAAAGAGCTTATTTTAAGAGTCTAACACGCTTAATATATGCTACGAAAAATTAAAATAATTAAAAGAGTAAATGATTGAGAGGCAGAAAAAAAAACTCAAGTTTGAAAGTATTGTTTTGTTGTATGAAGGTCTACATTTTGGAAACGGCAAAAACTTCAACTTGGACAACAAATGAATTTGTTGAAATAATTGCTTTGAATTTGAAGTTTATCATTATTTTCTTGCCCATGTACCAACGTATTAGGGGTAGGCGGACATATCTCCTTCGATAGTTATTGTACAGTTGTAAAGTTTCTTTATTTAGTTAAAGTGGTTGGCTAGGAACGACAATATCCAAGTCTACCTTCAAATATCTTAATAAAAAAATAAAAAATAAAAATGCCGTGCGTGCCGTTGAAATTGAATGGTTCAAGACACAACACAAGGAACGCCTAACTTTGCATCCTAATTCATTAGTTACTGAACTCTTAAACCAATGGAGGTAAAAGTTTTCAAAAGCAACCACTTTTCTATAAGTCGGAGGTGCAACACTGGCTGCTTCACCACAACGCCATAAAATCACAGAAAAAAATTGCTTATTCGCGTTTGCAAATAGAGAAAAAGTGATTCAACCTGTAAATATGAATGTGACACATAGTTTGTAAAAGCTACGCAATGTTATTTGAAAAATTGGACTGCTCTATGATTCATTAGAAGATGAGTCAGTATTCATTGACCGATGAGTTCATTGAGTTTCTAACACGACGTTTGAATGTTCAAGTAACTTTTACAAATTCTGTCGCAATTTTATCAGTGACATGATATAATACTCTGGAGCAACTTATTTCAAACTAGCTGACCCCCGCAACTTCGCTCGCGTCAACTAGCTACCTACCTTCCTACCACATACCTACCCTACCAACCTAGCTACCCACCTAATGAATTTTATTGGCAAAATTTTGCTACTTTGGGTAAGCATTGCAATTTTCATAAGGATCTCTAATTTCTTTGAAAATAAATTATAGCTTATGTTACTCTGATTTAAAAAAAAAACTTTCTTCTTCAAGAAATATTTTTATAAATCAGTCCATTAGTTTTTAAGTTTATTCATTACATACAAAAATACAAATATTTCCTCTTTACAATATTATTATATAGTGTGGATTGCTATTGGTTTAAGCATCATAAGAAAGTTGTCAAAAAGTAGTTGTTGTTTGTTGAAAGTTGTTGTTGAAAATAAAATAAAATGTGTAATCAAGTATAACAACTATTACTAAAATCACAGAGACGAATATTCTTTGACGCGTGTAAATTGTTCGATGGCTTTTACCACAATTTTACCTACTTTAATCCAATACAGCTGCAATGCCAAAGATCACAACATCGAACATTTGGTTCCACTCCAAACGGTAAGCTGTTAAGTGTGCGATAGGAAAACTGTTAGTACCACGTCAGGTTGGATACCTGCCCAGTTTGGGCAAGAAGACTAGCTTGGAATTCGAAAGAGATTCTATCTGGCCGTCAACGTCTATTTCTGAACATCGCGAAGACACACCTTACTTGCAAAATAATTTGTTATTGAATTAAATTGCCATGTGCGATAAGACCACCCATGTACACTTACCCTTATACATGTTTGTCCTGTAGTTTTTATGTGTTGTACTATAAATAATAATAAATAAAAAACTAAGGTGCTAATTCCAGGAAAGACGGTGGTTTAGTGATCTTGTGCTGCCGTGCACATCGAGGCTCAGGGGAGGCGTTTTTTCAGTCTCCTCAGGGATGTGCCTTAACAGGTGTTGCATGTAGGGAAGCAGAGGTGGCTTTAATAAGTTGTAATTTCTTACCCCCTGGTCTTTTCCCCAAAAATGCAAGCGCCTTTTGAAGGTTTCTCCCCGTTCACAAAAAATACTCAACGTCTACATAATATTACGTTATCTATAGCGGTGAATATTCTATTACAGTTTAATTTTATTACAAACTTAAATATGAGAAGAATTATGTATACAAATTGCCGTTAGTGCACAACAGTGCTTATAAACGAATCATTTTCTTCAAACTATTTTTGGTAAAACAACAATAGTTACTTATCACATCCTAAAAGATAACTGTTAAGTGCTATTTTTCTGTATTTTTATGGTTTTTAAATTGTGTACACTAATCTGGGTCAGATAATTAACTATCTTTCATTTATTCTTCTTTTAATTTATTCATCCATTAATCCAACCATTGATTAATTGATTCAAATTAAATATTCCAGAACTCAACATCCCACGTTTACCAGGTAGTTTAAAGTTTCAGGAAATCCACACAAAGGTCAACAAAGGACACGGTTGCTTATGACTTGACCGTCAATGACAGAGGTCGGCAGAGAACGCCCACCGTTGACCGCTGATCGCCGCCCACATTGTTCTAGCTTATAGGACAATGTTGCGATGACCCTCTTTATGTAAAGCTTATAAAATAAAGCAAACAGAATCTAAAGTACTTGATAAATCTGTTGGTGAATAATTCTTGGGTATTCACATAGTTTGGCTAACGTTTGCACAAACCCAAACTTTTTAACTAAACTAATCCTAAAATTATGAAAAAAAATTGTTTGACCGTAGGAGATTATCTCTGAAAGTATAAATCTGCTTTAAATTCCTTTTTTTTTATTACATTGTCTCTAAGTATTTTGGCTACTATTTAACCTGGAAAAAAAAATCGGCTCCTGCTGGGCCTGCGGTGTGAAAGTGCGACAAAATGTTAGTATTTTATTATGAGTGCGTACATAAGTAGCATCCACGGACAGACGGGTAAACCCTACCATAATATATATAAATATGAGGTCTATAGCAATAAATGCTTCTGTGAACAAACGAATAGCGAGTTAATTTAAGGATGTGCCAACTAGTCGGTAAAGCGGACTATCTGGCCACTTTCGTAGTCGGCGACTATTCGCAATCCGGCAAAGAGTGCCGAATACCCGGCTTATTACTTTGTATGTATTTCTCAATAAAATGTATATAGGCGAAAATAAAATCCATACACGAGACTTTCTTTTTGACATGATTAAAATTTCCTTTTACTTTAATGAACAATAACTGTATTGTCTTATTTTTTTTACATAAAATACCGCTCTAACTCGTGCAAAAGCAAAAATCAAGAAACTTTGCGAAGTAAACAAAACATGTCACACACGATCGCAGGCGGTAGTTACGACTTTCACGCGAATCATCTGTAAACAAAGCATCACGGAAGTTTCCGAATACTCCCGAAATCCTGATCAGCCTGGCCGTATAGTCGGCCTATTTAAAACCGACTAATCGGCTAGTCGGCCAAAGTCTTAGTCGGCACATCTCTAAATATAGTTTTTGCATAGTTTATAAGGAATTGGATTTTTTTCTACACAATCGAACTGGCCATCTGTAATGATAGATGTATGTATGTAAATAAATGTGTTTTCTTTTAATATTCCTTGAATTTTTCACAAACCTAATTGGGCACTGCATTTTCAAACGTTTATAGACTTCATAACATAACTGACACAACAACAAATTAATTTCTCGTAAAACACGCACACCGCAATTTAAATTTCCATTTAAATAATGCATAACGAATCACGTCAAACACAACATGTAAACTTTCAGTCTGATTGTTTTCGATATAAAAGCTATTAAGCATAATGGAGATTTAATTTAACATTTAAAGTGGCCATAAATTATTGATATGGACTTACTGATAACTGTAACAATAGTACTTGTGTACTGTGTTATGTTCGAAGGGTAACCTTCTATTTATGTGTAGTATAACAGCAAAAAATTGTGAACCTATGTATATTAACACGCTTTTATTAGCTTCGTATGTATGTATCTATGAATCTATGTATATGTGTAACGGAATCTTTGAACGTGATTTTTACCCCATTGAAAACGTTGAATTAATTTGAAACTTTGCACACTTATCAACGACCGATGACAATGCAATAATTTAAATAGTTTGTCCCATTATCCTTACCAAGATCTTCAAAATTATCGATTGAATTAAAAAGTAAAAAAAATAATATAAGTTTTAAAAAACTCAAAAACACGCTTTAAAACAAAACCAAACTAAAAAGTAGAAAATAATTTTTAATAAATTAAAATTAAGAATAGTGTGATGACAAAAAAAAAATATTTTCAAAATGACTCTACTACAATTGACATCAAGCAACCCACGCTTTTTTACAATATTATTCTTAATTTAAATTTATTGAAAATTGTTTTCTACTCTGGTTTGGTTTTATTTTAAAACGTATTTTTGAGTTTTAAACTTATATTTATTTTGTACTAGCTTTTAACCCGCGTCTTCGCTCCCACAGGAAGATTGCATATTACCGGGCTAAAAAACAGGCTATGACACTCGGCACAAGTGCATCGTCTCAGCCGACTTAAAAAATGAGGGTGTTCTCAATTCGACTTCTTTGTTTGTTTGATACGCGTTTCGATTTACTTTTTATTTAGAACAGGCTAGTATCTTCTACTTAGCAACCTTCTCTTAATACAAGGACGTCTAGTTCAAGTTTTCAGGAAAAAATAAACCAAATGCTGCTAAAGATAAGTTTACGTAAACATACAATACTTAGTTTTTCAAAAGTCACTTCTTGAAACTGAGAATCTAAAGTTTTCTATACAATAAACTATTAAAATTCACCTATTTTACAAACCTTTTCTACTTGAAACATGAGTATACATACAGAGAATGCAAGTTGATAATATTTGGAGCAGTCATGTTTGGCCTTTGTGGCATACAAATATTTAAATGTCAATGGAATGAAAAATGTCTTATTTCAGTTAAAAATAAAATCGATCGATATTGCTAGGTTTACAAACCTTTATGTGACCAAATTAAATCATCGATTTTTAAACTAACAATGTGCCTTTACGAAAGTGCGCAATTGGATCTATCTTTGAGACCAGAAACTCGCGCATATGATTTATGCATCAATTTTTATTATTTCGCGGTTATAATAATTATGCATTTGAATAAATTACTAAATAAAACTACAATACTAAGTAAAATGACAATTTAAACAAAATGTCAAAATATAAAAATATTATAATCATGTTTATAATAAAACAATACCGGCCAACTGCGAGTCGGACTAGAGCACGAAGGGTTCCGTACCATTATCGCAAAAACGGCAAAATATCACGTTTGTTGTATGGGAGCCCCACTTAAATATTTATGTTATTCTGTTTAATATAGTTTTTGTTATAGCGGCAACACATCATCTGAGAAAATTTCTACTGTCTAGCTGTCACGGTTCATGAGAGACAGCCTGGTGACAGACAGACGGACAGTGGAATCTTAGTAATAGGGTCCCGTTTTTACCCTTTGGGTATGGAACCCTAATATGTAAACAGTAACATAATATGTAACGGTGCTTATCAATTGTCAGAGATACCTTGCTAAAGTTTAACTACACTTAAACAAAATTATATACGTTAATAATCACTACAAACTTCTGCAGTTTCAGAAGCTTAATAATAACAAATGGCAACACCGTACAACATAAGCATTAATAACGGATATATTATAACAATAGTTTCACAACGCAGTTAATCCCCATCCCCCCTCCCTGCCTCCCCCATTTTTGGCCTTCGAAAAGCCGCGTCAAACCACAACACAACGGATTTATAAAAAGCCCGGCTTCCAAACGACCGGGGTCATTATAAGGGTTATTTACTAATATTTTTTTGCAATTCACGCAAATATCAACTTTGATAACATAACAACAAAGCTTATTTTTGAATGATTAAAATGTGTGAAAGGCCATAAAATAATTTCAGTTGTAGTGTAAACTGAACTGTGTGTGATGGCAATAAAGTATACAATTCATAACCGCAATCATTTTAAGTGGCTTACATGCAGGTAATTTCACAAGATTTTTTGTTAACGTTTTCCTTTTCCTTTTTTAAAACATACATACATATCAAGACTTTTTGCTATGGGGGTACGCAGAAACTACAGAACGCAACCTACTTCGATCCTTAATAGTCGTATTGCATCAGTTACGTTCATACAACTTGTCATACACGCACGCAACAGTGCGCAACTGGCCTTTCTGAAGAACATCACTATTACGATCCGTGTAAAACACAGACATAAATCTAACTAGATAACGCAAGTCCCTCAATCTGTATGAAAACCAAGCGTGCCACTTTTTCACACGCAATTTAAAAACAAATTTACTTACTAATGAAAGAAATCATTTCCAATACCTCGGCCAACTTTTTCTATACAGTTTTTACAGCTCATTAAGGCCATTGGCATTTTTCTGGATTTTGGTGGCGTTCCAGTGTCGATAATGCTGTACGATCATTGATCGTAATTTCACTCCGTTTTTTTACACGCGAGGTACATTTAATCGCGCCATCTAGTTAGATTTATATCTGTGGTGTATGTCCTTCTAGTGCGTCCCCTCTCATCTTTCGACTCACGTCCGACTTGTAAATACCCTTTTGTTAGTCGCCTTTCATTCATCCTCTTAACATAGCAAACCCTCTAAGTCTTTTTCAGAAGTTTTTCTTCTACGAATGACATGTTAAAGTAATTACATTTATGAAGTTAATATTAAGTTAAACATGAGATGAGCTACTACGGACTATGATTAAGCTAAGTGGTTTACTTTGTAATGTAAGATAAGTAGATTGAGGCACTTTCTCACGCTTAAGTGGTGGGAATGTTGTTCTTGTATATAGAGAGTACTAGCTTCTGCCAGCGGTTTCGTCCGCGTGTTTTATCATCCTAGGAGAATATTATATCAAGATAAAAGTAACCTATGTTCTATTCCAGACTATAATCTATCTCTGTGCTAAATTTCACCCAAAGTCGTTAAACCGTTCTGGCGTATTTGAGTAACAAACATGTATCAACACACATCTATCCAAACTTTCACATATTATATTACTAAGGTTATGTGAGATGATTCACCGCGCATATTCCCTTTGTTTAGCAGTTGTGCTGTGCAGGTTGTAAAAAGAGAGAGACAGGCCGTGAAAATATATTGCATGTAGCAGAGATGAGAATGTTGAGATGGATGTGCGGAGTGACGAGAATTGATAAAGTGAGAAATGAGTATATTAGAGGAAGTTTGAAAGTGGCGCCAGTGGCAGAAAAGTTGAAAGGAAACCGTTTGTCCCGGAATGGTCATGTGAAGAGGAGGGATGAAACGCATGTTACTAAAAGAGTTATGAATCTCCATCCTTCCCCTGCCTCTCCATCCATCCAGGATAGAGAGGGAGAAGAAAGCAAAATAAAAGATGGATGGACTGTGTGAGGACTGATATGAAAGAAAAGGGAGTCAGTGATAGCGTGACGGGGGACAGGACGGTATTGAAGAAGAGAACGTGTTGCGCCGACCCCAAGTAACATGGGACAAGGTCAGAAAGATGATGTTGCTGTGCAGGTTGTGCTAAAGTTCCCAGGTTTATTTTTGTATGTTGGTAGTAGATAAACTACCGTCTGCCAGCGGCATCGCCCACGTGAAGGTCAAAAAAAATCCCAAAGGTACAAAAATAAAAAGCAAACTGTGCCCTTCTCCAAGGTGCAATCAATCTCTATGCCTGAATTCATGAAAATAGCTCAAGCTGTTTAGGCGTGAAAATGTAATAAACAGCTGTTACATGTTCGTTACATTTTCATACCTAAAAACTAACGCCAAAAAGTAACTCTGGTAGTCACAGACAGAAAGAGTTTCGCATTTATAATATTACTAGCTGTAGACCGAGACTTCGATCGCGTAGAAAAAAATAAGTAGTCTGTGCTTTTCCAGACTATATATCTGTGCCAAATTTCATACAGATCCGTTCAGCCGTTCTGGCATGATTGAGTAATGGTGCTCCCACATTGCTGTTAAGAATGTTTATAAACCTCATCCATCCAAACTTTCACAATTGGTGGCATGGTATTAATACTTCTCCCAATATGTTTATAAAGTAAAGCTATTGTATTGTGTATTGTTTTGTGTTGTATTGTGTTGTGTACTTTAAGTAATTATATTAAATAACTGTTACTTTAACTGCCATATTTTAAGTTGGGTATCCCATACTGTTTGATTGTTCTATATTGCATGATGAGGTCTCCTATAATTGAGGAAGCACATAGTTTTTTTTTGTGTTCTGTTACTTTATAATTATATAGCATGTAAGGTGTATTCTTTGTTGGAGATCCTAATATAATAAAATAAAATACATAAATAAATTGTGTTATTTTGATAGTAGTAAGATGGGTAAGAAATATTTTCTCTCTTGGTTTATTTCAAATTATGTATGTATTACCAAAATCGACGCGATTGGGTTCTGACTAACAGGCAGACAATAGATCGAATTTCGACATTGATAATAAAAGAAATGAGACAATCGAACTCTGTCTAAAATATTTCCAGCTGTCTACATTGGAGGCCTTTATCAGTGTAAACAGGAGTTGTAGAATCTAAATAAACCAAATACAAGGGAATATCGATATTCCGAATAAGACCGGTTGTGAGACTTTCGGGATTTTCAAAAATATCCGTAGAATAGCCGAATAACTTGTAAGCTATCTGACGTTTGGGAAGATATTTAAAAAATATATATATTATTAGTTTCCGCCCCTAACTATACCGGCGTGGAATTAGTAACTATGTATTTATAATTTATAGCCTATGTCTTGTTCTGATAAATAGCTATATAAGTTCTGTCAAAATCCGTTCTGTAGTTTTTGCGTGAAAGAATTACAAACATCCATCCATCCTCACAAACTTTCGCTTTTATAATATACAAATACAGTAGGATCTTAAAATGGACACAGCTTTGGATTTAGTTCCTAATGGGTCTTTGTCTAATTTTATGTCGTTCAAAAAGTGCCTTCGGCGAAAAGGGCGTACTAGACAAACTTTGAAACTTCCAAATTTTCAAAAATACTTCCTAAGCTTCCGAAGAAGGAACTTTAGGGTACTTTCATTATACATATAAAGAAACTCTTATTGTTTTTTACTGCACATAAAATATTAAACATAGCGCCCGGTTGATAGATAGGCTAGCTCCCTATTACATACGATTTACTTATTTTTTACATATTTTTCAATTTATAAGTTAAGCACCTATATATTCACATTATGACATTATTTTAAGTATCTATTTTATTTGCCCACGTTCGTGTAACTAGCGGGGTGCCAATTGAAAATTAACGCTGGGTGTCTGACGCCCTGCAAATTCTAAAATCAAAATCTTCTAGACCCAGTTACACTACAATTTACACCGTGCGACTGTGTGTCGTCATTTTTTACATAAGTTGTGTATCAGTCTGTGACATCAAAGCTCCTAAACGGATGAACCGATTTTGATTTTATGTTTGATTGAAAGGTCTTTTTTTTTCTACGTGGCGTCTCGCAAACATTCAAAATGACCGACATATGCTTAACCGAGCTTCACTGTGGAGACTAATCTCTTAGCCTCCGGCCAGGCTTCAAAATACTAAACCTAAGCGACAACGCTGAGGGCTACCCCAGTTGGGGTCGGACCTCGGCTCAGGGCGTCGCTGGGGGGACAGCTAAGGCCGGATCTAATAAAGTGATTCTACCATCCGTTCGGAAAAGCCTACGTGGAGAAGAACGGATAAGAAACTCCGATAATCTAACTAGATTCTAATGCACAGCATCGCGGGCTGGCTTGTAGAATTTGATAGAGACTTCGCGGTGGGCCTCGGCGGCGAGGACGGAACGAACACGGTCGTTTTTGTGTGCTAAGTGTAGAATCGGGCCAGAGTTTTCGTACTATTTACGAACCCATTGGCCGTCCTTATAGATAAGGCTATCTAGCTCTCCTGTGATGCACTCGTACCTCGAGAAGAGGGCACTGCATGAAACGGGGTCGAGAGAGCCCGCATTTCGGATTTCAGCATCCAGAGCACGGGCC
The DNA here is from genome assembly GCA_949775005.1 of Orthosia gothica. NCBI lineage: Eukaryota > Metazoa > Arthropoda > Insecta > Lepidoptera > Noctuidae > Orthosia > Orthosia gothica. The sequence goes on along the minus strand of OX459038.1, from coordinate 24,967,975 downwards.
TGAGGGGACATAAAGATGGAGTACGCGCTGATTATGTTCTCAGCAACGCTCAACTATGACTTGTGCCTAGAGGGGGCGGCGGGGGGCGGGCATTTAGCGGCAGAGGTGGTGGAAGCCACCTTCTGGCTTCTGCTTCGGACATGGGGGCAGCAGGGGCCAGAATTGGCGCTAAGATGGGAGTGGCCATCAGCGCCGGGATGGGCTGGGAGTAAGTCTGAGGAGCCACACTTTGGTGGTTCAGCTTACTCCATGGGGAAGTCCTCTGAGGGGCTAGACGTGGGGGGCGGTTGGGAAGCGGTAGCAAAACGTGCTTGGCGCGCATCATGTCGCTTAGCCATTTTAGGCGCGAGTTCTGGGGCTTTAGGGCAGCTCCGGTAATTGGCTGGGTGACCAACCTGGCCACAGAGCATGCAGCTGGGAGGCTTCGTGCATTCTGCGCGGTCTTTGGGACGGGGGCATTCTTTTGTGCTATGCTCGCCCAGGCACTTGATGCACCTGGGGGTAGCATAACAGTTGGTCTGAGAGTGACCATAGAGTTGGCAGTTGTGACACTGACCAACGACGTGGGGACGGTACGGCTTTTCAATAGATATGTCCGACAGGGAGCATACGGTCTTGACGCCGAAAATGGAGTTATGACTATCGGTGTGGCTGCAAACAACCAACACCATGTCGTACTGTTGTCCACCTCTTGCTTTAAGCAGGCGGTGGACTTCAGTGACAGGGACTTTCTGGGCTAACAAATCTTTACGGATTTCCTCCGTAGAGAGATTTATTTGGGAATTCGGCGAATCACCACTCGGGTGGGCCTCTCTTCCGGGAGGGAGTAGGTGTGGAACGAAGCGTTCCTATCTGAAAGGTCATTTTATCGGAGGCGTTCTTATGTTTAATGAAAATCGGTTCAGCCGTATTAAAGTTATGGGCGTTTTACTATTTGAATCGGAGTGTTATCGCAAGATATTGCCGTTTTTGTCATAACGTACCTACTTATTATGCATATATAAGTAGCCACTATTGCGGACATGGGTGTACTTTAGATTAACATGACGTTCTGATTACCAGATAAGCGGAAACGGCGAAACGATACACATAAAACCTCGCCATAGTACCCAAACATCTGAGTGGAACATTTTTTATGTTCCACCATTTATAGCATCACTGACATAAAAATCTCAGCTAAAACCATAAGGAAAACAATTACGAGAAAACCAATAAAATGACACGACTTTTTAAATGTTATTGAGTTTTCATTTTGTACCAATTTTTTTGTGTTTTTTTATGAATGTACGTACATCATAAAACATCATACGTGTCTCGGTAATTTTTCGTATTTTTTTATCTGTTTAAGGCGATATGTTTTCCAAGGACGTAGAGATTTAAGGAGAATGAAAAGTCTTATCTTCGTTTTATCGAAATTACTTTAAGCAAAAATGATTCTTTTAATATTTATCGAATTTAGCATTAACATTAGAAGCGGGATATTTACCATGTTTACTGTTTGTTGCGAGTTTTAAATATTTGAGTGCTGTTGCAACACCATGATCACGGATAATCCGATGGTTTATCCGTAATCATGGTGCTTGCAACAGCACCGAAATATCGGAAACTCGCAACAAACAACTTATTATCGAATTTGTAAAATATTGTAATGATTTACAGACACTTTTTTACATTGGTGCATACATATTTATGAGATTCGTGTATTTATAGCGTAAAAGGTTTGCACATAAATTCCTTATTGATTTTTTTTTAATAGCGTTAACAACTACTACTACGTCAAATTTACCTCAAAACCTTCGATTTTCGCTTAAACGGTAAAGATTCTACACAAAAGACCATTTTCCTTAAATCATAGATGACGCAGCTAAAATCTGTTCATGGAACAGTCGGACTACAATAGTAGGAACGTAATAAATTCGAGCGGCATGACGTTGGGACGATATGAGATGAATTCTTAAAGAATGTGTATACCACAGCGACACGAAACTAGAACTTACAGAAATATCAACTTTATTGATATGAGTACTAAGTTGATTTCGGAATGGACACTAAACAAATTCAAGTGCAAATAAACCTGAACTATGTTAAAAAGTATTATGGTTCATAATCTCAAATCACACAAGACTCATAGTGACTGGTGTTCAAATACACGTACAGTGCCAGGCGTTAATATTGCACAATATTTAGTTTGAGAAAGAGACTTTCATATATGTAGAGAAAATAAATTTATTCCTAAAACTTTTTTTTAAACTAGCTTTTTTCGTATTCATCGCAGCAAACCCTTTCATTTATTTTTCCCTTTCTTTCGTTTATGCCATACCTATTCTAGCTATGGCATTGCACAAAAAATAATTAGTCCGCCATATTGGATTTGGGGTGACGTCAATTAGCTAAACATGCATTGTCATCCAAACTAAATGTGTATGCAAAATTTCATATTAATCGGTGGAGGATAACTGCTTTAAAATTCAGTTGCAAGATATGACCCGAACTCACTTACATACATACATTGCAAGTTAAATAAAAGCTTGTAAAAAGACAACGCTATTCATTCATATTTTTTTTTTTTAAACAAGGATGCCATTACGGATGTCCAAGATAAGTAGTTTTCTAAGTATTTATAAGTGAAATATATATTGCGAAGGTTTTTTATGTCACATACAACAATAAGTTACGTGCTTGGACTATAAATTATTTTCCCTTCCGTGTCCCCTTCGGTACCGTTTCAGAAAAAGGGATTATACTCACACGATTGAACTCAGTGACAATGTATAGAACATAGATTAGTTCTATGTAGAGGAAAGACTTCCAAGGCTAATTGCTGAAAACAAAACTAGTCTCTTCTTTGAGAATTTTCTCTAGCACATTTGTATTTTAAAAAGAACTATACTCCATTTGAAATAACATTAGAAATTTCTGCAACCCTTTTTTGCAGTCCGTTCAACCGATTTTGAGTTCTATACCGTAAGTATAAGGATAGCATAAAAAGTATAAACCTGTTACCAAAACTGTATACTACAGCTGCCATTTGTCATATCATCAACGCAATAGAAATCAAATTCGATTGAACGGGCTGTAACATTTGATTATTTAAATGTCTTATGTTATCTTAAAAGGAGTATAGCGATTGAACTGCCCTGCCCCCCTAGCCAAGTTACAAACGTTTCGTTTCGAATATCCTTCTACAATCATTAACGCCTTATATTTGTATGGTCTGACCACGTGAATTAACGTTCAGTGTCATTCCCATACATTGATTCGTTTTCTACTAGCGTTATCGATTGTAGATTGTCAACTTGGCTAAAGGTGCTGGAATTGCCCTGTGCGATATGACCGCCCATTTTGTTTTAAAATTTTAATAATAAATAGTCATTGAACGGATTGTCTCTATCCATTAAATTAAGCATGTTATTGCAGTAAGACATCAAAAATTTATGTAACATCATAAGACGACTTCGACTTTTCCTCACATGTTCTAAATCGAAACAACTCTCTGTTCGTTGCTGTGTTTATAATTCAAGTACCATTTATCTAGAATACAAGGTGCGTTTTTTTAGATTCGTGAACATTTATCGCGAATTGAAACACAATTTATTTGGACAGTCATTTGGTAGTTTTACCTGGAAACTTTTCTGGAAGTTATGAAAATTGGTGATTTTATAGATTTTGACGTCCTCTTTCCGAATTTCTACTTTGCAAATTCGTAACTACAGAAAATTCCCTACAATACTCTAACCTACCCTTAGTGTGAAAATGAGTTTTTTGACCAAAACCGGTTTCTCAACTTTGCAGCCCTCGTACTCTAAAACTATTCGTGTGAAGTACAAAAAAGGCTACGACATAAATTAATGGTAATTTTCTCTAGTTTAATTTATTACTAGATATTTTCATCGTGAAATGAGTAGGAAAGGAGATATCGTCAAAAAAAACAAGTTCTAGGCGCCATTTTTATATGGCATCGAGAGCGACAAAGATACAAGGTTGCAAAATAGAAATCGCAAAAAAGCACAGCACTATAAAACATAAAATTACCAATTTTCAAAATTCCCGGTAAACTATCCGGGTAACCAATTTCTTGAGCTTCTAATAACTTTGTTTTATTTAATCATATTTTAATACAGAGGTGTTACTTAATTCTAAACTCGCCAAACTTTTACGTTTGACGACATCACAATGCACCAACTTACGCACATACCTACTACTTATATATTATTATTATACTGTTATGGTTAAATCTCACTACATATTAAGTTCTGTTTGTTATCCTGTATAATGCTTTTTTTAGGGTTCCGTACCCAAAGGGTAAAAACGGGACCCTATTACTAAGACTCCGCGGTCCGTCTGTCTGTCTGTCTGTCTGTCTGTCTGTCTCCAGGCTGTATCTCATGAACCGTGATAGCTAGACAGTTGAAATTTTCACAGATGATGTATTACTGTTGCCGCTATAACAACAAATAATAAAAACAGAATAAAATTAAAATTCAAGGGGGGCTCCCATACAACAAACGTGATTTTTGTGCCGTTTTTTGCGGTAATGGTACGGAACCCTTCGTGCGCGAGTCCGACTCGCACTTGGCCGGTTTTTTATTTTGTCTTAATTATTCCTTTACTTATTTTTACATTTTCTCTTAATAAATCTATTTTGTTAAACACTTTAGGTACCAAATATTTAGAGGTTCTCTTACCACAATAATTTGTTATCTGTGGTTGAACCAGTTTGTTATCTCTAGCCCTACGTGTGTTGTACTTGTTTTTAACATTAACTTTATAATCATCACTATAGTAATATTCCAGGCCTACCAAATATTCTACCTTTTTATCTTTGGGTATAAAATTACAGATGGGAAATAACTTATCATGCTCTATAACTGTACTATCTTGTGTGTTATCTGTGCCTATGACTTCCTTTCCTTGGAGAAAGTTGATTATTTCTAATTCAACAACAATAGAACAGTGTGATATAGTCAATTTCTTAAACCAAAAATCAATATAATAATTATGAATTTAAAAATCAACCAGTTTGATTTTGTCTACACTAAAGTTTGTCCTATGGAGCAGGACCAGCATGTTTCCAAGCACTCCCAGTCGTGTTTCAAGCTGGGGTCAATAGGTCAGGTTAGTAGCACTGAGCTACTGGCCTATTACGTTGATTTATATTGAAATAATAATTAACGATGCGAGAATTAATTAATTACTGCTATGATATGCTGCACTTGCAATGTTTGAGTGACAAGGCAAAACATAAAGTTGGGGAGACTATGTTAGATAAATCATTTATGTAATACGGGAAAAAGCTTTACAATTTTTCTTTTAGATATCCCTCCGTAGGAATACTAAGTTGAATTAAAATGTGCTTGTTAGGAATATACCCTTTAAATCAAAGCCTGTATTAAGTAACTTCTAGTCAGATATGTTTTCTTTAAGCCTCACTTGGAGCATTCGCCAATAATATAACGTTACAGAATCGAGCATTACATCAATGAGGGAGAAGAACCAAGCATTACAGTGCGCAACCTGTAATGTTACAGGTTCGAGCATTATATTGGTGAGGGAAGAAAACCGAGCATTACAAAATCAAAATCCTTTGAAATAGATTTTAAGGTCTTACATTACAGGCGAACGCTCCAGGTCAGGGAGCACCTTTACATTAAATTATTAATAATACAAATCTCCTTCTTTGACCTTTGTGTTCCTCTACTTTTAAGTATGTTCAAGTGTTTTGTGTGTACTAAAAAGAAAATGCAAAGCAAAAGAAGTATGTAAGGATCGTAGCAGGTGGCATTCTGTAGTTTCTGCCTACCCCCTTGGGAAAAAGGAGTGAGTTTATGTATGTATGTAATATGTTAATAATTATAATAACACTAAAATACATCCTCACGTCTTAGTATTAATGTAAAAAACTGGGGCTTATTGTGTACATTATCTGTCAAAATAAGTTTCCACACAAAAAAAAACAGCTGCCTATTTTAGTCTCAAATGTATAGGCGTAGAACCGTTTTATCTGATTAAATCATAAAATCGGTGCACACGTTTACGAGTTATTAACTAGGTTAGTCTAGCCTATAAGGATATTGTATGTTTTGAGTGAATAAATAAATAAATAAATAAATTACTGAATGCCGAGTGAAAGGGTCACGGACGCCCCCTACCGCGATAAGTTTATTTTGATCGTGTTAACGACACAGCCTTTACATTTTTGTCGTATCGTTTTGAAATATTGGAATACATTGGTAGACAGGTGATAACGACTTTTATTTTTTTGTTTGCGGCGGTGACTTTAGGAAGATGGTAGGAGAAAAACCTACAGGTACCTCACTTTTTAAATGAAATGATTTATTTATTTGTTTGATTTACACATAATAACTTATATTCGATCATCCTACACACACTTCGCTGAATACAAAACATGCAATATTAACTTCAAAACCGTTCCATTTCATGGATGGAAAACCCGTTTTCTTTGAAACATTTCGTATGCAGTAAGTATAAGCTTCTTAGCCCTACAGAATGTAACTCACAAGTCATATATATATGTACATACCCGTCATATACGACAGTATTCAAGGAAACTGGCTGAACATTCTTTTCAGTTTTACTGTACAGTAATAGCTCTATTTCATTTTATTTCGTTCGGGTGATGTATTTGACTATGGTTTAAAAATATGAATGCCTTTCAAATGGAATTTTCAAGTGTGCTATAGAGCTGTTAGTAGCAAATCTGTGCTCAACTATTATTAAAACTCGACAGGCGTTGATTAATAAAAAATATATTTAAAAATAATTTTATTTCAGGCATATTCCATTTGTTTAATAAGAGTACGGCATGTATGCATTGTCTAATATTCAAATATAAAATACTGTAAGTGATTTCTGAATAACCCGGATTTTCTCCATTTTTTCCTTTAAAATTTTAATAGCCGTTCTCTGCTATTATTACTAACAAAAAGCTAAATAATTTTATAATTTAAAATAAACCTCTTTATAATATTAGTAAGTAGAAGAAGAAAAATATCAGTAGTAGTTAGTCTAAAAACATAAATATTTTTATACTTATAAGTACAGTCGCATAAAAAAGATTTAAAATTACTTGTACACGTAATCTAATCAAAATTGTACTAAAAACACAAGCCAGTAACAACACCATTTATTTTAAATACAATTGTAGCAGTGTTGCAGACGTAAGAAAATAAACTTGCCCTTATGAGTATTTTCTTCATGCTGTGTTTTAACCAAGACAAAATAAGCTCCAAATATTATTGCACTCTATTCTACAAAGCTCTCAGTTTTATTATTGTGGGTAAACCACTTAAAAATTTACATACTCTGATAACTTGTCTAGAAATATTCTAACGTACATTAAGAGAATTGTAGTACTAGTACAAAAGTTTCGCCAATGTTTTTCGTAAGTCCCATGTATCTTCTGGTAGGATCTGAAGCTAACTGACGCAAATGCTAAAGAATGTCACGATTGTCACGCACTATCGAAGTGTCACGTTATCAAACCCTTACATTTGGCATTTCGACCATCGACATCGCTGACATCGAATGACATGTCTTGAGCGACTGAAACTGGCTCCGTACTCATGTAATTTAAACCGTTTGAAATAAGGTAGGTAAACTTAATTTAATCTGACAGAAATGACAATGTTGAACACAACTGCACAAATTGATGTGGAACTGCACAATTTGATTCCACCTAGACCTTTCCATCATCGGATTACAAGACGTACGGCCATGCGCCATCGGTACATGCTGGACATCCCACCCGTACGCACAAAGCGTTTTGCTAATACTTTCATTGTGCGCATAGCTAAGGAGCAGTGCTGGATTTATACTAGGGGCATTCGGGGCTAGTGCCCAGGGCGGCAAAATTTGGAAAGTTAGATAAAATTTTCTATACAATATATAATTAACTAATTCTTTTAAATAAACATTTTATCTTTCAAGAAATATAATTCAAGTACAAGTTGGCCAAAAAGAGTTGACAAAAATTGAGGTCGCCACTATCGTTTATATGGCATAATTTATACTATAACATAAATGTATTTGATACCTAAAGTATTTTTAACTATTAAAATAAAATTTAAGTCATAGGGCGGCATTTTCTTCAGTGCCCCAGGGCGGCACAAATTTAGTCATAGGGCGGCATTTTCTTCAGTGCCCCAGGGCGGCACAAATTTAAATCCGGCCCTGCTAAGGAGTGGAATTCCCTTCCGGAGTCTTTGTTCCCTGATGGCTACAACCTTGGGGTCTTTAAGTCAAGAGTGAATAGGTTAGTTCTAGACAAGCGTGCTTCACCGTAGGCCACATCATCGCTTACCGGGGAGGTAGTGGTCAAACGCGAGCCCATCGATAATAATAAAAAAAACAACAGACGACAAGCTCTTAGAGTAAGATTATTTTGAGTGTGCGTAAGGGACGTATGGGATATGATCGTAAGGGATGTATATGAGTAAATTGGTTGTATATATCTGTGTTTTTCGCCGTCGAACCATAATAGTTTTGAGATCAGGTAGGCAGGCAGGTCTTTACCTGCCCCCGTACCATGACGTCTCAAAACTCCAGCTGTGGCTACGATTTCTGAAGAAACTTACCTCAACAATAATGGAAAACGCGACCACTTTTCTACGAAACCAATTTTATAACCAAATAATAGAGTTCACATCGCGGAACTATCGATTTTCATGTGCTTGGAGAAACGTCTAAACGACTTTGCGAAGATTTACGGATCGTATTTATTTTCCAACCAATCTAAATGGAAGGGTGAAAGGGACAATTTAAAGGACTAATAACAAATTGAGGGTGTACTTAAAAAGGTCGAATTGTACCTAAACTTTTTACTACGGTGATAAATGGGTAACTTCTTTTTATTTATACGATTTTGAGGAGGAAACAAGTTTAAAAAAAAAACCTGCAGATTTTTGTGGTAGGATCTTAGGCTATCTAAATAGCCTAAGATCCTACCACAAAAATCTGCAGGTTTTTTTATTAAACTTAATTTTTTTGAATGATACTTGATAGTAGAATAGATTTCTACAGTTGCCTGGCAATAACTAGCCGCAAATACCTTAATTGATAAATAAAATTTTAATAAATGTTTGTTAATTAACCTTAAGTTAAGTTTTTCAAATGAATCCAACGTCATTTGAAATAAAGTGGTGTAGAAAATAGGACAAAAAAGTGGCTTCTAACCAGATTTTAGCTGTGGGATATCGTACTCAAAGGGTTGTTTTTTAATGTCCCCATCATCACATTAGCCCATAGAAGTTTACCATAGGTTTTGGCCGCAACGGATAATTATCTCAAAAAGAAAATATGGGTAGGGAGTGGATAAAAAAAGTCAGGGAAAGCGATTGCTAATAAATTCTTCTTGTCTTCTTGTGTGTTTTCAAGGTTATGAATAGCGTAGCTCACGCCATCATATTCAGTCTGTCTTCGAGTGTGAGGTAAGAAACATCTCTTAGGGTAAGTGCTGCTATTCAATGAACTGTGTTCTATAACAGATTTTTGTTTATTTAGTATGAAAATACACGCTTTTTAGGAAATTTTTATTTACTTCGCTACTCCCGCTCAAATACCCACACAAAGTTTTAGTTTATGTAAGTTAAAAGTACACACGATTGTATTTGTATATTTACGTATATATTAACCATATGATGATACCCACTACTTGAAGAAGAGTCGAACATTTCACGCCCGGAAATACACGAAACGAATCCGATTCAAATCATATTTATTTGTTTTAGAAGGTCATACCCATACCATTCATCATCGGATATTGTAATAATATTCCTTTGGATAGTTTCCAAAAAGATTGGCCGGAAAATTCTATCTACACATAGGGTACTTGTAAGGAAATATAGAAAAATCCTCTGGTCTAGCAAAAGCATTGAAATGATGTTTTTTGCTCAGTCACGGCAAAGAAAAGGTGGAGAAATCTTACAAGATGGATTGCAGGTAATATGGCCCACAAAGTTGGAAATGTCGGTGCGATTATTGTAACGATGTATAGAAACATGAGGCTTAAACTGACAACTGAATTATGGAAGCCACAAACTGCATGTACTCGGTTCTATTTCACGTAAGATTCATCATCATTATCATTAGCCTTTTTAATGTTTCCACTGCTGGGACACAGGCCTCCACTCTGTAAGAGAGGGTAAGGGCCACCATGCAGGTCCAGTGCGGGTTGGTGGAAAGTCACGTAAGATTAGTCCATCTAATTGCCTAGCACCCACACTGGTCTAAAAATACGACATTATGGCAGCTCTAAAATATCAATTTACTATAAATTATTTGAAAATTTTATTTTGTTTTACTTACTACTAAATCGACGGCGTATATACAAATATCGGGGTGTTAATTTTTTTAGGTTTTTGCAATCAGTTTGCAAATTAATTTTCTTTGCACGAATTTAATTTTCTAACAATGTAGAATTTGAGTTTGTTTCTCAAATTGTGCAAAATGCATTGGTATGTATTTTATTTATCTATAGAAAAATAAAGAAAGAAAGAAAATACATTTATTTGTCACAAGCCACTAGAGCACTCAATATAAAAAAAAAGAAAAAATAAAAAGAAAACTTAAAACTATACAATAATAAAAAGAGAAAAAACAATATAAATATGACATTGTGTGTCCCACGGCTGCGCCAAATAGGACCAGTTCAACAAAATGTCGCGCCTAATCTAGGAGCCTTTGCATTGCTATTTATGGAATTACCTCTGTTTTGTTTGCAGTATGAGTATCTGCAATCTCACTATGTAATGTCAATTACATTACCGATGCTGGGTTGAAATCGAATAAGATTATAGGATTAGACACAGGTTGGAACGTACCTAAGACGTACAAACCAAACGGTGTTAGACAAATTGTATCAAGCATGTCAAGCTTGTGTAGGCAACTTTGAAACAGGGCCTACATCCCAGTCTTGCAAATATAGACTTAGGCTTACTTTCCATGGAGGCGTAGATTCATAGACGCGTATTCGTCATTATACGCTTGGTGTACGCCTGCTTGCAGCTTACATACAAAACTATGAAACCCTGTCGACGCAGCATCAACGTAACGCTCGCATCGCTGTATGCAGGCTGCATGACGCCTGCCGTACCGAATGTTATATATACGCCGCGGCGTACATCGAGTGGACGCACGTGTTATTTTTTGTAAAAATGGCGGGAACAGCAGCGGAATTTTGAAATTATAGAAACGTACGTGTTCAATATGCCTCGTGAACAGAGTTCAGTACGCTGGGCTGCACAAGTTGCAGGGCGTATTTTGAAGCTTCTATGAAGCTACGCCTCCGTGGACAGTAGGCCTTATGGTTTAACCTGGGTTTTAGAACAGACAAAGAAGATTGAAGGTGCCTCTTTGGTCTGATGAAGGTAAGCACGTCTGGCAAACTTATATAAATCTGGAAGTGACATAAAGTAGATAACATCATGCCTTTATTCCCCAAAGAAAGGTTTGCTTAACCCAAGCAGAGGTGTGCAACAATTTTCTTGATATGTAAATACCTTGATATGTGGACTTCTGCTCGCCTTCCACTGCGAGGGAAACGGGCTCCGTACGGACTCCGTTTAACGATTCCACTGAATAAGAGTGAGCGGAGCGGACTAAATGAGTACAAAGAGTCAAGAAAGTGTTCGCAGAGTCGAGCGGATTCTGTGTGGACTCCGCTTGACTCGCAAAGTGATTTTCATACGATCACTTCCACCGCGAGCGAGTAAGCGGAGCGGATTGAGCGAGTTAAAATAGGTCCACTGTGTCATGGCGACGCACGCTAGTTTTGAAAGGACTCGCACGCTCCGTAAAGTGCGCTGGAAGGCAAATACAGAAACTCTTTCTTAGTGGCAGTACACAACTATTTTACTCCGACCCGCTCAGTTCGTTACCTCCGTTTCTGCTCATTACCATTTTTAGGGTTCCGTACCCAAAGGGTAAAAACGGGACCCCATTACTAAGACTCCGCGGTCCGTCTGTCTGTCTGTCTGTCTGTCTGTCGCCAGGCTGTATCTCATGAACCGTGATAGCTAGACAGTTGAAATTTTCATAGGTGATGTATATTTGTTGCCGCTATAACATCAAATACTAAAAACAGAATAAATTAAATATTTAAGTGGGGCTCCCATACAAAAAACGTGATTTTTTGCCCGTTTTTTGCGGTAATGGTACGGAACCCTTCGTGCGCGAGTCCGACTCGCACTTAGCCGGTTTTTTTTTGTGAATGGCGGCCATTGGCTACTTAATGTTAACATACTAATTAAAAAAATTGAAACCTGTATGTGAGGTGTATTATGTATAAATAGTGCTGCTCACCACACCACACCTAAATGCGAGTAATGTGTCCTTAAAGACAAGAGATTTTTGTTTTTATGCACCTGACACGCTATCTCTCCACCACCCTTGATTGACTGATAGATAATGCCTTAGGCACTAAGTCCACCTAAGTAACTGTATGTAGGTTGAAGTTTTAATAATAAATAAGTGTTTACACTAAAACAAAAGCAATGAAACTACAGTTCCATTACAACTAACACGCAAACTGCAACGTACGAACAAAGTCACTAAAATTCCTAAAAGTTTTCACTAAAACATTTTATCCTCATTTTATTGTCAAGTTACAATGAAATGGCGTCGTTAAGTGTAGAAACTGATTCTCAGAAGGAGAGTATAACAATAAATCTTTGATAATATTTATTTAGTAAATAGGTCATGGGGGATTTAGGTCGTTTATCCTCTTCCAGAATTTTCATGAGGCCTTCGAGACATTACCACAGATTTTAGGAGCTGCCAACTGAGCTAATGTAAAATATTTCAATCTCTTACTAAAAGGTTAAACTAGAAAGAGATGAAATTACTTCTCAACTGTCAATCCTCATCATCAACCTATTAATGTTCCCAATGCCTCCTCTCTGTGAGAGGGGATGGGCCGTACGTAATCCATCACGCGGTTTTAGGACATGCCGGTTTCCTCAGGATTTTTGCCTGCACCGTTTTTGAGAGCAGTGATGATGAAATAATTTACACAAGGTAAAGCACCTGCTTGGGTTCGAACCCACGACCTACAACTTGTAAGTCGCGACCAATACCATCAGGCCACCACCGCTCTCCTGTCAATCCTACTTCCTTCTAATATTTTATATTATGTGTCAGTATGTTTGATTGGATGTTTCTTAATCAATCACGCCACAACAGCTAAAAGTATTTGGATGTCAATTGAAACAACGGTGATGAAGACTATGGCCTGGATTAGAGCTATTTTATATCCCGGTACTAGGTACGTTCCTGTGGGCTTATTTTCGACGTTCACGCGAAGCCAATGACCAAAGATAGCCTGGTTTATATGCCAAAATTATTAAGTAAACTTATCTATTTTGATAATAACAGGTATTTGATACAACGTAAACCACAATGGCGACAAAATTGGCTATTACTTTTCATCATCACCATTTCAACCGAAGGACGTCCACTACTGGACATAGCCCCCCCCCCCCCACTAAGTGTCGCCACCTCGATCGGTCCTGTGCGTCTCGTATCCAGCGGATGCAGCAGCCCTGACAAGGTCATCACTCCACCTAAAGGGAGGCCTTCCAACGCTGTGTCTTCCGGTACGCGGTCGCCACTCCAGTTCTTTTCGGCCCATTGACTAACCATTTTGCGAGCAATGTGCCCAGCCCTCTACCACTTAAGGTTGGCAATCCTTCGGGCTATGTCGGTTACCCTGGTCCTCTTGCAGCTGTTTGCATTTCTCACGCAAGGTAATTCCGAGCATAGCCCTCTCCATTGACCTTTAATAGGAAAAATAAACCAATGTTCATATTCCAATATTTCATTTTATCCGTAATAAAGGAGGACAAATTACCAACATTTGGCGGTTAGTGGGCCAAGCATAAGGCTTAGTACATAACATTAAGATTTTATGTCAACGACAGTCTGCTAGACTTCTGAGCTCCAATAAACACCATCGTGAAATAAAGCTTTATAGACTCTGAAGTCTCCGTTCAAAGACAAATAAAGAAAAACGAGTTTTTTACACTTTTATAATTCGGTTCAAAGTGATTGGGGACAACCATTTTTTTGGGACAGACGGATGTTCGATAGATTCTTCTTTTTAGATGTTCTGGATAATAGGTCTCGGAATAGTCGTTCCGTTTTAGATAAGTCTATCAATGAGGACGAATTTACAGATAAAGTTTGGGTATGTTTTCGTTCGTTAAATCGTACTTCTGAATGGCCTTGGCCTTTTCCAATTTAATTCAGTGACCCTTAAAGTCCTCTGTCAAAAAAGGCTATATAAATGATTATAATTTGCGTAACATATTGAGCTGCTACTTGAGTACTTTTTATGCAAGCTTGATTAAGAAAAATATTCTAAAATAATATAAAAAACCGACCAAGAGAGAGTCGGACTCCCGCACGAAGGGTTCCATACCACTATCGCAAAAAAGGGCAAAAAAATCACGTTTGTTGTATGGGAGCCCCACTTAAATATTGGTTTTATTCTGTTTTTAGTATTTGTTGTTATAGCGGCAACAGAAATACATCATCTGTGAAAATTTCAACTGCCCAGCTAACACGGTTCATGATATTATAATAGCCTGGTGACAGACGGACAGACAGACAGACAGACGGACCGCGGAGTCTAAGTAATAGGGTCCCGTTTTTACCGTTTAGGTACGGAACCCTAAAAAACACATTCAATATTAGCAATCAGAGCTAGCAAGTAAATTAAAGTCCTAGACATTACGGGTAACCGTAACTTCCAGCGCTATTTGCAGCGTTATTCAGCGCTGTTATCTTTCAGGCGACGCCTTATACTGCTTATAAAACGCTGTATGAAATAAGGGACCTTTGTTTTTTTCTATGTTATTAGCAGTAATCGTTTTTTTAATCATTTCTTTAACAATATATGCTCTCCATGTCACAGATAATGAGCAAGGAATATAAGGTACCTAGGCTACTTCTCTACGTCATTTATTTATTGTTTTCTTCGCAAAGTGAAACCTATAATGAAAGACTTGAACACTCCTTAAACAGTAAGTATCAATGAGAAAGTAACTCTGTCTTATTTCGGTTACATAATATTGGTACGTGCAGTGGATAAGCAAAGGATAAGAATAAAGAATAAAAATGTCTGTAATTGTGTGATGGTGCATGCATGTGTATAGAATGTGTGTGTATGAGAGTGAGTATGTGTCTATGTTTGTTTGTTTTGAAGCCTATAGTGTGTGTAAACCTATCTCATTTTATGGTACAGTGGTTAGAAGCTCCTCGGTATCACCATAATTATGTCAATGTCAGTAGCCAAGAATTAATCTTGTGTTTCACCTCACGCTTATTCAAGGCGTAGATGTTAAATTGTTTGTGGGTTTTACTATAGAGCCTAGCACTTAGGCTATTAAACTGTTGACTTCCGAAGACAGTCTTACTGGAGACAGTTGGACACAAAGAAAAGCCACGACGCCGCTGACTGACAAGAAGCTTAATGAACGGAATCATAGAGTGCTTATAAAGGATGGATCTTAAGATATACAATTTCCTAACAGTTAGGACATTGCATTCTGAATATAACATTGATGTGGAGTAGTCACGTGGTTTAAAGTGAATTACTTTCATTAGCTCAGTTTTAAGAGTTCCCCCCACACTGAGATACAGTACGTCAGGATTGCCTAACACAGAGCCAGGTAGACCATTCGGATAGTGTCTTTATACGCTAAAAACCTAAGATTTCTGAATATGTATATTAGTCTTCTGGTGCGAGAAGTTAAAGACTCCAGTTGTGTGGTCCAGTCTGATTTATCGTCGACGAACACTCCGAGATATTTTATGGATTCTACTCTTGTCAACGACAAAAGTACAATCATCTTTCATGGGGTACTGTGTTAAATTCTATAACAACATACCTTGTGATATATTAAAACTAAATGAAAGTAAATTTAAAACTTTGGTTAAAAGCACCCTTTGTAAACAAGCATATTACAAATTAGATGATTATATTCAAGATAAGAATGCTTGGAAACATGCTGGTCCTGCTCCATAGGGCAATCTTTGGTGTAGACAAAATCAAATTTGTTAATTTATATTCCCATTCATAGTTATTGTATTCATTGTTTTTTTTTTTTAGAAATTGGCTCACACACTGTTCCGTTGTTGTTGAATTAGGTATTTTACCTGTTATTATTATTATGTTATTATTATTATTATATTAATGTATGTACGTATGTAAATATTGTAAAACACCTATTTAAAAAAAAAAAGAGTAAGTATGGAGTTTTTTGTGCGTTCTTCTCCATAACAATCTACTTTCCGAATGCACGTAAGAATCTTTTTTTTTTTTATTACTTGTAAATTTTAATTTTAATTTAAGTGACGTTCAAAAGTGCCGTTTATTGGCCTAATTGAATAAATATATTTGACTTTGACAGACAAGTACAAGCTTCAGTGTTTTGCAAACGGTTATGGGCTTTTAGGTTTCCGGTTTCTTCAGCTGGTTTCAAAGTATGCGGTAGAATAAAACGTAGAAACTTGGTTTTTTAACACTTAGGGTTAATAGATTACTTGCTAGCCAATGCATTACTCTCCGTAATGCGTTTTTCAAATACAATTTAGCGTCATCCCAACACTTGCCCTATGCCGCTAATGCAGTGTCATATGTGTAAGTGAAAATATCACAGTTGACGAGAGGCAGATAACAAAAGTCGTTGATATAAATTTGGAAGAGAGTTGGACCCAAAATACTTCCCTGGGGAACTCCGAAGGTTATTTGTTCCTCTGTTCCTATGTTGTCTATCTTGACAGATTGTCTACAGTCAGAAAGATAGTCTGAGATCTAGGAAGATGCCCACATAAGGCCCACACACCTACAATATAGGTGGCGTATGTTATAAATAAACAAAACGATATTAATATTATTGCGCAATATTGAAGATTGGACAATGAATTGATTCATCAATATGAAGAAGAGATAGAATTACTTATGCTACACAGAAGAACAACTACATTATTCAAATGTGATTCATAACTTTCAGAAAGTCAACACAGTGATCAAAGCTAAAATAAAGTCTAATAATAAGTGACCCGAACATTTGCACTGCAGTTTGCTGAAGCCGGATGTATTTAAAGCTATTCTATTAACTGTTGTCGATACCGAAAATAAAATGGTATTGAGCAGATCCGATATTCGTAAAAACTGACTGTTTTATTTATAGTTTTTTATTAATAGGTAGGTTTGCATTTGACCACTATGTCACCTGATAGTAAGCGATGATCTGGTCGACGGTGCAGCTCGCTTGTCTTGAAGGAACCTATTGAGTATTTACTATTGACTTATAAATCTCCAGCCCAGTTTATAGCTATCAGGAAATACAGACTTCGGCAGAGAATGCCGTACGCACAATTAAACTATTCCCAAAGCGTTTAGTGCGTATGGGTGGAGGGGGTCCCATGTCTTCGAGGGGAGCCAGTTCCCGCCAATCTGGTCTACATTGGCGGTCCTTTAGGTGCACTCCCGGAAGGAAATTAAGCCAAAGTCCCAACTAAACCACTCACATTTCAAGAAACCTTCTTTGTAAGCGTCGCTATGGTGCGTATGGGTGGGATGTCCACCATATACCGGTGGCGCATTAATGTTTTTTTTGCGATACGGGTACCTTCTACATAAATGAAGTAAAGTTTAAGTTTAGTTCGCGGTACGTAAATATTGGTCCTAGGCATACCATACTGTGACATAGAAGCAGATAGACAGTCGGCCGTCATTATTAATTCATAGTTCTAAATTACCTTCAGTCTACAGACCGAAACGAGGTTGAATTTTAAAGTCGGCAGTGGATGTTACTTTATTTACTAAAGAAGTAACTTTTAATGATAAGTGTTAATTGTTTTTACTTGTGTTTGGATGTCCGGCAAATTAAAAGTTTAGCAATTAGAGAAGTTGTCAAAGCAACTTTATCCGTATATTTAAATCACATCTGTCTCTATTTGAAAGTTGTTTGAAACGATTATCACATTGCAAATTGGCTAAGCGTGTCCTTTTTTCTGCCTGGACCTATTACTGTATTCAGTATACACGTTTTGTGTGGCAAAATATATTAATAATAACGCCGATATTTCATAAGTCAAAAAATTTTACCTGAAGAATAAATAAGACGATTTGAGAAACTGTCCATACAAAAACTAAACGAAATTTTTATTTATCAATCAATCTGCCTAGCCTTTGCCCAACTATATTGGAATCGGCTTCCAGTATAACCGAATTCAGCTGAGTGTCATTGTTTTACATTTAGCGACTGCCTATCTGACCTCCACAACCCAGTAACTGGGTAACACGGTACCCCTTGGAAAGACTGGTGTCAGATCTCAAGCTTCTGACTACTCGTAACGACTGTCAAAGATCTTCAAATGGCAGCCGGGACCAACGGCTTAACGTGCTTTCCGAGGTATGGAGGAAACTCGGTATGTTGAAAATGGTCACCCATCCACGGACCGACCTCGTCAAGCGTTGCTTATCCTTGAAAATCGACCCGTGCAGCTGTTATTATTTAGCCACGACCTTCTCGTGGAACGAAAAGTATGTTTTTTTATTTATATTTAAGATAAAAGTTATTAGAAGATTAAAAAGATAATACTAAAAGATATTAGAGATTATTAAAGATAATTGCAACTCAAGATACTCGTATTATTGTGAGATCAAATTGATGGCAAGATATCGTCAAGATAATTAAATGTGTAATTAATGTGACAGTATAATTAGAATTGCGTGTGTTAAAATATATGGGTCGTAGAGTTAGAATTATAGGCATATTAACCTTTTGGATTTAGTACCACAGCAACTAAGTATTTTGCGAGGCTTATCAAGATTATGTTATTATTGATTAATTTCAATGAGAAAGATGGAGAGATGAGAGTGAAAGAGAGATTTTCACAGCATTAATCTAAACTAATACCAATTACATAGAGTTAAACTTGTTTGTTTTTATAGGGTTCCGTACCCAAAGGGTAAAAACGGGACCCTATTACTAAGACTCCACGGTCCGTCTGTCTGTCTGTCACCAGGCTGTATCTCATAAACCGTGATAGCTAGAAAGTTGAAATTTTCACAGATGATGTATTTCTGTTGCCGCTATAACAACAAATACCAACAGTAACAATACAAACAAAATAAAACAAATATTTAAGTGGGGCTCCCATTCACCAAACGTGTTTTTTTTTGTGGTGTTTTGCGATAATGGTACGGAAACTTTCGTGCGCGAGTCCGACTCGCACTTGGCCGGTTTTTGTATATGTTTGTAATACGTACCAAATAACAGAAAATTATGATCCAATTACAAAAGTTGCACTATTGTTAAGTGTATAGTATATTTTTTTATGCCGGGAAAAAGTTCGGTTCTTGCGGGATTGGCCGCTGGCAAATCTAGTTTAATATAAAAATCTGGTTAACTCTCTGTACCCCCACATTTATGCAATAATAATGGCGTGAAGAGTGTATAACGATGCATAATAGGACTTAAGAACATGTTCCATTTTCATTCCCACTCACTACACTACATTCAACCGAACATATTTTTGCATTTAAAACTGCGTGTAGTAAAAGTTTTGACAGCCAATTTCTAACCCGCCATTTTATTATGAACAGATGACAGGTTATACTAAATTTGGAACTAGAAGCTGCCAATAGAGCTTTTTTTTTTCCTGGTATAAAAGACAAACAAGTAAAATTTCAAAATTTAAAAACCCCCGACACATTTATCTTGCGAAAACACCCCGATTCAAACAGTAAAACGCCCATAACTTTTGAACGGCTGAACCGATTTTATTCAAACATAGCTAAGAACACTCTCGACAAAATTACCTTTCAAACAAAACAAACTAAATTGAAATCGGTTCATCCGTTTGGGTGCTATGATGCCACAGACAGACACACAGATACACAGATACACAGCAACACACGTGAAACTTATAACACCCCTCTTTTTCCGGCGGGGGTTAAAAATAAGTGTAAGAGAGATAAAGCCAGCCGGCCAGTATTTTTGTTCTAGAACCTATTATTATTGGGCCACGTCTCAGGCACAGCAACCTATTGATCGCTCAATCGTTTGCCTCTTTACACAGAATAGTCAAATATGTGAAGATATTGCACAGTCAATTATCTATGTTTAAAAAGCTGCCTAAGTCCATAACTTCACGCTACTAGCGCCAAAAACTGTAACAAAAATGTAACGAGAACTTCCCGTCAGTGTACAAAACGCTTATTAAGTGTGTTGAAAAAACTGAGCCAAAAATAACATAGAGTTGCGTGCTAACTAGTTATTAAGCACAGCGCACACGAGCTTACCGTAGAATGATTCCAAATACCGGATCACGTAATACAAATAGGCATAGTGCATGTAAATAGGGCACTAAATTTTCTTAAATTACATCCATGTTTTAACGATAACTGCTAATTTATTAATAAAAATAATTGAAAATTTATCAGTGCTCTAGCGAAATTACGTGACTAGGGTATTGAGGCAGTTTGTTTTTCGCGATTTCATCGTTTTTATGACAGTGTTAGACATAATTGTAGATTTTTGTAGCGATAAAATAATTTTTCAGACGTTTTTTTGTTAGGTTTCCAAAATTGATCTTAACAGCTGACGCAAGTACCGGTTTTGATATTAGGCCTACTTTGTAAAATAAAAAGTGTCCAGTTTAGCAATGGATTAGCAGATTCTGAATTCAATTTTTGAAAGAGTATTTTAATTTAGAATCTGCTTAGCAGTCAATAGAAAGAGATTTTTATAAATAACTACGAAAACTGTTATTAGCAATTTTATGATTCACTTAGCATTTATAGTTGTGATTTTGTTTCATATCCCTAAGGATATGAAACAAAATCGGAATTGCTTGAGACTAAAGTGTATTTTATAATTATGGAAAAATATCTAGAAGACTCTTAAGAAAAATGCTCTCCCAGTTTAGTTTCTGGCAAAACTTGAGAACTACTCAATAGATAAAGTTTGCAATAAATGACGAGGAAGCTGGCGATAGTCCAAATACTTATGTGTATCTGTAATGTTGTTATCAACATCATCTTCCTGTACAAGTGACATAATATCAAGCAAAATTATTCAGTATAAGCTGACCTCTCATTGAATAAGCTTCCCTTACAGTGAGAGGTCAGCTAATACTGGATCAACGCTATGTGTTATAAGCAAACCTAACGTTCTACACACTTTTCATACAATAAGAGGTCAGTTTATACTGCAAATATAAATCTGTATACTTAATATCGGCTTCTAAACTTCCAAGATTGAAGGTTGGGTTTGGATATTTATAAAATAATGTTTTATTCAAACTTCAAGCTTGTACCTTAAACACCCCTGACGGAGCACCGAGACGTTTTGTCTTAAGAAAAATCGGACTTTATTCCGAAATCGCTTACACGAGAAAGCTAGTGTAAAATTAGTGTAATGCTTATGTGTTTGAGAAGAGAAATTTATTTTTCAGTTAGGCGGTAACAAGCTCGTGTTATTATCGTCTGATAAACCACATGCTATGACTAACTAGATCTATCATTAGATCTTTGAATTTTTCGCTGTTTGCTATCCGACTCGAAGGACCATATATATTTCGACATGTTTAGCGATTGATTAATGTAAAGGAAACATATTTCGATAATTCAATGGTAATTAGTGACTGTCTTTTTATGTTAAGTTCATGCAACACGATGCTTCCTGAAGATAGAAATAAAATAAAATAAATAATTAATCTTGAAAGAGAACTCCCATTGAAAAATCCTTTCTCCTATTTACACCAACCGAGACCAAAATAGGTTCTCCGTGTTTACCAATGTTATATACTTAACTTATTTTATTAATGTAAATATTTTATTCACCTCTTTCCTTATCCCTTCCGATGTCCACTCTGCCTCTCTGCCAGCTGTCATCGGTCGCTCAAATGTCCAGTCTGCCTCTCTGCCAATTTTTGATATTCTATGGCTGTTCTTGTTTTTGGCTTGAAATATGTCAGTAAGGAGGATATTCTCGACAAATCTTGGTTTCATTCGATACTTTAATAGACAATTATGAAAAAAAAATACCCCGCTGGTCTTTGGATCCGCCCAAGACCGTAATATTTATTTATTAAATCTGTGCATCGGGCGGTCGCCATTTTTGACAGCACAAGGGGCCGTGCTCAAACTTTTTGTGATTAAAAATTTAGTTTTTTTATTTTGAGTGGCTGTTGTTTTCTGCTGGAAATACATGGAACGGTAAGTTTTGAACTGTTTTTAATAGTTTTTTTTTGTATTTGGCCTAAATTCCAGCAGATATACGTATTTCAACGAACGCCGTCCGACATTGTTGTTTATTTTTTTCTGCGTGCGAATATTTTATTTTTTATTTCTTATTTTTGCAAATATGACTATATCAAACTGTTGTTATTTACAATGCTACGTTAATTAACAACAGAAATAATGCATTTAATTGTAGTGGTAACGAAACAAATTCGAATAAAAAAAAAACAGCCACCAACTGTCCACCCTGCCAATTTGCATTATTTTTTTTTTGAAAAGTTTGTAATTCTCGTGGGATGAAAAAATGTATCGGGGGGTGTGTAATTTTGATTGATTATTGTGAAATAGGGTGTATTCCTGTAAATAAAATTAAAACTTTATGAAATAATGGTTTATTTTTTTATTTCTATCTCCTTTTATACACGAAACTGGAAAAAAAATCCCTTACACTGACTTTACACAACAATTACCAATACTTACAAGGTAAAACTGGATAAATCCATTTGGAATATGATAGCTTATTTCATAGAGATTGTAACAACATAAGTTTCATACATGGTTCCCATACAAAACTTCCGAGAAATCGACGATTTACTGACACCGCGCCCATAGCGCAAAAGGCGCCAGGGTACCCGGACACATGGGTGATTTTCGGCCTGCCTGGTGGACATCTAAGGGGTTATAATAATCTAAACATGTCAGATTTCAACGAAAGTAAAGAGCGATACGGAAAGCGAGTATCCAATGATAATATTTTATCTGTTTGTCCATGGGGAAATAACAAGGGTGAGTACAAGAAACTCGAATATTTCATGGACTAAGCAAACAGTAATTTAAATACACGTACTGCATTTATTTATTGAGCGTTGAATATTCATAAACGACAACATACACGGGGATATATGAAACAACAACTAGAAAGTATAAAACACGCTTTTAAGAACCATAATAGAGCAACTGAGTGGATATATGACTCTATAAACAAAATCTGGTCTTATGGAATTAATTTGAATCTGAAATAGTCAAGGCCCGTGGGGTTCCTAGAGGTGGCTTAATTAACTCTAACACCAGGGGTGGCCACATCCTCACACGAAAAGAAGAAGAAGTACAATAGTCCCGTGATTTTAAAACTGATTTTTATTTTGACGTTTTGATGGAGACATAACAATTACAAAAATTTCTGACACGGCTCGTTATTAGGAGGTTCTCTCTCTCGAGTAAAAATTTTTATTTGGTCTACTCTGAGGTGTACCAAACTAGGTGATCCTTGTATCTTGAGGAAAGGAATTAGGATACATAGCGCTTTTTACTTTAGAGTTCACGTTGTCGGAAAAGATAATACAATGGGCTATGTGCCTAGACTATTGACTGACGGGGCAAAGGTCTATCTTCTCGTACAGAGAAGGAACGAGCGTCGATATCCAAACACTACCAGTGCTTATTTTTAACAATTCGCACTTGTCAGTTTTTTCTCTCTCATCCTTTTTCACGAGAACCATACCAGTCAGTAGAATTCTCACCATATAAACTTAATTTAAACGTAGCTCTAATATTTATAGCACTGTCTGCCCATTTAACAGTTTGATAGTGTGACATTTAAAAATACGGTCGGTTGGCTCAAATCCCAGAGGGAACGGCTCCACAACATTAAATAGAATTAAAGAACATTGTAAATGATTGAACAAGAATCACTGCTCGCTGGTTTTGTTAAAATGTTTGGGACAAACAAAATGATCCTCATTATATGACATCAGATTTTTTTCGCAGTTTATCCCATATGAACTAGGCCTATGATATTCAGCGATTCTTTGCGTTATTGAAAGAATATTCATAATCAAATCAATACTTTCAGAGATATCTTTGTAGTTCAAAGTCAAATCATTTACGAGTATTTCAATAAGGTTATCAAACGGCACTTGTGAATGACAATATGCACAGTTAATAATTAATAAAATTGATTCTACCGTCCATTCGTAAAAGTAGTTTGTTATGGAAAAGAACGAACAATAAACTCCATACTTACTGTTTAAAAAAAACAGTGTTTGACAATATTTGTATAACTATACTAATCTCTTAATTATATGTGAAGACGATGCACCCAGAATAACACTACTATCCTACGTATAGATACAAAGTATTACAATCATTAACAGGTAAAATTCATTAATAGATAGCTGTG
This sequence comes from Orthosia gothica, assembly GCA_949775005.1. Lineage (NCBI taxonomy): Eukaryota > Metazoa > Arthropoda > Insecta > Lepidoptera > Noctuidae > Orthosia > Orthosia gothica. The sequence continues at coordinate 24,943,523 of OX459038.1, read as the reverse complement.
GCATTTGGTCACAAACCTTATTAGTATTATTAAAAAAGCGGGTTAATTAAAAACCCTGGTGTAAATCTCTATAAACTGTGGTTTAGACAAAATCGATATTACAAAACGTGTCTAACGCTAAACCTCGGCAGCCCCTAGTTTAACGATGGTCTAAATCGTATCTGTCAAAGTTTATCTTTTAGGTTATAGCATCTTTTTCATTGTGTTGTGTTGTTTTTACCCGAAAATGGATATTTACATGGTGGATGTAATTGATAATGAGGAAACTACTTTTTTCTCGGTACTCCAATTCCCAGATGTTTTTTTTTTTGTAGGACAATCACAACATTTATTTTTTATATAGTTATGGTTACTTATAACGCGCGTGAATGTTACGTTTCATTACACGTACGTAGATTTTTTATTAGTAATTAAAAGAAAACCTAAACAAAACTACAATCGATAAATAACGAATGTTTATATCCATGCAAAATAACAAAGTGTCAATATTTTTAACACTCCTAAACATCATTTAATCCTATCGTATTACCAAAACATACGGAACGTCGTAACTGAATGATATTATGGTGAACGAATAATATTTGTTTTAATCTGTTTGGTTCTAGTTCTAGTCTGGTTCAAATGACGGTACTAAGAAGACCTCGGTTTTTTTAAGTTTTGTAATACGGACAAATTTAGACCATGGTTTCGCAGATAAGTCTGGACTTGATAGGACAGGTTTAAACCAAGGTTTATTTAGTTTTTTGTAATAAGACTTAGCCTTTTCGTTATTGATATTTTTTTTCTTATAGAATGTCATTCATTAAAAATGCATACATACAAATATTCAACCAGATTATTGATATTTTATGACAGCTGTTAAAAGCGTCGATTTTATTTGAAAAATTGAGCAAGGCGTTCAGAGAGACTCTAGTCTTCATAGACTAATATATAATAGCTAGTCTTCACCAGTTTCTCTGAGCAAAGAGCAACCTCTTGTTTGCAAAAGGCTGGTGATAACTAAAATGTTTTATTATGAAAATTGATATTAGTCGATAGAAGCTGACATCGGCTTCAACCCCCGGGCAAAGCGCATGACCCCTTGTGCGCCAGCAGTCTTCGTGCTTCCGTACATTTTACAACGAGTTTCGTATATTTTTAACGGCCTGTGTTTTGCTACGAGTACTGCGGCGCGGTCTCAGCTCATGATCCAGTTTTGGAGGGCTACTACTTAATGCGGTTTTTTTACGTCCAGCATGGATCTCCCACGAATGACTGAACTATCATATTTTTTTATATTAATTTTTGTGTTAGTTTCTACTTTCTAAATTCCACGAATGAACACTAAGCATTACGACGTTAAAGATTCGTTACCACCTGGATGCTTAAGCCAGTATTCAACAGGTTACAACTGCGTTGAGGATAGGCACGTGTATTCAGCTTAATAATTTCAAACCTAACTAAAATTGCCCAAGTTTTTGTCTTTCTAAATATTTTGTCGTTAACTGCAGCTTTTTCTATGTTTTATTTATAATGTGATTAACCTTTTTATATTTTCGGTATATTTCTGCTTCAAAACAAAATTAAACGTATTCAAGAGGTGTTAAGTGCTTTACTTTTTTAACGTAACAATACGTAGAATGTTATAACTAACTTTTAGCCAGTTAAATTTTTAAAAACTTGACTCACTTTTGAAATCACAATATCGTAAAACAGCATTATCTGTACAAAATGTTTAACTTTAAACTAAAAACATTACTTTACTAGCAATGCCAGAAGCTCAACCATATTTGAAGCTGATTTAAATCCCTTTTGTGGACTCGGATTTGATCCCGAAAACGTAAACTTAACGTTAACCACATTTGGGTAAACGTTTTTTCACGAGATCTAATGAAGGATCCGATTTTAAGTATGTTATACTCGTAGTATTTAAATATGAATATAGAATTGTGGTTTTTACCGTTACTCATATTCTAGTCCAAGAGCCGACCTATTTAGTGTGGACTTAAGTAAACAGTACAATATAATTTACTTGTGTTACTTGAGAACGTAATTTAATAATTTTTGCCGCGCTTTGTCTTTACTACCGTCGATTCGACAACGGACGTATCATCTCATCAAAATCTTCTTGGATATTGTATCCATATTTATATATTTACTTTATCTTTTAAAATTTTTCACACGTGACGCTGTCAACGGAGTTGGGGGGTAGCTGTCTTTAACTTACAGACCGCGACGGTCATATTATTAAAAAACGGACCCTAAGTGAAGGTAATTGGTAAACCCTGCTCTAAAATATAATGGATTGACCAGGTGAAATTTCGATAGTACATGCCAATTCCACAAATTTTGTCGTTTTTGACAATCGTTACACCTGATTGAATGTCACTTTCTCGTTTTTTTATTTTTTTTATTTTATTTATTCATTCAAAATTTGTTTACACTATTACTTTCATAAATTCTGCCAAACTGTAAAACAGTTTGTCGGATTATCCTTGTATGTCGTCACTATGTAAAAATATATTAACCCTTGAACTAGCGAGTAAGTACAGTACAACTATTTTTTCAATACAGTTGTTAAACATAGCGCACTTTCAGAGGCTATAGTTATGATTCGAAAATCAAATCTTTTGCACAGGCATCTTTCTGTTACGCGGTCGTGACTTTTTAACCCCCGCCGGAAAAAGAAGGGGTGTTATAAGTTTCACGTGTGTTGCTGTGTATCTGTGTATCTGTCTGTCTGTCTGTGGCATCATAGCGCCTAAACGGATGAACCGATTTCGATTTAGTTTTTTTGTTTGAAAGGTAATTTTGTCGAGAGTGTTCTTTGCTATGTTTGAATAAAATCGGTTTAGCCGTTCAAAAGTTATGGGCATTTTACTGTTTGAATTGGGGTGTTTTCGCAAGATAAATGCGTCGGGGGTTTTTTAAATTGTGAAATTTTACTTGTGTTTACGCGCTCGATCATTAGTTTTGCAGTTTGGTTTTAAATTTATAAGTCAATTTAAAAAGTTTAGTAGCAAGAAGTTTTCATACATAGAATAAAATAGGATAGATTTTATACGAGGAAAAATGAATGAGTCCGTACGTCTTAGCATTGAATTCTCAAGTCTTTTAGATGGTTGTTTAATATATTTAATTGACAGTTTTAATTTAATTATTTCCAGGGAGTTTTTGACGGGATTTTTTCGAGTGAAGTTCAGCGGCTGTTAATATTATTTGCAAATTGATTCTTAGTGGATATTGTGATATAAAACTGGTGTAGTTTTGTGTCTCAACTGTCTACTCAACTGGACAATATGTGAAATCATTGACAGAAGCGATCTCAGGATAGTGTAGCGGAGAATTTTATTGTAGTATTGACTACCTCCGCAAAGCTTACTGGGAAGGCTGACTCGATACAATTTGCTGCCAAATACTCCAAAAACCATTAGAATCTGTTACACCCGTATTCTAATGCATACTAAAGAATGTTAAAATTGCACTGAAGACGAGGCGGTATGGTCCAAGACCTTAGCCTGCCAGAGAAGGGCGAACTAAAAAAAAAAAATTATTTCCACATCAACATTTGTCAAAAATCGAATAGGCTGTATAGGCTGTTTTCGTTGTAAAAAAAATATGTCCTGTTGCAAAAACGCGCCATTTTCTGAAAATTTTAATTCCAGGTGTGATAAATTGTTTCTTTTTTTTATAATGAGTTCAAGTACAAGTGATGAAATAGTAATTAACTTAGCCTGATATTTTATCTTTGGCATAAACTGGGCAGGATGAATTTTGCCCCAAAAATCTCGACAAAGATATATGGCGACTTACGATTATTTTATTTTATGGACAAAACAAATTTAATTCTTTGATTTGTTTCCCACAACTGTATTGAAAAACGTCGTGTGATACACGGGTGTGTAGGTTATTGCAAACTCGTGTCATTAAAAACCCTCGCCTTCGGCTCGGGCTTTGCTCTTCGAGCTCGTTTGCAATAACCTACTTTCCACCCTTGTATCACAATGTACTATTTAATGTCCCTCGGCAATTGTTTGCATTTGTATTTCCGAATACAAACGAATGCTAATTTCCATGTCCATCTATATATATAAAAATCAATTGCTGTTCGTTAGTCTCGCTAAAACTCGAGAACGGCTGGACCGATTTGAATAATTCTTTTTTTGTTATGTTCGACAGAATACAGGGAAGGTTTAAAAGCAAAAAAAAAAAAAAAAAAAAATTTGGTTGGATAGGGTAGGTAGGTAGAGTAGTGTAGTGTAGGTAGGTAGGTAGAGTAGTGTAGTGTAGTGTAGGTAGGTAGGTAGGTAGGGTAGGGTAGGGTAGGGTAGGGTAGGGTAGGGTAGGGTAGGGTAGGGTAGGGTAGCGTAGGGTAGGGTAGGGTAGGGTAGTGTAGGGTAGGGTAGTTTAGGGTAGTGTTGGGTAGAGTAGTGTAGGATAGGGTAGTGTAGCGTAGGGTAGGGTAGGGTAGTGTAGGGTCGGGTAGGGTAGGGTAGGGTAGGGTAGGTAGGTAGGGTAGGTAGGTAGATAGGGTAGGTAGGTAGAGTAGTGTAGTGTAGGTAGGTAGGTAGGGTAGGGTAGCGTAGGGTAGGGTAGGGTAGGGTAGGGTAGTGTAGGATGGGTTGTGTAGGGTAGTGTTGGGTAGAGTAGTGTAGGATAGGGTAGTGTAGGGTAGGGTAGGGTAGTGTAGGGTAGGGTAGGGTAGTGTAGGGTCGGGTAGGGTAGGGTAGGGTAGGTAGGGTAGATAAATGTGTGGTGTTTTTATGGCAAAACAAAGTTTGCCGGGTCAACTAGTCAATTATAAGATTTATCGTGTATAATAATTTGAATTCAGAACTAAGTACTTTATTGTTGCTTTGTTTTGATTTCCGAGTGAAATATATAGAGCTGTAAAAATAACAGCCTTAGCAGCTTTCCTCCCATTTTTAAAATAAATTACATAATGTTAAAAGAGTATTAACAACTGTATATACTTCCAAGTTGATTGAGAGCGTCCGGACTGCACCAAGTGCAAAGGGAAACTGATAGAAATCCAACGACCGACGAAACACGAAGTTTACCGAGGGACATATTTCATAAAACCAACAAAACTTTTAACAAAGTAAAATCCTAAGCAAATAAGTTTTCGTTTATTCATCTAATTCTTATTATTGTTGTTGTATTGTAGAAATTGTGATAATTATACTAAATGTTGGAAAACTTTGTACAGTCGTTGTTAAGCTTAGCGCGATAAGAACCAGAATATTAGTTATTTTTAAGTGGCAAGTAAGTTATGTGCACATAAAGATAATGGAGAACAAATTTCGTTCATTATTTTTCTAAGCAAAACTGGTATTTGTTAAGTAATATATTACAGTATATTACGATAATAAATCCATAGTAATATTTTTATTGTATCTGTCTATTTATTATGTACCATTTAACGTCTTTGTATTCTGGATAAGGACACAAGACTCCACTATTTTTATCCCAGGCAAATTTCCGTTGGGCTAATTTTCACGCAGACTAAACCGCTGGCAGTAGCTAGTATTAGATATTTTAGAAAACAAATTAGATAGTAATGAATAAAAAAAACAAAAAACCCGCCTGCTTAAAAAGCGAACTAAAAAGAGGTAAACAAGAACAAAATCATACTGTGCAGTCGGAGGATACATCTGGTTTTTGTCAGCCATCTCGCGAACATGAATCCTCCGACTGCACAGTATGATTTTGTTCTTGTTTACCTCTTTTTAGTTCGCTTTTTAAGCAGTCGGGTGTTTTAATTTTTTTTATTTATTACTTACTAATTGTTATAATGTTTTCTAAAACCCTTTATTTTGATACCCCACACGATGGGTTTGGAAGAATATAAATTTTTTTGCACCACAATATGGCGCCCAAAATCCACCATTTTTTTATTTGCCAATTCTAATGTAGCCAGTGACACTCGCAGGGTTAAGAAGAATCGATTGACGTAAGAATTATCAAAATCGGCCAACGCGTTTGATCTCTAGAACGCCACATAGGAACAAACATACATACATAGACTGATAAACACATGACCCTCCTTCAACAGTCGGGTAATAAGGGTATGGCGGTCTCGCTAATAAATTAGGATCAAGGCAAGAGTATAATAATGAGTATGGCTTTAAAAGAAGATTATTACATCGTATACTGCAAACAAATCTGGTCGTACCATACTCCCAAAGCTGCATGCTTAAAGTGCAATTTTGAATGCGCTGGCTGCTTTACCTGGATTCAGGATAACCCGGTACAAACCTGACTGATTGGAAGTACGCTTCGGCACCGGTGAGTGATATCGTGATTTCGAACGCGTTTAGAGCTCGTTGCTGTTCTAAACTACAAAGCATTGTTCATTTTTAACCGACTTACCAAAAAGGAGGAGGTTCTATGTTCGACTTTATGTTTGTTTTTTTTTTTTTTGTATGTTCACCTATATCTCCGTCAATTGTAGACCGATTTTGAAAATTCTTTCTTTGTTTGAAAGAGTATGTTTCGAAATTGGTCCCATTTTAAATCGGTGAAGATCTGATGAAGAACTTCGGAGATATACAACAGAACTCTTCAATAAACAACAGCAAAACTCTCGGGATTGCTGCTATCGCATGTCTGTTTATTGTTTATACCATTTCATAACATAACATCACGCTAGTACGCCCTAAAGGGGTACGCAGATCTCTCATTTCACCGGTTAAGTTCAAGTTTCATGTTATTCGGGTAATCTAATCTGGCGTTATAGGGACCTTACTAAACAACTTGCCTATTAGGTAGGTAAACCAAAAAAGGGAAAAATAAAAATTTTGCAAAAATATAACACCGACTTCCAAATGAAAAACTACAAAGTGAAAAATAACTTAATTTTTGGAAGTCGGTCTCCATATCGCAAAAAATTGGTACCTACGAAAGACACCGACTTCCAAAAATTAAGTTATTTTTCACTTTGTAGTTTTTCATTTGGAAGTCGGTGCTATTTTTTTGCAAAAAGGTGTTTTTATCTATATAAATACTCACTAACGTTGGTCAATCGTTTTGAATGGTTGGGCAAAATCCTGCAACATATATGTTAGTAAAATCGTACTTCTTACATTATATTATAAATGCGAAAGTTTGGATGGATGTATGTATTACTCAATCACGCTAGAACGGCTGAACGGATCGAGATGAAATCTTACACAGAGATAGATTATAGTCTGGCATAGCACACCAATCTGCCTAGCTTTTTTTAGATTTATAATTTTAATAACTACAAATAAAAATTACAACTGGTCGGTAGAATAGACTTAGACAGGCGCTGGATGAAAAATATCTCCTGTCTCTTATTCTCAATATCTATCAGTATCTCCTGTGGCCTGTTATTCACTTTATATATTTAAACAAAACTCCAATAAACACACTAATATTAAAAAGACGAAAGATTGTGAGTGTGTGTATTTGTATGTTTGTTACTTCTCCACGCTCAAACAGCTGAACCGATCTGGATGAAATTTGGCACAGAAATAGATAATAGTCAGGCATAGCACATAGGGTAATTTTTTATCCTAGGAATATATTCTCCCGGCATAATTTCTAGACTTTCACGCGAGTGAAGCCGCTGGCAAAAGCTAGTCCTTTTATATAAGTATAGATAAAGCAGTTTTCAAACGAATTTCAAAAATACCGTTACCCTATTTTATTGAAATCCATACTAATATTATAAATGTTAAAGTAAGTCTGTCTGTCTGTTACCTTTTCACGCTTAAACCGCTGCACCGATTTAGATGAAAGTTGGTATGAAGATAGTTTGAGGCCTGGGAAAGGACATAGGCTATATAGGTTGGGTAGGGTAGGGTAGGGTAGGGTATGGTAGTGTAGGGTAGAGTAGTGTAGGGTCGGGTAGGTTAGGGTAGGGTAGGGTAGTGTAGGGTAGTGTAGGGTCGGCTAGGGTAGGGTAGGGTAGGGTAGGGTAGGGTAGTGTAGGGTAGTGTAGGGTAGGGTAGGGTAGGGTAGGGTAGTGTAGGGTAGATAAATGTTTGGTCTTTTTATGGCAAAACAAAGTTTGCCGGGTCAGCTAGTAGGAAATAAATCTAAATTCGACAGAAGACATTTAAAATAAAGGATCGTTCAAAATAAATGGCTTAAAGGTGATATAGTTGCAATTGAACTGTGTGAGCTTCGTAGCTTATATTTGAGAAAATATAAAAAAGTACAGTCATCATAACCGATTATCTGTCGAAATACCCATTGTGGCGGAAGACAATGGTAATTTCTATTATGTCTGCTAATTAGCGGGTCACTAGATAATTATTATGATGACTGTACTTTTGTTTTGTAAGGACCATTGATTTATTTAATTAATACTTCATGCACGCAAACGTACAGAGAACATATTCAGATGTATCCTCCGACTGCACAGCATGATTTTCTCCTTGTTTACGTCTTTTTAGTTCGCTTCTTAAGCAGTCGGGTTTTTTCTTATTTTTGAATTAACTTTTTTTTTTGTTTTTTTACCCTTTCGGATACCCTAAAGGATGGAAAAAACACCCATAATAGCTTAATTTACACATTCGTGCGGTTTGTCGCTAAGGAGTTCGGTTGTATGTTCCAAATCATGAAAACTGCTAAACCGAGTTTGATGAAACTCAAGTCAACATGTATGTATAATATTGTTGGAATTGCACAATATTTACTTATGTTACTCTATATGGGCTTCTAAACATGTGTGCCAAATTTCATAAGTGTATGATTGTATGTTTGTTTGTATGTTTGTATGTTTATATGTATGTTTGTCCATACATATAAACATACAATCATCAATTTGGCACTCTATTTATTATTCCGCTAACCATTATTCTAGTAACCAGAAACCAACAGCCCTTAAAGTATATCAGAACCAATTTACAGAATATCATTAAAGGCTAGACTATTTCTTGAGCCGAACATTTCCGATCTCTTACGAAGTTGCGAAGTACATTAATTATATCGGCGAGACAACCATGTTTAATTAATCTTTCTATCGCGCTGATCCGATGTCTAACTTGGACGACCTTGGCTGTATATTATTTTACTTTTTTTTCCTTAATCGAGGTCGTGGTTCGTAGAAAAATGTGGTCTGTAAATAAGGCTGTTTAGTCTTAAACAAGAGCGTCTTCTAATGATCGGAGATAGAATATTTTTCAGAAGTCATTTAACAACTTGAAAAACCAAATAAACTTAAGCTATAATGCTTATGACACCTGTTTGTTCATTTGGTCGTCCAATCACAACAACTAAAAAACTGTCTCTCTCTTTATTATTATTATTATTATATACTTTATTGTACACCACTTAAAAATTACAGGACAAAACATTTACAAAGATAAGTGTACAATGGGCGGTCTTATCGCACAGGACTCTTGGGTCTTTTTGTTTGTGTTGTGTGCTCTGGCGTATGTCAAATAAATGTGTTTTTTCGTACCACTTGCTCAAAAAAGTGACATTCTATGCCACAAAAAGCGAACATAACAATAGTCATTTTGAATCTGCTAAAAACAGGGAAAGAAAATTGTACTGAATTTCATTCATCCTCTAGGGGGAGAATGTGATTTAAATTTGGAATACTTACCGAAATTTATACTGAACTAGCTGGCCCGGGCAAACTTTGTTTTGCCATAAAAACACCAAACATTTATCTACCCTACCTACCGTACCTTACACTACCTACACTACCCTACCCTACCCTACCCTACCCTACCCGACCCTACACTACCCTACACTACCCTACACTACCCTACCCTACACTACACTACCCTACCCTACCCGACCCTACACTACCCTACCCGACCCTACACTACCCTACCCTACCCTACCCTACCCTACCCTACACTACCCTACCCTACCCAACCCTACACTACCCTACACTACCCTACCCTACACTACCCTACCCTACACTACCCTACCCTACACTACCCTACCCTACCCTACACTACCCTACCCTACCTACCCTACCCTATCTACCTACCAACTTGTTGAACTATTTATTTGAATAAGAAATAATATATATACTACTATACGAATGCAACCAACTTTTGTTTCTACCGGCAGCGTTGATCTAATTAAAATTTAGAACATAAAATTTGCTATTGTGAGTCCACCTTAAAAGATAGACATATGGTGTCACGGACTTTTTTTTAGAACTTTTAAAGAGAAACAATTCCATCATACATGATATTTGCGTAACTTGAACCATTTACGCAGCGCACGCAATGGAAGCTCTCAAAAAGGAATATTTTTTCCCGTTTTTGTAACATTTTTCATTTATGCTCCGCTCCTATTGGTCGTAGCGTGATGTTATATAGCCTATAACCTTCCTCGATAAATGGACTATCCAACAGTGAAAGAATTTTTCAAATCTGCCAAGTAGTTTCGGAGCCTATTCAATTCATACAAACAAACAAACAAACAAAAATCAAACCTTTCCTCTTTATAATATTATATATAGTATAGACTACATCTGTGTTTACACCATTGAGTTTTTATATAAAGCATTATACATCTTTCTGAAAAAAGAACACGCATTTATTATGCAGTTATGATTATTAAATAAAATAAAAAAAACCGACGTGGCCGTATGAGCTTGATGCCTTTGCTTTTCCAACAAAAAAATATTAGTCTAGGAATTTTCCGCGTTTTTGTTCAAATACATAAATGTTAAGTTTATTTAACTTTTAATTGTCATTATTTTTAATAAATGCTTATCTCATATTATTATTGTGTTAATTTTTTCGCAAATGGTACGAAAAGTAGAGTATTTTCCTCGGTGACAAAGCTGTCTTAGTCTTGGGTGAACTTAAATCCCTCGCTACACTCAGGACTCGTCTTAAATCCCTCACTTCGCTCGTGATTTAAGTTTTTAACACCCTCGCTACGCTCGGGAGTAAACCTCGAGTCCTTCGTTACGCTCGCGATTTAAATCATCACCCGCGACAGAAGACACTGCTTTATCCCCTTGGTTAATAATCTACTATTATTCTTCCTTTTTTCTATTCTTTATTTTTTCTTTTTTTCTTTCGTTTCTTTCTTTTCTTTCTTTTCTTTCTTTTCTTTCTTTTCTTTCTTTTTTTTCTTTTCTTTCTTTGCTTTCTTTTCTTTCTTTTCTTTCTTTTCTTTCTTTTCTTTCTTTTCTTTCTTTTCTTTCTTTTCTGTCTTTTCTTTCTTTTCTTTCTTTTCTTTCTTTTCTTTCTTTTCTTTCTTTTCTTTCTTTTCTTTCTTTTCATTCTTAACTTTCTTTCTTTCTTTAAAATTCGGTAGGGCACTTATGTTGGCCTCTAGGGTCTACTAGAACTAACGAAAGGATTCTTCTTTTATGGAAAGCAGTGCACAGCTACCAATAAACACCCATTCACACGCTTCACCACCATTCTCTAATTGGAATCCACATAGTCAAAAAATTTCAAACAAAAAAGATTCGCCAGTTGTTACAAAATACCGCGCACTTACAACACAATTTCAACCGTAAACTTACGACGTTAAGGTTTAATATAACAAAAATGGGATTATAGGAAGTTTTCGTAATATGGATTGAACTTAATGGCTCTGTGCCAACAATAACGGATACCCGGCTTGCCAGTGCGAAATTATGCCTTTATTACACGGCAACAGATATTCTAAAAAGTTTTTGATATTACTCTTGTAACTATAGTTTTTATGGGTTTATTTTTATCGCTGTTATGTTGTTAATACCAGTGTTATTTGATCTGAGAGAACAAGAGTCACATTGATGCTATATTGATTTTTACTGGAACGTAAACAACCGATAGATTGTACTGAAATTAATTTATTCAATTTATAATTTCCAATTTAATAACTATAACTAATATTTTCATTTTGTACACCGAGTGACGCAAAATATGCTGGTCCGGTAAAATTATGTTTCTATCTATATGTGCATATTCTTGTATCATGTATGTTTAAACAAATAAATTTATCTATATCTTTATCTTTACATCCTCCTGACTTTATCCCAATTTATTTGGGTTTGTGCAGCATTCTTCATCTTCTTACTTCTCAATTCAATCCTCTTAATATTCATCTCCTTTCTCGCCATAACGTCTCACTGTATGAACCTACTTAATACGCTTGCAATATTAGAGGCATTGTAGGCCCGTTGCGACCCCTATGTCAACGCTAAAATTAAGCTTATGTTCCTGTTGTTACACCAGCACCTGGATGCAGTAACACAGCTTGGCAGTGGGAATTAGTATACTAGAAGTAGAGAAACTTGCAATCATTACAAACTTCAGCAGTAATTTTCTTATAAATAATACAAAAAACTAGCCAGTACTATTCGCGCACCTAAGGGTTCCGTATAAACAGCTATATTTACCAAAATATTAAGTAATATTATGTTTATAAACAATTAAAGAACCGAATATTGCTCTAACGAAAGGACAAAATTAACTTTGCCGTTCGTAAACTGTTGTCCCCATACATCAATGTAGGTCGCGGTCAGTTTACCGACTGCAAATAAGTGAATAATTTTATTTTCAAATGTTTGTACTTACAGTTTTCTGTTTTTTTCTTTACTTGTGCTGTAAGACATTGCTTCTTGCCAAATTTCATGACTCTTTGTACAACGGGAAGTACCCTTAAGGTTTGATTCCCTTACAATTCCTTAAATATGTGACATAAACGGCTATATCTTTTGATCGCGTTGATAGAGAAGTTTGATTTTTTCACAGCTCTAAGGGATTGCAGACCTGAGTATATCGTAATTATTTCAACTTGATACCGCCAGGCGTTCCAGAGATAAAGGTATTGAAACGCGGGCAGACAACGAAGTAATCCTATAAGGTTTCTTTTTTTCCATTTGAGGAACGGAACCCTAAAAAAATATGTGAAAATGTGTTTATAATATTTCCGAAACGCGTTCTATGTAGTTATTGAAAACATTATCATAATCAAATTGTGACATTTTAACCGATATAATACGAAGAATTCCTAAGTTAATTAATATGTTTAAACCCTAAGTTAATTAATAGGCCTTAATGATAGGGTGAGTATATGAAGGGTGGGTAAAGCCGTATTCATTTATCTAGATATCGAACTACTCTCGAAGCCTCCCCTCACTATCGCTGCGCGCCGCGGAAGATCCTAAGGGCCTTAACTCAATCAACGCGCTTCGTAAGCGAGTTGGTTATCGCTTCGTGATGTTATTACAACCACCTGTTAAAACCGATACCGAGAAAATGAGATGAAAATATACGATACGATATTTATAGTACTATATACGATAGTTCTACTTCAACACAAGGACACGCAGCCCGATCAGATGGTCTAACCAAATCCGTTCAACGCTGAACACCAAATTGCACGATAGACTCCACGACGCCAAAGACGGACACTTGGAGAAACATCATCATCAGAGAAGTGATCTCCGGTCGTGGGAATTAATATTTACATGGTACGTCATGGTAAGAAGCAGTGTCACAGGAAAGTCGCTCTGAAAAACGGAAATATTTTTTAACAAGATTTAATCCCCCGAGTATGAAGACTCCCAAAGACAAATTTTCACGTTATTTTTCATCCTAAATTCAGCTTGAGAAATTTACAAAGAATATCTGAAAACAAAAACTCAAATGTGCACCGAAAAACCGTTCACATTCAAAAACGTGTAATTAAATACGATACACATCACACATCACATCACACACATCATCAGCCTATTAATGTTCCCACTGCTGGGACACAGGCCTCCTCTCTATGAGAGGGAATGGGCCGTGATCCACCATGCGGGCCCAGTGCGGGTTGGTGGATGTCACATGTCTTCGAATTTTTGGTTCTAGGACATGCCGGATTCCTCACGAAAGTAAAGCGCCTGCCTGGGCTCGAACCCACGACCTACAACTTGTAAGTCGCGGCCGATACCACAGGGCCACCACTGCTCTACGATTCGCAAACATTAATTTCTTAACTGCGACAAATTACACAATTTACTGACTTATTAAGCAAAACTGTGCTAGTAGCAGAATACCTAATAGTGCTATCACATTAAATACTAGGTACTTCTAGTACTAAGCAAACAAACCTGACCTTAGTAATTTTAAAAGTCGTTTGTTTTAAGTACTCATTAAAAACCAAAGGCAAGCTTAGACGGTAGTTAAAACTTACATGCGGCTGAAAACCACTCAATAACAAACGTTTGTAAATAAAAGTATTTCGTCAACTTTCAACAAAATGCTTTTTTACAGGTCAAACCCGTTTTTACTCAAACTGAATGAAAGGCGACTAAAGGTGGACGTGAGTGGAAACAAAAAAACCGGCCAAGTGCGAGTCAGACTAGTGCCACGAAGGGTTCCGAACCATTATCGCAAAAAACGGCAAAGAAACACGTTTGTTGTATGGGAGCCCCACTTAAATGTTTATTTTATTCTGTTTTTAGTATCTATTGTTATAGCGGCAACAGAAATACATCATCTGTGAAAATATCAACTGTCTAGTTATCACGGTTCATGACATACAGCCTGGTGACAGACAGACAGACAGACAGACAGACGGACCGCGAAGTCTTAGTAATAGGGTCCCGTTTTTACCCTTTGGGTACGGAACCCTAAAAAGATCTTTCATACAGTAACATTTTTTCTCTATGGTTGCCAGTAAATAGTTATGGAACTTCATAGGCATACTTATATCTATTTGTCAAAAATACCACTAATTTCCCAAAAAAAAAACAAGTTTCAGACATTGATTGTCGCTGAGATGAGATTGAGGCTAGCTTTTGTCTGAAATGCCTTTATAACCGAGAACAAACAATAATAAAAACAAAGAGACAAAGAAGCCTGAACAAGACCCAAAGATATTAAAACATTCTTGGAAATTAATCATGAAAGAAAAGTGGAGGAGTGGAAAATAATTATAATATTAATTTCTATATTTCTAAAATCTGTTTTAATCGAACTTTGATGAAATTTAGTGCGAACAAAAAGCAGAATTCTCACTAAATTATCTTAATCAAAACTAAATATTATGAAGACGTAAAATTGTTTCCTTGACTATAATATATTTGTATAAGATAATCTCTAGGAGTAGTGAAGTTATCCTATTGTAAAAATTGTTCTCCCAAGTCAAGTATTGTCTCCTAAGTCACAGGAATATACACGTATGAGTAGTTTAGGAGTCAGCGTATAGTAAAAAAATATCATTGTTTTAAGCCTTTTAATCATTTTGATATATGAATGTTTTTAAGACAGGTTTTTGGTTAAAATAAAATATATTTATTTATGTGATACGCTAAAGTAAGCTACCTTATTGCCGAGTGCCATAGGACATGTTTAATACGTCGAATATAATATATTTAAAGTATAATATATTTACATATCATAATTTATATAAATATATATCAATATTTATATAAAAGTGTTTACATATCCGAAGAAAACATTACTGCGGGATAAAAAGTAGCCTATGTGCCATTCCAGACTATATTCTATCGCTGTGCCAAATTTCATCCAGATCCGTTCAGCCGTTCTGGCGTGATAGAAATACAAACATCTATCCACACTTCCACATACTTATCCATCCAAACTTTCACATTTATAATATTAGTAAGATCAATCTGCCTAGCCTTTTCTCAACTAAATTGGGGTCAGCTAAATCCGGTTAGACTGGAGTCGCCCAGATTTAGCTGAGTACCATTATTTTACATGGAGCGACTGCTTATCTGACCCCCACAACCCAGTAACTGGGTAACACGGTACCTCTTGGCTAGACTGGAGTCAGATATCAGGCTTCTGACAACCCGTAACGACTGTCAAAGATCTTCAAATGATAGCCGGGACCAACGGCTTAACGTGCTTTCCGAGGCACGAATGAATCTCGCTACGTAAAGATGGTCACCCATCCACGGATTGACCTCGGCAATATATATAAGTAAGATAATAAATTTAAATGATTTAGGTTGGCAAAGCATTTTAAACGCTTTATGCCGTAAAAAAACCGAACTGGAGCCATAACACCGATGAAGCTAACGCACAAAATACGATCAGTAATTTCATGCGAGTTTTATATCGGTTCACTCACACGACCCGAAGGTCGAAACGCGGATAAAACCTTATTTCTACTACTTTTATTCAGTTACGGCTTTTACTTACGCCCGTAATACATTTTGGTTACTTACTCATATTTATGTCACAATAATTTGAATTTAGTTTCCTTTTTACGCCTAAAAAAGAACGTTGTTTTGTTTTATTTCATGGCCAGTGTTAGTTTGAAACTGTTAATTAAAAACATTAAATGATTTTTTAAAGAAAAAGTGATCATGAATCTAGCTTTTTGGTCCGCATCATCTAGGTAATTTGAGCAATCCGCAGAATTCTAATAACAGTGCAAATTCAATACTTAGGTTGGTATAAATTTTTTTAGTATTAATTTCAGTCTATTAAAGGATAATATTGGTAGCCGTAGCAAAACATATGAAGGTTTGTATTTGCCTATAAAAAAGGAAGACAAGAATTAAATATATCCATAAAAGAAAGAAAAGATATGTGAACCTAAAGTATTTTCTATTCTACTCTATACACTCACCTCGCGAATAACATGATGTTTATTACAATATTTTTGTAACCACAGCAACATAACTCCTAATAAAAAAGAAATAAATCAAAACGAAAAAAACAGAAAAATAACGTAAACAAAAATCATTGCCAACACGAGGAAAAAATCAAGGAACCTTTTTTACCGAAGAAATTGCGTAGTTACCAAATTCAAATGTAGTTGATATTATTCTGCGAAGTTTTCTTTAGAAGTCAAGAACAATGGAACAGCAGGAACCCAAACAAAATTCAAGGTTAACCCTAGGAGCCCCGTGTTTTGCTATAGCTAAGGGTTTTACGCAGTATTTCCATTTACAGTAACATTTGGGAACTAAGTATTGTAAGTACCTATGAATATAAAACGGACAGCCCTTTCTATATACATAAATAAGCTGTACCCTGGACAAGATAGGCTTCTAATAATAATAAATATTAATATTTTAAACTTCGATCATGAATACACCTAGATTGAGGATCCCATACAAAACTTATCTTTAAAACTGACGCCAATTGTGTTAAGGTAATTCTAAGAATTCTACTTGGAATAAATATACATTAATGTAAATTCAACCTTAAACGCAATGTTTAAAGTTGCTTTCACAAAACGATGTATAAAAAGCAATAAAAAATTTATGAGCTCAATAAAAATTTAGTCTTACACGCAAGTGTTAAAGTCTAAATCACAATGTGCCAAAAAAAAATCAATTCGAAATTCGAATTTTTAAAATTTATGTTTGAGCTTGGACAAGGAATGAGTGGAGTCGAAACGTTCAATTATTTTTTTTATATCATCGATCTATAAAAATACTAGATTAAGAATCAGGAACGAAAATAAGTCGCTCAAATGGCCACACACACTTACCTACCTATCTTTCTATATTATAAAAATCAATTGCTGTTCGTTGGTCTCGCTAAAACTCAAAAACGGCTGGATCGATTTGAATAATTATTTTTTTATTTTGTTCGCTCGAATAATGACAGTTAAAAAATAGATTCGTGGGTAGGTAGGTAGGTAGGGTACTTAGGTAGGGTAGGGTAAAGTCAGTTATATGTAAGTAAAAAAATATTTATTAAAAAATGAAACTTAAAATTTCAGCAATAAGGTTAAAAACATTATGTAGGAAATTTCGGGGTTACTTTATTTCGTTTTCTATGGTGTCAAATATTTTTGACTGATTTATAAAAGTAGTCGGACCAAAATAACACAATATAGTATTTTTTTAAATAATAAAAAAAAAATAGCTTTACAAACCACTCCATGCATTCTCTGTTCCAGAACAGTCAATGTTTGTTACAATAGTTGGCGCGTTCGCTTTGTCGACGCAAACGTTGGTCAAACAATCATAATATTTGGTAATTTGATCATATTTTCTATTTAATTCGGTTTTTACTATAAGAAAAACACTTAATGATATAAACTTACCGAAAAAAAGATATTCCTTCCAAAATCAAGGTGTTACGGTGGTTATTTTCACAGTTTTTGAACGCACATTGCGGCATTTTTAACGTATTAATGTTGGCTATGATTGGACCATACTAATTTTGAAATAGGGCCACAAACGTATTTGTGGCCCAATTTTTCGGCCCGTTTTTTAAGCGCTGACCGGGAATCTAGGTGTATTTATGATCGAAGATTTTAAATATTAATATTTTAATATGTATAAATTATATTTTTTTATTTTATTTTGGTACCCACGTCCGTGTGTCGCTGCGGGGTGCCAACTGAAAACCAGCGCTGGATGTCTGACGCCCAGCAAATGCTTAGTTGGTAACCCTTTCGGTATGGGCACGTTCAGCGCAATTTGTCTTTGCATTTCTTTTTTGTCTTTTACTCCATGTTTATTGCTGTTGTGTTGTGCCAGTGTCGAATAAATATATTTCTATTCTATTCTATTCTAATTTCTCAAAAGAAATTCACTTTTCTTGAAAAATCTAGTAATTATTTTCACCGTAAATATATTCTTATATATCTATAGGTCATCATCAGCTTTATAATGTTCCCACTGCTGGGACACAGGCATCCTCTCTTTGAGAGAGGTAATGGGCCTTAATCCACCACGCGGGCCCAGTTCGGATTGGTGAACGTCACATGTCTTTGAATTTTTGGGTCAAGGACTTGCCGGTTTCCACGATCACGATGTTTTCCTTCACCGTTTTAAGAGCAGTGGTGATGAAATAATTTACACAAAGTAAAGCGCCTGCCTGGGTTTGAACCCATGACCTACGACACGTAAGTCGGGGCCGTTACCACTGGGCCACCACTGCTCCTATCTATAGGTACTAATATTATAAAGATGAAGAGTTTATTTGTTTGTTTGAACGCGCTAATCTCAGCAACTACTGATTGGAATTGAAAAATATGTTTGTGTTGGATAGTACATTTATCGAGGAAGGTTATAGGCTATATAACATCACGCTATGACCAATAGGAGCCGAGCATAAATGAAAAATGTTGCAAAAACGGGAAAATTATTCCTTTTTGACAGCTTCCATTGCGTGGGCTGCGCAAGCGGTTAAAGTTACGCAACATTCATGTATGTAGGGTAGTTAGGTAGCTAGTTGACGGGAGCGAAGCCGCGTGGGGCAGCTAGCACCTACATAAAAAAATAGATATTTAATTTTTCCATTTACACGTGTCATATTTATTCACGCAAGAGGCCTGAACGCGCAAAATACCTCATATGGTATGAATGTAACGTCGTAAAAGATTAACCAGTCAGCAAGAATGGTAACAAAGCTGCAAACCTTTGCCTAGACGTAGGTAATTGAAAGACAGAAGGTATACGACGTGCCCAGATTTCATCAGGCATAGATTGGCACAAGAAAAAAAAGGCTTATACTCAGCTGTTGGTGAAATCGGGCTGTGAATGATGTTTGATGATAATGGATTATGTTTTTGCTTATAGATATCTAAGTGAAAAGAAAAATATGTTTATTTGGCACAAATGGCACGCCAACGCATTTTAGAACAACAAATAAAATTGTCTATACATATACAAAAACCTAAATAAAATTGAAGTATCTGTATGTAATATCAAAATAACAACGTTTTATTGAATGCATGTGAAAATAAATAGTATACTGTACTAATAAGAAATACGCAATTTTTAAGATTTTTGCCTGTCTGTCTGTCGGTTTGTGCCAGGTAATCGCAAATTCAACACAATCGTACAAGCATGAAACTACCTACAAGGTAGAAACGTATGTCAACGAAGCTCCTAATCTCAATAAGTCTCTCAGAGGTAACTCGATCCAATGCGAGTAATTGTTTGCAGACTAATAAGCGCTTGACCCGTTCCGTTACAGTCTGTCTGAAGACAAAGTGGTTGGCAGTTAGCTGGATTTGCGTTGAGAAAGCTGGAACAAGGAGGTTTGCTGTACTTATGTACAAAGGTATTAGATTTTGGGTTTGAATGTTTGTGTAGATGTCTCTTGATATTCTGTGTTATTAAGAAGACAATGTAAATAGTATTTTTTTTCTTTGTGCCGTCTCGCAAACAGTCAGAGTGACTGTCATATGCTTAACCGGACTTCCCTGTGGAGACTAATCTCTTAACCTACCAACCAGCCTACCAACTAAGCGACAACGCTGAGGGCTACCTCAGGTGGGGTCGAACCTCGGCTCACGGCGTCGCTGGGGTTAGGGCTTAGTTGTCACTAAGGCTGAGTCTTAGTTGAAGTTGGAAGAACTGAGGCTGGATCTAATAAAGTGATTGTACCATCCATTCCATTTTTCCAGTCCATTCATCCATTGTTGAATGGACTGGATCTCATCTCTCATCAATGGACTGGTTGGTGGACTGAATCAGAAATTGTTTTACTTTACAAAAAAGGTGACCCGGCAGACATAGGAAACTACCGTCCAATAAGCCTTATGTCTTGTCTCTACAAGTTGTTTGCATCATGTCTGCTGAATAGGATATCTCTCAGCATAGATGAACACCAACCCTACGAACAAGCCGGTTTCAGATCGGGCTTCAGTACAATTGATCACATCCATGTGGTGGAACAGGCAATAGAAAAGTACATAAACCAGTATGACTATACGAATTTGCAAACAGATTGGCTTATCAGGCTGCCATTTTGTGTCAGTGAATATCCAAGATAAAAATGCAGGCTACTAACAACTTTTTAACTCATATACCGAGTGCTTCATTCATTCAAACTTTTGATATAACTTACGTAAGTGTTTCTTGTAATTAAAAGCTGTTTCATCGATTAAGACGTCAACTGCTGGACATAGGCCTCCTCCAAGCGTCGCCACATTGACCGGTCCTGAGCGTCTCGTATCCAGCGGATCCGCGCAAACAACCCATCGGTGAAGGTGTTAAAAAACTGTTTTATTTAAATAAAACTTTACGGCTTTTTTTAAAGCTATGTTTTTTTTTTTTATACACGGCGCATACTTATCTGCGATCAGATAATGATTTCAAATTTTGCCTACATATAATCATCCTGCCTAGCCTTTTTTCCCAATTATTGTTGGGGTCGGCTTCCAGTCTTACCGGATTCAGCTGAGTATCAGTATTTTACATGGAGCGACTGCTTATCTGACCTCCACAACCCAGTAACTGGGTAACACGATACCTCTCTTGGCAAGACTGGTGTCAGATTTCAGGCTTCTGACTACCCGTAACGGTTGTCAAAGATCTTCAAATGACAGCTGGGACCAACGGTTTAACGTGCTTTCCGAGGCACGGAGGAAACTCGTTATGTTGAAAATGGTCACCCATCCACGGACCGACCTCGGCAAGCGTTGCTTAACCTTGAAGATCGACCCGTGCGGCTGTTATTATTTAGCCACGAGCTAAACGCGGCGGCGGCGGGCGGGTGCGTGCGGGCTTTTGCGCACATATAATCAATCTACATTTATATCAATTTCTTACCAGTCATACCTTTTTGTTGCTATAGAACCACAATTTTTGCTCAAGCCTTAATACGCTCACCGAAGTGTGAATAAGTCCTATATAAAGTCCCCTTTGGCCGTAAGTAGGTATACAAGCGAGATAATACTTTGTTTACCTCAATGAACAGCCGTGTGACCTTGTCTATTATTTGAGGTAACGTATGACTAAACCGATTAGTGGATTACCGTGAATATGCGATAGAATAATGAATGTTATACTGTTGGAATAGATTGTACGTGATTGTTTGTCTGTTTAAACTAGTTCTTTATCTGGAGTAAATAGAAAGTTAATGAGTACAATCTCAATCGTTTATTGATTTAAAACTTAATGCACGATTTAAAACATTGTAAAAAGGTGGACATAATGTCTTTGCCATTTGCCACCGGTCAAACTTAGTGATATAGATGACAAAAACATAAACATGGCAAGTGCAATTTATTGCATTCCATAGTGGTTGCTTAAAAAAATAAAGTAATTGATCCGACTTGTACCAAAATGTAGAATTACGTAACTTTGAAAACATGATTTTTTGTTTATGAAGATATTTTGTGTTGTATGTTATTTTTTTTGTTATATTACATTATATATTTTTTATATTACTTTATATTATCTTTTTTACAATTTTTTTTTTTAATTTATAAGATAAGCACACATTCACTTTATGACATTATTTTAAGTATCTATTTTATTTACCCACGTCCGTGTGTCACTAGCGGGGTGCCAACTGAAAATCAGCGCTGGATGTCTGACGCCCAGCAAATGCTGAGTTGGTAACCCTTTCGGTGTGGGCACGCTCGGCGCAATCACTCTTATACCTTGTTTGTACTTTTACTATTCTTCTCTGTTACTTTGTGATTGTTGTTGTGTCTATGTCGAATAAATGATTTCTATTCTATTCTTTCTGTTCTAATAATTTTGATCTCAAATGAAAGGTATAAGCGTAGAATCATTTTATCCGTTTAAATCATGTAAATCGGTCCACGCGTTAATGAGATATTAACTCATTACTGAGGGCCGATCCAAGTGAAAGGGTCAAGAACGCCCTTTACCGCGATACGTTTGTTTGATTGTGTTAGCGACACTGCCTTTACATTTTTTTCGTATCGTTTTGAAATATTGATAGACAGGTGTTCTTTTATTTTTTTGTTAGCTGGCGGTGACTTTAGTAGTACGAAACATAACCTGATATAAATCAATTCAGGATGTTTAATAAAATATGTAGTAATCAAATTCACTGCTGAATTACGATAAATTAAGTTTTCGCAAAGAAACCTAACTCTCCAATATACACAACTAGCGGACGCCTCGCGGTTTCACCCGCGTAGTTCCCGCTCCCGTGGGAATACAGGGATTAAAAGTACCTTATGTCACACGGGGACAGTGTAGCTTCCCAACGGTGAAAGAATTTTTGAAATCGGTCCAGTAGTTTTTAAGTTTATTCTTCACATACAAAAATACAAATCTTACCTCTTTATAATATTAGCATAGAAATTATAGATATAGAAGCCAAGTGAAAAATTAAGAAATACCGAATACCGTTGCTTTTGAATGAAAAAAAGGCTAGCCTAACTTACGTGGGACACTCAGAAAGTTTTGCGAAACTAAAAAAAATTGTTCTATACGTACATATATTTTTATTAAATCTTTTCAAAGTACTTTCCACCAGCCTCTATACAAAGATTCATGCGCCTAAACCAGTTTTCAAAACACTTTTTCCAGTCCGCCGCAGACACCTCGTTTACAGCCTGCTCGAACGCAGCCAGCGCATCTTCCGGCGACGAAAATTGTATCCCTTTGAGCTGATTTTTTATTTTTGGGAATAAAAAGAAGTCACACGGTGCTAGATCAGGGCTGTAAGGAGGGTGACCCAGGAGTTTGACTGGCGTGCTGTCCAGGAAGTCCCTCGTTTTGAGTGCGGTGTGCGCAGGTGCATTGTCGTGGTGGAGCAGTAGCCCGCGGAGCCCTGTGTTTGGTCGCTTGTTGCTTATAACAGAGAAAACTTCTGGCAAACATTTGGTAGTATACCATTCGGCATTAATGCTTCTTTGATCCCGTAAGGGAATTGATACCAAGTGGCCAGTCAAATTAAAAAAGCTAGCGATCAAAATCTTACCCCCGCTTCTAGATCGCTTCACTTTGGTAGGCGTTGGCTCATTTTGAACACCCAAACAGTCGACTGGCGCTTGGTTTCTGGGTCGTATTGATAAATCCAGGACTCATCACCTGTAACGATGTCGTAAACACGCCGAGACGAGCCTGCTTCAAATTTGTTAAGCATATCACGGCACCATTCCACCCGGGCCTGCTTCTGAGCATCGGTGAGGTTGTGCGGCACCCAGCGTGATACTATCCTCCTCACGCGAAGATGGCTGTGTAGAATCTCGTGAACGCTTCCCGATCCAATCTTCAATATGTGTTGAATCTCCTGATATGTAATTCGCCTATTGTCTTGGATAAAATTTTTCACTGCTAGCACGTTTTCTTCGGTAACAGCCGTCAAAGGGCGACCGCTTCTTTCGTCATCCCCCAAAGTTGGTCGACCGCGCTTGAATTCGTTATACCAACGATACACGGTTGCCTTGGAAGGGCCTTCATCCATGAATGCCATTTGAAGTTTATCGTACGATTAATCCGGTTTCAGGCGACACTTGAAATCGTATAAAATCATAGCTCTAAAATGTTCCCGGCGCAGATCCATATTTCAGTGAGACACAATACTTTGAATTAACTCGCAAAAAATGTGGAGGGAAATTTTGAAATTGGAACTTACTTATTTTTACTTATAAATAATCATATTTTCGAAAAACATTATAACTGGCCAGTCTCCCATATATAAAAACTTTTTTTCGCAATACTTTCTGAGGGGCCTGGTATTCCTGGAATAGCACGAAAGACCTCTAATTTTATAAGCAAAATGGTTAGGTTAATATTGCTCAGTTATCAAGTTCAACTGCTAACTTTTCCTACAAAACCCAATTCAAACACAAACTTTCACACTATTTAAACTATACCATTCAAAATGAATCATAGAACAACGGAATTCCCTTGAAACTTGAACTAAACTCCACATTGCGCCACAACATCCCTTGTGATGACGTAACGAAATGGCCGAGACCTTGACGTTCGGGAAGGGCGGATTTCGCCATTGACACAAAGTAAATAGGTACGGAAGGTCAACTTTAGACAACGAGCAAAAACGCTCATCAGATACAATTTGTAACAGATACAAGAATAGAATAGAATATAAATATATTTATTCGACACAGGCACAACACAACAGCAACAAACATGGAGAAAAAAACAAAAAAAGAAATGCAAAGACAAATTGCGCTGCACGTGCCCGTACCGAAAGGGTTACCAACTCAGCATTTGCTGGGCGTCAGAAATCCAGCGCTGGTTTTCAGTTGGCACCCCGCAGCGACACACGGACGTGGGTAACAAAATAAAATAAAAAAATAAAAAATATAATTTATAAATACATATTTGACTGTGATACACACGCAAAACCTGCAAAGGGGTCATTGTATGTGACGATTTTTCATGATTCCGGGTTGTTCCCATAGTAAATGTAGTTCTTAATGATGAGTACACTGAACCTTTGTCAGGTTTTGTGTTGTTTCTGTTACACTCTGAAGTACATACGGCGATCTGTACCAAATGACAGTCGCGTTCACATGTCACAGATGCGTACTTACGGCACTTTCAAAGCAAATAAAACATTTTAAAGGAAAGAAGGTGGCGGTGTAGTGTGCTATATTGTATGCATGTGTGTTGTACTTGTTAAACTTTTTCACTGTGCATACAACAAAGGAGAGAAATCCCGTACCGGAGATTTCTCTTTTCTCGCTGTAGATAAATGTGTTTCAGAGTAGAGCTTCTGTTTATGTATTTTGTGCCATCGACCTCTGCATTCCCGCCCTGAGGCATATCCGAAGTATCGTGCTGGCATTTAAAACATATTGTTTCTTGTTTATAGAATGTTAAGGTAAGCTTAAGGTAAAGGAAGAATATTTTAGAGAAACTAGCGGTATTCGTTTCTTTTGTTTTTAATAGCTGATAGGCTCGCGTTTGACTACTACGAGTAGAGAGTCTAAACCGATGTTAAATGACGATTATGTAGTCGACTGTGAAACACGCTAGCCCAGAAGTAACCTATTCACACTAGACTTAAGTACCCTTAGGTTGTAGGTTTCTCAATTTAAAGAAACAGTACCTGAGTGACCGAGCTCTGCTCGGCTAAAAATACAGAAAACGACGTTTTCTAAAAATGAAAACTAGCTAGATCGCTGTATTGCCCCCGAAAGCACCTGCATACTAAAATTTCTGAAAACCGTTGGAGCCGTTTCCGAGATTCAGATTATATATATATACATATCTATGTACAAGAATTGCGCGTTTAAAGGTATTATAGGTAGATTAGATAGATAAAGGAACTAGTCGTGCATACCCCAAATTAATACGTGAATAAAGCAGTGATGGTGACGAATAATTAAACGTAGTAGAATATTAGTTGCCTATAACTTAACAATATATTGATTTTCTAGACCAAGTCAATATTTTAGCATGTATAATAAATGAGCAGTAAACAATGAGGTTACAATGGTAAAACACGTGCTGTTTTCTCACAGTTTCTAATGTCAATGCTATCCAAATTTAAAAGCAATAGTTTACTACACGCTTTGAAAGGCCAGAGGCCCTAGATAAGTGACATATTATCATCAAAAGCGTGGCGATAGCGATTGTCAAAAAGGCAAAATTGTATGGAATTGACAAACGATATCGAAAAATGATCAATCGAGAAACGATCAATGCCTTACATTTCGACTATTGTCTTTGCTGACACAGCCGCACGGGTCCATTTTCAAGGTTAAGCAACGCTTGCCGAGGTCGGTCCGTGGATGGGTGACCATTTCAACATACCGAGTTTCCTCCGTGCCGCGGAAAGCACGTTAAGCCGTTGGTCCCGGCTGTCATTTGAAGATCTTTGACAGTCGTCACGGGTAGTCAGAAGCTTGAGATCTGACACCAGTCTTGCCAAGGGGTACCGTGTTACCCAGTTACTGGGCTGTGGAGGTCAGATAGGCAGTCGCTCCATGTAAAACACTGGTACTCAGCTGAATCCGGTAAGACTGGAAGCTGACCCCAACAGCAATTGGAAAAAAGGCTAGGCAGATGATGATGCCTTTGCTGACATCGAATGCCGCTTGTCTAGAGCCTCAGTTGATCTAGACAAGTTACATTTTTAACCCCCGCCGGAAAAAGAGGGGTGTTATAAGTTTGACGTGTGTTGCTGTGTATCTGTGTGTCTGTCTGTGGCATCATAGCGCCTAAACGGATGAACCGATTATGATTTATTTATTTTTCTTGGAAAGGTGATTTTCTCGAGAGTGTTCTTAGCTATGTTTGAATTTAATCGGTTTAGCAGTTCAAAAGATATGGGCGTTTTACTGTTTGAATCGGGGTGTTTTCGCAAAATAAATGTGTCGGGTCTTTTTGAAATTTTGAAATTTTACTTGTATCAAGAAAGGCTTGGGTGTGAAATGTATGGGTGTTACCAAGTGCTATCGAAATGTCACATGATACATCCCTTACATTTTGACTTGGCCATAGCTTTTGAATGATTACGCACTGCATCCAACTCGTGTCTGTGAAATTTCGGTTCCAAAGTAGCCGTAGTATTTCTTGTAGGGAAGCTTAAGCATTGGATCCGAACTCTATCCGTCATACCCATACTTCAGAATATTTTGAACTCAGAACTCAAATCATGGAGCTCGTGGCTTAATAATAACAGCCACACGGGTCGATCTTTAAGGTTAAGCAACGCTTGACGAGGTCGGTCCGTGGATGGGTGACCATTTCAACATACCGAGTTTCCTCCGTGCCTCGGAAAGCACGTTAAGCCGTTGGTCCCGGCTGTCATTTGAAGGTCTTTGACAGTCGTTACGAATAGTCAGACGCTTGAGATCTGACACCAGTCTAGCCAAGGGGTATCGTGTTACCCAGTTATAGGGTTGTGGAGGTCAGATAGGCAGTCGCTCCATGTAAAACACTGGTACTCAGCTAAATTCGGTTAGACTGGAATCCGACCCCAACATAGTTGGGAAAAGGCTAGGCAGATGATGAACTCAAATCATGGACACGGTTCGGATGTAGTCCGTAACCACAGACATAAATCTAAATAGATAACGCAAGTCCTTCCAAATGTATGAAAATGAAAACCAAGTGTGCCACTTTTTTGGAATTTAAAAACGAATTTACTTACCAATGAAAGAAAACATTCCCAATGCCTCCGCCAACTTTTCTACAGATTCTTTACAGCTCAATATGGCATAAAAAAGTATTTATCTAGATTTCGGTGGATTTCCGGTGGCGATAATGCTAAATGAATCGCGTCATCTAGTTAGATTTATGTCTGTGTGCGTAACCGTATGGAATGACAATTTGTGCCTGAGGCTTGCAAAGGATGCAAGAAACTCCTTATCGACTTTTTCTCTCATTTCACTGACTTCCACCTCATTCTGTATCAGGATATTGGCATCCTGTCTCTATGCCCCTTATTCCATTTTAATATAATCGTACTCTTATAGCTTGGTTCAGGCATCGTGGCAATGTTGCCATTTCTTTGGGCACTTTATTAGTGGACAGCATGTGTAGCAGGTTTTTGACGATATCATTATTTTAGTTTTGTTTTTTTTTAGGATTAGTTAGTTAGTAGTTTTTGATTTAAGTGTATATCTATGTAGTTGTAGTTAATTATGTATTGTGTACACTGTGTTTATTTTTATCCATGTATTTGTAATTCACTCTGTTATTTAAAGAAATACAATTCATTGATTGTTTGGCAGTCTGATCTGATTTTGAATATGAGTTGATAGAAAGCGACAATATTACCGACTGCTGGACGCTACTTTGTGTCCGAGAAAGCACGGTTCCTGAAGGCTAGGACACTGCAGCGAATCCACGAGAAAATCTAGTCTCTCATGAAATAAGTTGTTATTGACATACAGTGGATGCGAGGTGCATGGGACCGGTTGATGTGACCACACTTAGGGAAGGCCTATCTATATTCAGCAGTGGACGTCTTTCGGCTGAAATCATAATGATGGTGATGATGATAGACTTTCGTCGTATTAAATATAAATGATTATTCGGGAACCAACGGTCAATAAAAATGCGCCATTTTTACCCAACAATTCGCCGAAAGAAAGTCCTAAGCGCCGTGTAATACGAGTCGCCCACGCGTTCGAGTCACGGCGTCAGTGACGAAGAGCCGCTCTACTAGAAAGACTAAAGTCTCTAAAGCCGATGTGGCCTTTTCAAAGTACTTCACTTTCAGCTACGTAGGTGGTGGTTTTGCTCTTAACCTTTGCTGTTACGACTGAAAAAACATTTTATTAAGAAATAACTGTAGTAATAATATAGTATTTTATGTCTCACTCTGACCTTTACCGTTATGTACCGGTACGAGTAGTTAAGGCATCTAAACTAAATTGATACATGCCCTTATAAAGGTGACCGGGACAGACTAGATTTGGGCATAGAACCGGGTGCTCTGAAGCAATTAGAGAGATGCATAATATTCAAAAAACCGGCCAAGTGCGAGTCGGACTCGCGCACGAAGGGTTCCGTAGTTGGTAAATTGCGGTTTACGATTTATGACGTATTAAAAAAAAAACTACTTACTAGATCTCGTTCAAACTAATTTTCGGTGGTAGTTTACATGGTAATGTACATAATATATTTTTTTTAGTTTAATCATTCTCTTATTTTAGAAGTTACAGGGAAGTTTAGAAGATACAAACATTTTACCACTTTGGAAGTGTCTCTCGCGCAAACTATTCAGTTTCGATAAAAATGATATTAGAAACCTCAATATCATTTTTGAAGACCTATCCATAGATACCCCACACGTATGGGTTTGATGGAAAAAAAAAATTTTAGTTTCTGTTTCAAGTATGGGGACCCCCAAAATTTATTGTTTTTTTTCTATTTTTGAGTGAAAATCTTAATGCGGTTTACAGAATACATCTACTCACCAAGTTTCAACAGCATAGTTCTTATAGTTTCGGAAAAAAAGTGGCTGTGACATAAGGACGGACAGACAGACAGACAGACAGACATGACGAATCTATAAGGGTTCCGTTTTTTGCTATTTGGCTACGGAACCCTAAAAAGGATGATGGAAAGGATTCTTCATATCCGTTCTTCTGCGTATGGAACTATATTTGCTAATGGACGACCATTATCATTTAGCTTTACAGCCTTTTAAAAGTCTAATTGAAATAAATGATTCGGCTTTGAATTTAAAATTGTTCAAAACACGCACCTCAATATACCAAAGTTAAAATGAACTAGTGCTAATATCGTATTTAATAGTGATGTGTTTGAAAAAAAAACGTGGTAATGCCAAGTTTTGAACGGGCTAATGGTGCATCAAAGGTCGTTTGGATAGATTATATTAAAACTTAAAAAAAAACCCAAACTGATTCAAAAATGTTTTAGGATACAATGAAAACATTATTGAAAATATCCCGGCTCTGGTAAGGGCCGTAAACGTCCGGTGTCTGCGACAAGCATAGTCCTGCATAATGTAATCCTTCTACCATAAACACGAAAGATTGTGAGCACGAAAGCATGGATAAATGTATGTTTATTAGAGATTTTGGTGAATATTTATAGTAATAATATAGCTTGCTAGCCGCATACAACAACATAACATAATCCTGGTGTACAACACATAACATACTCTATGCGATTCTAATTCTTCTATTCGAATTAGATAATCCATAGAAAATACAAATAAAATTACCCATTTAATCAACTGCAAAACTGCAACCATTATAAAAAAAACAACAACAAACCCACTACCACCGCATAAGAACTTAACCATATTTCTCCTGCAAACAACACTGAACCAACAGTTTAAATTACCAAAACACTATGTTTACTAACACGAAGCGATACTAGTCTGTTTGTTTACACACAAACCGATAGACTCACTGACAAGGGCAATGTACGCGGGCGATAACATATTCAATGTTACGTCATATTATAGTTCACACTATTGGGGACAAAGGCTGCGTACGAAATATGAACAATGCAATGTATTACGTAAAGGTCGATTTAAACTTAAGGACGTCTATGAAGTGCGCTTTTTGCTGCGCAGTATCCTACCCCTCACCACCGCTTGCACTAGATTTTGCCACTAAACAGCTTGACAAAAGAACTAAGTACTTACTTGATTTACTGTCTAATCTTTTCTACGTATCTTTCATTCAATTTAGCTTATTACATTCCCCTTTTATTAAAATTCCGTATCAGATTATCAAGGAATTCGGCACGTAGTTTTTGCGTAGCACTTCGCTACGGCGTAGCATATTGCTACGCCGTAGCACGTAGCATCTTCGTAGGTCTAATAGCTTCAGAACTAGCAATAAGATAAATAAGGAAACTTCTTTCATTTTATACGCCTTAGGGATCGAATGAATTGTGCTTAGGAAGTCCTTAAAGGAGTAAGTGAGCGTTAGGGTGCTAAAACACATTGATAGAAAAGGAATATCTATCTTATTACTTGTCTATCTTTTTGAAATTAGCAGGACTTGCATGATGTATCTTGATAAGAATGCTTGGAAACATGCTGGTCCTGCTCCATAAGCCAATCTTTAGTGTGGACAAAATCAAACTGGTTAATTTGTAGGTATTATATTCATAATTATAGTTACGCTTTATTTTTATTTATTTTTGCATCTCTTTTTGTTTAAAAAAAATTACTCGCTCACTGCTCCGTTGTTGTTGAATTAGGTAATTTACCTATGTTTGCAATATTTGGAAGTATGTGAGAACCATGTTCCTATTTATAAAGTGAAGGAATTTACCTGTTAGTGCTTGTAATACTTTATACCTATATAATACTTTATACATAGTATACCAGGCCCCTCAGAAAGTATTGCGAAAAAAAGTTTTTATATATGGGAGACTGGCCAGTTATAATGTTTTTCGAAAATATGATTATTTATAAGTAAAAATAAGTAAGTTCCAATTTCAAAATTTCCCTCCACATTTTTTGCGAGTTAATTCAAAGTATTGTGTCTCACTGAAATATGGATCTGCGCCGGGAACATTTTAGAGCTATGATTTTATACGATTTCAAGTGTCGCCTGAAACCGGATGAATCGTACGATAGACTTCAAATGGCATTCGTGGATGAAGGCCCTTCCAAGGCAACCGTGTATCGTTGGTATAACGAATTCAAGCGCGGTCGACCAACTTTGGGGGATGACGAAAGAAGCGGTCGCCCTTTGACGGCTGTTACCGAAGAAAACGTGCTAGCAGTGAAAAATTTAATCCAAGACAATAGGCGAATTACATATCAGGAGATTCAACACATATTGAAGATTGGATCGGGAAGCGTTCACGAGATTCTACACAGCCATCTTCGCGTGAGGAGGATAGTATCACGCTGGGTGCCGCACAACCTCACCGATGCTCAGAAGCAGGCCCGGGTGGAATGGTGCCGTGATATGCTTAACAAATTTGAAGCAGGCTCGTCTCGGCGTGTTTACGACATCGTTACAGGTTATGAGTCCTGGATTTATCAATACGACCCAGAAACCAAGCGCCAGTCGACTGTTTGGGTGTTTCAAAATGAGCCAACGCCTACCAAAGTGAAGCGATCTAGAAGCGGGGGTAAGATTTTGATCGCTAGCTTTTTTAATTTGACTGGCCACTTGGTATCAATTCCCTTACGGGATCAAAGAAGCATTAATGCCGAATGGTATACTACCAAATGTTTGCCAGAAGTTTTCTCTGTTATAAGCAACAAGCGACCAAACACAGGGCTCCGCGGGCTACTGCTCCACCACGACAATGCACCTGCGCACACCGCACTCAAAACGAGGGACTTCCTGGTCAGCACGCCAGTCAAACTCCTGGGTCACCCTCCTTACAGCCCTGATCTAGCACCGTGTGACTTCTTTTTATTCCCAAAAATAAAAAATCAGCTCAAAGGGATACAATTTTCGTCGCCGGAAGATGCGCTGGCTGCGTTCGAGCAGGCTGTAAACGAGGTGTCTGCGGCGGACTGGAAAAAGTGTTTTGAAAACTGGTTTAGGCGCATGAATCTTTGTATAGAGGCTGGTGGAAAGTACTTTGAAAAGATTTAATAAAAATATATGTACGTATAGAACATTTTTTTTTAGTTTCGCAAAACTTTCTGAGTGTCCCACGTAGTAGTGCTTGGTGCATCATCCTCACGTATATGAATTTATGTATGTATGGATATTGTAAAACACTTTTTCAAAAGTGCCGCTAGTTCAAATAAAGTTTTTTTTTTTTAGTTTGTCTTGTATTGTGGAACTAAACATGATTTGTGAATGTAATGGAGTATGCTCAAATGTACGAAATACATGTGATTTTTTGTAAACAGAAAAAGAATATAACTAAAAAAATCTTTGAAAAAACACAACAACTCAAAAAACAGTTTTCTGTCATATTTCTCTTCAACTATGTTTTAAAACCAAACTTCTTTATATAAATAACCACGACTCCACCAGAAATGTTCGCAAAGGGAATATTAAAGCTGAAAGATTCATAACATTAACCAAAAATGCACCAAAATGTACGTACTTTTTACAGGAATTTACCAGCATCATTGAAACACTTCTAGTTTTACCCGGATACAATGTACCCTATATTAAAAATCAAGTTATAAGCTATCTGTATGCAAAGATTTTCTTCAAATCCATTTATTCGTTAAAACGTGATTGACGAACATACATACATTCTTTCATTTAGCACTTATGGCTCTACGCCACAAAGCTTTTACTGAACATTTCAAAATTAATTTCGCTAAAACAGCTAAAGTGCATAATGGACAATCTGGCCTTAAACATAAAGGTATGCATCGGTTAATTTTAACTACAGTATCGGGTAAACTCGCGTCATCAGCAGAGAGGCTTAATTAATGGGATGTTGGTACGGCGGGCTTGCCGACCACAGTTTGTGTTTGGTGTAAGTTATAAGCGATATTATAGGAATTTAAACGGTTCTACAAAAGAGGTTTTGCTACTAATCTAAGGGAAATTATTAACCGTGCGTAAAATATAAGCTCAACTAGTTACTTACTTAGTATAATAAGTAAGTAACTAGTTGAGTTTATATGTTTGTAAACGCACCCACGATACAGGAAGAATTTCCTAGTGTGAGGAAAAGTTAAAAAAAAAAAAATGAGGTATAAAGTTATCCGGTTCGAGTAATACGTTTTAGGACGTTTTTATGAACTGTGGTAATAATATTGTTACATACTTTAATTGTATTTGGGGTTCTATCTTTTTCTATTTAAGCATACCTATTATTCTTTTGAAAATAGCTGAACAACCATCGAGGCGCCGTCGACAATAATTTTATTTTCAAGTTGCTGTTTTAAACATTTGTATTCGCCCACTGTTTGTAGCCCAATAAGTATTTCAGTAAGCCATATTCAGTATTTTTACACCTTTAATTTGTTTTTTTTTTAATACTCTCCTTAGTATATATTTTAAATATAAAAGTTTGGATGAATTTGTGGATGTATGTTTGTTACTCAATTACGCCAGAACGGCTGAGTGGATCTGTATGTTTGGCACAGAAATAGATCTGGAATAGCACATAGGCTACTTTTCATCCCGGTATAATGTCCCCTTGGGATGATAAACACTTTTCACACGGGGGAAGCCATTGGCAGAAGCTGGTAAGATATAAATGATGTTATTAATAACTATGGAGCCTTTTAATGCACTACTACAGGTAAGGCTTGTGTAGTACATGTACTATTAGGAAGCAATTCCTTTAGGTGAATGAGAACGAACTATTATGTTTCGGTCGTTTAAATAGTTCATCTAGTACAGTGATCCAAGCGACATCGGATCGCTCTAGTGCTGAATCAGAATGAATTAGTACGGTACGGACTACGATTGTCTGAGCCTGAGCGATTGAACGAGTTGAGAGATTTGAGAAGCGTGCGCGCGAGCGTGATGACTGATGAACGACGAACTAGTACAGTTTGCTCTGTCTACGTGCGATCTCGATGACCGACCCGGTGCACAAGAATATCTTAATGAACGGTGAACTACAATGAACTAATAGTACTAGAAGACCGAACTAGTTCATTTTAACGATTGTACTAGTTCGGAGCGTTCTATTCAGTGTCCGAGTAAGAACAAGCCTACTACAGGTTTCAAGATCATTTTGTTGCTGCCACTGACAATGCCGTTAAAGTAGCGAACTTTTGGAACAGTATTTGAATCACTTTTTTTACAGCGACTAGAAGAAAAAGAAATTACTTTGACAATTATTGAAAAAATTTGCCGTTCATAACGGACTTCATAATTTTTAAATTGCTTTACATACAAAAATTAATTTCTATTGTAACTAAATAACCCTGAGTATCTTCCGTCTTTGAAAAGAAGAACTATTACAGGTCAACTATTTATCATAAACTGATTTTGTGAAAACTATTGGCTATCATAAGTATTTTGATTAATGCAGTTAATAAAAAAATGTGAACAAAGTGTCTATTTTTGTCCTTAAGATAATTGTTTTTTTATTTCCACAAATATTTGTAAACATAAGGGCCTTAGCTAAGTACAAACCTACATGAATATAAATAAATATTTATATTCGCAGGCCGAATCATCAATCTGAACGTCATACCTATTTAAATATTAATTACTACAAACATGCGACATAAAACTGACGTCATTGTGTAAATTTTGTTTTAAAAATAACTCATGGCCTAGTTTATTAATTTACAAGTCAAGTCTATGTTTATAACTCAAGTTGTACCAATTATGAAACGCGAATTACGTTTACCACAGCCGGGGGATTGGAAAGAAACCCGAAATAATTCTAAACTTTTAATTATTAAAGTTGATTACAATTAAATATCCTACAAATGCCCATTCCAAGTCGAGGTTCGAATATGGAATGGTCACAACTATAGGTGTACCAGAATCTCATGGCATTTTTTATTTTTTTTAAATTGTGATTTTCATATGGCAATGTCAATTGTCACCTGTCGAAACAAAGTACTTGATGTGTCAACCGCTGCTGAATTTTTTTGATATTATCTTGAAAGTTTGTTATTTTTGTGAAAATGTCGAAAAACCCACTTCGATCTTATGCGAGACATATTGTTTTCAATGTGTATCATAAAATAAGGGAAGAAGAAGGCGTAAATCAAACTCAATCTTTGATTTTAAAGTGCGTCGTAGAGTGGACCGGTTAGTTGGACTGACTTGTATTGATACATTTAGTTTAATTTATATTTTTCTTACTTAATTTTATTTTCTTTCCATTACTATTATATGGTAAATCGTAGGTCAGGGCACATCGAATGATGGCCGGAAGGAAATGGCAACAGTAATGTAACTGTTACTAATTCTTCGACAAGATATTGATTTTAACGGAGATTGAGAATCTTTGACGTAAGAAAAATATTAAGTAATAATCTGCGCCCTGCAGTGGGACGTGTATATAGACGGAAGTTTTTGGCGGGATTTTGTCGAGTGAAGTTCAGTGGCTGTTAATATTATTTGCAAATTGATTCCTAGTGGATATTGTGATATATTATTGGTGTAGTTTTGTATCTCAACTGTCTCCGCAATTGGACAATTTGTAAAATCATTGACAAAAGCGATCTCGGGATAGTGGAGCGGTGTATTTTATTGTAGTATTGACTGCCTCTGTAAAGCTTACTGGGAAGACTGACTCGATACAATTTGCTGCCAAATATTCCAAAAAACATTAGAATCTGTTACATCCGCATTCTAATGCATACTAAAGAATAAATATATGATCCAAAACTCTTTCCAAAGACGTGGCTAAAAGGTCCTAGCAACCAGGCCATAAAACTTACATAAAAAGAAAATATATAGACTGATGATGATGAATGACTTTAAGTAACATGATACATTTTATATTTTTTTCAGACTTTATACATAAAGAGATTGGTTTTGAATATGTTAAATGCCAATGAAAAAGAACCATTTTGTTGGAGAGAGATGACATAAAACTACAAAACTACAAGTTTTTGAAATGCCAGTGGAGTTCATGGAATCGTATTCTAGTTTTCTAGTTCTGAATGAGGTTTTAAGTTATTAGTATTTAAATGCTAAATAATAAATTAGTACATAAATTAATATTCAATTGATTTATTTTTCCTATGTTAAGAACACGATGTATAACAACATTATTCATACACATACCTATAATACTCACAGTGGATCTTTGTGTCTCTGAATTGGTTGTAAGACCCCGCGCAGTAGCTATTTTTGTGTCAATGTTGAAGGTGAAGATAGCATTGTATAACTGTCTCTTTCACTCGCTTATTTATGTCACATAAGCTTACGAAGTTTCTTGTGCATTCTTCTCCATAACAAGCTACTTTCCGAATGCACGGTAGAATCAACTTTTATTGCATGTGACATTCAAAAGTGCCGCGTGGTGGCCCAGTTGAAATAAATATCTTTTGTCTTTTTTGTCATCGTCCTATCTCGCTTACTCTATGCAGTATACTCGATGACAAACTGTTTCTTACGCAATGGTTGGCAGGACCAAGTTCAAAGACACAAAGATCCGCTGTGACTACTATAATATAGTTACCTCATGTTCATTAATACTACAGACATAAATAGAAATTAAACAGTATCAAGATCGTTTGATCCAATTTCCCCAGTATTGCATACAACAAATTTTTATTTCCCTTTTTGCCATGAGATTCTGGTAGACCTATAGTAACTACAACTAGCTAACCTACAAATGCCCATTCCAAGCCGATGTTAGGACATGGAATAGTAACAATAATTAAATAGACTAACTACAACTAACTAGCCTAAGAGAATCCATCCTACTCGATGTAGGAATATGGAATGTCTCCTTCTTACAAGAAATGCTCTTAAATATTAGTTTGGCATTGATCGATTCCTTGACGTCATGGCTAGATCGGTTTCAATGTAATTGCACCGTCAGTAACTTCCTGTATGCTCCGTACGTTTCTGTGTCAGCGAATGTCTACTACATGCGTTGACTTCACAGTACCTGCACTGTCATCAAGGTCTAAGACTACTTAGTTTCCGCAATTTCAGCAGATGCCTAGGCATACGTAACACGCGATATAAAAGAGTTGTTAGGACAATCTTAGCCATGAAACTGATAAAGTACCTTATCAGTTTCATGGCTAAGATTGTCCTAACAACTCTAATATATAATAGAGAGACAGTAGCTACAGTAGGACGCTCAGAGCACTTAGATTTTGTTTTTGTCTCTATCTTGCACTTGTAGTTTGACAGTTGTGTGACAGTGACCGCAATCATGCATAGCCCATAGTAAGTATAATCAATATAATGCTGTTGATTCATATTCATTGTCTGACAAATATTATGTCATCAGAACACCATTGAACCTTTTGTGTGCATGTAATTAAGCAAGCAAAATATTAGAAAAGTAATTGTGCATCGCCTAAATCCACGTCCTATTTATTTATTTATTAGTTTATCCTCGCACTGGAACGCTTTGCCGCAATTCCACAAAGGAACACGATCTTATAATAAACTCACTATAAGTCCAGATTTTCTCACGATGTTTTCCTTCACCGTTGTCAGCATATCCAAGATACACTTAGAAAGTATATATGAATTGAAAAAGTCACATTAGTACTTGCCCGGATTCAAAACCACGACCTCAAACACGAGAGTCGAGGTCTAAAACCATTTCCTTTCTCTGTAACGCTTTCTATTTAGATCTAATCTCTTTCATCATTATTCAACCCTTTTTCTCTCTTTCAATGAATTTCATGTCATATTATGTATGTATGTTTATATATAAGTTTATGTATAGTATTTATTATAGTAATATAATTTTGTATATATTAATATTATAGCAGTACACCGCAGACTACCTCCTTTTTATTCTAAGTTTTTTTAATCCATCCAAAGGTTGCCTTGTAGATATCGCAGTCCGCGATAAGATTGCCTTTGTACCAGTATAAATAAGATTTTATTGTAAATGTGTATAACTTTTATGGTGTACAATAAAGTATAATCTATTCTTAGAAACTGGGCCACCAGGATACATGATTCCTATACACACGAAAGGTTAAGACTGCCCCTATAGTTGTAGAAAGATTGCCATAATCATTATCAACAAACCAACCAGACATATTATCTCAGTTAGGTTCAAAACGGAAACATTTCTGTCTACCTTTTCAACATTTCAATTAACAGAAACAAATTAAATTCCCAACTTAGTCCGCACAATATAATACTCTAAACTGAAGGTCGAACCCATAGACGCTTGAAGCACCCTCGCGTGCATATTATGTGCATATTACAGGCATACTATATGTGCATATTCAGCGCATACGTAGTGAGCTCTCATATTGATGTGTCCTCGGATCGGGGGCGGTATTTACATAAGTGCATTTTAATGTTTAATTGTTATGTTGGCCTTACATGTTACGTGCGTTAGGATATTTGGTTTTAAGAGATCCTTGAACACACAGGGAAAATTTCCATGACTTTGTTAAAACATATTGTACATGGCATATAGAGACCCCTTTATTCAAGAAAAACAAAAAAATATTGTACTCTGTTGTCATGATGTGTTGTCCCTATATAAAATACTGTGTGTATGTTATGGACCAAGTGATTAATACGGCATTATTAATAATGCCCGGGCATTTTAAAATATGCCTAATATGGGTAGCCAATTTGATAAAAACTATTGAAATAATTAAATTGAATTGGGCAGGGTAGTAAAAATATGTGTTTTATTACATTATTTTAGTGTTGGAATTGATTTTAATATAGAATAGGTAAGGACGAATACTTTTTAAGCAACAAAGTCGACGCAGCCCTATTTCTGCCTGCAGGGTCTAAATTAACCTAACCTAAACATATCCGTGTCGGGATGCCCTAAGCTCCCGAGCTCGCTTTGCTCGCTCTTGGACTAATTCATTGACATATTTATGGAATTGCCCAACCGTTACATAGCGATATTCATAATGACCAGACAATGTGATATATATATATCGCACACCTAGATGAAGGGTAGCACAACTCAAAATAATCCAAAATTGAGTTATTGCAATTATCGGAATCAGCGCCGAAAACTATTTGAAACTAAAACTATAAACTATTTACTAAACTATTTTGAGTTGTGCTACTCTTTATCTAGGTGTGCGATATATAAGTTTAAATCAGTATTCATTAAATTTCCCGATTTGACATGACTTGATTCATAATGCCCGGGCGTATTGTGATACATAGTGCACTGACTAACCACTTGGTCTATGACATGTACATCTTCTATAATATAAAAATGAATCGCAAAATGTGTTGGTAAGCGCATAGCTCAACAACGCATGGACCAATTTGGCCAATTCTTTTTTTTAAATGGTCGTTGAAGTTCAAAGATGGTTTTTACGGTGAGAAAAATTCTAATAATTGCAGGAAAAAAAAAATAGCCCTTTTCTTTTTCCCATACAAAAGTTTTCTAACTAAAACGTAGAGTCAATTTGAGCTTTATTGCTATTGTATAAGCTATTTTTGCTTTGTGTGGGGTAGGGTAGTGTCGGGTAGGGTAGGGTAGGGTAGGGTAGGGTAGTGTAGTGTAGGGTAGGGTAGTGTAGCGTAGGGTAGGGTAGTGTAGGGTAGGGTATTGTAGTGTAGGGTAGTGTAGGGTAGTGTAGGGTAGTGTAGGGTAGTGTAGGGTAGTGTAGGGTAGTGTAGGGTAGTGTAGGGTAGTGTAGGGTAGTGTAGGGTAGTGTAGGGTAGTGTAGGGTAGTGTAGGGTAGTGTAGGGTAGTGTAGGGTAGTGTAGGGTAGTGTAGGGTAGTGTAGGGTAGTGTAGGGTAGTGTAGGGTAGTGTAGGGTAGTGTAGGGTAGTGTAGGGTAGTGTAGGGTAGTGTAGGGTAGTGTAGGGTAGTGTAGGGTAGTGTAGGGTAGTGTAGGGTAGTGTAGGGTAGTGTAGGGTAGTGTAGGGTAGTGTAGGGTAGTGTAGGGTAGTGTAGGGTAGTGTAGCTTAGTGTAGGGTAGTGTAGGGTAGTGTAGGGTAGTGTAGGGTAGTGTAGGGTAGTGTAGGGTAGTGTAGGGTAGTGTAGGGTAGTGTAGGGTAGTGTAGGGTAGTGTAGGGTAGTGTAGGGTAGTGTAGGGTAGTGTAGGGTAGTGTAGGGTAGTGTAGGGTAGTGTAGGGTAGTGTAGGGTAGTGTAGGGTAGTTTAGGGTAGTGTAGGGAAGTGTAGGGTAGGGTAGTGTAGGGTAGGGTAGTGTAGGATAGGGTAGGGTAGTGTAGGGTAGGGTAGGGAAGGTAGTGTAGTATAGGGTAGGGTAGGGTAGTGTAGGGTAGTGTAGGGTAGTGTAGGGTAGTGTAGGGTAGTGTAGGGTAGTGTAGGGTAG
Source organism: Orthosia gothica (assembly GCA_949775005.1). Taxonomy (NCBI): domain Eukaryota; kingdom Metazoa; phylum Arthropoda; class Insecta; order Lepidoptera; family Noctuidae; genus Orthosia; species Orthosia gothica. The sequence goes on along the minus strand of OX459038.1, from coordinate 24,902,665 downwards.
TGTAGGGTAGGTAGTGTAAGGTAAGGTAGATAAATGTTTGGTATTTTTATGGCAAAACAAAGTTTGCCGGGTCAGCTAGTTAGTTATAAAATAAATAAATAAATATTGTTTTATCATCATTTACCCGTCCTTTCCCTGCTATGTTGAGTACAATTTTCGATATCAGTAAATGGTGCGACTGCTTTATTAATAGACAGTTAACACGATACCTTATGGCAAGACTGCCAAAACACGAGAATTAAAAAAAAAAAAAAAAAACACGAGTGTGATAATAGTATCACACGAGTGTTTTAATACCTAATAATATGCCGTTGCATACACTATTTTATCTTCACTCATACAGTTCATATAAAACAAAAGTTGTAACATTGCGCATAACTGCGAAACGCGCATCTATAGACAATGACACCATTTTTCAACATAAAAAATTTAAAAAGTTATTTTATGATGCAGTTGTTTTAAAATCTAAGGAAAATGTTGCACTGCATTGTAATGGTATTTTTTTAATTTTATTTATCTTGTTCTGTACTACTTTTCTCAATAAAAAACTAAGACCCTTTCAACCAACTTAAACTGTTAACCTACAGAAAGTAATTTATATTATTTGAAGGCCTTCAGTTTGCATGTCGATTCGCTAATCAAAAAATGTGGCAAGGCCAACACAAGGCTTATTGGTTTGTCGTGTTTTACTATCAATGGAAAAGATATCTAGAGGTTTGTAGGTTACCTAGATTTGAAAAAGTATTTAGATTTCATTAGCTGTAGGACCTTGTATTAAATGGTGGGCGTAGAAATATTGCTTTATCAGTAAGCAGTCATTTTCAGGAGGACTTTTAAAAAAGCCGTTATTGATATTTATCATATTCTATTTTTAGTTTAAAAGTAAAATGTTTATTTATATCCACAAATTACATCCTTATCATAACTATTTAAGTTGATATATAATAAGTATTGACAAAAAAAAATTGTGGAAGATCTGGAGTCTAAACTAAGCCTATGCCTGTATTTCAGAACTCCAGGCCCCCATTACATCGATCATAGATAGAGATTTTCAACATGGAACTATTACGAATGAGTGATGGTGTATATTTGTTTGTCTGTATGTGTATGTATTAAGGCGGTACCCCGAGCAAAACACCGCGCAAGCCGTTTTTTGTGCTGTTTTAGGAGCTATCTACTCGTTATTTAAAAAGAAGTATCAATTAATAAAATTACATTAAATTTCTATATAATAATTAGATTCTAAAATGGTTAATAATTATTGACATTATGCATCTCCTCGTAAAGTGTTCATTAATTATTTTGTGTACTAACACTAATGAATAGACAATTTAATAACGAACATTTTGGTAGTTTTTTTTTTTCAAAAGACCAGAATTCGATTTTATAAAGATTTTATTCTAAAATCTGGGCGTATTCACTACCGTAATTCATGCGCCACCAGTGCCGCTAGACCAATAGGAATGCTCATATCTCATGTCGATTTTTTGGTCAGGGTACCGTCTTAAGTAATAATCTATATCTATACTAATATTGTAAACAGGAAAGATTTGTATTTTTGTATGTAACGAATAAACTACTGAACCAATTTAAAAAATTCTTTCACCGTTGGACAGCTACACTATCCCCGGGTGACATAGGCTACTTTTTATCCCTGTATTCCCACGGGAACGACAACTACGCGGGTGAAACCGTGAGAAGTAATAATTTAAAAGTACCTTAATATTAAAAAGTAAAATCTAAAGACAAGATAATAAAGAAGTTGAATAACCATAACATAATATTACATCTGTGGCGCTAGATAAGTGACAATCTATCATCGAAAGCGTAGCGATAGCGATTGGAAAAACATCTAAAAAAAAATTTGGGAGTGTCAAAAGCTATCTTAATGTCACGTGATCAATTCTTTAGTATAAGGTCCCAGAAAAAACAAACTTTTGTAGATGCATAAAAAAATTACAAATATATTAATATACTCCTAGGCGCAGGCCACATAGAATTGGCGTCGGGCGCGGACTTGGCACGGACGGCTTCCTATTCCATTCTAATTTCAAACTAAATGCATGGAAATAAAGCGCAGTTTGATCAGGCGTGGGCGCCGAAATGTCGCGTCATAACCACGTCCGAGGAATGACATATCGTGTGTCCTAAATTACGCTTTATTTATATGCATTTTGTTTGAAATTAGAATGGAATAGGAAAACATCCGTGCCATGTCCGACGCCATTTCTGTGTGGCCTGCGCCATGGCTTCTATCAACGGCTTCGCCTGCATGATACTCTGAAATTATCCCACGGGAACATACTACCGGGATAAAAAGTATAATCTATCTGTGAGCCTAATTTCATCCAGATCCGTTCAGCTGTTCGGGCGTGATTGAGTAATAAACATTCATCCATCCAAACTACCGCATGTATAATATTAGTAAGATACACGTTAGATTACAAAATCGAGTCTGTAGATATAGGAAAATTACTTTTTGAAAATAACATTATTCAAATCTCGTCCTTCGCGGCTCTGGCACTCTTCAAAGCGATATCTAACATTCATGAAAACGCGCCTCAGAACTTGCGTATCACTGGCTACTTTTATTCTAAAAAATGCACATTTGCTGTGAGTTTGTCCTTAGGAGTGAAACCGCGTTGAAGCAAGTAATAATGAAACCAGTCACACATTATGTCCTTGAAACCCTTTCCTTTATGTATAAAACGTTCACAGTACCGTTTTCCATGGATTTCTCTTTTTGCACACGCTTATCAAATCAAGGCACGCGCGTTTAATCATATGTTACACTTTTTACCCGAAAAAGCGTACAAAACAAACGTAACGATTCGCGTTCCCCAAATTTTTCACTTCCACATGGGTCTGTTATAAATGTTATAATAAAGGAAGTTTTTTCGCATCGAATATTCATCTCATTTGGGTACATGTAATTTCTAGAGGTTGATCTCATATAAGGTTTTAACAATTACTTAGCCAATACTTGGAAGCGTCTTAAAATAAACACATAAAAATATAAGTTTTTAAACTTTCATGGTCACTAACACTAACATTAACATTCTCATTCATTCTTGGTGCTTGTAACAACACCGAAATATCTGATACTCGCAACAAACAGTAAACATTAAAATATATTGTATTATTTGAGTTTATTCTTGTCTCTTGGCACGATAATAACATTGTCTCATTTGAAAGACGTCACTGCTGGGCATAGGCCTCCCTCATAAGGACCGGTCCATTGCGTGTCACATCCAACTGATTCCCACGGCCTTCACCCAGACATCAGTCCCCTTCGTGGGAATCCTACCAACACTGCGCTTTTCAGTAAGCAGGTGCTATTTTCAAACTCTAACAAATTGTGTCACTAATATATCAAAGATCTGTAGTTGTATAAGAAAAAAATCTTCGGAAAGTAACGAAATGAGGTTTCATCGATAGTATAAAAATATATATCCACGTTTTTCTTCCTTTTCTCAGTAAAAACCAGGAAATTCTTAAACAGCCTGTTAAATTATTTCCGCGAATCACTAATACAAGATCTCATTTCCAATATTCAAATGATGTCGTATGGAACTGACGGAAGACTCTCATTTTGTCTATTATTATATTTAATTGGACAAAATCTTTGTCAACCGTTTATTTCGAGTGGTATCCAATTATTTTCTGATTATAATACCAGCTTCTTGGGATAAAAGAGTGTGATTTTACGTTTTTATCATTATTTTCGTTTTGGTTGTTTTAGTCTCATGAATTTTATTATGAACTGAAAATATTATTCAACCTTTGAGAAGTGCTTTGGTTTATTCCATGATCTTCAATTGTTTTAATAATTTTTCCAAGACCGATTATCACAATGATTTCTTCTTCATTGTTGGAAGAAGAAAGCGGACTGACAGGTGTCAATAGGCTGATGAACTCTTAAAAGCCAAAATCAATAAAAAGCGCTAAGGCAATGAAGCTCAGAAAATAACAGCAGAAAGGTAACAAATACAATTTACTTTGTACGCAAAGTACGCGCTTGGTTGTGGAGTTGCGGAAACCAGTCCGTTTTAACCTTTTTTTTTTTTAGTTTGGAGAAATGCTCATGCATACTGCGCTACCACGGGGAGATAGCGCAGTTATGTGGGACTATAACCCACTAAAACTCCACGGTGTCCTCCTGTGCCGCTTATGGCGGGAACACGGGTACGCGTTAGTACTCACCGCGAACCCGCCGCGGCTGTCCGTCACCGGACCCTCCTCTGGGTAGTACCCCCCATCAACGGCGCACCAGAACACACTGTGCGCCGTGACCACCCCAGGGACCAAACCAGCACATGGGTGCCAGACGACCCCGTGTATGGCATCCTTGGTCCAGTCCGTTTTAACCTAACCTAACCTACAATTTACTTTACTTTAATTCAATCAGCATTGGTTTTCTGTGAGTGTGGAATATGTAAAACACCAGACGAGCTATGATAAAAGCGTGGTCACTTAATACCATAATATCTAACGGAGTGTAGATTTCCTTACTGGCTTGGGTACTTCATTGTTTTTCTATATCTACGGCTGATACATTGATGTATTAAAAAGAGGCAGATACGGGACTGCTCACAGCGCTTGTCCTACTAATCTAAGTGAATGCCCGTAGCCGGTACTTAGTCGCACACGGCACATTGTTGATCACACAGCTCATTAATTGCAGTGTTTTTATGTTTTTTCTTTGCAATAAATACGCATCAAAATGACTTCTTGTGTAGCTAAACAGTGTTTAAATAATACCAGGAAGAAAAATAAGTCACACGGGATCGTTTACCACTTGTAAGTACAGTTAAAAAGGTTAATTTGTTGAAAATTACAATAATATTTAATGTTTGCTTCGCCATATTTGTGAGAGCGAGATAAATATTACAAACATGCGTGAGATACACGATACGCACATATTGCACTGTCATTTCATTCTAATAGTAAACATTCGGTGATTCGGCCAACATTCGGCGGCTAACGCGATTTCGCTTGCACTACAGCGCCGTCTCATATCTTTGTCCTTGTCTATCGGTAACTATAGGTTTGGGACTGGTGATGACACTGAACACAGATGTGTGAGTTTCGGTGCATGTAGTCGTGCGCCGAGCCCAGGTTTTCTGATCGCCATGTTAGCGCGTAACGTATCTTCCTATTTTTAATACATCAATGGGCTGATATCAATGTTTATAAAGTATTAAAACACGTGTTCTCGAACTCAAAACTATTCTAAAATGAAATAAAATCGCTAACACTCTCCTTCAATATTTTTATACAGCTTCTTGAATAAAAGTCATAGTAGATAAGTAAAGCCAATTCGTAAAACTTACTATCTTGGGAATTTGCTACAAAATGTATATTTAATTCTTTAACTATTCTTCAGGTTGCAATATTGTGTTATCTTCTTGGCAACAGCAGAAATATGGTTGAAAACTAACTACCCATAGAAATCAAAGCATCAAAATAAATATTATTAAAGGCATAACATAGTTTAATTTTAAAATCCTCTAGCTCACTATAAATAACGGTCTCGGAAATTAAAACTCTACCGAGTAAGCGTGCAGTTACACACAGAATTGCACTCACAGTGCATACTCTGCTATCATTTGTAAAGGGTTTTACACACGACACTGCATAGTTCATGCCATGCAATTTTACGCCGTCTTGTTCACGTTAAGCGCATAGGAAAACTTGCCGGCTGGCTTATGTATAGGTTACTTGTTTGCATTCTCTGTTGTACACATATGTAGGTATATTAAAAGTCGTCAAATTTCGATCATGTCGTCAAATCCCAGCGGAGACTATCAATTGACATGAGAAATGTTATAGTTCATGGATAAGTCTGCTCACAATTCAGGAGCTCTCTATTTCCTTCGCTCTTATAGTCGAAGGGACGGCAATCCGACGTAGTTCAGGCACCAGGCTTATCGTGCTTTTCGAAGGTACGGAGGTAGCAACAGCGCTAATGGCGAAAATCATCTGTTAACGTGCTTTCCAGAGCCTCGGAGGCACTTATCATCACCATCAAACGCCGGACTGGCACTGAGTCATTTCTATGGAAAACCCATTAAAACGGCCTCCATGTCCTGTCATGGGCTCCTGTCCTCAGCAGTTGTGCTTGTTGCGACAAAAGACCAACGGAATAGTTGTTCCCAAGGATATATTTCGTATTTGCAATCATAACATTAAGTTTTCAATCGAACCTTAAGAGTGTCGGCAATAATCAAAAGACATACTTTATAAGAACCTACTGATAAAGTAAGTTTCAAGATTTTTTATGAAGTCGCGTCCATACGCTTGAACGGATTTGAATCGTGGTAGGTATACCGCCACTACATTATACCAGAATTCGTTGACCCTGAATAAATCAGGGTAAGGGCACAAGGATGATGATTATAGCAAGGGCTTACACTTCTCAACTCATAAATATTAAAATTACGGATAAAACCGCAGGTAAGACTTAATTCTACCTTGTCTCGAACTACCCAAATTAATGTTATAAAGAGTTAAAATTGTTTGTTTGTTGTAGGAGGTAATCTTTGGCAACCCGACTTTGTTTAAGAAATGTCTGATTGAATATTACTCAATCGATGAGATACATATATAGAGACGATATTATGTTATGCCTTGCAGTATAGACTAGGGTTTATATTTATGTGAGGCCTTTGATAGGTTTCTATAAGAATCTGTATTACAGATCACCAGGTCCCGCCTGCGGCTTGAAACCTGCCATTTCATACTGTTTTACAGCTTGAAGTACAAGAAAGATTAGTTAGGTCACAGGAGCGAAACCGAGACAAAACGATAGTAAATAAATAAAAACGTTAAAATATTTGTTTTTCACGAGGCCAGTTTGAGTTTTTGGAATTTTAACCAGGTTAAACAATAGCAAAACGAAAAAAGTTTACAAATTGTATTATGAATGATGATTTGGCAACCTGTTTGTGAACAAGTACCAATGTTCCGTGTTATGTCATCACTAACCGGAGTTTAAACGGTTGATATATGATCGTGATGAATTGGTACACTTTAGCACCACTTTCTGTGGATTTGTCGTTATCAAATGAACTTATATTACCTTTTGAATTGCATGGAGTATTATCATCATCGTCTTCCTACCTTTGCCCCTTTGTTACATGGGGTCGACGCAATACGTTTTCTGTTTCCACTTTCCCATGTCAACCGCCACGCTATCATTGACTCCCTTATCTTTCATATCAATTCTCACACAATCCATCTATCTTTTGTTATTTATTTCTAATATACTTTCCTGCCTTTTGTTATTTATTTATAATAAACTTGCCTGCCTTCTTTGACTTTGCTCTCTGTACATCCATTAGAGAGAAGAGAAAATATATACCTACAATATACTTTCCATTCTTCAGCATGGCAAATAAAATCTAGATTGAATAGACTAAAATGCTTCCAAAGTAATCTGTATACGCAGACCTTAATATGGCTTTTTACGGTGAGTTTAAAAATAAAAAGAACGATAGGAGCCGTAGGACACTCAGTAGGAACGAAATTCCTTTCGCCTCTCTCTCTCTTTCGTCTATTCCACCGCACTATTCCCAAACCACTGCAACTACTGAAAGCCAGAATCAACAGTGGCGACCAACATAAAAGTGCTAAGGCAATGAATCTCGATGAAGTCCCGGAGAATGAAATTAACTGTCTTGGATCCTGCAACGAAATTAATCAGAAAAGAATAACGGAAGAATAGGAAAAAAATTATACAAATTTCCACTAACACTTTTTTCTCTTCACTCTCTTTCGTCTCTCAGTCCCTTTCTAATATACAACCGCACTACACTAATGGATAGCTATAGAGGAGCTCGTAGCTACATAATAACTGCCGCAAGGGTCGATCTTCAAGGTTAAGCAACGCTTGCCGAGGTCGGTCCGTGGATGGGTGACGTTTCAACATACCAAGTTTCCTCCGTGCCTCGGAAAGCACGATAAGCCGTTGGTCCCGGCTGTCATTTGAAGATCTTCGACAGTCGTTACGGGTAGTCAGAATCTTGAGATCTGACACCAGTCTTGCCAAGGGATATGGTGTTACCCAGTTACTGGGTTGTGGAGGTCAGATAGGCAGTCGCTCCATGTAAAACACTGGTACTCAGCTGAATCCGGTAAGACTGGAAACCGACCCCAACAACAATTGGAAAAAGGCTAGGCAGCTAATGGATAGCTGTAATGTACTATACCAAAAGTATCGGTCCGACTCTTTTGCCCGTATAGCTCCGTCGAACGGATAAGAATAAGGAACAAAGTTCCAAAATCTACTTTAAAGATCAATATATCTTTCACTAAAACCTGTCCCCGATATTGTTATTTAAGTCCTAACTGGCTTTAAATAAGGTGTTGAAAGTCCCGGAACAAAACCCAGTTAATGCTCCTTAATTCTTTAAATATCGTGGAAAAACAAAAGATTGTATAAATACTTCGAAACTTTTCACCCTTGACCTCCTAAGTATAACAAAAAGTAACTCGATTTAGGAAGAGGCTCTATTGCTTTAGGTTTAAAATCAAATATGCAAACACTCTGGTCAGGTTAAGTGAGTTTTTTAAGTAAATTAATTGAGGTATGGACTTTGCCTATTTATGATATTTTACAAGGTTAGTACCTATATAATTATATTATTTTAATTTTCATTCTGAAATCCCTACAACAACACACTGAGTTAAAAGAAAGGATACATATTCGCGGACTGGCTGACCAAAATCTAGTGTATCCTCCGCCTGCACAGCATGATTTTCTTCTTGTTTACTTCTTTTTAGTTCGCTTTTTAAGCGGTCGGGTTTTTTTTTTTTTTTTTTTTTATAACTTTTGAGTATTTTTTTTTCGAATTCGGTACATTTAAACATATAAAGTCCTTTATTTTGATACTCCAAACGACGGGTTTGGAAGAAAGAAAAAATTTGGGCCCCCACAATATGGCGCCCAAAAGCCGCCATTTTTCTATTTTGCAATTTTAATGCATCCAGTGACACTCGCAAGATTAAGACGAATTGATTGAAGTTAGTGTCATCAAAATTGGCCAACGCGTTTGGTCTCTAGAACGCCACATAGGAACAAACATACATACACTGACAAATACATTATAATCCTCTTCGGTAGTCAGGTAAAAAGGGGAAGTCCTATTTGACCTGTACAGATTCGTCTCTCTCTTATGAGAAATCATGATGGCTTTAACACCTCATAATATATCAGGGCCCCTGACACCTTATAGAACTTTATGATAATATATATACTACTATAATCTAGATTTTTTTGCGGCTGTATTAAGGCTTACCCCTTTTGTAATCGTTTCATGGTTTGAGGCGTATCCAACAATATTATTGCAGCTGTCTATACTCCATTTACATTTGCTACCATAACATGAGATTTCAAGAATGCATACGATATTACTCATTGGAATGTTTTTAATACTTAGTCTGTTTATTATATTGAACCTACTACGCGGCTAAAGTTGACTATAAGCACCTACATGAAAGAGCTATAACACTATTTCTGACTACCAGCTAATGACTTAGCATTTACTGGTATTAAAATTCTATGTGCCATTTGTAAGCTTCGAACTACGATTCCTAACACCCGTTTAATAAACTAAAATGGAAGGATGAAATCCACACAAAATGTATAGTTATAAAGACATACATACAAAGCCAGATATAATCCATAAGTCTCTAAGGCCATCCAATGGAATTGATAGAATATTCTAAAATCAAGAATTCTGAACTATAGAGCTTTCAATGTGCTTGAATATCATACATTCAAAGTGCTTCTGCAAAACCTAAGTTCTCATTTGTATCATTTTGATTTATAGAAAGCAAATTTTGATGGTGAAACAGTAAAGGAAAACATCGTGAGGAAACCGGCATGTCCTAGAACCAAACCTTCGAAGACATGGGATATCCACCAACCCGCACCGGGCTCGCGTGTTGGATTAAGGCCCATTCCCTCTCACGGAGAGGATGGCTGTGTCCCAGCAGTGGGAACAAAGGCTGACTATGCTTTGCTATATTTTACGGCATGGTTGCCGCAGTGCTAAGCGATTGGCTTTTTAGAGCTTTGTAGAGTTTGATTCTCGAAAGAAACTAATATTTATTTATCCAGCAGAAAATTGTCTTGTGCCTAGAATGATTGTGCGTGTGCGATTTTTGTTTGTAAAACATAACTACTTATTTTACACACAAGAGAAATGCAAGCAAGAATACTATTCTTCTACTTATTGTATCTATAGCAAATATGTAAGTGTTTTGCTCTGAGTAGGGCCATTTTGATCTTACGTAACATAAAGTAACCAACATATTTTTCAATTAAAACATTTTTGGCGATTAAAATCCTTGTTACCCCCGAGACGCACTTGTAATACACCAATGTGGATTTAGCTTATTTGTGTTACCGTTGCCTATAATAAGTAAAATCGAATATTCGCAATTTATGTTAATTAGAACATCAGTTAAATCTAAGAATATAAATTACACGTGCCAAATTCAGGGTCAAATTAAATTAATTTGTTAAACTTCACAAACGTTATAAATAACTCAAAAAAGTAATTTTTGTGGGTACATAAACTTGTTCTGGAAATAGACACGGCAGATTTATTAAAACTTGTTCTGAAGTGCTAATTTTGTCTTGATACGGTTCCTATTTGAAACCACTGCTTAAAAATGTCTGAACATATCCTCGCTTAATATTTCAATTAAGTCGTACGTAACAATAAAGTTATTTCTGAATGAAATGCTGAAATTTCTAGAAGGTTCTAATGAAAACCTACAACGTTATTTTCAAGGTTGCACTGCATATTAAATTGATTTCCATTAGTATTAAAAATGTTATACCCAGGTATTTTAGTTTCATGTTCTAGTCGTGGTCGTGCTCGATCCTGCTAGAAGTATGAGACAAGGCGTTTGCCCTGGTCAGTTTTACCTGTACCAGTGTCAGGACCGATGAAGCTAAATAAATGAACCTTGTAAGAAATGAACATGTCTGTAATAAAAGAACAACCGTATATTCAAATTAGTTTTATAATAATCAGTTATAAATATACTCTTACCGAGTTAGTAATTCTGCTGTCTATATCTAGGTATTACAGAAATAGCGTCACGAGTTCTCATATTGATAACCCTTCATATCAGACGGCTAGCTCACTTAATAGTCAGGACGTGACGGTCCAAAGGCCCCCACGCTAAAAGCCTTTAATGTTTTTTACCGACTCTATCTATAACGACATGTAATGTACGGTCACTGACAATTGGACACGTTCTAGACCCTGTTTTTTGCTTAGAAATAAATGATATTACACTGCCTCGTCACGGCGGTCTAGCGATTGCAAGCTCTACTACTGAAAACCGAGCGAATAACCCCACTTCGTTCAATGCCTGGGTCCAGCAAGGTGTTTTTAGGTTTTTTGTATTGTGTGGAATTTTGTCGTAGCAACACTTATTCGATGTAAATGTATGTGATGACCTATGGCTCTAAGACGTTGTCGCTCACTATGTGCCTCATGACAAAGCTTACAGTCACCCAAAGGGCAATGGAGAGAGCTAATGCTCGGAGTATCCTTGCGTGATCGAATCAGAAATGTAGAGATCCACCAGAGAACCAGGGTTACCGACATAGCCCTAAGAATTGACAAATTTAAGTGGTAGTGGGCAGGGCACATTGCTGGCAGAACTAGCTGGCAGGATGGCCGATGGGGCAGAAAAGTTCTAGACTTGCGACCGCGATCCGAAAGACGTTGCGTTGGAAGGCCTTCCACTAGATAGACCGACGACCTGGTGAAGGTTTCGGGGATCTGCTGGATTCGAGACGCACGGAACTGGTCAATGTGGCGACGCTTGGGAGAGGCCTATTTCCAGCAGTGGACGTCTTTCGGCTGATATGATGATGATAAACATGTATATGTGCCTGATAATGGTAAAACATATTGTAGCGACAATTTTATTTCGGTATATTTACAAAAGAGTAGAGGAAAAGAGAAGAGGAGCTCGTGGCTAAATAATAACAGCCACACGGGTCGATCTTCAAGGTTAAGCAACGCTTGACGAGATCGGTCCGTGGATGGGTGACCATTTCAACATACCGAGTTTCCTCCGTGCCTCGGAAAGCACGTTAAGCCGTTGGTCCCGGCTGTCATTTGAAGATCTTTGACAGTCGTTACGAGTAGTCAGAAGCTTGAGATCTGACACCAGTCTTGCCAAGAGGTACCGTGTTACCCAGTTACTGGGTTGTAGAGGTCAGATAGGCAGTCGCTCCATGTAAAACACTGGTACTCAGCTGAATCCGGTAAGACTGGAAGCCGACCCCAACAAAACAATTGGGAAAAGGCTAGGCAGATGATGTTTACAAAAGAGTTTTTCGGCAGAGAGAGGTTTAATTTTTTGTGTTTTTTCTTGAAAATCTAAATAATTGGTCGAAATTAAAAAGCCAACGACAACCTGTATTTTTTTTGTTTTGTACTTCATCTCTGTTACTTTGTGATTCTAGCTGTTGTGTTACGTTTGTATCGAATCAATATTTTCTAGTCTACGAGTATTCTTGATGATCTCAGAAAGGCCAAGTTCGCAGTACCCATAACCGGCGTGTGTGTATGACTAGATGTATGAATGTGTGTGAAGCAAAAGAAGTATGTAAGGATCATAGCAGGTGGCGTTCTGTAGTTTCTGCCTACCCCCATGGGAACACCAGATTTTGGTCAGCCAGCCGGCGAATATGTATCCTCCGACTGCACAGCATGATTTTTTCCTTGTTTACGACTTTTTAGTTCGCTTTTGAAGCAGTCGGGTTTTTTTATTTTTTTTATTAAGTTTTTTTATTTATAACTTTTTAGTTAGTTTTTTCGAATTGGATACATTTAAACATATAAGTGTTATATATTTTTGAAATCACCTCTTAAAACCCTTTATTTTGATACCCCGCACGATGGGTTTGGAAGAAAAAAGAAATTTGGGCCCCCACAATATGGCACCCAAAATCCGCCATTTTTCTATTATCCAATTTTAATGTAGCCTATGACACTTGCAGAGTTAAGACGCATCGATTGACGTACGAATCATCAAAATCGGCCAACGCGTTTGGTCACTGGAACGCCACATAGGAACAAACATACATACATACATACATACTTACATACATACATACATACATACTTACATACATACATACATACATACATACATAGACTGATAAACACATTACCCTCCTTAAAGTGTAGATTTCCTTACTGGCTTGGGTACTTTATTGTTTTTTCTATATCTACGGCTGATATCAATGTATATAAAGTATTAAAACACGTGTTCTCGAACTCAAAACTATTCTAAAATGAAATAAAATCGCTAACACTATCCTTCAATATTTCTATTCAGCTTCTTGAATAAAAGTCATAGTAGATAAGTGAAGCAATGAAATGTACATTTAATTCTTTAACTATTCTTCAGGTTGCAATATTGTGTTATTTTCCTGGCAACAGCAGAAATATGGTTGAAAATTAACTACCCATAGAAATCACAGCATCAAAATAAATATTATTAAAGGCATAACATAGTTTAATTTTAATATCCTCTATCCCTCTGTAAATAACGGTCTCGGAAATTAAAACTCAACCGAGTAAACGTGCAGTTACACACAGAATTGCGTTCACAGTGCATTCACTCTGCTATCATTTGTAAAGGCCTTTAAACACGACACTGCGTAGTACATGCCATGCTGTTTTACGCCGTCTTGTTCACGTTAAGCGCATAGGAAAACTTGCCGGCTGGCTTATGTATAGGTTACTTGTTGGCATTCTCTGTTGTACACATATGTAGGTATATTAAAAGTCGTCAGATTTCGATCATGTCGTCTAATCCCAGCGGAGACTATCCATTGACACGAGAAATGTTTATAGTTCATGGATAAGTCTGCTCATAATACAGGAGCTCTCTATTTCCTTCGCTGTTATATAATAGTTGAAGGGATGGCAATCCAACGAAAAATCAGCCACCAGGCTTATCGTGCTTTTCGAAGATACGGAGGTAGCAACAGAGCTAAACACTCATCCCAAACCAAATAATTTTTTTCCCAAAATGGCCCCTACGCTCAGCAGTTGTTCTTGTGACAAGGAGACCAACGGAATAGTTGTTCCTAAGGATATTTTTCGTATATGCAATCATAGAATTAAGTTTTCTATCAAACCATGATTGTGAAAGAGACTATAAAGACATAATAAGAACCTACTGATAAAGTAAGTTTCAAGATTTTTTATGAAGTCGCGTCCGTACGCTTGAACGGATTTGAATCGTGGTAGGTATACCGCCACTACATTATACCAGAATGCGTTGACCCTGAATAAATCAGGGTAAGGGCACAAGGATGATGATTATAGCAAGGGCTTACACTTCTCAAGTCATAAATATTAAAATTACGGGTAAAGCCGCAGGTAAGACTTAATTCTACTTTGTCTCGAACTACTCAAATTAATGTTATAAAGAGTTAAAATTGTTTGTTTGTTGTAGGAGGTAATCTTTGGCAACCCGACTTTGTTTAAGAAATGTCTGATTGAATATTACTCAATCGATGAGATAGATATATAGAGACGATATTATGTTATGCCTTGCAGTATAGACTAGGGTTTATATTTATGTGAGGCCTGTGATAGGTTTCTATAAGAACCTTTATTACAGATCGCCAGGTCTCTCCTGCGGCTTGAAACCTGCCATTTCATACTGTTTGACAGCTTAAAGTACTAGAAAAGTCCAAGAAAGATTAGTTAGGCCACAGGAGCGAAACCGAGACAAAACGATAGTAAATAAATAAAAACGGTTAAACAATGGCAAAACGAAAAAAGTTTACAAATTGTATTATGAATGATGATTTGGCAACCTGTTGAGTGAACAAGTACCAGTGTTCCGTGTTATGTCATCACTAACCGGAGTTTAAACGGTTGATATATGATCTGGTGATGAATTGGTACACTTTAGCACCACTTTCTGTGGATTTGTCGTTATCAAATGAACTTATATTACCTTTTGAATTGCATGGAGTATTATCATCATCGTCTTCCTACCTTTGCCCCTTTGTTACATGGGGTCGACACAACACGTTTTCTGTTTCCACTTTCCCATGTCAACCGCCACGCTATCATTGACTCCCTTTTCTTTCATATCAATTCTCACACAATCCATCTATCTTTTGTTATTTATTTCTATACTTTCCTGCCTTTTGTTATTTATTTATAACAAACTTGCCTGCCTTCTTTGACTTTGCTCTCTGTACATCCATTAGGGAGAAGAGAAAATATATACCTACAATATACTTTCCATTCTTTAGCATGGCAAATACATGCTTCCAAAGTAATCTGTATACGCAGACATTAATATGGCTTTTAACGGTGAGTTTTAAAGTAAAAAGAACGATATGAGAGAAAGAAGAGAAAGAAAGAAAGATTAGTATATTAGAGGAAGTTTGAAAGTGGCGCCAGTGACACAAAAGTTGGAAGGAAACCGTTTGTCCTGGTATGGTCATGTGATGAGGAAGGATGAAACGCATGTTACTACATGAATATAGATTTGGATGGATGGAGAGGGAGAGGACGGCCAAATAAAAGATGGATGGACTGTGTGAGAAGTGATATGAAAGAAAAGGACGTCAGTGATGGAGTGACGGGGGACAGGATGGTAGGGAAGAAGAAAACGTGTTGCGCCGTCCCCAAGAAACATGGGACAAGGGCAGGAAGAAGAAGATAGGAGTCGTAGGACACTCAGTAGGAACGAAATTCCTTTCGCCTCTCTCTCCCTTTCATCTATTCCACCGCATTATTCCCAAACCACTGCAACTCCTGAATCCAGAATCAACAGTGGTGACTACCAGAAAAGTGTCGATGCAATGCAGCTCGACGAAGTCCCGAAGAATGAATTTAACTGTTTTTTGATCCCGCAACGAAATAAATTAGAAAAGAATAACAGAGGAATAGGCAAAACATAACACAAATTTCTACTAACACTTTTCTCTTCACTCTCTTTCGTCTCTCCCTTTCTAATGTAAGTACAACCGCATTACACTAATGCATAGCTGTAGTGTACTATAAGAAAAGTGTCGTTCGGACACTTTTGCCCGTATAGCTCCCATACGTCGAACGGATAAGAATAAGGAACAAAGTTCCGAAATCTACTTTAAAGATCGATATATCTTTCTCTAAAACCTGTCCCCAATATTGTTATTTAAGTCCTAACTGGCTTTAAATAAGGTGTTGAAAGTCCCGGAACAAAACCCAGTTAATGCTCTCTAATTCTTTAAATATCGTGGCGAAACAAAAGATTGTATAAATACTTCGAAACTTTTCACCCTTGACCTCCTAAGTATAACAAAAAGTAATTCGATTTAGGAAGAGGCTCTATTGCTTTAGGTTTAAAATCAAATATGCAAACACTCTGGTCAGGTTAAGTGAGTTTTTTATGTAAATTAAGTGAGGTATGGACTTTGCCTATTTATGATATTTTACAAGGTTAGTACCTTTATAATTATATTATTTTAATTTTCATTCTGAAATCTCTACAACAAGGCACTGAGTTAAAAGAAACTAGTCAAAGTGATATTTTACCAGTAAAACGATTGTGAAAAGTCCAAAATGCGTATTCAAATGCACTACCGAAAAATAAGTGTCATATAAATATATGCGTGTCATATATTTTTGAAATCGCTCTAAAACCCCTTTATTTTGATGCCACATACGTTGGGTTTGGAAGAAAAATAATAATTTGGCCCCCACAATATGGCGCCCAAAAACCGCCTTTTTTCTATTTGCCAATTTGAATGTAGCCAGTGACACTCGCAAGATTAAGACGAATTGATTGAAGTTAGTGTCATCAAAATTGGCCAACGCGTTTGGTCTCTAGGAACGCCACATAGGAACAAACATACATACACTGACAAATACATTATAATCCTCTTCGGTAGTCAGGTAAAAAGGGGAAGTCCTATTTGACCTGTACAGATTCGTCTCTCTCTTATGAGAAATCATGATGGCTTTAACACCTCATAATATATCAGGGCCCCTGACACCTTATAGAACTTTATGATAATATATATACTACTATAATCTAGATTTTTTTGCGGCTGTATTAAGGCTTACCCCTTTTGTAATCGTTTCATGGTTTGAGGCGTATCCAACAATATTATTGCAGCTGTCTATACTCCATTTATTCCTTTGAGAAACTTTGTATCTGAGTAGGTAAATAGTGCTTATGCTGATGGTATCCCACATTCCTCATCCTTAACCCGTTAGTTTGAATACCTTGTGCAGGTTATCCCGAAAACAATAAAAGTTACCAATAACGATGAAGTTTTACTAAATAGAGATTTGAACGATTTTATTGTATTTATTTGCTACCATAACATAAGATTTGAAGAAATCATACGATATTATTCTTTGGAATGTTTTTAATACTTAGTCTATTTATTATATTGAACCTACTACGCGGCTAAAGTTGACTATATGCACCTACATGAAAGAGCTATAACACTATTTCTGACTACCAGCTAATGACTTAGCATTTACCGGTATTAAAATTCTATGTTCCATTTGTAAGCTTCGAACTACGATTCCTAAAACCCGTTTAATAAACTAAAATGGAAGGATGAAATCCACACAAAATGTATAGTTATACATACATACAAAGCCAGATGTAATCCATAAGTCTCTAAGGCCATCCAATGGAATTGATAGAATATTCTAAAATCTAGAATTCTGAACTATAGAGCTTTCAATGTGCTTGAATATCATACATTCAAAGTGCTTCTGCAAAACCTAAGTTCTCATTTGTATCATTTTGATTTATAGAAAGCAAATTTTGATGGTGAAACAGTAAAGGAAAACATCGTGAGGAAACCGGCATGTCCAAACCTTCGAAGACATGGGATATCCACCAACCCGCACCGGGCTCGCGTGTTGGATTAAGGCCCATTCCCTCTCACGGAGAGGATGGCTGTGTCCCAGCAGTGGGAACAAAGGCTGACTATGCTTTGCTATATTTTACGGCATGGTTGCCGCAGTGCTAAGCGATTGGCTTTTTAGAGCTTTGTAGAGTTTGATTCTCGAAAGAAACTAATATTTATTTATCCAGCAGAAAATTGTCTTGTGCCTAGAATGATTGTGCGTGTGCGATTTTTGTTTGTAAAACATAACTACTTATTTTACACACAAGAGAAATGCAAGCAAGAATACTATTCTTCTACTTATTGTATCTATAGCAAATATGTAAGTGTTTTGCTCTGAGTAGGGCCATTTTGATCTTACGTAACATAAAGTAACCAACATATTTTTCAATTAAAACATTTTTGGCGATTAAAATCCTTGTTACCCCCGAGACGCACTTGTAATACACCAATGTGGATTTAGCTTATTTGTGTTACCGTTGCCTATAATAAGTAAAATCGAATATTCGCAATTTATGTTAATTAGAACATCAGTTAAATCTAAGAATATAAATTACACGTGCCAAATTCAGGGTCAAATTAAATTAATTTGTTAAACTTCACAAACGTTATAAATAACTCAATAAAGTAATTTTTGTGGGTACATAAACTTGTTCTGGAAATAGACACGGCAGATTTATTAAAACTTGTTCTGAAGTGCTAATTTTGTCTTGATACGGTTCCTATTTGAAACCACTGCTTAAAATTGTCTAAAAATATCCTCGCTTAATATTTCAATTAAGTCGTACGTAACAATAAAGTTATTTCTGAATGAAATGCTGAAATTTCTAGAAGGTTCTAATGAAAACCTACAACGTTATTTTCAAGGTTGCACTGCATATTAAATTGATTTCCAATAGTATTAATATGTTATACCTAGGTACTTCAGTTTCATGTTCTAGTCCAGTCATTTACAATTATACACTGACAGAACTTGTATAGTATTTAGTCATTATTATGGCAAGTATCAATGTGATTTTCTAATTCATATGTTAAAACGTCGTGATGAGACCTGGAAGTATAAGACGAGGCGTTTTCCGTGGTCAGTTTTACCTGTACCAGTGTCAGGACAGGTGAAACTAAATAAATAAACCTTGTAATAAATTAACATGTGTGTAATAAAAAAACATTTTAACGAAAAATCGAACCGACTTCCAAAACAACATACGACAAAGTGATAAATAACTTTTTCTTTCGAAGTCGGTGTCTTTTGTACTCATCGTTTTCCGATTTTTAACACCAGTTATAAATATAATCTAACCGAGTAAGAGTAATTCTGCAGTCTATATCTAGGTATTACAGAAATAGCGACACGACTTCTCATATTGATAACCCTTATATCAGACGGCTAGCTCACTTAATAGTCAGGACGTGACGGTCCAAAGGCCCCCACGCTAAAAGCCTTTAATGTTTTTTACCGACTCTATCTATAACGACATGTTATGTACGGTCACTGTCAATTGGACACGTTCTAGACCCTGTTTTTTGCTTAGAAATAAATGATATTACACTGCCTCGTCACGCCGGTCTAGCAATTGCAATTTCTACTACTGAAAAATGAGAGAATTACCGTACTTCGTTTGATTCCCGGGTCGGGCAAGATGTTTTTAGGTTTTTTTGTATTGTGTGGCAATTTGTTGTAGGAACACGTATTCGATGTGTGTATTTATGGCTCTAAGACGTGGTCGCTCACAATGAACATCATCAGAAAGCTTACAGTCACTCAAAGGGCAATGGAGAGGGCGAAGTATCCTTGCGTGATCGAATCAGAAATGTAGAGATCCACCAGAGAACCAGGGTTACCGACATAGTCCGAAGAATTGCCAAACTAACGTGGCAGTGGGCAAGGCACATTGCTCGCAGAATGGATGGCCAATGCGGCAGAAAAGTTCTGGAGGTGCGACCGCGATCCGAAAGACGTTGCGTTGGAAGCCGGTCGGTCTAGCTATTGGGAGGCCACTAGGTAGACCGACAACCTGGTGAAGGTTTCGGGGATCTGCTGGATTCGAGACGCACGGAACTGGTCACGCCACATTGACCAGTTCCGTGCGTCTCGAATCCAGCTTGGGAGAGGCCTATTTCCAGCAGTGGCTGATATGATGATGATAAACATGTATATGAGCCTGATAATGGTAAAACATATTGTAGCGACAATTTTATTTCGGTATATTTACAAAAGAGTAGAGGAAAAGAGAAGAGGAGCTCGTGGCTAAATAATAACAGCCGCACGGGTCGATCTTCAAGGTTAAGCAACGCTTGACGAGATCGGTCCGTGGATGGGTGACCATTTCAACATACCGAGTTTCCTCCGTGCCTCGGAAAGCACGTTAAGCCGTTGGTCCCGGCTGTCATTTGAAGATCTTTGACAGTCGTTACGAGTAGTCGAAGCTTGAGATCTGACACCAGTCTTGCCAAGAGGTACCGTGTTACCCAGTTACTGGGTTGTAGAGGTCAGATAGGCAGTCGCTCCATGTAAAACACTGGTACTCAGCTGAATCCGGTAAGACTGGAAGCCGACCCCAACAAAACAATTGGAAAAAGGCTAGGCAGATGATGTTTAGAAAAGAGTTTTTCGGCGGAGAGAGGTTTAATTTTTTTGTGTTTTTTCTTGAAAATCTAAATAATTGGTCGAAATTAAAAAGCCAACGACAACCTGTATTTTTTTTTTTGTTTTGTACTTCATCTCTGTTACTTTGTGATTCTAGCTGTTGTGTTACGTTTGTATCGAATCAATATTTTCTAGTCTACGAGTATTCTTGATGATCTCAGAAAGGCCAAGTTCGCAGTACCCATAACCGGCGTGTGTGTATGACTAGATGTATGAATGTGTGTGAAGCAAAAGAAGTATGTAAGGATCGTAGCAGGTGGCGTTCTGTAGTTTCTGCCTACCCCCATGGGAAAAAGGCGTGAGTTTATGTATGTATGTATGAGTATTCTTAATCTTCCAAACTAAAAACATTTGGCAATAACAGAAATACTTAAATGGAGTCAGAAATATAAAATCATAGGTTGAACTTGTTTTCGAGTTTAACTGGGTTGTGAATATTTCAGAATAAACTTCAGTGCAATACCTACTAGCTCAGTAGAAGTTAGTTTTCAAACAAAAGTTTCAAAGTACGTTACCTACTTATGCATGAAACGCTTAGAATTTTAATGGTGCCGATGGAATGCACTTAGTTTTAAAGTTTACTGCTTTCTATCTAAATGAAATGGTAATATGAGAGCTTCTGCCCGCGGATTCGCCTGCGTTAAAAGTGTTTTATTAACCCAAGAGACCATTACACCGAGTTCATCGGGATAAAAAGTATCATATGTGTTAATCCAGGTTATAAACTATCACCCAAATACGTTCAGCCGATTTGCGTGATTGAAATGCAAACTTTTTTTATTTATTTATTTATTTAAACTTCATGTACAATGGTGATACATAGGCGGACTTAATGCAGCAAGGCATTCTCTACCAGTCAACCTTTGGGTTAAAAAGAACACAACAGTGGTAGGAGTCCAAAATAAAAATGAACAAAAATTAAAATTGGATTAAACTATCTAACTAATAAAATACATAAATAATTTCTAAAACAATAGACTAATAAATATTATAATAAATACTATATTCTAAACGAAACAGAAATTTAAATATAATATATATGACGAAGACCGAGCTATGTAAGAGAGGACAAGTAATAGTTCCGGATTTTACGCTTAAATGAAAATTTACTCTCAGCTTTTTTTATGCCAGGGGGAAGCACGTTCCAGAGTTTTATTGTAGAGACAGTGTAAGAATTCGATACAAACCCAGTGCGGTGAGAAGGAATATGGAGAAGTAAGTTTTTGGAAGCTCGAAGGTTAAGATTGTGAGAACTGCCCAACACTTTAAAGTATTGTTTTAAATAATCAGGAGTACGAGGATCGTTCATGATGTTGAAGAGCATGCAGAGGGATCTGAGGGATCTCCTCTGACGGATAGGCAGCCATTTAAGCTGAGAACGGAAGGAAGAAATGTGATCATATTTACGAAGCCCGAAAATAAAGCGAATACAGTTGTTGAGAAGTCGATCCATTTTGTTAAGAAGTTCTTGGGATAGATCAGTGTAACAAACATCAGCATAGTCGATTATAGGCAACACAAGAGCTTGAACCAGAATGGTTTTAGTGTTAGACGGAAGAAAATGTTTGAATCTATAGAGGGACCGCAGTGCAAATGTGACTCTCTGGCTAATCTGAGCGACCTGCTTATTCCAGCTTAACCTGTCATCAATGTATAGGCCTAAGTCTTTAACGTGAGGCGAGAGAGGGATGACGGTATTGCAGAAAATAAGCGGCGATAGTAGGTTAGTGTCCAAGTTACGAAGATAATACGAACTACCAATAAGGATAGCCTGACATTTACTGACATTGACAGTAACCCCAAATCTGCTAGACCAGTCAGCGATTGCTTGAAGGTCAGCATTCAACAACGAGATGCAGTTATCGAGATTGAGAATGTCAGTTTGCGCGTAGAGCTGCAGGTCATCAGCATACAGATGGTACGAGCATTTGAGGATAGTAGTAATAGAGTTAATAAATAAAGAAAATAAGAGTGGGGAGAGTATACCGCCTTGTGGAACGCCTGTTTCCAGCGCGCACCAATCAGATAATTTCAGATCAGCACGTACCGCCTGGTGGCGACCACGAAGATAAGATGAAAACCAATCCCGTGCCAACGAAGAAACCCCAATTTGAGTCAGAACGGCCAGGAGAATATCGTGATCGACGGAATCGTGAACTTTCACATGTATTTTTAAATAGAAATACTAGATCAAATTAAATTTGCAAATGAAACTTAGCAGATATGATGGCTATACATTCAATATCTAATGATTTGAGTGACAATGTTCAATTTTTTACAAGCTTTTATTTAACTTGCAATGTAGGTATGTATGTATGTACGTGTGTTTGGGTCAAATTTATCCTCCACCGATTAAGACGAAGTTTTGCATACACGTTTAGTTTGGATGACAATGCTTGGTTAGCTAAGTGACGTCATTCTAAATCCAATATGGCGGACGGCCTAAAATGGCGGACTAGTTATTTTGTGTGCACTGCCATGATATGGATATCAAATGAAAGGGTTTGCTGAGAAAAATACAAAAAAGCTTGTTTTAAAAAAAAGGTTTTTAATGAATAATTTTATTATTTCTGAAACTCATAATTTTAAGTAGACAGTGTCATTCAATGTCAGTGATAGCGATGTTGAAATGCTAAAATGTTAGTGTTTGTTCACGTAGGATTTCGATAGCACTTGACAATTCAACTAAAAACATTTTCCAATCGCTATCGGGTCACATATCTAGAGTCACCGGTAATCAGCGGTTTAGCGTTTTTTAGGGTTCCGTACCCAAAGGGTCGAAACGGAGCCCTATTGCTGACACTGTCGTCATTCTCCGGGACTTCGTCGAGCTTCATTGCCTCGGCGCTTTTCTGGTGGTCGCCACTGTTGATTCTGGCTTTCAGGAGTTGCAGTGGTTTGGGAATAGTGCGGTGGGATTGACACTGTCGTATCCGGCTGTCTGTCCGTCGTCTGTCACACGGGTTTTACGGCCAACCGATTGGAGCTACAGTCTTCAAATTTACACAGTATAAGTATCTTGTTAACCCAAAGCCATAAATTTTTTTTTTTTTTTACTGCTTTACGAGGCGCTCCTATACAGCAAAAGGCAGGGCGTGAAAAAAAAATGTCCACCCCATCGAGTAGAGTAAATAAATACTGTGTTTTATTTTATAAAATATTGTAAAACAAAGGAATGAAAAGCCACCAAAGTCAGATTTTTTTACAATATTCTGTTCCGAATAATTTTCTAACTATCCATTGACCTATAAACATGATGATAATGTTTATTATAACGTATATTTTACCAACAAATACCAATTTCTTGATAAATCAGATTTTTCTTTGACATTCCATCAGTGTGCTATTACAACCAACTTGATTTTGTGGTTTAGTACGGAACCCAAAATGTGCGAAGTTCGACAGGCACTTGGCAGGTATTTTTTTCTGTAAACACCTACGTCTGTAATTATGCATAATACACAACATAAACTAGAAAATATAAATTTTCAACTTCCACGAATAAATATTTGTATCATTAAAATAAACAAATAGTACTTACAGAGATTTACATTTTATCTCGACAAACAGATATCCCAACACTTAGGTGTTAGCAAATTATTCTCTAAAATGGTAAGATTTGGAAACATTTGTAATTACTTGTTGTTCCATCATTGTTTTAACAAAGGTCATGTTTATGAGCTTCAGCTTTAAGCTGATCTTGTTTCCAGAAAGTGTTTTGTTTAGTATAAAGGTCAATTATTTAACAACGAGGAACAGATGAATTGGGAAAACGATGCGTTCGTTTTTATGGTTCCGTACCCAAAGGGTAAAAACGGGACCCTATTATTGAGACTCCGAGGTCCGTCTGTCTGTCACCAGGCTGTAACTCATGAACCGTGATAGCTAGACAGTTGCAATTTTCAAAGATGATGTATTTCTGTTGCCGCTATAACAACAAATACTAAAAACAGAATAAAATTAATATTTAAGTAGGGCTCCCATACAACAAACGTGATTCTTTTGCCGTTTTTTGCGATAACGGTACGGAACCCTTCGTGCGCGAGTCAGACTCGCACTTGGCCGGTTTTTTTTTAATTAGATCAGAATATATAATGTATAAAGTCAGTATTGACCAGCTAAGGAATATTTTGCCAGCGGTTTCGCCCGCGTTATAATCGAAATTATTCCGAGGGAACATATTCCCGGGATGAAAAGTATCATATGTGCTATTCCTGACTATAATCCATCTATGTGCCAATTTCATCCAGATCCATTCAGTCGTTCTGGCCTCTTTGGGTAACAAACATACATCCAACCAAACTTTTGCATTTATAATTTTAGTAAGACACATCTATATAAACAATTACCCCGTCATGTGTACCACATTTTTGTAGGACGGGGTAATTGCGCAACGTAAAATTCATGGAATCGATCGCAATCTATTTCGTTTTGTTAATTCAATAGTATTAATTGCGTGTACGGTTACGGCGACGAGAAGACGGATTGCGAACAATGAATGCAAGCTAAGCAAACGCGGTCTTTGAAGGTACTACGCCTTTAAGGTAATTACGAAAATACTTTCACTAAGAAACTTAACACTATCGCTTAGTGTCATAGACTTTTTATCCCAGACTAGCTGACCCGGCAAACTTTGTTTTGCCATAAAAATACCAAACATTTATCTACCCTACCCTACCCTACCCTACCCGACCCTACACTACCCTACCCTACCCTACCCGACTCAACACTAACCTACACTACCCTACCCTACACTACCCTATCCTACACTACCCTACCCTACACTACCCTACCCTACCCTACCCTACCCTACCCTAACCTACCCGACCCTACACTACCCTACACTACCCTACCCTACACTACCCAACCCTACACTACCATACCCTACCCTACCCTACCCTACCCTACCTATAAACCTCACGGAGCCCGAGACCTTTCCAACGAATGCAAAACCATTGAAATCGGTTCATCGTTCTGGAGTTATATCGTCAGGAAGAAAACCGACTTATTTTTATATATTAGATAAAGGCACAAAAACTATTTAAAATATAATCAACACAGTAATATTTATTTTGAAACATGATACAAACCGTAAAAGAAATGTGTCCTAGGTTTAAAATAAACCTTCGCACTATAATTTGTTCTTATCGGAAATTGCCTACAAATTGTATTGCACTAGAACCTCCTGTATTTTCTTCATCTTGACGGAATCTAGGCCATCGGTGGAGACGTTTTTTCATAGAGTTCTAAGCGGCTTATTGGGTCAGGATTCGTTCTAATTAAATTGTCGATAGGAAACCGCCGCTGCGCCGTTCGATCTTCACAACTTTTATGAATGTTGTATTGGTGATAGAGTCAACTTAAGACGACGACTAACGCCAACGACCTTGAGGGAACAAAACGCGCACTCGTTTCCCACCCGCGCGACCCAAAATTTAGTAGTTTTTTGTACTTTCCTGATTATTCTATGACTTTAAAAAAAAAAGCTTCAGATCAAAATGTAGATAATTAAATTGTCTTTGATATGGTGTCGATTTCATTAAAATACGCCCAGCGGTTTTGGTGTGATTGTCGTGTTTTTGTCCGATTTAGACATAACTTTACAAATTAATTACACTATGTTTTACGAATAAAACTCAAAATTTGCTCAGATGAAATTATTAAGAAAATGGTCTAATATAACATACGTGGGACACTCAGAAAGTTTTGCGAAACTAAAAAAAATTGTTCTATACGTACATATATTTTTATTAAATCTTTTCAAAGTACTTTCCACCAGCCTCTATACAAAGATTCATGCGCCTAAGCCAGTTTTCAAAACACTTTTTCCAGTCCGCCGCAGACACCTCGTTTACAGCCTGCTCGAACGCAGCCAGCGCATCTTCCGGCGACGAAAATTGTATCCCTTTGAGCTGATTTTTTATTTTTGGGAATAAAAAGAAGTCACACGGTGCTAGATCAGGGCTGTAAGGAGGGTGACCCAGGAGTTTGACTGGCGTGCTGTCCAGGAAGTCCCTCGTTTTGAGTGCGGTGTGCGCAGGTGCATTGTCGTGGTGGAGCAGTAGCCCGCGGAGCCCTGTGTTTGGTCGCTTGTTGCTTATAACAGAGAAAACTTCTGGCAAACATTTGGTAGAATACCATTCGGCATTAATGCTTCTTTGATCCCGTAAGGGAATTGATACCAAGTGGCCAGTCAAATTAAAAAAGCTAGCGATCAAAATCTTACCCCCGCTTCTAGATCGCTTCACTTTGGTAGGCGTTGGCTCATTTTGAAACACCCAAACAGTCGACTGGCGCTTGGTTTCTGGGTCGTATTGATAAATCCAGGACTCATCACCTGTAACGATGTCGTAAACACGCCGAGACGAGCCTGCTTCAAATTTGTTAAGCATATCACGGCACCATTCCACCCGGGCCTGCTTCTGAGCATCGGTGAGGTTGTGCGGCACCCAGCGTGATACTATCCTCCTCACGCGAAGATGGCTGTGTAGAATCTCGTGAACGCTTCCCGATCCAATCTTCAATATGTGTTGAATCTCCTGATATGTAATTCGCCTATTGTCTTGGATTAAATTTTTCACTGCTAGCACGTTTTCTTCGGTAACAGCCGTCAAAGGGCGACCGCTTCTTTCGTCATCCCCCAAAGTTGGTCGACCGCGCTTGAATTCGTTATACCAACGATACACGGTTGCCTTGGAAGGGCCTTCATCCATGAATGCCATTTGAAGTCTATCGTACGATTCATCCGGTTTCAGGCGACACTTGAAATCGTATAAAATCATAGCTCTAAAATGTTCCCGGCGCAGATCCATATTTCAGTGAGACACAATACTTTGAATTAACTCGCAAAAAATGTGGAGGGAAATTTTGAAATTGGAACTTACTTATTTTTACTTATAAATAATCATATTTTCGAAAAACATTATAACTGGCCAGTCTCCCATATATAAAAACTTTTTTTCGCAATACTTTCTGAGGGGCCTGGTATATTTTTCCAATAAATTACGACTAGCCGTTTAGACGTGATTCTCATTTAAAAATCAGCTACTCAAGGGAATCGTCGCCTTAATAAGATTTTATTTGAATACTTGCCTTAAGGCCTTCTAGATTTCAAGATGCTTGTTAACATTTCTTAACTTTTTCAAACGATGCCAACCTACTGAAAGCTGGTGTTGCGCTATTGTTTTTCTTTTTTAATCAATATAAGAATTTAAGTAAAATTAACCCCAAATGATTGCTTGATTACAGTGCCAGAAATAATAATTCCAATGTTGATTTTAAACATGATGATATTTAAATAATAATAAGTGTAGATCTGTTTAACATTGTACTTTAAAAAGTTTATGTGAAATGCCTACGTGAAAATGTCTAGATTTAGTTTAAGTTTTGATTAACTTCCTAATTCCAAGTGCAATCAATCAATACCAAATTCTTATACTAATAAGAGAATTTTGTATTTTATTTTCAGAAAGTAACCTAAATAAAGACTGATTCGAAAATAAAAACACATATTTTAATGGTTTTATTAATATCCTAATTGAACTTGTGTTCAATACCGTGATCACGTGATTACGGTATTGAACACATTAATACCGGTATTGGTACCGGTATTGAAAAGATCCGGTATTTCAAAGCCATAGGGTTGGTGGATATCTGGTGGTATAGAAACTATTGTAATGACTTATTAAAAAGACTTAAAAGGCAACACGATAAAAGTGAGTTGGACAAAAATATTAACAACAATAAAAAACTTTGGAAAGTTATAAAGACCATAACAAACACAGACAAAACAAAATCGGCTGCTACCGACCTTCTTGGTGATTCCCCTCAGGCATCTGTGAACCAGGCTAATGTTTATTTTGCTAGTGTTGGAAGTTCCCTGGCCAATAGGCTGCTAAACTCTCCGGCAATAGGTCAGAATCCAATTGATGCACCCGCCTCAAACCACACAACTAATAACTCGTTTGTACTACACGACACAGATGAAAACGAAATCCTGTCACTTATAAATGCCTTAAAAAGTTCTAGCTCAGTCGGACATGATACAATATCTAGCAGCCTACTTAAAGATATAAAGGATTTCATTGTTCCACCCTTAACGCATTTATTCAATCTTTGCCTTTGCCGAGGCGTTTTTCCAGACGTACTCAAAAAAGCGATCATTATCCCTATCCACAAGGCGGGTGACAGACGCCTTGCCTGTAATTATAGGCCAATTGCTATACTACCAGCTATTTCAAAGATTCTGGAAAGAATAATCAATCGTAGACTTGTTAACTATCTCGAAAGCAATAATTTACTTTCATCTTGTCAATTTGGTTTCCGCTCTGGGAGGTCAACGGAGGATGCGGTGCATAAGCTTACTGACCATATTATTAGGAAACTTGATTTTGGGAACAAAGCACTCGCCATCTTCCTTGACCTTGCCAAAGCGTTTGACACGGTGTCTGTCCCGCGTCTTCTAGCTAAATTAGAGCGCCTGGGAATAAGGGGGTTGCAGCTGAAATTGTTTCAAGACTATCTGAGTGGTCGTAAACAGTGCCTGAGGGTGGATTCCCACATTAGCACTGACCTACCTGTCTCTTTTGGTGTCCCGCAGGGCTCAGTGCTAGGACCTACACTTTTCTTAATTTACCTCAATGACCTCTGTGAGCTGAAACTGGACCAGGGTACCATTATTTCCTATGCTGATGACACAGCATTGCTATTTTCTGCTGATAATTGGGAAAAAACCTTCACGTTGGCACAGAATGGCTTCAACAAGGTGTCAGACTGGCTGAAACAAAATGTTCTCACGTTGAACACAGATAAAACTGTGTACATGCCATTTTATACACGAATTCCTTATAAACCCCCTATAGAACTTACCCTTAAATCACACTCTGTTCATCTCCACCCAATAAATACTGCTTCTTGTTGTTGCCCTTGTCTAATCAGAAAATCTGAGGTTAAATATTTGGGCGTCATACTGGACTCATCGCTGAATTTCAATGCACATATATCTTTACTCCAATCCAGACTGAGAAAACTCATTTATGTTTTTAAGAACTTACGACATGTAGCAGATATTTTAATTTTAAAAAAAGTTTATAGGGCCCTTTGTCAATCGCTTCTAACTTACTGCATTTCATGTTGGGGTGG
Source organism: Orthosia gothica (assembly GCA_949775005.1). Lineage (NCBI taxonomy): Eukaryota > Metazoa > Arthropoda > Insecta > Lepidoptera > Noctuidae > Orthosia > Orthosia gothica. Next base: position 24,872,954 of record OX459038.1, on the reverse strand, counting down.
AGCTGCCAAAACCATACTGCACCCTCTTGAAATAGCACAACGGGCAATTCTAAAAGTTGGCTCCTTCCGACCCATAGATTACCCTACACATCTCTTGTATCAGTCATGGAACCTACCGACCATTCGACAACTCTACATCATAGCTACAATTCTAAGGCAACACTCCCTCACCCCTCTTGACAGGAATATTATTCATAAGCGTCGTCGAAATGCTGTAGTTCCTCAGTCCCTTCGATTTAAACACTCATTTACAAATAGGTTTTTCTGCTTCACCGGTCCTTTTCTATACAATAAATTAAATACTATTCTTAACATCTATACATTAAGTAAACGAGAATGCAAATTTAAACTATTGAACTTTCTCATTACTTGTGATTACGAAACTACAGAAGATCTTCTTAAAATCTTAAGATAAAGATCAACTCATAAACACACCTAACACAAGCACACAACACTCACTTAAACACACTCAACACAAGCATACAACACACATCAATCGCTCAACACTCACTCTGTTTGTTGTTAAACCTTATTCAGTTTTAAAGTGATATAATATTATGTTAAACGAAACTACTGTCGTTAAAAAAAAAAATATTCTGTTAAGTAAACTGCGTTCTGAAATACAGGCTCGGCCTAGCTCAGGCGCAGTTGCTCATCTTTCATTCTTGTGCATGTTCTTAATAGCTTTAAAATAATTATATTGTTCAATTTGTACATTTTATATGGTGAAATAAATAAATAATAAATAATAAATATCACATTTTTGGTTTTAGGACATCAGTATCCTCACATTATTTTCCTTCACCGTTTTGAAACCTGTTTTGAACCGTATTGTTTAGCGGTGATGAAATAATTTACACAAAGTACAAAGCGTTTGCGAGAATTTTAATTTTAGACGTGTTACGGAAACAACCAACTCAGAAATACAGTCAAGATAAAAATTTTTTTACACCCTCAAACAAAATAGCTTTGGCAATATTTTTTTACAAAACGGTCAATTTTTTGTGCTTGACCAGCCTTCATCTTAAGAGAAAGCTTTAATTATTTATTGAAAAGTACTACCCCTATATCATATATATTCCACATAAACAATAATACTAATTACAATGGAACTAATGACAAGAGAGCCGTACATAGCACTCAATCACTGTAGTATTCTCTAATATTAATCCAAAAAAATCACATTACCTCAACAATGTCGTTCCAAGATGGTGTTTCACTACGCCCCTATCATGACAAAGACGCACACAAAATACATTTACATAGGAAGGAGGTTTCGTGCAAACAATAACTAATTCCCCGCGTATGTTTACTACGCCATAAATTCAGCTGCACTATGCTGAAAGCCGTTAAACTTTATGTCTGTTACGGGTGTACAAATTAATAAAAAACGTTGACATGTCACAATATTGGCAGTTTGCAGGTACATAGTTATAGTCAACCTGACCGAATTTCGGTTATGAGTATCTTAGGCTGCCTGTCCACTTCGCGCGGAGTGGAGAAAAGAGGTGCGGAACCAACCAATCGAATTGTATAAAAACTCCGCTTCGCTTTACTGGACAGGTACTTCAAAATGGGGAATTTTTAACTGCACCTCTATTTAGAAATTTAAGCAAACAAAATATCTCCACTAATAACCTACTGCAAAACAATATTACTCACCGTAAAACAAAAATACTGATTTGCACACAAATTATTCAATTAAATATAAAATAAATATGAATTAGTCCAAGAGCGAGCGAAGCGAGCTCGGGAGCTTAGGGCACCCCGACACGGATAGGTTAGGTTCGAAGGAGATGACGGGAGCTGAAGTGAGCGAGCAAAGCGAGCGAACTCAGCTCCCGTCATCTCCTTCATGTTAGGTTACTTTAGACCCTGCAGACAGAAATAGGAGCCCTGCGCAGCGGGGCTCCGTCGACTTTGTTTCGTTTCCCCCCCTCCCTTAAAACTTAAATATTTTGTTGCACTCGAAGAATTATTAGATTTACTTTTAGTTAACAGATAGTTATTCAGTAAAACAGTTAAGCTTTAAAGATCTAGCAGTATAGTATAATTCATTTATTTGATGAGCAAATTTAGTGTGCAATTCAGTATTTTTGGTAGTAATTTCGAATATTTTGATTGAAAAAAGGGGAATTACAGTTAAAGTATTAAATACCACCCCTTCAAAATTAGTTTCAAAATTCATATATATTTACGCGGAGCGGGAACGGAGAGAGAAAGTAATGCGGAGCGGTTAAGCGGAGCGGGAAGGCGTAGCGGGGAAGCGGAGCGGTGAAGCAACGCGGGGAATAGCTGGGGGGGAAGCAGAGCGGGGAAGCGAAGCGGGGAAACGGAGAGAAGAAACGAGTGCAACCGAGCTCCGCTTAGGCGCTACTCCGCTCCGATACTCATTTTCGCTTCCTCGCTCCGCTTCCCCGCTCCACTGCCCCGTTCCGCATTTCTCTCTCGCTCCGCTCCGCTACCTAGGTCCGCGTCTATGGACAGATACAGTCCGCAACTCCGCTCCGCATCTCTGCTCTGCTCAAGTGGACAGGCAGCCTTAAAGTGTCATTCAATCTATGGTCGAAAAGCCAAAATGTAAGGGATTAATCAAGGCATTGCAATAGCAGTTTGCTTTCACATATTTTTTAATAACTTTTTTCCGTCGCTATTATGAGGCCGTGCCCTAGTGTCGTAGACCGCGCCTTTCATGCTTGAGGTCGGTTCAAATCTGAGCAAGTACCAATGTGAGTTTTCAAATTCATAATTATGTACGTACTTTCTAAGTTTATCTTGGGCATCGCTGAAAACAGAGAAGAAAACATCATGAGGAAACCTGGGCTCATAGTTAATATAAGTCTGTAATCAATGCTCGTGCCTTCTCTGTATGAGAAGAGGCCTTTGCCCAGCAGTGGATCAGTTACAGGCTGGTATTATTATTAATCATCATCATATCAGCCAAAAGATGTCCACTGCTGGACTAGACCTCCCCCAAGCGTCACCACATTGACCGGTCTCGGATTTCGGTAATATATTTAATATCTTTTATTTATATATTTGTTTTATACTTACATATACTAAACATACTTTGACTCACCTTCTGTGTTTATACTAGTTCATTGTTAAATATTTTATTCTATCATAATTGATTTTTTAAATATTGTATGTTTTGTTTCCGTGAGTATTTCCGTGGCATCAACAGTGGGCCTTATCAGAATACCAGCGCAGCGTTATTTTCCTTTAGATTTCGCTGCACATGCTGAGATTGGAGCCTTTTTAATCTCGCACGGAATTTTTATATTTTATTATTGTGTTTATTTTTTTGATCTTCTCGTGTCTCCTGTGCGGGTCACAAATATTTTATTTTCTTTCTTTCTTGCCGATGCTCAGGGTTATCACACCACCAACTTCCAAACTCTAGTGACTGCTTCAGCGGGTCGATTTCTAGGACTGGGCGGGCGAAATGTTATCGAGTATTTCCATTAATAATGTCTCAGTATGAGCCCGGCGTTTGAATTGATGCCCGATCGATGATAAAAACCCGTTCCCTATTATGCACATGGGGCTTAATCATGATTGGCGAAATGTGGGTGAATTGTAAAGTATTTACTTATGTTGGCTTGATAACTAACCTCTATGGTATGGCACATTATGAAACAAACACTATTCCATTTTTAAAAAGAGGTCAGTAGTTCGATAGACCGTTGGCTGATTAGCATTTTGTTTGTAACGGAAGTTTTACATATGGTTTATTCCCATCAACCACCCTCGAGTTGCCACCCCGGTGGTCGATGGGAATTATTAAGTGAAATCTGCCACCTTCCTTTATTCCCATCTGCCACCGGGGTGGTGGTATTGACCAATACACATATTCTTTCTTAGGCCCTTACCTGATGTATATATATATATTTAATTTATTTATTCAATAACACATAAATTTGTTTGTAGTCATGAATTGCTAATTGTCCAGTCCCGAGCAATGGGTCTGGTTAGAAGTACAAGTTACACAGTGTACAACATACTAAGTGTCACCCTCTGAAATTCCGCCAAAGAGCAAGAAAATATATCCAAACGCAGAGAGACGCTTTTGATTATTCTTAATGCACGAATCACTGGTGCAAACTTTAATAAATTTGTACGGGTTGCCGGGACATTAAAAAGTCCCTCGGTCCTAACCGTATCCTCCTTTTTGGAACGAGCAATCCCAACGATTCCAATATTTATCTATACTAATAGTAATATTATAAAAAGAAAATATTTGTGTTTTTGTATGTAATGAATTAACTTAATAACTACTTGACCGATTTAAAAAACTATTTCACCTTTGGGAAGCTACACTATTCCCGGGTGACATCTATACCAATATTATAAAGAGGAAAGATTTTTTTGTTTGTTTGTACCGAATAGGCACCAAAACTACTGGACTGATTTAAAAAAAAATCACCAATAGGAAGCTAAATTATTCCTGAGTGACATAGGCTATTTTTTAATCCCGAAAACGGTTCCTGTGGTGTGGTTCACGGGAGCGAAGCCGCGGGGAAGAGCTAGTAATATTATAAAAATAAAATATTTGTATTTTTGTATGTAACGAATAAACTTAAAAACTACTTGACCGATTTAAAAAAATATTTCACCGTTGGGAAGCTACACTATTCCCGGGTGACATAGGCTACTTTTTATGCCTGTATTCTCACGGGAACGGGAACTACGCGGGTGAAATGCGAGGCGTCCTCTAGTATTTTAATATCACGATAGGCGATATCGCGCACGTATTTTCTAAGAAAAATCGAAGTGTGTATCGGTCGAATTGCATCGCATTGTGTCCCATGTGAACATACTTGCAATTTTACTTAGTGAAAATCACCTATCGGTGTGATATTAATTGAATTGCATCGCATCATCAGGAAAGGCACTTAGTATTAGAGCTCCGGTTATATCAGGAACGACACATTCCAACTGTACTTCAGTAATCACCTCTGCTTAGTCTTTCCAAATGAAAACTGTTAGTACCTGTTTTTATCTAGGTTATAAGCCTTAGCTACTAAAATAACTAAGTCAGTAGCGTGGTAGGTAATTGCCAGTATCCTTCTACCCAAACAATTTTAACTCCGCGTGTTGTTTAATCAACGTTCTTTAACTACATCGCCGAGTAAATCCACTTTGGCATAAACGCAAAAATGCTGTCTACCTGCCTCTACCTGCCTGTACAAGCTGAAAGTTTCAGACCCCTTCTGAATTATAAATGAAGGACAGAAATGTTTAGAGATGAAATTTAAAGGTTATGTTGTTACACCTACCCAAATACCTATAATAGAATGCTCTGAAAATCTTTTTTTTAGGATAATGTAAAATTTCGATAGCTTGCTTGTTTTGTAATTAGAATTTCAATGCTTTAAATCTCACAAATATTATAAATGTGAAGGTTTAGATGGATGTATGTTTCAATCACGCCAGAACGGTTGAATGGATCTGGATGAAATTTGGCACAGAGATAAATTATAGTCAGGAATATCATATAGTCTAGTTTCACAGAACTTTTTGTCCCGGGAATATGTTCCCGCGCAATTATTTTTGTCTTTCAGGCGGGCGAAGTCGCTGGTAGAATATTCCTGAACCGGTCAATACGGACGTATTGAATATAGTTAATAATAATTATACATTCTGTTTTAATACAAATAATAAATTAATTAATAAAAATCGATCGCATCGTTTTCCCAATCCTTCTATTCCTCGTTTTTAAATAATTCACCTTTACACTAAACAAAACACTTTGTGGCAACAAGATCAGCTTGAAACTGAAGATTTTAAACATGACCTTCGTTAAAACAATGATGGAACAACAGGTAATTACAATTGTTTCCAAATCGTACAATTTTAGAAAATAATTTGGTAACACCTACGTTAGAAGTGTACGATACTTAATTCCTTTTTTTCGTTTACTTTCACACATCAAAGGCATCAGTGGCTAAATAATAACAGCCGCACTGCTCGATCATCAAGGTTAAGCAACGCTTGACGAGGTCGGTCCGTGGATGGGTGACCATTTCAACATACAAAGTTTCCTCCGTGCCTCGGCAAGCACGCTAAGCCGTTGGTCCCGGCTGACATTTGAAGATCTTTGAAAGTCGTTACGGGTAGTCAGAAGCTTGAGATCTGACACCAGTCTTGCCAAGGGATATCGTATTACCCAGTTGATGGGTTGTGGAGGTCAGATAGGCAGTCGCTCCATGTAAAAGACTGGTACTCAGCTAAATCCGGTAAGACTGGAAGCCGACCCCAATATAGTTGGGAAAAGGCTAGGGCAGATTTATTGATTGATCAGAGGCATCAGTGCGACATTTTTAACGTACTCAATCGTGATAACGTAAACGTTCTCAACTGTCAATTTATATACCATAAAAGGGGTTTCCCATAACTGTCACTAGATAGTGCTTATCCAGTTTCAATACAAATTTACGTTTACGTTCCCGATCGACCAGGTTTACAAACTCGCACTAAGCACACTGGTTATATACTCAGGCCACCAGTTATATAATAGAAGTGTAATTAGATAATTCAATACAGATTTGTAAAGTAGAGTTTTATAAATAAGAAACTTTAGGGTGAAAGGAAAAAATAACTACCTAACTATTGCGGCCACAACCGTGATAATTATAGCAGTATTCAGACTTATATCAACTTTATTAATAAGCTCATTAAGTCCATATTATCATAATCAACCAAAAGCTTCTACTTCTGTCCGAAGTTACTTCTTAACTGCAAACGTTCGTTAGACTAAAGCCTTGTATACACTAGGCAACATTTTACGCGCGATTTAAAGTAAAACATGTTGCTTAGTATGTTGAACGGCAACGAAGAACTTTTGATGAGTAACATTAACTATCTATGCTTGACCAGTCGCTTTTAATAATTTAATTGAAAATAAAACATAGAATTTAAATAAAAATTAGTGTTGGGTACTACTGTTCATATTTTGTCAACGTGACACTTGATAAAGTAACACGTTCAGTGGCATTCAATGATATAAGAAAATGCATAATACTATGAGCACTACTATTGTGGTTTGTAAATTAACAAAGATCATTTTCATCAAATATAAAAAAAGTTAATAAAATCAAAAAAACCGACTGCAAAGATGTAAACAAGAATAAAATCATGCTTTGCATTCGGAGGATAAATATTTGCGAGCTGGCTGACCAAAACTATAAACATGCTCCGACTACACATCATGATTTTCTTCTTGTTTACATCTTTGCAGACGGGTATTTTTTTTTTTTTTACTACTTTTTAGTTACACCTTTTTTTTCTCGTATGACTTTTAAACATATAAGTGGCATATATTTTTGTAATAACCTCTAAAAACACTTCATTTTGATACCACACTCAATGGGTTTCGAAAAAAAAAATTTGCACCCCCGCAATATAGCGCCCAAAATCCGCCAAATTCTTATTTTTTTAACGGCACTTATCTAAGAACACTTAGGCGGCCAAGACCTATCTAACGATGTCTTAGTTATAAACATCCGTCAAGTGGCTTGAAAAATACTATGTAATAAAGAATATTACATAAATACAAACATACAAGATACGCGCGAAAAACATAACCATTTCCTTGCAGCCGGGTAAAAATGTTTATTTTTTATATCAGAACAAAATAGTTTTTTTTCAATCAGGGAACATACAAAAAGAAAAGATTCCGACGAATTGAGAACCCCCTTCTGTTTTTGAGGTCGGTTAAGAAAAGAAGAAAAAAACTCGTTGGTGGGTTAGAAATTACAAGCATAATTAAATTTTGCGTGTCATTTGTCCACTTGATGGACATTTGATGCTGAACTGCATGTTGCACGGAAACAATCAGCTAGCCGCGCATTATGTTCCTCGCCAATTGACAACGTCGCCAGTTGTTGTGCAACGTTGCCGAACAGCCGAACAATTTGACCGTCACGTGTTACCTAGTGTATACGAGGCTTTACTTACTGACTTACTGACGGTCGTACGTTAGTAACAGAATAAGTTGAACTCAAAGCATTACGTAGAGTGTTAGTTCCGCGCGAGTTCACACGAGGGAAGTTAGTTAGTAGCATAACTGTGATTTTGAGCGGTTACACACAACGGCAGTGGCTCCCTAGGGCACAGTTACTAAACTATACAATTGAATTGTTACAGTTGCTTCCGGTATTTGTAAAAGGTATACATAAATAGATGGATATAGTGAATTCTCAGAATTTTTAATTAGCTTTATTATTACACGATTGTAGTGGAATGAGGGTTATGTTTGTGATAATGTAACATTATAAAATACTATCTAGTGCCAAACTATCTCCATACCAAATTTCATCTAAACCTATTCAGCCAATTAATTGAGAAAAGGTAACAAACAAACAATTACTTTTGCATTTATAATATGACTAGCTTCTGCCAGCGGCTTCAAACGCGTGAAGGTCGAAAATTATACCGAGGGAACTTAATCCCGGTACAAAAAGGTTTAAAGGCTATGTGCTATTTCTGACTATAATGTATATCTTTGCCAAATTTCATCCAGATCCGTCCAGCCGTTTGAGCGTGAAGAAGAAACAAACATACAAACACATACACTCACAAACTTTCGCTTTAGTATAAGTAACATATTAGTGGGATGAGATGAGACTACAAAGCAAAATGTGCCTAAACTTATTAGCACCATTGTCATTGCAGAAGTTTGGCTTAATCGTAGATTAGTTGTAATCAAAACCAATAATAAAGAGTTAGATAACATTTTTGTTTGTTTAGGAGATGTAATCTCTGGCAAACAACTTACGATTACGAAAATACTTTCTCTTAAGACGACGTCTAACGCCAACGACCTTGAGGAAACAAAACGCGCACTCGTTTCACACCCGCGCGACCCAAAATTTAGTAGTTTTTTGTACTTTCCTTATTATTCTTTGACTTTAAAAAAAAAAGCTTCAGATCAAAATGTAGATAATTAAATTGTCTTTTATATGGTGTCGATTTCATTAAAATACGCCAAGCGGTTTTGGTGTGATTGTCGTGTTTTGGTCCGTTTTAGACATAACTTTACAAATTAATTACACTATGTTATACGAATACAACTCAAAATTTGCTCAGATGAAATTATTAAAAAAATGGTCTACTATAACATATATTTTTTCCAATAAATTACGACTAGCCGTTTAGACGTGATTCTCATTTTAAAATCAGCTACTCAAGGGAATCGGCGCCTTAAAGCGAAACTATCTCCAAGTGACATGAATTAATTTATGTCTCGGAAAAATGCACGGTTCTTGTACAAAAATCCACGGGAGCATAGCCGATTTTACCATCAAAAGCGATTCAATACAAAGTAAACTTATGCCTAGGTTACACAGTGCGAGCTGGCATGCGAGCTGACCGAGTCAGTTACTGAGGTGCAGTTACTTGCACCGTGTGACCGCATCATACGAGTTACTGTCATGTGCGAGTGGGACAGTAGCTCGCGTCCGAGTTACTTCAACATTTTTTGTTTTTACTCGCTACTTGCCTTCCCCCACCACGCCACTCGCACGCCGCTCGGTCGTCAACTCGCACGATTTTGCGAAATGACAGTAGCTCGTACGCTCGGGCCCACGCTACAGTGTTTCTTGTTTCGGCGTCAAAATGGCGGAAAGATGGACATCCGATCAAAATATAAAGTTTGTGGAGCTATACAAAGATCAAACGAACTTATGGAATTGTTTGGATCCTAATTATAAGAACAGAGATTTGCGTAAAGCGTCGTTAGAACACATCCGCATGGAATTTAATTTACAAAACACGAATGAAGTTACAAAAAAAATCAAAAATTTACGTTCTACGTATAACCAGGAGTTATTGAAAATTGAAAAAAGCAAAAAAAGTGGATCTGGCACTGATGAGATCTATAAACCATCTATCAAGTGGTTCGATTCTATGGATTATATTATGAAAATAATAAATCTAAAAGAAAAAGAAACACTAAGTAATCTGGTAAGTATTTTATTTCTAATTACACAATCATATCATTTTGCCACGTAACTGCTCCCTCGCCATTGAAATAATTTTTATATTTATCACGCATTTTCTCTGCTATTGCTTTCGATCTATTATTGATTCTCGAGCGACGAATACTCGGTAATTCATTAATTTCGGACCTCCACTGCCCCAGAATGATTTGAAAGTTTATGATGTCTTCATAATCTGTAGTTCCTGGTGGTGTATAAGTGCTTGATGCAGTGGTACGTAACCAATTGTGTAATGTACATGCACATAAGACGATCTTTATCGTAGTTTCCTCTTTAACTTGAATTGGCTTTCCCAAAACACGAAAACGAGATGCTAGAATGCCAAACCCATTCTCCACAATCCTTCTTGCTCTGCTCAATCTATAATTATATATCTTTTCTGCGGTAGTCAATATATTTTTGTAGGGCTTTAGTAAATACGGCTTCAAAGGGAAGGCATCATCTCCAACTAGAATACCATTTTCAGGCAACAATAAATTGTTTTCTAGATACGGATACAAAGAGCAGTTTTGAAATACCCCACCATCTGCATTACGACCGTATGAGCCTATATCTACATATCTGAAAGTATAATCGTGATCTACGACGGCCATGAGCACTATACTGTTTGTTCCTTTGTAGTTATAATATTCACTGCCACAATTTGGTGGTGCTTGAATTGTTATGTGTTTCCCATCAATAGCTCCACAGCAATTCGGGAAATTCCACCTCGAAGCGAATCCTACTTCTATATCTTGCCATTCTTCCACATTGGGTATCTGAAAAATAAAAGAGTAACATTAATTTCAGGAACCAAATCATGCGTCAACGTCAGGAAGCAACGTTGGATCAATGTCAGGAAACGAGGCCATGAATAACGAGGACCTTGATGCTAGTGACAATAGCAACAACGCCGTTCCTACAAAAGTGATGAGGCCACCAAAAACTCCAAAATTAAAGACGAAAGTATCATCAGAACGGTCTGAAATTCAAGCAGCTGTGAATGAGCTCAAAGAACTAAATAACAGTTTAGTAAACGTGTCTGCCCCGATTCCAAGAGAATTAGAAGATGAATGTGATGTTATTGGAAGACATGTAGCACTGCAGCTCAAACAGTTACCTCCGATTGATAGAATTGATGCGACAGATGAAATACAGGCAATACTCTCTAGATACCGTAAAAGCGCCCTCTGTGCTAGAATTGTGTATACACCTTCTGATTACAGTTCTGAATGTACGCCATCACCACAGCCTGCAGTAAATTATCAACTTGTTGGACCTACAATATCTGCACACTCTACACAACTGGAACAATCTTCACAATCTATACTCCATAATGAATGTACGCTGTCATCACAGCCTGTAGTGTTCGCAGCTCCAGTAAATCCTTCACAAACAATGTCTGTAAATTATCAACCTGTTGAACCTACAATATCTGCAAACTCTACGCCACTGCTGGATCAATCTTCACAATCTATACTCCGTAATGATATACTTTCTTCAGCAATATCAATCTCTAAAATAACGAAATAAGCTATGTAGTACTGTAGTTATTAAGTATTACTATGTTAAGTTCACGTTTAATATGTGCAAAAACTTTAACAAATCCGTTGTGAATTTGATTAAGAATAATAAAAATTACTTACTTTGATATAACCTTTTAGACTTTCATTGATAGCAGCACACACTTCTGGTATTATTTTAATTATGGATGCTTTTGAAACTCTGAAAAATACCGACAATAGTCTATACGATATCCCAGAAGAAAGGTATACCAGAGTTATTTCCAACTTCACCCTTGCAGGTATCGCATCCCTCATCAGTGTATCATCACGTTGAATTTTTGGAGCAATTAAATTTAAAAGTATTTCCACTTGTTCAGGTGTCACTCTCATAACCGCTTTATATTCTCGGGGATCTTCATCATATAGCTCTTTAAATATTGTATGCGTTGCCCCTTTTTTTTGCAACCAATCCCTGACCCAAATACTTCTTTTCTTCTTCTTTTTTTGTATAGCTCTTTCAATTCTAAGCATTTCAACACAAAGTATTTTCGTAACCGCTTTTATTGTGGTATGTACTGTGATTAAACGTGTATTTTGCGACAACATTGCAGACGAATTGCCATTGACGAATATGCCAGTACACTGGTGCAGTAGCTGTCTTCTGCGAAGCCAGCAGCTTGCATAGTGTGACCGTGCGAGGCGAGTCGAGCTACTGTCATACGAGTACATAGGCACAGTAGCTGTCTACTGCCACATCAGCAGCTCGCACTGTGTAACCTATCCTTTAGAAAAGTTAACAGAAACCATCTTATTTTAACTGTGGACACTTTCGCATCAAAGACTACGTCAAAGGGACAATAGTCCTATGACGGACTGGCGGTCATGAAAGAGGTTGAAAGCTGAATTTGAAACCTCTTTAGGAGAGTTACTAACTATTGAAAACTGTTCGGGAACTACTTTACGCGTTAGTTTAGTATGCGAGGCAAAATGCTGTTAATTCAGTCGTAATAACGTGATTGAATAAATCTGTACCTACACATTCAAAAACCCTCAAGATAAAGTTAGGAAAAATTGATTACCTACAAGTTTAATTGAAACGTTAAAACCACAGATATAAAAATAATTAGATAAAGCGATTGTATGTACTTCACGTGTCAAAAAACGGAGTAAAATTACGAACAATTATCGTAATTTGAGCTTTTCATTCAGTATTATCGCCACCGGCAATATACCAAAATCTAGAAAATGCCTAATTATGTTTTATTGAGCTGTAAATACTGTATAGAATAAAAAAAGTTAAATCAAAAATCAAAAAACCCGACTGCTTCAAAAGCGAACTAAAGAGACGTAAACAAGGAAAAATTCATGCTGTGCAGTCGGAGGATACATATTCGCTTTTGAACCAGTCGGGTTTTTTGATTTAACTTTTTTTATTTATAACTTTTCAGTAAAGTTTTTTTCGAACTTAGATACATTGAAAAAAACCCTTTATTTTGATACCCCAAACGATGGGTTAGGAAGAAAAAAAAATTTGGGCCCCCACAATATGACGCCCGAAAAGCCGCAATTTTTCTAATATCCAATTTTAATGTAGCCTATGACACTCGCAGGGTTAAGACGAATCTATTGACGTATGAATCATCAAAATCGGCCAACGCGTTTGGTCTCTGGAACGCCATATAGGAACAAACATACATACATACATATATGCATACATACATAGACTGATAAACACATTACCCTCCTTCGGCAGTCGGGTAAAAAGTTGGCCGAGGCATTGGATTTTTTTTATTTCATTGGTAAGTAAATTTGTTTTATAATTGCGTTAGTTAGTTTGATATCTGTGGTTAGTTTGATATCTATTTCACTATCACAAAGGTGAATAGGTACACTTTGACTATGATTGACGAGCAAGTTCTAATATGGTGTCAAAAAAATATTTTCCTTGACTGTGCTTGCTCTGTAACGGCAAAGATTATCTTAGATAATGCTACTTATTTTCTTTAGTTATTTTTTATTTATTTTACATAGGCACGCCGCTTGACCACGATCTCACCTGATGGTAAGTGATGATGTGGTCGACGGTGAAGCACGCTTGCCTAGAAATAATCTATTCACTCTTGACATTTTCTTCCCAAGACTACCAAATTGTAGCTATTGGGAAACATAGACTCCAGCAGGGAATTAGAGATTTTAGATTTCCTCACAATACAAAATGTGTATGTCATTCAGGTAAATTTTACCAGATCTAGAGAAACTACGACACTGAACTCATCGAATTACAAAATTCTTACTTCGTAAAAGGGTTTTTTTCAATACCAAGGAATTTAAATTGCTACACTTATTATGCGGTGACTAGCGGACGCCTCGCGGTTTCACCCGCGTAGTTCCCGTTCCCGTGGGAATACAGGAGCAGTGTATGTCACCCGGGGAAAGTGTACCTTCCAAACGGTGAAAGAATTTTTGAAATCGGTCCAGTAGTTTTTAAGTTTATTCGTTATATACAAAAATATAAAAATACAAATCTTTCCTCTTTATAATATTAAGTATTAAAATAGAGTATAGATATAGAAGTATAGATAATAATTTAGGCATGAAAACGTACTGAGACCAAGACGTCTATTTTTATCCTCCTGTAATGACAGACTCTATTTCAAACGCTCTATAATCTTACAAGCTTTAATATGCCAGTCTGGTTTAGAGGCAAATCTCGAGGCAAGTTCGCAACCAACCGGGATTAGTGGGCAACCTCCTTAAGGATCAGGGGCACATGAACAACAACGAACACGTCGACGCTTAAATAAACTACTATTGAAATGCCAAGCAAACATGTAAACTGTATACAAAAATACTCTAAAATTATCCTGCAAGTATCCCAGACTAGTGACCTGCCCCGGCTTCGCACGCAACAAATTATATACAAAACCTTCCTAGTTTGTCACTATTTCTATTTGAGGAAACCCCATTACAATCCATTTCAAGATTTAGACGTATTTAAGAACGAGAAGAAACAATAATGACGTTAACAGAGGCGGAGAGCAACTTTGTTTATTTATTTAGTGTATTTCTCCCTTATCCTCAGAACACCAACATGCCCGCTTCACTGCTAGAGATGCAGACAGTTTTGTCAAAACTTTGCAATCAAACAAAGCGCGTCAGTAAATGGTCAGTAACTGTCACCGTTTACTCATAGAAATTGACGGCTTCTGACAATTCTGACTATGACAGCAGAGACTTATGCTCAGCGCACGAAGTACGGACACAAATATTATTAACAACTAGCTTCTGCGGTTCTGCCAATGGCTTTGCCTACGTGAACGTCAGAAATTATCCCGGGTTAAAAAATATCCCATGTCCTTTTTCAAAGTCCAATCTATCTTTATACCAAAATTCATTCAAATTGGTTCAGCAGTTTAGGCGTGAAAACCTAACAAACTGACAGAGAGACAGGAAAAGTTACTTGCGCTCTTCATCTTCTTCTTTCGTGTCGATAAACTCAATCCATTCAGTTTTTGTCCGACCAGTAAGTAGCTACTCGGACAGCTCTGTCATTTGCTACGTTCAAATCCCGTAAGGTGCAGGTTGTCGGGCATGAAGGGCAGACTTGCGCTCTTATAATATAAGTATGGATATCGTCTCTAGTCAATACCGGTGCGGAGTTATCGTGTTATGTGCCTTACCTTTCCTCTAAATAATGATTTCCTTTGAAGGGAAATTGACTTATTCCGATCAAACGATCCTAGGAAATAAAATCTTAAGCAATTTGCGACAAAAGGCAGACTTTAAGACTTCAACCTCATCATCATCATTTGAGCCGAAAGACGTCCACTGCTGGACCTATGTCCGAGCCTATACCTCCCTCAGGTGTAAATTGACCGATACCGGGAGTCTCGCATCCAGCGGATTCCAACGTCTCCAGTTCGCGGTCACCATTCTAAAACTTTTATGCCCCATCGGTCATCCGTTCTGCGAGCAATGTGACCTTAAAACTTCACCAGGTATATTTATAATATCATTAGGTAATAAATTGCCTCACTGCAGTTCAAAGGCATTCTTTTATACAGAGAAGGAATATTTCCGATCCTTCACATATTGATTGATGATATTTTCAGAGCATTAAAATCACTTGATATTTTCTTTACCGTATCTAAGAAGTCAAAGGCATATAAGTAACTTGTATCAGACACATAATGCGTAGGGGAGATAGCAGACTCGAAAAGGTGGTAATTGTTGGCAATACCAAAAAAATAAAGTACGAGGCAGTCGCCAACACGGAGGTCTGACCTAGTAAAAGAATCAATCAATTTTTTATTTTTGTATTTTTATTTTTCTTCTCTTTTTATTTAAAAAATTGACTCGCACACTGTTCTGCTGTTGTTTAATTAGGTAATGTACCTATGTTTGCAATATTTGTAAGTACGTGAGAACCATGTTCCTATTTATCAAGTAAAGGAATTTACCTGTTAGTGCTTGTAATTCTCTCATACCTATATGTAGTATAATAGTGCTGGGTACATCGTCCTCACGTATATGAATTTATTAATGTATGTACTTATATAAATATTGTATAAAACTTTTTTTTAAAAGAGTAAGTATGGAGTTTCTTATGCGTTCTTCTCCATAACAAGCTACATTTCCGAATGCACGGTAGAATAATTTTTTATTAAATGTAAATTTTAACGTTCAAAAGTGCCGCATAATGGCCTACTTGAAATAAACACATTTGACTTTGACTTTGAAGCAAATTTCAGCAAGTGATGATGGAAATTTTTGACTGGAGCCGATGGAGACAGATTGTCCGCTTAATATTGCCTTAGTCGACGGCACGAACTATTTTGTGCGCGGGGTTAAAATGCATGCTATCTCATCCAACAAAATGTGCGAAAGAGATAGATGCTGCGATGATCAGTAGGAAGCTAGTTCGCGTACGAATACACACTTTTTCAAATTTGTCGCGAAATTGATGATGATTTAGGACGAAACTTGCTGCGCTAAATTTTATAAACAGACCTTTGGGAGTATGGATATTCTGAAAAAAATACTAAATGTATCTGTTCAAAATAAAATTATTTGGATTGTTGAACTATTAAGCCATCCCTGTATGGTGACTGTTTTTCAATTTTCATTTATTTTTATGGTATTTATTTGCGCCCAAAGATGAGTTAAATTTAGTTTTGAAGTATGGAACTTTCGACGCTCATAACTTTCAAATATATATTTTTTTACTTTTTTGTTTTCATACAAGACTAGATAATGATGAGACAAATTGATATATTTTTTATTTTGATCGTATACCGTCCAACAGTGGAGTAATCGCCAGACTACGTTTGTATGACAGACAGATCGACTAGGGATACCTTAAAGGATTCAATGACCACGATCCTCAGTAAAGACCGCATTTGTACCGTATAAATAAGTTTTTCTTGTAAATGTGTATCATTTTAATGGTGTACAATAAAGTCTACATAATTTTTTACCGACTTTCCAAAACGACGGAGGTTCTATGTTAGAATATATGTATGTTTTTTTATGTAATGTATTTTTACCGACGCTAGGCCTATAAGAACACATTTTATTCACCTTCATTGGGCAAATAGAGACTTCGAATTCATTTATTTTTTGTTTTACTCACTTGTTTACGCTATAAAAGAAAACATCAAAACAAAAATAAACGTTTATTTGTTTATATTTTTTCCTTAAGACCCCAAAAAAATAACAATCAATAGGACGACAGTTTCGAACTCAAATACCAATCTAAACTTAGTACCTAACGTACTTTACATAATATATGACGTAGATACATACACTCGTAGGTTTTACCAGCGTCTTCTCCAGTGACGTATATAAATACCAAGGGATCGTACTACCATACAGGGGCCTATGTCCTTATTCAGGCCATGACCTGCCCATGTCCCAAACATCCAAATCCGTTCAATCTTTAAGACGTGATTTATAAACAAATATCCAAAGATCTACATACAAATGTAAGCTTTCACATTTATAGAAGGTATTACTAGAAAAGTAGGATCATAACCTATTTACCAACAGTGTATCAGAAGTGATGTGTCACTGACCTACTTGGCTCTGCAATGAAACGTACCAACACAAAGAACTAAAGAAAAGCTTTGAATGCGAGCGGCGAGTCAACGACTCTTCTTTACACAAAGTATCTTGCTGTACACTTCATATTTGCACTTTTAGTGATGATAGAAATGGATGGGGTTTATTATTTGGAATATTGTGGTGGGAAGGTTGAAACAAGATTGTGGTTTAACTGGTGTCCCTCCATTCTACTCCCTATATGCTACTAGTCCTACTTCTAATCTTGCCACTATTTTTAGACTTCATATGTTAAATATTGTTAAAATTCTGTTGTCCTACGAGAAGCATATTTTAGAGCTCCTTCAGCCTGTGATACAGGATTACCTAGTACAGGTATCTTACATTATTATACCTACATTAGTTATCTAAGATTACAACTGTGTTTATACCTTTTCTAATATGTGAATAAAGATTTATTATTTATTTATTTATATATGAAAGCAAAGCAAACAAATTGTTTGCAGAATTTGTCTTTGCGGAGGATGTTCTTGCGGTTGCCTCATAATGAGTGCCTGAGAAAGGTACTCAGGGGTGATCGTCGGAGTATCTTCTGTATGGTTGGGATATCTTCTGTAATATGATAGGTACTTGTACAATAATCGATTTTGTAAATGGCATGCATTGACGGTAGTACATACATAAAATCTGTACTATATATAATAATATTATAAAGCTGAAGAGTTTGTTTTTTTGTTTGAACGCGCTAATCTCAGAAACTACTGGTTGGAATTGAAAAAATATTTTTGTGTTGGATAGTCCATTTATTGAAGAAGGTTATAGGCTATAAACATAACGCTACAACAAATAGGAGAGGAGCATAAATGAAAAATACACCGGCCAAGTGCGAGTCGGACTCGCGCACGAAGGTTTCCGTACCATTATCTCAAAAAACGGCAAAAAAATTACGTTTGTTGTATGGGAGCCCCTCTTAAATATTATTTTTATTCTGTTCTTAGTATTTGCTGTTATAGGCTACAGAAATACATCATCTGTTAAAATTTCAACTGTCTATCTATCACTGTTCATGAGATACAGCCTGGTGACAGACAGACAGACAGACAGACGGACCGCGAAGTCTTAGTAATAGGGTCCCGTTTTTACCCTTTGGGTACGGAACCCTAAAAATGTTGCAAAAATGGGCAAAATTATTCCTTTTTATGATATGGTATGGTAGGTAGTTAGCCAGTTGACTAACAAAGCCGCGTGGGACAGCTAGTAGTAAATATTATAAGCAGATTGTGTGTCTCATTGCTTTTGGTGGTAGTGGTCTTGGAGACTATTCCTGTAATTTTGAAAATATCAAGGCGCGTGTAATCAATTTGTTTAATAAAGCAATCTGTTGTATGTTAACAAATACAATATCATTATAGTAATTACTGAGTCACTAACATTTATTTAAGTTATAATATTCAATGGTTACGAGGAACTTTGGCTTCTGAGATACAAGTATATTTTTACTTAGTTCAGGAGCCAGCTGTTCAACCTGATTCTGAACACCTTTTGTACAAATGTTTAGTGTTTATTTAACCTTGTGATACTGTTCTGTACAATAAACTTATTTTTTTTCTTACTAATATATTAATTGCGTAAGTTTGCATAGATGTTTGTGTGTTACTCAATCGCGCCAGAACGGCTGAAAAGATTTAGATGAAAGGCACAAAGATTATAGTCTGGAATAGCACATATGCTACTTTTTAACCTGGTAGTATGTTCCCGTGGAATAATTGCCGACTAGCACACGGGCGAAGCCGATGGAAGAAAAAGTTTGAATGGATGGTTGTTTGCTACTCAATCACGTCAGAACGGCTAAACGGATCTTGAAGAAATTTGGGACAGAGGTAGTCTCGAATAGCACGTAGACTATACAGTACCTTGGGATAGTAACAATTTTCACGCGGATGATGCCGTGACCAGAAGCAAATTTCCAATGAATATGTACTATACGGTATTGGTGTAGATTCGAGCTTAGCCAAGCATACGCAAAAAGCGACGCTTTTGCGTTGATTTTCAAACGCAAAAATAAAACGTAGTTATCTGCGTCTATATTCTGCCTCGTATCGTTGGGCAGTAATTATTCAAATATTGTGTGCCTCGTGTGGTTTTACGTGCAAAAGACAAATATCTTTTAAGTTACGCTACAGTACTGGACGGGTCAAATTCGCTCAATATTGGTCCGTTATTGAGCGAATTTGACTTGTTCAGTGTAAGTTCCCTATAAACTTCGTTCAATAATACTACTTTCAATATCAAATCCACCTCATTTATTTTGTAATTAACTAGCGAACGCCTCGCCGTTTCACCCGCGTAGTGCCCGTTCCCGTGGAAATACAGGTTTAAAAAGTAGCTTATGTCACCCGGGGATAGTGTAGCTTCCCAACGGTGAAAGAATTTTTGAAATCGGTCCTGTAGTTTTTAACTTTATTCGTTACATAAAAAATATTAAAACACAAATCTTTCCTCTTTATAATATGAGCATAGATGAACACCATAGATACAACACAACAAGACAATAGAGTACAAAGGTACTGCTTGATTCTTATGAAATATCAACAATTACATTACACTCTTTGCGCTGTACCATAGTGCGGGTGATAGTTTCAATAACATTTTTACGCATATACGTATACGCATTTTTTGTAGTTTAACGAGGAGCTCGTGGCTAAATAATAACAGCCACACAGGTCGATCTTCAAGGTTAAGCAACGCTTGCCGAGGTCGGTCCGTGGATGGGTGACCATTTCAACATAACGAGTTCCCTCCGTGCCTCGGAAAGCACGTTAAGCCGTTGGTCCCGGCTGTCATTTGAAGATCTTTGACAGTCGTTACGGGTAGTCAGAAGCCTGAGATTCTGACACCAGTCTTGCCAAGGGGTATCGTGTTACCCAGTTACTGGGTTGTGGAGGTTAGATAGGCAGGCGCTCCATGTAAAACACTGGTACTCAGCTGAATCCGGTAAGACTGGAAGCCGACCCCAACATAATTGGGAAAAAGGCTAGGCAGATGATGAACGTCATACCATATACCATAGTTGCCTGTATCACGTTTATCTACAAAAAATGCGTATACGTATACGCGTAAAAAATATTACTGAAACTGTCACCTGTACCATTCTACAGCGCAAAGAGTGTACCTTAATTTTTTTTCATAAACATCAGCTGATTTCTTATAAAAATCGTAAGACATTTCAACGTCGTAACTTTGATGATGAGTGACAATATTCCAGCGGAAATAATACCAAGTCAGATAATATATATCTAGGATGAGCACCATCCTGTGTTCTACAAACATAGTTCGTGCCCCTATGAAGATTGGTGATTATGGTAATATCCCGCCGGAATACGTCGTTACCGACCTTTATTGAGTTGCTCCGTGGACATCATAAGGCATGGTATGAAGGCTATTTTTAGTAGGAAACTAAACTGTAGGTATTACTTATCTACTTAAGCTCAATTCAAACTTATAAAAAAGAGAAATTTTTGTTTGTTTGTTGGAGGTAGTCTCTGGATAGATAAAACCTAGGTAGTGGTATGTAGTCTAGTCATTAGGGATAAAAAAGACCTATGCCCCACAAAAGGTGGTGAAGTAATAATTTTAAAATATGTCGTTTAGGTTTGAAAAATCCAAGTTTGTGACCTCGAGGTGTGGTCGCTCGGGCCGCCATCTTGGATGAAAGATGCTAAAATCAGATTTTTTCAATTTATATTGAAAAAAAAAACTGATTTAAACAACTTTTATCCAGAATTGCAGCGGCCTGGGTGAGCACTCCTCGATGTCACAAACTTGGATTTGTCATCAGAGTACAAACCTAAAAGACTTAATTTCAAAATTATTAGTACACCACCTTTTGAAGGGCAAAAATCCACACTGACTGGTGTAATATCTGATTTCGAAAAGTTAAATTACCGCCGGTTGTCATAAATTCAAAGTCAAATATATGTATGTCAAAAAGTCAACAATTAAAATTTACAAGTAATAACAATTGATTCTGCCGTCCATTCGGAAAATCAGTTTTATAAAGAGAAGAACGGAAAAGAAACTTCATACTTACTCTTTTTAAAAAAAAAAAGTTTTACAATATTTACATAAGTACATACATTCATATACTAATCATATTCATAGGCTAATTATTATCCTGAAAAAAATAAACGTTTCCGTTGGGCTTGCCTCAATATGATAAGCATAATACTTAATAGTATATTTACTCATGATTGAAAGGATTTTTTAGATACCACAAGTATCCGTGTTTATATTTGAGTATTTCCCCAGTGAAATTCCATTTGCAGAGATGAGAGGCTCAGTATGTAAATTATTAGGACTATTTCCTCTGGCCTGGCTTTCGATTCGGCCCGAATGTCTCTCAATTTCATATGAGCATAGAACGACGCAAACAGTACCCATTTTTGTAGGAAAACGGTTTTTGAGAACAAGCTAATATGAACATTTTTTGGGAACGATGCTTTCAAAAATATTAAATGAAACATTCTTTGCAGTTATGGAATATAAAATGATATTGTGAAATCTTTTCATTTTGCTGTTATCTGTAGGTAGAATATGAAAATATTCTTGCAGATAATCGAAAACACATTTAATTACTAAGGAAAATCGTTTGGTCTGAGAAAGTTTTTAACGGGTGTGAATAGTTAAAGAAAACAACAAAAAAAAACTTTATTTGAAATGTCAAAAACCCGACTGATTAAGAAGCGGAAAGGAAGTAAACCAGAAGAAAATCATACTGTGCCGTCGGAAGATACATAATCGCGAGCTGAATGACCAAAACCTTAACCTGGTACACGCTCATCATCAAAATCGGCCTATGCGTTTGTCTCTAGAATGACAAATAGGAACAAACCTACATTCATAGACTGATAAACACTGTTACGGCTACACGCCAATCCTGGCAAATAATCCTTATCCATGACATGTTCCTTTCCTATTTCAAATTTGCCGCGTCTCGCGCCCTGCCAACTGAACTTTCTGAACGAGAGAGTAAACAGTGGCGCCAACAAAAGAACGTTTCTGGTGAAATAACATATGGCGATTTGAGTTTTTCTTCCTAGCGCGCGCGAGTGTAATTTGTGTGTGATTCTAGTGAAGACCCTCGTGAAAAGGATAGATTAACACAGACTTTATCGCCAGCGAACATTTCTTCATGCGAGTTGTGGTGAGTCCTTCTGATCATCCATTCTTTATCCTGGTGGTGGCCCGACGGTTCCCTCGCTCATTAAGCGTAGTCAAATTTACGTTGCGCGATGTCTACGTTGTAGAGACAGCCTTTCTTCGGGAGTTTCTAACAAACACTTTGCCTTCATTTGCGTCGCGCAGTCGGGTAAACAATTCTTAAATCGAACCGAAAAGACTAGTTTCAAAATATTTTAAAATTACCGATTGTATTTAAACTAATTCATCATCATCTTCCAGCCCTTCTCCCATGTTACTTGGGGTCAGCGCAACACGTTTTCTTATTTCATACCATCCTGTCCCCATCACTCCATCACTGACACCCTTATCTTTCCTATCACTCGTCACACAGTCCATCCATCTTTTCTTTGGCCGTCCCCTCCCTCTCCATCCATCCACATCTATATTCATAACTCTTTTAGTAACATGCGTTTCATCCCACCTCATCACAAGACCATACCAGGACAAACGGTTTCCTTTCAACTTTTCTGTCACTGGTACCACTTTCTAACTTCCTCTAATATACTCATTTCTCATTTTATCCATTCACGTCACTCCGCACATCCATCAAAACATTCTCATCTCTGCTACATGCAATCTCTTTTCATCCATCTTTTTCACAGCCCAACATTCTGATCCATACAGTATGAGGAGCACTGTGGGTCGCAAGTTGTTTCATTGACTTGTCGCCATTTCATCCATCCCGAGTTGATCCTGCTAATTCATTGTAATAAATTCTTCTGGTGCAATCTTAATACGTTTATCAAATAGTCCTCTACATACTTTCGGTATAAATAATACGACTTAAAGCCGATTTAAACACACAATATAGAGCACTTTACCTATCTTCTTCACTGAGTTTTTCTAAACATCATGGTAGGCGTAGAAGAAATTATCAAGATTGGCAATCTGCTTATACCCACGTTCTTAATGGATTTACTATATATTCAAGCTCAAAATTCTAAGCGTAGGCAACAGTCACGATATTCAGGAACTTTTCCACCAGAAAAGTAGGCGGTGCTAAGATGTTTATCGGCGCTGTGCAAATGTGTGAATTTTTAGGTGCCAGGATGTGTATCGAGGCTGTCAAATAATGTACAGCTGAATGATCGGATCCGTAGAGAAGAAGGACTCTTTCGATCACATCCCTCGCACACATCTCTCGCTTGTCGTATAGGAAGCTCCGCTAGCTCTTTTCCATCAGAGCTGCGCTAAGCCAGGCTAGTCAAATTAAGTGACCCCGTTGGTGAATTACCAAAATGACCTCACACATTTCATGTATAAAAGCTCGCCCTTAAACTCACGATTCACCAGTAAAAGGTCAAAGTTCTCATAAATGCTCATTTATTTTTATTGCTAACAATTTGTTGTGTAAGTTTACAAGCGGATTTTAACGCGTAGGGAGCATTTAAACCGACTTATAAGTGCCCGTAATTGCTGTCGAACTGAATACATAAAAAAGTAAGTGTTTGAACGACCTACATACGGGTCGAACCTAAATTTCAGACATAATTATGTTTTTGGTTATAGGTATACTCAAAATCATTATTCTCGAAGATTTGAAAGATAGTTATTTATGTACAGAGAATTTACGCTTCGTTGGTGTAGTAGTCGTAAGCGCTTTGCGCGATGCAGGACAGTGTAGCGTTGTCCGGGCGTCGACTAAGGGCTCGAAACTCAGGGTCAGGTACTACTAAGGAAGTTCTAAGTTTGATTCCAGAGTCTTGCAAAATGTTATTAGGTTTTTCCTTGTGGAGTTATTCAGTAGGAGCCCGGAGCCCGGATATGTGCTACATTGACGACAAAAAGGCTCGTCATCTATTATATGAGACTTAAACATTACTGACGAAATTATGGAATGCTATTAGTACACCCTCTGCCTTACCCTTTGGGGCATACAAGCGCGATGTTATACACACAGAATCAATTACGAAGCAGATCATTCCACAGATGCCACCATATCTAAGTACTTGCAATATGTTCAATACGCACCATTCCAAACAAACCACCTATTACGCCATTACTACCGGCATTACATTTCTACACCTGTGTTCTACTCAATCAGGCAATATATATACCATAGACTACAGACTACTACTACAGATAGCAATCTCATACAACCGTGTTTTCCGCGGCAATGTTTGTTATCTTATTCGAAACTCGTTTGCTTGTTTGTATTTAGGAGCTAATTTCTGAAAGTACTCAAAGCATTCTGAAAAAAATGCACGATTCCTGTGACATCGTAGAATAGCTAGTCAATAACAATTCGTGAATAAGGAAAACTTGGCGTATTCTACGCAATGAAGACTAATAGCACCATTTTAAACTCTTAGGCTGTTTGTTCTTTGCACGACACCACACCACAAGCGATACGATTTACAAACGCTTTATCGGCTATGTCGTCGCGTATGCAGTGACGAATTAGCGGCTGTACAAAACAAGTATGAGCTTGTTGACGACACGACACACCGCACCGCAAGGGTTCACGCATGGTTCGTCACTCACGCACTTATATACTTATATACAATACAAATGCACGGAAGTGTCGTTGCAGAATCATGTCTAGTGAACAAACGAACGGACGACAGACCGTCTGCAGTGTGTCGTGTGTTTAAAATCGTGACGTGATATAGAAAGAAAGAAAAATATTTATTTGTGACCCGCACAGGAGACACGAGAAAATAAGCATACACTTAAACAATAATAAAATAAAAACCCTGTGCGAGACCAAAAAGGCTCCTATCTCGGCATGTGCAGCGATATCCAAAAAAGGTAATAACGCTGCGCTGATATTCTGATAGGGCCTACTGTTGATGCCACGGACACACTAACGGACACAGAACTTATATAATATAATAAAATAGAAGAATATATAAATAACAAACAAAATAGAATGAAACACTGAATGTGGTTCAAAGTATGTGTAAGTATAATACAAATATATAAACGCGATGCTCAAAGATCATATAGAATCGTGAATCGTCACAAACGACCTTAGGGGAATAAATTTTGGTTTTATAGAAACTTATTTCTGTCTCTATACTTAGATTATTTTTGCTCGAGAAATCGGTCATTCTAAGACCGATAACAAGGCCTAAAATGTTCCGAGCCGTTTCGCCATATTGCGAAGTATTATGCAATGTTTCATCATCTCTACCTATCGTCACGTATATTCATCGCCTAGTGATAACACAGCTTTATTAATGCACGAGGCAACATTTCGTCTACTCTCGGCAACCGAATTCCGTATTCACCTTAGATACAGTCTCACTAAGTTGAGGTAAAACAAAAAACCAATAATACTGTCTAATATCATTGGGATTTGACAGTCTGTTACCAATACCATGGACATTCGAGAGACAAGCAGCCATGGTAACGTTAGAAAAGTGACATAATTGTTGTAGAATCCAAAGACCTTATACGTATTTCTTACTACTAGACTGTGCACCAAAAATTTTTGTTTAGCTAAAATGAAATCTATTATCATACGCCTAGGTTAGCTATTTCCTTATAAGCGGTAGCTAACCAAAAGCGGTCCTGGCGAGAGGGTTCCCGCTGGTAGTGTGTCCTTGTCTGACATCTTGCTAGCTCAACTAATCATTGGATTTGGTAGAAATGGTAGAAAATTTTATATTTTTCATTTTTATTTTATACCAAAACGAACGAATAAAAAAAAAATTTAATACGTCTCAAAGTCTATGAAACTTTGAAACGTATTTAAATATTTTTACAGTTCCTATAATTAATCAATTCATTGTATTTAAAAAAAAACATTAATACTGAGTAAGAGTAGTACTTTTAAATGTTTGGGCATGGTAATACTAAATGTAAGACCACCAGGTTGGAGTTTATGGCGGGATTTTTTCAAGTGAAGTTCAGCGGCTGTTAATATTATTTGCAAATTGATTCCTAGTGAATATTGTGATATAAAATTGGTGTAGTTTTGTTTCTCAACTGTCTACTCAACTGGAAAATATGTGAAATCATAAAGATCCTTTGGGGTATTTCAAAGCATCGTCTGAAGACTGCAGGATCATCTAACGCCTCTCCTTCATGAGCTTGAGAGTAAGATCAGAGAGTTTTTTTTCCTATATATACGATGGGACTTGAAGAATAAGACTTATGCAGACTTGGGATTTGAGGATTATCGAGTCCTCCCCCAAATACACCATCGTAAACTGCTCAATTCCTCTTCGAGTTCGGTCATCTTATCGTCGGTCCGGAGTGTGCGCGTGTTGTACGTTGCCAGGTCCTGTCGTCGGTATTTGTAGGGGTAGCCGGATCTCGTCCGGGATTCTTTGCACCCCTTGCCATACCGTAACCTAGACCGCTACCGTAGTCGAGGTTAGGCAGGCTGCCGGGCACTAGGGGCTATGTTTTATTTGTGCTATTCATGGGGAGTGCTTTGCAGGCGGGGACATCGACTTGGTAATTGACGTAGATTCCAAAAAAATTACACAATTTTTTTTTTTTTCAATGAATTTTGTAGGTTTAGGTAGCGTAGTTAGGTAGCATAAATACATATATTGGGATACTTACACTATTGTTTTACAATCAATTTGTCCCGTGTTATGTTTGGTCATGGTCACTTCATTAGAAAGAGACACACTACCAACGGGAGCCCTCTCGCTCGGACCGGTTTTTGCGCCATAGTGCACAGTCTAGTAGTAAGAAGTATAAGGTCTTTGGTAGAATCAGACGTTTTTGTATGGAGAAGGAAAATACGGAAAAATACGAAGTCTGAGCGATTTTCCGGCCGGTTGTCATGATTCGCTTAAAGGTCGTGCGCTCAATTAGCGATGCCTTTTCTTGTTGCAGAAGGAAAAAATGGATTGGATTGAATAGATTTTTTTAACGTTACATTTCTTAAGCTTGATCCTTATTAGTAATTATGCAAAATTTCGGTTAAGTTGTACTTTGTTAAGTGTTAAGTTGAACTGTTTTTTTTTTTGTTTCATTCAACACGGAATGCACGGAACAAATATTTGTACGGCCTATTGATAGTTGTTCTGGCTCTGGGTGTTTGTGTATGTGAGTTTAAATGTTTGTAAACGCACCCACGATACAGGAAGAAATTCCTAGTGTGGGGCAACGTTTTAATAAAAAAAAAATTACTTCCGGCATTTTATAAGGTCTTTTTTATTTTCGTATTTACTGAGTTGTTTGTTTATGGTGCTAACAATATAAATAAGTTACGCACTACCGGCATTTTTTTAAACTGAAAATTTCTTTAGCCGCGTTGACGATTTTTAGGTTCGTGTCAGCGACATGCTAACGTGTGACTTGTGACTGTGTTTTTGTGACAAAAATACAGATATTCCACAGTTTAATGTTTTCACTTCTCAAGTCGAGCAGTCCATTACTGCCTGTTTCTTACTGAGATCTTTTCGATTTGGTTGAGTTATAACTTGAACTACGTAAACCGCTATTACTGCTACGATCGTTTCAATGTGATATTGCAACCCTTAGAGCCCCCGAAAACAATAAATTTTTCGATAGTTTGCTCGAGCCTTTAATCAGTAGCTACACTGAGAATAATGTCATTTTGGCATAATCTTAAAATATCGTGAACTGGATATATGAGGAAGGCATCGAAAAATAGTAGGTAACTAAAACTAAATCCATGGTGACATCTTAAATACTGTTATCATCAACATCAGTATTATCATCGTTCTTTTTGGTGAATTACTATGCTCCGTCCTTTGAGTGAATTCATCATACTTTAAGCTGAATTCACCTCTTTTATGATTGTCAGTTTTCTCAGTGTATAAGAAAGTATGCAAGTGCGCACATTACTACGATTCAGTATATGAATGTAATCTTCAATCCGACGAAACTATCGCTCGATAAAAAGTATGTTGTTTGCTCATAAATTACAGAGTCAAATCGTTTATTTTAATTTGGACATTAAGCGGCACTTTTGAATGTCAAAAACTTTTCATTTGCAAAGGAAGATTGTTATGGAGAAGAATGGGACAAGACAGTCCACTACTGTTTACTATTTCCCTCCCACAAGAAACCAAGTGGCTTATTAACGTCTTAACACAAAAAGAGTCTTAATTCAGTATTAAGGTTCGAGAATCCGTGCAAGTGACTTTCTTCACACCGTGGCGACACGATTAAAAAATGGTTCATCTTGACATAGTTTCCCCGCGATAGTACACCTGTCTATGGATGTGGTATAAAGTTTCTAACAAGAGCGATTTGATATATAAAAGATATTTAGTAAATTATGTTGTAAGACAATATTGTCAATTTAACTTCGTGTTTGCAACTAACTCGGCGTTAAGTTTTTTACTCAAGTGGGCCTAAGTGGGTTCTATGCCATTTGTAAGAATAGGTAAGTGAATTTTGTGTCTCGCCTATTTCTTACCCCTTTTTCTACGGAAAGTGTACCATTAATTAAGCAAATGAGCAACAGCCCAACATTTGTCTTTTTAAACAAAAAAATTATGCTATTATTTTAGCAGTAAATTATAAGGAGCTAATATAATAAATCATATTTTTTGCAAATAGGTTACAAGAAAATATAATGGTACTCATTCAAGTCATTCCGCTTTAAAACAGAATCTACATTTATCAAACACGAAGGAACAGCTGTCCGAATCCGCCTACATTTCCTTCAAAAAAGTAAAAACTGGTAACAGGCTAAAAAATCGCAGACAGTCAAAAGAAAAATGTAGGATTGATTAATGAACGAACTATGAGTTGGATTTCCTAATATAAGATACCGAAGTAAAAAACGTGACATCGTTATTTTACATGGGAAATAAAAAGTACTAAATGTCACGCGGTCATCAGTCCGCCTCGAAGGACCACATCAGAAGACCGCCTTCTGATATAGTCCTTCAAGGCGGACTGATGACCTGATGAGGACTATTAGATGCGAGAATCACAGTCGATGTGACGACGTTTGGGAGACTTATGTCTAAAAGTGGGATCAAAAGTGGGATCTTTGAGAATTGATGCGGGTAGTCAGAAGCATAAAAAACTAAGATAATTGTATTACCCAGTTACTGGGTTGAGGAAGTCAAATTGGCATGTAAAATTCTGACATTCAACTGCATCCGGTTAAATTGGAAGTCAACCCCAATACATTTTTGAAAAGGCCAGGTACCTAGATTTTGAGACATTCAAAACAAATTTAAACCCTGGTTTTATAACCCAGAACTCATGTTTCCTCATTCTATTGTAATTACAAATAAGATTGTCAGTGTTCGCCTGAATTATAAAGCGTGGCATATCGGCAGAAGCTGGCATCATTTAGATATTCATGAACAACAGATGCTGTTATGCGTGAATCGCTTTACATCTTGTTGTTCCCTCTTCTTGTGTTCTCTACACTGGATGCTTGAGTGGTTTTTTTTATTACAAATTCTCTGTTTATTTTTAGAGAGTAGGTTCTGTTGTTAACCAAGTGTTGGTTGCTTTTTATGACTTCACTATCACTACATATTATAAAATAAAGTCCCCTGACGCATTTGTACGTTGTAATCACACTAATATTATAAAGGCGAAAGGTTTGTGAATGTATGTGTGTGTGTTTGTATGTTTGTTACTTCTTCACGCTCAAACGGCTGGACGGATCGGGATGAAATTTGGCATAAAGATGGATTATAGTCAGGAATAGCACACAGGATACTTTGTATCCCGGAAATATGTTCCTTCAGGATAATTTCGACATTCACGCGGGCGAAGCCGCTGTCAGAAGCTAGTCATACATATTTGGGAAATATTTAATACCATTGTAATTGATTATTTTTTTGTAAAAGATACGCCTACCGCATATTAATTGTACATGAAATGAAAAACACATTAATTGGAAAAGATCAAGACCTTTTTTAAAAGGTAAGGATAGAATAAAATGAACAAGCCCAGAAGATGCCTGTTCACTCCTGCTGAAAGCAGATAGTTTGCAGTTAGTAGGGTACACAGACACTGGCCTATAGTTCCACACTTTGACTTTACATAATATGTTGGTAAATATGGAGGATAAATTAATGCATAAATATAAAAGGATACTCTTTAAATGATAATGTAAAAACAAAGTGATGTAATGCCATTAATCGATAGACAATACATAAATACATAATCACTGCGCCAATGCCATCCATGTTTTATGATAAAGAACCAGAGATTATAAAAGGTTTACTTTTGCATATTCAAAACGATTCCAGTTTTAACGTTGGAAAATACTTGCAAGTCATAGTAAGTACTAATTCGAGGGTGTTTCATGCCAAAAACCTTTTTCTGTTAACGTTAGAAGGGGCGTTATTACGCCAATTTGCTACTTCTTGCTGAGGCAACTTCGAATTCGTTGCGAGAGGAACTTTCATAATTAAGTTATTCGGAATGACCTTAAGAAGTCGCATAGCTTATCTGATTTTCAAATTCAATCTCTGTATAGACGGGCATCCTAAAGTTGGCTGGTTTTTACATAATTACGTAAAGTTTTTTTTGCATTTCATGTTTGAATGACGAGAGCTGTGGTGAAGAAAGAAATAGGAACTACTACGAATGGAATTGCATTATTTTCCATTGTATATTACACTGGCTACTCTTAACTCGGGCAAACTCTGCAGTTTGGTAAGATCAACTTTGAGAAGGAGGCTAATAGAAGAATACAGCTGGGCTGGGTGGCGTTTGGAAAACTTCGTCGAGTTTTCTCGTCACGTATCCCACAGAGCCTGAAGACCAAAGTCTTCAACCAGCGCGTCCTACCTGTTATGACCTACGGCGCCGAGACGTGGACACTCACAATACGGCTGGTTCATCGGTTCAAAGTTGCTCAGCGAGCTATGGAAAAGGCTATGCTCGGAGTCTCTATAAGGGATCGAATCCGAAACGAGGTGATCCGGCAGAGAGCCAAAGTTTTAACATAGCTCACAGAATAAGTAAGCTGAAGTGGCAATGGGCCGGCCATATAAGTCGTAGAACCGATGACCGTAGGGGTAGACGTGTTCTTGAGTGGAGACCGCGAACTGGTAAATGTAAGGTGGGACGCCCTCAGGCTAGGTGGAGTGAAGATCTTCGCGGGGTGGCTGGTAGCAACTGGATAAGAGTTGCCGAAAATCGAAGCAAATGGCGTGCAATTGGAGAGGCCTATGCCCAGCAGTGGACTGCTATAGGCTGATGATGATGACTCTTAACCGTATGTTATAGTATTAGTCACATGGTGCCTACATATATGTTAATTTCTAACTTTATTGATTATTTTATCAAGTAGCCGGATTCAGAACAACAGGACCCGGCGGCGAGGCCCAGAAAAAGACGACGTGATGAATTCGTACCTAAACGATTGTGCAAATTTAGCTAAAACCATTTTAACAAAAAAAAAAACTTTACATAACATAAAAAAACACGTTTATTGTATGGGAGCCCCCCTTAAATATTAATTGTATTCTGTTTTTAGTATTTGTTGTTATAGCGGCAACAGAAATACATCATCTGTGAAAATTTCAACTGTCTAGGTATCACGGTTCATGAGATACAGCCTGGTGACAGACAGACAGACAGACGGACCGCGGAGTCTTAGTAATAGGATCCTGTTTTTACCCTTTGGGTACGGAACCCTAAAAAAGTATCATCAAAATCGGTTTATAATTGGTGGAGTAACAAACATACAGTCGAATTGAGAACCTCCTCTTCTCCTCTCCTGAAAAATTAAAAAAGAGAAAGATGAACCTGTTGTGTACAGGTTCATCATCATTCTCAGTCTTATCAACTGACTTCAAAAAGGAGGGAGGTTCTCAATTTGACTGTATGTTACTATTGTGTTGTGTCTGTATCAAATAAATAATTTATTTTCTTCTATTTAATTATATTCTATATACACGCCACACCTTTAAAACTCATAAATTCTCTTGAAACTGTGCTTCTACTATATCTATTGTTTAGTATCAACATAGTCCTAACCCACCTTTACAGTGCTATAATTATAACTATCAATATAATTAGAGATGAGCTTGATTTGATTTGTTTCATACTTGTTGATGGTACACCAAACTCAAGAACCTTATAATATATAATATATTTAGTTTACAAAACACCTGATCATGGTGTAGAGCCTCCTTTGTTTGTTCTACAGCATAATCTGACGATTCCCACAGTCAAAGAAGAGGTAAAGAACTATATTAAGTCATACAAGGAATGAATTACGCGTCACCCAAACATCCTAGCAAGCCTGGCAAGCCTTATGGATGGGACAGGGGGCAGAAGGATTAAGTACAAAATACCTCAAGACTCCATCAGACAAACATAGCTTCATATGCTACATATGTAAATAGGATGTGTCATAGGACACATACCGACCAAGACCTCCAAACACCTACAAATTTACTTAATGTGTACTGAGACAGATTGTAAACAAATAAGAGAAGAAAAAAACACCTGATTTTAAGTAATATTCGCCTGCCTATCAACACTATTTCACATGGCAGTGTAAAATTGATTGAATCCATTATGAATTCTAAGACAGTAGTAAGATTTCCCCGGAGACCGACTCGCACTTCACTTTCAATAACTATGACTCGTACGTGACTCCGTTGACAGATCTTGAGGGTAAAAACTGATATATTGGGAACATATTCAAATATATCTCTTGTGGATATAAGTTTATCGATAATATGTCAGAAAAAGAAATAAGAGTTTACTTTATTATTTATAATAGAAGTCTTGTTTGACGTACGGTTAATCTTCTTATTTGAGATTCTCTTGCTGTTGTTCGTACCTAATCAATTGTAAGATTAGGTAGTCAATCAATATTCAGCCCTATGTCTATCTCCTCTCGTTCAGTCCATCCAAAGGTCGTCTGTAAGAGATAGCACTGTGCAATAAGACCGCCCATTGTACACTTATCTTTATAAATGTTTTGTCCTGTAATTATTTAAGTGGTATACAATAAAATAAATAATAAATAAATATTGTAGGCCTGATATCAGATTGTGTTCTGATTTCAAATTTCATAATAGGCATGTTTCCTGGGTAGAAAAATTATAATTATATTTAGTATTTCAGTGAGATCATCAAATAATATTGGACCCGTATTTTTTGCTTTATCAAATAAATAAAGATTAAGACAGATACAGCGAATCAAAGTTCGGGAGTGGGGGCTTGTGACGTCACTTTGTCAGTATAAAGTGTAGCACACCGTGACGTCACACGATATTTCAATGCCCATTTTGTGTTTACGTGGCAAAGAAAAAATACGTGTCCAATATTTTTAGGTTATCCGACTGACAGACTAAATAGATTGTTTTGCCAACTACCCTGTTGTATCTACGTCAGATCAAAACACTAATAAATGCGGAGTAAAGTTACGTCAAGCTTAAACCTCGAAAAATGTAGTAGTTGTATCTTTGCTCCAAGTTTATTAATAAGGAGGTAAGAACTTAAGTTGCTAATATGACAACGCTATCGCTCCTAAATTGAACAGGAGCATACACCAGTTTAATATGTCAATATAAGCTTACGTGAGTCCACTATGTAGGCAAGCCTCCAGTACACTGCCATAAGGCTTAGACACACCAGCGCATACAACATGCAACCATTCTTTATGTCCTAGACTCAACTGTGTGTACATGGGCTTATCTTGGAAAAAAATCGATGGACTTTTCTGAAAGCTTCAATTATTTCTTTGATGTTTTTCTATGTGTAATAAAGTATAAAAACATCAAAGAAGTGTAGAGGCCACTGGTCTTTAGTGGAACATGTTTTTTCGGTTATAATTTTCAAAGAAGTTTTTAGAACAAAACGCTTTTTGTTTTTCAAAGGCCTAAGTATTGGAGCAATGGTTTGAACAGATGGTTGAAAGCAATATTATTCAGCTGAAGAAGTACCTTTGAAAAAAAATATGCGATCAATAACTTATTGAGCACAGTTTTTTTTATTTATTTAAACTTCATGTTCATAATGGGTAAATAAGCGTCATTAAGGTTGAACTAGTCGATGGCACGAACTATTTTGTGCGCGGGGTTGAAATGCATGCTATCTCATCCGACAACACGTGCGAAAGAGAACGATGTTGTGATGAGCAGTAAGATGAGTAGTTCGCATACGAATACACACTTTTACAAATTTGTAGCGAAATTGATGATGATTTAGGACGACATCGAGCGCGTGAAATTTTATAACCAGACCTTTGGGAGCATGGAAAAAAATACTAAATATATCTGTTCAAAATAAAATTATTTGCATTGTTGAAATACTAATAACTAACTACTAATCTATCCCTGTATGGTGACCGTTTTTCAATTTTCCTTCTTCTTATGGTAATTATTTGCACCCAAAGATGCGTTAAAATTAGTGTTGAAATATGGAACTTTAGACGCTCATAACTTTCAAATATATTTTTTTTTCCTGAGAGACAAATTGATATATTTTCTTATTTTGAACGTACTCCGTCAAACAGTAGAGTAATCGCCAGACTACGTTTGTATGGACGAATGAGCGACTAGTGTAACCTTAAAATGGTAACACTGTCTGTACAGATGCAGAAAAAAAAGCCGTACTTACCTTTAAAAATCATAAATTCTCTTGTAACCGTGCTTCAACTATTAATTTGTTGTCAAGTATCAGACTACACTAGTTTGTTAACTTTCTCACAAGCTCAACTCAGAGAGCCAGTCTCATAAAATAGTTAAGTATTACGGAGCAGCCAATTTTCACAAGTTGTGCAACAATCTTTTAAAAAGTCTGAATCGCTCTAACCAGCCAATTATAAGGTGCACGATTGCATGAAGACGGCAAAGTCGATAGAGGGAACCTAAGTTTCACGTGTACTTGCAAATTGCTCGTGTTTTTTTTACGTGCTTCTGTCGGGGTTAAGAAGACTCTGTTTAGGGCCTTCTGTACCCGGTTTTACGCCTGTAGCCTGTGAGTTAATTTTACGTCAAAATCGTACAGCGCTCTTCGCGTTCAGTATAATAATGCTTTCAGGTTGCTGATGGGGCTGCCTCGTTTCTGTAGCGCATCGGGGATGTTTTCGGGAATGCGCGTCTATTGCTTTTATGCATTGATGCGTAAAAGATGTGCATCCTTGGTGTGCAGGATGCGGGCCAGGGCATATTACAGCAAGGTATTTTTGCAACAACTCTAATAAACTGGAGAAGACTTCAAATGAAATTGCTGTTAAAAACGTCGATCTGTCTAAAACACCTCTAATTTGCCTGCATTTTGAAATGTTTTGAATATAAGTAGTTAGTATAAGGATCATTACATTAAAACTTAACATCTGTAACTTGTACCTACTTTCTGTGCAAATAAAGAACTATTCTATTCTATGATAATTGACCTTCATATACTATGCTTGATTCACTATGTATTTTTTGTGTTAACACCAATGATATTCAAATAAACAGATATGTTATAAGCGCGCGAATTGTGAAGACTCGAATAGGAGACAATTGTAGACTTTAGTTTATGTCACGCATGGCGAAGAGCGTGACCGTCAGGATGACTGGACCAAACGAGATATTTCCTTGAGACCATGTGCACTTTTTAATACCTATTTGCTACTATTTACTACCTATAGTGAAATATTTACTACCTCTGCGTTACGAAATATATCAAAGAAATAAAATGGTCAGCCATTCTGACGTCAGGTTGGCTGACCACTTCCAAGTTCCCATAGTTTTAGAGTTGTATTAACCGCGTTGTTAATGTAAATATTTACTACCTATTTGCTACCTTAACATATATATTTTTACACAACTGTAAGAAGCTCCTATAAAAAGTTAATGTACAGACGTTTAAAAGCCATTTTAACGCCTGTACATTATTATTTACATATTTTCTTCTCAGAACAATTGCTAACAATGTTTTTGTAGGCGCTTAGTGCTTATGAACAACTTGTTTCTGGACAATTTTATAATTAGTAACATATCACATTTATTCTTAGGACTATTAGTATGTACTGCCTCGTTGGTCTAGTGGTCGCAAGCGCTACTGCTGAGCATGAGGTCTTGGGTTCAATTTCCACGTCGGGGCAGTTGTTATTGGGACGACGTCGTTCGTCCCCTATTACGTGGGACTTAAACATAACTGGCGAAATGTGGGTGTACACACGGCTACATATCAAGATTTACATTTCTAGTATAAGCTGACCGCTCACTGTATTTTTTTGACAGTTGCAGACCTGTGTGTAATTAACCTCTATCTGAAAATAATACAGTGTTTACAACAACCCCAACTTCTAATTGCAAAACTTTTGATTTTTACATAGATTTTTATCAGTGGCACAAAATCCTGCCTATCGTACAATGTGTAAAAAGAAATAAAGACAAATTATTGAACTTCAGGACAAAGACTCTCTTACCGAAACATCAGTGGGCTAATATCTTACATAAAAAAAATTGGAGGACAATTCGAAATCGATTAATGATGACGATTGCGTTATATGCGCTGGAGCTTGCAAGCAATATCAAGCGGAAATTAAAGTAATTATCAACTGGCCAACTAATAAAATTGCTAAATGTATTTGTTCGAAACCAAACATTTCGTTCCTTTTTTGTTATTTTGTTGCAACACTGTGTCAGCTCGCTGTCATAAATTTGACAGCTTTTGATTGAGTTGACAGTTGACACCGACTCGTAAAAATGTAATTGCCGGCGCTAGACGTGACGATTCGGTCTATACGTAGTATTTTATTTGAAATTTATTGTTAGCCAGTCGATCGTTACTCGAAGATGTAATCGCCGTCCGTGAGTGGTATTGTGGGTCGACTGTGCATTTGTTTGTGTGTATATTTCGTGCGCGGCGAAGTATTAAGACGGGAACGTGTCTAACAGTCTGGCGGGAATACCACCTGATCACGCCTGTTGTCCCTTCCAAATTTATTAAATATATTTTCCTCTACCTAATCTCCCGACCTGACGGGATTGGACGAAGACCGGGAGACCACTACGAGGACAAGAATAAGTGTATATTTGTAACTGTACGATATTCACTTTCCAACTTCGGTAGCCCAAGAAACAGACCCCTAGCCACTGCTGCCGCGTGTCACGGTTTCGCGGGTATAGACCTTGTAAGTTCCAAGAGTCGCAGCATTGCTTATGGGCCCCAGTGTTTGCCTCTTGGCTGTGATCCGCAGGCCTGTATGTTATACAGTATTTGTATATGTTCAACAGTATTTGTAAAATACGCAATTATAATGATGACTGTTCACATAATTAAGCTCTCTCCTATTCAACGACTTGAACTTGCTAATGAGTTAAAATACGAGTCTGCTATTATAGTCAAAAATAAAATAACAAATTCTCTGATGAATGTAGAAGACAGAGAACCGACCCATTTACCCACTGTCAGTTGCCTACGACAAATGAAGTACGAAAAGAGAAAACGCTCTTATCATGGTTCTAATGCAATGCTGGCTTTGTGGATTATGTGTACACTGGCACCTTATAACGAAATAATAAAACTCGTACCTATTGCTTTTGCCTCTAAACGTGTATTATTGGTCACCTGTGCAAGATGAGTATTATAAAGATTTTAGTAAAATAACTGTTTTAAGCATTGATGCTACTGGTAGCATTTTTAAACCATTTAGAGCAGATATTCTTCTATTCATGTGTTTCAGTAGCTCAATTTATTTCTGACAGTTACACATTAGACACAATATACAAATGTCACATTCAGAATAGCTAAGCGACACTCCGCAGCTCGCTTTTCGCCCCATGAGAACAATTGACGTGGTGTGTGGCGAGCATCACCGCCGTCTCCGAGTAGATTATTTAGACTCATTTTATCGTGTGAAGTGTGAAGCAAAAGGAGTATGTAAGTATCGTAGCAGGTGGCGTTCTGTAGTTTCTGCCTATCCCCATGGCAAAAAGGCGTGAATTATGTATGTATGTATGTATACAAATGGCTTGATACTAAAAACAAAACATTACCAAATGAAGTAGTTATAGATGACTCAGCAGCTTTAATTGGAAACTGGCGAGGACTAGCAACAAAAAGAGAAATAAGACTTCTAAGTAGACGTTATTTTATTAAATAATGGTTTTAGAACAAAATGAACCAGTGGAAAAAATGTAATTGTAAAGAATAACTGCGCATTTGATTCTGTGTCACAAGCAATCGCTGTTGCGGTTGTAGATGGATTTTGTATTGGCCAAATTGTCAATACTAGTAATCAAGTTGACTGTAAACTAGTCAAAATGCTTATTGAAAATGCTTCTGTACAAAATATTCCTTTATTCGCATAAGGACAGATTCTCATAAAGACAGATTAGCAGAAGGACAGATTCTCATAAGGACAGTTTCGCATAAAGACAGAAAAGGTACAGTTCCGCACATTGCACGATCACTCTCACCACCACGCGTATATACACTTTTCCAAAGCAGCAGAACATGTGGCCAGACGGTAAGTGTTAATAAGAAAGTTGTAGCTACTGTGAATGGTGTAGATAAATTTGTAATTGCCCATTTATGTAAATGAGATTATTTTTTTGGAAAGGACATAGGTAGTAGCACGCCGCGTCCGTACTTTGTGTTTGTAGGCATACATAAATATATTCAACAGTACTTAATACACTCTGCTTGATAAGCAATTTGTTTAGTTTGAGATTAGATAAAAACTATTTTACTTGTCACTGACTTGACATTTTTATCTCGGGAAAATTTCTATTTTTATAAAGATAAGAGACGAGACGAGAGACTTTTTAAAATTTTAAAAGAACACGTTGGTATGAATATGCGCTTGACGAGGTCGGTCCGTGGCTGGAAGACCAACAATTAGACCAATTACAACATACCGAGATTCCTCCGTGCCCCGGAAAGCATGTTAGGCCGTTGGTACCGGCTGTCATTTCAAAGATTACTATTATATACTATCATATACTGGTATTTGAAGATCTTTGACAGTTGTTACGGGTGGTCAGAAGCCTGCGACTGACACCAGTCTTGCTAAGTGGTATCGTGTTACCCAGTTACTGCGTTGTGGAGGTCAGATAGGCAGTCGCTCCATGTAAAACACTGGTACCCAGCTGAATCCGGTAAGACTGGAAGCCGACCCCAATATAGTTGGGAAAAGGCTAGGCAGATTGGTTGACTTTGGCATGAATATCTATGAAGGGTGGCACAAAAGGATTATTTCTAAGATTCCTAAAATACCACCTTTATTTTATTTCATCACGCTATTGAAAGAGGAAGCAAAACTGTCCGTTCTAAAAATAGTCTGTGGTGGTTACTTACTTATTTAAGTATGCAGGAAAACCGAAGAAG
Organism: Orthosia gothica; assembly: GCA_949775005.1. Taxonomy (NCBI): domain Eukaryota; kingdom Metazoa; phylum Arthropoda; class Insecta; order Lepidoptera; family Noctuidae; genus Orthosia; species Orthosia gothica. Next base: position 24,832,969 of record OX459038.1, on the reverse strand, counting down.
GAAATCTGATATTTTGGTTGACAATAAAATTGAGAACATTATTTTGCATTTCGCAAACGATAAAATATCGGCCATAGTGCTTACAACGCCTCGCAATACTTAGACGTGCAAAATGTGAACCGTATCAAACCTACAATGACTATTTTAAGAACAGTATTTTTTTATGAATTGATTATAGTACATGATAATATATAGTGCATTAAAATTATTTTGTGTAGGTTTAGTTTGTAAAGTATAAAAGAAAATAAATATATATATTCTTTTCAACTTAACAGGGGGGTAACCACAAGCTCTTAAAGCGGTATCAATTTGACCTTATGTCGCGTTTTCGTACCATGACGTCGTTTAAAAGAGCTCAATTTGATAACGCTACGAAGTTGTTTTTGTTTAGGCTTTGATAATGTTTTGATGACGTATTGCCTTTAGTTCATTCAAAATTCAAACCACAACGTGCTTTTTGACAACTAGCGATATCGTTTTTACTAAAAAAATTGGTTTTGTTTGACAGTTAAAAAAAGTTGCTTTTTCGCGCTAGATTTATTATCATTTTCCAAAATATATACAAAAATTATCACTTTTGTGATTTATCCGGTAAGTAATACGTATTTATTTACGCATTTATTGGATTCATAACCTCTGCCAAGCCCTACAGAGCTATAGGCATGCTATGTTATTACCTACGTACGTAGGTAAACTTGTCGATTGATTTGTGTACCTATCTCATGCGATTTTAGCTTATGTGGACTAAATTTCTTGTTTGATTGTAGATGGCGAATGCATTATGAATGGCGATTAAACCCATGAAATCACGGAGGGCAGTGCAGACGCTACGTAAGCCATCGCAATATACTACCGCCGCGCCGTCAACTTGTGTCTACCGACACTAAGCACAATGCTTGGGATAGATCCAAAACAGCAGCAGATGATATAATTAAAGGCTCTAGTGTGTAATACTTTTCCGGTTAGAGGATAAATATGAAAGAAAATAAAGCTGATAGAAGCCAACAAACGCATCGAGAAGCTGAGGGAGCTGAAATATATGAATGATTGGTTACAACCTGTAAAACCTACCTACGTAGGTACGACGAAGAATGCATTTTATTAGCATTTGGTGTTTTGTGGTGCTTGTGCTGTCTTGTCTCGCGTTATTGCATATGGCTGCATTGCTGTACCTATGTGTTGACTGCCTAGTACCTATCTTGTGTGTGATAACCATGGACATAATCTCAATGGTGATAGATAGCTGATAGATAACCATCTGCATCTTTTTACTCGACCGTGTGTAGGTATGAGCACCTACCTACTGTGATGTAATAAATGTTTTTGCAGCTGAAGAATCAATAAACTTTTATACCCCACGTGTTGAATATTATTTAGATATATCATCAATCTCATCCATTCTACTAACCCTAAAAATATTCAAAGAAACTGACGCCTTTTTCTCATGTGGGCAAGCAGAAACTACAACGCCACCTGCTACGGTCCTAACATACTGCTTTTGCTTCATTTACATCCATACATCTACTCATACGAGAACACCGGTAATGAGGACAACCCTCCTGACCCTTCTGGAGAACATTACCTATTAGATCCGTGTATGACCTAGGACGTCCCCTCCCGGGTGGTGTTTTCACTCACATCTGCCTTGTAAATAGGTAAGTACCTTTTCTTATATATTTATAGGTATTTACTACATATAGATAATATTTAATACGTATGCCTATTTTAACTAGGTATCCATCTGCAAGCTCATTAGGTAAAACAACGAAGTTTATGTAATACCTACTCATTAGTACATAAAAACTGTATAAAAGTGTTAGTTATGTAGGTACCTACTTCTAATAAGATTTCAACTAGCAGTACATAAGTACCTAAGTTATCTAAGCAGATTGTAAGCAAATGACGAAGTAGTACCTAGGTAAACTTAGTACCTAAGTGGCAGTCCAGGCACCATCCCGCCACCGGAACAATATAATATAAATTTATAAATAATCCGACCAAAGTAAAAATACAAGCTTACAACGTAAAATGGTTACGTTTGTAGCACTTTTTAATTTGTTATCATAATAATATGGAAACTCGGCCACAGGTAATAAATTATATCATACTCAGACTTTTGAGACACTTTATAATGTCGGCTATTGGTTTTAATTTTTATAATACTTACTTTTTTCTTTAAACTTATTATATTGTTGTAAAATACACTTAAAAAAATAAAAGTTTAAATGTTTGATATTAATGTATAGTTTATTATATAATTCTATTTGTTTTTTTATCAGAAATAAACATCTCATGATATTTTTTATATAAAATTTTAGTGATAGCAAAAACGACACTTTAAAAACCTTTTTTTGATTCGCTAGCAATTCTGTATCGGGACATAGATAAATATTTCAAATCATTCGTTCATTCCCCACACTACTCGGTATTAATTTGATATCGTTTAACTAAGATGAGGGTACGATAACGAGAATTCTCAATAAGAGCTTGAAACAAAGTTTACTCAAATTGAGATCGTTTTGTAAAAGATGGGGGTAGGCCCCCTGTACTTTGTCTTTATGCGAAACTGTCCTTATGAGAATCTGTCCTTCTGCTAATCTGTCTTTATGAGAATCTGTCCTTATGCGAACAAAGGAAAATATTTATCAGAGTAGAACTGAAATTTTGAAGCAGTATTTTAACACAGAAAGTTTACTCAAATTGAGATCGTTTTGTAAAAGATGGGGGTAGGCCCCCTGTACTTTGTCTTTATGCGAAACTGTCCTTATGAGAATCTGTCCTTCTGCTAATCTGTCTTTATGAGAATCTGTCCTTATGCGAACAAAGGAAAATATTTATCAGAGTAGAACTGAAATTTTGAAGCAGTATTTTAACACAGAAAATATATCTGACGACAGGATTATTATTAGTTGCGAATGTAATGTGGCGCATATTTTTAAAAAATATGCGCAAATCCAGAGCGTCCGGTAAATCTGGTTAAACGTAAATGCGCATTTTTGCCTTTGGACTGTAACATAAAATCATTACCACAATCTACCGATTCCAGGATAGACCATGAAAATAATGTCTAGTTGTCGTCATACTGGATGCACAGGTATCAAGACGTTTGAATATAAACTAAAAGATTTGATTGCTTTTGATTTTTTTTGCTTTTTTTTTATTGCTTTTTTTTTTTGTCGGGCACTAGCTGTCCGCCATTTTGCTGAACTGGGGGGTAACCACAAGCTCTTAGAGTAAGGTTATTTTGAGATCGAGTAAGTGACAGATGTATACAAGTCAGATACATCTGTCCCTTACTCGATCTCAAAATAACCTTACTCTAAGAGCTTGTGGTCACCCCCCAGGTCCTTTTTGGCGCAGCCGTGGGACACACAATGTTACAAATATATTATTTTCTTTTTTTTTTATGTTATAGTTGTTTAGTCTAAGTTTTTTATTTTTTATGTAGTGTGCTATGGCTTGTGTCAAATAAATGTGTTTTCTTTCTTTTTTTTTTTTTCTTTGAACTCAATTCTGAAGAAGAAATATATTTATACGATATACCAACTATAATTTAATTGAAAAATATTGAATATAATTTGGCAACAGGCATATAGTCTGTTCCTTCATCGGCTCCGAGCGAGGACATTGGTCATTATAAATCTCACAGTTTTAGAGGTACTACGCACATCTTCATTTCAATGTTACGATGAAATGTCAAATCGAGTAACGAAGAGTCACAAAATTTTTTTGGCCTATTGCATCATTTATGGCAGAAAATATAAATAATGTGAAATATAATTCAAGTTTTTGAATCAAAAATTAAAATCGAATTTTTGATATTTATTTTGAATCATGTATTAATTCAATAATATGAATATCTTGTTATTTTTCTATTTTTGACAGCCTTCCAAATACACAGGAAAGTGGTGACCATGGTATAATAAGACATGGTAGTCTCCTCCCGTGACAGCTGGGTCACGTGATTGGCCTAAGACTACGTCATCGATTGCGTTGCGGCTCTCAAACTTTTTTAGTGGGGAAAAAGATAAAAATATTACAATAGGTACAAAATATTTATAATTTTTAATAAATCGTCTTAATTGCTCCTTTGTGAATTTATTTACTTTGCTATTTTTTTTATTGTTTGCATATTAGTATTTTTATTTAGTTCGGGACGAAAACCCACATAACTTGATTTGACTAAAATAAGTCAAAAACTAATTATGTTAGGTTAATAAGTTCGGGCGTAAAGACGTATTGACACAACTATGACTTATATTATGGAATTTACAACGCGTAGTTATCTACGCGTTGTAAATTCCATAATTTAAGTCATAGTGTGCCTTTTTACATAATATTTAATTTTTAATAAATATTATGTAGAAAGGCACATACCAGTTATTTTAGTTGAATTTAGTTACAATTTTGAAGCCACGCATATGATAGCGTCTCTTCATTGAGAAAATAAAAAAACCTTATTACACCGCCTTTTATACTTCTGTTTTTTATAGTTTACGGAACAAAGTTCACGGGTTCACCACAAACGTTTGGGAGCCACAGCATTTTGCTCAAAGAGCGAAACAACGCTATAGGTGTGAGTGACACGACAATAGCGATTAAATTTCTAGTTGTCAGTATGACACTTGTCAATACGATATGTTGCCACTGTGTGTGATTGAATTACCCGAGCAAAATGCATTTTTATCTTAACAAAGCAATTATGAACTAATAATTCAATATACAAATAAATTTAACAATAAATAGATGAATCACATGAGTTACTAAATAGTTATTCTAGTTAGTAATTTATTTTATTTGCATTAACTACATGAGAAAGTACCTAAATTTTCTAAAAAGGACAATCAATGGTAACACTTATCGTGACGTAGTCTTAGGCCATCCTGGGAAGAGAATACCAGGCGAAGTATACGGAGTATGTTATTATACCATGGTGGTGACTAAAAATTTTAGTCTTAGTACTTTATTTTATAAGGTCGAGGGTGAGCGAGAGGGATATATTTAACATGTCCGTGTATACACCCGGAAAGTTATGAATTAGAGACATTAAAACGCCTGCACATTAAATAATAAAGCCAAGTCTTATGTTCGTAACATTGCTAATAATGGTTTTGCAGGCACTTTCTAAATTTAACGTTAATTTATAGGAGCTTTCATAACTTTTTAAAGGAGCTTCTTAAAGTTTTGTAAAAATATATATGTTAAGGTAGCAAATAGGTAGTAAATATTTACATCAACAACGGGGTTGATACAACTCTAGAACTATGAGAACTTGGAAGTGGTCAGCCAACCTGACGTCAGAATGGCTGACCATTTTATTTCTTTGATATATTTCTTAACGCAGAGGTAGCAAATATTTCACTATAGGTAGTAAATAGTAGCAAATAGGTATTAAATAGTGCACATGGTCTCAAGGAAATATCTCTTTTGGTCCAGTCATCCTGACGGTCACCGAAGAGCGATACGCTTTGTTGAAACAAAAACAAAATTAAAAAAATGCCATCGTGTGTTTTTAGAAAGTGTACCAATTATGGTGCCAAAGTTAATAAAATACAAGGGATCTCATACCATAAGTAAGTACGCAATACACCTCAATTTACTAATTTATTTCAATTTGTTTTCCTAATATTCTGATATTTGGAGGTTAGAAAAAGAAAAATACATTGGTTGTCAGAATAATGTTTGTTTACATTCACACGCAAGTGACAAACACTAGCTGTCTCTTTTTTTCTTGTTGGTTTTATCAAGCCATTCCTTTCGACTTGTAGAGAAATGTCAGATGAATGAAAAGTGTGTATGTGTGCTGCGCGGAACACTTTTTTCAATTGTTTTGTGAGTGTATAACGTATCTGTTTATTTGAATATCATTGTTTAACACGTACAGCGCATTATTTCGTTGGTCTACCCATACTAAAGTGACGAGACTGGAACATAAACACTTATCGGGTTCTATGTTTATTTAGTCTAAACCCGTCATAGGCCTCTTAAAAATCATCTTCAAATTTCGATTGAAGTTTTACATAAACTCCAAGACTTCGGCAATTTACCCCTGAATTCTAGGCAGACGATCATACCAGATATTATTCACGTACACACAAGCTATGTACCTCTGTCCATTTCACAGGAATAATCCCTTAGTCGCCTTAACCGATACCCGTGGGACGCACCGGGTTGGCCACATTTGGGGCCGGAAACTAAGCGAAGAGATACATGGATGTTTGGTATTACGTCAGGCGAATGTTGCCTATTTTGTAATACCTACACATAAGGCAATAACAAAGATTTGTCCAAAATTTATTTAACATCAAGAAACGAAGTTAAATTTGCACAAAGACGAAAGAAACAAATATAATTTATTGTTTTGAAAGGGAAAATCCATTTTTTGTATTACATAATTAAAAAAAACGCTGCACGAGGTATGAAAAAAAACGTTATTTTCATGAAATTTAGTATGCGGGAGGTTTCGGGGCCATAAATCGATCTAGCTAGGTTTCATTTTTAGAAAACGTCGTTTTCACTATTTTCACCCGAGCAGAGCACGGTCGCCCAGGTACTATGTTTTTACACAGAAACATTGATGGCTAGAATTTCTTCATAACTGAAATAGCATAAATGTAAATAAAAGAACATGGATGTTTTGAATATTGTCAGGAGAATGTTACCTATTTTGTGCCCAAGGCGCAACATATCCGGAGATGTTTGAGGTGTGGACAGCTATACCACAGCTATCAGGACAATCCCGGAAGTAGTGTCAAGATACCTACCAGCATCTTACTGGGTTAACTTCCCTCCTCTGAACACTTTTGCTCTTGTGAATCTCCACTCCAGCCAGCCAATTAAGGAAGCAGAGAGGTGGAAGCTCTGTTCCCAGTCAGTGTTCTCCGACCGGCCAATAAAGGCAAGCCGGAGATGAAGGACAAGACTTCTCCCTGGAGATCAGATCCGTGGGGTCGCCACTGCCCACCAGCTCGCCACAAAGCTGTTTTTAATGTTTTTGATAAAGCTAAGTATTTTTTTTAGACGACTAACCATTGTAACCTACTTTATATAAACTTTTCTTATAATTTTACAGTGTCTACATATTTACGTATTTAAAAACATCTGGTACGCTCAGCACAATTATATTGTATTTTTATAAAAGTACTCTTCTCTTTACTTTGTGTTTGTTAGTATTGAGTATTTTAAATCAAATTATTGAGATGATAAATTTTCAAGTAACGCTAAAAACAATATTTACTTACAATTTTTGTATAAACAGCTCAAAAAACGCTTTGTTTTATTATTCCGTAGATAATTATTATTGAAATGAGCAATTCACTTGTATATGTAGGTATCTAACACTGATCACTGAAGAGTTCGCCACATTATTCCAACTATCTGAGTTGAGACCGGCTTCCAGTCTATCTGGATGCTGCAGAGTACCAATGTTTTAATACGATACCCCTTTGACCAGACTGGTGTCTGATTTCTTGGCTTCTGAGAATCCGTAACGACTGGCAAAAATTTACAAATAACAAATGAGACTAAAGACTTAAGGTGTATATATTCCCCAATGTTAACGCAGTACTGGCCGTGCGCCCACTCGGAGCCAGAATATCAATATTGAACCTCCTTTTGGACAGTTTTGTTTGCAAAATGTTCTTTGATTTACATATGCTATTTCAGCTATGAAGAAATTCTAGCCATCAATTCTTTTGTGTAAATAGTTGTTTATGCTACAAGTGCGGAAGGTAGGTGATTTCCGATGAGTGGCATTTTTCTTTTTCTTTTTTTCACTAGTGCTTTTTACTTTCCTGTATTTTTTTAATTTTTGACTACAAAAATTAAACCATAAATTGAGTTTTTATTATTTGAGAAAAGGTTTAACAAATTAGTTAAGCACAGATTATCATTCATATAAAAGGTAAAATAAATCTAATACTTCATTAAAGTCGTTTTTAATTACTCTAGATTTAGATTTTGATCAATAAACTAATTTTAAATATTCATTAAATGTGTTTGGCAGAACGTATATTTTGCTCGTGCCTTTTTGCGTTACGATGTGACAGCAATTTGCACATGCGCAGTAGATATGCCCGAGGAACTATTAGTTAATCTATGGTGGATGTGCTGACCATATTATACTATTTTACTCTTTGGTGCTGACCGCGCTTGAATAATTCCGCCATTTTATTAATTTCATTTTATTAATTTATACATGTTTTTATTTCCTCGCATAATGCATAGTAAAATTTTGTATGATACACGTACGTAAGATGATTTCTTTAGATTTAGATTTTGATCAATAAATTAATTTTAAATATTCATTAAATATGTTTGGCAGAACGTATATTTTTTGCTCGTGCCTTATTGCGTTACGATGTGACAGCTATTCGCACATGCGCAGTAGATATGCCCGAGGAACTATTAGTTAATCTGTGGATATGCTGAACGCGCTTGAATAAGCCCGCCATTTTATTAATTTCATTTTATTAATTTATTTATTTCCTCGCACAATGCATAGTAAAATGTTGTATGATACACGTACGTAAGATGATTTCCGACTTGTGTCGATTTATCCACTCACTCGCTTCGCTCGCTCGTGAATAAAAATGCCACTCACCGGAAATCACCTACCTTCCGCACTTGTAGCATAAATAACTATTTAAACATCTAAGTCGTGTTGGAGGAGTACACAAAAGTAGCGAAAAAATATTGCGTTGTTAATATTTTTAAATTATATCTATAAATTACACGAAATGACCATGTTTCACAAATAATGTACATGAATCAATAATAAACACGTATTTTTTTTCAACGGTTTTAACCTAGCCGTTACTAAGGAGTATGCTTTAGAAAGTAACCATTTTGCAGCACTAAAGCGGTGGAAGGTTCTTAACGTGATTTCTGAAGCACGGGGACATCTCGGTATGTTAAGATGGTCACCCAACCACGGACCGAACAGCCAAACAGATGATATTATTTAGCCAAGAGAGCTCCTCCAGTAAGTTCCGATTGATCACTAGTCTATACCAATATTATAAAGAGGAAAGATTTGTTTGTTTGTTTGTTTGTACCGAATAGGCTCCGAAGCTACAGGACCAATTTTGAAAATTCTTTCACCTATGGACAGCTACATTATTCCCGAGTGACATAGGCTATAATTTTGATGGGTGCAAAGCCGCGAGGGTCAGCTAGTTGTAAAATAAATTAGAGAATCTAAATAATACTGGCTTTAAACAAAAAAAAACACGCTAGCATACGCATATTTTTTATTGTGTATAGGAAATGAAAAACTAACGTTAAAAAGTAATACATTTTCCAATCAATTGTTTAGATTGCTAGCAGCACTTAAAAAACTGTATTTTTACCTACAGAACTCCAATATATTGTAAAAGCTAAAAATAAATTGCCTATAAAACAATGAGTGTCTGCTATCAATTTAAAAATGATAAAACAAAAGCTTTTAATCCTTTTACTTTTTTTTTGTTAAAATAACTGTGTAGCACAATAAAAGGTTTATTAAACAATCGGTGAACATATTGGTATAAATGCGTTTTTTGCGTCAATATGTTTTAACATCTTTTTTTAAATGTCACTGTACACTCTGAGGTAGGAGTATTTTTGGGTCACTAATAAATATTTTTCTTTCTTTCATTCATTGTGTGTATTAAACTAAGTGGAGAGATTGATCTAAGTATAATACTCCATACCAGGGATTGCTGATGCAGATTTTTCACATCTGCTGATCCGGATGCGGATCCTTAGATTTTTTATAAGAAAGATGAGAAATAAAATAGTAGAGGAGCTATCGGCTCAATAATAACAGCCGTACGGGTCGATCTTAAAGGTTAATTAACTAGGTCGGTCCGTGGATGGTGGACCTCCACCGAGATTCCTCCATGCCTCGGAAAGCACGTTAAGCCGTTGGTCCCGGCTGTCATTTGAAGATCTTTGACAGTCGTTACGGGTAGTCAAAAGCTTGAGATATGACGCCAGTCTTGCCGAGGGGTATCGTGTTTCACAGTTTTTGGGTTGTGAAGGTCAGATAGGCAGTCGCTCCATGTAAAACACTGGTACTTAGCTGAATCCGGTAGGACTGGAATCCGACGCCAACATAATTGGGAAAAGGCTAGGCAGACAGGCAGGCACATTATGTTAAAAGAGTTTTAACAACTCTATGTACTTCCAAGTTGATTGAGAGCGTCCGGTCTGCACCAAGTGCAAAGGGCGACTGATAGAAAGCCGACGACTGACGAAACACGAAGTTTGCCGAGGGACATGTACTGTACCGAATGTGTGAAATGGTGACGAATAATTAGCCAGCCCCGTTAACTTGTTTTAAATGTCACTTTAGCTTGGTTAATGATTGATGAAAGTAATTCTACCTTTGCATACCTCGTCATTAGACGACAATTTATTTATATCAATATTTAAATCACATACTAACATTAATATTCGAAACGGGAGATTTACCATGTTTACTGTTTATTGCGAGTTTCCGATATTTCGGTGCTGTTGCAAGCCTAGCACCATGATCACGGATAAACTGAAGTTCTTCAAGAACTTCAGTTTGTCCGTGATCATGGTTCCCGTTTCGAATGTTAGTGACCATGACAGTTTAAAAACTTTAAATCACATGTAAGTGAATTGTGTCATGTTCTTCATGAAATAAAGATTAGATTTACCTTTTATAGGAAAAACAAATCTACTACGGCGTAGACACAGATTACATCTTTGACCGACTACCAGTCATAAAAACACAGACACATGACACAATCATGGAAACAATCTGTCTAAACATACATAGAATAGCAAAATAAGCCATGTTACTTACCGTGGCATTACATAATATTATCGGTATCAATAAATCGTGAATATCAATGCGAAATGTTTGCTGGGCACGCGAAATAACACAATATATTCGTAGATAGTAGTCAACAACGCTCAGTGTATTAATAGGGTCTGTTTCTTATATGATTTCGGTAAAGCATACAGTACGACACAGCTTAGAAGTGGTTGGAGCGAAAAATTACCTAGAATCTAAACAATTAGGAGATCTTATTTTACAACCACGAAATCCAACGAGGTTAGATGTGTTGACACGTAAGAGAAAACCACAAATACAAAAATCTGGTTATAAGAAATACGTAAACTTGTCGAGTAAAATACTTGTAAATACAACTCAAAAACGTCGACGGAAATACTCAGAATTTACGTCTGTAGTTATACCATGACTCCATCGAGAATAATATTTAGAAAATGCAACCCAAAAACGTTGACAGAAGTACTCAGAATGCACGTTGTAGGTAACATTGAAAACGTAAATTCAATGCCAAACAAAGGAGATTGCCCATACACAGGCCCCTTATGAGGTGTCGTGTCTGCGTGCATCCGTGTCCGTTACTTTATTTGTACAGACAACAATAGATCAGGTTCCTTCGTGTGGACATTTGTATGCACCTTATTGCATTGTAATAAGGGTTCATTTCAAGAACAGAAACATCGTTATATCTAGTGAACCCCACAAAATAAATGAAAAATATTTTCTAATTATGAATATAACGTGTTTTTTCTACAATATACTACCAAATTCATCAATATACAACCTTTTTTTCAAAGGGGGGGCAGTTCCCTTACAAAATGGGCATTCTCCTTAATAAACAAAACGTAGTATCGTACGATGTACGTTCACCCCTGCATTCTCTACGCGCGTTTTATTTTCTCTATAGATTCCTCGAGTGTGCGGAAAACACTGCGCCTCCACCAGTGTTAAATAAATTAATCCAATATTCGATAAACTGACAACAATTAATTACTCTCGCTTTCAATTCAATCGCTTTTGACGTAGCTCCCTCCACCCACCATGCGCCCAGTGCTGATGCTGAAATTCATGGCAATACCGTGAGAGTTCCATGGAAACCTGTTGCAGTTTCCAGTAGACCGGTTTAAAGACCAGTAGCGAACTTTTTCGGCCGTTTACATGTTTGTATTCGAGATTTATGCTGCAAAATGTACAAAATGAAACTTGATTGATTCAATCTTCGGTTTACCAGGGTTTAACAATCTTGGTTTAAGCTAGAGCTATCCAAACAGAAATTACTATTTTTTGGATGAAGAGAACCTAGATAAAAATACATTCTGTCAGCAACATACACCTTGGTATTTTAGTCTTCTTACAAAAGCAGCACACTTCAGCTGCCCAAGTATATGAACAACTTTCTCCATGGAAGTCTTAGAAAAATATCAAAAAAATTATTGCATCTCTCATACAAATTTTGACCAGCTGACGACAACTTTATATGGAATATCCAATTTTTTTCCCTTTAGACTTCCATGGAGAAAGTTTTTCATGTCATGAAAATCGGCAGGAGATATTGGCATTCGTTACCGTTCTCTTGCATTTAAGCCTTTCCAAAATAGCTATGTCTGATATAATAGAACTAGTCTAGAACCCCTAGAAAGGAAGAAAGAAAATGTTTTACCCCTAGTGTATCTTTTTATTTGGTTCGTCTGTCTAATGCATCAACTCTTAAGGTGCTCCCTCTCTTGAAGCATTCGCCCGTATTCCAAATGCTCATACTCGAATCAAACTCAAAATTAGCCATATCTACCAACCAATCACAACTCTCGACTTGGGCATATGAGCTCAATAACATACTAACGCAACTGAATTCCAGTGATATTGTGTTAAAAGAGTTCGGTAACGTCTGGGGCGTCCAGAATCTTGCACTTGAGCACGGTAATGTCAAAAAATTAAGACAACCAATCACAACTGTCCATTGCCAGTTTGAGTTGAGTTGAGCATGAGTATGAGCATCTGGAATACCGGCCTATGAAGTGACTATTTAGAGTGACAAATTGCACATTTACGTTAAGGGTTGACCAAAGTGAAATTACTAACTTAACTATTTTGTGTAATCAAAGAGCCTAGATAAAGTGATATTCTGTCTATAATATGGGTTGCCATACGTTATTGAATAATCATGTGTTCAATCTCATAAATTTTAGCAATTAGACAATAGCTGTCACGGTTTTTGATTTTGTCTGTTTATTTGCCTGATGTACTTGTATCAACTCTTAGTAGTGAGTATTTAGAGTGAATGATTGCACGCTTACGAACTAGTCCACCCAGGGATGTTAAGGTAACCGTAACCGTAATCATCGGATATCCGAAATAAAAATCTATCTGTAACTGTAACCGAATCCGATAAATGATTCGGATAATTTCGGATAGGGCAGAAGTCTAATTGAGACATATTATGACACATTTTTCTGCTTAGCCAACACAACACGCTAACCGTGCGCTTTACTACCACTACACCTAGTCTTTGTGTTTAAATGATCCAATGTTTTAAAATAAATTTATTGTAACTACTGTAATACTTATATTGTGAGTCTAAACTTTTATAAATTTGCACACCATTAGGTTATTATAAAGTGTATCTATTGAAAATATTATTTGTAACACCTTACTAACCTGTATTATGCAAACATATTATTTGATTTAACTTTTACAATTTCTTAAAAATCTAATATCAGTCACCGAAACCATCGGTTAATTCGTAATACTTTCATATCCGTAACCGGTATAATAATATTATTTCTATATCCGTATCCAGATCCGAAATTTCATATCTATAACATCCCTGGTACCATCCAAATACTAAGTATACCTATACTCGGCAAACTCAGTGCAATAAAGCTGGAGATCATCCAAAGTCTCTAAGTTCATACATACTTGATTAAGTTCCTTAAGTTGACGTACGAGTTGGAGCGAACCGGGCGAAAAACTATGGAGTTTATTTATTAATCACAGATATTGTGGGAAGTAAAATACTGCGAGAAAACTTGTTTTAATAATAAGTAAACGTCTGAAATCGCAAATACGTCATCAATAATCGTTTATTCAGGAAAAAAACAATTTACAGGATCGAAAATTAGACCAATTTTAACAGTAAATCCGTTTTAACAGTTAGCCATTGTTAAGTAATTTAAGTGTATATTTAAGTGTTCTTTGAGCAATATTTAGAAACCAACAAAAGTATATGTTTATGTAGGTTGTCAAAATGGAAACTTAAATCGTGTAAAATAGATACACAATTTACAGGCTGATATTTCAAATTTTATCAAATACCGCAGTTTGACATATTTTTTTATTTAAAACTTGTTAAACAGTTGAATTTACATTCCTCATTTTAAATTTATCTGAATACTGGCAAAACAAAGAAATTTTTGGTGAACTCTATATGAAATTTGGTTAGTATTAACGGACAAGAAGAATACTGCCCACCAATGGACGTAATCCTTTCTTCTATTCGAATGACACCCACGATAAAAGTGGAAAGTAAAATAACATTTCCCCGAAGAACTTCGAAAATTTTAGAATAACAAAGTAGAATTCTTATAAAATAGTCATTTATTCACCAATTTTATCCAACAAACAGTTAAAAAACAAAGTTTTCGAACCGCATCTGTCTATACATACGAGCTAATCTCGAAAACTACTGACCGGATTCCGATTGGGTTTTATCGCAACGGAAGAAAGTTTTGTACGTAATTTCATTAATTAAAAAAGTGCAAAGCCTCCGGTGGTAATTGATTAAATAAATTTCGTGATAGTGACTCTTAATTGCATAATTTGTTGATGAACGGTAGACGATAATTTTAGAAAATAGTATAGCGAAATGTTCGGTGTTATACAGGGTGGGCCACAAATCGTGGACCAAAGGAAACAGGGCTATTTGCAGTAGGTCATAAAGTACTTTTTTCTCCTTATAGCTATTTCGTATTATCCACGATTTTTTGCCCACCCTGTATGTACCTTTGTCTAACCTTTCCGGAAGTACTGGCGTGATGTTATTTATAATGTTAGAATTATGCGGTTCGTTGAGAACAAACAGTAATAGAATTAACTTTTTTTTACCTATTTTAGTAATATGTGGTGCGTATTTACTCCCTCCACTTTGTCAGATAAACCTTTTAAGGTTTTAGACAAGTGTTATGCTGTACAATAAGTGAAAATTAATGTATAGAGAAACAAAAAAAAAATACTTTATAGGTTTAGAATTTATGGCTAATCAGTGTTTTTGGTACCTATTGTTTTCGCTTTTGACGCTGACTTCCGTAAAGAAAGTTATTTTTCGCTTTGTAGTATTTTTTTGGAAGTTTTTTTTCTTATTATTTTTGGTACCTTTTCCATACTTCTATACCAATGTTATAAAAAGGAAAGATTTGTTTGTTTGTTTGTACCCAATAGGCTCCAAAACTACTGGACCGATTTAAAAAAATCTTTCACCAAAAGAAAGCTACATTATTTCTGAGTGACATAGGCTATTTTTTGTCCCGAAAATGGGTCCTGTGGGGTGGTCCACGAGAGCGAAGCCGCGGGGAACAGCTAGTATATTATAAATGCGAAAGTAACTCAGTCTGTTTGTCTATCTGCCTGTCTGTTACCTTTTCAAGCTTATACCGCTGATCCGATTTAGATGAAATTTGGTATGGAGATAGTTTGAGACTCTTGGAAGGACATAGGATAGTTTTTATCCCGGCAATCATCCTTTGGGGGGTGGACAGGGGGTTAGAAGTTTGTATGGTGAACTCATAATTTCTCAAGTACGGTGGCCCACATACCTATAATATTATGGCGCGATATAAAAAATAGGCTGTTCAAAGTACTAATGCTCCGCAGACGAAATCGTGTTATTAAATATGCATTTTTAAGGATAACTTAAAAACTACTCGTCAGATCTTGATATTATGTTTTTTTATCTTGATTAATTTAAATGGCACCACATGAGAAGCACAGGCTTTCAAATAAAAAAAAACATCAAAATCGGTTTATAACTGGCGGAGTATTCGTTGAAACATACAAAAACATACAGTCGAATTGAGAACCTCCTCATTTTTGTAGTCGGTTAAAATATAATGGTATAAATATATTTTGGACAGTATTTCGATATTATTCGACATAATTTATGGACGGGAGATATTGACTTACGATCGGTTGGAGATTTAACGGGAAATTCTGTGTTTATTCGATTCTTCTTCCATAATATATTTATACCTAACTAAACAAATGCAGTGATCTTTCCTTTTCTTCGTAAATTTTAAACGAAAAGGTATGGTAATTGAACTCGATTTAAATTATATTTCCACTTAACAGAACTTGAGATATAGCTTTAGGCCAATCAACTTAATTTTTTATCATTAAGCTAGTTAAAATATACATAGATAGGATATCAAACATATATAGTACGTATGTATGTACCCTACATATATAATTTTATATCAGTTTTCTCTAAATATTACAAAAGTTTATTCCAGCAGAGCTGCGACAGGAGAGACACAGAGTAAAAATATTATAGGAAAGCTTAAATAGGCTCGAGTGTGTGTACCGTTATCAGAACAGATTAACAAAGTTTCAAATTAATAGACAAAGATACGCTTGTCCAAAATTAGCTTGTGTAAAATTACTTAAATCATACAGTTAACGATATAGGCGGTAATTTTTCAGCGCCAAACGTGTGGGTGTGAAAATATATTAGTTGTACCGTGTTACACGCACTTGAGTGAATTAATCAACGTTTTGACAACTTAGGAGATTCATTACCGACTAACGTGCGGGTGAAAATACAAAATACCGCATGTTTAACGTAGATAAAAAAAGCCGCCCTGAAAAGGATTTTCAATTCGACGCCAAAAAAGTCGTTGTTGATAGATGAGTCACTTTATGTTCAGCGATTAAATAAATAAATAATTTACAATAAATTTTCATGTACCTAAACTTATTCTTCATTATTTATCCTCTTTGTATTTTTTGCAATAAACGAATTCCATAACACAAAGCACGAAACCATTCAAAATTCCAACTTGAACAAATTCAAAAAGTAAATAATGTAGCTCAATAAATAACTGGATTGTACCGCCTTCTCTCTCTCCATCGTTTGCTTCGCCGACATTCGTTACGATGGGAATCCTACTTATTTTATAGCAGCTGTGATTGCTTTAAATGTACCAAGAAAAGAGATTAGCAAGCCTTCTTTTCGTACACTTCAGATTAAAGAAAACCACAAAATTCCGCTTAGTAATTCACACAGAAAACTACAACCGCAACAATGAAAAAACAGCCCGTAATAAGGCGGTTAATTATTTCAGTTACAGAAAGGCATCTTGTTATGGTCACGACCTACATCCGCATTAAATGGGGCAGAACATTGTACATAATATAGCTATACTTAGCCACCCTGCGTGGCTCGTCGATGCGCCCGCTCTAGCACTATTGAATTAACCACCTCACTTCAAGATAATGCGGCCTTTCTTCAATACATACAGCGAAGACGTCTGAATACGTTCAACTTTGCGATTCTAGAAATTGCGGCGACGTACACCGACTGCTAAAAACGGTAGAGTATAAACAAAACACTTGATCGGCGCGCAATGTAGAACTACGATTCGGCTCACTGAAAAAACCACTTCTAAATAATGTATAATGCCGTACTTTCAACGATTTATTGTTATAGAAAATGTCACGAACGGTAATAAAGTCCATAAATAACATGCTAAAGTGCAACTTGATGGCACGCGTGTCGTGACTATGACCTTTATAACCAACAGCACACGGGCGATACACGCCGATATGCGATCGTAGCCCACGCAAAACAAACTAATATATCGAAAGTGGTAATCAAACTTTATTTATCTGATATCAGTTAAACAAAATGTTCTCGGAAATACATTAAGCCTGCGGTCATACTCGTAGCTACCAACAATGTGATATGTGTAGTGTGTCTATATAGTTGCCTAAGAAAGAAGCTTGTTTTTCTCTTCAATTATCAATGTAACAAGGTTATTAGTTGATCGTGTTACGTTGCCTCCGTGAAGACCTGAGCCCTGACCACCATAAGTACCTGAACACATTCAGTACGCGTCCATAACGACCACAAATTGCTGCGTAACTCTCGTATATATTAACACAAAGCGGTTATCACCACAGCGGAACTTGGAGCACTAGATACCTGTGACGCTGAGCAAGGACATGGTGGGACGTCGGCCCGTCTGGCCTGGCTGGCCCGTCGACCCGAGGCGGTCGGCGGGGCCGGCGCCTCACCGGCCGCCACGGGGCGCCATCTGTAGCACACGCGCGCCCGGCTCAACGCGCGGCCGGCGACCGACTGACGCCCGGCGGCGCGCTGTCCCCGCTGGTACCTACTCGCGTCTGGCGCATGCGCCCTCGCCACCTTCTGACATCACCGGTACCCGGATTATTTTCGCCCGGCGAGGTAAATACCCTCACATCGATCGAGCCCGGTTAAACTTGATGCAATTATTGCACTGCCCTAGTCCTTACAGATGCAGTTTTAATGACCGCTAACGAACTCCTTCCTCACACCTCGTGCCGCAGGTGCTGCCTGCTGGCGATGAACCAACGATTATTATTAGGATCCGAGCCGTCTTCAATCTTCACGCTTTTTAATATGCGAGTGGTCGAGCGCTGCACAAGTTTGCAGCAAGTTTCATGAGTCGTTAATTATTTTCACAAGAGTTCTGAGCTCAGTTCTCAGTTTCTACAACGTGCTACGTCTGTTCCAAAGCGTAATTTCTCACAAAGGAAAAGCTGCAAATCTTAATTTAGCTTTCAATGCTGTTGCTGGCGATGTAGTAAAAATAAATCATCGTAGTGGACGGAGCATGGAGCACGAGCGCACGCGAAGCATTTTTCTTTAGAATAAGGGAATTAAGTTTTATCTCGATCTCGAACTGTCTGTCCCAGTGCGTCTCTCCCAGATATTTTGACTCAGACTCGCTCCAATCACGATGAAAACAACGCACAAATGAAAATGGAAATATTTTTCACAATGGAATATCTAGTTCCACGTCAGGAGCTACAAACCATTTATTTTAATCGACTGCGGAGCGGTTGAATGAATTAAACGATTTTGTAGAGGCGTGAAATGTGTTCATTTTAAAGCGATAAACTCGCTTTTAGGGTATTATCATATCAGTCTGTTTCTGTGAAAACATCAGCCTTCCCATAAAGTCTTTCAAGAAACGCTCTGGGGGACATATTATCATGATCAAGTACACTTCGCAGGCCATTTGTGAGACCGCAGTTTGATTTTATGGCACAAAGATTCATCCTTATGATAAAATTTCGTAGCGGTCTTGTGAGAGCCTTCGGAAAGTGCATTCGCCTAAGCAAGGTCTGTTCGTAGCCGAGACCTCGTAGACTCGTAGCAGTCGTAGCACTTGTAATAATAACTACAAGGTAAACTTGCTACGTTCTTATTTGCACCTTGAAACTTATCAGCTACGAGCTGCTACGAGTTCGTAGCGCTACGCGTTGCGTAGTACGTTGCTACGAAGCTATTCTTGGCTCGCGGCGTAGACTTCGCTACGTAACCAATCAATTTTGTTGGAATAAAAGGATTGTTCCAGAGCTTTTCTTATTAAGACTGAATTGTATTTTAGATTAGGTTTAGTGTGTTGTTATACAACTGTACCTTGGCTTTAAGAGTTCGTTTTTAATTTGTGTTATTTCTCAGGTACAGTGAAGTACAAAATTGCATTATACAGCGAAATAGGAATTTAATCACGTAGTCGAGTGCAACTAATGGGTTATAAATTCATTGCACGTCGACGCTGCGGGCATGCATGCTCTAGGCTATCACTTCCGAATGCCACTATCTCTGGTATTATGCTTTTATGAGTTACTTACATCAGGATATTATTAATTGCTCTATATCTTTTACGATATGAGGTTTCTTATGAAGGTGTTCTTTTTATACAACCACAATTCCATCCCATCCATTGTTGAGCTTTTACTAATCGTCATAATTATCATAATAATAGAACTACAAGATTCTTTGTAATCTCAGTTATTTTTTTACCGACCTCAAAAAGAAGGTAATCAATTCGATACGTATATATGTAACTAGCTGACCCGCGGGGCTTCGCTCCCGTCAACTGGCTACCCTGCCTACCTTGCCTACCCTGTCTACCCTGCCTAACCTGCCTACCCTACCCTACCCTACCCTACCCGACCCTACACTACCCTACACTACCCTACCCTACACTACACTACCCTACCCTACCCGACCCTACACTACCCTACCCGACCCTACACTACCCTACCCTACCCTACCCTACCCTACCCTACACTACCCTACCCTACCCAACCCTACACTACCCTACACTACCCTACCCTACACTACCCTACCCTACACTACCCTACCCTACACTACCCTACCCTACCCTACACTACCCTACCCTACCTACCCTACCCTACCTACCCTACCCTACCTACCCTACCCTACCTACCCTACCCTATCTACCTACCAACTTGTTGAACTATTTATTTGAATAAGAAATAATATATATACTACTATACGAATGCAACCAACTTTTGTTTCTACCGGCAGCGTTGATCTAATTAAAATTTAGAACATAAAATTTGCTATTGTGAGTCCACCTTAAAAGATAGACATATGGTGTCACGGACTTTTTTTTAGAACTTTTAAAGAGAAACAATTCCATCATACATGATATTTGCGTAACTTAAACCATTTACGCAGCGCACGCAATGGAAGCTCTCAAAAAGGAATATTTTTTCCCGTTTTTGTAACATTTTTCATTTATGCTCCGCTCCTATTGGTCGTAGCGTGATGTTATATAGCCTATAACCTTCCTCAATAAATGGACTATCCAACAGTGAAAGAATTTTTCAAATCTGCCAAGTAGTTTCGGAGCCTATTCAATTCATACAAACAAACAAACAAACAAAAAATCAAACCTTTCCTCTTTATAATATTAGTATAGATATTGTTGGATATGCACAATATTACATACATACGTACTCTATATGGGCTTCCAAATATTTGTTTTTTGATGTTTGTGTGTTTGTATGTTTGTATGTTTGTATGTTTGTATGTTTGTATGTTTGTATGTTTGTATGTTTGTATGTTTGTATGTTTGTATGTTTGTATGTTTGTATGTTTGTATGTTTGTATGCTTGTATTTTTGTATGATTATTTGGTTGTATGTTTGTAGATTTTTAAGTTTGAATGTTTGTATGTTTGAATGTTTGCATGTTTGTATGCTTGTATGTTTGTATGTTTAATACAAATTAACCAAGTAGATTTATTTTCCTACTCTACCACATATAAGAAATGCGTGGTTAGGTAATAACAGTCATACGGATCGGTCTTCATGGTTAAGCAATACTTATCTATCTAGTCCACGGATAGGTGACCATCCATTTCAAACCGATATTCTTCGCACCTCGGAAAGAACTTTAAATCGTTGGTCCTAGCTGTCATTTAGCTGTTATTATTTTTTTGGTAGCTGTCTTGCCAAGGAGTACCGTGCTTCCCAGTTACTGGGTTGGAGAGGTCAGAAAGGTAAAATGTTGGCAGCTCCATGTAAAATGTTGGCAGTTGCATCCTGGTCGGCATAACCAAAAGCCGACCTCGACATAGTTATAAATGGCTTGGCAGATTGATCATAATACCAGACTGTTACTATCCAATGCAGGGCAAAGGCCTATTCTCATACAGAGAAGTCTCGAGCACGAGAATTAATCGTCAAGCTTGCTCAAGGTGATTTCAAACTTATATTAACTATACATAAATCCAGGTCAACTCATGATCTCCTTGCCGGATTGCCGCTATGGGATCTAGAGGCAAAAGCCTCGCGCACATTTGGGAGTGGCGCGTGGAGGCGAAACGCCGGGGTATAACTCCGCTGCCCTGGTTCAGGACATGATAAGGAGCGAGAGGGCATGGGAAGCTGTCACCTCCTTCTGCGAAGCAGTAATGCTCGCAAAGGAGGAGGCGGAGCGCGTAAGGGAGACGCAACAGAGACTCCCTCGCGCCCCTAGCCAACGCAGGAGACGCCCTGGGCGTTGGGAGTCGCAAGCCGATTCCCGGCCACCGTAGGCGCGAGCTTGCGGACGACAAGTAATGGGTAGCTCGCCGTCCGATAAGGGCCAGGCCCGAGTCGACGGCGCGTAGTGTTCCTCGCGCGCCTCAAAGAGATGTCAACAAAAATTGACGGGGCCGCTAGGGCCTGATGTCTGTCTGGGTCGCGGAAAAATTTGGAAGAGTGTTACCGCGGCCTTGGCACAAACAACTGAAGGAACACGGGTGGGTTTTAGTCAGTAAAAGTCTGACCCTCCCGCTTCACCCAGAGGCGGGAGAAGTCATTGGATGATTTCCCACTCACAAAAAAAAATATTAATGAAAAGGTCAACTCATGATGTTTTCCTTCACCGTGGTGAGCGATGACTAAGATATATTCAACATTAAAAGGCTGATGATGATGACATATTGGTATTAGGTTTAATTTCCACTACATTTTTAATTCCAAGCTAGCCCACAATTTAATAATTACATAAATTTTAATTAAGTAATATTGCAGCTACAATTATAAATCCCTGTGCAACGAGCAGTTCATTACTCATGCATGTTAGCTGGTTTAGTTCGCTACTACCCACTCTTCAATTAAAGTAATTAGTTGGATTTAACTTTATTAGCTAGTTAACACAGATACATACATTGCAAGTAAAAAATAAGAAAATTATTCATTAAAAAATCTTTTTTTTAAACAAGCTTTTTTCGTATTATTCGCACATACATACATTGCAAGTTAGAAAAAAAAAACATTATTTTTTAAACAAGCTTTTTTCTTTTTTTCCTCTGCAAACCCTTTCATTTGATACCCATATAATGGCAGTGAATAAAAAATAACTAGTTCGCCATATAGGATGTAAAATGACGTTACTTAGCTAACCATGCATTTTCATCCAAACTAAACGTGTATGCAAAATTGCATCTTAATCAGTGGAGGATAACTGCTTTAAAATTCAGTTGCAAGATTTGACCCGAACACACATACATACATACATTACAAGTTAATAAGAGCTTGTAAAATAAAGTGTCATTTGTAGAACTTTTCAGTTAAAACAAATGAAATAAACTTTACTTAACGTAGGCTAACTTGCGCTTTCGGCGAGTTTGCACTAAGTAGTACGGTAAGCGGTGCATTCAAATAGCCTCCATGACCACGAGCGATAATGAACATCCCTGCCCAAACAAATGGCAAATATATAAACACGGCATCAGTAGTGAACTGTTTTATTATCATCGTCCAAGCCTAGTTTTATAAGTAGGTTTATAATCGAAAATTAATTATTTAAAATTTATCAATTAGACAAAACATGAAGCGGATGGCGAAACGATTTGGATGTCTTCCTTAGGAATTGACTAGAAGTGGCGCAGATACAGGAACAACGGATAGAATGGAGGGAGATCTTTGCCCTGGAGGACTGTACTGGCTACCTATTCATGATAATAAACAAAAAATCAAAAACCCGACTGCTTCAAAAGCGAACTAAAAAGTCGTAAACAAGGAAAAAATCATGCTGTGCAGTCGGAGGATACATATTCGCGGGCTGGCTGACCAAAATCTGGTGTATTCTCCGCCTGCACAGCAAGATTTTTTCCTTGTTTACGACTTTTTAGTTCGCTTTTGAAGCAGTCAGGTTTTTTGATTTTTTGAATTAAGTTTTTTTATTTATAACTTTTTAGTTAGTTTTTTTTTGAATTAGATACATTTAAACATATAAGTGTTTTATATTTTTGAAATCACCTCTTAAAACCCTTTATTTTGATACCCCACATGATGGGTTTGGAAGAATAAAAAATTTTGGGCCCACACAATATGGCACCCAAAATCCGCCATTTTTCTATTGTCCAATTTTAATGTAGCCTATGACACTCGCAGGGTTAAGACGAATCGATTGACGTATGAGTCATCAAAATCGGGCGACGCGTTTGGTCTCTGGAACGCCATATAGGAACAAACATACATACATACATACGTACATACATACATAGACTGTTAAACACATTACCCTCCTTCGGCAGTCGGGTAAATAGTTAATATGGTTTATGAGGTTTGAAAGTTGGTGCGTAATCCAGAGTAAAATCAACTGCAGCTTTGCATTCATATTTTATACAGAACGTCTTGCAAACAAATCCTTTATAGCAAAAAAGCGTAACCCCCTTTACTGGGGCAGTCGTCTAAAACTTCACTTATTCTACTTTGTTATTTTATTACTAGTAGACCTAAATAATAAAGCGTCGATATCTGAAAAATATTATATTCCAATACATAGAATTCCGATTGAGAATGCAGCAGCATACAATTCTCGTGGCATCAGAAGAATTGAATTCAATTTCGATGAAAATCTCTTGGGAATGCGCTCAACAGATAAATAAATCAATGGGACTTGATTAAATTCATCATAACACGCGAAATGGTTTATTGTTTCGTTACTGAATTTTTGTTATCAATGTTACTTTTTCAATTCATACTTTCTAAATCTTGGACATCGCTGACAACGGCGAAGGAAAACATCGTGAGGAAACCTATGGGCTTATAGTGAGTTTATTATAAGATTGTGATCCATTGGTATAATTGCTGCAAGGCGTTCCAGTGCGAGGATAAACTAATAAATAAATAAATTGTTTCTACAAGATTATTACAAGCTTTTATTTAACTTGGAATGCATGTATGTATGTAGTGTGTTCGGGTCAAATCATGCAACTGAATTTTAAAGCAGGATAATCCTCCACCGATGATGTTTTTTTTTTTTTCAAAATATCTAAGTGACTTCATTCTAAATCCAATATGGCGGACGGCGTAAGATGGCGGACTTTTTATTTTAGTGTACTGCCATAATAAATTATCAAATGAAAGGATTTGCTAAGAAGAATACGATAAAATCTTGTTATAAAAGTTTTTTTAATGAAGATTTTTTTTTTTATTTTACTTGCGATGTTTAGATTTATATTTCAGATTATCTAATAAATAAACATACAAATTAGTAGCACGATCTTAGACAATTCTAAATAGAATTACTTATATTTTTTCGTAGCGCTCTGTACCTAGATGTACTGTAGCTGATCGAGTTTGCCCTTAGATTAGGAAGTATTTGTTTAAAAAAAAAATGAGTAATTTTACAATTGATTCTGGTTTTTCGAAGTTGTTGTTCAGTTTAACGATTTTAGTAAAACAATATAACATCATGCCTGTATTCTAAAGGGTTAAGCAGAGATATATCCACATTTCATCAGTAATGTTTAAGTTCCATAACCGGGCTCAAATCCAGTCTCCGAGCTGATGATGAAAAATTCGAGATGGAACAACACAATGACATATCCTTAACTATTCAAAACGCACACTGACTTTCAATTAAAATAAATGCTTTGATGCTTTGCCAACCCGGGCATCGAACCTTATGAATGTAAGAAGTAAAATTACAAAATTTAAAAACGCCCGTCACATTTATCTTGCGAAAACATCCCGATTCAAACAGTAAAACGCCCATAACTTTTGAACAGCTGAACCGATTTTATTCAAACATAGCTAAAAACACTCTCAACAAAATAACCTTTCAAACAAAAAAAACTAAATCAAAATCGGTTCATCCGTTTAGGCGCTATGATGCCACAGACAGACACACAGATATTATACACAGCAACACACGTGAAACTTATAACACCCCTCTTTTTCTGGCTGGGGTTAAAAAGTTATCTATTAATTAGGTACTGGCTGACCCGGTGAAAGAAACCACCTAAACAATTTGCTTTTTCTTTTTCATATTTTCATTCTGAACAATTCAAATAGAAACAAATTGGTCAAGCCGTTTTTGAGTTTTAGCGAGACTGACGAACAGCAAATGTTTTTAATAAACATATATATAGATAGACAGATGTCTGTTAAAAGTTATTTATTAATCAACTACTTTCCAATCACCGAAAAGCTTGCTAAAATATTTCGCTACTCTTTCCATTGCCCTCAAAAACGTACGTCCGTCCGTCCGTGTTTGTGCGGCGTTGCGTTGCCACAAATAATCTTTGTCAATGAGTTGTACCCATCATTACGTAACCTACACGTGGTGCCGCGTCATTCGGCCCTCTCCGACCTTTTGCGGGAACGACCGAATCCGAATATCGATCGGAACTTACCCGCGAATAAGCGACACTGCTGTGACGTCACATTTCATGAGACTACGAAACATCCTAAGTCACACCCTCCATCAATCAAAAATCTACTCTATTCTTTTCAAATTAAAGTAGAAATTACATTGGAAGGGATAACTTATGAGTCTGTTTTTGCTATACATGGTGAGTTATAAAGGTGGTGGTTTCGCGCGAGCCTTCCTGACCCACATCGGACGATGCGTACTGCGTATGCACCTGTTATGTACTATAACCCTAGTACTATGGCGTGAGTTTAACGTGTGAGTGGTACGGCAGGGGGGCGTTCCACTATTGTTTGTAGACGGAGAGATAAAAATGGAAAATGGCACGCGTATGGAGTGATTACAGATTTTTCGGGCGATTTTTTTGAATAGTGTTAAACTGTATGTTTACAAAAGATGGAAAGAAATTGATGAGTTGCAAAGTTTTTAATAATAACTAAAGTAGCTAAGTCGCTCCTACTATTAAATTTAATAAAATTGTATCATGATTTCTATAAAATAAAAAAACAAAAACACAAGATTATTACTTTCTAAAATATAATTTTATCTACACTGACAACGTAATGTTCTAAATATGAATTCAAAAAATATTGTATAAACACGTACTTTATATTCCTGGATAGGTATAATTTAAAAAAAAATACCATTACAGTGCAACATTTTCCTTCGATTTTCAAACAACTGCATCAAAAAATAACTTTATCTACACTCACAACGTAATGTTTCAAATATGAATTAAAAAAATATTGCATAAACACGTACTTTATTTTCAAGGCTAAGTAAAATTAAAAAATAACCATTACAGTTCAACATTTTCCTTCGATTTTCAAAAAACTGCGTCATAAAATAACTTTTTATTTTTTATAGCACACTTTTACTTTTTAATTTATTGGCGCTGGTCTCATTGACATTGACAGTCATGGTGCAATGAGAATCTAAATTGCCCGCCATACTGCATATTTTTTCCATTTCCACTTTTATTTTATTTCAACTGTATGAGTGAAGATAAAATAGTGTATGCAACGGCATATAATTAGGTATTAAAACACTCGCGTGTTAATATTATCACATTCGGCTTTGCCTCATGTGATAAACCCACGCTCGTGTTTTAATAACCCCTATTATATGACCATTGCATAAACTACTATTATAAATCTCCGTAAAGTCATAATAAAAGAGCATATTACAGAAGATTACAGACGAAGTGAATTCTAAAATTAGTCAGGTAGGTACGTCTTCGTTCAGAGACATCTACGAAGCTTCGAGCTACGATCTAGAGCGTAGCTCTCTCGTAGCACTGCTACGACGACTGTGCTACGGGGACTGACCCAGCCAACCGTTAAACAGATTTTCGTCTTACAATCATATCATTTGCAAACATTTACCACGTTTCAATGTTGAAAACTTGGATTTTAAATAACAACATTGCAGTACTGAATTTAGTACCATTGTTGGCTCGACGATTTCAGTCAAGTTTTCTAATCTATCTGTGTTTTCGGTTCGCAGCGAAAATAGAACCCATCTGCCCATGCGTCAAAGTGCACATATACGTATATGTGGTATTGTTGGAGCCCAGAAATTGAAAATATTAAAAAGCAGTAGCTATGGATATCGGTAGTCATGGAACTGCTAAGTGTTGATAAGGAAAACGTCGTGAGAACAGTTTTGAGCATTAGATAAGGGCAAGAGAATGATGATGAGATTTTTTGGAAACAAAAATAATCATAAAATGTTACGAAAAGTTCTTTACCACTATTTAAGTCAGACTAAATAGCTCGCATTGAATGACAGAAGACTAGCGATAGTTAATAATGAAAGGTTTCTCGTTTTTTATTGGTATTTGATGAAGTATTTATTACTCAATTTTATTTGTATATGTGTATAATTAACATATATAAGTAAGTATGACAGTGAGCAGTGGTGGTCCAGTGGTAACGACTCCGACTTACATGTCGTAGGTCGTGATTTCGAACCCAGGCAGGCGCTTTACTTTGTGTAAATTATTTCATCACCACTGCTCTTTATGCAGTGAAGGAAAACATCGTGAGGAAACCGGCATGTCCTAGAACCAAAAATTCGAAGACATGTGACATTCACCAACCCGCACTGGGTCCGCGTGGTGGATTAAGGCAAATTACCTCTCTCACAGAGAGGATGCCTGTGTCCCAGCAGTGGGAACATTATAAGGCTGATATGACTATGATGATGATGTAAGTATATACATTTTCATAAACAAGATGTTATTTTTAGATAATGTTTTGTACCATTTCACAACGTTGTCATATTTAACCCAAAGGTTGACTGGTAGAGAATGCCTTGTGGCATTAAGTCGATTTTCCACTATTGTACATGAAGTTTATAAATAAATAAATAAAATGTTTGAAAACAAATTAAAGACTTAAATAAAAAAGATTTAAGTCAATAATGTTGCTGCGATCTGCGCTAAAGTATCTACGTATCCTCGGGGTTTTTAAGTTAAGAGTGAATAGGTTTCATCTAGGCAAGCGTGTTACACCGTCGACCACATCATCGCTTACCATCTGGTGAGATAGTGGTCAAGCCCAAGCCAAATAATAAAAAAATAAAAATTCTTACTGTTGAGCATGAAATCCTGGATTCGATGCCCGGGTCGGAATTTCCATCTGGAATTCCTCAGTAAAAATTCAGACTTAATTTTTACCCGGTTAGCGGCAAAAATCACCCTTTAGTACTACCCTCTACTACTTGGGAATTGGGACGACAAAAATGTGAGTGTACCCAACAGTTGCGCCCTCTGCCTACACCTTCTGGAAGTTCAAGCGTAATTTAATACATTCGGTCAGAAAGAACTGTAAACCTTGCTGTGTCCTCACAAAAACGTATATACGAGTAACTTTGTTTGGTGGACCCGAACACGCTGTTGTGCCAACAGAGGGCCAACCAAAAAAAAATCCGATATGTTGCATTCTTTTTATTATTACCCTACTGGGTTATGTGTTTCGCCCGTATCTTGTATGTATGTATATAATATTCTTTATTACCTCATATCTTTTAAAACACTTGACCGAATTATTTATTTAATACATCGATAGATAAGTCTTGACCGCCGAAGTGTCCTTAGATAGGTGAAATTCTAAAAAAACAAACATGGCGGCTTTTGGGCGCCATATTGTGCGGGTCCCAATTTTTTTTTTCTTCTAAACCCATCGAGTGGGGTATCAAAATTAATGGTTTTAATAGGTGATTATAAAAATATAAACCTTATATGTTTAAAAGTAATTCGAAAAAGAAAAATATAACTAATAAAAAGCTGTAAATAAAAAATAAAAAAAATCACAATCAAAAACCCCACTGATTAAGAATCGAACTAAAAAGCTGGTAACAAGAAAAAATCATGCTGTGCAGTCGGAGGATCAGGTGGTCAGCCAGTTCGCGAATATGTTTCCTCCGACTGCACAGCATGATTTTTTCTTGTTAACAACTTTTTAGTTCGATTCTTAATCAGTCGGGATTTTGATATTTTTTTTTTACAGCTTTTTAGTTATATTTTTCTTTTTAGAATTACTTTTTTTATTTTATTTGGACACCTTTCTTATTTCTGCAATTGTAACTGGATTATTCAAGAATTAATTACATTGAATTTCTTTGAACTTTCAGTTAAATAACTTATTTTTACCCGACTGCCAAGGAAGGGTTATGTTTTTCGCGCGTATTTTGTATCTATATTTGTAAATTCCTTTATTACCTCATATCTTTCAAACCGCTAGACGGATGTTTATAATTAAGACATCGTTAGATAGGTCTTGACCGCCCAAGTGTTCTTAGTTAAGTGACGTTAGAAAAAATAAACATGGCGAATTTTGTGGGCGCCATATTGTGGGGAGATTTTTTTCAAACCCTAACTCAAGTGGCGTATCAAAATGACGGGTTTTTAGAGGTGATTACAAAAATACATGCCAATTAAATGTTTTGCAATCGAAAAAAAGTATGTATGTCTAAAAATTTCTCAATAAAAATAGTTTTGGTCAGCAAGCTCACGCATATGCATCCTCCGACTGCACAGCATGATTTTCTTCTTGATAACATCTTTTTAGTTCGCTTAAGCAGTCGGGGTTTTGATTTGGCAATATAAATTAATATTAGAAAGAGGCCTACCTCTTTCTAATTTTTAAAATCTTTTTTTCTTTTTAAAATCTGACAATGCTACCTATAGCATTGTCAGATTTTATGTTTGTAGAATAACTGATGCGACTCCGATGTTTTCCTTTCACAGATGACGATGAATGCCAACAGTAGGCTGCTTTTCAACAGAAAAATGCACGATTCCTGGGGTAGGCCGCGGAAAAAGGTAGTTGTATCTAAATAAATAACAACATTTACATTGATATAGTTTATTGAAATTAAAAAAAGTGTATTTTATTCATTATTACCTCAATGATTTTATTTGAATCAAAATCTATAACTTAGTCATACACATTATATTGAATACTAGGTATACATTTGGTACAGACATCGTTTACATAAAAAAAAACATAATATTGGCAATTTTACTGGTGGTAGGCTTCGGCCGAAGGCTTGCGACCACCCACCGGGCAAAGACGTACGTACCGCCAAGCGGCTTAGCCGTGTTCCGGTACGATGCTCGGTGTAGCCACTAGAGGAGTTGGGTCGAGATAGCTGTTCTACTGCATGCTGACCAGCCTGACGCGCGCTATTATGGTCGTACGTATCGGGAGACTGGTCGCGTGGAACCTCATCTCACTTCCTTCTGCTCTCCTACTAACTTCATTCAATCATGGCAAAGAACATAAAGAAAGAAAACTGTACAGCGGCAGCACTCACTGTCATCAGCACTCAGTGCACCTCTGTAATATCAGAGGTCTATACTCAATCAAACCTTGATGCAGTCCACCATCTAGAGTCTGATAAACCAGCGCTTTTATTATTTATTTATTTATTTAAACTTCATGCACAAAGGTACAATGGCGGACTTAATGCCTTAGGCATTCTCTACCAGTCAACCATGGGTGGTGAAGAGATAACATGGCAGGTGCATTGTTCCTTTCGGAGACGCAGATCAGATGTCCTTCAGACGTGGCGTATCTTTCTTACCCAGGGTTTACCCTGGAGCACAAGTTCAAGCATGTACGCCCACGACGACATCAGTTATCGGCGTCTCGAAACCTTGAAGACTCTCGAATCTCAGCGCTCTGGGCTCTGGTGGATACAGATCTGGATAAGATTATTTATGCATGAGTCTACCAGTCGCACAGCGGAGATCAGGAGACAACCGGGCTTACACAATACCTAAGTGAGGCGGCTGATGAGGCTCAGCAACGGTACCCTGCCGCCCAACTGGTGATACTGGGGGACTTTAATGCCTACCACCAGGAATGGCGGAACGGGAAGACCGTTTCAATTCACTGACCATGCTGGGCGAGAGAGGCGAAAGCTTGCGCTAGCGTTAAATCTCACTCAGCTGGTCCAGGGGGCAACGAGGGTGCCGGATGTTGATTCGCATACTGCTAAGTGCTTGGACCTTCTGCTGACAACAGATCCAGACCGTTACTCGGTTTCGGTACTTACAACCACTGTCTGGTGAAGTCTGTATCTGTCTACTCCCCGCCCGATCTCAGCCCAAGAGTATTGTTACAGAGTGTAAGAATTCTGCCTACCTTCCTTACAGTATTTCCCTCTAACTTGTTCAGTATGACGTTCTGACTATACACTATCGGGGTCGGAACTAAGGCATCCTTGAGAACGCGAAATTTATCAATTTTGTCTACGATAATAGTGGGTAAGTTTAAGTATGTACAATAGTGGGCTCTGCACTCGGTAGGACAGCTGGGGACATATTCAAAGTTGGCTTGGGGCGGTCAAAACTCTAAATCAAGTCGTTGTTAATAATAAAATAGCTTTTCACCTTTAAAGTGGTTATATTTTGGCTTGATCAACCCTAAACTTTTTTGAACCAGGGCCCTGCGGCCCTGGTTCCAAAATGGCAAAATATAGGTATTTGCAACACAAGTTAGCACATAGGTGAAGGGACGTATTATTAACCTACCAGAAACATGAAACCTGTATTGCATCCTTCTTTGTAATAAGAAAACTTCAGCGTTACATTACATCCAATAGTCGGTAATATTGCAAAAGGAGCTATGTCATCATGAACTGATTTTATAGCTGGAAGAAAAAACTGAATTTATTTATTTTTAGGGTTCCGTTCCTCAAAAGGAAAAAAAACCGGCCAAGAGCGAGTCGGACTCGCACACGAAGGGTTCCGTACCATTATCGCAAAACACGGCATAAAAAACACGTTTATTGTATGGAAGCCCCACTTAAATATTTATTCTATTATGTTTTTAGTATTTGTCGTTATAGCAGCAACAGAAATACATCATCAGTAAAAATTTCAACTGCCTAGCTATCACGGTTCATGAGATACAGCCTGGTGACAGACAGACGGACCGCAGAGTCTTAGTAATAGGGTCCCGTTTTTACCCTTTGGGTACGGAACCCTAAAAAAGGAATCCTTATAGGATCACTTCTTTGTCTGTTTGTCTGTCTTGTGTGTCCTTATAGGTGATGTTCTTCAGAAAGGCCAAGTGCGCAGTACCCATAACCGGCGTGTGTGTATGACTAGATGTATGAATGTGTGTGAAGCAAAAGAAGCATGTAAGGATCGTAGCAGGTGGCGTTCTGTAGTTTCTGCCTACCCCCATGGGAAAAAGGCGTGAGTTTATGTATGTATGTATGTATGCCTGGGGTTATCAAGTTGTAATTAATAATATATAGGTACTCAGGTCTGCTATCTCTTGGAGCTGTGAGAAAATCAAACTTCTAAATCAAGGCAATCAAAAGATACGGCCGTTTATGTCACATTTTTAACGAATCAAGAGGGAATCAATACCTATCGGGTACTGCTCGTCTGCCTATAATCATAAAATTTGGCAAGAAGAATTGTCTTACAGAACAAGTAAAAGAAATAATCAGTAAACCTTAAATTTGTACCTAGATACATAAAAACTGATTAATAACTTGTTTGCGGTTAGTAAACTGACCGCGCCTTATGTCGTATGGGGACTACAGTTTTCTAACGGGAAAGTTAAAATTGTCCCCCCAATCCAGTTTCTATTCGATATGAAATACTTGGTGCTTTCATTATTGTTTATGAACTTTAGTAATGTTACAGTTATTTTACGGTACCCTCGGTGCGCAAGTCCGACTCGCACTTGGCCGGTTTTTTTAAATATTTTGCGAAGTGTATCAGCATGCTAGTGAAATGAGGGTGTACACACAGGTCCACTTCTGCCCAACCCTTCGGGGGAAACAGGCGAGCTGTTGTGTTATGTGTATACTATGCATCTTTTAATAATAGTATTATATCGTTGCTAATACAAAAGCGTTTATTTATTGGTTTTAGTGTTTGAAAAAAATAAAAATGACTTGGAATGTTTTGCAGTATCGCCGACGCAATATGTGTTCCTTAAACAGTCAGAGGCCTTAGTGCGAGTTTTTACTCACGCACAATCGCGTTAACGTAAACGTCAATTTGTATTGAAATTGGATAAGCGCCGTCTGGGGACGGTAAGGAGAAACCTCTTTTTTTGTTTACTCATTTCTCACTTTATCCATTCTCGTCACTCCACACATCCATCTCAACATTGTCATCTCTGCTACATGCAATCTCTTTTCATCCATCTTTTTCACAGCCCAACATTCTGATCCATACAGTACGACAGTATGATTGTAACACTATTGGTAATAAATGTTTCTTTGTATACTTTTGAAGAATAACAGCCGGTCGATTAAGTAAAAACCTCAATGTGAAAACGTGTGAGGTCTGTGACTGAGCTCGAAGTATACTATCACTCATTCTAAAGCTTGGGGTTGACACACACTTTAAGTTGACTCTACCAACATTTTCACGGTGAGACATTTACAGAATAGCACAGCAGTTGTGATAAGAATATACAGACGATTTAAGTTGGTAAATCAATTCGGTGAACATTTTTTTTTCAGACATCCGTTATAGTTATGATACAATCATTTTAAAGATTTGCTTTCCTAATAGGTATTATAAATAGGTGGCGATAGATACAAGAATTATTTCAGAATACAATATTCACCTCAATACATCTAAATATTTATTTTATTGATCATCAGTCAACATCTTATAGAAGAGTACCCTTTAAATTGATTAATATAGTGTCTACTACTATACCAACTATAAAAAGTACAGCAAGTCGCACATCAGTGGTAATAAAACCACTATAAATTGGCCTTCAGTTCTATTGAAACTCCGTACTAAGCTAGACCAGCTCAAGATCACAATGTTACAACTTACCACCAACATGCGGTCAACTGTATTAGCTCATTAATCTAATTAATTATTATGTTTTTATATTTACATTTTTTTATCATACGCACTGCATCGTTAAAATTATTAAAAGGACGATGAGTAAATTTGATTAGTTGATTTTTCACTGCAGTGCATAATGATAGCTGTTTTAAACAGTTCCAATATAAATACTAAACAGAGATCTACATTGTCGTCAAACGCATTTTTTTCTAAATAGTAATTATAACATATTAATTGAAAATATTATTTTAAAAAAACCTACAATACCTACTTAAACTAAATTAATACCCAACATATGCAGTACTTTTAAAACATATTTATTTTATTGTAATATCAATAATATACAAAGATAATTCTGTTCAGGCTAACAAAGAAATAATTGGCAAATTGCATCTGGCAACTAGCACTACATGAACACTACATTTGATAAGTGATTATGTTTCACGAATATAAAAGATTCTGTTAATCAGAACATGAATTCAATGAAAAAAAAATGTTTATTTTTATGAGTGCTGACTAGATTTTTATAATATAAGTTAATGTAAAGATAAAATTGTTGGATCACTGTGTGTCTAGCCATCATGGAAGGAACTCGGCTAACAGAGCAAACAAGTAAAAGACCCAGCATAAGTACAGGTTGATTCAAACTTTATGGCGTTGTTTCACTGCTCACCCTCGCTGTCACCTAAATTTGCTACAGTGTAGCGATTTGCAGAGTGTTCCAATCTGCAATTAGGTTTGATTCTACCTATAACAGCCTGAGTATGATACAGGTTATTATTACATACTATTTAGGGGTCAAAGTTCAAAAACAGTCCTTCAAAAAACTTTAAGTAATTTTCATGGGCTTCAGCATACTTCGAATCTTCTTTCCGTCTATCTTTTATCAATGCCTGCTCATGCCTAATTAGGACTTTATAAAGTGGACAATTCCAGAACCAGTCCTCCTTCTGATTTTCAACATTACTGTGATGCTCTGTCAAGTCTGCATCAGAACACTTTGAACAATTGTTCTTGCGTTCAACTTCTATAGCTGGCATTGCTATTTGCTTGATGATCCCATTCAATTTGTTCTCTACTCCCAAATAACTATACATAGTGCTTAAGATATTATTCACAATAAATCTCCGGTGGTACCAGATTGTCTGATGATTTGTGAAATACTTTAACATGTCTTCATTTGATATCAATTCATAAAACAGCAGTTCAAGTTTTCGCAAAGTTGCCTTCCAAGCTGCATAGCATTTGCAGTTGCCTGGGGTATAGCCCAGCACAAGAGCAATTAGGTCATCATCATCTATTGTTTTCTTGGAGATCTTGCTAGTGATGATCCAGTTGTCACGCAGATTTGTATCATCACTAGTGAGATGATCATCTAAGATCTTTTGGAAATTCTCCCTTAAGTTTGCATCTATCATTTTTTCAAATACCGGCCATCTTTCTTCAATAAGATACAGTATTCTAACACAGATCTGGCGGTAATGGAAGCAGCTGTAATCTGAAACATGGCTCGATGTCCATTGTTTAATGAATTTGTATTCGTTGAAATAGAGCATTGTGCTGTCGAAGGTGTTTCGGTAGCGCCAGCTGAGGTCCATTAGAAAGGCGCGATGGTCCCAGCAGTGATAGTTGTTCATGCACTTATCAGCACCCCTATTGCACAGTCTTAATTCTGAAGCAATGATACGATTCAAAAATTCTTCGCTAAGCACATCATCCTCTGAAATGAACATTAAAAAAATGTTAGAATAGAATTCTTCAATAGCACCCTCAGCTGGGCAAGCACGGCCTACTTTGACAGGCTTGAGTCACACATTTTTATCATGGTTTGAGAGCAAAAACCGTGATAAAATGCGTGATCTAGGCTATCACAGAGGCCGTGCTTGGCCGGCTGGTATGGGTTTGGGCATGGTGCTATGGCATTATGAACTTAATTTCAAGTATTGCACTGAAATATTGCGAGAAGTGAAAACACAATCTCACAATCATACTGAATTGGAAGTTTTACTGGATTAATTTCAACTAGCTGCTGCCTCCAGTTCAAAAATCTCCTTAAAAAGTATCTGATGAAATGTAATTTATTTGAAAACATTTTTATGTTGGAAAATAATCACAAACAAATTCCATCCAATTTTTTTCAACCATAAAAGCAACAAACACCTGCATCTGTAGCCAAGTTGACAATATTATTATTACTAAATGTAAGTCATGTGGTCAGACCACACAAATAGGTGTTAACAATTGTAGAGATTTGATTCGAAACATTTGTAACTTGGCTAGGGGGGCTAAAATTATCTTAATAACCATATAAAAATGTTCATGGTAGACTTAGACCATGTTGTCACAAGTTATCGTAACTAAAGTATTGGCCTACAATTAGAATTTGCGATAGGATTAGTATTAGCGATAGGATATTGTGATATTATTTAAATATTTAACTAAAATCATGGAACAAAATACATTGAAAATAATTATTAAAATGCTACACTTACTGGCTAATAATCTGTTTAAAATCCATCTCCTGTATGAATAGGCCTCATTGCATTTTGGTTTCCTTGTCAGTACTAATTTTGTAAAATGCATCTCTTGACGCCAGTCGTGGAACTGTTGCGACGTCATTTCTCTTCTTTTGTTCCATAATGTGGTTACATCAGGGTTTATGAGAAGTGTGGGATTTAAAAGACTTATAATCCTCTTATAGTTTAGATTTGATAGCCTGCTGAGCCTTCGTTTTGGATTAGTCAAGAAGTCGCGTATTAGTTCGGCATAGCAGTAGTTGTACACATGCTTCACACACCAAGACTCCAGTCCCAGCGAAGTTTGAATAAACAGCACAGGTGATCGGTTTGTAGTAGACTCCACACCAATAATATCAAACTCAGTCCTGAAAACACACACAGGATTAACACGCAAGTTCTTTACTCTCACTTATCATTCATCTTGAAATTGTGCCAATTTGAAGTAAATATTTACAATTCACGTTTTCTTAAATAATGATTTAACTCCTTTATTATTTTCTCCACCAGTCCCGCTAGGCCGATCCTATCCTCGTCTGAGATCGACATGACGATAGTAGAATTTAAAGAGAAATTAAGTAATTTATATCATAAATTGCCGAATTTTATGGAATCTTATACATTTAGCAATTGAAAACAAATTCATGAAACACGTACAACAGCGTTTCGAAACGTCAGTTTTTAGCAAGCAAAACCAAATGTCAATTTCATTGATTTTCATAGACTCGAAGCACCTCTAGAATATCTTCTGTATCTCTATTGATTTTATCTATGTTTGGGTCCTAGGCATTTAAATCATAATATATATTAGGTTGGGGAAAAACACTTTTCGTATTATAGTAAGTATGAACTTGTAATAAAATCTCTTTGGCTATACTATTTGTATCTGGCTGGTTTTGGTATTATTGAAAGTTTAAATTGTAAAGAACTTAATTCTAAACTTACTGAAATGGACAATCAATGATATTGGTAACATATATCGTGACGTTGTCTTAAGACGGAAACGCACTTACGTGTCGTGGCGTGGCGTGGCGCGGGATCCACCAATCAAACGACTCTGTTCCAGCCTACGTCATAACGCAACGAGTTTTGTAGCCAATCAACTGCGTCAGAAGGCGTCACGACACGCCACGCCACGTATGGTTCCACCTTTAAGGACGCTGTTACATTTTCGACGAACTCAAATTTAGGTATCTAGTCGCACACAGCAACATTAAGCGTACGCACACATTGAAACTACTGAGCGCTCGATTTTATACATCACTGAAATAATCTTGGTCCTTGATATTATTTTTTAATTTGATTGAATTTGATTCAGGAAGGTTAGTTTGAAAAGGCACTTTGAAAATGCATTTGGTAACTGTTACAAACCGTCGTCGTAAAAAGTAGGTTATTATTTTCAACCGACTTCAAAAAAAGGAGATGCTCTATCTATTCGGCCAAACTACTTATCGGGTTTTCATCGATAAATGTATGTGGTGGTATTTTCAGGGAAGGTTTTATTGTATAATATATTAGGATCTGATTAAGATCTTCGGAGATAGACAATGGAACTCTTCAATAACAAACAGCAAATGACCTGCGATTACTGTGATCGTATGTTTATGTTTTGTTTTAACCATACCATAATAAATCATCACGCTTGTACGGTTTTAGGGGGTAAACTGATGTATTTAATATACCCAATATGGGGTACCTACAAAAATTAAAAAGAGAAAAATAATAGCTTTCCTGTGTCGAAAAACAATAGGTACCGACACCGACTTCCGAAAAGAATTTTATTTTTCACTTTGTTGTAGTAAGTAGGTATTTAAAAAAAAACGCTTCATGAAATAAGTAGATACCTAAAACGAAATAATTTCCGGTCACAAGGATTAAAAAATTACTTGAACATTTTGCATTATATGGAATATATTAAATATTACTACCTAAAATTTTTGGACCAATACATAATGAGCAGCAGCTAATGACATTACATCATCAGTCACTATTAATGTGCCCACTGCTGGGACACAGGCCTCCTCTCTGTGAGAGCGAATGGGCCGTA
This sequence comes from Orthosia gothica, assembly GCA_949775005.1. NCBI lineage: Eukaryota > Metazoa > Arthropoda > Insecta > Lepidoptera > Noctuidae > Orthosia > Orthosia gothica. Next base: position 24,794,039 of record OX459038.1, on the reverse strand, counting down.
ACCGACAACGCGGGCCCAGTGCGGATTGGTGGATGCACATATCTTCGTATATTTGGTTCTAGGACATGGCGGTTTCCTCACGATTTTTTCCTTCACCGTTTTGAGAGCAGTGGTGAAGAAATAATTTACACAAAGTAAAGCGCCTGCCTGGGCTCGAACCCACAACCTACAACTTGTAAGTCAAGCTAATGACATACTACCCAAAATCCATGAAAATTACACCCATGTCGAAAAGTGGACAAATTTTCGTCGGCGCCAACTTGTATTTTGTTTTGACCCCGTATTCGATATAAGCGTCCCCAAAATCCATAAAAATTACATCCATGATGAAAATTTGTCTAATTTTTGTCGGCACCATCTTGTATTTTGGTTTTGACCCCATATTCGTTATAAGCGACCCCAAAAACCATGACAATGACACCCGTGACGAAAATATGTCAAATTTTAGTCGGCGCCATCTGCATTTTGGTTTTGACCCCATATTCGATATAAGCGACCCCAAAATCCATGAAAATGAGACCCATGTCGAAAAGTGGCCAAATTTTCGTCGGCGCCATGTTGTATTTTGATTTTGACCCCATATTCGATAAAAGCGACCCCAAAAACTATGACAATGACACCCATGACGACAAGATGTAAAATTTTAGTCGGCGCCATCTTGTATTTTGGTTTTGACCCCGTAATCGATAAAAGCGACCCCAATTACCATGAAAATGACACCCATGTCGGTCGAAAAGCGGCCAAATTTTCGTCGGCGCCATCTTGTATTTTGGTTTTGGCCCCGTATTTGTCATACATACATACAAACCGGTTAAAATCATAAGTCTCCTCCCACCTATCCACTTCTAAACTTCCCCGACGGCAGCTTAACCTTACCCATCCAAATCCTAACCTTACTCAGTGCTGCTTAAACTCACCCATCCATTTCTCAACCTTGTCAACAATTGCTTAACACCAACTATTCAAATCCCGATCTTACCCAAAATAATTTCTAAATTACATTCTAATAATAATAGGAAACTCAAAAATATTTTTATTGCGGTCCAATAAAATATCAACTCCTTTCGATAACGACAAACGAAGAGGACGGTACTCACACTACATTTTTTTCTATTACTTTTATCGTATTTATTTCCTGCGAGAAAGCGATACGCCCGTCCTTCCACGAGCGCTTAAGAGCGCGGCATGATGAGCCGCGGGCGCCCGCGGGTACAAAATGTATGAAGAAGTCGGCAAGTGATTTTATTTTAGCTAATAATTAAAAAATATAATTATTAAGGTAAAAAATAATTAGCTGAACCTGTAAAGGACTATATATACCGCAAATTTTTATAATTTTGAAGATAAAATATGCTGTAAATTTACCTAAACTGGAACCTATTCGGAACCTACTTTTTTAAAAAATTTGCGATTTAGTCCAATCAACGGGGCTTTTGTAACCCGAAAAATTCTCCAGCCTGTGAGAGTAGGTAGTGTGATAAAGTAAGGTAATACAGATTACAGATGACAAATTATCCAAAAGATTTTGATAAGAGAAGTTAGGTATTTTTACCTAAACATGAAAATTGCGTATAACTCTCTGTGAAAAATTCCTCAGTCTGAAATACTTTCTGTATACCTACGAATGTATTAATTAGAATAGGCAAGTGTAGGCATCCAACATTTTTTCGATTTGAGAGACACTCCAAATTTGACTTTTTAAATTTTGCGATATAACATCTACTGAAAAATTGGTCTGCTAATTTTTATTTTTTATTATGGTTTTATTTTCTTAAATAAATAGCTTTGTTAAGTTATCCAAAAGATTTGCCTATGGAACATCTTCTTTTTCATTTTTACTTAATTACATCATGTGAATAATTGCTCAGGTTATTTCAATACGTTTTTTAGTAATGAGTCGCTGTATTTTAATAGATTTTTCAATAAGCCAATAGAAATTCGGCCTAATACCAAAGCTTTTACAATCTGAATAATTGTTAAGTACAAGCATTGCCGACCGGTCGCGGGAGTGAAGAGGGGTGCGGGGCGCTCGCGCAGTGCTACGGCGGCGGACGGCGTGTCTCGCATAGACTAATATATAATAGATTGGCTCGAAGTATGAAGCGGAGCAGTTGTGTATTTGTTACCTACTTGTGCAAGGAACGTTTGTATAAAAACTAGCTGTTGCCCGCGACTTCGTCTGCGAAGCATTAGTAATTCGAATACCTTATTTTTTATATCGCAGCATAATATTGTGGGTTTTCCATACAAACTTCTACCTCTCTTTCCACCCCCTTAAGTAAGATTTCCGGGATAAAAACTATGCTATGTCCTGCCCAGCGTCTCAAAATATCTCCAAATGATTTTAAGCCATAAAATGTTGATGGTTAAGTTCAAAATCGAATGTGAATATTTGACAGTTTGTGGTACTTGATGACTTTACATAAATTGTGCATAATAAGATAAAAAAATATTTGTAATAATAACGCTGACCACCAAACTCGCCTACAGTACTTCAAAAGTAGTGCGTGGCAAAGCAGCTCCGAGCGGTCAAGTGAAGGTCAACCCTGACGTTCTAGCATAAATCGGCAAACTATCCTAATGAACGTTCGAAAATTTGTTGGATAATTGATAATTATGTTTTAATATAAAATCATATGAATAATAAAGGTATGAAAATGCACGGAGATATTTTTCACTTAACGAAATTTAGGAAAATTCAAAAATATAAGTTTTAAAAGGAAAATCTTTTGGATAACTAAACAAAGCTTTGTATTTAAGGATATAAAAACATATTAAAAAATAACAATTAGCAGATCAATTTTTCAGTAGAAGTTATAGTGCAAAATGTTAAAAGTTAAATTTGGGGTATTTCCAATATCGAATAAATGTTGGATACCTTTACATACTTATTCTAACTAGTACATACATATGTATGCAGAAAATATTTCAGTCTGAGGAAATATTCACAGAACCTTATAAGCGATTTTTATGTTTAGGTAAAAATACCTAACTTCTCGCAACAAATTTTGTTGGATTATTGTACATCTGTAATATGTATTACCTAATTTCATCACATGCCAAATTTCATAGGCGGGAGAATTTTTCGGATGTCTCCATACAACAAATATCCTCGTTGACTGGACTAATTATTGTGATAGGCAAAACGTATTTGTGCAAAAATTTTGTATGAAGTCATACAATTTTTCTGATGCCAATCTGGAGCTGAATATATTATCTTTAAATTAAGACCTATCTTCACATCGGTGATTGCTTATACATTAAAATGGTACCTCAAAAGTACTGTTATTTTTAGAAAAATGTAATAGCGTCCTTAAGGCCATCGTGGGAAGAGAATACCAGGCGAGTATATAATTATACCATGATTGAGACAATCAACGTAACTTTTCCAAGCGAGTCCTACAGCAATTTCTTTGTATATCAATTCTAATTGTATTTTTATTATACGAGTATCGTCATCATCGGTTATACAGGGTGGGCCAGAAAGGCGTACGATTTTAAAAACACTCTTGCTTTTGAAGCTTTAGAGAGAGGACTGCGCGGGTGGTGGGGTTAAGTAGCTCGGTTCTCGGAATTTTAGTCGCGAACTCGCGATTCGCGATGGATCACTTCACCGGAGCGCAACGTGCATTCTGCGTTAAACATTATTACAAAAATCGCGATTCGTGCGCTATTGTTCGGCGTGAGTTTGTGTTACATGACCTAAATCAGTGTCCGAAGGAAAGTATGATTCGATCGTGGGTCAGAAAGTTCGAAGCTACTGGTTCGACTCTCAAACAGAAGCCTGCGGAAAGCCTGCAAGGAATTATCGGACTCTACTTCTTCGAAAATCGACAAGGCCAATCTGTCACTGTAAATTCTGACCGATACATGGCCATGTTAAGGGTCTTTTTCTTTCCACAACTGCAACGATTTGAAGCCTATAATAGTGCGACATGGTTTTAACAAAATGGCGCGACATGCCATACAGCTAATGCCTCTTTGGTGGTCGTAAACGAGATGTTTGCTGGGAAACTGATATCGCGCCGAGGTGACATTGAATGGCCTCCTAGAAGTCCGGATCTAACGCCACTGCACTTTTTTTTTGTGGAGATACCTAAAAAGTAGAGTCTACTCCAATAACCCAGCCTCGATTAACCAGTTGAATACCAATATTCGGGAAGAAAAGGCAGCTATTTCCCGTGCAATGTGCCAGCGAGTTTTTACCAATTTGAGGTTTGATTCGAAGAATGTTTGCAGCGCAATGGTGCACTCCTGGATGAAATTATTTTTAAGAAATGAATTTCCCAGATGTCAATTTTTATAGAAATAAAAATTTGTATGTGAATTGTACTTAGTTTTTTGTTATGTTTTTTTAAAATTCGCAATTCTTGCTGGCCTATCCTGTATATTTCATTTTCCTTTTGTTGGAAGATTCAAGGATTCAAGATCGTTCAGTTCAGGAGGCGCAACATGGCGTTTTCTTTTCTTTCCTTTTTTTTTCTTTAGCACGCAAAAGGGTCTGTCCATTAGAGTTTTATTGATCCACCTGGTTCTGCTCGGCTTTTTGTGCTAAGAATAGGAGTTGCCTGCGCAGTCACATCAAGGAACATGCCCAAAGTATTGCTCTCCATACGGTCAAGTGGGTACCGTTATACATTCGAGGGGTTTACGTTAAAAACAAAAGAACAGTTGGATAGAAAGTGGTTTTTTTTATAGAAGTATATTTTAATTTACACAGATTTCATATTAATAAATTCTCAAAATCTTTGAAAGCGCGATCTATAGCTGGAGTTATTTCTCTAACGGGTTTGTTGTCTACGAAAAGCCAAATGGATCCTGGAGCGCCAATTTTAAACATTTCAACAAGAGCTGTAACAGCTGACTCCACCCTGAAAGTTAAAAGTGCAAATACAGTTGGTAAGTACCATTAAATTGTGTACGAAAGTGTACGAACATTATTTGCGTCAGTAAAGGAGAACGGCAGGTTTGTATGGGAATTTCGTACCGCTAATAATTTTTCTTGTTTTGGGATATTTTTTGTCTTAATTGGTACTTTATATGATAGATAATCCTTTTTTAAATTCTAAGATTTTTAGAACTTGGGACGTAAAAGTAATAACCAGTTTTAAGGTTATGTACTAGTGTACCAATGTTACATATAGGTAAATGTTACATTTTGTTACATAATGTGAAAAGTAAATGTTTTAAATAGTTTTTTGCTATCTTTGTAGTGTTTTACTTACTATTAAGTAGGTAGATTGAGATGAGGATTGTACCTACTCAGGGCATTATAAGATACCTATGTCGAGCAGCGGATGGCAACATTTTGATAATGATGAGTTTGATTATATTTAGTGTTATTTGTATTTCTAAATAATTAATTATCATTTCAACATTTGTGTTTTTTTTTTTTTTTTTTTTATATTCATTACATAAATTTTATTGGTACCATAACATATATACAATTGAAAATCCTAAAAAGAAAAACAAACCTATATACAAATACAAAAGGGAGACGGAAAAGACCTCATTGTGCATCAAAAAATTCGTCCACATCGATGTCAATGGGAAACGTGCCCAGAACGCTGGCAGCATTGCCACGTTGGATGGCAATGCTGATTCTCTGGCCGAAGAAAAGGCCAGCCCTAATAGGTTCAGGGTTTCTTCATGGAAAACGATCTTCTTAATAATATATACTTTTATTAGAACACTTTCTAGATACAACAAGAAGACATAGTTTTTACAGTGACAATCAAAGATGAAACAAAACTAAAATAAACCCGCGTTCCAAAATTGAATATACGCTGAACTAAGAACGGACAGTGTTGCCCTCTGATAAAATAAAGTTAAATTTTTATTCTTTTTCTAACACTCCCACTAAAATTTAACTTTATTAAATGTATGTTACTTAACTAACACATTCATATTGAATTAAACAACAACTGTTCTCTTATATAGGTGAAAGGTTGAGTAGGTAATGCCTTGGTTAAAATGTCTGCTAACTGGTTCTTACTTGAAACATAATTCAGTTTAATTATCCCCAAATTAACCTTCTCCCTTATGAAATTATATTTAACATCAATATGCTTTGTTCTCTTATGATAAACGGGATTATTAATCAATTTAATCGCGCTTTGATTATCAACATTTAAATTAATACAATCATAACTTTCACCTAAATCTGACAGCAGCTGCTGCAACCACATCATCTCTTTGACAGCTTCACAAGTCGCTACAAATTCTGCCTCAGTTGTGGAGAGAGCAATGGTCTTCTGTTTTTGACTAGACCACGTTATTGGTCCTCCATTCATTATGAAAATATAACCTGTGGTAGATTTACGAGTATCTATATCACCAGCAAAATCAGCATCTGAATACCCATTAAGACCACTGTTTTCTCCATATCTTATACGTAAATGTTTACTATTAATAAGATACTTAATTACACGTTTAACAGCATTTACATGTTCTTTCCCAGGATTATTAACATACCTACTTAATACATTTACAGCAAACGAAATATCTGGCCTTGAAACAGAACTCAAAAATATTAAGCAACCAATAGCTTCTCTATAAGGAAAATTAATTACATCATTATCATAATTTTTTGTTATAATAACATTAACATCTGCCGGAGTGCTGACAGGATTTGCATTACTCATACAAAACTTCTCAATAATCTGGTTTATATAATTTTCTTGATAAATATAAATGCTATTATTTAATCTCTCTATTTGCATGCCTACAAAACATTTCAAATCTAATTCTTTTATTTGAAAAGCTTGCTTCAAATATTCTATTATTTCTTTGATAAGTTTTTTATTAGAAGATATTACTAAAGCATCATCGACATATAGTATTAAGAATACTTTAGACTGTTCAAAAATCCCTACATAAATACAATTATCAGCTTGAGATTGTACAAAACCATATTTCATTAAAAACTCAGTAAACCTTTTATTCCAACATCGAGATGCCTGCTTCAAACCATATAATGATTTGTTCAGTTTTAATACATATTTATCTTTAACTAACAAACCTTCAGGTATTTCTATAAAAATATCTTCTTCTAGGTACCCATTCAAAAATGCAGTTTTCACATCAAATTGCTGAATTTCTAAGTTATACTTTGCAGCAAAAGAAAGAATAATTCTTATAGAGTCATATCTCGTTGTAGGAGAAAAAGTTTCCTGATAGTCAATATCTTTGATCTGATTGAAACCGCGAGCACATAAACGAGCCTTATATCGTACAATCTTATTATTCTCATCTCTCTTAGTAGCAAAAACCCACTTTGTAGTAAGGGTTCGCTGATCTGCTTTCTTAACTGCAGTCCATGTATTATTCTCTTTGTGTGCTGACAATTCCTCTTTAATAGCTTCAGACCATTCCCTTCTTTGTGGACTATTCAGTGCTTCAGCATATGTTTGAGGCAGTGACAATTCCACAAGATTTGCTTCAAAATTTCTATTCTGTCTTGGTCTCAAATTTATATTCCTTACTATAGTTTCAGACAATTCTTGAGATGGTTCATATGTTGGATCATCACCATCACTATTACAGCTCAGCAAGCTATCTTCAGTATCTGTTGATGAATGTTCATTTCTAGTATTTTCTTCATTATTTACTCCACCTTCTCTCTGATCAGTATTTTCTGTTTCATCAATAATACTTGCTTGAGCAATATTTTTCCTTGAATTTGGAATGTGAAATTCATCAAATATTACATTTCTTGATATCTTTATTTTTCTTGTATTAATATCATACATTCTGTAGTTGGTATTATCATAGCCAACTAATAACATTTTTACACTTTTCTTATCTAGTTTTGTCCTTAATTGGTCTGGGATATGCATATAACCAATACTGCCAAACACCTTAACATGGTTTAACTGTGGCTTGATGTTATACCACAATTCAAAAGGTGTTGTATTAGGAGTTTGGGTAGATGAAGTTCTATTTAATAGATATACTGCACAATTTACTGCTTCTGCCCACAGAAACAATGGAACATCTCGTGCATACAACATGGAACGTGCACTCTCCACTATTGTTCTATTTTCTCTTTCCACACGACCATTCTGCTCCGGTGTATATGGTGCAGTGCGCTCTTGAACTATTCCTTCTTTGTCCATATATTCTTGGAAAGCTTTATTTACATACTCGGTTCCATTATCAGTATGCAGTATTCTTACACTGTGCATAAATTTATTCTTTATTATAGCATTATATTTCTTAAACATTTCCAATACATCACTTTTGTGTTTGACAAAATATACATGCCGGTAACTTGTGACAGCATCTTTAAATAAAACAAAGTATTTCTTACCCTGAATAGATGAACAGCTCATTGGGCCGCATACATCACTGTATACTAAGTCACCTGGCTGTAGTTCTCCTCTCTTGGACTTATGAAATGGAAACTTACACTGCTTCCCATATGCACACGCCTCACAAACAAAATCACTTTGTTCATTGCCACTCAATTTTAAGCCTTCAACAACATTATTTGCACTCATATTTTTAATTTGTTTCAGATTAATGTGTCCCAGTCTCTCATGCCATATTTTAATATCACTTTGATTATTTTGCACTAAGTTACAAGTATCTGGAACCACTGTTTTTATGTTTAACTGATACAAATTATTTTCTGTGATTTTAGCACTCATCACCACTTCATTGTCTTTGTAAATTAAAGCACTTATATTTTTCTTGATAATAGAATAGGATTTTCGTATTATCACACCTTCTGAAAATAAGTTTCTTCTCAAACATGGCACATACAGCACATCATGCAGCTCACTTGTCTCCCACTGTCCATTGACATATCTCTTTATTAATATTTTGCCGATGCCAGACACTTCCACTGACTGTTTGTTTCCCAGTGTCAATGATTTCTGTTTACATTCCAGTAACTCCAAAAAGAAATCCTTTCTAAAAGTCATATGAGCCGAAGCACCACTATCAAGAATCCAAGAATTTTCTTCTGTTTCAAGAGCATTATTTTCTACATAAAATGCTAACATGTTATTATCTGCACCTTCTTGATGAGGTTTTCTAAACTTGGATTTTCTTGGGAATCGGCATTCTTTTGAAAAATGACCTCGCTTTCCACAATTGTAACATTCAAACCTGTGTTTGGTGTTATTGTTCTGATTTGTACCACTACTACTTGGCATCTGTTCATTCTTTTTTGGTTTAGTCTTCCATCCTTTATTAGAAACAAGAAGAGCCGTCTCCTGCTCTTCCTCTCCTACTAAACTTGCTTCTTCGTCCAACAGACGAGCAGTTAGATTGGCAATTGTCTGTTGCTTGGAGTCCAATGACATCCACGCTTGACGTAATGACCTGTACTGAGATGGTAATGTACCCAATATTTTTGTTATTATAGCCAGGTCACTCACTGTCTCACCGCTTTCTTTTACTTGCTTAGCCAAGGTTTCAACTTTCGAAATATGTTGAGCTACACTATCACCTGGTGCCATTCTGTACTGATAAAACTTTTCATGGATTAACATTTTGCACAGTTCACTCTTTTGTTCATATATCGATTCAAGTTTTGTCATGATTTCTTTGGCTGTTTCACAGTTTTCTATCAGCGTAATTTGTTTGAAGTCCATTGACGACGTAATAATGTACATGGCCATACCATCATTTTTCGACCAATCGGCACTGTTTTGTTCTGTTCTTGGCAATCCAATATCAATTCCTTTTGCCTTTAAAGCACATTTAATTTGGAACTTCCATTGGCGAAAATTATTTCCGTCAAATTTTTCTAATTGCATCGAACGTGAAGGATCCATTTTGAATTTATTCTAACAAGGATTTGTAAACTAATTCTTTGCTGTTTTCTTTCGTTTCCAGAGTATCCTGGGCCCATAACCTAATAGGTTCAGGGTTTCTTCATGGAAAACGATCTTCTTAATAATATATACTTTTATTAGAACACTTTCTAGATACAACAAGAAGACATAGTTTTTACAGTGACAATCAAAGATGAAACAAAACTAAAATAAACCCGCGTTCCAAAATTGAATATACGCTGAACTAAGAACGGACAGTGTTGCCCTCTGATAAAATAAAGTTAAATTTTTATTCTTTTTCTAACAAGCCCTCTGGTCACGTGAAGAGTCGACGAGCTTTGTACTAATTTCTCGAAAAACTCGATGCGCACTCGGACCCCATGGACCTAATGTTTCAACCCCAAACGGCTCAAACATATAATTCCCAATAAGGTTGTTATATTTGTGTTATTTTACACAAGGCAACTTCTAAAACATAACTGCGTTTAATGTACGATTTTATTACGTTTATTTATTAATATCTTTTTACTGATATTATTAATTAATCCGAAGTTCTAAAAATAGTTAAATTACATAAAAATAAATGGCTTAGTTGCCTTAATAAGTGGTACAAATTCTATAACCGAACAAAAAAAAAAGTATGCGGTACGAAATCTGCCGTTCACCATTAATGAATGTAGAGTCAACACACTTTCAATCAGTTTTTGATAACGATATCTATTCTTTATATAGATACCTGCGTGTCGCGGGTTCGATTCCCGCACGGAACAAATATTTGTATGACCTACAGATAGTTGTTCCGGCTCTGGGTGTTTGTGTATGTGAGTTTATATGTTTGTAAACGCACCCACGATACAGGAAGAAATTCCTAGTGTGGGGCTTATTTTAAAAAAAAAAAAAATAAAAAAAAAAAAAAATAAAAAAAAAAAAATCACGCAATATAGCAGTATCAGTAGCTCCAAAACATATTGTCAAAATCCTTATGCCTGAGTTTTTGTAGAACGGATCCATCTAAAAATAAGAATTGGAAAAGATTACCAACAGGATTTGAATCCATTGAATTGATTGATTGATTGATGATTTTGTATCCAGTAAAGATTTTGTACAAAATCTTTTAATGCAAAATAAAAGAAGATAGTTTACTATTTAGGACGGTAGATATCACCAAATCAATTATACTGTTACAAACATACGCAACTAAACTCACCGCTAAACATTGGCTGAAGTGCAGAACCGCCAGTTTTGATCCTTTGTAAATCGGCAAAAACGGGTTTCTGGTCAAAGCGGCTATCGACGAGATATTTGTAATTGTTCCACCAGCTCCACCTTCATCCTTTCTCATGTGTTGGACGCCTTTTAGTGTAAAGGAAACCAGTCCTTGCTGGATATTAAATAAAGTAGGTTATATATCTGGAAAATGATTTTAAAGCTTAGCTTAACTTCTGTATTTTTATTTAAAATAAACAATAAATACCCAGTTAACTTCAGAAGCTGTCCTCCACATATTAGGTGCGTCCACCATAACGCCAGCATTGTTGATGATGACATCAATCCGCTTGAACTGAGCGAGCACGGCGTCGAACGCGTTCGTTATGTCTTCTTCCTTGCTCACGTCGCATTTGATGAACACCGCCTTATTGCCGTGAACTTTGTTCAGACGTTCGGCTGTTGCCTTGCCAAGCTCCTCGGCAATGTCTAGGATAGCTACATTCTGTAATCACACTAACATTATAAAGGCGAAAGTTTGTGTGTGTATGTGTGTGTTTTTGTATGTTTGTTACTTTTTCACGCTCAAACGGCAGTATGGACCTGGATGAAACTTGGCTCAGAGATAGATTATAGTCAGGAAGAGCACATAGGATACTTTTTATCCCGGGAATGTCTTCCCTCGGGATAATTTTGGATTTTCACGCGGGCGAATCAGCTGGCAGAAGCTAAGTATGTTTAAAATTGTGTTTGATGATTTCTAAAATTATTGAGTCATTCTATAACCAGTTTTGGCAGGTGTCTATTACGAATTCACGACCAGAAGCCGTAGATCGCGTAAGGCACTTGTCCTACCGTGGAGATAAGCGAGTAGCGAGTAAAGCTAGAAACTAAACACGAGTTGGCGAGCAGCGAGTAGCGAGTGTGTAGTTTCGAGCTTTACCGCTCGGCTATGAGCGAGTATTTATAAGCTACGGGCGATTACTCGAACCACTCGCTCGGGGCGGCCGAACTGTAGGTAAAAATGACCGCTGATTGGTCTCCCGGCCTGAGTTCTGACCGCCAAGCGAGCATCGCTGAGCGAGTATAACTTCGATAGCTCTTGTCGCTGCGACAAACTTGTGGTACTCTAGTACTCGCCGCTAGTATGAAAAGCCAGCAATCAACTATTACTAGAAACATGTGTCTCTTTTATTGACACGGGATCATATACCTTTTGTACGTTTCTTCACCGAGAAAATAGTCGATAGCTAACCACTTACTCGTCGGCGGAGGGACAAGCGCCTAAACGTAAACGTTCTGATATGTCAATTTGTACAAAAAAAGAAGTTGCTCCTTTCTGTCACCAGTCGGCACTTCTCCAGTTTCAATAGAAAACGAAACGGGCTGCAACGAGATCGTTACAGCTACGGAGCGTGGGGCCCTAGACTTTAAGCGGTCCCGTGGCCTTCCTGCAAGTGCCAATGCCGGTGCTGCAGCGGGTACCGGCAGCGCCATCTTCCTCTCGTGACGGCGGTTTCTATTGACCACCGTCGTCCGGGCATGCGTGAGTGGGGGGAGCAGGCGTGGTCGCCGGGGTAACAAACGCCGATCGGGCAGTGGGCTCACTGGGCCCTGTCACGGGCTTTTGGCCCCCTTCTTTGTTCTCCTCGGCTCAGGCGCTGCGACTGCCGACTCTGGTTTAGCGGGCCCCTCCTTTCTCCTCCTGTCCACAGCGAGCGGTGGGCGAAGCAGCCTCACCTCTAGGGCCTCCATCCGGGCACCCACCATTTGCCCGCACTGCATAATGCAGATGAAGTATAATGAGTAATCAAACGAACTTACCTGTAAGTTATGTTCGATCATCATTATAATTATGAAGACTATTTCCTTCGATAGAACCAATTCAAAATTATCCTTTCTGAACTACCCAGAAATAGTAAGAAATTTGTGGCTTTCAAAAATGAGCTTACGGATAACAGCGGATGCGGAAGTTAGCACCCGGTTGCGTTCAGTTCACAGCAAATTAATTTATGTTTGCTGTGGTAAGCTTTGAATAATCGTGCGTCGGTTCCATGGAAAAAGAGGAAACTAATGAAGAAGAAGATAATGCAGATGCGCGCGATCCTCTCAACCTCCGCATCCGCAAGTGCAGGGGCCGAAGATGGGGCGGAAGATGACGCGGGCGTAGGAATGGCAGCGTTAGCCTGGCTTGGCTGCGGGAGCCAGAACCTCTCGCTGCCGCCAGAAATCTGCCTTCAAAGAAATGACCTCCCTCTGAAGTTTTTCTATCTTGGATTGGAGACGGCTGTTCTCCTCCTGTAACTTCTTTGTCTCCTCCGAGGTCATGTGATCAAGGAGGATTCCAACCGCTGCCCTGATAACGCCCGCTGCCTCTTTTAGAGCACGTGAGAACGTGCCCTTAAGATTGCCAGATTTAAGCCATATTCAGGACCACATCTACTCCGTCCATTATCTGGCGGTATAATGCTGCCGCCGTCCGAAGGCAGTCTTAGACCGCCTTTCTCTGGCAAGTTGGAACATTTCCACGACCTCCTCCAAAGCTATGGCCTTACGGCCCTCTCTCATCGCACCTTCAATATCCGCCTTAGTGCTGATCAGAGAGGCGGAGTGCTCCATGGTGCTTTGATCCGCCTGCATAGCCCCTTCGTAGTCGCTCACCTAGCTGACTATCGACGTATTGGAGCACTTAAAAAAGAGAGAATTGTTCTACAATTGTTTTAAATCTACTACTAAATCCTACGATTTTTATTTTGCGAATTACCAGTGTGGTCCCTCAGTTCACACGCACATGACTAATCGACCCCATTAGGTTCGACTTGATGCCACGCAAACGCGAACACTTCCCCCAAACTTTGGAGGTAGCGTCCCAGCCGCGCTCGCACGACTCCCCCTCCTCCAATCCAATAGGTACTTGTTGGTTGTTTGTGCCATATGGCACCTCATCCAACGTCTCCGTCTCAGATGTCGTATTTTTAACCGACTTACCAAAAAGGAGGAGGTTCTATGTTCGACTTCTTGTATGTTTTTTTTTTTTTTTTTTTTTATGTATGTTCACCGATATCTCCGTCAATTGTGGATCGATTTTGAAAATTCTTTTTTTGTTTGAAAGAGTATGTTTCGAAATTGGTCCCATTTTAATTTGGTGAAGGTGTGATGAAGAACTTCGGAGACACACAACAGAACTCTTCAATAAATAACGGCAAAACTCTCGGGATTGCTGCAATCGCATTTCTGTTTGTTGTTTATACCATCTCATAACATAACATCACGCTAGTACGCTCTAAAGGGGTACGCAGATCTCTCATTTCACCGGTTATGTTCAAGTTTCATGTTATTCGGTTAATCTGTTCTGGAATTATAGGGACCTTAATAAACAACTTGCTATTAGGTAGGTAAAACTAAAAAGGGAAAAATAAAAAAAACTTTTTTGCAAAAAAATACTACCGACTTCCAAATGAAAAACTACAAAGTGAAAAATAACTTAACTATTGGAAGTCGGTGTCCATATGGCAAAAAAATGGTTCCTACGAAAGACACCGACTTCCAAAAGTTAAGTTATTTTTCACTTTGTAGTTTTTCATTTGGAAGTCGGTAGTATTTTTTTGCAAAAAAGTTTTTTTTTGTTGGTTTGTTTTATTTATTTGATCCTATACTATGCCTACGATTAATATAAGAATTACTAGTTCACCTAGGAGGCAGAGCCTTTTATCCAGGTAAGCCTACATACTGTAGAATGCGGCAGGTACTCCACAGGTGAAGCGCTAACCACTGAAGTCCATCCAGCCATTCATCCTTTCGCCACACTCCAAGCTTAGTTTTAATATTAGAGCTGTCTTTCCTCTGGGCCAAGCAGTTAAGCCAAGCCCCCGACGGCGGCATTAGACATACCTCCGTTCGCTGACCAGCCAACCCGACACAGCGTACCCGCCGAAAGTTAGCCACGTTGATGCGCCTTAACCGCTGCGGCATGGTCGCATCCTTAGTCGATTTATAAGGAGTGACCTCTCCGTGTGTCTCTCTTAGCCAGGTCTCTCACTTGGGCCTTTCCGGCATGAGTAACTCTACCGGCAAAGTCCCAAGATTATTGAGATACGCAAGGCCCACTACAAAGACAACGTAGAGATATCCTCGGTGGAGTTTAGGTACTGACCTACCATAACATAAATACTAAATTATTGGACAGACTTAAAAGACGGCAATATTTACCTTCGCTCCATGTCTTAGGAAAGCCTCCGCATATCCCGCCCCCAAGCCTGAGGCACCTCCAGTTATTAAAAATATTTTATCTTTTGCGTCCCACTGCGCCATTGTATTTGCAATGCCCCTGATAAAGAACTAAGGAGTGTTTCTTTCAATGAGCGAAGCCAAATCATCCTGTGTTATCTTTGTGTAAACAAGATACTGTATCGTATTTTGCTATCAGTTGGCAAAATAATACCAGTATAAAAATATAAACTTTTACAGCTATAGCACAAAATAGAAAGTACACAGAAGGACCACTCCCGCCGCACAGTGTGGGCATCTCAAATTGAATTAAATAAAAGATACAAGTTAAAAAATAATATTAACTGTTATTTAAAAAAATAACAATACTTTAATAGTGATAGAAAATAAATTTGTGTAAAAAAATGCGCTATGAATAAATTTTGTTATTTTAGTCACTAATTCCACTTTCGGCCTCATTAGGGTGGGTTGGATACAGAAATGAATTTTAGGACATCAGGATCTAGTGGACTTTTTTTTTTTTCGTTGCCCCACACTAGGAATTTCTTCCTGTATCGTGGGTGCGTTTACAAACATATAAACTCACATACACAACACCCAGAGCCGGAACAACTACCTGTAGGTCATACAAATATTTGTTCCGTGCGGGAATCGAACCCGCGACACGCAGCACAGCAGTCAATCGCTCAACCACTGCGCCAACCGTGCACCCAATTTATTAATTAATTTATTTAATTTATAATATTTCCAATTTATTTATTTATCCTTTGCCTTATTATTTCATATTGATGTGTTGATAATTCAGCATCTACCATCATGCTTAATGCTTCATCGGCCGACATAGTCACTTGAACGCTTTCGCTAATCATTATTTTACGTACGCTTTTCATTACGGAACCTCTCTTAGGTAAACTCATAGGGAGTTCTTTTATAATAGCTGCAGAGTCCCTTTTACCTGCTATACTGCTATTCGAAGGTTACATTCATGTGCAATCGTTATTTCTTCAGGTCTAGTAGACGATACTAGATTCTGAACTTTACGTTTTTTGGTTTTATCGCAACATTCTACAAAACTTTTGTGTTGTCTTCCTAGTGAATGGCCAGATGTAGATGGAATATTTATTTATTTATTTATTAAAACTTTATGCACAAGTACAAAGGCGGACTTAATGCCTTAGGCATTTTCTACCAGTCGACCTTAGGGTGGTGCAGAGATAAAAATAAGGCAGGTGCAACTAAATAAACGGAAACATTGAGAAAAACATATATAAAAAGAATATATACAAATATATACTTATATACATACATACATACATAAACAATGTAATAGAGAAACCGAAACCAATAAATCAATTCAGTGATGATTCTGCAAACTTCTTCCGAATGTGCTCACGTGCCTTAAATTTGAAAGAGAACCGACTGGTTGCCATCCTGATATTCTGAGGGAGCGCATTCCAAAGAGAGATAGCCTGGACAAAGAAGGACGAGTGAATAAACCCAGAGCGGTGCGAGGGACATTGTAGAAGACGATTATTGGTGGAGCGTAGATTTTTACTGTGAGCAGAGCAAAGGAATTGAATATGAGAAGTCAGATAAGAAGGAGAAGTGGGTTTATCTATAAAATAAAACAGGGTAGTCAAGGCCCTCAGCGCTCTACGCTGACGAATGGGTAACCATTTTAAAAGTGATCGATGAGTGGATACATGATCATACTTACGAAGGTTGAAGACAAATCGAATGCAGTTATTTAGAAGGCGGTCAAGTTTATTGAGTAGATCTGCATTCAGGTCATAGTAGCACACATCACCATAGTCAATTATGGGAAAGATTAGGGACTGTACAAGCAATATCATTTAAAAAAATATCTGGTCATTTAATGCATTCATTCAACCAAGTTTTACTCTTGTTTTAAAAGCGTTCACGATGTCTACCGCTTGATGTCCATTTTTCGTTAAATTTGTTACATAACCACCTTAAAAATAACTTCATTTAATTAACATCACCTTCTGAAAATTGTACTTGAGGGTAATTACCAATTATAAAAGCAAAAATAGCATCAATTCGCTCCTTTTTAACCCCCGCCGGAAAAAGAAGGGGTGTTATAAGTTTCACGTGTGTTGCTGTGTATCTGTGTGTCTGTCTGTGGCATCATAGCGCCTAAACGAATGAACCGATTTCGATTTAGTTTTTTTTTGTTTGAAAGATAATTTTGTCGAGAGTGTTCTTAGCTATGTTTGAATAAAATCGGTTCAGCCGTTCAAAAGTTATGGGCATTTTACTGTTTGAATCGGGGTGTTTTCGCAAGATAAATGCGTCGGGGGTTTTTAAATTGTGAAATTTTACTTGTTTGCATTTGAGGTCCAAGTATCAAAATTTGTTTTTTTTTGTAATTTCGGCGGTCATTCGGAATACCGAAAAAAAATGTATGACGGTCGCACAAAATCTCAAGTTTTATGAATTGTTCTCAAAAGTCAAGACTCTAAACTATAAATTAAATAAATAAAAACACCGAGATATTCAGGTTTTTTTTTTTAATACACCTTTTGTTTTGCAAATCGTCTCTAAAAAAATCTTAATTTAACTGTACTTTCAAATGATGTTATTAGATTAATGTTTAACTATTACTTAAATAAAATACACTCTACCTTACCTTGAAATATATACACAATACAATAATAAACCAATAAACAAGACTATAAGTTAATTTGATCAGTAATCTCCTGTGAAGATGACATTTTAATGTTGTTGTTCGTATTGTAAGGGTACAACGATTATTATATACCCACTTCAACATTTTTTATTTATTTTTTTAGTTTATCTACAAGAATTTCTAATATGTAGCTGTGACAAATAGGGTCTTGGGCATAAATAGGTTATAACTAACTTATCAATTATTACAATTTATATTTTGATTTAAATCCCCCTAGATTGCGAGATTCTCACACTGTGCGCCGCGCCGTTTCGAAAATTGACAGCTAAACTTGACAGTTTCATTCTCGACCTGAGACGCATAAGGTCGAATATCGAGATTGGACCAATAGAATTTCTATTGCTCCAATCTTGACATTCGACCTTAAGCGTCTCCGGTCGAGCACTATACTTCATAGATAGCTTGATCTCTGCGACTTATATATGTCAAACTGACTTATAGTACTTATAGTTATTGATCAAGTTTTCTTTTTTGAAGTTTATGGTTGCTACTATATTGATTTCGGATTTAAAAAAGAGTAGGTTGTATAAGTTACAAGCATATCGTCTAAACATACATCATATCATGCTTACATACCTTAGAAAGAAGACAGAGCATCAAATATCCATTAAAGATCACGACTCCACATACGAAGAAAATTGGATGGTAACAAAACGTAACAATAGTGTAATATGTCCGCACCAAAAACAAAAAAATGTGAAAAGGCACCAAACTTGACAAAAACATAAATGTAAAAAAGGCGCCAAGTTCGACGGAAAAGAGTTGAGATCTAGAAGGGTGAAAAGTTTAATCTAAAAAAAAAAATAGTCTATGGACTGTGGTATTCTGATTTACAGATCCACATCTTTTAGTATATTTACGTTTTATTACACTATACAAACCACACCTTTCTTTATCTTTTTATTCAACTCTATTGACTCATTTTTATGTGTTCTTTGATACTGTTAACACCTGCAAAGCATATTTTAGTTATCTCTGATTGATATAATATCCACAACTTAATTTAAATTGCTAATTTGAAAAATCTTGGAATATTTTATACTCTGACATTTTCATCTGATCTGACATCTGTCTGTCTATTTTATTTTCCTAAGCCATACCATACCATGGACTAGACTAGACCTTTCTTAAGCTAGTTGTACATTATAATAAGGACAGCGTCAGACTTTCCCCTCTGTAAAACCGTTTTTTTATGCGTTCTGGTCTTGATTTCTTAATTGAGATTTGAATTTGAAATTTAGAAGATATGACAGAAGTTGACGGAACGAGGAAAACGGGAGGAAACGGGCGTCCGCTTTTTAGTTTAATTCTGGCAGTGAACGCCGAAAGTCGGTTTACTACTTAGTATTACGAATTGTGTCATCTTATCTGGAAACGCCTGGACAACTCTCTAAACTGTAATATTCAGCTTTTGAAAGAGTGATATAAATCACTAAAAACTATAAATAAATCGCATTTGATCTCATATATGTACTTTTACTGCTTATAATAATCGATGTGCCAGTTCGGTACGTGTTGCAAGAGCTACATCAATCAAGCGACGAAGAACGGCGAAGTTACATTTTGAGTCGTAAGGGCAATGCTGGTATTCCGTCTTGCAGAGATCAAAGGTCTAATGACCCAGAGGTGTTGTGCAACATGTTTGCAAATTTTGTCACTCCATTTATGAGAGCTCCACTTTTAATTCTGATACATGGTCGCCTCCTGAAGAAAGTAATGAACATCTTACTCATATCACAAACATTAGTTTTACTGCTCAACAAATTCTTAATGCTTTAAAAGCCTTGGATTCCACTAAAGGTCCAGGACCTGATAACCTGCCCCTTACTTTTTTAAAAAGACTGCGAATTGTGTGTGCACACCACTTCACATTATCTTCAATAGATGTTTGTCGGAAGGCACTTTTCCAGAAATATGGAAAAGAGCTAACATAACTCCGGTATATAAAACCGGTTCAAAACAGGACGTCCAAAATTACCGTCCCATATCCATTCTGTCCGCCTTGTTGAGGCTTTTTAAAAGGCTTCTCTATAATGAGATACACAAGACCGTTTATAAAATTAATATAGAACAACAGCACGGATTTATTAAAAGAAAGTCCACAATTACAAACCTGCTAATTTTTACTGAGTACTTATTTAAAAACATGGATCAGCAAGTTCAAGTCCATGCTGTTTATACGAACTTCCAGAAAGCTTTCGACAAGATTGGTTGAATTAATGCTTACAAAAATAGCATATAATGGTATCCGCGCTTGCGGTGATTTCCTTCGTTGGTTCTCATCTTATATTTTAAATAGAACCCAAATAGTAGTTATCAGAGGTTTCAATTCTGCTACCATAAACGTTACTTCTGGCGTACCTCAGGGATCGATTTTGGGTCCCTTGTTCATTCTAGTCATTATTGACATCAATAATTGCTTCAAGTTTTCAAAATTCTTATTATATGCCGACGATTTGAAAATTTTCAATTCAATAAAGGATCATACGAATTGTCAACATCAGCAAGAAGATCTAGACCGTTGTTCAGCCTACAGTGTTAAAAATAAAATATATCTCAATATTCCGAAATGTTCTACGATCACATTTACAAAAAATAAAAATAATATATCATATAGATACAATTTGAATGGGATTGATCTAGCAGGGGTTCCTATCGTTAGAGATCTTGGGGTATTGCTCGACGATAAATTACACTTTGACCAGCACATTCATAACATAATTAGCAGTGCCTACCGTATATATGGATTTGTCATGAGAGCTACAACTGATTTTAAACGTGCTAGTAGTTTCATCCATCTGTTTAGGTCACTTGTAAGGTTTCAACTTGAATATGCTGTGGTAGTATGGAACCCTTATTACAATAAATATGCAGATAGTTTGGAGAGGGTCCAGCGAACGGTCTGAAATCAGTACAATACCGCTGTTACCGTAACTTCCCGTCGCATAATGACTTGCTAAAAAAAATATATGTAATGAGCCTAAAGTCTAAAAGATTATACCTTGAAACGATGTTCCTTTATGATGTGTGTAATCACAGATACGACTGCTCAGATATTACCAATAGAGTATATTACTTTGTTCCTAGAAGTGTTTTGAGGCGAGGGGTGCGCGCGCGCCCACTATTCGCCGTTTCTTCCTGACCAAGAAACGCTGGAGCCCGCGTACCTCTGCGTCGTATTTGTAATGATTTTAATGAACTTTTTACTGACTTGGACATATTTGCAATGCCCACTAATAAATTTCGCAACTGCCTTATTGAAGCAATAAATAGCCTTTAAATTGTTATTTAACAGAATGTAAAATTATTTGTTTATTTGTTTTGTATCGTTTGCTCAAAACTAACTTTATATTTTATATGATGTGGATAACGGTGTAAGTTGCGCATTTATATCATTTTCTTTTATTATTAGTCATAAGTTTTAAATGTGTAACTGTTGGTTATTCCTAAAATAAAAGAATAAATAAATAACAATTATAAAGGTAACCCAGCCAATGCAACCTCGTAATAGTAGGTATTTTATGTATGATTGGCGTGACAAGCGCCCGCACGAAGCACTCTTGAGCGTAACAGCCGCGACTGAGCTCGATCCAATGTTGACCAATATCCCTTGTAAAATCGCCATGTCAATGTGTGTGTGCAAAATGACTCTTTGTTCATAGTGGTCTCTCCGTCTGCGGCGCGACGCCGCTTATTTACTTTGTGGCTATAGTCAAGGTTTTTGAGTTTGTTTTGTTTCTTACCTGAACACTGCTAGATACTCTATCTGAGTACTTACTTACGTAAATTTATTTCATTAGGTAGGTATCTACCCGATATCTTGTACAGACACGGCAATTAGTTGTTTGGCAGATTCACACATTTCGTAGATTGGCCGTGGTACAGCCATTTACCTATTTCTTTTAATTTATTTATAACAAAACAATCAATATTCTCAACAATAGTTTTACATACATAAACATGAGTTTTAAAAATAGAAACGTAAAACGTAAAAAAATATCTTAAATAACTTATTTATTTAATCATAAATTATGGTAACAGAAGCTTTGCAAAATCATTAAACGCACTATCGATTGTTGGTGTAATATTTTCAGCTGGTTTGTTGCGATTTGACAACCAAATTGAACCTGGTGGGCCAGTCTTGAACATCTCAAGCATAGCTGCAACTGCTGATGCCGGTCTGAAAATAGACAAAATAAATGCATAAATCTTTTTCATCTGCATCCACCTAGGTCTTTCCAACTATATTGGGTAGTCGGTAAGTCTAAACGCACAAAGCGTTTTGCAAATACTTTCATTGTTATGTGAGCACAGCTAAGGAGAGGAATGCCCTGCTAGAGTCTTTGTTGCCTGATAGCTACAACCTAGGGGTATTTAAGTGAAGAGTGAATAGGTTACTTCTAGGCATGCGTGCTGCACCGTCGACCACACCATCGTTTACCATCAGGCGAAATAGTGATCATACACGAGCCTATAGTTAAAAAAAAAACCCGACTGCTTAAAAAGTGAACTAAAAAGACGTAAACAAGAAGAAAATCATGCTGTGTAGTTTTGGTCAGCCAGCTCGCGAACATGTATCCTCCGACTGCACAGCATGATTTTCTTCTTGTTTACGTCTTTTTAGTTCGCTTTTTAAGCAGTCGGTTTTTTTTTATTTAACTTTATTTAGTTATAACTTTTTAGTTATATATTTTTTTAATAAGGTACATTAGAACATATAAGTGTTATATTCGTCGGTTACATATTTTTGAAATCACCTCTTAAAACCCTTTATTTTGAATCCCACACGATGGGTTTGGACGAAAAAGAAATCTGGTGCCCCACAATAAAGTGCCCAAAACCAGCATTTTTTTATTTTCCTATTTTAATGTAACACTTGACACTTGCAAGGTTAATACGAATCGATTGACGTAAGAATCATCAAAATCGGCCAACGCGTTTGGTCTCTAGAACGCCACATTGGAACAAACATACATACATAGAGTGATAAACACATTATCCTCCATCGGCAGTCGGGTAAAAAAAAGAAACGGAAGCAGCTAAATGTGGTATTTAGCTGTTAAACACTATACCAGTTGGTGAGATTCCTTATCATACTTTCGAACTTCTGACTATTGATAACAACCGTCAAAGATTTGAAAACATACCTCTGATACACGAATCCGTCCGCAAGCGCGTCGGCAAAAGCTTTACCAACTTTTGGGTCATATGCCCTCGCTGCCACGTTATGCAGCAATGGAGTGTCAGTAGCTCCTGGTAACATGGTCAGAACTCTAACACCTGTATTTTCCCAGAACGGTTCCACCTGGAAACGAAAATTTGGGAAATATAGCAGAAGAATTGCAACTCTGTGATTTGAATGGTCAAAGATCCAATACGATTAAATTCGTAAACAACATTTTAAGAAGGCTGATTGACTAATAATATTCCAGTAACAATAATATTTTATACAAATAGATTTTATCTTTAATCTATCTGTGGGGATTTCCACAGATAGATAGATAAAACATATTTGATAAGTCCCCAGCAAACAGTAAATTATGCATGACAATATGATTATATAATTGTAATGATATGTACAATGACATGACATGTATATGTATATGTATGTATATCACTTAGTCGGTATCATATACATAATTGCCTTGCATTTGCCCTTTGCCTTGCCGAATTCGTTACGCGATAAGGCTGCTGAATAATTATAATAAAGGTGGGTAATAAAATTGGATGTCTTACCGCTAAACATTGGCTAAAGTGCACGACAGCCAGTTTTGATCCACTATAAATTGCCAAAGATGGAATTTCACCCAAAGCAGAAGTTGACGAGATGTTGACGATTGTACCGCCGACTCCACCTTCGTCTTTCCTCATATGCTTGACGCCTTTTAATGTGAAGGATACCAATCCTTGCTGAAAAGTAAGAAATTGGAAAAAGGTAATTCATGAGACTCGTTATACCAGTCTTGGCATTCATATCAGAAGCGCGAAAGCCAGACTTAATACTCTTTACCAGGATTGTGATACACAGCAGACTCTGTTGTGGATATATGCAATGGATCTTTGTGGAATACTGGTATTCAGCTCATCCGATAAAACTATAAGCCAATCCAAACAGAAAAGTTCGGCAGCTGATGAGGATAATAGTACTTTACCTCAGAAATGGCCGTTCTGCAGTACTGGCCATTTCATTCAAATCTAAATATTTTTTGTTTGGCAAAGAATACTAATTTAAAATTACTTCTTAAAAACATGGAATTCTTTTTTCAATATGAGTCATATGTTAGATATTGATTAGCATTATGTTTTCATCGCATTTGAATATTTTTCGTCATCATGGATACGTTAAAAATGCGTGTAATAATGGAATATGAGTACTGTCGTGGCAACAACGCCGGACATGCCGCAAGCAACATCAACAATGTTTACGGAGCTAACACTGTTTGACAATCGCAAGTGCTCAGCAAGTTGGTTGGATCCTGGTTCAGGAAAAAACGAAAACTTAACTCCTGGAAAAGTGATAGTCACTGTTTGATGGCCGGTGTGATTCAACACAGCTTCTTACCAATCGGGATGAGCGTTACTGCAGATTTGTATTGCGAAGAACTGAACACAATGATGGAGAAGCTCAGATATGGTTTTTCATACAACTTTTTCCGGCCGCTGCTCGCATGTATTTGGCATGCAATTTCGATTTATCTAAAAGGAGGTAGTCAAAATTATACTAATTTCCAAGCATCGTTGGATGAAAAACTAAAGCTGGGAACAAATTATCGGACGCGGCTGATGGACGCGACTTACAGCCGCGGCTGATATGTGTGCACAATCGTATGGGACGTGGCTGCCAGATCTCTATCAGACGTCCGAACGCCCAAGGTCACGTCCGCGACTTACGTCCGATAGTTTGCACAATGTAATGTACTTTCATTACTTAGATACTCTATAAGTCGCGGCTGTCAGTCGCGTACGTAAGCCGCGTCCGATAATTTGTTTCCAGCTTAAAGCTGCGGCTGCATCGTTGGATTTTTGAAAAATCAATATTCCCAGAATCGAACCCGTTGATTTTAGAAAAAAAAACACTCGCTGTATTATTACTATCCAATAGTGTCGCTAATAAGGACCGAATTCTGGTAAGTAATGTTATACGGCACATTTGAGGGAAGACCTCATTTTAAACCAAATACTTTATTTTTGTAGGAAATCTACGAAGACTCTAATATGCAATTAATGACATGAAAATAACTTTGGAGAATATTCTAAACGGAATCAAAATTATTAAATAAGGCTAAATGTGGCTTGAGTTGTCCAATCCGGCCAAATTGTTTGGATATAATAGCCATCATTTTATTACTTAAGATTTAATAAGGAGGTACTTAAAGTAGGAAAAATTTGTATTGTGTGAAAAATTAAATATAGTTTTTTTTTTTTTCTAAACGACGATACACACTTAATGGTGTAGGTCAAAATATGGCTTTGGGTCAACAAGATGCTGATACTGTGAAACTTTGAAGACTGTTAGCTCATACCGTTTGGCCGTAAAACCCGTGTGACAGATGGACAGATGGCAAGACAGACGGACACGTGAATCACAGCGATAGGGTTCCATTTGGACCCTTCGGGTACGGACCAAAAAATACGTTACCTTATTTAATAAAAACGGCAATTTCATAAGTAAAGACCTAATAGAATATACTTTATTAGAACTTACCCAATTTACATCAGAAGCTGTTCTCCACATGTTAGGCGCATCCACCATAATACCAGCATTGTTGATGATGACATCGATCCGCTTGAACTGAGCGAGCACGGCGTCGAACGCGTTCGTTATGTCTTCTTCCTTGCTCACGTCGCATTTGATGAACACCGCCTTATTGCCGTGAGCTTTGTTGAGACGCTCAGCTGTCGCCTTGCCGAGCTCTTCGGCAATGTCGATGATAGCTACATTCTGTAAGGAACAAAATATACAATTGTGACAAAAAATATTACTTGAATTAATATTAGATTGTTTCTGCCAACAGCTTCAACTGATTGAAGAATGTATGTAGGTATCACATCATCATCACATCATCAGCCTATTAATGTTCCCACTGCTGGGACACAGGCCTCCTCTCTGTGAGAGGGAATGGGCCTTAATCCACCACGCGGGCCCAGTGCGGGTTGGTGGATGTCACATGTCTTCGAATTTTTGGTTCTAGGACATGCCGGTTTCCTCACGATGTTTTCCTTCACCGTTTTGAGAGCAGTGGTGAAGAAATAATTTACACAAAGTAAAGCGCCTGCCTGGGCTCGAACCCACGACCTACAACTTGTAAGTCGCGGCCGATACCACTGGGCCACCACTGCTCTCAGGTAGGTCTATGTAGGTATAGTATATCCTAATCTAGGACATGATCTTCCAAATCCTTTCATTCAACAACAATTGGTGAACAAACCTCAAAACATCCAGACATTCATAATACTATATAGTAGGATTAAAGTACCTTTGCTCCGTGTTCTAGAAATGCTTGAGCGTACAGAGCCCCTAAGCCAGAAGCTCCTCCGGTAATCAAAAATACTTTGTCTTTAACGTCCCACTGTGCCATATTGTAGTGATCGGTACACTCAATCAAAAACTAAGTTACTTTATTCTGTTGTTGTTATTTAAATACGTGAATGTTATCTGTAACCTAAACTGAGATACCTACTTTATCATATTGTTATCTGTTTGTTATAAGGTATGTGTTACGGCATTGCACTATGTTGCTAGTCAAGCCGAGGCTGCGCTTGAGGGACAAGAGATCTGTGTCGGGGATTTCCTCGACATAGAGGCAGCCTTCGACAACACAAAATTTGAGTCCATACGCATTGCTGCTAAGGAACATGGCATCAATCATACCACGTGCAACTGGATTGACTATATGCTGAGAAGCAGAATAGTCAGATCGGAACTGATGGGAGACAGTATTAGCGCAAAAACAACAACAGGTTGTCCGCAAGGCGGAATGCTGTCACCATTATTGTGGTGCTTGGTAGTAGACTCGCTACTTACCAAACTCAATACCGGACCATTCTACACAGTAGGCTATGCAGATGACATAGCTCTCTCTATAGCTAACTCTGGATTATTACAACAGGCATTGAGGATGACAGAGGAATGGTGTACAAAGAACCACCTCTCTATCAATCCAAGCAAATTAGTAATTATTCCATTCACGAGGAATAGACAACAAGGAAAACTAGGAGAGCCCTCCCTCAAAGGAATAAATCTGCCCTGGTCGATCGAAGTTAAATATATCTGGGTGTAATGCTTGACCAAGAACGCCGGTGAAAACTCATGTGGCAAATATTACGACAAAGGCCCTACGAGTGTTCGGCATGTGTCTATCCACCTTCGCTAAAACTTGAGGGCTAAAGCCCAAAGTGGTAAGATGGCTGTACCGGACAATATATATTTATTAATAATACCTATTATCACATACGGCAGCAAATTGGGGTAGCCAAGAACAAAACTTGTCTCGTGCAAAGCGCCACTCACCAGGTTTCAAAGAACAGTGTGTCTCGGAATCACAGGTGCTTTCAGGACAACACCTACGGCAGCGATTGAGAGATACCTAGATATCCCTCCTCTGCATAATGATGGTTGAACTCGAAGAAAGGAAGACATTACATCGTCTTGCTGTTGCTGCCAAAGACTAACCATAAATAATTCGATGGAAATGAAGGCCTGGATCGGGTAACAAGCATGATATCCGATAAAATGCAAACTATATTTGGGTTTGAAAGGTCTTTCAAGGTCCAAATCCCAACAATACCTGTGACCGTTGACCCCGTAAGTACTTAAAATATGAGTAGGTACAGAAACCATTTTTTTTTGTTTTTTGGCCTTCGAAGTTCCTCTCTCTATTCTAATTTGACTCCGTATAACAGATGGTAGAACGCTTTGCTTTATCTATTGTAGTACATTTTTCATATCACAGTCGGCCACCGGAGTCTTGGTCTTCACGGACCTCAAAATAATGTTCTCCATCTCACTTGCTCTCCTTCATCACCATTTTATAGTCATGACAATCTAAGATGTCGGATTTGACAGCTTTAAAATAATTAATAATAATTAAACTTGATGCTTATGAATGATACTCGTTAAATTAGGATTATACATTTATTTTTCGGTTCTCATTTTATATTTCGCGATAACTTAGTACGTACGTACCCACTAAGTTATCGCGGCGTGTAAAATGAGAAACGTCATCGGACTTTTTACATTGTCATGATTATAATTTTGAGCAAATCATAAAGAAGTATCTACCTTGCCAACAGATTTTGTTTTACGCGCATAACAATCTGGTTGCTATAAACAAATAAGCAATTTTTTGTCTTCACACCGTGTGCAATATTTTTCGCTGCCTCACCTAGTTCGATCGCTATCTTAAGGACCTTTATGATTAGGTATCTTCTTTTTAGCGTACATACTACTGCTTGTTGAACCTACTCTCTTTATCAGTAGGTATCTACTTACCAATGATGATTATTGTTTATGTCAATAAAACATGACATATTCACTCAGGTCGTAAATAAAATAGCACTTTCAAGCAATGATGATACATGATTGCTATCGTTTGATAAAAAGTTTTTACTTTAGCCTGGGGTAACGAAACTATATTTATGTAATACATTACCACAATTTAAACGTAATTACAGTAGACATATTTTAACATGTACCTATCATAATGATTGTAAATGGTAAATAAAACTTGTGAAGTTTAAATGCAGAGTTAGAAAATATTATGCAGGTACTAGGCACCTACTAATTTTTATTACCTTTTAATTATCTAAAGCTGGGTCTGCTGGGTCCAGACGTGTAAATGTAATGTATGGTGTAATGTATTGCAAATGGTATGCGTCAAGTGGTACATGTAATGCTGGTAGTGCCACAGAATAAATATAAAAACAGTATGGAAACTACCTACAAACGCTCGAAACGGAACACACGCAAACATGCGCATCAACAATGCGCATCGATCTGCCTGGTATGAAATATCTTAGATAAAGAATTCTATATCTGAGTGAAATATAACACCGATCAGGTGCTCGCTCACGTCGCTTCATGCCGCGCACAACATATCTGTTCGGACTTGTTGAAACATGAAATTGATTCACAGCGTAAGGCATTATGGATTCTAATTACATAATAGCCATGATCCACAGTAATATTATTATGCAGAACATCCATTATTAGGTAGCCAGCCGCAGCGGTCATCACGTCAAATAAAAACGAAACTAATTGTAAGTATTGTACAAGTATCCATATACTTATAACGTTACTTCATCATGTTGTTTTTATATAATTATAATTAATTATTATTTCGTTTGTTTCAGATCATAAGTAATGTGTGATTCTCCAGATATTATCGACTTCTCACAATACGCTCAAGGTTTAAGCTGAGATATCCCAGATAGCCCAGAACAACAAAAACTTGTCAACAAGGAGCCTAGAGCAAGACAAGACTGCGGTCCTGTCAACAAGGAGCCTAGAGCAAGACAAGACTGCAGTCCTGTCAACAAAAAGCCTAAAACAAGACGAGAGTGTCTAAAACAGAAGTAATCCATGCAAGCATTCGTCATAAACAATGTAAAGAAAAAAAGTTTACGGCTGATCCAGGTACAAGTGTTGGATATCAGTGAACAAGCAGAACCTGCAAGTGACAATCAGGACGTGATAATGTTAAGTGCGCAGTACGTAGTGACTGAATCGGTGGACCATGATGAGGAGAAGCAATCGTAAATTAAAAAAATATCAAAAAAAAAATATAAGTCAAAGTCAAATGTGTTTATTTCAAGAAGGCCATTATGCGGCACTTTTGAACGTAAAAAATTACAAGTAATAAAAATTGATTCTACCGTGCATTCGGAAAAGTAGGTTGTTATGGAGAAGAACGCACAAGAAACTCCATACTTACTCTTTAAAAAAAAAAATTGTTTTGAGAAGATGAACATTATTGATAGAGTTAACCCTGCCAGAAATACTAAATGAGCTGCCTACGATAGTTTCCTACAGTGGAAGAGCAAGGTGAAAATGTGTTTTTTGCGTATTTCTCTGAACTCACCAATACATAAAAGCCCAGCTCCCTGTGGTGCATCTATTCCTGGTGGTGCTCAAACGTGGTATTGATATCAACACGTATCGTCACCTGATGGCATTTATGACGAGACGGCTCGGTTGGATATATTGGTCGGCAATCTAATGTTTTGACACCAGCCGACGTTGAAAAGTTTTCGAAAGAGGCTCCGGATAGTCAGTGCTTAGCAACAAAGGTACGTTGAATATTATTAATCTAAACGTATCTCAATAATTTCGTAACCTGAGCATAACTTCTTAAAACTGGTTAATTGATTTTGTTGCAGGTTGCCTTAATATTCGGTGTTATTGGTGCGTGTAGACGACAAGAGCTACAAAGGATGTAGAAACACAAAATGCCTTTGTCGCCGACATTTACACAAGAAGAAAACTACAACGAATTCGATCTACTAAAGAAGTGGCAAGCACCAATGTAACACAAACTGTGAAATGCAATCCAATATCACTTTGAAAATTGTACGTTCACCAATTGTTTTAATAATTAAACGACATAAGCGTGTTGAAAAACGTCGCCCTCTGCAGCAGGAGGACAGATAAGCAAAATCCCGGTATAGCAAAATCCCAGATTAGCAGAAGGACAGATTTGCAAAAAGGCAGATAATGTACTGTCGCCGTCAAAAAAGTTACAAATCCTAGTAACCTTATTATCAATTTGTGACCTCTTTGATTTATATATTATTATCTAAAGGTCATGCATGGAGTGCTGCTCTCACCTCTGGGACGGATCTGCCAAATACCAACTTGATGCACTTGGGTTGATTGACAGACGGGCCAAAAGACTGATCGGGAACGATGTGCTGGTCGACTGAAAGCTCCAGAGCCTTGAACACCGACGACGGCCGGAGGTTGCCAGCCTGTCGGTTTTCTATCGGTAACATTTCGGGGAGTGTGCGATGGAACTGAACAATTTGATTCTGCCTAGCCCTTTCCATCATCGGACAACAAGACGTACGGCAATGCGCCATCGGTACATGGTGAATATCCCACCCATACGCACATAGCGTTTTGAAAATACTTTCATTGTGCGTGCAGCTAAGGAGTGGATTTCCTGCCGGCGTCTTTGTTTCCTGATAGCTACAACCTAGGGGTCTTCAGGTCAAGAGTGAATAGGTTTTTTCTAGGCAAGCGTGCTTCACTTTCGACCACACCATCACTTAGGCGAGATAGTGGTCAAACGCGAGCTTACAACGAATAAAAAAAAAAGACTAGTTACTTTCAAATAAAATTTTACCAATTGTAACTATTAAATTTTATTTTTGTTTTCTGTGTGGGTCTACCTACATGGTACATCTGCCTTTATGCAAATCTGTCCTTCTGCTAATCTGGGATTTTGCTATTCCGGGATTTTGCTTATCTGTCCTTCTGCTGCAGAGGGAAACGTCGTATGAAACTCGTGAGCTCTGCTCATTACACGCTCGGCTGAATTATGCCCTCGCCTACGGCTCGGGCTGCAACCCACAGCCTCGTGTGTAATCATGAGCAACTTAGCTCACTTGTGTCTATTATGATTAACACAATTAAAATCAGTTTTATTTTTACAGAACTTTTTTTTAATTTCGCAAAATTAGAATATCCTTTCTCATCGATGTCAATCACTTCACAATTCATATATAACTCTTTAATCTACTTAATCTTTTCCAAACCCTTTCTAATATTTTATTTTATTTTCTAATTATGGTAGGATAACGTGTTGAAACTATCTGTAGTCTATGAAGCCCTCGCTCCAGAAAATGCCTAGATGCCTTTGTAACCATCGCACTTCCTTCTTTTCTTCTTGTGTTAAGTAATAAAACGAATACGGTGTTTTAACTAAGAACATTTGTGTATGATTCTGACTTACGATGGCTATTTCTTTCAGAATGAAATTATTAAGTAAATCTTTAAATTCTTGGAGTTCGACAATGATGATGTCCGCGTTCATGATAGCTTCTTCACAATTTTGCTTAATATTCAACAATACAATCGTTGAGAATGAGACAATATGCTGTGGTTTGATCTGGTATTTCCAAAAGACTTTCAATTTCTACCCTCACATCAACAACAGGTCCAGTCTTTAAATTATCAGCTTGTCTAGAGCAATCGACTACAAACAGCAGTGCTAAATCTCTAAATTGTTTCTCGCTTAGTATTGGCTCTGAGCGATGCCCGTAATACGATTGCTGAAATCTAGTGTAGCTCTTATAATAAAGCGATTCAGTTATTAGCAAAACACACATTTTAATTTTCATATCTAATTGTTTATTTATTTATTTATTGAAATTGAAATAGAACATGTTTGTACACAATATGTATAGATAACAATAATAATTAATGCCAAATAAAATACAATCAAAAATAAATAGCGTAAGCAAAACAAGAAACAAAATAAAATAAAAATCAATACAAAAAAAAAAAAAATAACAAAAAAATAAAAAAAAAATGACTGAAAATGACGAAATGAATTTAAGAAATGTCAAAAAAAAACAAAATCCAAATGTCAATAAAAGGAAAAACAAAAAAAAACTTCAATATTAAATGTCAACAAGTACAAATCACAAAAACAAAAGGTGCCTGGGTCTTTCACACACACAGTCACACACTCACCTCACAAAATCTCATGCACTCAGACAGTATCGTCTTCCACTCTTCGGCAAACATATCAAAATCCGCGTTTTAGTTCAGGAGAGCTTTAAGTGCATTGTCCTTGGTATGGGTGATTTGGACCGCGCAACCGTACGACATGTGGGAACTGCCAAGAGCTGGTGTTTCCTGCCACGAATGTAGTTGCCGGGACATACAAGCTACACATACGGTTATGAGGATCGATAATTCCCCTGAATATCTTGAATGCCACAATCATCTGGTCGCGCGACCGTCTAACTTCAAGAGAATTGAAGCCCAGGCAACCCAGCAAGAATTTTGTAGGATACAGAAAAGGGTAATAGCCATAAAGACGTTTATACATATACCTTAGGAAAGCTTTTTGCACTTTTTCTAAAGCGCACTTGATTCAAGCTTACTACGGACCAATGCACTGACAACAAGCCCGATGAGATGGGGACTGTGGAAATCACGACAGTTTCGTAAAACAAAGCCTAGGCGCCTAAAAGAAATTGTGACATGTCAAAATGTTTGTCTAAGTGTTTTTGTCGGGAGCGTGTCTAGGTATGTGCTGGCTGCCGGGAACCCTGGCTCAGATCACGTCGGTTGTCCCTTATTCCCTTATTATATATATATCTTCCCACTATAAACCCCAAACGGACACGGCATTGACCAGAAGTCCACCGCGGGAACAAATGTGATTAGTAGTTGTAAGTTGTACGTGCTCGTATAACTTTCCACCTATACGGAGATCGGTATCCCAAAAAACAGACTCCTAGCTACCGCTGCCGCGTATCGTGGTTTCGCGGGTATAGACCTTTAGGATCCAGGAGTCGCAGCATTGCTCATGGGCCCCAGTGTTTGCCTCATAGCTTGTAATCCGTAGGCTTGTATTCAACAATGTATCTTGGTTTTTAGGGTTCCGTAGTCAACAAGAAACCCTTATAATTTCGCTATGTCCGTCTGTCCGTCCGTTGCTTAGCTCAGACACTCTTGGCACTAGAAAGCTATGATTTGTTATGGATATACATATTAATCATTCCGACAAAGTGATAAAACAAAATCATTTTTATTTTTTAAGATTGATATATCCTGTATCCTGTAGTCGTTAACTCCTGTAGTCGCCTCCTGTAGGCGAGCTTGACGGCATCGGATGCATTGTCGCAGTATCTTTTTGACGGTTCGATAACCGCTGATGATCCAATTGTTTCTGGTGTAAGCAAGTGTTAATCTTGCTCCCCCGTGTAAGGTTCGTTGATGTGCCTTTTCAACGATGAGTTGGGTTAATCTTTCCTCTCCGGGAACGAGGATGGGGTGCTTAGTCTCCACCAGCAACTTTGAGTGGTTAAGACGTCCTGACTCCAGTTGTGTCCAAAAATGGGTTTAATTTTAAAATGGTTCTGTTTGGAAGTTGCCTACATAAATAATGATAATCATAAAAAATGCGTTGTTTATTTCATTCAAGTTCAGTGTACGGCACTCGATTGGCCTTCGTTTGTTTCGTAATGCTTCAGCGAAACGTATCACTACGGCGAGTATTCTTGTAATAGGGCCTCCTTTTAGGGCCTTCCCACCACAGTTTAAAGCTGAACAGTGTTTGCGGCGGGAGTCCTCTTGTGGCACAATCGGCGGGGTTTTCGTTTGTCTTTACGTAACCCCAGTTTATCGCAGGCACGACGTTTAATATTTGTCTGGTTCTGTTGGTTATGTACTTTTCGTACTTAGTTTGACTTCCCTGAAGCCATGCTAGAAGTACTTTAGAATCAGTCCAGCATGTAATCCTGAGATCGTTCTCTTCCAGGACCTTAGTTACCCTTTCTAGGAGTTTCGCTAGTAAAACTGCGGCGCATAATTCCAACCTCGGTATTGTTGTTTTTTTTTTTATTGGTGCCACCTTAGTTTTTGTTGCGAGTAATGTAGTTTCGTAAGCGCCGCCCGGTGGGTGATTGGGTTGGTGAGTGAAGTTTGGCTGTAGATAACGCATGCGTAGGATTTTTCGCTCGCGCTCGATCAGCCGATTGTTTTCGTTTTTTATCCATCTTGGTAAACTTATGTTATTTATGTTTGGAAGATCGGTTTTAATTTTTATCCATTCCTTTTCTATGGAATCTACTTTAACGTCCCAGCCAATGTTTTGATAGTTGTCACTCCACAATTTTTGAAAAAGCAGTTTTGCTTGGATGGTCATTGGTGCCAACCAAGATTTGTTGTTATTATAACTTTTCTGCTGGTTATTATTTGTTGAATAACCTTGTTTTTCCCAGTTCCTTTTAGTACGGGATGTTTCCAACGTCATGAACTGCAATTCTAGTAACTCCATAAACTCTTCTAAATCTGGAAGCTCTCTAGAATGCTTCATAGTTTTGATGTAGTCGCCGTGAGTGACGTCATTAATTTTGGAAGATAGTAGGTACACGAGAAGGGGACCCCATACTCGAACATTATTGTCTATGTTCTCTAGGCCATTTAAACCAAAGACCTTATACGTATTTCTTACTACTAGACTGTGCACCAAAAATTTTTGTTTAGCTAAAATGAAATCTATTATCATACGCCTAGGTTAGCTATTTCCTTATAAGCGGTAGCTAACCAAAAGCGGTCCTGGCGAGAGGGTTCCCGCTGGTAGTGTGTCCTTGTCTGACATCTTGCTAGCTCAACTAATCATTGGATTTGGTAGAAATGGTAGAAAATTTTATATTTTTCATTTTTATGTTATACCAAAACGAACGAATAAAAAAAATATTTAAATACGTTTCAAAGTCTATAAAAGTTTGAAACGTATTTAAATATTTTTACAGTTTCTATAATTAATCAATTAATTGTATTTATAAAAAAAAACATTAATACTGAGTAAGAATAGTACTTTTAAATGTTTGGGCCTGGTAATACTAAATGAATGCCAAAAACTCTAACCTGGTGGTCTTACCACCAGGTTGAAGTTTTTGGCGGGATTTTTTCGAGTGAAGTTCAGCGGCTGTTAATATTATTTGCAAATTGATTCCTAGTGGATATTGTGATATAAAATTGGTGTAGTTTTGTGTCTTAACTGTCTACGCAACTGGACAATATGTGAAATCATTGACAGAAGCGATCTCAGGAGTGTGGTGCGAAGAATTTTATTGTAGTATTGACTACCTCCGCAAAGCTTACTGGGAAGGCTGACTCGATACAATTTGCTGCCAAATACTCCAAAAACCATTAGAATCTGTTACACCCGAATTCTAATGCATACTAAAGAATGATAAAATTGCACTGAAGACGAGGCGGTATGGTCCAAGACCTTAGCATGCCCGAAAAGGGCGAATAAAAAAAAAAAATAGACCACCAGGTTTGCGGCGTTTTTGGCTGGTTTTGTTCGAGTAAAATTCAGCGGCTGTTAATATTATTCGCAAATTGATTCCTAGTGGAATAAAATTGGTGTAGTTTTGTTTCTCAACTGTCTACTCAACTGGACAATATGTGAAATCATTGAAATCCTTTGGGGTATTTCAAAGCATCGTCTGAAGACTGCAGGATCATCTAACGCCTGTCCTTCATGAGCTTGAGAGTAAGATCAGAGAGTTTTTTTCCTATCTTTACGATGGGTCTTGAAGAATAAGACTTATGCAGACCTGGGATTTGAGGATTATCGAGTCCTCCCCGAATACACCATCGTAAACTGCTCAATTCCTCTTCGAGTTCGGTCATCTTATCGTCGGTCCGGAGTCCGGAGTGTGCGCGTGTTGTACGTTGCCAGGTCCTGTCGTCGGTATTTGTTGGGGTAGCCGTATCTCGTCCGGGATTCTTTGCACCCCTTGCCATACCGTAACCTAGACCGCTACCGTAGTCGACGTTAGGCAGGCTGCCAGGCACTAGGGGCTATGTTTTATTTGTGCTATTCATGGAGAGTACTTTGCAGGCGGGTTGGCGATCCCAGTATGGTTGTTACAAATGGTGTCTCTGGTTTGTCCCTTAGTCGCCTCTTACGACACCAATGGAAAAACATGGGATGTCAAAATTCTGTACCCTGTCCCAAAGCCCTTTGCTAAGAATAGTTACAGCACTGATAACAATATTTGTGCCACATGTTAGATTTAGTCTTTTTTTTTTATTTTACTTTTGTATAGATTCCTTTACCGATTATTTTGTAAATGTGTGAACATTGTAGGCCTTCTAGATGCTTGTTAACTTTTTAACTCGTTTTATTTTCTTTTGTTTAAATAATATGTAATCTTTTTTTTTTTTTGTTTTCTTACGACTTATTGTCGGGCCCACGTTGTCCCCACATATCTAAGTACTAATGCTGTAACAAGGAAATATTGTAAAACCAAACCATTTTTTTTAAAAGAGTAACCATGGAGTTTCTTGCCGGTTCTTCTCCATAGGAAACGACCAACCCGAACCGTGCACATTGTCGACGTTTTATAAGTGCCCATGTAGGCCTATATGAAATAAAAAAATTGATTTTGATTTTGATTTTGTACGCTCGACACCGACTCGGTAAGTGACGTAGATTCCAAAAAATATACTAGGTTTTTTTTTTTTTCAATGAATTTGGTAGGTTTAGTTAGCGTAGTTAGGTAGCATAAATACATATATTGGGATACTTACACTATTGTTTTTACAATCAATTTGTCCCGTGTTATGTTTGGTCATGGTCACCTCATTAGAAAGAGACACACTACCAACGGGAGCCCTCTCGCTCGGACCGGTTTTTGCGCCATAGTGCACAGTCTAGTAGTAAGAAGTATAAGGTCTTTGATTTAAACATTCTTTCGTTGTGTCGTACAGCTTCTTCAAGTTGGTCGAGTTTGGTTTTTCGCTAGATGATTGGTTGAGAAGTGTTTCTATGTCTATACCAATATTATAAACAGGAAAGATTGTATGTAGGATAGGGTAGGTAGGTATGTAGGATAGGGTAGGGTAGGTAGATTGATCTGTAGGGCAGATGATTAGGTTGATAGAGTAGGGTAGGTAGGTTGATCGGTAGGGCAAGTGAGTAGGTTGGTAGGTAGGTAAGGTAGGTGGATGATTAGGTAAGTAGGTAGGGTAGATAGATAGTTGCTAGGTAGGTAGATAGCCAGTTGACGGAAGGGAAGCTGCGGGGTCAGCTATATAATATACTACCCGACCCCCGCGGCTTCTCTCCCGTCAAAATATATAATATAGCCTATGTTACTCGGGAATAATGTAGCTTTCCATAGGTGAAATATTTTTTATACCATTCCCCCTCTAAAAAGCTTATTTTATTCACTGAAAACAGTGAATAAAAAGCACTTTTAATCACTGTTTTGGAATTTGAATTTGGAACACACCAATGTATTAGACGTCCGACTCAATGCTATGTAACCTCCTTGCGCAAAAAATACTCGATACAAACTTCTTGTGCAGAGAATATTCGACTTTCAAACTCTTTCGATTTTAATTTTGTTTTTTTTTTTATAATTAGGATTTTAATAATGATTTTGATTTTAGTCTGGGATATTTATTAAATACTTATTTGGATTGTAATTCTTATATTAATTGCAGTGGTGTTAAATTATAGTTAATAATTATTTAAAGTAACGAAGGTGATCACTGGCCCCTGAAACACAGGTAACAGCACCTAGCTCAGGGGTCAGGGTTCCACATTTTTTGTAAATTTTGAAGGTAATTAACCATTTATTTATTACTCGTAATATTCCTTGTGCTTTTCGCTTAGATCTTGCTTTTTCTCGATGTCATGGTATAAAATATAGTATGCAACTCTTGAATAAAACGGATTTATATCGAGGGCCATGAATCACTCGCGTCGCTCATGATTCTAACACTTGAATCACTCGCTATGCTCGTGATTCAATCATCATGAATCACTCCCTACGGTCGTGATTCAGTCGTTAGAATCCTTCACTTGATCGTGATTCATCTATGGCCCTCGCTTTAAATCCGTCTTTTATTCACTAGTTGCATAATATACTATTTTAATCGGTCAAGCCATTTCAGAGATTAGCTTAGTCACCACAGGATCGCCCGGTTAAGCAGTAGACGATCACTCTGATTGGATTGCGAGACGCCCCTCTTTGATCCTGAGTCGTCGCACGGTAAGGGTGTCGGTACCTATGCTACTTGCAGTAAGTTCGTTCCATATTTTGGCTTTTGTTTTATTGTTTCGTGTTTTGAATATTAACGGTTGTTTGTGATTGCTCGAATTTTAATGATTATTTATTTATTAGGTTAACCAACAATTGTTTACACACATAAAATACATTGCGATTGACACATACATTTGCAAGTGTAACAATCACTTATAGGCTAACATCGCATGTACAGTAAACGGTTTAAATACACAAGATAAATATTTTTTTTCAACTTTTATGTTAATTTTGATCTTAAGATTAGGTTAGTTTTAGTATAACATTCGAATTCTCGAAATTAGTTTAATTATTGTTAAAACTAAGTCTATTCTGAAATAAATTCATTTTCGGTTATTTGAATTGTTTTTTTTATATTTGATTTTCCATTCTGGTCGCTAAAAATATGTATTTATTTTGTGATACAAAATTCAACCTTTTCACAACAATAGTATGAATCGAATGTAGCGTTAAATTACTGCAAACAATTATTCACCTTCCCCACCCACAAACTTTGTAGATCCATTTATGTTATTGAGCATTCTAACCGCTTTCCGTTCCATTCGCAACCAAACGAGATGAAACAAGTGGAGTAGCGCCCAAACCACATACTGAAAAATATTATTGGGAATATTGAGATTTAGAACTATAATAGTGGAATAAGCTCCGAATCAGTATTTTACTGCACTATGTAGGATTTCATTCATATTATTGGGCAGTCTACTCCACCGAAAGCGGCGAAGGCGGATGAAGTGAGCCGTAGGAAGCGACAGGATCTACCAAGATCTTTATAACTTCAGCTAGACAGTACTATGTCTATGTAAGCTAGAGATTTATAGCTAGAGCTATATAGCTACAGCATCACAGCTAAAGCTTCATAGCTAGAGGTGTATTAGCTTTAGTTATAAAGCTTTATAGCTTAAGCTTTATAACTAAAGCTTTATAGCTAAATCTTTATAACCATATTTTATTATATTATATTTTTTTTCTTTAGATCGATATTTTCAGCTAGAGCTTTATAGCTAGATCTAGATATTATCAGCTAGATCTTTATAGATAGAGATATAGCTAGAGCTAGATAGCTAGATAGCTAGAGCTAGATATATATAGGTACAAACGAAACATAAGCCACGTTATTGAAAAAATAAGAATTATATAAAAAAAATGAAAGCTATGAAAATAAAAAGGATATTGAGTATAAAAAACTAAGGGGCCGGCTTCGTACGACGTGGGTTGTTTTAAGGTCGTCAGCTAGGCAGGCAGCTGGACGGACAGGAACTCTTCGTAAGTCTTCGTTGTGATATGCTCGTGAGAGACAGGTGAATGGGCACCACGACGGTCAAGCAGACGGGTTGTAGCCAGGTAAGTAGGTAATCGGGCAGTGGAGTAGGCAACAGGACAGATAATACAGACAATCGGTTAAGTAAGTAGGCAGCAAGGGGTGTGGATGCCGGGCTATGGCTCAATACGCCAAACAGTGAGCCCTTTGATGCAATGAGTTGTCCATTGAGGGTAAAGTTCCAGTAAATAATGCACTCTTTAGGAAACCACACACAATATATATTTAAATTAAAGCACTTCATTGAATAAATACTCATACACTAACTGGTTATAATACAGAATTGTTTGCAGATAAGACCAAACACTTGTAATTCCAGGTAAATAAAATAGTCGTTTGGCGTTCACTGCCCGAACAAAACTAAAAAACTGACAACCGTTTTTCCTCGTTCTGTCATATCTTCTAAATTTCAAATTAAATCTCAATTAAGAAATCAAGACCGAAACGAATAAAATAGGGTTTACAGAGGGTCTGTAAACCCTATTTTCTGTCTGCCGCTGCCCTTATTATGAAAATTATACCTAATGTACCACCACCTTAAAAGGTCTAGTCCATGTTATGTTATGTCTATGGCTTAAGAAAATAAAAAGGACAGACAGACACAGAACATATATACCCTAAGACAGATGTCAGGTCAGATGAAAATGCCAGAGTTTAAAATATCCTAAGATTTTATAAATTAGCAATAAAAATTAAGTTGTGGATATTAAAACAATCGCTGATAACTAAAAGTATGCTTTTCAGGTGCTAACAGTATCAAAGAATACATAAGTGAGTCACTTGAGTTGATACAAGATAAAAAGGTAAAAAGGTGTGGTTTGTGTAGTGTTATAAAACGTAAATAAACTAAAAGATGTTGATCTGAACAGCAGACTACCACATTTCCGC
Source organism: Orthosia gothica (assembly GCA_949775005.1). Taxonomy (NCBI): domain Eukaryota; kingdom Metazoa; phylum Arthropoda; class Insecta; order Lepidoptera; family Noctuidae; genus Orthosia; species Orthosia gothica. Next base: position 24,753,103 of record OX459038.1, on the reverse strand, counting down.
GATGACCCCAGAAAAAATTTCAACCTAATGAAAATTTTGAAGGTTTAAATATAACTCTTGATCTATCACACAACATATTTCATGCTTTCGTCAAACACTCTCATTCAATCACACGTAGGGGATATGGTTCACATTCGATGACGCATACTCCACAAGGAAATATTAATATAAGATTACTAAGGCTTATTTTTTTTAATTAGTTGTCGTAACCCGCACCTGTTTGAAAAACCGTTAAGAACATATTTACAAAGCATTGGGGGCTTATTTTAAGAGTTGCCAAAACCGCTTTAAGAGTTGGGAGTAAAAGAGGAACTCAAGTATAAGAGGAAACCTAAGTTTAAGAGGGACCTCAAGTTTAAGAGGGCCTCAAGATTGAGAGACCTCAAGTTTAAGAGGGACCTAAGTTTAAGAGGGGCCTCAATTTATGAGGGACCTAAGTTTAAGAGGGAAGAACATAATTACAAGGCATTGGGGGCTTATTTTAAGAGCTGTCAAAACCGTTCTAGGGAGGAAATAAAAAAATAAAAGGATAAAAAAATACCTAATAGGATAAGTGTAAATAGTGAAGTATTAAAAGAAAAGTGCTTACTAAAGTGAAAAAGAAAAATAATGATGAGATGATGGCTTGAAAGAGAAACCAAAAGTTAGCCTACGTACTTGTGCAAGTATGGTTTTAGAATTTTTAGAAAGAAAATCGAGCCCAAGTTAAAAAAAAAAAACCGGCCAAGTGCGAGTCGGACTCGCGCACGAAGGGTTCCGTACTTGGTAAATTGCGGTTTACGATTTATGACGTATTAAAAAAAACTACTTACTAGATCTCGTTCAAACCAATTTTCGGTGGTAGTTTACATAGTAGTAATGTACATCATATATTTTTTTTAGTTTTATCATTCTCTTATTTTAGAAATAACGGGGGGGGGGGGGGGGGGGAAAGGCGACACATTTTACCACTTTGGAAGTGTCTCTCGCGCAAACTATTAAGTTTTGACAAAAAATATATTAGAAACCTCAATCAGACCGATCCATAGATACCCCACACGTATGGGTTTGATGGAAAAAATAATAATTTCAGTTTCAAGTATGGGGACGCCCAAACTTTATTGTTTTTTTTCTATTTTTGAATGAAAATCTTAATGCGGTTCACAGAATACATCTACTTACCAAGTTTCAACAGCATAGTTCTTATAGTTTCGGAAAAAAGTGGCTGTGACATACGGACGGACAGACAGACAGACAGATAGACATGACGAATCTATAAGGGTTCCGTTTTTTGCCATTTGGCTACGGAACCCTAAAAAAGTAGTGTAGCAAGTAAGCGATAGCTACAATCCAGGGGCCTTTAAGTCAAGAGTGAATGGGTTTTTTCTAGGCAAGCGTGCTTCACCGTCGACCACATCATCGCTTTCCATCAGGTGAGATAGTGGTCAAGCGCAAGCCAATATGTAGTAAAAAAAAGGAGGGTGTGGGTGATGGGGTGAGTTCCAGAAAAATTGGGCGTACAAACAATAAAGTTGCGCCCAATTTTATAAGAGTTGGGTGCCAAACTGTTGCGTTATGTTAGCTCAAACGAGCTTAACGTGAGCCACGTTATTTAAAAAAATAAGGAATTAATTAAAAAATTAAAGCTATGAAAATAAAAAGGATGTTGAGTATAAAAAAACTAAGAGGCTGGCTTCGTACGACGTGGGTTGTTTTAAGGTCGTCAGCTAGGCAGGCAGCTGGACGGACAGGCACTCTTCGTAACTCTTCGTTGTGGTACGCTCGTGAGAGACAGGTGAGCGGGCACCACGACGGTCAAGCAGACGGGTGGTGGCCAGAAAAAAGCTGACACCCGTTTTTCCTCGGTCTGTCATATCTTCTAAATTTCAAATTCAAATCTCAATTAAGAAATCAAGACCAGAACGAATAAAAAACGGCTTACAGCGGGGCAGTCTGCCGCTGCCCTTATTATGAAAATTATACCTAATGTACAACCAGCTTCAGAAGGTCTAGTCCATGGTATGTTATGTATGGCTTAAGAAAATAAAAAGGACAGACAGATGTCAGGTCAGACGAAAATGTCAGAGTATAAAATATTCTAATATTTTACAAATTAAAACAATCGGAAAAAACTAAATTTATGCTTTTCAGTTGCTAACAGTATCAAAGAGTACATAAGTGAGTCACATGAGTTGATACAAAATAAAAAGGTGTGGTTTGTATAGTGTTATAAAACGTAAATAGACTAAAAGATGTGGATCTGAACAGCAGAATACCACAATATTTACAGATATAGCTTAATAGCTAGAGCTAGACATTTACAGCTAGAGCTTTACAGCTAGAGCTTTATATTTTCAGCTAACTTATTTATTTGATCCATACAGTGCCCTCGAGTAATATAAGAATTATTAATCCACCTAGGCAGAGCCTTTTACCCAGGTAAGCCTACATACTGTAGAGTGTGGCAGGTAAAGGTACAGGTGAAGCGCTAACGACTGCATTCCATCCAGCCATTCATCTTTTCGCCACACCAAGCTTAGTATTGGGTAGTTTTTATCTTTTTTGTTTTTGTCTTTTCTCTGGGCCAGACAGTTAAGCCAAGCCCCCGACGACGGCATTGACATGCCTCCGTTCTCTGACCAGCCAACCCGACACAGCGTACCCGCTGAAAGTTAGCCGCGTTGATGCGCATTAACCGCTGCGGCATGGTCGCATCCTTTGTCGATTGATCAGGAACGACCCCGACGTGTACCTCTCTTAGCTTTGTCTCTCACTTGGGCCTTGCCAGCATAAGTAACTCTACCGGCAAAGCCCCCAAGATTATTGAGACAAAGCCCTATTACAACCACAACGTGGAGATATCCTTGGTGGGGTTTAGGTACTGACCTACCATAACATAAATACTCAATTATTGGACAGACTTAAAAGACGGCAATATTTACCTTCGCTCCATGTCTTAGGAAAGCCTCCGCATATCCCGCCCCCAAGCCTGAGGCACCTCCAGTTATTAAAAATATTTTGTCTTTTACGTCCCACTGCGCCATTGTGTTTGCAATGCCCCTGATACAGAACTAAGGAGTGTTTCTTTCAATGAGGGAAGCCAAATCATCCTGTGATATCTACGTGTAAACAAGATACTGTATCATATTCTGCTATCAGATGGCAAAATAATACCATAATAAAAATATAAACTTTTACAGCTATAGTCAAGGATTTTGAGTTTGTTTTGTTTCTTACCTGAACACTGTATCTAGATACTATATCTGAGTACTTAACGCAAATTTATTTCATTAGGTAGGTACCCGATATCTTGTACAGACACGGCAATTGATTGTTTGGCAGATTGACACACTTCGTAGATTGGCCATTTATCTATTTATTTTTATTTATTTATCACAAAACAATCAATTTGCTTAACAATAGTTTTACATGCTTAAACAAACATGAATTTAAAAAATAGAGACTAAAACATTAAAAAAAATCTTTAACATCTTATTTATTTAATAAAAAATTATGGTAACAGATGCTTCGCAAAATCATTAAAAGCGCTATCAATTATTGGTGTAATATTTTTAGCTGGTTTATTGTGAATAGACAACCAAATTGAACCTGGTGGGCCAGTCTTGTACATCTCAAGCACAGCTGCAACTACTGATGCCGGGCTGAAAATAGACAAAATAAATGCATAAATCTTTTTCCATCGCGTTTATATATATGTATTATACTTACACATACTTTGACCCACATTCAGTGTTTCATTCTATTTTGTTTGTTATTTAAATATTCTTCTATTTTAGTTTATTATATAAGTCCTGTTTCCGTTAGTGTGTCCGTGGCATCAACAGTCCCTACCCTATCAGAATATCAGCGCAGCGTTATTACCTTTTTTGGATATCGCTGCACATGCTGAGATAGGAGCCTTTTTGGTCTCGCACAGGGTTTTTATTTTATTATTGCTTAAGTGTATGCTTATTTTCTCGTGTCTCCTGTGCGGGTCACAAATAAATATTTTTCTTTCTTTCTTTCCATCGTCATCCACCTAGCTTTTATCCAACTATATTGCGTAGTTGGTAAGCTTCGAGCCTAAACGCAAAAAGCGTTTTGCGAACGCTTTCATTGTGACCACTGCTAAGGAGTGGAATTCCCTGCCGGAGTCTTATTTCCTGATAGCTACAAACTAGGGGTTTTTAGGTCAAGAGTGAATAGGCTACTTCTAGGCAAGGGTGATTCACCGTCGACCACACCATCGCTTACCATCAAGCGAAAAAGTGGTCATACATGAGCCAATAGTTAAAAAATAGAAAAGGATGCCGCTAAATATGGTATTTAGCTGTTAAACACGACACCACTTGGTAAGATTCCATATCATATTTTCGAACTTGTGACTACTGTTAACTACTGTCAAAGATTTGCAAACTTACCTCTGATACACTACTCCGTCAGCCACAACCCTGTCGGCAAAAACTTTCCCAACTATTGGGTCATATGACCTCGTTTCCAAGTTATGCAGCAATGGAGTGTCAGTAGTTCCCGGACACATGGTCAGAATTCTAACACCTGTATTTTCATAGAATGGCTCCACCTGGAAACGAGAATTTGGAAAAATAGCAGAAGAATTTGCAACTCTTTGATTTGTATGGTCGAAGGCACGATATGATTTAATTCGTAAACAACATTTTAAGAAGGCTGATTGACTAATAATATTCCAGTAACAATAATATTTTATGCAAACAGATTTTGTCTTTTATCTGTGGAAATCCCCACAGATATATAAATCCCCACAAATCCCCAACGTAAAAGATATTTGAAAAGTCCCCAGCATACAATAAATCATGCATGACATGTTAATGTCACGGACTAAGTGATTAATCAGGGCCCGTAGTACCGTTTGCACCATTGATCTGAACCATCAATGGTGCAGAAGAGACTAATTAGTTTCGTTTGCCCCATTAATGGTGCAAATTAAACTGAATTAATAGTATGGTCTCATCTGCACCATTGAGATGACACTATATTATCAATGCGGTTGTAGTTATTTTCCTCTCATTCAAAAAGTGTCCTAGACCATTCCAACAGTTGTATGTGATCTTTTGCGACCTAGGAAGCACCGAGGATAAAAACTTTGTAGTGCCGGTTGCTTAAGTACTTCTGGGAAATAAAAAAAGGAAACATATATTCTAATGTTGGCAATGATTAAGTCCAAATTCCAGAATGGAACCGTTCTAAATTTATATCGGATCACGAACAATTTTTATCGGTGCCGTAAGAAGTGTCTTTCCTTTATCAAAGCATCATGGATGTTATTTCCATTTCCAAAACCAATTATGGAGGAAAGCAAAACGTCTTAATTTAAAAAAGTATAACATAATTAATAAAATTGTATCTCTATGCACTGTCCTGCCTCTTCAGCCTGTATCAAGTATTGATGATGGATGGGATTATATAGTTTCGGAAAATAATGTTGTAGAAGGCGACGTTAATATGCAAAAAAAAAAATTACGTAAAAAGATTTTGGATGCCCAAGAAGACACTGTGGTGTTGTTTCGGTGAGCGGCACCGTACGAACAACGTCTGTGAGGGATGGAATGGGTATATTAATAACTGCTCCAAATGAAGACCTCCGATTGTAAATAAATGCTCAGCTGTGCTTATGCAGGATGCCGCTTTTAAAGCTGTTAATGCATTAACAAAATACACATATAACAATAGGGCAAAACACGTCAAGAGACGTAATAAATATATTTTGCATGTACAAATGCAATTAATTAATAAAAGTTAAAATATAAGTGTTTGTGTGGCGTCATTATTTTATATTATTACATGAAGTAGCTGTGGAATTTATTATTTATTTTATTTATTTATTTATTATTAAAATACAGAGTAGACTTATAAGCTACGCACACTCCCGCAAAACTGCACAAACAGTTTGACTGCGGGATCAATCATACTCGCTTACTTAGGTAGGTACATAAATACGCAAGTGCTTCAAATTAGAACTGTAGGCAGGTAAGTAGGCACCTAATGCAAACAATTAAGGTAGTGCTTAAATAATTTACGCTTAAATATATATGTAATTAATTAAATATATTTAATTTAATATATTTGTAAAACATATTATTGTTCTTGCTTTTTGGTTGTTTATTTATTAAAAACTGGTTCCGCACACACACAAAATAAGGCGTATTATTGGTTTTTATTTTACCTATGACTAGGAAAGTATAGTGTAATAATATTAGTTTAATGTATTAATATTAATGGTGCAAACGAAACTAATTAGCCTCTTCTGCACGATTGACGGAGCAGGTCAAAGGTGCATACGGCAAAAGCATGGTGAAATAGTTGTATTAATATTAATGGTGCAAACTAAACTAATAAGCCTCTTCTGCACCATTGATGGTGCAGATCAATGGTGCAAACGGTACTACGGGAATCAGGGCACTATGTATAATCCCGGGCATTATGAATCTAGTCAAGTTAAATCGGGCAATGTAAATAATACTGATTTAAACTTCTATATTTATCACATTGTCTAGTCATTATGAATATTGCTAGGTATCTGTTGGGCAATTCGATAATTATGGCCAATGAATTAGTACAACAGCGAGCGAAGCGAGCTCGGGAGCTTAGGGCACCCGGACAAGGATAGGTTAGGTTCGCATTTTTCAAGCTTTTCAAGTTGTACGTATCAAAATACTGTCGGGTATCAGAGGTAATAACACACCAGCTAAACCTAAATAGTTATAATAAAGGTCACCCTTGGATGTCTTACCGCTAAACATTGGCTAAAGTGCAGGACAGCCATTTTTGAGCCACTATAAACTGGCAAAGCTGGAACTTTACACAAAGCAGCAGATGACGAGATGTTGACGATTGTACCGCCGACTCCACCTTCGTCTTTCCTCATATACTTGACGCCTTTTAATGTGAAGGATACCAATCCTTGCTGAAAAGTAAGAAATTGGAAAAGTAATTTATGAGACATGTGTTTCGTGACTTTGCCATCCGTGCCTCGCTAAGCCAGTCTTGGCATTCATATCAGACGCACGAAAGCCAGACGTAATACTCTTTCCCGGGGTTGTGATACACAGCTTATCCGATAAGACTATAAGCCAAACCAAACAGAAACGATCGGCAGATAAGAAAAAAAAAATGCCTTTATGCAGTACTGGCCATTTCATTCAAATCAAAATATTTTTTTTTGGCTAAGAATACTAATTTTAAATTACATCTTAAAAACATGGAATTCTTTTTCCAATATTAGTCAATTGTTTCGGTATTGATAAGCATTATGTTTTCATCGCATTTGAATCTTTTTCGTCTTAAAAATTCGAGTAATAATGGAATATGAGTACTGTCGTGGCAACAACGCGGGACATGCCGCAAGCAACATCAACAACGTTTATGGTGCGAACACTGTTTGACAATCGCAAGGGCTCAGCAAGTTGGTTCGATCCTAGTTCAGCAAAAAACAAATTAAACAATGGCCTAAACGAAAATTTACCCCTAGAAAAGTGGTGGTCACTGTTTGGTCTAGGGCTGGTGTGATTCAACTCAGCTTCTTACCAAACGGGATGAGCATTACTGCAGATTTGTATTGTGAAGAAATGAACACAATGATGGAGAAGCTCGCCGTCTCCAACAAGCTTTGGTTAATCGCTCGTGTTCGCTGCTCCTGCACGACAACGCGCGACCTCATACTGCACAGCAGACGGTCTCCAAGTTACAAGAGCTGGGGTTGGAAGCTCTCCGTCATCCGTCACCAGACCTTGCGCCTACAGCTAATTCCTTCAAGAAGGGCATCAATAAACTGCCACTGCGTTGGATGATAAAAAGGAATAAAAACAGGCCAAGTGCGTGTCGGACTTCGCACATTTGCTTCGCAAATTATTATTTAATAAAAATCGGCAATTGCATAGGTCCTAGTAGACCTAATAAAATATTCTTTATCAGCACTTACCCAATTAACGTCAGAAGCTGTTCTCCACATGTTAGGCGCATCCACCATAACACCAGCATTGTTGATGATGACATCGATCCGCTTGAACTGAGCGAGCACGGCGTCGAACGCGTTCGTTATGTCTTCTTCCTTGCTCACGTCGCATTTGATGAACACAACTTTATTACTGTGAGCTTTGTTGAGCCGCTCAGCTGTTGTCTTACCGAGCTCCTCGGCAATGTCGAGGATAGCTACATTCTGCAAGGAACCAAAAATACAAATGCGACAAAAAAATATTACTTGAATTAATATTAGATAGTTTCTACCAGCAGTTTCGACCGATTTAAGAAAAAAAATATTATTTTATTTTATTTATTTAACGGTAGGGTCGCGTTTGACCATTATCTCGCCTGATGGTAAGCGATGATGTGGATGAAGCTGAATCACGCTTGCCTAGAAGTAACCTTTTCACTCCTGACTTAAAGGCCCCAAGGTTGTAGGTAGCTATCAGGAAACAAAGACTCCGGCAGGGAATTCCACTCCTTAGCTGTGCGCACAATGAAAGTATTTGCAAAATGCTTTGTACGTATGATGGGTGGGATGCCCAACATGTACCGGTGGTGCACTGCCGTACGTCTTGCTGTCCGATGATAGAAAGGGCTAGGCAGAATCAAATTATGCAGTTCCATCGCACTCCTCGAAATTTAACCGATAAAAAACCGACAGACTGACCATTCGGCGTCAATGTTCAAGTCTCTGTTGATTTTTTAGAGAGAGATCCAGTGCATCGTCGCCGATAAGCCTCTTGGCCCGTTTGTCAATCGACTCAAGTGCATCTTCCCGTATACGCATCAACTTTCATCCAAATCCTTTCAGCCAACAACAAATGATAAACAAAACTCGAAACATTCAGACTTTCGCTTTATAATACTTTATAGTAGGATCAAAGTACCTTTGCTCCTTGTTCTAGAAATGCTTGAGCATACAGAGCCCCTAAGCCAGAAGCTCCTCCGGTAATCAAAAATACTTTGTCTTTAACGTCCCACTGTGCCATATTGTAGTGATCGGTACACTCAATCAAAAACTAAGTTACTTTGTTCTGGTGTTGATATTTAAATATCCGAATGTTATCTATAAGCTAAACTGAGATACTTTATCATTTTTATCTATTTGTTATAAGTTGGATAATAGATATGTAATATTGGTGGCAGGCGAGTAGTGTTCCATGCGCGCCTCAAAGAGATGTCTCCAAAGTAACGGGGTCCGCTAGGGCCGATGCCTGTCTGGGTCGCAGAAAAATTTGTAAGAGATTACCGCAGCCCCGGCACAAGCAACTGAAGGAACACGGGTGTTTTAGACAGTCTAAGTCTGAAGCGGGAGGGCGCTTCACCCAGAGCAGGAGAAGTCATTGGATGATATAAAAACAAAAAAATAATAATTAAGTCCCTCTAATGTTGTTTCATACCTATGCTGTTTAGGGTTCCGTAGCCAAATGGCAAAAAACGGAACCCTTATAGATTCGTCATGTCTGTCTATCTGTCTGTCCGTCCGTATGTCACAGCCACTTTTTGCCGAAACTATAAGAACTATGCTGTTGAAACTTACAGAATACATCTACTTGGCAAGTAGATGTATTCTGTGAACCGCATTACGATTTTCACTCAAAAATAGAAAAAATAACAATAAATTTTGGGGGTCCCCATACTTGAAACTGAAACTAAACAATTTTTTTTCCATCAAACCCATACGTGTGGGGTATCTATGGATAGGTCTTCAAAAATGATATTAAGGTTTCTAATATAATTTTTTTCTAAACTGAATAGTTTGCGCGAGGGACACTTCCAAAGTGGTAAAATGTGTGCCCCCCCCTGTAACTTCTAAAATAAGAGAATTATAAAACTGAAAAAAAATATATGATGTACATTACCATGTAAACTACCACCGAAAATTGGTTTGAACGAGATCTAGTAAATAGTTTTTATATATAGTTATAATACGTCATAAATCGTAAACCGCAATTTACCAAGTACGGAACCCTTCGTGCGCGAGTCCGACTCGCACTTGGCCGGTTTTATTTAAAATACACTAAAAACAGACCCACTCACCTAATTTTTTCTTCCGTTGACCTATTAATATTTGAGTTCTTCAATAGCCAAATTACTCAAGTCAGTTAAAATCTTGGCTGACATCTCAAAGTCCATCCGTCACCTAGGACGGCGAGCCCCATTGTGAAGCCCTCCTTGACCCCGATCCCGTACTCGTATCTACTAATAAACTTGTTGGTAAGGATCATCTAGCGTTACAATTTGCTACAATAAACTGAAGAAAGCTGCTAGCAAATGTTCATTCTGTCTGTGTATGTACTCTAACATGTATACCTGAAACACGTTCTCAGGCTTTTAACATAGCCCGGTCAAATCAGCCCAAAAAATAGAGGTACCCTTGCACCTTTGCTTTATTCACAACAAGCTGAAAATTTACAGGCACGTAAGGGATACCACTCTAAATAAATCCTGAAAAGTCCTCATTGATCCCGTGCTTGCAAAAAAAATATATTCAAGGTCGCAAAAATTGTTTTTTTGCCAAACGGTTAGTTTAACGATAAAAACAGCTACTGCACGATAAAAACAGCTACAGCATTATCTATCCCTGTATGGAAACAACACTAATACACAACATATTTCAACACTAATTTTAACGCATCTTTGGGCGTAAATAAATACCATAAGAAGAAGGAAAATCACAAAACGGCCACCATACAGGGATAGATGAGTAGTTCAATAATGCAAATAATTTTATTTTAAAAATGTACATTTAGTCGTTTTTGCGTGATATCTAGACTCCCAAAGGTCTGTTTATAAAAATTCGCAAGCTTGTTTTTCTCCTAAATCATCATCCATTTCGCTACAAACTTGCAAAAGTGCTAATTCGTACGCGAGCTAGCTTCTTACTGCTCATAACAGCATATATCTTTTTCGCACATGTTGTCGGATGAGATAGCATGCATTTTAACCCTGCGCACAAAATAATTCGTGCCGTCGACTAGGGCAACTTTAAGTTTAAAATTCGGCCGCCAATATATCCATAGTTCAGTTCAGAACGGTGATCCAGCCAAGATCTGGAAGTTTCTCAAATCATTAGGTATCGGAATAAAGTCTCACAATACGATTCCTAAAGACTTGGATTTAAATTTACTTAATAGTAATTTTTCTACTTCGCCTGTATTGGATAGGGCCACTAAAGCTACTACGCTAAGTAATCTTTCAAACATTCCGGTACCTGATTTTCTTTTTTCATAAGTCAATTCACCGCTTGTGATGTTAAAAAGAGTACTGTATCGATTTCATCCAACGCTGTTGGTAGTAACTGTATTAGCCGTAAAATGATCGTCCCCATCCTTGATGACCTTCTTCCTGTTATCCTTTACATCCTCAAATTCTCTGTTTCCAGTGGTGTCTTCCCTCAAGCCTGGAAAGAGGGCATCTTTCCAGGCTTGAGGGAAGACACCACCATGTTATGCCTGGACCCACAAAATCTCATCCTGCATCTTTCTCTGACTATCGTCCCATTTCTATACTTCCTTTCCTATCCAAAGTCCTTGTAAAACTTGTCCACCATCAACTCAGCTCGTTCCTTTCCAAACACATGCTGCTAAATCCCTTACAATCTAGTTTTCGCCCGGGACACAGCTCTACCTCAGCACTTGGGCATAATATTACGGACGACATAAGATCATGCATGGAAATGGGAAAGTTAACCGTACTTGCTGTATTTGACTTCAGCAATGCCTTTAATACGGTTGATTTCGACATTTTGCTGAGCGTCCTTTGCTCTTTTGGCATATCTCCTTCGGTAAATGACTGGTTTCATAGTTACCTGTTTGGCCGCCGGGAGCGTATTTGCATTGAGGAATCTTTCTCTTTTTGGTGTTACACCTCTGCCGGTGTGACACCAGTGCCGCAGGGTGGCGTTTTATCTCGTCTACTTTTCTCACTCTTTATTAATGCTATCACTCAACGGCTATCTTCTTTCTACCACCTTTATGCTGTATAAATGTATAATGTGCTCTTTAATCCTTCTTGTCCTTTTTGTCTTAAAGAACGCTTTCAGTTCCTCTATGACACACATTCTCGGTCCTTGAGATCATTGGAAAACTTAAAATTAAGCATTCGTATGCATGCCAAATCTTTCACGGTTCAAGCAGCTGGTTTGTGGAATGCATTGCCTATTGAGTTAAGGCATGCGCAAACATTACCTCCATTTAAAAAAACGGGGAAGGAGCATTTCCTTTCTCTGTAACTATTCTTCTCCTTTCTCTGTTCTATAATATATTTGATATTTATTAGTATATTATTTTATTTGTATTTATGTATTTCATGCTATATCTAAGTAATATTATTAAATATAGTTTTTGTACACTGACAGCCCTATGTCTATCTCCTCTCGTTCAGTCCATCCAAAGGTTGTCTATAAGAGATTGCCCTGTGCGATAAGACCGCCCATTGTAAACTTATCTTTATAAATGTTATGCCCTGCAATTATTTAAGTGGTGTACAATAAAGTACATAATAAAATTAATAAATAAATAATTTAAACAGCAGACTTGAATTAATTAAACACACTTTATTACAAAAGCACTTCTTAAACAATTCTATTACTTCGCACTATTTTTCTTTTCCGATCGCTCTGTGTCGAAGCGACAAATCGAAACTGACTCACGACGAACCCGAACGCTCTATTAGACCGCTTATATAGCACGGAAGATGTTTCTATAATTCCTACAACTTCCGTACTGTTCTAGGTCATTCGAGAATCTTCCAGAACAATCGACTTTCGAACTCATTGTTCCCGAAGCGACTTGAAACTTCCAGAATGTTCGGCTCGAATATTCTGGAAAATTCCATTCGACACGAGCTTTCGAGAAGATTAGTTCCTCTATTCGATACTAGATGGTGCTACAACTAGTTCTTCATCTCGTCACTAAATGGCGTTGCCCTATCTTGTAACAATATAAACAAAAAGGGTACATCGCTGAATGCGGCAACTACAGGGGGGTAAAGCTCACATTACACACACTAAAGTTCTTTGAAAGAATTATCGCTTCACGCATAAACGATTTTCCCGTATTACTGAAAACCAATACGGATTCACCAGGGAAGTCGACAATTGATACTATTCAGACAATTAGAGTGGTAATGGAAAAACATCGTTCGAATAAAGAAAATTTGTTCCTCCTATTCAATGACATAGAAAAGGCTTTCGATAGAGTACCCAGAAACCTTCTTTGGCAGGCAATGAGAGCCCAAAAAAATCCGAAGTACTACGTGACACTAGTCCGGTATATGTACAGAGGCACTAAAACGCGCGTCAAGAGTCCAGCGAGCATCAGTGAGCCATTCGGCGTTGAGGTGGGAGTCTTTCAGGGATCAGTATTGAGCCCACTAATATTTAATTTGTACATGGGACACCAGAGTGTATTCTTTGCGGGGACGATATAATCCTAGTATCTAAAAAGGCACCAGATCTGCAGGAAATACTCAGTCACTGTCGGGTGACACAGTTAGAAAAACATGGGCTACGCATAAGTCGAAATAAATTGAGTATTAAGAATGTGACTACGGAGGGACAGCAGAAACGGGTTGTGATATTTTTATAGACAAACGGGCACTACCAAAGTGGACCACTTCAAGTACTTAGATTCGGTGCATACCTCTAACGCAAATGTGGATAAGGATGTAGACCATCGCATCAAAACCGCCTGGCTCAAATGGAGATCGCTATTAGGTGTTCTTTGTGACCGCAAAATGCCCATCCGTGTTAAGGGCAAAGAATACAAAATGGTGGTACGACCAGCCATGACTTACGGAGCGGAGTGCTGGACCTTCAAGAAAGCACAAGAACAACAACTGCATACAAGTAAAACGAAAATGCTCCGATGGGCAGGAGGAGTAACCCGTCTGACACAGTGCGAAACAAGTATGTCAGGGGTTCGTTCAACGTAGCACCGATTACCGAGAAAGCAAATTCATTTCAAGGTCAAAGAAAGCAGATTGCGTTGGTACGGCCACATCCTGAGACGTGGAGATGACAACACTATCAAAAAGAAGAGCCCCTGAAGGAGAACCTGAGCACTCAGACAACCCAGAATAGAGCTCTCTGGCGCAGACATACCTATTTACACAGACAGAAAACTTTCTTTAATATTGAACATTCTTTCTTCAGTTTAGCAGCAAATTATAACCGCTATGTGATCTTCTACCCACAAAAATATTAGTAGATAGCCTTTAAAACATACGGTTAACCCTACCCTAACATATATTTATCCTACTTCTTTTTCTTTTTTTATGCTGTGTTTTTCATTTTGCATGTTTTATTTTTAAGATGTTTTTTAAGTTTAGAATAATATTTGATATTTTGTTTTTTCTTTAAATAATTTAGTGTTTCTGACCATATGGTGTAAGCTGCGTATACCTGTAATAGGCACACATACCAGCCTTTATTTTTTCTTTGTTTACTACAAACCTGTTTTGTATGTGATGCTGTTGGTGTACCTTTTTCTTTTTTTATGCTGTGTTTTTCATTTTGCATGTTTTATTTTTAAGATGTTTTTTAAGTTTAGAATAATATTTGATATTTTGTTTTTTCTTTAAATAATTTAGTGTTTCTGACCATATGGTGTAAGCTGCGTATACCTGTAATAGGCACACATACCAGCCTTTATTTTTTCTTTGTTTACTACAAACCTGTTTTGTATGTGATGCTGTTGGTGTACCTGTAAATAAATAAATAAAACCCGAAAGTTGTTTTTTCGAAAAGCAAAACGAAATGCAGCTCACCAATGTCGATATGAACAGATAAAAAAAGTGATACAGTGTCTCAATTTATGTCAAAGATAAAGCTATCAGATATTAATCAAACTTAGAATCTAGGTTAGTTAGTTCGTGATTGAGTCAAGTTAACACCACAATGGCACAGTGGGACGCTAAAGACAAAGTATTTTTGATTACCGGAGGTGCTTCTGGTCTAGGGGCAGAATACGCGCAGGGTTTTCTAGATCAAGGAGCAAAGGTACCTACTTATTTAATTTATCCTAGTTGTAGTAGGTACTATAAATGTGAATGTCTGGATGTTTCGAAGTTTGTTAACAAACTACGCCTCTACGGGTGAAAAATAAAAATAGATCTTATTCTTTTTACCCGGCTGTAAGGAAAGGGTTATGTTTTTCGCGCGTATCTTGTATGTAGGTAATATTATTTATTACCTCGTATTCAAACCACTTAGTGGATTTTTATAATTAAGACATCGTTAGATTGGTCTTGGCCGCCCAAGTGTACTTAGATAAGTGGCATTAAAATAAAAGGAACATGGCGGCTTTTTTGGATTTGATTGGATTTTGGGCGCCATATTGTAGGGTATGCAATTTTTTTTTTCTTTGAAACCCGTTGAATGGGGTATCAAAATGAAGGGTTTTTAGATTTGATTACAAAAATATATACCACTTAAATGTTTAAAAGTAATTCGAAAAAAAAAGTATGACTAAAATGTTATAAATAAAAAAAGTTAATAAAATCAAAAAATCCGACGGATGGTACATATTCGCGAGTTGGCTGACCAAAACTATAAATATCCTCCGACTTCACAGCATGATTTTCTTCTGGTTTACATCTTTGCAGTCGGGTTTTTTTATTTTATTAACTTTTTGATATATTTATATGTCTTTCATTATATCTCTTTTATATTTTGTCTTGACCAAGTCATTAATCAGAGCACAATGTACAATGCCCGGGCATTATGAATCAAAAGACAAAGACAAAGACAAAAGATATTTATTTCAACTGGGCCACCAAGCGGCACTTTTGAATGTCACAATTTAAATTTACATGGAATAAAAGTTGATTCTACCGTGCATTCGGAAAGTAGCTTGTTATGGAGAAGAATGCACAAGAAACTCCATACTTACTCTTTTAAAAAAAAATGATTTTTACAATATTTAGGTACATAAGTACATACATTAATAAATTCACATATGTAAGGACAATGTACCCAGAATAGCACTACACACTATACTACGTAAAGGTATAAATAATTAAAAGTACTCACACATGTACTGTGCAGTTATATAATAGGTACTAGAAAAACATTAACATCCGAGGCAGTTAAGTTATGACCAAGCCCAACTGACGGCGCCCGTTCACGAACATGACGCATGAATCGGCACCACCCAGCTCAACCATCATGAAGGGAACCGAATGATCCAACACACGCACCACCATCAGAGAGACATTTGAGAGAGCATGACACACTCAACTGCCAGGGCACACACAAGTCAACGAACGACACATAGGTATAGCAAATGGTAGATTTACAGTTGGGTACATAGTACTCAGACACGTGCTGTGCAGCTATACAATACTAAAAGAGTCAAGTCAAGTCAAATCAAATCGGGCAATGTAATTAATACTTTTTTAAACTTCTAAATTTATCACATTGTCTGGTCATTATGAATATTGGTACGTAACGGTTGGGCAATTCAATAATTATGGTCAGTTAATTAGTTCAAAAGCGAGCGAAGCGAATTCAGGAGCTTAGGGCAACCCGACACGGATAGGTTAGGTTCGAAGGTGATGACGGGAGCTGAAGTGAGCCAACTCAGCTCCCGTGATCTCCTTCATGTTAGGTTACTTTAGACAGAAATAGGAGCCCCGACGACTTTGTTACCGTAACGTAACGGTCGACAAAAGAATGGGACCGTTACACAAAAAACTGCAAAACCTATAAAAAACTAATACGCCTCCGAGGAAAGACCAATCGGAGGCGTTTTTGTACTAACATTGTAAATAACAACCAGGCAATAAGTCAAAACATGTCTTGCTCAAGAGACAGACCTTGCTATTGGATATCTGAAAAAACAAGATAGCACCTATACAACAAACGACGCAGAAACTACTGACTACCCACTTCCCGGGCTGCCTGATTGCCACCCAGCAAAGCTAGGAACCGTACAGGGAAAGGGCCACGAGTAGCTTGTATTGGGCGGTGGCGTTAGAAGTTATCGACAAAGATCAAATAACGTGGGCAATCAACACGTTCCTACCGTTCAAGGCAGCGGGGATGGACGGTATCTTTCGAGCCCTGCTCAGATGGAGCGGCGGTCTGCTGGCTGAATACCTCATCAAGGTCTTACGAGCATGTCTGGCCCACCACTATATCTCCTTGAAATGGCGCGAAGTAAAAATAATGTTTATTCCGAAACCACGTAGGGGCGACTACACCCAGCCCAAATCTTTTAGACCCATAAGCCTCTCCTCGTTCTTTTTAAAGCCAATGGAGAGGCTGGGGGACAGAACGATAACAAACCAGATTTCAGTACATCAACCTCTGTATCCCAACCAACACGCCTACTGTAAATCAACTGAATCAGCACTCCACAGCGTAGTAGGAAATGCTCTTAAAATCGAAAATTCATATCGACGGTGCTTTGACCACCACTTCTGTGGAATTTAGTCGTAAATGAGCTCATTGCAGAGCTCAACGCTAGCAGTCTGACAAAGCAATTCTAATCTCGGGGAAATTTGAGGGCCATCTTATGTGATCTCTGAAAAAGACCTTCAAAATAATCGAGAGCTGGTGCTCAAAGCACGAACTCTCCGTTAACCCATTATAAACGGAACTATTGTTCACTAACCACTAATAATGTTCAGTCTTGGACGGCATAGGCTTCCAAAACTTTGCAACATAGAAATAACATTGAAAGAAGAGGTCAAATACTTGGGGGTAATCCTTGAAAGCAAATTGCTCTGGAACAAGCATCTTGACTACAAACTCTAAAAATGCACAATCGCAATCTATCAATGTAAAAAATTATAGGAAAAACATGGGGACTCTCTCCAAAAGAGAAAGACTCTGTGGCTAAACACAGCAGTGATCAGGCCAATGTTGGCATATGGCGCTCTGGTTTGGTGGCAGAGGACAGAACTCTTAACAACCATCACCAGACTCAAACGGTTCCAGCGACAGGCCTGTTCAGCTGTCACTGGCTGCATGAGAAAAACCCCATCAGCAGCCATGGAGATAGCCCTAATAATAACTCCCCTTGACCTTTAAATACAGCAAGAGGCAGCGCTAGCTGCCACCAGGCTGATGCATCTAGGCTTATGGGGCAAAAGCCTCACCAGTCCACGCGCTAGAATTCTGGACTGGGCGATTGAGTATCAACCCCTCATCGCTGCCCCAAGTAACAGAACACAAACACAACCTATGTTCAACAAAAACTATAACATACAAACGATTGAGGAAGAAAGGAAAATTCAGAAGCCAATGAAGTACGAATCTACACAGATGGCTCAAAAACAAAAAACGGTTCAGGTGCTGGCGTACACTCCCTTGACCTTAACAGTAACTTTCACATACCGCTAGGCACACACAGTTCGATCTTTCAATGTGAATGTGTCGCCTTAACACAAGCCGCAACAACCGTAAAGCGTTTGGGCATCCAAAACTACGGTATCAGACTCTTATATCTCAGACTCTTAAACTGGCTGTGCTCAAATCTTTACAAAACAATCTCATCATCATCATCATCATTTCAGCCGAAAGACGTCCTCTGCTGGACAAAGGCCTCAGACGTCACCACATTAACCGATCCCGTGCGTCTCGCATCCAGCGCCTTCCCGCAACCTTAACCAGGTCATCGGTCCAGGCCTTCCAACTTATCGTCTTCCGGTTCGTGGTTGCCATTCCAGAACTTTTCGGCTCCATCTGCCATCCATTCTGCGAGCAATGTGCCCTGCCCACTGCCACTTAAGTTTGGCAATTATTCGAGCTATGTCAGTAACTTTGGTTCTCCTGCGGATATCATCATTTCTGACGTGATCAAAACAATCTAACTAACAACAAACTAATCTTGTCCACTCCAGTTGATCAAGGGGCTTAGCGGATCTTTAGGCAATGATGCCGCAGAAGAACTTGCGAAGAGGGGCTCCGAGATGTTAGTGCTAGGCCCGTACCCACTCCTCCACCTGCCATTCTCGCAATTTCGTACGTGGATTAACTAAAGATCAAGATCATAATAACAGATGGTCACGGGAAACAGACTGTACACAGTTAAAAATGGCTTTGCCAAATGTATACCCGCGTCGAAGTTAAAAGTTCTCTGACTAATTAGAAATAACCTAAAAATAATCATAGGGACAAAAACGGGCCATACCTTCCTTGACAAACATCTTTTCAACATAGGCGCCACAGACAGCCCACTTGGCCGTTTAAAGCCGAAGAATCAGCTACCCACGTAATCCTGGAATGCGAGGCCGTGGCATCTTAATGTGAACAAATCCACGGAACAGTGAGGTCGCTCCGTGAAGCATGTGAAGCCCCCAGGAAGCTTCTGTGCTTTTGGACGAAGCAGGGCTGGCTATGTTAACCAGTACCCCACCACGCACAACGGACCGAATGGGTGTCTAAATGTGGAAACGGGAGTGCCTACCACGACTACTACTACCACTCCTAGTAGTAAACGTAATTACCTATTTTATATTTGGTTGCGCCGGTTAAACGCAACGCAGATACGTGAATGGCTGGTTTCGAGAGATAGGAAGATGAAAAGCGATTTTTGATCAAGTGAAGGGGATTCGCTTACAATAGGGTTAGGTAAAGCACAAATATCTGGGTTCGGACGTCCAAGAGTAGCCTGCTTGCTGCCGCTGCCGAGAGAGTAAGAGCTGTTGACGACAAAACGAATTGAAAAAAAAGGGGCAAACGCAGAATCCACAGACCGATTTGCAGGTAGTCCAAAGAGTAAAATAATATTGGACAGACGTCTCTCAGGCTGTCATGACGTCTGTCAATGTCGAATACGTAGGTGGGGGGGTGTACCAGTCTCACTCACACCCGATACCAAAGCATTGTGCCGGAAAGAATATGATTCTAGATTGCGCTCTGCGTGCGACTGGTGGCGTGCTTAATGTTGCCAGCATAACTAATATTTTATTCCTACATTTAATCAATATTCATTTTTCATTACTCAATACTTAAAGTAATTTAAGTTAAGAATAATTAATGTACTAGGTTTTTCTACTTGTATAGAATATGAAAAAAAACTTCATGGAATTATTGTAAATCTTTTATTGAATACTTAGTAGTACTGTTAAATTTGGTATAACAATGGTCCTGCAGTGAATTAATCCACTTCCATTTCAATTTCACTTCTTTATTAATTTCTTCTTTAACAATTTTTGAAGGTGAATCTGCTGCCTCATTACCCTCTTGAGTTATTTGGGTGATGGTGCGTTTTGAAACGCTTTAAACAAAATAATAATAACGCATTGTATTACATGATGCCGGTCCTGTCCCGCTGGTATATTTCTGTACCTCAAAAAACCAATACTGTCAGGCACCGGTAGTACGAAGATATAGGGAAATTTGAGTCTAATGGCAACCCAAAAAATTATCTGTCAAATAAGCAACGCGAGCTCTAACTTTGGAAAACGGTACCGTAGGCCTGTTATTGTTGGGAACGCCACAATTGTGGCGTTAAGGCCCCTCTTCGAGAGGCGTCACAGCCTCCTCACCTTCCGCCTGACGCAGGTCCTCACCGGACACGGCTGTTTCGGTAGGTTCCTGTTCAGGATAAGGCGGGAGGAAACACCTGGATGCCACCATTATGAGGATCGCCCGGAGGACACGGTAGAACATACGGTGGAGGTCTGCCCCGCTTGGGCGGAGCAACGCCGCCGCCACGTCCTCGTGGAAGCGATCAGCGGTGGCGACCTCTCGCGTCCGGCCCTGGTTCAGGCCATGGTACGGAGCGAGAGGCCATGGGAAGCTGTCACCTCCTTCTGCGAAGCAGTAATGCTCGCGTAAAAGGAGGCAGAACGCGTGAGGGAAACGCAACGGAGGCGCCCTCACGCCCCAAGCCATCGCAAGAGACGCCCTGGGCGTCGGGCGACACAAACAGATTCCCGGCCACCATAGGCGCGGGCTTGCGGACGGCGAGTATTGGGTAGCTCGCCGTCCGATAAGGACCAGGCCCGAGTCGATGGCGTGTAGTATTCCACGCGCGCCTCAAAGAGAGGTTAGCAAATTTACGGGGGCCCGCTAGGGCCGATGCCTGTCTGGGTCGAGGATAAATTTGAAAAAGAGTTACCGCGACCCAGGCTCAAGCAACTGAAGGAACACGGGTGGGTTTTAGTCAGTAAAAGTCTGACACGCCCTCCCGCCTCACCCAGAGTGGTTGGATGATTTCCAACATAAAATAAACGGCCGTTTTTGTCTATTTCTTCTTTACAAGCACGTTTGACCTTCAAGAAAAAAAACATCCCTGCCAGCACTTTATATTACTTTTAGCATAATGATGGCGATTATTTACTTCGGAAATGAATAAAAACACGGAATACAACACACTCTCTTCACATCTGACATAAACGACAAGATGGTGGCAAACGATTAGTTCCGATTTCGGCCGAACGCAGACTTATCTTGCGCGCACTCTAAGGACCCGATTCCAGCCAAACACACAGAATATTTTTACTCTTTCTCGCGTTTCTCTCCCTACCCGCAAGCACGTCACAAACACGACTGACGTTACGCGCAAACAATATTAAAACCAATGTCAACATTAAAATAATTTAAAAAACACATATTTTTATTGCCCGGCCCAATAAGTTATGGGCATTATTCAGAATGCCCGGTCAATTTAATTATTTCAATAGTTTTTATCATATTGCCTACTCTAGCCGTATTCATATATGCGGGTAGACCATGTTTTGGATTTGGTAGGACATACTATACCTACTTTCGTCGAAGCCACTGACATAAACTAATATTAGGTAGTGTATGTTTTTGTCGCGATAGTAATTTTCGTTCCTTACAGAATATAGCTATCCTCGACATAGCCGAGGAGCTTGGCAAGGCTACAGTCGAGCGTCTGAACAAAGCTCACGGCAATAAGACGGTGTTCATCAAATGCGACGTGAGCAAGGAAGAAGACATATCGAACGCGTTCGACGCCGTGCTCGCTCAGTTCAAGCGGATTGATGTCATCATCAACAATGCCGGCGTTATGGTGGATGCGCCTAACATGTGGAGAATAGCTTCTGATGTTAATTGGGTAAGTGCTAATGAAGCATATTATATCTTCGTTATTTGCCGAGCTTTTTTGTTTGGATTGGCTTAAAACCTAATCGAATGCGCTGAATACCGGAATTTACAAAAATCCATTGCCTATCTCCACAACCAGTAGAATGGTTAAGTCTGACTATTGCGCGTTTGATCTGTAGCGTCTAATATGAATGCTAAGACTGGCTTAACATTATTTTCGAGGCACGGCAGACAGAGGTCACGAAACACTAGTCCCACCAACTTACTTACTTTTCAGCAAGGATTGGTATCCTTCACATTAAAAGGCGTCAAGTATATGAGGAAAGACGAAGGTGGCGTCGGCGGGACAATCGTGAACACCTCATCAATTGCTGCTTTGGAGAAAGGTCCAGCTTTGCCAGTTTATTTTGGCTCGAAAATGGCTGTCTTGCACTTTAGCCAATGTTTAGCGGTAAGACATTCATGTTTAACTGATGTACTTGTTTAACTCTGATACACGATAGTACTATACCTATAGCTTGCAAACCTGACAAAATTTGATAGTACCTTAATGCATATTATGCATATGGCATGCATAATTTATTGTTTGCTGAGGACTTAGCAAATATATTTTAGCCATCTGTGAAAACCCCCACAGATAGACAATATTTTTATACAAATCTATGTGTATAAAAATATTTACTGGAATATTAATAGTAAATCAGACTTCCTAAGTATTGTTTATGAATTCAATCATATCGAGCCTTCGACCATTAAACACATCGTTGCAATTTTTCTGCTATTTTATCCAAATTCTCGTTTCCAGGTGGAACCATTCTACGAAAACACAGGTGTTAGAGTTCTGACCATGTGTCCAGGAGCAACTGACACTCCATTGCTGCATAACATGGAAGCGAAGGCATACGAACCAAAAGCTGGTAAAGATTTTGCCAAAAAACTTGCGGCTGACGATTTCGTGTTTCAGAGGTAAGTTTTAAAATCTTTGATAGTCGTTATATACCCATATAACAGTTGTCAAAGACAAGAGACAAGTCCGAAAATATTTTATCGACTCTTACCAAGTGGTATCGTGTTTAATAGTTAAACATCACATTAGCTAACATATTATATATTAACATACTTTACCTAATATGAGTTTCTGCCAGTGGCTTCGACGAAAGTAGGTATAGTATGTCTTACCTATACCAGAAAATGGTCTACCCGTATATGTTATGGACCAAATAACTAATACGGCATTATTCGTAATGCCCGGGCAATATAGGCGGAAAAAAGCTAGGTGGATGATGATGATGAAAAAGATTTATGCATTTATTGTGTCTATTTTCAGCCCGGCTTCAGCAGTTGCAGCTATGCTTGAGATGTTAAAGACTGGCCCACCGGGTTCAATTTGGTTGGCTATTCACAATAAACCAGCTAAAAATATCACACCAGTAATTGATGATGCTTTCAAAGAATTTGAGAAGCTTCTGTTACCATAATTTTTTATTAAATATTTAATTATTAAGAACAAACTGTGTTTTTTTTTTGTGTAACGTCCTTATTTGTAAAACTCTTGTTTGTGTATGTACTTTCTACGACAGTTCATTGAACATTGATGTAAAATTGTTGTTTAGCTATATAATAGAAATAGGTTGTCACTAATCTTTGATTGTCGGATGATATGGCTATACGACAGCCAATCGAAAAAACGTGTCAATCCACAAACCATTATTTTTTTTACTGTATAATTATGATGAGATACCTACTCAATAAAATTTAATAAATTAATTATATTTTTTTTCCAAAATCTACTTTTGCCTGACCATATCTGTCAAACGTTGCAATAAAGTAGGCACTTAAAATACTTAGTTCTGATATCGGGGGATAGAGTGTGAACGTTTTCACCGATGTTTAGCTTAAAAGCTCCCCCGAACTAGCCCCTAAATTAAATTTCGTTTCACCATCATTTCTATCACCTAACTGGGGAACACATAAATATGTGACGTTTTGTTTTACTCACCGCCGCAGCTTCGGCTTGCTGGCCGTCCCCGGCGCCCAGACTTAACTGCTATGGCTTGTATAGTACCTATGCATTTGTTACAGCGGGCGAGGGTTGCTCTCCCTTCGCGCCTCCGGTTTTAATATACACTCTAGGGATAGCCAAATTTTTTTTTTTTCATAAAATTCTTTTATATTACTATCCATCTTTGTTGCTTGAGAGATCACTTACGTATGTGCCGATTTATGGGCCCCAATTTCGACCACGTAAGTTTAGAGGACTTTTTAGCGTTTAACTGACCCCTTAATGTTGGTGAAACAGAAACCACCTCCTAACCACTCCCAGGGGACACCTTAAACTTCCCCTAAGTTTAAGGTGTCCCCTGTCAGTGAAAACGGGCATTCATAAAAATACTGGCTTTCAGTAATTACAATTATGTATTTAATTATTACTTACATCAAAACTGTTTATTAACTGTGTGTGTTTGTTGTTTAACTGGTTATTTTGAACATCTCGAGCATAACTGCTACAGCTGATGCAGGCCTGCAAAAAGACAAAATGCTGAATTTAACCAAATACAAAAAAAAAATAAGGCTTTAAATACACAGGCACTGGTTAAATTGCAAGTCAACCTTTTTTGTATTTTAAATCAGATTTTAAGGTTGCCCTTGTTGCAAAATTTTAATTTCTGCCACGGGACCCCACAAGACCCAAATCGTATATCTTTTGCTCGTAATTGAGAGCAGTGGAGACCCAGGAGAGTAGTGGTGGTCCAGTGAGAGCAGTGGTGGCCCAGTGGTATTGTGGCCGCGACTTACAAGTTGTAGGTCGTGGGTTCAAATTCAGGCAGGCGCTTTACTTTGTGTAAATTATTTCATCACCACTGCTCTCAAAAACGGCGAAGGAAAAAATTGCGAGAAAAACCGACGACCAAAAATTCGAAGAGATGTGACCAGACAAGTCTTAATAAAGTTTTCTTAGTTAGAATATGCAAAAAAATTAATACCTTTCTCCTTCAATTAGGAAACTCTGCGTGTATAAAGCTCCTAGACTGCAAGCTCCTCCTGTAATTAAAAATGTTTTGCCACACTACCTAATCACTGAATATTTTTTGTTATTTCATTGATTTTTATTGAAAAGCTTATCTACTCTAATAATAATTCAAATATTAGTTATCTATTACATAAAGATAATTTATCAATATCATATTTTATCGATACATCATAAACATCACACACAGGTGGGCTCATCTTTTGAGGAGATAAACATTTGTTTTTATTTTGAAACTATCTGAGCCCGCGGCTTCGCTTCGATCCACAGGCTATTGCTTTTAATAATAAAGCCTTTATTTCTCACCAATTGCATGCATACATTTATAAAATATTTAAATTTAAAGTAATAAAACATTCATAAATTGCTTATATCTATATATATAAAAATCAATTGCTGTTCGTTAGTCTCGCTAAAACTCAAAAACGGCTGGACCGATTTGAATCATTCTTTTTTTGTTTTGTTCGCCAGAATACAGAGTAGGTTTAAAAACAAAAAAAGGGTAGGAAGGGTAGGGTAGGGTAGGGTAGGTTAGGTAGGGTACTGTAAGGTAGGGTAGGTAGGCTAGGGTAGTGTGGGGTAGGGTAGGTAGGCTAGGATAGTGTAGGGTAGGGTAGGTAGGCTAGGGTAGGGTAGTGCAGGTAGGGTAGGGTAGGGTAGGTAGGGTAGGGTACGATAGGTAGGGTAGGGTAGGGTAGGTAGGTAGGTAGGTAGGTAGGGTAGGGTAGGGTAGGTAGGTAGGTAGGTAGGTAGGTAGGGTAGGGTAGGTAGAGTAGGTAGGATAAAAGTACAATGAATAAAAAAGTGAATGTTTGGTGTTTTGTTACTTTTATGGCAAAACAACGTTTTCCGGGTCAGCTAGTTTTTTACGTAATTATAAATTACATTAATCACTTAAATTCAGTTTTACTATTTCATGAAATGGTTAGTAGTGGTTTTGGGCATACGCCTCCTCCAACTTTGTAAAAAGATAATGTTTGTATGTAGATATGTTGTTGTTTTTTCGTGGTTTTGTTTGGTTGGAGGGTTTTGGTCTTATCATGCCGCGGGGACCAGCCGTATTGGGATATTTTTTTGAAGTTTTGTGTTTGTATGATGTGTGATACTTCTGGAGTGGAGATGGTCACAGTATTTTATAAAGGTGTGCGATCTGGCAGTTCTTGCATTATTTTTTCTGACGTCTTCATGTAGTTTGTGATGCGGTTGTTACCCTTTAGTTTCTTGCTAGCTTGAGTTGCTGGGTTTATATAAGATGTTGCAGGTGGAGAAGAAGACGATGCTGCCCGTTTGTTACCGGTCTTTACATTCTTTTCTCGCACGATGAGTTTATCATACCGTAAAGGCTTCATTTCCCTTTTCTAGTTCTCGTTTCTGTTGTTTTTTAAGATCTTGCCTTATTTTAAGTACTAGCATGCGAAGAAAGATCGCAAGCCATCCCAATCTGCTGACCTGTACCGCCAAACCCGTTGGGTGCCTCTTGGGCTGGGATCGGGCGGGGAGTACACGGACACAGACTTCACCAGACAATGGTCGTAACTACCCAAAGGTGAAGTTATCGACACAGAGTATCGGTCTGGCTCTGTTGTCAGCAGAAGGTCCAAGCAATTGGCCGTGTGCGAATCAACATCCGGCGCCCTCGTTGCCCCTTGGACCAGCTGGGTAAGGTTAAGCGCAAGCGCAAGCTTACGCATCTCGCGTCCAGCATGGTCAGTGCACTGGTATGGGAAGAGCCACTCCTAGTGGTGCCCACCATTAAAGTTCCCCAGTAACACTAATTGGGCGGAAGGGTACCGTACCGCTGCCGTGCCATATCAGCCGCCTCACTGAGGTTCTCTGTGAGCCTGGTTGTCTCCTGATCTCCGCTGTGCGAGCGGTTGACACAGGCGTAGATAATTTTATCCAGACCTGTGTCCACTAGAACCCACAGCGTTGAAAATCTTGGGTCCTCAATGTTACGGAGACGCCGATAGCAAGTGTCGTCACGGGCGTACATATACACTCCCGCGCGCGGTTTATAATTGTGCTCCAGGGTAAACCAGCTTAATAGGTACGACGCGTCTGACGGACTCGCTATCTGCGTCTCCGTAAGGAAAAACAGCGCTGGTTTTTCAATCTCCAGGTGGTAGTGGAAATCTCTCTGCAAGATTTGATTGCAGACCTCTAATGTTGGTGAGGTGCACTTTGTGGAGGAGGGGGTGCAGGCGCTGTTTAAATCCTGTTTTCTTTTTCCTTGGCATTTTCATGGTTAGAAGAGTGAAGTGGAGAGGAGTAGGAAGTGAGACGAGGTTCCACGCTGCTAACCTACAGACACGCACTGAAAGGACGCCATCATTGGGGCACTAGTCCGGAGACTGCGGGGATGTCTATCGGGCCCTCCCCTTCTGTTCGCCAACCAGATTCCCGGATAGATATTCCGAGATTTTTCGACAGTAGGCGGGGCAGCCTTTCATGTGTGGCTGGCACACTACTTGGGCCCCCAACTACCTGCGGTCGGCCAGCGGTGCACCGCGACTAGTCTCCCGAAACGCCCATAACAGCGCGTGTCAGGCTGGTCTGCTTGCAGTAGAACTGCTATCTCGGCCCAACTCCTCTAGATGGCTACACTGAGCATCGTAACCGGAACACGGCCAGGCAGCTTGGCGGTACGTCTTTGCTCAGTGGGTGGTCACAAGCCTTCGGCCGAAGCCTACCACTAGTTGTGTCACCTGATTTGCAGCACCCGGGGACCACGTGTAGGGAATCTAAGGGTACTCTCCTACGGACGTGGGTGACTCGGCCCCCAAACCCTTACTTTAACTAGAACCCAAAACTTCGTAAATTGATCTCCAACGCTTATTGAGATATTAACGTATAAGAATCGTTATTTTTATCAATGATTAATGGATTGATTAACAATCTAACCCACTTCCAGATGACCTAGAAAGTTGAAATTTGGCGTCCAGCTGGGTAATTTTCTGCATACAAAAGAAACAATAAAATAACAGAGATTTTTTTACGATTTGAAATATTTGCCAAGCAATCTAGCGCCTTTCGAAATTATAATAGAAAAACTTCACAGGAAAAAAACTTTTTTGCAAAAAAATACTACCGACTTCCAAATCAAAAACTACAAAGTGAAAAATAACTTTATTTTTGGAAGTCGGTGTCTTTCTTCTTTCCCATTTTCTTGCGATATGGACACCGACTTCCAAAAATAAAGTTATTTTTCACTTTGTAGTTTTTGATTTGGAAGTCGGTAGTATTTTTTTGCAAAAAAGTTTTTTTATTTTTCCCTTTTTAGTTGTACTTTCCTAAATAAAATAGGCAAGTTGTTTAGTAAGGTACCTATAACGCCAGAATAGATTACCCGAATAACATGAAACTTGAACATAACCGGTGAAATAAAAGATCTGCGTACCCCTTTATAGTGTACTGGCGTGATGTTATGTTATGAAATGGTATAAACAATAAACAGACATGCGATTGCAGCAATCCCAAATGATTTGCCGTTATGTATTGAAGAGTTCTGTAGTATATCTCCGAAGTTCTTCATCAGATCTTCACCAAATTAAAATGGGACCAATTTCGAAACATACTCTATCAAACAAAAAAAGAATTTTCAAAATCGGTTCACAATTGACGGAGATATCGGTGAACATACATAAAAAAAAAAAAAAAAAAAAAAATACCAGAAGTCGAACATAGAACCTCCTCCTTTTTGGTAAGTCGGTTAAAAATAGACTCCATGATTAAAGTTCGCCTTTTACCTGACGATGGTGAAGCTAAAAGGAGGGTTATGATTCTTACCCGACTACGGCGAACCCAAAAGGAGGGTTTTGACTCTTACCCGACTACGACAAAGCCACAAAGATTATTATAATTTTACGGTTTTTATCTATGCATCGTACCGTATGGTGTCGGAGGTAAAGAATAAGTATTCCATATCTGCCCGTAAGTATCATAAGAGGCGACTAAGGGACTTACCAGAGAATGGCAGCATTCTCTGTGCATTTGTCGAATATCCTCAAGTTATTCACTGAAAATCAGAGAATGGGCAGCAGCGTTCTCTGTGCACTTTAATAACAAACTGCGATCGCCAACCCGCCTGCCAAGCGTGGCGATTACGGCAAACCCCCCCAAACCATGAATAGCACAGTTAAAAAACGGCCCCAAGTGCCCGGCAGCCCGTCTACCCTCGACTACGGTAGCGGTCGAGGCGATGACGTGGCAAGGGGTGCGAAGAATCTCCGGAGTGGACCCGGCTACCCCAATAAACACTGACGACTGGACCTGGCAACGTACAACACGCGAACACTCCGGACCGACGAGAAGATAGCCGAACTCGAGGAAGAATTGAGCGGGTTACGATGGAGTATTATAGGGTTATCTGAAGTCCGAAGAGAGGGGGAGGACACGATAATCCTCAAATCTGGTAACCTGCTCTATTTCCGAGAGGGTGACCGGCAGTCCCAGGGTGGTGTCGGGTTTATCGTCCACAAGTCCCTTGTGAACAACGTGGTGAAGATCGAGAGTGTGTCTACCAGGGTGGCGTACCTTATACTCAGAATATCCTCAAGATATTCGCTGAAGGTCATACAGGTTTACGCCCCAACCTCGGCACACCCCGACGACGAGGTAGAGACCGTGTATGAGGATATCTCTAAAGCCATGTCCCCCATGACAACGGTGAAGTGAGTTTTGAAACCATCAAAACTCACTTCACCGTTGTCATGGGGGACTTCAACGCAAAACTGGGCAAACGAGACGAGGATGAGCTGCAAGTGGGGCAATTTGGAGTTGGACGTCGGAATCACCGGGGTCACCTACTGGCCAGTTTTATGGAGAAGGAAGGCCTCTATATGATGAACTCCTTCTTCAGACAGCGTGAGCACAGGAAGTGGACATGGCAAAGCCCCGATGGTGGAACTAAAAACGAGATCGACTTCATCATGTCAACCAAGAAGCAAATGTTCAATGATGTATCTGTGATCAATTCGGTGAAAACCGGGAGCGATCACCGTATGGTAAGAGGCACATTGTACATTCATATCAAGCTTGAAAGGTCTCGACTGATGAAGTCCACGCTCCGTCCAGCACAGATCCAGATCCAAAACCCCGAAACCTTTCAGCTCGGACTCCAGAATCGTTTCGAGTGCCTAGGGAGCTCCGTGGACGAATACAGCGATGGGTTCGTGGAAGCTGTCCATACGGTCGAGTCTAAGTTTTTCAAGACCCGCCGTACATATAGAAATAAAAAGCTCTCTGATCCTACTCTCAAGCTAATGAAGGAGAGGCGTGAGATGATCCTGCAGTCTTCAGACGATGCGGTGAAATACCGGCAGCTAAATAGACGGATCTCAAAGTCCTTGAAATCCGACCTCCGCCGCTTTAATACCGAAAGCATTAAAGATGCTATCGAGCGGAATAAGGGCTCCAAGGTCTTTGCAAGAGATCTGTCTATTGGGCAGAGCCAGCTCACAAAACTGAAGACCGATGATGGCAGGATTGTATCCGCCAAACCGGAGCTTCTGAGGGAGATCGAGAGTTTCTATGGGCAGTTGTACACGTCAACCAGTAAACCCGTTGCGAATCTAGCAAACGACCCAAGAGCTAGATTGACCCGACACTATACCGAAGATATCCCGGACGTCAGCCTGTACGAGATTAGGATGGCTCTGAAACAGCTCAAAAACAACAAGGCGCTGGGTGACGACGGAATCACGGCTGAACTCCTGAAGGCGGGTGGAAAACCGGTCCTTAAGGCCCTTCAGAAGCTGTTTGATTCCGTCATACTCGAGGACAAAACGCCACAGGCATGGTGCAGGGGTGTGGTGGTCCTCTTCTTCAAAAAGGGTGATAATGCCCGGCTGAAGAACTATAGTCCCATCTCACTTCTTAGCCATGTCTACAAGTTGTTTTCAAGAGTCATCACGAATCGTCTCGCGCGCAGGTTTGACGATTTCCAGCCTCCCGAACAAGCCGGATTCCGAAAAGGCTTTAGCACCGTAGACCACATACATACGCTGCGGCAGGTTATACAGAAGACCGAAGAGTATAACCTGCCTCTCTGCTTAGCGTTTGTGGATTACGAGAAAGCCTTCGATTCGATCGAGACTTGGGCTGTACTGCCAGATCGACTACCGGTACATTGAGGTGTTGAAGTGTTTGTACAGAAACGCCACCATGTCCGTCCGTCTTCAGGATCAGACCTCGAAACCAATATTTCTCCAGCGTGGCGTGAGACAGGGAGATGTCATTTCTCCGAAACTGTTCACTGCTGCGCTGGAGGATGTATTCAAGGTTCTGGACTGGAGGGGCCTAGGCATCAATGTTAATGGCGAGTTCATCACTCATCTTCGGTTTGCCGACGACATAGTGGTCATGGCTGAGACCATGGAGAGCCTCAATACAATGCTCGATGACCTGAGTAGAGCTTTCGAAAGAGTGGGTCTTAAAATGAACATGGACAAAACCAAGGTGATGTTGAATGCCCATGTTACACCCACTCCTATCAAGGTTGGAGACTCTACACTCGAAGTTGTGGACGACTATGTCTACCTGGGACAAACGATCCAGTTGGGTAGGGCCAACTTCGAGAGAGAGATAAAACGTCGAATCCGACTCGGCTGGGCAGCGTTCGGGAAGTTGCGCGGTGTCTTCTCGTCCAACTTACCACAGTGTCTCAAGACAAAAGTCTATGACCAGTGAGTGTTGCCAGTGATGACATATGGCTCTGAGACGTGGTCGCTTACAATGGGCCTCATCAGAAAGCTTACAGTCACTCAAAGGGCAATGGAGAGGGCTATGCTCGGCATTTTCTTGCGTGATCGAATCAGAAATGTAGAGATCCGTAAGAGAACCAATGTTACCGACACAGCTCGAAGAATTGCCAAACTTAAGTGGCAGTGGGCAGGGCACATTGCTCGCAGAACGGATGGCCGATGGGGCAGAAAGGTTCTGGAGTGGCGACCGCGAACCGGAAGACGTTCCGTAAGATAAGGCGTGCTCACAGAACAGAAAAAACGCCTTCTAGGCGTGCTAATACCGGCAGCTCAATAGATGGCTCTAAGTCCTTGAAAAGAGACCTCCGCCGCTTTAATACAGAGCGCATTAAAGACCCGATTGAACGAAATAAAGGCTCCAAGGTATTTTCAAGAGATCTGACTATTGGGCAGAGCCAGCTCACAAATCTGAAGACCGACGATGGTAAGATCGTATCCACCAAACCGGAGCATTTAAGGGAGATCGAGAGATTCTAAGGGCAGTTCAGTTATACACGTCAATCAACAAACCGGTTGCGAATCTAGCAAACGAACCAAGAGCCAAATTAACCCAACACTATAACGAAGGCATCCCGGTATTCAGCATGTATGAGATTAGGATGGCTCTGAAACAGCTTAAGAACAATAAGGCACCGGGTGATGACAGAATCACGGCCACTCACACACTCACTTTACTCTTGAAGGCGGGTGTGAAACTGATTCTTAAAGCCATACTTGAGGGGCAAAAGCCACAAGCATGGGGCAGGGTCTCAAAACGAAAGTCTAAGACCAGTGAATGATGCCAGTGATTAAATATATGACTGAATTAGAAGGCTTAAAGTCCACAAAGGGCAATGAAGAGGGCTATGGTCGGAGTTTCCTTGCGTGATCGCATAAGAAATTAGGATATCCGCAGGAGAACCAAAGTTACCGACACAGCCCGAAGAATTGCGACCGCGAACCGGAAGACGATGCGTTGGAAGGCATCCCATTAGGTGGATCGATCACCTGTTTAAGATTGCGGGAATCCGCTAGATGCGAGACGCACATAATAAACGATTGATATAATTTTAAAGTAACTATTTTTATAAGCATAACATACTTTAGATATAAAATCGTTTGATATAACACTCAAAAGACATAAAATGTATTTAGTCTAATATGATAAAACGCCATTTCCCTGTAAAAAACATGCAAACAAGCATACACCACGCATACAGCAGGCGTGAAAACAAGCTTATACCATACATGCAGCAAGCAAGCAAGCATGCAAAATGCAGCAGGTATGGTTTCTGTCACGGCTCCGGTGCTGCGGGGCTCCGGCGGTCCCAAAGCGAGCTTATCGTCGCAGATGTGTTTCACGCTCACCAGCGTTAGCACCAGTGTTAAAACCACCTGCTCCTCAGCTCGCGGGCCGCCTCGCCCCTCCGCGCCTCTGCGATTTTAAATAACACTCTAGGGTAGGGCAGACAAGACTACGTGGAGTCGGTTTTGCAGCGATTCGTTTCTGTCACGCCGCTCCCGCAGCACGCTCGCTTCACTCGTTCGCCTTCGCGCGTTAATGGTTACTGTTCTAACCAAACCTAACCCAAATTATTCACCAACATAGAGGGTCCTGGCATTCCACATAACCCATCCGAGTCGGATTGCTTTGAATCGGGGTGTTAACCATAACCATGGTATCATTATTATATATTTTAAACGATAGGCCTAATGATTTTCGATTAAATACACGTTATATCCAATAACGTTATACGAAATAAGTTTTAGAGTATATAAATGTTATATCTAAAGAAATTATATCAACAATTGGTATAACTCACGTTTGTTATATCTTCTGAACGTTATTCAAATGAAAATAAACCAAATAACTTTGTATGATGTGAGACGCACCCGTCTGTGGCGCCTATGTTTAAACACATGTTTGCTTAGAGGGCAATCAAATTGTCCACAATTGACCCTATTCTTAGGTTATCCTTTTGTCGTAATTTATTTAATCGCGGATATACATCGGCAATTACCATTTTTGACTGAATACTGTCTGTTATCCTTAATCATTCGTTATTTTGAAGTTCGTACGATACTGAGAACCACAGAACAGATAACTTTTATCTGTTCTGTGCTGAGAACGTTGGGGGACTAGTGAGGCCGGGCCTAACACCACCATTTCGGAACTTCGCTTTGCAACTTTATCTCTGATGTCTTTAACTTAGAAAGTCTCCTTATAGATGGACCGATGAACTGGTTAAGGCTGCGAGTATCCGGTAAATGTGAGACGCACAGAGATCAGTGTGGTGACGCTTTTGGAGGGGGGGATATTTCCAGCAGTGGACCTCTTTTGACAAAATTATAACTATATACTTATCAAAAATCGCATAGACAGTTGTGATTTTTAACCGACGCAAAAAAAAGAGGTGGTTCTTAATTCGACACTTATAGTTTTATTAGGTACGAATATAATCAACTAGCTAACGGCTAAATAATAATTTTATCCCTATTTTCATCGACTTGCCATAAACAATACATAAAAAAACAAGAGTTAAATTAAGAAATGAACTAAAAAGCTGTACACAAGAAAAAATCATGCTGTGCAGTCGGAGGATACATATTAGCGAGATGATTGACCCCCTGATCCTCCGACTGCACAGAATGTTTTTTTCTTGTTTACAGCTTTTTAGTTCACTTCTTAAGCAGTCGGGTTTTTCACTTTTTGTTTACAACTTTTTAGTTACTCGTATCGTATTTTTCGAATTTCTTTAAGTGGTATATATTTTTGGAATCACCTCTTAAAATCCTTCATTTAGATACCCCACTCGAAGGGCTTGGAAGAAAAATAGTATTCTGTCCCGCACAATATGGTGCCCCAATATCTACCATGTATGTTTTTTTTTAACTTCACCTATCTAAGAACACTTGGGGATTCAAGACGTATTTATTGTCTTTATTACAATAATCCGTCTACCGGATTGAAAGATATGAGGTAATAAAGAATATATTTTTTTTTTTTTTTTCTTATTGTCTCTATTATGATGGGAAGACACTTAGTTCATGTGTTCTTAAAAGGTAGCACTCACTGCACTCCGTAACACTAATTTCACTCTAAACTAACTCAAAAGGCTTAGTCCTTTTCAGTCTCCTTATTATGTCCGTGGTGTCAAGGAGCTGGATAGCCTCGACATTCACTTGTTTATGAAGTCTCTCTTCATGAGCTTCGGCGTATTTTTTTATAACTTTGGCGACGAGGTCCACTCCTAAGTCCCGGTAGATGTCCTCGTTTCTAATATACCAGGGAGCGTTTACTATGCTCCGCAGTACCTTGTTTTGAAATCTTTGTATAATTTCAACATTGGTACGTTTTGTACAGCCCCAAAGCTGTATACCGTATGCCCATACAGGCATAAGTACTTGTTTGTACAGAAGTACTTTGTTGTACACTGACAATGATGAATGTCTGCCAAGTAGCCAGTACATATTCCTGTAGCGGATATCTAACTCCAGGCGTTTCTTTTTGACATGAGCCTTCCAGCGAAGCTTGGCGTCAAGCGTCATACCCAGGTATTTTGCAGTATTTTCGTAAGGTATTATGCAACCGTTGATATAAACCGGTGTATAATTAGGCCTTCGGTTTGTGAAGTCTATATGGGTCGATTTGGACTCATTTAACTTAATTCGCCATTTTTTTGTCCAGTTGGTGATGGAGTTCACAGCAATTTGTACTTTATCTACGGCTTCTTTGTGAGTGACACCTATAGCCATGATGGCTGTGTCATCTGCGAAGGTTGCAATAAAGTTGTTTTTCATTTCTGGGATATCACAGGTGTACAATAGGTACAAGATAGGTCCAAGAACACTTCCTTGTGGTACACCAGCTTTTATTTGCTTGAGATCTGAGTAAGCATCTTCATGTTGGACTCTAAACGTCCTCTCTGTTAGGTAAGATTCTAAAATGTCTGCAAATTGTTTAGGAAGCATTTTCCTTAACTTATAAATGAGACCTTTATGCCAAACCTTATCAAATGCCTGTGCTACATCTAGAAAAACTGTAGAACAGACTTTTTTTTCTTCTAGGGTTCTTTCTATAATGTTGGTAATTCTATGTACTTGGTCTATCGTGGA
Organism: Orthosia gothica; assembly: GCA_949775005.1. Taxonomy (NCBI): domain Eukaryota; kingdom Metazoa; phylum Arthropoda; class Insecta; order Lepidoptera; family Noctuidae; genus Orthosia; species Orthosia gothica. The sequence continues at coordinate 24,717,210 of OX459038.1, read as the reverse complement.
GTGTTTTTCTCTGAAACCGAATTGGTAATTGGGAATCAGTTTTCTGTCTTCTATTATTGGTTTTATGCGTCTTATAAGTAGTTTTTCAAATAATTTTGAAATGATTGGTAAAAGAGATATAGGTCTGTATGATGTTACTTCCTGAGGCGATTTTCCGGGTTTGGGGATCATTATTACTTCAGCAACTTTCCAGATATCAGGCACGTGTTTCAATCGGAATGTTGCATTTATAAGGGTTGTAAGTTTTACTATGGCTTTTCGTGGCAGATTTTGAAGCAGTTCTCCAGTGATAAGGTCGTATCCAGGCGATTTCTTTTTGGCTAAGTTTTTGATCATATTTTGCACTTCTTTCGGCGTAGCTAATCGTATATTCAACTCGTCATGGTGAGTGACATCTAGTGTTATTTTTTCAGAGCTTTCCTCAGCACTTGTTTGAAAAGTTTGTTGTAAATGCTCTGCAAATATATTTGCTTTCTGTTCGTTGCTTATGGCCCATTTGCCATCTATTTTTTTAATAGGTGATGCATGAACAATAGGCTTATTCAGACGTTTAGTGGCTTTCCACAGTGAGTGTTCTGTTTTTCCACTACTTGTTAATTGGCTTAAGTAATTATGTGTAGCATCATCATGATATTCCTGTATTGCTTTACTTAATCTTTTCGTAAGTCTATTTAGCATTGTTTTGTCAGGTGGATATCTTGATTGTTGCCATTTTTGCCTCTGAGCCCTCTTTATGGCTATGAGGTTTCTTATTTCTAACGGATAACTATGACTTGCAACTTTTCTTTTCAAGAGAGGTGTATTTCCCCAAGCGCAGTTTTGAATGTCTGTCACAAATTTTGACACTTCTTTATCCAATTGTTGATTATTTTTGAGTGGTACTTTGAGGTCAATCATATTGTCTAAATCGAATTTGAAGCTATCCCAATCCGTGTTTTTATTCACTAAAGTTGGATTGCTTTCTTTCTGAATTATTTTTTCACTTAAAGTTAAGATAATGGGCGAGTGATCAGAGTTCATATCAAATCCCTCCTGTATGTGAAGATATGTAGCCGACAGATTCTTGACTATGAAAAAGTCGATCAGATCTGGAATTCTTTGGGTATCAGTAGGCCAGTAAGTAGGCTTTCCTGTTGATATTGCATTGCAATTGATTTCTCGCATAGCACTAAGCAATTCCCTTCCTTTAGTGTTGGTTAGTCTAGATCCCCAACGTATGTGTTTTGCGTTAAGGTCACCTCCCAATATAAACGTGTTGCCAAGAAGTTTCAACAGGTTTCTGTACTGCTCTATTTTCAGAGCATGCTTTGGTGGACAGTATATAGCTGCTACGGTAATGTGATGATATTTAGTTTTTACCCTAACGGCTACAGTTTGTATGAACTCTTCTTCATATTTAAGTTCTAGGTAATGGTAGATGTTCTCTCTTATTATAAGGGTGCTAAAGAATATAACATAAATACAAGATATGCGCAAAAAAAAAACATAACGCTTTACTTGCATTCGGGTAAAAATAGGGACATAAAATGAAAAAACAAAAATGTTCCTTAATAATTTATTTATATTATAAAGAATTAAGGTAACAGCTGTTTCGCAAACTCATTAAAAGCACTTTCAATTATTGGTGTAATATTTTTAGCTGGTTTATTGTCTATTGTCAACCAAATTGAACCAGGTGGGCCAGTCTTGAACATCTCAAGCACAGCTGCAACTGCTGATGCTGGCCTGAAAATAGACAAAATAAATGCAGAAATCTTTGCCATCATCATTAACCACAAATGAGTAGCTGAGGAGTGACAGTAGACAGGGGACAGGACGGTATGGAAGAAGAAAACATGTTACGCCGACCCCAAGTAATATGGGACAAGGGCAGGAAAAAATAATTTGCCGTAAGTCATTACTTCCCAGAATTTGATCCTTATTAGCAGCATTATGGAAAAAAGAGCGTTTTTTTTTTCAAATTCAATGGGTTCCATTGCTGGCAAGGAAAATTTATTTAAAAAATCCAATGATTCTGTTTTAGTTTTTATCAAAATCGGCCTTGAGACTGCTTTGACTGTTTTTCGCTATTCGTCATAGTTATGGATTTGGCCATCTACGCCCACTTGAAAATCTCACCCTGTATATTGAGTTAAGCTTCCAGTCTATGGTATGGTCCGAAAGTCAGACTGATTGTCTGACTTTCGGACTTGGGACTGACTACCCTTAAAGACTGTCAAAGATTTGAAAACTTACCTCTGAAACGTGAGTTTTTCTGGATCAAACGCGTCGGCAAAAACTTTTCCAATTTTTGGTTCATATGCCCTCGCTTCCAAGTTATGCAGCAATGGAGTGTCAGTAGCTCCTGGACACATAGTCAGAACCCTAACACCTGTGTTTTCGTAGAATGGTTCCACCTGGAAACGAGAATTTGGAAAAAATTGCAGAAGAATTGCATCGCTTTAATCAATGGTGGATAGCCCGATATGATTAAATACTTAATCAACATTTTAAGAAGTCTGATTGACTAATAATGTTCTAGTAACAATAACATTCAAATAGATTATCTTTTATTTATCTGTGGGGGTTTCCAAAGATAGCTAAAAGATATTTATTTGCATGATGATTTAGCATATTTAGATTCTTCGTTCGTGAGGTTCGTCAGGCTTTCAAACTGTAAGTATCTAAGTACTGTCCGGTATCAGAGTTAATCAAACACATCAACTAAGCCTGAATGTGACAAAGGTCACTTTTGAATGTCTTACCGCTAAACATTGGCTGAAGTGCAGGACAGCCAATTTCGAGCCACAATATACGGGCAAAGCTGGATTTCTATCAAAAGCAGCAACTGACGCAATGTTGACGATTGTACCGCCGTGTCCACCTTCGTCTTTCCTCATATACTTGACGCCTTTTAACGTGAAGGAAACTAATCCTTGCTGAAAAATAAGGAATTGGTTAATAGTTAATTAATGTGACTGCCCTTTCGTGATCTTACCTTCCGTGCCTCCAAAAGAACGTTAAGCCAGTCTTGTCATTCATATTAGACGTTACAGATCAGAGACGCAAAAGTCTGATTTAACCACTTTTTCCCAGGGTTGTCGTGATACACAGTAGACTGGGTTGTGGACATATGCAATGGATCTTTTTGAACCAGCTCATCCGACTAAACTATAAACCAATCCAAGGAGAGAAGCTCGAAGGACGAAGAAGATTTATAATATGCTTTATCAGTACTTACCCAATTTACGTCTGTGGCTAATCTCCACATGTTAGGTGCATCCACCATAACGCCAGCGTTGTTGATGATGACATCAATCCGCTTGAACTGAGCGAGCACGGCGTCGAACGCGTACGTGACGTCTTCTTCCTTGCTTACGTCGCATTTGAAGAACACCACTTTATTGCCGTGAACTTTGTTCAGACGCTCGGCTGTCGTCTTGCCAAGCTCCTCGGCAATGTCAAGGATAGCTACATTCTGTAAAGACGAAACACACTATCGTAAAAAAACATACTTTATCTAATATTAGTTTCTGCCAGTAGCTTCAACGAAAGTAGGTATAGTATGCCCTAATCCGGGACATGATCTACCCATATATAATTATTAAGATCCAAATCCTTTGAAAGAAAGAATTAAATTTATTTGTATTTTTCACCCGTAGAGGCTTAATTGATTAATTCGTTCGCGTGATTTCGTATTTTATCCTACAGCCGGGCCAGCACGGCCTCTGTGATAGGCATTTTATCAGGATTTTTGCTCCCAAATTGTGATCAAAAAGTAAGACTCAAGCCTGTCGCAGCAGGCCGTGCTCGCCCGCCAGATGACATTCTTATGTGCAGTTAGTGAAGGCGATCAAAATAAGCTATTATTAAATCAATAAATTATAGGGTATCGTAAAAATCTAGGGTATATTAGTTTGGGGGTTTGTTATTTGACAATAATAATAAATTTTAGGTTACCGGCACAAAGTAAAATCCTTCCCTAAAACTTAATAACCCCTTTTTGTCCCGTTGAGGATCGAGTTTTTAAACCCAAATATTATGTCATTCACTTTCTCTTTTCTTCTCTTTTTTATTTTACGTTTAGGTTAGTTAGATTGCGCAATATGATTGCAAAAAAAAACACAACCTGACCTGATTAGTTCCTACGGATCAAAAAACTGGACCTTAGGTTGGTATTTATGTCAAGCTTCAAGTTTATTAACCAAGACATAAAATTCTTCAAAAAATCTTTAACACTCGTTAAATCGTATTTTGGGGCAATTTCGAAAATCTAATAATAATAACCTTTATTGTTTACTCAGGTTGGTATTTAAGTCAACTTTCAAGTTTATTAACCCAAGATATAAGATTCTTCAAAATATATATATATATATTTTTATTCTTAAAAAACGTTGCCCCACACAAGGAATTTCTTCCTGTATCGTGGGTGCGTTTACAAACATTTAAACTCACATACACAACACCCAGAGCCGGAACAACTACCTGTAGGTCATACAAATAATTGTTCCGTGCGGGAATCGAACCCGCGACACGCAGCGCAGCATTCAATCGCTCAACCACTGCGCCAACCGTGCGCCCATTTAACATTGGGCTACCCCCAAAAACTAAAAATGAAAACCTTTATTGTTTATTTAAGTTGGTATTTATGTCAAGTTTCAAGTATATTAACTGAAGTAATAAGATTCTTCAAAAACACTTTAACAACCCCTTGTATTTTGAGGGTAGTTTCAACCTTTTTTATTCATTTACGTTAGTATTTGTGCCAAGTTTCAAGTTAATTGACCCAAGAAATCAGATTTTTCCATACAAACTTCAACACCCCTTAAATCATCATTTGGGGGTAATTTTGAAAAACTAATAGTGGCAACCTTTGTCATTTACTTAGATTACTATTTGTGCCAAGTTTCAAGAATTTTAGCCGAAGGAATGAGATTTTTCATACAAACTTTCAAACCCTTTTTACCCCTTTTGAAGTGGTTTTCCAAATATCGTTTCTTAGTCTCACTTAAGTCACTTGAGCAACCTTTTTGCCAAATTTCATGCTTCTACGCTTAGCGATTGTGGCTGTGCGTTGATCGATCAGTCAGTGAGTCAGTCAGTTTCTTTCCTCCTTTATATATTTAAATATAGATTACAAGTAGGATAAATTAAATAGGTACCTTTGCTCCTTGTTCTAGGAAAGCCTCGGCGTACTCTGCCCCTAGACCAGAAGCACCTCCGGTAATCAAAAATACTTTGTCTTTAGCGTCCCACTGTGCCATTGTGGTGTTAGGTAGACTCGATCAAACTAAATAACATTATTTTGGGGTTGTTATATAAATACCTGAATGCTATCTATGACATAAATTGAGATAACGTATCACTTTTTTATCTCTTCGTTACCAACTTTGGTGGGCTATCAAAATTGTTTACGACTGAAAAATACTGGCAAAAAAAACACGAGAAATAGTCAGTTAGGAAACTATGTTTCTATAATTATTGTGTTAAATCTGAATTTGCATTTCCTGTTGCTTTTCGAAGAATTTTCTGCAAGCTAACCGTAGTACACCTATCTACTAACATTTTTGTTGATAGAGGATTACAATACAATTTGCTGTTAAACTGAAGAAAGAATGTTCAATATTACAGTTTTCTGTCTGTGTAAGTAGGTACCTATACCTTACCTAGAATTACCTAATGCGTAACTCTGCCTCTGTACGTTTGTGTGCATGAAGTAAGTGTGACAATGCTATTTCATTCGTGTTGTTTTGTCATACCTGTTTAATTGGTGTAAAAAATAAGATAACATTGTCAGTGATAAGATAACTGTTTTCCTATTTCTCTACCTCAGTTTTTCCATCCGCCATAGCTTAATGTCGTCTGTTGCATCCCTATTATGCAACTTATAGGACCATAGTCAACAGGGAACAACTCCAGACTCTTGGTTGCTGTTAAGAAAAAATTACCAATCGAACTGAAAATCTCCTCCATTTTGGGAAGTCGGTAAAAAAGGGAGACCTTTTGACAGATCTAGTCATCGAACCAAGTCCCACCAGGTTAGCAGTCGCGTTCATTTGGGACCACTAACGAAACCAGCGTGGCAAAGTTCCATCATCGGACAATAAGACGGACGGGGATGCGCCAATGGGACATGGCGGATATCCCACCCACACTAATATCATTAAGCATACAGCTAAGTACTGGAATTCCCTCCCGGAGTCAGTGTTTATAGTCAAGAGTGAATAGGTTACTACTAGGCAAGTCTACGTCATCGTCAACCACATCATCGCTTACTTTTAGCTGGTCAAACGCGACAGGCTCGCGTAAGTATCATTAAAAGACGAAAAAATAAATAGCTGATTGTTATACAAGGGACCAGATCGGTAAACCTATAAGGAAACTTTCTATATAAAGACACCAGAGACAAAGTTGCAAAGTGAAGTGCCGAGATCCACCATCTCGGAACTTCACTTTGCAACTATGCTAGGCCCGGCACCACAGTCCCCCAACGTCCTCAGTATCGTACGTACATTCACCAAAGATCAACTGAACTTCAAAATAACTAATGGTTAAGGGTAACAGACAGTATTTAGTCAAAAATGGTTATTGCCGATGTTTATCCGCGATTAAATAAATTACAACCAAAGGATAACCTAAGAATAGGGACCATGTAGCCCATTTGACTGCCCTCTAAGCAAACATGTGTTTAAAAATAGGTGCCACAAACAGTCCACGTTGCAGAAATTGCTTTAGCGCTTAGGAATCATCCTGGTATGCAAGGTCATGGCTTATCAAACCGCAAAACTCCTCGGAACATTGAGGTCACTCCGTCTAAATCATACTCAAAAGGCGAACTCAAACAAACAACCCAGTAACATCATAGTTGTTAACCAATGTTTAAGCAGTCTCCAATACATAAACAAGCAAACAAGTGCATAAAAAGTGTAAGAACCTATAACGTACAAAACAAAAACAAAGTGACCAAAGTGTTTGACAGTGAAAAAATTCCACTCGCATGAGTCATTTCAACCGTTTTTGCATCGTTCAAATATTGGAACTCAATGCTATGCTAAATTTCAACTCATTACCTTAAGTTCATTTGGTTCGGCGGTATAGAAGGCGACACTTCTCCACTGATAGATCGGTCGCCGGTTCGAACCTCAGCCCAGATTCCTGCTCTTTTTGTGAATTCTAAACTGACATTCGGATTCTATCAGTACTACATACACACAACAATGTCCGAAATCAATAACGTCACCGTCAGACGCGCACGAGCGCATTCAAACTCCGACTTCAACTTGGATGAAAGCCTCATCAATCACACTCTAGATGGCACTGTATGTAGTATGCCAGACATATCAGGTGATGATGACATTGATTTAATTACTCAGTTAAAGCAAAATATCGATGATCTCACCATTAAACTCGGTAGTGCAAATGGAGAAATTGACTCACTAAGCCTTGAAATTGAAAGGCTTAAAAAGGAGAATGAAAATCTGTTAAGAAAAAACTCACTCTACAAACAAATAGTGACTAGTCCGATACAATCTCCTACCACCACGCCAAAAAAAAGGGGGCTTAAATATTCAAAACAACCAGGATGCATAAATAAACAAACCCAGACTGATTCTGATATAGTAGCCAAAGGAAAAGTAACCAAAAGCTATGATGAACGAAAAAACATCAATACGCATTCCAGTCCACAGATGGCGCCACAACCTTCGAATGAGCAGGTGCAAATGAAAAACAAACAAGTAACAGAAAATAAATTTAAAAATAACTTATGTATATTAAGTACTAATAAAACTAACAAAAATGTATTAGCTTTAGCAGAAAAGTACTTTCAAGACAATTATCAAATATGTCACTACCTTACACCAAATGTTGGTATTGTGCACCTTCTACGAGATATACAGACAAAACTCAGAAATTACACAATGAATGATTTCTGTGTAATAATGATCGGCGAGGAAGATTTTAAGACTACGAAATGTTACTTTGATATAATTACATATATGAGAAACGCATTACAGGACATAAAGAACACAAATATAATTATTGCTTTGCCAACATACAAATGTAGTGATAACTATAATATTTTATATAACTCAAGACTGGAAATGTTCAACAACATGCTATATATGGACATTATTACGCATCAATACTCATATATTCTGGACTCTAATTTGAACTTAAGCTATCACTATTCTACGTACAAGAGGTCGGGCGCCTTAAAAGACTACACCGTGGGAATTATTTTTGAGGACCTATTCAACCTTCAATTGGAAATCTTAGAAGAAAATGCGCTCAACGCAAAAAATGAACCAAAAGAACAGTTTTTTCTCCAATAAATATATTAACATTTTACACCAAAATATTGCAGGTTTATTAAATAAATCAAATGCTCTTACGGTGTGCTTAAATGAATTATCTGATAAAAATATAAATGTGGATATCATATGTATTACCGAACATTTTATCATGAAAGGTAACGAAAAACAACTATGCATACCAAATTACAGTTTGGCTGCATGTTATAGTAGACAGGAAAAGAAGAGAGGAGGAGCATGTATTATTGTTAATAATTGTCACCAATGGAAGGACATACCTCAAATATCAAAACTGTCATTGCCAGGGGTTTTCGAATGTTGTGCTGTTGAGCTTATTAATTATAAATTAATGGTTGTATGTATCTATAGAGTACCAAATTCTAAGAATTTAAATGATTGTTTTGATAGACTTGAGAATTTGCTTAAAGAAATGTCCAACAAACGTCCCAAGAATGTTGTAATTGCGGGCGATTTTAATATAGATATTTTAAAACCGAATAGAAATTCGGTTACACTGGAGTATCTGCTACTAGGTTTCAACTTGAAACTTACTCTTAAACAACCAACTCGAATGGCTAGTCAGACATGCATAGATAATTTTGCTCATAATTTTAAAAAGACTTGTAAAGCGGGTGTATTAGAGTTTGCGTTATCGGACCATACAGCACAGCTTCTTCAATGTCCAGTTCCCAATGTATGTAGTATAAAAGCCTGGTATATAACTAGAAGAGATTACAATAACGAAAATATAGTGAAATTTAAAAATAGTATAAACAGTCTCAAATTTTCGGAGATCTACCTTACTGATGATCCCAACGTAGCTTACAATGAGTTTGTCAACACATTTAAATTATTTTACGACTTGTGCTTTCCTTATAAAGAAATAAAAATCAACATAATAAAAAAACCAAAATGGCTATCACATGGCGTTAAATTATGCAGTAGAAAAAAGAGGCAACTTTTGTGGCAATCCAGGTTGAAGCCTAACCACGAAAACAAAAAGAAATTCACTACTTATTCTAGACTATATAATCGAATTATTAATTTAACGCAAAAAGCTCAAAATAACCACAAAATACAGCAAGCCAAAAATAAATCGAAGACTACGTGGCAAGTAATTAATCAGACAAAGTACAATATCCCTAAACAACGTATTGAGAGACTTAAAGTTGGTAATCAAATTATATACGAACCTTCGGATATAGCTGGTGCTTTTAATGACTTTTTCGTTGACAAAATACATCCAAAAATAGACGCTGAATGCAAGCCAAAGGCCTGCATGCCATCCACGAAACTGAATTCAATGTTTTTGGCTCCTAGCACACCATACGATTTATATAAAATAATTATGTCCCTAAAAAACACTAGCAGTGTAGGTTTTGATGGAATCGCCACAAAAGTGCTGAAGTCAGTGTCAGTCGAGATATGCAGTCATCTAAGTCACATACTCAACCTCATTATTTGTGCAGGTATATATCCAGATGGTTTAAAAACATCTATAATTAAACCCTTATTTAAGAAAGAAGATAAGGAGTTGATGGAATATTATAGACCAATTTCACTTATACCGGTTATTTCAAAAATATTTGAGAAATACATCTACAGAGAATTATATAATTACGTGGAGAAAAATAATATACTTTGTGAAGAACAAAAAGGATTCAGACAGCACAGAACCATTAATATGGCAATTTATGACTTTTTATACACTATTATTAGAAACATGGATAAACGATCCCCCATATGTGCTATATTTTGCGATATGACTCAGGCGTTCGATTATGTCCATTATAATACCTTACTTAATAAATTAGAAATCTATGGCATTAGAGGTAACGTGCTCGAACTTATGAAATCTTATTTAGAAAATAGAACACAAATAACCGAAGTTAGCCGCATTAATGTAGTTAATAAACATGAAGAGATAACAAGATCACGAGAACGTAAAATCTCATACGGTGTACCACAGGGAACCGTTATGGGCCCGTTTTTGTTTATTTTATATGTCAACGACATGCCCATGTCCCTTGAACAACCTATAACAATGTTTGCAGACGATAGCACAGTAACGATCCCTTGTAAAAACGTAATTACGTATGAAAATGACATTAATAGTTCTCTTGACTCACTAATTAAATGGCTAGACAAAAATAATTTAATTATAAATTTAAATAAGACAAAGATAATGCACTTTAGACAACGTACTCCAGGCTTAACTAATCTTCATATACACTACAAAAATGTCAATATTGAGGAAGCAGGAGATACGAAATTTTTAGGATTACAAATAGATTACAGCTTAAATTGGAAAGCACATATAGATATTTTGTGTAAAAAACTGAGTTCATCTGCATATGTATTATATAGATTATCCTCCTTAGTGGATACCAAAACATTTCTAACGGCTTATTACGGTATAGTTGAATCTCACTTACGCTACGGCATCATTTTCTGGGGGAACTCAACTGATAGAGACACGGCATTTAAGGCCCAAAAACGATGTCTCCGGTCAATGTTTAAACTTAAAACTACAGACAGTTGCAAGCCCTATTTTAAGCAATACAATATCTTGACACTTCCTTGTATTTATATTTTCGAGGTGGCTGTGTTTGTAAAGCAAAATCCAAGTCGTTTTGAACGCCTAGCTGATGTATTCCCAAGGAATAGGCGTGACAATAGCAAAATATGTCAAGTATCATGTCAAACCACTTTGATGCGCAACAGTGTTTATTGCATGGCCCCAGTTATTTACAATAGATTACCGAGTGTTTGGAAAGATTTAAATACGGTGATGTTTAAGAGTAGACTACGTAATTTTTTAATAAATAAAACATACTACAGTGTGGCTGAATTTTTGACAGAGAAAAATTTATTTGTTGATTGATTGATCTATTGAATGATAATTGTAATGATATTGAAAATTTATTAATTTATCTATTGTGATATGATTGTAATGATAATAATAATTTAAATATGACCTATTAGTGATCATTGTGATGATAAAGATTATTTATTAATTGATTTATTGAATTGTAATTGTGATGATAACGATAATTTATTAAGTGATCTATTGAATTAAAATTGTAAGCATAATGATAATTTATTAATGATCTACTGAATGATAGTTGTAATTATATTTTATTAATTAACCTATTGAATGATAATTGTAATGATAATTTATTTATTTATCTGGTTTTAAAATGTTTGTTCATGTTGCATAAATAATGTAAATGTTTGCATGCCGAATGGTAAAATATGGCTGAGCTTTGATATCATAACAACTATTGTATATTACCCATATTTGCAAAATAAAATTCTATTCTATTCTATTCTATTCTATTCCGTCCCCAGGAAGCTGCCATGCTGCATGCCATCGGTACATGGTAGACGTCCCACCCATACGCACTTAACGTTTTGAGAATACTTTTATTATGCGTACAGCTAAGGAGTGGAATTCCCTGTCGGAGTCTGTTTCCCGATAGCTACAAACTTTCTTCTCTAAGAGGTCTTTAAGAGGAAATATGGCAAGAGAGCGCCGACTGAATTTCCAAAATAAAAAGTCATAATTAGAGGTTTGGCTCTCGTCTATTTCCTCCTCCAATATTGAACCAATTTAAAAGATATACCATAAACTGAAAATGAAAGATATTTTCTATGTCCCTATGTTTTCCTTTTTGATAATACATTATCTTTAGAAGCACTAGAACCCTCAAAAAATGCTCAAAATTGCGCTGTCAACAGAGGCTTAGTGTACAAATTTGACAAATATATATGAAAAAAAGGAAAACATACGGACATAGTTTATATCTTATTTTACCAGTTTATGGAATATCTTTTAAATTGGTCCAATATTGGAGGAGGAAATAGACGAGAGCCAAACCTCGAATTATGACTTTTTATTTTGGAAATTCAGTCGGCGCTCTCTTGCCATATTTCCTCTTAAAGACCCCTAGATTGTAGCTATCGGGAAACAGACTCCGACAGGGAATTCCACTCCTTAGTTGTACGCATAATAAAAGTATTCTCAAAACGTTTAGTGTAAGGGGGAGAACGGTTCTACCATCTTGCCGGCTCCAATAGTCAACCTCACCTGCACGCGTCAGCGGTTGCTGACGGCGGCCGCCCCTAGCAGTCGTGGTGCTCCCTGCTGGGTAACGAACAATGGCGGTATACCCATAAACCTGGCCGGGCAACCGACTGGAAGAGGCCTCAGCAGCCTTGGGGTCCAAATAACCCTATAAAAGGTCTGGTAAAGAAGGCAAGGGGAAACTACTGCACTATCTTCCCAAGAAAGTCATCATGCAAGCACAATTAAAGAGATCGCTTTTGTCATGTGACCCGCTTAGTGACCGGAGCCGTACTGCGTCCGAGGCAGACGGTGTGAAGTGGACAACCGGTCGTGCGGCTTTAGGAGAACAGGCAGCGCACGGAAGCACTGCTACTGGAATGCCTCTTAAACTACGTCAAGTCCAGAAGATAGGTACGTGGAATGTACGTGTTTTACTCATGCCAGGGAAATTGGCGATCTTGGAAAAGGAAATAACCAGATGTGAATTAAATATCTGCGGCCTTAGTGTGACACACTGGCGAGGAAATGGGCACTTCCGAACCGAAAAACACGCCATCTTTTTTTCGGGCAATGACAGTGCAAGCCGAACAGTCGCTCCATTTAAAACACGGGTACTCAGCTGAATCCGGTAAGACTGGAAGCCGAACCCAACAACTATTGGGAAAAGGCTAGGCAGATGATGATGATGACAGTGCAAGCTGGAATGGAGTTGGTTTTATCATCCCCAAGCAACTGATGGATTGCGTGTTGTGTTATGAGCCTGTAAGTGATCGACTTACGAGTATTAAACTTAAGGCTTCACCGGTTAATCTCAACATCGTGCAGATCTATGTCCCTACAAGCTCAGCTAGTGACGATACTATTGAGAAATTTTACCGTAACCTCGAAACTACCATCTCTAAAATCACCGCTAGAGAAATGCTTATGATCGTGGGTGATTTCAACGCCAAAATTGGTAATAACTCACATCAGCTGAACCACTGCGTAGGTAAATTCGGACTAGGACAGCGTAACGAGAGAGGCGAACGCTTAATACAGTTTGTAGTTGATCAATCCGGTTATTTCAAACAGCTTATTTCAACATCATCCTCGTAGGGTGTATACTTGGACGTCACCTAATGGACAGTATTGTAACCAGATCGACTACATACTCTTTAGGTCACGCTGGTGAACCTCGGTCAGGAATGCGCACACATTACCCGGAGCGGACTGTGGATCAGATCATTTCCAAAATGCATCTCAAGCTGCGAGCAGCCAGAAAACTCGACCAGCGTTCAAGGATCGAAGTGACAGCACAAAATTTATGTCAGCATTGAAACAAAATTGGAGTAAGTGGGCGTATGCAGATCTAGAAGTAAAGAACCCAAATGAGCCAAAAAGCCTGATAAAGCGCGCGGTCAACATTTCTAAACCGCCAGCAGATATTCGTAAAGGCCAACAGTGGATGAGCGACAGCACTCTTGCACTGGTTGAGGAAAGACGTAGGTTGGAAGCATCGGGCGCTGATGTGAGATCCCTCAACCAACAGTCCGTGCAGATACAAGCAGCTTGCAGACGAGATCGGAACGCCAGCTTACGTAAAATATGCGAAGAAATCGAGTCTCATAGCAATAAAAATTAGTCCAGGGATTTACATCACAAAATACGCTCGATTACGAAATCAGTCTCTTCCAAGACAAGGCGATTAAAAACACTCGAAGGGAAATGGTCATTGAGCTGTAAGATATTTCTGAGACTTGGAAGCAGTACTGCCAGTCTTTGTACGAGGATCCCAGGATTTCGCTTCTACGGAACCCAACAATGAAGACATGGAGCCAAACATTCTTAAAGAAAAAGTCGAAGCTGCCATCAAACATCTGAAGAATGACAAGGCCATTGGCAAAGATGCCATTTAGGCTGCAGGTGAACAGGGGATACAGATGATTCATACCATCTGTAACAAAATATGGCAAACCGGAACTTGGACTGTGAGCCCATTCGGCTCACACTGTCTTCATTCCACTTCATAAAAAGGGTTCCACAAAGAAGTGCAGCAACTACCGCCTGATTGCACTAATATCACACGCAAGCAAAATTTTAGTGCACGTGTTATACGAGCGACCGAAAACCTACTTATTCAAGGAAGTTGCACCTGAACAGGCAAGGTTTGTAAAGGGAAAGGGTACTCGAGAGCAGATCTTCATAGTTCGCCAAATTATTGAGAAAGCCCGAGAGTTCAACAAGCCCACTTATATCTGCTTCGTTGACTTCTCCAAGGCATTTGACTCGGTGAAATGGCCAGTGCTGTGGAGGTCCCTTCTTGCTATGGGCACTCCCAAATACCTTGTGCATCTTTGAGTCGTCTTTATGAGGACGGAACAGCGTCAGTGAAGACCGATGGTACGTAGTATCGAATGTCTTTCACCCCAGTGCAGGCGTCCGTCAAGGATGTATAATCTCGCCGCTATTGTTCAACATCTACACTGAACTTATAATGCGGATTACCCTTAAGGACTGGACGGACGGTGTATCGATAGGAGGTATAAGAGTATCGAACCTGCGATGTTCGGAATTAACAGAACCAAGACGAAGATGATGATTGTCGATCGCATTAACGAAAATTCGCCAGACCTCACTTAAATCGCGAATTGCGACGTCGTACAATCATACGTCTACCTGGGCTGGGATGAGATCAAGCGACGCATGGCTATGGCCAGGTCTGCCATGGATAGGATAAAGAAAAAATGGAGAAATCACAATATAAATGTATAATAAAACCAATATGTTCTTATGGGATACAACTGTGGGGCACGGCTGCCAATTCAAATATAGAAATCCTACAAAGATTTCAGTCGAAATGTTGAGAATGATAGTAGGCGCACCATGGTATGTCACAAATGAGAGACTTCACTATGACCTCGGTATTAAAACTGTGAAAGAAGAAATAAAGGAAAAGGTCAAAACATACAAAGAGAGATTGCAGTTACATCCAAACAAACAGGCACACCACCTCATAGATGAAATATTTCCATGCTTTCGGAGACTTAAAAAAAGAGTACCACAAGATTTGCTCTGATGCATAAATTATGAAGACATGTAACTCGCACGACTTATATCTAATGAACACAAATATTACTAAATATCTTTTAGATAGATTGCAATAGAAAAGAAGGAAAAGAAAAGTGGTATCGGCCGCGACTTACAAGTTTTAGATCGTGGGTTCGAGCCTAGGCAGGCGCTTTACTTTGTGAAAATCAATCACCACTGCTCTCAAAACGGTGAAGGAAAACTGTCATGGTCACTAACACTAACATTAGAAGCGGGTTATTTACCATGTTTACTGTTTGTTGTGAATTGCCGATATTCCTGTGCTGTTGCAAGCACCATGATCACGGATAAACTGAAGTTCAAGCACCATGATCACGGATAAACAGAGGGTCCTACAGAGAAACGAGTATACAGGGAAGACGGTACAACCTAATCAAAAAACTGGTTGTAAGCACCGGAAGTGCGAGGTCGAGAGGCAGCCAGCATTTTTGCCGTACGTGAGGGGAGTGATAGATAAGGTTGCTAACATTCTTCGGAAATACGCCGTAAAGACTGTCATCACTCATTTCAGAAAAGTGTCACAGATGCTGCGCTCGCCGAAGGACAACTTGCCGCTGGAAAAGCCCGGTGTTTATAAAGTAGATTGTAGTTGTGGCAAGTCATGCATTGGTCAGACGAAGTGTACGGGTGCTTATCGAATTTCAGAGCATATCAGGGCGGTAAAGAACGATGACATCCAAAAATCGGCCATCTTTTGGAATCAGGATCGAACCACTGGATTGAGTTACATAACCCTCAAGTCATTTCGATAGAAAGCCACTATATCCCTAGTCTGGTGAGATAAGAATTTCAAGCGGGAGGATGGGTTTCAACTGTCGAGAGCTTGGAATCCAGTGGTACCGCTGTGTAAAACCCGAAAAAGTGCCGAAAAGTTCGCGAGCGGACACAGTGATTTTCGTGTGTCGGGAACAGAATCGAGTTGTGAGTGACAGTGATAGCGCTACTGAGCGGTGCAAAAAACGATCAGGAAAGAGGGTAGAACGATTTGTCTCCTCATAAACACCCACCCGCAAGAACTTCAGTTTATCCGTGATCATGGTGCTTGCGACAGCACCGAAATATCGGAAACTCGCAACAAACAGTAAACATGGTAAATATTCCGCTTCTAATGTTAATGTTGGTGAAGAAAAACATCCTGAGGAAACCGGCATGACCTGGAACCAAAAATTCGAAGACATTGTGACATCCACCAACCCGCCCATTCCCTCTCACAGAGAGGAGGCCTGTGTCCCAGCAGTGGGAACATTAATAGGCTGATGATGATGACCTAAGCCTATTCGTGGCAATTGGTCCAAAATACTAATTTGAAATCAATGTTTTATGTGTTTCAGTTGTGTCTGAAAGTCTGACTTTCAGTTTTACCAAGTTGTATCTTTCTACTCCGAAACTGGATTATGGAGATCAGACTTTCGAAAGCTCCATATATAATTCTGGTATTCGGCTGCATGCGGTTACGGTTCGACTGAAAGCCGATCCCCATAATCCCACATAGTAGCGAAAAGGCTAAGCAAATCATGACTGTTATAAATACTTCCGATTTCTGAATTAATCATTTGAAGTCAAGTATTTGTCAAAATCTACTTTTGCCTGACCTTACCTATCTAACTTTGCTACTCAAGTAGGCACAAAACTCAAACTGTTTTTCCAATTTCTCAATTCAGAAATCGGGGGCTCTATCCCCCGAATATATTAGTGAAATAAAAATACTGTATTTTAGGCATTACAATTATGTATTTAATTATAACATTAACCCTGATTATTTTACATTATTCTTTCGGTAATAAAAGTTTCTCAAAATCACTAAAAGCATTATCAATAACTGGTGTAATATTTTCGGCTGGTTTATTGTCATTGGACAACCAAATGGAACCCGGTGCGCCAGTCTTGAACATCTCGAGCACAACTGCTACGGCTGATGCAGGCCTGCAAATAGACAAAATGCAGATTTTAACCAAATACCAATAAAAAATATAACTGGAGTATACAGGCACTGGTTATTTTGCAAGTCAAACTTTTTGTATTTTAAAAACTGATTTTAAGGTTGCCATTGTTGCAGATTTTTTTTCTTAGCCTAACTATATCGTCGTTTCTGTCGACAAATGACTACTGCTAGACTCTGTTTTTTTTCACACAACTTACAGACGTCTGCGACAAATGCATCGCCGCGGTCTTACCAGATAGGATTGGATAGATGGACCCCCTTTTCGGCACTCAGAGTCCCATTTGGTCCGTTGTACGTGCAGGTCTCCTCTCTGTGATAGGAAATGGGCAGTAGTCCACCACGCGGGCCCAGTGCGGGTTGGTGTATGTCACATGTCTTCGAATTTTTGGTTCGCACGATGTTTTCCTTCACCGTTTTCAGAATAGTGGTGATGAAATAACTTACACAAAGTAAAACACCGAGCTACAATTTGTAAGTGGCGGCCGTTACCACTGGGCCGCCACTGCTCTTGGTCTTACCAGAATTTAAGTCAACTTTGTGAGGGACTGCGACTGTGCCTAAGCCTAGCAGTAACTACGTGACCGCTCTCAACTTCTCAAGAACGGACTAGGTTGCTCTGAAGAGACTTTCTACGATAAATTACTTACTTTTGAAATAAGACTCCCATAGTTGCAACCATTTCTTCCATCAATTTTCCCATTTTTGGTTCATATGCTCTCGCTTCCAAGTTCTGCAGTAAAGGAGTATCAGTGGGTCCTAAACACAAAGTCAGAACTCTGATGCCCGTGTTGTCGTAGAAGGGTTCCACCTGGAAATCAGAATTTTGTAATTAGGTATTAGCAAAAGCATTGCTTCGTTGTATTAGAAAAATTACAGATGGCATGGAAAGGAAAATTTTAGTTTAGTGGATGTGGATACTAATGGAACTGCCACCAAAAACCAATAAAAAAAAAATCAATGATTACTTTTTAGGGTTCCGTACCCGAAACGTCCAAACGGAGCCCTATTGCTGTCACTCACGTGTCCGTCTGTCTGTCCGTCGTCTTTCACAAAATTTTGTTCCGAAGAATTTTTCACTTCCCGTTGACATACTAACTTGAAATTTTACAAACAAATACCAATATATTCTATATTTGGTATGGAACCCTTAATGTGCGAAGTCCGACACGCTCTTGGTTGGTTTTTTTTTATCGTGTCAATTATGCCCATTCAGTTAGAGAGTCCATAGAGTGTACGGGTTGTGAAGTGGCAATAACTAAGTTTTAAGTCAACGTCACCACAGCAGTACGGAAACTACCTACAAACGCTCGAAACGGCACACTCACACAAACGCTAAGCACTACTGATAGCATCGCGACAACCGTTTCCGTACTGTTCATCCATATTTATACTGTGACGTCACTTTTTTTATTCACTCACCGCTAAACATTGGCTAAAATGCAGAACAGCCATTTTAGAACCACTGTAAATTGGCAAGCTTGGAGATTTGGTCAGTGCGACTGTTGAAGCAATGTTGATGATCGTGCCACCAACTCCTCCCTCGTCTTTCCTCATATATTTGACGCCTTTTAATGTTAAGGAAACTAATCCTTGCTGCAAATTAAAGTATGGGTATTCAAACATGTTAAGTATTGCAGAAAATTTAAAGATATGTACATGGCTATTAAATAGGAGTTAATGAGGAGGGATATAGAGGTTTTTATGAAGAAGTAGAAGGAGAAAGGCAGGAGAACACGTGTTTCGCCGACTTCAAGTAATGTGGTCGAGAGATAGGAAAAATGAAATAAAATAATAGAAAATTGCTAAGAGATAAAGCTAAGATAGGCCAAACAGTAGGTACACCTACCCAATTAATATCAGAAGCTGTCCTCCACATGTTAGGCGCATCCACCATAACACCAGCATTGTTGATGATGACATCGATCCGCTTGAACTGAGCGAGCACGGCGTCGAACGCGTTCGTTATGTCTTCTTCCTTGCTCACGTCGCATTTGATGAACACCGCCTTATTGCCGTGAACTTTGTTCAGACGCTCGGCTGTCGCCTTCCCAAGCTCCTCGGCAATGTCTAGGATAGCTACATTCTGCAAAAAGATAATAATTAGATTTCCACCTTCTTTTCTTTAGTTTTCACCAACAAAGATGCCAGGCTGATTAATTGATCGATCGGTAATCCAATCAATATTAAAATCATACATATGGCGAAGTACCTATAGGTAGATAGATACCTAAAGGAAGTTTTTAATGCCAAGTCAGAGTGACGATGCTTCTTGCTGTGTCACACTTACATTGCAAAAAAATAATACTCAATCAGATAGGTAACGGCTGTGAAAGGGCTTGTGAAAATGGGCTACGTGTCAACTCTTAAGGCGCTGATTCCCTTGAGTAGCTGATTTTTAAATGAGAATCACGTCTAAACGGCTAGTCGTAATTTATTGGAAAAAATATATGTTATATTAGACCATTTTCTTAATAATTTCATCTGAGCAAATTTTGAGTTTTATTCGTATAACATAGTGTAATTAATTTGTAAAGTTATGTCTAAAACGGACAAAAACACGACAATCGCACCAAAACCGCTGAGCGTATTTTAATGAAATCGACACCTTAACAAAGACAATTTATTTATTTACATTTTGATCTGAAGCTTTTTTTTTAAAGTCATAGAATAATAAGGACAGTACAAAAAACTACAAAATTTTGGGTCGCGCGGGTGTGAAACAAGTGCGCGTTTTGTTCCCTCAAGGTCGTTGGCGTTAGTCGTCGTCTTAAAGTGTTGTACTTATGTTGTAGGTACTCCTGGAACTCAAGAAGGGCACGCAGTGAGATTGAGGGTAGTGGACTATTGCACGAACGAGGAACATAGAAAAATATTTAACTTACCTTGTAATTTTATTTGTTTAGAGGATACTTAGTTGATACTCCAACCGTAAGTCAAAAATGTATGATGGAGAACGTGAACCTATAGTAAGCTGAGAGGATTGGTCAAGTAACCAATTCCATGGGTAGATTATAAATATAACATAGTACTTTAGTGTGCCACGTAATTTTTTTAATTACCAGTATTGGGTTAATTTTACAGCCTTTAATTTTATTTTATTGGGCTTTGCTCTAACTATATAGAATAAAATATTTAAATAGATAATTTTCTTCATGTTGGCTTTCGATTTCTGATACGGGACCCGACAAGACACAAATCATGTACCTTATAATCGTAATTGACAGCAGTGGTGGCCCAGTGTATCGGCCACGACTTGCAAGTAAAATTATTACTTAAATTGGTCGTGGGTTTGAACCTAGCAGGCGCTTTACTTCGTGTAAATTATTTCATCACCACTGCTCTCAAAAACGGTGAAGGAAAACATCGTGAGGAAACTGGGCAAGGAAGAAATCCACCAACCTGCACTGAGCCCACGAGATGGATTACGGCCCATCCCCTCTCACAGAGAGGAGGCCTGTGTCCCAGCAGTGGGAACATTAAGACGGTACCCTGACCAAAAAATCGGCATGCGATATGAGCATTCCTATTGGTCTAGCGGCACTGGTGGCGCATGAATTACAGTAGTGAATACGCCCAGATTTTAGAATAAAATCTTTATAAAATCGAATTTGGTTCTTTTGAAAAAAAAAAAACTACAAAAATGTTCGTTATTAAATTATATATCCATTAGTGTTAGTACAAAAAATAATTAATGAACACTTCATCTTATCTTATCTTATGGAGGGGCCGAGAAGCAACTCGGACACTTCGACCCATTGGGATCTATTGTGGTCCCCTAGATAACTTACTCCTCCCCAATCTCGTTGAAAACTCTTTTCATGAGTCTTACAACGAGACTGGGCGATATGAGCCAATAGTCTTCTGGTTTAGGACATCCAACCCCTAGTAGACTCATTCGCTTACCAGCCAGTGCATCGCATGTGCACAGAAGGTGCTCCATGCGTTCCGTATGTTCCCCACACAACCTGCACATGTGTGTCGCGGTTAGACCCATCTTCATGAGCATGTCGTTGGTTCCAAAGTGCCCAGTAAAGGCCCCAAGCAGGTAGCGGATTTGCCCCCTGCTCATATTCCAGATGCATTCCCGGGCTTTAATGAACACTTTACGAGGAGATGCATAATATCAATAATTGTTTCTCATTTTTATGTTTTTTTGGAAAGCGATTAGTGAAATATATACAACATTAAAAAAAAAACTAAATCTACCATTTTAGAATCAATATTATGTAGAATTTTAATGTATTATTATTAATTGATATTTCTTTATAAATAACGAGTCGATAGCTTCTAAAAACAGCACAAAAAACGGCTTGCGCGGCATTTTGCTCGGGGAACCGCCTTAATAGGCTGATGATGATGATAATACTCGTAACTAATTTGTGTTTAATTTGACCAGTCCTAACAAAGTTTTCTGAGTTAAAATGTGCAAAAAATTAAATACCTTTGCTCCTTCATTTAGGAAACTCTGCGCGTATAAAGCTCCTAGACCGGAAGCTCCTCCCGTAATTAAAAATGTTTTGTCTTTAGTTTCGTACGCCGCCATCGTAGCGACACAGTATCTAACCACTGAGTATTTTTTGTTGTTTCATTGATTTTTATTCAAATACATATCTATTATAATAATAATACAAATATAAGTTATCTACTACATGAAGATACTTTATCACTTTCATATATTTTATCGGTCCGTCATAAACATCACACACAGGTGGAATTAGTTTTTTAGCAGATAAACATTTGTTTTTGTTTTGAAATGTATTGAAATAGTCCAAGGTCATATTAAATTAGTATAAAATTGACAGACGAGACCGAGTCATCATGAACCCAGCCGAAAGACGTCCACAGCTGGACATATGCCTCACCCAAGCGTCGCCACACTGATCGGTCCTGTGCGTTTCTTTCGAAATCTAAATTCATATTTCGGGGTCAACGACAGCAGGTAAGTATTCATTTATTTATTTATTTCTTCAACAAATTTACATTTGTGTCGAACAGTGACAAGCAAGAACTTATTGCAGTTTCTTGAAATATGAGTTGAGATAAGATATCGTTGAGATCGTTAGATATTTTTGGTTGTATTGTGTTGTGTTTGCATATAGATAGGTACCCTAATGGTTAAACTTGTGTAATCATCATGATCATCATTTCAGCCGCAAAACGTCCACTGCTGGACATAGGCCTCCCCCAAGCGTCGCCACACTGATCGGTCATGTGCGTTCCGCATCCACTGGACTCCCACAGCAAGCCTTGGTCGTCACTCCACCTAGAGGGAGGCCTTCCAACGCTGGGTCTTCTCTTGAACTTTTCGGTTCCAACGGCCATCCGTTTTGCTAGCAATTTGCCTTGCCCACTGCCACATGAGTTTGGCAATTCTTCGGGCTAAGTCGGTAACCTTGGTACTCTTGCGGATGTATTCTTTTCTGATTCGATCACGCAAGGAAACTCCTTCCTCCCAAGGACTTTTGTAAACTGCCCAGAAAATCATGTCTGGAAAGTTTAAATAAAGAAACTGAATGTTTAATACTACCTGCGACCGTTGACCCCGTAAGTACTTGAAATATATATATATTTTTTTATTCATTATAGGCTTGCACTTGACCACTATCTCACCTGATGGTATGATGATGTGGTCGATGGTGGAGCACGCTTGCCTAGAAGTAACCTATTCACTCTTGACTTAAAGACCCCAAGGTTGTAGCTATCGGGAAACACAGACTCATATGATATGGCCTCGAAGTTTCCCTCACTATTCTAATTAGTTTCCTTATAATTATTGTTAGATCTGCTTTCTATATTAGTGTTGTATCTTTTTCAAATCACCAGTTGGCCACCGGAGTCTTGGTTGGTCTTCCTTCAGGCACCACAAAATAGTGCACCCCATTTCACTCGCTCTCCTTCTTCCCCATTTTAATTTTAACCAAATCATAAAGAAGTATTTACCTTTCCAACTGATTTTGTTTTACGTGTATTACAATCTAGTAGCTTTAAACAATTAAGCTATTTTTTATCTTCACACCGTGTGCAATATTTTTCGCTGCCACACCTAGTTCGATCGTTATCTTACGGATCTTTATGATTAGGTATCTTATTTTCAGAGTACATACTGCATGTAAAACCTACTCTCTTTATCAGTAAGTGTGCACGCCATCATGTGCATCGTATTGCGTGCGACGACGCGCGGGGCACACCACTATCTGCGGGGGAGCGAAGCGTAATCGACGCTACCATATATTCAATGTACTCTGTGAATCGACGCGAGCGACGGACTCCGTCGGACGGAGCCGCGCCACACCACTCGCCGTCACGCCGATACTTCGCTACAATCATCGATCAAGCGACCACGCACGACGCCTAAATGAACCTAACTGTTTCACCTTGTAAATGCAAGAAATGTAAAACTGTTTATTCAAAGAAAAGGGTTCATTTCAATCCCCTTCAGTAAGTACCTAATGACGATGGTTAAGAAAATTGTATAATCATAGATCTATGCCTAGGATAGTGAAAGTGATTTCGAAAAACAAATCAAAAAGCGAATAATCAAAGACTCTTAAGTGTCCTTAACGTGGATCCACGCGAGACACCATGGATTTTTAATTACTTCAGTAATTACGGCATTCAACCGGTTAAAAACGCAGATCAGTAATTTAAACATAACCCTCCTTTATGCTACGCCTTAGTCGGGTAAAGGGAGGCTTAAAGGGAAGTTTAAACTCTGCCTAGCTAGAAGAAAAGGCTGAGTGCGCGTATTCCGAGTTTATTAACGTACTCACTCGTGATAACGTATACGATCACTTATGTAAAATGTATACAAAAAAAGAGGTTTCTCCTTACCGTCCCCAGACGGCGCTTATCCGGTTTCAATACAAATTGACGTTTACGTTAACGCGATTGAGCGTGAATAAAAACTCGCAGTAAGGCCTCTACTCCATCTAGCCATGATCGGATCATCTGAACATAGGAAAACAAGAGCTGATTAGCTAATTAATTTATTACAGAACACACAGCAAGCCTGTTATCCACGAAGGGTTAGACAGAGGTGCAACTATAATACACCAGTGGAGTAGTACAAATCAACTATCATAATTTATTTTAAGTCTATTTAATTTGTTCCTGCAATAACATTCTCAAAGTCCTTAAAAGCACGATCAATGGCTGGAGTGATATTTTGGACGGGTTTGTTATCGACAGACATCCATATAGTAGCTGGTGCGCCAGTTTTGAAGATATCCAGAAGAGCGGCCATTGCTGATTCTCTCCTGGAAGTAAACGAAAAGTTCCTTTAGAGTTCGGAAATTCAATTATAGTATTTAAGATAGTTTTTGTAAGAACATAGAATTTGGTACAAAAATTAACTTAGATGATAATTTATACAGCCGGGCCCTAACCCGATTGCAGCGCCACCTACCAGGTCAAATTTTGAATCTAAACCATCCAGGGTCCATCCAATTCAAACACACACAAAAATGTCATCAAAATCAGTTCAGCCTTTTTCAAGTTTTTCTCTTAGCAACAAGACTTGGCCATTCATTTTTTTTATTTTTTTAATATTTTTAAAACTTACGTTTGACAAATGTAACCGTCTTCAACCGCCGCAGCCATTTTGTCCCCAAGTTTTGGGTCCCAAGCCTTCGTCCCTAAATTCTGCACTAAAGGAGTATCAGTGGCTCCCAAACACATTGACATAATCCTAATACCAGTGTTTTCGTAGAATGGATCCATCTGAAAACAAGTAGGTAGATACCTATTTAATCAGATATCAGGGGGACCATAACCTCTTATAGCAAGGTTATTTCAAGTGTGCGTAAGAAACAGGTGTATATGACTTCTCTCCCTTTTTCACAGTCGAACTAATAAAGGTTTGAGACTTCATGGTTTGGCAGCAGCATTAGGTACGTCAATGCGAAATTTTTGGGGCTAAAGACTTTGCCACACTGGATGAATTCTGCGTCCTGCGGTCCGGTCATTCGAACCGGACCGCAGGACGCAGAACGCATCCAGTGTGACAAATGCCTTAATAAATATTGTAACAATTTACTTCAATAGGTACTTATTTTTTTTCACTTGCAGATGTACCTATGTGCTTGTTCTACACTACTAAGTGATTTTAGGACAATAAAGCTACAGTTTTAGGGTATCAAAGTTATAACATTTTTTTATCGATAGGCTCGCGTTTGACCACTATCTCGCCTGCTGGTAAACGATGATGTGGTCGACGGTGAAGCACGCTTGCTAGAATGATTGATTTCTCAGCCCTAAATTAACTTACCGCTAAACATTGGCTGAACTGCAAGACAGCCATTTTTGAGCCACAGTAGACAGGTAAATATGGAAATTTGGTTATAGCCATTATCGACGAAATGTTGATAATAGTTCCACCGAATCCACCTTCGTCTGTCCTCATATGCTTGACACCTTTGAATGTGAATGAAACTACTCCTTGCTGGAAAATATGGTACACAATTAAGAGTTTAAATGTAAGATTTGATTTAATTATTGAATTGTAAGATCGCAGCTAAGTAATGGCTATAATGCCGTGCTCCACCAATCCCACTCAGGACAATGATTTTGATTGATAGCCTACCCAATTAATATCAGAGGCGGTTCTCCAAATACTAGCAGAGTCGATCATAATGCCAGCATTGTTGATGATGACATCGATCCGCTTGAACTGAGCGAGCACGGCGTCGAACGCGTTCGTTATGTCTTCTTCCTTGCTCACGTCGCATTTGATGAACACTGTCTTATTGCCGTGAACTTTGTTCAGACGTTCGGCTGTCGCCTTCCCAAGCTCCTCGGCAATGTCTAGGATAGCTATATTCTGCAATAAATAAAATCGTTGACATTTCACTAGCCACAAAAACCAATTTGATGATGTGCTCTGCGTTTAGCTCTGGAACATGACGGAAAGGATTTCTTGTTGAAGCTTCCGAGTTCTGCAGCCTAATTGTGTAAGTAAATTCGGCAACGGAAACAATCTGGTTCTTTCCCAAAAACACACACATACACAAACAAGTTGAATCTTTATTCAACTTTTTTGTGTATGGAAAAGAACCAGATTGTTTCCGTTGCCGAATTTACTTACACAATTAGGCTGCGGCTCTTATTTATGTTACGTTACGTACGCGAAAATGTATAAACAAGCATTGGATAACAGTTTTCTATAAAGTATCTATTATCAATTAAGTTGGACATTTTTTAAGGAAAAAATCTGGCCAAGTGCGAGTCGGTCACGCGCACTAAGGGTTTCCTACCATATAATATCGCAAAAAACTGCAAAAATATCACTTTTGTTATGTATGGGAGTCCCACTTAAATAATTATTATATTCATTTTTATGCATTTTTTTTTATAGCAGCAACAGAAATACATCATCTGTGAAAATTACAACTGTCTAGCTTTCACGGTTCATGAGATACAGCCTTGTAACAGACGGACAGACAAACATACGGATCGTGGAGTCTTAATAATAGGGTCCCGTTTTTACCCTTTGGGTACGGACCCCTAAATAGTGACAGAAAATTTCAGGCAAACTACTTAAATTACTTAAAACGACGGTTAGTGAAAGCAATGAAGATTGTAAATACCTTAGCACCTCGGGCTAGGAAAGCCTGCGCGTACTCAGCTCCCAGGCCGGAAGCAGCACCAGTTATTAAAAAAGTTTTGTCTTTTGGGTTCCACTGTGCCATTTTTGTCGATGGAAACAACCTGTTACTTAGCAATCTGGCAAAACAATGATCATAATGAAGCTTATAAGATCATAATTATTCAACTCATCAAACATTCTTATCTACAGATAATTTTATCGTGTGCAAACTGCCCGTTATTGAGCTGTGATAAACAAGTTTGTACGTACATGTGACAAAGATTTGCAATCAAGTATTTACTCTGGATAAAGCACTGTTTTGTATGACTGAAGCCTGCAGAATACCGGATGGTTTATCATGTAATTCATGTTTTTACAAGGTTTTTCGATCGATACATCGCTTATACTAGGGACCAAATCTATTGCCGCACTAAACGTTTTGGAAATACTTTCATTATGCGTACAGCTAAGGAGTGGAATTCCCTGCCGGAGTCTGTGTTTTCCGATAGCTACAATCTAAAGGTCTTTAAGTCAAGAGTGAATAGGTTACTTCTAGGCAAGCGTGCTTCACCGTCGACCACATCATCGCTTACCATCAGGTGAGATTGTGGTCAAGCGCGAGCCTATAATATATAAAAAAAAAGTAACCGGATGCTAACCCATTACAAAGAGCTGAAATAGAAAAGGAAAAACGCAATACCTAAATCGAACCCAAAAATAGTCAAGACTAAGTTTAAGTTTATATTTGGGGATGGGTTTATCGGCGACATACGGTTACACTATTCGATCATTCTTCCATACAAACGTAGTCTGGCGATTACTCGATAATTTGACGATTTATGTTCAAATTAATAAATTATATCAATTTGTCTCATTATTATCTCCTCTCTGTCTCATACATTGGAAAAAAAACAAAAAAAAGTTGTAAACGTCGAAAGTTCCATAAATCCACACTAATTTTAACTCATCTTTGGGCGGAAATAAATACCATAAGAAGAAGGAAAAGGCAGGCGGGTTAACGATCGCAGTTTATTTTTACAGTGCACAGAGAATGCTCCTGCCCATTCGCCGGTAAGTCCCTTAGTCGCTTCTTACGACATCCACGGGAAGTTAAGGGATGGAGCTATTATTTACGTCCGACGCCATACGGTTAGTTCCTCTGTTAAGGCACTCTCACTTATATAATTTTAACGCAACGGGGACAAGGGGCATAATTTGAAAAGTATATATTACAATAAATTAACGGGGACAGCGTACGAGGACAACGGGAAGTAAGTTTTAATTATTTTATTTTATTCCCTTTGTCCCATTTAACGGGGACATGGCCTACGGGGACAACGAGAATACACCAAGCAAGCCTACCCATATACCAAATTTCATTCTTATCAGTTCAGACGCACCATAGACAATATTTCCTATCTCAATGAGACGCACCGAGTCACCGACTTTTCCATACCACTATAATTTCTGAACTAATTCTTTGCTGAGTTGTCATGTCACTGTCACAATGAGTTGTATTGTCATCTGTCAAATATTTTATTTGCACGTCAAGCAAGCAAGAGTCTACGGCACCAAAATATTGTTTTCTCTTATTTTATTTGTGGAAGGAAATAACTCAAATAACTACGGAGAATTTTTTGATCGAAATCATCGCGAATAAGAAACTGTTAAAATGGTATAGTAATTTTATCTTTTACGCGGGTTTTATTCAACAAATAATAAGGCAAATCATGATCAAACTTAACAATTGTTTTACCCTTGTTTTAGAGTGCTATATTTAATTTTCAAAGCTTGCTGTCGGTGATACTACTGCTAATATGCACCTGTGCGTACTTAAGGTCATTCTTCCCAAGTATAATGGACAGAAATAAGACAGGGTAAGTTACTGTGCATTATTTAGGTTATTTGGTTCAACAGACCAAAAATGCCTGATAATTAGTGCCATCAGCCGGCACTAACCCAAGGTTTGTACGCTGACGAGTATTATGGTTAAAATTTCCATTATGGGCCGTCGATTTTTGGCGCGGGGAGGGTGGGGGAGCTTTGGTTACCCCCCTGTGCCATCCCCACCAATCGGAGCCCCATGGGTATGGAGATATCTATGGTCAAAGTTTTCAGGTTAGAATCATTTTCTTCGTAAATGTCCATCGTTTTAAGGGAGGGAGGCAAACGAAACAAAGTCGACGGAGCCCCGCCTATTTCTGTCTGCAGGGACTTAAGTAACCTAACATGAAGGAGATGACGGGAGCAGAATTCGCTCGCTTTGCTCGCTCACTTCAGCTCCCGTCATCTCTTTCGAACCTAACCTATCCGTGTCGGGGTGCCCGAAGCTTGCTTCGCTCGCTCTTGGACTAATTCACAATTTTTTTATCTCACTAATTATATTTAAGTATAAAATATATCTAATATCTCCATAACCATGGGTTTCCGTGGGGTGGGGATGGTACAGTGGGGTAGTCGCCCTACACCCTTTCCTTCCCTCCCTCCCGGCCCTTTAAACGATGAACATTTTCGGAAATTTTTACACTAACCTGAGAACTTTAACCATGGATATCTCCATAACCATAGGGCTCCGAGTGGTGGGGGATGGTACAGGGGGGTAGCCAAACCTCCTCTCCTCCACCCCCTACCATCCCCGCGGCATAAATCAACGGCCCATAATGAAAATTTTATCCAGTATTATCGTCTGTTAAGTAATGTTAATAAAACTTGCAGCATCTAAGTTATAAAATGTTGTGGAACAAATCTTCTGCCTAGTTGAGGACACAGTAACTTAAGTTATTTTTCGCTGCAATTACTAGTTTCAGTTACTGTGCTTATAATCCCACTTGTACTACCTATTTAATTAGAATTGATTTTATTTGCAGATTACTTGGAACCTTTTGGAAGTGCGCCAGGATTGGTGAAAGAAAATCTCCCTATGTTGCTGTGGCCTGCATTGTAATGGCATTCAGTATATTATTCCTTACATAAATTGTAAAAAGAATATAATTTTAATAGCTGTAACTAAACTTACTAATTAACTTGCATATTTTATATTTGTAAATAAATATTACTTATTTAAAAACAGATATTAAGACATTCATTTAAAAGCTTAATTTAGAGAAAACAGCCCTGCTTCTATGTACCCTTTCAGGGTATAAGTTGTTATTTGTTCATGTTATCAAAATTAATATTAATAAAGTTTCTGAAGTAAAATCTTCTTTAGCCCCATTGTGGTTTAGAACTCGATGAAACTAATATGCAACACTAGAGAGACAAACACAAATTAATAGGATTGAACATGCAAGAGAATTCATTGTTTTTGTTTTTAATTTTCTCTTTAAAGATTTTACTTCTATTGCATGTGAAAAAGGAATTCATAGCCTCACACTGTCATCAAAGGCTGGCTGGTGGTGGTACGCTTTCAATAGGTGCTAAGCTTTTTGGTTGTGCACATACTATAGATAACCATTATGTGCAACATCCTAAACTTACACAAATCACTTGCCTCTGTCTGCTAAACCTCACTACCTTATAAGTCAATAAGAATTTGTGGCAGTTGCAGACAGACATTCGTGAGGTCCTGTGGACATGGCCCGACGATGTCGTGTTCAAACAGGCATCAATAGTCGCGACCGTGAATTCCTAATCAACTTGAGCCTAAGTTATATTGATGCAAAGTCCTTTCTTAAAGGGCCAAATTCCCTAGAACTTCTCATAATACAGATGCTAATATTGAAGTACCTAGTAACGGACTTTCTGTAGTTAGTCGATTCATGTAGATGCACTTTTGCGTTTTGCATGACTGCGCGCAGCAGCGTCGGACTGGGACCCAAAAAACTAACTGGGCCTTTTTAACAGCGGCCCACACTAGACAAAGGCAAAACATAGGGGTGAATGTAATAATTATTGGATGCTATGTTTGAGGACACACTTTACTGACATGAAATCAATCAATCTGCCTAGCCTTGTTCCCAACTAAATGTTGAGCTCTTCTTTCAGTCTTAACTGAATGCAGCTGAGTACCAGTATTTTACATGAAAGGACTGTCTATCTGACATCCACAACCCAGTAACTGGGTAATACCCATGACTGGTGTTAGATTATCTGGAATCTGACCACCAATCTGATCTCTCCGCTGAATGCGAGACGCACGGGACCGATCAATGTGGCGACGCTTGAAGGTATAAATAAAAATCATTTATTTCAGACAAAAAAGTCCTTATACAAGGCAAGGTTGTTAGTACCTAACAAGAATTTTACAACTATGTTAGTAATTAATAAGGGTTGTTGACTACAGAACCCTAATAGAATCAAACAACAGAAGAAACTAGACACACCGTCTACCCCTGCACAGTAGGCTCATCGGTCTCACAACACATGGAGTCCAATGAACCTACTGAGCAGAACAGTATCGGTTCTTTCGCTAATCATCCTTAGGACGCTATTCGGGCTCTCCCCGTACTCGTCGCACCACTGACGCAACTTTTTTACACATGATTGCGTAGAAATCATCTACCTCTGGCGGTATAGCCTATGTCCGGCAGTGAACGTCTTGCGGCTGAAATGAAGATGACTATCTTGCTTACGATGTGATCCTGTGTGTTGACCTGCCCGTCGACGTAAATATCGTTATTTACGCAGACGACACCCTGCCCGGCGAGCATGGCCTACTGTGACATCGCTTAAGTCACACTTTTAATCACAGTTTGGGCGATAAACTCATTTTGTCATAAATGATAGCACGGCGGCGTGAGATACGTTCTTCACTTGTGGCATAACTTCTTGACGTTTATTTTTTTCTTTTTCGGAAATTTTCCAATTTTATTGCAGTTTCGGTTTAACCTTGGCCATTAAAACCATTTATGTTCTGAGAAGCATAGCCCTACGACGCACTGTTTCCGAATTATGGGCCTCCGTATCTTATTTTATTTTGCATAAAACGCTCTATATTTCTAAAATGATATCTCGAAAACGGTATGTCCTAGGCAAAAAATAACCAAAATTTTGCCCCCCCCTTTGCTACCCCTATGTTAGCAGCATCCCAACATGAATTATAAGTTTTTTTTTTTTTTATATTGCTTGGTTTTCGACTTGAACTACGGTCATGACAAGTTATGATAAAATATGTCATGTCTTACAATTTGTCTTAAATGCTAGCACGGGACAACCATGTGACATAGTGTGCAGTCGCGACTTGCTTTTCTTGTTGTTGACTTCATAGTGCGACATAATTTGAATAGACGACCAAATAAAATAATACGTAAAAAGTATGCCGTTCATACAGCCAAACAACTTTTTAATTTTGTTGGGAATAAATTAATATTTGACCCACGACCATAGACTTATGCACAATTTATTTTTCTTTGTTTGTTTGATAACATATTAAGTGTTTGTTAGAAAGATTTACTAAAAAAATATAATAGCTTGGACCAATACCGGTAGGCCCCTATTTTTTATATTTTAAATGTTTTTTGGGGATTTTATTTAAGAAACATTTAAAAATGTAGAAAGTAAGAAGAATATGGTATAAAAGAAAAAAATTATAAAAAAAATAATAATCAAAATAAAAATAATAATTCAAAATGAGAATAATATAAAATTAATTGTAGATCCTGTAACATTTCAATTAATTAATAAGCATTGATCACCACACAAAATAAATTTATTGCCATTTGGTGCAGTAATTAGAAGGAAAATATTTTTTTTTTTCAACTGTACAATTTTATCACCACCTCCGAACGAAAGTGATACATTTTTCTCAATCATCAGTCAAAATGTGAAATTTGTGACAAAATGGGTGCGCCCGTATTAGCAATTAAGACCCGATGAGTCCCAAATAAACGTCACGAAATTTTCTCACGCCGCCGGTACTAGTATTTAAGACAAAATGACTTTATCGCCCAAATTGAAATTGAAATTGAAATGTGTGACTCAAGCCATGGTACAGTAGGCCGTGCTCGCCGGGAAGCAACAAAAAAGGCATGTCGCGCCTTTAAAATATGTCACATGGTTGACCCGTGCTAGCATAAATGACAAATTGTAAGACATGGACAAATTTTATCATGTCTTGTCACAAACGTCTTGGGTTTGCCATGCTCGCCGGGCTGGTGTTAGCCAGCGGAGATACCTTCGACGAGACCATCCAGTTTTCCGAGTTTGAGGTGGCAAGAGTCGTGGCGTCAATCTGCGAGCTGAGTTTGGAAATAGGGCCTCATATAACTGAGGCTATGGTTCCATAAACTGCAGAGGGGCAGATAGCCACCCAGCTCGTCAATGACAGTTAGAAATGCGCAAGCCCAGGTCGGACGATACTTTGCCCGGGGGAGGGACTTTGGGGAGGCGGCCTGTTTGGCCTCGGCTGGCGGATCCTTGGTGGCAGGTAGGATCCGCCAGCTTGGATTGAGGGTAGCGCTGAACAAGACCGAGGCCGTGTTCTTTCACGGGCCTCGGCAGCGCTGCCCTCCAGACACCCACATCGTTGTGGAGGGCGTCCGGATAGGAGTGGGGGCCCAGATGAAATATCTGGGCCTAGTGCTGGACAGCAGGTGGCGCTTCGGCCCGCACTTTAGCGGGCTGTCGACACGCCTGCTGAAGGCCGCGGACGCCCTCTCATGGCTCCTTCCCAACCTCGGGGGACCCAGTGCACGGTGCCGGCGAGTGTATGCCGGCATCCTGCGAAGCATGGCGCTCTACGGCGCACCCATCTGGGCGGACTCTCTCCACAGGAGGGAGAATGCAACCGCCATCCGCAGGCCCCAAAGGGCCATTGCACAGCGGGTGGCGAGGGCCTACCACTCAGTGGGCTTTTCTGCGGCGTGCGCTCTGGCGGGCAACCCTCCCTGGGAGTTGGAGGCATGGGTGCTCGCCAGAGTGTACGATTGGACGGCGCGGCGGAGGGCGCTTGGAGAGCGCCCCGCCCCTAAAGAGAGGGAGGCCGTGCGGCGGGAGGCGAGGGACGCAATCGTCCTCCATTGGACGGAGGACCTCGCCACCGCCGCCTTTGGCCGCCGTACGCTGGACGCGCTCGGTCCAGTCCTGCAGGGCTGGCTCGAGCGACCCCACGGTTTCCTCTCGTTCCGTCTGGTGCAGGTGTTGTCCGGACATGGTTGTTTCGGAACGCACCTGCACCGGATCCGGAGGGAGGAAACCCCGGGGTGCCACGACTGTGGCGCTGCGGAGGACACGGCGCAGCACACCTTCGAGGTGTGCCCAGCTTGGGCTGAGCTGCGCCGTGACTTGATCGATGTGGTCGGGCAGGACCTCTCACTTCCCGGCGGGTTCAATTCCATGCTGGGGAGTGAGGAGGCCAGGGCCGCGGTTGCCTCCTTTTGCGAGGTCGTGATTTCGCAAAAGGAGGCGGCGGAGCGTGCGCGGGAGGATGATCCTCTCGCGCCGCCGCTCCGCAGGCGAAGAAGGGGTGGGAGAAGGCGGTTGTACGATCGTCTCCTCCCACCACCTGGTGGTGACTTGCGGGCGACAGGCGCGGGGGCGCCTTCGCTCGCATTGCACGAGTCACCACCCTCGTCGGGCGGGAACTGCCGAGCACTCGCTGTCGTTCCCGGGCCCCTCCACTAAGGGAGGGGCGTGAAGGCCCCGCTGTAAAGGCGGGCGGTCGTCGGCGGAGGACTAGACGTAAAGGCTGTGCCATTTTCCCAGTCCTCCTCCAAACAGACGATGCGGGAGTGCCGCTGGGTTATTTTAGTGGGTATACCGGAACTTTCCGGGGAGTCCCACATAGCCCGTCCCCATTCCCCCAATGGGCGGGTATGCGTAATGCATTTTTTCCCAGCGTGATCAAAAAATGCTTCGATACTTTCTGCTTTCTTTCTTTCTTTGTCTTGGCCTAACCCTGGATAGTTGGTGGGGCTTCGAAGAGCATTTCGTCTAGTCACTCGCATTGAAAAGGCAGTGGGTGTTTTGCATAGACTGCTACTCAACTTCGCGGGACCATATGTGAAGAAGTTCGCCGCCTCTACGCGGTTTCGTGCGATCGATGGTCCTATAAGGGACGCCTGTTTGGTCAATCAGACTATCAGGTGTCCGATGCTGCAAGACTAAATAGCCTGCAGCGGAAAATGGTCATTCGTATCGCACGAGGTTACGGAACGGTATCGTTTAAGGCGGCAACACTCCTGGTACGCTTTCCTCTGCTAGTTATTCTGGTGGATATGGAAGCGAGGGTTTAGGTACAACCGAATTCACGTCATCCACCAGAATGGTGATAGCGTGCCAGAAATCGCTGTATTCAGGCAGAGGCGGCTACAGCAGCCGCAGTTTTCACGCAAGTACGCGTTGTCGAAGCCGCACTTCGAAGCATGGCTGAAAAGAGAAGAGCGCATCACCTACATGCTCAGTCAGGTACTGACCGGGCACGGTTGCTTCCGTGAGTATCTGAATAGGATTGAGCGAGTCACCACGGCAAATTGCCACCACTGGTGACCTAGACTCTGCACAGCACACGCTCAAGGAGTACCCAGTGTGGGCAGTTCTCATTTGCCAGGATCGGGCGAGACCTGTCTTTTCCAGCAGTTTTTTTTTGAGGGCTTTCGTTGCGTGCGCTGCATTAACGGTTTAAGTTACTTAACAATCATGTATGTAGGGTAGGGTAGATAGCCAGTTGACGGGAGCGAAGCCGCGTGGGACAGCTAGTATATCCATACTAATATTATAAATGTGAAAGTAACTCTGTCTGTCTGTCTGTGTTACCTTTTCACGCTTAAACCGCTGCACCGATTTAGATGAAAGTCGGTATGAAGATAGTTTGAGATCTGGGAAAGGACATAGGCTATATAGGTAGGGTAGTGTAGGGTAGAGTATTAGAGGGTAGGGTCGGGTAGGGTAGATAAATGTTTGGTCTTTTTATGGCAAAAAAAAAGTCTAAAATATTTGCTGACCCGGCAAGGTCAGCTAGTTATTTATTATATAAAGAGGAAACCTTTTTTTGTTTGTACCGAATAGGCTCCGAAATTACTGGACCGATTTTAAAAATTCTTCCACCTATTGAAAGATACATTATTTCGAAATAACAT
Source organism: Orthosia gothica (assembly GCA_949775005.1). Lineage (NCBI taxonomy): Eukaryota > Metazoa > Arthropoda > Insecta > Lepidoptera > Noctuidae > Orthosia > Orthosia gothica. Next base: position 24,681,224 of record OX459038.1, on the reverse strand, counting down.
TGGCTACAATTTATTTAAAAAAAAATTAGATATCGTTATGAAAATTGCAATAATGTAACCCAAAGTAGCAAAATTTTGCCTATAAAAATCCTTATTGGACGTGCGCTGAGAAAACTTAATAATAACTAGGTACATGATTAAAATACTTATTATGACCTACAAATGCTTGCTTGACCCTACGACGTGCTGCGGGCGATATCGCCTGCCTTTGATCAGTTCTTAAATGTGATACTTATCGGTACACGGCCGACGTCATCGCACTATTTACAGTCTTATAATATGTATTTATCTTGATTGAGTATTATCATGATGTATAATGAAACAATTAGTGCTTCTTGCAAAATAAAGGAAACGAAAAGATAATTGTACCTAAGTGACACTCGTATATAGCCATGTAGGTACGTTACCTTTCACAAGTACCGGCGTGCATGGCTATATACTTCGCCAGCAGGTACCCGGCAACCGGGGAGTATGAAAAGGCACTAATCCTTGGAGGTAAAGGTGTAAGTACTATTGCTCTGCTATTGCTGATGAACTACAAAATAAAATCAAATAAAACACAACTTCATTTTCAGTAATTTTATTTTTATACGTGTCTGGGTTTCTAAAAATAGAAAATGCTAAGGGATAGAATATAAAGAGATTACAAAACAGTCACAAAATCTAATACTAACCATTATAATATACCTTGTAATAATTTTTTCATAACTGTAATAAAAACAAATAAATGCCTTCACATATATAAATAGCAAGTGTGAGCATCAGCCGAGTGATATGCAGATATTAACTAGTGCAATCACTATAGAAACTGTGCCGATCATAGAACTGTGAATATTAAACATGCTTGCAAATATTTCATTGAATTGTAAAATTAACATACGATAAATACGACTCATTATTCTCAAATAAATAATCATAAAACCAATATGATTTTATCAAATAACTTTGTTTGATTGGCAATCAATCAGTACTAACATAGCAATTCCAATAAGCTTATACTTTGTCAATATGCCTAAAAATTGTAATAAAATAAACATAAGCATTGTAAAATGTTTCAAAATATTTAACAATATCAACTCCTATGCTATGTATGGATATAATCTCTGAATTTCAGTACAAAACTTTTATCAAATGGGCCGAATATTGCAAATTCTTATCACTTTTTGTTACAATTTTATGGAAAATCTAGTGCATAATACGTAATACTAACATGTCTAATTGGGCTTAATTCAGTCTAGACATTGTCCTATCATAAGCTAACACACTTAAATACAGCGACGACACATCCACTATTCCTACAAGCTATTACTAAATAAATAAATGAACTTCGATGCATTAATGTGCGTAATTACAAATTCCACCACTGTACTGTACAACTGTCCTGTATTAAATAGCCTTCGCAATACTGAAGACAGGCGGAATACAGACAAAAGAGAAATTCCTTATTTAAATCAATATCCATTTGCAATAATACTCTGTATGAAAAATAAAACCTAAATCAAAATATTTTGTAAAAATAATTCTTTAAAGAATTTTACAATGCCAAAGATTCTGATTCTATAATATCTTTAAATCTAAGAAGTCAATAAATTAGAAATACTTTAAAATAGCGTGGCGTCGCCTGTTACTTGTGTCTTAAATAACGACAGTGATTTTATTTATAGCAGCTTAAAAAATTGTGATGTAAATAAAGCAAGTGCAAGTATATAAAGTACAGAATATATGGCACTAGAAATATAAACTGTCTACACATCCATTGAGCAAGAAGGGAAGAAGTTCGGACCAATTTCAAGTCAAGACAGTCTAGAGATTTGTTTAATTTATTTACGGTCGATTTCAATAACGTATTAAGTTAAGAAAAGTGGCGAAATCTTAGCTGAGTTAAATTTGAGCGTCTGAAAAATAAATCACGAAAGAAATTCCATTCATTTTCTACCTTTTTTCAAAGTAACATTAACTGGTTTAGTTTTTTTAGTTATTTTTTTTTGAGTTTAGTGTTGCCACTTTATACTCATTATGCCAAATGACAAGATTATTGTATTTGTTATTATAATAATAATTATAATAATTAAACAGAGTAAATGAATTAACAATACGTCTAAGTGGAGGTGTTCCATACAGATAGGTAAGAATACTGTAGTGTAGTAGAAATAAATGAATCACTTTCAATTAATGATAGACAAAAAGGCTAGTATCCAAGTCTAAAAAATATAGCTTGGTTGTTGAGATAATTTTGATGATGAGACGACCATTTGATTATGTCAATGTCGCGTAATATTAATAAATATACTCTTTCCAAAGAGTGCAGACAGATAGATTTTTTACTGTTTTTTAATTATTAGACTCTCGCGCTTGCCAAATATCTAACCTGATGGTAAGCGATGATGTGGCGTTATTGAAATCGACCGCTAGATAACCCAAAAAAGGAATAATAAGTCAAACAATTCAGTAGTTACCCATATTAATAAAATCTTAAGGTATCAAAATCAAAATTTGAATAAAATCATTAATCACAGAACGAAATGCAAAATTTCATGAAAAGTATCAATGAGACATTATCACAGAGAATCAATATAGTCGAGGTGCACAGCAATGATTGTAAGTGCAACATTCAAAAATGTAATTTAGCAAACAACACCAGTCTACTAGTCACGACTCACGTCTATCACATTCATTCACATTACCTAGTAAATTTTTTGGTGTTTTAAGAATGATGGTCGAGCTTTACTCCTAGAGTTATCTACATCTAGATATACTACTAAAATAAAAGGACTATAAATAATCGAATAGTATAAAAGGATTATTAATATTAATTCTAATCTTTATGAATTTAAAGCATTTTCAGTAAGAGGTATTCTCATAATTACGATGATCTTAAATTTATTATTGCTGGCGAACTCCGGCGCCTAAGAATTTCAATCGTATCATCATATTTTAGCAAAAGATTGCCAGCTTTGTCTTAAAGAAGACCTCTCAATAAAAATAAATACTGAATGTCTTAAATATAATAAATAGAGCATATTAAAATTCTCGCTCATTGATTAATCATAATAATAAAAATAAATGCTCAAGTTAACTTTTATGTTTGTTTTTTTTTTTGTTAGATTTAAATAAAAATCAATAAATATATCTTATAATACTAGAGAGCTGATTTTTTGTTTATTTTAAATAAAATTGCATTAAAAAGGAAGTACTTTAAGGGTATGTAAAATACGCACTTAGAAACGTAACTTTTGGCACGAATAAGCTTGAAACAAACGTGTATACGCGTACGTCGTCGTTAAAGTAATATGAGACTAAAGCTAACAATGACTATGCATGAACGACTATTGGAAATTCCTTATTTCTACGTCGGAAGACTTACGTCTGCCGCTACCTTTACCGATACTCCGATACAATTACTGCTTGTTACCCTGGAACAAAAGAAAACAGTCAGCAAACCAATGTATAGTACGATACAAGTCGCTGTGCAGTAGCAAATTCATGTGAAAGCGGATGAAGATGTTGAGGGGTATATTGGTATTTTTTTTAATGGTACTTCATACCTGGCGAAATGTGGAGGTACTTTAAGTAGACCTGTGGGCAACCCTTCGGGGGTTTAAGGATTGATGTTTTGTTATGCATAACTGGTGAAATATGTACTTATTATGCACCATTGCCCCTTCAGGCAAAGAGCGTGATGTTTTATTCCACTTTAATTCATATGTACTAAGTTTTTTTTGCATTTATTTATATAGATAAAAATTTACATAGTAGAAAATACTTAAATAACTACCTTTAAAGACTAAATTAAAAACTATGAACGCGTATAAAAAGGGCAGGGGTCATTGGGCGTCAAAAAATCCGTCCACATCGCTGTCAACGTGAAAATTGCCCAAACGATGGCAGTATATAAGTACAATTGATTTCTACGAGCCATGGTGACATTATAGGTATTATTGTTGATGCCAGTAACTAACTTCTAAGTGGCTTTTGCAACACACGAAATCTCGGGATTTTTGAAACTTTCGTCATGGGCGTCATTTTCATGGTTTTTGGGGTCACTAAATGCGAAAATGGGGTCGAAATGAAATGCCAAGATTTCGCCGACCGAAATTTGACTTAGATTGAATCACATAGCCCAAATACTGTGATGTTTTTGACACTGACAGCATGTATCTTTGGACGAAGATTAATTTTTGGGTATGTCTAGCTCGTACTACAAAAGCTTTGATAAAGATAGATAAATAAATGTTTTTTTTCTTCTTTTAAAACTATTTGTACGCTAATTACCTGTGTATAAGTAGTTGTATCCTATCTGATCATCTCGAGATACTTGTGCTTGTGTTTGGTGAGCATCTCGGTGACGGTGACCAGTTTCCTGATGGCGGGCTGAGTCTTGGCCAGGCCTTGCAGCTCCGTCAGGTGCGATACGCATATGTGGTGGAGTGTCGCCAGTTCTTTTGCTGCAGAAGAACATTCCAATAATAAGATTATGTTAGCATTTTACGAAAATATTGAAAGCTAGTTTTACCTGACTTCGAAAAAGTAATGAAATCGGTTAAAAGGCTTGTAATGCTTTTTGCAGGTTATTCTGAATTAAGAATTTGAAGTTGAGTATTAAGTTTTATATTCATGATTTTAATGTTCTGGTTTCGTCAAATGAACGTCGTAAATTAGGCCCTCGTTTTTGGTTTAATGTAACATTTATCTAAGGTCTTCTCTCACACAAAGTAATCATGATAAAATATCCTTGTTATAATGTTACATTGATACTCATGTAAAAAGATGGAAAGGTTTCCTTCTTACCAATATCAAAGTTGTTGTTCGGGTTCGGCGGTGGGTTGCCCGGGTCAGGCACGTTGCTGAGCTGGTCCAGGAACACAACCATACGCTCCTTATTCTTCAAGATGAACGGGTTCACCACTTCCATGTAAGGCTCCTGCGAATATTGTCACTTGTTATTAATACTGACGCCGTTTTTGTAGATTTTTCTTATTTAGACCCCACAAAGCAGTGTTAGCCAGCGGCCGGACCATAACCGTTTGCAAAGCCGATAGGATAGGTACGTTCAAATTCGCTTCACAACTTACATGACTCGGTGAGTTGTGAAGCCCTACTGATTAAGTTAATTTTGGTCTCCCGAATCTTCAAGATTTTTTGTTGTGGCAATGATTAGGAACGCGTATTTCAAGCAGCTAGCATTAATCGATTAAACGCTAACAGTGCTTGTGTGTTGTGCTAACAGGTCTTGGATTTGATGCCCAGGTCGGGCAAAATCGGGCGGTTCGTGTTCAGGATAAGGCGGGAGGAAACGGGTGTCACCATCGGTCCGGCCCTGGTTCAGGCCATGGTACAGAGCGAGAGAGTATGGGAAGCTGTCTCCTCCTGCGAAGTAATGCTCGCGAAGGAGGAGGCGGAATGCGAGAGGGAGACGCCCTCATGCGCCTAGCCACTGCAGGAGACGCCCTGGACGTCGGGAAACCCAAGAGGATTCCCGGCCCCCGTTGGCGCGGGCTTGCGGATGGCGAGTAATGGGCAGCCCGCTGTCCGATAAGGACCAGACCCGAAACGACGGCGCGTAGTGTTCTACGCACGCCTTCAAGAGATGTCAGTAAAACTGACGGGGGCCGCTAGGGCTGTTGCCTGTCTGGTTCGCGGATAAGTTTGAAAGAGAGTTACCGCGGCCCTGGCACAAGCAACTGAAGGAACACGGATGGGTTTTAGTCAGTAAAAGTCTGACACGCCTCTCGCTTAACCCTGAGCGGGAAAAGTCATTGGAAGATTTCCCATCCATAAACAAAAAGTTCGGGCAAAGTGGTATTCAGGTTTTCCCTTGCGAATTTCTCAAAAGCAGCCTAGAGTCAGGATGTGTGACCGATCGCTGGCAATAGGCAAATAACTCGTCCCCTGTTACATCATGTCTGTCTATCCCTTCCGAAAAAAAAATGAAAGTACCTTGGCACCAAACTCGACGAGGTTGGCGAGGTTCTGCAGACACTTGGCCACCATGAGCAGGCTGCGCTGCGCGTGCGGCGGCGGCGCGGCGCCCACCAGCGCCCACGCGCGCGGCTCCACCAGCGCCGGGCAGATCAGGCGCAGGAAGATGAAGCCTGCGGAACAACAAAATATTGATAACTTATCTATTCAGCTTCGGCAACATAATTACATCTTTTCAAAAACATGGTACATTTATTACTGATTAAATTAAAGAAGCAATTGTCACAACATCAAAAACAGTTTGTGACTGTCCCTTATACACAACGATCGAATTCCGGTTACAAATATCAGCCATAACAGGATCTTGGCAGGAGCAAGGCACACTTATGTCTCATCTTTATTCAACACTAGCGGACGCCTCGCGGTTTCACCCGCGTATTTCCCGTTCCCATGAACATACAGGGATAAAAAATAGCCTATGTCACCCGGGGATAGTGTAGCTTCACAATGGTGAAAGAATTTTTTAAATCGGTCCAGTAGTTTTTAAGTTTATTCGTTACATACAAAAATACAAATCTTTCTTCTTTATAATATTATTAGTGTAAAAAAAAGAAAGAAAGAAAATATATTTATTTAGCACAGAACAGAAAGACACACAATATATTAATTAATACAACACATAAAAATAAAGAAAAAATAAAAATAAAGAAAAAATAAAAATAAAGAAAAACTAAAAAGAAAGAAACTAGAAAGTAAGGAGTGGGTGAGGTGAGTGTAGACAATCAAACTACAAAGAACGCCACTATTGCCACAAGCAACGTGGCTCCTTACTGGGCCTAAACAAATTAATGATCATCCCAACATAAGAGGATCATTCTTTATAAGTTTACTAGCTGTGCCCCCGCAGCTTCGCTCCTGTCATCTGCCTACCCTACCTACCTACCCACCTAGGTATCTTAAAATCTATTTCTTTTTAACAAATAGATTAATTCAATCTATAAAGCCATACTCAAGTTATGGCATGAGCGTGACTAATGGCCGATTTCTGAATTAAGTATTCGACGCTAAGTACGTGCTGATCTCGATTTAAGCATCTGTCACCCTTGATCATCTGCCACTTTAAGTTTTCTGCGATGCTGAGCAAGGTTTGAGTATACATAGTCAAGTCATGCCAAAGTATACCTTATGTCATACAAAAAACCTTCATCGACGATCAATTGGGTTTCACAACTGAGAAAAACACACATTTGATCATTCTCGAATTCTCAAAGCTTTCTCAAACCGTTGTCAACGTTACATCATTAGTGTAGCCAGCTTGGGCGCCTTTTTACCCGACTGCCGAAGGAGGGTAATGTGTTTAACAGTCTATGTATGTATGTATGTATGTAAGTATGTATGTATGTATGTATGTATGTATGTATGTATGTATGTTTGTTCCTATGTGGCGTTCCAGAGACCAAACGCGTTGGTCGATTTTGATGATTCATACGTCAATCGATTCGTCTTAACCCTGCGAGTGTCATAGGCTACATTAAAATTGGACACTAGAAAAATGGCGGATTTTGGGTGCCAAATTGTGGGGGCCCAAATTTTTTTTTTCTTCCAAACGTATCGTGTGGGGTATCAAAATAAAGGGTTTTAAGAGGTGATTTCAAAAATATATAACACTTATATGTTTAAATGTATCTAATTCGAAAAAAAACTAACTAAAAAGTTATAAATAAAAAAACTTAATTCAAAAAATCAAAAAACCCGACTGCTTCAAAAGCGAACTAAAAAGTCGTAAACAAGGCAAAAATCATGCTGTGCAGGCGGAGGATACACCAGATTTTGGTCAGCCAGCCCGCGAATATGTATCCTCCGACTGCACAGCATGATTTTTGCCTTGTTTACGACTTTTTAGTTCGCTTTTGAAGCAGTCGGGTTTTTTGATTTTTTGAATTAAGTTTTTTTGCCATTTAGGTTACTCGGAAGGGTGCCGAGGCGACCAATTTTACGAGCGGCGCTAATTAGGCTACCTCCAAATAAGGAGATTTTAGGCGATTTCGGAATGAGACTATCCAATACAACATTATCTGAGCAATTATGTAAACCAAAATGCTTTTATCAGTTCATCACTATTTTTCATTATACTTCAGTCGCAACAACACAGGCAAATAAAAAAATGCTGATTTTTTTTTTTATGTGTAACCAATAATGAATATTGTTTAGTGAATTCATGGTCGTCTTGAGTTTTTTATAAATGGAAAAACTAAATTTTCGGCGACTTGGGGCTCGTCGAATCTGGCTACACTGGTTACATTTGGCAGTTGATAGTTGACAACAGTTGACAAGCCTGTGCTTAAAAGGTGATCAAGCGAAATAAATACAAAAAATATATAAACTTATAAAACGAGTGACGAAGAAGACCTTGTCTTCCTTGGAGATGCTTCCAAGAAGACCAATGCGTGGAAGAAGAGTGTTTGCCCTGAATTATCGAAAATATCAGATTGGATGCAAATATTTTACGCCTGATAGATCTCAGATGCTCGAAGAACGGATGGTCAATGGGTTAAGTTCTGGAGTGGCGACTGCGTGGCGGAATACGCAGCGCTTTAAAGCCTCCCTCTGTAGACCGATGACCTGGTTAAGGTCACGGAAATCCGATGTATGAAAGACGCATAGGACCGGTTGATTTGGTGACGCTGGGGAAGTCCTGTATCCAGCAGTCTTTCGGCAGAAATAATGACGATGATGAGTGAGATCTTCAAGAAAAATATTCAAAAAGTGCCAGTTTTTGTGTTTGTGGTCGCCAGTACCTTTGCCTGCGCGAAAACCGACAGTTATCCAACAGGAATTATGTATAAAGTTTAGATGGACCGGTCATATGATGCGCGATAGCTAAGGGACATGGAGAAAAGTGACAAAATGGTACACAAGAGATGGGAAAAGAAGCCGTGGAAGACAGTGTCATAGATGGAAATGGGATATGGGAAAGACCTCTGGCAAAAAGTGAAAGCGATGGTGCGCTGTGGTGTTGGCGAGTAGCTCAGGACAGACCCTAGTGGAAACTGTTAGTGGAGGCCTATGCCAAGCACACTGAGATTAGGGAAATTTTATAAACTATAAACATGTATTGTATAGACTTCAGTATATCTCTGATTTCAGAATAAAAGGCTTTGTGATTCCGTTTATTTATTATTATATCTATTATTTAATATATTTATTTTTTGTTATTATATCCTAAGTTCTAATTCTGGTCATTGTGTGTTTTTCAAAGTATATCCTTCCAAATATGTTCAACCATTGAGGTGTGATTAACAAATATCCAAACATACAGACTTTCATACCAATATAGAATAGCCTACCTTTAAAATAAATGTGAGGAGAAGCCCTCTATTGTGGAGTCTATCTGATAAACCGTTTATCAAGCGAATCCATCAATTATATATTACCCCCTATGAACTGTGGAATAAACAGAAACCAAACTTATCCAATGTAAGAGAATTTGGATCGATAGCTTATGCAAAAAACCTGACATCTTTGAAAAAGTTGGATTCTAAAACGCAAGAGTATATGATGATTGGGTACGCTATAATAATGGATTTCGACTTTGGGATGTAACAAAGAGGAAGGTAATTGTAGCACGAGATGTGATATTTAGTGGTAAAGTTCCACTTATAAAACCTGAACCTATTATTAATACTTAGTAGGATCCACAAGACAAGAAGAGGTTACAACGATGAAATTGTGTATAGAATTTGGCTTTTTTATGATACGATTTTGGTATCAGAACAATAAAAGTTGATAAAAACAACATGACAAGTCTCATTTATTTATTATTTTGCAAAATAAATAGGTAGAACACAGTACTCCTTCATAATATCCGACACATATCCAATGGCACCAACCGTGGTTGATATTGTTTATCTTCAGATGCTGTTCGATGGCTAGCAAAGCCTTCGGTCTTGAAAACACAGGTCACTGATTAAAAATTGCATCACAATAGTCCACATTTGTTGGTAAATCACAATTGCAATCAGATTCCAATGCAGATGCATTAAGGTAATAATGTACTACGCACTGCAGATGTACAAGTGCCCTCTTGAGAGATCTTGTGAAATTCTGAGTAAAATATTCTGTAGTTCTATGAGGTATCACAAGAACCAGCAACTGCTCGCTCTGAACACATTTACTTCTAGTAATTATAAGCTTAAATTCTTGATTTTGGCAAAAACAAATTACATTAGATGATATTATTTTATTTCGATAAGACATCTTTGACAAAATAAATACGGTTGCCATGACAATATTGAACATAGAAAAAATATATATTGAAGTGAAGACTAGTACCTACGATCCATTTCATAGATTCATAATAAGGTTGGATACATTTCAGATAGGTATCTTTTAAATTGCTTAATTATGAAAAATCAAGTTTTTAAAGATTATAACATCTTTAATAACTTGATTTTTTAAATCTTGAATGAAGAAATATATAACTAACGTACTTTTTACAGCTGTATAAAATTTATATTAGTAAATTTATTCCAATCTTGTGATGTCTCGGATTTATTTTGTAAAATGGAACGTAAGGGTGAAAGAGAAAGTGAATGGAACTGTTACAAATCCATAGATAAGTAGGTACTTATGTAGTTACTTAACTGATCTAGGTAGATTCTCAATTGTGAAACGTAAAATACTCAAACGCTTCCTTAATTATTTGACAATACTCAACTGATTATTGCTGCTTTACTTAAATCAGAAACCGGCCCTAAGAGAAATAGGGATTCATTGTTTTCTATACCAATATTATAAAGAGGTTTTTTTTTTGTTTGTATGTTTGTTTGTACCGAATAGGCTCCGAAACTACTGGACCGATTTAAAAAATTCTTTGACCTATGGAAAGCTACATTATTCCCGAGTAACATAGGCTATAATTTTGACGGGAGCGAAGCCGCGGGGGTCAGCTAGTATAATTATATAGATGTTTTTCCCATACCTGAGACTACGCGCGTCCGCACGAACCGCTCGTTGGGCCACTTGGCCACAGCGGCGCGCTGCAGGCAGCCGCACAGGTAGCGCACCGGCCGGGGACACGCTTCCGGAGACGTGAAGATTGATAGCGTTATCTGGAACACACGACATACACTAATAAAAGGATGACTTCTGGGTAACACAAATAATTATTCTAATTCCGACCGTCATTTAATTATCAAAAAAATATTACACGTATTTTTTGGTTTATCAAATAAATAAAAAAATATACAAGATAAAGTGCATCAAAGTTCAGATGTCAGGGCTTGAGACGTCACTTTTGTGTAAAAAGTGTACTAAAACATGACGTTTCGCGTAATTTGAACGCACTGTCTTCGTTATTTTTTGCAAACTAAACCTGCATCATTGGCTTTTTGAAAAATCATTATTCCTAGCCTTAAATTGGCCGGCAATACTTCACGAAATCTGATCCCTATTAGCGACACTATCGAATGGTGAATTAATACAGAACGTGTTTTTTTTTTTTTAATCGACGGTTTCAATTCCTGGCTAAGAATATTTATTTATCAAAAATCCATAAATGCAGTTTTAGTTTTCATCAAAATCGGCGTCGTGACTGCTTTGAGTATTTTTTCTATTCCTCATATTAACAGGTAACTCTTATTGGCTAACTCATGACCCTTATTTACCTGATCCAATATCATGAGCAGGAATTCAGCATTGTTGCAGGCATCGTCGGGAGAGTCCATTTTCGTTGGATTCAACTCGGCTGATTGTTTAGCGTCTATTAGTCTTTGCACCGTTTCCGAAATGGCTGCCTGTAAACAGAAAACATATTTTTTTTGAAATTTTGCATTTTTTTGAGGACATTACAACTCTAACCGCAGGATTCGGGGGAGCTCGGCTCATTTAGGTACTATACACATATATAAATATGGGGTCTCTTCGAGTCCGAATATAATCAAGCGATCCTACATGCCCTTTTTGATCATTTTATTTTTGGTATTTCATGACCTTGTTAATGAGGTTCTTGAACACAAAGATTCTCACTTCTTTGTTGTTTATTATAATGAGGATGTTACACATTTTAATGTTTTTTGGACTATTTCGCAGCAAATATATCAAGTCATGCTCTTTGGCAAGCTTAGCTGGAATGGACAATAAAATTCTCAGCTCCACTTTACCGCGATTGCGCCTGTTTCTATAATTCTACATATTGTCAACTTGCGTAGACACTTGCGTAGTCCCAAACTACACGAATTTTACATTACAATATTCAGTAGGAATCAATTTACAAAAAATCGTGCTATCGTCCCCTTTTTTCACCGTCATCGTGAACTGTGTATATAACAAAAATATGACTGTTTTGCATTAAACAAAACAGGTATTATGTGTGGATGAAACACTAGTGTTGAGTTGGTAGTAAGCTATTTGTAAACCTGCCTTAACATGGTGATCTATGGGTAAAAACTTACCAAATTGTCCATGGTTATATACCTGTCTCTTTCCCTCCAGCAGAGGCACTCCTGAGAGTGACGTTGACGGATGCATTAGCTGTCAACTTCATAGGGTCTTCAACTCACCAGCAAGAAAATTGCTGCAACACTAGTGTTTCATCCACACATAATACCTGTTTTGTTTAATGCAAAACAGTCATATTATGTGCTATTATGAAACACTAGTGTTGAGTTGGTAGACCTGTTTGGTATCTGCTGGTGATAAACACAAACGCTATGATGAACAACTTGAACTGTTCTGAAATATAATCAGTTTTATTATACACATAAACCATTCAAGTTAAAATAATAATACATTTCTGCAAAAACTACAGAAAATCAGAAAATTAATTCTGAATAATTCTGTCAATGAATTCATTCTCATAGTTTTTCACAAAAATATAAAAAAGCTTTTTAATATAAGTGCAGCCAACGTTGAATGCAAGCTGTTAATATATTGAGTTATTTACTGGAATACAATACTTAACAAGTTTTATTTAGTACTTTTCCAGTTAATTTCCTGTTCAGATCTACTTTCTAAACATACTTCTAGGCTACTCTAGAGGCCACAGTTGACCTAATAGGTACTGCCCGGTGGGTCACCAAAGTTAGTATCTTTGAAAATCTATTCCCACACAAATTGCAATATACTAGAAGTACTAGAAGCAGGTTTAATATTCCCTGACAGACAATTAAATGTACTTGTGACAGTACATGTGTTTGACCATAAAGACACAATGGTCTGGGTGTTTCCGCAACAACCTTCCTGACTGTCTATTTATATCTGCCTTTTGATAAAAACTTTGGCCACAGAGTCATCTTATCTTCCACAGACATTAGATTTTCATCGCTCTTTTCTAGAGTAGTAAGATTATAAATTTTAAACATGAGGCCAACAATAATAAAGATAATTGTTCAACTACTGATTTCAAGTAATGAACTTGAATTTATTCAATTCTTTTTTAACTTAGTAAGCCAAATAAATAAATAAATGCTCAGAATGACTAGCTAAAAAACTGGGTAGTGAAAGGAAAAAATGTTTTGAAATTAAAACTGCTGATGTAGTTAAAACAGCATATGTCTGCAAGAAAATAGTTCTATAAGTACCAAATAATCTAGCAGCTTGCTTGGCCTTAAGATGGTCTTGGGTTGTAAATTTAATGGAATCACACCAGAATAAACATCTTTTATTGGAACCTGAGACATATATATTATGTCGTTAAAGTTGCTGTCCGCCAGTTACTTCTTAACAACTCCTGTCTGGTCCAGTGAGCTATTTGGTTAGCCCTCCTCAGTTGTTTTTTATTTTTTATTTTTATTACTATCTAAAGGTGGACTAGGGTGAATTCTGTTGCATGTAGCCTGTGCTACTAAAACCTTCCGCATGTTCTTTATCGGAGTTAGCTCTGCTATGACCCTGACTCACAGATTGGACAACCAGAAAACTTCTGGTCCACATTGGTGTTTTTAGGATATACATTCCTCTTTGTCACTGTTCCAGTGAGTTTGTAATAAGCTGAGTGGGTGGAATGCCCAGCCCAGCTAATGGTCTAGTGTTGGCTCTGCTATGGCCCATGTTATTAGGACCTATATTCCTTTTTGCCACTGTTCCAGTGAGCTAGTATTAAGCTGAGTGGGTAGAATGCCCAGCCCGGCTAATAGTCCCAATTTAGGCTGAAAATATTGCAGAGCCATCACTGGAATCCTTTGGTACGACAGCCATCTTTTTTGACGCGAAAGAATCTACGTCTGGGACGCCCGACATTTTGAACATAGCCTCCGCGGCCTGGAGCAGAAGTCCCACATTTTGAATTGAATACAGCCTCCGCGGCCTGGGACAAAAGTTGCCATATGCTGTAATGTACTATGCCCGACATTTTTAACAAAGATTCCGCGGCCTGGGGCAGAAGTCCCACCTTTTTGAATTGAATACAGCCTCCGCGGCCTGGGACAAAAGTTGCCACATTCTACAATGAACTTATTAGCTACCTTGCGACTCCTTGAAAGGCAATCCGATTCCGATTAAACTACTCGGAACTTATGTGGCTAAGAGTGCTAAGTATAACTGCTCTACAAGTCTTAGGAGCCCGTTTGTAGGCCTTATTAGTGAAGGGTATGGCACCCTCCCCCCCCCTCCCCCGCCTCCAGTTTCTGAGTTATGTAACAAAAGTCCTGTTGTCGGACTGTAAATAAAATATGGGCTCCTCATAGTTATTTATGAGGTTAGATCATAATTAAGATTCCGAATCTATAAGTAACTCCATTTTTTCAATATACTTCCTGACTAATTTTAATTAGAGTGGCAGTGAAGTCATCCGCTGACTATTTATGACTGCATGTCCGCATTCCTTTAGAATTTATTTAAATTTCCATTTCTCTGATAGTTACGGACTATTTATTGTGCAAGGGTGGATTACTCTAAGTCTGGTACAGCCATGGTCAGGAAGCGACTTATACTTTACTACCAGTGTTGAACTGTAGTCTACAGATTTTAATCGCTATTTGAGGTCTTGTTTAATAGGGAGAGAGGGAGTATTTCTTTCTTTGTTCTGATAGAACAACTTTAAAAGTTTGGTTTTCTGTGACAGTAGTTAACATGTAAATCTATTAAAAAGCTCTGAGCTTAATACGGAGACACTGTTTTCATTGCTCTATATTTTGGAAACAGATATAATTTTAACATGTGTCTAAAAACCAGTCTTCCGAACAAACTTGTAATAATGTATGTGCAACTCGGATGGTTTGTCCTCACATAGGAATCAAAGAGTTAAACATAACTGGCATAATTACAACTATAAGCATATCCCTGCTTATTCTCTCAGAGAAAAAGGGTGTGATGATAATCTTATGTTAATCCAAAGTTAACAATGTTCTCAGTATCTCCGTAACCAGGGAAATAGGTCTTATAGGATTTCCGCAATCCAATTTTTCAGTCTCACATCATTAAGTTGATGGTGCTAGAACATTAAGCTTCTTCTAAAAATAGCTGTTAGTTATAATTGTGCATTTGAAAACACTCTGGAGGCATCTCCAGTAGGCTCATGAAATTATTGAATCCAACTAGGCCTGATGATTTATTTTCACTTACATTTTAATTTCAAATCATCATAAAATACCTACAAAAGAGAAATATTTTCCATACCTGCTTGTAAAATTGTTTCACTAACAAAAACAACCTGAGACCTCCGAGGTCAAAAAGGGGTATAGTACAATCTCCAAGTTATATTTTATTTAGTACATTCATTATAGAGGGTCTGCATTGAGGATTTAAGTGGTCTCTTATATTTCTCTTCTGTTGTAGGTGAAGGATAATGTGAAGAACATGGTGAGTTGTTCTTTATTATCTTAAGTAGGTACCTGATATTTTTACAAATAGTTGTGTGAATATTAAAAATCAGGTATCTTTATGAATGGAAAGCAGCCAATTCTATTAATAAAATATAAAATAATCAAATTATTCAATATTTTAAATTAGTAATATTATTTTCTTCCTGTAAAAGGACAACTTTCTCTAAAATTTCCTGATTCTTAAGAGTTTCTTGATATATTGTTTTAGAACAACAAATAAATATGTTCAAGGTCCATTCAACCTAAAGAAGATGTATTTGGTTGCAAGGTTCTTGGTGGAGAAGATTTTCTTATCTGTCTTTGATCTCTTCAAATATAACCCTGCGCAGACGGCCTATTTATTGCTCACAATATATTTAGCATTGTAGTCTGAGGTTTTTAACCTTGAAAGACATATGTATGCGAGCATTAATTTCATTTGAGTTGTCATAAACAGACTTATTAGTATAAGCTCAGTTGTCTTGTACAGTTGACTTGGATAGTTGCTATACAGCGGCAGCCAAAATAATCTTTGTTTTTGCCAAAATATCACAACTCTTCTTCTTAAAGACTCTTTCTTTCTAAACTTGTATTAATTTGCACACCATTAGGTTATAATACAGTGTATCTATTGAAAATATTATTTGTAACACCTTACTAACTTGTAATATGCAAATAAATTATTTGATTTGAAAGTTTATACAAATACAAGATAATACAAAGTTTTCTTGTAAAGACTGTCCTTCCAATAAAGGAGAACCAAATTTACTTCTTAAAATCGTGATTTACCATTATTGAAATATTTAGTTGGTTATTCATAACTTTGTAAGTAGGTACCTAAATAAGTAGGTACTCAAAGAAAGTTCACTAAACGTGTCATAGGTATTTTTCAAAAAATGCGACAAGTATGAAGTCGAATCACTTAACTAATTAATAGTCAATCAAATAAGATGATATAATCTCACTATTTAGAAATGATGAATACATTTTACGCACTCAGTTCCGAACAATCCGAACAAAGTGTCAATCTTCATACTTGTACAAGACTTGTACTTACGTGAAGCATTTAGTATTTTTCGGGCGGAGGCGATACAATGCACTCATCCTCTGGGGATGAAGATGTCGTCTGGACTCGTCAGTCCGTTCTGACTCTGGAGTCAGATCGCCTGTTCGAATATTAATAACATCTATTCGAACTTTGGTCACCACCCACACTTACCGGGACAATTTTGTCCGTAATCATCAAAGAATGCTAAAACACAACTGAAAAACACTGACACGTATTCTAAAACGACACCGTGTGTTATTTAATACAATCATTAATCGTATTTCCACACTTTTTTTAACTTTGAAAATTTTCCGACTTTACCGGCAAAAATTTACAAACGCTATGAAGTTGACAGCTAATGCATCCGTCAACGTCACTCTCAGGAGTGCCTCTGCTGGAGGGAAAGAGACAGGTATATAACCATGGACAATTTGGTAAGTTGTTACCCATAGATCACCATGTTAAGGCAGGTTTACAAATAGCTTACTACCAACTCAACACTAGTGTTTCATAATAGCACATAATATGATATACTATAAGATATAATTAGTGGGCAGTAATGTATACTGATCGATCATCCGTTCTGCGAGCAATGTTGCTCGCAGAACGGATGATCGATCAGGCCAAAAAGATCTGGAGTGGCGAACGCGTCCCCCGCGACACTGCGTTGGATGTCCTGCCACTAGGTGTACCGATGACCTGGTTAAGGTTGCGAGACTCCGCTAGATGCGAGACGCACAGACCTCGCCAAAGTGGGGACATTTGGGGAAGACCTAGGTTCAGCAGTGGATGTCTTTCTGATGATATTCAGATGATGATAATGTATTTACCTGCAGGAAGGGCTTGCAGTGCGCTCTCATGAACTCGTCGACGAGCGCAGTGGCGAGCGAGGCGGCGCGGAACATAGCGCGGTGGTCGGTCTCGCGCGCCACCTCCGCGCTCACTAGTTCTCTGGCGAGCTCTGCGCCGCGCCCACATTCCGTGAAGGCGTGCAGTAAGGCTGGAAATGGACAGAAATAATTATTAAATCATCGTCGAAGATACTTTATGAGAATTCAAATCGAAACTGCATTATGTAAAACCAAAGCTACTACTAAATAAACACGTATTTTGTTTATACCATTAAACACTAACGAATTTTTGTTCAAAATCGTCAGTCTGTTTATATATTTACTAGTTTCGTTACTGGTCTTCACAAATAGGCCTTTGTACTAGCTTTGCTATGTGAATATTATAGGCCGGTATGCATTTTATGCTGAAAGCTCGTCCGATATTAACATAAATAAATAAGGTGTGTAACAGTACTTACAAGTAGCTAAAGGTTGTCTGTCAGTGCGGCAGAGATCTGCTAAAGCCTTGACAGCAGGTAAGCCTGGCTCTAAGAGTAACTGGCGCAACGGGTTGTATTCCTCCCGAGGCATCACCAATTCTTGCATGTATCTGTGGAACAGAACAAGAATATTTGTAGAAGGTTCCAGGCTTCGGGTAGTAATAAAGTAATAATTAAGTAATAAATAAGGCCAAATACTAGTTTTCACTTACAGTAAAAAAATAGATACAACTTTACAGGCAAACGGTACTACAAACTAAGAATTTATATTAAAAGCGTAGTTATCAACAGCAAAAATGGTCACAAAAAAAACAATTGGTGCTTATAATAAAAGATATTCATTTCTTTATTTTACTTTCGAAAAACATTTGTTATTGTTGTGATGTTTCTTTACATTTGAAAAGCAACTTTGTTTTTTTTATAATTTTATCAATTTAGTTGCCATTTGGATGCGGAAGGCGCAGGAGCAGTTGTTGTAGCAGTACTTTGGTAAGGTCTTTATCCAGCAGTAGAGCAGTGGTCTTTCGTGAGTTTTGTCCAAGAGATTAAAGGAGCAGTGGGCTTTCGTGAGTTTTGACAAAGGCATTAAAGGAGCAGTGGTCTTTGGTGAGTGTTGTCCAAGAGATTAAAGGAGCAGTGGGCTTTCGTGAGCTTTGACAAAGGCATTAAAGGAGCAGTGGTCTTTGGTGAGTGTTGTCCAAGAGATTAAAGGAGCAGTGGGCTTTCGTGAGTTTTGTCCAAGGGATTAAAGGAGCAGTGGGCTTTCGTGAGTTTTGTCCAAGGGATTAAAGGAGCAGTGGGCTTTCGTGAGTTTTGTCCAAGGGATTAAAGGAGCAGTGGTCTTTCGTGAGTTTTGTCCATGGGATTAAAGGAGCAGTGGTCTTTCGTGAGTTTTGACAAAGGCATTAAAGGAGCAGTGGTCTTTGGTGAGTGTTGTCCAAGAGATTAAAGGAGCAGTGGGCTTTCGTGAGTTTTGTCCAAGGGATTAAAGGAGCAGTGGGCTTTCGTGAGTTTTGTCCAAGGGATTAAAGGAGCAGTGGTCTTTCGTGAGTTTTGTCCATGGGATTAAAGGAGCAGTGGGCTTTCGTGAGCTTTGACAAAGGCATTAAAGGAGCAGTGGTCTTTGGTGAGTGTTGTCCAAGAGATTAAAGGAGCAGTGGGCTTTCGTGAGTTTTGTCCAAGGGATTAAAGGAGCAGTGGGCTTTCGTGAGTTTTGTCCAAGGGATTAAAGGAGCAGTGGTCTTTCGTGAGTTTTGTCCAAGGGATTAAAGGAGCAGTGGTCTTTCGTGAGTTTTGTCCATGGGATTAAAGGAGCAGTGGTCTTTCGTGAGTTTTGTCCAAGGGATTAAAGGAGCAGTGGTCTTTCGTGAGTTTTGTCCAAGGGATTAAAGGAGCAGTGGTCTTTCGTGAGTTTTGTCCAAGGGATTAAAGGAGCAGTGGTCTTTCGTGAGTTTTGTCCAAGGGATTAAAGGAGCAGTGGGCTTTCGTGAGTTTTGTCCAAGGGATTAAAGGAGCAGTGGTCTTTCGTGAGTTTTGTCCAAGGGATTAAAGGAGCAGTGGTCTTTCGTGAGTTTTGTCCAAGGGATTAAAGGAGCAGTGGGCTTTCGTGAGTTTTGTCCAAGGGATTAAAGGAGCAGTGGGCTTTCGTGAGTTTTGTCAAAGGCATTAAAGGAGCTGTGGACTTTCGTAAGTTTTGTCCAAGAGATTAAAGGAGCAGTGGTCTTTCGTGAGTTTTGTCCAAGGGATTAAAGGAGCAGTGGTCTTTCGTGAGTTTTGTCCAAGGGATTAAAGGAGCAGTGGTCTTTCGTGAGTTTTGTCCAAGGGATTAAAGGAGCAGTGGGCTTTCGTGAGTTTTGTCAAAGGCATTAAAGGAGCTGTGGACTTTCGTAAGTTTTGTCCAAGAGATTAAAGGAGCAGTGGTCTTTCGTGAGTTTTGTCCAAGGGATTAAAGGAGCAGTGGTCTTTCGAGAGTTTTGTCCAAGAGTTATACTAAAATATGAAGTTGATAAATTAGGTATTCCATTATTTTTGACAGGATGTTCAAAAAGATTTAAAATTAATAGTTAAAAGTACCTTATACGCAGTCTTAAAGATCCCCACTCTCCGATAGGCGTCATGCCCGCTAGTGGATACCATTCTTCGATCTCTTCACCGTTCGCGAGATTCGCTAGTTCGATAGTCAGTTCTGCAACCTGCAAATATGTTTCATGTAATAATCAAGCATTTCTATAATTCTTTTCAAATAAGTATATTATATTGAAATTGAATCGTCGAGGAGATGATCAGTTTGGTAGTTTCCGACCTAAGGCCGATTTCTAGCAAAAGCCGAAGTCAAGATAACCCTAAGAAATTCAGTTGAAGATTAGCATTTTTTTTTGTTTTTGATGTTGCTATTTTCTGGCGATAGTTACTGACCGGCCCAAGGGGCCTCACTTCCATCGCACTCTTGCGCATTCCTAATAGTTTGTTCACTTGTTAGAAACCTTCCGTTTACAGCCAAAACTTTGGCGGTTACAGTCAGTTAGAGAGTTGTTTTACTCACTTCAGATTCCTTTCCTCTCTTCCCCGTGTTGTGGACAGTGATTGTGAACGAAGTTACATCGGGAGGCACGTCACTGAAAAATTAAATGATTAATTAGAAATTCATATAAAAAAATCGGGTTAGCACTGGATCTTTGGAAATATCGGGAGTTGGGACGGACGAGTCCAGAAATAAACAATAAATGAATTTACTTTGAAATTAATGCTTTACTTTGAAGCAATTTGTCAGAATAACGTTAACGGTAGTACATAGTTTTGTTCTGATAAACAAACATCTAAATTTCCATCTAGATGTTGTTCTGTGTGAAAGTCTGTATGTTTATACAGACATTCGCAACTTTCATTGAAAAGGGAGGACCCTCCAACCAGACGGGTGTTGTGCCTGGTCCAAGCAACTACCCGCTTGTTGTCGGGCCGTTGTATTTATGTTTAAATCGCGCGGAGAACTTTGATTGCACGATGTAGGATCTGTGTGAGGTCTGGTATTTTTATGTTAGCATAGATACTGCTACAACTCTTTAGTAGGGGTTATATAACCCTCATGCCTAACCGATTGCGGGCTCGGGTTGGCTGCTGTAAAATAATCTGGTTAAATGGAGTATCATAGACCCATCCAAAACACGCCAGTGCCAGTGTGGATTCCCTTGTCAGAATACGAGCCACCACGTTGTCTGCCCTTCATGCCCGACCACCTGCACCTTTCAGGATTTGAACGTGGCTTGCCGAGTAGGTACATACTGGTTGGGTAAAATCTGAATGGTTGAGACTATAGTTTAGAGTTAACCGACACGAAAGAAGAAGAAAGGTTATATACTCACTCGAACACAAACTCATCGTCCCAGTGCGGGTCGGGCGAGGGGCGCGGCTTGGTAGAAGCCACAGGTGCCGCACCCAGCGCCAGGCGAAGATGTGGCCGTGGTGCTAAGCGAGCGGGCAGGCGGTGGGCAGTCAGGCAGCGCACGCGGAGCGCTCGCAGCCATACTACGCGCGCCACCTGGGAAAACGGAAGATACAATCAAATGTGATGTAGACGTTTATCAAAGTAAACGTATGCACAGGAAAGTGTACCAACAGCCCACGCAACGAATGATCAACACCGCTGGCAACTACAGATAAATTGATTTGACTTGAGACTGCAAATGCGAACGGCAGGCTTGTATGGGAATTTCTTACCGCTAGTAAAATTTCCGTGTTTTGGGATATTTTTTGTTTTAATTGGTAGTTTATATGATAGATAATCACTTTTTAAATTCTTAGATTTTTAGAACTTGGGACATAAAAGTTATAACCAGTTTTATTTTTTAAGGTTATGTACTAGTGTACCAATGTTACATATAGGTAAATATTACATTTTGTTACATAATGTGTGAAGTAAATGTTCTAAATTGTTTTTTGCTATCTTTGTAGTGTTTTACTTACCATTAAGTAGGTAGATTGAGATGAGGATTGTACCTACTCAGGGCATTATAAGATACCTGTGTCCAGCAGCGGATTGCAACAGTTTGATAATGATGAGTTTGATTATATTTAGTGTTATTTTTATTTCTAAATAATTAATTATCATTTTAATATTTGTGTTATTTTACATAAGGCAACTTCTAAAACATAACTGCGTTTAATGTACGATTTTATTACGTTTATTTATTAAATATTTTACTGATATTATTAATTAATCCGAAGTTCTAAAAAGGATAATATTTTTGTGTTCACCAAAAATCTAAAGGTACATCTAAAATACTGATCGTGCACCAAATATTAGTTGATCTACGAATAAATTATGGTCAAAGAATCAGTCCAAGAGCGAGCGTAGCGAGCTCGGGAACTTAGGGCACCCCGACACGGACAGGTTAGGTTCGCTCGCTTTGCTCGCTCACTTCAGCTCCCGTCATCTCGTTCGTGTTAGGTTACTTTTGACCCTGCAGACAGAAATAGGAGCCCCGCGCAGCGGGGCTACGTCGACTTATATGAACATATTTTGGTGCACATTCAGTATATTTGGTGGAACACAGGCAAAATTAGGTAAATGAAATGGGAATAAATTGAAGTACTTTTAAATACCATCCTTCTAAAAATAGTTAACTTACATAAAAATAAATGGTTTAGTTGCCTTAATAAGTGGTACAAATTCTATAACCGAACAACAAAAAAAGTATGCGGTACGAAATCTGCCGTTCACCTTTACTAGAGTAGTCAACTGTCGCAGTGACAGTGGTTGACAGGAACGCATTTCCAGTGTCGCAACGTTAGTGACGCCGGAGCCGCTCGGAAGTCTACCTTTACGACGGCTATAACCCACGCAGCGTTTAACTCACATCACCCCTACTACTTGTTGTAATTTGTGAATCTTTGAAAGTTATTACGATTAGTCGGCAGCCTGAAATCTGACACCAGTCCTGCCAAAGATATATATATCCCATACAGGACTAGATAAGCAGTTAAAAATGCAAATAATTTTATTTTAAACAAATACATTCAGTAATTTTTTCATGATACTCATACTCCCATAGGTTTTTTTTTAATATTAAAATATTATAATATTTCGCGCGTTCCTTTTTATTTCGAAATCATCATGCATTTATTATGTTTATACCATGAGTGTGTACTTATTCGTACGCGCACTAGCTACTTACTGCTCATCACAGCGTCTATCCCTTTCGTATGTGTTGTCGGATGAGACAGCATGCATTTTAACCCCGCGCACAAAATAGTTCGTGCCGCCGACTAGGGCAACCTAAATGGTTTAGCATAAGCATGTTCTTATATTGTATGTCGTTTTTTGACAATTTAACATTTTTCTTTCTTTCTTTCAAATGGTATCGAGTTAACAAGTTACTCCCGGTTTATGGAGATCTAACAGGCGTTCGTTCTATGTAAAATACTGGTATCCAGCTGAATCTGGATAGACTGGGAGCCGACCCCAATATAGTCGGGCAGAATGTAAGCGTTGTGGTTTAAAAGAAGATGTAGTGACTAAAATTGAAAAGAGTATGTTAAGATGGTTTGGCCATGTTGAGAGGATGAATGAAAGGCGACTAACGAAAGATATTTACAAGGCAGACGCGAATGGAAACACCGGGAGGGGACGCCCTAGGAAGACATATATAGACCTTATAGGTGATGTTCTTCAGAAAGGCCAAGTGCGCAGTACACATAACCGGCGTGTGTGTATGACTAGATGTATGAATGTGTGTGAAGCAAAAGAAGTATGTAAGGATCGTAGCAGGTGGCGTTCTGTAGTTTCTGCCTACCCCCATGGGAAAAAGGCGTGAGTTTATGGACGTATGTTTGTAGTATGTAAGCAGATAGATCTATTGGCATACCTTGCATTGATGTCTCGCCTGCTGCGGAACACACAATGGCCTGAGAGCGTCGAGCCAAGCACGCTCTTCAGTCGCGGAGTTAGCAGCGAGAAACGTGTGAGTAGACAGGCACGGTAATGCACGCTCCACCAGTTGGAAGCAGAATTCACGCTCCCAGAGGGACTCGTGGCACTAGGGACAAAATAAATTAATTCAAACTTAAATCAAACATCATAATCAAAAGTACGGTAAAACTTATCGAGCTTTTAATAGAAACTGTCACAGAGAGACTTATTTATTTTACAACACGATACGCCATAAATACGAGTGCGTATTTGCACCTTATTGTAGTCAGTTCAAGGAGTATAATACAATGTGTCCGGACTTACAGGAATAAAACTTTAATAACGTAAAATACAGTTTATTTTATCGATAAAAACTCCCTATTTATGGGGTGAAATCACCACACCCTCAAAGATAGAATTATTTTAGTACCTGAATCACTTATTACGATATTCACATAGTCTAACAAATATTATTAGTGCCTAAGAAGAAACCCTGCACATTTTTGCCTTATAATTTTTGCTGAATATATCGAAATCGAATATCGATAAAATTGAGTGTCTTTTACCGCCTTAAAGTTTTATTAAGTTACAAGTCCGGACACATTGTATTGCGTTACTTTATAAAAAATGGAGCATTTTATACAACTGATATGACACCACTCCAGATTCACAATTTTTAAACAAAGAACAAGACTGATGATCTCAAAATCGTACTTAAGAGTTAAACACAGACATGAAATAGGCTAACAAAAATTCTGTGTGCAAGTAAACCAGATCCTTACCTGATAAAGATAAGCACAAGACAGATCAATCAATCCTTTCGGCTTCGTTCTCTTTGGCGAATCATAGAAGTACAAATGCGTATCAGTTCCTTCTTGCAACAGTACGAAGTATAACGCCTTCCATTTCTTGGCTCCCTTATCTGACTTCTTATGGAGGTACCCTTGGTGTTTGATTCCCTTGGTCTTCTTCAGACCTATCTGGTCACGACATTCGCGTAATGTGGCGTAGATCTTTTCAGCAGCTGCCCCGGTTGTGCTTTGTTGTGGCTCGATGACATGGCCTTCGGCTATAAGCTGAAGACAAAAATATGGAGTAAAAAATTATGGCATATTTTAATGGACTTGTTGTAGGCTAAGGCGATTCACACACTGACCCGGTATACGCTGCGAGGTGCTTGGCGACGAAGTCATAACACTGCGCGTGAATGCGGTATTCTGTGTGTTGCACTACGCCGACTACGCGTGTTTTCAAAGAGAGATACTTTCAAGCAACGTAAGAAAACGCACTCCCGCGCTACGCTGCGTAATACGGTGCAGTGTGCGAATCGCCTTAAGCGTTAGACATTTTATATTTGTTAAAAAAACAACATAATTTTACCGCGAAATAGCTGTCATATTGAGTAAAATTTCCAAGCATTTCTAGGTTATGTCCTTACTCGTCGATTGTTATGTTATGAATGATAAGTAGATAAAAATATCCAACGCAAAAACAATCATGCAAGTCTGATACTAATCACTTATCTTATCAAGTTATTGTGAATACGTATAAAATATTTACAAATAAAATATTTACAAATCCTTTTTTTCCCGTGATAACTAACAATAATTTGTTTACAATGCAGATAAATGTATTCTATTGCTTTGGTAAATGCCACTTTTGATATTTCTGAAACATGCAAAACCACAGACATAAATATAACTAGATAACGCATGTCCCTCCATCTGTATGAAAACCAATCGTGCCACTTTTTCAAACAAATTTACTTACCAATGAAAGAAAACATTTCCAATGCCTCTGCCAACTTTTTCTATACAGCTTAATATGACATAAAAAGGCATTTTTCTAGATTTCGATAATGCTAAATGTTAATGAGTATAAATATAATGACCACCAAAAATAACCTTGTGACCATAACCTCTATTACCTAAAATTGTACTATGATAACCAAATTTAGTAAATTGGTCACCAAATTTTAATAGTAAATTATTGGTTGTGAAATAGGTTAGGTTAGGTTAGGTTGTGACCAACCGCGCGCGAGCCGAGCGAGCGAAGCGAGCGGTGCCACGGCAGCGGCCGGCGAGCGCTACTTCCAAGTTGCTCGCAGTTTTTGTTTTTTTTTTTGTTTTCCTTAACTATTTTTGGATTAAACAATCATGATTCGGAGTTGGTTGTTTTAAGTTGGATCACAAGTTGTAATTTTTTTTTTTCTACTTTCATGCTAAAATGGATTTAATTTTGGTGACCATTTAATATTTTTGGCAATATAAAATGATTTGTTGCCGTTACATTTTACTAGATCTGGTGGTTAGTTAAACATGAGCCAATGTTAATCTCATATTACGATCATCAATCGTAATTTTACTCAGTTTTTTGTCACGCGAAGTACATACAATCGCGTCATCTAGTTAGATTTATATCTGTGTGAAAAACTCTGTCGTGTTTTAAAATTATAAGGAAAGGAAGCACAATAATCGAAGTTTACAAGGTTAAAGAGAAAACAAAATCAAACATCAAATATGCATAAAAATTAACTTACCGGCTGTCCCAAAGTATGTCCTTCAACAATCTGCTCCTTCCTGTACCTATTGATGACAGCATCCAAGCACTCAAACGTCCTCCCACCCATGAGGTACCTCACGCCTTTCTTCTCTATCCTGAACCTTTGGATCTGGTTGTTAATGTGGAAGAACAAGGAGTAATCCCCGGGCGAATTGTCCGAGGGCCTCACTAAAAAGCTTCCCGGTCCAGCCTTGACTAGCATGTCCACAGCTTCACTCTTCGTGCAGTTAGGATGAAACCATGAGAAGACCGTGTTAGGATCTATTGCCGGGTCAAGATCCTCGACCAACTCTCTGAAGATCATTCCTTGCTCCCCAGTTCTGTTTAAACAAATATCACTTTCTATATTACACATATTTAATGCTAATACTAACAAAGAACACTACGACAAAGGTCCACACCAAACAGGTAAATGTTATTTATTTCAGTTTCGAATTATATAAGGAAAATATTCGTGCTAATAAATGAAGTATTGCATTCATGTTTATCCTAATTAATCACCTGCAATGGTTACCCAGAATCCCATTTCACATAAATTTCTATGATGATCAGAATATCACACATATAAATCACGTTTACCAGAATTTGGTTACTTTATGACCAACTACATTTTTAACCGACTTTCCAATAAGGTGGATATTCGACTGTCTTTTTTTTTGTATTGTCAGCGATTTCTACGTCAATTGTGGACTGATTTTGAAAGTAAGAGTTTACAAAGTATGTGCGCGAATTGGTCCCATTAAAATTTGGTGAAGATCTGATGAAGAACTTCGGAGATATACAACAGAATTCTTCAATAAATCCCGGCAAATTTCTCCGGATTGCAGCAATCGCATGTCTCTTTATTGTTTTACACCATTGCATATCATAAAATTACGCTGGTAAGCTCTAAAGGGGGAAGCAGATGTATACAGTTCACACTGGTACACTCTTATGCCACCGGTTATGATCAAGTTTCATGTTATTCAGGTAATCTATTCTGGCATCACTTTGGGCATTTGCAAGTTCTATAGTAAGGTACCTAACTTTACTTAAGAACTTGCAAATTATGTACTACTAGATGTTGCCCGCGACTTCGTCTGCGTAGCATTAGTACTTCGAAAAGCCTATTTTCTTATATCGCGCAATAATATTGGAAGTTTTCCATAAAACTTCCACCCCTCTTTCCACCTCCTTAAGGATGATTTCTGGGATAAAAACTATCCTATGTCCTTCCCAGGGTCTCAAACTATCTCCATACCAAATTTAATCTAAATCGGTTCAGCGGTTGAAGCGTGAAAAAGTAACAGACAAACAGTTACTTTCGCATTTTAATATTATTATAGATAGCTAAAAAGTGACAAATAAAAAAACTATTTTACAAAAACGTATAACCCAAAGTGAAAAATAATTTCTTTTTCGGTAGCCGGTGTTATAAAACGTTGAAAAGAAAACAGGAACACCGACTGCCGAAATTAACTAATACTAAGTCTTTCGAGATGTAGATATACGAGGTGAGTCGACATCGACAATTTGCCCATATTTGGCAAAGGCCTCCTCCAATTCTTTCCATTCTCTTCTATCCAATGCCATCTTCTCGTATTAAGTGACGCATCATATATTCCCTTACTAACGAACTCTGAATAAAATAGCAAAAAGTGTATTTATCATTATCTCCTACATTTATCCCATTCCAATATATTTTGTGTCCCCTTCTCCCATACGTCTCTATTGCCGTTAAAAATGAACAAAACGGCATATCATCACGCTAAAATAAATATCGAATCATGCCTACTATATGGACTTCCTTCCTACTACAGTGACCATTGACCTGTAAACAAATTGTGCTACGATCGCTAGACCCTTTCTAAATATAATGGCCGTTCAAGGGAACTGCGCATTAGTTGTACATTTAATAGCAGGATGTGAGATATCGGGAAAAAAGCGGATGCATTGATGCCAAGGCAAGATATCGGGAATTATCTACTTGAATGGACTGTTAGTCATGTTAGAACATGATCAGTGTCACGTTTTTGGTTCATCACTATTATTTCAGGGCTTTAAAGGCACTGCAGTTTTTATTCGCGCAATTTTTTCCGCTCGGCGCTCATTTTGCGACCTATGGAATTGTATGAAGCACGCATTGTGGTAAAAAATCGCGCGGAAATAAAACCGCAAGAAAGCCGTGTATTGCCACAGAATCCACCGCACCGCGGCGCGGATTAAATTCGCGCGAATATTTTGAGCTCTATGAACGAAAGAGACAAAAATCATAAATAAAAAAAGAAAGAGAAAAAAATCGCGCGGAATTTTATCCGCAGTGCGTGTTATTTATGATTAAGTATGCGGACATAAATTCGCGCGAATAAATTGTGCCTGGCTGGTAGGCTAAGAGATTAGTCTCCACAGGGAAGTCCGGTTAAGCAGAAGACGGTCACTTTGATCGAACTGCGAGACGCCACACAAAAAAAAACGAAATGCCTAACATCTCGCCTCCCTCCTACCACCTAAAATGAAAATGCTCACGGCCCCCTTTTGTATTTGTGTTTCAGGTAGTTAGTTTAGTTTTGACGGGCTGTTTCCGCAACTGCACGTCACAGTAAAAATATACAACCAGCATGGAAACTACCAACAAACGCTCCATTCGGCACACTCACACAAACATGCGCACTGACGAGACCATTAGGGTACTTCTGCAATGCTGTCAGTAGTGCGAGCCGCTTAGGGGTCTCGTCAATGCGCATGTTTGAGTGAGTGTGCCGAATATTTTTACTGTGCGCACGTCCAGCGCGTATTTTGCGTACGGGTGGCATTCGATAACTTTATTAGTTTAATTTAGTTTCGACAGGCTGTTTCCGCAACTGCACGCCCAGCGCGTATTTTGCGTTAGGTGGGATTCGATTACTTCATTCGATCCACCCCAGCTCCTCGAGGAAGGCCAGCAGCGCCTTGCCCATCGAATGAATCGACCAATCACATAGACGGAAACCCACATCGCGTCTTTCATCTCGCATTTAATTGGTCGATTGATGGCGGTCAAGCCCTTTGCTTTGCCGAATTTATTTGCGCAATTAGGCTGCAGGACTTCCTAATCATACAATCACAAGCTACAAGAGAATATCTCACCTATGTGCAGTAACCCAGAGCCAGCCGTCACCCATGTCATTGTGTAGAAAGAATATGTCGCCCTTCTGGAAGGTCAGCTCGTCCGTATCGGGCATCTTTGTGTACGGCAGTATTGCTACTACCCTCTGCCAATGAAAAATATAACACTTACATAAAAAAAAAAAAGAAATTGTAAATAAAATCTCTTAGTAAATTATCATCAGAATTAGTTTAAAGGAGAGTAGAAAAACCTTGGCCTCTAAAAAAAAGTTAATTAAAAATCATGCTGTGCAGTCGGCGGATACATCTGGTTTTGGACAGCCAGCTCGCGAATATGTATCCTCCGACTGCACAGCATGATTTTCTTCTTGATTACGTCCTTTTAGTTCGCCTCTTAAGAAGTCGGGTTTTTTGTTTTTATGATTTAACTTTTTTATTTATAACCTTTTAGTTATTATTTTTTTCGGGTACATTTAAACATATAAGTGTTATATATTTTTTAAATCCCCTCTTAAATCCCTTTACCTTGATACCCCACACGATGGGCATGGACAAAAAAAAATGGCGACACACAATATGGCGCCCAAACACTGCCATTTTTCTATTTTCCAATTTTAATATAATATAAGGTTAAGACGAATCGATTGACGTAAGAATCATCAAAATTGGTCAACCCGTTTGGTCTCTAGAACGCCACATAGGAACAAACATACATACATAGACTGATAAACACATTACCCTCCTTCGGCAGTCGGGTAAAAATAAGTTATACCTTTTTATCGTTGACAGGTTCGGGTGGCGGCACTGGCTCCACCAGCCTCTCTCTCTTCAGAAGATCAGAACAATGGCTGTAGAAGCCCACCAATTCAGTCAGCGAATCAAACTGACGACCACCAATGTAATAGTCACCGCAAACCGCCGTTATTCTGTACGTTACAAAACAGAAAAATTTAACAGGAAGGAAAATCACGAAAGTCTGAGAATTTATTAACCATAACAAAAATTGCATGGAAAATCAACAAATACATAGGGAAATAAAACATAAACAATAGTATTAAGACCAATATTTTACCTAAAGTGATTTATTCCGGTGCGACCCAAGTAGCTCAGAACATAAGACCCTGGTTTTCGATCACTCTCTCGAACTGAAAATAATGATTATTATTTTAAGTTATTCTTCTTATTTTTTTTAAGAAACGGAAGTAAAACTTTTGAAATTGGTAAAAATATAGAATTTTTATTTCTTCTTTAAAAGAAGTATAATAGTCTTTTCAGACAATGTTATGTCTTTAAGAGCTGCTACTCCCAAGCTGCCCAGTGATCCCTGGGTATAAGAGAGCTTCAGTATCGGTAAACCGGGTACCCTATGTGAGATAGTAACACCAGGGCTTTGTTGAAGTTTCTTGAGCCTTTGGGCGCATTATGACCAATTCGCAAAATACCCAACTGTCCAATTCTCAATTGTTGGACCAATTGGTCTGGTTCGCAATTGGTCCAGTTCGCAACTAGTCCAGTTCGCAATTAGTCCAGCTCGCAATTAGGGGGCGTCCCTGATTACGAGAAGCTTTTTTTGACGACCCCCACAAAACGAAAAAATAATATAATCTATGATCAACACTTTTCTGTATAAACAATGAGCTGATTTATCATAATATCGCTATTAATTAAGAACAAAAAACACATAAAAAAACACGTAATGTAAAAAATACTTATGACTTATAAGTATTTTTATAAAATAGAATCAACATAATTATGGGTATCTAGAGATTTAAGAGAATTAACATACTTTTAAAGGATTTCTATAATTTATAACATCATTGTATC
The DNA here is from genome assembly GCA_949775005.1 of Orthosia gothica. NCBI lineage: Eukaryota > Metazoa > Arthropoda > Insecta > Lepidoptera > Noctuidae > Orthosia > Orthosia gothica. The sequence goes on along the minus strand of OX459038.1, from coordinate 24,649,752 downwards.
TATACCTAATTAACGACTGTAATTTAAATTGGTTAATTTGCGAACTGGACCATTTACTAATTGGACAATTTTCGAATTGGTCAAATTGCGAATTTAACAATTTATGATTTGGACGTTGTGAGAATAGGACATTTTGAGCCCACTGGAAATAATGAGCCCAAAGGTTCTTGAGAAGCTAGAATAACCAATTTATCCCACCCATACTCAAAATACACCATCCGAAAATACAATTGTAACTAATATTATAAATGCGAATGTGAATGAAATTGGTATATGTATTTACCAGAACCTGAATTAGGACATAGGATTCTTTTCATCATGGTTATACATATATAATGTTCCCTTGGCATAATAAAACACTTTTCACGCGGTCAAAACTGGCCGCAGAAGCTAGTTTTATATACAAACAATACAATGAGCAGCTTACTATTATCATCATCATCATCATTTCAGCCGAAAGACTTCCATTGCTGGACATAGGCCTCACCCAAGCGTCGCTACATTGACCGGTCACGTGCGTCTGGCATTCAGCGGAACTCTGCAACCTTCACCAGGTCATCGGTCCACCTAGTAGGCGGCCTTCCAACGCAACGTCTGCCGGTTCGCGGTTGCCACCAAAGTACAAAAGCGGCGCGGGCGGCGCGCCGCAGACAGAGAGGCCACTACGAACAAAGCGTCATTTTCCACACGCACATTGACATAGCCATTTTACAGGGAATATTGGGCAATATTGGACGGAGCTAAGTCGCGGCTGTCACGAGTGCTTTGTGCGGGCGTTTGTCACGTCATTCATACATAAAGTACAGTAACGAGGTTGCATTGGCTGGATTACCTACCTTTATTAATCGTTATAGACAGAATATACTTTAAATTCGTCTTTTCATTGATTTTTAAGTTATAAAGGTCATGATTTTTTTAAGATGACAAGTTAGAAATTCATTATCTAGGAAATAATAAATTATTTTAAGTTCATAGGCGAAATTGGAAAGACTAAAAAACTTGTATATATAATACTAGCGGACGCCTCTCAGTTTCACCCGCGTAGTTCCAGTTTCCGTGGGAATATAGGAATAAAAAGTTTATGCCTATGTCACCCGGGGATAGTGTAGCTTCCCAACGGTGAATTTTTTTTGAAATCGGTCCAGTAGTTTTTATGTTTATTCGTTACATACAAAAATTCAAAAATACAAATCTTTCTTCTTTATAATATTAGGATAGAAGTATAGATATGGATGGTTTAAGTCATTCAGCTGAATTTGATTAATATTTGATGCTCTGCTCTGTCCACCCTCTCCTCTAAGGACTGTCCTCTGTCCTCTAAGGCATGTAAGCATGATATGATGCATGTTTAGACGAATCGATGTATTTATGTTTGTAACTTATACAACCTACTCTTTTTTAAATTCGGAACCAATATAGTAGCAACCCTAGTGCATCTGTCGAGTTTAGCTGTCAATTTAAAAACGGCGGGTGTGGCCCTTCTTTATAGTTTCTATTTATTGTTGCCACTATACAATGTGTTTATTTTATAAGTACGTAACAAGCCAATTTTTTAAATGCAGGACCAAATATTGAAATATTATTTGCAGTTTCATTGTAATTTTTTTATGCCCCGAATTGAGCTAATTTGCAAACTAGCAAGGTACTAAGATACCAAGTTAAACAGGAAAATGATAACACATTACATTGGTAGGCGAGTCATCCGCACTTAGGTAGGTACATATATGTTTAAGACGGTACCCTGACCAAAAAATCGGCATGAGATATGAGCGTTCCTATTGGTCTAGCGGCACTGGTGGCGCATGAATTACAGTATTGAATACGCCCAGAATTTAGAATAAAATCTTTATAAAATCGAATTTTGGTCTTTTGAAAAAAATAATTCTACAAAAATGTTCGTTATTAAATTGTCTATCCATTAGTGTTAGTACAAAAAATAATCAATGAACACTTTACGAGGAGATGCATAATATCAATAATTATTTATCAGTTTTATGTTTTTTTGGAAGTAGATTAGTGAAATATATACAACATTTTAAAAAAAACTAAATCTACCATTTTAGAATCAATATTATGTAGAAATTTAATGTATTTTTATTAATTGATATTTCTTTTTAAATAACGAGTAGATAGCTCCTAAAAACAGCACAAAAAACGGCTTGCGCGGCGTTTTGCTCGGGGTACCGCCTTAACAAAATCAATAAACTCATTTATGTATTGTATTAGTTATTTTTGGGTTTTTTGTCCAAAAATTATCTTGCGGGAACATATGCCTGGAATAAAAATTATCCTATGTGCTATTTCTGACTATAATCTATCTCTGTGCCAAATTTCATCCAGATCCATTCATCCGTTCTAGTGTGATTTGGTAATAAACATTCAGCCACACATATACATCTATCCAAACTTTCACATTTATAATATTAGTAAGAAGTATGTAAATTACACAACAGTTACATAGCTCAGTTCACGGGCGCTGGCGTGAGGACTTATTAACCCGGTCACATTATCTCGAGACCCCGCTGGAATGCGAATCATTATAATAATATTACCTACATTAAATTAATTAACACAATATTTGTTTTGTTGGAAATCTTATTGTTTATAATAATATCCTACTAGAGGATACTTGTTTTGCGCACCATATCAGAGCGCCGACGCGACGTGACGGTCGACGCCAGGTCTCGAGATAATGTGACCGGCAGGCTTATTACGTATGAAACTGCAATTAACAATATTTGCGCAGAGATTGTACAATCATCGCTCGAATATCGCTTTACGTAAAAAAATTGGAAGGCTTATTTTTGCGAAATAATTGCTCTTCAATCGCGAATCCGCATTATATATGAGCTATAGCCACACCCTAATAATTTTACGACAGCACTGCTAACAATAAAAATCTGTTAACTGAAATGTGCATTTATCGCAAGGTGATCGCGATAATTTTGTATTACGTATGGTTTTTGACAGCAGAGCGACAGCGATCGGCGAGCAAATGTGGCTGTCAAATTTCGATTACTTTTTCCCTTGTTGTTGGTCGATTGCCAATCGCTCGCTGATGCTGAGTAGGTACAGAAGTTTTTGAGTTTTTGGCGGTTTTTTTAGTGTGTTATTTTGTGGCTACTTTAATTATCTGCAAATTAGAATAATAATATAAAAATAAATATTTAAATAACAAATTCCTAGTGAATATTGTAAATTTAAATGACAAATTGGTGTTGTTTTGAGTCTCTAATGTCTACGCAACTGGACTATTTGTTTTATCATTGAAACAGAAGTGATCACCATGATTGATTGATTTTTATACTGTAGTGTTGGCTACCTCAGCGAAGCTTATTTGTTTACTACTAAATACTTACAAACACATGAGTTTTTTTTTTTTATATATGGCAATCACCGATGTCGACTATTCTGCCAATGTCTAAATTAAATTTGAAAAATCTGTTTTACGTTTCATAGCTCAAATAAGAGATAATGTAGTCTATTAAGTGATGTTCTAATGCGTTATCGATTCGATTTCTTAAAACAATCGACAATTCGAAGAAATTTTAATTGATTTTACACATTGACATTTATGTAAATAAAATGCAATTATCAAATTTTCACTGCCATATTTACTTTACACAAATACTTTACATCTGCGAATATTAATTTATCGGAATATTAGCGCTAAATAGTTTGTTAATTGTTGCTCGTTCATAAGCTGGTTAATTCATCAAACGATACATTTTATAAATCATCGGACAGTTAAAATAGCTTCTGTTAAAAGTGACTGTAAAAAAAAAGACTTGACTTAATTCCTCAGTAGCCAGGTCAGTAAATTGATCGCGCAATAATTGTACAATTATTGCTACTTGCTGTTCCTTACGTAATAAGCCCGCGGGTTATATATTGCACTCACAGACACAACACTCTCCAAAGACACACATGGCACATCTCCTTTTGTCTTTGTATAATTATCTCTTCCTCTCAATTTGATACTTTCACATTGTTGTAGTACGTAAGTGCACCATAGCACGGGGTCTCATTGCTAAGAAATAAAATTTGGTTCAAATAAATCTTACTAGATGGCGCGACATGTACACACAATTCAATAGAATTGTGTCTAAAATTAACATTTTCTGGCATTAAACATAAAAATTGTATGTTTTTGTTTAATCAACTCTCCTAAGTATAAAATTATGGAATAATGGACTCTTAATTCACATTTCAAAGATTATTTGAACGGATCATTTAAAATTGATGCCAATAGATGGCGCATTTTTAAATTTCTGAGGCATTCCACTCGATTGTTAAAATTTGAATTGTAACACATTTTGGTGCAAAAAAACTGTAAAAACGTGCAAAAAAAAAATCAAAACACCCGACTGCTTCAAAAGCGAACTAAAAAGTCGTAAACAAGGAAAAAATCATGCTGTGCAGTCGGAGGATACATATTCGCGGGCTGGCTGACCAAAATCTGGTGTATCCTCCGCCTGCACAGCATGATTTTTTCCTTGTTTACGACTTTTTAGTTCGCTTGTGAAGCAGTCGGGTGTTTTGAATTAAGTTTTTTTATTTATAACTTTTTAGTTAGTTTTTTTCGAATTAGATACATTTAAACATATAAGTGTTATATATTTTTGAAATCACCTCTTAAAACCCTTTATTTTGATATCCCACACGATGGGTTTGGAAGAAAAAAAAATTTGGGCTCCCACAATATGGCACCCAAAATCCGCCATTTTTCTATTATCCAATTTTAATGTAGCCTATGACACTCGCAGGGTTAAGACGCATCGATTGACGTAAGAATCATCAAAATCGGCAAACGCGTTTGGTCTCTGGAACGCCATATAGGATCAAACATACATACATACTTACATACATACATAGACTGATAAACACATTACCCTCCTTCGGCAGTCGGGTAAAAATACTATAAAATAAACCTTCACTGTATTTAAAGAAAAAATATTCACGAACCTAGTAAACCCTTTTACTTGCAAGTCGTTGAAACGGGATCGAACGCGATTGATGTACGAGTACTTACAAAAATAACAAGACTAATCAGATGAAAAACGCTAGTTACGTCGGCACGGTTTCTTTGTATGGGATGAGGCATCTGTATGCTAGTATTACATTATCTGTGACCATAGTATCGTAATTTTTAAGGGTGTGAGCCTGAAGATCTGTCATACAGGTCTCAAACCCAGTATAGACTCCAGCTCTCACAAAGGTTTGAATCTGCTGTAAACTAGATATTATTAAACATGGAATTAACCGGGCACAAGTCTGGAGTTCCCGGCAAGACTCTGTGTTACTAAGTACTATTAAGAAATTACAAATAGAAATATCCAATAACACTTTTCCTGTCCTGGGAATCAAATCCAGGACCTCACGATTAACAGTTGTGCAACCACTGGAGCAACGAGACAGCTGCAAGTATGTGTATTACATATTTGTTATATCAGCTTAAACCACCAGGAAACGACAATTTTCATAGCTAGTTGAATATGGCATTCCAATTGACCACTACCTATAAAAAGAGATACGGAATAACTAACATAGTTTAATTGTATTTTTATTCTTAATGATAGGTATTTGTACACCTAATAAGTACCTAATTCCATGACAATTTTATATTCAACTTCATTACTTTATTGAATTGTTTTTAAAAATAAACAAATAAAAATTATAATAATGTGACGAAATTATTGTTTATAAACTGATGTATCCCCAAACATGCTTGTATTTAATTACAAAATATGCATAATTATTTGAAGGAACCCTGGCACCCATAACATAAGTTGATTCTTAGCTTGGGTTGGGTAATAAGATAAAGGTAACAAAAAATGATGTTATAGTATTAAACCTATCCTAATCCTTGGGCAATCGATCCACTAAACCTACCAAATCAAAAAACCAAATTATGGAGAAAAATGTATTGGGCTATAGCCCAATACATTTTTCTCCATAATTTGCAATCCTTGGGTGCACTCGGGTAGTAAATATAGGGATAATCGTCTGATACACGCCTAACGGGGCCTCTATGAGTTGGCTTCGGACCCTAAGGTCCCGAGATAGACAAAAAAAAAACATAATAATAATAAGCCTTTTTATCCTGAATTTTCTCATTCTTTTCTCGATTGTACTGTCTCTTTATTAAAGTATATCTCTCAATTCAGTAGGTAATTCTAACATTTTCCACTGCTTTCTGACTCTAGCAACTCTTTTCCAATTAGGACCTGCTCTCAATTTTAAATAAAGTTGTTATTATTTATTTATTTTAATCTAGTAGATAGCCCATGATTAATATCAGACCAGCACATAGTCCATGACATCAACAGTCTTTGAAAATTATTATTCTGTTACAAATGCATCCATAAAGTAGCAATCTATTGTACCAACTTTGTAATATTACTTGCTAATAAAAACTAGTACTCATATACAATAATAACTACCTACATTGTGTTATCTTTGTTGAAAAAAACAGAACAATGAATCTTACACTGTAGCCGAGTTATAAATGTTTAATAGGAAATGTCATTGAGTGTAATTTTATAACCCTTTCATATAGAAAATACCATGGGAACTGTTTCATTAATCTTTGTCTATTGTCGTGATGGAAAGTAGGTAATTAAATATGCCTACAAATGATTGCATTTGATTAAACTTCTTGTTTAAAGTTCAAATTTATATTTTCTCTAAAATTAAGTTTACATCAAATATGGTGTGTTCCTGAGACTATGTAACAACACAATAATAAGGAAGATATTTAATTAATACATCTTTAGGTACAGGCACCAAATATGTTTGTTGCATTAATTGAAGATTTTATTGTTGACCTTAATTACCAGGAAAAACATTCATTTGTATTGTTTAAACACATTAAGGCAACTATGATTAGGAATTAGGTATGTTACTGTTATTGACTTGCCTTCATTTGGGGGCTGAATATTCTAAGTTATCTTAACCCCCAGCATCATGTGAAGTGAAACCTTGAAGACAACTGTTAAGATTATTTTTAAATAATATTGTTGTAGCAGTAGCTTCATGCTTAGCTTTTCATTTATCCTTTCCATTAATTTTCTTCTTGCTTCTTTTTCACAAAACCCACACAGATGATCTCACTGATCCTTCACTGGTCCAAAATGAATAGATTTGAATTAATACATAGTTGAGTTCTGTACTAGTTTGTTGGAAAATGTCTTACCCAAATAGCTCCCAAGTTTCCCAGCAGCCCACAGCCTTTCTTCAGAGGTGTATCTATCCAGACGGCCATGGTACCACTCAGTTTCAGGAGGGGCCAGCACTGCCTGCCTTTCGCCTGTTAAAAAACATCATCAGATCCAATAAATTTTAATAAAATAAACCTATGTGGGGTTGTTTTTGTGTTGTCTGATAAACTTACCATTAGTGTTAGGTCCATCAGGTTCATCCAGCTCTAAATCCGCTGCTAATTCTGCGATATCACCCCCACCGTCCTCAGATTCCGTAGATGGAGACCCTAACTTATCCTTTACTGGGGGTCCGATCGGCGCCCCCATAGCACGGATTAAATCGGCCATCTTTCAAAACACAAACAATTTAGATCCAAAACACTTCACTTGTATGCGTGAGAGCTAAACCAGTGACTCATAGTTTATTCAGAAACAGTACGATATAAAATTTTTAGGAAATATCTCAAACGTGTTTACAAAAGAAAAAAAGATACTAATTTAGAAGCCGTTGAAACAATGAAAATGTAAGTGAACCAAGAGCAGCTGTTCGATATTAACACATTATTTTGTCGTGGAAACTAAGCAATTTCTTTTGCCACTGACTAAATGACCAAAATATTCCTATTCCTAGTAATTTTTCAAGAGTCAATTTTATTCCGATACGCCCGCGACACAGATGATAAAATAAATAGATTCAAGAATGATTAAATCATTCCGTTCAATTTAGTTCATTCAAACATTTGACATTATAATCAGTGTTGCAATAACTCCACACATAACCAGGCCTAACTGTAGTGCAATGAGGTAGGATAACTATGGAGACGGCCTATTCTACTATATGAAGAATAGTTATACAAATATCTATCATATCGACACACACATGTCAAAAAGCGTTTTGTCTCTTTTTAACTAACCAACAGCTGCATATGAAAAGAGAGACATCTGAATGTTTGTCAAGGACTAAATTTGGCAACACTTTTGTGTGACGTCAACATCATGCCTATGCGTGACCGGTCGCCATTTTATGCGCCAAAAGTACTCTTTGTTTTTGTGGTAGTTGTGCTGTCAAACAGTTGCTTGTTCAGAATATTTTTGTTGTTTTACAAGGAAATACGTCTAGAAACTAGTTATTTTGGTGTTCTGAGTGTGGACATTAATAGGAAAATCATGCCCTCGTATTGTTTAAAACAGTCTGGTATGAGAAAAAACAAAAATCAGCCTAAATTGACTCTGCGCAGGTTAGTAACTAGTTTTCACTAATCCGGTCGAATTTTGTGTTAAATATTGTTACAAGATGGTATTTTTGAATATTATTCGAACCTGTGTCATGTTTGTATGGCATAAAACGTTATTATTTTCTATATTTCTTTGCATTGTTTACATACAATAATTATTGACAAGTAAGGTTAGTGATGATCGATGTTCGCATACGATAAGTATCGATAAAATTTATAGTATGTAAAATACATTGCAATGATATTTTAATCCACAGATTTCCTGGAAACGAAATTTTAAAGAAGAAATGGATAGAAGCTATTGGTTTTGAAAATACAAACCCTAGACATAAAATGTGGCATATCTGCTCCATGCACTTTGAGGAATCTTGTTTTAACAGAACCCTCGATGTGATAAGGTTACCTGATGGCGTAGTGCCCACATCGACTTTACTGGTATGTTGTATTAAGGAGCATTTCCTTTCAACGCAATGAATTATTTAAATATATGTGTATTTATCTTTATAAACGTAAGTAGCTATTTTATGTATTATTATGTAAATAGTTTCATCTTCTTTATAGGTATATATATTGTACACTGGATTACTGCCCTCTACTATTATGATCTCTATCACTAAAAGGTTTGCTGGAAGAAAATTCCATTTGGAGTTAAGCTCGCCTTTGTACATGAATTTTACTATCAAATTATTAAAATGTAATGTCTTGTTGTACAATAAAGAATAAAGAGTATGTTTTTAAACAAAAGTTGCAAAATACAGTAATTTCAACACATCTTGTTACATACTTTTTTATTGACAGTATTTCTTTAAATGAATTAAATATGTAAATAAGTAATAGAATTATGCGACTTTCTTTTTCAGCCTAGGCAAATATGTTCCTCACAACAACCTACTTATATATATATGTTTATCTCACAAAGAAATGGGCTTTACCAAATCAAAAAGTGAGAACTTTAAATGAAAAGGTCCGGAGATGTGATGGAAAGATTTCTAATATTATTCAAGACCTTAAGAAACTTAAATATATCAATAATGAAGGAAGTTTAATTCTAAATAAAAATTTAAGAATATGCAGAAGGATTTCGTAAAAAGCAAATTGCCAAATCTAAAGGCCTACTTTAGGAAAAAGTATTCTGAAGAATTAAGAAAATTTGCCCTTACGCTTCAATTTGTTTTAGCCGAAAGCGTATGATTTTATAAATAATACCGACAACACTTGTTTGAAACACTCTCACTTTGAGCATAAGGTACTAACATGTTAATGCCGAACCTGGCTTTATAGAAATAAATAAAATAGTGAATTTCAATAAGTTAATTTTGTGAAAAATGAATAAATGTCTTTTTTACATAAAATATTGTTATTATTGTACATAAATTAAGTTGTTCGAAAAGTAGGAAGATATCAAAATATTATTATTTATTTACTATAAGAAGATGCATTTACCCTGCGGTGGGACAGTTACAGGCTGGTATTATTTATTATTACTACCCCTTTGGCCTATGTCTTGTGGATTGGGATAGGCTGATTTGACTTGATATAAAACAAAATACATTTTTGTTTTTAATGGGTTAGGTATAGGAACGGCTAAAAATCGTGAATCTAACGAAACAGGGCGAAATTTGGGGCTTTTTCTAGCAGGTCAAAAGAAAAACATCTCCCACTATCCCCAAAAATCGCTATTTCGTTTGATCCACGATATATTTTTTGCCCACCCTGTATATTACCAGTCATACAATACTCTATACCCTTAGCTACAGTGCAACATAAAAGAGTAGAAGTTTAATATTTGGGAACTAAAAGTTTTCATTTTCTGGCAACATCTAAAATGAGTACTTGAGCTGTCAATTCATCTCGATCGGTTTCGATTTTCGTAAGAATTTTAGTTTTTGTGGGATATTTCTGTGTGTGGATAGAAAAACAGTGGAAAAACGTGAATTCGGTCATTCTTGGCGGTGCCCGTGATATAGTTTATAAAGTTTATATGCGGTGTATAGCCGAATTCCAAGCTAGGAAGTTTCTATCCAACTTAGAAGATGTTTACCATCGTACAGCAGATTTCACTGGTAAGTAACTATTGAAAGTTGCACTAAACGTTAATTACAAACGATTAATACATTCAGGGAGCAAAATTTTCGAACCAAATATCATTTACAATTTATTTGTTTACCATTTTTGAGGTTATGCTAAGATAAACAAATAGCGTTGTAGTTATAGCGCGACTTAACAACGTTGATAATAAGGCAACAAAAATTAATGTAATTTACTGTGGATACGAAATTTTTTTTTGCTATACGATATTTGTTGATGCAATCGACATAATGGAAAGAAACAATTTTAAAATATATTTACGTTTATTTACCGCGGAACTTCTTTCATCGGACTGAAAGGGATTTTTTATTTGCTTGTTTTAGGTGTTTCTGTAAGCACAGTGCGCAGAATCGTGCAACACGGCACTGAAAACGGTGGGAAATTCTCAACACCAGCTAAACACAGAAAGGGTTGTCCCCCAAACATATTGGACGACTTTATATTGAAAGCAATTGATTATTAAAAATACTTATTTTTTGTGAAGTTGTTGTTTTATTACTACTACATAATTATCAAATTTTTATTAAACATACTTATTGAATATATTTACTCATTATTTATACCCAATAAATAAATAATACTATTCAAGTATCAAGATCAGCTGGATCGTATTAACTGGGTTGCTATCTGAGCGATTGTGGCGCCCTCATTTAATTTCTACACTTTTATGTCGCACTGTACTTCGGTTTCTATGGGCCTGGTTTGTTCATATTATATTGTTATTACATTATTATATCGTAGAACAACAACGTAAACAATTTCATGAAGGTCGATATTTACATCGATATCAGCTGCGCATGTTTCTCGCAGTTACAACCCTACAAGGCAGCCATTTTATGCGCCAGATTTTTGTAGGTATGCACGCTAATTTCGTAGGTATGGCAAGTCCATAGGTTAGGAAGTCAGTGCTGTAGTGACATCAATAAAGGCGGAAACACATTTGCACGCCTTGGCGTGTCGCGCTAGAAGCATATCGGTTTCATACATTTAGCATGGTTAGAGGCACATTTGAGTGTCGTGGCGCAGTGTCGTTGTGGCGACTGGCGCGTTCTGTCGTGGCGCGGAATGCCAACAACCGAAACGCCAGAGTGGTGGTGGGGGTTATGACGCTACACGACACGTCAGGCAAATGTGTTTCTACACCGCGTGGATCGTGGCCTCGCTAAGAGTAAAAATGTTCTGTGATCGTGGCAGTCGTGGCGCGTCATTAAGCGACGCGAACGCCTAGCGGATGCCTGTGTGCTGCGTGTTGAAAATGTCCGATGAGCTTATTGAACTTGTACGTCAACTTACTGTTTTGTATGACACAAAGTCTAGGCAGTTTAAGGATCATTTGATAAGTATCCTAAATGTGTAAGTTCAAAGAATAGCGCAAAGTATGTTTCCGTCCTTGAATTCATTGCTTCATATATTCAAAAATCCATCTATTCGACAAAGTAAAACATACAACGAATATTGTTTAGTTGTTAAAATGAAAAGGAAGGAGTGTGCTTCGTGATGTCAAAAGAGTTAAGCAATTAGGGTGCTGAAATGCTGCTTGGGAAGAAATTGCTTTGCCTGTTTTTTTTTTGTTTTTGCTCAATAAGTTTAATTGCTAGGAGAAATGTATTTATGCATTAACATTTCATGCAACATAAAGGTACATAGACAGAATTAAAGCCTAAGGATTTCTCTACCAATCAACCAAGGTGGTGCAAGGGTGGTGGAGATATAACATGGCAGATGCATAGAAACAAATTGAAGGTCTTCATCGAAATCATCATCCGAATCCGAAGTAAATATTATCCAGGACAGGCCACCTATGAAGATGAGCAAATTGTGGGCAGAGAAGTTGAGTACCCACTTGAGGTACTTCACTTCTCACAATTTGCTCATCCCACCTCACGACACTTGCAGCTCTATCGTGAATTCTAGTGGCCTTAATCGAAAGCACCGATTCGATTGTATACCCAAATTGGCCGCTGAAAACATAATTCAGCAAAATAGGGGACTATCAATTTACTGAAATGCAAACCATGTTTGTATTCGAAAGGTCTTTCTCGGTCCAAATGACAACAATAAAGGACTGGACGAAGGGGCTTGATCATCCACAACAAGATAATCTGGTGTGACTGATGGATCCAAAATGGAATCAGATACAGGAGCGGGCATATACGCGAAAGGTTACAAATGTAGTAAAAGCTTAGGTAAGATGGCAACTTTACTGTATTCCAATTAGAAACATATGCCTTAGTTTAGTAACCTGTGCTCATGAGAATTTAGTTATAGGAACCAGAGGTAAATCTATATATATTTAGTGACAGTCAGGCTACAATCAAAGCTATAGCATGGTAAAGAAAAATGGCAGATGAACTGGCAAGAGAGGGCTCAGTAAATGTTTTTTTTAGGCCCAGAATCATGTGTAGGCATTTCGACGTGCCTCGTGAAAGCCACATTCAGGGAGTTTGCAGATCACAGTCAACAAACACACTGGCTGTCTAATGTCGGTCTGGAACACTCCAAAAAATGCCTGTGATCTACGTTTAAAGCACGGGAATGCCTTTGGAATATGAGCAGGGGGCAAATCCGCTACCTGCTTGGGGCCTTTACCACACACTTTGGAACCAAAGACATGCTCAGGTAGATGGGTGAAACCGCGACACCCATGTGCAGGTTGTGCGGGAAACATACGGAATGCATGGAACACTGGCTAGTAAGCAAATGAATCTTCTAGGGGTAGGATATCCAACACCAGAAGATTATCCAGAAGATTTCCTTATCTCGTTGTCAAACTCAGGAAGGATGTTTCTATCGTGATTGGGGAGGAGTAACTTATCTAGGGGACCAAAAAGATCCCAACGGGTTGAAGTATTCGTGTTATTTCTCAGTCCCTTAATAAGATATGATAACCTTTACTAGAGGTCCGTTCGGCACCCCCATAACACGAACTAAATCGGCCATCTTTGAAAAACAAACAATTTAGATCCGAAACACTTCAGTTTCTTTCCATAAAGGGGTATTACACTACACGGTATTCAGGACCCTGTGGCAAGGGTGGGCGCGGCTCCAAACTAGGGAGTCGCTTATTACACCACTCATTCGATTTGGCCCTAACTCAGTTGTGAAGTGACTGTCACAAGTGTTGCACGCCCACTATAAATGGAATAATTATACAATGTATAATAAAACTTTGAAACCTTCAGACGTCATGCCTTATTTTATTTTTAACCGACTTTCTAAAAAGGAGGAGGTTCTATGTTCGACTTTGTTTGTTATTTTTTATTGTTTATGTTCACCGATTTCTCCGTAAATTGTGGACCGATTTTGAAAATTCTTTTTTTTTGTTTGAAAGAGTATGTTCCCAAATCTTAGAGCATTTATAGGTCCCATTACAAAAATGGTTAAAATCAAAGATGAAAATCTGATGAAGAACTTCGGAGATATACAACAGAACTCTTCATTATATGACAGCTTTCTGCAATAGCATGTATGTTTATTGTTTATACCATTTCATAACATAACATCACGTCAATACGCTCTTAAGGGTTACGCAGATGTGTACAGTTCACCTTGGTACACTATCTATTAAGGCATTATAGGTACCTTACTATAGAACTTGCCTATTACTTTAATTCATTTTCGGAAGTCAGTGTCAAAAAACGAATATTAGTTTCTCCTCATTAATTTACGTGTGTTATGTGTACTGAATCTAAAGAGCTTATTACACTACACGGTATTCAGGGCCCTGAATACTACGGTCGCTATTCTGGAGATCCTAAAATCCACAGATTACGTTATATATACGGGTACTAAAATCCTAACATTTCTTACCTTTATAGAGTTTAGGGCTCTGCATAGCGTGTAGTGTAATAAGCCCTTAAATCTTTATTTAAAGACGGAACCACACTTACGTGTCGTGGCGTGTCGTGGCGCGTTCTGACGCAGTTGATTGGCTACAAAACACGTTTCGTTATGACGTAGGCTGGAACAGAGTCGTTTGTTTGGTGGATCCTGCGCCACGCCACGCCACGATACGTAAGTGTGGTTCCGACTTTATTTAGCTGAAAAGCCTGGTGTTCATCCTCCACAAATCAATTTCAAACTATTCAAAGAGTGAACGAAATGTCATGGTTTTCATTCATTCAATGTGAGATGCCCCTTTCTGAATTTTGAATGCGATTGCGTTTGCAAATCGAAAAATCACAATTTGAGAAGATTGACGCGGTGTTGACTTGCGTTGCGTTGACTAAACAGCAGTGTTTTGTGTTTGTTTTAAGTGTGTACTGATCTTATTATCCCTGCTAAGTTTAAATAGGTAAGTTCATCGAAATATTTAACATTACTATATTGTAGTCAAACTGCCAGCATTATCTCCTCCGTTGCTAAATGACGTTGTCATTTTATTTTGTAATAGACTCGCGAGTCTCGGGTCGATTCTGCGACGCCATTTTGTGATCGCGAACTTTCTTTGTTCTTTGTCCTAGTTCGGTAGCCTTTTCGTATCAGAGACTTCGACCAAATTCATTGTTGTAACCGTCCTTAATAGCTTTCCTCAATTGTTACAGATATCATTATGCAGATTTTCGTGAAAACCTTGACGGGTAAAACTATTACTCTTGAAGTTGAGCCATCCGACACTATTGAAAATGTAAAAGCTAAAATTCAAGACAAAGAAGGCATTCCCCCAGATCAGCAGCGACTGATCTTCGCTGGAAAGCAGCTGGAAGACGGTCGCACATTGTCTGACTATAACATTCAAAAGGAATCTACCCTCCATCTTGTTCTGCGTCTCCGTGGTGGTATGCAGATTTTCGTAAAGACGTTGACTGGCAAAACCATCACTTTGGAAGTTGAGGCTTCCGATACTATCGAGAATGTCAAAGCTAAGATCCAGGACAAAGAAGGCATCCCCCCAGACCAGCAGCGTCTGATCTTCGCCGGCAAACAGCTGGAAGATGGACGCACACTGTCAGACTACAATATCCAAAAAGAATCCACACTTCACTTGGTACTGCGTCTGCGTGGTGGTATGCAGATTTTCGTCAAGACATTGACTGGCAAGACCATCACTCTCGAAGTCGAGGCTTCTGATACTATCGAGAATGTCAAGGCTAAGATCCAAGACAAGGAAGGCATCCCCCCAGACCAGCAGCGTCTTATCTTCGCTGGCAAGCAGTTGGAAGATGGACGCACACTGTCTGACTACAACATTCAAAAGGAATCCACTCTCCATCTTGTACTGCGTCTCCGTGGTGGAATGCAGATTTTCGTTAAGACATTGACTGGCAAGACCATTACTTTGGAAGTTGAGGCTTCAGATACTATTGAGAATGTCAAAGCCAAGATCCAGGACAAAGAAGGCATCCCCCCAGACCAGCAGCGTCTTATCTTCGCTGGCAAGCAGTTGGAAGATGGACGCACCCTTTCTGACTACAACATTCAAAAGGAATCAACCCTTCACTTGGTACTGCGTCTCCGTGGTGGTATGCAGATTTTCGTCAAGACCTTGACTGGCAAGACCATCACCCTCGAGGTTGAGGCTTCTGACACAATTGAAAATGTAAAAGCTAAGATTCAGGACAAAGAGGGCATTCCCCCAGACCAGCAGCGTTTGATCTTTGCCGGCAAACAGCTGGAGGATGGACGCACACTGTCTGACTACAACATCCAGAAGGAGTCCACCCTCCATCTTGTACTGCGTCTCCGTGGTGGAATGCAGATTTTCGTTAAGACATTGACTGGCAAGACCATTACTTTGGAAGTTGAGGCTTCCGATACTATTGAGAATGTCAAAGCCAAGATCCAGGACAAGGAAGGCATCCCCCCAGACCAGCAGCGTCTTATCTTCGCCGGCAAGCAGTTGGAAGATGGACGCACACTTTCTGACTACAACATCCAGAAGGAATCCACCCTCCATCTTGTACTGCGTCTCCGAGGTGGTATGCAGATTTTCGTCAAGACATTGACTGGCAAGACTATCACTCTCGAAGTCGAGGCTTCCGATACTATCGAAAATGTTAAAGCCAAGATCCAGGACAAAGAAGGCATCCCCCCAGACCAGCAGCGTCTTATCTTCGCTGGCAAGCAGTTGGAAGATGGACGCACCCTTTCTGACTACAACATTCAGAAGGAATCAACCCTTCACTTGGTACTGCGTCTCCGTGGTGGTATGCAGATTTTCGTCAAGACCTTGACTGGCAAGACCATCACCCTCGAGGTTGAGGCTTCTGACACAATTGAAAATGTAAAAGCCAAGATTCAGGACAAAGAGGGCATTCCCCCAGACCAGCAGCGTTTGATCTTCGCCGGCAAACAGCTGGAGGATGGACGCACACTGTCTGACTACAACATCCAGAAGGAATCCACCCTCCATCTTGTACTGCGTCTCCGTGGTGGAATGCAGATTTTCGTTAAGACATTGACTGGCAAGACCATCACTCTCGAAGTCGAGGCTTCTGATACTATCGAGAATGTCAAGGCTAAGATCCAAGATAAGGAAGGCATCCCCCCAGACCAGCAGCGTCTTATCTTCGCTGGCAAGCAGTTGGAAGATGGACGCACACTGTCTGACTACAATATCCAGAAGGAATCCACCCTCCATCTTGTCCTGCGTCTCCGTGGTGGAATGCAGATTTTCGTTAAGACATTGACAGGCAAGACCATAACTTTGGAAGTAGAGGCTTCCGATACTATCGAGAATGTCAAAGCTAAGATCCAGGACAAAGAAGGCATCCCCCCAGACCAGCAGCGTCTTATCTTCGCTGGCAAGCAGTTGGAAGATGGACGCACACTGTCTGACTACAACATCCAGAAGGAATCGACCCTCCATCTTGTACTGCGTCTCCGTGGTGGAATGCAGATTTTCGTCAAGACATTGACTGGCAAGACCATCACTCTCGAAGTCGAGGCTTCTGATACTATCGAGAATGTCAAGGCAAAGATCCAAGACAAGGAAGGCATCCCCCCAGACCAGCAGCGTCTTATCTTCGCTGGCAAGCAGTTGGAAGATGGACGCACACTGTCTGACTACAACATCCAGAAGGAATCCACCCTCCATCTTGTCCTGCGTCTCCGTGGTGGAATGCAGATTTTCGTTAAGACATTGACAGGCAAGACCATTACTTTGGAAGTTGAGGCTTCCGATACTATCGAGAATGTCAAAGCTAAGATCCAGGACAAAGAAGGCATCCCCCCAGACCAGCAGCGTCTTATTTTCGCTGGCAAGCAGCTAGAAGATGGACGCACACTGTCTGACTACAACATCCAGAAAGAGTCTACCCTCCACTTGGTACTGCGTCTCCGTGGTGGTATGCAGATTTTCGTCAAGACCTTGACTGGCAAGACCATCACTCTCGAAGTCGAGGCTTCTGATACTATCGAAAATGTCAAGGCCAAGATCCAGGACAAGGAAGGCATCCCCCCCGACCAGCAGCGTCTGATCTTCGCCGGCAAGCAGTTGGAAGATGGACGCACTCTTTCTGACTACAACATTCAAAAGGAATCCACCCTTCACTTGGTACTGCGTCTTCGTGGTGGTATGCAGATTTTCGTCAAGACCTTGACTGGCAAGACCATCACTTTGGAAGTTGAGGCTTCTGATACTATCGAGAATGTCAAGGCTAAGATCCAGGACAAGGAAGGCATCCCCCCGGACCAGCAGCGTTTGATCTTCGCTGGCAAGCAGTTGGAAGATGGACGCACACTGTCTGACTACAATATCCAGAAGGAATCCACCCTCCATCTTGTCCTGCGTCTCCGTGGTGGAATGCAGATTTTCGTTAAGACATTGACAGGCAAGACCATTACTTTGGAAGTAGAGGCTTCCGATACTATCGAGAATGTCAAAGCTAAGATCCAGGACAAAGAAGGCATCCCCCCAGACCAGCAGCGTCTTATCTTCGCTGGCAAGCAGTTGGAAGATGGACGCACACTGTCTGACTACAACATCCAGAAGGAATCCACCCTCCATCTTGTACTGCGTCTCCGTGGTGGAATGCAGATTTTCGTCAAGACATTGACTGGCAAGACCATCACTCTCGAAGTCGAGGCTTCTGATACTATCGAGAATGTCAAGGCAAAGATCCAAGACAAGGAAGGCATCCCCCCAGACCAGCAGCGTCTTATCTTCGCTGGCAAGCAGTTGGAAGATGGACGCACACTGTCTGACTACAACATCCAGAAGGAATCCACCCTCCATCTTGTCCTGCGTCTCCGTGGTGGAATGCAGATTTTCGTTAAGACATTGACAGGCAAGACCATTACTTTGGAAGTTGAGGCTTCCGATACTATCGAGAATGTCAAAGCTAAGATCCAGGACAAAGAAGGCATCCCCCCAGACCAGCAGCGTCTTATTTTCGCTGGCAAGCAGCTAGAAGATGGACGCACACTGTCTGACTACAACATCCAGAAAGAGTCTACCCTCCACTTGGTACTGCGTCTCCGTGGTGGTATGCAGATTTTCGTCAAGACATTGACTGGTAAGACCATCACTCTCGAAGTCGAGGCTTCTGATACTATCGAAAATGTCAAGGCCAAGATCCAGGACAAGGAAGGCATCCCCCCCGACCAGCAGCGTTTGATCTTTGCTGGTAAACAGCTTGAGGACGGTCGCACCCTTTCCGACTACAATATCCAAAAGGAATCAACCCTTCACTTGGTACTCCGTCTTCGCGGCGGTAACTAACGTGTCTATCAAAGCATATGTTTAAGCAGATTCAAGCTCTCAATATTCTAATCATTCCAATTACTATTCTAACTCATTCTATCTATCTAATTGAAACTGATTGAATAAATAAATATCTTTCTCTTCTGATAACATTTTATTTATTTACTTTACCCTACACAAGTCCGTTATTTTTTTTGTAAAAAGGTTTCTACACATGACTTATTTCTGGATACGAAGTACCGAATTTAATCGTGAGAGGTTTCTTCCGAGTAAAACTTGTTTTCGACTTAATACATTTTGTGCACCAGCAGTAGGTACCATAATAATTATGCAGTCCATGTCTGGTGAAAGCTCGTCACTATTAGATTGATACCTGGATTTATGTAAGTTGTAGTAAAAAAAAAAATTGTGTTCGTAGTCGCAGCGGAAAAATTACGAATTTCTTCATTTCAGTTTAGCATGTCCGTGACTACCGCAGGACCCTGACAGCAATCGCTTTCATATTTGGTTAATAATTACTACTCAATAGTACCAATTTGTGCTCGAACAACAGAATTGGTACCTTAGTAGTTTTCGAGAAAATCGACCTTGAAGGTGGTCCTGCGGTAGTCACGCTCCATTCAGCAGGACCACCATGAGCGCCGAAAACGGGGGCATGCTACAGCTATTCTAAGTATACAAATAATTACTACCCATAAATGTGATCCATTTCGTAAAAAAAACAGAACTGAATCAAATGGACTGGAATGGAATGGACAACTGAATCAATTCAATAAAAACTGTTGCCGCTGGAACTACGTCTTCCCAGCGGCACTGTTTTAATGGATTCTTTATTTTACCCCTTAAAGGGGTACAAAGGAAAGGAGTGATAAAGTTGTTAGGAAAAATATTTTTTTTATCATCAAAATTACTTGGAACTTAGTATTACTGCTCTTCAATACATTTAATCAAATACATAAGTAAGGTTTTTTTTGAATTTCATCCCTTAAAGGGGTTTGAAAGCTTGTAAGAAAAATAAATTGTTTATAGAATCTTTTACCACATCTTATTTGGCGAACTCGTTCATTACTAAAACTGAAAAGTCTGAAATAAAAAGCCCAACTGCTAAAAATGTACTGAAAAGAGGAAAACAAGTTCCTACCTACTAGATTAGAAACTAAGTTTTGGGCGGTTATTCTATAATTTTTGTATGACCCCGCCTGCAGCACCTCATTAATGTTTACAATTAAGTTTATCTAGTACCTATTTGTTTTTCTCTTTTTAGTTAATTATTTTTCAGTCGGGTTTTATTTTCGTAATAGACTAGCAGATTTCTATCTGGAGAATCGCAGTGGTTAGGTAACTAATGTTAGGTTTTTGGAGTTTACGAGGTCGTCATACATGCACTACTTACTGTTACGTATTACTTAACTCAATTATAATTTCAGACCAATTCAAAGGTCAGGCAAAAATAAAAAACTGCGTGAATGTTCACCTATTGAGTGCATATTTACCCAGGTTGATACTTTAGAGATTATCAAAGGTCTATGAAGTAGGTATAGTCGAGGACAGTGTAGTGCACCTTATAGCAAAATTTAAAAGCGAGTTTCTTAGTGCGTATGTAATTATGCTTTGCTTGGGTACATTATCAATGAACTATAGTAGGCACAGTCAGATTCAGTTACGGAATCCTATTGTAGTGTTTTTGGTAACAGACTGCATGTTCTGAATCAGATCACCGTGGATAAAATGCATCCACACTATCTATGCTCAAGGCTGCGTCTACGTCGAGGATATTTGAATTATCGCTGGCTCCTAATAACTCGCGCATCTATTTCAATGTTAATTTTGCCCTCCTTTTGTGATAGAACTTTATTCCGTTATTATAGTCTGGTGTAAAATATGAAGCAGTTTCTGTAATAAATTAACTTCTGCCGGGCGAGCACGGCCTACTATGACAGGCTTGAGTCACACATTTTTATCACAGTTTGGGCGCAAAAACCGTGCTATGCGATAAAATGCGTAACTCATGCCTATCACAGAGGCCGTGCTCGACCGGCTGGTCAATCCCATGTGCGATATACCTACCGTTTTTTAAATACAGGCCTTAGGTTCAAAATAGTAGGTACTTATTTTATAATTTTTTTGTATGTAGATACACGGGCGCCGGGTAAAAGTTCACCCCCTGGCTTTCAATAAAATACATAATTATGTATGCAAAAACATTAAAAAATCCGGAGCAATGTGCTAAAACTTTCGCTCTTGAATTCTATTTCATTTCTTAAGGTTTTCTGTATAATTCGACAAAGTTCTATCTCTGTAGAAATGGGCAAAAGAAAACCCATCCCTTTCGAGGCGGGGTGCTGATGCACCCCCCAGAAAGTAGTCCTGCCGGTGCCGGCGGCCATGTGTAGGTACCTACAGATAGGTGGGTAATAAAAATAAAACATAATTTGTGTTTAATTGTTAACATTTTATTAGGAGGCGAAAACGAGCAATAAGTTTCGGGATAAATCTTAATACAAATCAATAATATTTGCATTACATCTCGTAAATCGTCAAGTTTAAATCTATGAAATTACAGTATTTTAAGATTACAGTAACATGAACAAGAATAATACACCATAACAGACGTAGGTACTCGCATCAATAGCAAAATATTTTGGGATCCATTATAATGATAGTGCTACTTGACACTTAATTATACTTTGGTATGCTAACAAATCACCTTATAGGATAACGTTACTTGTTGTTTGAATAACTCTACATAGTAATACATTCAAGATACTGGCAAGTTTTTTTTCTTTATACGTTTGAAAACCTTCAATACTTCATTGTTTTAAAAATACATCGATTCAACTGTGAAGTTTATAAGCAACAAGTATCATTACCATACAAACCAATGTTTCCACATACGTAACAAGTGAAGCAACACTGAACCAACACAGTATAGGACAACTACAAAATTGGTTTTCGATAAACTAGTCCCTCCTTAGTCAAGTGCGATAAGCAGACCAGAAAAAAATAATTGGAAATGATTTTATCATCATCCAATCATAAGAGTATGGTACCTACAGTCATGAGCACAAATATGTAAATAGCAGATTTTTATCTTATTTATTCATAATGGTGATATTGTATAAGATATCTGCAAACACATATGAATAGCTGGTATGTAAAATTCGGCAATAAATTCGATATTATATACCTACGTCAAACGGGGTGAATAGGAACGCAAAACTTTGTAGGGAATTCCATCTGTGATTCCACTTTATTGGTTTCAAATAAAGCATCGTTTTTATTTAAATAATTATTTAATATATTGGAGTACCCACTAAAATGCTAAAAACTATTTTTAAATAACGTGAAAATTCTTGTATCTTGGCAGTTAATTCAGTTTCGCTCTTTGTAAACATGTTTGTGCTCGCGACTGTACAAGCTGGTCTTTTTTGAACTGGCTAGTTTATCGAACACCGAAACATCCACATCTTTCATCAATCATTCACTCATTCCCAAGCTATTAGAATTTATACACATTTAAAACAACAACAGTCTAATTCCGCTCTGTAGGATAGTGATAAGATCGTACTGCATTCGATTAAATGGTATGTATATTGAGAAGGTCATAGCGATATACGTGGTGGCGGACGTATCGTTACGCCCAGTGCACGCCGTATCACCTCACATTAAACATTGAAACATGACACCCTCGTAACATTGATGAATATATTTATTTACTCAAAATACTTATATTAAGAGACACTTGAAGATAGAACAATTATTTATGAACTTACATACAACTAACATTAGATCTAGGTATTGTCTTTTGAATGCCTGAAATGTGATACAATGGGGTCCGTTTACGACAGTAACGATGCGATGAATTTTTAAATTACTGATGTTCAATATTACTGCAACATCAATATTGGACAAAGTGAATAATATGACGATTTAAGATCTTACCTCTCAAGTGCATTAATTACTATTGAATGGAGGCCATGTACATTTACTAATTTCGATATTTTTTGGTATCAATCATACACATTAAAATATAGTTAAAATAGGTAGCCTAGATAGAGTAATGACTAAACAAGTTATTATGCGAAATGTTGCAAAATTAATAGGGGTACTGGTAATATAAACAAGGTAAACAAAAAAAAAAAACTGCACCAACAGCATGATATACATAGTTATCACAATTACATTATATTTTATAGCTTGCCAATAATACATCAAACATCGAAACACCATAGATTTCTGGCAATAATTCAACAATTCTTACCGACTCCGTCCTTTAAACTTTCACAATAATTGTATAATATACGTTACATTGTATACTTTCTCCATTCAGTTAAATAATTACCCGCAAACGTACAACTATAAAATCTAATCGCATAATGTGTTATCTAGTTTTATAATAGTCCTAATACATACTATAATATCCTGTTCCTGTAGCTTTACTGTACGGTACAAATGAGGATAACAAACTAAATGAACTAATAGTACGTCAATCAAAGGAGAATTCTATACAAAGGGAAATGCACCTAAAAAAATAGATGCACGATTTTCAACTAATATACAAATGTTACTTTAAAAATATCACTTTACAGTATTTTTGCTGCATCGTGGCAGAGAGCCGTCAGCAATAATGTATTGCGATTGACATTGATGTATCACTTTGCTTAAAATTATCAATCTCATTTATCGTATCCACATCGATAAACTCGAGCTGTATGTATTTGGAATGCAACGACGTAGTCTGGCATACACTTGCCACTTAATACGCACAGCAACTTATTCATAATATGTGGACAGTACTTCATACTTCCGTTATTAACAATCAATATGATTCCTCGTCTTTCGAGTCTGAGCAAAGGTACTACAATTGATGTTGGTATATTTGGCGTAGTCACTTTTAAAACTAAAAATACCTAATACATAAAAATAACGGCAATTTACTCCGAACTCATTACTAATATAAATCGTCATGAAGTAAAATGGCAACATGATTACAATGATTCTATTACAATAATTTTAATATTAAATAATTGCTTATTTTGGCAATAAATGCAAACAGTAGGTAGGTACAATACAAAATAATTTCATAAGTAAAATTCGTAGCATTATCTCCTTGAGATTAGATTAGATGTTTAGGTACATCTAGAAAGTCAATTTATTAGCATTCAATTTTATTACTACTATTTTTAAAGTTTGGAAGATTGATAACATTTTGAGTATTTAATATTGAAAGACATGATGAAATATTGTCAAAGAAATTATGCTACGATAAAAGGATGACGAAACCACAGTAAAAATCAGTATGCAAACTACCTACAAACGCTCGAAACGGCACTCACACAAGCATACGCACCGACGAGACCATTAAAGGCACTTCTGTAGTGCTGTCAGTAGTGCGAGCGCTTAGGGGTCTCGTTGATGCGCATGTTTGTGTGAGTGTGCCGTTTCGAGCGTTTGTAGGTAGTTTCCATACTGTTTGTATATTTATTCTGTGACGAAACTGTAAAATACACCGGAAGACAAGAAGTTTGACCCATAAAATTACTTCATCAAATTATTCGGCTTAATAAAGGAGGTTATAACTATAAACAGCTTGCCATTGAGCTTTCGACACAATAATAGATTCAAATCTACGTAATACTGCGTAACGTGACTTAACGAATGAGTAAGAAGTGTAACACAACCTTTACAAAGGTAGCGTACGACTGTACAAGTTGAGATTCCTCGCGGGTTGTATAGCATCTCGCGTTGTATCGAGTTGACTGCGCAGCAGTATAAGTTGTGTTACATTGGGGAATGGATGAATACGTCGGTGGTGGGTTGTGGCGGCGGGCTTACATGTTGGGCAGCGGCACGGTGACCTGCACGTAGCTGATGGGGAAGTAGCCGGTCTTGCCGTTCACAGAACCCTCAAACCAGTTGTCATCAACTTTGTTGATCAGCGTGATCACGTCGTTCTCCTGCAATGAAGCAAAGAGTCGATGTTAAGGTTGAACTAGTCGAAGGCGCGAACTATTTTGTGCGCGGGGTTAAGGCGCCGATTCCCTTGAGTAGCTGATTTTAAAATGAGAATCACGTCTAAACGGCTAGTCGTAATTTATTGAAAAAAAAATATGTTATAGTAGACCATTTTCTTAATAATTTCATCTGAGCAAATTTTGAGTTTTATTCGTATAACGTAGTGTAATTAATTTGTAAAGTTATGTCTAAAACGGACAAAAACACGACAATCACACCAAAACCGCTGGGCGTATTTTAATGAAATTGACACCGTAACAAAGACAATTTAATTATCTACATTTTGATCTGAAGCTTTTTTTTTTAAAGTCATAGAATAATAAGAAAAGTACAAAAAACTACTAAATTTCGGGTCGCGCGGGTGAGAATCGAGGGCGCGTTTTGTTCCCTCAAGGTCGTTGGCGTTAGTCGTCGTCTTAAAATGCATGCTATCTTATCCGACAACACGTGCGAAAGAGATAGATGCTGTGATGAGCAGTAAGAAGCTAGTTCGCGTACGAATTAGCACTTTTGAAAATTTGTATCGAAATGGATGATGATTTGGGATGAAAACGAGCGCGCAAAATTTTATAAACAGACTTTTGGGAGTCCAGATATCATAAAAAAACAACTAAATGTATATTTATAAAATAACATTATTTGCATTGTTGAATTACTAATCTATCCCTGTATGGAGGCCGTTATGCAATTTTCCTTTTTCTTATGGTATTTATTTCCGCCCAAAGATGCGTTAAAATTTGTGTTGAAATATGGAACTTTCGGCGCTCATAACTTTCAAATATATTATTTTTTTCCATACAGGACTAGATAATGATGAGACAAATTGATATCATTTTTTATTTTGAACGTACATCGTTAAACAGTGGAGTAATCTCTAGACTACGTTTGAATGGAAGAATTTTCGAGTAGTGTAACCTTAAGCTTCGTACATGTATAATAAGTTCGGGTCAGATAACAGGTTCTAGGCTTAAGACCGACTTTTATGATCGCGATTACCTGCCGGGTTATAAACCCGACCTTTGAAGTGTGACAAGGGGACAAGACAGTTTGAAGGGTACGCTTTTCGTCGTAACCTTTCAAGGCAATAATGATTAACTATTCGCAGCACTGACTGACTGTCAGTTGGTTCACAAATTCATTCGATGTGGCTCAGGTTAGAAGAGGCCTAAATCCAGCTGAGTAAACCAATATAGTTGATCAATTGAAAGTAAATCCGGAACAGTTTCAAGCTAACATTAATGAAGTTTTCGTGTTACCTTAAATCCTAGTTCGCCTTGATTTTCGGGTTCGAAGTCATAGAGAGCAGTGCAGCAGGGACCCTTGTTGGCGACCACTGGGGTTCGTGCGGGAGACTTAACTGGTGACGGCAATGGGGATGCTGCGGAGACAATACGTTTTAGTACAAAACATTTCAATAATTCTGCTGTGTTTAGGCTTTTACCACACTGTAGTGAGACGAAGCAATAGCGAGCGAAACTCTTGTCTTAACATGTTTTTAAATAATGCGTTAAGCATAGTTTTAGAACGGGGCTATTTGCGATATGTTCGCTCCACCACCGTTTCGCTTTCGCTGCAATGTGCCAAAAGACGTTAGGCCCAAAGTAAATGCGATAGTTTTTGCATTAGCAATCGTTGATTTTCGACTACTTAGGGCCGATTTCACCAATGGAACTAATCTCAGTTTATGCAAATACAGCGTTCTAATTGGTAGTTTATCAGCGGTCTCAACCAATCAGAACGGTGTATTTGCATAAACTGAGTTAAGTTGAACTAATCGCGATTATTTTCATTGGTGAAATCAGCCCTTAACCGTAATGCCTAATTAACTTACCCATATTAGAAGTAATAAAGGCAACCGGCATTGTTTAAGGCGTTATGCAATTGCAATTGCTGAAAGTAACACATTATTGGGCCTTAAAGCGAAAACGCAGTCGTCGGCATCAAATTAAACTGTTCTGGTATAATATGACATTCTGTGAGTTACGAGATTGACAAGAGTCAATCAGAATAAGTTCTGTTTTAGTTTTGATGCTGAAAAGTGATTTTTCGCCTATAGTAGATACTACATGTACTGAAACCCTATTGAAATAATAATTAATATAATCCCCGGCACGTAATTTGGCAAGATGCGCAGAAGTCGTTTTTTAGGTATCTTTGGTAGTGAAGCGGGGCGCGGGGAACGATTAGGATAGTTCCGAGCGCGCGATTGGTTGGTCAGTTGACACAAGGATCGACTGACCAATAGCGTCGCGTCCATGTTCCGTTCGCTCTATAAGCTGGTTGGTCAGTTCGCGGCATATGCGCGAACTTACCCCCACTACGCCAAAACCTTGCCAACTTACGTGCTGGGTACTATAATATTTTGTAAAATGTGCCTCAGTATTTTGACTCCAGTTGGAATGAGTTCTACAAATCTAACTTATCGGCCTGTAACTTGTAGTATCTACCATTTTATGAATATCGAAACTGCAATCAATGTTTATGAGAATATGTATGATACTTCAACAATCCTTCACAATGTAAAATGCCTGACAGATACATGATATGACCATATGGCTATGCTGAAGTTTCGAAAGCGCATTCCATCGTAAATGACCACACATTCAAACGACCACTACTGAACGTCACACGGGTATGTTTCAATGATTTTGACATGCACAGCCTAATTTTATTTAGTTAAAAACTTAGTTGAACCGATGCTTTATATTGTAGTCTAAGTTTTTAGCCAAAAAACTATTTATTTTTATTGATAGGGTTTACTAAGACTTCACAAAAACGCCACACAAGTTTCTAAGCAACAATGAAAAAGCGATTTTTTTTTAAGCTCATCTACAAACTTCAAATCATAATCTACTCTACGTTCGTGTTTTAATTTGCGTTGTGTACAAGTTCTGAGTAAAGTCAGCGAATACGTTTTCAACCAAATATAAAAAAATAAATTAGCATTTTAAAAACTACACGATTTATTTTTTTCTAAACGATCCGTGTCGGTGTATGTTGACGTGTGAAAGATTGCATTTCTATTTTTAAAGGTATATTATTTATTTCAAAGATTAAATATATATATCAGAGTTTCATACTAAATGCGAAAAACATAAGTCAAAATTCATATCCTAATATGAATTTACTATTTTAAAAACTACTAAAAAAAGGCAATTATTATGTCATTATGAAAGTATGAATTGGTTACTAATCCGTAGTATGTTAGAAATATTTACAGCAATTATAAAAAAAAACAAAACAGTCTAAAATCTGAGGAAAGTCAGGCAGAGTAAAAAGATGCAATCTCTCATGATGTATGTGTTCGCGTGTTACCATTGGTTGAGCGCGACGGGTTGCCGGATCCAGGGAACAGTTCCAGGTTCGATGGCGGCTTGTGCTCCGGGGAGCCGGCGTGGGAACCAGCTTCGCACAACGTGAACAAACCATATACTCAATGCCCACAGAAATGCGAAAGTTGTTTCGGAAACGTAAAAGTTGTTTAAGAATCGCAAAAGTTGTTTTAGAAATGCAAAAGTTGTTTCGGAAATACGAATGTTGTTTTGGAAATGGATCGAATTGAATCGATCTATCGGTAGCAATAGATTAAATGTTATCAAAATTGAATTAATATAATTTTTTTTTTTTTTTCTCTTAGATTACTTTTATTATAAAATATTTAATTGAAGCTTTAATGCGCCGCGATGTGCATGTCAATCAGTTCGTCTGTAAAGGACTGAACATCGAACATCTTTCAGAAATATAAATAGACATCAAATGTGGACTACTCGAAGAAATAGGAAGAAAGATCATACCATACTTTGCTTTCCTACCAGAGACTAAACATACATAATATCAAAATAGAAAGAAACATATTTTATTATTTTTCTCTATAGAGCAGACTAAAGTGCAAGTGATGTTGCCAGTAACAATATATAAAAAAATATCTTAATTGAGAAAAACTAATTAATTAAACCTCCTTGCTATTACTGGCAACATAACTAGCAGTAACACACAGATTAACTTGAATATAATTTATAAGAATAAGGTTATGCCTAATACAATGGGAGGAGGGATATAGGAAAAGGATTTTCGGCAACCTGTAATAAAAAAGTTGTCAATAATCGTCCCCACGCCTGTGAGTGCATCTTTTCGGTTATTAACAGAATAAGAGAAGCTTAAATAAAAAGTAAAAAAATGTTATGTCAAAGTAATTTAGCCCCAAAATTATGTACAGAAGAACTTTCGAGAAGCGAGCGATCTGGAAACGAATGGTGTAAATACTATTGCATTTTACAGTCAACCTAAAAATATGAATTCCACACAAATATATTCAGAATATTGTATATAACGTGACTTAATTGCGAGCAGTTCACCTATATACAAAAATCTTTTATCAAAAAAATTATAACCGACGAAATATACTGAGAACTGACTGAGAACCAAAATATAAAATAATCTTTTGAGTTGAATCGTTGATGGTCTGTTTGGCGCCGCCTCAAAATGCCAGACTAAAAGTATTTTTTTTGTTTTTTAGCTCCTTATTTCGTCGGTTTTTTTTTTTTTTTTTGTTAAATTGGTATTTTTTCGCTTTTCAGTTTACTTAATTAAAAAAGAAAAAGTTTACAATTGAAAATTCGTTGGCAAATTATCAATTAATTCTTTTTTTTCTACCGTAGGAGTTATTTTATTTTTAAATTTAAATGGGACCAACTTTGAGGCCAACTGTTTCCAATAAAAAAGGTTTTTTTTAAATCGGACCACTCTTTAAAAAGTTATGCATAAAAAATACTTGTCGAATTGAACCTCCTCCTTTTTTTTCATCGGTTAAAAACAATAGCCAATATGAACTTATCACCTGACAAAAGATTTGGCAACCTAGGGTTAGTTTTATTTTTTGTTATGGCAATTGGGCCGGTTTTGTCTATTCTGCCAGTGTCAAGTTGGGAAGTTGTTGACATGCTTTTAGGACTGTCTGAGTTAATTTGTTTACCAATGCCATAAACTAATCTACTGAACCATTACATTATTATTTCACTATAACCGACCTAAACATTTGCACAAAATATTTTTTAAAGCATACATTGCATAGGCTAGCAAAGACTATATATAAGTAGTCGTTAAAACTTAATTCCGAACCACAAAAAGATTATTTACAAAAGGAGTTTAGGAATCGTTAGTCACAATTTACACGAAGACCTTAGATAAAGTACCTATAGATGGAGCCATGGCATGGCCGCACATGAAAGAACAATAACAATAACACTTTGGCTTTTACAGCCTAGAACACTTCAACCCACCATCGCACTGACACTTATTATCTATAAATAACCCAATTCCTTGTCTCAATAAACACTTAATCCCGCGAAATCACAAAAAAATCAAACACGACCGAGTTAGTTTGCCAAACCTGCCATGATATTAGCGTTTGACAAACAACAAAAGCCGGCCATGTTGACAAAGACAAAAAATAATCTTTTGTCCTTATTATTTAGATGGGGCCGCCAATTAGCGATCTCGCTCTATCAATCAAGCTCATTTTATGGCTAAATCTATAGGTACTTTATCTAAGACGAAGACTAATATAATAGATAAATAAATATACAAGTTTACACACAAAATTTATTACAAATGATTTTTTTAAATCGAATAACGTCGAAGATGATAAGAAAATACTGCTTCCAACTAAACTTTTTATTAATTCGAATCTTAAATTATGTCACCTTGGCAGCGTATGAAATATCGTGCATAACTGCTGCCAACTCTGAAATTACCCGCATTTAATGCAAGTTCCGTTCCAAGAAATTAACATCATTCTAATGTATACCGTGGTTAGTTATGAGTGATATGTGTATTATTAGTCGATCGTTCTACCACAGAATAAATAGACACAGAAGGTATAGGCTCCATACATCGAGCGAAAACGCACGCACACATAGACACGCTACACGTACAGCGAGTGCAAGCGCACTCACGACTGGCATTTGTTTGACATCGCCGTACGTACACGTCTATGTGTGCGTGAACCGGTGTCGTTCGTTGTATGAAGCCGACCTTCTGTACCTATCTGTACATGGTCCTACCATGTGCCGTGGAACTCGCAATGTGCCCCGAAGCGTGCGAAAATGTCCTCAATGATATGTGTAATAGTGCTGTCAGATTTCAACCATGGACTGCTCCCAAGAATAATAAAACTGCTAAGGCCGAGTCTCTCACCTTTAAATTATCGCAGAATTAATGTGACAAATTGTCAAGCACGCGTTATTTGCTGTGATTGGCTGTTGAAAATTAATTCAACCAATCACAGCAGATAACGCGTGCTTGACTATTTGTCAGATTAATTCTGCGATAATTTAGTGGTGAGGAACTTGGGATAAGAACCGCCACCTTCAAAGCTTCGTCCACAAGCCAAATGAAAATTGCTTAATGTTGCACAACACGATTTTGTGTTACCAGCAACTTGTATCGAGTCACTCAAAAACATGTTGCTGCAACTAAATTACACAACTTTTCTTTACCATGAATACGGCCTTAACTGCAATCCACAACCAAAACCGAACAAAAAAATATAACCCAGCAAATAAAACCAAAGTCACCTTTCCAGGGGTCTCTTCCATTAGTCTGATTTCTTGGTGCCGGGTGCGGTTTAAACCCTGGCGCTGGCCTGGACTGGGCTCGATAGGGAGGGGGTGCTTCCCAAGCCGTGAAGGTGTCTGTGTTGCTAAGGTCGCCGACAGAGGAAGAAGGGGGGATGTGTTGTTGGCGGGGACGGGACAAACTCTGGGTGGAACCGTACCGCCTACCATTGTTCAGGTCGTGGATGCCCTCGATGTTGAGATCCGCTAAGGTCTTTGGTACGAACTCCATCTTGGGACGGTTCACCGCTTCCTCTTTCCTGGAAAAGTAGAAAAAGGGTTATTAGTAACTTGTTAATCCATCCTACAAATATCACACGAAAAAAGGTCTGCTTTTTCTATCGGTCATAATTATTGTAATATGTTGATGAGGAGCTCTCGAAGAGAAGAGAAACTCAACGTGGAGTGTTGAATATGTTTATATTTAGGTAGTCTCCATAGTAAAAGTGACAAGTAAACACATTACACTGTCTTTTATATTGTAGCAAATGACCCCAATTCGTACGTCAATATGTTACGGTAATTACTATAAATGTAGCAGTGCAACAGTGAATTATGACATATACTACATTATCGACTAACTGGATTAAAATACATATAGTATCTATACTTTTTATCCAGTCATATATTTGAAATGTCTACAAAAAGCGTGCGAAACTAACAGCAAAAGCTATTTAAAACAAAAAATTACACCAGATGACCAGTACACCTGAGAATAAATGAGGAAATTACGCGTATCACCGATTAAAGTACTACTTACTTTTCCATAAGTGTAGAGACGAGACCTTTGAGGATCTCCGTGCATTGCTGATGGTACTCCAGTAGGCTCTCCGCGAAGAACGTCAGCTGTGCTACTTGTTCGACCTGTGAACGCCAAACACGTTAGTATGGACACGCGTACAAGAGGCTTGACAACGTGAAGTTGTAGTATAGAGATATAGGCGATCGTTCGTGCAAGTTCTACCACCACCACGGGGTCCCATGCCAGCGCTATCAAAGAAAATTTGGTTCAAATCAGTGCCACTAGATGGCGAGATGTGCATCGATATTTTTGGAATTTTTGTGTAAAATTAATATTTTCTAGAATTGATCATAAAATTGTATGTTCTTTATTAATCAACTCTCCTAAGCACAAAATTGTGGAATATTAGGCTCTTTATAAACATTTCAAAGATTATTTTAACGGTTTAATTAAAATTTATTGCAATAGATGGCGCCGTTTTAAATTTCTGAGGCATGCAACTCGATTTTTTAAATTTGTATTGTAACACATTTTGGTACAATAAAACTGTAAAAAAAATACAAAAATATACTATGAAACAAATCGTCACTGTATTTTAAGAAAAAAAAAATAGTCACGAACCGAGAAAACCCTTTTACTTGCAAGTCGGTGCTAACACCATCTATAGCCGTGGAACGGAACCGAACGCGATCGAAATACTTATAAAAATAACCACCTAAATCAGACGGCACGATTTCTTTGTATGGAATGAGGCATCTGTATGCTAGTATTATATTATCTTAAAAAAGAGTAAGTATGGAGTTTCTTGTGCGTTCTTCTGCATAACAATCTACTTTCCGAATGCACGGTAGAATCTTTTTTTTTTACTTGTAAATTTTAATTTTTGTGACGTTCAAAAGTGCCGTTTATTGGCCTAATTGAATAAATATATTTTGACTTTGACTTTGTGCTACCACACATAATATTGACACCAAGCAGCGTTGCTGTGTTTTGTTTGGGTTTATATGGTATGGGATAAGTTCTATCAGTTCAATTTAGATACATGCGATTTTTCAGCGTTGACTTTGAGTAGGATACGCATCTGCTAGTATCAATGTTAATAGGTCGCGGTAAAAAGTATTGATACAGGTGGGCTATTAGCATATTAACTATTCAATAACATAACAAGGCGATAAAAGAATGCGTA
The DNA here is from genome assembly GCA_949775005.1 of Orthosia gothica. NCBI lineage: Eukaryota > Metazoa > Arthropoda > Insecta > Lepidoptera > Noctuidae > Orthosia > Orthosia gothica. The sequence goes on along the minus strand of OX459038.1, from coordinate 24,616,026 downwards.
ACTAAGGTACACTTACGTCATTATCCAGAAGGTTGAACATCCCAATCTGGGCAAGCTGAAGCGACTCGGCAAACTTCTCCTCTGCCTGTCGGATTTCATCGTCTGCAATATGAGCACCTGATGTATACGCTTCGCATATGTACGACGAACACACGCAACAATACATATACAAAATTAGTAACAAAAATAAACCAAAAATAAAAAAACAAAAAGTGCATACAAACCAAACGGCGAAAATAATACTCAGGTTATGAATGTGGTTAGGAGCGACGCAGACGTGAGGACGGGAACAAAAACATGAAAAAAACGAGCGCACATTATACGATTTGAATAAAATCTAATGAGGCTTTGAATGACGTGTTAGCTCAGCACTACAGGCCTATTGTGTTTTTAGTTTAGCATTATTTTTATTTCATCTTTCCCCACATACCCTGTCTTGGTGTGTTGTGACTTGGACTCATGTAAGGGCTGGCCCGACCGGGGCCTGGCCAATACATTCGGAAAAAAGAAAATTAAGAACTTAGAAAAAAATTGAGGAAAATCAAAGTTGATAGAGGCAAACCAATTAAAAAGGGGATTAATGAATAAAATCAATTAGTGGTAATAATCACCTTTAGCCTGTCTTCGCCGTTTGCAGTCGAAGTCCAATCGGCGGCCTTGTAGTTTCTTTCGGTGATGCTGCAAATATAAATTGAACCGATTGGTCAATTATTTCTTCGAATAATTTTAACAGGTTTACAGTCCACAGGTCATAAAACAATACAATTAATAGGTCAACCGTCGAATCCGACTGGTCAACCGTCGAATCCAACTCGACTGGGCAGAGTTCGGGCAGTTGGGCGGTATCTTCTCGTCCTTACCACAGTGTCTCAAGACGAAAGTCTATGACCAGTGTGTGTTGCCAGTGATGACATATGTCTCTGAGACGTGGTCGCTCACAATGGGCTTCATCAGAAAGCTTAAAGTCACCCAAATGACAATGGAGAGGGCTATGCTCGGAGTTGCCTTGCGTGATCGAATCAGAAATGTAGAGATCCGTTAGAGAACCAGGGTTACCGACATAGCCCGAAGAATTGCCAAAGATAAGTGGCAGTGGGCAGGGGACATTGCTCGCAGAACGGATGGCCGATGGGGCAGAAAGGTTCTGGAGTGGCGACCGCGAACCGTAAGACGTTGCGTTGGCAGGCCTCGCTCCAGGTGGATCTATGACATGACCTGGTGAAGGTTGCGGGGATCCGCTGGATGCCAGACGCACGGGACAGATTAATGTGGCGACGCTTGGGGGAGGCCTAAGCCCAGCAGTGGATGTCTTACGGCTGATATGATACTAATGATGATGAATTAACAGGTTGGACTGTGAACTCGTTAACTTTTACTGAGGCAGCAAACAGCTCTGTTAAAAACCGAAATCGACGAGAGTAAAGGCTTTATAGTTGTAATGTTCCTTTATGAGAAAGAAAATCATTGATGGTTTGTAATATTTTATAAGCACTGTTGGTGCTATAGACAGACAGACAAAATTGTCTACATACTACACTACGTGGTAAACTATTCAACACTATTGGCAACATGCAACAACTATACATTCAAGTGTAATCTTAGAGGTGGTGTCTCATCCCATACAAAGAAACTGTCCCGACGTACTGTACTGATTATACTGATTATTTGATTTATCTATTGATATCGATTAATTATTAGATTATTATCGCCGTGGAACGGAACCGAACGCGATCGATTTACAAAAATAATCGGTATAATCAGATGAAAAACGCTAGTTACGTCGGCACGGTTTCTTTGTATGGGATGAGGCATCTGTATGCTGGTATTATACTATATATGTCTTAGTTAAAAAAAAAGTAGTTAGCTCTAAAACTCACCATGACTTCTTTAAGATCTTTGGTCTGCAAATGATGAAGAGGTTCCAAGAAGTTCTGCTTAATGTTGTCGTCCAGGGAATACTTTACGTCGGCCATTTGCTTCAGAGCCTCGCCCATCTCGATGAGACAATTCGCTAAGAAGTTATTAGTTTCTTATTAAAACATTAATCCTATAAGCCAGAACAAAAAGGTGCATGCTAAGCTTTCAACCCAAATATTACTGAAACAGGGTTTTAACCGTACACTTTTTAAATAAAGTTTCAATAATATAGGGCAGATTCTGGATGGGGATTGATCCCAAGATCAGATAGGGGATCATACTAGGTTTACTTTATATACTTGCAATTTTTCGTGTCCTGCAAAGAACGTTTTTCATATACATAATGATTTAGGTATTTTTTTAATAATAAAAAGGAGAAATAAATATCATAACTAAAGCTGCAATTTGTTTTCATTAAGTGACTACACTTATCTTAGACTTCCAATATACACCAGATGATAAGAACTGATACGATTTCAACAATAAATCAGGTAATAAAAAAAAATAAAAAAAAAGATTACAAATTAAAGTGTCAATTCAGTTTAGGCTTATCAAACTGGTGTATACTGGCTGGGCACGTGCGACTCCCATGGGAGCGCGCAGCACCCGCAGCGTCCACGCTGCGTGCACGTTGCGTGACTGCGAAACGATAGAACGGAACGAAAAATCTAATGAATAACGAAACAAAAAAAAATGGGCGTCTGTGCGAGGCCAAGGTAGCGTTCCACCGCCGCGCCACGTGCACGCGGCATGACGCGTCCACGCCGCGACTACGCCGCGCACTCGTTCGAGTCACGCGCACGCCGTCTCACGCCAGTGTGTCCCTCCCGCCATACCGTGTCCATCTGAATGATAAAATTAGGTTCACCATCTTCGAAAACACTCGCAATACAGTAATAATTTCAGAATGGAACTTACAGAAGACGGTGTCCTCCCCCAGCTTCTTGCCGTAGAGCAGCATGCAGTCGCCTAGCACGCCCTCCGGCTGGGGGTAGGTGTTGCTCTTGGCTTGCCCGCTCAGCTTGCTGATGCCCTTCACGGCAGCCATTTTCGCCCGAGCCGTGGGATTCGGCTGCAGGAACTCTTTCGTTTTTGCTTGCAATTCTTCGACTAGCTCGCAAGTGACGTCCGTTTTCTATGAAAAGATATTCAGTATTTTAGATTCAGTTATTAATGGAAAATATAGGATAGCTGATTTAGTCAAATAAGATGTTATGGGAACGAACCAAAATCGTAAATTGAGCTTTCCACATAAATTATATTTAAGAACATTCATAAACATTGGCAAACAAAATGTATTCGGAAGCGGTTACGAGCTTCACGTAAACGTCCTCACTTTTATTACATTCGATTTTGAAATAACATCTGAATTCATATTTTTCTCTGAATCACGTATCTGAAGCTTTTTTGTGTTTCCATAAAAGCAAATAGTTACTACTGTACTTACTCTTTCCATTTCCACAAAGTCCAAATCCAATTTTGTGCCCTCGGCACCTCCCATCTTTTCTGTGACATACTGAAATAAATAAAAACAAAATGTTATTTATAGTCAGAAAACGATAACACAAAACATCAATAGAACTGTTTTCACTTTAGGTAGTCAAGACCTACTTTAATGGAACGTAAATGTTCCAAGAATATGAAGCACATTATATAACTACTACCTTTTTAGGGTTCCGTAGCCAAATGGCAAAAAACGGAACCCTTATAGATTCGTCATGTCTGTCTGTCTGTCTGTCTGTCCGTCCGTATATCACAGCCACTTTATTCCGAAACTATAAGAACTATGCTGTTGAAACTTGGTAAGTAGATGTATTCTGTGAACCGCATTAAAATTTTCACACAAAAATAGAAATAAAACAATAAATTTTGGGGGTTCCCATACTTGAAACTAAAACTAAAAATATATTTTTTCATCAGACCCATACGTGTGGGGTATCTATGGATAGGTCTTCAAAAATGATATTGAGGTTTCTAATATCATTTTTTTCTAAACTGAATAGTTTGCGTGAGAGACTCTGCCAAAGTGGTAAAATGTGTCCCCCCCCCTGTAACTTCTAAATTAAGAGAATGATAAAACTAAAAAAAATTCATGATGTACATTATTATGTAAACTACCAGCGAAAATTGGTTTGAACGAGATCTAGTAAGTAGTTTTTTTTTAATACTTCATAAATCGTAAACCGCAATTTACCAAGTACGGAACCATTCGTGCGCGAGTCCGACTCGCACTTGGCCGGTTTTTATATATACACTAGCTGACCCCCGCGGCTTCGCTCCCGTCAAAATTATACCCTATGTAGCTTACCATAGGTGAAAAAATTTTTTAAATCGGTCCAGTATAGGTGTACCAGAATCTCATGGCATTTTTTATTTTTTTTAAATTGTGATTTTCATATGGCAATGTCAATTGTCACCTGTCGAATCAAAGTACTTGATGTGTCAACCGCTGCTGAATTTTTTTGATATTATCTTGAAAGTTTGTTATTTTTGTGAAAATGTCGAAAAACCCACTTCGATCTCATGCGAGACATATTGTTTTCAATGTGTATCATAAAATAAGGGAAGAAGAAGGCGTAAATAAAACTCAATCTTTGATTTTAAAGTGCGTCGTAGAGTGGACCGGTAAGTTGGACTGACTTGTTTTGATACATTTAGTTTAATTTATATTTTTCTTACTTAATTTTATTTTCTTTCCATTACTATTATATGGTAAATTGTAGGTCAGGGCACATCGAATGATGGCCGGAAGGAAATGGCAACAGTAATGTAACTGTTACTAATTCTTCGACAAGATATTGATTTTAACGGAGATTGAGAATCTTTGACGTAAGAAAAATATTAAGTAATAATCTGCGCCCTGCAGTGGGACGTGTATATAGACGGGAGGTTTTGGCGGGATTTTGTCGAGTGAAGTTCAGTGGCTGTTAATATTATTTGCAAATTGATTCCTAGTGGATATTGTGATATATTATTGGTGTAGTTTTGTATCTCAACTGTCTCCGCAACTGGACAATTTGTAACATCATTGACAAAAGCGATCTCGGGATAGTGGAGCGGTGTATTTTATTGTAGTATTGACTGCCTCTGCAAAGCTTACTGGGAAGACTGACTCGATACAATTTGCTGCCAAATATTCCAAAAAACATTAGAATCTGTTACATCCGCATTCTAATGCATGCTAAAGAATAAATATAAGATCCAAAACTCTTTCCAAAGACGTGGCTAAAAGGTCAAAAAAACTTACATAAAAAGAAAATATATAGACTGATGATGATGAATGACTTTAAGTAACATGATACATTTTATTATTTTTTTACAGACTTTATACATAAAGAGATTGGTTTTGAATATGTTAAATGCCAATGAAAAAGAACCATTTTGATGGAGAGAGATGACATAAAACTACAAAGATACAAGTTTTTGAAATGCCAGTGGAGTTCATGGAATCGTATTCTAGTTTTCTAGTTCTGAATGAGGTTTTAAGTTATTAGTATGATTTAAATGCTAAATAATAAATTAGTACATAAATTAATATTCAATTGATTTATTTTTCCTATGTTAAGAACACGATGTATAACAACATTATTCATACACATACCTATAATACTCACAGTGGATCTTTGTGTCTCTGAATTGGTTGCAAGACCCCGCGCAGTAGCTATTTTTGTGTCAATGTTGAAGGTGAAGATAGCATTGTATAACTGTCTCTTTCACTCGCTTATGTATGTCACATAAGCTTACGGACTTTCTTATGCATTCTTCTCCATAACAAGCTACTTTCCGAATGCACGGTAGAATCAACTTTTATTCCATGTAAATTTAAATTGTGACATTCAAAAGTGCCGCTTGGTGGCCCAGTTGAAATAAATATCTTTTGTCTTTTTTGTCATCGTCCTATCTCGCTTACTCTATGCAGTATACTCGATGACAAACTGTTTTTTACGCAATGGTTGGCAGGACCAAGTTCAAAGACACAAAGATCCGTTGTGACTACTATAATATAGTTACCTCATGTTCATTAATACTAAAGACATAAATAAAAATTAAACAGTATCAAGATCGTTTGATCAAATTTCCCCAGTATTGCATACAACAAATTTTTATTTCCCTTTTTGCCATGAGATTCTGGTAGACCTATAGTTTCGGAGCCTATTCGGTACAAAAAAACAAACAAAAAAATCTTTCCTCTTTATAATATTGGTATATTTGGATAGTATAGACTAGCTGGCCCGGCAAACGTAGTTTTGCCATATAAATTATTTCAAAGATGCCCAAAAATTTTGCACGCATTGAGTATTATAGTATTTTTTATTGTCGTTTAATATTGGAATGGTTTATACAGGTAACACAATGGTTGTTGTTGGCGGGAGCTCTTGACACGTGTTGAATACTATTGATTTATATGAGATCACTTATTAACTGTACGTGAGAAAAATAAATCCAAAAACACAAAAATCATAGACATTGGTCCAGCCGTTCTTGAGTTATAAGTGGTGTAACTAACACGACTTTTTTATATATATAGATTTTATAGGCTCGCGCTTGACCACTATTTCACCTGTTGGTAAGCGATGATGTGGTCGACGGTGAGACACGCTTGCCTAGAAATAACCTATTCACTCTTGACTTAGACTCCTAGATTGTAGCTGTCGGGAAACAGGCTACAGGTACAGGGTGGGATGTCCACCATGTACCGATACCTATTTACAATTATTAAACAAGTACTCATTACCATTCACTGATGGTGTAATTGACGGAAAAACGCGCCATATTTTCATACTTCCCAAAGAAAACCTAAAAGGCTAAAACATTCATCAAAGAGAATCTAATAAAGGAGTGAAAGCATTAATGCGTTGCATTTCACTGTTAAAAACTTTTATACAAAGGATAAACCGCGGAAGTATTGGGAGGGTTGTGGAACAAAGGCCTGGGTCGAGGTGTAGCCTTGGCCGGATTGTGCCCGTTCCACATCGACATCGAAATTGTAATAACTGGAAAAGCTTCTGCGTAAATGACTCACCATGAACGCAATAAGTTTCTATTATCTGTCGATTATTAACAATTAATTGTTAACCTTTCATTCATGGATGAGTTGACATTAATTATACCTATAAGTCAAGATTATAATAATTTTATTGAGCAAATCTATATCTATCTATCTATAATATAAAAATTAATCGCAAAATGTGTTGGTAAGCGCATAACTCAACAACGCCTGGACCAATTTGGCCAATTCTTTTTTTTAAATGTTCGTTGAAGTTCAGTTTTTTTTTTTTTTTTTTTTTGTAGGGTAGGGTAGTGTAGGGTAGGTTAGTGTAGGGTAGGGTAGTTTAGGGTAGGGTAGTGTAGGGTAGAGTAGGGTAGGGTAGTGTAGGGTAGGGTAGTGTAGGATAGGGTACGGTAGTGTAGGGTAGGGTAGGGAAGGTAGTGTAGGGTAGAGTAGGGTAGGTTAGGTAGGGTAGATAAATGTTTGGTGTTTTTATGGCAAAACAAAGTTTGCCGGGTCAGCTAGTACTATAATATTATAAAGAGGAAAGATTTGTATTTTTGTATGTAACGAATAAACTTAAAAACTACTGGACCGATTTTAAACATTCTTTCACCGTTGGGAAGCTACACTATCCCTGGGTGACATAGGCTTTTTATCGCTGTATTCCCACGGGAACGGGAACTACGCGGGTGAAACCGCGAGGCGTCCGCTAGTATTATGATAAAGTAGAAATCATAATATTTACCTCATATTTTTCATAGAAATATCCCATAGAAAATTTAATACGCCTAAGGGTATATTAATGTAAACAGGGGAAACATGAAAAGATTTAGCGGCTTCTCAAAGTGCCGGAAAATTTGTAGCTTCATTGTTAATGGACCCAAATTCTTAGAATAGAGTTGGAATAGAGTTGGTATATTAATTTTACCAGCCATTTGTTATATTAATATATCCTGAAGCAATGTATAATGTACGCGTCCGACTTGGAAAACTGTATATTGAAATTATGATTTTCACGAGAAGATGAGAAACTAATTGAAAGTTTAGCTGTTCTACTAATTTCCTCTGGTCGTAGACTTTTTATACTCGGACCTCTTACTTATAATTATAAGAAACTAGCTGACCCGGCAAACTTTGTTTTGCCATAAAAACACCAAACATTTATCTACCCTACCTTACACTACCTACCCTACCCTACACTACCCTACCGTACCCGACCCTACACTACCCTACCCTACTCTACACTACCCTACACTACCCTACCCTACACAAAGCAAAATAGCTTATACAATAGCAATAAAGCTCAAATTGACTCTACGTTTTAGTTAGAAAACTTTTGTATGGGAAAAAGAAAAGGGCCTTTTTTATATTTTTTTCCGGCAATTATTATAATTTTTCTCCCCGTGAAACCATCTTTGAACTTCAACGAACATTTAAAAAAAGAATTGGCCAAATTGGTCCAGGCGTTGTTGAGTTATGCGCTCACCAACACATTTTGCGATTCATTTTTATAATATAGATAGATTACTCGGAAACCATACCATCAAATAATTCTGACGCAACTACTGGATGGAAAATTTTGAATGTAAATTCGACGAACATAAATCTAATGTAGCATCAGCAAGCTTTATTCGACACAACAGAAGAAAGCTATTATCAGCCCCCCCTAGCCAAGTTACAAACGTTTCTTATCGAATCTCTTTCTACAATCGTTAACGCCTCCTATTTGTATGGTTTGACCACGTGACTTAACGTTCAAATGTGTCATTCCCATACATTGATTCGTTTTCTACTAGCGTTATCGATTGTAGATTCAACTTGGCTACAGCAGACACCTAAATTTCAAATGACGTTTCGTTTCACTCAGCTATGCGCATTAAGGACCATTGGAATACAACAGATAATATAAAATAAATTGTAGAGGGCGGGACCTTCTAACAAAGACCTTGTTAGCCGAGAAATAAGATCCTTGTCATCTCTCGTAGCCGTCGTAAAAACAGGGACGGACTCGTAAACAACGTTTGTGGTTTTACTGCACAGCTTGTAGATAAGCAAAAAAAAAATCCTAGCAACAATAAGACAAGGGCTGTGTTTCACTGCGTTAATTTTCACGCATACTTAGATTACGAATATGTGTGTGTGTGTTGGCACAGCACGTCTTCTTCTATATTTCTCTACAAGCTGTAACCCGCGACTTCGTCTGTGTCAAACTCGAAATTTTTTTATTTAATTTTCTCACAGGAATTATGAATTTTTGGGATGGGATAAAACGTAGCATATGTAACTCCTTATAATTTAGCTATCTACCAGTGAAAGACCCATCAAAATCGGTCCAGCCGTTTCGGAGATTACCCGGCACAAACAGATCGACAGACAGACAAAATAAAATAAAAATGCGTATTTGTTATTAGTATAGTACCGTATATAGTTTCACATGCATTCAATAAAACGTTGTTATTTTGATAATTTAATACATACAGACACTTATATTTTATTTATTTGTATAGATGTACCTATAGATAAGTGATCTTTGGGTTTGATTATACTCTTAAAGCTTCGGAAACACTAGGTATCGAGTGCTAGTTAAATTATTCACCACACACTTCCTTTCCATGATTAGACCTGCCGTACTGTTTGGATCAGAATGTTGGGCTGTGAAAAAGATGGATGAAAAGAGATTGCATGTAGCAGCGATGAGAATGTTGAGATAGATGTGCGGAGTGACGAGAATAGATAAAGTGAGAAATGAGTATATTAGAGTGAGTTTGAAAGTGGCGCCAGTGACAGAAAAGTTGAAGGTTTGTCCTGGTATGGTCATGTGATGAGCAGGGATGAAACGCATGGTACTAAAAGAGTTATGAATATTAACATGGATGGATGGAGAGAGAGGGAACTGCCAATGAAAAGATGGATGGACTGTGTGAGGAGTGACATGAAAGAAAAGGGAGTCAGTGATAGCGTGACGGGGGACAGGACGCGGACGGTGTGGAAGAAGAAAACGTGTGGCGTCGACCGCAACTAACATGGGACAAGATCAGGAAGATGACACACTGCTTTCCTTACTTCTTTCCGTCAAATCCGTCCCGGAAGCTTCTAAGACAACCTTTCCCCTCTATGTCATCACGGAACCCTGTTAGTTTAAGTTTTCTAACTATGTCGAGGCCAAAAGGATTGAGGTTGAATCGTTCAGTCTCTCCCGTGCCCTAGGCGGTTGCGTGGGTGACCTCGAATATTAATCCTAGGATAGTTTTTGTAAAATTCCGTGATTTTATTGGGAATTATGTGTGAGTGTCCATTGTAGAGGTTCATATTGATAGTTTAAATTTACGAGTAGTAGATAGTCTGTTATTTTATACATTTCGGGAAGGGCAATTTTAATATTAGTATAAAATAAAGCATCTATACATGTCATACTTATTAAAATTGATTCTTAAATATTTTTTATTTAAACTAGCTTTTATCGTATTCTTCTCAGCAAAACCTTTCATTTATTACCCATATGGCCGTGCACAAAAAATAACTAGTCCGCCATCTTGGGCCGTCCGCCATATTGGATTTAGAACGACGTCACTTAGCTAACCATGCATTGTCATCCAAACTAAACGTGTATGTAAAATTTTATCTGAATCGGTGGAGGATAACTGCTTTAAAATTCAGCTGCAGGATTTGACCCGAACACAGTACATACAAAAATAGGGCTCCACTGTCAATGAAGTAAACTCAATAGTATATCAATAAAACAGGGAAAGGGTTGAGAGTATCTTAGCTATTATAATGTCTCGGGAAGTACCTACGATACATTTTCCAATAACCATAATTGGCTTCTACCTCAGTATCACCTACATGCAAAACTCCATTAAAGCGATCTCAGCTCACTCCGGCTTCAATGTCGCAGGACTCGAGAGAAGCAGCGAAGGCCGTAATAATTGGGGCACCTCGTCGATATAGGGCAGGCTAGGTCACGGCCAACCTCTCTGCCCGCTCTTCCCTTTTAACGCCCAAGGAGGGATAAATCTGAGACTTTCACAATATTTGCTCTAATCCTCATACATAACGCACATCATTTATAACCGACTTCTCAAAAAGGAGGAGGTTCTTAATTCGGATGTTTATATATACAGGGTTACTGGTTAAGTCGACCTAGATCCATTAAGAGGTTATAGTTCGCATCATTTCTGACTAATTTGACTATGAAACACCCCAGCCTAAACCTAACCGTTTTTGAGATATTGGACTTAGAAGGTTTTTTAAAAAAATATGGCAATTTCTTAAGAATTGGCATTTTTTTTGTCTTCTATGGCCTTATTTTTTTCTAATTCCGATTTTTGAGTACTAGAGAAGTTCGTTTATTATTCTAAATGCAAAAAGTCCAAATATCTGAACCATAGGATTCATAATAGAGGACTGAAAGTGTAAAAAAGAAATAAATTTATAAAACATTTTTTTCTTTTAGCAAAATTAAAAAAAAAATGTATGGCAGTTGTGCTGCAGATATGCTAAATAATATCTTTGTTCTATTAGCTATCCAACAAGGTATAACAAGCTAGGGGTCTTATCACAAAACTTTAATAAAAAGCTCACAGGTAGTAGTAAAAAACCGGCCAAGTGCGAGTCGGACTCGCGCACGAAGGGTTCCGTACCATTTTCGTAAAAACCGGCCAAGTGCGAGTCGGACTCGCGCACGTAGGGTTCCGTACCATTATTGCAAAAAACGGAAAAAAAATCACGTTTGTTGTACCGGAGCCCCCCTTAAATATTTAGTTTATTCTGTTTTCAGTATTTGTTGTTATAGCGGCAACAGAAATACATATTTTGTGAAAATTTCAACTCTCTAGCTGTCACGGTTCATGAGATACAGCCTGGTGAAAGACAGACAGATAGACAGACAGACAGACAGACGGACCGCGGAGTCTCAGTAATAGGGTCCCGTTTTTACCCTTTGGGTACGGAACCCTAAAAATAAGGGTTCTTTTGCCCTATTGTCCTTCCATGGGGCTGTGATGCGTGCGACCGGGACAAATTGTGCAAGTGCGAGCGAGATAAATTATTCCCGGCCATTTTGTTGTTATGGTATTTATTTTTAGTCTGCTTCCGTGATTCGTCTGTAGTAGATGCGATATTTAGTGCTCTTGATTTCTTACTCGACTTGGCTTGTATTTCTTCTACGATTTGTGACTGTGCTTGTTTTTTCTAAGAATTGTGATAAGACCCCTAGCTTGTTAATATACCTTGTTGGATAGCTAATAGAACAAAGATATTATTTAGCATATCTGCAGCAGAATGTTTTTATAAATTTATTTCTTTTTTACACTTTCAGTCCTCTACTATGACTCCTATGGTTCAGATATTTGGACTTTTTGCATTTAGAATAATAAACGAACTTCTCTAGTACTCAAAAATCGGAATTAGAAAAAAATAAGGCCATAGAAGACAAAAAAAATGCCAATTCTTAAGAAATTGGCAATTTTTTTAAAAAACCTTCTAAGTCCAAGATCTCAAAAACGGTTAGGTTTCGGCTGGGGTGTTTCATAGTCAAATTAGTCAGAAATGATGGGAACTATAACCTCTTAATGGATCTAGGTCGACTTAACCAGTAACCCTGTATATATTTTATGTATGTTTGTGCATAACTCCGTCATATATAAAACGGATTTGCAAAATTCTTTTTTTGTTCGATATTTTTTATTTCGAAACGGTCCCATTTAAATTTGGTAAAGATCTGATGAAGAACTTCGGAGATATACAACAGATCTCTTCAATAAATGACGACAAATCTCTTGGGCTTGCTGCAACCGCATGTCTGTTTAATGTTTTCACCATTTCATAACATATCATCACGTCAGTATGCTCTAAACGGGTACGCAGATGTGTACAGTTCACCCTGGTACACTCTCATTCCACTGGTTATGTTCACGTTACATGTTATTCGTGTCATCTATCCTGGCATCACTGTGGGCACTATAGGTACCTTACTATAGAACTTGTCCATTATGTACCATTCAAAAGTGAAAAATAAAAAAAAACTTTTTTACAAAAAAATACAACCGACTGTCAAAAAAAACACTACAAAATGAAAAATAACTTCAATTTCGGCAGGCGAAGTCAAAAAACGAAGAAACGAAAACAGGAACATCGACTTCCGAAATTGAAGTAATTTTTCACTTTGTAGTGTTTTTCTTGGAAGTCTGTTGTATTTTTTTGTAAAAAAGTTTTTATCATCATTTTCTTGATAAGAACATATATTTACTAGTGTTATGGAAATAAATAGGAACGTAATATTTCTGGTGTCTATTAGGTCTTTAGTTGAATAAATAATGTAAGGGTTACACAATCATTATAAAGATACAATGTTGATACAGTTGTTTGATTCATTTTTAAGTGGATGGAAAAATCGATCGAGTGGACTAAAATAGCTGGTATTTCTTCCATGCTTGTGTCACATGGTGATTTGTTACCGAGCGTTTATGTGAACAAGGATATGACATGTCGACAACTAGGCGTCTGTATCTAGAGTTTTTCCAAGATCAATAAAGTTGGCCTCATGAATACTCATGATGTCATTCCTACAGCTCATGATTCATTACTACAAGAGTATTACTACGCCCAAGGAGCGATGTACCTACTATAAGTCTACGTTCCGAACGAAAACATCCCAGATGGGAGGAAGTGAAATATTTGGTCTGTGGTAGCGGCACATGTGCGAGATTATAGTAAATTGCGTTTATCGCTAGGTTAACTTCCTACAAATTGTATAAAATGAGGTCGCGCGTTCAACCGATTGACGCACTCCCTGAGACCTGACAACAAATTTTATTACATCGAACACGCAATTTCTTAAATTCGATTATAATGAATGGATTTGGCTGTGATTTGTGAGTTTTTAGGGTTCCGTTCCTCAAAAGGTAAAAAAGGAACCCTTATAAGATCACTCTCTTGTCCGTCTGTTCGTGTGTCACGACCGATTTTCTCAGGAACGGGTGGACCTAGCAAGTTGAAATTTATACCAGATACTGAGGTCTATAGTCCCTATTAGGTGTCTAAAAATTTAAATTAATTTTCAAGTTTTTTTTTTATATTTCGTCAATTTCTCTGTACTTGTGCTGTAAGACCTTGCTTTTAAACAAAATTGACAATTCTAGGTCAACCGGAAGTACCATATAGATTTTGGGTCGAAAACCAAATGGTAGTTCCCGTTAGTATCACGAAATTTGGCAAAAAATAAGGTCGTACAGCACAAATAAAGGAAAAATTAAAAAGTTTAAAATGAAGGAAAATTTTGGTACATACAAGTTTTCGCGAAAATCTAAATTTTCTTAATTATGGCGGTATAATGGTAGGAATGGGTACGGAACCCTCGGCGCACGAGTTCGACTCGCATTAGTGTGTATGTAGCGTATCAGCGTCCAAATCTTTGTATGTTTATACAGACATAAGTACTTGACAAATACAAAAAAAAAACAAATGCGTAAATTGAACCAAATCTGTAGCCCTGTCCTTCAAAACTGACATACGAAAATTGGGAAACTCGCTGGTACTGTAAAAACATGGCGATGCCTATCAAGCATCAAATTATTAACCGAATATATATATTTCGAGCTTCCACACGGCCTTGGTTGTTTTTATCGCACTTTTTATGACGAAAAAACTGCACAGTAAGCAGAGCGGACAGTTTACTGCGGCGAAATGTTTTGTGGTCCGGTAACAGTCGTAAAACGCACATGAACAAACGGTCTTTAAACAACAACAGATGATTATTTATTCACAGAATGAGAAACGCAATAAAGAAAGAAAGGAAAAGCGAAAAGTCTCAAGACAAACGAACTGCGATAAGCCAGGGTACACGAAGAAAGAATTTATCTCTGGAGACAAAAGGACTGTTTAAACGCTTTATTTATCTATTAAGAAAATTCGGTCAAATTGAATGCACAGAGTTTGTAGCATTTCATCGTCATGAACAACCGACCGTATAATTATGGATTTATATCGTTATCTTAATAAAAAACTTTTTTGCAATAAAATACTACCGACTTCCAAATGAAAAACTACAAAGTGAAAAATAACTTAACTTTTGGAAGTCGGTGCCTTTCATAGGTACCATTTTTTTTCGATATGGACACCGACTTCCAAAAGTTAAGTTATTTTTCACTTTGTAGTTTTTCATTTGGAAGTCGGTAGTATTTTTTTGCAAAAAAGTTTTTTATTTTTCCCTTTTTAGTTTTACCTACGTAATAGCAAGTTGTTTATTAAGGTCCCTATAACTCCAGAATAGATTAACCGAATAACACGAAACTTGAACATAACCGGTGAAATGAGAGATCTGCGTACCCTTTTAGAGCGTACTGGCGTGATGTTATGTTATGAAATGGTATAAACAACAAACAGACATGCGATTGCAGCAATTCCGAGAGTTTTGCCGTTATTTATTGAAGAGTTCTGTTGTGTATCTCCGAAGTTCTTCATCAGACCTTCACCAAATTAAAATGGGACCAATTTAGAAACATAATCTTTCAAACAAAAAAAGAATTTTCAAAATCGGTCCACAATTGACGTAGATATCGGTGAAAATACACAAAAAAAAAAAACAAACATAATGTCGAACATAGAACCTCATCCTTTTTGGTAAGTCGGTTAACAAATACATATATTAACAAGTTTAGAAAACTTCCGACACGATATCTTTTGCAAATATCCCGACTCAAAAAGTAAAACGCCAATATTGCATCAAACATAGCTAAGAACACTCCCGATAATGTCACCTTTCAGGCAAAAACACTTAATCAAAATCGGATCATTCGTTTTGGAGCTATAATGCCACAGGCAGATATACAAATACACATACACATAGGTACACACGTCAAACTTATAACACCTCTATTTTGAGACAAAATCAGATGTGTAATCTATATTTCTGTAAAGTTTCATCAAAATCCGTTAGTTTTTGCGTGAAAGAGTAACAAACATTCATCCATCCATCCTCACAAACTTTCACATTTATAATAGTAAGTAGGATTGTTAAAGGCAACTTATTATTACGGAAAATTGCAAAATTTCTGTGGGATAGGCCGTCGGGTAAAACCATAAAAAAAACTGTTAGTGTAGTATTAAATATTCAGGTCTTACGTCAAGTAAAATTAATTAGAGGTAACCTGAAATAATATTTTCTTTCCTTAGTCAAAGTTTACACAGTTGTCCGCGAGTCTCATCAAGAGATCAATTTAACTTGAGTTCCACTTTTAGTTGAAAATAGAGAAAGCTAATGTTGGCTCTGTGTTAAATAGGAATTTGCCCATATATTTTGTAGAGGCATAGTTTCGGGGTGGACGTAATCGAGATTAGCCATTACCGGGCCCGTGGAGCCATCAATCACTCCAGATTTGCTTGCCTTCCTGTATTAAGTAAAGTATAGCGTATATTGTGAGGTTTTTGCCGGACGATTGTTCCGGACTAACAGATGAGCCGCTTTGTCTAATGGCTACATACGATCAGATTCTTCTCCTGTAGAATATTCTGAAAATATATATCTGGTTACGCATAGAGTCCCAGAGTTTTTTTGTTTTATTAACCCGAATACAGGGAAGTCTTGAGAAAGATGTAGGTGAAAGAAGAAAAATGTAGGTGTGGTGGGGAGGATGACGAGAGCGAAGCCACAGGCACAGCTGGTCATCATCATCTTCCTGCCCTTATCCCATGTTACTTGAGGTCGGCGCAACACGACTTCTCCCATACTATCCTGCCCTCTGTCACGCTATCACCGACTCCCTTTTCTTTCATATCACTCCTCACACAGTCCATCCGTCTTTTCTTTGGCCTTCCTCTCCCTCTCCATTTATCCACAGTGATATTCAAAAATCTTTTAGTAACATGCGTTTCATACCTCCTCATCACATGACCATACCAGGACAAACGGTTTCCTTTCAACTTTTCTGTCACTGGCGCCAATTTCAAACTTCCTCTAATATTCTCATTTCTCATTTTATCCTTTCTCGTCACGCCGCACATCCATCTCAACATTCTCTGGCCTTAGTGCGAGTTTTTAACGTACTCACTCGTGATAACGTAAACTATCTCTAATGTCAAAATGTATACAAAAAAAGAGGGTTTTCCTTACCGTCCCCAGACGTCGCTTATCCAGTTTCAATACAAATTGATGTTTACGTTAACGCGATTGACCGTGAGTAAAAACTCGCATTAAGGCCTCTCATCACTACTACATGCAATCACTTTTCATCCATCTTTTTCACAGCCCAACATCCTGATCCATTTAGGCTAAGGCTGGTATGAACATGCGACTCTCGGTACCGCACCGCATAAAAAAGTAAAAAAAACGGTGATCCTCGCAGACAAATGTGCCAGACACGTAATAATTATGACTCCGCAGGGATCCAACGTTACCAAAGCGTAAAGTTAAACTAAAAAGTTTATAGCACGGGCTATCGCATTCGTGAATCTTTTCATGAATTCATTACTCAGTAGGTACGTGCTTTGAGCTTTGAGCCAGACAGTACCCCGGGGTCGAGGTGCCCTCAGTATATTTTTCATCAGGTTTTAGGCGACTAAATAAATAACAGACCTGGCTTTCACAGTAACTGTTAAACATTTCATTCATTAACAGGAAACATTAAGTCGGGGAAAGGAAACTAAGCTTACAAAACGGCGGGCTTGTTATATTATCTAAATATTGTTGTAGGCTCAATGAAAACAATGTCGGGGATGGTATGGTTATTAACTTTAATAAACTCCGTGCGCATTCAGCCGGTTAATTGAAAAATATTTCAGCAGAATCGATGGTACAATGTGTCGCGAGGTGAAATGCTGACTCTAGGCCAAATTGAATTTAAATAAAAACGCCGCTCAAGTGCGAACCCTGGTTGCGTAATTAAATGTTCTCTGCATTGACGTATTGGTATAGTTCTGAATTAAAACATAAACACGCGAGCACGTAGGGTAGGTAGTTGTGGAATACTTACGTGGGACACTCAGAAAGTTTTGCGAAACTAAAAAAAATTGTTCTATACGTACATATATTTTTATTAAATCTTTTCAAAGTACTTTCCACCAGCCTCTATACAAAGATTCATGCGCCTAAACCAGTTTTCAAAACACTTTTTCCAGTCCGCCGCAGACACCTCGTTTACAGCCTGCTCGAACGCAGCCAGCGCATCTTCCGGCGACGAAAATTGTATCCCTTTGAGCTGATTTTTTATTTTTGGGTATAAAAAGAAGTCACACGGTGCTAGATCAGGGCTGTAAGGAGGGTGACCCAGGAGTTTGACTGGCGTGCTGTCCAGGAAGTCCCTCGTTTTGAGTGCGGTGTGCGCAGGTGCATTGTCGTGGTGGAGCAGTAGCCCGCGGGGAGCCCTGTGTTTGGTCGCTTGTTGCTTATAACAGAGAAAACTTCTGGCAAACATTTGGTAGTATACCATTCGGCATTAATGCTTCTTTGATCCCGTAAGGGAATTGATACCAAGTGGCCAGTCAAATTAAAAAGCTAGCGATCAAAATCTTACCCCCGCTTCTAGATCGCTTCACTTTGGTAGGCGTTGGCTCATTTTGAAACACCCAAACAGTCGACTGGCGCTTGGTTTCTGGGTCGTATTGATAAATCCAGGACTCATCACCTGTAACGATGTCGTAAACACGCCGAGACGAGCCTGCTTCAAATTTGTTAAGCATATCACGGCACCATTCCACCCGGGCCTGCTTCTGAGCATCGGTGAGGTTGTGCGGCACCCAGCGTGATACTATCCTCCTCACGCGAAGATGGCTGTGTAGAATCTCGTGAACGCTTCCCGATCCAATCTTCAATATGTGTTGAATCTCCTGATATGTAATTCGCCTATTGTCTTGGATTAAATTTTTCACTGCTAGCACGTTTTCTTCGGTAACAGCCGTCAAAGGGCGACCGCTTCTTTCGTCATCCCCCAAAGTTGGTCGACCGCGCTTGAATTCGTTATACCAACGATACACGGTTGCCTTGGAAGGGCCTTCATCCATGAATGCCATTTGAAGTCTATCGTACGATTCATCCGGTTTCAGGCGACACTTGAAATCGTATAAAATCATAGCTCTAAAATGTTCCCGGCGCAGATCCATATTTCAGTGAGAAACAATACTTTGAATTAACTCGCAAAAAATGTGGAGGGAAATTTTGAAATTGGAACTTACTTATTTTTACTTATAAATAATCATATTTTCGAAAAACATTATAACTGGCCAGTCTCCCATATATAAAAACTTTTTTTCGCAATACTTTCTGAGGGGCCTGGTATTTCCTGTGTTAGTCACATTAATGAATAAGGTGAATTATTGGATTTGATATCATACAAAGAAATATTGAAGTTGGATTTAAAGACTATGAAGACTAAGAAAAACATCATAAAAAGTTTTAATACAATATAGGGAAGCCAGTAAGTCACCTCTCACGTAGTACATTTTATTTTAATTAACTTTTTCAGCGCGGCTTACCGTACCTGTACCGATCATATTTTGTTTCAATTTCACACCTCATTTATTTGAACTCATTACAATGTTCAGATTTGTTTTTCGAAAGCTTTGGTTAATAGGCAGTGTGGCGTTA
Organism: Orthosia gothica; assembly: GCA_949775005.1. Lineage (NCBI taxonomy): Eukaryota > Metazoa > Arthropoda > Insecta > Lepidoptera > Noctuidae > Orthosia > Orthosia gothica. The sequence continues at coordinate 24,596,539 of OX459038.1, read as the reverse complement.
AAGGTTAAACACCTAATCTGTATTTTACTTTGTTGAAAATAAACTCAAAAGTAAAGTCGACTTTATAGGTAGTTGTGGACTACTTATTTCCTGTGTTAGTCACATTAATGAATAAGGTGAATTATTGGATTTGATATCATACAAAGAAATATTGAAGTTGGATTTAAAGACTATGAAGACTAAGAAAAACATCATAAAAAGTTTTAATACAATATAGGGAAGCCAGTAAGTCACCTCTCACGTTGTACATTTTATTTTAATTATCTTTTTCAGCGCGGCTTACCGTACCTGTACCGATCATATTTTGTTTCAATTTCACACCTCATTTATTTGAACTCATTACAATGTTCAGATTTGTTTTTCGAAAGCTTTGGTTAATAGGCAGTGTGGCTTTAAAGGTTAAACACCTAATTTGTATTTTACTTTGTTGAAAATAAACTCAAAAGTAAAGTCGACTTTACTTTTGTGTTTATTTTTATTCATGCGAAAACCAGTAATTCCAAACCTAACGACTTTGATATCATTATTAATATTAGGTATACAAAAACGTAGGTAGATTTTCATTACTTTGAATTAATTTCAAATAACAATTCCTAAGAATGTCAAAGCTTTTCGTACCTATAAGTAAATACAAAGGCAGACGAGGCGTGGGACTATAAATATGAAATTAGACTTACGTGAAACTTGAAAGTATAATCGACACAAAAAGTTATTGAAATAGAAATAACAAATATACACGAGCACTTATAAGTATTGATAAAGAATTATCAGCTGTGAAACTTGACAAAAGTTTTGTGATATTCGCGGTCTAAGAACGATGGTATAATCCGCAAAGGTTTCTTTAAAAAGTTTTTAATCTGGCGCCAATATTTTCCCTAAGACGCGGCTTTTTGTAAAAAGAACGTTTAATAATGAACTCTCTCACCTGATTTGCTTTGTTGATTTGTTTCTTCAGACCGGCGAAAGCCATGGTTGTGATGTTGCGCCTATCCGCCCCTTAAATTATCTGGAAAGAGGAAACACACAAAAATTAAATAAATCAATTCATTGGCATTTAAACGAAGGATACTTTTAAAGAACCGGTGGGTAGCATGGATTGTTTGTTTCCTGGTAAATTATGAAGCATAATTAGTTAGAACATGGCATTGGCATTGGCATATAAATATGGTATTCTACAAAGGTAATAACCTTTGTAGAATACCATATTAATATGCCATACCGATTATTGGAATCGAATATAACAGCTCGCAATGTAAGGACCCATTAATATTTATGATAATTTTTATCCGTGGTGCTAGACAACTGGGCTTATCCCAGTTGTAAACGACCTTTGTGCCTATTGGCCTTGTTTGTTCTGTCTCCTGCTTGGTATGGAGGGAAGTGGAAAGAACAATGGCAGGTGCCCATACATATTTTTAGCTGAGATTAAATTCCTACGTCTTTAAATGAAAAATATCTGGTTTAACTCAGGGTGATGTTCTGTATTAGTTTGTGCAAGAATTTTTGTTCGAAAATGTCGAGAATAATAGATATTCAGTCATAAACTTTTGTAGGTTATGTCTGGGTAACTTTTAATAATGTGTTTAATAGGTAATATTATTCAATGTTGTGGCAGTAAAAGGGGAATATCGCATTAGCATTTCCCTTACCTAGTAATTTCAGCATGCAATGTATAATATACTCTTTGGAAAGAGTATATTTATTTAAACTAAGCGACTTTGACGTTTATCAAAAGGTCGTCGTCCTCGTCAACAACCAAGCTATATTTTTTAAACTTGGATACTAGTCTTTTTGCCAATCATTAATTAAAAGTAATTCACAATATTCTTACCTACCTGCGAGGAACATCTATAGACATAAACTATATTGTTAACTCATTTTCTGCAATAAATACATTAATTATATTATTAATTAATATAGTTACTACTTGTCACTTAGCAAATAAAATATATAATGGCAACACTAAGCTAAAGAAATTAACTAAAAAATCAAATAACTTTTTATTTATTATGATTTTTTTTTATCCGTTTTGAACCAGCCCAATAATATATTTAAAAAATGTAGACAATTAATAGAACGTCTTTCGTATTTAACTCACTTTCAGACGCTCAAATTTAAGTCAGCTAAAATCTCGCCATTGTTCTTTGTATATTTTCCTACTCCTCCGTCATTCTTTTCTGATTAATTCCGTTGCGGGATCCAAGAAAATTAAATTCATTCTCCGGGACTTCGTCGAGCTTCATTGCCTCGGCGCGTTTCTGGTGGTCGCCACTATTGATTCTGGCTTTCAGGAGTTGCAGTGGTTTAGGAATAGTGCGGTAGGATTGTCAAAAAACAAAAACCTTTGTACAAATCGATTGTGTTCTAAATATTAATAGAGGAGTTCCACTAATCACACTTCAGTTATATTCAGACGATAGAAGTCTGGCTCAAAGAAGTGGTCACTAAGTATTTCCATAAACACGAGTGTCTACGTTTAACAAATTAAAAGCTCAACTTACTGCAAAGTAAGGCTGCTATGTAACTGATAAAACGTAAGTTTTAAAGTTCGGAAGCAGGCCAGCCGTTACGAAATAATTATTCTGTACGTGTAGCCGACACGGCCAGTAAAAGGCACTCACAGTTTTAACACCGAAACTTTTATCATCGAGCACAAGTCCCTGTTCTCGGGACTCGGCCGGCACAGAGAGTAGGGTAGCGAGTTTGTTATTGGCACGGTGCCACATTAAGGGATCGATACGGTCGCGGGAACCGTAAGTAACATTATGTAATCGCCGGCTTGTTCAACAATAACCCTATTACGGTACAGTGGCGTATCTAGGCATATAGGGAACCGGATTCAAAATTTGTTGGGGGCCCTTTCTACCGGAATGCAGAAAATACTAAAAATGTTAATGTTTCTTACAAAATAAATAAAATTGGCGACTGAATTCTTTACTTGGATAACTTAAACGGTTTAGACTTTAGAGGGACGAGGATGAAGCACGAGTGACACGGGCTTAAAAACGAGAGAATCCTTACTGTGATCGGATAAGTTTTCATGCTTCAGTTTACTTAATTGGAGCATAAGGATGCTATGAAGGCATAGGAAAGATTATGGTGCCATCATAACAAATAAAGTTTATTTAATAAAAAAAAGTATTTATCAAAAAGATATATAACGGGTTTTCAACTTATAATTCCACTCGTCGGCCACTCGTCGTTTTCAGCTTCAGTTAACTAAATTAGAGCATGAAGATGTTATGAAGGCATAGGATAGATTATGGTGTCATCATAACAAATAAAGTTTATTCAATAAAAAAGAAATCGAACCCTTTATCAAAAAGATATTGATGGCGAGTTTTTTTTAAATTTTGATTCCACTCGTCGTGGCCCTTGTAGCTCGGGGGCCCCGTATCATTGATACGGCGGTAGCTACGCCTCTGTTACGGTACCTAATGTGCACTGTGACCGAGTCCGACGACTGGCCGCTCACCCTATTAATGGATAGTTGATAATCTATTAACTTTGGCCTTGTAATATGATGGCGGTCGTCGTCGGGGAAAAATCTCGACGGCTTTATCTTACACAATTTATTTTAATGAACGGACGAACTTACGCTGTTTTAGCTTAATTTAATTAAAGACTAAAATGTTTCAGATTAGTTTAATTTCGTTACAAATTTTCAGACTCTTAAGTTTATTATTAGGGTACATTCTGGTGATTTAACACTGTCAATGGAAGCATGGAAAAAAATTGAACCCTGTATAAAAGAAAACAGTATATAGGTTTATTGTTATGTGTTATAGTACATAGCAACGTACATTGTTGCGGGTTAAGGGCCTATAAACTCCTTATCCGTGACATAACCTTCATTTCAAAGCTAACAACATTGAAGTATTAACTATACACTTTTAAATATCACTCAACCTGTTGTTGAACTGAAAATCGATACTGACAGCCTGAAATAGTGATACATAAAACTTTTGATTTTGCATACACGTTTAGTTTGCATGACAATGCATGGTTAGCTAAGTGACGTCATTCTAAATCCAATATGGCGGACGGCCTAAGATGGCGGACTAGTTATTTTTTGTGCACTGCCATGATATAGGTATCAAATTAAAGGGTTTGCTGAGAAGAATACGAAAAAAACCGGCCAAGTGCGAGTCGGACTCGCGCACGAAGGGTTCCGTACAATTATCGCAAAAAAACGGCAAAAAAATCACGTTTGTTGTATGGGAGCCCCCCTTAAATATTAATTTTATTCTGTTTTTAGTATTTGTTGTTATAGCGGCAACAGAAATACATCATCTGTGAAAATTTCAACTGTGTAGTTATCACGGTTCATGAGATACAGCCTGGTGACAGACAGACAGACAGACAGACGGACCGCGGAGTCTTAGTAATAGGATCCCGTTTTTACCCTTTGGGTACGGAACCCTAAAAAAGCTTCTTTTGAAAAAGTATTATTTATTGAGAAAAATATTGTTGCCATAGTCACGATATTATCGTACTAAGTAATGTTAGCGTTAAATTTCGTAGAAGAATAACAAATAACGTTCACTTGTTTGAATATTTAAACATCATGTCTGTATTAAAAATTCTGGGCACACACCCATTTCGTAATTCATGAGAACGTTAATTAAAAATTCACTGAACGAAAATAATATAAAAGGTAACTAAAGCAATAAAAAAATAATAATAGGTAATAAAAAGTTTATATATATTTACAGCGAAATGTTCGCAGGAGATAACAATGGATCGTAAAGGAACGTTTACAATGTTTGCTTAGCTTTATTCTCGTAGAGCTTCGTAGCGCTTTGTAGAGTTGGAGGTCTACGGCGTAGCGCTACGCCACACATTAATGTAATTGGTATATTAAGCTCATTACACGAATTGTTTGTGTATTCTGGTTTTGTTTATTTCTCTGTGACTGGGCTGTGGAGGTCAGACAGGCATACGCTACATGTAAAATTCAGGTTTTTTTCTAACTCCACCGGGTTAGACTGAAACCGACCCCAACATAGTGTTAGGGTAAATAGGTGAAATATCGTTATAAGAATTTCAATAATAACAGTTTCATTACTCTTTATTTATTAGTACCTGAGCGACCGAGCTCCTCGGGTGAAAATAGGGAAAACGTCGTTTTCTAAAAATGCAATCAGGCTAGATCGCGCTATTATTATTATTATTATTTATCGCCCCCGAAGTCCGAAACCTGCATACTAAATTTCATGAAAATCTTTGGAGCCGTTTCCGAGATTCAGATTATATATATATACAAGAATTTCTAGTTTAAAGGTATTAGATAAATAGATATAGGAAGGTGTGTTTCAGTAATATAACGTGGGACGTTTAGTCCCTAGTAAGGCTGACGGGATACAGTAACTATGAACAGCTAAGAATTTCAGTTAAGTGGTTGTCACGAGGAGCTCGTGGCTAAATAATAACAGCTGCATGGGTCGATCTTCAAGGTTAAGCAACTCTTGACGAGGTCGGTCCGTGGATGGGTGACCATTTCAACATACCGAGTTTTCTCCGTGCCTCGGAAAGCACGTTAAGTCGTTGGTCCCGGCTGTCATTTGAATTTCTTTGAAAGTCGTTACGGGTAGTCAGAAGCTTGAGATCTGACACCAGTCTTGCCAAGGGGTATGGTGTTACCCAGTTACTGGGTTGTGGAGGTCAGATAGGCAATCGCTCCATGTAAAACACTGGTACTTAGCTGAATCCGGTAAGACTGGAAGCCGACCCCAACAACAATTGGGAAAAGGCTAGGCAGATGATGGTTGTCACGAGGCTCGGGTATATACAAAATTTATGGTTGGACAGAGAAAGACTATAGTGTTGAAGTTTTTTTTTGTTAAATTCCACCAAACTTAAAAACTACTGCACCGATTTCAAAAATTCTTTCACCGTTGGGAAGCTACACTATCACCGGGTGACATAGGCTACTTTTTATTCCTGTATTCCCAAGGGAACGGGAACTAAGAGGAACCGCGAGGCGTCGGCTAGTCAACTATATTTAGATAATCCACCATATTATACTTCATGGCCGCAGTCAATCTGTTTAATCGTATGAATGACGCCTCAGTAGTTAGTATGCAAAATATCGGTTGAATTGTTTCAGTGCGCAGTATTATAAAAGCTGACATAATGTACACAAGCTTGTTTAAATTACAGTAGCGGTTTAACTAGTTTAAAATCACTCATTCAAATCACGGTTAGCAAATGTATCTACGGACCAAAAACGTTTGTTAAATGTAGGTACCCTAAAATCAACAAGTAAAATTTAAAAATCCATTTTTTTTCTTGCTACTTAATTTATCTAGCAGTAGAAACGCTTCGATCGACAATCTATTGAACACGTTATTATAACACGATATCTTGCGAAAATAGCCTGATTCAAACAGTAAAACGCCCATAACTCTAGAACGGCTGAACAGATTTTCAACTTTCTTTTCGGAAGTCGGTGTAACCATTTTTTTTCGTTTTTGATACCGACTTCAAGTAATTTTTCGCTTTGTAGTTTTTTCTCTTGGAAGTCGGTTTAGTTTATTGTTAAAAGGATTTTTATTCGTGTTATCGCCCATTCTGAGATAGTTTTTAAAATCTTCACTATTGTTTTCCTTTTCAATAACCAATGCTTACACCACTTTATTTCGCTTCTTTTACACTGTTTTGTATCTTTTTCTTCAAAATAAACGCAAGGCCTATCAATGACAGCGCGTCATCGTCCTCAATCGATGCCATCGCAAAATTAATTAAAGAGCTCCGGTATACCGGAACGTCCTCATACACGGTACCGACGCGGACGTGCGTTTGACCTGCGCAGGTACACCTGAACAGGTAACCTCTCCGGTAAACGATGGCATGTATCTTTCCGTCGTCCGAAAGAACAACTGTAACTGTGTAATACGATTCTTTTTTGGCGAGACTGGTGTCAGATGTACAAATAACAGCCGGGACCAAAAGCTTAAGGTTGCCCTAGTAGACGGCAAGAACTATTTTCTACGCGGGGTTAAAATGCATGCTATCTCATCCGACAACTCGTGCGAAAGAGATAGATGCTGTGATGAGCAGTGAGAAGCTAATTCGCGTACGAATACACACTTTTGCAAATTTGTAGCGAAATGGATGATGATTTAGGACAAAACGGCCGGCCGCGCGAAATTTTATAATCAGACCTTTGGGAGTTTGGATATCATGAAAAAGCTACTAAATGTATCTGTTCAAAATAAAATGATTTGCATTGTTGGGCTATTAATCTATCCCTGTATGGTGACTGTTTTGCAATTTTCCTTCTTCTTATGGTATTTATTTTCGCCCAAAGATGCGTTAATTTTTTTTTACTTTTTTGTTTCCTTACGGGGCTAGATAATGATGAGACAAATTGATATAATTTTTATTTTGAACGTACACCGTCAAACAGTGGAGTAATCCCCAGACTGCCTTTGATCGACTAAGGCAACCTTAACTTGTTTGTCGAGGCACGGAGGAATCTCGCCATGTTATGGCGTTCACCCATCTACGGGCCGACCTCTGCAAGCGTTGCTTTACCTTGACGATCGACCCGTGAGGCTGTTACTGTTTAGCCACGAGCTCCTCCCGACCTTTAAATCAAAAACGTTTTCTTTACCAAAATTATTCATGTGAGAGCCCTTGCCATCTCAGTTAGACGTCTGCATTTCTGCAAGTCTGCAACTATGTCAGCCCACAACCACTTACGTAGACAACAGGAGCTCCAACTTAAATGAAGTCGAATGCACCGACATCAAATCACACACAATGTTCTGCAGAGCTTGTATCTTTGTTCGCAGAGAGCCCGCAATTAAATGTAATTGAACTTTAAAGTTTCATGACGTAGGTAGAAATTTCAGTGTTATTTTAAGTTGTTTTATAATGAGGAAAGGTTTGTCACAGTCATGAATACGGAAAGTAGGAATTAGTGATATTAAACGGTGACACGTAAGCGGTCTGACGTCACTTATTACGGTGATATTAAAATTTGTACGTTTGTGAACGCATCCCAATAATTTTATACGACCTCTGAGTCTGAAAGTAATTTCATTACGCACTTATTTTTTCATTATGGCTGAATTTTCATTCACAATTATAACTCGGGACGGTTTATATGACGGCCTTATGAATGATATAATATTACCTACTATTTTTGATCTATAAAATATGGAGGGAAAATAACATATCTAGTAGTAATTCAAGCATGAAAAGTAGCTACTCATTCGTAAAACCACACTCAACATTAATTACACCTCTTTACGTTTCAGTAAAGCTTGAATTTACGCAAAGCTGAGTAAAATTAGACCTGAAACTTTTAACAAACCCGAACAAGCTAGATTTGTGTGAAGTCTCACTTTGATGTTTTTATCAAAATCTCAAAAGAGCTGAAGTGTTTCGTGTCGACGAGGAACACAAGAGCAAAAAAAAAAACATTAATCAAAAAGTTGTGAGCTGAAGGTTTTTCGTACATTTTTACTAAGAATATATTAAGGAGAGTATGTAGCAAGCCTCGTTAAAATATATTTATTCCTGATTTTCCATTATACATATATACCGTTGTAGAACAAACGGTATGTGTAGGCGATGATGACACCTACGGAGAAAGGCTTAAATCCATTTTCATTATGGAGGGATCGTATAATGTCAAATTGTACCATTCATATTTTTTCATTACGTTCTCGTAACACTGAATTTTCCACAAGCTACATGAGCTATTCTCGCCTAGTTTGTACCGATATGAGAATAGAATTCATATTTTACATAAGTAGATCCTCACACCCCTTGGCACCCACTTATCTCTTCATTCTGTCTCCTCATACATGTTAAAGTTAAAATTATGAAAATTGTGAGACCAGAAAACCTTTTCAGTACACAAAAATGTAATTTGTTAAAGTCGTGGGTCCTTATCAAGCAAATAAGTCACAGTAAATTACAACTTTATGCGGGACCTCATTACTTAAATCCTAAATTATAATAACGAAGGTGCTAATGGAATTATTTCATTTTCCCCGACGTTATGAACCCTGAGTACTCGAGCTCACGCGTACAACCCGTGACTGCGCTAACATCTGCTAATGAAAACTTCTAGTGAAGCCAGTTTTATTTCAATGGATTTATATTAGTGGCAATTATATATTGGCTAAATTGCCAATTACACATAACCAATGAGCGCATCGGTGCGGCTTCACACAAACGGACATCGCGCCTCACTAACCAATCACAGAACATCAAAGATAATATCATTTCGGGTTCATTAACTGTGACTTATATTACATATGTACGAAATCCTTCTACATTGATTACTACTGAGATTAATAGCTTATCTATTGAAAACTGTCTCTGAACAGCCATTAATCTTACTAAGCTCAATATAAAGGTCAAAGCAGAGACTGGACGCCAGCGATAAATGAAGATTATGGAAATCATCCGGGTTCATTTATACGAACGTGAGTTTTTGTTTGAACATACAAGGGAAAAATTAACAAAGAGAAAAGTGTGAACATGAAACAAATGTAATTTAGGACGAGCGGTATTTGTTTCGGTTGGTAACATCTGTCTATTGTGGTGTGTTTGGTTTCATTAAGCTCTATACCACGGTAAAGATATCTCTATACTATGTATATCGACGTGGCTAGACATTTTTTAACAATGGTCTGGCAGTTTGAGTAGTTTATACGGCCTACCTGCATGTCCTTTCTTTGGTATTGTTCGTCGAATCGTTGAGCTCCTTAAATTATGAGTTGAGCTGATCGGTTATTGACACATGCGTGCATTGACTGGACAGGTCCACTCAATCTGGCTGGTTCTTTCCTCAAAAGACCATTTCAGACATCAGTCTAAATGGTCTCCACATGATCTAACCAACATTTTGTCTGGACTTTAAAAGAGACTGTGACCTCTGAGTTTGTTTCGGCCTTTCTTCTCAGAGTAGTCAGATAGAAAACGCCGACCTCATCTAGTTTTAAAAAATATGTTTGTACAAACCAACTTACAGAAATAAACTATGATAGAAATGGCTGGAATCACACGGAATTAATAATGAAGCCGCGATTCGGGGCTTATAATATCAAATGGGCCACAGATCTTACATATTACGGAATTACCATATTTTGACATAGAACAATTATCATATTTTGAATGGGTCTAACCGAGCAACACAGGCGGTTTGTTAATAAATAAGCCTGTTAACTTTTAATGGAGTCGTATAAGTGAACTTTCTACTTTATTATGTCTAGAAACTTATGCTTCACAACGGAAGTCTCTGAGGACCAGAGGAAAAAGCATTATTTTTAGAATGTTCGCGGAGTGATTACGTAATGTCGGAATATAAAAAGTTGTATATGGTAGCAATATGTCCGCGAGGCGATACACAATAGTGTTCCAATATAAGTTTTGCGCTGTGATAGGAAACTCGCAACAATAGTTCAGGGACGTAATGTTAGGGGTTATAATCTCAATAGATTTTTAATACCTCCAACTTAATACTTGTAACTTATACAATCAGAATTATTTGATTCCACTTTATTATAAACTAGCTTTTGCCCGCGACTTCGTCTGCGTACCATTAGTGCTTCGAATAGCCATTTTTTTTGGCTATTCGAAGTACTGTTACGTCAGTGTGGGTAGATGAGAAATTATTGGTTCATAATTGTTGGTATACAAAGTTCCACCCCCTTAAGGATGATTGCCGGGATAAAAACTATCCTATGTCCTTCCCACGACCTCAAATTATGTCCATACCAAATTTCATCTAAATCGGTACGGCAGTTTAAGCGTGAAATAGCAACAGACATAGTTACTTACGCATTTATAATATTACTAGCGACCCGCCCCGGCTTCGCCCGTGACAAATTATGCACAAAAACCTTCCTCGTTACTCACTCTTTCTGTTGGTAAAAACCGCATGAAAATCTGTTCAGTAGTTTTTGAGTTTATCGCGTACAGACGCGGCGGGAGACTTGTTTTGTTATAATATATATGTAGTGATGTGAAAAAGTATGTTAGGCCATTGAAGCGTGTTTGATTAACAAATATCCAATTTGTATGTTGTATGTATGGATGAAATTTGAGACATGGGTAGACTACAATCTGAGTAAGGACATACAATTTTAAGTATCATAGGAGAAAAATGATAAGGTAGTTATTAAATAGTAGGTAAGTTCCAGTGGGATAATTTTAGACCACACACGAGCGAAGCCGCTGGCGAAAAGCTAGTATGAACATCAAGTTGGTACTTCTCTCCACATTATAATAATCAGATTCAACGTTAAAGGATTCATCGTAGTTCTAAGATAAGAAGCAACCCACCTCTTCTTGCAAATGACGTAAACTCACTGTCAGTAACATCAATCTGTTTGCTGATAACTGGACTTCCTTAACGAATTAGTTTTAAAAGCGGCAGGTTCGCAGGCCCTTTTGCAACTCCCTGGGTTATATACTAACTCCGAGTTAGTAGCTATCCTCGTGGTATTTATGACATTTGGGTATGACGTATTTTAATTCAACCTCGTTTAAGCAACTAACTCTAAGTTAAAGTCTTTGTATTTAAAAAGAAAACAGTCGAATCATCTAAATAAAACATCTTAGAAACTAGGTTTGGAATTTTAGCTCTATTAATAAAAACTTCAATGAAATACCTTTTTTACTGGAATCCTTCGTACGTAGATTCTCGCAATAAGCTTTCAGTAAGCTTGCCGTACTAATAGAACCAATTTACTTTTTCTAGAATATATTAGAATGGATATATGTTAAAAAAATACAACCACGACACGCTATTCTATTCAGGTATTTTTATTGTCAGCTATTAGAAACTGGAGGTAGTGATGAGGACATCGCGTCAAGGATCTCCAAAGCAAGAGCTACCTTCGCGCAGCTGAGACCTGTTTGGCAATTGACCCGAAGGAATAAACTCAAAATCATCGGGTCAAATGCCAAATTCGTGCTGCTTTGCGGATGCGAAACGTGGAAGGTCACAAAAGACATCTCAAACCAGATCCAAGTCGTTGTCAACAACTGTATTCGTCGCATACTCAGAATCTACTGGACCTGAGACCATCACCAACGTAGAGCTGTTGAAGAAATGCCACGAGACTCCGATCGACCGCCAGATCAAGCGTCGTAAATGGAGTTGGATTGGCCACACGCTGCAATGCGTGGTGGTCCCCGTCAAACCTGGCGTCGCACTGTGTTGGCAGAAGCGACGAGCATCGGTATGACGTGGAGCGAGGTGAAGCGTGAAGTTGAAGACGGATCGCGATGGAGGACTACCGTGGACGCCCTCTGCCCCATCCAGGTGCGAAATAAAAACCGATATATGATGGAAAAATGTCACAGTTAACAATCTATTAATACATACCTACCTATCTTATTTCTTATTCTCAGTCGAGATTTCCAAAATGAAAATCATTCATCACCTACATATATCTGTATCAAAACATTCAACATCAACATCATCATCATCTGCCTAGCCTTTTCCCAATTTTTGTTGGGGTCGGCCTCCAGTCTTACCGGTTACAGCTGAGTACCAGTGTTTTACATGGAGCGACTGCCTTATCTGACCTCCACAACACAGTAACTGGGTAACACCATACCCCTTGGCAAAGACTGGTGTCAGATCTCAAGCTTCTGACTACCCGTAACGACTGTCAAAGATCTTCGAATGACAGCCGGGACCAACGGCTTAACGTGCTTTCCGAGGCACGGAGGAAACTCGGTATGTTGAAAATGGTCACCCATTCACGGACCGACCTCGGCAAGCGTTGCTTAAGAGGGGACTCTAGTGAGACTCTCTCCATACAAACACATTCTGCTGTTTTCTTCGTGGATAATGCCTCTAGAGCAATTATTTTTTTCCATAAAATCTAGGTCTAATTAATTCGTGCCTGTATCATTTCCTTTTTTCCAAAACATAATCACAAAAAAAAATATGACAATCCAAAAATCCGAAAAAAAATGCCCGTTTTAACCGCCATGTTCAGAAGACTTTCAGACAAAATTTATAAGTTTTTAACAAAAAAGGAAATGATAGGAGCATAGATATACTTTTCCTCTAAATTTTGATACAAGAATTTTTTAGATCAGACCAGTTTTCATGAAGAAAACAGCAGAATACGAAACGTCTTTTAGTCAAAGTTTTTGTAGGTAAAATCAGCCTGAGCTGCAGTTGTCCCTTTCGCACTTTACGGGGTGAGGTTGGAGGTGACGCGACGGAAATAGTTTCTTCAAATACCTATTTTTCAAATTCCTGTTGACTAGAGTCCGTTCTTAACCTTGAAGATCGACCCGTGCGGCTGTTATTATTTAGCCACGAGCTCCACATTCAATTCAACATTAAGGCCTATTCCAACAAGACCCACAGGTGTGTATTAGAAGTTCTGCCGCTTAATAATTCACGGTGTCTGTAGTTGAAAAGCGGCTCAAGGCACTTCACAAAACCACTAACATTTAATCAGACGAACACCGTATTTTGTTAAACAAAATGTTCGTCTGATCCCGAATGAGCACGACGTGTTACGAAGGTATTATTAAACGTAACAGTCTGTTAATCAAAAGGGTTTTAAATAAACTTTCGTTCTGCGTTTAAATGTTATCTTACATAAGCCGGTATCAAGCTTTCATAACCTGCAACTATGAATTCTATTGTATGACGTAAAACTTTTCCGATATCTGTAATAAGCAGTACTACTTATAGACATAAAGCCTTAGTATCCCTGCTTGAAAGCCGATAAGAACCCCTTTTTTAATAACACCCATTTCGAAATATAGGCCACCTCTTTTCCCCGTGAGTGGTTGGCTAAGAGCTGCCACGCGTTGGATAAAGCGTCCTTGAAATCTTCAATCAATTGACATTGCATAGTTATTAAAGCCGATTTTCTGAAGACTGTTCTTTGTCTCCAGAATCAGCAGCTTAAAGAAGATATGGTCCGTATTAGATTAAAATTAAGTTTCTAGTGTTAAAAACGCTATCAAACGCGAAATAAACTCTTATTATTTGATCTCTTTTTTAATTAATGGCCTTTAACAGCTTTAGTGCCGTAAAACTGTTACTTTCTAAAGCTACTCCTTAGTAACGACTAGATTAAAAGGTTTGAAAAAATATATATTTATTATAGAAAAATGAATCGCAAAATGTGTTGGTAAGCGCAAAACTCAACAACGCCTGGACCAATTTGGCCAATTCTTTTTTTTAAATGTTCGTTGAAGTTCAAAGATGGTTTTTACGGGGAGAAAAATTCTAATAATTGCCGGGAAAAATAAAAACAGCCCTTTTCTTTTTCCCATACAAAAGTTTTCTAAACTAAAACGTAGTCAATTTGTAATTTATTGCTATTGTATATGCTATTTTTGCTTTGTGTAGGGTAGGGTAGTGTAGGGTAGGGTAGTGTAGGGTAGGGTAGTGTAGGGTAGGGTAGTGTAGGGTAGGGTAGTGTAGGGTAGGGTAGTGTAGGGTAGGGTAGTGTAGGGTAGGGTAGTGTAGGGTAGGGTAGTGTAGTGTAGGGTAGGGTAGTGTAGGGTCGGGTAGGGTAGGTAGTGTAAGGTAGGGTAGGTAGGGTAGATAAATATTCAGTGTTTTTATGGCAAAACAAAGTTTGCCGGGTCAGCTAGTTTATTATAGATTCATGTACATTATTTGTGAAACATGTTTTTTCGTGTAACTAATAGTTTTGCTTTAAAAAATAAATAACAACACGATATGTTTTTGTTACTTTTGGATACTCCTCCAAAACGACGAGCATGTTTAAAAATATTTTTACAAAACAAAAATTAATGGCTGAAATTTCTTTAAAACTGAAATAGCATATGGAATATTTTGCAAACAAAACTTTCCAAAAGGAGTTTCAATATTGATATTCTGGCTCCGAGCGGGCGCACGGCCAGTACTGCGTTAACATTAGGGAATATATACGCCTTAAGCGATTTCTCAGTAGCAGTCCGGAACCTAGATGTATGTTCATTGTGGACTTATACATAAGCAAGCGTGGGTTTAACAACAACGCTGCCTATCCCTTTGAAGGACACATGCGTACCGTTATGTTATATTAACTCTTTCCATCGTCTTTTACGGCTTCGTAGAACGATAAGCGTTGGATACACTTCATGTTTATCACCCCCGTCGTGGAGGCAGGCTTAAAAGTTATAATTATATTGAACCGATTGGCTCGTCACTTCCCGACCGACGTTAATCGTTGACACCATCTGCGAAGGCTTCATTTGATCTGGGCGATTATTGTAACCTATTATTAGTTCTTCGTTAATTTATGTGATCGGTGAAAGGAGAACATGCTTTGAAATTGATAGTTCAATAGAGGCAAAGAGGCCGTATGCAGCCTTGGCAGTGAACAAAGGAATGTGTGTTGTCTTTAGTTTTACATCGTTTACGATATCAATAACCTAAATGTAGGTTTTGTTTCTCAAAAGGTACTTGTTTAAATGTAAGAAGCGTTAAAAATAAGCATTCAAACTTAATCGTAATGAGAACGCTTGTTTTTTATAATGCATATTCTATTGAATCTTCACGATGGAATATTAATGAGACTGTAAAACAGAGAGTCAAATGTTTTAAAGACACGAAGCTATTGCACTTGATTCATGAATGTATTCGTAAAACAGACTATACAGATAATTACAATACTATGCACTACCAACATCATTAAATTGAATCAAACTGTAAACCTAGCCTTTTCAACTATATTGGGGTCGGCTTCCAGTCTTACTGGATTCAGCTGAGTACCAGTGTTTTACATGGAGCGACTGCCTATCTAACCTCCACAACCCAATAACTGGGTAACACGGTACCCCTTGGCAAGACTATAATCATTAAATTGAATAAAAAGTGTTATTGAAATCATCAATGCAATATCAATTGTTTCTCTAAATCGGCTCCATTTTATATTAGCGCATACATTTCGTAACTTATATCCATCAGTAAAAGAGAATGCTCTAGATATTACGACATCATTATGGCAGAATTCAATATTATTATATAAAATAATGTTCTACTTGACATTTATTACATACCTTGAGTCCGTTTCCTCAATAAGTTCCCGCGATTCCTTTGAGAACACGTCACTGATTCACTTTGACGGTATATGGAGTATAACTGAGTTTGTTATCGTAGTGCTACGGCGTAGCAGTCAATAGTCCACGTAGCTCGGACGCGACTGAAGCGCTCGTAGCGCTACGGCCTACGGGGTGCGCGCGCAGCCTCGCCCCTCACATTTAAACCCAATATCAATCCGCTTCCAAACAATTTCGAAACGATTTGCGAATATTCGATTTAAAGTCCTTAATGTATCGACATCTCGAGTCCTACTGTGTCTCATAATTAGTTGGAAACAGTGAAGATGGTGCTTATCAAAAATATAATTAAAAACGCTTTTTAATTTGTATCCTATCATCCAACGGTAATTATTACTTTATCATTTTAGTATTTCGGCTTTTCGTGTTTGTAGACGGTAGACTTATAATTTTAGATTTACGTACTTAAGCAAATTGGGCGACAGAAAAATTGGGTAAATCGACCGCTTCAAGACTCCTAATAGGTGACCTCATACTTTTTTTCTTGTTTGTTAGAGGCAAATAAAGAATATAAAGTGGACGAGAGGCTCCATAAACTCCGATCCATAAAATAGATCCTCTGTCAAAGATTGCGGAAGTCAAACGACTATTACTCAGTGTAACGTGAGAAATTGGCCATCGTTGATAAACTGGGGAGCGCTGCGAGCTATGATTAGTACCTACAAGAAAAGCGAAGATTGAAAATATAAGGATGAATAAGAATTTACACGTATATAAGGCCTATAAGTAAATTCGTCTACAGCAGTAGGCGACAAGATTGGCGCCTTCGCAACTAGAAACGGGTGATATAACTCGAGTTACGCATTATGAATTATGGAAGTGTTTCAGCTGCCTGCGTTATTTACTTTTGCAATTTCTATGTACATTATTTGCCAGGAAAATAACGTGGGAATTAAAGAAGTGAGACGTCTCTGCTGCATTTCGTTTTATTAGGATGTGAATAACTTTGTCCGGGCAGCGCAGGACACCGCATCCCCAACTTTGTCCTGCACTAAATAGATTCATTTTCTCGCTCGACACCGGAACTTTTTAATTTGGAACTCCAGTTTTAAAATGTGATCCATTACAGGACATATCTACGGCTAGACGCCTAGTCTGCGCTAAAAATATCGATAAGTAATGAATCAATGTCGCAGAGATTTGGCTTGAGAAGGGAAAACATAATCCTTTTGACTTCAGGGCCTCACAAAAAGCCCCAACTACGTCAAAGGTATTAACTGTTTTTTTTTCGAATGTTTTATTTATTTACTAGCAGTGCCTGCGGCTTCCCTTCCGTCAACTCCTACCCTACCCTACCTACCTACCATTTTTATTCGAGGATAATTCTGCCGCGGAGAATCTTATCACCGCCATTCAGAAAATGACGTCAAAAGCATAACGCCATCTATCGAATATGAAGTTCAACTGAGTATCTGAATTGCGTGTGTTGTGATATTTCACTTCTTGAATACTTTAAATTTATATATATTTTGTAAGAGTGTACCGATTCCGATGACACAAAAACTAAGTAATACTTCGAAGTTACGCACAATTTTTATGTATGAAAGTTATCTACATTCGTTTTCGCACATTTTACGTGATGCGTGCACAATGAAACAAATAAACAGACATAAATGCCAAAAATACTGGAAATTGGTTCTGTTGGTTATCCTTTCGGACACTGGCTATTTTTTTTTTTTTTTTTTTTTTTTAATATATATATTATAGGCTCGCGCTTGACCACTATCTCACCTGATGGTAAGCGATGATGTGGTCGACGGTGAAGCACGCTTGCCTAGAAGTAACCTATTCACTCTTGACTTAAAGACTCCTAGATTGTAGCTATCGAGAAACACAGACTCCGGCAGGGAATTCCACTCCTTAGCTGTACGCATAATGAAAGTATTTCCAAAACGTTTAGTGCGTATGGGTGGTATGTCTACCATGTAGCGATGGCACATCGCCGTACGTCTTGTAGTCCGATGATGAAACGGGCTTGCTGGAATTAGATCATGCAATTCCATCGCACACTCCCCGAAATGCAACCGATAAAAGACCGACAAGCTGGCAACTCGGCGACGATGTTCAAGGCTCTGGAGTTTAGACTTAACCAGTGCCTCATCGCCGATGAGCCTTAACTACGTACAAAAACTACTTTTCTACAGATTTATTATATGTATGGATGATGATATCTACTTTATAATTCAAATGCCCTAAAGCTCTTATGTTTTCCTTGAGGATAACGGTACTCTTGTGAAAACACAGAATATATAAAATGAGAATCACGAAACAGCGCGAAACAAGGGTTTTGCAATACTCATAAACGGTTTTATCAGTTCCGGACAAAATGTACGGAAAAGGGACTCTTTTAGCTTTTAAATGTCAGTGATATTCCGATAATACTGTGCGAACTGAATGTATTCGATATTTTTTTTGTGTATTACCGACTTTACTTTCACTTATTCCTAAATATAAATGGAACTTTATATACTTACTTAAATATGTAGACATTTTGTCGTGGGTGTCTTTATACATAATCTATTTCCAGAATCAAATATTTTCAGCTATACTTTTTTAATTATGTAAAGGCGAAATTGGCTTTAGGTGGCGATACTTAATAAGATTATCAAAATATTCGTCCAACAGAAAAATGGAATTGGGTCTCATTATTTTTTTGGTCCTTAGTGGCCTGAGGACCAAAAAATAAAGAGCGTATATTTGGTCCTACGTATGGTACAACCTCGTCATCTGTATTCATTTCAATTGCCATATTCGCTTCCATAAAGGTTTTAATTACGAAGTGCTTTTGTACCGTACTAATTACTCCATTATTAGACCCTCGGAATCGTTGATTGCTTTGTAAAACATAACAATACTGTTCCAAGAATACGGCAAAAGGTATTATCATATTTCCAAAAAATATATCCAAGAAATTATGATCATACCTGCTAGCTGGAATTTTTCAAGTGTCTCTTCTACTATTCATAGTCGCGTGACGTCACAAGCGGGCGTGGTTCTTAAATAACTAAATGAAGGTATTTATACCTTAGTAGGTAGTTTCTGTCACATTGCACTATAATATGTATGCCATTTCACGGAAGCGTTCCATTCCTATAATTGTCTCGAACTCGCAGCCTGAACTATTTACAGCACGCCGCCGCAGAGCTATTGGTGGCATTTTAAAACCTCAAAACATGAGAGTATTTCTCCGTTTTAGATATTTTCAGGATTCTAGTTATATTATTAGGAATATTAGCAATAGTACCTGGGCGACAGACCTCCATTTTATAAAAATGAAACCTAGCTAGATCGATTTATCGCCCTCGAACACCCCTGCATTCAAAATGTCATCAAAATCGTTGGAGCCGTTTCCGAGATTCAGATGATATACAGGGTGTTTGGAAGGGAGCTGTACATACGCCTAGGGTAGAAACTAGGGATAGTCTGCTACCTACCCCCGCCCATTATATTGACCTTGGCCTCAAGGTTTTTTTTTAATTTATTTTTATTTTTTATTTGACTTTTTTGTGATTTTTTGACTAAAACTACCTGTAGCTCAAAATCTATCCATGGGACCGGTCGGCTAATGGTCTTGTTTTAATCGTTAGAGTCTTAGGGTCCTGCAAAAAATTATTTTACACCAGAAAATTGTGGAGAAGAAAAGTTATGGGGCCTGAAGTACCATAGTAAGGTAAAGAAATAATTTTAAGGGCAACTTTCTATGGGGTTTAAAAAAAACTAACAGGGTTGGAGTTCTTCTGATTTTTTTAAAACATCCTCAGTCCATGCCCTTTCTAACGATATGCTAAAAGTGTATTTATCACTTTTAGTTTTAAAGTTATTAATTAATTTCCGCAACTAGGGCACTTTTACCACCACGAGTCGACATTTGTAAGACAAATGTAATTTCCAGAATTTAAACCAGTTTGGCCTACAGTTGGCAAATTTGTTGTCTCACTCTTACACGAGAGCAACATGTAAGAGACAAAACATGTCATGTCATGTCTCTTTCGCTCTTGGGTCGACGGGGCCGGGCAGGTAACTCGTTGGGGTCTTTGTTAGTCAGTCGAGATTTACCCATCTTAGCTAACTTACGTACTTGCCGTTACGACGCTCCACTGTTTTCGTTAATTTTGTTGAGTTTGTTATTACTTCGATTTTGTTAAGTTTTGTTATTTGTTACCTTGTTGTTGGCAAAATGGCTGGATTTACCAGTGAAGAGTACACCGACATGCTGGTGGTGTATGGAATGGCTGATTGCAATGGGCGCGAGGCACGGAGGATTTATCAAGAACGGTATCCTAACCGGCGAGTGCCTAACCACCAAACGTTTGGCTCAACTTATCGGCGTCTGCGAGAAACCGGAAATTTAAATTTCCGGGAACCAGCCGTGAACAGATTTCAACCAAATTTGGCTGCGGAAGAACGCATATTGGCTGAATTTGAGGAAGATCCGACCAGAAGCGTAAGAACCGTAGCCCGGACGCTTGGTTTAAGCGTGTGGAAAGTCTGGTCGGTTCTTCGCGAAAATGGACGTCATCCTTTCCACTACACCCCTGTTCAAGGTAATTTTTTACATAAAGTTTTTGTTTTTAGCTCTTATGTAATGAACTAGCATGTGAATTTCATAGGCAATTTTTAAATTAACATGAGCATGTGTGTGAGAGAGAGAGAAATGGAAAGACAGAGATAGCAATCAATGTTACATAGCTACTAATTCATAAGGAAACCGCTAACGTTGATATTTTTATTGTTTTAGGCTTAGAGGATAACGACTATGCAAGAAGGGTGGAGTTTTGCCGCCACTTGCTCCATACGGACGTGGAAGATATTAATTTTTTACGGAGTATTCTCTGGACTGACGAGTCCACAATCTCCATCACTGGGCACCCAGAGATCAAAACCCGAGAGTCAAGAGGCACAGAGGTTTTCAACGAAGGTTCTCCGTGAACGTATGGGCAGGCGTCATCGGTAATCGGTTGATAGGGCCGCACTTTTTGCCAGACAACCTAAACGGGCAAAACTACTTAGATTTCCTCGAAAACGATTTGCCTGATTTAGCGGAAGAAGTGTTTGACGAAGATCGGCCCATAGTCTTCCAGCACGACGGCTGTCCTGCTCATTGGAGCCTAGCAGTGAGGGAGCTTCTGGACAACTGCTTTCCTAATTCTTGGATTGGTCGGGGTGGGCCAATTCCCTGGCCCCCAAGGTCGCCTGACCTTACCCCACTCGACTTCTACGTCTGGGGAAGGGCGAAAGAGTTGGTGTACGCAGAAGAAGTACCAACAAGGGAGGTTCTAATTAACAGGATCCACGCCGCATTCGATACAATGCGCGAGGAACTGCTGCTTAGAACGGTGACCGTGGAGATGAGGAAGAGGTGCCGAGCATGTTTACAGGTCAATGGTCATCAATTTGAACAAAATTTGTAATTAATTAAAATTAGTAATTAATTAAAATTTGTAATTTAATGACATTAGTCATTACCAAATTTTTTGTTTCATTTGCCATCCTTTTACGATCGAACACATTTAATTTTCATTAGTTGAAATTTTTGCTTGAAGTGCCCTAGTTGCGGAAATTAATTAATAACTTTAAAACTAAAAGTGATAATTACACTTTTAGCATATCGTTAGAAAGGGCATGGACTGAGGATGTTTTAAAAAAATCAGAAGAACTCCAACCCTGTTAGTTTTTTTTTAAACCCCATAGAAAGTTGCCCTTAAAATTATTTCTTTACCTTACTACGGTACTTCAGGCCCCATAACTTTTCTTCTCCACAATTTTCTGGTGTAAAATAATTTTTTGCAGGACCCTAAGACTCTAACGATTAAAACAAGACCATTAGCCGACCGGTCCCATGGATAGATTTTGAGCTACAGGTAGTTTTAGTCAAAAAATCATAAAAAAGTCAAATAAAAAATAATAA
Source organism: Orthosia gothica (assembly GCA_949775005.1). Taxonomy (NCBI): domain Eukaryota; kingdom Metazoa; phylum Arthropoda; class Insecta; order Lepidoptera; family Noctuidae; genus Orthosia; species Orthosia gothica. The sequence goes on along the minus strand of OX459038.1, from coordinate 24,574,554 downwards.
TAAATTAAAAAAAAACCTTGAGGCCAAGGTCAATATAATGGGCGGGGGTAGGTAGCAGACTATCCCTAGTTTCTACCCTAGGCGTATGTACAGCTCCCTTCCAAACACCCTGTATATACATATACACAAGAATTGCTCGTTTAAAGGTATAAGATTAGGACCAAGAAAGAGCTTATAATTAAGGTTTTATAGGGTTATTATTTTAAGAAACAAAAAAAGAGCGTATAAATTTACACCTCCACCAACTGCCAGTACCACTATAGTCATGCTTTTTGATTATAAGACTGCTAAAGAATATACTATCCTATTACTGTTTCACGTATTTGCACCAATACAGTTCATAAGTTGGAAATTTTGAAACAGACTAGTAAGTAATTGCAATCATCTTTACCGTTATTGCTACAGGAAAATGTTCTTAGAACTGTCTATTACTTTTAAAGACATTGCGATAGTCTTTTAAGAAGATTTGATCCTGGTCTTCTGACGGTTCTGGTACCTGCATTTACTGCCTTGTCACTTTGCACCTTGTATGTTTACTACTAAATAGGTATTTCTATTCCATTACTGAAGAGTCAGAATCAGAGGTCTCATTTCTTTCAACATTTAGGGCATTACTGAAGCTGCTTGCAGTTATTACAATAATTATCCTAATTTATTTGGTGTCGGCGCATCATTCCTTCTTCTTTATTAATTGTCATCTCAGTAATCTCTCTAGCTAAACATATTATATACTTTTGTAATCATTCATATTTATACTCAAAAATCTCACGACAGGTTCCACATTCCTTTGCATCAAACGCCTTTGGAGGCATGCGGAACAGGGTGTAAAGTACCACAAAACTCCATAGAAAAGGGAGGATCCTCCGACCAGACGGGAGTTATATCTGGTTTTGGCTACTGCCCAGCGGTTACTTTTGTATGACGTATGTGTTCAAATCGCGCCTAAACCTTTGCTTGCCATGCGCGGTGAAGGATTTGTGTGACGTCATGTCATTAGTTCGTAAGTGGCGGCTTTAGTGCCGCTACACGCCCATACCTTGACAATTGATCACCGCAGATGGTATTTCGATTGCATTACTGATGTTTTTTTCAGTTATCAAAATAGAGTCATCAATCTCTTGGATTTGTCCTAATTTGTTTGGGGTTGTGGAAAAATGTCTTCCTCTTCCATACATTTCCCTCTTCTACTTCCATTGAGTTTATGGTGCTTCCTTTCAGTTATTACCATCATCATGATTTCAGCCGAAAGATGTCCACTTCTGGACATAGGTCTCCCCTAGGCGTCTCAGCGCCTTCCCGCAACCTTAACCAGGTCATCGGTCCATCTAGTGGGAGGCCTTCCAACGTATCGTCTTCCGGTTCGCAGTCGCCATTCCAGAACTTTTCGGCCCCATCGGCCATCCGTTCTGCGAGGAGTGTGCCCTGCCCACTGCCACTTAAGTTTGGCAATTCTTCTGGCTATGTCGGTAACTTTGGTTCTCCTGCGGATATCGTCATTTCTGACGTGATCACTCAAGGAAAATCCGAGCATAGCACTCTCCATTGCTCTTTGGGTGACTTTAAGCTTTCTGATCAGGCCCATTGTGAGCGAACATGTCTCGGTCCCTTAGGTGATCACTGGCAACACACTCTGGTCATAGACTTTTGTCTTGAGACACTGCGGTACATTGGACAAGACGATACCACGCAAATGCCCGAACGCCGCCCAGCCGAGTCGGATTCGACTGGACCGTTTGTCCCAGGTAGACATAATCGTCCGCAACTTCGAGTGTAGAGTCTCCGACCTTGATAAGAGTGGGTGTCACATGGGCATTTACCATGACCTTGGTTTTGTCCATGTTCATTTTAAGACCCACTCTTTCGGAAGCTCTAATGAGATCATCGAGCATTGTACTGAGGCTCTCCATGGTCTCAGCCATGACCACTATGTCGTCGGCAAACCGAAGGTGAGTGGTGTAACGTTGATGCAGAGCCTCCTCCAGTCCACAAACTTGAAGACAACCTCCAGCGCAGCAGTGAACAGTCTCCGAGAAATGACGTCGGTTTCGGTTATTATATCTATCTACCATACCAGAACATTGCTATTACGTGCAGTATGCATGCGTCAACCGCTCTCAAATCCGCACGTAACTAAGTTTACTAGGGAGATGAGCCTAGTCTGTCGGCGCGGTAAACTAATAGTAGGTAACACGCCTTGGCGCACGCTGCACGTTGATGATAGCGAATAAACACGCTAGTAAGTATAAGCTTGTAATGCACACTAGTGCTTATGAGTTCTTGAGTGGTTTCTTTCGTGGAGAAGATAGGACTTCTATAAGTGGTGGAGGCGCCATAACGATTCTTAAGGTTACACTAGTCGAAAATTCTTCCATACAAACATAGTCTAGAGATTAATCCAATGTTTGACGATGTACGTACAAAATAAAAAAATTATATCAATTTGTCTCATCATTATCTAGTCCTGTATGGAAACACAAATGTAAAAAAAAAAAATATATTTGAAAGTTATGAACGTCGAAAGTTCCATACTTCAACACTAATTTTAACGCATCTTTGGGCGGAAATAAATACCATAAACAGAAAGAAAATTGCAAAACGGCCTCCATACAGGGATAGATTAGTAATTGAACAATTCAAATAATGTTATTTTATAAATATACATTTAGTTGTTTTTTTTTCATGATATCTAGACTCCCAAAGGTCTGTTTGTAAAATTTCATGCGCTCGTTTTAGTCGTAAATCATCATCCATTTCGATACAAATTTGCAAAAGTGCTAATTCGTACGCGAACTAGCTTCTTACTGCTCATCACAGCATCTATTTATTTCGCACGTGTTGTCGGATAAGATAGCATGCATTTTAACCCCGCGCACAAAATAGTTCGTGCCGTCGACTAGTTCAACCTTAAGTACCTCAAGCATACAGCGCCTCCGGTGGAGGATCAACTCCGCTTAGTTGAATTCGCCAAACTGAATTCAGTACTGCTAGTATTACTCCGATGGTTCATCGACCCAAAATATGCCCTGTCCTTCGATACGAGAGACCTCTGATAACATTAGACATTTAAATCAGGCCATTTTACAGCCCGTTCAACCGATTTTGACTTCTATTGCGTTCGTGATAAGACAAATGGTAGCTGTAGTAAACAGTTGGTTTTGGTAACATGTTTATGCTTTTTATGTCATCCTTGTGTTTACGGGATAGAACTCAAAATCGGTTGAATGGACTGTAAAAAGATTTGGAAACGTGTCTAATGTTATTTCACATGGAGTGTAGCTGACTATCTGTTCTCTTGAACGCCTCATCATCTGTCTGATCGTGTCTCATGTTTATGCAACACGTTTTCTTCGTCTTTTCCGTCCTATCAATATCTTGAACACAACATGAGCCCAACATTGTAAAGCTCTTGACGAGTCAAAAAAAAAATAGAAATACCAAAAGCATCCCTAAAAAAAAAAATAATTTTGCTGTGCAGAAACTGTGCAGTCAGAGGATATATATTCGCAAACTGCCTGATCCTCCGACAGCACAGCATGAGTTTTCTTGTTTACAGCTTTTTAGTTTGCTTCTTAAGCAGTCGGGTATTTGATTTTAAAATTAGCTTTTTTTATTTACAACTTTTTAGTGAATATTTTTTTTTATAAATACATTTAAACATATAAGTGGTATATTTTTGTAATCATCTCTAAAACCCTTCATTTTGATACCCCACTCGATGGGTTACGAAGAAAAAAAATATTGCAACCTCTACAATATGGCGCCCAAAATTCGCTGTTTCTTTTTTTTAACGGCACTTATCTAAGAACACTTGGGCGGCCAAGACCTATCTAACGATGTCTTATTTATAAAAATCCGTCTATTGGTTTGAAAGATACGAGATAATAAAGAATATTACATACATACAAACATACTTACATACATACAAGATACGCGCGAAAAACATAACCCTTCCCTTGCAGCCGGGTAAAATAGAAAGTCTTTGTACAGAAATAACAAGAGTTCCTGTAGCATATTCGCTAGTGATTATATCATTCAGTGTTTTTCTGAAACTGTTTTTCTAAATCCGTAAATTTTAATAGACTTTAGTGAGAAAAACGAAGGAATAATGAACTCACATAGTGGTACAAACTGTACCTTGGGACCACTTGTAGCCTGTAGCACGCGATCCGAAGAACACTTTGTAGTACGCAACGCAGAATCGAGATATTTATAGCTCAAAGGAATTGAGATGTTTAATTCCATTAAAAAAAAAAACCCCCGACTGAAGAAAAAATCATGCTGTGCATTCGGAGGATACATAATTATTTACGAGCTGGATGATCAAAACCATATGTATCCTTCGACTGCACAGCATGATTTTCTTCTTGTTTACATCGTTTTTGGTTCGCTTCTAATGCAGTCGGGTTTTATGAATTTATCAACTTTTTTTTATTTACAACATTTTGGTTGTATTTTTTTTACGAATTGCTCTTAAACATATAAAAGTGGTAAACATTTTTGTAATCACCTATAAAAATCCTTCATTTTGATACCCCACTCGATGGGTTCGGAAGAAAATAAAATTGAGGCCCCCACAATATGGCGCCCAAAATCAGCCATGTTCGTTTTATTATTAACGTCACTTATCTAAGAACACTTGGGCGGATGAGCCCTTTCTAACGATGTCTTAATTATGTAAATCCGTCGAGTAGTTTGTAAGATATGAGGTAATGAAGAATATTACATACATACAAGATACGCGCGAAAACATAACCTTTTCCTTGCAGTCGGGTAAAAAGGTTCAGGATTGGTACATAATAGCTGTTTTTTATTATGTTCACAATAACATGACGATGGGTGTCGTGCAAAAAGTAAGACTCCTCTCATTTTTGTGTGAATAATGTTGTAATCCTAACGCCCGAGGTATGTTGTGGAAGGTGTTACCCAGGTAAGTGATGCTCGTCGCAATAAAAAAATCCGTCAGGATAAATGTGGAATATACATAATGAAGTTTCCAAGAACTGGTAGGCTTTTTACTCGATACAAAGGAGTCTGTGTACTGCATAATGTAAAAGTACCCATATTTAATAATAAGTTAATAAGTAAGTTAATTTTCTGTTATCCCCACAGTGGCTATGTGGTCGATGCCCACACACAGTACACTGTTGCGAAAGCAATTGAATTTAAAGGCAAACTGTAGGTATTTCACGGTCCTTTATTAAAAAGCTAAATAATAAAAATAAAAGCAATGTCTCGGTTGCCAGAAATTCCCCGTTATCAATTTCAACGAAGAGGTACAGTATCTTGGTCCCAGAAGTGAAATAAAGAAGCTACATACACATGATTAAAATTCTAAGAAACAGAATTGTCTAAATTCAGACTTGATTGTTGAATCAACTTTGGATATGTATCAAGTTAAAATGGCGAATAAATTCTTGCTTTATTTCTGTGAAATTCTATACTAATCTAAGCGAATCTAATTGCTCTATTTGTGGATCTCTAGGGAGGTTATATAAACTATGTTCTGGATACGTAGATAATTGGTAATTAACACTTTGGTCTGTTATCCCTGAGGCAATTTCGTAAGACTAATATAGAACACTACTAATGCTTAGTCGCATTCCCAAATTTCGGCAATGGCGATATAAGATGGGATGGGGTCATAATGTGATATGGGATGGATAATGTTATGAGAATCACGTCATCCCTTCGTGCATTTAATACAGTTATTGCTAGTTGAAAAGATGTCCATTTTGCCATGTCGTGCTATTTGTAACAAAATAAATGTGATACTATTTGTAGCAAAATAAATGTCGTGCTATTTGTAGAAAAATAAATGTCGTGCTATTTGTAGCAAAATACATGTGTGCTATTTGCAGCAAAATAAATGTCGTGATATTTGTAGCAAAATTCATGACGTGTTATTTGTAGCAAAATACATGTGTGCTATTTGTAGCAAAATACATGTCGTTAAGTTGTAGCAAAATACATGTCGTTCTATTAGTAACAAAAAACATGTTGTGCTATTTGTAGCAAAATACATATCGTGTTATTTGTAGCAAAATACATGTCGTGCTACTTGAATCGTGTTTATGAACTAAGAGTGGTCAAACAGATGATCAGAATCGCATCACTCTAAGTAATTGTTTGTAGACTCAATCTTATAATTACGTGCCTACGTAATTAAAAACATAGGGTGGGCAGGAGCTCCAAGTCTCTTGGTGTAGATGTTTTTTTAACGATATGACCTTTAATGCTTAAGCAGATATGATTATATTTCTACCCTGACATTTAAGTTAGTTAAATTATTCACAGACCGTTAGATAAACAAACAAGCGAACAATATTCTCACTTAGGTAAGTAAAGTAAATTCGTGCAAACATTGAGAAGCGGAAAATCATAGTTATTAGCTTAACTCGATTTCACAGTAAGTTGTGAGTATGAAAACAGACCCGTGGCCTCCCACAGACTACCCACGCCGTTGGAAAGCGGCAACAGTGAACGCCCTTTACTTGTTTATTTTTACTGTATCAATGAAACCTATTAATAGATTATATTATTATTAAAACATTATTTACTAAATGCTAAGGGTATTTTAATTTAGAAATTATGTTTTGGTTCTTTCTCTGATATAAACCATAAGACGGTTTATACAGAATGACTTTTTTTTAATGACAATCTTTGGGGGATAATTAACTTTTTTGATTTTATGATTTGATCCCTTTCATTGTGATGCCAATGAATTAAAAGTCAGTCTGTATTTCTACGAATTCCATTTTAGGGGATTAATAGAACAGGTTCCTCACTGAGATTTTGACTTGAAGTAGGTTTTTAAAAAACTAATCAATGTTTGATATGCAGGGCGAATAGAAGAAGACAGAAAAGACCTAGATACGACTAGCAATCCTTTGCAGCGTCACGTAGTTGCAAAAATAGTAGTAGTAGTAGGAATGACGCATAAGCTTGGTTACACAGAGGATTTTGTGCTTTATTTGAAACGCCCCAACTCTATCTACAAGGCATACATATCAAATGGGTACTATCAAATGCATAGTATATCTTTTGCCTACTATAATGAACAGTGTACATGTGTGTGTGTGTGTGAGTTTGTGTACTGTGTGTATGTGTGTGTGTGTGAGTTTGTGTACTGTGTGTATGTGTGTTTGTATGTATATGAACCTTTTAATTTCAAATTAAAATATCTGTTATTAGCCCGTTCGCGTGTTATTTATCTACACTAATATCCCATTACACAGGGAAATCTATTATTAGCCATAAAACACTGTACAATATTCTGTAACATATTTTATGTATCAATGTTGATTATCTAAATAAATTAATTTTCTCAATGTTAAAACGGTAATTATTCTTACTGAGTTCAGTATTAACAGAGACGAACTATACATCAATCGTAATTCTCAGATTAATATCAAAGAAAATCAATTTTCTTTATTAATACAATAGACACGCCATAGGAATGTCAAGGGATTTCAAAATAATTGGATACCTACGATAAGTTATCTGTAATTTTGATACGTAGACAAAATTATTGATCTAGTTTTAGTTGTATCAAAAATCATACTTACATAATGCCAGTAGATTATTTTTTATATATAATAGGGATGGTGACGGGGTAAGAAACAGCAAATTTTATTTAGTCCGCCGATTAAATTATCTAAAAATATTGGACACTTATTTTTTGCTTATTCAAATCAATAAAAAATCAACAAGATTAAAGCGCAACCAAAATTCGGGAGGGGGGCTTGTGACGTCACTTCTGTGTAAAAAGTGTACCAAGGCATGACGTCATGCGATATTTTAACGCACTGTATTGTCATATTTTTTTGTTAACGTGACAAACAAAAAAATAAGTGTCCAATATTTTTTGGACATGTAACTGACGGACCAAAAATAGTTTTTTAGTCGTCATCCCTATTGTGCGACTGTTTCTTTTTAGATACATGTCATTACAACGTTATGTCTGATACTGATAAGCTGTACTCTGTATTAAACCCTGTGCATTTATTGCAAGCTTTATATTTCAGTCTTCATCTTGTATATTGGCACAAACTAAAGCCGTGTGTTATAAAAATATTGGCACGTGGCCAATATTTTTACCGGTCAGCAAGGAGGCAGCAGGGCTGACCACCAAAGTTGCAACGGATGTATATTTAAGTATTGTTGCTCATGGAAGCTATTTTAATGCACCCCTATTTCAAAATAAAATAAACCCTCCGGGAAAATATGGAGGTGTACATTATTCACGCCTTTAATCTGTGAAGGGGTATGCAGAAGTGTTCCTATTGGTAGGTTTTCAAGTCCCACGATAGAAGCGCGCCTATTGCCATTAATCGGTTACTAATTCTGACTCCAGAGGGATACTGAAAAATTCCATATGGAAGAAACCAGTACACTCCCGCAGACATACGTGATGCGACTAAAAACCATACCTAATCTGAGCATTGAATCCAGGACCCAAGGATCCCATGCTCTGTTACTGATGAGCATTTTATCTATACTATAATATTATAAAGAGATAAAAAAGATGTGAGTTTGTGAGGTTGTAGGGAGTAATCTCTGGATCTACACTGATATTGAAAATTGTTTCCACAGTATAAAGCTACCGTTTGTTTGGGTGGCTTAGGCTGCTGTAAGAACTGTGACCTTAAGGGTTTGTTCGATAAACTGTATTGTTGTTACTATACCTTTTTAACCTACTTTATCTTGTTACCATTTGTATTGTTTTATTAGTGAAACTAGTACTGTAATAAAAACCTTGTTATTGTTTGTACAGTCTTGTTTGTCCCAATAAAAAGGGATCTCCAAAATCCTGACGATATACCCGCTCGGCTCTTCTATATTCTGAGTGACATAGGCCAAAATTTATTTTCACAAAAATTGGAGATCCTTATGAAAATGGCAATAATGTAACCCAAAGTAGCAACATTTTGTCTATAAAAATTAATTCTTTGGCTTTGAAAACTATTGATGATACATAAAAATATGTACTACATGATTAAAGTAATAATTATTACCTACAAAAAAGTCTACGAAAGAATATATCTAATTATCATATTTAAGTCACAATAGCAACTTTTATGTTCTAAATTTTAATTAAATCGCAGGTAGAAACAAAAATTGTTTACATTCGTATTGTAGTATTAATTCTTATTCAAATAAATAGGTTTAAGGCGGTACCCCGAGCAAAACGCCGCGCAAGCCGTTTTTGGTGCTGTTTTTAGGAGCTATCTACTCGTTATTTAAAAAGAAATATCAATTAATACAAATACATTAAATTTATACATAATATTGATTCTAAAATGGTAGATTTAGTTTTTTTTTTTAATGTTGTATATATATTTCACTAATCTCATTCCAAAAAAACATAAAAATGAGGAATAATTATTGATATTATGCATCACCTCGTAAAGTGTTCATTAGTTATTTTTTGTACTAACACTAATGGATAGACAATTTAATAACGAACATTTTTGTAGAATTTTTTTTTTCAATAGACCAAAATTCGATTTTATAAAGATTTTATTCTAAAATCTGGACGTATTCACTACTGTAATTCATGCGCCGCCAGTGCCGCTAGACCAATAGGAATGCTCATATCTCATGCCGATTTTTTGGTCAGGGTACCGTCTTAACAAATTGGTAGGTAGGTAGCCTACATACCTACCTACCAATTTGTAGGGTAGGTAGGGTAGATAGGGTAGGTAGACAGTTGACGGGAGCGAAGCGGCGGGGGGTCAGCTAGTTTTGGATAAATGAAATAACGTTTCGATAACGTTACATAAGTTGAATTGTGAGAATGATGTCGCATGCCATTTCCATTCTGACATTCAAATACCTACGTCTGGCACAGTCGAACGCATCACTTATATTTTATTGACCTTCGTCGCCAATATAGTCTAATGATAGTCTGTAGAAGCGCAGACAGAAACTACAATGTTTTTATTGCTAATGTGATAAGGTGATTTTATTTTCAGAGATCTTGAACTCTTTGAAAACGTTTAAGTAGCTCTGCTGTTATCTTTTGTATTATTAGTGGTAAGACATCCAAATATGTACAATAAACAAGTAAAATTTCCAAATTTAAAAAACCCGCGACTCATTTATCTTGCGAAAACACCCCGATTCAAATAGTAAAACGCCCATAACTTTTGAACGGCTGAACCGATTTAATTCAAACATAGCTAAGAATACTCTCGACAAAATCACCTTTCTAACAAAAAAAACTAAATCAAAATCGGTTCATCCGTTTAGGCGCTATGATGCCGACAGACACACAGATACACAGCAGCACACGTGAAACTTATAACACCCCTCTTTTTCCGGCGGGGTAAATAAGATACAGTCAAATGTCAAATTTTGGGGCCAGCGTCCATCCTGATCTTGTATAATAATTAGTACCTGGGCGACCGAGCTCTGCTTGGGTGAAAATAGAGAAAACGATATAAACGTTTTCTATAAATGAATTCAGCTAGATCGATTTATCGCCCCCGAAACCCCCTGCATACAAAATTTCATGAAAATCGTTGGAGCCGTTTCCGATATTCAGATTATATATATAGATAGACTAGCTGACCCGGCAAACTTTGTTTTGCCATAAAAACACCAAACATTCATCTACCCTACCTACCTACCCTACCCTATCCTATGTACGTCTCCTGGTTTTAAACTACCTCCCCACCAATTTTCAGCCAAATCAATTCAGCCGTTCTTGACTTATAAATAGTGTAACTAACACGTGTAAGCTATCCTATCTTTCAAGTTGTATCAAACTGCACACGGTGTGCAAATTTAATTTAAAATCGGTTAAGTAGTTTAGGAGTCCATCGCGGACAAACAACGTGACACGTGATTTATATATATTAAGATATACAAGAATTACTCGTTTAAAGGTAATAGATGTAACATTTTATTGTAAGTTTTGATTATTTAGAAAAAGTAAAACAATTACAGCTTATCTCGTATTTTCTGATAGCTTTATAATGACTGGCAAATGGCCATAATTTCGTCGTTTTCTGGGCGTAGGATCTAGTCTAAGTAAAATCCATGATAAGACTAGCAAATCATCTAGATAAAAATAGCTATTTATAGACTTGCTAGAAATTAACTCTGCGGCTTTGCATCAGACGGGTGAAAACTTAATTATAAGCGGGTTCTCTAAGATATTAACATTGTATAAAACAGATTGCGGTGTATTTTGCAGAAAATTTATAGGTAAAAGGTTATGCTAAAAATTAAGCATTAACAAATATTAAGAAGACTCAATTTATAAATGAAACCATTATGGGAAATTTATCACGTATATATAAATTCTAATTATCTATCTATATCTATACAAATCAATTGCTGTTCGTTAGTCTCGTTAAAACCCAAAAACGGCAGGACCGATTTCAATAATTATTTTTTGTTTTGTTCGCCAGTATACAGGGTAGGTTTAAAAAAAAATGGTAGATTGGATAGCGTAGGTAGGTAGGGTATGGTAGGGTAGGTAGGGCAGGTAGGGTAGGTAGGGCAGGTAGGGCAGGTAGGGCAGGTAGGGCAGGTAGGGCAGGTAGGGCAGGTAGGGCAGGTAGGGCAGGTAGGGTAGGTAGGGTAGGTAGGCTGAGTTACCGCGGCCCTGGCTCAAGCAACTGATGGAACACGGGTGGGTTTTAGTCAGTAAAAGTCTGACACGCCCTCCCACCTCACCCAGAGCGGGAAAAGCCAAGTTGAATGATTTGCCACCCCAAAAAAAAAAAAAAAAGGGTAGGTAGGGCAGGTAGGGTAGGTAGGGTTGGCAGGATAAATGAACAATGAATACAAAAAATGAATGTTTGGTGTTTTGTTATTTTTTGTGGCAAAACTACGTTTGCCGGGTCAGCTAGTAATTAAATAATATTTTCTCTCAAATACGACGAATTTGTTCGTGACGTTAAGAATTTCACCATCCCATGTCTTCCCGTGGGTGTCGTAAAAGGCGACTAAGGGACAAACCAGAGAATGGGCAGCAGCATTCTCTGTGCTCCTATAACAACCATACTGCGATCGCCAATCCGCCTGCCAAGCGTGGCGATTATGGCAAAACCCCCCCTATGAATAGCACAAATAATAAATGGCCACTAGTGCCCGGCAGCCCGCCTACCCTCGACTACGGTAGCGGTCGAGGTTACGGCATGGCAAGGGGTGCTAAGAATCTCCGGACGAGATCCGGCTACCCCAACAATCACCGACCTGGTTAAGGTTGCGGGAAGGCGCTGGATGCGAGACGCACGGGATCGGTCAATGTGGCGACGCCTGGGGGAGGCCTATGTCCAGCAGTGGACGTCTTTCGGCTGAAATGATGATGATGATGAATGATGACGACGAATTCGCCCGCCTCAAGGCTGCGAAAAAACAAAACTCCATTGACGGATGCGGTAATGTGTTTAATTTCACCGCGGTTGTTAACTTTATTGCTATCATAATTCAGAATCTATTTTCGTAAACCGTTTATTGAGTAAACCTGCCAATTTTACTATTCTAACGGTTTGCTTGTTTATATGGGGAACGTTCAAGACAATATTGGTTAGTTTGGCAAGCCATTCCGAAATGCAACACCTGCATGTGTATTGCCACATAAAAGTTTAAGGCGGTACCCTGACCAAAAAATCAGCATGAGATATGAGCATTCCTATTTGGCCTAGCGGCACTGGTGGCGCATGAATTACAGTAGTGAATACGCCCAGATTAAAGAATCAAATCTTTATAAAATCGAATTTTAGTATTTTGAAAAAAAAAAATACGACAAAAATGTTCGTTATTAAATTGTCTATCTATGAGTGTTAATAATTAATGAACACTTTACGAGGAAATGCATGCTATCAATAATTATTTCTCATTTTTATGGTTTTGTTGGAAGGGGGTGTACCCCATTGTTGCGAAGTTTATCACCGCGATGTACGGTACAGCGAAAGTTTACTATCGCGACGTTCGTTGTTGCGAAAGTTCTTAACTGCGATGTACGTAACTGCGAAAGTTTACCATTGCGACGTACGTTGTCGCGAAAGTTCTTAACTGCGATGTACGTTACTGCGAAAGTTTACCATTGCGACGTACGTTGTCGCGAAAGTTCTTAACTGCGATGTACGTTACTGCGAAAGTTTACCATTGCGACGTATGTTGTCGCGAAAGTTCTTCACTGCGATGTACGTTATTGCGAAAGTTTACCATTGCGACGTACGCTGTCGCGAAAGTTATTTACTGTGACGGTTGCAGTTTCGATAACACGCTATTGCGATTTAGGTCATCTAGGAGTGTTGCTGATACTGGTGATAGTGGAAATATTATATTGTTGGACATGACTAAAAATGAGCAAAACTTGTAAGCAAATTTAATTATAATTGAACCAAAAGATAATAATAATAAAATATACATGCACAAAATTCATGTACCTATCTATCTTAGTCAACTTATTAATATAAAGAATGTAATCTTTTAGGTTAAGTGTATTTACAGAGAGAAAACTATGCGTTTTTATGTCTTATTTATGTAGATACCTTTAAACGAGCCATTCTTGTATAAATGTATATATATAGATAATCCGAATTTCGGAAACGGCGCCAACGATTTTCATGTAATTTAGTATGCAGGGCCGTTCAGGAGCGATAAATTGATCTAGCTTGATATAATTTTTGAAAAATCGTTTTCTAAATTTTCACCCAAGTAGAGCTCGGTCGCCCAGGTACTGTAGATTAAGTATCTAGTGTGCGATATACTTAGACAGGCACCTACATGAATTATGTTTTTGTTGATTTTCTTTTGTTCCATATAAAAGTACCTACATGAATTTTGTTCATTTTATTATTATTATCTTTTGGTTCAATTCTAATTAAATTTGCTTACAATTTTTGCTAAGTTTTTAGTCATGTCCAACAATATAATATTTCCACTATCACCATTATCAGGAACCCTCCTAGATGACCTTATTCGCAATATCGTGTTATCGAAAATGAAATCGTCACAGTAAATAACTTTCGCGACAGCGTACGTCGCAATGGTAAACCTTCGCAGTAACATACATCGCAGTAAAGAACTTTTCTTACAACGTACTTCGCAATGGTATACTTTCGCAGTAACGTCCATCGCAGTTAAGAACTTTCACGACAACGTACGTCGCAATGGTAAACATTCGCAGTAACGTACATCGCAGTAAAGAACTTTCTCAATAACGTACATCGCAATGGTAAACTTTCGCAGTAACGTACATCGCAGTTAAGAACTTTCGCAACAACGAACTTCGCGATAGTAAACTTTCGCTGTACCGTACATCGCGGTAATGAACTTCGCAACAATGGGGTACACCCGTTGGAAGGAGATTAGTGAAACTTATACTTCTTTAAAAAAAAAAGTATACGACCATTTTAGAATCAATAATATGTAGAAATTTCATGTATTTTTATTAGTTGATATTTCTTTTTAAATAACGAGTAGATATCTCCTAAAAACAGCACGAAAAACGGCTAGCGCGGCGTTTTGCTCGGGGTACCGCCTTAATGGGTCTCTGAAATAGTCGAACAGTTTCCAGTATTCAATATTAAAACTGCGTGTCTGTTCCTTGTCTCCAACTACACAAACGTTTTACAGTGTTCCCCAAACGAATATTTCTCACAGCGAACGAATGGCTGACACAAAAACTTAATGTCTTATCGCGTGTCTATTAATTATGATAAAAAATTGTGAACAATGCTTTGTAAAAACAATTAGATAAAAAGGGACATTGATCTACGTTGTATGTATTGCTTTTACATTCTTCCGCGTTTATCTAACATGGTTATTAAATTCCGAGCACATGGCGCCGAGGTCAGCTTCGGTCAGCAAAAATCGTGCAATCTACGCCAGATTTTATGTTATTTGGACACAGTTTTGTGTCACCAACTGTGTATTTGTGTAACGAGTTAGACATTGTGGATAATACGAGCTCAAATTGCAAACCCTAATTACCCGACTGCCGCAGGAGGGTAATGTGTTTATCAGTCTATATATGTTTGTGCCTATGTGGCGTTCCAGACACCAAACGAGTTGGCCAATTTTGATAATTCGTACGTCAATCGATTCGTCTTAATCTTGCGAGTGTCAATGGCTACATTAAAATTGGAAAAATAGAAAAATGGCGGCTTTTGGGCGCCATATTGTGGGTGCCCATTTTTATTCTACCTATACCATCGTGTGGGGCATCAAAATTTAAGAGGCGATTTCAAAAATATATATCACTTAGATACATGTTTAAATGTAATTCGAAAAAAATAAATAACTAAAAGATGTTAAATAAAACAAAAATAAAAACCAAAAAACCCGACTACTGCCAGGTCGCGGATATGTATCCTCCGTCTGCACAGCCTGATTTTTTTCTTGTTTACGTCTTTTTTGTTCGCTTTATAAGCAGTAAAGTTTTTTGCAAGCCAGATTTCGGAAAAACGTTTACGTGTAGCTATTATAAAAATATATTACTGTATGGACATACAAATCCTAAATTTTGCCGAATAACATAGTCTTCTTGAGCTAGACCTTCATGAAATTTATGTCACGAGTTGAAGAGTAGATATGGAGTGAATGTCAGCGTATATTACGACGGTATAAAATTAGTAGATCACAGTCATCAAGGCAGACGCACGTGACGCCACTCGCTCCGTGAGTGACCGGTCTTTTCAATTCATTCAAATGTCTGGCTGGTCGGATCGAAGCGAATGCGCGCGCATCTCCGCCACGCTGACGACAGAAGACACTGGCTTGGCTTATTCTACTTAAGGAAATTCAACATTATTGCCTTAGATATATTCGATATTACCATCTTTAGAACATTCTGCATCATCTAGCTAGTCATAGGAAAACATTTCTTCCTTCAAATATTAAGCTCACTGCCATAAAGGCAACCCAAAAAAAAAACAAAACGATTTGCTAGTCAACTTTCAGCAGCAAAAAATATTGAGTTTTTGTGCTTTCTCCGAATTCCAATTGGCTGTCTGTTACCGTTTTTACTAAATTTCGAGGTCGGAATATAACCAAAATTGTAGTAAGTAACAAGGGTAGACGTAACTAGGGACTCTCTTTTTAGGGTTCCGTAGCCAAATGGCAAAATACGGAACCCTTATAGATTCGTCATGTCTGTCTGTCTGTCCGTCCGTATGTCACAGCCACTTTTTGCCGAAACTATACGAACTATGCTGTTGAAACTTGGTAAGTAGATGTATTCTGTGAACCGCAATAAGATTTTCACACAAAAATCAATAAATTTTGGGGGTTCCCATACTTGAAACTAAAACTAAAAATTTTTTTTTTAATCAAACTCATACGTGTGGGGTATCTATGAATAGGTCTTTAAAAATGATATTGAGGTTTCTAATATAATTTTTTTCTAAACTGAATAGTTTGCGCGAGAGACACTTCCAAAGTGGTAAAATGTGTCCCCCCCCTGTAACTTCTAAAATAAGAGAATTATAAAACTAAAAAAATATATGATGTACATTACCATGTAAACTACCACCGAAAATTGGTTTAAACGAGATCTAGTAAGTAGTTTTTTTTTAATACGTCATAAATCGTAAACCGCAATTAACCAAGTACGGAACCCGTCGTGCGCGGGTCCGACCCGCACTTGGCCGGTTTTTATTTAAAGTTAGCTAGGCATAGCCAGAAACATATTTTACGTTATAAACAAGATAGGGAAACTCGATTAAAACTTTTCACGAATTTGGTAAATTCCGAGACACTCCCGTCTCAAGACTGTTTTAAGAGTTTCTTGTTGAAGACTCGAAATTTTTGTCACATTGCTTGTTTTATTTCCAGTTACTTAGTTAGATACTTATTACTTTACTTTAGATGCTTATTACTTTATATCTAATATATAAAAATAAGTCGGGTTTTCCTCCCTGACGCTATAACTCCAGAACGCACGAACCGATTTCCATGGTTTTGCATTCGTTGGAAAGGTCTCGGCTCCGTGAGGTTTATAGGTAAGGTAGGGTAGGGTAGGGTAGGGTAGGGTATGGTAGTGTAGGGTAGGGTATGGTAGTGTAGGGTCGGGTAGGGTAGGGTAGGGCAGGTTAGGGTAGGGTAGGGTAGAGTAGGGTAGTGTAGGGTCGGGTAGGGTAGAGTAGGGTAGTGTAGGGTCGGGTAGGGTAGGGTAGGTTAGGGTAGGGTAGAGTAGGGTAGAGTAGGGTAGTGTAGGGTCGGGTAGGGTAGGGTAGGGTAGGGTAGATAAATGTTTGGTCTTTTTATGGCAAAACAAAGTTTGCCGGGTCAGCTAGTTATCTATATATATAAAAATGAACCCCTATGTTTCGTGGTCATGCTATAACTTGAGACCGGCTTCACCGATTTCGCTAATTCTTTTTTTGTTATTTGTATTTGTTATTGTTAGCAGAAGCTTCTTAGATAGAAAAAAATAAGTAGGTATAAAATAGTAGGTAGGTAGGGTAGGTATGTGGGTAGGGTAGGTATATAGGTAGGGTAGGTAGGTAGGGTAGGGTAGGTAGGGTAGGGAAGGGTAGGTAGGGTAGGGTAAATAGCTAGGGTAGGTTGACGGGAGCGAAGCCACAGGCACAGCAAGATTCTTTATAATTACGTCTCTTATAATTTCAAAGAATGTTATTTGGACAACAAAAATAGACAATAGATCTTCTAGTTTTTGTAAAAAAAGAACCGTTAACAGTCGCACGTTTATGTAATTCAACATTACGATCAACCGTAAAGCCATCTGCTGATGGGGTAGCTGAGTTTAAAACGGGTCGAACGTTTCGAATGTAAGTCAATGTGTCAGGGGCGCGAACGTATAAAGAACCGTTCGGAAATTTGGGTCGCGAACCATCGCGGGAACCTCTACCTCTCACCCCAACCCGAGTACCCGCCGGCATCTCCGTCCATTTTAAAGCTATTATACTCTTTAATATCCGATTAAAGGGTTCACTTCTGATGGTTTGGATGCTAAATTATGCTCCGGGCGGGAAATGCGATGAGATGTTTTTTTAGACTTGCCGTTTCTTTGTCTAAAATACTGTTTTAATATTAATTTAGCTTCACAGATTAGTAATTATATATCGAGCATAAGTAGCAGCAACCTAAACCAATGCAGCAACACAGAAAAAGGAATAACGAAACAGTTTTGTATATTAAAATATAAGCAAACTTTAGTTGTTAGAAAATAACCTTTAATAAAATAATACAAAAATAATAGGGATGTTGCCTGGGTAGAAAAATGATTATTCTATTTAGTCCGTCAGTGAGATTATCAAATAACATTGGACACGTATTTTTTGCTTTACCAAATCAATAAAAATTTACAAAGATAAAGCGCATCAAAGTTCAGGAGTGGAGGCTTGTGACGTCAATAAGGTAGTATAAAGTGTACTAGCGGCGTGACGTTTCACGATATTTCAACGCATTATATCGTCGCCACTTTATGTTTACGTGTCAAAAGAAAAAATACGTGACCAATATTTTTTATTAATCTACCTGACGGACAAAAAATAAATTTTCAATAAACTACCCTATTAGTAAATGGCATAGCTCTGTTTTGTGTTTTATTTCGTAACCAGCAACCAAAACTTTGGTAACTGCACAGATAATATAATACTAGCATACAGATGCCTCATTCCATACAAAGAAACCGTGCCGACGTAACTAGCGTTTTTCATCTGATTAATCTTGTTATTTTTGTAAGTACATCAATCGCGTTCAATCACGTTTCACGGCAATAGATGGTGTTAGCAGCGACATGCAAGTAAAAGGGTTTTCTAGGTTCGTGAAGATTTTTTTCTTTAAATACAGTGAAGGTTCGTTTGATAGTATTTTTCTGCACGTTTTTACAGTTTTTTTGTACCGAAATGTGTTACAATGCAAATTTTAACAATCGAGTGGAATGCTTCAGATATTTAAAAATGCGCCATCTACTGGCATCAATTTTAAATGATCCGTTCAAATAATCTTTGAAATGTGAATTAAGAGGCCAATATTCCATAATTTTGTACGTAGGTGAGTTGGTTAAACAAGAACATACAATTTTTATGTTCAATTCCAGAAAATGTTAATTATACACAATTCTTTTGAATTGAGTGTACGTGTCGCGCCATCTCTTGAGATTTATTTGAACCAAATTTTCTTTCTTATCAATGAGACCCCGTGGTAACTGTTAACAACTTCTATATTTGTACTACAACACCTTCTTAAGGGACGCTATAACTTAGGAGTCATTACAACCGCATTACGTTACCTGCCGATCGTGCCTCATCTCAAATAACCACCCTGTACACACCGCAATGAACTAATCATTTGTTTTTCTATCCAGAATCCACAAAAACATCCACTATACTATGTACATATAGATCAAAGGAATTACTACAAGCAGCACTCAACTACTCGGATATTTTAGGACAACGAACATAGACCTTCACGACAAAACCTTGGCTCTTGTCTGGTCGTGGGCGAAAGGCCATTATTTGGTGGTTGAACGTCTCGGGGCGCCCGACTGTCTGCCGTCATATTCCACTGCAGAGCAGAGAGAGCCAAATAGGCCAACAACGTGGAAGTAAAAATAATATAGCAATAACATTGGCCCCTTACATAAGTTTGTCTAACACGTTTAGGGAGATTAAACGGGAACGATATACTGTTTTAAAGTTGACTTAAAAATTGTGTAAGAGCCAACTCTCATGGGTTTTAAAGGCGACATTGAACTTTTATCTAGAGCACATTAACCAGAATTGTTGAATGAAACCTTAGCCTTGAGGGCGCAAGGGGTATTTATAATGTAGGTAATAGGGAAAAATATTGAGGTTTTGAATAATCTATACTTAACAATATAAAGAGGAAAGATTTGTATTTTTGTAAGTAACGAATAAACTCAGAAACTACTGGACCGATTTCAAAAATTCTTTCACCGTTGGAAAGCTACACTATCCCCGGGTGACATAGGCTACTTTTTATTCCTGTATTCCCACGGGAACGGGAACTACGCGGGTGAAACGGCGAGCATCCGCTAGTGACCTATATGTTTACGCGAGGGCTGGTTCGAGAGAAAAGTTCCTGGCAGGACTTGGGGCATAGAATAAATAATACAGCTTGGGGCCTCTCCCAAGCTGCTTTGCCCAATATAAGCTTAAATAAAAATGCTTAATTAACTATAATCCCAAAATCCTTGCGATAGTTCGCAACACCCAAAAATATCCAGACTCAAATTAGATTCATGAATAAAAAAACTCGCTAACGGAAGGGTGAAGTATTAGGGTACTGTAACTATTTACGACCGCAAACTTGCGAAACTAAAGTTCGTAAAAACCAATTCCTTACCTCGGTAAAACCAAAATAGGATCTATGGCTACACTGCTTTTAACCCAATTATTTGGAGCAAGCATTTTATCTGTTACTAAGCCAGTATGAACTATTTTATAGAGCATATGGTGGTAAAAGTGAGAGTCATGTCTAATGGCGAAGAGAAAGTGATAAGGTGGTTTCATTAATATCACCATTTTCTACAGCTTTCCAGCCACAGATACAAATCCGCCGCTAGATGCCGCCATTGTATGTACTTCGCGTGTCAAAAAACGGAGTAAAATTACGATCAATGATCGTAATTTGAGCTTTTCATTTAGCATTATCGAAACCAAAAAATAGTAGATTGTTGCATCGAGCGCAAAGTGAGTTATTAATGCATGAGTGTTATGTTGGTGCCCGAGCGCACGCGAGGGCACTAAATTAACACGAGTGCATTGATTACTCACTTTAGCGAGGTGCGTAATCTACTTTTCTTTCAACTACCAATCTACCTCTCATCTATTTCCATTTTTTTATACTTTTCTTGCAAAATATGAAGTACCTACTTATCAAAGTTTTACAATGGTACAAAATGCGGGGCATTTTTTTCACGTAATTAGTTTTATACGCCGATATTTTTACTCAGCCAGTACCTTTTTCGATCTACTGCATACATTTTATATTAAACTTAATGGGATACATTAAACCTATGTGGTAAATTTATATCTAAACTAGCTAACCCCCGCGGTTTCGCTCCCGTCAACTGGCTACCAATCTACCTACCACTACCTACCTACCCTGCCTTCCTTACCTACTCTGCCAACCCTGGCTGCCCTGCCTACCTTATCATGCCTACCCTGCCTAACCTAACCTGCCTAGTCTAACCTGCCTACCCTCCCTACTCTACTTACTCTACCTTCTCTACCTACTCTACTTACTCTACCTAATCTACTTACCTTATCTTCTCTACTTACTTTACTTTCTCTACCTACTCTACCTTCTCTACCTACTCTTCTTACTCTACGTTCTCAACCTACTCTACTAACTCTACGTTCTCTACCTACTCTACCTTCTCTACATACTCTTCCTACTCTACCAACTCTACTTACACTACCTTCTCTACCTACTCTTCTTACTCTACTAACTCTACCTACTCTACTTAGTCTATCTTCTCTACCTAATCTACTTACTTTACCTTCTCTACTTACTCTACCTTCTCTACCTACTCTACCTCTCTACCTACTCTACCTTCTCTACCTACTCACCCTTCTCTACCTACTCTTCTTAGTCTACCTACTCTACCTTCTCTACCTACTCTACTTACTCTACCTACTTTACTTACTTTATCTTCTCTACTTACTTTACCTTCTCTACTTACTCTACCTTCTCTACCTACCCTACCTTCTCTACCTACCCTACCTTCTCTACCTACTCTACCTTCTCTACCTACTCTACTTACTCTACCGTCTCTACCAACTCTACCTACTTTATCTATTCTACCTACTCTACCTACCCTAACTATAGTACTGTAAGGACTTACCATTTGAGAAGGCAACCTACTTGCCTATATTAAGACTGGCAACAAATAACGTCTTGAAAAGGAACTGAATTTCGAATATAAAATAAATGAAGTTGTCATCGCTAGACTTTTTCCGGGTATATAAAGGCTCCTCTGAGCATTGATGTATTTAGTTCGATAGAAGGTGCCTGAGGATAGGCACCTTGCTGCTGAAATATAAGTAGAACAGTGATACCTGAGTTTCATTTAAGTAGCTCACCCTGTCTACCCCTCACATATTGGTGGAGCATGCCGGATAAGAAAATCCCAGAAAAAAATAAAAGTTATAAATTTTCGCGTGTGTACGGCGTACAGTATACTTATAAGTATTTTAAAGACATTTCGCGTGTGTGTGGCGATACAGCGCACGAAGCAGTGAACGGAAATAAACAGCGGATGGAAATATATGAAAAAGCTAAGTGGTTTTATTATTTAGTATATATGAACTTATGGAAAGCATGATGGATAATTATTATTCAGGCACGGACAGATACTGCTTGGAGGAATTCTTGACCGAATTCGAGTCAGTGGCTGAAATAAACGAATGGAGAAAGAGTGACTATAGCCTGATCTTAGGAGCTTTTTTACGTGGGGCTGCATATCACTTCTACCATATGATTTTTAAATATGATATGGACTTTGCAGTATTATGCGATCGCTTGAGGAGTGAATTCTCAATATTTCACCGCAGATGTCGATATTGCGAACAGCGCATAATAATCGCTGAAATAAAAGCGGATAAAAAACAACCTGATGTATTGTGTGAAGATCTTAATGCACATTTATTTTCTAGTATGGTGATTAAGGACAAACAAACACAAAACAATATTCAGTGCAGTGAGAAAACCGTTGACCACGTTGACGGAGAAGGCGACGCAGTTGATGGCGATGGCGATCACACCGACGAAGAGAGCTGCATCTTCGAGGACGATGTTGACCAGACCAGCGGAGATGACGGCCTCGTCGATCTCAAGTTGGAGGCAGAAGCTGTGTTCCTGGGCGAGCACGCTGACGGTGGTGACGACGAGTTGGAGTCCCTCTCCAGCAGCGAGTGCGCGGACGAGAGTATTGTAATGTATCGATCCAGTCCAATTGACTCAACTAATTCCATTTATTTTGCAGAGAACAATATTGAGATTTCTTCGAAACAAAATGTTGTGGTTCAAGCTGAACACCAAATTGATCTTGAAGTTGATATACAACAGAATTCCATTGATTTTGGGCATAATATTGAAAATGAAATTGTAATTATTCAATCTGACATAAAACGAAATTTTATAAATGTCATTTTGAAAAGAAAGAAATCGACAGCCATTAAGAAAAGTTTTTCTCGAACTAAACCAAAAGAGATCCGTAGGAAAATTAAAGGAGTCTTTAGTAAGGTTTCTTATTGCGCCAACATAAATTTAAAGAAGGCGATCCATAAAAAGGTTATGATCAGAATTAAACACAAAAGAATTTATGATAAAACTGCTTGCAGTGCTATGTTTGGAATAAAGAATATTACTAGGATTGTGGCAAGGAAGAATTCCCATAATATTTGCCTTAGATGCAATATTGTTCAAAGATGTTTGCATTGTGATCACATAAAACAATTTGATCTCGTAAAATGCAAATTTTGGAAGTTTTTTAGAAAGAAGTTTAGGTATATAGAGTTTTGTAAATAATTTATTATGGAAACTGATTTTTGTATTTTGTGCTTTATTAATTAATGTTTTCTTTTCATGTCGTGCGAATGAATATGGTCCAACCTGAAAGGAATTTGCGATGCGCGCTGGGCATCGAAAGAAACAATGATTTGAATGATATATCTGTATGTTTTGATGAAATTAAATAATCCCCTGTCTTGTCTATATTTACTGAATAGGATTAGCTTTTGAAATTGCAGACGAAGTCCAAATACAAATCCATAAGGACTAAGTCTGATACAGTCATACAGTCTAAAAAAGTCTTTTAAGCCCCTAAGGCAAAATAAATGCTATGAAAGCATAGATACTAGATGTCATTTTAAGAAATGGTTTGACACATAGTCCCACAGATAATACAAAAAACCGGCCAAGTGCGAGTCGGACTCGCGCACGAAGGGTTCCGTACCATTTTCGTAAAAAACGGCAAAAAAATCACGTTTGTTGTATGGGAGCCCCTCTTAAATATTTATTTTATTTGGTTTTTAGTATTTGTTGTTGTAGCGGCAACAGATATACATCTCCTGTGAAAATTTCAACTGTCTAGCTATCACGGTTCATGAGATACAGCGTGGTGACAGACAGACAGACAGACAGACAGACAGACAGACAGACAGACAGACAGACGGACCGCGGAGTCTCAGTAATAGGGTCCCGTTTTTACCCTTTGGGTACGGAACCCTAAAAAGGACAGTGTCAAAACCTTGTCAAAAGTAAAGCATAGTTTTCATTAAAAGAATTGGTTGACATAGTGCTATAAACAACATAATAAAGCAGTGTTCACACCATAACAATTAAATAATACTCTATGCGCCGTATTAGCCACAGATTAATTAGGCCGGACCATAGATAGGAATAGTTATTTAGAGATATAAGGTCCATTATAGATAGAAAGATATTGGTAAATATGAGAGTTAGGCCTATAATAGATACATGTAAATAGATTAAAACCTTTTAATGTTCGATTAGAATAAGATATAGGTCCAAATAGATAAGGATAGGTTAAGGTTATTAAAGTTTCCATATAGAATAAGGTCCGTTGTCAATTAAAAAATATATGAATGACAACTATCAAATTTGTCATATTGAAGTTAATAGGGATGGGAAAGTAGGAAAAATGTATCGATAGTTAATATTCAAATAGTATCGATAGATATTATAAAATTATTTCTTTCCGTTGCATGAGCTGTTGATGTGCTGATGGTTGTATGCTGCTGGGCGAAGAAGAGGCTGGCAACATTAACTATGCATCGAAGATCTTAGTCGTTCTATTTATATAATGAGCAAGTTAGTGTAGGTGTAGAATTTCCACCAGGCCCTAGTAATAAAATACAATAGATGAGGAATAGTTGTAACTGAATCCGACTTTGCTAACGGGGCATAGCCTTTGCAAAGGATGTCGAGTTGACATCATCGGTCCAGTTGATGACTGTTGTTTAAGAAAGTAAATATATTTATGATGTTAAGCCCTGGTGTAAGTTCGATGAGTAGAATTTAAATTCGATGCGATCCAGCCTTTCCTTCTCTGGCCTGATAAACGCACGAGATCGAAATATTGTATCATATCTGAATTTTTGAATTTAAACCCCATCCGGGTCGATGTGAGTTGACGCATCATTCTTATTAGTGTTGGGAGGACGCCTTGTACCTTTTTCAGAGGTTTTGGCCAAGGAGGTTCAAGCATGACTGCGTTGATTTGTTAGTGCGTATGTGCACGTCAGCTGAAGTTAAAAGCACATATCGGAGTATCCGGTAACTCGTTTGTCATGATTAAGCCTTCCCCTTTTAAGGGTCGTACCTCAATTGTTCTTTGATTCCTCTGTTAGGTAAATGTTCGGGTTAGGATAAGGTAGGTTTCATGTAACCTTTCAAGACTTAGAATAGAAACACTTCATATGATTCTGTGCGTCTATTCGTAGGGGCGTAGCTCATGTAAGGACTTACCATTTGAGAAGGCAACCTACTTGCCTATATTAAGACTGGCAACAAATAACGTCTTGAAAGGGAACTGAATTTCGAATATAAAATAAATGAAGTTGTCATCGCTAGACTTTTTCCGGGTATATAAAGGCTCCTCTGAGCATTGATGTATTTAGTTCGATAGAAGGTGCCTGAGGATAGGCACCTTGCTGCTGAAATATAAGTAGAACAGTGATACCTGAGTTTCATTTAAGTAGCTCACCCTGTCTACCCCTCACAGTACCTACTCTTCGGCTTTTTAATATTAGTTTAGATAAAATATACAAAACAGTGCATTAAAGTAAAACAGTGCAACAATGAGATTTCATATAACTTTTCTGCACTGTTTTGGTTCTAAGCAATAAATACGTACTTTGTGATCAGTTTTGTAGTGATTAATGATAACATTACTACGTAGTTGGAAGAAAATAGTTATTTATGCTACAAGTGCGGAAGGTAGGTGATTTCCGATGAGTGGCATTTTTATTCACGAGCGAGCGAAGCGAGTGAGTGGATAAATCGACACAAGTCGGAAATCATCTTACGTACGTGTATCATACAACATTTTACTATGCATTGTGCGACGAAATATAAATTAATAAAATGGCGGGCTTATTCAAGCGCATTCAGCATATCCACAGATTAAATAATAGTTCCTCGGGCATATCTACTGCGCATGTGCGAATAGCTGTCACATCGTAACGCAATAAGGCACGAGCAAAATATACGTTCTGCCAAACATATTTAATGAATATTTAAAATTATTTTTTTGATCAAAATCTTAATCTAGAGTAATTAAAAACGCCTAAAATGAAGTATGTATTAGTTTTATTTTGTTTTATTTTACCTTTTATATGAACGATAATCTGTACATAACTAATTTGTAAAACTTTTCTCAAATAATAAAAACTCTATGCGTCGGGCTGACGTTGGAGTTAAAAATTAAAAAAATACAGGAAAGTATAAAGCACTAGTGAAAAAAAGTGACACTTTCCGCACAGTTTGGCTGCTTGGAAAACCGCTCTTTTCGAGGACATGCATTGTAAAGGTTTTTTATGCCATATTGAGCTGTAAAGACTGTACAGAAAAAGCTGGCCGAGGCATTGGAAATGTTTTCTTTCATTGGCAAGTAAATTTGTTTTTAAATTGTGTGTGAAAAAGTGACACGCTCGGTTTTTATACAGATGGAGGGACTTGCGTTATCTAGTTAGATTTATGTCTGTGTTTCCAGCACTATCATCATTCGCAGAGCACACGTATAAAAAGCAATTAGCATCTAAAGAGAAACATTTGTAACCAATATAATGTAATTCGCCTGAGACTTCGTTTCTATCTTGCCATTAAGAATAGACTCCCTTAATGGAATTTGTATTACAGAGAAGCTATCTAGATAACATAATATTTTATTTCTAGATGTATTGCTGGAATTAGAAACACGTTCAGGTGTCTAGACTAAACTTAATGAAAATTATTGGATTTTGTGAGTGGGATACTAAAAGCCTGAATAAGAAAAAGCCATCTCACGTTGGCTGTTTTTAGTGGTTCACTAAAATAACTAAAATCAACTAATTGAGCTGGGATATGATTTGAGAGCAGCAACGATAATGCAATCTCATCATCGTATAACTGCTCTACATTTTTAGGGTTCCGTACTCAAAGGGTAATAAAAACGGGACCCTATTACTAAGACTCCGCAGTGCGTCTCACAGTGTGATAAATGGCTCCAAAATCGGACATCGCTTTTTTATTCTTCTAATCGATGGTATACACTGTTTTGAATGCTAGAGTAGAACTCCTATAATCGAATTCAACTTAGAACCAGAGATATAAATTTTTAAATATTTTATTCTGGTTATCCATAGAAATCAAAAGAATTGTTTTAATTTATTATGTATGCACCATTTCTGTGTTTTAATTATAGTATGTGATAAAGCCAATTGTCTGCTATTTTTAGAAACGCAAACATTATTTCTAGATATAATCTAAAGCAAGTTACGTATTTTTTTCTGTAATTTTGAAATTATTTTTTTGCGTGGGTTCTAGAGGGCAGTAGCATTTTATTTTGAAACACATTATTGTTTTACCTCAACCTGCCTGTAAAATATCAGACGCCTATCCCGAAGGAATACGGATTTTTCGAGTTCAGTATTTTTTTTGTTAGGGTTATCACAAATCGAAAATCCATAACCATATTTTTTTGTCTTAAATTGAAGTAGGTATTCATTATTATTTATAAACTGTAGGTATAGAGGTACCATAGGTAATTTAATGGGATAAAAGTATTTTTGGCAAATAATTATTCTGTGAAATTCAAAAATTCCTCGTGGCTGTTTGCAAGTATAGTTTTTAAATTGTATTTCGTTTCACGCGTACAGTTGTTTGTTTATTGCATTATAATGTAAAACTAATATACTTATATTTTTCTGATGACGGGGGAAAAGTGGTATAGGGAAGGGGTCCGCCCTCGTCAGGTTTAATCAAGCTAAAACCCTATATCGAAACATATTCTCTGGAGGAACGGGGGTGAGGCTCCATGGAGCTGTCAAAGACCCATGGTTGCACTTTGCCTCAGCATGACCTGACTCAGCCTGCTGAGGGATGTCTGTCCGGGCTCCGACCGGCTGACTTAATGTTAGGAGGGCAAGAGGGCGCCAACCCTCTTGTTAGTCCACGAGTGGCGATTGAGGAAGCTTTGGATAGCGCCATAGCCGTTGCTCTTCAACCTCCGAGAGTATCCGCAAGTACAAATTTGGTAATTACTCCAAATCTGTTGCGAGTAAATATGTTACGGAATATGTATGGTACCCAATGACAATGACATTACACAAAATATTGGTCCACGGTAAGGAAATAATCACGCATTCAGCTTTACCTATAGGTGTCCTATCGGAGTAAGCCGGTTAATCACGCAATAAATTTAGGAGACACGACCGCGAACATCACAGTAGGAAGTTTGACCGCAAAAAGACCATGCTAGATTTATTTCATAGAGCGCTAGAGTCTTCTGACCCATACATTTTCGATATCAGGCTTCAACAGAGATTAAAGAAGTAAAAACGCCAACCTCTGTCAATAACAGTTTTGAATTTGTTAAAACCCATTAATGTCCATAGTAATATAGAGGAACCCCAAGCAGTGGAATCTAGTTCCAACCAAGTCACAATACTCGAAGAGTTTGAACATATTGACACACAAACTCTTGTGACAGAAAACGAGGACTTTCTTCTTTAATTGATTACTAGCTTCTGCCCGCGACTTCTTCCACGTGAAAGACACATACTTATACCATAAAACATCTTAAAGCACTCGGCAGTAGTGTAACTTTCTATTTGTGAAAGAATTTTAGAAATCGGATGAGAAGTTTCGGCGATTATCCAAATTATTATACAAATCCACAATTTTTATCAAATACGTATAGTATAGACATAATTAGGTACTTCACCCTGGCGCCGAGACCCGCGTTAATATAGAAACATTAGTTGTCTCAATAGAAATTATTAATTAAAATTTTTGTGTTCTGAGAGTGTTAACCCTATTATCAGAGAAAATTTTGAAAACCATAGAATCATTATATCTTCGATTTCCTGATAGATTTGCATCTGATTTTTTTTATAGTTAATAGTACAATTCTGAAGAATGTTTTAAGATAAATATTAGGTGCTACTTACAAAAGATGTCCGAGGGAAAAAATAAAAAGGAAAAAAAATAAAATCAGGCTTATTTGTTTTTCTATTATAGCAAATTATTTTCTGTTTCGCGTATAGAATACCTTGTATATATTGTCAATAAACTTCAAAAACAAATGTTCAAATACGTTTATCACATCGTTTATTTTAGAGTTTTTCTGAAAATCCAGAAAAATCTAATAAAAATTCTAACTCTGTTTTAAAGTATATTTAAGATCCGGGAGTTCTACTCTAGCATTCAAAACAGTGTATACTATCGATTAGAAGAATAAAAAGGCGATGTCCGATTTTGGAGCCATTTATAACACTGTGGTCTGTCTGTCTGTCCGCCTGT
Organism: Orthosia gothica; assembly: GCA_949775005.1. Classification (NCBI taxonomy): domain Eukaryota; kingdom Metazoa; phylum Arthropoda; class Insecta; order Lepidoptera; family Noctuidae; genus Orthosia; species Orthosia gothica. The sequence goes on along the minus strand of OX459038.1, from coordinate 24,545,073 downwards.
CACCAGGGTGTATCTCATTAACCGTGATAGCTAGACAGTCAAAATTTTCACAGATAATGTATTTTTGATGCCGCTATAATGACAAATTCTAAAAACAGAATAAAATAATTATTGAGGTCGGGCTCCCATACAAAAAACGGGAAATTTTTGCCGTTTTTGCGATAACGGTACGGAACCATTCGCGCGCGAGTCCGACTCGCACTTGGCCGGTTTTTAATGCAAGTGGTCAGTCTAGCAAGCGCCTAAACAACGAATCAGTAAGATCTGCAAAGCCCTCAAAGGGGATGTTTCATTTTTGTATGGGACTCCGGCCATAACCTGTACCTTTTAGGAAAGCTGGGAAACTAACTCCTGAATAGATTAAAGTAACATTTTGTCCATAATAACAAATGTTTTTTAGGTACATAATAAAAATTAAAAATGTTTGACGTTTATCGTGACAGCTAATTGACAGCCATGAGAGGTTTTGTTTTTGACATTTAGTTAACCTAGAAAGTGACGTGACACTCAGTAGTCAAACAAAATGTCAATTTGAATTATTCGTTCAGAAGTACACTTCAGAAGAGCAAAATAAATTCCAGGTTGCCTGGAAGAGACCGCCCATTGTATGTTTTTAGTATTAAGTTTATTTTTCTTGTTTATTATGGTGAACAATAAAGTGTATATAAATAAATAAATATTTTTTTAACGATAAAATCGTCACACTGCTTTTATATTAGTCATAAAATATGTTTAAGAGAATAATAGTAATTTTTACTAGTACAAGAACACTTACTTTTCATATTTAACATCTACGTTATTTATGCTTCGATGTGTCATGATTTCAGAACGAAATCGAAATGCAAACTATGAGAGATGCCATGTTGAATAGATTATGGCAATAATTGAAGAACTATTATTTTTTGTACTCAACAAATCAGGCTTAAATTCAGGGAAGAATATTTTTTTTCCTCAATTCGTGGGATTTTTTCCACTTTTTTGATAAATGTACATCTCATGGCCGAAAATGATACATCTCCTTTACCCTGTTCGACCGAATTGGAATCAGAAAACCTCCAAATAAAGGGGCCGTAATAAAATGTCGTAAACGTAAACGCAGCTGGAAAATCAGTACCCAGTAGACTGGTCCAATTTGTCACGGAAACGAAAACCATTAGAGCTCTTAGAAATAGATTTCGTGTAATAGGATTGGTATCATGGGATCCTTTGCCTGAGATGAATACCTACTTAGTGGGAGAATAGTTATTTGTTATACAAGAGTGCAAAGTTGCTTTTTAACCGCGTGTTCAATTTTGATGACCGAGCAAGCGAAGGATTCTAAAATTGAATCACGAGCGCAGCAAGTGATTCAAAATTAGAATCCTGAGCGTTAGCGAGGGAATCAAAAGAGCACGAGGTGAAAAATCTTTGCACTCGAGTGCAACACGTAACTTTTCATTCCACCTCAGCGAGGAAATGACTAAATGCAAAAAAAAACGTTTACAATCACAAGATAGATACACTTTTATTTCAGTTTAGGTATTAATTACTACATTATGACAGGTAAGTATTACAGAATAATCTTTAAATTATAACAAAATAATACTAAGGTATAATTAAGAAAATTTTAACGTAACGTTGCTACAGTTATTTAAATTGAGTGTAATATTTTTGTTTGGTAGGTACTGTAATATTGGTGTTAGTCACTTGTGTACTGTTTTTCGGTAAACTATCTGTCATACTTAATAGTTGTACCGATTCATCGGATTCCCTTGGCGTGAATATTGGAGAGAGAGCCATTCCATCTCCGGTTAGAACCGCGTACAAAGCAAATTGAAAAAAGAACACCAAGAAGGTTCCGAGTCTGAGTTTTTAACAAATTAAAAAAAAGTTGTATGATATAAGCGGCACCATAGAGGTAGCAGTAAATAGGTTTAATGTTTTTTTTAATTCACAAACTTAGTGCATACGATGTTCTAAATTCAATTTACTTTATCCTCTAGTGAATAAAAACGGCTTTTCCACTCAGATATTGAAGATTAAAAATACTCTTTCCGAGATGGTGGGATGAAAAAACTTTTTTACAAATCAATACTGCCGACTTCCAAATAAGAAAACTACAAAGTGAAAAACAACTCTATTTATGGAAGTCGGTATCTTTAGTAGGTACCAATTTTTTGCGTTATGGACACCGACTTCCAAAAATAAAGTTATTTTTCACTTTGTAGTTTTCTTTTTTGGAAGTCCGCAGTTTTTTTTTTTGTAAAAATGTGTTTTATTTTTCACTTTTCAGGTGTGCCTACCTAATACGCAAGTAGTTTAGTAAGGTCGACTTCCAAAAATAAAGTTATTTTTCACTTTGTAGTTTTCTTTTTTGGAAGTCAGCAGTATTTTTTTGTCGAAATGTGTTTTATTTTTCACTTTTTAGGTGTACCTACCTAATACGCAAGTAGTTTAGTAAGGTACCTATAATACCAGAATAGATTACCCGAATATCATGAAACTGAACATAACCGGCGAAATGATATTGTACCAAGGGGAACTGTACATTTCTGCGTACCCCTTTAATCCCGAAAGATTTGCCGTTATTTATTTAAGAGTTCTGTTGTATATCTCCGAAGTTCTTCATTAGATCTTCACCACATTAAAATGAGACCAATTTCGGAATATACTCTTTCAAACATTTATATATAAAAATCAATGCCACTTTTCGTTGTTATTTTATAACTCAAGAACGGGCTCACTTATCAAAAAAAAAAATGTTTAGGCTTTGTTCGGAGGTTTGGACTATTTAGTAGATGGTTTAGATATTTTTTTTTTTTTTCTGTAGTTCGGGTAGGTGGGGTAGGTAGGGTAGGGTAGTTATGGTAGGTAGGTAGCCAGTTGACCGGAGCGAAGCCGCGGGAGTCAGCAAGTAAACAATAAAATTTTAAATCGGTTCACAATTGACAGACATATCGGTGAACATAAACAAAAAAAAAAACAAACAAAGTCGAACATATAACCTTCTCCTTTTTGGTAAGTCGGTTAAATACGGAGGGTTACTTTGACGTGTGCCAAGGGCATAGACACGGAAACATATTTTATCTGTGCATAGATCTGGTTACATTCCAGCGGTACGCAACGTTACTGTTGATAAATAACATGATGCACGTATTATTAGCATTTGGATTCATTATGAAAACAATACTGTTATCTATACGAGTAATAATTTGTGCGTGTTAGTTTATAATGATACATTTTATTCATGTGAGTTCTTTCTGGAAACAAAGGTTCAAACGAATTTGCGAAACGTTAGGGATGCTCTTTTTGTTATATACATACATAAACTCACGCCTTTTTTCCATGGGGGTAGGCAGGAACTTACTACTTACTTCTTTTGCTTCACTCACATTCACAAATCCAGTCATAAACACACGCCGGTTATCAGTACTGCGCACCTGGCCTTTCTGAAGAACATCACCAATAAGGTCTATGTATGTCTTTCTAGGGCTTCCCCTCCCGACGGGTTCATTCACGTCTGCCTTGTATACCTTTCGTTAGTCGCCTTTCATTCATCCTCTCAACATGGCCAGCATACTCTTTTCAATTTTAGTCACTACATCTTCTTTAAACCACAACGTTGTCTTACATTCCTCCATCTATCATTTGAAGTTACACCACACATACTTCGCAAGGAACGCATTTCCACTGCATTAATCTTACTTACTTTCTTCAGTGGTGTCTCATCGCATACAAAGAAACTGTGCCGACGTACTATACTGATTATTTGATGTATCTATCGATATCGATTGATTATTAGATGGTGATCTATCTATTGCCGTGGAACGGAACCGAACGCGATCGATTTACAAAAAATAATCGGTATAATCAAATGGCAAACGCTAGTTACGTCGACACGGTTTCTTTGTATGGGAAGAGGCATCTGTATGCTAGTATTATATTATGTGTGCTTTCTTTTACTATTTTTCTTTCTCTTTTTGTTACTCGGATTAAATTTAAATCAGCCGGTTCAGATCTCGGATGGAGGTATGCAGTGTCTGGAAATAGTTCCGTTACCTAACCTATGTTACTTTCAATACAACTTAAAGATAAGGTAAGATTTGGTTCACCCGCAATGCGGTACTAACGTGTTTAAGGAACGTTATTGTTAATTTTACAATTATTTTTACATACCTACTGACCAACATTCATTTTCCTCATAGGTTTTTTTATTGATTAAAAATGCCTCTTAACAAATACCTAGTTATTTTCATTTGATAACGATAAATAGTTATTATGTCGAATTTGAGGAAGTTTAAAATTAGTTATAATCTGCTTTAGTCCAAATATTTTTCATGGTTTTTTTTTCTTCTAAATAAACATAATCTTTGCGGTGTGATTAATAATAATAACTAGGTACATCATTTCTCAATATTGTGAGGACTCCTCACCTATTTAGAAGCAACCTTCTTGCCTATTATAAGACTGGCAACAGATAACTATTTAGATTTGGAAGGTGATTGAAATCGGAACGTTAGAGTGCGCGCAAGATAAGTCTGCACGCGGCCAAAAACGGAACTAATCGTTTATCATTTATGTCAGGTGTCAAGAGTGTGTTGTATCCCGTGTTTTTATTCGTTTCCGCAGTAAATAATCGCCATCATTATGCTAAAAGTAATTTAAAGTGATGGCAGGGATGTTTTCTTCAAGTGCACAAGACAATAACGGACCTAAGGTACCGTTTTACAATGATAGAGCCCGTTGCTTATTTGACAGGTAACTTTTAGGGATACCACAATACTAAAATTTCCCTAAATTTTCGTACTACGGGTGCCCGTTAGTATTGGTTTTTAGGTGGTACATAAATATACCGGCGGGACAGGACCGGCATCATGTAATTTAATGCATCATCGTTATTTTGTTTTAGGCGTTTCTGAACGCACCGTCACCCAAATAACTCAAGAGGGTTATAGGTCTACCAGAATCTCATGGTTTTTTTTTTTTTTTTGATTTGTGATTTTCATATGGCAATGTCAATTGTCACCTATCAAATCAAAGTACTTGATGTGTCAACCGCTGCTGAAATTTTTTGATATAATCTTGAAAATTTGTTATTTTTGTGAATATGTCGAAAAACCCACTTCGATCTCAAGCGAGACATATTGTTTTCAATGTGTATCATAAAATAAGGGAAGAAGAAGGCGTAAATCAAACTCAATCTTTGATTTTAAATTGCGTTGTAGAGTGGACCGGTAAGTTGGACTGACTTGTTTTGATACTTTTAGTTTATTTTATATTTTTCTTACTTAATTTTTATTTCTTTCCATTACTATTATATGGTAAATCGTAGGTCAGGGCACATCGAATGATGGCCGGAAGGAAATGGCAACAGTAATGTAACTGTTACTAATTCTACGACAAGATATTGATTTTAACGGAGATTGAGAATCTTTGTCGTACGAAAAATATTAAGTAATAATCTGCGCCCTGCAGTGGGACGTTTATAGACGGGAGTTTTTGGCGGGATTTTGTCGAGTGAAGTTCAGTGGCTGATAATATTATTTTCAAATTGATTCCTAGTGGATATTGTGATATATTATTAGTGTAGTTTTGTGTCTCAACTGTCTACGCAACTGGACAATTAATAAAATCATTGACAGAAGCGATCTCGGGATAGTGGAGCGGAGTATTTTATTGTAGTATTAACTGCCTCTGCAAAGCTTACTGGGAAGACTGACTCGATACAATTTGCTGCCAAATACTCCAAAAAACATTAGAATCTGTTACATCCGCATTCTAATGCATACTAAAGAATAAATATAAGATCCAAAACTCTTTCCAAAGACGTGGCTAAAAGGTCCTAGCAACCAGGCCATAAAACTTACATAAAAAAAAGTATATACTGATGATGATGAATGACTATAAGTAACATGATACATTTTATTATTTTTTACAGACTTTATACATAAAGAGATTGGTTTTGAATATGTTAAATGCCAATGAAAAAGAACCATTTTGATGGAGAGAGATGACATAAAACTACAAAGATACAAGTTTTTGAAATGCCAGTGGAGTTCATGGAATCGTATTCTAGTTTTCTAGTTCTGAATGAGAATTTAAGTTATTAGTATGATTTAAATGATATATAATAAATTAGTACATAAATTAATATTCAATTGATTTATTTTTCCTATGTTAAGAACCCGATGTATAACAACATTATTCATACACATACCTATAATACTCACAGTGGATCTTTGTGTCTCTGAATTGGTTGCAAGACCCCGCGCAGTAGCTATTTTTGTGTCAATGTTGAAGGTGAAGATAGCATTGTATAACTGTCTCTTTCACTCGCTTATGTATGTCACATCGTCCTATCTCGCTTACTCTATGCAGTATACTCGATGACAAACTATTGGTTGCGCAATGGTTGGCAGGACCAAGTTCAAAGACACAAAGATCCGCTGTGACTACTATAATATAGGTACCTCATGTTCATAAAAATTAAACAGTATCAAGATCGTTTAATCCAATTTCCCCAGTATTGCACACAACAAATTTTTATTTCCACATTTGCCATGAGATTCTGGTAGACCTATATGTGGCAGCAGCTTCTTCAAAAATTTTTGAAGAAGAAAATAAAAAAGAATTGAAATTTAAGGTATTTGCTACTGCAGGACCATTGTTAGACCAAATTTAACAGTAGGTAAGGCTAAGTATTCAATAAAAGATTTACAATAATTTCATGAAGCTTCTTTCATCATATTCTATGCAAGTAAAACAAGCTAGTAATTAATTATGCTTGACTTAAATTACTTTTAAGTTTCGAGAGAAAAATGACTATTGATTAAATTTAGGAAAAAAGATCAGTTATGCTGGCAACATTAAGCACGCCACCCGTCGCGCGCAGACTTATCGTGCGAGCACTCCAGGAATAATTGAAGATGTTTTTGTTTACTTTTGCTTGTCATGTCACTTCGGTACAAACCGCCTTAGGCCAGGCAAGGCATGTTGTTGATATAATATCATATATCAAAGTAATTTCTATTTATTATTTAGAGCTCTCTGAGCTATGCCTTTACAATATAAACTGGCCTTCAAAACTCAGTACCACACTTTTAAAATTGCAATTTCTCGTAAACTATAGAAATCAGAATATTGAAATATACTTAAAACGTTTTATAGAAAATTGCATCAACTTCCTTTGAAATTATACATTAGTAACGTTTTTAACTTGAAAAAGATAGAAACCAAAAGTGCAAATTTTAGGGACCTTATAGTTACGCCATGTCCGTCTATTCGTCCGTCCGCAGCTTAGTTTGGCGACTCTTACAGTAGTACTAGAAAGGTATAATTTGGCATGGAATATAATACATATTAATCATGCCGACAGTGGTAAAATTAAATAATGTAATAAAACTGAACCCATAAAGTGGGGATGTTCTTTTTTCTCGTCTGTTCCATCATTGGATAGGCCATTCAATAATATTACGGGTCTGTCAAAACCATTTTTCGATTCAGGGATCCGCTTGCGTAAAAGAAAGCTTTAAATTGCAAAGGAGATTGCCCATACTCAGGCCCGTTATGAGGTATCGTGTCTGCAATTTCAATATTATACAAAAATAGGATTTATATTTTGTGTTATTTTCCATCTGTGTCCTTTACTTTATATGTACAGACAACAACAGATCAGGGCCTGGGCCTGCAGTCTCGACATAGCTAACGATCGTTACGTTAAGTAACATTCGTTAACTCTTACCACAAAATAGTAAGTATACAGAAGGGCCACTCCCGCCGTTTGGAAAATTGACAGCTAAACTTGACAGATTCACTAGGGTTGTAGTGTTCGTGATATTAAATGGATATTTGATGCCCTGTCTACCCTCTAAGGCATGTAAGCATGATATGATGTATGTTTAGACGAATCTATGTATTTATGTTTGTAACTTGGGCAACCTACCCTTTTTTTTTAATTCGGAATCAATATAGTAGCAACCCTAGTGAATCTGTCAAGTTTAGCTGTCAATTTTCCAAACGGCGGGAGTGGCCCTTCTGTATACTTACTATTTTGTGGTAAGAGTTAACGAATGTTAGCTAGCGTAACGATCGTTAGCTATGTCGAGACTGCAGGCCCAGGTTCCTTCACTTGACCATTTGTATGCACCTTATTGCATTGTAATAAGGGTTCATTTCAAGAACAAAAACATGGTTATATCTCGTGAACCCCAAAAAATAAATAAAAATGTTTTCTAATTATGAATATAACATGCTTTTTCTACAATATACAACCAAATTCATCAAGACACAACAATTTTTTCAAAGGGGCCCAAGTTCCCTTACAAAATGGGCATTCTCCTTTTTGTGAGAGTCAAGTGTCAGCTAAATGGTTGCTTTTGGATATGTGAAAAACACACGCCAGTAGTATATATAACGAAATTAAAAGTAAGACTATCACAGCTAAGTAGGCTTTACAAGTTTACGAGTAATAGTCGACCAACTAATAAAATGCCCAACTACGGAACCCTATTACTGCGCATGGCCTGACATCCTGACACGCACTTACTTGGCCGGTTTTTTAACTTACTGCCGGAAACTCAAACAACATTTATAATATAAGTACCTTTTAGGCCATTATATTTTAATAACTGGTATATATAAAATAATATAAAATACTGGTACCGGTTAGGCATTCGCACTGAAGACGAGGTTTTGGTGGCGATGTAGGGGAATATCTTTTTTTTAATTAAAAACGTTACTCATAATGTGTAATAAATTATAATTTCAAAGGAAGTTAATTAAATGTTCTATAAAACGTTTTTTTACAAGATTTTATTTAAATTGCAATGTATGTATGTATCAGGTATTTTTGGGTCAAATCTTGCAACTGAATTTTAAAGCAGTTATCCTCCACCGATTAAGATGCATACACGTTTAGTTTGGATGAAAATGCATGGTTAGCTAAGTGACGCTATTCTAAATCCAATATGGCGGACGGCCCAAGATGGTGGACTAGTTATTTTTTGTGCACTTCCATAATATGGGTATCAAACTATCAAATGAAAGATTTTGTTAAGAAGTATACAAAAAGCCTGTTTTAAAAAAAGGTTTTTTAATTAATAATTATTGCAATTTCTTAACTCTGGTACTAAGTTTTGAAGGCCAGTTTGCATCAGAAATTGCTGTGAATTCAAAATATTAACTCTCCGTGGGTTTATTTTTGACGACGCAGCGTATAGTTCTGAATGATTTCAGTAATGAGCCGTCCATCGATCCGTCCGACCTGTATGTCATATCAAAACATAGCAAACGAGTTCACCACCGACATTGTACATTATTAATAAAGAACGCCTCTTATATTGACGTGAAATATATGTACCTACCAATCCTATATATTTTAGCAATAATATGTACCTATGTGAAAAGCTTTCTAGTAATCTATCAATGTCCTTACATATAGCAGATATCGATATGTCATGATCATGACTCATGTAATCATATCGGTGAGATGATAAAATATGACTGATTTTTCTCAATGGATTTTATATTTGGCAAGGTGAGCCGTTACAATACGAGAAAGATGCAGTTTAACATTGAATTTCGAGGTGAAGTATTGATAAATCAAAAATGCTTCTGTAAAACGGAAGCGATACACTGAAAAAAATAAAATGTTACTACCGCACATTAAAGCTATAACATTAAGATTTACTGACTTTTTACAGTAAAAATGAATGTTTGTAAAACATTAAAAAGCAAAACAGTAACGTTTAATGATTGAACGTTAAAACTGACTGATCATGATTCGAGAAACAGTTAACGTTATGTGGCAGCAAATTTTAATGGTTTGATCGTTGAAACTAATCGAATAAAACATTTAATTTAACAGATAGCGTATTAAAACTAACTGATCATGGTTCGACAAAAGTTAACGTTATATGGCAGTAAATTGTAATGGTTTGATCGTTAAAACTAATCGAATAAAACATTTCATTTAACAGATAGCACATTAAAACTAACTGATCATGGTTCGACAAAAATTTACGTGATGTGGCAGTAAATTGTAATGGTTTGATCATTTAAACTAATCGAATAAAACATTTCATTTAACAGATAGCACATTAAAACTAACTGATCATGGTTCGACAAAAAGTTAACGTGATGTGGCAGTAAATTGTAATGGTTTGATCGTTAAAACTAATCGAATAAAACATTTCATTTAACAGATAGTACATTAAAACTAACTGATCATGGTTTGACAAAAAGTTAACGTGATGTGGCAGTAAATTGTAATGGCTTGATCGTTAAAACTAATCGAATAAAACATTTCATTTAACAGATAGCACATTAAAACTAACTGATCATGGTTTGACAAAAAGTTAACGTGATGTGGCAGTAAATTGTAATGGTTTGATCGTTAAAACTAATCGTCATCATCATATTAGCCGAAAGACGTCCACTGCTGGACATGGACCTCCACCAAGCATTGACCAGTCCCGCATCCAGCGGAGCCCCGCAACCTTCACATCGCGGTCGAGCACGACCTCTGTGATAGGCTGGAGACACGCATTTTGTCACGGTTTTTGCTCCCAAACTGTGATAAAAATGTGTGACTCAAGCATGGTACAGTAGGCCATGCTCGCCCCGCAGGTCAACCTACAAGTAGTATAACATAGTAAACTCTAGTTTCCAACATTGAATTCTAATGAAGCTCCTCTTCCCGACCTGCGTGTAAAGAGGCTAGACAGTTTTGTTTTGATAACCAAGACCAAAACAAAATTAATTGGAACTCGTAAGTTAACATCACTGTTGGCATTTCACATGTTGTTATGTTAGCTCCTGGCTGACTCTAAAATAAGCTAGGCTTTGCAAAGTTAGCTAAGCTCACAGTGTGACCTGCGCCTAACGTGTCAACCACTTAGAGTTGACCTCTTGCTTGTATGGAGAATGTGTGCAGTGTAAGGTCAAGGTTATCAGTAATCAATGTTATGTGAGAAAGTATTTTATTCCGTACTGTTAAACCTATGGCCAATGGTGTTAGTTATTAACGGTTAATTAATTTACACCTATGCCTACTTAGGTAGTTTTTTCGTGTGTCATTTATATCTGCTTCTGGCTATCAAAGTTATTTATGAATATCATGAATCGAAGTAAGGTGAATCGTGCATCAAAAGAAATCGCATTATCCCCAGTTTTCATTATTTCTTAATTTTTAAAATCTCGTAATAAGTTTCACTTTCTTTGCAATAATAAGCCTGAATGAATTCCTTGTAGAGTGTCCACATTAATATTATTTTAGGATTTACAGCAATTATAAAGTACATAGGGATTTAAAACCAGATCGAATATCTATCGGAGTGTAGTGAAAGTAACTGTAGGCCTTTAACAAAACTTTGAAAAGGATAACGCATTAATCGTATCTATCTCTGTAATAAGAGATAAAAGATAACAAAATAAAACTAACTGATCATGGACGGATCTATAAAGATTCCATAGTAACCATTTGGCTACGGAACCCTAAAAAAAGACTCCTTTCACTTTCGTTACCGACTAAGTAGGTAAGTACTTAAATACAATCAATTGTCATACATTTTTGACATTGATTGTCGCTGAGATGATAATGCGACTAAACTGATTGAATTTGAACCTAACTTCGATTTGTTGGCAACGAGTTAAATAGATTGAATTTGAACCTAACTTCGATTTGTTGGCAACGAGTTAAATAGATTGAATTTGAACCTAACTTCGATTTGTTGGCAACGAGTTAAATATGTAAATTGAAAACTGATTGTTTATACCTAACGATGAATTTCAAACGATTAAAATTACTGTCTTGACATTAAAAAGAACTGCTTGATTGAACCAAAATCATAGACATACTAAATAATATGGACTGGAAATACCTACGAAAAAAACGTGCCTACCTAAACCTCAAAATGTCTCATAAAATAGCCGCCGATTCTAAGGTTGTGTCAATCAAGCAACACACACACACTTACAAATCTCAATAATACAATATGTAAACAACCATTTGACAGCAGGACTACCACGAACACAACCACAAAATTCGTCTCATAAAATGGCGAATATGGCACGTACCTACAACCGTCACTAAGTCATAACAAAATGTTGCCATAATGAGCAACAACTGAAATATTGTTGTCTCTTTCATCAAATACGTTTACTACATTAGAAAGAATGAAACAAAACGATGTTTCACATTCTGTATCGTATTTCACTCATATTTGTATAAGCTAATGTATGTATAGAACATCGCGGCGTCTCCATATATTTCCTATCTCAATGACCAAAATAGAACAAGTCGAAACTCGCTTCTTTCTTGGCTAAACGTCACGTGATCACGTCTGTTTCGGCAATTTGTGTTGCCAACCTAGTGGATTTTCCACTAAAACTGGTGGTTTCGATCCGGGGTTTTAGTAGTTAAAATAATAATATTGATTTATTGATTGTTAGTATTACGTAATCATAAAAGAAACCAATGATTATTTCTACTTATTGTTTTCTTTCATAATAACTAAAAATTGTTTAGTGGTAAATTTTGCAACTATGAGAGTAGGGCAGTTTTTCGTTAGTGGTTTTCTGGTGGTGTTTGGTGATCTGGATTGCGAAGTTTTAATAGCATTGGTTTTTGCTAAGCCACCATTGTGGGACAAAAGACACAAATTATACAGCAACAAAAATATGATTGACAAATATTGGGAGGAGATTAGTAACTAATATTATATAATAACTATATTATCATGGATTCATCGAACTTTTTATGTTTGTGTTTTCTTTGTGTGTATGTGTTGTGTGTGTGTTGAACTTTGTATGTATGTGTAATCTGTGTCTTTAGATGTTTTCTTTTTATGTCTTTGTTTATTGTCCTTTTTTTTTAATGAACCCTTTCGAGGAGAAAAAACTCATCGTCCGACGAATTCGAAGACATCATGGACACTATGAACAGATTTACCTGTTTATCGATTGGTACTGCCCCGTATACGAATGTCAGTACTTTAAAAAATGCATTCTTTAATAAGAAAGAAGAAAGAAAGAAAGAAAAAGTGTTTATTCGCCACAAAAACGACATACAATTTTTGATTTTTCCTTAAATTAAACCCATCGGTAGTATTAGTAAGTACTTAAATTATGTTAGTAAAGGAAGTTAAAATAAAATACCAATTTTGAGTACAGTACAAGGATGATGAGAAAATAAATCGATCGATCGTAAATAATCGGACTGCCGGACAGTAAAATTCCTTGTAGTGCACAAACGCCCTAACTGTTGGCAACACCGTTAACGTTCCCCGCCGGCCGCCGGCGCCAATATATTTATTTCTTTCATTTGAATCTTGTGACAGCTACGCGTACATACGTGCACAGAAAAAAAAATGGTTGTGGCTGCAGTGTATTCGTCTATTTGATTAAATTGAAGAATCTATCATGGGTGACGAGATTGAGACCACAGCGAAGCTCCTCAGGGAATGGGGATTTCAAAAATACATTGATGTATTTAGAGGTAAGCCATTTTATGAACTATGTTACCTACTTAAATAGGTTTATCTAGGAATACTTAAATCATTTCATAAATAAGACCGTTATGTTACTGAAATGGAAATACTTACGAAAGGACAGCTCATTCTAAATTACTTATATATGACTATTCATATAAGTAATTTTGAATGATTTGTTCAAGTTTTTGTGTGGCTAGGTATATTCTATAATAAACCTAGCCACACAAAAACTTGAACATTCAAAGAAGTTCCATTTGAAAATTTTAAGGAAAAACGGTTTTGGTTAATTAAATAGTTTACCTCTATATTGTTAGTTTGTGTGGCATTGCTAATGACAGATGTAATATGTGTTTAATATTGAGATAAATCATGATAGTAGGTACTACATAATTATTGTGTAATCTTAGCCATCTTGAAAAAAAGGACATTAAAATGTACTAGCCTTCTCGTTAAATATAAATGTGACATTCATTATAGTTATCGGCACGTAACTTGGCAAGGTTTTGGCTAGGGATGATGCGTATTTACTGGTACAGGTATAAAAACCCAGTATGAATTTACCAGTACGCAGACCGCGTATGTACAGCTGAGACCCGGTCCGTACCCGATAGGTATAATAATGTCGAGCTACGCGCCGAACTTAAATCGTATTTACATCGGGTATGACGTCATACCCAGTGCGGCGGGTGCGGCGGCCCAGTAGTTCATAGAATGCGTTCAACGAAAAAAGTCCCGCGGAAATACATGGAACTAACAAGATTTGTTAGAGGTCGCATAGAAACTAGCGCCTTCGCGATGCGGCTTATGCGACTTCTTTCGTTGGACGGACTCTAACGCTCGCGCTCGACCGCTCGCCATTGAGAATACGAAGTTACCCGAAGGTTACGGCGCTTTCCGCGTACTAGGTAGGTATCGTTAAAAAACTGTTCACCCTTCATTATGTAATAATTTAATTGAATTTCTTTTTCATGACTAGTGTGACTTGATGCGAAACCAATTAGTGCAAAACTGTGGCGTTTTATCGACGGAGTGTAAAACAGGAGGATACGCACACTGCACTAAAAAAGTTCTGTCAGAGTGGAAGGTGTCGCTTGAAAAGGTAATTTAAGACACAGTCTCAATAAGTCTAATGATAATATTTTCTGAGTTTTTACCTTTACTAAGCTCTATGTTAAAGGTCAGGAAAACATACCTGCATAGTTATTTACAAGTGTTTATTACAGAGTGATGACGATTTAGACCAAATAATTTCAAAGTATGGAGACTCTTTAGACGGACTGACGCAGAGTTTCACGAGTCCAATCAAATCCCTTCCAGCGTCACCTAGCATCTCATCACGATCTTCTGTGTCTTCACATGCCAATTTTGTAAGTAGTTTTATTTGTACTGCAAAATCACCACAACCAGTCGCCTGGTCGGTACACATGGTAATATCAACTCACCATCCCCTATTTTTAACCAACTCCAAAAAAGGAGATTAGCTATTCGACTTGTAAGTATGTAATACATTGAGATCCTGGATAATGTACACAAACGAAAATAGATTTCTATTACTTATTTATAATACCACACTGTGCATTTTTGAGTAACACATCTTTCCAGTATCTAATTTTTTTCTAAGTTAGGTAGAATTTGAAGATACACACTAAACTTTTTAGTTAATTTATGCTTATACAAAATACAGGATGTTTGGAAGCTGGGTGCAAAGCCAGGTGTGATAGTTGACACCATTTGGAGCATTATGAGCGTTATACCTAGCTTCTAAACATCCTGTATAAAACTATATAAGACGATTGGTGACATGTTTTTATTTTTAGGATCTTGCTTTGCTCTTGGCAACTACTCCAGATGGTCAACTGCTACTTCAACATGATCAAGAAAAGTCATTGGGAGAACAATTTAGAAAAATATTAGTACGAGTAATTTCAAAGGAAATTCTTAGACATGACCCCAGGTCAAATGTAACTGCTGATATATATTTAAGTTGGCTTAGCGAGATAAGTAAGTAAGCTTCACTTTCACTTTTAATGGATTATACTTCTTTTGGTGTCTTATGTTTTTATATTTTGTTGTTGTTTTTCTTTTCAGAACGGTTATTTCCTTCAGAAAATCTACATTGTTATTACACCAAACCAAAAGCTGGAATACAACCAGCTCACGGCCGGCTCTACGACGCAGTGGTAAATTTAAAAGCCAAGTACCGAAGACAAAAAGTGTATCAACCGCGAGCACGACGCTCTCTAGAGAAGACGTTAACTCCAGAACCGTCTACATCTACATGTAACAGTGTTAGTTTACATAGTAATATAATATCCATCACGCAAGAGGAAGAGGAGTGCCTGGAGTGGTTACGTTGCTCTTCTGATAATTATGCCTTGTGTACAGAAAAGTGGCAAAGCACCAACCTGTATCGGAAGCAACGTGTTCTCTCAAATGAAAAAGAGTCTTATATCCAAGAATTCCCATGTTTGAAGCGCTCTTGGGGACATGACTTGGTAAATTTTTTCACTACCTACTATGAGTTCTTAATGTATTACTTTAGTCGTAAACTTTTACAGTCTTATTACAAAAAGTGGTTTAACTAAAAACCCAGGTTTAAATCTCTATAAACCATGGTTTAAACAAAAATGATATTACAAATAATGGTTTAGCGATAAACCATGGACTATATCATGGTCTAACGCTAAACCTCGGCGGCCCCTAGTTTAACGATGGTCTAAGTCGTATCTGTCAAAGTTTTTCTTTTAGGTTATAGAATCTTTTTCATTGTGTTGTGTTGTTTTTACCTGAAAATGGATATTAACATGGTGGATTTAATTGATATTGAGGATATTACTTTTTCCTAGGTACTCCAATTCTCAGATGTTTTTTTTGTTGGTCCATCACAACACTTAATATACTAACACATTATTAACAAAGAGGCAATTGTTATAATAGAGACATCGAGAACTTAAAAATCCAAAGCCTAATGAACTTTGTTCAACGAGCGATGGTTTTGTTTATTGTTATGGTTTCATGTAACGCGCGAGAATGTTACGTTTCGTTACACGTACGTAGATGTATGATTAGTAAATAATACGAATTTAAGTAATGTGCTTAAACCTAAACAAAACTGCAATCGATAAAATAACTAATGTTTATATACATGCAAAATAACAAAGTGTCAATATTTTAACACTCCTAAACATCATTTAATCCTTATCGTATTATCAAAAAGTTTTCTTTTCTGGGCATACGGAACGTTGCAATTGAATGATATTATGGTGAACGAATGATATTTGTTTTAATCTGTGGTTGATATATTGACAATGGTTCAAATGACGGTACTAAGAAGACCAGGGTTTTTTTAAGTTTTGTAATACGGACAAATTTAGACCATGGTTTTGCAGATAAGCCTGGACTTGATAGGCCAGGTTTAAACCAAGGTTTATTGAGTTTTTTGTAATAAGACTGTTACAGTCTTATTACAAAAAGTGGTTTAACTAAAAACCCAGGTTTAAATCTCTATAAACCACGGTTTAAATAAAAATGATATTACAAATAATGGTTTAGCGATAAACCATGGACCATATCATGGTCTAACGCTAAACCTCGGCGGCCCCTAGTTTAACGGTGGTCTAAGTCGTATCTGTCAAAGTTTTTCTTTTAGGTTATAGAATCTTTTTCATTGTGTTGTGTAGTTTTTACTCGAAAATGGATATTAACATGGTGGATTTAATTTATATTGAGGATATTACTTTTTCCTCGGTACTCCAATTCTCAGATGTTTTTTTTTGTTGGTCCATCACAACACATAATATACTATTATAACACATTATTAACAAAGAGGCAATTGTTATAATAGAGACTTGGAGAACTTAAAAATCCAAAGCCTAATGAACTTTGTTCAACGAGCGATGGTTTTGTTTATTGTTATGGTTTCATGTAACGCGCGAGAATGTTACGTTTCGTTACACGTACGTAGATGTATTATTAGTAATTAATACGAATTTAAGTAATGTGCTTAAACCTAAACAAAACTGCATTCGATAAAATAACTAATGTTATTATACATGCAAAATAACAAAAAGTCAATATTTTAACACTCCTAAACATCATTTAATCCTTATCGTATTATCAATAAGTTTGCTTTTGTGGGCATACGGAACGTTGCAATTGAATGATATTATGGTGAACGAATGATATTTGTTTTAATCTGTGGTTGATATATTGACAATGGTTCAAATGACGGTACTAAGAAGACCAGGGTTTTTTTAAGTTTTGTAATACGGACAAATTTAGACCATGGTTTTGCAGATAAGCCTGGACTTGATAGGCCAGGTTTAAACCAAGGTTTATTGAGTTTTTTGTAATAAGACTGTTAAGGTTTCTCAAACTACATCAATTTATTTCAGCTCACTGCTGACTTCAATCACTGGTATCCTGAAAATGAACATTCATTAGATGATAAACTACCGTTACTAAAGAGCAAATTACTCAATATATCTAAAACCTTATCAAGACGATCACCATTTGAAGAGGAACTTAAGAAACTAGTGCAAGGTGAGTTTGCTATACTCGTAGTATAGTTCCACCAAATAAAGTAACGTGTCAATCATTTATTTGGCTGGACTATTTCTAGCCGCTTAATAAATACCGTCGTATAACTAACTGCCTAGCCACCCAAAAGAGTTATATACACCTCTTTCAATACCATGCTTCAATTAAATGAATCATTCTAGTCTAGATAAAATTTTGGTTGGTCGGAGCCCTGCCAATTTCAAAGTCAAAATAATCAATTCAATTCAATATATTTATTGATTTTCATGGGTTTACAGTAGATGTTATAGTGTAATGTAGGTAGATTTAACATTCATTTCCAGACACTTAAAAATATCAGTGAAATTCATGGATTACTAAAAATGATTATTAAAAATAACAGTAACTAATTTTTGTTCTTGTTGCTTGACAGATCAAGATCCTGAAACGAGCGTTCTCGCTGTATTACTCCTTATTCCCCACATAATTGGACCTGTTCACTTAAAAAAGAAGAGAATCTCCGCTGCAGAAGTGCGTCAAAGCTTTATATTGCATGTTGATAGCAAGCAAAGACAAGTCTTGGAAGAGCGATTGAAGCGACACGACAGGTACAAGTCTTTGGGATTGACCATCCAACCTTATATGATAGTTGCAGGTCCATTGAAAAATATAATAGCACGTTACGTTGTTGTTGATGATATTCTCTACGAATTGCCAAAAATCTGCAAAACAGTGGATACATGTTTTAAAATTATATGGGCTCTTAATTTAGATTATCCTAGTGAATGTTTACCGATCTGGCAATTCTTAGAAAGGGCCATTTACAAGTTTTCTGCAAATGTTATTTCAAAAAACAGAGTTTCATCGTCTGTCCTAAGTTTATTGAGTGATTGTAGTATGTCTGCTGAGTAAAAATGGTTACCTGTTTTATTTGTAATACTGTTGTCATAAACGTACGAGCGTTAAAAGTGCATTTCCAAGTTTTTCATCAGCACCACAGGTTTGAACAATATCACTGCGTAGAAGGCAATTGTTTCCGGTCGTATCACCTCTTTAATTCCATACCCCACAATACGAGGGACCGAAATTTAATTTTTGGACGTCAATGTTCCGGCCATCCTGTATAAGGTCTATCTGTTCATACACGAAATTTCTTAAGGGATCATTGTACTCATCATTACGAACAACTTTTACTATGGGACCAAACCCTGAATGGTGAAAATTCATCATCAAATCAGCTGCTCCATACATTTTGACGAGTTAATGCGAACATAATATTGTAGGGAACACCTAATTTTTTTTATCGCGATTCTGGGTTTGGTCCAATAGTAAAAGTTGTTCTTAATGATGAGTAAGTACAATGAGCATTAAGAAATTTCGTGTATGAATAGATAGACCTTATATAATTTATGTATCTTTAAATTATCTAAGTGTAAATATTTTGGCTTGTTTTCCATTTATTCTGTGGTAAATATAAGATTTTTTTCAGACTAAGTTTAGTAGCAGTTACCCTTGACTCGAACCTTGTTATAATTTACTTAATTCTAAAT
This sequence comes from Orthosia gothica, assembly GCA_949775005.1. Classification (NCBI taxonomy): domain Eukaryota; kingdom Metazoa; phylum Arthropoda; class Insecta; order Lepidoptera; family Noctuidae; genus Orthosia; species Orthosia gothica. Next base: position 24,525,536 of record OX459038.1, on the reverse strand, counting down.
ATTTTGGATATTATATTGTTTGGGTATTTTACTTAATTATAATATTTGTACTTAAATTTTGGACTATTGTGATTACAACAAGTTTTAAATTAAATTTTAGGTATAAAGATCAACGTATTAAAAACACAACAACACTCGTTGACAATTGACGATGTGTATACAACATATTATGTTTAAGTTATTTATGTGTAAATATTTGGGTTTGTTTTCCATTTATTTTGTGGTAAATTTAAGAATTTTACAAGTTTAATATGTATGATTATTTTCAGACTAAGTTCAGTAGCAATTACCCTTAAGACTATAGAACCTTGTTTCAATTTACTTAATTCTAAATATATTCGATATAATATTGTTTTGGTATTTTACTTAATTATAAATATTGTACTTACATTTTGGACTGAAATGACTATGTGCATATTAGGTCTATCTGTTCATACACGAAATCTCTTAATAGGCCATTGTACTCATGGTTACGAACAACTTTTACTACAAGACCAAACCCTGAATCACGAAAAAAAAAATCAGCTGTTCTCTACAATATGTTCGCAATAACTCGTCAAAATGTATGGAATAGCAGTTTTTTTTTTCGCGATTCAGGGTTTTGTCCCATAGTAATAAAAGCTGTTCATAATGATGAGTACAATGACCCCTTAAGAGATTTCGTGTATCATGAATAGATAGACCTTTAATAATAATTATCTTTAAATTATCTAAGTGTAAATATGTTGGTTGGTTTTTCATTTATTTTGTAGTAAATATAAGAATTTTACTACTTTAATACGTGTGATTATTTTAAAATAAATGTCCTAAAGAACATTTTTTTTTATTTCACGATACCTGCTACTGTACACGTGCAGTACTCGCTACTGTACTTGCTCAGTTACAGGTAATGTGAAGGATAATATTTTTATGTGTATGCAGTTGCGGGTACGGTTAGTGCCCAGTTACAAGTAACGTGAATAATAGTACTTTTTAATGTGCATGCATATTAAAAAGTACTATCCTTCACGTTACCTGTAACTGTATAACTCATTACCCGCTACTGTGCATGCACATTAAAAAGTACTATCCTTCTCGTTACTTTTAACTGTGCAATTCATTACCCGCTACTGTGAATGCACATTAAAAAGTACTATCCTTCTCGTTAGGTGCAATTGTGAAACTCATTACCAGCTACTGTGCATGCGCATTAAAAAGTACTATCCTTCTCGTTAGGTGCAACTGTGAAACTCATTATCCGCAACTGTGCACGCACATTAAAAAGTACTACCCTTCTCGTTAAATGTATCTGTGAAGCTCATTACCAGCTATTGTGCATGCACATTAAAAAGTACTATCATTCTCGTTAAATGAAACTGTGAAACTCATTATCCGCTACTGTGCACGTACATTAAAAAGTACTACCCTTCTCGTTAAATGTATCTGTGAAGCTCATTATCAGCTATTGTGCATGCACATTAGAAAGTACTATCCTTCTCGTTAGGTGCAACTGTGAAACTCATTACCCGCTACTGTGCACGCACATTAAAAAGTACTACCCTTTCCGTTACCTTCAACTGTGAAATGCATTACCCGCTACTGTGCATGCACATTAAAAAGTACTACCCTTCTCATTAAATGTAACTGTGAAGCTCATTACCAGCTATTGTACATGCACATTAAAAAGTACTATCCTTCTCGTTAAATGCAACTGTGAAATTCATTACTCGCTACTGTGCACGCACATTAAAAAGTACTATCCTAAACGTTACCTGTAACTGTGCACTTACAGTACCCGCTACTGTGTACGCACATTATTTTTTACTGTTTTAAAGAGTATTAAAACATTAAAGTTTTTTTAATGTTTAAAACATTATTTTTTTTAAATGTTTCAAACATTAAAAAAAATTACTGTCTTAAACATTAATTTTTTTTTAATGTTTAAAACATTAGTTTTTTTTAATGTTTCAAAACATTAAAAAAAATTACTGTCTTAAACATTAATTTTTTTTTTAATGTTTGAAACATTAAAATTTATTGTCAAGCTTTTACTGTTTTCGGCTCATTAAAAGTTACTGCTTTGAACGTTAGGCTCATATTTTACTGTTTAAAGCAGTACAGTTCAATGTTTTTTCGATTGTTTTTACCGCTTATTTTTTTCAGTGTAGATTCCCTGCTCTATCGCTCTAAATAAGCTTGCTCGAAAATCCTGCCAGCACCCTCTACTAGTAAGTACAAGGCAAATGTTTTTTAACCGACTTCGAAAAATGAAGGAGGTTCTCAATTCGTCGGCATTTATTGTCAGGTCAAGATCTGATGATGGGATCCTGGAGAAATCAAGGCAACTCCTCAAATATTATAATAAACATATTCGCTTTTAGTATTTTCATCAACAATGCAATCATTTGCACTCAGAAAGTATGATTTTGTGATGTGGAACTGGTGAAGAAGACCACAGATGGCCACTGGAACTCCGTAATGCTAAGTCCTATGTCGGTATAAGATGTCTCGAATAGTAAACCGATTATAATAAAGCAAATACTTATAAAAATAAATGCTATCTACTGATGAAAATGGTAACATCGAACTGATCTGATGATGAAGCCGGAAGGTAGGCTCTGGAACTCCGAAATAAAACAATGTATCCTAGTGGTGTTTGGGCTTATTGGAATCGTCATTAGATGTACTTTGGCTGTATATGATTTTCATGGTAATTGGAGGTACCTACCACAACTAAAAAGAGATAATTATTGTTTTGCTTCGGAAGTTGGTTGGGAGAAGCTTTTTAACTGGAAGTGGTTTATTTTTTTAACGTATGTACAATATTTACAAACTATTATTAGAACTAAAATAAGATAAAAAAAGTTAAATAAAAAAATCAAAAAACCCGACTGCTTCAAAACTGTTCAAAATACGCGGGAGCTGGCTGACCAAAACCAGATGTATCCTCCTCCTGCACAGCATGATTTTTTCCTTGTTTACGACTTTTTAGTTCAGTTTTGAAGCAGTTAGGCTTTTTGATTTTTTGATTTAACATTTTTTATTTATTTTTTTATTTACTTTTGAAATCACCTCTTAAAACCCTTTATTTTGATACTCCACACGATGGATTAGGAAGAAAAAAAAAAATTTGGGCCCCCACATTATGGCGCCCAAAATCCGCCATTTTTCTATTGTCCAATTTTAATGTAGCCTATGACACTCGCAGGGTTAAGACGCATCGATTGACGTATGAATCATCAAAATCAGCCAAAGCGTTTGGTCTCTGGAACGCCATATCGGAACAAACATACATATATACATACACACATACATACATAGACTGATAAACACATTACCCTCCTTCGGCAGTCGGGTAAAAATATGTACAACTACGGGGCGTCAAAAAATCCGTCAACATCGATGTGAATAGGAAAAGTGCCCAGAAGGCTGGCAGCATGTAAGATGGTTTGATTATGGGTTTAATCCAGAGTGAAGGTCAGAAGGTTTTAAAGAAAGCTGTTGCGAGCATGTACCAAGCGGACCACACCTCAGATTACTACAGAAGACCGCAAACAGTCATCCCTTGGGCCACCGCCCGAGTAGCACCATGATTTTTCTTTGTTAAAAAGACATTTATTTTATTGGTAGGCTCACTTTTGACCACAATCTCATCTGATGGTAAGCGATGACGTGCTTAACGATGGAGCATGGTTGCCTAGAAATCATTTAACAATACAATCTTGACTTCAAGAACCTAAGGTTATTATAGCTATCAGGAAACATAAACTCTGGCAGGGAAGCCCACTCCTTAGCTGTGCGCACAATGAATGAATTCCCAAAACGTTATGTGCGTTTGGGTGGATACCTACGTTGCTTTTATTACACTTCATGATGAAATTAACGAAGATACCACTTGTACAGCAGCACACAAAACAAACACAACGGCAAGATAAGATATGCTAACAAAAAATATTCTGCGCAGACTAAAAATAATTTCAGATAACGGCTAAGCGGCCAAAGATCGGGTAAACGAGCAAGATGTGGTCCCAGCCCAGCCCAGCTGACTTTTCAACTTTCTAACACATTTAGTTAACATAAATTATTGACACATTTTGAAATAAGCAGCGGGCGTGGATTCCTATAATAGGTAGTTTTTTTTTTTTTTTTTATTACTTTTTTTTTTTTTTTCATTACTTTTAGATTTTGATTTTAATTTATGTGACGAAGCTCATGAAGAGAGACTTCATAAACATGTGAATGTCGAGGCTATCCAGCTCCTTGACACCACGGACATAATAAGGAGACTGAAAAGGACTAAGCCTTTTGAGTTAGTTTAGAGTGAAATTAGTGTTACGGAGTGCAGTGAGTGCTACCTTTTAAGAACACATGAACTAAGTGTCTTCCCATCATAATAGAGACAATAAGAAAAGTGCCAATGGACACATTCTTTACCGTATACATTATTAGCAAATTAGGTTAAATTTAAGTTTCTTATTAGCCTCAAGGCTAGATTGTGACTGTTATGAAGTAACTATTCACTACTATTCAGTTACATCGTAATAAAAATAAAAAACTTTTAGATTTTGATTTTAATTTATGTTACGTTCAAAAGTGCCGTTTATTGGCCTAATTAAATAAATATATTTGACTTTGACTTTATCCTATTACTATAAACGAGAAAATTTGTCAGGTTGCATATTTTTTACTCTTTCACGCAAAAACTACAGTCAAACGGGGTGAATAGAAACAAAACTTGAATTAAGGCGCCGATTCCCTTGAGTAGCTCATTTTAAAATGAGAATCACGTCTAAACGGCTAGTCGGAATTATTTCGAAAAAATATATGTTATATTAGACCATTTTCTTAATAATTTCACCTAAGCAAATTTTGAGTTTTATTCGTATAACATAGTTTAATTAATTTGTAAAGTTATGTCTAAAACAGATAAAAACACGACAATCGCACCAAAACCGCTGGACGTATTTTAATGAAATCAACACTATCTCAAAGACAAGTTAATTATCTACATTTTGATCTGAAGCTTTTTTTTTTAAAGTCATAGAATAAAAGGAAAGTACAAAAAACTACTAAATTTTGGGTCGCGCGGGTGTAAAACGAGTGTGCATTTTGTTCCCTCAAGGTCGTTGGCGTTAGTCGTCTTCTTAAAAAAAAGTGAATAGAATAAATTGTTTGTAGCATTTTAGAATGTATCTCCAATGTATTAAATAATTATTTTTTAAATACGAAGCTTTGTATGAAACCAAGAAAGTGATATCACAGTTAAAATTCCCTCCCAAAGTTTTGTATCTATTCACACCTGCGTTCCTATTCACCCCGTTTGACGGTACTGAACGGACTCTGATAAAAGTAATATCATTATTATAAAAATTTCGTGCCACATTGTTTCTTCGCTATGAACTCCTAAACTAAGTAACCAATTTTAATGAAATGTTGCACACTGTGCAGTTATGATAGTCTCTTCCATCTCAATGTACAGTCACAACTGATTATATACCAATACTTTGCATGCATTTTGGCTGTAATTCAATACTCCGAATGATTACAGTTTATTTGCTCTGTGCAAATGCATGAATGTTGGAACGATTAACAAATAATTCAAAGCGGTTATAATTATTCCGTTTGTTTGGCTATTGGGATATAATTATTATATTGACCCTGGTTAGGGTTGCGGGAATCCGACCGTAATGTGGCGAGGATTGGGGGAAACTTATGTTCAGAATCAGCAGTGGACGAATTTCGGCTGAAATGCTGCTGATGATGGTGATTCATTGGGATATCTTGCATTGGAGTTAAAACAGTATGTTAGTTGAAAACGCTATAGTACCCAATGCTGAATATAAGTTTATTGACGGCACTCCCTACCTAAATCTTTCCTGAAAACTTCACAAAAACTTGTCAAAACAACAAGTCAAATAATTATTTATACCGGCAGGCTTATTGCGTATCTTTTGCAAGAGCAAGATGAGAGCGATCAAACGCTTTATGTCATAAAAGTCGGAATTACCTGCAGTGTTACCTGCACTAGAAGGTCCTTCACAATCGTTTGCTAATTGCTCGCTGTTTGTCAAATGCACTTATTTAAAAAAAACCGCCAACAACTCTAAAACTTCTGTATTAAAGAGCAATTATTGCGTAATGATCGCTATCGTTTTGCTCTTGCAAAATATACGTAATAAGCCTGCCGATTCCACACAAAATCCACATTTTACACACATATGAAAGATACTCGTACATTGTCCTTGATAGTGACATCGAAACACGACGGATAAAAATAACCCCACATGAGAGTTCAGCGAAGTCGATAATGCTAGCCATTTCAGCATTACTATATACGTTAAAGGTGGAGCATTCTAAAAATGCCAGCCATTTTGCAGCGCCCTCGCTTCTGAAGAAAATTCCTTTCACGGAAAGTTGAAATACGGATTGTTGCGATATTTTCTTGATGCTTTTAAAGTGCTTATTTACTTTTTTAAATCAATAGATTGCAGGTTATGATCGGAAACGTAATCATCACCATCCCGCCTTTATCTCAATTAATAGTTCTCGCCAAACTTCTTGCCGTTTTTTTTTTTTTTTAGCTTGTTGAAATGCTCATGCATACTGCGCTACCTCGGGGAGATAGTGCAGTTATGTGGTACTCCAACCCAAAAAAACTCCACGATGTCCTCCTGTGCCGCTTATGGCGAGAACACGGGCACGCGTTAGCACTCACCGCGAACCCGCTGCCGCTGTCCGTCACCAGACCCTCCTCTGGGGAGTACCCCTCACCACCGACGCACCAGATCACACTGTGCGCCGTGACCACCCCAGGCACCAAACCAGCACATGGGTGCCAGACGACCCCCGTGTATGGCACCGTTGGTGCTGTTTTTTGTATTGAGATTTACTACTGCGCAGCCATCATACCCAACTTCAGGGCGGCCAAGAAGTTTGGCGAGAACGATACTTGGGTTTGGCGCAGCGTGTCTTCTTCTTCCATACTCTTTATTGACATAATAATGTCTATGACCCGTCTCTTAGGAAAACTGTCTAAAAGGAGGTTAAATATTTATTTTCTGGCTCCGAGCGGGCGCACGTCCAGTACTGCGTTAATATTGGGGAATACGTGGGACACTCAGAAAGTTTTGCGAAACTAAAAAAAATTGTTCTATACGTACATATATTTTTATTAAATCTTTTCAAAGTACTTTCCACCAGCCTCTATACAAAGATTCATGCGCCTAAACCAGTTTTCAAAACACTTTTTCCAGTCCGCCGCAGACACCTCGTTTACAGCCTGCTCGAACGCAGCCAGCGCATCTTCCGGCGACGAAAATTGTATCCCTTTGAGCTGATTTTTTATTTTTGGGAATAAAAAGAAGTCACACGGTGCTAGATCAGGGCTGTAAGGAGGGTGACCCAGGAGTTTGACTGGCGTGCTGTCCAGGAAGTCCCTCGTTTTGAGTGCGGTGTGCGCAGGTGCATTGTCGTGGTGGAGCAGTAGCCCGCGGAGCCCTGTGTTTGGTCGCTTGTTGCTTATAACAGAGAAAACTTCTGGCAAACATTTGGTAGTATACCATTCGGCATTAATGCTTCTTTGATCCCGTAAGGGAATTGATACCAAGTGGCCAGTCAAATTAAAAAAGCTAGCGATCAAAATCTTACCCCCGCTTCTAGATCGCTTCACTTTGGTAGGCGTTGGCTCATTTTGAAACACCCAAACAGTCGACTGGCGCTTGGTTTCTGGGTCGTATTGATAAATCCAGGACTCATCACCTGTAACGATGTCGTAAACACGCCGAGACGAGCCTGCTTCAAATTTGTTAAGCATATCACGGCACCATTCCACCCGGGCCTGCTTCTGAGCATCGGTGAGGTTGTGCGGCACCCAGCGTGATACTATCCTCCTCACGCGAAGATGGCTGTGTAGAATCTCGTGAACGCTTCCCGATCCAATCTTCAATATGTGTTGAATCTCCTGATATGTAATTCGCCTATTGTCTTGGATTAAATTTTTCACTGCTAGCACGTTTTCTTCGGTAACAGCCGTCAAAGGGCGACCGCTTCTTTCGTCATCCCCCAAAGTTGGTCGACCGCGCTTGAATTCGTTATACCAACGATACACGGTTGCCTTGGAAGGGCCTTCATCCATGAATGCCATTTGAAGTCTATCGTACGATTCATCCGGTTTCAGGCGACACTTGAAATCGTATAAAATCATAGCTCTAAAATGTTCCCGGCGCAGATCCATATTTCAGTGAGACACAATACTTTGAATTAACTCGCAAAAAATGTGGAGGGAAATTTTGAAATTGGAACTTACTTATTTTTACTTATAAATAATCATATTTTCGAAAAACATTATAACTGGCCAGTCTCCCATATATAAAAACTTTTTTTCGCAATACTTTCTGAGGGGCCTGGCTTCTACATTTTCCATCCATCGTTACTGTGCTGCGGGGTATGCGTTCCGTCTAGTTATAGTTTTTATGGTCTTGCTTCCCCCGCCCCTCTAACCAAGTTACAAACGTTTCGTATCGAATCTCTTTCTACAATCGTTAACGCCTTCTATTTGTATGGTCTGACCACGTGACTTAACGTTCAGATGTGTCATTCCCATACATTGATTAGTTTTCTACTAGCGCTATCGATTGTAGATTGGCAACTTGGCTACAAGTGGTGGTCTTATAGCCAGGCACATTCATACTCAAATCTTTCCTAACACCACCTTTCTTTTTCCTCAGATTTGGGAAGACAGTTACGCAATTGTTGCTATTTCTAGGAATGATGTTGACTCTCTGGAAACCCCATTTCTCATTAAGTGGATGTGTGAAGAAATTAAAATTATGAATCACTAGCTTCTGCTGCGTGAACGTCGAAAATTATCCCAAAGGAACATATTCCCGGGATAAAAAGTAGCCTATGTGCTATTCCACACTACAATCTATTTCTTTGCCAAATTTCACTTAGATCCGTCCAGCCGTTTGCGCGTGAAGAAGTAACAAACACACACACACTCACAAACTTTCGCTTTTATAATATTAGTGTGATTGAAAATCTGGCCTGGCTTTTCTTCTCACCCAAACTGATAAAATACACCAATCCTTTTACCAACATCCCCGTTTGCGGTTAATGTATAGTCAGAAGTAATTAACGTCACTGTTAATTAGGAGGACATTATTAAACAGTGCATATTTACAGGTTAATATCATGCACAAACATTGTGGTTGGTGCTGGTAAAATATTGCTGTAGATACAGCCATTAATTAATTAAACTCAGGACCTTAATTTCAGTTGCGTGACACGCTGGTAATGTTTTACAAAAATAATAATACTTTTATTGTACTAACAAGGTAAGGTCAAGGTAACATGATTAACTTTATACACTTAATCTGCCTAGCCTTTTACCAACTACATTGGGGTCGGCTTCCAGTCTTACCGGATTCAGCTGAGCACCAGTGTTTTACATGGAGCGACTGCCTATCTGATCTCCACAACCCATGAACCCAGTAACTAAGTAACACCATACCCCTTGGCAAGACTGGTGTCAGATCTCAAGCTTTTGACTACTCGTAACGACTGTCAAAGATCTTCAAATGACAGCCGGGACCAACGGCTTAACGTGCTTTCCGAGTTACAGAGGAAACCCGGTATGTTGAAATGGTCACCCATCCACGGACTGACCTCGTCAAGCGTTGCTTAACCTTGATGATCGACCAGTGCGGCTGTTATTATTTTCGATGTTATCGCTTACGGATTTAATAATAAGCGACTTAAAACCTTATCAAGCGTATTTTTCACGGAAAACATGCAAAAAAAACATCGGGAATTTTAAGCGGATTTCCCTCGTGTTTCATTAAAACTTAGCAACCGTTGTGCTTGTGCTATTTCTTTCGGTAAACAAAACACTCGCACATTTTGTCGGGAATAATTGCCGCCACTTCCCGTCGTCAGTTTCGTTTCAATACAAACAATTACGGGGTTTACGACCTCATTAAACGGTTCATATGGTCAACAAAGATAAAAACGGTTTGAACAAAACAAAATTATAAGTAGCTTGAAAAAAAAAACGTTCGATTTTTAAAAGCAACAAAGATACAAACGGTTTGAACAAAACAAAATTATAAGTAGCTTGAAAAAAAAAACGTTCGATTTTTAAAAGCTTGCTCTCTGTGAGAAGTCAAGGCGTTAATTGAGAGGGACTAACGGCTGCGGCTGGGGAGCGTTACCAAAATAGATGGACCCCCACGTCGCTCGACGGCAGTCTCTAAGTGCACTTTGCAACTATAGGTTAATTTATAAACAAGCCCTACCGATGCGGGATAGGTGCTATTTCGAGGCCATTTCATATTCATTTTCAATACGTTTGAGCTAACTTTTACATTATTTTTCAAGCCTTCATTTAACTCGCAATGTATGTATAGTATGTAAGTGTGTTCGGGTTAAGACTTGCAACTGAATTTTAAAGCAGTTATCCTCCACCGATTAAGATGAAATTTTGCATACACGTTTAGTTTGGATGACAATGCATGGTTAGCTAAGTGTCGTCATTCTAAATCCAATATGGTGGACAGTCCAAGATGGCGGACTAGTTATTTTTGTGCACCGCCATGATATTGGGTATCAAATGAAAGGGTTTGCTGAGAAGAATACGGAAAAGCCAGCATTTAATAAAATTTAAAAAAAGGCTTTAAAATTAATTTTAATATGATTAATGCCAAGGTTGGTCTCTGTTTATTTGTTAAGCTTTTAAAAGATCCTATTAACCAAACTGTTCTGGTAAAAATGTCGCGTAGTGTTATACTTGACAAAATATAATACAATAACGCATGTTTGTTACGCTATGTTATGTCGCGGAGCTACGGTATTGTGCAGAAAGGTTTATAGGTTGATCAGCTGTTTATACGGGAATCCTATAATAAATAAAACTGCCCTCTCGATAATTTAATCAATTCTAGATCTAAAGATGCCTATGACTAGGTGCAATATCGAGTAATTTTATAAATTTGCGATAACACCGCGTGATGTTTGAAAGGAAATCCTACATGACTAACACAAAACTAGATTCGTATCTGAGTAACAATTATCACACAAAGCAGCTGCCTTGCTCTACCGTATTTTTCATTCATTGTGTACTATTAATCAGTTGGCTTAAAGCCGAGAGAACAAAAAGAAACAATTGATTACTTTGAAGAGCATCCACTGTTCTTTGTGCTGCTCAAAAAGTTCTTGTAACGTAACCCGAAGATGCGGGCATACTACATTGTAAGACTACCAGTATTATATTCAAGATTTAGGTTATCCAATTGTTATTATTTGTACCAGTGACAGGTATCTGTCAGCTGTCATAGACACGTTCACAGTCTTGTATTTTTGTCTGGTAACATTGACAGATACCCGTCACTAAAATAGTGATCGACTAATTTATTAAACATTGTTTGTCTGTTGAGAGTTGAGGCTTTTGCCACCACTATTTTTGAAGTGTGGCCGTTATTGACGGGAGCACGTGTTGGCACGAATGGTGATTGAACCGTCAAACAGAGCGTTGATATTTTTGCTGTGAGAATTATATCGAAGAATATCTTTATAATCTTTGTTTCATTTCTGAGTTGAAGTTGAGTTCCTACAACTCAGAAGTGTGATAAATACCACACACCCACAAGTTTTGGAAAATGTCAGCTAATATGGACCGTGACAGTAACCAATCGCATAGAAGCCGGTCCCGCTTTACTCCATCCGTTGTGAGCATGGAACGTAAGCGTTGCCGCGATAATGAAGCCAGTGAAAATCGTCTGAGTAAGAAAAAACGTCGCAGGCGGCATAGAAGTACGCCTAGCGATTCGAGTGACCAGAACGAGAGGAGCAGACCTCGAACACGGACTGATGGGAGGCGTCGACGAAGTAGGAAACGTAGCAGCGAAGATGAGCATCGATCGCGCCGAAGCCTGACGAGGAAGCGGAGTGAGAGTGACCAGGACGATAGGAGTCGACCTCGAACACGGACTGATGGGCGGCATCGGCGAAGTCGAAAACGTAGCTGCGAGGATGAGTATCGCTCGCACCGAAGCCTGACGAGGAAGCGGAGTGAGCAGCGGCATACCGGACGTCGTAGGCGGACGGCTGACAAAAGCAGCTCATCAAACACCGGAGTAAGTGATGAACCACGCGGAAATACTCAGGTAAAGAAATCTATGTTTGCTAACAGTGAGACCCAGTTATTTTTGAACCAGTTAATTAAATCGTTGTCAGATGCGAAGCCAGAAGGCAATAAATTCCCGATGTTAGGTAACGTTATTCCTGAATTTGACCCCATGGTCAAGGGCCAAACGGTCCACATGTGGCTTAATAAGGTCGACGAATGTGCGAAGCTATACCGTTGGGGTGATGATCAGGTTATACACTATGCACTGCCCAGGCTTGCAGGTGTTGCTCTTACATGGTACCAGGCCTTGCCTTCAATGTCATTTTCGTGGCCTGAGTGGAAAATTAAATTAATTGATTCCTTTCCTAGTAGTGATGATTATGCAGAATTACTTACCGAAATGTTAAATAAACGCGTGAAATACAATGAATCGTTAGAATTATATTATTATGAAAAACTAAATCTATTGAATCGATGCGAGATTTTCGGGCGGCGTGCCGTTGATTGCTTGCTCTATGGAATTGAGGATCGTTCTTTGAGACTTGGTGCTAAAGCAGCCAAGTGTCAAGAGCCTGAAGAGGTTCTTAATTACTTTCAGTCTATTAAACAAAGTCGCGATTTTGACAAATCTAAGTTTAGCCAAGATAAAAGGACTTTACCATCAAGTAATACTAATTCGAATACTAAGCAGACCATTGGGAATGATTCAAGGTTATCTAGGCCGCAATCTAGTGCATCTATAACATGTTTTAACTGTAAAGAAGTAGGTCATTTTAGTAATAAGTGTACAAAAAAGCTGCTGAGATGTAACATTTGTAAAAGGCTTGGCCATGTAACAGTCGATTGCCCGCAGCTGTCCAACGAAAATAGTAAAGATACTTCTGGTACAGAAAAGAAAGTTATGAAAGTTGATGTTGATGATACCAGTAATGAAAAATATATGATCTCGCTAAAGGTTAACGGTATTCTGGTTAAAGGGTACGTAGATTTAGGCAGTCAGTGCACGTTGATACAATGTAATGTAGCAAAATCATTAGGAGTTAGTTGGTCAGTAGGCGAGTTACCCGTTATGAGAGGATTAGGTAATAATATCGTTGTACCAATAGGAATGGCGCGTGTAGAAATAGATATTAATAATATTGTAGAGATGGTTGACGTTTATGTAGTTGAAGATGGCATAATTAAATATCCCGTGTTGGTTGGTCACAGTTTTACAGAAAAACCGGGCATTATTATTACAAAAACCACAAATTCATTAATATTTAGTAAGGAAGAGATTAACAAATTGCGGTTATTCCTTAAGGCAGATGTTGAAATTCAACCAAAACAAATGACTATGGTTCCTGTTTTTTCCGATAGAAGCTACTCTGGGTCTGTATATGTCAGGGGTTCACTAAGAGGTCAGCCTGGTAAGGAATTTTATTTATTGCCGGGGGAATACTATCTTGAAAATAGTTTTGGAGCTCTTCTAGTCCAAAATTTTAGCGACCATTTACTTTTACTTAATAAAGATACATTGGTTAGTCGAGTTTACAGATCTGAAAAAGGTTTTGAAATCAAAATGCTAGATTTTAGCAATCATGATACGATTTCCGATCTGAATTATGGCGGTCACTTATCTGATGATGAGATATTTAGATTGAAGTCTCTACTTAAGAGGTACGAGGGTTGTTTTTCCTCTTGTTTAGCTGATTTAGGGTATACTAACATAGTACAGATGGAAATAGAATTGAACGACGCAAAGCCGGTGGTTTACCGACCTTATAGACTCTCATATCCGGAACGAGAATTAGTTCGAACAATGATAAAGGACATGATCGAAGCCGATATCGTTTGTGAGTCTAACTCACCCTATGCCAGTCCTATCCTTCTTGTGAAGAAGAAAACGGGTGAGAAGAGACTCTGCGTCGATTACAGAGCCCTAAATAACAAGACTCGTAAAGAGCACTATCCTTTACCGCTGATCGACGACCAATTAGATAGGTTGTCAGGCAATTCTCTTTTCATTAGTCTTGACCTTGCATCCGGGTACTACCAGATTCCAATATCAGAAGGTTCACAAGAGCTTACGGCTTTTGTAACACCCGACGGTCAGTACCAGTATAAAAGAATGCCTTTTGGCTTGGCGAATGCTCCTTCAATTTTCCAAAGAGTAATGAATAAAGTTCTCTCTGACTTGAAATACATTGTTATTTTCATGGATGATATCCTAATTCCCGCTAGTACATTTAATGATGGATTAACACGTTTAGAGGAAGTACTCCAGCATTTGGCCAATGCAGGGCTAACTCTCAAATTAAAGAAGTGCCATTTCTTCCAAAGGGAGATAGATTTTCTAGGGTTTTGTGTATCTGGAGATGGCATACGTCCCGGATCGCGTAAATCAATTGCAATTTCCAATTTTCCTGTACCCAAAAACGTACATGATGTAAGACGTTTCATAGGACTTGCAAGTTTTTTTCGTCGATTCGTCAAAAACTTTGCAATAATAGCATGCCCATTAACGAATCTTTTAAAATCCAAGTTTGAGTGGCAATGGACCGCAGAATGTACAACTGCTTTTAACACGCTCAAAGAGAAACTCATAGAGCGACCTATAATAGCCTTGTTTGATGCGAGATTAGAGACCGAGTTACATACCGATGCATCAAAGGTAGGCATCGCAGGCATTCTTATGCAGCGAGGTAGTGACAGCCAGTTGAGGACTGTAGCCTACTACAGTCGGAAAAATTCAGAAGATGAGCAAAAACTTCACTCTTTTGATCTCGAGACGTTGGCTGTCGTTGCATCTTTAAGTCGATTTCGTGTTTATTTGCTGGGATTAAAATTTAAAATAGTAACAGACTGTAATGCGTTGAGGACGACTTTGACGAAGCGTGACCTCATACCTAGGATCGCGCGATGGTGGGTGCAGCTACAGGAGTACGACTGTACCATCGAATATAGGTCAGGATCACGTATGGCTCATGTGGATGCCCTGAGTCGTGCTCCTGTGGCTGATCACACTGATGATACTGATACACACGTGATTGACGTATTGCAAGCAGATACAACCGATTGGATTGCGACCGTACAGAGTAACGACGAAGAAATAAAACGAATTCGAGAAATTCTTCTCGACAATGATACGAAATTCGTTGCCGATGTACGAAAGAATTATCAGCTGAAGGGTGACTACGTATACCGTATCTTAGATGATGGAATTCGTTGGGTGGTACCGAGGGGTGTTAGGTGGCAAGTTTTGCGCATGAACCACGATAATGTAGGGCATTTTGGATTTGATAAGACGCTGAGTAGGTTAAAAGCAACGTTTTGGTTCCCAAAGATGCGCCGATTCACAAAAAAATATGTATCATCATGCTTACAATGTGCACACCATAAAGCACCATCAGGCCAAAAGGAAGGGTTATTACACCCTATCCCAAAAACAGAAATCCCATTTCATACTTTGCATGCGGATCATCTCGGCCCATTTGTTCGTTCGAGGAGAGGCAATATGTATATTTTAGTTATTGTTGACGCATTCACAAAATTTGTTAATATACGTGCCGTGAAGGATACGAAAACGTCAACTGCAATAAAAATATTTCATGAGTACTTTAGTTACTTTGGTGCTCCGTCTAGGCTAATCACTGACCGAGGTACGTGTTTTACTAGTGGGAAGTTCAGAGAGTTTACAGAAAAATTGAACATAAAACACATATTAAACGCGGTAGCTACTCCTAGAGCGAATGGGCAGGTCGAGAGGTTCAATCGAACCATATCTGACGCGTTGAGTACTAAATGTCATGGCAATAATGAAAATACATGGGATGACTATGTAGGAGATATTCAATTAGGTATGAATACGACTGTGAGTAAAGCGACAGGCAAGAGTCCCTCAGAATTATTATTCGGTTTCAAATTAATTTCGACATCGGAAAATATATTGGGAGACGCGATTTCTGAAACAACTCAATTAGTTAGAGGTGACGACCTAATGCAACTGAGGTCCGATGCTAAAGAGAAAATTGATAAGGATCAGGAAAAGGCGAAGGCCAGGTTTGACAAGAACAGAAAGAAACCAAAAGCATACAATGTAGGAGATCTAGTTAGAATTGAGAGGACAGTCATTGATAGAGAGCATCTAGGTAAATCTAAAAAGCTTATACCAAAACTACAAGGCCCGTACCGAATCGTAAAAGCTTTACCCAACGACAGGTTCTTAGTAGAGGACACCCCACTAACTAGGAAAGGAAACAAACGATACGAAAACATAGTAGCAATTGATAAAGTTCATCCTTGGCTTAATTTTAATGATTATTCAAGTGACGATGGAAACGAAAATGATAATAATGAGAGTGAAACTGATAATGAGTAATGAAATTGATTTAGGAAGTAATATTAAAATAAAATTTTGTAGTGTTGTTCAATTACATAGTTACTACAATGTAAGGATATTAAAAATTGTCTGAATTATTAAAGATGATTGACCGTACTTTGTATAATTGTGCATTGTAGTAACTATTTGATTGTCTATATGGAATTGATTGAGATACTTGGAATGATTCGTGCAGATAACGAATGGAACTGTGACATAGTTCCGCAAAGATAATGATCGTAGATTGAAATAGTACTAGTTGTAATGAGCACAGGCTATGTACAATCAGTACAGAAACGAATGGTATCAAATAGTTGGTATCGTACAGATGATTGTAAACCGTAGCAGACCGTGCAAGATGTGTGTATGATAGCTTAGTAATGAGCATAGACCATGAGCAATCAGTGCAGAAACGAATGATATCGAGTACAGATATCGCATAGATGATTGTGATAGCTTAGTTATGATTATAGACTATGAACAATCAGTGCAGAAACGAATGATATCGAATACAGATATCGCACAGATGATTGTGATAGCTTAGTTATGAGCATAGACTATGAACAATCAGTGCAGAAACGAATGATATCGAGCACAGATATCGCACAGATGGTTGTACATAGTGGATCGTGCGAGAAGAGATCTTAAGTATAAAAAAAAATAATGGTAGATCATTGTATTATAAAGTATGATTTAATAATGATGTAACTAAATTAATATATGGATTTGCTATTGTATACGTAAAAAAACTTAGTTTTTGAATATTTATCTTCTTGAAGTGAGAGGACTCACTTATCACAGGATGGCCGAGCTGTAAGACTACCAGTATTATATTCAAGATTTAGGTTATCCAATTGTTATTATTTGTACCAGTGACAGGTATCTGTCAGCTGTCATAGACACGTTCACAGTCTTGTATTTTTGTCTGGTAACATTGACAGATACCCGTCACTAAAATAGTGATCGACTAATTTATTAAACATTGTTTGTCTGTTGAGAGTTGAGGCTTTTGCCACCACTATTTTTGAAGTGTGGCCGTTATTGACGGGAGCACGTGTTGGCACGAATGGTGATTGAACCGTCAAACAGAGCGTTGATATTTTTGCTGTGAGAATTATATCGAAGAATATCTTTATAATCTTTGTTTCATTTCTGAGTTGAAGTTGAGTTCCTACAACATAAAGATAATTTTCAACCGATTGTAGTATAGTTCGTAAACAGAATGTACGTTATCATCAAAGCAATTACAATCTATCTTGGTTTAGTTTAAAGACAAGCCGCACTGTACCCGTCTATATTAATTGCTTCCACGTTGGACTGGGAGCTAAAGAGAGCCGACTACGACTATGTATGTTGATTGAGGAATTATCAAATCAACGTTATAAAGCCCCGTATAGTAGTCACAGCGGATCATTGTGTCTCTGAAGTTGGCTCTGCTCTGCTCTGAAACAGTTTGTCAACGAGTATTCTGCATAGAGTAAGCGAGATAGGACTATGCGACAAACGTAAGCGAGCGAAAGAGACAGTTATACAATGCTATTTTCACCTTCAACATTGACACACAAGTAAAATTCCAAAATTTAAAAAGCCCCCGACACATTTTTATTTCATACTACATAATTTATCTAGTACATAGTAGATACGTTTCGATCGGTAATCTATTGAACACGTAATTATGACACGATATCTTGCGACAACATCCCGATTCAAACAGTAAAACGCCCATAACTTTTGAACGGCTGAACCGATTTTATTCAAACATAGCTAAGAACACTCTCGATTAAGTCACCTTTTAAACAAAAAAAAAACTAAATCAAAATCGGATCACCCGTTTGGACGCTATGATGCCACAGACAGACACACAGATACACAGACACACAGATACACAGCAACACACGTGAAACTTATAACACCCCTCTTTTTCCGGCGGGGGTTAAAAAATAGCCAATTCAGAGACACAACACAACGATTCGTTGTGAATATTATACAGTTGTTGTGCTAGTGACAAGTATTGTACCACTTGTACACCTATTGCCGATGTAAGCAGGCACATAACGTACCTAAAAGACTGATGATGCCTTAGTGGTTAAAATTTTCAGATTTACTTTGTATCGTCATCTTCCTGCCCATATCCATCATGACTGTTAATTACTTGGCGTAAACTAAGAGACGGTCTATGTTTAGAAGCTCAATTTAACGGGCTTCCTTTTCCTATCTTGTCGATGGTGAACATATCCTTTACATTTTTTATATTGACTTATGCAGCTTATGGTCCAGGTGTCACAAGGAATCCTGGAGAAGATGAACCATTCTGTCCAGGACTACCGCCCGATTGTATTGACGGAAACAAGGACGTATGATGAGGTTTTATGTTCTAGCTAGACTGTCGCAGGTGGATCGCGGATAAATTTGAAAACAGTTACTGGCTCAAGCAGCTGAAAGAACACGTGTGGGTTTTAGTCAGTAAAAGTCTGACACACCCTCCCGCTTCACTCAGACCGGGAGAAGTCATCGGATGATTTCCCATACAAAAAAACAAAAAAAGACTGTCGCAGGTACTCCAAACGAAAGGTCCCTTCACGGTAATGTTATGTCCGAGAAATACTTAAACACTAATATTGCTGTGTCTAAGTGGTCGTCTTTCTGCATTAGAGGATTATTTTGTAGACCGTAAACGCCCACTACGTAATCCCTTAGTCGTTTTCAAACACCTACGCAGCTACGCTTTTACGGAGAGATATGAAGTGGGCTCTGAAATTTATTGTATGGTACTTGTGCTGTTCTGATCTTAAAGAAGGAGACACGTAAAGCATCTTTCGATAGATGATTTTAGAACTACAGCAGATTGATTTTTCAGTGTGTTAAGGATCGTAGTAGGTGGTATTCATGGTTTCTGCCTTCCCTCATGTTATGGGGGCGTAAGTTTATGTCTGTTATTTCCGTCCACACGTAAAACAGAACTCCCCTAATAAGCTAGCGAAGGTTGTGGTCTAATTTTCAATGTTCTTTAGTCTTATCTGATTAATTATATTCTGGTAACTTTAAAAAAGTCGTCTATTCCACGGCAAAACTTCACGTCTTGAGACAAATTCGGGTCACACTAATCAGTATGCGAAGTGAAGCGACGCTAACTAATAATTAAATTCTTAATTAGTCTAGAATAACTACTCCGAAACACTCAACTGCGTATCGAAAAACGTGGCGTGAGATTACCCCCAGCAAGAAGGACCAACCATCTGAAAAGATGGCTGGGAGCAATCTGGGCTGGATGCAGAGCCATGTGTAGTGCCGTAACTTAGGAGGGGCCCTTGTCCGACAGCTCTATACATGGTGTTTTTTTTGGTATCCCATAACTCTAGGGTTATATTCTATAAGTAAAAATAATACAAAAAGTCAGAGTATGTGGTCCAAAAATGCATAGTTTCGAAGATATCATAAATCGAAATTAATTTATGTCAATAAAAATTGCATCAATGTACGAAAAATGCAAAAAAAAGATTATAGAAAAATAATTCATATGCCAGTTATGCCTTCGATATGATCTCATTCATACCCTTAAGTTATGGGATCTCAAAAAAAAAAACACCTTGTAGATCGATTAGATTGAAAGACCAACCATATAAAGACGAAATATTTGTGATTTGTTTGAAAATATCAAGAAAACATTCAAAACATTATCAAGTTTACAAACCTCCTTTTTAGAATGCCTCATGATACAATTGTAAAATTACATAAGTTGTTTGATTTTATTATCACTATTATGTTAGTTTGATAGGAGCATCAATATTATCATGTTTTATCTTGTTGTTTTCCAAAAATATACTGTTTTTTGAAACCACAGCAGGTGTGCTGTTCATGCCTGGGTTTTGTTTCAGTAATCATAAAACTTTGTACCATGCAACATAAAATATTATCATGCCTGTAATCCATGAAATGTTAGGCAGAGTTGTACACATGGTTGTACCTGTAGTACACCCGCTCACTATGTATGGTTCAGTTACTCTATTAGAATGTCTATATTTAAAAACGACAATGTTGTGGTTTAAAAAAAAGATGTAGCAACTATAATTGAAAAGAGTATGTTAAGATGGTGTGCCATGTTGAGAGGATGAATGAATGGCGACTAACAAAAGATATTTACAAGGCAGACGTAAATGGTAACCCGGGAGGGGAAGTCCTAGAAAGACATACATGTATAGACCTTATTGGTGATGTTATTCAGAAAGGCCAGGTGCACAGTACTCATAACCGGCGTATGACTAGATGTATGAATGTGAGTGAAGCAAAAGTATGTAAGGATCATAATATGTAGCGTTCTGTAGTTTCTGCCTACCCTTATGGGAAAAAGGCGTGGGTTTATGTATGTATGTATGTTTAATGACCCTTTCCTTGCAGCCGGGTAAAACACTTTCAATTTCAAAATGTACCAACTTAAAAATAAAACCAACACTCAATGAGCTGGCGAGTAGGTATTAAAAGATTACAAAAGTAACCAAACCTCCCATGGTATTATCTCAATTACCTTGGCAGATGGTGAAGAAAAATAATGAATGACATCACACACATTGCACACCTATGAAGTATGAGTTCAAACAAAAAATCTCCAAAATGCTCGACTACACTGAGTTTTAGGGTTCAAAGTCTCTTGCGTTTGATGTGGTCAATAGTAAATTTCATTTGAACATCTGTACAGCAAGTTATTAGTTTCAATTAGGAACAAGTGTCTGGGCAAAAATAAACTTCATTCAGTCAGATTATTATTGTGCAAGCAAGATACAGAGGCCGGTGATTGCCACTTTTTATCACTGCATATTGATATTGCATTAACAATTAGTAATAAAGATAATAATAAAAAAAAAACAATTAGTCATGGCTTTAACTGATCATTGATTAATTTATTTACTGTCATGTTGTTATTAAAAACAGAATTCTATTATTCTTACTGAAAATAGAATATATAATTTTTTATTTAAATATTTTTTGAGGCACATAACTTTTAGGAATGGAGTATAAACTGAATAAACTGATATGTTAGATTGAATGACACTTAATTTGGATAAAATTTCCATTATGGGCCGTTGATTTTTGCCGCGGGGATGGTAGGGGGTGGAGGAGGGGAGGTCTGGCTACCCCCCTGTACCATTCCCACCACTCGGAGCCCTATGGTTATGGAGATATCCATGGTTAAAGTTCTCAGATTAGTGTAAAAATTTCCGAAAATGTTTATCGTTTAAGGGGCAGGGAGGGTGGGAAGGAAAGGGTGTAGGGGGACTACCCCACTGTACCATCCCCACCCCACGAAAACCCATGGTTATGGAGTTATAAGATATATTTTATACTTAAATATAATTAGATTGATAAAAAAAAAAATATGTCCAAGAGCGAGCGAAGCGAGCTCGGAAGCTTAGGGCACCCCGACACGGATAGGTTAGGTTCGAAGGAGATGACGGGAGCTGAAGTGAGCGAGCAAAGCGAGCGAACTCAGCCCCCGTCATCTCCTTCATGTTAGGTTACTTTAGACCCTGCAGACAGAAATAGGAGCAGCGGGGCTCCGTCGACTTGTGTTTCGTTTCCCTCCCTCCCTTAAACCGATGGACATTTACGAAGAAAATTATTCTAACCTGAAAACTTTGACCATGGATATCTCCATAACCATGGGGCTCCGAGTGGTGGGGATGGCACAGGGGGGTAACCGAAGCTCCCCCCCTCTCCCTCCTCGCGCCAAAAATCGACGGCCCATAATGGAAATTTTAACCCTTAATTTTAACATCAAAACAATGCAAAAAAATCTGGGTTATTCTAAAACAGGTTTACAGGTAATTTAGTCATGCAGAATTTAAGTTAGGGATATAAAATAGAAAAGAAAAAACAAGTTATATATTAATTGGGAAAAGTTGCCACAAGTCTATAAACCTAACTAGCACATAAGATGTGGGATAGTCCAATCAATAACTCTACACCGAAAGCATGAGTGTATACATAACTTCACAGGTACTGGGTACTAAACAATGTTTTGTTTAGACTATAGGGAACTGAGATACTGTCTAGTACTGAGTAATTGCTATAATATAAATACTAAATGCGTGGTAATCAACCGAACGCCTCTGCGCAACATGCTGTACCATTCAACAAATTGTTAATAAGAACCAAATCCAACATGTAGTAGGTTTAGATATGGCTATGACTATATTTTTTTTGGCTATTATTTCGCACAATGACATTAGTACAAATAAAACCAAATATCCTATCTTCCTTATTCTATTATCCTTCTACCATTTATCTTTTACAAGATAACATAATTATTGATTTATTGCTGTAAAGTGACTTACCTGTAATGTTGACTTCTGCACCTAAGAACGGCGGCACAAAAATCTCAGTCACACTTTTAGATCACTAGTTTTTCGAAATAATGTCCTTCGATTAAATAACTGTCCAATATTTGTCCTTGATTCTTTTATACCAGATCAATACACAAAAAACAGCTCATTCAACGATTAAGCGTTGGCATTCATAATTCTGTTACTGGAGTAACGTCAACTGTCAAAGTTGTCAATCAGTCAGTGCCAGTCAGTGCCAACTGCCAGTGAAAACCTACAAATAATTACTATCGCAAATAAAGTTTTATATTAATGTATCTTTAAGAAAAGGTTATCAAGTCATATCTAATTAAATGTCAGTAGCACACTTATGTAAGTTTTTCTAATCGTATTATTTGATCAAATTATTTTTATAATTTCACCTGCAACCTTATAGGCCCGTAAATTTTCTTGCTAGTAACATCAAAACATATGGATAAGGTTCGTTCAAAAACTGCGACAGTACGATGTCTGTCCAGAATTAAGATTTATAGAACTTAAGTGCATTCTCAGTTTTTCTGTTCAATATGCTAACAATCTGCCCTTGTTTTACCTAAAACTTATACGGATATTTTAATTAAAAACTGTATTTTCACAATATCCCTTACGGGATTATCGATTACTGTGTGTTACCTAAAATACTCGGAACGTACTTGACATTTTTTATCTCTTTCTGTCTCTACGTCATTCCCTCACGTTCGATGTGAGGTGTCAGAGAAATATTCGTGATAATTGTAAAAAAAATAATTAGATCTTGAAATGTTTGGAATATTTATTTCTTTTGTAAATTATGTATTTCTTTAATAAAGGCATGTCAGTGACGTTCGATTATCTGGGATTCATCTAGCGAAGAGTTTTTTGTTTAATAGTTCATTATGAACTGTCACCAAGTATTAAGTGGTGCCTGTAATTCAGGAGATCAATGTTTTGCTGTTGGTTCTGTCGAAGGAATACCTTTCACAGTAAGTACTAATATTAATGTCCGTGTCGATGTCGACGGCCAAGTCTCGTGACTTAGAATCCTGTGCACCTAAAGTAGCAATTGAGAAGTGATGATCCTAACAGGAAAATCTAATTTAGCCTAGTTTGATAAGCATAACATTTTCGTTTGGTCACTAAATACTATTATCTTCTTTTGTTTGTGAACGTATTGTATCTCATAACTTAGCATTAGTTACAGAGGAGACATACAAATAGAATGAGTTTCCTTGAATGCTAATTTGCATCAGTCATTTATAGATATTTAAATAACAATATTGCTAAAGGCGACTGATAGCTGTAGAAGTAATATTATAACACAGCTCTAGTTTTAACATAACTATATTATGGTATAAGAATCTTTCCATTTACATTGTATGATGATAATCAGTTAAGTAAATATTTATGAAGATGCTAAAATTAATATTGAACTACTATTCCACACATGGTATAAACATTTGTACAATACAAACAATTTTATCATAAACCTGGCATACTTGGCATATTAAATCTACATATAACCTTATGTAATCTATAAAATCAATCTTGGCTTGGATTTGGACCCACAAAATCAATTTGAGTTTTAAATGTTTTACTAAAACAGTGTTGAAAACTGTTCTTACAAATTCTTAAAATTAATTACAGTAATAAAATCATTATAATTATAAAAACCTATTAAATTTTTAATTATGAACAACAGGGTTACCTAACTACTTGTGTTAAATCCTGTACTTCACAGTTGTCAAACAAAACAAATATGTCCTTGATTGCTGATTTATTTGTTTTTCTCACTATCAATCAAGCACAAATTATGTCATAGTATTGTATAGAGACAAGTAAAAAAACCATTGAAAGTCAATTCTTAAAGTCACTTTCAAGTGTCCTTTTGTTCTTCAGTTATGAGTTATAATATGTCTGTGCTACAGTAGGATTTTATTCTTTATTGTAATACTAGCGACCTGCCCTGGCTTCACCCGTGGTAAATTATATAAGAAAACCTTCCTCGTTTCTCACTCTTTCTTTTGGTGAAAATCCATTCAGTAGTTTTTGAGTTTATCGTTAACAGATGCGGCAGGGAGACTTTGTTTTAAAATATTTAGCGATAGTATTAATATATTCTTATATTATATTAATTTCTGCCAGCGGCTTTACATGGAAAGTGTTTTTTTATCGCAAGATAACAGATTACCGGAATGAATAGTAACCTATGTGCTAGTCCAGACTATGATCTATTTGTGTGCCAAATTTCATCCAGATCTTTTCTGCCTTTCTGGCGTGATTAATAACAAACATCCATCCATCCAAATGCATCTAAAATACTACATCACTACTACTTCTAATAATACTTCAAGTATTGAAGTACCTACCAATTTAAAATCCATAATGTTCAGCAATCTAATGCTAAGTGCATTATTCATAATATTTTTGTTTTCCGCAGGCATACGCAGCAGGATGTAACATTGTGATCTTGGCCTCCAATTTCGAAAGAGTTCAGATAATCCCGGGAGCTATACATGGTTATGTCCGCATAGGCTCGTTAGACTGCAGCACTGATACGGGAAAGATTGCTGCGTCCTACGGGGCCGAAGTGTGTATATTTGAACCAACACCGCTTATACATACAGCTGCTACCACTCATGTAAGTTATTATTATAAATATTTTGTTACTGGACTTCAGTAAAATGCTTAGCTCTGGTTTTTAGGGTTCCCTACCCGAAGAGTCCAAACAGAACCCTATTGCTGTCACTCAAGTGTCCGTCGTCTGTCACACGCATTTTTTTTTTTCATTTTCTAAAAAAAAAGTTTATGTTTTTAAGGAGCCCCTCCCACACATTGAAAGGGGGCGCGCAAATTTTTTTCTCGAAGCCTTTCGATGTACCCCATCGAGTGGGGTATTGTTATTTAGAGCTCGTTGAGTAGATAAATACTGTATTTTTATTTTTTTTAATATTGGAAAACAAAGGATTGAGAAGCCACCAAAGTCAGCTTTCTTTTTTACAAAATTTTGTTCCTTGTAAAATTTTTTAAGAAATTCCCTCATTTTTCGTAATACAACTTAATTTTGCGGTTTAGTACGGAACCCTAAATGTACGAAGTCCGACACGCACTTGACTGCTTTTGTTTTATTTGATCTTATGATCAATGACTGTCATCTAAGACCTCTAGAAGAATATCTACTATCAAATCTGCACTAATTAAATAATAATGGCATATTATTTAATATTAGGTAGTCAGCAATTTAGTATTTTAATTTAGTGAGACTGACTCCCCAGGGTGTACCCAAATTGCTATTTTTGAAAGCAACATAATATTCTGCAAATATCCTGATAATGTTACTGTAAATTGATTATGATGATAAGAAGATGCCAGATTAAGAAGGATTATAGTAGCTTGTAGCTTGCATGGTTATCACACAGATATTTACAACAATAACAGTTAGACTGGATGGATTTGATATCATACAAAATTGTGTGCAGATAAAGTAGAAATATTTATTACCAGGAACTAAAGTACAATTCATTTGGTTAAATGACTTAAAAAGCGGGCATCCGCTGGATGGGTCGATGTCGCGACGCTTAAGGGAGGCCTTTTTATGGTTCCGTACCCAAAGGGTAAAAACGGGACCGTATTACTAAGACTCCACGATCCGTCTTTCTGTCACCAGACTGTATCTCATGAACCGTGATAGCTAGACAGTTGAAATTTTCACATAGGATGTATTTCTATTACTATAAACAGAATAAAATGATATTTAAGTGGGGCTCTCATACAACAAACGTGTTTTTTTTTTGCCGTCTTTTGCGATAATGGTACGGAACCCTTCAAGCGCGAGTCCGACTTGCACTGGGCCGGTTTTTTTCTTCAGTGTATGTTGTTCAGCTGAATAGATAATGATAAAAAACTGTTAAACTATGACACAAAGGTCTCATGCAATTAGTCAGAACATTTCAAATGCTGATATTTCATTGTCTAGGCGCCAGATGAACAGCAAAAAAAATAACTAGATAAACGCCGTATGACGTATTCTGCATGTACTTTACTATCACTGTTTATACGCTGTGTAAGTGTCTAGTACTGACAATGAGTTCATGTGACATTTTAATTGATGTTGTTTAATTATCACAGTACAGTAAATATTAATGCTCCTGAGGCTAACCAACCCTTTCATAAATAATCATTATCTATATAAATGGAGCTAAGTACATTTAAACTCCTTAGTACACTAAAACGGCCTACAAAAAATCGTCTTAAGGGTATTAAATTTACGAGGCCACAAGGCACATTTGGCACACAAGACACATTACAAAACCGTTAATATTTGCAGAAAATATGCAACATCAAATATGTGTTGCGTCTCGCGAAATACAAACATAAAAGAGATTCATTAAATTACTCTTCAGATTAACGACGCATTGTCCGCTGTCGAACTTAATGGCGTTTAGAATTACGTCATACAGATCAGTGCGGATATTTGTCGAATGAAATAGGAGGTTTTCAGATGTGTTTTTTTACATAATAGGTCTCTGAACTTCAACGATTGCCGATGGCGCACCGCCAATTGACCATAATGTGAATGCAATTGGCCAATCTCTGTCATATAATTGTATTCGTACTCGGATTCATTATTCAATTCAACGCAAAATGTGATTATTCAGGGCTTGGAGTACCGGTGGGTGCAAACAGGCAAGTTGGTTGCGGATGGACCGATCACCGCGCTGTCATGGAATCTCGAGGGCACCCGTCTGCTAACTGGTGGCAAGATACTGCAATTATGGCACCAGGCGTCGCTCTATCAAGATGACAGCCAACGTAAGATATTTACCTTTATTTACATATCTGATCGAGGCACTAAAACTTTTGTTTCAAGTGGTACCTAAGTATTATCTTTGTCCATGTACATCTTTATCGTTAAATCAGATATCGTGATTTGCGACGTTCTCGAATTGTTTCTGACGCCCAGTAACTGCAGCTACTTAAGCTTAGCACGAATTACGATTTTTATTCGCCCGATTTTTTTTCCGCGTACTGAATTTAACTGACACGCACTGCGGTTTAAATTCCGCGCGATTTATGTCTCCTTCTACCTGTTCATAGAGTTCAAAATATTCGCGTTAATTTAATCCGCGCCGCGGTGCGGTGGATTCTGTGGCAAAACAATTATTTTCCGCAGTGCGTGTAGATGCATACAATTACATAGGTCTCAGAATGGACGGAAAAAAAATCCCGCGCATAAAAATCGCAGGGCGTGCTAAGCCTTACTTTAAAAAAATCCTTGTTAATGCGGCAAAGTATAATGCGATTTTAAGGCAGTAAAATTAACTACGCTATAATAACTCACTTTGATCGCGTCGGAAGTGAAACTAATTTATAACAATGTTAAGGAACTGGAACTAGTGTTTAGTAGTATCGATTTATTTACGCCGGAGTGCAGGGGCGTGTCAGTATATTGTTTCGTTGTTAGTTGACCGCATCAGTAAAATTAACTGATACGGATTCGATAGCAGTTATCTTTGCAGGTATTTAATCGAATGCTTTGTGCAGGGATTTTGTTTTGATGCCCTTTTCAGAAGGGCAAAGTAAACGGGTTATGTAAGTATCGTAGAGCTTGTCGTCTATTTCTGTTTACCCCTAAAATGATGGACAAGGAGCACCGCAATTGCACCGGGTGTTCAATGGACTAATAATCCCTCATTTTGCCAAATTATACGGCCAACCTGGGTGCGCAACCGATTCAGTTCCTCTTCCTTCCACACGGGCCACTGCATTACTGCAATTCATGACCGAGTGGAAGATGCTCCTTGGGCTTAATGAAATCATGAGGTGGTGGGTACTTCTCTAGCCACAGTTTTCTCCTCTCCAGCTCCGTAGACGGCCTGTCCTGGATCGCCTGTGTGGTTCGTAGGAAGCTCATTTAAACTGCATCAAATTTCCTGTCCTAATTTTTTTGTATTATATTTTCCATTTCTTGTTTCCAGCGAGTTCAGGAGTGACATTCCAGATAGGTGGTGACAAGGATGACAAACCGAAGCAGGCCGAGGAAGACGAGCCCGTGAGTACACCACAGATTGTGATACGCTTTGATAAGATAAACATTAACAATATACTCCACCGTCCGCGCTTATCTTTGTTTTGTTTATCTATTATGGTATGTAACAACTATATTTAGTATGAATACAATGATCAATTAGATGTCACTACAGTTTTATTGTGGAGTGATTTATAATTGAAATTGTCTTCCCACTTAGCCGCCCACCTGTTCCTTAAACGTTTAACCCATTGAAAGTTAATTAGCAGACTTAATAGAAACAATAATAATGTTGAGGACAAAAAGACTTGGGATTCAGTTGCTACAATATATATTTATTTTTGGTTTTCTTGCAATGACAAGAATATTTACTTTTTAAAGTATTTTTTTAACTATTTTGAATGTGAAGACTATGTGGCTCATTGTTTTTTTTTTGTTTGTTTTTTATTTTACTTTTTCTCAATTAGTTACCAATCATGGTCTGGCAGTTTGAGTAAATCATGCGGCCTACTCGGAGTGTCCTTTCTTTGGTATTGTTCGTCGAATCGTTGAGCTCCTTAAATTCTGAGTTGAGCTGCACTTACTGGACAGGTCCACTCAATCTGGCTGGTTCTTTCCTCAAAAGACCATTTCAGACACCAATCTACATGGTCTTCACATGATCTAACCAAAATTTTGTCTGGACTTTAAAAGAGACTATGACCTCTGCCTCTGAGTTTGTTTCGGCCTTTCTTTTCAGAGTAGAAATCAGTCGGCGTTTCCTATCTTTCTACTCAACTAAAAACTTTCTAGTTTAAAAAAAAAAAAGATCAACATGTAAAAGTGTTTGTACAAACCAACTTACAGAAATAAAATCATTTATCATTAAT
This sequence comes from Orthosia gothica, assembly GCA_949775005.1. Lineage (NCBI taxonomy): Eukaryota > Metazoa > Arthropoda > Insecta > Lepidoptera > Noctuidae > Orthosia > Orthosia gothica. The sequence goes on along the minus strand of OX459038.1, from coordinate 24,495,844 downwards.
AGCTTACGCACACATGGTGTGCGCGCGTCGTTTCAGCGGTAACTACACCAAATCGACGGAAACCGTTGCGAGAATTACACTAGAAGATAATTATCTCTTCTTCTGTGAATAGTTATAACAAAATTGCTGTATGCCTTTTGTTGTCTGTTTCTCCGTTTGCTTCTTCTTAACTACACTACTTAAATACGGTTGTCAATAATAGAAAGAACGATAAACGTTGTGTTCCAAACAAAGCCGTGCCGGGTCGCTAGTTCATTAAGGCGTATACGAGTATACCCAATGTTAACACTGCTGGTCGTGCGCCCTCTCGGTACCAGAGTATTCGAGAGTAATCGACCTCCTTTTGGACAGTTTTGTTTGCAAAATATTTTTTGCTTTACATATCTTATCAATTTTTTTTAAAATCAAAATCAAAATCAATTTTTTTATTTCATATAGGCCTACATGGGCACTCATAAAACGTCGACAATGTGCACGGTTCGGGTTGGTCGTTTCCTATGGAGAAGAACCGGCAAGAAACTCCATGGTTACTCTTTTAAAAAAATGTTTTGGTTTTACAATATTTCCTTGTTACAGCATTAGTACTTAGATATGTGGGGACAACGTAGGCCCGACAATAAGTCGTAAGAAAACAAAAAAAAAAGATTACATATTATTTAAACAAAAGAAAATAAAACGAGTTAAAAAGTTAACAAGCATCTAGAAGGCCTACAATGTTCACACATTTACAAAATAATCGGTAAAGGAATCTATACAAAAGTAAAATAAGAAAAAGACTAAATCTAACATGTGGCACAAATATTGTTATCAGTGCTGTAACTATTCTTAGCAAAGGGCTATGAAGATGATTGAAAACCATTGTAAAAAGAATAATCAAAAGAAAGAAAAAAAACAAAGAATTAATGAGATTGAGAATAGTTAGAGACAACCACATATTTGTGCCGTTTATGAGTTACCATAAACGTGCGCCCTCTCGGTACCAGAGTATTCGAGAGTAATCGACCTCCTTTTGGACAGTTTTGTTTGCAAAATATTTTTTGCTTTACATATCTTATACTCGTATAGGTTTAGAAGAAATTATATCCTTAAATTTTTCTGAATAAAAATATTTTTAAACATCCAAGTAGTTTTGGAGGAGTATGCATACAAAAGAAGCGAAAAAAAATCGCGTTGTTAATTATTTTTTAAAATCAAAAGTATTAGTCATACAAAAAAACCATGTTTCAAAAATTATGTACATGAATCAACAGTAAATATATATCTTTTCAAACATTTTAACCTTGCCGTTACTAGTATGCTTTAGAAAGTAACTGTCTTACAGCACTAAAGCGAAGTAAGGGCCTTAATAAATGAGTTTTCCAGACTTGTTCTGCATGTTAAACATCACAAAGTAAGATTATACTTGTTTGCGTTCCACTTAAATGCTCTCATTTCGGTGACCGCAATATTTCTATAGATGTTTCGTGATGAGACGCAACTAGAATTCTAGTTCAGGTTTTGTATTTCACTTACCATTGTCTTAAGAGACTCGTGCTATCATTAATATTTACTATCTAATGCAGTAATCAATTTTCACTTAATTGACTGGTATGATATCACTAATGTTTCGTAATACCAATCAGTTAGTCAAAATAATGATTGTTTCTTTTTAGGGTTCCGTACCCGAAGGGTCCAAGCGGAGGTTTAAAAGCCAAACGGTTGGAGCTACAGTCTTCTTTTCACAATATAAGCATCTTGTTAATCCAAAGCCATACAAATTGACAAAAGTGACTTCCATACAGATATTATTTTACCTACCCCATCGAGTGGGTATTGTTGTTAAGAGCTCGTTGAGTAGGTAAATACTGTATTTGTTGTTTAAAAAATTATTGAAAAACAAAAGATAAAAGCCACCAAAGTCAGCTTTTTTTTACAAAATTTTGTTCCGAATATTTTGTTAACTTGCCATTGACTTGAAATTTGGTGATAATGTTTATTTTATTATTACGTATATTTTACCAACAAATATCAGTATATTGGATAAAGCAGATTTTTTCTTTGAAATGCCCTCATTTTTAGGGTTCTGTACCCAAAGGGTAAAAACGGAACCCTATTACTAAGACGCCGCGGTCCGTCTGTCTGTCTGTCACCAGGCTGTATCTCATGAACCGTGATAGCTAGACAGTTGAAATTTTCACAGATGATGTATTTCTGTTGCCGCTATAACAACAAATACATATAAAAACAGAATAAAATACATATTTAAGTGGGGCTCCCATACAACAAACGTGATATTTTTGCCGTTTTTTGCGATAATGGTACGGAACCCTTCGTGCGCGAGTCCGACTCGCACTTGGCCGGTTTTTCCTATTAGAACCAACTTGATTTTGCGGTTTAGTTCAGAAACCTAAATATGCGAAGTCCGACACCCACTTGGCCGGTTTTTTCATTATGTTTAGTCTTGATTGATTTGCAATGCGACAGGTACAATAAAACATTTCATGAGATAGTGATTTTGATTTATGTTTACGACCCATGTCGTGAGATTTATAGAAATGACTATGTAAGTACTACAGCACTAAATAACTCAGTGAGGCTTGTATGTAATAACTGTGAAAGTTCAGCGTTTGTTTTATTAGATACAAACTTTTATGATAGGCAACCTAAAAAACTTAACAAATTACGAGCGTGTAGACTAATACACAGAGAAATTTTGCATTTAAATTACAAAATAAATTACCAAATGTACATAAAAAAACTGATTGATCATTATGTACAAGGTGAAATGAAGTATTTTAAAAACGCTTCCACACAGACATATTGTAACGATTTCACTATTGATAGCATCATCCCTGATCAAGTAAAGTTTGTAAACTCCACGGCACAGACTGATGATGTTATACAACAGCCACAACAGTTAGATTTTTTTCGTGAGTGACTTGGACACTGCAGCATTGCAAAAACCCATTTCACTTTTACGGGGGTATTATTTCGGGCATGAAAAAGTCAAGTCCTGCTTTTGATTTAATTCTCGCGCTCGTTTATGAATATTAGTCTTGTTTTTTCGACCTTTAGAATTAACAATAGGTTTTGAAAGACACAACATCAATAATTAAAGGTAAACCTAACCGGAAATGGATGACGCAGCTTTGGTAGGCCTCCCAATAGTTGGACCGATGACCTGGTTAAGGCAGTCTGGGGGATGCCTATGTCCAGCAGTGATCGTCTTTCGGCTGAAATGATGATGATGATTAAAGTTATATACACTTCCGCGCAGAGCAGCTCCACGTCACTAACGCCTACGCGAATTTCCAGTACCGCGGAGCCGCTCTGCTCGGAAGTGCACCTTAAACGACCAGCTGTTGGCATTCTGCAACTTAACGGCAGTTGTATGAAACAAAATTCCATCAGAACAAAATCGTCTGATATCTTGGTAGTTTAATCTTTGATAATTTATATGTATTTCTATTGCTCTAGGGATGGATATGCGTGTGGCAATGTCACACGGCGACTCCGGCGCATCATCTCGCCTTCTCACCGGACGGAGTCCTATTCGCCACATCTGGCATCCACGACCGACTCGTCAAGATCTGGTACCAGAACAAAGGTAATAAACACATATTTAAAGTACTTAGGCGTAAATATGACACATGGGGTTTTAATCCTTAATAGTACAGCTCATGTAAAGTGGCCAGTAAACTGGACAGTCACTTCAAGGTCGTTATCTCATAGATTTTTAGATCCATAAAGTCACAAGTAGGGCGTAAATATGCCTCTTGGCGATTTTAACCCTTTATAGGACGGCTCATGTAAAGTGGCCAGTAAACTGGACAGTCACTTCAAGGTCGTTATCTCATAGATTTTTGGATTCATAAAGTTACAAGTAGGGCGTAAATATGCCTCTTGGAGATTTTAACCATTTATAGGACGGCTCATGTAAAGTGGCCAGTAAACTGGACAGTCACTTCAAGGTCGTTATCTCATAGATTTTTGGATTCATAAAGTTACAAGTAGGGCGTAAATATGCCTCTTGGAGATTTTAACCTTTTATAGGACGGCTCATGTAAAGTGGCCAGTAAACTGGACAGTCACTTCAAGGTCGTTATCTCATAGATTTTTGGATTCATAAAGTTACAAGTAGGGCGTAAATATGCCTCTTGGAGATTTTAACCATTTATAGGACGGCTCATGTAAAGTGGCCAGTAAACTGGACAGTCACTTCAAGGTCGTTATCTCATAGATTTTTGGATTCATAAAGTTACAAGTAGGGCGTAAATATGCCTCTTGGAGATTTTAACCATTTATAGGACGGCTCATGTAAAGTGGCAAGTAAACTGGACAGTCACTTCAAGGTCGTTATCTCATAGATTTTTGGATTCATAAAGTTACAAGTAGGGCGTAAATATGCCTCTTGGGGATTTTAACCATTTATAGGACGGCTCATGTAAAGTGGCAAGTAAACTGGACAGTCACTTCAAGGTCGTTATCTAATAGATTTTTAGATTCATAAAGTTACAAGTAGGGCGTAAATATGCCTCTTGGAGATTTTAACCATTTATAGGACGGCTCATGTAAAGTGGCAAGTAATCTGGACAGTCACTTCAAGGTCGTTATGTCATAGATTTTTGGATTCATAAAGTTACAAGTAGGGCGTAAATATGCCTCTTGGGGATTTTAACCATTTATAGGACGGCTCATGTAAAGTGGCAAGTAAACTGGACAGTCACTTCAAGGTCGTTATCTAATAGATTTTTAGATTCATAAAGTTACAAGTAGGGCGTAAATATGCCTCTTGGAGATTTTAACCATTTATAGGACGGCTCATGTAAAGTGGCAAGTAAGCTGGACAGTCACTTCAAGGTCGTTATCTCATAGATTTTTGGATTCATAAAGTTACAAGTAGGGCGTAAATATGCCTCTTGGAGATTTTAACCATTTATAGGACGGCTTATGTAAAGTGGCAAGTAAGCTGGACAGTCACTTCAAGGTCGTTATCTAATAGATTTTTAGATTCATAAAGGTACAAGTAGGGCGTAAATATGCCTCTTGGAGATTTTAACCATTTATAGGACGGCTCATGTAAAGTGGCAAGTAAACTGGACAGTCACTTCAAGGTCGTTATCTAATAGATTTTTAGATCCATAAGGTTACGAGTTGGGCGTAAATATGCCTCTTGGAGATTTTAACCCTTTATAGCCTACGTACCACTTTAGAGCGTACCAGTGTGATGTTATGTTATAAAATGGTTTAAACAATAAACAGACATGCGATTGCAGCTAACCCGAGTGATGTGCTGTCATTTATTGAAGAGTTATGTTGTATATCTCCGACGTACTTCATCAGATCTTGATGAAATTTAAATTGGGCCACATGACGACAGCTGTCAAATAAAAAAAAGAGTCATCAAAATCGGTTCATCTAGTAAAAAGTTCACACATAAAAAAATAATATAGGGTATAGCCGTGTCATTTTGCAAATACATATTTCCCTGAATGAATTTCCCTGGTTCATATTTAATTGGTTCCTTAGTGGAAATTCTTCATACTGATGAGTACTTTCAACCTGTGTCCATAGATTTTTGAATTTCCATGTATTTCTAAAACATTGTGTAATTCTTGCTGTCAGCTACCTATTGTCTGTGACATTTAAACAGGTGTTGATTTGATCTTTTAATTGATTCTTATCAATTATGATATCGAATAGTAACCTGCTTCCATCTAATGTGTTTAACAATAATCTATTCTAATATTTAAATAAGTAAGTTGGTATTTTGAGACAATGAAAGGTGAACTCCAAAATGTAATGCGATAAGACACAAAATCCGGTTTTGGTGTGTTTGTAAAAATAGAAGCTTACGTAAGAAGGCGTATTTGATAAGGGGATATACCTTCAATCAAAAGTAAGTATGAAAGCATAGCTGTTAACTGTAATCTTGATTTGGTTAAGAATATTATGCAACGTTTTAAAATTTTAGTATTACTAAGGAAAATTCCGGTGTTTCAAAAATCGTTTCAATCAGTCATGTAAACTAATATTTATTGCCTGGGCGACCGAGCTCTGCTCGGGTGAAAATAGAGAAAACGACGTTTTCTATAAATGAAACCTAGCTAGATCGATTTATCGCCCCCGAAACCCGTGCATACAAAATTTCATGAAAATCGTCGGAGCCGTTTCCGACATTCAGATTATACATATATATATATATATACAAGAATTACTCGTTTAAAGGTATTAGATAAATAGGTAACATTATTTAAAATGTATTTAAAGGGTAATTGAAAGTTAGGAAGATTGATAGTACTGTTGGCGCAGTGATTAGAGTGATTGGCTGGTGCACTGCGGGTCGCGGGCTACGGAACAAATATTTGTATGGCCTACAGATAGTTGCTCCGCGTCTGGCCTTTGTGTATGTGGGTTTAAATGCTTGTTAACCCGCGAAAAACATATTACGGCACAATGCACGGTTCTAGTGGAAAAGTCCGCTAATGTGAAACCGCGGGTAATGCTGATATAAGATCATATTTGTTTTTACTTTTTAGGGTTCCGTACCCAAAGGGTAAAATCGGGACCCTATTACTAAGACTCCACGATCCGTCTGTCTGTCTGTCCGTCTGTCACCAGGATAGCTAGACAGTTGCAATTTTCACAGATGATGTATTTCTGTTACCGCTATAACAACAAATACTAAAAAAAGAATAAAATAAATATACAAGTGGGGCTCCCATACAACAAACGTCTTTTTTTTTGCTGTTTTTTGCGATAATGGTACGGAACCTTTCATTCGCGAGTCCGACTCGCACTTGGCCAGTTTTTTAAAAATTAATTATAGGCTTGCGCTTAACCACTATCTCATCTGATGGTAAGCGATGATGTGGTCGACGATGAAGCACGCTTACCTAGAAGAAATCTATTCACTCTTGACTTAAAGACTCCCAGGTTGTAGCTATCAGGAAATACAGACTCCGGCAAGGAATTCCATTCTTCAATCTACGCTCGTCTTTGTACATAAGCAGACCTATTGTATTTATATGAGTTTATATGTTTTCTGTGCAATAATGAATAAGAATAAACGGTTCAATATAATGTAGTTACTACGACTTAACGGCACGTAGCTGTTCTAAAATTAGATAATGCCATTTCCATAATTAAATCAGATAGCACATCTAATTGAAACCATGAAGATGAATAAGATAAAACAACTTGTATTCCACTAACAGGTAAAATGGCTGGCCTAATTCGTAAAACTAGTTTGTACTCATTATTCCTAGTAATTTCATAGTATGACATTGAAATGACGCGGTAATTGTAGAAGCAATCTTCGGCAGGAAAATTACAGTGACATCATTATATATTACTGAACGAACAATACAATACGATTTCATGTATTTTTTTTAAGTTATATTAGACACGCTGTGTACGGTTGAATTCTGTTAGAACATTGATATTCTGACGTTGTTTTATCCAAGTTAAGTATATTTAAAGCAAGGAATTAGTAAAATAATACATTTATTTGTTGTTAGTTCTTTGCGTTATGGATACACCCCAAAACAATGGTGGATACAAGTGAAATTTCAAAATTTAGAAAACCCCCGACTCATTTATCTTGCGAAAACGCCCCGACTCAAACAGTAAAACGCCCATAACTTTTGAACGGCTGAACCGATTTTATTTAAACATAGCTAAGAACACTCTCGACAAAATCACCTTTCAAACAAAAAAAAAAATTAAATAAAAGTCGGTTCATCCGTTTAGGTGCTATGATGCCACAGACAGACACACAGATACACAGCAACACACGTGAAACTTATAACACCCCTTTTTCCGGCGGGAGTTAAAAAGGGCATTAAGTTGCAAACTTATTCTTTGGTCAACATACGTCTAACCCTCTTACAAATAAACGCAGAATAAAGTTATACCAGGTATAAACCTATGAAAATGTATGGGTATACCTTAGTTATACCTGGTATAACTTTATTCCGCGTTTATTAGTAAGAGGGTAAATGATTAGGCATAGATGCGGCCCTCGGATTAAAATACAGAGTCTGTGTCACTATAAAGAGTTATATTGCATAGGGCGCCCATCGAGAATTAAGATGACTTCATTGCCATCCAAACTAGTGAACTATTATATTGGCTTGATAGAATATAGATCTATTATAGTATTCTATCTAATACTACGTATATATGTATACTCTGATTTTTAATTTCGTAGACTAAACTGACATTTGGGGGTTGTCACTTTATCGTTTCATAAAAATAGTGTCGTATCCTGAGTGATAGAAAGTTGATCGAAAATCGAAGTAGATCGAAAATGGAACTATTTCACGGCAAAAAAATTACATTTGTTAAGAAACTAGCTGTCCTTATTTATCTTATCTTATCTTATGGAGGGGCCGAGAAGCAACTCGGACACTTCGACCCATTGGGATCTATTGTGGTCCCCTAGATAACTTACTCCTCCCCAATCTCGTTGAAAACTCTTTTCATGAGTCTTACAACGAGACTGGGAGATATGAGCCTATAGTCTTCTGGTTTAGGATATCCAACCCCTAGTAGACTCATTCGCTTACCAGCCAGTGCATCGCATGTGCACAGGAGATGCTCCATGCGTTCCGTATGTTCCCCACACAACCTGCACACGGGTGTCGCGGTCAGACCCATCTTCATGAGCATGTCGTTGGTTCCAAAGTGCCCAGTAAAGGCCCCAAGCAGGTAGCGGATTTGCCCCCTGCTCATATTCCAGATGCATTCCCGGGCTTTGAACGTAGAGCCTAGGAATTTCTTGGAGTGTTGTAGACCAGTAGTAGACAACCAGTGTGTTTGTTGTCTGTGATCTGCAAACTCCTTAAATGTGGCTTTTACGAGACACGTCGAAATGCCTACACATGGTTCTGGACCCACAAAATCATTTGCTGAGCCCTCTCTTGCCAGTTCATCTGCCATTTCATTACCATGGATTCCTTTGTGTCCAGGGACCCACATCAGTCTCACCCTGTTATGCCTCCCAAGCCTGAGCTGTCCTTATTTAGTTTCTACTCATTTTTTTTATCGCATTTATTTAATTGTTGATTGCATATTTAACACAATAAAAGTGTATGTACTATGTGTATGAACACTGTTATATTTAAATATATCACGCTTATATTCATAAAACATTTAATTACATCAATTAGTAAAATAAAATTGAGGAGTCATGTCACATCGATTCGATGAATCACGTATGATTGAGCCTTACCTACAACACTATGCTCCGCGCTTGCAACAATTAAACAAAATACGGTTATTGGCAGCTGTCAGTTTAGTCTACCAATTTAAAAATCACAGTATAGATCTGATTGCAGTGCAGCTTTTCTTGTAGTACAAAACTAGGTCGGCTCCTAGTTTATCTAGATGCACCTAAATACCATAATTTAACAGGGATCGACTGACTATCAGACCTCAATTCAATCAATAAGCCTTTTACACTTAACTTTTAAGGTTGTTGTTTAAAATATTGTAATGTTTTATAGAATGTCTCTCAGTTCAGTGTGCCTCTAGGCATAGGCCTCCTCTAACATCTTCCATTACTTTCTATATCTAGCCTCTCTTCTCCGGTTGTGACCGGCTGTTAATTTTATATCACCCTCCCATCTCTTCCCTTGCCTTCCTCTATTCCTTTTACCATTTCTAGGGTACCATTCAGTTATTATCTTGTTCCATTTTTCTAGAGCAATTCGCAGTATAAGGCCTGACCATCTCCACTTCAGTTGGTCTATCTTTTTTTTTTTTTTTTTTTTTTTATAACCTATAGGCTCGCGCTTGACCACAATCTCACCTGATGGTAAGCGATGATGTGGTCGACGGTGAAACACGCTTGCCTAGAAATAACCTATTCTATCTTTACTAGAATATCTGTTATTGTAGTTTTTGATGGTATGAAGGAGTTTATTTTTCTGTCCTGTTCTTTGACGCCAATCTTGCTCCTCTCTTTGGCAGGGGACTAGGCAGTCTCTGTGAAGTTTAGTGAGGGAACAGGTTTCATAGCCATAGGTGAGGCAGGCGAGAGTATCAAAAACTTACCGTTTAATTTCTGTGCATAGACCTCAATTACACAGCTGTAAAACTAAGCATATTATTCTATTTTCAGTGCTCGCGCAGGCGCACAATGACCACTCTCCGCCCGAGTTGAACTATACCTTCATTTACGTGGCCCATCCTCGCGCTGTCACACATCTGTCATGGCGGAAGACTAGCAAATATATGCCCAAGTAAGTTCTACAATATTCCTATAAAAATCTTTAACATTGTAAAGCATGGATTAAATATTTAACAATGAATTAATGACGACATGAAGGGACATTTGGTGCGATGTGCTCCAACGCATCGTTTACCTCGGTAATAAAGGCCCTGCGTAGTTGATACAGTGGTCGTAGGTTACCGAGAAGCTTCTGGGTTCAAAGTCCAGATCTAAGTATGACTATCAGAGAATTTTAATTTGCTGCTTGGATGTGACCGGTTCGCGGTATCGATTCCGCCCCTCATTGCATGGACTTTAAATAAAACCGGCTGGTGAATTGTTAATAGAACTATATACATCGAAAAATTCAACGTGGTTTTTCGACTTAAAGGCTTAGACACAAAAGTTTTCTGTGGCGTTAATGACAGACCCTAACGACTAAATATATGGCAATGACATTACCTGCGGAAAGGACACGTATAGTAACGTGCCACTGCGATCGAAGTGTTTTGACTCGAACGCGTAAGCGACGCGTATTATCCGGCGCTTAAGACCTTCTTGCCGTGAATTGCCGGTGTTGCCGCTGTTGTTCAGTATTTTGTCCCGGCCTCATGGTGTTACAATCTTTTCTGAGTTTAAAACTGTTTTCGCTCTACAGGGGCAGCGTCGGCAACGTTCTAGTGACGTCATGCGTGGACAACATCTGCCGCGTGTGGGCGGAGACGTTGCTGCCCGAGGACGAGTGGGGGGGCTGTGTGACGTCAAGCTCGCGCTCGCCGCCGCGCCGCCAGCGTGCCACGCACCGACACAAGCACCGCTTCATGCAGCGCTTGAAGCATATGAAGTAAGTCTCCAAGGTTTATGGATCTTCTAGACAACCGCCACAGTGAACTAACTTGAACTTTCTCCATTCCTAAAAGCATTTTTGAAAATAAGTTACTGTAATTAAAACAAGATTGACACCTTTTTTTTTGTTTACGGGGGTAATCTTCAAAAGGCGCCTGGATTTTTTCTTTATGGGGCGAAATGTTCAAAAGCCTAGATTTTTTTAAATTTTTACCTCACTAAATCCACCCTGGTGATCACCATCTGCATCAAAGAGGCCCCGACCCTGACCTTGACCTTGACCTCGTAAAGGACCACCCCGGAAACCTAAAGACAATCTGGATTCATGAAGTCGGCACGGTGGGTGAAGTCGCAAACCGCTTTAAGAACAACTCTATTGACTACAGTTCCGCGATTAGATAGCATTTGTATAACCTATACATTCAATCTTCATGTAAGATTTGAAACTGAAAATGCATTATGATGCACAAAAAAAAAATTGTAGGAATAACATTCACGATATTTGTTTTCTAGCTATTTATTTGATAATTATTATAATAGGGTAGTTGACAAAAAAAAAAATCTATTTAGTCCGTCAGTTAGATAACCTAAAAATATTAGACACTTTTTTTTTCTTTTGTCACGTAAACAAAAAAATACGACGATACAGTACGTTGAAATATCGTGTGACGTCACGCCTTTAGTAAATTTTATACTGACCTAGTGACGTAACAAGCCCCCCTTCCTCCTTTATCTTTGTATTTTTTTATTGTGTTGGTAAAGCAAAAATATAGTGACGTAACAAGCCCCATCTTTGTATTTTTTTATTGTTTTGGTAGAGCAAAAAATACGTGTCCAATATTATTTGATAATCTCACTGATGGACTAAATAGAATTATAATTTTTCTGCCCAGAAAACATCGCTATTATTAATTGATTATAATTATTAGAAACAAGTCTTAAGATTCCATTCCCCAACGATGCGCCTCAATATCAACAAAAAACGCAATGAATGTCGTCTCGTATTATCTCAACAGCCTTGACTGTAAACTTTCCTTTATGATTCACGTGTTGTCGACATTTATGATCGCCTCGCTTGAACAATTTCAGCGCAACACGCAATTTGAGCATAATATTTACTAGTGTTTGTGAACAGTTTAAAACAAGCAAGTGAAAAATGCTTAGTCACTTCATTACGACGATTCTGTCTAATCTCTTGAAATCAGAGTGAAATTAATAATATACTGGGTAGGAAAATATTAAGTGCTATTCCTCTTCTAGACACTGACTGTATCTAGAATGTTGCTGTGCCCAGACAGGATCCATAATTGTTTCTGTAACTTATATTTACCACCTGTGTGTGCATTATGAATGCAATAAATTTTATTTGAATTTAGGTTTGAGCATATTTTTTATTTTGTTTAAATAGACAAAGCATTCACTCAAGAATGCCTAGTCACTGCATTACGACGATTATGTCTAATCTCTTGAAAACAGAGTGAAATTAATAATATATTGGGTCGATTTGAGTTTTTTTTTTAATTCTTTATTGAATTGCAAGGGATTTTTTTTTCATGAAATGACTATGACAATCCCATTGTACCTTAACCTAAAACTCTAATCATAATTATAAAAACTTAATTTAATATAAATGAATATAGCAGTATAGCCGCATCCGAATTTATAAAAGAATGCTATGAAAGTCACCAACAATTTTTAAAATTCAGGCTAAATTGCCTAACCACTGCACTGGTCTCTTTTATTTGCATTACGGACACACTCCATTAATAGATGTTGCACGTCATCAGTTTACCCAAATACAAATTTTTACTAGTACTTGTGTTTACAAGTAAAATTTCAAAATTTCAAAAACCCCCGACACATTTATCTTGCGAAAACACCCCGATTCAAACAGTAAAACGCCCATAACTTTTGAACGGCTGAACAGATTTTATTCAAACATAGCTAAGAACACTCTCGACAAAATCACCTTTCAAACAAAAAAAAAACTAAATCAAAATCGGTTCATCCGTTTAGGCTCTACGATGCCACAGACAGACACACAGATACACAGCAACACACGTGAAACTTATAACACCCCTCTTTTTGCGGCGGGGGTTAAAAATAGACAAAGCAACTCAAGAATCCCTATTCACTCCATTGTGATGATTCGGTCTAATCTCTTGAGATCAGGATTTAATGTACTGGGGATAACTTTTATTTATAAACCCGGATGTGTATCAGCCATTTACATGGTTAGACTACCTCCCACCACTATATTAACCTCCTGAGTCCTGACACCAATGCCCTAATTAATCCTATAATTATATCTTTCAGAATTTCGTGCATGGAATTTGTATCTTTATATTATTATGTACGTTTCGTTTCCCTGAAAGGATGGCATAAGACATCTGTTGTACTTATATCCTCTTGTGGAAAAATGTGGTTTAGGATTTTCCTCCATCGTTTTTATTTGAATTTAGTGTACCCTATATTTCCGAATAAAGGTTGTTAATTATCAATATTTACACAAGGTTATTTTCTTTATTTAATTAGAGACACACTATAATTAGATTTGAGCCATGGATTTCAACAGACTCTTTGGATCATCACTATTTGGTTGAGAAAAAATTCTGTAGAAGAAAGTGCCTAAATCAACACAAGGATTAAAAGCAAAAAGTGGATTGTTGTACCAGTGTAAAACGTCGTGTCTTGCAATTGATATTTGATTGTTCCAGGACATGTTTCCACATCAGACGGACAGCGCAGTCATCCAAGCAGCCTGGCGCGCCCATTCCCACCTTACCTTCGACGTACAGCGCCCACGACTTCCACAATCCTTTTCATGCTTCTTCTTATACTGGAGGTAAATAATTTATTTTTATTTTTTTATTAATGATAGGCTCGCGCTTGACCACTATCTCACCTGATGGTAAGCGTGGATATGGTCGTGGAGCACGCTTTCTTAGAAATAACCTATTCACTCTTGACTTAAAGACTACCAGGTTGTAGCTATCAAGAAATACAGACTCCGGCAGGGAATTCCATTTCTTAGCTGTAACCACAATAAAGGTATTCCTAAAACGTTAAGTACGTATGGGTGGGATGTCCAGATGTCCACTATATATCCGTAGACCGATGATGAACCGGGCTAGGAGGAATTAGATTATTCTACAGATTTTGATTCTCAGAAACTACTAAACTTGACTACCCTATAAGTGTCAGAGTCAGTATTAGGATAATTCAAATTTAGGTGCTTTTAGGTATTCGACAGACTCTTTAGAAGATGCGCACTGCAAAATCTTAACTAATATTATAAAGAGGTAAAATTTTATGTTTGTAACGGGTAATGTCTGGGTCCGATTACCAAAAATCTTTTAATTATAGAAATCGACACTGGTGCGGATTATCATTGGATTTTTAGCCTCATCATTTTACAATTCATATGCGTTGGGTGGGTCGACAGAAAAAAAACTAGTGTAATAAATAATCTATTTATGTTCTTCAAAATGTTTTTAGTTCGAAATTAACTTTTTATCAATAAGATTGAAGTCGAACTTAAAAAAACTGAGGGCCATCGCCCACGAAGACGCGACGCTGAGCGCACTAGTGAGAGAATTCGAATAAATTTCAGTTCCGCGAGGTGTTTTCGAATTCTCTCACTGAAATGTGTATCTTTTTGTGTACTAATTAAAGTTCTATTTCTATCGCTATCTTAAAATGTGCGCACTGCGTCGTATCTGGGTGTTCCCAGTGTTTTAAGTTTTTATCTGTACGATCAAATTATCTTTTTACGAGAACCTTTTTACAGCTCAATCTGGCACTAGACGTGATAAATATAATATGCATGAAAACTTATAGTAAAGTCGTTTATCGACTACATTAAAGAGAAACTTCATCTTTATTGGCTGTAAACATTTTATGGGTCGTATAATATTCTTAATAACACGGATTTTACTACGCCGTACCATCGTGATACTATCGTATATGATGAAGGGCGTATAATAAAGGACTCGTGATTACTTAGTTATTGGAAAAGACCATCTACTTGTGGTAGATTTTGCCGTCCATTTACCAAAAACTGTTCTGGAGGTCGCGACTAACTGCTCAATTTGGGATGCCGGGAATCTCAAATCTCAGCATCAGAACAAGTTCAATGATTCGGAGCTTGGATTTGTACCGAGGAAAATGGTTGCCCTTTATTACTTACTGAGACTTCTTTTTTTTTTGAGATTTACAACTTAAATAAAACAAGTTTTTAATGAAAATGTTTTTTGTTAAGACAAGCTATTGCATTTGCATTGTGTTTTGCACCAGTGGGTTCGATCCCATCCTCGTCGCCAATGTGGTGTTCATTAGTATCACTAGTTATGGTTTGGGGTTTATTGTAAAACCAACAGATTTATCAGTAAGTAGGCAGCACTGAATGGAAACGTCTAGTCACTGCTTGGGATATCACATAAAATAAACCGGCCAAGTGTGAGTCGCGCACGAAGGGTTCCGTACCCAGGGTGGCGTCAACTATGTATGTATGGGGACACCCTTTAATTTTCAACTTTTATTAAATTTTGGAATTTTTCCTTTATTTGTGCTGTAAGATCTTAGTTTTTGCCTCAGTATCTATACAAATATTATAAAGCTGAAGATTTTGTTTGCATGTTTGTTTGAACGCACTAATCTCAGGAACTACTGGTTGGAATTGAAAAATTATTTTTGTGTAGGCTATGACCAATAGGAGCGCAGCATAAATGTAAAATGTTGCAAAAACATTTATGTATGTAGGGTAGGTAGGGTAAGATAGGTAGGTAGCCAGTTGACGGGAGCGAAGCCGCGTGGGACAGCTAGTCTGGTATAAATTTCAACTTGCTAGGTCCACCCACTCCTGAGAAAATCAGTGGTGACACACGGACAGACAGACAAGAGTGATCTTATAAGGGTTCCTGTTTTACCTTTTAAGGTTTTTTTAAAAAACGTGTGTGCAAAATTGCCGCTCAATTGGCCATTGGGAAGTGGTGGAGACAAATTAAATTGTAAGTTTTGATTACAGATACTGGGGCTGGTGAAACTAAATAATAGCTTGTAAAAAGGGGGGTACATTACACGTCTGTCTACTCAGCATCACAGGCGTGGTATTATTTAGTGTCTCATATAAATTTTATCCTCCACAGGTCTTCACTTCCACCTGGCAGCTTCAATAAACGCGGAGACGGATATTCCTCTGGTACCTTCACTGGCGGGAGGCGGCCGCTTTATCCTACACTGGTTGCACAACAAGGAGATGCACTTCACAAGCCAGGCTGAAGCAATACTGCACGATCTTACTAAAAAAGTAATTATAATTTTGAAATTCGGTACCGCGTTTCTATAATATTAACTAATATTATAAAGAGAGAGCCCGAATTTCGTGAGTTTGGTCAGACGTGTAGGGTAATCTCTGGAACCACTATACCTATTCGGAAAAATATTTCACCATTTGAAAGGTACATTATTCCAGATGGTTATATGCTATAAATTATTATGACCCAGGCAAAGCTGGGGCCACTAGTCACATATAAGAGTGTTTTGATACGCTTGTCAAATCAAGCAGAACTTCAAGTCTTAAAGTTGAAAGTTGAACAAGGCGTTATTCTTTTAAAGACGTGGTCTTTCATTAGCCTTTTACTTTGTCCGTATATTAAGACATCAGAATCTGAAGAAAGATGAGCATTGCTTTCGCAGACTGTACGTAATATAATCTGAAAAAATTGCTACTTCACTTTGATGTCTCAAGTTTTTAGCCCCAAAATGTCTGACCCTGATCCCTTTCCTTGGTCGACGCCCGGACAACGCTACACTGTCCTGCATCGCGCAATCAAAGTTTTACTGCCCCGTAAAACCAGTAAGATGGTTCGCGCATTCCTCTTACGGGAGTCCGTGTCTACTCAATGAGACAGTGGCTCGAGTACAGTTCTCGAGATATAGTCCTTTACGCGTCCACTGTATATCGCCGACAGCTGGTCAGTTGTGACATAAGGAATATATTCCTCCACTCCACTGCAGTGGAAGCTTTGACTACCTTTTTGCAATTTTTAGCGGACTTTACTTCATAATTTATTTCTTAATCAAATCAACTCCAAAATGTCTATTACTGAAGAGTGAAAACTAAAAAGTATTTTTGTCATAGATACTAGATAAAGAAGAAACAGACGAGGGTGGGTCAGGTTCGGATCATACCGGACATCCGGACGGAGAGCATGAGAGTGAGTGTGTTTCCATATAGTTGCCTACACAATAGTATTTTGTATACTTTTCGCCAGAAATATGAATATCAGTGGACTTCAGCTTACTTACATATAACGCCGCTAAAACGGCAATGAAGGCTTCCGTTTTTGTGCTCACAAGTTGGCGCTACTGACGAGTAAGGTCCTTAAATATAACTGTTAAACGTTGTTATTACGCGCACGGAAGAAAAGCTTGAATTGAAATCATTTCTAATGCCGTGGAAGTGCGATTAAATATAAAATCGAGTATGCTGCAGTTTCCCGCAGCCCCTTGTTTTCGAAAAATCGTATACAATTTAACACTATTTAAGCAGGGGTTGGAATAGGCATATATAAATACTATGGGCGCACGGTTGGCGCAGTGGTTGAGCGATTGACTGCTGTGCTGCGTGTCGCGGGTTCGATTCCCGCACGGAACAAATATTTGTATGACCTACAGGTAGTTGTTCCGGCTTTGGGTGTTGTGTATGTGAGTTTATATGTTTGTAAACGCACCCACGATACAGGAAGAAATTCCTAGTGTGGGGCAAAGTTTTTTAAAAAAAAATATTTATATAACCCGTACCTATCCTAATATGCCATATTTAGAAAATATTCACAACAATAAAAAACGTGGGCATAAACTGGCGCTAAAAGCCAAAAACTATGAAATTGACATTACAAAGACCCCACTCTACACCAGCGGAAAATTCAAACGCGATAGATTGAATATTAATTTTGTTCTTGACATCATAAGAAATAGACTTCCATGAAACATAGGAAAGCTAAGGCGATTACGACTACCGTTGAAGCGTTAATCACGAAGTAGTATGCAGAACTTTTGTCACCTAGGGAAGTAGGGACACTCCGCACGCCATTCCCAAGTGTGGCCAAAACTGACGAAATCCCTTTAGACGTGTGGTTTGATGCGTCAGTTTAGTTGATAACGCATCTAAGCGCGCTCCGAAGTGCGATGTCAAAAACGCCATTTTTAAACGAAAGGTTCGGCGCGCGTTCCAAAGTGTACGTGTGAGTACCGCTAATATCTAGATCTCCAGGACGCGTCACAACTCGCTAAGTCTCGGCATCCCACGAATATGATTTAGCGGTCCACTGATGTTTTAATAGGCTTTTATATACAAAAGCCATAATATTCTTTTTAATAATAATCTTTGATAAATGCTTCCATCAGTATAATATGGGTAACAGCTTACTTTAATCAATGTGCCGATTAAATATTAAGTAATTTGACGCCTTATTGTATTCGTCGTAAAGTGTATTTTCTTGTGTAATACTCATTTAGATACTGTCATACCGTATTGACATTAGAATAATTAATTTGAGAGTAATTTATGCCAAACCATTATAGTCCTTATTAAATTGTGCTTCAAAGTATAATGTTGGGTAAAACTCGCTTACTTATAAGCCTTATTGCTTACTTTATTTCACGCTGCCGTATAGAAAATAGACGTCCAAGTCATCATTTAACTAAAATGCAATCCGAGGATAACAGCAATAGTGATGAACCACCAGGTAACTGAATATTCATGCTGCATGCTTTCTTCATGTTACCTACATAGTAAACATAAGTGTGAAAATCGTGTGAATACAGGCTTCAGACTAGCTATACTCCATTTGAAAAAACATTAGAAATTTCTACAACTCTTTTTTCCAGTCCGTTCAACCGATTTTGACTTCTATCCCGTATATATAAGGATAGCATAAAATACATAAACCTGTTACCAAAACTAACTGTTTATTACAGCTGCCTTTTGTCATATCACCAACGAAATAGAAGTCAACATTGGTTGAACGGGCTGTAAAATGAGATTATTTAAATGTTAATGTTATCTCAAATGGAGTATAGAGCCTTTTACTTCGTCCTGAGGGTGTATTATAAAGTATTAGTATTAATGCCATCATAATTTCTATGCATAAACGGGATGGAACAGTCAGTCATGTATAACTTTGTCTCGCTCTCATTGTCATAATGTCATCTTCCATGATGGCATTATTTCTTACTTCACTTACTATTGCGAGAAGAAACTTATAACAAAACAATAGAGTAGTTGACAAAAAAAAACTATTTAGTCCGTCAGTTAGATACACTACAGTGTGCTACACTTTATACTGACACAGTGACGTCACAAGCCCCCATTCCTGAACTTTGGTGCGGTTTGTAATTTTTTATTTATTTGATAAAGCAAAAAATACGGGTCCAATATTATTTGATAATCTCACTGACGGACTAAATATAATTATCATTTTTCTACCCAGGAATGATCCCTATTGACGATCAACCTGCAATAGGGAATAAAATATACAAACATCTTATTGAATAGATCCTAAGCAGCACATAAATACTGTATATTTGCCTGAACTGTAATATAATGACGTTTTGATAATTTAATGAACTCTCAATAACTTCTGCCTGCCTTTATCAAACTCGGATTAATTCCGTTTGTCCAACAGCATGTAACATTGACAGAAGCAAAACTTTGTATGTGAATTCTTTGACTGTGTAAATGTCAATATAAAATAAAACCATGGCTGAGATCTATAGATCGTGTTAGATTTTACTTCAGCTCGGTGAACTAAAAGTTTTGTACGAAATTGATCTTTATTCGTTTGTCGTTAATGTGCCTATTCTTGTGAACAAATATGATCAACCGTTACACTCATATACGAACATTAACGGTATAAGATTAAGGTTCACATTCCTATAAAAAGCTTGAGTAAAGTCTAAGTTCTATATGTCTCATCCGTAGAATCAGCAACACTTCTAATCTTCACGTTCTCATTCAGGTAGCGGGAACCATAGTCACCCAAGTCTATCAAACACGACGTCTATAAACTCTATAGCAACAGACGTGACTTGTACGCATCTCCCTGATTCGCTGGACGCTAAGATAGAGTCATTACTGCGCGACTGGCATCAGAGTCCAGATCTACTGTTCTCTATACACCCTGTTGATGGCAGCTTTCTTATATGGTGAGTACGTTTATAGCACGGGGTCTCATTGCTAAGAAAGAAAATTTAGTTCAATTAAATCTCACTAGATGGCGCGATATGCACCTATCTGTTATTGAATGTGTGTCAAATTAACATTTTCTGGCAATGAACATAAAAATTGTATGTTCTTGTTTAATCAAATCTCTTAAGTACAAAATTATGGAATATTGGGCTCTTAATTCACATTTCAATGATTATTTGAACGCATCATTTATAATTGCTGCTAATAGATGGCGCATTTTTAAATTTCTTAGGCATTCCACTCGATTGTTAAAATTTGCACTGTAACACATTTTGTTGAGAAACACTGAAAAACGTGCAAAAAATACTATAAAACGAACCTTTTTTTAAAGAAAAAAATATTCACGAACCTAGTAAACCCTTGTACTTGCAAGTCGCTGCTAACACCATCTATCTACCACCGTGAAACAGAACCGAACGCGCACATCTAAGATGTACACAAAAATATCAAATTAATCAGACGAAAAACGCTAGTTACGTCGGCACGGTTTCTTTGTATGGGATGAGCCATCTGTATGCTAGTATTATATTATCTGTGGTCTATAGACTCTACCTATACTCTAAGGCCAGCGACTTTATAAGTACGAACTTGATTAGCTGGATGCTAAGATAGAGTCGTTACTGCGCGACTGGCACCAGAATCCCGATCTACTGTTCTCTATACACCCTGTTGATAACAGCTTATATAAGGAGTAGAGAGAGAAGATCACGACATGGGTGCAGAATAATCTTGTAAAGCTTATGTTTCGAGGTAAACTTTGCTATAAAAGTTGTACTACAACTTTTATAGATACTACAGTGGTGGACCTATATTCGCGCGGTAGTGGTGCAAAACTGAAATTATTACCGACAATTTCGGAAATGGGCCTTGTTAATACTTGAAAGTCTCATATAAGCAACTCTATCTGATGCCCTATAAGAAATGCTTACGTTTTTGACTCAGATTGACCTTTGCTCCTCAACTGCATATTCAGAAAAAAGCTAAATATTTTTTTTTGTAAAATCCCACGATGGTTAAAAAGGAAAAAAAATATATAAATCCAAGAATCTAAAGACACATAGTGGGTTTCTAAAAAAAAAAAATATAATAAAAAAATAACATAGATATTAAATCGTATTTATATAAAATCGGACTAGTAGCTTTGGAGAAAAATGGCAACATGGATTTGCACAAATAATGTTTGCTGCAGCGCCCCCTGGTGAGTTGTCACCGTAAAACCTATCTAAGAACATGCACCAATCAAACCCGAACCCATAACTGAAAACTGCATCAAAATCGGACTAGTAGTTTTGGAGAAAAATGGCAACATGGATTTGCATAAACAAACATCCTCTAACCCCAAACGCATATACCGTCGTGGGTAGAAAGTCAAATTTCAAACTGTTTTCTTCTTACAGGGTGTGTGAATGGCTAGATGAGTTGCAAGCGGGGGCGATCCGACAAGCACAAGTTTCGTTCTCAGCGCGGATACCCTCGGCATTCCCTCTGGGCGACGCGACTACCATGTGCACGCCGGCTGCGCTGTACCACGCGGCCGCGCAACCGCTTTACGTGCGGCACAGGACTAAGCCGGTCATGCCAAGTATGTATATGTATGGATTGGACTGTTCGAATACAATACGCATCAAAGTTTTATAGTTTACTAGCTGTCCCACGCGGCTTCGCTCCCGTCAGCTGGCTATCTACCTACCCATCACTCTACCTACCTTACATACATGATTGTTGCGTAACTTAAACCGTTTACGCAGCGCACGGAAGCTCTCAAAAAGGAATATTTTTGCCCGTTTTTGCATCATTTTTCATTTATGCTCCGCTCCTATTGGTTGTAGCGTGATGTTATATAGCCTATAACCTTCCTCGATAAAAAAAAATATATTTCAATTCCAACCAGTATTTCCTGAGTTAGAGCTTTATAATATTATATAGTATACAGGGTGTCCCAGAAATCGACGTCAAGCCGTAAATGGGTGATAGACCAAGTTATAACAGTTCTTAGAAAAATACGAAAAAAAATCTATCTCATGTTTTTAAAAATTTATGGTCACTTTAATAATTTACTAAAAAAATCAATCCCTGTAATGGTTCTTTAACTCCAATTGCTACAAATCCCATAATTTATCTATTTTTTTTATTATTATGTAATCTTGAATAATGCTTGTGTAGATTTTTGCCTAAAATTCAAAGCCAACTCCTACTTGGAAGAAAATTAAACTTTTTCAAAACCAAATTATTCAAATTTACTATTTCGCCCAACTTTAACTGACTGTACTGAAAAAAAAAATGTACTACGCTAGTTTGGCAAGTAACATGAAAAATTGGCGCATTTAATAAGGATTCAAAAATGGTGTAACACTTGCTAGATTACGTTTTCAATAATTGGTCAAATTTTTTTTTGTAAATAGTATCGGTTTTTACCCAAAATGTCCATACTTCCTTAAAATGACTTTAGCTTACCTAAAGCTTTGCTAAACTCCGTTTCTAGTTCGATAGAGACGGAGAGAGTCATTTTACGAAGTGTGAGCGAGATAAGAAATCGAAATTTTACGTAATTTAAGAGCAAAGTTATGATAGTGACTCAACCTTTTTACTTTAAGTCAGGACCAGATTTCTCATCTTAGAAAAAAAAAACAAATTATCAGCCAAACTAGCGTAGTACATTTTTTTTTCAGTACAGTCAGTTAAAGTTGGGCGAAACAGTAAATTTGAATAATTTGGTTTTGAAAAAGTTTAATTTTCTTCTAAGTAGGAGGAGTTGGCTTTAAATTTTAGGCAAAAATCTACACAAGCATTATTCAAGATTACATAATAATAAAAAAAATTGATAAATTATGGGATTTGTAGCAATTGGAGTTAAAGAACCATTACAGGGATTGATTTTTTTAGTAAATTTTTAAAGTGAACATAATTTTTTTAAAACATGAGATAGATTTTTTTTCGTATTTTTCTGAGAACTGTTATAACTTGGTCTATCACCCATTTACGGCTTGACGTCGATTTCTGGGACACCCTGTAGATAATCTCTCCGAATGAACAAATTCTTGGTTGCACCTAGAAATTGCACTGTTTGCACAGGTCCACTTAAATCTGTGGTCCTTTCCTCAAAGGTCATCTCAGAAATGAACCTACACGATTTGACCATTAATTTAAAATATACTTTTACCTCTGAATTTCTTTCGGTAGCCAGCTTGGAACCACCGACCTTATCTAATTAAAATTGTCAACAATACTGACGTGTGAAAGTGATATTTTTAACCAATTTGCAAAAGAGATATCATTGTATCAGATCACTAATAATAAAGTGTCATGTTATTTTGTGTCAAACAGTGGGGCCACAACCGCCAGAACAAGTGACGACGCCGCTAGCGAGTGTACAGGAGGAGAGAGAGGAAAACGAGTGGCCGCAAGGTGAAGGAGGGGAACATAAAGAGAATCAGGAAAATGGTACAAAATTACGTCAGCTTTTATTTTTTTAGGACGACTTATGTTCTGAAGAATACATATTGAAAATATGTATTCTTCAGAACATACACAAGCTTTGAAAATGCCTTTATTATTTTTTAAATGAAAGTTATCTGTATTAATATCGGCCCGAAATGAAAAGACGAGAAAAATTTGATATCCTACAATTTTTTTTTCTTTGTGGGTCGTATTTTGTTTTCCATTTTTTTTTGGGATTGGGTTTGAGTTCATATCTGAAAATTCAAAACAGTTTTCTCAGCTCAAACTTCATTAATGAGCTTTGATTTTGAAAATTAGCATATTTACACGGCCTTATAATAACCGTTATTGAAATTTTACTAAAATCTTGTGCATAATAATTACCCATTAAAAAGCTTTCCAAAGGTTGCAAAACATTTGCTACATCTCTTCTAATACTTTTCTGCAGGAAATCGAGAAGAGAACAACAATGAAATGCAACGTAAATCAAGCATAGCTACAGAAGACCTGGGAGAGAACCCGGAAGGAGATGTTTTGGACTCGGCACCCGTCATATCCATGGTCACAAACCATACGAATGGAACCTTGAACCTCTGGCAGTTGACCTTCGATGATAAGTCCAAGTTTTCACAGGTAAGGAATACTATTTATCAACATAAAATGTGCACTTACGTCTTTAAAGATTGCAACTGGTTCTGGCTTGGTTTCTTTAACGCCTCAATAATTTCCTACCGCCAACTAGTGTCCGACCGAAACTGGTTTTACGACCGAAACCGAAACTGAATTTCGGCAATAGTCTCAGTTTCGCCCGAAACCGAAACTTCCTTACAAGGATCATGTTTTTAGGGCATAATAAAGAAAACGTTATTATAATCAGTCAGTCTTTAGTTTTTATCTTTAAATCACATAGCTATGCAGACTTCGACATCTTTTTGATGTTCACTACCTACACTTTGATCTCTTTACTCACGTAATAAAACTTACCGAATTCAAAATAAATCACATTAAAACTCACAACAAACAAAACGAAATGCAAACACAAGCCAGTCACGACATGATTAGGCACGTGGACGCGGCAAATTGTCTTCGTCGCTTACTCGCTTGGATTAAATTTAACGCGCCGAACATGACCGATCACAGCGCGAGAACTCATCACAATCGAAATTACACTTGAAATCTACTATTTTATAATTGGCGCTATTATAGTTGATGCTCAAAATTTTGATCTAGGGACAGCCACACTATACATTAGCCTAAGGCCTCCTGCGCATGTCATGGCTAGCATATGTTTAAATGGGGACGTGCTGTGACGTGTTAAATCCATACATGTTTGTGTGAGAGAGAGTGAGGGAGCTATACATGTCGTATAGCGTTGTGCCTTTACCTTAACAAATAATGATGGCTTTAATATAGTGTCCGACCGAAAATGGTTTTTACGTTCGAAACCGAAACCGAATTTCGGCAACAGTGTCAGTTTCGGCCTAAACCGAAACCGAAATTTCCTTACAAGTATCATGTTCTGAGAAAAAAAAAATATAATCAGTCGGTCTTTATTTTTTTTTATCTTTAAATCACATAGCTATGCAGACTTCGACATCTTTTTGATGTTCACTACCTACACTTTGATCTCTTTACTCACGTAATAAAACTTACCGAATTCAAAATAAATCACATTAAAACTCACAACAAACAAAACGAAATGCAAACACAAGCCAGTCACGACATGATTAGGCACGTGGACGCGGCAAATTGTCTTCGTCGCTTACTCGCTTGGATTAAATTTAACGCGCCGAACATGACCGATCACAGCGCGAGAACTCCCGAATGCAGTTTCGGTTTCGATCGTAGTTTCGGCAGGTTTGCCGCCGAAACCGAAAGAAATCCGAAACTCTTTTTTTTTTGCCGAAACTCGACCAAAACCGAAACCGAAGTTTCGGTCGGACACTACTGCCAACTATTTGTCATTCACGAAAACCATTAGTCATGATGAAATACTTTGGTATTGCAGGTACTAAGATACATAACAGTGTTAGATATGAATAATAAACATGGGCTAGTTTTAAACTTGATGTTCTTCATCTATAATAGGCTCGTTGACAAAAAAATCTGTTTTGTCCGTCAGTTAGATAACTTAAAAATATTGGAAGCAAATTTTTTGTTTTGCTACGTAAACAAAACATTACGACGATACAGTGCGTTGATATATTGTGTGACGTCACGGTGTGCTATACTTTATACTGACAAAGTGATGTCACAAGCCCCCAGTCCTGAAATTTGATACGCTTTATCTATGTATTTTTTTATTTATTTGATAAAGCAAAAAATAAGGGTCCAATATTATTTGATAGTCTCGCTGACGGACTAAATAGAATTATCATGTTTCTACCCAGGAAACATTATTCAGGAATCGTACAAAAAAAAGCTATTCAGTTAAGATTTAACTGAATAGCTTTTTTTGTGACTGACTAAGATGACTTTCTTGATCTACTTTGTGAGAAACCGCTTTCAACTCTAATTTTGTGTTATTGTTGCAGGTGTTATCAATAGGCCACGCTTCAAGAGCGTCGGGCCATAGATTTAGAGTAAATGATATCACATGCCATCCAGTATTACCTCTACTATTAACTACAAGTCATCATAATATTTCGGGTAAGAATATCTGTGTAGTGACTATTGTTAATAGTACCGACTATTGTTGGGCAATTCACAGGCTCGTACACGCACTAAATGACCACACTTCAACACGTCTACACTCGCCAGCGGCTCTCGTAATAATGACGCGGTGTAGCGGTGGGTAACTCCGGAGTTACTGTTACAAAGGAGCCAGTTCCGAACGCGGATCCGTAAATTTTCCTTATTTATTCCTCACAATTCTTGGCGGCACCGCGGTGCCAAATGATACCGGAGCGGAGTAGCGCCGGAGCCGCGGAGCGCGGGTTCGCACTTGCTCACTCGCTCACAAGATGCGTCGTGTCGCTATATTACCAGAACGGTGTGCTATAATTTCTATGAGGCTAGAGTTTAATATGGATTGACTGGCACGCATAAAATGTGATTTTTTTATGATTGTGGTCACCTAAAAGATTGACCACGGTTTTATAATTAACTATTTTATTTGATATTCTTCTACCAACTTTAACATTGTTTTAGTCGTATTTATTTTTATTCCGAAATTGAAATCATATGTATAAAATGACCTACTGTAAAGTCTGTAAACTGTCCAATTCAAAATGTGCCAAATGATCCAACGAACCGAATGAATCAAATGTTCTGGGTGAACCGGGGAACCAAAATGACCGAGTGAGTGCCGGAGCCAAACTGTGCCAAAGGAATAACTAAGGTGAACCGGTACCGAGTCGGAATAAGTGAATCAATTCACTTGCCGGAATAAAGATTACCCATGCCTAACGCGGTGCGCACGACATAGTGTATGTTTGTGTGGGGGAAAGTAGGGATAACTAAGCTAACGTGCGATTGATCTGCTTTCTCTATTTTACTGATGTATGAATGACATCGTCTAGGTCCAAATTAATTTTAGCCTGATTTCCGTCGAGTTGGTTATTAATCGATATCATGTTTTTTACATTTTAAATTGACCTATGTCAGGAATATTTCTGCTAATATTAAGCCCATTTTGATTTTAAGGAATTGGAGTACATTTGCATAGAATATTAATCATTTATTTGAGTATCAATCCCTCAACAGACAGTGAAAGGGACCACCATAAGTACGACGACGATGCAGCGGCCGGCGGACTATGTTCCGAGCTGATAATGTGGCGCGTGGAGTGCGTGGGGCCGCTCGGCAAGTCGGGCGGAGTGTCGGAGCTGGCGCGCGTTAACTCGCCGCATCTCTCGGCCTTCAGCAACGTCGCCTGGCTGCCTACCTTACTACCAAGGTAAATATTCTTTTAGACATAATAATGCGTTTTATATATTAAACAAAAAAACAGTTTAAAACGACTTCATCGTTTCTAGGGTTCCGTACCCAAAGGGTAAAAACGGGACCCTATTACTAAGACGCCACTATCCGTCTGTCTGTCACCAGGCTGTATCTCATGAACGGTGATAGCTAGACAGTTGACATTGTCACAGATGATGTATTTCTGTTACAGCTATAACAACAAATAGTAAAAACATAATAAAATAAATATTTAAGTGGAGTTACCATACAACAAACGTGTATTTTTTTGATAATGTTACGGAACCCTTCGTGCGCCAGTCCGACTCGCACTTGTTCGGTTTTTAATTACACGTGTGCTTTCGCATTTGCAATAAAAAAAATACAAGATAATCCCTTAAGTTTTGTTGCGAAAAAAGGTTGATAAGAAATAAAATCTGTTGCACTGGACAAATATACTGTCAGCGCATCATATCTTAGACTCAGTCGTTTTGGTCCCTGTAAGATTATTCACATACTTTTTGTTTTCAGCACAACTCTCGGCAACCTATCAAATTCACCATCAGCATGTTTCGTGGCGAGTGACGGCGAGAGTCTACGTGTGTTCCAAGCTGTGATCGATGCACGCACCCTACTGGCTGAGATAGCCACATCGGAGAGACGTCACAAAGATGTAATGGTAAATAGATGGTAGTCATTGCACAGCAGGTTATTGGCAGGTTCCACCGAAGCGGAGAAGAAAAGAATATCTTAGAAAGAAATGTCGTTGATTCCAAGCGTACGAACCAAAGATTTTGGTTGTTTGAGACATTTTCTTTCGCCTCCGCTTTGGTGAAAAACGTCCGCAAGATAGGTCGGTCTGGAAATGCATCACTGGAAAGCCATAATGAGTATACCTCAATTGAGCCTAATTAGGACGTAAATTATATTGATATCTCGTCCAAAAAAAGGTCTACCATCATCATCTGCCTAGCGTTTGCCCACTTTTTGTTGGGGTCGGCTTCCAGTCTTACTGGATTCAGCTGAGTACCAGTGTTTTACATGGAGCGACTGCCTATCTGACCTCCACAACCCAGTAACTGGGTAACATGATACCCTTTGGCAAGACTACGTGTCAGATCTCAAGCTTCTGACTACCCGTAACGACTGTCAAAGATCTTCAAATACCAGCCGGGACCAACAGCTTAACGTACTTTCCGAGACACGGAAGAAACTGGCTCTGTTGAAATGGTCACCCATCCACGGACCGACCTCGTCAAGCGTAGCTTAACCTTGCAGATCGACCCGTGCGGCTGTTATTATTTAGCCACGAGCTCTTCACTGTTGTGGTCTCAATCGAAATTACACTTGAAATCTATTTTTTTATAATTGGCGCTATTATAGTTGATGCTCAAGATTTTGGTCTAGGGACAGGCACACTATACATTAGTCTAAGGCCTCCCGCGCATGTCATAGCTAGCATATGTTTAAATGGAGACGTGCTGTGACGTGTTAAAGCCATATTTTTTTGTGTAAGGGAGCTATACATGTCGTATATCAATATGCCTTTACCATAACAAACAATGATGGCTTTAATATAGTGTCCGACCGAAAATGGTTTTTACATACATGTCGTATATCAATATGCCTTTACCATAACAAACAATGATGGCTTTAATATAGTGTCCTACCGAAAATGGGTTTTACAACCGAAACCGAATTTCGGCAACATTCTAAGTTTCGGCCAAAACCGAAACCGAAATTTCCTTACAAGGATCGAAAAAAAATATATTTTAAATTAATCAGTCTTTATTTTTTTATATTTAAATCACAGAGCTATGCAGTCTTCGACATTTTCACTTATTAACAACCCCTCATTTAAGAAAAATATTGCCGAAACTCGACCGAAACCGAAACTTAACTTTCGGTCGAACACTATGTCCTAGAACGACTTCCAGCTGCTGCGCCTAATGCGCATTATCTACGTAATCTCTTGTCCAACAGCACGACACAATGTCGATGTCTTCCGAATCAACATTAGAAGAAGGCGGCGGCATTCCGTTACACGAGCGCATACAGATCGTATCGCAGCAGTCGACGGCGCGGCCCGGCGCCATCATACAGCTGCACGCGATAGCAGACGCGACGCACGACTGGCACAACACGCAGCTGCTGCATGTGTTCCAGGAACAGCTTATCACTGGTGAGTGTTATGAGCTGACAGTAGACCCAGCATATTATCACAGAAAAAACTTGTTAGTAAAAAAATGACCAGAAATAAGAAACTCGAAAAAAGGACCTGGACAATGCAGAACATCAGAAAGTTGGGAGTCTTCGTAAAATTTTCCACAGGTTTCTAATGTCGTTCACATTTTCATTTCTGAACAATTACAGGTGCCGTCAAATCTATTGAAAGGACTAAAACGCTATGCAAAAAAAAAAAAATTGTTTATAACTTTTTAGTTATTTCTTTTTAAGAATTAAGTCTTTTAAACATATAAGTGTTATATATTTATTTTTGGAATCACCACTTGGGACCCTTTATTTTGATACCCCACACGATGGGTTAGGAAGAAAAATAATAATTTGGTACCCCACAAAATGACGTCCAAAATCCGCCATTTTTTTATGTTCTAATTTTAATGTAGCCAGGACAGTCGCAGGGTTAAGACGAAACTATTGACGTAAGAATCATCAAAATCGGCCAACGCGTTTGGTCTCTAGAATGCTACATAGGAACATACATACATAGACTGATAAACACATTACCCTCATTCGGCAGTCGAGTAAAAAGAACCAGACATAACGGCATTCATTCACATCGAAATAAATTCGATTAAAACTGCTGTCGTCCGATGGTTTTCAGTCAACTAGTCTAGTCTAGCAAGGCAACAAAAAATAATAAAATTAATGTTTCTATTTTCATCTCTAGGTGAACGCACATCAATGGAACTCGAAAACGCAGACTCAGGTTTAGAAAACTCTGATGTGAACACCTTAACAGAAGCTGGTTTAGAAGCGATAGTGGACCTACGTAAAGCGGCGACATTCAACGAGCCATTCTACATCGTAGTGCTTGAGAGAACTGATGGGGGCTCCACCGTGCATATGTGGAGACTCACTGTGTCCTCACAGGCGGATCCTAATGGTGAGTTTGTATCTATAATATAAAAATGAATCGCAAAATGTGCTGGTAAGCGCATAACTCAATAACGCCTGGACCAATTTGGCCAATTCTTTTTTTAAATGTTCGTTGAAGTTCAAAGATGGTTTTTATGGGGAGAAAAATTCTTATAATTGCAGGAAAAAAAAAAACAGCCCTTTTCTTTTTCCCATACAAAAGTTTAACTAAAACGTAGAGTCAATTTGAGCTTTATTGCTATTGTATAAGCTATTTTTGCTTTGTGTAGGGTAGGGTAGTGTAGGGTAGGGTAGTGTAGGGTAGGGTAAGGAAGGTAGTGTAGGGTAGGGTCGGGTAAGGTAGGGTAGATAAATGTTTGGTGTTTTTATGGCAAAACAAAGTTTGGCGGGTCAGCTAGTAGAATAATAAAATTAAATTTATAAGAAATGTGTGTTATATAGACTCAAAGAAAATTTCTGTTTTTGCCGGAAAAAATTTAAGCTACTGCGTATATGCAAAGTAGTCAAACAACTCTTATCCAAATTCCAAGTACAAGAACTACTAACTAAATAGTTAAAGGTACGGACGAACAACATGTTTCTCGACGCGTACTTAACTCGCATCATCATCATCAATAAGCATTTTAATGTTCCCACTGCTTGGCCCCAGGACTCCTCTCTTTGAGAGAGGAAATGGGTTTAACCCACCACGCGGGTGCAGTGCGGGTTGGTGGATGTCACATGTCTTCGAAAATTTGATTCTCCTAGAATCTAATTTTCTTTAATTAGAATGCCGGTTCCCTCACGAAGTTGCCCGAATTATTGACAAAGGAGTCATTCACGATTCATAAATTTTTGGTCAAAAAATTTAAACCAACATTTTTTTTTTGTCTCTTGAGTATACAATCCCTGATAATTTTTACTATGAAGACAAAACTCGTGCACCTAGTAGTTATTACTTTTTTATTAGTAATATTTTAATAAAATCGGTCAACGGTCTGCTGGAAGAAATTTCTCTAGAAATAAGCAGCGCCTTTGTGCTATACTATCTTTATATGTACTTTCTCTTTTAAGTGTTTTGTGTATACATAAATAAATAAACATTTTATTTTTTTGTACGTCGTTTTGTAGTCTATAACAACTTAACCAATGGGTTATGCCAAACAGTACATAACAGTAAAAATGTTAGGAATTGGTTGTTTTTTGTGAAACTGACAAAAAAAAACAGGTATTTTTTTTTCACTTTCATTATTTTAAACTGAACTGTATAAAAGTGCAAATTGACACTATTCTTAGTCATAACATTTTACATTATAATAATAAGTTAGAGTTAAATTGCTTATTAGTCTATTAAGGCTAGATTGTAATTTGTTATTAAGAACATTAGTTTTTATTAATATAGAAAAAAAAAAAAAACTTTCATTATTTTGGACCAATTTGTATGATATCGGAGAGCAGTGGTGGCCCAGTGGTGTCGGCCGCGACTTACAAGTTGTAGGTCGTGGGTTCGAGCCCAGGCAGGCGCTTTACTTTGTGTAAATTATTTCATCACCACTGCTCTCAAAAACGGTGAAGGAAAACATCGTGAGGAAACCGGCATGTCCTAGAACCAAAAATTCGAAAACATGTGACATCCACCAACCCGCACTGGGCCCGCGTGGTGGATTTCGGCCCATTCCCTCTCACAGAGAGGAGGCCTGTGTCCCAGCAGTGGGGACATTAATAGGCTGATGATGTGATGTGATGTGATGTATGATATCCTTTATATTTTGCAGATGACCTCACAAACAGTATGATGTACGTGCCGGACAGTGCGTTAGTACAAGAGGATGAAGGCGAGTCGCGCAAGAACTCTGTTTCTATGGACAATGAACGTGCCCCACCACAACCACTTGCGCATTCACACATCTCTATATCTACGAAGAAGGTACGTATGTTGTGATGTGTCTGGTTCGGGCAACGGCAAGTTCGGGCAACGGTTATTGTCGAACTGTTGTATGTGTTTAAATCGCGCCGAAAACTTTGCCTGCGCGATGCATGATTTGTGTGACGTCACGTTATTAGTTCGTAAGACGCGGCGTTGATGCCGCTACAAACCTTACTTCTTTAAAACATTTGCAAGGGTACTTTTTACTATTCTACAAGATTTTATGATGATCAACAGGTAAATTGGCATAGTTCTCTTCTCATATGCCTGCCACTACAGGAAGCAGTCTCAAAAGAGATATTGTTCCTTTTGCGTTGGGAGAACCTCATATTAGAGATTAAGCAATTAACGGGACAATATGATGGTTCTCTTGTAACTTTGCAGTAATGCGAGAGTCACTTGCGCATTTTCTGTACTCGAAAAATATAAGATATAAGACCCTAAACTGTCGTTCTTGGAGAGATATTTTATTATTTACTAAGCTAAATTCACACAATACTTTTTGCAGGTATGTGAATGCCCTCTTTCGCTGCCCGATGGCGTAGATGTGATCCACGCGACCCCCGCGGCCGGTCATCTAAGCTCTGCCTCTATCTACCCCGCTTGTTTAGCACCATACATCATGGCCACTGCTTGTTCTGACAGCACCTTAAGGTAAGAAAAAGTTAAACACAGTTCGAGAATTCTTTCACCCTTATTACTATAGCAATAAGGTCGTACGTAATGTTTTATCGGTATTTGCAGATTCTGGAAATGTGACGTAACGAAAAAGGACGATGAGGACTTTGATTACACATGGAAAGAGTGGGAAATGATGAACAAAGATCATGAATCCGCGATAGACATTCCAGGTAACACAAAAATCATTACTGTACGCCCATATCCCATTTTAGACCATTTACATGTAATCAACTATCTACTTCAACGTTATGTAGTCTAAGTTGATTATTGATTGGCTTGTAAAAAAAAGTTCTTAATGAACTTTATCACGTATGACCTTCGATCAATAATATACTAGATAAACAATCCCATACAAAACTTCTCTTTAAAACTGACGCCAATTGTGTTTAGGTAATTCTAAAAAATGTTATTGAAATAAATATACAATAATGCAAATTCAACCTACAATGCAATGTTTAAAGTTGCATTCACAAAACTATGTACAAAATGCTTGCGTTGCTGCTCAACATACATCAAAACAAATTTAGTCTTACATATTGCATACATGTTTTAAAGTCTAAATTTAAAAGTTCCAGAACAGTCGATGTTTATTACAATAGTTAGCGCGTTGTCGACGCGAACGTTGGTCAAACAATCATTATATTTGGTAATTGATTCATATTTACTAATTAATTCGGTTTTTACTTTATGAAAAACACTTAAATGATATAAACTTACCGAAAAAAAGATATTCCGTCCAAAATTAAGGTGTTACGGTGATTATTTGCATAATTTTTGAACGCATATTGCGTCATTTATAAACTTAGTATTTATGTTGGCTATGATTGGGGCTATACTAATTTGAAATAAGACCACAACCGTATTTGTGGCCTTAGTTTTCGGCCGGTTTTTAAAGCGCTGATTGGGCATCTAGTGTATTATTGATCGAAGCGTATGACGATGAGTTTATGTGCCCAAAAAAAAGTTGACACGTCTCGGATTCTAAATTCAAATATTCCATGTTCTCCAGGCCAACCCCTGCACATAAGCGCAGCCTACTCCGGTCGCATCGCATGCGCATACAAATGCGGTCGCTCCTTCACTCGGCCCAAAGGCGGTACCACCACTAACAGTACTAGTTCAAGTTCGGACGCCCGCTTCGTCAATCTATGTGTCTGTGTGTATGAGTGTGAGAGTACCGGGGGAGCTGAATGGTTGCTAGAAGATACGATACCATTGAGGAATGTTAGCCTGCCCAGAGTTGGTGTGTGTACTGATACACAGATTGATTTGTCGTATTTACATGATACGTCGTTTATGCAGAAGAAGCAGAGGTTGAATCAGGTATGTGAAGTTTTATTAGTGCTGCTTGTCGTCATTATTAATAGTACCTGGGCGACCGAGCTCTGCTCTGGTGAAAATAGAGAAAACGACGTTTTCTAAATGAAACCTAGCTAGATCGATTTATCGCCCCCGAAACCCGTGCATACTAAATTTAATGAAAAGCCGTTTCCGAAATTCAGATTATATATCTTATATACAAGAATTTCTCGTTTAGAAGTATTCGATTTCATTCTCGAAATCAAGAAATTCGAACTATACAATCGTATTCTTAAAGGTTTGTAAAAATAACAGACTGAAAGGTTACATTAAAACATTTAGATGATTAGCTAATTATTGCGTTTAGAAACTTTCATCATCGAATGCATTTCTAGACAATTTTAAAAACGTTATTTTGTACATGATCATAACATTAACATTGAAATTATGATATGATAAAGAACCTTGGCATATAACTAAGAACTATTTTTGTCAATCTGACTCAATAACCAAATCTTCCAGGTACTCCAAACCCTGTCATCAGACGAAAGTCGCAGCAGTCGCAACGGAGAAGGTGACACGGGTAAATCACCCGGCCTCCTTGCAGTACCATCGTTCAGTACCCTTCAATCTCTGCGCAAGAGCATCATGGAGAATGGCAACACCTGCCCATTGACGCAGAAACATTTGGTACAACTAGACTGGGTGTCTAAGGAAGATGGATCGCATATATTAACTGTGGCTGTCGGTTCGAGGGTACTCTTATTCACTCCAGTATCCAGTGATCTCGCACAAGCTAATCTAAAGGTAAGTTTATTAAATATTTGTTATAACATTAAATAAGAAAAGCAATCATTTCAAATACTTAGACCTTTTACAGAAGCTTATGCAAAGCGAAGAATATAACATCAACATTCCAAGATGTCCTACTTGTTATGAAGTTCGAATAAAGACCACGGTTACTGTTTTATTTTTGCTATGTTAACTATTTACGAAACAGTAAAAAATATACAGAGAATAGAATCTTCGTAGATTATCCGTTCTTTGATATAGATAATTCTAGTCTTTAGCTAAATGTAGATAACCAGGTAGTCTATAAGTAGGTCTGTTACTTACCAAACTTGTGTAAACTCCTACTAATCCATTCTCTTCTCCCTCGTGGCGCGCCGCAATAGGTTTGTTTTCTGGGTAGAACAATGAAAATTCTATTTAGTCCGTCAGTGAGATTATCAAATAATATTGGACACGTATTTTTTCTTTGCCAAATCAATAAAAATTACAAAGTTAAAGCGCATCAAAGTTCAGGAGTGGGGGCTTGTGATGTCACTAAGGCAGTATAAAGTGTACTAGCGGCATGACGTGTCACGATATTTTAACGTATTATATCAGCGTCACTTTATGTTTACTTGTCAAAAGAAAAAAACACGTGTCCAATATTTTTGATTAATCTATCTGACGGACCAAAAACAAATTTTCAGTAAACTACCCTATTATATTGCGTCGTTAGGCGATATCACGCACGTATTTTCTTAAATAATTTCAAGTGCAATTAGTCGAATTGCATCCCATTGCGTCCATGTGAACGTATAATCCTCGGCACGTAATTTGGCAAGAGTCGTTAGATGCGCATAAGTCGTTTTTAGGTCTCTTTGGTTGTGAAGAGGAGCGCGGGGAACGTTTAGCACCGTTATGAGCGCGCGATTGGTTGTTCAGTTGACACAAGGACCGACTGACCAATCGCGTCTCGTCCAGGTTCCGTTCTTTATGGTGGTTGGTCAGTTCCCCCCACTACGCCAAAACCTTGCCAAGTTACAAACCTTCAATTTTGCTTAATAACAATCACATACAGATGTATTATAAATCGAATCCCGTCGGGCCATCACGGTGGTAGCTAAAAAGTAAACCAGGAAACGTCACTGCATTTGCCATAATTTATCATCAAAAAGATCACATTCTATTTTTATTTCAGATTTAACATACTTCGTTATGTATTCATGCAATTCAAACTATTTTCAGGCTATGAAAGAATCAATAAGTAACAATCGTCCAATCCTACGCAAGGCTTCCTCTCTTGCCGCGCCTTTGTTCCTCGAAGAGATCAGATGGATGCAACTCCGACGAATCGAGCTGAAGACCGCTGATGGACTACCTCCGTTACCCATGCAAATCTCCTGGGTCAGAGATGGTATATTAGTGGTTGGGATGGACTCGGAAATGCACGTATATTCGCAGTGGAAGCCTGAACACCCGCAGAATGCTTCCGGAATGATGAGTACACAGGTATGTTAAAGTTCCCTTATAAATATTTTACTTGAGTCTGTAAAAGAATCAGTCTTCTGATAACTTGAGCTATTTTCTACCTTAATTAAAAAAGATGCTACAGTATGATCATTCATGCTCTAGCATGAAATTTACTAAACGAATGGATGACCATTCAAAAGCTTACATAGTGTTAGTTTAGGCCATAGACAGACATATTATTTTCTATCATAGTCTAATAAATACAATTTTTTTCATTGGTCTATCTATGCTTTCTATTGTAGCTACACGCGACTGAGGTTAACTAGACTGTATTTCCCCACTACAGGGCAAGTAGTCCTCTTCCATTTTTTGAGACAGCTCTGCTCGTTGCTAATAACTGCGCCAGTCTACTCAGTTCTGGCGCCTTACCATGACGTGTCAAAACTGTTTTAGTGCGACTGTGAAAAAGGGACAGAGCTATTTGTTTTGTATAGCTCCGTGTCTCTCTCTCTCACAGTGAAACCATGATAGTTTTGACACTTCATGGTAAGGCCCCTGGTCGTTGCTAATGCAAGCCAGTCTTCTTATCCCTTGCATATATTGTCTTGGAATATCGCGGTATTGCGTTTTATTTATGCTGACTACGTTTTAATTAATTGAAACGGAACAAGAAACAGCTACATCTTATCTTACTAATATTATAAATGCGAAAGTTTGGATGTTTGTTACTGAATCACGCCATCGATGAAATTTGGCACAGAGATAGATAAGGCTACTTTTATCCCGGAAAAATGTATCGTACCCGTGAAAGAACTTCCAAAATTAGCGCGTGCGAAGCCGCTGGCAGAAGCTAGTTATGTAATATGACACACAGAAGAACAAAAAACTAAAACACGTTATTTACAAATCAATTATTATGTATCCTATCCAGGACCTGGAAGAAGGCAGTGAATCCCGCGCTCTTCGCGACTCAGACTTGCGCATATCCGCGCCTCATCTACAACGTGTCTCGTCAATCAACTTGCAACTGTTAGAACGTGACGCCAGAAGACGGACCAAAACACAACCGGATCAACCTCAGGTATGCGTTTGTTTTTAAGGCGGTGGAAGAAGTAGTAAGCTAGAACTTTCTGGAAATGACATGAATGGACCTTTCGTGAAAACACAACTGCAGGATGTTACAGAAACAACGCAAAACCTGAAAAGGGGTCATTGTACTCATCGTTATGAACAACTTACTATGGTACCAAACGTCACCATCATCATCAATCTTTTAATGTATTGCTGGGACATAGGCCTCCTCTCTGGGAGATAGAAAATGGGCCTTAATCCACCACACGGGCCCAATGCGGGTTGGTGGATGTCACATGTCTTTGATTTTTTATTGTAGGACATGCCAGTTTCCTCACGATGTTTTCCTTCACCGATTTTAGAGCAGTGCTGATGTAATAATTTACACAAAGTAAAGCGCCTGCCTGTGTCCGACGACACACGTAAGTCGAGGTCGTTACCACTACCATTGTCCACCACACCCCTGAAAAGGCGAAAAAAAAATGAATTATCCCATACGTTTATGTTTACATACGAACAGTATTTTTTTTTTATCGCGATTTTTTTGTTGGTCTACTACGCAAAAGACAGACATAGATTCCGCAAATTAGTGGAAGAAAAGTTGTTTCCAATACGGGGAAATCACGACCCTCAGTAATGAGGAACACTACCCGAGGAGGCGGAGGTGTTGGTCGGCACTTTTATAGCGGTGATACACCTTCTATAACGGTAAAAGTTGTATTCAATGCAATTTGGAATCATAAATTCATTCTGTGTGCCGTTCAGCTGCGTTTTCACTTGCATTTTCAAAAAAAATACTTCATATAACAGAATGAAAAGCATCCAACGAAATCATGGAAAATGTTCCAATCAGACATGATTGACTAAAAACTTCTTGACAAACTTCATAAAACATACGAAATTCTTTATTTGCCAGCCCCTATTGGACTACATGCCAGACTACGGATTGTTCGAAGCTTCACAAATGGCCTGCCCGGTGCTACCTCAATACCATCCCAAGCAACTGATGGAGTTGCTCAACAGCGGCAAAATACGATGGGTGAAAGCTATCCTCGCTCATTTAGTCAGGTATAATATCTTGATCTAGATTTATTACTACTCCAGCTCAAATGTTACTTAAGAGTTAGGAGTGGAAGTCCCTGCTCCAGAGGAGCAGTTCCTTCCAGTCAAGAGGATTAGGTTACGTCTAGGCAAGCGTGCTTCACCGTCGACCACATCATCGCTTACCATCAGGTGAAATAGTGGTCAAACGCGAGCCCGCAGTAATAAAAAAAAACCGGCCAAGTGCTAGTCGGACTCACGCCTGAAGGGTTCCGTATCATTATCGCAAAAAAAACGTCATGAAAATCTTGTTTGTTGTATGGGAGCCCCACTTAAATATTTATTTTATTCAGTTTTTTAGTATTTGTTGTTATAGCGGCAACAGAAATACATCATCTATGAAAATTTCAACTGTCTAGCTATCACGGCTCATGAGATACAGCCTGGTGACAGACAGACAGACGGACCGTGGAGTCACAGTAATAGGGTCCTTTTTTACCCGACTGCCGAAGGAGGGTAATGTGTTTATCAGTCTATGTATGTATCTACGTATGTATATATGTATGTTTGTTCCTATATGGCGTTCCAGAGACAAAACACGTTGGCCGATTTTGATGATTCGTACGTCAATCGATTCGTCTTAACCCTGCGAGTGTCACTGGCTACATTAAAATTTGACAATAGAAAAATGGTGGATTTTGGGCGCCATATTGTGGGGCCCAATTTTTTTTATCTTCCAAACCCATCATGTGGCGTATCAAAATAAAGTATTCTAAGAGGTGATTTCAAAAACATATAATACTTATATGTTTAAATGTACCTAATTCGAAAAAAAACTAACTAAAAAGTTATAAATAAAAAAAGTTAAATCAAAAAACCCGACTGCTTCAAAAGTGAACTAAAAAGCCGTAAACAAGGAGAAAATCATGCTGTGCAGGCGGAGGATACACCAGATTTTGGTCAGCCAGCCCGCGAATATGTATCCTCCGACTGCACAGCATGATTTTCTCCTTGTTTACGTCTTTTTAGTTCGCTTTTGAAGCAGTCGGGTTTTTTGATTTTTTGATTTAACTTTTTTTACTCTTTGGGTACGGAATCTTATAAAAACACCAAACCTGGCTATTTGTAAAGAATCAAAATGCTTGATTTTCCACGACTCGGTTCAAATGCAGAATTAAATGACAACTCTCAAGATTTGCCTCAGGTTTCAGAAGCCCTATCCAGTTTATTCTGATGCAAATCTTATGTCAAGGGATTTTATTGACTGTTATTATATAATCTATCACTTTAGTTTCTTAGCAGATCTTGTGCTACACTGCGAGATCATGTGTTTGATGTAAGATGTATTTGATAAAATATTTTGATGATGTTACCAGGTGTATTGGTGGAACGTACACTACTCGCAGTTCTCAAGGTGACGAAGATAGTTTATCGAGACAGGTAAAGTCTTTTATTATTAAGTATTACTTCTCTATTTTCACAGTCGATGGAGCTGTATTCATTTCAATGTAGCCTTCTTATAAACAGTGATATAGAATGATATCAAATAAAATATTAGCTTGCCAAACTAATCAACACTGAATATGCATAATAGTTTGTATGGTGCTCGCCAAACTTCTAGGCCGCCCTGAAGTTGGTTTTCCGATGCGCAAGGCACGAAGCAGTGCTGTTTTTGTACGAGATTTACTACTGCGCAGCCTTTGTAGCCTACAAGTTTGGCGAGAACTATAATTTACTACAAAAGCAGCAATATTGTGTGTGCATTAAATATGAACCAACTAATATTCACTTGAATATTAATTTACTATTGTATGTTGTATGTCTGAATAATAAAGCTCACATTCGCTTGAGTCCCTTTGACTTGTAATATATAAATAATTGGTATTGTTTAAATGTTGTAATTTTGATGTAATATTGCGATGTCGTGTGTAGCTTTTTTAACAAAGATTTAAACGGGTTGACATTAAAAAGTTTACAATCTCTTCTTGAAAATCTAAACTTTCATTTAAAAAACTAATAAACAAAAATAATTTTCAGTAGGTATGTGTTTTGAATAATATTGTTTTACTTAACACTAAATTATTAACCAATTTGGTCACTTGAAGAAAATATAAAGTATTTAGAACTCATTGTATTGATAATTGTGTAGTACAAATGAGTTTGTTACAGTTTGATCACATCTTATCTAATATGAGACAATGAGAGGTAGTGGCATGAGTAATCCCCACACGCAACGTCGACTACATTGCCATACACTTGCGATTAATCTTCCACGAGAAATCGCTTTAGGAAAACCCCACATTATCAAAAACATAATATTTCACTGCCAGAGGCGAAGGGCCCAAAAAGTAAAGTCGTCAAAGAGTGCGACATGGATCATAATGAACGTGAATATGTGCAGTAATATTCATACGTTTCTTCAAAATTAACTTTATTCTTAAATCGATAAGGTATATTATGGATTGCCAACATCGTGCTTTCAATAAGAAGTTTGTAAGTAAGTAAATTATCTTTATCGCCACGTTCATTCAGACCCAAGTAGCACTGTAAACCCTCCGCCACTGCCCATTGTACACATTGCGATTATTTGTCGCGCCGCTATTGCATGTCGCACGTGTGTTGCAGCGCGGCTGGTCGCGCTCACGCACGCTGTCCGTCTCGTTCGCCGCCGGCGCCGCTTCGCCGCTAGATGGCGTTGCACAGGTAATTGTAGCTTTTTATATACACGCGCTAATGATACTGTGTTATATTAAGTGTTCTATGTTCTTTGTGCAGATTTTGATGTGAAGCATTGTAAATAGGATACGTTTATGTATAGATTCTAGAATGAAAATTGCGATTAGGTCGCACTGATCGCACGGTATTGGTTATTCAAGCCATCAAGAGAGCATCGGGACACCATATAGAACTGATGTCTGTGTTAACAAGAAGCTTAAAAATATTTTCACAGCCTTTCAAAATCTCAGTCTGTTTCGTCTAAATAATGAACTGATTATATAGATCAAATAAACTTCATTATACACCCATATGATCACACAGTATTTTTTAACAGCATTCATTCAACTAATCCGATGACAAAATGGCCGAACTAAAGTTTATAACTAAAATACAGATAACAGAAGACGTCCAACTAGACTACGCAGAGATTACCTCGGTGCCACCGCTGCCTCTATGGACCTTACTCGTCGCAGATAAGGAGTCCCCACACCATCCGTCCACTATCCAAGAAGCTAAGGTACAAACATCTGGTTTTTTTTATCATTCATTAGAATTATTTCAGGCGCCGAAAAGGGCCACTGCTGAATATAAGCCCCTAAACATAACAGCAACAATGAGGCTATTTGGTGAATTTGGGTAGTGCAGAACCATACATATTTATGCATTGGCCTTTATACAATAGTTACATTGTTTCGCCTAATTATAATACAAGCAAGATGACACAAATATAGTGTACAATATCATAGTCAGTTACTTTTGTCACAGATAATATAATACTAGCATACAGATGTCTCATTCCACTCAAAGAAACCGTGACGACGTAATTAGCGTTTTTCGTCTGATTACACTGATTATTTTTATAAGTAACTCGATCGCGTTTGGTTCCGTTCCACGGCTATAGATGGTGTTAGCAGGGACTTGCAAGTAAAAGGGGTTTATCGGTTGTTTACTATTTTTTTCTTTAAATACAGTGATGATTTGTTTTATAGTATTTTTTGCACGTTTTAACAGTTTCATTGTACCAAAATGTGTTACAAAACAAATTTAAAAAATCGAGTGGTATGCCTCAGATATTTGAAACCGCGCCATCTACTGGAATCGATTTTAAATGATCCGTTCAAATAAAATAAATATTTTCTTTGTTAAACTTGGGAACCCGTTTTTTGGTTTTGTGGAAAATCTGTTTACTGATTCGATCACACATGAAAACTTCGAGTTTGGTCCTCTCCACTGTCTTTCGGATGCCTTCATGACAACTTATGAGGCCCATTGGGAAACAACTGGAGAGCTTATTCTTATAGGGTGCAATTTGAAATTTGTATGTTTTAATTTCGCAGGACTATAACGAATTATTTGAAGGCACAATACAAGATACAGAAGAGGACCTTGATGCTTTACTCTTGGGTGACGAGGAGGGAGTTGACAGACGTCCCTCAATGCCTGAACGACAACCTTTGTCACACTTTGGATTGAGACAAGGTAAGTTGTAAAACAAATTAATGAAACATAAATAAACATCTCAAAATCAACCACTGAAGGAGCCAGCATTATTTTATTTGAACTTATGTGTGACGTACTGCTATGTAAAACGTAGTTATTAGGTTTCTGAAGGCAAGTTGTTAAATCTCATCTCAAATTGTCCCGTTGATTGGCAGTTGTGACAGCTGAGCAATCGATACTTATAATATGAGATTTATCAGTAACTGTACTAAACAGAAACTTGATCAGGCATTCACAAACCAGAAGATGTTGACTTTAGCAGAAAATTCACTTAAGGTTGTCCTAGTCGATCATTCTTCCATACGAACGTAGTATGGCGATTACTACACTGTTTGACGATGTACGTTCAAAATAAAAAATCATATCAATTTGTCTCATTGATGAGCTCGTGGCTAAATAATAACAGCCGCACGTGTCGATCTTTAAGGTTAAGCAACGCTTGACGAGGTTGGTCCGTGGATGGGTGACCATTTCAACAAACCGAGTTTCCTCCGTGCCTCGGAAAGCACGTTAAGCCGTTGGTCCCGGCTGTCATTTGAAGATCTTTGACAGTCGTTACGAATAGTCAGACGCTTGAGATCTGACACCAGTCTAGCCAAGGGGTACCGTGTTACCCAGTTACTGGGTTGTGGAGGTCAGATAGACAGTCGCTCCATGTAAAACACTGGTACTCAGCTGAATCCGGTCAGACTGGAAGCCGACCCCAACATAGTTGGGAAAAGGCTAGGCAGATGATGATGATGATGATCAATTTGTCTCATTATTATCTAGCCCTGTATGGAAACAAAAAGTTTTTTCATGATATCCATACTCCCAAAAGTCTGTTTATAAAATTTCGCAAGCTCGTTTCCGGCTAAATCATCATCCATTTCGCTACAAATTTGCAAAAGTGCTAATTCGTACGCGAACTAGCTTCTTACTGCTCATCACAGCATCTATCTCTTTCGCACGTGTTGTGGGATGAGATAGCATGCATTCTAAACCTGGGCACAAAATTCGTGCCGTCAACTAGGGCAAATTTAATTGAGCTTTCTGCTCTATTCTTAGGTTTCATAATAATTCGTTTAGTTTTTCTTGGTGTCCCAAGTAACGTCTTTCACTCAATGTTATTTCCCCACAGGTCGCATCCTCTCCCGTCTTCTTACCCACACACACTTGCCGGGTCTCAGTTCTCTGGACCAGATGCACTTGCTAGCTCTAGCTGATACCGTGTCGACTTGTGACGCGGACTTCGCTGAACGAC
The DNA here is from genome assembly GCA_949775005.1 of Orthosia gothica. NCBI lineage: Eukaryota > Metazoa > Arthropoda > Insecta > Lepidoptera > Noctuidae > Orthosia > Orthosia gothica. Next base: position 24,451,392 of record OX459038.1, on the reverse strand, counting down.
TTGCCACAAACGCGCGCGTTGATGTAGCGCAGAATTCCGGACAGGAGATATTGCCGGGTAAGTTAATATTACGATTTTAGTTTCAAGGCATTTTATCTTTTCTTTTCGACAACTTTACCATCTCATTTGACCATTGAATGGTCAAACGCACTTCAGTAGTACCATTTGAACTACGAAAATCGCCTTTATTGCTACGAAATAACAGCGCTATCATGAAGTGCGTTTCTTTCTATGCCATTGGGAATAATGTAGTCTTTGACGCGGCCTTGTTTAAAATAGTCTAAAACCATGAACACAACGAATACTTTACTGCAACTCTTTCAAAAGAGGTTTTCACCCCCGGTTTCTCAACACTTGATTATCGGGCTGTTAACGTAATCGACGAATAATCGCCGGTCAACTTCTGTGATTGGCTGTTGAAAATTCGATCAACCAATCACAGCAGATACCGCGTGCTTCACAATTTGTCACATTCATTTTGCGATAATTTAGCATTGAGAAACCCGGCCTTGGTGTGTTAAGCGCTGATTAACTCCAATTTTTCCCATCAGACTCCCTCGATGACTGCGGGCTCCGTTTCCTCCTCGCCATGAAGCACTACGGCTACCTGCTCCGCTGCTTACCCCTCGCTCAGCGCGCGAACGTACAGCGCACAGGCGTCGGCACCTGCAACCTAGTGTGGGCCTACCATTCGGAAACGCACGAACAACTGCTGGCCTTGATTCCTGGGTACACTAAGGGAACGCCCAAGTGGTCTACCATGAGGGAATTAGGTAAGTGCTTAAAGTACTTTTTTATTAAGTTGCACTTGGCGTCTGTGTGTAATCACAGCCTGTCAGTTAAAGACCCATTGCCCGGTGTTCGATTGAACTGAAATAGAATGTTGCCTGGGTAGAAAAGTGATAATTCTATTTAGTCCGTCAGTGAGATTATCAAATAATATTGAACACGTATTTTTTGCTTCATCAAATAAATAAAAACTGTCAAAGATAAAGCGCATCAAAGTTCAGGAGTGGGGGCTTGTGACGTCACTTTTTCAGTATAAAGTGTAGCACATCGTGACGTCACACGATATTTCAATGCACTGCACTGTATCGCCGTTTTTTTTTTTTTTGACTTGGTTAAAGAAAAATACGTGTCCAATATTTTTAGGTTATCTAACCGACGGACTAAATAGATATTTTTTGTCAACTACCCTATTTTGCACACACTTTTGTTTTTCGTGAGAATACAGTTTTTTTATGTAAAAGCATGTTTAAAACAATATGCGGTCGGGGCCCCACCGTCAGTCACTTCTTTATGCATTTTTTACTCCGAATGTAATTCGAAATAAAACCTGTATAGTTCATGTTTTTTTTCTGTGGAGTTTTCAGTATTAAGAGCGGACTCTAGTCAACAGGAATTTGAAAAATAGGTATTTGAAGAAACTATTGCCGTCGCGTCACCTCCAACCTCACCCCGTAAAGTGCGAAAGGGACAACTGCAGCTCAGGCTGATTTTACCTACAAAAACTTTGACTAAAAGACGTTTCGTATTCTGCTGTTTTCTTCATGAAAACTGGTCTGATCTAAAAAATTGTTATATTAAAATTTAGAGGAAAAGTATATCTATGCTCCTATCATTTCCTTTTTTGTTAAAAACTTGTAAATTTTGTTTGAAAGTCTTCTGAACATGGCGGTAAAAACGGGCATTTTTTTTCGGATTTTTGTATTGTCATATTTCTTTTTGTGATTATGTTTTGGAAAAAAGGAAATGATGCACGTATTAATTAGACTTAGATTTTATGGAAAAAAATCATTGCTCTAGAGGCATCCACGAAGAAAACAGCAGAATGTGTTTGTATGGAGAAAGTTTCACTAGAGTCCCCTCTTAAGGTTATACAAATGCAGCCTAAATCAACATCGCGTCTTTCACCTCGCATGTGATTGGTCGATTGATGGCTGTCAAACTCTTTGCCTTGCCGAAATCATTTATGCAATTAGACTGCTGGTCACGCACTAGTCTGCTCCTCTGCTATTATGTTTGAGTCAGGATTCTACTCGCACACATACAGATACGTTATAATAATATGCGCGTTTATGCCTGTTCATGGAAAGATACACTGCAATCAAGAGAAAGGCGCATGGAGGGGCTGTAACGCAAAAATGTTACTTGACGTTACATCTTCCGAATCACACCTAACGGCATGACGTGATATGAAACTTCGTTCCAATAAGTGAACATGTTAATATTTTTGTACTCGCGTTTTTTCATCAGGAACGCCGAGTTCTTTGCGCCATTTTTGTTTCTTACAATCAGTCGAATATATATCTACAGTACGAAATATGTATTATAAAATCTTATCTTCCTCCTTCAAAAAACCCAGGTGTCGGCTGGTGGGTTCGCGGCGAGTTGCTCCGCACTTGCATGGAGAAGCTAGCCAGGGCGTCATACATGCATAAACAAGATCCGATGGATGCTGCCTTGTACTACCTCGCCATGAAGAAGAAGATGCTGCTGTGGGGACTGTTCCGATCCAGTAGGGATGATAAGATGACTAATGTAAGTATTAGGTTGTTATTATACTGTGATTTTTTATTTCGTAGACTAAACTGACATCTTATTTTTTTTAATGTTGCAAGCGCGGTGCATCAAGGTAAGGCTCAATCAAAAGTTATTCATTGAGTCGATGTGACTTGACTCCTCAATTTAATTTCACAAATTGGTGTAAATAAATGTTTTATGAATATAAACGTAATATATTTATTTTATTTTATTTTATTTTATTTATTAGGGAAAACAAACAATTACACACTATATATGGTTAACAAATAATTGTACAAGACTACATTAGTGTGCAACTAACAACGTTATCCACATCATATATAATTAAAATTGGAAGATACATGCACAAGCGCAATACTAATAAGCCTTAGCTTCGTTAAATACTATATTATACAATAAAAGAAAAAACACATAATCTACAGATACAGAAATACGGATGTTAATTAAGTTAAATTAATTCTCACAGTTGTTGATGGCTTTAAGGATTTCATTTCTAAATGTACTAGCTGAGCAAGAAAATAAATCTAGATTTGAGAATAGGGTGTTATAATTCTCTGCTAAACGTCGCAAAGGTGCGCGGGCCCCCGCGTTTGTGCGACACGAGGAGACCGCAAACAGCGGGCAACCGCGCACCGCGCGTCTTGTGATAGTCCTAGGTACTACATAACACAATCTGTTTGTTAAATCTGAGCAATCATATTTGTTATTACACAGGTCATAAAGAAACATGCTTTCCAAAAAGGTGCGTCTAATATTAAGGGTTGTAAGTTTATAATGTTTCAATAAATTATGATAAGAGGCAGTTTTACGGAAACACCGGTAATGAGTGGCTTTAAGGAATTTATACTGTACGGTTTCAAGCTTTTCTTTGTATTTTGCATAAAAGGGATTCCAAATCATTACAGCATAATCTAACTGTGATCTCACTAAAGACTTGTATAAATGAATGTATGTATGACTACGTTTAAAATCAGTCATACATCTCATCACAAACCCATACATGCGGAAGGCATTACTAATAATCTTATCAATATGTTGATCAAGATGAAGTTTGTTATCCAGTAACACTCCAAGGTCCCTAACTAAATTTATTTTGTGCAATACAGAGTTATTTAAGTAATATGTGTGAGTTATAATGTTTTTATTCTTGGTAAATGTTATAGATGAACACTTTTCAATACTCAGTTGAATCTTATTTTCTATACAGTAAGTCGAGAATCTATCTAGATCCTGTTGAAATAAGAGACAATCATTATTGTTATGAATTTTTCTAAAAATTTTAAGGTCATCGGCATAAAGTAGAAATTTGGAATGTCTGAAACACTTATATATATCATTTATGAATAATATAAACATGAGAGGACCTAAAATTGAGCCTTGAGGCACACCAGATGTAACATATATGGATGAAGATTCAAAACCCTTGATAACTACTTTTTGAGTTCTATTTGTGACATATGATGTAAACCAACGCAGTAAATCACCTCGAATACCGTTGAAAGCAATTTTTGTTAAAAGCAATTCATGATCCACCTTGTCAAAAGCTTTTCGAAAGTCTGTGTATACAGCATCAACTTGTAACCGTTGATCCATGTTATTAAACAAGAAATCAGTGAAAACCATTAAATTTGTGGCTGTGGATCTTTTTTTAACAAAGCCATGCTGTTGTTTAATTATAATGTTATGTAATATAGGATATATTTCATCATGAACAAGTCTCTCGAAAAGCTTCGACAAGGTGGACAAAATAGAGATAGGTCGATAATTTACAATCTCGTGCTTGGATCCTGATTTGTGTACGGGAGTTATATTAGCTCGTTTCCAAATCTCAGGAAATGTACCTTCAGAAATACATTTGTTGTATATAATATATAGGGGTGTGCATATGACATCAGCTGTTTTTTTTAAGATAAAGCGGTGGCAAACTATCCGGCCCAGGTCCTTTTGTAGTATCCAGTGATTTTAGAGTTTTTAAAATTTTATCAATACTGAAATGGATACTATTAATAACACCACAATTTTCGTCATACAATTCCGGAGGTAACCAAGTATTTTTGTCAAACGTGGAATGTTCGTAGACTGAATGAAAGAATTTAGAGAACATATTACAAATTTCAGTAGGATCGCTCGAGTTATGACCTTCATAATTTACCGTCGAGGGTATGCCAGCTTTAGTTTTACGATTTGAAATATAACTCCATAAATATTTAACGTTTTTATTAATATTTTCTTCAACCGAGTCAATATATTTATTGTAACTTTTTCTACATTCAGTTTCAAATCTTTGTCTTAAAAAGGAAAATTGTTCATAATCTGATATGTTACCGTATACTTTCCATTTTATCCAGGCTCTATTTTTGTTCTTAAAAATCCGTATCAATGACTTGGAGAACCAACAAGGGAATTTAGACGAGCGCTTGGAGGCAATAGGCGTATGATCTTTTATTGTTCGGAAGATAACGTCATAGAAAACATTTACAGATTCCTCAGCTGCCATTCCACTCAGAGCACTAAACCAATCAACGCTACACAAGTCTTGATTAATTAGGTCGTAATCAGCTTTATAAAAGTTATATTTAGTTACTTTTGCTCGTGCAAACGTTGATTTACATTTATAAGGAATCGTGGAGCAAAACGGGGGATGGTAATTGTCCTGAGGTAGTAATATAGAAGAGGGTACGTAAACACGGCAATGATTATTACTAATTATTAAATCAAGAATACGATCTTTATAATTTTTTAAGTAGTTAAATTGTGAAGCATTAAGTAGTGACATAAAATTAACTAAATAGTTACAAACCGAAGAGCTACCATAACAATAAATTGCCCCAGACATATCGCTAGTGCAAGCATGCCAAGTGACATCCGGTAAATTATAATCGCCAAATATATAAAAGTTATATGTGTTTAACCTATCCAATGTACTTTGAAGGTTCTCAAAGTGAACACGATAGATCTCATCAGAAGTTTTTGGCGGAATGTACGTTGCACCAATGTGATATTTATCCCGATCATCACCGGGCAGCTCTATAAGTACATGTTCTATATGGGGATTTGTAGCAAATTCAATCGGTACGCATACGGCGTTAAGCTTTTTAAGGACAGCCACGAGTACTCCGCCTCCTTCTTTTTTATTTGTGGCTAAGCGATTACGGTCGCATCTAAAAACTACATAACGATCGTCAATGTATTCACTGTCAAAAATATTAGGAGTGAGCCAGGTCTCAGTTAAAATAATCATATCATAACAGTTACTTAAAATATTCATATATAAAATATTGAGTTTGGTTCTTATGCCCCTACAATTTTGATAATAGATTGTTAAGTTATCTAACATTAGGGAAATACCGAATTAAAATAGGATACATTAAAAAAGTAAAAAGTTGTGTTTCTTGTAAAACCGACCACTTAACAAATTCTAGACTGTACTTATAATATATGAATAGAACGTTGTGTAAAAACAAATACAACTGCACCCATAAAGGACTAAAAACCCAAAATATTATTCCATATCTATACCAAATAATACAAAAAAAGATATGTTTTTTTTCTGAAAAATAAGTTTCCTGCCTACTGCTAATTAACACATAAATATAAACTAAAATATAAGATTTAGAAAACACTTCAATGCAACTTTTAGTTCTGTTGGTTACGCTGGTCGATGGAGCCAGTGCCAGGCCTAATCTTTTTAATGTCATGTGATGACCGTATTGCCAGAGCTGGAGCGGCATCACCCTCACGAACAAGGATTGTAGCATGCTTAACCCATACATACTTAAAGTCGTGTTTTTTGGCTGCCTCTCTGCACTCTCGAAATAATTGTTTTCTTTTCAAAGTTAAGTGCTCATGCATATATATACGATGTGAGTTTCCAGAAAATCCCAGCTGATCAGAGTTGACACCCTTTGCCAAACGAAAGGCACTAAGTAAGTTGTCTCGTAGTATGCGCGAACCCAACTTAACAACAATATTTTTAGGTTTATTATTTTCTCTGTGTGCATGCGGGACGCGATGTATGGCAATTATATCTTTCTGAGACAGTGGAAACTTTATTTTTGAACTGATACTATCCATGAGCGCAATCAAGTTTTCATTCCGTTTTTCTGGAACATTGCATAATTCCAGATTGCAATTTCTGGCTTGTTGCTCCAACGAATCGATCTTTGTCTCCAGTCCCACCAATATACTGTTTACAATATCAGCATTCATTGCCTGTGCGTTCATAGAATCAACCTGTTTTTTCAAAATTTCCTGCCCCTCAACAACATACTGGATTGAAGCTTTCAGTTGTGATAAATCCTGAATTGCAGTTTTATGGCTGTGATCGAAATCAGATACTCGCCTTTCCAAGTTCGAGTGGTCAGATCGAAGTGAATTGAGCTCGTTTTTTATATCCGATGTAACTTGGGTTACGGCAGCGAGATCAGATTTAATATTAGTCACATTATCCGATATTACTTTTAAGGCCCCATCTAGATCACTTCGCCACTGGTCTAGTTTGTTATTTATTTCTATTGAAAGCCTGTTGATTGCCTCAGTAATCTCAGATTCGGGTTGTTTCCGTTTTCGCTGCGGCACGTTTTCTTTATTCACCCGTTTGTTAGCAAGATCAGAGTCCGAGTGGCATTTAGTAGGTGAGCGAAACATATCAGTTGCCATATTTGTATTTTAGAGCAATAAGTTGCGGCGATGAGTATCCTATAACGCCTGAAAGACTTTCAAAGCTATACAGGCCACTACAATTTGCGCACACAACTGCTTCAGGCGTCTTTTAATATTTGTTCGATTAGTTGAGGGTAATCGCAATAAATTTGGGCAAATCCTATTCACTGGGTCAACTTGTTATGGGTGTTCTAGGGACAAAAACCACAGCACCAATGATGAATAAATACTGCCACAGTTCGCCAGCCACTTAATTTGTCCGGTCACACAAAACGATTTCACTTTTAGCTAGTTTCTACACCAATAAGTTATTATTTAACGAGAGCACCATGAACATGACCTTAGTCAGAGCAGACTGCTTAGTAAAGGAAATATAACAGTTATCATACACATAGTAAATAAACTTTTATTGTGTTAAATATGAAAACAACGATCGATATAAATGCGATCGATAAAAATGAAGTCTTCACTTAAATGAGTAGAAACTAAATAGGGGCCGCTAGTTTCTAAACATTTTTTAGCAAGTTTCATTCTCGATCTACTTTGATTTTCGATCAACTTTCGATCAGTCAGGATAGTCAGGATACGACACTATTTTTATGTAACGATAAAGTGATAACCCCCCAAATGTCAGTTTAGCCTACGAAATTAAAAATCACAGTATAGGAAGGCTTTGAGAAACCCGTAAATGACAAACTTGGCAACGAGACATTCCAGGAATTCTTTCCCCGCGCCACCTCGTACCATGCAAGCGGCTGACGTGACCCAATCTTTACAGATTCTTTTTTTTTTTACTTTTTTTTCACGTCGTTAGAAAAACGCGCTCTGGATTACGCCGGGTATTGAGAATCAAACAAGTCTGTTGGATTCTCAACCCTCACCTTATCGCCGAGATTAGAAAATTCAGTGCAAGTTATTTTAATGATAGAAAAAACACCCGAACAAATTTATGCCGAAAATTAATGTTGAATTATTCTACATTGTAGAATCTACAAGCGTAATCAGCCTATAAGATTCCAACTGCTGAGACACTTAGACTATTTCTACAAATATCTTTAAGGAAAATATCCCTCAGACTTGTATTTGTCACCGGATTATTGCAAACACCGTAAGTTTGTAAGAAATCTTTCCTGATTATTAACTGTCGACATATTGTGAACAGATAATTTCAAACACAATAAGGGCCGATTTCACCAATGAAACTAATCGCGATTAGTTCAACTAAACTCAGTTTATACAAATACAGCGTTGTGATTGGTAGTTGCTCAGCGATCTCAACCAATCAGAACGCTGTATTTGTATAAATAAATCTCATTCTCATTCGATAGTTAACAATATATCCGTGTCTTATCTTGAAAGTGTGTTCACAATCTCCCCGGTTTATTACGAATTGATTGTGTTTGCAATTTAAACTATAAGTTAAGGCAAATATACTTATTTCAATGTTGTTGTTGTTTAGTTCTTCTCGAACAACTTCACGGAAGATCGTTGGCGTAGGGCTGCATTGAAGAACGCATTCGTTCTACTCGGCAGACAACGGTTTGAGCACGCGGCCGCCTTCTTCTTGCTCGGAGGTGCTCTCAAAGATGCTTTAGAGGTAAGAATTACATGAAAAAAAAACATGGCATTAATGTTTTAAAAAGAATAGTTGGAAAAATGCATAAAAGAAATATGGATGTATGCGGCATTATGCCCGGGTATAGTTCCGCAACCTCCATTTAAATGAGAATCTGCCGACCAGGAGCATGTCGTCCAGGCAACTGCGCGACGCGGCGACGGTTGATATCAATCGTGCCGAAAACAGCTTTTAGCGATTTAGTTCTTACGTGACGTCATATATGTCGCTACAGAAATTTAGGGCATATTAATATTATAAAATTTAATTAAAATCCGTTTATTTACCATACTCAGTTAGATGATAATGTTAGAGTGATTAACATTAATTAAAACTAACAATGCCATTAACAGGTTAGCTATGGATCCCAAACTATAGCCTGTATTTTGGTGAACCAGATATAACACAGAGTTTGTAATTTAGAGTCTCCTGCTAGCAAAACGACTCAATTTATGACAACATCTATATACAAAATTCATACATAGCAACGAGACCTGTTTTATAAAATAATGCAAGAAAAAAATATTTGAGGTGTCTAACGTGTATTTTTATTAAATAGGTATTCGGTATGTTGTTTAGGTGCTTATCACACGTCTTGGAGACTTGCAACTGGCTATGGTGGTTGCGAGGTTATATGAAGCAGAAAACCCGCTGCCGTCTAGCTTGAAGAAGTTGTTGATGGATGAAATATTGGGGTAAGTTTTATTTATGCACATTGGTTTTCGATATTAAAATGCTGAAATCTTACTAGATCATACGTTGATAAGATCGTTTTCATCGCGCTTGGCTTGCTGATGAAAGAGTCGTATTGAAGTTTGTTATTCATGGAACTAGTTTTCTGCCGAGCCTGTTACTAAGTAGGCCGTTTGTTCACAACGCGGCACATGACACGAGAAATAAAAAAGAAAAGAAAGAAAGAAAGAAAAATATTTACTTGTGACCCGCACAGGAGACACTAGTTAAGCAAAACACAAACAATAAAAAAAAACCCCGTGTGAGACCAAAAAGGCTCCTATCAAATGTGCTCACGATTCAGAGCTCATGTATTTGTATGGACCGTTTGTTCATTGCATGGCACTGAACCACACGCGATACGATTTACTAACTGCTTTTCGGCTATGTCGTCGCGTATTTTTAGCAGAGACGGTTTAGCGGCGGTACAAAACAAGTATGAGCTTGTTGACGACACGACCCGCCGCACCGCGGGGCTCACGCGTGGCTCGTCACTCACGCGCTTATAGAATTATACAAGTGCACTGCAGTGTCGTTTGCAGAATCGTGTCTAGTGAACAAACGAACGGACGACAGACTGTCTGCAGTGTGTCGTGTGTTAAAAATTGTGAACAAACGACCTGACAGTCTTATCAATACAAGATACATGAATCAAAACATTCACAATTGAAATTCTTTTTATAGGGTTTTATTTAACTTGCCGTGTTAGTTAGCAAGTATGGGTCAAATTTTGCAACTTAATTTGAAAACAGCTATCCTCAACCGATTGAGATAAAATTTTGCGTACAGATTTGGTTTGGCTGACAATGCGCAGTGCATTGTCTTCCAAACCTAACCGTAGCTAAGTGAAATCATTGTAATGCCATAATGGCGGGCTCCCAAAGATGGCGGATTAATTATTTTTATGCACCTCCATGACAAATTAAAGGGATTGCTTAGAGGAATAAGGACCCGTTTTAACCGACTTACCAAAAAGGAGGAGGTCCTATGTATGTTCACCGATATCTCCCTCAATTGTGGACCGATTTCGAAAATTCTTTTTTTTGTTTGGTAGAGTATGTTCCGAAATTGGTCCCATTTTAATTTGGTGAAGATCTGATGAAGAACTTCGATGATATACAACAGAAATCTTCAATAAATAATGGAAAATCTCTCGGGATAGCTGCAATCGCATGTCTATTTACTAAATTAATTTACTTTATAGCGGTGAAACAGAAGACGGCGAACTAGACCTAGAACGCGCCCACCCAGACCCATTCGTCCGTTCCATGGCGCTATGGGAACTGAAAAGCTATGGCGCAGCACTGGACACATTGCTAAGCAACGCGGGCAGATTACATGCAGCAAAGGACAATGAACCCATGCCGAGCGTGTTCAACTTCTACGTGTATCTGCGCACGCATCCCAGGTTGAAGAGGCATAATCTGCCCAGTCAGGTTTGTGTTCTATTTAGCTTATCAATAGCCTTATTATCAAATCATCATGCCATCATTATTAAATTGTAAAAAATAGGTATAGTGTTATTCGTCCTGTATAGCTCCTTAACTCTCTCTTTCACAATAGAAACATGATCTCTTTAAGACGTCATAGTATGTATATATCAATCTGCCTAGCCTTTTCCCAACTATATTGGGGTCGGCTTCCTGTCTTACCGGATCCAGCTGAGTACCAGTGTTATACATGGAGCGACTGCCTATCTGACCTCCACAACCCAGTAACTGGGAAACACGATACCCCTTGGCAAGACTGGTGTCAGATCTCAAGCTTCTGACTACTCGTAACGACTGTCAAAGATCTTCAAATGACAGCCGGGACCAACGGCTTAACGTGCTTGCCGAGGCACGGAGGAATCTCGGTATGTTCAAATGGTCACCCATCTACGGACCGACGGACCGACCTCGTCAAGCGTTGCTTAACGTTGATGATCGTCATAGTATGTATCCAGATCTATTTTTCAGATTTGTAAAAGGTACAGTCTTGGGTCAAAAGTGCAGTCTTACTCGCCCAAAATTCTAGCTTTTGCAGAAGAAATTAAATTATCAACAACTGGTTTAATATGTTGTAAAGAAACTAAAGTATAGATTGATGCCGCTTTTGTTTTGGTAGAGTGTGATTGCACTTTGAGCCTTAAATGTACAATCAACCAAATAATTCGAAAATTATAAAAAAAAGGAATTGGTGAAACAGGCTATAAGAGCACCATTGTAATTATTTTCAAATTTTTCTGTCCACAAATAAATGGTGGAAATTATTTACAATGCTAACGTATTTATTTTCTTCTTGATATCACTTCTTATTGCAATGCAATAAATGTTTAGATTTATGTTCATCAAATCAATCAAAATGTTTTTATTGTAACTCGTACGTGCATTAAATAGTTGGAGGTAGCCCCAGTAAGTTATAAATTATACTTGTGTTGGGGCTACTTTCCATAGTGTCAATTATACAATGTTACGACCATACAATTACAGACTTATAATTAAATTAAATTAAAAACAAAAGTTTAATTTAATACAAAACACAAACACATTTTTTTTTATCCTCACCATATATCTCTCAAACAGGGTGGAACTTTAGCCTTGCTCCAACAAGAGCCAGAAGAAGGCATCACTCGTCTAGAGCGCCGCCTGTACTTCCAAACAGCACACGGGCACTTCAAGGCCGGCTGTCCAGCCCTAGCTCTAGAAGTCCTGTCCAAGCTGCCTGCGAGAGTGCGCGACGAACGTCCCAAGCACCCGGTGGTGGCCGCGCTGTCTATGGACGACGCCGTCATACACTCTGGACAACTCGTGGATCACTCAGATCAACCAGTCAAAAGTACGCAACGTTCACGTCCGTTTGTACGTCCGCTGATTTATGTTTTGTTTTGTGGTTTTTCGTTGCTTTTTTTTTTCTATATAAATTTTCAAGAAGGTTATAAGCACCATCTCCACAGGCGAGAAAAACGTAGCTATTATAGTTACATCTCGCCGCGCACCATCAAATTATCGCTTTGATTATGTCTCTCTTTGATGTGACTCGCAGAAGAGGAACAGAAAAAACAAAAAAAAAATTGACAAACAAAAATTTTAAAGGTATAAAAAAGTCGTCTAAAGCGCTGTCCATACATTTCCGGGTTCTCGTCCCTGACGGAACATGGCAGGAATCGGTTACATACGATTTGTACGAACTTGTTCACACATCTCCTTATCAGGGGGATCCGGATCGTTCATCCAAGCGTATTTAAGTGTTCCGTCAGTTACGGGAACCCGGCAATGTGTGGACAGCGCTTAACTCAGCACATGTTGCGATAATCTCGCCCGTGGAGATGGCGCTTTTGCATCAGTTTTTCTGCTGTGGCTTTGGGCGAAGTGCAGAATTGCTACTGAAGTAATCAGCATGATGGCACAGCACGACACATCCTGGCGGACTTCGACATGATCGCATTTTGTTTTCATGCTCTAACTGAAATTTGATTTCTCGGTTTCGATCGGCTATCTTCGGTTTTTCCGAAGACAGCCGATGGAAATTTTCAGAGCGGTGTTTTGCGAGAAGCAGTGCGTTTCGTTTCGGTGTGAACTTTTATAAAGTATATTATTATTCTGAACCCAAAACAAATATCTTACCATATGGGAAGCGATAGCGGGATAGCGCTGTTTATGATATAATAATGCTTGGCAATAAACAATGAAAATATTTGTGGACCTCACATTTAGTCGCAAGGTAAGTTTAGGTCCACAGGTTTCCTCTAAGCAATTCTTAGTTCTTAACTTATCCATTTATGCACAGAGGAGGAACCTGAACCGGCTAACATGGATTGGGGCGCACCGGCTGTAGACGTTGATTGGGGAGCGCCAGTCGCTGCGAACAAGAATGATGATTTGGTTCTCAGTTGGGATGATGAAGATGATAAGGGGTGAGTTTTATTACTGCATGTTAACCATTGTCTTTTGGCCTGTGGCAGCCAGCATCAAATATATTTATCTACACCCATGCTATAAATCCTCTATAAAAGTTCTTGAAACAGTTAGCTTATTGCCAAAATTAAAACAGCCAGTGTCATAGTAACCATAATATCATCCAAACGGGTGTTATAATGTTGTACTAAATTTCATAATGCAACTCCTTTTTTACTCATCGAACAGCCACATTCTCATGGCATCTTTATGAGTTTCAAAAAAAGAACATAGTCATGCACGCGCGTTTCACTACCACGCGCCGTAATTTAAAAAAAACTTATTCGAATTTTTGAATTGACGTCGTATCCCGCCATTTTTGTACAATAAAAATAAAATCGCTATCGTTTTGCTCTTGCAAAAGATACGTAATAAGCCTGCCGGTCTTTTGAAAGGCGTGTGAGGAGCCGAACTGAAGCCAACTCGCAGAAGCCTTGTTAGGCATTTATCAGCAAATGTGACACCAACCAACGTTTATCCCTGTATGCACTGCGCAAGTGCACCAAAGGGCAGTGCCCAGTTGGTACACTACTATTGCAAAATATGGAGAAAAAGGTATTGAGCTTAGATTTGGTAGGTTTAGTGGATAGATTGCCTAAAACTATAGGAGGACTACTGGCCCCTGCCTGACCGTAGTAGGATTATTATAAGAATACCGGTATATGGCTTTTTTAACAATAGACGAAATACTGTCTAGTGTTTGGACGTTGTAAGTTAAAAAACCGGCCAAGTGCGAGTCGGACTCGCGCACGATGGGTTCCGTACTTGGTAAATTGCGGTTTACGATTTATGACGTATTAAAAAAAAACTATTGACTAGATCTCGTTCAAACCAATTTTCGCTGGCAGTTTACATAGTAATGTACATCATATTTTTTTTTCAGTTTTATCATTCTCTTATTTTAGAAGTTACAGGGGGGGGGGGGACACATTTTACCACTTTGGAAGAGTCTCTCGCGCAAACTATTCAGTTTAGAAAAAAATGATATTTGAAACCTCTATATAATTTTTGAAGACCTATCTATAGATATCCCACACGTATGGGTTTGATGAAAAAAAAAATGTTTTAGTTTTAGTTTCAAGTATTACCCCAAAAATTTATTGTTTTATTTTGATTTTTGTGTGAAAATCTTAATGCGGTTCACAGAATACACCTACTTACCAAGTTTAAACAGCATAGTTCTTATAGTTTCGGCAAAAAGTGGCTGTGACATACGGACGGACAGACAGACAGACAGACATGACGAATCTATAAGGGTTCCGTTTTTTGCCATTTGGCTACGGAACCCTAAAAACGTTGAAACTCACTCTTAAACACGCATTTTAGTCGATTATTGAAACTTGTTTTTTTTTAAACTTGATTTTTGAGTCTTGTATTGATATCTCATGGCATGGGATCGCATTGATCACGGTATTTTTACAAATACACTGTAAATTAATACTGCGTAGTTTGCAGGTTAGATACATTCTGCGTAGCTAATCATATATTTTGTAACACAGATCCGATGATTCTGGAGCCTCAACTCCGCCATTAGAGATGAAAATGGACAAGAAAGAAGAAAAGGAAGAACCCATAGTCAACGGCACCGCTGAGAAAGAGAAGGAGGGAGAGGAACCGCCCACTGTCGACATTATGGCGCAACAGCTGAAGTTTACGGCTTGTCTCAAGATATTGATGGAAGAACTCAGTACTTTAGCTACTGGATTTGAAGTTGATGGTACGTAAATCTTTGTTTTAAACCCAATTTTATCCTGTTATTTGTTATAGTCGCGCTTGACCACTATCTCACCTGATGGTGAGCGATGATGTGGTCGACGGTGACATAAGCTTGCCTAGAAAAAACATATTCACTCTTGACTTAAAGACCCCCAGATTGTAGCTATCGGGAAACATAGACTCCGGCAGGGAATACCAGTCCTTAGCTTTACGAATAAAAAAGTGTCCCCAAAATAGTCGCCATCGTCTTTTTGGACATGAACGATATTTTCGGTATCAACATCCGCGAAATTCCTAAAACGATATTCGTATCGAGTTTCATAGTTTGGGAGTCATTACCCCTAACACCATGACAGTGAAAACTATTATTAAAAACTCAATTTCCATTGGCTGCCATATTGGATTGCGAGCTCATTTTCGGTTTCAGCACCCCAGAACCACAAAATTGACAGCATTTATATTTTTATCTACTTCGGTTTCATTATATTGGAATTACGAAAATTGACAGCGGTTTCATTATGATACCCATAACGACATCGGGTTGCATTATGCGAATCGTCATAAATTCTTAAACACAAGCAAAGACATTCTGAACATACAGCCAGGTACCTATAATATTACTTCGAAATCGAGACAGTGTAAATGATGTTTATAAAAATGGAACAAGTTTAGAACAAAAGTATTGTATACTATTTGGCTGTTGCGGCTACAAGATCTTTGCCTTATACCTAATAAAGACTATAGTCAGTGTGTAGTTAAGTTTCTATTAAAAATACTTATTTGTCTATATCTGTGTTTTATTCCTTCCTTCGTAGATAAAATCTTGTATGCAACTGTACGTTATTGGTCTTTTAATAACTCGTGTCCACCTATTTCGGTACGCGCTACGCTTGTACCGAAAAATGGCACTCGTTTTAAAAGACCGTCCATAACGTAACAGTTGCATAAATGTCTAGTATGCAACTGTTATAATTAGGTATTAAAACACTCATGTGATACTATTATCCCCACTTAAAATAAACCCACATTCGTGTTTTAGTACCCCTTATTATACAACAGTTGCATAAATAACTATTATAACATCACGACTAATTCTTAATAAACTTATTAATTCCATAGGTGGTCACCTCCGCTACCAGCTCTACATCTGGCTGGAACGCGAGGTAGAAGCCCTACGTCGCCTGTGCGGCTACCTCGCCGCCGGCAGTGGTGGTGGGGGTGGTGGAGCCCTGCTGTGTGCGGACCCCGACCTGGCACCTCTTCCTGATAGACCTACCTTACATCAGTTGCTAGTCCGGGAGAAAGCAGACTTTGAAGCCAAAGTGCAACGAGCGCTTAATAGGAAGAAGTGGCTTAAGGGTAAGTCTACTGCAGTTTAAGATAAGCTTGAGTACTGTACGTTGGTTATTCTTTTTGACGAAACAAAGGTCAGAACTGTTAGAAGGTATGTTCTTGGAATAAAATAATAATAATTTTGTGAGTTGCAAGTAGCGTAATATATGTCGGAAACACGAGGACTTCCTTCCATATACCCTCAAACTTGTGGGCTTATCGTGGGTAATGCGCGCACAAAGCAGGTAACTAATGCCGTTTTAGAGATAGTCCTTGATCCAACAACGAAGCAGTGGATTCGGCCACCAATAGTTTCGCTTTCTCTCAACAAAACCACACTTTGTCAAGTTTATACACACGCCACTTTAGAATTCCTCCAAACTCTTTTCAAACACCAAATGCGTGTCCGCGCGTTTTCTTTCTAACTCTAGCACCACAATCGCGGGAGAACCCACTCAGATCACCAAGTATGGCGCTCGCCGCTTTATTATTGGCTCAAGCACACATCCGGCAAAACCACCGCTTTGAACATCCAATCGAATTCAAGTATTTTGACATAAGGAAAATGAAGTGTTGTCAATCGAATAAAATCTAATTGAAATTTGAATCAGAAGCTAAATGTTGCCAATTAAATAAAACTGAATTAATAAGTTTACAAGCGATATTTCTTCGTTCCCAACTATTAATCATTTACCTTCCTCCGATATATATATTTTCAACTGAAACATTTAACTCCTTTTTTCGTCGCCGTATGGCACAAATATGACCAAAGAAGCCAGTTTAAATCATGCTCCACAAAAAACGCCCTTCGCCCGCTTCACACTCAAAGAAGAAAACTGATATACGTTACCTCCACAGCAAACGAGACTCTCCTACGAACATTACTATCATACTGTTCCCTGCACGGCGCTGGTGGCGGCGGACTGGCCTCAGTACGAATGGAACTGGTCCTGCTCCTCCAAGAGTTAGGACAAGACAAGCAGCACCAACAGTTGCTGTCTCCACTACCATTCCCCACCACACTGCCGCTGTTGGCAGCCGCTGTAGCTACCAATAACACTGTCGTTGCTGATCCTGTCAGACATTTACAGGTGAGTTTCTGGTAACTCCTTGGTAGGTCCAATTGTAGGGCTTGGATTTACAATTAACTAGTGAATCACTTACACATAAAAGTGCCGGTATAAATTCATTAAATTATGACGAAAATCGCATCGAAATCGTTGCGCAGTTTATAAGAACAACGCACCCCAACAGAAACATAATAAAAGCGGCTTTGTTTTATAGATAACTAGCGGACGCCTCGCGGATTCACCCGCTTAGTGCCCGTTCCCGTGGGAAAACCAATAAATTATATTTTTTTCCGATCGCCACCTAACTTTACAGGTTTATCCGCTGGGTCAATCTAAAGATTGTCTGAAAATTTTATTAAAATCGGTGCAGCCGTTTCGGAGTCTATAAGGCATATACAATCATACTTTCTCTTTCTCTATATATAGATAGTTAAAATATTTATAGATTTAGCGCCCTGTGAAAGTGGCGTATAGTCACAAGATAATGACTTGCCCCAATTCGCTGTGTAGGTATCACCGTAGATAAAAGAGAGCAAACTTGATAACTTAAAACTACGCTGTGAGCCTCCCTAGTCAATTTAATTATTTTTTATTTCATAAAAAAACAGTACAGTCTGTTACAAAGTAGGATGACAATTTAGATATAGTTTACATCTATGATGAGTAGGTAACAGTACAATATCATGATCTGATGTCCTAGCTAGGTTACTTAGTAGCCTCTATTAAGGACAAACAGCTCTCAGTTCCCGAAAATAGGACAAGTTTAGTTTAGTTTAGCTTGTCCTTGGACGCTGATTAAACTGAAATAAATCGTTGACTTTATTGTCATTTCTACAAGCATTTTTTCTTTTTGTAGTCGGTAGCACACGACATGCTGGGCACTATCGGTGAACTGGGCATTCCTGGCGGGTCTGCGACCAGAATACTGCACACACTACGAGAGTTGTCAGTCGCTCTGTCCGCCTGCATCTACCAGAGTCTGTGCGACTCCGACACGTTCGGCTTAAAACACGCACATCATCACGACTGGTAAGTTACTTCGTCACCGAGTTTCAGTTCAGTTTAGTTTATTTGCGTAACGAAAATCACAAGAAATGGTCATGATCTTGTGCTTAATATTATTTTCAAAACAGTCCTAGTCTCCCTAGAATGACTTGAGACCTTCAATAAGGAAAAAAAAAACGACTTTTCAGTCTATAGTCATATTAACGGCTAATTTCCATATAAATCAATTTGTATTTTCCGTATCAAAAATATAGCATTTATAAACGTATTACATTGATCTTCTTTTACAGTATCATAGCTGACACACACGGAACTAGTCAAATCATCTTGCGACAGAGGCGTCATTCCACTGAAGATCTCACTGTCACGACTCCTCCGAACAAATGGCCAGGTAAGATTAATTTTTTGGAATAATTTTGCGTTCCGAAACACGTCAAAATCGCTATAGCATTAGCATGTCAAAAGCTGATAAAAAATGACGATGACCACTGACAACACTGTTCCGAATGATCATCGGTGGTAACAACATGAATGCGGCAACTGAATCGGAACGCCTTTTGACGATATGATTGCCAAACTCAATATGGTAGTTAATCTCTCGTACTCTATCTCTATATAATGTTAAAGTTTGGATGGATGTTTGTTACTCAGACACGCCAGAACTGCTAAATAGATCTTGATGGATTTTGGCACAGAGATAGATTATAGTCTTGAATACCTCAAAGGCTACCCCTTTTTATCCCAGTATAAAGTTCTCTTGGGATAATAAAACAATAACGCGGGCAGAAGCTAGTATTTCATATGAACGTGGTATTTATTCACTTCATCTCACAGGAGTATCAGCACTCCGCGGCCTCGCCCTTCGTGCTGCCGAAGAAGAAGACGCCCCTCGTCTCGCAGTCTTACTCGCCGAAGCCTTCTGCGCGGTATACCTGGCGCTGCTAGGCTGGGCGGCCGCGGCCAGGGACGCACACCTGCTGTACCGCCTGTGTGCGCACGCGCCGGTAGCGCCCGACCATGCCAAGCTGTTCGGTGGAGGCGTGCGCAGGCTGCTGACTACTGCCCCGGCGCCTTCTCTACAGGTAACATTTGCAGTTAAACATACGCTGAGCTCTTTTAATCCTATTCGAAAACAAAAGGACCATAAATATTATAAAAATCAGTCTATAATCGGATTTTTAATTTCGTAGACTACTCTGGCATTTGGGGGATTGTCACTTCATCGTTACATAAAAATAGTGTCGCATCCTGACTATCCTGTGTGATCGAAAATCGAAGTAGATCGAAAATGGAACTAAATCACGGCAAAAAAATACTTTTGTTAAGAAACTAGCTGTCCTTATTTAGTTTCTACTCATTTATGTCAGACTTCATTTTATCGATCGCAGTTATTTTATTGTGGATTTCATATTTAGCTTAATAAACGTTTATGTACTATGTTTAAGAATACTGTTATATTTAAATATATTACGATTATATTCATAAAACATTTATTTACATAAATTAGTAAAATTCAATTGAGAAGTCATGTCAAATCGATTCGATGAATCACTTATGATTGAGCCTTATCTACAACACTATGCACTGCGCTTGCAACATTTAAAAAATAAGGTCATTGGCAGATGTCAGTTTAGTCTACGAAATTAAAAATCACAGTATAGAATATTATTATAATTTCTTTTAAATTAATATTACAAACATTCCAACCGCACTGAACGCTTTCGTCATTGTCAAACTCGGTGTAAGCAGTACAATCGCCAATTTACATTCAGATGACAATTACGTTAACTAAACAACTTTACCTTTTTAATAACAACCTTAACATGTAGAAATTAGAAGTTGAGAGAACTTTTGTAAAGTTGTAGGCACATAATCGATGCCATTTGACCTCGGTTCACTTAAGGGCCTTCCCCCGCTTTAGTACCGTAAAACGGTTACTTTCTAAAGCATATTCCTCAGTAACGGCTAGGTTAAAATTTTTGAAAGAAATATATATCTATTATTGATTTATGTACATTATTTGTGAAACATGGCTTTTCCGTCTAACTAATAGGTTTGTTTTATAAAAATATTAACAACAAGATATAAGTTTTTAAGCTGACATGGTCACAATCATTAGAATTAATATTTGTTTCGGGATATTTACCATCATGTATATTTTGATTTTGGTTGAGAGCTCGATATTTCGCCATGGTTACAATCGTCACGAGAACAGTTCTCGTGATCCGGAAACAAATATTAATTCTAACAACAAGAAATTTTTTCGATACTTTTGGATACTCCTCCAAAACGACTTGAATGTTTAAAAATATTTTTACACAGAAAAATTGATGTCTAGAATTTCTGCATAGCTGAAATAGCATATGTAAATCAAATAATATTTTGCAAAGAAAACTGTCAAAAAGGAGGTTCAATATTAATATTCTAGCGCCGAGTGGGCGCACGGCCAGTATTTATTATTTATTTATTTATTATATACTTTATTGTACACCAAGATAATAACATTACATACGGAAACCTTAAAATAACAACAACATACAACAGGCGGCCTTATCGCGATCTGCGATCTCTTCCAGGCAACCCTGAATGGAGAGAGATAGCCTGGACACGACATGGGGTTGCACTTGGTGCAATATTAAAATTAAATATTATGATAAAACAGAAGCACTAAATATAAAATACTAAAATAGATACATAAATACATACATACATTTATAAATATACAGGCAAGAAAACAATACAGCTCCAACAAGAACATGATTACAGTGTCAGGTAGTGCTCTTTTACCAGTCTTTTAAATATCGGTAGTGATTGCGCGCGTTTTATTGTCACAGGCAATGCATTCCATAGACGAGCGGCCTGGACAGTAAATGATTTGTCCAGGAAGATAGTGGAATGCATTGGCATTTTAAGTTTCAAGTTATCCGATGACCTACGAACCTTCGTGTGCGAGTCACATAAAAAGTGAAATCGGTTTTTGAGGTAAAGAGGGGTAGACGGGATAAATAGTATATTATACAGCAGGGAAAGAATATGAGTTTTAGTTTTTTCAGTACTGCGTTAACATTGGAGAATATATACGCCTTAAACAAAATCCGACCAATTAAGATTTCGTTTTATTTTCAGCCAAAGTTAGTGGAGCGTCCAGAAGGCACGTCCGTGTGGTCGTCCCTGCGAGAAAAGCGCGCGCTTCTGAACATGCGTCTCCTAGGCCTGGGGCCCACCGCGCCGCACAAGAACATCCAGGAAGGACGACCTACCTACAGAGAACAATTTGTACCGCCACACTACAGTATACTTACTTATCTGCTTACTAAGGTAACTATCATTTAGTTCACTGACGATTTATTCCATTGACATGAGATTTTAACCAACCACGCCATAGTAATCGGGGAACATAAAGTTCCACGATTACTCAAAGACGCCTGGACCTGGACCTATATTTTGCAAGTGGTCTCATAGTCATCAGGTCAGGATCTGATTATGGGATCCTGGAGAAATCGAGGGAACTCCTCAACTATTATAGGCGATAAATACAGGGTGGAATTTTGTAATGCCACCTGAAGGGAAAGTACTCTTAATAACGTAGATAGAAAATTTTACTCAAAGACAACATTCCTTTATTTTTGAATAGAAAGAAAACGGCATTCAAAGATTTTCGAAAATTCGCTTGCCACACTCGGGAATCGAACCAACTAAAATCTTTAAAAAAAATTACAGCCTGTACTTTTATTGCATCGATCGTTAGGGTCAATTATAAGGATGCAATCTCTCTAACCAACTTGATAAATTAAATGAAAGGAAAACCATGAATTCTTAAATTATTTACAAAAAATGGTAAACTGACTAATTAGTTGCTCGAAATGGGCTCCATTTTCTTGGATACACAAATTTATTTTTCTAACGAATTCTAAATAGTAATCCGTAATTTTAATGGATAAATGACGTCAATGATAATGATGAATTACTTACATAAGGATACAGATGGATCTTTAAAAGTGCTTTGACTTGACCCATTGAATTTATACATCCAGATTTCACGTTTTTCCTTTCATTAAATTTATCAAGTTTGTTAGTGAGATTTCATCCTTATAATTGACCGTAACGATCGATGCAATAAAAGTACAGGATGTAATTTTCAAAGATTTTAGTCGGTTCGATTCCCGGTTGTGGCAAGTGAATTTTCGAAAATCTTTGAATGTAGTTTTCTTTCTATTCAAAAATAAAGGAATGTTGTCTTTGAGTAAAATTTTCTATTTACAGTATTAAGAGTACTTTCCCTTCAGGTGGCATTACAAAATTCCACCCTGTATATAGCGATTTCGGTATTTTCATCAACAATGCAATCATTTGCACTCAGAAAGTATCATTTGGTGAAGTGGAACTGATGAAGAAGACCACAGATGGCCACTGTAACTCCTTAATGCTAAGTATGTCACGGGTATAAGATAATTATTATATGGAGTAGTTAACCGACTATGATGAAGCAAATACTTATAAATAAATAGTACTGATGAAAATGGTACTATCGAACTGATCTGATGATGAAACCGGAAGGTAGGCACTGGAACTCCGAAATAAAACAATGTATCCTAGTCGTGTTTGGGCTTATTGGAATCGTCATGAGATTTACTTTGGCTATAAATGATTTTCATGGTAATTGGAGGTATCTACCAAAACTAAAAAGATATAAATAAATAAAACATTACAAAAACCGACTTCCAAAACAAAAAAACACTACAAAACGAAATATAACTTTCTTTTTCTAAGTCGGTGTCAAAAAACGGAAAAACAAAAGATATTTAATTTTTCGCTTTGTAGTGTTTTGTTTTGTAAGTTGGTTTGATTTTTTTATATTGAGCATAGCCCAAACAACGAATAAAATAGGTATAGACAAAAAAAAACACATCTTATTGCTAATAGTTCCTTTTCAATAACTCCAAAACCTTGATGACTTTGTTTAAATGAAAAGTTAACATGTTTTTTAGCCTACGGCCGAGCAAGATCCTGAAAGCTACGACTACGATTCAGCGGAATCCGGCGCTGAAGATATCGACGAAGATGAGAGTGAAGCAGAGGATGACGACATTTTCGACACCACCAAAGACAAGTAAGATTGAATCTACGAATCCTACGTTGGTATAATAAAAATGAAACGGTTCCATGAAATTGACATTACTATTTCTATTCTACATGGATGAATGGGACCTATTATAAGTTGGACTTTGTAAAAAAAATACAAATACTGTAATTACTAAGTATATGTCCTTGTCGAAATAACAATGTCGTGTTTAATGGACCTAAAACACCATTTTTATTGTAAACGCTTATGTTTTGGTTTATTTATTGTCACATATCCTCAAGGGTCTATTGTAAATACATTGAAAATATTTTGTTAGCACGAAAACCATTTTGTAATGTTACTATTGAGCTTACGGCTAATGTATAGAGAAGTTCGGAAGAAGACACTTTGCGCCAACCCACAACAAATTGGCATAAGAATCATGGTGACCAAAGGCTGGCACTACACTTGGCAAGTAGACATATTTAGCAATTATTTGCGAAATTTTAGCAATTTAAAACGAGCCTTACTTTTATTGAAATAAAGTGCATTTTGTAATAGAGATTTGTAGCAAACATTTGTACAAATAGGCGAAGTTTATCTTCTCTAAACTATAGGCTCAACCATACAGATTTTGTCCGACCAGTATGTAACTACTCGGACAGCTCTCTCATTCGCCACGTAAAATGTCCTAAAAGGTGCAAGTATTCGGGCATGAAGGGCAGATAGTAGATAGTGCTATAAATTGGTCTTTCATACTCCATTTGGCCAATTTGTTTCTACAGCGGCCAACTTGAGCCCGCAATCGGCAAAGAGACTTCGAGATTGGCCACTGCAGTTGGCAGATGTTCTGCTGGAGTGATTATTTGTAAGGGAGAAGAATGTAGGATTCGCCACAGTTCACCAACCCTTAATAAATTGGGTTCAGAATGATGATGACCATGTGCAATTAATATAAGTTATCTGTGTAAAATTTTCCAGTAGGAATGAGAAGCGTCGCAGGCTAACGAACTCGGAGCACTCCGACCCGGACTCGTACTCGTGGCTCGTGATGCGTATCGCGGTCCTGCGGCTCGCGCAGCAGAAGTTACAGAACTTCTTACAGCTGTGCGGGATTGAGATGTCAGGTAAGCCTTGGATATATTAGCCGTTCACTTCGAGATGGCCGTCCTTTAATGACGTCAAAGCCGAACACGTGACAACATTGCAAGTTTGCTATCCGTACTAAGCGTGCTGGCTTGAGGAGCGAGGTGGGGAAGCGCGACGGGAGGTAACAGTCTCATATTCATAAATTTTCTTCTCTTTTTGTTTAAATTGTCTCGCACACTGTTCCGTTCATGTAGAATTAGGTAATTTACCTATGTTTACAATATTTTTAAGTATGTGAGAACCATGTTCCTATTTATCAAGTGAAGGAATTTACCTGTTAAAGCTTTTAATACTTTAAACCTAGACGTATAGTAGTGCTGGGTGCATCGTCCTCATGTACATGAATTTATGTATGTATGTAAATGTTGTAAAACCCGTTTTTTTAAAGAGTAAGTATGGAGATTCTTGTCCGTTCTTCTCCATAAGCAACAAACAAGCAACTTTTCCAAATGGTCGGTAAAATCAATTAATATCAACTTTGAATTTATATTTTTGACGTTCATAAGTGCTGCTTAATAGCCCAGTTGAAGTAAAGCATTATTTGACTACTTCCAACTTTTGACTTGTTCCAAAAAGTATAATTACGTATCTTAAAAACATGTTTTTAGTTTATGGCAATATTTTGATATTTTTTGTCTCAAATGAAAAGTATAGGCGTAGAACCATTTTATCCGTTTAAATCATGTAAATCGGTCCACGCGTTTATGAGATATTTACTCATTACAGAATGCCAAGATTCCCCCTTACCGCGATACGTTTGTTTTGATCGTGTTAGCGACACTGCCTTTACATTCTTTTCGTATCGTTTTAAAATATAGGAATACATTGGTAGACAGGTGTTAACGACTTTTATTAAGGCTTTTGTTATGATCCTTTCAAACTAAAAGTTTTGATCAAAAGACATTTCCTTATCAATATCGATTGTACCGAAATCATTTGTAACAAAACAGTTTCCATGAAATCCTAGAATGTATGGCTGTCATAAAAAAAACAATCTTCTGTAATAATTGATTTGGGTTTACCGGAATATCATGGCATATAAAAATCTTATAGCTTTTTATCTTCATACACATACCTAATATACTTCATGTTCATTACATTATTAATACATTCATTAATACTAAAGACATAAATAAATTAAAAAAAAAACAAATATAAAGTCTAATATAGAACCGCCTCCTTTTTTGGAAAATCGGTTAAAAATTAAACAGTATCAAGATCGTTTAATCCAATTGGCTCAGTATTGTACACAACAAATTTGTTTTGCTCCATTTGCCTTCAACTGTCCATTTCCAGACACAATAGAAATTACCATTGTTCTAATCCGATTCGGTCTGGTGGACAGATGACCGGATGTAAACACTTTCGGCAGCAACATCCTTACTTTTACTGCTACCTGTTTGCTGTGATCATTAATGCTTTTCAAGGGATTTGCCGCGAAACGTAATATTTTTTTAGTGTCATCTTTTTCAGATATTTCCTATATCTACCAACAATAATATTATTTATTTCAATGAACAGAACTAGCAACTACCAGCCCTATGGTCCACGGTGCGCTTCGCCGCGTTGATCAATGGCAGCAGCAGTTGACAGAAACGCTGGAATCTCGCGCGCCCCCACAAGACTACATCCCCGGTTGCTTCCCTGAACAACTGCCCACTGGTCCACCTATTAATAAGTACAGGTATGTTGGTCCGAACAGAAGACAATCTACGCCATTCATCATCATCATTTCAACCAAGTGACGCCACATCGATCGGTCCCATGCCTCTCGCAACTATCGGATTCCCGCAACCTTCATCAGCCCATCTAGAGGGAGGCCTTCATAAAAAAAAATCTGAACTGTTCAGCAACTGTTAGGCAGATTTTATTTTATTTCTCTCTGGAAAATTTTAATTAAACATTTGCTCAAGTCATAATTCTTTCTATAATAAGACTTAGAGATAAATCTAATAGGAAAACCACGGATTTATTTTGCGTAAGTGATGTCACGATCTACGTGAAAACATCGCAGACGCACGTTTTTCCGCCCAACTATGGCAGTTTCGAAACGTTTGTATTCGAAACTACCCGCGGCATCGCTCCCGTCAACTGCTTAATAGGCACAACACTATTTACCGAATAAGGAGTTCAACTGTCCTAGTATCTGAATTGCGTGTTATGATATTTTACTTCTTGAACACTTTAAATTCATCTAACTTTTGATAGTGTGAACGGATTGCGATGAAACAATAACTAAGTAATACTTCAAGTTACGCACAATTTGCATGTATACATATTATCAACATTGGTTTCGTACATTTTACGTGATGCGTGCACAAATAAACAGACAAACAGATAAACCGACAAATAGACACAAAATTTGAATATGCTGAAAATGGGTTCTGTTTGTTATCCTTTAACACCCTGGCTATTTTTTATTGAAATGTTTTCTATGTACAAAAACGATTTTTCTACAGATTTATTATATGTATGTATTTGATGGTGGAAGAGAAATACGGAGTATACGGACGCGTATTTGCGCAACACTCGTTTGTATTTTACGCATTGATAATATTTCTACTGTGTGTTACAACTCACATTGTCTGCGCTTAAGTGTATAAACTTTCGTGAAATTTAAAGCCTTTTTTTTTCTTTTTTTTTAAGTTTTTATCAAGTTAATTAAGAATCCATAGATAGACAGCGGGACTCCCTTTTCTGTACTAAGATTCTGATTTGGCCTATTGCTCTGGCTAATATAGCCAGCCGAGCTCCGTCCAAAAACACAAAGATTTCCTGGGAGCTTCACAGGCATTAAATATCCATTATTTTGTTCCAGATGTTTATTAGAGAAGCATAATACACCATTCAGCCCCGTACTATTCAGTGCCGCGCCCGCGCGGAGACTGTGGAGTTTCCTCGTACGACAAGAACCGGTCCAGGTAAATCCTTTGCTTCAGGAATTTGATCCTTATAACGAGATCTATAAACGTCACTTAGTCCGTGCTCTGGCTTAGACATGACCGAAGACCGTCTTTGTCTTGTACGTGTAGTTTGACAGTTGTGCGACTGTGACAAGAATACTGCTTAGCTAAAGTAAATGTTAGGCGACGTTTATAGATTACCGCCCTTACTGTTTTCAACCGACTTCAAAAAGGACGCGGTTCGTAATCCGACTATATGTTTTTATATATTTGTTAAGCGATTACTCTGCTAAATATGAACTGATTTTGGTGATTATTTTTTTATTTGAAAGCTGGTGCTTCTGATGTGGTCCCATTTAAATTTGATCAAGATCTGACGAGTAGTTTTTAAGTAATCCTTAATAATGCGTAATTTTTGTGGTAATATAAGGTACTGAAACTTAAAAGAGTAAAATAAAAACCTTTTTAACAAAAAATGAATCCGACGTTTCAAAATAACTTTTTATGTTTTTTTTAAAAAATAATGTCATATTAATACCTTTGTTCACTATAGGACCTCTTCATACGAGCCGTATTCTCCCGACGTCGAACTCAATCAGTAACGGCAGAGACAATGGCAGCGGAAGCGAGAGGTGGATGTATACCGCAGTCACAACGCGAGCGCGACCTGGAGCTGCACAACCCTGTGCGCATCATACACAAGGAGCAAGACTCCATCGCTGCCTTCTGTCTCAACAAGGTATAGTCCAACTATTTTCTTCATGACCCTCGGCAAAATTCGTGTTTCGTCAGTCGTCGGATTTCTATCAGTTGCCCTTTGCACATGGTGCAGGACGCTCTCAATCAACTTGGAAGTATATAGAGTTGTTAATACTAACTACTAACTTAAACACAGTTTTTTTTTATTATTGATTGTCTTGCGCTTGACCACTATTTCACCTGATGGTAAGCGATGATGTGGTCGACGATGAAGCACGCTTGCCTAGAAGAAACCTATTTACTCTTGACTTAAAGACTCCCAGGTTGTAGCCAACAGGAAATACAGACTCCGGCAGGGAATTCCACTCCTTTGCTGTACGCATAATAAAAGTATTCCCAAAACGTTTGGTTTAATATAATAGTCAAGCACGTGTTATCTGCTGTGATTGGCTGTTGAAAATTCATTCAACCAATCACAGCAGATAACGCGTGCTTGCCAATTTGTCACATTAATTCTCCGATTATTTAGAGCTGGGAAACTGGGGGTTACAGCTCTATATAGTACACACGGAAATCAAAACAAAACAACAATAAAGTACTTAGTTCTTAATACCATTTATTATATACGATAAATCTTATATTTTATTCTTTTATATTCGGCAAGATAACGGAGGGATATTAAGAAAAAAGTTGTCCTGTAACATAATTATTTCTATACTAGCATCTGCCAAAATAGTCGAAAATTATCTCAAGGGTACATATCACCGGGATAAAATTATCCTATATCCCAATCCAAGGTAAAGTCTACAGGTGTGCAAAGTTTCGTCCAAATCTGTTCAGCCGTTGAAACGTAATTGATTGAAACAGAACTTCACATAATATTAGTAGGAAGTAGGACATATTGATTAAACGTAGATGCAGTCAGTGAGGTTGTAATGCATGGAGGCTATACTACCTAAACACATCAGAGGGGTGACTATAAGCTCTTAGAGCAAGGTTATTTTTAGTGTGCTTAAGTGAAAGATGTATCTGACTTCTATACATCTGTATCGTTTTCGCAGTTGAACCATAATGGTTTTGATACGTCATGGTACGGCGGCAGAACCATCAACAGGATTCCATATTATCTTTCAGGCTGTATACGAGGAGTGGAAACTGTGCTACCCATCGACTTCGCACAAATGGAATTCGCGGTGTCTTGTCGAGTTCTCATCGGGTTTTATGTCTGGTGCCCTGCTAGTCGCACCGATTTCTAACAGTTTTTGCGATGGCGGATTTGTATCACGTCATATCTGATTTGTAATTCTTGTGATGCGGTGAAGATCCATCTCATCATCACCCTTTTAATGTTCCCACTGTTGGGACCCAGTCCTCCTCTCTGCGAGAGGGAATGGGGCATAATCCAACGAGCGGGCCCAGTACGGGCTGGTGCATATCACATACCTTCGAATTTTTGGTTCTAAGACAGCCGGTTTCCTCGCGATGTTTTCCTTCACCGTTTTGAGAGCAGTGGTGATGAAATAATTTACTCAAAGTATATAGCCTGCCTAGGTTTGAACCCACGACCTACAACTTGCTAGACGCGGTCGTTACCACTGGGCCACCACTACTCGATCCATCTCACGGCGTACCTATTCTAGTATGTGTTGCCTATACTATTAAAATTTATTCCTACTCCACAGGTCGGCGGCTGCCTGCTAGCCGTAGCCACAGCCCGCGAAGTGCAGGAGATGGACGTGTCCCTGCTGCTGCGCGCCGGCGCCTGGTGGGCCGAGGACGAGTGCGAGCTGGACCTGCTGGCGCTGGCTGCTGACCCCGCCGCGCTACCGGACACCGGCTTCTTGCTCATACAACATCACGACAAGTGAGTCTACTTATTTGGTCTCCAATCCAATCTGACTATCTGACCTCCACGACCCAATAACTGGGTAACACGATACCCCTTAGCCAACATAGCCTGCATCCTAAATGTGAAAGTGAATTACAAACCATCAATCACATAGACGGAAATCCACATCGCATGTGATTGGTTGATTGATGGGGTCAAAACCCTTTGAATCAATCAATTGTTGAAAATCAGCGCCGTGCTGTGGGTCTCCCACGGCACAGCATTATGCTGAGTGGAAGCCTTCTTGTCACAGTCACGACATGCATCTGCTTGTACTTACCTACTCATCATCCTTGTACTGTACTCAAAATTGGTATTTTATTTTAATCTTACCTTCCTTTACTAACATAATTTAAGTACTTACTAATACTACCGTTATGGGTTTAATTTAAGGCAAAAACAAAAAATTGTATGTCGTTTTTATGGCGAATAAACACTTTTCTTTCTTTCTTTGCCTTGCCGAATTCACTTACGCAATTAGGCTGGTGGTGTCTGACTTTTAATCTTCTGACTACCTGAAACAACTTTCAAATATCAAATGTCAGCCGGGACCAACTGCAGCTGCTGTGATTTCCGAGGCAAGGAGAAATCTCGTTATATAATAGACTACCTCCTGCCAGCGGCTTCGCCCGCGTGAAAAGTGTTTTCTTATCCCAAGGGAACATTTTATCGGGATGAAATCTATGTACTATTCAAGACAATATATAATCTATCTCTGTGCCAAATTTCATCCAGATCCGTTCAGCCGTTCTGGCGTGATTGAGTAACAAATATAAATCCATCCAAACTTTCACATCACATCTTCTATAAAATGTGTTGGTTAGCGCATAACTCAACAACGCCTGGACCAATTTGGCCAATTCTTTTTTTTTAATTTTCGTTGAAGTTCAAAGATGGTTTTTACTTTTTTTTTTTTTGTAGGGTAGTGTAGGGTAGGGTAGTGTAGGGTATTAGGGTAGTGTAGGGTAGGGTATTTGGGTAGTGTAGCGTAGGGTAGGGTAGGGTAGTGTAGTGTAGGATAGGGTAGTGTAGTAGGGTAGGGTAGTGTAGCGTAGGGTAGGGAAGGTAGGGTAGGGTAGTGTAATGTAGGGTAGGTAGGGTAGATAAATGTTTGGTGTTTTTATGGCAAAACAAAGTTTGCCGGGTCAGCTAGTTAATATTATAAAGGCGAAAATTTGTAAGTGTGTGTATGCTTGTATGTTTGTTACTTCTTCACGTTCAAACGACTGGATGGATCTGGATGAAATTTGGCACAGATATAGATTATAGTCTGGAATAGAACATAGGACAGAAGCTAGTTTATAATATTAGTAAGGTGGACACCCGTCCATCGACCGACCTCGGCAAGCGTTGTTTAACCTTCGACCCGTGTGGATGGTATTATTTCGCCTTGAAGATGGTAGGTTACAAAACAGGCAACGTCCAGTTAAGACAACATCACCACAACAACACATTTTTTTAGGGTTCCGTACCCAAAGGGTAAAAACGGGACCCCATTACTGAGACTCCGCGGTCCGTCTGTCTGTCTGTCTGTCTGTCACCAGGCTGTATCTCATGAACCGTAATAGCTAGACAGTTGAAATTTTCACAGATGATGTATTTCTGCTGCCGCTATAACAACAAATACTAATACAAACAGAATAAAATAAATATTTAAGGAGGGCTGCCATATAATAAATGTGATTTTGTTGCCGTTTTTTGCGATAATGGTACGGAACCCTTCGTGCGCGAGTCAGACTCGCACTTGGCCGGTTTTATGCGAAAGTGCACTAGAGGAAACTAGAATAAGCTATTACAATATTATTATTTTTACTCAGGTCGAACAGTGGTTCAGTGCCAGGCACAGGGAACAGCTCGCCACTAAACCCCAACGCGCCTCAAGTGCCCGTCGGCATGGCCAGTCAAACAGGACGAGGTGCCAGTGTTGTAAGTACACCCATTATTTATTTAACATCAGTTTTATTGACCGGAGGCTTTAGACAAAAGTGAAATTCAGTCAGCAATAGCAATTTTCGAAAACTCAAAATAAAAGGGATTTACCACGTTACCATTTCGATAGCGGTTGTCAAAGAGCAGTGGTTGCCCAGTGGTAACGGTCGCGACTTTCGTGGGTTCGAACCCAGGCAGGCGTTTTACTTTGTGTAAATTATTTCATCACCACTGTTCTCAAAACGGTGAAGAAAAACATCTTGAGGAAACCGGCATGTCCTAGAACCAAAAATTGGAAGACATGGCCCGCGTATTATATTACGGCCCATTCCCTCTCACAGAGAGGAGGCCTGCACGCACAACGGACCAAATTAATAGTGCTAACACACGTCCGGATTTGGTACGTCCGGACTAACACCGCCCACAAATCCTAGTGTTGCCGTATTTATAACATTATTTTCCATTTTTATTTATCCCAAGTTGAACGAGTTACTAGTTTATGTTACTAAGTTAAATGTAACAAATAAAATTTCAAAATTTAACAAACTCCCGACACATTTTTATTTCATTTTTATAATTTATCTAGTACATAGTAGATACGCTTCAATCGGCAATCTATTGAACACGTAATTATGACACGATATTTTTCGCAAGATACAAACAGTAAAACGCCCATAACTTTTGAACGGCTGAACCGATTTTATTCAAACATAGCTGAGAAAACTATCGACAAAATTACCTTTCAAACAAAAAAAAAGTCGGGTCATCCGTTTAGGCGCTATGATGCCACAGACAGACAACACACGTCAAATTTATAACGTTTTCCGGCGGGGGTTACAAATATTGGGCGACAATAACCAAAATCATTTGATCACCCATAAATCGGGGAATTTTTCAACGTTTGTCGTAGTTGGTATGGCCCAACCAGCCGACAACCATACGGAGCAGACCATATTCGATGTAAAAACATGCGGACCGAGACGGACTCAATTAATAATAATAATGTCCGGCGGACCACTTTACATGCGCTCGGATGGTACGGCTGGACTAACTCCGCCCACAAATCCGTGGTCCGGCCGTACCAAATCCGGACGTGTGTTAGCACTATAAGTGCGGAAAAGGGGATCCATCTATCTATATCCTAAAGCTTGTTAATACCATACATTTTGAACTTTTTTTAATTATTATTGCTGCTAGAATATAATTTTGTCTAGGGTCTCTTGAGTAGCAGAAAACACGGAGTATATTGCCCTGTGGATTTCAAGAAGCTTGAACTTATCTAAATAAGAAGGGGTTTTATATTTTCTATCGCAAATATGTGACAAATTGATCTTAACTTTAATACGCCTTTTGGAATATGTAAGATATAAAGCCTACAATGTGGAACGCAAATAAATCAATATGAATTTTGCCTGCATAATGTTAATCCCCATGGTCCTTGTCTTTAAAACATGACCCTATCGTGCCCAGCACGCTAGGGTCATGTCTTAAACGTAAAAGGAGAACCTCTAGAAAAGAAGTCAATAATTGTGTTGGTGGAAAACTCCAAAATAGGCTTTAGAGAAACATAACATCATTTGCTTATCAGCAGCGAAATTGATTGCACTTATATCAATCACTCAAGGTTAGAGGCAAGATAAGACGTATTTGTTTTGTTTTATTGTCCCACATTTACCATTTTATCAAAGACAGTTTAATCTGCAAAGATATGCTTCCAAATATATGATAGTAAATGATTGTATAACATGCTTATATTATGTACCTTTTGATTGTATTAAATAACTTTCAGTCGGCTTACTAGTAACGTCTTGGAAAATAATACACTAATACTAAATGGCATTACTAACTTAGGCTTAAACTACTTGGCGAAATAACTAGCTGGTTCAATGCTTTAAGGCTAAATTATAAACAGTCTGATATTTTTAAATGAAGAATAAATATGCCTGCTTTTTAATTTTATTTTTAATGACTACAGGCTCTTGCTTGACCACTATCTCAACTGATGGTAAGCGATGATGTGGTCGACGGTGAAGCTTGCTTGTCTTGAAGAAACCTATTCACTCTTGACTTAAAGACCCCTAGATTTCAGGGCATTTCACTCCTTAACTGTACGCACAACCCCTACATTTCAGGGAATTTCACTCCTTAACTGTACGCACAATCAAAGTATTATTATTCCCTAAACGTTTAGTGCGTATGGGTGGGATGTCCACCATGTACCGATGGCGCACCGCCGTACGAAAGCCTTATATACACATAGACAAACTATCTTAAAAAAAAGCTGCCAAATCGTCATTTTATTCCTAAGGTAAAAGTTATAGAGAGAGACTATTTAAAATAAGTACTCAGTAAATTAAGAATAATTTATCATAAATAAGTACTCAGTAAATTAAGAATAATTTATCATAACCTTATAACAATTAGTTTTGGCTACATTTTTAGAGACTATTTAAAATAAGTACTCAGTAAATTAAGAATAATTTATCATAAATAAGTACTCAGTAAATTAAGAATAATTTATCATAACCTTATAACAATTAGTTTTGGCGCTTTTTGCATTTTTAAGGCACAAAAAAAAATGCAAAAAGCGCCAAAAGTCCATCTATTGGGTAGATTAGGGGCGAAAAGCTCTAACTCTCTAAAAGGATGTGACTTCGACACTTATCTGAATTAATTCAATAGTTTTGAGTCACAATATGGTTGATCTATTGTAAAACTTCCCAATGACTGCCTTATATTTTGCTTAAAGGGGTTAGAAATATTATTTCAGTAATAAAAACTAACATAGCATCGTATGGAACTAACAAATAACAATGAATATAACATCCTAATCCTAACAGGAGCGGCGGTTAAGCAGCGTACCAACCGGCGTAGAAGCGTATATCGCTACAGTACGTGCACGTAATAACTAATGCACTAAAAGACTTACTGGGTGAATCAATGTAAGAAAAATATTAAATTCCTTGATATAATTCGAAACTGGTGTTATTTATACACTTGTGAAAAGACATAAACATACATAAATAGGTACTTACATACATAAATTGTGAAAACATCTTTTAAAATGAGATAAATATAGTTCTTCAATGGACATTACTGACAGTTTAGGTTTGTAGAACATCCAACCCCAAGGAGTTAATTAAAAAGCCTAAACTTTTGTGTACATCGAATTATTTAATTTTGATATTTAGCAACAAAACAATTCACTTACTTTTTTAGCTTTGTTATTCTTTTTACTAGATATAATCTTATGATCTAAGAGGTTATGGTCTATGAGGGAGTCTCACAACATTTATTCACCCAGTAATGTCTAAAAAGATGCTGGGTCATATTAACGTGGTGTGGTTATTGTGTGCGTGTCTGTACTTGTTATATTGTCTCGTGTCGCCTCGCGCTTCGCCCGCGCTTTCTTTCTAATCTCTTTACAAACAACTTTTCTCCTAAACTATACTCAATGGAGATCCAGAGATTCTATTGTGCGAGTTTTATCTTTATTTTTATGGATTTTAAAATAGAAAATGGCAGTTCAGGGACACTTAGGTAGAGGAGGGTAGGTAATAGTGTAATTTATTGTGGGTTCACAGCCACCCTTATAATCACAGGTATTGTATTAATTTCAGTAAAACAAAATTTCGTAGCCCTAGGAAGTGGCTCTCTTGTCTTTAAAAAGTGTATGTATGAGTGTATGTTCGGTATAACAGAGTGTTGATCGCAGGTGAAGGGTCTACAGTTCCCGGGTTGCCACGATCCGAAATACTGTCGACTGGTGCTGCATCGTTCGAAGCTTCTCATGAAACCGGTCAGTGACAACCCTAGCCACTCCTACGCCATCTTGGTTTACCTACGTCACATCCCTAGCCAGCGGTCGCACTCCTCAAGATTTAGTTCTAGCTCGATGTACATGTTTTTGTTGGATTATTTTTTTCGTCTGATGATTTCTTTTGTATTTTTTTTTTCTCATTCCACGTACAGGCTGTCTATATAGTTGTGCCAGTTTGTTTTCACATCAGCTCTCATTTTTCAGCAGTTCTCAAGAGTAGCGGTTTTTACGTTCAGGCCACTTATTTTTTCGTTTTAGTGGTCCGTTTAGTAGATGTTTCTGGCCAGTGTTTCCGAATTATTTTGTTAAGTTTCCACCGTCTCTTTTTGCTAATGTATGTTGCGTTGTCTATTGCACATTTGTTTTCTTAATAATGTGATGCATGATGATGTCTATGTTACTAACCAATCTAATTGTTGAAATTGATTATAATTATTGTCCGTCCCTGAATATTATTTCGGCGATTTATTATATCATTCTAATAATAATGTTCTATTTAGGTGCTGAAACACAAAATCGACAACATCAAAAGGATGGCAGCGCATCCCTCACAACCATTATGTAAGTGGATGCTGTATTAAAATCGTTTATTTCAGTGCCGTATGAACTCATAAACTTATCGATTATACTAAAGGTTTACTGTTAATCAACTTATAGTTTACATAGACGACAATTATATTTCATACTAACAATAAATCAATTTAGATTTCGCCTACAAAATCTATACCATCCCGAAAAATCATCCGGACACAGTATTTTTTGCACATTTTTAGTTTCATTGTACCAAAATGTGTTACAAAATAAATTAAAAAATCGAGTGGATGCCCTTGAAATTTAAAACCGCGTCATCTATTGGAATCAACTTTAAATGATACATTCAAATAATCTTTGAAAAAATAATTAAGTGTCCAATATTCCTTAATGTTATGCTTAGGAGAGTTATTTAAACAAGAACATTTTTTTTTTATGATCGTCTCTAGAAAATCTTAATATTTCACAAAACTCAATAACAAATCGAAGCTTATCACGCCATCTAGTGCCGTTTATTTGAACCAAATTTTCTATCTTCGCGTTGTGTGCCCGTGATCCGGACTACGCTTTGCATTCACTCTTTGGACTATCGTTTTTTAAACACCGTTATTTATAATAAAATCTCGACACTGTATAGTTATTGCTAAGCACATTCTATAGAGAATTTGAATAAAGAATCTGCTTATCAGTTGCAAAAAAGGTCGAGATATTTATAGCAATAAGGTTCTTAGGTACCATCATATTCTCATTACAGATCTCACGGGCGGAGCTGACGGCTCGGTCCAGCTGTGGGAGTGGGGCCACCCCTCATGTGTATGGTCTCCGCGCGCTCCTGGCGCCTTCGCGAAGGTCACACGCGTAAGGTTCTCAGACTACGGCAACAAGTTTGCCTCGTCGGATGCGGACGGCAATTTGGCGATGTGGCAGCTGCATCCCGCGCCGCACCAGGCGGGACACCCGCATGCATCGCCCAGACCTTTCTTTGTAAGTTATTGTAATTTTGTCGCTACTGGTATATTGCCAGTGATCAGACATTTATCATGTCTATTGATTGTTGTAAATCACTAATTGCTTGTTTCACTTCTACAACTCTAAGCAGAGACTTTACGAATCTGCAGGTCTATACGAAAACTTTTCTGTAGCGTTATTTCCAGTGTCGCCGCTCACGTTCAGTTCCGTAGCGTGTGCGAAAGTATTTTGTATAGACCCCCTGGCTGAATCTCTGAATGTTTTCTTTTTTTTACAGACCCATCAGTGTCATAGCAAAGGAATTAGCGATTTCGTATTCCTTGGTTCCTGCAGTTTAGTAGCCACAGGTAAAACATTTCATACTTCATTTGAGATTTTATTGATTTTATTCTACTATTAAATACAGTGCTAAATTGTATGCTATTCTTTCAGCTGGACATAGCTCCGAGAGTAAAAACGTTGCCATATGGGACACATTGATGCCCACCAAGAAAGCTTTAGTGGTTTGTGAGTATGAGTTTTAGTTTTATCCGTCTTAAAAAACACTGTTTTAAAAGTACAGACATGCGTTAAATTCACTACGTGATTGAAATGAGAATACTCCAGTCGACGTCACTTCCACGGAAGTAATTTAACAATGACAGCGCCAGTAAGTCATATCTTAACATAAGGGTTCGCCCTGTCGAGCCAAATCATTATCAATACAAATGTATATTTTATTTATGTTTAAAATTCCTTAAATTTGTATAGTTATCCGTTAGTGAAACTATCCAAAACTATCAGATGATCCGAAATAATTCCATATCTGTAACCGTATTTAAAAGCGGTATATTTTTGTTCGTATGTCAATCGCGCCTGTATTGAACAGGCAGGCAGTGCACCTTTAGTAACTGAAATCAATAATCCATATCCTTAACACCCCTGGTTTTTTAACCCCCGCCGGGAAAAGAGGGGTGTTATAAGTTTCACGTGTGTATCTGTGTCTTTGTGTCTGTCTGTGGCATCATAGCACCTAAACGGATGAACCGATTTCGATTTAGTTTTTTTTGTTTGAAAGGTAATTTTGTCGAGAGTGTTCTTAGCTATGTTTGAATAAAATCGGTTCAGCCGTTCAAAAGTTATGGGCGTTTTACTGTTCGAATCGGGGTGTTTTCGCAAGATAAATGTGTCGGGGGTTTTTTAAATTTCACTTGTTGACATATTCTTCGTATCGGTGGCACGACAGTCGTTCAAATTTGTTTGACCCAAAATTTAGCCACTTCCACGGCGTCGTCGGTGGCAGTAAGGCTTAGCACGGACTGCGGTTTTTATTCGCGCAATTTTTTCCGCCCATTTTACGACCTATGGAATTGTATGAAGCAGGCATTGCGTTAAAAATAATACCGCAAGAAATCCGTGATTTGCCGCACCGCGGCGCGGATTAAATTCGCTCGAATATTTTGAGCTCTATAAACAGGTAAGTAAGAAAGAGATAGGAGGTGGGCATGGTTCACACCCTGCTGTTCCTCCGTCACATGTGACACATTCTCCTCCAGCGTGGACGTGCCACGAGGGCGGCGCCGCGTGCGTGGTGTGGGCGGGCTCGCTGGGCGCGCTGGTGTCGTGCGGGCGGCGCGGCGACGTGCTCGTGTGGGACCTGCGTACGCGCGCAGTCAGGCATCGCCTGCACGCGCACCATGCTCCCATCAAGTGCGTCGCGCTGTCGCCCCGAGAGGACTACTACGCTATTGGAGCCGCTGATGGAGATATCAAGGTGACTTGTCTATATGCTGCCAGCTTTCTTTTGTTTTACTTGCAGTTTATGGGTGCTTTTCTATTTGAGGCAGTGCCTGAGTCCACCTTAGCCAGACTTAGCACAATTCTGGTTGAAAATCTCTCGCTTTATATATGTAAAATAATAAATACATACAAATAGTGGGAAGAGCGTGCGAAGTACACACGCCTCGCACGCTTTTCATGCTCCTAGGAGTGTGTGCACCACATAAATTGTAATATTTAATTTCGTAGACTACAGACGACAGCTGCTAACTTATTTATTTTAAAT
Organism: Orthosia gothica; assembly: GCA_949775005.1. Classification (NCBI taxonomy): domain Eukaryota; kingdom Metazoa; phylum Arthropoda; class Insecta; order Lepidoptera; family Noctuidae; genus Orthosia; species Orthosia gothica. The sequence goes on along the minus strand of OX459038.1, from coordinate 24,411,787 downwards.
GTTGCAAGCGCAGAGCATAGTGTTGTAGGTAAGGCTCAATCTTAAGTGATTCATAGAATCGATGTGACATGACTAATCAATTTAATTTTACTAATTGGTGTAAATCACCGTTATAAGAATATAAACGTAGTTAGGTATTTTAATATAACAGTATTAATACACATACTACATAAACTTTTATTGTAGTAAATAAGAAATCAACAATAAAATAAATGCTATAGATAGAATGAAGGCATAAATGAGTAGAAAATGTTTTTGCCGTGACATAGTTCCATTTTCGAAATACTTCGATTTTTGATCAGGATACGACCCTATTTTTATGTAACGATAAAGTGGCAACCCCCCAAATGTCAGTTTAGTCTACAAAATAAAAAATCTGAAATTAGCTACACACCGTTTCAAAGCTTCGCTACGCATCCTCCCTCCGCCGCCTCACTACCTCGTAATTTTGGAGGAAACATTCCCATATTTACTACGCTACGTTAAGCGGACACTCGCCAAAAATCTTTCTATATTATTTATCAATAAATTAGTCTTGTAAGGGGGGTATGTGTAGAGAGATAAAGTAAACCCACAGTTCATGTAATAACAATTATTTATTTAAACTATCGTAGGTAGAATTACAATTACAAGACTAAACGTTGGATAAAAATACTAATACAGTATGTACAATAAAGTTATCTACAAGATTTAATACTAACTAACAGGGGAATGTTGAAAATATCTAATGAGTCCCTACGCGCGTTGTATATTACCTGAATGGTGTGCGGACCGCTAACGATACCAACACAGCCAAACAACCAATATACGCCGCTAGCCCAAGTCCAGCAAGAGGCGAGGTAATCTTGACCGACCTAAGTCGATACTGAGAGTACACTCGAAGCGTGCCGAACTCGAACTGCCGCTGCTGGCTTCTGAGAGGAGCTTTATAGGCGGTTGTGGCCACGGCGGGGACGCGTTGCGCGGGGCGGAGGTGATGACTCGTAGGCTCGGTCGAACGGCGCGGTAGCAGTGATGACGCGTTGATATTTTCGTCGCGTTACAGTCTACATTAATTAAATCAAAACTTAATTGAATTACCTTACCTTCCAGGTGTTCTCGTTGACGACGCATCAGTTGCTGTACACGTTCGCTGGGGAACATGCTAGGAGTTCCTTCTTCAAGCACATCGGCCAGGGTGTCACGCAAATACATATCGGTAAAATTACTTTTTTTTTGGCACTGCACACCGTATATTAAACTTAGCCATTTGATTTTTTTGCCTTTTTACTTAAAAAATTGTCCTATGGCTCTTATGCCCGTTTTTGGCGACTGAAAAACTTGAAATTAAATATTATTGCACTTGGATTTTTAAATTCCGACAGTGAGCAGAGTGTTCAAAATCTAGCAGTGCCCATTTATTTAGATATGATTTGTAATGTCACCTATTCCTTTTGAGATAACATTAGACATTTAAAAAATCCAATTGTACAGCCCGTTCAACCGATTTTGACTTCTATTGCATTGGCGATATGACAAATGGCAGCTGTAATAAACAGTTTTGGTAACAGGTTTACGCTTTTTATGCCATCCTTATATTTACTGGATAGAACTCAAAATCGGTTGAACGGGCTGTAAAAATGGTTTGTTAAAATTTCTAATGTTATTACAAATGCCATAGAGTATAGTGTTAATGAATATGGGCACCAGATCCTTTCATGTCAAAAGCGCATAAATAAATTTATGCTTTAATATACTTGTATTGTAAATTATGCTTCTAATACTGAATGTTTGTACAGACAATGCCGGCCGCCTGTTCTCGTGCGGTGCGGACGGCACGATGAAGGTGCGGAAGTTGCCGGAGCGGGACTCGCCGCTGCCTCATCAGCCGCAGTATTAACGCACGCGAGTGACGTCCATACACGGTACGTACATACCTCTACAACAACACTGCGCAACTACGTTGACATGGTAAAGATATCTACAGTATTCTATCTTCATACAAACGGTCGGAACGTGAGTCATGCCTACGTGACTCGGGCTCAGCCCACACTCGATATACTACCAGACCAGTCGCGGACGCGCCGCAGTGACGAACGAACGTTGTGATGGTTTTGTAAGCAGTAAGCGTGCGATTTGTGAATATTTTATTCAAATACGTACAAGTACTTAATATGTCAGAGAGCAATTATAGCCTATATTGTGCTGTTTTTGGTTGTTTGAATTTTTCTATAACGCACCCAGAGATAACATTTTTTAAATTACCTGGAGCCTCCGAAAGGCAAGACAATTGGTTTCTTTTTTTAATAAGTAGGTATTTCGCTTTTTCCACCGAGTAAAATACCTGGATTAATAAATATAAATAAGTGGATAGGGTGATAAAGTCACACACGAGCCACCTACCTACGCTCAGTTTAAAAAAAAACTAGTAGGTAGTTTCCTAGGCTAAGCTATCTACTTACTTATGTACTTAGCTACTTACATATATTATTTAATACAAAAAACACAAAATATAATTATGAAATGATTACTTATGAGATTAATAAATGGTAGGTACCAACCTAGTAAGATTTAAAATAAGTTTAATAAAAAAATATAATATTTACCTCAGATTAGAGAAAAGAATCTGAGATATTTACAATCACAAAACTAGAAAGAAATTCAAGTAGGTAGAGGCGGACGGCCCTAACGCGTGTTTAGGTGACGCGCGAATTAAGTAAGCGACAACGGAAGTAATTAAAAATAACTTTATTCCGACAGAGTTACACTTGTTGGCACTTATTTCAAAGTCAGGGCCGAGTCACAATACTGTTAAGGTGAACGCGCACCTAGAAGCACCGCACTCGCCGCACGCGCCGCAGTCATCGCGTTTTATAATTATAAATCTTTATATGAAATCGTATGCAGCCTCGCGCACCTAGACGCACCGCACTCGCCGCACGCGCCGCATTTCAGCAAAATGCGGTAGGTATACGGATTCCACCAGAGCGTGCGGATGACGTCATCAGACTCGGCGGGCGATGCGGGCGGCGCGGCAACATGATCCGTATCCGTATGAAAATATAGTTCAAGATGTACAGAAGTGGATACAATGCGTGCGGCGCGTTCAGCGCGGATAGCGCGGGGCCAAGAGAAAATGCGATGACTGCGGCGCGTGCGGCGAGTGCGGCGCGTCTAGGTGCGCGTTCACCTTTAGATATCTATACCGTGGCGTGGGTTTGAGTGCGCAGTGACGCGACCAACTAATGTATCTGTGTTACAGGCAGGCGAGACGCAGTATAGAGCATATTCTGGTCCGGTGCCCCCCGTCTAGCCTTACGCCCCCTTGTGATGTACCTATTTATCGTTGTTGCTATTCAAATGTTACGAGTACGCCGTTAGACTAGTCACTGAGTAGGCGATGTTGTATCTTATAATGTATTTAAAATGTTAATGAATCTTTAGTTATTTCTAGTGTGAAATATTCGCTATTTTTAACTTAATAAACATGTCCTAGATAAATGTATACATAATTTATTTATTAGCAGCACTCGCTGTCAGTCGACCGGCTGGAGTCGCGGCGGTGGCTGGGCCTAAGTCGTGCGCATACGCAGCGCGGCGGTAGGGAGTATGTTAGTGTAACAATATTGTATGATGTGGTGTATTTTTAGTGTAAAGTGCAATAACTAACTCGATGCTAACTTATGAACCCGACTACTGACGACGTCGAAGCCTTTACTATATAACAGTTAAGCTCTTTAAAACGATTTAGCTTATGATATGATTGCATATAACTTGTTGACGCATAATAAAATATTATTTATTATATACATAGGTATATATCGATCTATCTCTATATAAATCGTCGTTGGCTTACTGTAACATGTTTATAACTATTTAATCAGTACACTCGTACACATTGGCAATCGGTCAGCATCGTATTTCATATAACATTATTATACTTAATCCCCTTATATGGCACCTCATATTTCTAGTAGGTAAGTATTATATTGTTATCTATGTATTCTATATGTGATGTATTCGAGATTATATGTTCATGTTATTTTTAAAGCAATATTTTGTTCCATATAAGCATTTCTAAACGAAGCAATAAAAATTTAAATATCAAATATTTTGTGTACTTTCCTGTGCTTTATTTTAACAGTATTATTATACGTTTGTGGTGAGGGAAATAACAAAAATATTTTAGAATCTGTATAGCCTGAAATGTATTCTGTATCTAAACTGCGCTTGTGATATGCTAAACAAAATATAGCAATGTTCCAATACATTAACAAAAAACTATTGTAATCTTAGATATCATTTTATTTATGTATATTCTCAAATTTATTTATTGTTGAAATAGTGAAATCTAGCTAAATAACTTACACAATCCCATGTATCGTACTAACACGTAAGTAATAATCCCAAATAAATCATATTATTGATGTTAGTCATATTATTAAATCCTTTGACTAAATATAACATGTTCGTTTAAATGAAACCCTATTCTGAGTGAAATAAAAGACATTGGTTTCGTTGTTTTTCTTTGGTTAACTATTTGTAATATTGTTTAGGTTAATGACTGAACACCAAAGTTAATTCTATCGAACATTATTGTATTGCTGCGACGTAACTTGGAATTCAATATAGTAAGTTACCCAATTATAGGCTTTATGATATGAAATCGCACAAGAAAACACAGGATGCAAAGGAAATATTGAATAGTTGTGATAATATTTTTGTGATCACCGGTTTTAACTCTATGATGCCTGTTCCATAAGTCAATTATTGTCTAATCAATGAATAAGATTACATTATAAATATCTGTATGTAGCCGGTGCATATTATTAGTTTGTTTCCTCTAGCATCACATTACGTGTTGTGTACGTAAATGTACATTGAATATATTTGCAATCAGGTTGAATACATCGTATCTGAGTACAGTAAAACGCGCAAACCTTCAAGGATTGCTTCATATCGCTTCGCTTATCACATACGTACTTATAATGTACGCCACACACAACCCATCTTGTTAGGGAATCCACATTTTAAATGACTTGTAATTCACTGCACCTGTTACGATATATTAGTTTAATGAACAATGTTCAATGCTTAGTTTTGTTTTATTTATGAAGGAAACATATAAAATAAAGTTTAACTCATAATTATTGTTTTATTTCTGTGGCAATTTTTAACCCGAGTGACGGGGTGATGATTGATTTCTATAATATTATAGTTTCAGGACGCACAATGAAAGAAGTACAGGGGTTCAACAATAATTTATTAAAATAAGACAAGTGAGGCTAATCAAATATTAAAATGCTATATTATGAAAATGTCAGTACAGTCACTTAACCCACACGCATTTGAATGTTTTCTTGTGAACATGGGACTGTGTCTGATCTACTTACCTTTGATTGATAACTGATCCTTGGACAACACGAACAGCTCAATATTATCATACCAACCAGAAGTCGTCCTATAATGGACGTCGCGGTTATGTATTTCGGTAATAGGGTAGTTTACTGAAAATTATTTTTTTGTCCGTCAGATAGATTAATAAAAAATATAGGACACGTATTTTTTCTTTCGTTAAAATATCATGTTACGTCACGCCGCTAGTACACTTCATACTGCCTTAGTGACGTCACAAGCCTCAACTCCTGAACTTTGATGCGCTTTAACTTTGCCAATTTTTATTGATTTGGTAAAGCAAAAAATACTTTTCCAATATTATTTGATAATCTCCCTGACGGACTAAATAGAATTATAATTTTTCTACCCAAGAAACATCCCTATTTAACCATTCATTAGGGTCTAATTATATTAAAATTTGTTTTAAAATTCTAAAAATGTGGGTAGGTAAGTTCGGATGCTCTGACAGCCTCCATATTATAAGAGTATATATATATACCGTGTCTGAACACAGGCATAATATTAGTAGGTATGAATAAATAACAGATAAAAGCATCACCAACAATAGACATGCACAGCTTGCGAATAAAGCCTACCAAGTTCCTACGAGAATAACATTGTAGTATAGTGTACAATACTGAATACTATACTGCATTGTTAATACATTATTTTAGCATGGACAAGATTATAACATTGATTTTAGGTGTATGGAGGTATTAGGTAATAATTATGTTGGGACTAAGCACACAGACGCTTATAGTAAACAATTATTTAAATAGTTTTTTATCGACATCAGCCGCTTTGATTCCCAAGTATTCTGTCACGAACTTTAATGCTTCCTCCTGATTCAAAGTAGGTTTTCCTATCGGATTTTCTAAGAACAATGTAGCTGATCTTATGCCATTCGCGACATTAACAAATTTGCAGAACGGGCTGGTTTTAGATTCGCAATCTTTAGGTTTATTTGTAGAAGCGATCAAAGTTTTAGTATTTAAATTTGTAGTGTCTTTTACCTCTACCCCATTACACCATAATGTAAACTTCAAACCGTACAGACCAAAGAGAACAGTAACCTCGTGGTAAAGGCTGTCTACACTTATAAACTTATTCATTTTATCCTTAAGTATAAGACTACCTTGCTTACTCGAGACACCAAACCGAGGTGTTAGGTCTTGTAGAACAATATTAGCCCAAGGGTTCGCGGGCACTTCTACTTCCTTCCTCCATGTTATAACCAACTTTAACAAAGAACCTTTGAGTTCTTGAGTTTCTTCTATGACAACAGGCATAGATGGCTTGATTTGTTCAATTGGAATCAGAGGCCCTTTCACTGTACTCTCAATAAACTCACGATGCAAATTTATGATACGCACAATATCACTGGACTTGTTAACAGAAAAGTAAATGTTGACATCATCTGTTGGTACCAAATGAGCTTTCTTCCGTAATTTTTGAACTCTATTAATAACTTCTCTAGAAAAACCTTCGTCTAGCATATCCTGATCAGGAGTAACATTGAGAAGAATCAGAACATCATTATCACTATGCGCTTCGTATTGATCGTTGCCTTGAGCCTGGAATATCATCCTCACTTCAGAGACATCAATGCGATGTCCAACTAATTCAATAAATCCGTCAGCAATAAGTTTTTCGCATTGTTCGTTGTTAAGGCCCTTCAATGCTTGAGTGACAGCTTTAAAATCGCCTTTCAATCTAGTCCCAAGAATTTTATGATCTGGCTCTGCTCTCAGTGTAATGCCATACTTTTCTTTGTCACTTGTTAATTGCAATTTTTTAATATTCAATTCTTCTAAGACATATGACTCCAAGGATTTTACATCGTCTAAATAAGTAGAGTCGCGGTGAATAACAATCATTTCTGGCAAAGGATACTTGATCGGTACCGTTTTCCTGTCTCTAACGACTCTTCCCAATTCGATTACAGCCTGCATTCTTTGTACGGCCCTCTCTATGTTGTTGTCTACCAGTTCTATCTTGGGATCCGATATCATGTTGAAGTGAACACTCTCCAGGGAAACACCAGACAAAAGTTGTCTAAGCGTCTTGTACATCAGTTCTGTAAGGAAAGGGGTGAAGGGTGCCATCACTCGTACCATGTCGAATAACACACCAAATAATGTATCTAAAGCGACCTGACAGTCCTTAACACCACTTTCTCCCTTCAACCTTTTCCTGTTCATTCTTAAATACCAGTTGGTGAGATGATCAATAAACTTGGTCAACCTCGGAACAACAGTATACAATCTATATGCCGCCATCTCTTTCTTCACGAATTGGATCAGAGATTGCGTAAACGATGTAATCCACTTATCCATGACATTTTCTCTTACTGCCTTTTCGTTAAACCTATAGTCGATTTTATCCTCTTGGACGATTCTTTCAACATTTTGCATAAAGAATCTAAAAGCATTGTACCACGGCAAAAATACATCCTTAATGATATCCCTGACACCTTCTTCTTTGAATCGAAGATTCTCTGCTTTAACCACCGGAGAGTTGACGAGATAAAGACGTAAAGCATCAGCGCCGTATTTCCTAACTACTTCTAGAGGATCAGGATAGTTCTTCTTTCTCTTTGACATTTTTTGACCATCAGAAGCTAAAACTAAACCATTTGCAATCAAGTTTTTAAACGGTGGTTTTTTGAATAGAGCTGTCGATAAAACAATAAGAGTGTAAAACCAGCCTCTTGTTTGGTCGATACCTTCGGCAATGAAATTTGCTGGGAATACATCTTCAAACTCCTTTTTGTTTTCAAAAGGGTAATGGCATTGCGCATATGGCATAGAGCCTGACTCAAACCAACAGTCGAACACTTCCGAAACTCTTTTTAGTGGCGGCTGCCCAGGTCTTGATGATGGGATCTCCAAATGATCAATGCTTTCCCTATGCAAATCTTTTATTTCTTTACCAGTCAAAGCTTCTAACTCTGCAATGCTACCAATACAAACTACCTCCTGTTTATCGCTCGAAATCCATAAAGGAATTGGTGTACCCCAGTACCTATTACGACTAATAGCCCAATCACGAGCTTCTTTGAGCCAATTTTTAAATCTCTTCTCTTTCACATATTCAGGTACCCAATAGGTTGCTTCACAAGATTTTAAAAGCTCGTGACTCATTTGTTCAACTCTAACAAACCAAGAAGGCACTGCCTTGTAAATGAGTGGAGTTTCTGAACGCCAACAAAATGGATAGCTATGCTTAACTGATCCGACTTGAATAAGTCTGTTGCGAGCCTTCAAATTAGCAATGATATTTTTATCGGCATCCTTAACGTACTGTCCCACAAAGTCTTTGACTGGCTCCATAAACCTACCACTCGGATCTACAGGGCAAATAATATCCTGATCCCGTGTAATGATACCTGCTGCTAAACAAACCCTAAAATCGTCCTCACCGAAGTACGGCGCTTGATGTACAATACCAGTACCAGAATCGTCTGTTACGTAACTGTCAACTAGCACTTGAAACCCGTTAGGACATTGGTTTACAAAGTAATCAAAAATAGGTGTATACTTTATTCCTCTAAGTTTCTCCCCTGCAAACTTCTCAAGAATATCAAAATCTTCAACATTTTTGAAAATAACAGGGAATCTTGATTCTTGGAGTACGTAACAATTACTAGTGCTCTTTTCTTTCACTTTTACGTAAATCAGTTTTGGATTTACACAAAGGGCTAAGTTACTAGGAAGTGTCCATGGAGTGGTGGTCCAAGCAAGCAGTGAGAACCCTTCAGCTGTAGGGAATGTCACTACAACCGCAGGATCTACTACATCCTTGTAGTTCTGTCCTGACTCAAAATTGGACAGAGGGGTGGAGCAGGCTGTGGAGTAAGGCATTACTTTCACACCTTGATATACCAAGCCTTTGTTATATAGCTCTTTGAATACCCACCAAATAGACTCCATAAACCAAGGGTATAGGGTTTTATAATCATTCTTGAAATCTGGAATAAACAAAATATTATTTACTAATTATGTAGTAAGACGAAACAAAGCGAAAGTACAATTTGTTGTGTAGCAAAACTTACCGATCCAACGACCCATTCTCGTAATGATCATTTCCCAGTCCCCAGCATACTTCATAACAATTTTACGGCATTCTGCATTGTATTTATCAATGCCCATTTTTGCGACATCTTCCGGGCCTTTGATGTCCAGTGTTTTATCAATTTCAAACTCAACGGGAAGTCCATGACAATCCCAACCAAATCGCCTTTCTACGTGATACCCCTAAAAGTACAATTAAACAATGTTATAATTTAATTTTGTCTTTTTGATAATATTTTGTGTAAAATTTGTTCAGGAATAAATCCTTAAGTAAAAATGTTTTTTGAGAGATTTTTGCTAGTTTTACTAAGCACATTTTATGTAGATATAGTTTGAATAGTATGATACCTGTTGGTGAGCATATCTAGTGACAACATCCTTGATAGTTCCAGCAAGGATATGACCATAATGTGGAAGTCCAGTTGCAAAAGGCGGCCCATCGTAAAAGGAATACCTGTTAAATAAACAAGTTTCCCAATATAACTGTAATTTCAAAGATAAATATATTAACAGGGCCGAGTAGGATTGCTTCAATGTATAATATTATATTGGGACAAAATATACATTATGTATTTGTGTGGCAGTGACGTGGAATTCTTTGTCGGAGCAAACAACAACACATGCTTACCCACAAATAGCACCGCGAGCAAATTTGAATTGAACTACCTATCTATCTATATGAATATGTTGACCTATGCTGCCTCCTGTAACACAGGTTGTTACCTAGCACAGGAGCCAGGGCTTCGGTCAGTGGGTCGTCTTAGGGGCGGAGTTGCTTAAAATAAGTATGTTACAGCTGTATTTTGTGTCAATAAACAATTTTATTTATGTTTACCTATAATATTAGTTTTGTATGTTTGAAGGATGATAAAAGGTTGTTTAAAAAACCCAGTAAATTAGGTTAAAAACTCAATAAATTAGGTTGCTGGGGGCTCCCAAACTTACACCCACAGAAACAATATTATGCATTTGAATCTAACAGATAATTGACTGTGTCTTCCTAAAATTTTCTGCCTTAATGAGTTCAAACATTGTACCTACCTAATTAACTTAATTTAAGCCTTTTCACACTTTCAAGTGTGAATTGAATTATTAAATTAATAATATAGCTTATAATATTAATTAATATTAAAGTATAGAAATAATAAAAAAAGAGAATAAGAAATTAATAAACCAAATAATCAATTCAATTCACCATTAAAGTATGTTTTGTTTTAAACTATTTTTTTTTTATATATTAGATAAATATTCCAATGCCAAGGCATAATTAAAACATAAGTTCTATGTTAAAAATAACACACATTTTTTTTTTCAATTTCATTTTGATAGATATAAGTTTTGTGACTAGGGAAAAAGCACTATTTCTGATTATTAAATAAATGAACGATAAAATTAAGGTTCCAATAATTATTTGAAAGCTTAAACTGAACTGTCCTAAATTTGATGTGTAATTTACATTATTTTTATTCCTGTATCACTGTATTAAATATAATTATTAATTTTCACCTCAATAACAATGTTCTCTAAGTTCAACCAGCATAAGCTACGCGTCTAATCTACAGGAAAGCCGTTGGTACTTTCCAAAAAACACATGGAACTTTGGTCACCATAAGGAGGGTTGAATTTACTTGTAGATGTCTGTAACGTTCTCAGTCCATAACCATGACTTATTGAAAAACGTACGTACAATATAATACTATAAAGCACAGTAAAAACAACATTTTATCAGACGAAACGTAATGTTTCGCACAAAAAGTCGAAACTCACCTGGGTTTATTTTTTGATTGTTTCAAACAACTGTGAAATGCATCGATTTCTTTCCAAAACTTCAAAATTTCCTCCTCTTCTTTAGGAAAATTAATATTTTCAGGTACTCTATTCACTTTTAAAGCCATGATATATTTTTATAACCTTTTTCAATTCCACGCCATCACAGAAATCCCACGACACACACAGATATAAGAAAAGAAAGAAACGTCACTTTTTTTGCACACACACACATTTTCACGAACACTTTTAGGGACGAAAACGTCAACATGAGCTGGCAACAACTGACAGTGGCAGGTTTACAACGAATTGCATCAACTTCAAGAATTTCGTAACATTTCATCATCCTATGATGTTGAGTTTTAGGTATTCGTAGTCTTTGGTTTTAGACTTGGGGTTCCGTAGGTTCAGCATTAAAGGGTACCGTTGGGATTCTTAGAATAAATAAGTCCGTCCATCAGCGTACGATTACCGAGAACACAATTTATGCCGATGTTCTCGGCTTAAATTGTGTTCTCGGTAATCGTGTTTAAGTAAGGAGCTGGTTGGCAGGTTGCAGATGTGAAATGCGTCATGCGAACACATTCATTTGAGTGTTTGCAGTTTCCTATACTATGCCTAGAGTCTATACAGGAAAGTTTGCACAATGCTCTTTTGATACTGGAAATAGGATAGTATTCTTATAAAAGAAATACCTTGTTTGTGAAAATTGGCCTCGTTGATCTGGTGGTCGCAAGCGCTACTGCTGAGCATAAGGTCCTGGGTTTGATTCCGAAAGTGTTATTGTTTTTTTCATTAGGAGCCCTGCGTCTGGATTTGTGCCAGGTTGATGGCAATGATGTTAGTTATCAAATTCAAAGCCTACATTATAATTTTGCAGTAGAGATACATCAAGTAAAGTTTTTTTTTCGTAAGCATTTTTAATAATCTATTTTTCTCTATGGATACGTTTTTTTTTTTGACATAATGACATGCGCATATACTTGCTTGACACTGACAGTAGTGACAGTGACAAAAATAAAAAAGTCATTCAAGTCAATCAAAACAAAAAATAGTTTACGAACGGCGTATGTGGTATTGTGTAAAAAAAAACGATTTAATTTCTTGAAATCTTAACATCGCACTTGTTTTCGTGTCTTTCATTTCAGTTAATTACAATGGATCGCCACTGGATGAAGATTTCGGCAAGGTTATGCAGATAATAAGACAGTCTTTTGTTGTGAGTTTTAATCTTGCACCTATGTACCTGAAAGTTGTCTTTTGATTTCTGTTGCAGTTTGAGCAAGGGTATTGCTATTATCAATCAGCTCGAAGAAACGAGATTTGAGCATTTCCTCCGTCGAATTGTGGCAAAATTGAAACTCCCGAGTACAGAGATATTTACAGAAGAAGAAAGACTGAAGCTGGAGAAAATATTTGGCATTAAGCAAGATAACCTAGTATTGACCATCAAAACTCTACAATACATATTTAAACGAATGTTAAAGTATATTTTTATGCCCATCGATTTAAAAAACGATCTCAAAACTGTTGGTTTGAGTAATGAAAAAGCTGATTCCATAGTTAAAGTTTGGTCAGCAGAAACAAGGACCACACTTGATGAACTTGGAAATATAGCAACTGATGAAACTAATAATTCTTTAAATTTTTCATGGAAGTTAAATGCTGAATTAAGTTCAGATTTTCGAAAGAAGTGCAAGATACCGAAAGCATATTTATCACTAACAAGGCAGAAGAATGAAACTGAAATAGAATTGACCCATCCCGAGCTGTATTCAATATTTTTACAATTTGAATCTATCCAAAATGAATTAGATAATTTAATTACTTAATCTAATCATATTACTCCTTTACAATTTTTCATAATTATTTTTGTACAGATGTAAAGAAAAGTATTAATGGGGGAAGTTTGGCATACTTAATTGAATGATGTGATTGTGATCTGTGTTGGATCAAGTAACAAAAGCAATACCTACCAGTATATTGTTATAAGGACAGACAGCACCTTGTTGTTTCTTTGATCAATATTTTAATGGTATAGAAATAATTAAAAATTAATTACTTAACAACATTTATTTTTATTTTAACCTGGCTTATATAAGCTGGTATATAATATTCATTGTGTAATATATTTTATTGGTCTAAATAATGAACCATATTTTAAATAAAAATAAATCTATATGTAGTTTCAAAATAAACATATTTTTAATATTAAAAGAACTTCTATTTTTCAAGGTTCATGTATTTTTAATTATAACACTGTCTTAACGTTCTAAACAACATTTAGAATGTTACAAACAAACACTAATTAATAAACAATAAAAAAAAAAAAAAAATATTTAATAATATATGATTATTATATTATTTCATTTATTCATTCTATATACATATTTTTACATTTTTGAATATTATTCTATAAAAATAAAATAAAAACATTTAAAAATACAAAAATAGTAGCCCACCGGTATCGGGAACAGGGTCCAAGCTACCGGTGGTCAGGGCTCCTGAGAGAGGAACCTCCTAACGATACGCGCCGTGTCCAGCAATACTGCTTTATTATTATCTCCTTTATTCATATTATTTCTTATTATCTACAATTTTAAATATTTTTAGAAAACATACAAAAAAAAAACATTTTTAAAAATTCAAAAAATAGAGGCCCACCGGTATCGGGAACAGGGTCCAAGCTACCGGCGGTCAGGGCTCCAAATAGGAACCATAGGAACCTCCTAACAATGCGAGCCGTGCCCAGCAATACTGCTTTGTTATTATTATTTTTTTTTTATTTATATTCTTTATTATATTTTATTGTTATTTAATTATATATATATATTTTTTTTCTAATTTGTGTTTATAATAACATGTTTTTGCAAGCCATTGTGTCCACCCTCTTTTTTTTTTATTTAGCCTTTATTGTCCCACTCCTGTATACAGGTTGTTTGGTGCATCGTGTGCCACATTGAAATGGTCGACTGATGGCGTCACCTGCCAGCCTTTCTGACCCCTTAACACCCCTCATGCCCTGTATTTTTTTTATCGACTTTATATTGTTTACTATAAAAAGACCCAAATTTTACATTCAAATACAAATTTAAAAAAATATTAGGCGTAGACTCTGAATTTTAATTTTATTTCGATGTATATTGTTTACGAGTACCTTCCTAGTTTTTTTTAATTCACTCGCAAAGGTAAAACTTAAATTAAAGCTGTACATTATACAGCTGTTTTTATGGCAAAAAAAAAACAAAAGCGACCTGGATCTTCCAACGCCCTCATTAATTCACCAGTTTTCTCATTAGATTTTTACGGCATGTGGCACATCATTAGCAAGCTAGCAAGGATAGCTCTTGCTAATGATGTGCCACATGCCTTATATATATTTTTTTTTGTATTTGAATGTATTTTGGTCTTTTTTTTGTAAAACAATAAAAAGTCGATAAAAAAAACCACAGGGCATGAGGGGTGTTAAGGGGTCTGAAAGGCTAGCAGATGACCCCTTCAGTCGACCATTTCAATTTGGCACACGATGCACCAAACACCCTGTAAAGCTTTGGTCCCACTGCTGGGTAAAGGTCCCCATACCTTTAAACAAGCAATCTATATCTATACCAGTAGGTAGGTGGCTACATAGGTCATGGTAGGTAATAATAATAACCGTGGCTGGGTCACCAGAGCGAAGAGGAACCCGTGTAGGGGCCGCTCGTCAGGGCTTTTGCGGATAAGCCGACGACGTAGCGGCCAACATGAAGGTTGCGGTGCTGCCTGGGCGACATCGCAACTGAGGCGGGCCACGATGTCGTATGGGGTCGATAGCGCGGCGGGAGAGGAGTGCCGGTATTGCGGTGCGCCCCGCTCACCCTACCTTCCGCGGCTTGGACGGGGTCACCACCGTCTTATGCCGTACGTGGTGGGGTCGCAGGGAAGGAGGACTGTCGTTATAGCGTTGGCCGCTCTCTCTATCCCCGGCGGACGAAAAATGGTAGGTGGCGAGGCCATTGACCTCGACCCGTCACAAGGGGACCAAGGGTGCCTTAAACGGGTTCGTCTGGCACACATGTGCTGGTTTGGTCCCTGGGGTGGACACGGCGCACAGTGTGTTCTGGTGCTCCGGTGATGGGGGGTACTCCCCAGAGAAGGGTTTGGTGACGGACAGCCGTGGCAAGTTCGCGGTGAGTGCTAACGCGTACCCGTGTTCCCGCCATATGCGGCACAGGAGGACACCGTGGAGTTTTAGTGGGTTAGGTCCCACATAACTACGCTATCTCCCCGTCGTGGCGCAATATGTACGAGCATTTCTCAAAGCTAAAAAAAAAATGGTAAGTAGATAACCAGTTGACGGGATCGAAGCCGCGGGGGTCAGCTAATAATTTATAAAGATATTAAGTACTAAGTCCACGCGAATAGAGTCGCGGGCGGCAGCTAGTTGTGAAATAAAATAAAGAATATTTAAATATGCCACTCGTAATATATAAACTCATCGTCAAGACTTTTTCGTACTTAGAGCATGGTCTTTTAAGTATCACGCTCCGTTGTAATTATTTCATTTTGATCTACTGGTTCTATAAATTATTGTAATTGATGCTGATGAAAAATATTTTCTGAGGTTGTATCTTGTTTCAAATATTTCAAAAGAATTTTCTTTACTGTGTAACAAACGGTTTCCATTTAGATGGCGTTTGATGGTTGATTGTAATTACTGGTTTTTAAATTTTGAACTTGGTAACCCTAAAGTAACCATACGTCAGAGGTTTTGGCAGCCCGCGGGTGAACTATTTTCTTCATTGTTGACCTTTCCTAAATCTTAGGTGTAATTATTTCATCATTAGACGTACTCTGGCTGCACCCTTAATATCTAGTATACATATTTAGTCAAAGTTTCGGCGATGGACTCCGAAGATGACACAAAGGATGATGTGGATTCTGGGAATGAGTCTAGCGGAGACGATGTCGACTTTGCAATGGACGTTGAGACACACAGTACACGGGAACGACAAACGGAGCTTGAGGAATATCGATATGAGGTGTTATCTACGGAGGAAATCGTTCAGCATATGGTCGACTGCATCAAAGAAGTGAACACTGTTGTCGAGGTCAGTATGCCAGTGGTAAACAATGGCCTAATCGAATGAGGTTACTCGTACGCTGTCGTACTTCTATAGTTTCTTTTGTGTCGCATTCCAATTTATTAGTGTTCGATATGGCGAAATGCTTTGAGTTACCTTGTTAGGGCTACCAACAAAGTTGGGTAATGCTCTCTCCTTGGTTAGAGTACTGGACGTGTCCCACAAACCTAATTTTCATATAGAGTAGCTAAAAATCGTTTCACCTTGTTATTTATGTTGCCATATCTACAATATAATATTGCATGTTCATAGTGATAAATAAATATCAGAGTTAGGGAAATAGTTATATATTCAATGAATTCAAATAAAGTAACAAAGGTTTTCTTGAAGTAGGAGGAATGAGTCATAACAGTGATGACTGCTTTGATAATTATCTGATGCTAATATAATTTACTGTTTACATAAAACATGCAAGTTGATGTTGACTACAACAATAACATTGTTGTCACATATTCTGATTACAAACAAAACTTATTAGTTTTTATATTCCAAATGTATGATTGATAAGGCTAATAATCTTGTTTTTGTGCCAGTAGAGTAGTATGTATATGCCTTACATATTCCCTTTGTATGTAGTAACATGCAAATAACCTTTTCAGATACCAGCAACAACAACCCGCATACTTTTAAACCATTTCAAATGGGACAAAGAAAAGCTCATGGAAAGATTCTATGATGGAGACCAAGACCAGTTGTTCTCTGAGGCTAGAGTCATTAATCCATTCAGAAAACCAGTCATACAAAGGCCGAAGGTAAGAATTTTATTAATTTTATATCACAAGGTTTTTCCACAAACAAATTTGTTTTTATTTTTATTTGTTAAGTCAGAGGTCATTCAAAACATCTTAGTGATTTTTGAAGCAGTAGCATAAAATGTTAAACTGTGATTTGTAAACTATTAACCATATGTTTTAATATTTTATATTGTGAGGTGAGTCATAAATATGTAATTTTGGGCAATACCTCTTAGATCATACTAAGGGGATAATGTTAAGGATAATAGCTACCTCTTTATGTGACTCATACCATAAACCATTTCCTATCCATAAGTGTTATCCTCATTTTCAAAATCCCAATTGTATGGGGGAAGTCCCATACCTTATATTTAGCTATTCTATGCTAAAAACAATAGGTTAGGTAGTTTTTAAACAGCAGCCCAAGCAGAAACGGTCCATTTAGTTGTTGAGATTTATGTTGTTTGGTAAAGTTGCCCTCATACAAGCACAAGTACAGTTTCAACTCCAAATGTGTGATGAAAAAAAGGGAAATTTCAGTTTTTAAATATTTTTTTCATCCTTATTATCAATTGACTTTTCTAGATACCGAATTTAGTCTTAACTCAATACACCACT
Organism: Orthosia gothica; assembly: GCA_949775005.1. Classification (NCBI taxonomy): domain Eukaryota; kingdom Metazoa; phylum Arthropoda; class Insecta; order Lepidoptera; family Noctuidae; genus Orthosia; species Orthosia gothica. The sequence goes on along the minus strand of OX459038.1, from coordinate 24,394,096 downwards.
ACTGGGCCCTAAATTATGAGTCTTTCTGAAAAGATAAATTGAGTATTCTATCTACCTATAAATGAGATATTATCTATTATGAAATTAATGATACCAGCCTGTTATTGCCCAATGCAGGGCAGAGGCCTCTTCTCATACAGCATGAAATTGCAATATTTTTTTAGCTTATCCAATTAGATGTCTTTTATCTAGGTCACAACATTTCACAACAATAATGATTTTATTTATTGTCTTTGATGACACTGCAAAATCATTAAAATCATGCTACATACTCTAATAATGTAGTAATGTCATGACATAAGCTTGGTTCTACTTAGAGGCTGATCAACACAAAATATCAACAGTCAATCTCATTGACTGAACAAATAACAATAGCCAGTCAGTCCACTTGACATGAGATTTTACAACACATTAAATTAAATAGGCTTACAGAATCCTATATATGTCATAAGAAACATCCTCATTGAGAGCATTCACGTGTAATGAGCATTCGACGTCGAATATTCGATTGGTGTGGACATTGAGCCGAGCATTACAAAGCTTACACGCAAGCGAGAACTTCGTCCGGGGTGGACGTCGCAACGATTTTTGCGGAAACGGCTCGCATACGAATGTTCACGCAAATAAAACGCTCGACAGCGAGTACTCAGATAATTAAATGAATGAGTATGTATGTAGGAATATCATCATGGTCACTTGTAAAGCAAGGAACAGTGCCTTGATTTTAAGTGTTTGTGACCTTCTTAGTCAATCGTATTATCAAATAAATGTCATTTAACGAGTTCGTATTCAAATGCTCCAAGCTTTTAAGGGAATGGTCGACTCGAACGTTCATAGTTGTGCTCGAAGGTGAATGCTGGGCTCGCGGGAAGCATTTGTTGCTCGCCTACGATTGCTTGTTTACAAATGCTCACGAAAGAATGCTCCCAGTGAGGTTCCTTAAAAGGTCTATAGTAGGAAAACAGATGTAAACCCGACCCTTTATCTCCCTTCTTATGGCATATTACGCCTTACATTGGCTGATATCCAATTACATAATTTGATGCCTTAACACAACTACAGACAAAACTGATTGTTTTATCAGTCGCTAGACTTTCTATTGTCCTACATTTTGTCATAAAGGTAGGCTTTTTAGAGTATGAATAAATTATGCCCTAAAATGAGGTATGCATGTATACAAAAACTTACATCTTTTTCCCCATGGGGGTAGGTAGACACTACAGAACACTACGAACCTTACATACTCCTTCTGCTTCATTTAAGTTTTTAACTTAAGCATGCAAGAACATCAACAATTAGATCCGAGTATGTCCTTAAGGTAAGCCAGCCCTTACCGACGTTTCCATGTTGTTTGTAAATGCCTTTTGTTAAAATCAGAAGTATTTTTCTTAATTGCCATACTAAAGCAACCAAGGATAGGTTGAAAGACCTTTGAGGTAAACACTTAGTGTGTATCTTTACATATATTATTTTTTCTTTATTGCCATACTAAAGCAACCAAGGATAAGTTGTACCTTTGTACCGTTGTAGTTGTAATTTTACTTACTTAATTTTAGTTTTACTCATAAATGTAAAGATGAGCTTCTGCCAGCACTTCGCCCGCGTGAAAAGTGTTAAGTGTTATCAACCTAAGGGAACATTATACCGCGATGAAAAGTAGCCTATGTGCTATTCCAGACTATAATCTATCTCTGCGCCAAATTTCATCCAGATCCGTTCAGCCGTTCTGGCGTGATTGAGTAGCAAACATACATCCATCCAAACTTTCACATTTATAATACTAGCTTCTACCAGAGGCTTCGCCCGCTTGAAATCGATAATTATCCCGAGTGAATATATTCCCGGTATAAAAAGCATCCTATGTGCTATTCCTGACTATAATCTATCTCTCTGCCAAATTTCATCCGGATCCGTTCAGCCGTTTGAGCGTGAAGAAGTAACAAACACACTCACAGACTTTCGCTTTTATAATATTAGTGTGATTAATAAGATTAGAGGAAAGCGAAAGGAGAATATTATTATTTTATCTTGCTCTTACTCTTTAGCACAGGACTGGTTGTTACGACGAAGCTTTGGGAGGCCTATGTCCGGCAGTGAATGTATGTATATCGGCTGGTATCATGTTGTTTTTTTTCTCTAATATCAGGGTCAGGACCAAATTCTTGACGTAATTGCACTACGGAAATCACATGTGTCACACTTTAATATAAATTTTCGAAAATAAATCGCACAATGGAATGAAAATTATTCACGACATATCCTACAAGTTGCAACAATTCACAAATTCAAATACAAAAGCGGCAAAAATATTCTTAGGTAGTCAAGCAAGGACATGCGTGATTAAGATTCAAGTTTAGTTGTTTAATGAATGAGACTATTTACAATATATAAAGATAATTATTATTAGCAAATATCCAAAATTATTTAAAGGCGTGTAAATGAGAATGTCCATTTTGTAAGGGAACTTGGGCCCCACTGAAAAAATGGTTGTATCTTGATGAATTTGGTTGCATATTGTAGAAAAAACCTGTTATATTCATAATTAGAAAACATTTCTTATTTATTTTGCGGGGTTCTCGAGATATAACGATGTTTCTTTTCTTGAAATGAACCCTTATTACAATGCAATAAGGTGCATACAAATGTCCAAGTAAAGGAACCTGATCTGTTGTTGTCTGTACATAATATAAAGTAAAGGACACGAATGGAAAATAACACAAAATATAAATCCTTGGATAATATTGAAATCGCAGACACGATACTTCATAAGGGGCCTGTGTATGGGCAATCTCCTTTCGCAATATTTTGTCACCTATGAGTCGGCAACCACATTGTCTGTATCCGGCAAAAATTTGGACCTGACCCATCTAGCAGCAGGACATTATTGAGTTAACGTTATCGTGTGTTTTATTCCAGTTGCCCAGACGGATATCAACATCAGGGACAGAGGAATGTGAAATATGTTTTTCAATCCTTCCAAGCTCCGTAAGTGACTTGTTTTTATTATTAACTTTATCATGTTATTGTTATCTTGTGCCCCCAAAAGGTACTGATAAGATACCAATGACTAAAGGTTTTTCACCTTTAGCATACATGTTTATATTTGCTACTGTGATTGTTTTAGGTTTTATATCTTTACTAGTTTCTGCAGGCAGCTACGCCCGCGTCAATGTCGAAAATTATCCCAAGGGAACATATTCCCGGGATAAAAAGTATTCTATGTGCTATTCGAGACTATAATCTATCTCTGTTCCAAATTTCATCCAGAACCGTTCAATAGTTTTTGCGTGAAAGAGTAACAAACACACTTACACACTCACAAACTTTCGCCTTTATTATTTACAAACTTTATTAGATTATTTTTTAAACCAAATAAAAACTATTTGTCTTGAGTAACTTACTTTTCAGTAAAGGAGAACGGCAGGCTTGTATGGGAGTTTCGTACCGCTAATAGAAATTTCGTGTTTTGGGATATTTTTTGTTTTATTTGGTAGTTAATATGATAGATAATCCCTTTTTAAATTCTTAGATTTTTTAAACTTGGGACGTAAATGTTAGAACCAGTTTTACTTTTTAAGGTTATGTACTAGTGTACCAATGTAGATTGTTACATATAGGTAAATGTTGCATTATGTGTGTTATGTAAATTATTTTTTGCTATCTTTGTAGTGTTTTACTTACCATTAAGTAGGTAAATTGAGGTGCGGATCGTACCTACTCAGGACATTAGGAGATACCTATATCCAGCAGCCGACTGCAACAGTTTGATAATGATGAGTTTGATTAGGTATATTTAATGTTATTTCTAAGTAATTAATTATCAATTCAATATTTGTGTTATTTTACGTAAGGCAATTTCTAATAACATAACTGCGTTTAGCGTACGATTTTATAACGTTTATATATTAAAATCTTTAGATTGATGTTATTTATTAATCCGAAGTTTTAAAAATAGTAAACTTACATGCAAATAAATGGCTTAGTTGACATAATAAGTGGTACAAATTCTATAACCGAACAACAGAAAAAGTATGCAGTACAAAATCTGCCATTCACCTTGCTCTTAATTTTTTTTCTTTATTCTAACTAGATTTGATTGAACTTCCGATGTTTACGTTCATTCGGCAGGATGTAGTGTTGAGATGTGTAATAAATGAACAATGTTATCAGTACACTACTTTTCGAAACCTTCAATAAGGTTATCAATATTTTTTGCTGTTTATTAAAGCTTCAGCACTGACCTAACCAATATAATTGAACGTATGGGCACAATAATGGTATTCAGTGGGCAGGGAACAATGCTCGCTGAACGGATGGTCTATGGGGCTGGAGAGTTCTGGAGTGGCAACCACGAACTGGAAGACGATGTGTTGGAAGGCCTTCCGCTAGGTGGACCGATGACCTGGTTAAGGTTGCGGGCATCCGCTGGATGCGAGACGCACGGAATCGGTCAATGTGGCGACGCCTGGGGGAGGCCGATGTCCGATATCCAGTGGACGTATTTCGGGATGATGATGATGATGAATGCTATCATAGCAATTGCTCCCGTGGCCTGTTCACTGGAACCTTGCATAAAAAGTAGCCTAAATGAGACTCGGGGAAAGTGTAGCATTCTAACAGTGAAATCCTCGTTATTTTCGTAATCACCCTGTGATTTTTAATTTCGTAGACTAAACTGACATTTGAGGGGTTGTCACTTTATCTATCTATATCTATAAAAGCGAAAGGTGACTGACTGACTGACTGACTGACTGACTGACTGACTGACTGATCAATCAACGCACAGCCAAAACTGCTAAGCCTAGAAGCATGAAATTTGGCAGACAGGTTCCTCAAGTGACGTAAGTGTGCACTAAGAAAGGATTTTTGGAAATTTCACCCCTAAGGGGGTAAAAAGGGGGTTGAAAGTTTGTATGAAAAATCTAATTCCTTCGACCAAAATTATTGAAACTTAGCACAAATAGTATTCTAAGTAAATGATAAAGATTGACATCATTAGTTTTTCGAATCTACCCCCAAATAATGATTTAGGGGTTGTTGAAATTTGTATGGAAAATCTGATTTCTTGGGTCAATAAACTTGAAACTTGCCACAAATACTAACCAAAATGAATAATAAAGGTCGCTATTATTATTTTTTGAAACTACCCCCAAAAGACGATTTAGGGGATGTTATTTTTTTTTGGAGAATCTTATTTCTTGGGTGAATAAACATGAAACTTGACATAAATACCATCCTAAATAAACAATAAAGGTTGTCATTATTAGTTTTTTGCAACTACCCCCAAAAGACGATTTAGGGGATGTTAATTTTTTTGAAGAATGTGATTCCTTGGGTGAATAAACATGAGACCTGACATAAATACCATCCTAAATAAACAATAAAGTTTGTCATCATTAGTTTTTTGCAACTTCCCCCCTTAAGACGATTTAGGAGGTATTACAGTGTTTTTGAAAATCTGATTTCTTGTGTCAATAAACTTGCCACTAATATACTAACCTAAATGAATAATAAAGATTGCCCTTATTATTTTTTGAAACTACCCCCAAAAGACGACTTAGGGGATGTAAATTTTTTTTGAAGGATCTGATTTCTTGGGTGAATAAACATGAAACTTGACATAAATACCATCCTAAATAAACAATAAAGTTTGTGATTATTAGTTTTTTGCAACTACCCCCAAAAGACGATTTAGGAGGTATTACAGTCTTATTGAAGAATCTTATTACTTCAGTTAATAAACTTGAAACTTGACACAAATACTAATCTAAATAAACAATAAAGACTTTCATTGTTAGTTTTTCGAAACTACCCCCAAAAGATGATTTAGGGGATGTTATGTTTTTGACGAATCTGATTTCTTGGCTGAATAAACATGAAACTTAACATAAATACCATCCTAAATAAACAATAAAGGATTTCAATAATTAGTTTTTCGAAACTACCCTTAAAATACGACTTCGGGGTGGTAAAGATTTTTGATTACTTTTACTGCACATAGCTTCTTTTTATGACGTTGGGGAGCACTTAGGAGGGGTTTTTGGAAATTCAACTTTTTGAAGGGTTAAAAGGGAGACATTTATTTGTATAAAAATCTTATTCCTTTGGCAAAATAATAAAGGATGGCATCATTAGTTTTTCGGATTTACCCCCAGAAGACGATTAAGGGGTGTCAAAGTTTCTTTGAAGAATCAAATGGCACTAGGATGGGAACCTCTACATCGATTTGGAACTACCGAGCTGGACCGTTTGTCTCAGGTTTAATAGCAGCTTATTTTTGGTTGCCATCACACGAATGAAGTCGCGGGCGGATTTAATATAAATGTGAAAGTGACTCTGTCTGTCTCTCTGTCCACCTTTTCACGCTTAAACCGTTGAACCGATTTAGATGCAATTTGGTTTGGAGATATTTTGAGACGCTGGCAGGACATAGCATAGTTTTTATCCCGGAAATCTTACTAAAGGGGGTGGAAAGAGAGGTAGAAGTTTGTATGGAAAACCCACAATATTATGCTGCGATATAAAAAATAAGCTATTCGAATTACTAATGCTTCGCAGACGAAGTCGCGGGAAACAGCTAGTCGTTATATAAAAATAGTGTCGTATCCTGAGTGATCGAAAAACGATTTAGATCGAAAATGAAACTATTTCACGGCAAATAAAATACATTTGTTAAGAAACTAGCGGCCTTTATTTAGTTTCTACTCATTTATGTCAGACTTTATTTTATCGATCGCATTTATTTTATTGTTGACTAGCTGACCCGGCAAACTTTGTTTTGCCATAAAAACACCAAACATTCATCTGCCCTACCTACCCTACCCTAGTATCCCATGTCCTTTTCCTGGTTCTAAGCAACCTCTCCACCAATTTTCAGCCAAATCGATTCAGCCATTCTTGAGTTATAAATAGTGTAACTAACACAACTTTCTTTTATATATATAGATTACATATGTAACACTATAAAAGTTTTTATAATATGTATTTTCATAAAACATTTATTTACACCAATTAGTAAAATTAAATTGAAGAGTCATGTCACATCGATTCACATATGATTGAGCCTTACCTACAACACTATGCTCCGCGCTTGCAACATTTAAAAAAAAAAGGTCATCGGCAGCTGTCAGTTTAGTTTACGAAATTAAAAATCAATCACAGTATCATCATTATCCTCCTGCCCTTGTCCCCTGTTACTCGGGGTCGGCTCAACACGTTTTCTTCTTCCATACCATCCTGTCCCCCGTCACTCCATCACTGACGTCCTTTTCTTTCATATCACTCCTCACACAGTCCATCATCATCATCTGCCTAGCCTTTTCCCAACTATGTTGGGGTCGGCTTCCAGTCTTACCGGATTCAGCTGAGTACCAGTGTTTTACATGGAGCGACTGCCTATCTGACCTCCACAACCCAGTAACTGGGTAACAACGGTACCCCTTGGCTAGACTGGTGTCAGATCTCAAGCGTCTGACTATTCGTAACGACTGGCAAAGATCTTCAAATGACAGCCGGGATCAACGGCTTAACGTGCTTTCCGAGGCACGGAGGAAACTCGGTATGATGAAATGGTCACCCATCCACGGACCGACCATGTCAAGCGTTGCTTAACCTTAAAGACAGTCCATCCATCTTTAAAAAATAAAATCAATCACAGTATACTTGCAGAAATTCCCAACCGCCAACAAACAATTTAAACTCTTTATAATGTTAGTTTAGTTAGATCAATAATGGTATAGAATGTGCATTTAAAAGTAGGAATATTGATGCACAAGGTTTCTTTATGTTTTTAGAGCAGGCCATACTTTTAATCAAGATAAGAAAAAGTATGATACTCTGCTAAGTACTTGCGCAGAGTTTGCTGCGCGCGAGCACGGTGCGACGCGACTTTCTATTCCTATTACCTACATTTTATATGAAATTGCGATTGAACGCAGCGACGACTTGTCTCCGCGATTCACACACTTTGTCAGTGTCGTAATCTGAATGCAACATATAATAATAGAAAGGTCGTAAACTCTCTCAAAATAGAAGAAAAATAAATAGCTCAATATAATCATTATTTATTTATTCATACAACGTCTATGGTTGTTAGAATTAGAATTAGTTGACCTACTATACTAGGTAGGTACTTACATCAAATGTTAGGTATGTGACCAAAATACATTAAATGACCACATGTTATGAATATTATTTTATTAATCTGCCACAAGAATTATACCTATGTTAGTACGTGTTTGTATGCACGGCGCAGGCGCAGTGGCTGAGCGATTGGTTGCTCAGCAAGCTTATAACGTAAGAAAAAGCAATCAGAAATAATCGCGCGATTCAACGCTTTTTGTCATAAAAGTCGGAATTACCTACAGTGTAGGTATGATAGCTAGCTGGTTGTCAAATACACTTATGTCTAAAAAAAACCGCCAAAAACTAAAACTTCTGTATTGAAGAGCAATTATTGCGCAAAAATCGCAATAAATACGAAATAATTTTATCGATACTTGTTTTTTTGGTTCGATTCCCACATAGAACAAACATTTGTATGGCTTACCGATTTTTTTCCAATTTAAGTTGTTATGATATCAAAGTTAACGATGCATTTCTTTTTTAACCCCCGCCAGAAAAAGAGGTGTGTTATAAGTTTCACGTGTGTTGCTGTGTATCTGTGTGTCTGTCTGTGGCATCATAGCGCCTAAACGGATGAACCGATTTTGATTTAGTTTTTTTTTGTATGAAAGGTGATTTTGTCGAAAGTGTTCTTAGCTATGTTTGAATAAAATCGGTATAGCCGTTCAAAAGTTATGGGCGTTTGACTGTTTGAATCGGGGTGTTTTCGCATTATAAATGTGTCGGGGGTTTTTTAAATTTTGAAATTTTACTTGTTTACAGTTGATGACGGGTCTGGAGTGCGGTCACAGATTTTGCACACAATGTTGGTGTGAATATTTAACTACTAAAATAATGGAGGAGGGCCTAGTAAGTATACCTAAATACTGTTTGAATATTTTCATAGTTTGAGACGACAATGTAGCGTGGAACCAAAAAGAACCAGTAATAAGAAATCTTTAAACCGCCTCCGAAGCCAAGTGGTCCGAAGATGGGGGTACTCCAATGACCCGCAGTGCGATTGCGGAGCTACGCCCCAAACAATGCCTCACCTCCTATCGTGCAATCTGTGCAACAACACCTGCACCATGAAAGACCTTTATGAGGCAAATGAAAACGCTATTGCCGTGACTGAATTCTGGTCAAAACATATATAATTGAGGAATCATCGATACGACGAAGAAGAAGAACTTTTTTCTGTTCATAAAATGTCTTGTATGGCCGACAATTTGTATGAAAGCAAAGCAGTTGGTCCGATAAAAAGGGTACAATAAAAGTCGACGAAAATACTATGTATGTATGTTGTCAATATTTCAACACACATCACAGATTTTTGTTGGTTGTAAGTCGACAGACAAGAATGGAAAACAATACCAGAGAATATAAACTAACATAAACGAAACAACTTCGGTTGGTCGTACGTATTCGACCTTAATGCAGATATTCAATGCGTCATAAATATTACAATCAAAATTTTATTCCGTTTTCGAGGTTATCCCTGCATGAATAACCAAAGTAACGGACACACATGCAAAGAATACACTCTCTTTTATAACAAACGTATAATACCTGAAAGGTCATTGTGTGTTTGTTATTGACCGCTTTTAGCGATTGAAACATCGGTGTTTTCCGTGTTGAAGAATATTATCTATAAAGATAACAAATACACGAGTCGCCATTCAATACAGCCAATTAAATAGAATCAAAATTTGTATTGTTATTGTTTTGAGTATAATTGCATTCTTAAGTAGAAACTGCCGATTGATATTGTAAATAAACATCAGTTTAATGCTACTATTGTTAATCTTCCTCACAAAAATAAATACATTTGATATTAATATTTACAAATCATAATCGAAGACTCGAAGTTGACCAGATCAGTATAATACTCACAACGGATCTTTGTGTCTCTGAATTGACTGCAAGAGGCTGCGCAGTAGCTATTTTTGTGGCAATATTGAAAGTGAAAATAGCATTGTATAACTGTCTCTTTCATTCGCATACGTTTGTCGCATCATCCTATCTCGCTTACTCTATGCAGTTAATCTATTTCGTGCGCAATAGTTGACAGAGCCAACTTCGGAGACACAAAGATCCGCTGTGAATATTATACCTACTAGCCAATCACTAGGCTGAGATCTAGCTAAGGCCGAGTTTCTCACCTGTAAATTATCACAGAATGAATTTGACAAATTGACAAGCACGCGTTATCTGCTGTGATTGGCTGTTGAAAATCCATTCAACCAATCACAGCAGATAACGCCGTGCTTGACAATTTGTCACATTCATACTGCGATAATTTAGAGGTGAGAAACTCGGCCTAAACTTGCCGAGAAGGTGCTACTCTCAAAAGGTCAAACTATAAAGTTACTGAACAAAGCAATTGGAATGAAATTTGATGTTCCTCAATGACCTTGCTTGTTCAGTCGTATCCTTTTTTTTCGGCTACTGCGAAGCTATAAGGAGGGTTATGATTTTAAATGATGTGTTATATACATTCCGGCTTTAAGACATTTTCCTATAATATGTTTTTGTGTTATTATAGGGTCAGACAATAGCGTGCGCGGCACACGCCTGCGACATCCTCGTGGACGACGCGACCGTCATGCGACTGGTGCGCGACCCGCGCGTCAAGCTCAAGTACCAACACATCATCACCAATAGTTTTGTGGAGGTAAGATATAAAGCAGCCGCAACAAAGGCCACCTGCACAGAAGGTCCGATCTTCAGTGTTTGTGCGGCATTTCTCCGCTAGCTAATTGTATAGCTATTTTTCAACAAAAAAGCAAGGTCTTAGAGCACACGTAAACGGAAAAAGCCGAGAATAAAATAGTTGAAAATTAAGGAAAATTTTGATACTTAAAATTTTTCGCGAAAATCTAAATTTGATAAATCTTTTTATCGTGTTGACTCAGGACTTTGATTTTTATACACTTAATACTAACTTTAGACCTCAGCTTGCTAGGTCCCATTTATGAGAAAAGCGGTGGTGACACACCGACAGACGGACAAGAGGGTGTTCTTATAAGTGTTCCTTTTTTTTTCCTTTTGAGGTTCGAAACCCTAAAAACAGTGAAAATAAAAACCGTTGGGTTTTTGTCCTTTAGTATGTTACTTTAGAATGCTATAAGCTACATAACCGAAGAATTTATTTAATTTGATCCACCTTCCATCATGGATAGTTCTGACATAGGTTCTTAAGTTCGAAAATCCGCAGACAAACCTTTTCATTTGAAGTTAAGTTAAGTGATTGTGACGCCATCTGTGGACCTTGTTTCTCGTTCTTTATCCCATTACTATACGTCTACCTACAAACGACTACCTCGTTGGTCTAGCGGTCGCACGCGTATTAGGTACAGAGGGTCTACTCCCTATCTCCGTCAACGAAGTTACGGGCCCCATCCGAAAGTACTCCAAAACATCGGAGTGAAAAACAAGTGTTAAAATTTAATTTTTCGGACGGGTAAAACAGATCAGTTTGTCAAATTGTGTTGTCATACTTCGGGCCCCGAATTTACGGAATCATGCGTCCGTATGTTATATTATACGGAGTAGGAAACGCCCATAACGAAGGCTGAAACTACGGACTTTGTGCTTAGGAAGTAGACCCCCTGGATTCGAATCCTGGGTTGTTAAGGTGTTATTGGGTATTTTAATGTGAAATTTCTAAGTAGCAGCCCGGTCTGGATTTTTGCCAGGTTCATGGCAATATATGGCTCACCCCCTATAACATAAGAATTTAACATAACTCAAATTTAATTCAAATTAATTTATTAAACATACACAGTTATGACAGCTTACATTAACGTAGTAAGATATTAACCCTCAGTTTCCCAGCCCAAAATTATCGGAGAATTAATGTGACAAATTGTCAAGCACGCGTTATCTACTGTGATTGGCTGTTGAAAATTCATTCAACCAATCACAGCAGATAACGCGTGTTTGACAATTTGTCACATTAATTCTCCGATAATTTTAAGCTGGGAAACTGGGGGTAAACCTAACAACTAACAATGACCTTGACAATGGGTCCCAAACTAGGCACAGCCTGTATCTTGGTGATCCAAATATTACACAGAGTTTGTTATTTTACGAGTCCTACTACGCTACGTTGTAATTTATGATAAAACAGAAAAAAATATAACAAAGAAGCGTATTAAAAGCGATAATGCGAAAAACAGTTTAGGCAAGACAACTGGCGAAATGTGAGTGTATTTGCATCTCTTTCTATTCCTTTCGGGGAATACGGCCGAGATGATATGGTTTGTACTTTACGTCTGTTTGCGTTTCCAGTGCAACCGTCTCCTGCGCTGGTGTCCGTCCCCGGACTGCAGCAATGCTCTGAAGGTGGCCTACGTGGAGTCGGCTCCCGTCACGTGCCGCTGCGGACACACCTTCTGCTTCGCGTGCGGCGAGAACTGGCACGATCCTGTCAGGTGCTGTCTGCTCAGGAAGTGGATCAAGGTAACTACTACTCGTAGCTTTGGTAACTCATAAATAGAGACCGGATTATATGCAACATAAAAGGCTCGAAATGTGCATACAAATATCGTGCTCGTAAAAATATGCATGAAAAGAATAAAAATATGCAACAATCAATGATGCTTTTGAGTGTTTTTCGCTATTCCTCATAGTTTCTGATTTGACCATCCATACATACTTGGAAAACTCGCACTATACAGATGCTAATATTATGGCATAGCGCAAGGAAATTATATTTAATCTTCTTCTTGAAGTCCACCAGAGAAGAGCTGACGCGTAGTGAGTGATGGGCAGACCAGCAGCAGTATTGCGTAAGCGCGCAAAGAGTTTGACCGCTATCCAATCGACCAATCACATGCGAGATGAATGATGATTGTTGTGACGTCTTGTGTGATTGGCCGATTTGGTCGATTGGATAGCTGTCAAACTATTTGTGCACTTATGCAATACGGCTGCGGATTCACACTGCAGAAGAATCATCGTCATCACCATAATCATCATCTGAACCAGGCATCTTCTGGATGGTACAGTCGTTCCTTCGTTGACCTCATCTATCCCTTTCCACCAGGCGACGTCAAAAGTAGACTTAATCATCAATAAAAAAGAAAACAGAACTAAAATGCATGCGTCATCCATCATAACAAAACTAAACAAAACAATACAGAGTGTTTTTAGTTAGGATTTCAGTTTATAATATATTTTTTTTAGTTAACTTAGCTTGCGAAGTTTACGACAAAAAGGTCAAAAACTGTTTATTAGTCTATTTCAACTCACGCGCAGCTTCGCATCTCAATTAGTAAGTTCAGTTATTTTTTTTAAATCACGCTTGTTCTCAGAAGTGCGACGATGATTCGGAAACGTCGAACTGGATCGCGGCGAACACAAAGGAATGCCCGAAGTGCAATGTGACGATCGAGAAGGACGGCGGCTGCAACCACATGGTGTGCAAGAACCAGAACTGCAAGGCGGACTTCTGCTGGGTGTGCCTGGGGCCCTGGGAGCCGCACGGCAGCAGCTGGTACAACTGCAATAGGTACAGGCCCACATTCATCTTTTCATTATTATCAAGCACCGACCAGCTTCTGTCAGCGGCGTTAAGCCGGGGAATTATACCAAAGGCCCATATTATTATCTGGATAAAAAGTATAATACATTCTTATAACCCTCCCCTCCCCCAGGGGGGGTCTACCCCTGTACCAAGTTTCATCCAAATCTATACATTCGTTTAGGCGTGATTGATTTATCATACATATGTATCATCAGGATTATTAGTAGGATGGTAAGTCATTTTCAATAATAAACGACATTTTTGCGATAGCTAACTTTGCCAGGGTGAAGATAGAAAACCATAAAAAAAAATGCACTAATGTGTTACCATTGTGTGGTTCTATTTTACTGAAATGCAGAATGGGATAGATAAAGCAACACTTAAGTGCTATTAATATAATATGACGTGTTGAAAACTATGTCTGGTTATGGATGGCTGGACTCCTAAATAAGATTTCCGTGGTAAGATGGTCAGATAGAAAGTCGCTTCATGAAATATACCGATATTTAGTTGTATTCAGTTAGACTCAAAATAAAAAGTTAATTATTCAAATTGGGCTTAGAGCCAGCACATTTTGAACTGCAAAGTTCTACATAAAAACAGTCCCTAGAAATGCCCGCCCATCACCACTTTCTAGTGTTTTAGCTGGGCAGCAGAAGTGGCGCAACAAATTCCTTGCCTGTTCAGTTAGAAGAACTTGAATCTAATAATAAGACCTTATCGATTTCGGCTGCGACGGCCAATCTCAACAGAGACCAGCTATTGGCGCGGGTGATATTATAGAGTGCGTAAGATGGAAGAGAGAATGCACTCCGTCTTCTATCACTGTCATAATCCGACGGGACGACAAACTGACACGAAGGGAGTGAGATCAGGCGCAGGACCAACCGCAGGTCAATCCCGACATTGGGAAAAGACGAGACAGATGTTCATCATAATTGACGATGATTTTAATAATCATCTTTCAGTCTTCATCATAATATCAGACAAAAACCGTCCACTGTTGGATATACGCCTCCTCCAAGCGTACACCATACACACAACAGATTTTGGTCAGCCAGCCCGCGAATATGTCACCCAAAATCCGCCATTTTTCTATTATCCAATTTTAATGTAGCCTATGACACTCGCAAGGTTAAGACGCATCAATTGACGTATTAATCATCAAAATCGGCTAACGGGTTTAGTCTCTGGAACGCCATATAGGAACAAACATACATACATACATACATACTTACATACATACATACATAGACTGATAAACACATTACCCTCCTTCGGCAGTCGAGTAAAAATGTCAATGTAAGGAATTGTCTAGCGCGAGCGCTATCGAAATTACAAGTGACCAATCCCTTACATTTTGACATATCGGCAATCGAAATCAATGGCATCAATTGACTGTTGTCTGGATTCCGAGCAACATACCAACCATTTAAGTGTAGTCACCCCAGAATCCGGGCTATAGGTTAGGATAGGATAGATGGAGGACCCCCTTTTCCGCACTTAAGACTCCCATTTGGTCCGTTGTGCGTGCAGGATCCCTCAATGAGGTAGAATGGGCTGTAATCCACCACGTGGGCCCAGTGCGGGTTGGTGGATGTCACATTTCTTCGAATTTTTGGTTACCATTATTATGTATTTATTTTCCCTTACCATTTTGAGAGCAGTGGTGTTTGTTGATATAATTGACACAAAGTAAAGCGCCTTACCTACAAGTTACCGCACTGCCTCAGGTACGACGAGGACGAGGCGAAGGCGGCGCGCGACGCACAGGAGCGCTCGCGCGCGGCGCTGCAGCGCTACCTGTTCTACTGCAACCGGTACATGAACCACATGCAGTCGCTGCGCTTCGAGTCCAAGCTGTACGCGTCCGTCAAGGAGAAGATGGAGGAGATGCAGCAACACAACATGAGCTGGATTGAAGTATGGCATTCATTCAAACTTTATGCACAACTAAAAAAAATACCGTACATCGGTGGATTTCATGCCTTAAGCATTTTCTGCCAGTCGTCCTTAGGGTGGTGATTAGTATTTATGATTTTTTCAGGTTAGTTTTTATTCTTGGAAATATGTGGTATTGTGAAGAACTAGATCTTTTGTAGAAATACGTTGCAGTAGCGATCCGTAAAGTATTCAATTGATAGGACAGTTTTTATATGTGAGGATGTATAAAAATTATGTTAATAAAAATAATAACAACCTAAAGAACTTTCGTTACTATTGCGTAATAGCGATGCTCATTTGCGTATTACGTAAAGTTGAATGTAATAATATTAATTTATTTGTGCAAGTAAATACTTGAAGCCACTTAGTATTGTAGATAATTACTAGTTAAATTTCAAGCAAATTCAAGTCGTAATCAAATGTAGGGAAATTAAAGATTTTTGAGATATTGATACCATAATTAAAATTAGCCTTAAAATAAAACAATTGCCATACAACACTTGCTTGATGTGTTTACTTTTAATATTTCGGTTTTCTGTTGAACGGCAACAACAGAAAACCGAAATATTAAAGTACCCACATCTAAACCAAAATGTGATTACTAAAACTTGTAACAGGTCCAATTCCTGAAGAAGGCCGTGGACATTCTGTGCCAGTGCCGGCAGACGCTGATGTACACGTACGTGTTCGCGTACTACCTGCGCAAGAACAACCAGTCGGTGATCTTCGAGGACAACCAGCGGGATCTGGAGTCGGCCACGGAGACACTCTCCGAGTACCTGGAGCGTGACATCACTAGCGAGAACCTGGCTGACATCAAACAGAAGGTCCAGGATAAATATAGGTGGGTTATCGTTTTGTAATTTTTTTTTCCCGACCCGTTGTATTGTGTCTTCGAACGATCTGATAAAAAATGCTCTTAACTAGTTTAGATTTTATTGAAAAAGGTTTGAATGTGATATGCATTCTGCCAGGCCCAGATTCATTATTCCTTTTCAAGGTTCCGTACCCAAAAGGGTAAAAACGGGACCCTATCACCAGTTGAGTCTTAGTAATAAGACTCCACTGTCCGTCTGTCTGTTACTAGGCTGTGAAAAATTTTGCTTAATTGTTGAGCACAAATTTTAATTGACACCCTGTATTTGTATGAAGACCGTATTATGAACCAGTTTAGCAATATCAAGCAGGCATTTTAACAGTCGTCCGTTGTCCTTAGATATTGCGACAGCCGGCGCAAGGTGCTGCTGGAGCACGTGCACGAGGGCTACGAGAAGGACTGCTGGGACTACACAGAGTAATCTTGCCTCCTCTCCGTTACACACACACTTACCAACAACACACACTACGCACCGCCCACACTCACGGATGTCCCAGTTGGGCGCCAATAGGGAATATGCATGAAATTTAAAATATTTTTTTTTTTTTGCATATTTATTTTACAAAAATAGTTTCACAGTGAAAAGAGGATAAAAGTTTAGCGAAATCAAAACTCAATTTTGATTTAACCTCGCCTTCTTTTTACCTTCATGAACTTTATTTTCGCTGAAGAAAATATTTAAAAAAATCTTTCATATTTGTTTAAAACTGAAGGATTATTTTAAATATCTGAATGTTCATTATTTATTCATTTTCTAATCTGTTCTGTCCTACTCCTAGGCAAACTCCTCCCTCCAGTCTAACTTTCACATGCACGCGAATCATATTTTCAAAAATCTTGTTTGGAAAATAAAAAAAATACATGCATATTCCCTACTCGTCTGTCCCACGGGCGGGTCTGGGTGCCACAAGACGATGTTCAATACCCGGCTAAACAGATGCCTTGCCTACAGAGAAGTTCTTAGCAGCGTAGATGAACGTGTATGATATCAACATATAGGGTTTGGTTTTCATAGAGTAGTTTGCTTTCACCTGAGATGAGTACAGTACTCGCCAAGCATCTTGGCCGCCCTGAAGTTGGCTACAATGGCTGCGCAGTAGTAAATCTCAAACAAAAACCTCCGAGAACTGTAGAGATGAATGTATATGATATCACACATATAGGAAAGGCAGCCTTATTAAGGCACATTCAGATTTAGCAAATGCTCGGAATTGTCAAGCATTGTCTCCGTCACTAGTGTAGTGTCTCTTTCTAAATCTCGATGTGTCACATTTACCGCCCGGTTATTGATCGGTTCGTCTGTCCCGCACTGGGCGCCAATTGGCGACGCACAGTACCTGGGTCCTATAATGGGCAAGTTCATGATTCCGTTGTGGAAAGATATAGTGCTATTCGACCTGTATAGCTCTGTCTCTCTCTCTCACAACGGATTCATGATGGCAATGGCAGGTCATAGTACGAGCCCTGGGCATAAATATGGCACATACAGCATTGTCTCATCAGTCTTACATGTGCGACAGTATCTAAATCTCGATGTGTCGCGTTTACGCTATGGTGTAGAACTGCACGTTAGTCCCTGTGTGGGCGCCACTTGTCGACGTGCGCGCACTACCCCCGCGTCACGCTTTTGTTTCTATCGTGTATAGACTAAAAGCTGCGAACAAAATCACATTATATTACCTTTCCTGTCTACTGGGACCGATCTTATAGCAGATAGCGTATATTTAAGTTCACGAGCGAGAGAATTTACTTCGACACTGACATTAATAGATAGAACTAGTGTGGTAATGAATAGTTTCTAGGTCCTATCTGGCGAAGGTTCTAGAAGTAATCTCGCTGGTCCATTCAGCTTTAGCAATAAGCTTAACATATTTGAGATTTAAATAATTCATCCCTGTAATAATGACGCTAGAGTGATGATTTATGCCAATTTCTGTAATTAATTAAAACGGCTGTCTTCCGATAGACAAGGGATTTTCAAACTTTAAACTAAGACTCTGATTGGCCCGTAAGCAAATGAATGAAAATGAAAAAAAAAAAACAAAAATTAAAAAAATATGTTTGGAAAAAAAAAGTGTAAATAGGATTATTGAAAATCGATAGAAATTAAATTCACTTTGCAATAGTCACAATATATAAATATATATATATTTAGGTAATGTTTGATCCTAAAGAATGGTACGGTCACACCGTAATTTTTGTATTTCTCCGGTAAAATGACGATTTAATTTCAGAATAATATAAAGTTTTATGTTCGTAAAAAGGCTTTTATTGATCCTTATTTTGATTTGATTTAGTTGAGAATGAAATTTGAGTTAATGCAAGTTTAAAGTTTATGAAATCATTCGGTGAATAACTGACTAACCAAAAACTGAACGATTAAGAATTACTTGTGTATCTGTAGACTGCTTGTTCATGACTAAGCAGCAGCCTAATTGCGTAAGTGAATTCGACAAGGCAAAGCCATTGACCAATCACATGCGAGATGAAATACGCGATGTAGATTTACGTCTATGTGATTGGTCGATTGATGACGGTCAAACTCTTTGCCTTACGGAATGCTCTTACGTAATTTGGCTGCTGTTCGATATAAGCATAAATACACTGCTAAACTTTGCACAGGCCTTCATGCTCGCTTCAGTTTTAAAAAGAACTGGTATTTCCCTTTCTTAAAACATTTTGACTACCTTTGAATGAAATGAAAAACGTAATGAACTTTGAACAGCAAATAAAGCCGTGTATTTGTGTGTAACTTTCGGCTTCTGAAAGGTTAGTTGATCTAATGTCAATTCTCACGTTTATAGCTCTTGTGATTGGTTGCTGGTAATCAAACAAAACACGATTTGAAATCAGATTGATTTGAATAGCCTTTGCTGTGACCGTTGCCTTAATATTGTGTTTTGCAAGCGAAGTGTAGTTTTTGAGGTTTTCAAATTTTGCAAGTGTGTGATTGGCTAACAAACAATGTGTAGATCTCAGTTCTAAAGAGTTTTGAAAGTATGAAATCTAACCACTTCAATTAAATTCTATGCTTTACATACATTTCTTTAATCAGTTAAACATTTTGGTCCAGTGATGTAACATGCTATTTGTGAGGTATTTTAATGAATTAAAAAAGCCAGTGGTACTGAATTAAGTTTATGATATCTAAAAAACTGCTAAACTACACAAAAAAGGGTATATTTTTGTCTTGGCACGTCATAGGACAATAATGTTTTAAAAATGGCATATTTTCGTGAAAACTGCGTGCGTGACAGTTTTTTCACTCATTTTGTTGTCATTGTTTCAAATAGCATGTTATTCTATCTGAGTTAGGAGACTATGGAATAATTTATAATAAAACAATGCAAATAAAATACCAGGAACTTGTACGTGTATGATTAAATTATATGATTCTAAATTAGTAATAAAATTTTAGGAAATGTTTTCGGCTCTATTTGTTCTCTTAATAAAATCATTCAACTTGCTTTTAATACTTAGCGGTTCTCGTTCCGTAATAAACGGTTGGTTGATGCTAAACATTAAGTTTATGTTTTTGGAACTAAATTGACTGATTGCACTGTGATCTTAAGCCCTGTAAGCCAATATGTTTCATTTGTAGGAATTGAATAGAAAAAAAAAAACGAAATAAAAGTAATTAATAACCGTCGGATCGAGACCCGTCAGTATTAGAGCAGGCACCAAAGAAGACCGTTATCGAATTGATTATGATGTGATTTCGTGATGGCAGCATTTAGTCGCGAGCTAGGTACTCCGGACATACATACTACTCTGCTACATCTCGTAACATAAGTCTCACATTGTAAACGTTCAGATCTCCTGCAATAATTTTAATAGATTTAATTTTTTTTTTCGACTGTTATCTTAGAATTTATAATTTTTAATATTAATCATATTTTTTTTTGCATATTTTAAAGTTGTCTTAGCATTGTGTAAATCGCTTAGTGTAGTGAAAGTTTGAATCTTTGTATTATTACGACCTCATTTCATGGTAATGTAAAGTACTACGATGTATTATAAGTTCACATAGCGGTGGTTTGTTTCGACTTTATCCTCGATAAAGAGTCTTTTAATTAAATAAAAATAGCACAATATGATATAATAACGATTATTGGTTAAGAAGAAACAAAAAATATTTTTACCAAAAAAACCTATTTTTTTTATTAGAGTACTGTATATCAATATAAAACTGTTAGTTCTGCACTTAGTATGTTTTAATTCTGTGATCAAGTTATGATTTAGCGTCTGCAAGGCGCTCGTTGTGACATCATGCCTGCTCACTTATTCAAATAATAATAATATAATTCAATAATATTAAAAGAATGTAATTATAAAGTTTTCCAATAACATTAACGACTGGTACTATAAAGCTATATTTACTTATTAAGAGTCGGAGTCGCGAACTATTAGCTGCAACATTTATAACATAACAATGTGCCGTGTTCACAAATAATTTGTCACTAAGTAAGCATGCGGGACTGATTGGCAGCAGAGCCACGTCGTACAAATAGATACATAACTATTTTTGAAGGTTTTCGATTCGCGATAATCCGCTTTTTTTGTAAATTAACTCTCGCGCTACATATCTGTCATTAATGAATAATAAATCAGTGAATTGTGGTACGAAACGTGCACAAGTCAGTTGCACTGCCAGTAAATGTCGTAAATTAATGTAAGAAGCTTGTTATACGAGGTTCACATAGTGGACGGTACTAGTAGTCCCCGGTAAAAGACGTGTTCTACTTAATCATAGGGGCTCTACTATGACGTGTTCAAAACGTCATGATTTCGGTATGAGAGAGAGGGAGATGGAGTCATACAGGACGTATGGTACCATCCCTTTTTAACAAAGTAATCATGATGGCATTGTCACGTCAAAATACGGCCTCTGAGGGCTTCGTCGTACATATACTATTGTACATATAGATGCTGTTTAGATATTTATATGGTTGACATGCCTATGTATTGACAAGCATCTTGTATGTGTGCCTATGTTAAGGACACACTTGTCTTAAGTAAGACTAAGATGGAAATAAAAATAAATAAAAATAGTAACATCGACAGAAAGTTTGTTATTTATCTCATTACCTTTGTCCTATCCTGCCCACCGTTCCTGATCTTTGTGCTCTGAATTAAATTTAAGTTTGGGAAGAGAAAGACAACACTAAATTGTAACAAGTAAAATTTCACAATTTAAAAAACCCCCGACGCATTTATCTTGCGAAAACACCCCGATTCAAACAGTAAAATGCCCATAACTTTTGAACGGCTGAACCAATTTTATTCAAACATAGCTAAGAACACTCTCGACAAAATTACCTTTCAAACAAAAAAAACTAAATTGAAATCGGTTCATCCGTTTAGGCGCTATGATGCCACAGACAGACACACAGATACACAGCAACACACGTGAAACTTATAACACCCCTTCTTTTTCCGGCGGGGGTTAAAAAGGTAAAATAATCTTGGATTTGAAAATAAAACCAATATACAAAAAAAAAAAACTGATCAAAATGAATTAATGTGCATATATCATGAAAATAATCAACTTTAAAAACACTAAATTTTACACTGCTAAGTTCTGGGCTGACATAAGTTAGATGGCCATCAACAATAAAAAGAACACTTAAAAATTACTTTTTGATCGAACGCTTATCAACTGATTATGCGAGTTTTTTAATGTACTCGATTCAGTAAACGTAATCGTTATCGATGTCAATTTGTTTACAAAATGGGGTTTACCCTTACTGCACCAGACAGCACTTTCAAATTTCAATACATATTGACGTTTACATTAACGCGATTCAGCAAGAGTAGAAATTCGCACTAAGCTCACTGAGGCTTTAGACAAAGTGTTGTCCTGTCAGCAATAGTAATGGTCGAAATGTCAAAATGTATGGGATTAGTCACTTAACAAATTCGATACCTCGATTGCTATCGCTGGTAGAATATCATTTGCCTAGAGTCTACGGTGGGAGTGTTAAAACCCGGTTATCTGCATAGTTCACAATCTCGAGAATAACAATTGCAACAAACGACCATCTCCTGGAACAAGCACAAGAGTGAACTGCATAAATGCAATAAATTCCTATGATGTCCTTATACAGTGCAAATAAAAATGCTGACTGCGCGAAAGTCTAAGACTAAGTTGTCCAATTTATGTCTGTATGGCATTCTGCTGTCCAATGCGCCCGTTACGACTTGACGCGTAGCACTTCAATCGACGTAGCGCTACGCTTTCTTTAGCATCCGTTACGAATTGACGCGAAGCGCAACATTCGACGTAGCGCTACGCCTTCTTTAGCATCCGCTACGACTTGACGCGTAGCACTTCAATCGACGTAGTGCTACTCTTTCGTTAGCGTCCGCTACGACTTGACGCGTAGCACTTCAATCGACGTAGCGCTACGCTTTCTTAAGCATCCGCTACGACTTGACGCGAAGCGCTACATTCGACGTAGCGCTACGCTTTCTTTAGCATCCGCTACGACTTGACGTGTAGCACTTCAATCGACGTAGCGCTACTCTTTCTTTAGCATCCGCTACGACTTGACGCGTAGCACTTCAATCGACGTAGCGCTACGCTTTCTTTAGCATCCGCTACGACTTGACGCGTAGCACTTCAATCGACGTAGCGCTACGCTTTCTTTAGCATCCGCTACGACTTGACGCGTAGCACTTCAATCGACGTAGCGCTACGCTTTCTTTAGCATCCGCTACGACTTGACGTGTAGCACTTCAATCGACGTAGCGCTACTCTTTCTTTAGCATCCGCTACGACTTGACGCGTAGCACTTCAATCGACGTAGCGCTACGCTTTCTTTAGCATCCGCTACGACTTGACGCGTAGCACTTCAATCGACGTAGCCCTACGCTTTCTTTAGCATCCGCTACGACTTGACGCGTAGCACTTCAATCGACGTAGCGCTACGCTTTCTTTAGCATCCGCTACGACTTGACGCGTAGCACTTCAATCGACGTAGCGCTACGCTTTCTTTAGCATCCGCTACGAATTGACGCGAAGCGCTACATTCGACGTAGCGCTACGCTTTCTTTAGCATCCGCTACGAATTGACGCGTAGCTCTTCAATCGACGTAGCGCTACGCTTTCTTTAGCATCCGCTACGACTTGACGCGTAGCACTTCAATCGACATAGCGCTACGCTTTCTTTTGCATCCGCTACGAATTGACGCAAAGCGCTACATTCGACGAAGCGCTACGCTTTCATTAGCATCCGCTACGAATTGACGCGAAGCGCTACATTCGACGTGGCGCTACGCTTTCTTTAGCATCGCTAAGACTTGACGCATAGCACTTCATTCGAATTAGCGCTACGCTTTCTTTAGCATCCGCTACGACTTGACGCGTAGCACTTCATTTGAATTAGCGGTACGCTTTCTTTAGCGTCCGCTACGCCTTGACGCGTAGCACTACATTAGACGTAGCGCTACGGTCTCTTTAGCATCCGCTAAGACTTGACGCGTAGCACTACATTCGACTAAGCGCTACACTTTCTTTAGCATCGCTACGACTTGACGCGTAGCACTTTATTCGACGTAGCGCTACGTTTTCCTTAGCATCCACTACGAGTTGACGCGTAGCATTACATTCGACATAGCGATTACGACGCGTAGCTGTATTGACCGACATTTTCGTTTCTGATCAGAAAATTGTACGTAACCTTTTAATAGCAATCAATTAGTATTTTAGCTTTCTATTAATTTACTTTCATAGCATCGCACACTCCATAAAGTAGTTAGTACTTTGTCGTCAATTATACTGGACGTACAAACATGAATCTAGTTCGTAGTGTACTTGATAGCTACAAGAGGTTGTTTGTTGTCACAGGGATGCTCTGGCCCCGTCTCCAACGAGACCTAGTAAAGCCTAGCAATAGAATGGTGAGTTACGACACTTTTTAACTAAAGCCTAGAAAAAATATACCTTCTTATTTTACCCCTGCGCAAAACGGCTATCGCTCAGCATAATGCTGAGCCTCACGTGCGAGATAGAGCCACAGCACTGGTTTTCAGTGAAGCCGGCGCTGATGGATGACATCGAATAAAAATAAAATTACACAAAATCTATCGCAACTTTACGATGCTGGATGATTGTCCGACGACACGACGTAGTAATGTGTGTGCCTATGTGTTTTCACCCTGAGTAGAGATTTGGTCAAATATTTTTTCACAAATGTTTCGGTAATTCAGTAATTTTTTGTCGAAATTACTTCAATATTTGATTATTGGCATAACCCAAGACTTACGAGAGTGCCTTATAATTTATTCTTATGCATCAAGTCTGTTTGTAATCTCGTTAAACATTCACTAACGCACACTTCTGTTTCAGGGCGCAACTCAGTTATTCGGAAT
Source organism: Orthosia gothica (assembly GCA_949775005.1). Lineage (NCBI taxonomy): Eukaryota > Metazoa > Arthropoda > Insecta > Lepidoptera > Noctuidae > Orthosia > Orthosia gothica. Next base: position 24,369,269 of record OX459038.1, on the reverse strand, counting down.
GTTTTCTATATAAATGTAAAATCATACAAGTGAATAAAGACTAAATGAATAATATTATATTTTGCTGCCCTAGTTAGGTTGTTAGGTACATACTAGTATATCCAAAAACTTCATGACATTTTGTAATTTATAAAAATGTATAGGAAAGTTTTGTATTATTAATAAAAAACATAAATAAAAATAGACAGTGCAGTTTTATTTTGCGGAGTAGCGTAACTGTATTCAACCTCATATCATATTTACCTATTTTTTTTGTTGGTGGGACTGTTAACGTTCTAGATTTAGTTCAGTTTTGTAATCCAGTTATTTAGTCGATAAGGCTTTAATTTTCTCTTTTCAATTTAGATAATTGTAGATATTTAACAATACTTTTAAGGAGCCATTCGTTTCCTTTTTGATTAATTTCCTGATGGCTCGGGGCGATTAGATTTTTATCTCATCGATAGTCGATTTACACTTAAAATGTTCTTAGGGGCCATCCATTAATCACTTGATGTTGCTTTTGCATTTTTTAACCTCCCCCTCTCCCTTGGTGATACGTGGTGAGATTTAAGAAGGATATAAGAAGAATATTATCCTTAAATATAATCTAAAGTATAAACTAATTTTATACTGAAATTAAGGATCATGACATAAAATTCTAGACACAAAGGTTGCAGGTTGTTTTTGACTGGCATAAAAATAATTTTACACGCGTAAAAACACTACACGCCGCTTTTCGGTTTAGAAATCGCGCGTTTGACAAAAAAAATATACACGTGATATCTTACTACACCCCTTCCCCCTTTGTGATATTTCGTGATTATTGGTAAACCCCCTACCCCCCTTTTCAAGCCTCATGCGATTAATGGACGGTCCCTTAGTAAGTACGTGCGTGATAGCGACGCATGTTAAATTGCATCGTGCCCTCAAGCCCTTGCCCTAACTCGCGAACTTCTGTGAATTAGCTGTAGGAGATAAACGATGATAGGATTTAGACATAGATTGAAATAAAACCACGGAACAAAGCAGTCAAGTTCTATATTTTATCGTTTACTTAATTTATTTTGTACAAACTTCAACAATATATATAATAAATACTCAATTAAACCTCTATCATTCAGCAAACTGAACTCACTTTTTTGTCATAAGTATAGTTAAAATAAACAATACAATGATATTATAACTTATTGTCTAAACTTAATTAAACACAACTTCTTTGTGCAAATATGCCTAATAGTAGTTATAATCTTTGGTTTCACCAACGTAAAGAGACGACATATTGGTAGACCATGTCGCGTAGAGCCGTATGGAACTGGTCAACCTCGATACCTATCGCTATAAGGAGCTTTAAATAAGAAATACTCTTAGATTGTAGTTCTTATCACATAAATGCTTACACATTTTTAATAAATGCATTTTTGTGATAACAAAATTGAAAGAAATCAGAATTGATCACGTTACAAAGTTGTACTACCTATGGTCATTTTCAACGTTCCGTTGATTTCTATATGAAACGGGGAAAAAGGATTCCGAATCCTAATTTCGTTTATTTTGTAGATAAATTCGTTTTCGTCTTGATTAAAAGGAATTCGTTAAAATAAATTCTGATTTCTTGAATGATTGTTGTTGTAATAAGAGCAAATAATTGTCTAGCTTGTTTATAACGTTTACTGGCTAACAATAGGTATATATTCACATTCACTAATGTTGTGATAAGCGGTAACTTCACCTTAATAGCTAATAAATATAATTTGGTGTACATAAGTGTTTCCACGGCACTAACTAGGTGAGAATCTCTGTATTGTCGAGTTAAATCATACTTCTAAACTTAAAATACTTACGTGATTTTAAGTTACAGATTTTGATTTTAGATTATTACAAACACGTCAACAAGGACATTGAAAACAAATGTTCAAGATCATCTTATCCGATCAGTCTTCCAAAGCGCAATATAATATTATATATTAAAGGACAGAGCTTGAGTGGCTCCACACGGCTCTGAGATAACTAGTTACCTTGTGTTGAACGTAAAGTAACGTCAGACGTAAGAAGACGCCAGACGCACGTAACGCAAGAGGGACGCAGCGAGCCGCGCGCGCCGGCGACGGGGAACATCGCTCGCGCGCGCACTCGCTCTCTTTTATAAAATTATCTACATAATCGTTATCTTGTTACCATAATTATTGCAAAATATGTGCAAAACTGTAAGCGTCTCTTTTAGTTTACGATACACTGACTCTTTAAACCTTGCAACACTTAGAATTGTCTTGCACTTCAGATATTTTTCACATTTTATGTAAACGAATTGAAAACAACCGGCATACAAGTATTCGGTGACATGTTCCGTACAAGGTAATGAAAAGCGAAACCTCTCGTCGAGCACACGTTAACGTTATTGCTTCAAGCTTATTACGTATCGCTGATATCAATAGATAGTAGACATAATATAATAAAGTACGTGTTGCGACGTGCGGTTTGGGATCTACCCGGCAATAAGCTCTCAATATTTACAGAGTAGTAGAAAATTGACCACTTCCAAAGTTAAATTACAAAAATTTAATGATTCATTAGTCTGTTGTGCTAGAAAAGACAATACTGTCACAGAAGTGAACCGTCGTGAGCACGGCACGTCCGGGCAGCAGCCGCGGCGCCGTCTATCTAGAGAGATGTCAATCGAAAAATAAACAATACTTCAATAATATCTACCTTACTCGGTAAGGGACGTTCGATCTCTTAGGTATATCAATATTATCTTATTGCTAATTATAGTGATGTCGTTCAAGTAGCCGAATCGGTTGTACATCGTGAATGAACATTAAATATTATCAACATCGTCAAAATGTAATCTGCAAGAGCAACACTCGTCGAAGCAGTACCAGCCCGCTCGCTATGTCAGATATTATAGGTCTATGGGGCGGGCGAGCACGGGGCGCGGGGCGGGGCGGCACACAGCCACGCGGCCACTCTCTGGCATACGCAACGCTGCCGGTACAAAAACCAACAATGTATAAGGTTAACTTGAGGTAGTTCATACATGGTTGGGCGAATAAGCGTTGAGGATTGCAGAAAGTGTTGTTGTTTGTGTGTGCCGCACGCCGCGCGGCCGCATGCGGCCCGCACGGGGCCGGCGGAGGGGAAGGCCGCCGGGCCCGCCGCTAATGTAACCAGGGGAAGGCAATTACATTAACTAGGAATGTGGAAAGTGCGCGTTACATAAAATGGCTCGATTCCTATGATGCGTACTGAATTAGGACGGAAGTGAATTCTGGTACCGATTTCACAGCTGATTTGTTAAGCTTATATAGATAACGTTGCAAAAATGTCTCTAAACTCTCTTAGTCCCGAGGACCGGCAGGCGGCCGTCCTCGCATAGATAGACGCGACCTCGCGTCGTTTCGGTACAGTGAGAAGCTTAAAAATTGGAACTATTAAAACTATACGGACAAAATTGATATGAATCGGCGTAGCCATTGCTTCTCTTAAGCGTCTATTAAGATACGATAATACTAGCGCCCTGAGCGCGGGCTCGTGTGACGTCATGCATGTAATGTAACCCAGTGTGGTGACGCGAGTGGGAGCCGAACATGTTAGCTGTGAGAAGCTGGACAAGCGTGCTGCGCGCCGCACTCCGCCGCACCACACACACACACACACACACCACACACACGCCGGACCGGGACATCTACTTGTGCTATTGCTCGACACCATTTCGGGGAAGAAAAATGATATCTCACAATCGGTAACAAATCATCGAACTTCACAATATTTATAAGTACAGCTCTGTTTTAGAATTTTACAGATAGACAGTGATATTCATCGAATACAAAAATAAGCTTTTAGAGTTTCCTCAATTTTATCCAATACCTTACATTACATCACTAGTGACGAATAAAAAAAGGGCACGCTCGCGAGAACGATCCTCTCCGATCGACGGCTTCACTCACCGGGAACAGGTCCACACGCGAACGCAAACGAATCGGAACGACAGAACGCGCGCGAACATCGGTCGCAAAACAAACAGTCACTAAGCTTCGGCCACGCGAATACAAAACACTCCAGTAAACACGTCGAACGTCTCTAAACGCGAAAGAACAACGTCCGGGCAATCGTCCGGCAGTCCGGCACGGCGCGGGCGCAGCCGGGCGCGGGCCGGGCGCCGCCGCCACTGCTACACTGCTACTCACGCTAACACGCCGTATGTACACGCGACACTAGCGTAAACAATAATTAAGTGCGCTTGGGTGGGCTCAGGAGCTCGGGCAGCGGTGCGGGCAGCGGCAGCGGCGCGTCGGCGGCCAGCGCGGGCAGCAGCGCCAGCGCCAGCGCGGGTCAGACCGGCGCCGGCGCCGGGCCCGGCCCCGGCGCGCCGCCGGCCCAGGCGCCGCCCAGCACCACGCGCGGCGCCGCGCCGTCCAGCAGCACGGCGGTGGGCGCGCCGGCGCCGGGCGGCGGCGGCGAGTCGTGCGCGCGCCGGTGGCGGCGCCAGGCGTGCTGGATGAGCCGCGCGCAGTACTCCTCGCGCTGGCGCCACAGCGTGGAGCTGACGGGCTCGTAGCCCACCTCGTCGGGCCGCCCCACCTCGAGGTCGCCGGGGTCCTCGATGGGGTTGCCTTTCCGTGCGAAGAAGTCTTTGGTGAGCGCGTCGAGGATGTCGACGCAGAACATCATGTCGCCGCGACATATGGGGATGTCCATGGAGATGATCTTGTACTTGTTGGGCTTGTGGATCTGCAGCGGCGGCTCCAGCACGTCGAGGAAGTCCGACAGCTGGTCGTAGCGGATGTACTGCGTACCGTCCGGGTCGAAGCGCTGCCAGATCTCGTAGTACATGTCGTAGTCGTCGTCCGTCAGGCCTTCCTGCACGTCCTCCGTCGCCTGCACACAATCATCGAACCATTACAATCGCATCGAACGATAACCTCCCAAAATGCTATCAGAAAAGAATGGATAACGCTGCGTTACCTGCGAGTAGTTCTCGAGGATGACGGCGATGTACATGTTGATGACGATGAGGAAGGAGATGACGAGGTAGGACAGCAGGTAGGTGATGCCGATGGTGGCTGAGCCACAGTTGCCGGGGTAGCCGCGCTCGTTGTCGGGCAGGTCGCACTCCTCCTCGTTGATGATGCCGTCCAGCACACCGTCCCATCCCGCGGACGTCGACATCTAGTGCACGACATGAAATATACAGATCTGATTACTACTAGAAGATAAAGAGCCAACATCCTTCTATGCAGTCATCACCGATGCCTATTGCCTAATAGCGGTCTGTGAGGATATTGATGTCAAGCAAACAGTAGATTGATAAATGTCAATATAGCATGACTGACCTGAAATAGCAGGATCATACTCTGCACGAAAGTCTTGAAGTTGTATACGTCGTCGAGGCCACCTTTGTCCTTGACGTGCATGAAGAACGACATGCCAAAGATGGCGAAGATGAACATGACGAGGAAGAGCAACAGACAGATGTTGAACAGAGCTGGCAAGGACATCGCCAGCGCGAACAACAGCGTCCGGATACCCTTCGCGCCCTTCACGAGACGCAACACACGACCGACCTTTGCTACTCTCACCACTCTCAATAGAGTCGGTGATACGAAATACTTTTCTATAATATCACTCAATACCAGACCTGAGAACAAAGAAATGGGCCATTAGTAAAATGATAAAAGCGTTGAAATGGTTATAATATGAAAATTCGGCATACTCACTAAGAATTGAGAAATTGACTACTACGAAATCGAACAAGTTCCAAGGCTCAACGAAGTAATGATAACGTAAGGCGAACATTTTTAGTAGGCACTCTGAACTGAATATCACGATAAATATCATATTGAGGTAGTCGAGGACAGTGCTGAACGTCTCGGACTGCTGGTAGTGGTCCAGCGTCATCGTCAACATGTTCAGGCCGATGAATAACATGATGATCATGTCGAACTTCTTGTCCGTCACTATCTCGAACACGATGGCTTGTGGTCGCCACTGTAACAAAATACACGAATCAGGATTCTTATAAATTATACAATTGTCTTATCTGTATGATCTTATTTGGAGGTCTTATACGATCTGTGTCGTAGGTCCGGTGATTTAGTAATAGGATGTTGAGAAACGCACAACATGTTTTTTTTTTATCTGCTGTGCAAAAACAAGGGCTGTGGTAAAATTACGCTCCACAGGTTACTAGTGTCTCGGACAAGGTATACTGAAGATCAGCTGTTTAAAAAATACGAAAAAGCAGGTGGTTAATAAGTGAATATATCCTGAGAATATAAGTTGGTATATACTAGAAACATTACAGAGGTTCGATTTCGAAAAGTCGGCACTTCTGATTGTTTTTAAACCTCCGATTTCGGAACCGAAACTTTTTAAATCGGAGGTTGTCGGGGGTCGATGCGGCGACGGCATGCGATCGCAGTCAAATCCGTACAAACTTCACATGACAATCCCTTAAATTATTATGGTGGAAAGTAAATACTAAATTCAAACCCCTGAACTAGATTACCCGTCATTATTTGTCGTGGCCACCAAGCCCAGTAGCAAGCAAACAACTTTTTAGCGGTACTGTCCTAATCTATGACCCGTTGAGGAATAGACTTGAAGGAGGTAAAGCTGCGAAGCTTTTGCTCGTTAAATATAACTTGCTTCTTTTGAAGTCGCTGATTTGAATTGATTCAAGTAACTAGTATTATATGCATATAATATATATGGCCGCATATCTGACTGCACCAAACATTCCGCCAACAGGGAGAGATGGCGGGAGATCGTGCGGAGAGCTGTGTCTGCATCTACCACCGACGTAGACGCCTGCCTCTACGTGACCACGACCGCTCTGCCAAGAGCAAAACGACAGAGAAGATATGCATATACACATTTTATTTACTATTAATACTGATAACGATTTTAGAAAACTTGTTTGTTTGTTTTTGAATGCCTTGTTAGGTGAATTGATTAACAGTGTATGTATTATTTAATTTTTATTAAACTTGCTTTCTCTTAACATTCTCATCTTTCTTCAGCTTCCGATTTCGATTTCTTTTGCGGTTCCAATTCCGATAAACCAAATTTAAAACCTCCGATTCCGACTTCGGTTCCGATATCATCACTGCCTTAACATCCCTAGTCTAACCGGATATCACATATATCATAGACCTGCAAAGTTTTAGGGACATTACCTTCGGCCTCGGAATAGCTTTCAACGGTTTCTTAGAACCCATTTTCTTCATGGCATTGTAGTATTTCTTCTGATCTTCAGTCATGAACATCTCGAGACTTCCACCGGCTTTCTTCTTCTGTTCGTTAAAGTTGTCGATGATCACTCCGATGAATAGGTTGAGAGTGAAGAATGAGCCGAATATAATGAAGAACACGAAGTACAGGTACATGTAGATGTTTGTTTCTCGGATTGGCTGGCGTCCCACCTGAAATTAATAAAGATCAAATGATAATAATAATTATATAGATACAGACAGCATGTCTTCAAGCACACTTATTAACGTAAAAAACACGTACTTCTCTCGAATCAATAGCGTCGTTCATGATTTGTATCCATCCTTTGAAAGTAGCAACCTGGAAGAGGCACAAGTACGCCTTGCCAACATGGTCAAAGTTCATCGGCGAGTTCTCCCAAGTGTAGTTCTCCAAGATGCACGCGTTCCGGTCCGGGATGATCTCGTGGCTGAGCGTCGTGTGGTTCAGGTCGACGCACTGGAAACATTCAAAAGTAAACTCGTTAGCATGTTCAAAAGGAAGACCATAAGAGATATTTATCTCGACATTTTTTTTGCGTTGAGTCTTTACCTTGAAATACTTTCCAGCGAAGAGCTGTACCCCCATGATGGCGAAGATGAGCCAGAAGATAAGACACACCAACAACACGTTGAAGATGGACGGGATGGCCTGCACCAGTGCGTTCACCACGACCTGCCACATACACACGCGTTACTAACACCGCCCATGGGGACCTATAGCTAGACTTGCAATCAAGTATTATGGAGTGTACAGTGAAACAGTTACACTCTCATTTGTTTTATTTGGCGTGCATTTTGTTAGTGGGCGCAAAATATTAGTTCGGAAGCAAGGAAGTTAATTTTATATGTATTGTGCAATTCTATGTAGCGTCTCAAGGTTAATATTGATTCTGAATTCTTCCATACTTTGAGTGATCATGTCAATGGTACTGATTGAAAATGATATTAGTACAAGTATGTATACAACATGAATTAGTTTACAAAACATCGAGAACACCGAAGCACATCTCAAAGCAACATATATACTACACTACTCTTACCTTGTCCACTAATTTAGCCATCCACAATATAGGGAATTAGTAGTAATGCATGCGACTTGCCGCTCGTACGATGAAGATACAAGAAGAAATAATCTAAGGTGCAGAATATAAATTAGCATTCCAAATAACTAAGTAATTACAAAACTCTAATCTAGCTAATAATAATAAGACCAATAGAAAAAGAGACCAAAACATGGATGAAATCTCTCCAAAAATAAATCCCATTGAACCATTGCTAAAAGAGGTTTATGACGAACAGTGATGATACTAAGCCATTCAGGGGTGCCACCGACCACTTCAAAATGATTCACTAATATTAATTCGATAATAGACTACTGCCAATGAATTGGTAACAACTGTTCAAATAAACAAATTTAGATCTGGTGATTGATGCAGAAATATCGGAAAAGGAGCCGTACTCAAATGTTGGAAATTTAATAATGTTTTTAATGATCGTAGAAGTTGAAATAGAAATGTGAATGTGAAGTGTGGAGCGAAGTGTGTGGTGGATGGATGAGCGATAGGGTGTGTCGGCGCACAGGGCGGTACGTACCCTCATGCCCTGCATGCGGCTCATGGCTCTGAGCGGGCGCAGTGCGCGCAGCGTTCGCATCGTTTTGAACGCCTGAATGCCGCCGGCGCCACAAAGCGCCGCTACGAAGTTTATAAGCGAGACCTGATGAAATCAAGGGTTGCATATTGAGACAATTTATATTTCAACAATTTGCTGGTAAAATTAAGTTCTGTCTTCTACTGCTGCACCTACAATAAAGACAAAATTAAATAAGACAAAATCCCACCAACGCCAAACTTGAGTATTCCATAATTTGGTTGAAGACTCACGACCTGGATAACAAATCTAAGGACAGAATAATCTTTTCAGGAAGATGAAGACTTTTTTAAAGATACGGAAGTAACGCCTATTGCAGAATATCAAAAATGATAGAAATGTGATATATCACTCAAGTTACACACATTTGTACATCAAAGTAAGTTTTAAGGACATCAGAGAATTTCTAAATAATAAATTACAGTTAACAAGCAACTTAATAAAATTATTCATAATCGATTCTCTGATGTCCCAAAGAAAGCTACATAACATGTTTAAAACATAATCAAGATATATGTATAGTTATATATTTTGCAGTTTATGACATCGACAGCATTCAAGATCATGTGCCATTTTCAGTTAAAATATTTTTTTTCTTTTTTAATTCAGAATATTTTTAGATATAAACTATTTATTGTTCGTGAAAACGGCACTGTCTCGTACGACAGCACAAAGATAGAAGTCCTGTTTATTCATGCACTTGAAAATATCAGGATTTCAAGTCACTCTGTAAAGGCCATTATATTTTTGGCCACAGGTAAATTTCGGTTAGCAGGGTTGTGAGTAAGAGAGTCACATAGAAGCGGTATCCATAAACAAACAGCACGACATCGAGAGCTCGAGGCAGCGAGGTGAGGCCGTTCGGAGTTTCCACTGCCATAGACATCGAACAATCAAAGCTGCACGCTTTGAGTTGCGCTGCACATCATACACGACGAGGCACATAAATATTTTAAGCAATATTCAATCAATGTAATGAAATATTGGACAGCGTAATGGGCAACCTTTTTTATTTTTTGTAAATGGATTGGTGTTTGATATTCCGGATGAAATTCGACATAAATTCTGTTGTGCTGAAAACACATTGGTCAGGAAAGTGTGTGTGGATGTGCAGCGCAACAGTACCGCCTGCGACTGCGCGCTGTGTGTGCGCGCCTCAGTGCGCTACTCACGCGCATGCCCTCCCAGCGCGAGACCGCGCGGAGCGGCCGCAGCGCGCGCAACGTGCGCATCGAGCGGAACGCCGGGATGTCGTCCGCGCCCGCCATCACCGCGCCGTGGTTTACGAGCGACAACTAACGCCACACCATTCGTCATTTACTTTATCTTAACAACACATATTTCTTACATCTACATTTATAATTTACTTCATGGTATTAGGTACTTGGTCTTCCCACCAACAGCACGTTCAGAAGCTGTCGTGATAGTTCAGACCTTCACAAAGAATTGTAAGACCAACCTGAATAGACCTTTACTTTGTATTTTTCATTACATAAATAATATAAGTGAAATCCACAGTCATGATTTAGTTTTAGGTAATCTAATCTGCAAAAAAACTATTAGTACGAATTCAGATATTATATCTAAAGAAATATCAATATATTACCATGACAATGATGAAGTCGAGCCAGCACCATGCGTTCGTGAAGTATTTCTGGAAGCCAAGGGCAAGCCATTTGATCAACATCTCGAGGAAGAAAATGACGGTGAAAATTCGATCCATATAATACAAGATGTCTTGGAGAATTGGCCGATGTGGTAAATTTACATCTTCTAAAGCCTGTAAAAGAGATTATTTTTTTAAATTTAACTTTTATGCAAATAAAAACGACTAACAATGAGTTTTTTTTTGAAAACTTACCAAAGCCAAACTACTGAGCAAAATCATGGTAATCACAGCCGTTTCAAAATATGTGTTTTCAATGAGTCTGAAGGTTTTCAACCGGAGCATGCCCCATCCTTGCCAGAAGGGTGACTCGTCGTCTCCCGCGAGAAATGGGAACTTCACGTAACACGGCTCTGGACAGCAGTCAGCAGGGCTATCATCTACGACTTCTTCATCTGCTGCCACTATGATATCCGTTTTACCCAGACCTCCGTCTATCTTTCCATCTTCTTCCTCTTCAACCATTTCTGTAAAAAATAAGTTACAAATCATACTATCTCAAAAATTATATTACACAAATGTTTGATATGAAACTGACCTTCTAACCCTAATTCTTCTTTACTGGCATCCTTTTTCTCTTCGCCATCTATAGTGTCTGCAGAGCCTTTATGACTTTCATCTTTGAATGACCTAATCTTATGACTGCCGTACGACTTTTGACTTATTGTATCGTCATCCTGAAAAAAAACGATTGTATAACAAACTTAATGATGCATAACACAAACTTAATGATGCCAATACGAATAAGATTGTCTTCTACAAAATTTACCTGTATAGGATAGCCATGATGATTTAATTCACAATCTAACCGGTTGTCTCTATGATTATCTGTTATCGCGTTAATATTATTTAACAAAATTTTTCCTTTCTTGTATTTATTGTCACCTGAAATATAATGATTAGTTTGGTACACTGTGTATTTATGTTAAAATTAGTATTTATTTCAAAATATTGATAAATTACCTGGTATAGTGAATTCCATACCGTCACCTATAGCTACTTCTACTTGGTCTTTGAGTTTCTTGTCTTTGTACAGTACAGCGTCGTCGAGGTCTGTGCCGAGCTCCAGTTCGTTGTCCACTCGCTCTGAGGAGACACAGCGGCCACACAAAGCCGCCTTTAAGCCTACATGTCGCATGGTGTGTCCACGGTGCGTTCACGGAGAGGCCACCCGACGACCAAGCATAGAAATCAGACCAGGACGAAAATTTGTCAAAATGTTCATAAAATCATGTCATGTTTTAGTGATATTTTGTCTTTAAATCCTCTGTACAATATAGTGAATACAAAAAAATTCGATGAATTTTCTCTTGTGAAACTTTGTAATGACATAAATCTATTATTATATTTTATTTTGTTACAAATAGGTACTTACATAAAATCTTGAAATAATCTTTCACATTTATCACCAGAATATCATAAACTAATCGTAAGACAACACCAAAGATCCAAATCATGATAATGAAATATTGATACATGTAATAGATAATATACATAATGAAACGGAGATTATACAATACACAAACAGTAATCATGCATAAACACACACAAAGCCAGGAACACGAACATGTATAGGGATAGTTACATGTAATGATGATACACCATAAAGCGTGAAGGTAATTAGGAATTACTAAATTATTGATAATTGATTTGATAAGCTCCTGCCAATATTACAAAAGTTGTAGATTATGCCTTCATTATCATCAATTAGGTATTATTGAAACATATATTTTGATAAAAATCTGCCTAGCCTTCCCAACTATGTTGGGGTCGGCTTCCAGTCTAACTGGATTCAGCCGAGTACTAGTGTTTTACATGGAGAGACTGTCTCTCTGACCCTCACAACCCAGTAACTGGGTAACACGGTACCCCTTGGCTAGACTGGTGTCAGCTAGATCTCAAGCTTCTGACTACTCGTAACGACTGTCAAAGATCTTCAAATGACAGCCGGGACCAACGGCTTAACGTGCTTTCCACACACAGAGGAAAATCGGTATGTTGAAAAGGTCACCCATCCACAGACCGACCTCGTCAAGCGTTGCTTAACCTTGAAGATCGACCCGTGCGACTGTTATTATTTAGCCACGAGCTCCTCAAAACAGATATTTTGATAATTCAATAATTTTCTAGTCGATGATAATACTTGGGGCGTGGAAGGCACGACCAAGATCCAATCAGAAGCAACACTGTGTAGCTTTTTTAAAAGATTACGGAAGTAGGAGGATACAATCGGTAAGATTTATTTCTTGATGCAAGTCTATCGCAATAAGCAATGGATATTTCAAGGACCAAGTGATTAATCAGGGCACTATGTATTATGGCCGGGCATTATGAATCTAGTCAAGTCAAATCGGGCAATATAATTAATACTGATTTAAACTACTATATTTATCAAATTGTCTGGTCATTATGAATATTGCTACGTAACGGTTGGGCAATTCGATAATTATGGTCAGTGAATTAGTCCAAGAGCGAGCGAAGCGAGCTCGGGAGCTTAGGGCACCCCGACTTACTTACTTTAGACCCTGCAGACAGAAGACGGAGCACCGCCGCGCGAGGCTCCGTCGACTCTGTTGTTTAAATAGGAATCGTACTATCCTATTCTAAATTAAAACCAATGTCAACATTAAAATAATAAAAAAAAAACACATATTTTTATTACCCGTCCCAATAAGTACTAGGCATTATTAAGAAAGCCTGGTCGATTTAATTACTTCAATAGTTTTTATAATATTGCCTATTCATATTGGGCATTTTTCAAATTGCCCGGGCATTATGAATAATGCTGTATTAATAACTTGGTCCATAGCAGATATACCGAAATTACCTACCACATTATTTTGAGGGATTCTCAAAAACTAGCATAAACTAGTTGAATTTAAGGCAACTTAGGTTTTGCAGTTTCTTTAAAGATTGATAGACACTCTCTTGGATATTTTAACTCAGTCAGTCACTTCTAATTATCAAAGTATATGACGGAATAAAATAAAGAACGGTTTGTTTTCGCATATGCTTTACCTACTTTTTGAGTTTGTAAAATATTTTATAAATTGATTCTTGGCGTTGTTCTAATTAATTTTGAGTATGCAAACGAGAGAAGGAGTTATCATCAGCGAGTAAACACACTAGACAGAATTCTGCAGTTTAGATATCGAGTTATTTTTTGCGCTTAGAATAAGTTAGTTTGCCCGTCTAATGCATTATTCGCAGACTAATAAAACATTATTTGAAGGACAATCATAATAGAAGAAGATACAATGAATATTACAAATGATAGACACATAAATAAAAGGGATAGATACTCGTACAAAATGGAAGGTAACAGTGTAACGAGGACTCAAACACACGACATTTATACATAAAGGGTCTGCTTTCTACACTTGGAACGCTAGGGCGCAGGCAACGCACAGTGTACACACGCAATTCAAATAATTTTATTCGATACAACAACTCCATGCTATATATCCCATTTTTTTTAAAACACAATAGTCATGCTACAATTCTATAAGGATATATTTCGAAGTTTTTACTTTAGAGTTGGAATTTTGGCATCTTTTTCGATTTATCTTTTGATGGCAGCGAATCAATTGACAGTCAATAATTTATGTTTATTTTTTCTTCTGTATAACCATTTTAAATTCTATTAAATCATATTAGTCAGATTATACTGCCATTGTTTTTTTTTTAATTTCTAATATTTAGAACACATTGTTTTTTTACACAAGCTGGGGCCATAAAGACTGTATACATATTTATCTACATAAGTACAAAAATACATAGAGGTACATACAACGACATGCCACAACATACGGGCAACAAGACACACATCTTACCGGGTGCGTGGATCGCTATCTGATTGGTCAGTTTGTTCTTCAGAAGCTTCATAATGTCTGCCACATTTCGTTTGACCCAATCAATAAACCTTGATATTCTGTTGAAGGCCTCTGCTATTTTGTTGGTATCTTGGTCGGCAGTTGGCGTCGACAAACTCGATGAGCCGAAATTGGACAGTAACAGGGCCAAGAAAAGGTTGAGTACCTGCAAAATTTAATATTTATGCAACGTATCCACTTATAAAGATTGAGTTAAAGGAAACGCATGTTTATGATACTGACCACAAGATTACCAATGACGACGGTGGCCAAGAAGAAGGGTATACAAGATACATCTCCCACCAACATACAGTCCCACATACTCTCAATCCATTCTCCGCAGAGTACTCGAAACACAATCATGAAGCTATGCATGAAATCCGTGAAGTTCCATCGTGGTAGGTCCCCGTCCGGGAAACGGTCTACGTAATCTGTGCATACATACCAACACATTAGTAATGTACCCAAGTGTCTAAAGGATTGCAATTAATTAAAGAGAGTTCACGTCACAAAAATATCTCCTCTTTACTTATCATATAATAGCCTCGGGTTTGTGATTAGATCTAGAGACATCTATGTGAAAGACAACCACAACACATCACGATAAAACAACAATAGATATAGTATCTAATAATAAAAATGTATTTATTTTATATATACTTTTAAATAAATACATATAAGTAAAGAGATATATTTTGATTTATTTTTGCATTTTAAATTAGTAATAGATAAGCAATTTAGAATAATTATATTTAACAAGTTATAAAATCGTCGCAGTATGCTAATTAAGTTTCAACGAATGTTTAATGAGCCAAATAAAGTGATATTATTTTAATTTTAGAATTATTTTTAATAATTAATTAAAATACTGCGACTATTTTAAAAAGCTCCTGTGTAATAGCTATTATTGTGGGAACCAAAAGTTATTTGACTATTATTCTAAAACATTCCAAAAGCTAGCTAGGTCATGCGGTTCTCTACCATGAGCCTACAAAATACAAAGCTTCAAAACTTCAACACCATACTTACTATAATACAGCATGCCATTTAATAGTACTATAGAATATTAGAGACATAAATATAGCGCTTACGGAAGGCTTAGAAAACGTAAAGATTGAGAATGTCCAAAGAAAAGATGTGAAAGGAAACATGAAAGGTAGCTAGCGTAATGTCTCACAAGTGAGGCGCCTTTTCCATGGGGCTTTTAGAAAGAGGACTGTACATACTTTTAGGGTATCAGGCTAACTTGGAAGGGGACACATCGAATCTTACCAATCTTCTAATGAGCACAACAGTGTGACGCACATAAACACAATATTCACTATTAAAACAGCGACGGCGAGCCCCAATTAAAGTGTGGACTCAGGGAAGTAATTTAGATCAGGGCCGTTTAGGATTTGTTAAGCGCAACGTTGTGTGATCGATTGTAGTGTAAACCTCACGTTCTGGACCGGGTGTAACCAATGTACTGTGTCTCTTTCATTCAGTAGTTCATACATATGCTAAAACTATGTATCAAGCTGGTTGCACACATCCAGACTTCTATTTGGGGTTTTCGATCCCATTCTTGTAAGCCCTTTGGCTAACTGCTAGTTAAATCTATGTGCTCATCCTAGGGCATCTGAGGGCTGACTTGTGTTTTGAGGTCTTCGTCTTTCTTAAAGTCTTGTGTCTTTAAAAACTGATCCCCGTAATGTTTAATACAATAAGACTGCCTCCTCTTTTCTTCGGGGTACCTAAATAGTGATCGGTATCACAATCGGTACTGATTTAATACGGGATACCAATAAAATGGTCTGAGCAAGTGTTTGTGCGTTAACATGATTCTAAACGACTCAATGTCTGTTTCCTGAACAAAGAATTTAGTTTAAAACATTTCATCCACGCTTTAAAAGATGCAACACAAAATATACTTCAACAGGAGTGACTTATGGTGTTGGCTCATAATATTGTTTTTTGTGAGCTGTTTATAACCAAAACCAGAGAAATTACTTTTTTTGCTATATTTTATAAGATAATGGTAATAACATTGTTAGAATCAAAGCTATAAAAAATGAGATTTGATTCTCCATCGCTCTAAGGTTTTATTAACTCAGAATTAAGCTTTTGTACACAGAATATTCATTTCAATAACGTAAATTTGCGATTTGGTAAAACATAAAAGTAAGAATCACAAATTAATTAAATGATAGGGTTTAAAATCTAAGAATGAAGCAGTTAGAGAGGGTGATAAATGAACATGAATAAAGAGCAGAACAGGATGAAGAAATCTTAACTTCATTAAATGACACTTTCTTTGGCAGGAACAAAAATAAGATTTACACAAACTCAGTTAGAAGTAACCGTACCGGCAGCTAAGTGATTCTGCACAACGTTTGTCCACAAGTGGCCGAGTTACAAACTCGAGATAGAATGAATCACAATTAAGTCTGTTGAAATATATTTATGCGCTACATCGGGCGCCGCCGCCGCAAACCAACAGTCAACATCTCCAATCAAACACCAATGTACATGCAACACTCCCACCAATTACACTTACCCACGTAATTTTTCCCGAATAGTTGCATACCCATCACCGCAAATATGAAAATAATGATGCACAATACGAAGGTCAGGTTGCCCAAGGCACCCATTGTCCTACCCATTATGGAGATGAGTAAATTAAGTGTCGGCCATGACTTTGCCAATTTGAATACTCGAAGCTGCAATTACAAATTGTGATACAAGGCGTCACACAAGCTCGCTTACCGGCGCTTCACCTATGCTACTGCGGAACCCTTCCACGACCCTCAATCACTCACGTGTCTCAACAGTTGCAGTGCGTGCTGTGAGTGATTGGGGGCCACCATTAGCAGATGTGTGCTTGAGTTACCTATCGATGTGCACAGAGTTATTTCTGTATGAGTGGGATTTATGTTAGTTCTTATCGTGAGAGCTTTTGGATCGATAACATTTTGATCAACTTTCTTATGTTCTTATAGGTTCTAACTTTCTGTTTGTCTCTTATAACGACATAGATCCCATCAGTAAACGACCTGATGCATCAAAGTACCCTTCGGAAGCGAAGCTGCAAGTCAAATCTATGTTACTCGATGCAAAGCTTAAATAATTATGATTTGAAGCTGCGTGGCATAGCTTTATAACGTGTCTCGTTTCAGGCTCGCCTGCGTTTCTGAGCCACATTCCGTGTTATAAAGCCACAGCGAGGACTCATCAGTCCGTCATGAAAATAATGTTGAATCAAGCCCAGTGTAAAAATTTCTGTTGTGTGAAGCTGAATAATTAATAATGAAGCTTAATTCTTTAATTAGAGATGCTAAATTTTCTTTTAAATTAGAACCTGTGTAGTTCTTGCCAAACAACTGCATCCCCATCACCGCAAATATGAATATAATGATGCAAAGTACAAAGGTCAAGTTCCCTAAAGCTCCCACCGTCCTACCCATTATGGATATAATTAGGTTTAGCGCCGGCCAAGACTTGGCCAGTTTAAATACACGTAGCTGAAAATATTTCACCACATTTATACATAAGTTGAATTAATATTAGTATCAGTCTTAACATAACGGGTGATTTATGAAGTGGAAACCAAGACCATGTAAAAAGTAACCTTAATAATCTTAATAAAGAAAACACAGACACTTTAATATCAAGCATGAATGGAACATTATTAGATGAAGGTATAGCAAATAAATTTGTTGAAATAATCAAAAAAGAAAAGACAGAACAAAGTATTGATATGAACAGATGAATGATTTTGATTTATGAATTATAAAGTTATAGTACAGTAAGAGCAATACATACCAAACGAAAGGAACGCAACACTGACAAACCCTGAACTCCTTCCAATCCCAACTCCAACAGTGATAAGGCCACAATGATAAAGTCAAATATATTCCAACCCTCTTGGAAGTAAAATTTCGGGCTCATAGCTACTAATTTCAACATGGCTTCTATACCGAATGTAGCAGTGAAAAACTGAAACAAACATCAAGATACAAATTGCTAATTTGTTTGAAATTATTTGAAATGGACTTGTCTTTGTCTAATACCCGAGCACAGTCACCAATTATTTTAGTTTGGGGTCCGTTTTTTGATGATAATGATGAATTGATGATGAAACAAATGTAATCAATAAAAGTAAACACCAAGTTGTTTTTTTTATAATAACGTGAAAATATTTTGCCTAGAAATATCCGACCGAACTTTAGACTAGAAGTTGGTGACGGCTATTGTCATTAAACCTTGGTAAACCTTGGAGATGTTCATCGGAAAGTTCATCTTAGAAACTATTAGAATGCGAGACTCACGGGACCAGTTAATATGGAGACACTTGGGGGAGGACTATGTCCAGCAGTGGACGTCTTTCGGCTGAAATGATGATGATGATCTATCTTGATGGCGGCAAGCAGTCCGCCATTTGGTGACCCCTGCCCTAGCCTAAGGTGATCATGAGTCATCTTGTTTGGAAATTTAATTTAAAATGTAATCCCATGTTTCCTAGCCTAGTGCATCTGGACATATCCATGTTCAAAATATAGATATTATGGAATTGACTGGTAATACTCACATAGTTGCCACTCTTGAGCGCCCTCTCCATGTCTTTGTCCATGTCGTGGTGGTCGAGCGCCATGAACAGCGTGTTGACCACGATACACAGAGTGATGAACAACTCCACGAACGGATCGAACACCAGCAGCGCCACGTACTTCTGAAACTCCAGCCACAACCAACAGCAGTCCCAAACACAGAAGAAGTCTATCGCCTTCATCAGCCACTCGAGGAGCCTCTCTTTAAACGTGGGCCCATCCTCATCGTCTTCCGCTGTTGGTTGGGGGAAGTAGTACACTGACACTGTTGTCCCGATTACCAGCAGTGTGCGTGTGAGTGTGTTAGAGAGAGAGAGAAACAATTTCTGTTAGTATTCGCTCATTATTTCATTGTTACAATCAGATGTACATATATGTTTCCAATAAAAGATGGAGTTGATTTCGATTGAGTTTTTATTGATTTGGTTTTGCCAATTCATTCTTTTATTGGAACTTTTACAGTCTTAAAATCTAGACATCAATATCCATATTTTTTGTAGTTTTGCTGGTTGTCATTTATCTACAAATGATTGAAGGGTTGCGCAAACTCTTGTGGCACTCGGTGCTGTTGGAGATACTCTACAAGAATATCAATCACACCACGGTGCCAGGTAACCTCGTGCAAATCAAACTCAAACAGTACTAGCGGTGAACAATACTCGAATACTCTCAAATGCTTTGAAGCATATTTAGCTAAACTACTTGAAATGCTCATCATGAATGATGTTGAGCTCATCTCATCAACTTTGACTTCCGCAGATCAAAAAATATGAATATCGTGACTATCCATAAAGAGTGATAAGCATAGCAAACTTTTGAAGCTTTTTGCATGATACAAATATTTTGATATTGTTATGTTCTTACGGTTTTACTGAATGAGATAAATCAGTAATAGTCATGATTATTAACTAGATCCTAGTATTAGCAAAAATTAGCAAAACACGTGGTCACAATCCATGTAAAATAGGAACACAGAACATTTTAAAGCTACTAAAATACTGGTCTTCAATATCTTATTGAAGTTATAGACAAAGGTAAATTGGTGCATATTATGAAAATCAAGGTTGTGCAAAAAGCGTGGAACACAAGTACTAAGGAAATGGATAAGACTACAGTGTAACACAATATGTTAGTGTAATCAATATTGTGGGATAATGTATATGTACGCAAAGTAAGATGTATAGGCAACTACTGTTCAACACTCGTGTAGGCAGTCGAAGAAAAATTCTCCATCTATTCTTTATCAAGTTCATCTTTATCTACGTTTTTGTCTGCATGTTGATGCTACGCAAGGGTTTTTTTAAGCCTTGCAACTATTTTCTTTTGTGTAAGAAATTAATTATTTATCAAATCTACGTTCTAGACAATATTTTTTTCTAACTTTCTCGTTCTTTTTCTTCAACTTTATGTGCGTGCGAGTGCAATATTCTAAATGCGACGGCTCATCGCCAATAAATGACATCCACAAATGTTCTGTTGTTTTCTTTTGCCAATTATGCTTTTTTTGTTGCATAATGAGCAAATACCGGGCAAGTGTGATCTGTTAGTGTTCGTGTACAAGTTCATTGTTTATTTATCTTTGTTTAAAAAAACTGTAGGTTTGTTAGAAAGCGAGATAAACATCGAACGTTGATAAAATAAAATATATTGCGGAGACAGCATTGTCTTGGCTTCAATATTATTAAAAGTGTGTGGTGTATGCCATACCATTCTGATCACTTGCTCGACTCTGGCGCCCTGCTTGTTCGATGATTTCGTTCAGTACCATAACATCTGGAACAAATCAGTTACACGATATAAGGGATCCGACCATGGTTACAATATCTTTGACAATTTTGTAAGTTTTAATTCATAATGTAACGTTTAGATGATTGAAACAAAAGTCTATTAGAATTATATTGCTTAAAACATGAATCTGGAACCATACCTCTCATATCCACTACATTTGGTTGTTGCGAAGATTCTATGAACGGATTGTCGGTTGACGGTTTCAAAACTTTTCCAGCTTCGTCCGTACATTCAGTCGTGCTCATTTCCTAAAATAAAACAATTCAATCACTAAATAAGTTTTCTTATTGGCCTGTCTTACCTTACAAATTGAATTTGAATTCAATGGAATTTGATTTAGAATTCTAATTGAAAATCTCATTTATTTACGAGGATAGTCTTGTTAGAAATGCCTTTATTTTCCATTTGTTTGGGAATTGGCTTTCGAATTAGATGAGCGTTTACAACTTAAAAACCCTGTGGATTGGATTCCTGTCAAAAATAAATTATAAACAGGAAAAATTTATAACCAGCGTGGAAATGTTTTTGTGTGAATACCACTTCAGTATCAGTAAAAGAACACGTTTCCATAGATTTCTCAAAACATTATTTTTTATCTGACTTCAAATCATCAAAGTATGGACACAAGTGCGTGCTGAAACATTTTTCGTAGACGATAACTTATTTTTTTAGTATAAAAACTTATCAAAATAAAAAATATGTCTAAGTTTATTTTTACGAAATTTCAACAATGGAAAAAGTCAAAAATATTTCTGTACGTACATATTCTCTAAGCGGCCTAGAAACTAATGAGTAGTCCTGTCCAGGCAGCGGGTAAGGATGTGGCTGTGACGTCACACTGTGGTTTCTGGACGCTGAGCGGTTCCGAAGTCGCGCTTCTTTTGTTTGTGCTTTACCGCCACCCAGCAGATCGCCGTGTGATGTGTATGACAACCTCGATTGGTGGGATGTGTAGGACGAATGACGAGACCCTGGAGCAGTCAAATGGACTAGTTTAGAGGATCAATGGCAAATATTTGAAGAGCATGTTTAGAAGCCGTAGTAGAAAGGGGGACACGTCAATACTGTGAACTTCAAGCAAACTGCCATTTCTCTCCAATTTATAAACACATGCAGATTGTCAGTAGAACAATAAAGTTTCTTTGTTCGTTTACTAAAAGAACTTTACAATATTATTTTTTGGGATATGTTCACACAAATTAATAAAACATACATACATATTTAAACCCACGCCTTTTCCCCATGGGGGCAGGAACTACAGAACGCCGCCTTCTACGATCCTTACATACTTCTTTTGCTTAACACAAGTTCATACATCTAGTCATACATGCACGCCGGTTATGAGTACTGCACACCTAGCCTTTCTGAAGAACATCACCAATAAGGTATATGTATGTGTATGTCTTTCTAGGGCGTCCCCTCCTGGCGTGTCCATTCATATCTGCCTTGTACCACAATACCTTTCGTTAGTCGCCTTCATTCATCCTCTCAACATGGCCAAACCATCTTAGCATACTCTAATCCATTTTAGTCAATACATCTTCTTTTAAAACAAAACGTTGTCTTATTGAATCACACATACTTCGCAAGCAACGCATTACTACGTTAAACCTACTTTCATGTCTTTTTTGCCATACGCAACTTCCGCTTCCATACATAAGTGTAGGCTGTAGTGTTGTGAACGGCGAGGCGAGCCTCCGGAGACATTGACTATCCGGTCACAACCGCATGTATAGCACCATTCACTTTATTCCCTGCATTCACTCTCCTTTCCACATCCTCTTTAATCTTTCCATCCCTTGTGAGTATGTTCCCATTTGGGTTTGGAGCTTGTATAAATATTTATACAAACTCGTTCACTTGCTCCACACATCGAGATACATCGTCTTCTCTTTGAAACACCATTACTTTAGTCTTGTTCTCATTTATACTTATCCCTTTGAACTTAAAAGCTTCATTCATCACCGTCACCATGTCTTGCAACTTAATAAAACATACTGACCTAAATTAGCGTAGTAAACTGGAATAATGATAGCACCGTTCTCTTCAGACATGGGTGTGACGGCGTTGGAGTCGTCAGCATAAGGCAGATGTTCCTGAGCATCCAGGTACGTGGACAGCACCAGCGGCTTGCGGTCCGCGCCAGGCGGGTAGCGCGACCGACCGTTAGGCCGCAGCGCCATCTGGTGCGAGCCGCGGGAACCGCGCCGCAAATTGAACGGCGAACCAGGCAGTGATAACGAAGCCTGTGGCCATACCTCTAATTCAAAACACTGACACATTTCCACAATAACAATTAAATTCATCCTAATTTACAAGTTCATTATTGACATTAGTACAATTTTATTCATAATTTCAAATCAATTATCCTGCATTTACATATTTTTCCTCAATTCAGATCGAGTAGCTTTAATTCGCTCACACTATTGTCATCTTACCAAGAAAGGATTCACTAAGTATTAAAGTCTATTAAACCGGCTGCAGAGGCTTTGACTTAAGCTTTTTGAAGTAAGTAGTCCTTAATATTACCGTTATGTTAATGATTTATTTACTTTCATGTGCTGATAAACAATAGCAAGAAAATAAAGACAGAAATTGAGGAATACAGAAAGGTAAAGTATAATGAAGTAAAGTAAATGATCGGTGCAAATAATGGTCTACTCGGTTAATTTACCTTAACCAAATAAAATGGATCACTGCAAAAGAACATGGAAGATACAGGTCATCACGAAGATTCAAGTAAGAGGTACAAGAGCTAAACAGAGAAAATAAAAGTGGAGTTAATCCTATTGTAAAGGAAGAGGTAGGGGAGCACAAACACCAATGAGGATTGAAGGACAAACCTGTGAGCCTTCGCGCAGTGGCCCATATGGTAACTGGCTGATTTTATTTATGCGTTCAGGGTGGGGGACCTTCAATACACAAACAAAATTTCGAGTTTATTACATTTAAAGAAACTTATAACGATCAAATATCTAGCATCCAACAAATAGGATAAATGGATGGAGAATAGGCATTGCCATATTACACAGATTACAAACAAAACAAACCAAATTGGCATACAATAATAACTGAAGATTGCAGCTTAAAAGCGAGACTCGTGATAGAAACAAAATTACTCTTGTGAGTGGTTTTTTGAGCTCTACGAGTAATGTGTCACTAGCTTTCAATGAGAGTATATTGAAAAGGACTATGATTATACAAATATTTACAACAAGAATTTTCCTTTGAGTGTAGCATCCGTGAGGATAATTAAAAGGATAAAAATAAAAATAAGGATGCTCTTTAAAACTCTTATTGTAGAACGAAATGGTTTGAAATAGCAATGATAGTAATGAGTGAAAGCAACAGTTAGTCCAGTAACTTTGTTTATAAACACATGAAGTATTGTGGGGTTCTCATGCATATTTGCATACGACTAATTCATAGTCCTATCGTAGCTATTTACTTCATATAATCTACATCTATAGTCATGACGACTGTTCCTTTGTTCGTCCAAATATTGAAGCCTCCGCATGTCGCTAATCGAAATTGAGGAATTAAATGTTACTTCAATATTAATATGGTCAGTTTATTGATAATATATTTAGACTGAACCTACCTCTTCATCGTCGATACGTTCAGTTTTCGGCCTGGCCCGTTCTTAAACACTCACATTGCATAAGAAACAATCTACCATGACAATAGACTCATTCGCTCCAATATTATTTCTTACTGGCAATCCCACATTACTCAAATGTTTTTCATTAACAAGGCCATATAGATATCAATGATTTAACGTAACATATTTCACTTAATTTGTGGATGATCTGGCGCGTACTTTAAAGAAATATTATTGGAGACCAACTGTAGAACTAAAGTGAACAACAGTGCATCATTCAATGAGCGAATATGCAACTTTTTGGAACATGCTAACATTAATCATAACCGTTCCACAGTAAATTACATTGAACGAAATTAATCAAAAAGTATTTTTTGCAATAATGAAATAAAATAACATTTCTAACCAAATATTTGTCGTGCTTGCTAAATGTATTAAAACATAATAAAAACTAGATCTAATTGAGGAAATATGTAATGTATCATCTATTTTTGTTTTCTAATGCATCTATCTGTGCTGTACATTGTGCTAGTTAAGAGGCCTAATGAGTGGTTCAAGTAAGGGGCTGATGAACCAAATGCTTTTGGAAACGTGATAAGAGCACAGATAAATGTTAAAACAGAATGTTACAGATACACCTAGGGAATGGAAAATATAGCTTTTAACAGAGATCATAATACGTAACTAATACACATGCTTCAAGACAAAAGTAGTTCTGACATTACAACGAATCATATAGCTTTAGGTAAAGATAAAAGAAAAATAACAGAGTCACTGCAAATATTCAGATAGCGAAAAACAGAAATATCTACAAGTCTAATAGGACACCATCTACGATATTTATTTTCATCTGCATATTTGCACTAGCGTAGAAGAAAAAACATTAGACTTCACTGGCAAAAACAAAATAATTGTAAGCTTGGCGGTAAACACAGAATAACAAAATAGTTCTTTTCAACTTGAGTAAGTTACTGAAAGTGCTAAATGATGATGAGAGTGAGACAAAAGTGAAATTAGAACTTCTCTTTGAGAAGATGAATTACTATTTGCATTAAGCAGCGTGTTATTCTTAGGTTCAAGTTGAAAAGATACTGCTCGACTGACAATAATTCATTACAATTAAAAAATATGCAAACTAAATCTAATAAAGTTCTAAAGTTTGAATTATTTATTCGAAAAATGTAAAAAAGGTTTCGTTTATTCAAATTCAAATTCAAATTTATAGAATCAGACAGAACGCGACAGGACTTGACAAATGTAAAGTCATGATTTATGTAAAGTCATCGTTTAGAAAAGATAGCAACGTCGCGGTTAATGATAAAATTAGGAATAGTGTAGTTATGTAAGAAAAGAATCATTGTCAGCGAGTGGATGCGTGTAGAGCGTTGCATACTCACCATGCTGACCTTCCTCGGGCGGCGTGCGTCGTGGTGCGGTTCGGTTGGCTTGTGCGCGGGCTGAGTGCTCACCGAGTCCTGGAAGGGGTCGCTGCGCAGAGACATGCGCTCGCGCGTATTGTCGTCCTGGTTGCCGCGCTCCTGGTTCACGAACAGCTCGTAGCTCTGACACGAGAAGTCGCTCGGCGACTTGGCGGGGTGCGCCTCCGCGTAGGCCGCCGCCTGCGCCGCCGCCGCCTGCTCGCGCGCGTGCGCCTCTCGCGCTTCTTGCTTGTCTGCCCGCGCAATTGCTTTCTGCTCGGCTTCCTGAGGCGCACACACAATACACACACATTACTGACATGTGTTAAGTATCCAAAAACCAATAGTATAGTTTGACTGTGTTAACCTTTGGACGAATATTGAAGATGAATAAAATAAATATGTGCATATGCACATGTTGGTTGGTGCGTATATACGCACCAACCAACATTTCACCAGGTATTTGTACTCTGTCAAACTAAAACACCGAAAAACGTTTGTTACACAACATTGTTATTCACCTCTTCCCTTGTTTTAACATGTTCAATCTTACCCTGAGAGCCTCCTCCTCGGCCTGTTCCTCTTCTTCGGCTTTCTTCTGCAACTCGTCGTAAGACATGGCGACGATGGCCAAGATCAAGTTCACGAGATAGAAAGAACCCAAGAAGATGATCACTACGAAGAATAAGACGTGCCATGACCCCGCTGACCTCAGCACCTTCAAGCGTTACATTATCATTAGATCACATGTTTTTAATGCTTAGTTAGCGCATACAGAAAGTAAAATATTGCAGTTAACTTACCAATTGATAAAGATTTTCCCAATAATCCTGCGTCATGAGTCGGAAAGCTGATAAGAATGCCCACCCAAATGTATCAAAACTCGTGTATCCGTAGTTAGGGTTTGGACCGTAGCCTTGCAGACAGATATAACCGGGTTCACATTGACTGAAACCAATATACCACAACAATAAGAGAATCATCCAAGTAGACAAGACATTTTCGATATTGTGTAAAATTTTCTTACCCTGCTCCTGATGAATTTCCACAAAGTGGATATTCCCCTCCATCCCCATACCAGTTGGCTGAAAAAGAGGTAAACGTGTCAAAGAAATTCGTATATTTCACTAAAACAAGTTTCAGTGCTACTTGATTGAAGTCTTACTCTCATTCTGGCAAAACCTCTCCCAGTTCTCATCGGTGAGGTTCCCCCAGGAGCCGTCTTCTGGGAACACTTTTACACACTTCTGCGTTAATACTCCCATGTAGATTTGTAGGCCCATCAGCGCGAACACAGACAGTGAAAACATCGTCAGGATTATCACATCTCTCAGATTCTTCACTGATTCTATGACGGCGCCGACGATCGTCTTCAAACCTGGGGATACGATCTCATTTACATATTGTTACAATTTACGAATTTGTATACGCTACAGTAAATCTCACAAACCACAAGAACTTTTATTGCAGTTGGCAGTTGCCAATGCTTGAAAGCAGTACTTATAGTAAAATTTCACGACATATTTGGTTTGTAATAAGTTATCTAGTTAGTCCTAATTGTTGTATCTAATATCTAAATACGTTTAATATCTACAAAATATTTAAGTAAAAACCTAAATACATTTTACGTCTATTATACAATGTCTAGTTGGTAAAAATATTTGAAGAGTTGAATAATTGAAAACTACTAAGGTATATTGCATTTTTTTCATGACGCTCTTCGTTCGAGACAGGCATTAGTGAAACTCTGATTTCATTATATTTTGGGACGGCTTTATTTTTAACCAACTAGGCAACCCCTTCTAATATTTATTGTAAGACGCTATATTATAATGTTTACCCGGTATGATGGCCACAGTCTTCAGCGCTCGGAGTACCCTGAACGTTCTGAGAGCGGCCAAGTTGCCGAGATCTATGCCCATCGTGACATAACTGGAAACAGACACCCACAACAACAACGTCTAAGTTAATATACATCACTACAATACTACAAACAATACTCTCTAATTCATTGTTCCTATGAATATTTTCAATATCAGGAAACATTTTGTTTTCATTGTCTTCAAATTGTTATCTACAATCAAATGCATTTATTGTCTTTTGATCAATTCTTGAACAGTTTGTCTAAAATTATTACAAAATTCTCTATTAATAACTAGAAATGACACATCAAATATATACCGACATATAATCTACAATTCAACGATTTTAACTTTCTACATATATCAATAAAATTGTCTACTACTCACGCTAAAGCTATTACTACGAAGTCAAGCCAATTCCATGCATCTCTAAGGTATGTGAATGGCTGTAGTATGAAACCCCTGGCCATTACTTTCACCGCTGATTCAAACGTGTAGATCCCGGTAAAGATAACTCTGGAAAAATTCACCTCCACTGAGGAATGCCACTCGTAAAATAATAACAAAACATTTCTATAATATGAGATACAATATATAAGTCCAGCATCTCAACTTGTATGAGATGGTAGGTAAATGTATGAACAAAATATTATTTCTAAATAGATGTACGTAAAGTAATATTATATGTATAATAAATGTAAGTAATAATACGTCTAAATCCAATACAATAATAAAACGGATGTAGATATGTACAGTTAATGAAATAATTTGTAGTTTGGGTGAGTCAAAACTCATTAATGAAATCATAGGTACCTATGTACCAAATTCTTTGCTTATAATATCTTGAACTTTATTGTACAACACATGTTTGTTATTGGTTGAATGTAAAAATGACATCTAGTAACTTTCTGAACAAATATGGATATGAATTTTGGTCATTACAGCCAGGGAAAATTTATAATTGTCTAAACGCCTGTCTAAAGCGATTCAGGATTACCATGTATTGAATATACATGTTTTATATTATAAATGTTTTCCAATAATTCACTATAAACAATTTCTAATAATTTACGTCCGTTTATCTAAATATTGATTATATCAATTGGAAAACTAGCTGAAACACTAACAATTTTGAAACTAGCGTGCACTCTACTAATATTCTAGAACCTAAGAAAGGATATGTTCTGTCGTCCGGTGGTTTTTCAAAATTGCAAATTGAAATTCGTATCGAATAAATCTAACTTAGATGTTGAAAAAAGAATTGCAGTAGAATGTATACTCACTCAGTACTTTCGACGGTTGGCGTCGTAGGCATTATCATAAGAATACAGTTGACTAGAATTGTGGTAATGATAAACAACGAGAACAAAGGATGTACTAGAATGTATATCGCCACTCTTCTTATAGGATTGAATGGGTCTAGTAACCATAAGGCGTCGGTGGCCGAAAATCTGAAGATATCTTTACCCTTGCTTATGACTACGAAGGTCTGAAACAAAACCATATACATTAGTGCTGCTCCTGTACGATAAATTAGAAGCGACGAGACGAACGGTACCAATAATGTTTTAGCATTAATGAATGCTTAAAAAGAAAGATTTACTCTTGCTATAAAGATAATGGTTAGGAATCATATACTCTGAAACGATTCGTGTTTTTATCTTTTTAATTTAAATATATATAATTCCAAAGTATAATAATAATATAGTAACGTCAATATAATTATAGACGATAAGATATTTTATGTAAAAGGAAAATATTTATCTAGACACTTTGCGAGTCATGCTAAATTTACAAAAAACGTTCAATTAACTAAAGTCATGTAGGTAATGAGATTTTAACTGAAGTATGTAAGTATATTATTATGATTGAGTGGTTTCATATCTTTATTAATGTTATCAAAATTTAAGATAGAAAAAGACCACCAGAAATAGAGAAAAATTAAAATATGTGAGTTGGATTTAAGTTTTGATCAATGAAGAAAATCTGCCAAGTGTGCACAAAGGATTCCGAATTAATTATATTTTTGACATATTATTTAAAATACATATAGATTTTCCTGTAATCTATAAGACAACAACCACTCTCTGCTCATATGCGAACAAAATTTCAACTGGATCGGTCCAGTAAATTCTGATCAAATTGGCTGTGACAAACTAAAAGACAGACATTTGAGTAATCCTATAAAAGTTTAGTTTTTTCATTCGGCAGTACGGCATCGTAAAAAATATAAAAATACAAATATCGTAAAGAAGATAACACTGATAATTATTCACATTTTTCATGGGCTACCGGTAAATACCTTAAAATGCACTTATCTTGTTTTTGTCGCATTTAGCGGTCAATGTGCTATCTAAAGATAAGAATCAATTAAAGTCACTAAGAAGTAATTAGATAATCATCATTATTTTATGATTATAATTATTTTCCTACAAAACAAATTTATTTACTTTCTAGGTACAGCCATAAATAAATTTACAATTTGCACACTTGTTTTAAATATTTCCAGAACATGTTGAAAT
Organism: Orthosia gothica; assembly: GCA_949775005.1. NCBI lineage: Eukaryota > Metazoa > Arthropoda > Insecta > Lepidoptera > Noctuidae > Orthosia > Orthosia gothica. The sequence goes on along the minus strand of OX459038.1, from coordinate 24,339,069 downwards.
ACTATTTTATTCGTAGCATTAACAAAATGGGCTATTTATAATCTTTATACTCGCATCAGTATTCTGCAGTAAGTATACATGCATGAGCTCCGAATACAGTGCAAAATAAATGCACATTCATTCAACTTATAATATAATTTAAGTATTTTTATCTACAACCATGCTAAATCCTCTATAAAAGTTCTAGAAACTGTTAGCTTATTGCCAACATTTAAACAGCCAGTGTCATAGTAACAATAATATCATCCAAACGGGTGTTATAATGTTGTACTAAATTTCATAATGCAACTCCTTTTTTACTCATCGAACAGCCACATTCTCATGGCATCTTTATGAATTTCAAAAAAAGAACATTGTCATGCACGCGCGTTTCACTACCACAGCGCCGTAATTTTAAAAAAACTTATTCGAATTTTTGAATTGACGTCGTATCCCGCCATTTTTGTTCAATAATAATATTGAAAAAAAGAAAATTTTGTTGTTTGCAAAAATGTGTGATACAAGCTTTGATAACACACCACCAGATATTTCTAATGCAGCAAAGGACATTTCTAACCGATTATTACCAGAAAAGTCGAGAAAACATTATGAAAAGACGTACCAAAATTTCATGAATTGGAAAATATCAAAGAGTAGTACATAATTTTCTGAAGATGTGCTATTAGTATACTTTCAAGAATTATCAGAAAAATTCAAATCTTCATCCCTATGGACATTCTATTCAATGCTGAAAAGTACGCTAAGTATTAATACCCTATGGTTTCAGAACTTTTATAGAGGATTCATATCATGGCTGTAGATAAAGTCTTGTATGCAACTGTTATAACATAGGTATTAAAACACTCATGTGATACTATTGTCACACTCTGCTTCGCCTCGTGTGATAAACCCACATTCGTGTTTTAATACTCCTTATTATACAACAGTTGCATAAATAACTATAATGACATCATGAAAACTTGTACACAAACCTAACTTGAAACGAAACCGTAATCTTTTGTTTGTTTTAGTTTTTAAATTTACATCTATTACGTAAGGTGATAAGTTTTTACTGACTGTTGTTTAGATTTTAAAGGAGCAATTCATCCTTATACGAATTCTAGAACTGGTTATCGGTTTGATTTCAATTCTAAGAATTAATTTGAATTCTTGTTGTGTTGATTTTTTTTCTTCTATGATTTCAAGGCTCTCAGAAGATGTATCTTAGAATGTAGTCAGTCATGCATAAGATTCACTTTTGTAGCTTTACAACAACTTATTCGGATCACTCAACAACAGCTGTTAGAACAACGTAGGTAATAATGATTTTGTTGAGGTCCGTTTTAGTTACATTAACCTCTGTGTTGATTCTGTAACCAGTTTTTAGCATTCGGTACAAAGTGGTACCGTTTGTTTGACAGCTGAGAATTTTAGAACTTACAAGGTGAATATTTTTTTAAAGGAAAAACATAGTTTAAAATATTTTACTTCAGTGAATAATCTTAGTTAAACTTAAAAAGTAATTTTCTACCAAAACATGTACAAAAGTTTCCCTTAGGTACTTTATTATCAAAACTAAGAGAACACCTAGATTATCAAGAATGCCTGTCGTGAAATATTTTAAAGAAAATTGCAGGGTAATCATGTTTATGATTTTTTTAATATTATTTACGGAGTCGATGCTTACTTGCTTAAGATTAGTTATAAAATAGGCTGATTCACTATGAATAAACATAATTTATGTCATTATCAATGTCCCCTATGTGTTCTTATTGTTTGTGTTCTTATCAACTTTGTAATTAGGTTTTTATATTAAGGTTACACTAGTCGAAAATTCTTCCATACAAACGTAGTCTAGAGATTACTCCACTGTTTGACGATGTACGTTCAAAATTAGAAATGATATCAATTTGTCTCATTATTATCTAGCCCTGAATGGAAACAAAAAAGTAAAAAAAGATATATGTTTGAAAGTTATGAAATTTTAATTTGTGTTGAAATATGGAACTTTCGACACATCTTTGTACGGAAATAAATACCATAAGAAGAAGGAAAATTGCAAAACGGCCTCCATATATAGGGATAGATTAGTAATTCAACAATGCAAATAATTTTATTATGAAAATATACATTTAGTCGTTTTTTATGATATCTAGACTCCCAAAGGTAAATCATCATCCAATTCGATACAAAATTGCAAAAGTGCTAATTCGTACGCGAACTAGGTTGTTACTGCTCATCACAGCATCTATTATTTTCGCACGTGTTGTTGGATGAGATAGCATGCATTTTAACCTCGCGCACAAAATAGTTCGTGCCGTCGACTAGGGGAACCTTAAGTAGTAATCTGTTATCATGGTGATGATTATTGGAATACATAATGTATTAAATATTAGGTAACGGATATGTTTCGAGCATAGTTCTTTAAATTATAAAGTAAAAGTCATCATGACTAAATGACTTGTCTTATGTTTACGAGCTTCCATAACAACTCAAAATATTCCGGCCAAAGGTCTGGCCGGATTTAGATAAATTTTGCAGACGTTAGTGTGAGTGTTTTTATTTTGTATTGCTGATGATAACCTCTACTTGCAAACATGATAAATTTATTAATTTTAAATTATATTTTTCATACGTCTTTACTTGTGAATTTGAACAATAATAAACAATTAAGTAACATTAACAAAAACTGGGTTAAAATGGTTGAAATCTGGTTAGTATAATTGCCAGCATGAATATCAATGTCATTTCATGCTCTTTACAAGAAGGGCTATATATATAATGAAATATTTTTGCGCACACTTAACATTTAACAAAAAATATATAAAATGATAGAAGAGCACAAAGCTACTGCTTATTTTGAAAGAAATAACTTTCAGCAGACAGATAAGTAGGATGAGAAATGTGGAGAAAATGTGTAAAGAGACCAAGAAGAAACGATGTTCTGCGATGAACATAAATAAGGATGTGAATACATAATTATAAAAACAATTTGCAGACTTGCTAAATAAGCATATATGACACGTCGTTTTTAAATATTTGTATTCTATGAACAAAATTAGATGCTAATTAAGTCGATAATAAAATAAACTACGGACAAACGGACACCGGGCTTTTTGTCAAGATATTAATATATTTTTGCAGTATCATTATGAGATCGCAATATTTAAAATCAGTGTGGTCATCGTTGTTATGTTAATAATATGTTATTTTTTTGTCTTAAACTTGTTATCAGAACAAATTGATACTAAGCATGACTTGCAAGATGAATGTAAATATTATATCTTAAGCTCCGATAAGTAAGTGAATTTTTGACGACATTTGTTGTGATTAGATATTTATTGAATATTTATATTATGTTGATAAACCATGATTATATAAAAAGATTACAAAAAAGAAGTACACTTTGCAATGTGCTTTTCCAAATATTACGCTAAGTACGTAAATGTTACTATACGTACTTATAATCAGTCGTAGACTACACTAATAACAAAATTCCAGAAGCTTGCAAAATGCCAAACGCGCCGTCTCAGTGTTGCCTCGGTTCAAATATTACACAAAAGCTAGCTGAAAATGTTTTGGTACCGCTCGCAGCTCGTCGCAGTAAACATAGCACACAGTGTAGCTATACGTACTCTCTGGTTATGATAGAAGGGGTCGATGTCCTCGAGGGGTATGGAGGACACCTCCGCCGGAAAGGTGCCCTGCATGCGCACCGGCAGCGGCAGGCCCTGCTCCAGGGTCGCGTCCGGCTGGGGACCTTCGTCCTCGTCCTCGTCATCGTAACGCACCTATGTCACAACACTTTCATCACAACTACGTCACGCAGTACATGAATAATCTACTGACAGGTCAACGGCAGATCCCAAGAACACGGCTATCAACGCTCCTCAAATATTAAAGCGCTATTATAACGAATGCTAAAGAATTCTCTTTTGTTTCAAAGTCCGCGTAATGCTCCCGAGCTTTAGATAATGTCTGTTCTTAAAGAAAACAAAATTACATTCAGTCAATTTACATAGGAATATGAAATGCGGAGCGTTGACCTCAGGATTTGCATTTGACAAATATATGTATGAATATTGTATTGATCACTTAGGTTACCCGTTTACCGTCTCCATCCAGTTTTGTTTGATATTTTTACTTACGCTTAGTCATTGTACTCATCCAATGACTGAAACAAGCTAGCCTACTGTAAGCCTAAAGTGACAGACCATATCATGAGCTTGTAATGCGCTATGTACTCGTAATAATACTGTTGGCCTCACACACAAATAGTATTATTACAGAGTCTCTATACCTACTGAGTCAGCATGTCTTGTGAAGGCGTTTAAGCTAATTTTATTTTGTGTTGTGCTGCTGTCTGTGTGACTATGATGCGTATCTGGCATTACTAAAAGCAGTTGTTTTCAAACATTCCTACTATTATGTTACCATTCCGAATGTACAAAGGAAACTTCCGAATATTTCGCCTGTTAATCATCAGGGAAATTTTGTATCTAACTGAGGTCTATTCGAAAACGGTCTCAGAATAGAAGGCGTGACTAGCGCAAGCCTAAAATGTTACAAAATACGAATCATAACCAACAAAACTTGATATCCATCTGAATTGTTAACTGTAAACTATTATGCACTAAACGCTAGCTAGGTGATGCCACCATGCTAGACCTAGATGACGGCAGTCGATGATGATGTGACGAACATGAGCCAGTCCTGTGCAATGCTTGATAATGGTATGTTATGTGCTGGTGTACTTTGATCACTAACGCTTATTGTAACTGGAGATCCTAGAATTTACATGTATGCCGTTACTAAATAAGAGGACTCTCAAATCGATTGTTTCCTATTGAAAGTTATTTTGGATTCAAGGGGCATTTACTTCTAAATTCTCAATGAATTGTATTACCGGGTTCAAGGTTGGCTAGAGGCTTTGCTATTATCTAAATAAGGATATTACTTGTTTCTGTTAGTAACTATATGGGAGGACTTTATTTTTTTTGTGAATGTTAGGACTACTATTCGATTTATGCATTTCTTTATTCTTTTCATCAGTTAGAACTGGAAGGGACATTTTTTTCGTCGAAATGCAAATAAACATGACAAGCCTTCGTTTTTAGCTACGATAAGATTAGCTGTTACAATTGCGTTAAATCACGAGTAACAGCTAAACTTGTCAACTCAGTTCTTTACAGATACTTGGCCAACAAAGCGATGTGTTTAAGGATAATGCTTTAAATGCGGTCAATATGCATAAATCAGAATGCACTACAAGTTATCGCACTTGAACAAATGTGGCGCCAATGTAAGTGGGAGCTTGCAATATCTTATTGTTGAAAGAAATTTCGTTAGTGAAAGCGATAACTTGCTGAAAACTTTCTCTAATAAAAACGAGCCGTAAAAAGGTAAAAGGGGCAAGCAAGCATTCTTACTTCTTTTTTCTTTTTCGTCCGCCCCAAATCGTTCTGGAATAATTTAAAAATTATCCGTCAGAGTTTAAGTTTGGTTTGTATCCGCCGCTAAGTTGTGTGTGCCACACAATTTGTAGTTACAGTGAAGTCTTTGTGTGCTATCTAACATATAATCACTCGTGTCGTAAGTATTATATAATTTTGTACCTAATAGTATTTCAGTGTTTCTTCTTTTTTTGGTTTGAATTTTTTCACACACGTGTAGTGGAACCGAAGACACCCAGTTAGTGTAAGGAGGGTACACTCACCTCGCCTTCCGCTCGTTTTTTCTCGAGTTCCTTTTGCTTGGCATGCTCCTCAGCTATGCGGGCTTCGATAGCGGCCAGTGACTCTCTTGTGAAGGGTCGGAACAAGCTTCGTTCTTCCTCGCTGATCGAGTCCAAGTCCTCGGACATTGTCTATCGAACTCCCCCCGAGTGAACTGCCTACTGTATTAGAAAAGAGGATACGTTAAAATCTTATATAACACGTTGGTTCAACGCTCGCAGCGAGAAGAGCTCGTGCCAATAAAACTTTTTTAGATAAACCATACAAGGTTTTACATAGCGCAAATAAGCTAGTGGAACATCTTCTCAAAATTATACCCAGTAACGATTTACGATAGTTGGCATTAGCCCAAAATGATGAACAAGCAACTTGATGCGGCCTTATTTTCTTTTGTGGGCTATTTCAGCCTTGAGACCATTTTGTTTAAAGTATGGACTAGTGTTATGTTCTATCTGACCTAGCTGTATATCTTTATTGGAAGGAGTATGTTCGATAGATCGTATAAGTGAGAATGTTTAACCAATAATAACCAGTTGTCTTTTATCAACGTTTAGCAGATTTAACGACGAAAAGGGTTCTTAAATAATTCAGCAACCGCACACCACAATATTGAATCAGGTTAAATAAATAGGTTTTCCGGCAGAAAAATAAGGCCGCATCTAATAAAAGTAAACTTCAAGGCCCCGATTAAACTCTGAATATAAAGAGACGTATAATACTGTTAGTCTTATACAAATTAGGGGGACGATGAGATGTGGTTATACATATTAACAGTACAATTCCCCTACGCCTTGTTGTATAAGACAGTGTTTGTGCCTTACAGAACTAGGCCAAGGACGTCTTTTATATTGTGCGTTACTTCTCGTGGGTTACTTTTATTTCTTTCCTTTATCGCTTTGGGATAGCTTATATAAGATTAATTTTCGTACAAATAATAATTATTTATTGCGGATAGGGTGGCTAGAATTGTTTGCCATTCCTTATATGATAGTTCACAGATAAGATCTTATACTTCACTTCTTCAAATTTATATAGATCATTTAAACTTATCGTTATAAGTCTTTTCTATGAGTCTATGGATCGTATATCTTTCAAAGTAATCCGGTTTTCCTTCGACAGATACGCAATGCGGGTGTGGAAATTGTTTTTCCCGCAGTGCGCATTCCAAGTTCCAAATTCCTCCATATTGTTTCTTTGTTTTAATCTTGGTCTATCATTATAACAGGAAAAATGATTGCCATAATACCTGAGATTAAAATGTTGCCTTGACAATCCCTTTCTTACAAGATTGTTATGCATGTTTTGGTGAAATTACCTGCAGTAATTATTTGTTATCTAGGAGATAAAGTCCAGTAAGCCTTATCACTGATAAGAGAAAAAGATAATTACAGTTGAAATAAACATTTTGAGAAGATACACGTGCCACCAATTATGTATCTTCCTTGTCGTAATCAGACGGGTAGTCTTGAGAAAATTAAACAATCCACATCAAAACTTCTTCCTTCTTCTTTTTTTTTTCTTTCTCATTCTTTTTTTTTCGAAGTATTTTTAATGACATAACAAAAGAATAGCATTTAAAGTTAACACTGCGGATCCGAGAGATATCTTTCCATGAGAATGAGGGTTGGCAGGAATCATTTACAGTTTTCTCAAGATATTATTCTTCATAATCTTAGGAGCAATTTCACAGACGTGATGTTGCAATGGTACTGGTTTTTTATTGGTTGGCTCGCGTATTTAAAATTACCTGGCATCATGTTAACAGCATGTTTCAAGTCAGGACAGTATAGTACCGCTTTTAGATTGTTATCCTAACTTGAAAAAGTAGCCTCGTGTTCCACGGGTATAAGTCGCCTTATTCCCACTGGACCACTACTGACATAGCATATAACTGGCGCCAATTTTCCCCGTTTCACCGATATTTAGATGGCAGTGGTTGACTGAACAGTGTGTACCTGCTAACAGTGAATGGGCGGTTGTGTGTGGTGCGGGAAACGCGCGCGGCCGCACGCTCTACGCCCGCGTTCTCCCGCCGACCACCTACGGGCGGACCGCCCTTCTGGAAAAGAGAAGAAAGAATATTCGTATTTTGTTAGAAAAATTATAAGCCTACAACTTAGCCACTTAGCCTATTTGTGTTTGTTCATGTTCTGTTACAGTTGGCAATAAATGTTTTATTTTTTTCTAAGATGATTTCGTTTCGGGTGTGATGACCCAAAGGCTTAGCCGTACTACTGTTGTTTTATATTATCTGTGGCCATACACCCAGATATACCTTAGCCTTAGGCACAGTCTCAGTTAAACGATAGGTCTGTAGTTACAAGAATTATGTCATGCAGTGTGGAACCTTTGACTTATTGACCGTTCATACACATGCGATTCGCAAAGCTGAGTGAGTAAACGTCATAAGTGTCCCCGTTATTACCCAATTTCCCCGAACCCCGTGTAAAGGCATTGTCTACCCGTATACAGGCCACTATGTATCCGTATACAAATATATATATTTATGTATAGGTACGTGTGCTTGACAATGAGTGTGAGTAGTCAAATATCTACACGCGTAGTTGCAAAGTTTATTGACCTTTGTTAACACAGCGTATTTGTTTCAGGCGTTTTCTTAATCCTTTTTTTTTTAGTTTGACACGCGATGCCCATTTTGTTCCATTGTTTGCCTACGGATTACATACGGGTTGTCGTGGAATGCCCTTTTGATCAACGCACAAGGAAGATTATATTCTGTGAGGACACAAGGCTTCTTTGCATCAAGATATCTGTCGTAGACTGAAGGAATCTAAATAGATGTGTTCTTTGCTATGTTGTGCGATATGTTTTTTACGTCCAGTTTTTGTGTGCGGATAAAGTTTAAAACAATTAACCTTGAGGAGATGCTATTCGTTACCAAAAAAGATACCAAAACGACTAAATAATAATCATTTTATTTCAAGTTTCACAGAATCACTAAATTAAACATTCGTACACACATAGTCACATTAAATAATGTTGGTAAGCAAGTTCCGTGTGAAATCATCGTCTAGAATGGTCTTAGTTTTATTTAGCCAGTGTTGTGACTTGTACGTGTAGCAAAAAGTTCTTATCCATGATCCCATGTGTCACATTATGGTCAGAGCGGTCGATCGAAGTCAGATACCTTGATCATTCTGATGACCTCAAAAATTTATGGACGGACGAAAACGTAATCCGGTGGATTAATCTAATCTGATGCACTAAGTATAATACCAACGGGGTGCGCGTACACCTTGTGGCAAATATAGGAAGTACTGGGAATCAGTCTCGTGGAGTTCCCTCACTTCGTTCGAACTTAATTACTGGTATTAGCAATTCTAAGCGAGTGTCCGATTAGAATTGTTAATACCACTTCTGTTTTCGTGTATATTAAGAGATAAATTACCATTGGATAGCAACATGCTGCTCATGATTTCATGGAAGATTTTAAATCTTACTTTAAACAATTTTTTTTCATATTTATTTAAAAAACCTTGAGTTTTTGTAAGTTTTCATCCAACACGGCAATATCAAACTTTACAAAAATATACTCTGTTATTGAGTTGGTATTATTAAAGTTATTTCTGCACAATTTTCAAGCGAATAAAATTTACTACTGACTAAAGATAAGCATATCTCGTATTTAGTTTTTTATAGTACTGAGAAATAATAGCAATGTCTCAAGGACGTTAAAATGAGGTCGCCAAAGCTACAGAGAGTCTATAGAGATAAATAAATTGCTGAAGATGTAGAAATAAGGCTTCTTATAAGAATACTTTGTAAATAGTTCTTCTAAATCATTAAAATTGAAGGCTGGACTTCTGGCGTAACGAGATTGTTTTTTTTGATCTCCATTCTAATATTGCAATGGTTTTGAAATACAAATTTTTAATGTCAGTGTAGCAAAAGTTCCTAAAGCAAGTTTTTCAATCGAATGACTTGCAGGCAGCAGCTAAATTTATCAGATCCTCATTCTATTTCTGTTAATTGTTAAAATACCAGAGTGAGAATGATGTTTTAAAAACGTTCAGGGTTAACTGTATTTAATGATGTATGGTGTAACAACATGCAGCAACCAATGGCGCCAGTATTGCCCGCAGGGATACGCATAGGTGCATCCACATTTCGCCAATGCAAAAGGGGGCGAGCAGCGTCGTTGAGGAAACCGCCTCGATGCCTAAAACGCCGTAACCCCGCCTGGTGTCCCTTCTACGAGCTGATGGTAATCACCAGGGTGATTTTAGTGAGGTAAAAATCCAACATTCCATGATCTTTTTCCATGATCCAAAAAAATAAAGGGCGCCAGCCTGTTACAATCAACCAGACACAAATCCAAACTTCGGACTGCTACTGAGATATTCCAGATGGAAAAACCCAATAACACTTTTCCTGACCTGGGAATCGAACCCAGTAGTAGTGCTAGACCAGCGACACTGTTATGATGTAAGGGGACCTAAACACAAATAATATTATCGTATTTATTACATGTTTGTACTGACCTGTCGTCCGCGAGAGCAGTGTGACCGCGGCTACTAGAGAGATGAAAGTTACCACGTGATCGCTGATAGGGACAGCCAGCAAATGGGCAAGATTTTTCATGACCGACCTGCAACAAACGATTCATGTTTTTGAAACCAATCCAAGACAATGACTATGGAACATTTTACTACAGTAGTCACAGCGGATATTATTTATGGCTCTGAAGTTAGGCTCTGCAAACCATTGCGCAAGGAACAGTTTGTCATCGAGAACACTGCATACAGTAAGTGAAGTTGCAGTTGTTAAGTAAAGAAGCAGTTATACAATGCTATCTTCTACACTGCATACAGTAAGTAAAGTTGCAGTTGTTAAGTAAAGAAGCAGTTATACAATGCTATCTTCTACACTGCATACAGTAAGTAAAGTTGCAGTTGTTAAGTAAAGAAGCAGTTATACAATGCTATCTTCTACACTGCATACAGTAAGTAAAGTTGCAGTTGTTAAGTAAAGAAGCAGTTATACAATGCTATCTTCTAGTTCAACATTGACACAAAAAGAACTTGCATCTTGCAGCCAACTTCAGAGACACAAAGATCCGCTGTGACTACTATACAGAAACTTAAAGATCTGAAGGGGGTGGTTGGGTGTTTGCTTGGTTTGTTTTGGTTAGACAAACCACTGCAACTTCTAAAAACCAGAATCAACAGCGGCGACCGCCAGAAAAGCGTCGAGATAATGAAGCTCGACAAGCGAAGCGAAGCGATTTTGAATTGCCTTCAAAATCCTTCGAATTGAAACTAACAATCGTAAGTTAGTTACACGATCGAGAGGCGAGAAATGCGATAAAAGATGAATTGTAATAATAAATATAGTCCTCCAGACCGAATATCGGCCCCGACGGCCAGTCACAGTGAATCCATCGGCGTGGGCGATATTATAGTATACAACTTTGTGCACACAGGTGCACTCTCTGTTCCCTCGCTCTCATATCCCGCACGACAGGAGAGAGATCATGCGTGGAACCAACGGCTTAATTTGCTTTCCAAGGCACGAGGTTCCCCCCCATCCCGCTTCCAAATTCCGGGCTACTACTAAGAAATTCCTGATAATAAAACCCAATATCCTTTCATTGGTGAAGATAATATTTTCGAAAGAGTCCAATAATTTTTGGCAATGCAACTATATGGCAATACATGATAAAGTATTTTTCTCAAAAATGGTATGTAATGTTGACATAACATCTCTAAAAAGTATCCAGAAAGTGAACTCTACCGGAGACTATTCACAACTGTCCGGTAAGAAGCGAGATTTTAAATTTGGAATCTCCTACTGTCCAGTAAGTAAGTATGTAATTTACTTACTGGACACTTGGTCATCCTTCATCCCTTTTTTTTTTTATGGCTTCGCACGGTTTAGGTCATCCTCTTTAGATCTGCTTAGAAAAAAAAAACATAGTACCAGACACAGATTAGAGTTTAGCCATTATAACATGGTTAGAGGGAGGCTCCAAATATATATCTATCTCTTTTTGGTATGACATTTTATGAGATACATAATATATTTTGGAGCCTTAAACATCCATTTTATTGTCTGTGACACTTTTTTTTTTTTTTTTTTTATGGGTCTGTGACACATAACGCGACGCAGAAAAAGTATGCACGTTGCGTTTTGTACTTAGTAATGTTGTAGAAGTATAGTGTGGGATTTTATGTTTGTATTTAGTCATTTCAGTTTATAAATCATGTTGGATTAAAGAGTCCGTTAATCAAGATGTACAACAAACAAATATAAATGCCCCCGGTAAATCGATCACAATATCTATCAGTAATTGCCCTAATATGAATGTAACCTTCAATATTAATTAAACGAATTTGTTGTTAAACTTTCTTTCATTTTTGAGAAAAGCATTATACAAACCTCAACCAGTAAGAAAGCCATCCTGGCCTCGTATATAACCGGACCTCACCTGCGGTTCGGTCCGGTTAACTCATACTCGGCCAGGAAGGCTTACTTACTGGATTCTGCTGTAATGTACTATATCATTCTCTTTCTTTCAATCCATTTCCTGGCCGAATTCACTTACGCAATTAGAGTGCTGGGAATCGAACCCAGCACCTCAAGCTCAGCAGGACCAACAAGGCAGTTAAGTTAGGCAGTTAATGAAGTTTGTACCGTATATAGTGCAGTGCCTAGGGGTGTGTGTAGGTCTAGAGGGCGCGCGGGGTGGTGGCCGCGTCGCCCGCTGGCCGCGCGCGCTCCTCTCTCCAGTTTCGGCACGCGCGCAACATCTGCGTCAGCCCTCAGCCGCGTCTGTATAACAAACACAATAGGTTAATAAAAAATAAATATATAACTACTACTAAGTTATATGGAACTAGTAAAAGAAGCTACGTCCTCAAGTTTTCAGCAGGTGGTGATGGCAAATTTGGACCGGAGTCGATGGAGACAGATTAGAATAGAATAGAATATACTTTATTGTACACCAAAAAAAAGAAATAACTCATATATTTTACAGCAACTTAATACTATGGGTACAAAGGCGGTCTTATCGCTGTCAAGTGTAGATTGTCAATAAAGGCTATTATTACTAAGGTATAGAGGTATGCAGAACAAAGTGGATTATAGTATAGATAGTATTTATATAGTGAGATGATGGTAGCGATCACAGACATAAATCTAACTATATAATATACATTTATTAAATTACTGTAAAAATTACTTTGAAAATATCAATTAATAACTTGTTAATAAAGCCATAAAATAAAGAATAATAATAATAATATAATAATAATAACATAAACTAGAACTGGTGCGTCCTCCAACAGCCCACAAGACCCTCAAAGATCAAAATATTTTATTTCAATTACTAAACCATTTAAAGGTACTTTTGAATTGTTAACAAGAGAGATTAAACGACTGCGAAAATAAAGCAGCACAAAGTTTTGGAGCAACGATTTTATCTGATTAGGTACACGAGTACACAGCGGCTGTTCACGCAGCGTCGTGTTATGATAGTGTGCGATCAATCAATCTGCCTAGCCTTTTCCCAACTATGTTGGAGTCGGCTTCCAGTCTAAACGGATTCACCAGTATTTTACATGTACCAGTGTTTTACATGGAGCGACTGCCTATCTGACCTCCACAACCCAGTAACTGGGTAACACGGTACCCCTTGGCAAGACTGGTGTCAGATCTCAAGCTTCTGACTACTCGTAACGACTGTCAAAGATCTTCAAATGACAGCCGGGACCAACGGCTTAACGTGCTTTCCGAGGCACGGAGGAAACTCGGTATGTTGAAAATGGTCACCCATCCACGGACCGACCTCGTCAAGCGTTGCTTAACCTTGATGATCGACCCATGCTTGATAATGTACGATATTTTACAGAATTAAACTGTGGTAACACGTTCCTCCGGTAAAAAGAGAATGCTGGATAAAACACCAACACCACAAGTGTGAACATGGGCGTATAAAGGTTGACTGGTAGATATCGCTGTTAGCGATAAGACCGCCTTTGTACCCATAGCATTAAGTTCCTGTAAAATATATGTGCATTTTTTTTTTGTTTTCCAATAAATTGTATTCTATTCTTTTCTATTCTTTGGAATAATTTCTTGGCGTTACGTGTTTTGATGCATCTTCACATTTATATGTAGTTTCATATTTCACATCCAATATTTTTTATCGTTTAACCTATACGTTTTTACCTGAACCATTAATTAACACCCTCTAGTTGACTTTTCTCATTACGCAAATATTACTTACGAGACTGCTAAATCGCTTTAACTTAATAAGCATAGTGATAAATAGAAAATATTAGCTATAAAAAGATCCATCTTTTTCAGAATAAATTTAAGTTACAGTTACTCAATTTAAATGTTTCTAATTGCATAAGCTTGCGCAACAATTAATTGATTAAATATGAAAATAACTTTAGCAGTTTATCTACCTAGATAACAAAAAATGCCTGTCATCGTGTCATTGTATATTTCGCAGTTTGTATACAGTGTGGGTCAAAAATCGTAGGTCAAACGAAACAGGGCGATATTTGGGGCTATTTGCAGTTGGTCATAAAGTACCAAAAACAGATTTTTATGAATACTCTACTTAACAAAGGCACTCTAAGCTAATACGACGGGTAAGAAACACAAAATATTCAGTGCAAAAATAAAATATTTACAAATGTTTCAAGTGTGGTATAAATTGAAGGCTTAAATGTCACACACACATAATCAAAATCAGTTGTAACGTAAATATAAGATTTATTAAACAAAAAGAGCACCATTCAGTACAAAAGTACAAAGTGCTCAGTACAAAATTATAATGGTTTACGGAAAATAATTAACACCATATAAACGCATATTATTGTCTAATATTTATCTTTTTCTTTCTAGGAATGCGGTTCGGCAGGCTTCAAACACTATTAGGCATGGACAAAATTTTGCCTTAGATTTGAATTGAGGCATCCAAAAACACCAACAAGAACTGAGAGGTTCCACCGAAAAAGATTCTCATCGGACCGAAAGATGGAATACTTGTTAATATTGTTCCTAGGACATCAAGGTCATAAATAATACCATACATTTAGAATGCTATGGACGTCCTCTGAAGAGCCAACAATAAAAACAAATTATTATAAAAACAAAAAACCCGACTGCTAAAAAATAAATAAGTGAGAAGAGAAAAATAAGTACTAGGTACAATTTTAGTTTGTCCTTTTTATAATAATTTGTTTGTTTTTGTTCATACTTTTTAGTTTTATTAATGAACGAGTTCTCCAAATAAGTTATGTGGTCAAAGATTATTTATTTTGCTATCAAAGTTAAGCATATCTTGAATTTGTGTCAAAATGATAACATAAAAGTGTTACGATATATATATATTTGGAATGGTCTATTTAGTAGCTTTCATTTGATACCCATATTGTTATGACAACGGAAAAGAAAATTGTATCACCCCCTTTTTGGGGGCGGGGATATTAAAATGTTATATAGCCTATGTCACTCCCACAATTAAGACGAATCCAACGACACCTCATATGTCATAATCTGTCAAGCCGTTTGGGCTGTAGAGTGTGCTATAGTAATGGACATACTTACATACATACATATATACATACTTACATACAAAACATAAACTCGAAAAACATTACTCTCCCGCAGTCGGGTAAAAATAAACGATGATTATACAGACAAAAGTGGCTATGCGAATGACAACTTGCCAATAAATAATATGTTAAGTGTTTTGTGAATACGAGTAGGTACACATTAGTTGCACACGTTGATTCCCATGATGAAAATAAAACTAAGTTAGAAATGAAACATATAATATCTGTCGTAGCCAGATCGTTGAATTAAAAATCATGATGTTCATGATGTGGAAAGGACAATCCAACAATATGTCAACGTTATAAGTAGGTACTGTATATATACGTATAAGTTTAAATATACCATCTATCATGTAAACTAGCTCATTTTTTTTTAACAAAACCAAGGAATATTTGTTTTCCATTCATGGGGAAGGTGCTTTCATTATATTCAGCCTCGATTCCATTCAGTAGTGGTTGGCGGCGACAAGTCTGCCATTTTCCTTGTCTAGCCGTCTCGCACAATGTCGCCCCTTGACAACCCAACGTGACTGCAGCAGAGATATCTCATAAAACATTTGAAATATTTTCGCCGAGCTTTAATTATTTCTAGTCTATCGATTGTTAACATTGAAAATCTCTGGCTTATTTCAAACATTTAAAAAAGAGAATTTCAAATTTTCGTTTCAAAACTTTAATTTAATAGGACGTGTTTTTTTCTGTCTGTCATTTGAAGGGTAAAATAAGTAATTCATTGTAATATGTAGATAGATTCCATTAGTACATTCCATTTAGTACTGCAAGTCTAGACTTTAGCACTAGACTGCAATACAAATATCCAATAATAGATTGTTGAAAAAACATTGATAAATATTATGCATTAACGTTATCGGTTTTCTGCTCGCTTCTCTTATATAAACATTCTCAACGATAATGCTATTTATTACGTAAAGTTCGGCGCATGTGTTAACAGCTCCACAAAAATGTGGTTGTTTTATTTGCCTAGTGGCTTGACTGTGTTAGTTTACGCTCTATACTATTATTTCACAAGGACTTTTAACTACTGGAAGAGCCGAAATGTACCTGGACCGGAACCAACCGTATTTTTTGGCAACATGAAGGAATCCGCCCTTCGTAGAAAAAATAAAGGAGTCGAGATGCAAGAAATTTACGACATGTTTCCAAACGAAAAAGTTGTCGGTGTATATAGAATGACAACACCTTGTCTCCTTATTCGCGACCTGGAAATCCTGAAACACGTTTTCATTAAGGACTTCGAAGTATTCACTGATCGCGGCGTTGAATTCAGCAAAGAGGGACTGGGACAAAATTTGTTCCACGCGGATGGAGAAACATGGAGAGCCTTGAGAAATCGGTTTACCCCTATTTTCACATCAGGAAAACTGAAAAACATGTATTATTTAATGCACGAGGGTGCTAATCAATTTTTGGACTACGTGACCTCAGAATGCCAAAGTAAGCAAGAATTTGAAATACACTCCCTTCTTCAGACATACACGTTGTCTACGATCTCTGCTTGCGCTTTCGGTATTAACTACGATAGTCTTGGTGATAAATTAGAGGCCTTGAAACTTGTAGACAAGTTTGTTTCTGAACCTTCGTATGCAAACGAATTAGATATGATGTATCCTGGCCTCCTGGCATCTCTGAACCTCTCTATTATTCCATCCCCTATACAGAAATTCTTCAAAAATCTGGTGGATAACATAATCGCTCAAAGGAATGGCAAACCATCTGGCCGACACGATTTTATGGATCTTATACTGGAACTCCGTGAAATGGGAGAGGTTAATAACTCAAAATTTGGAAACAGTGCAACTATTGTTGAAATAACAGACGATGTGATGGCGTCACAAGCTTTTGTATTTTATATGGCTGGGTATGAGACCAGTGCAACTACTATGGCCTACTTGATGTACCAGCTAGCGTTAAACCAAGACATCCAAAGCAAGTTGACGGCAGAAATTGACGAAGTTATTCAAGCTCATAATGGAGAAGTAACGTACGATACCATAAAGGATATGAAATACATGAACAAAGTGTTCGATGAGACTCTTCGCATGTACTCAGTAATAGAACCACTGCAAAGAAGAGCTACAAGAGACTACAAAGTACCCGGTACTGATCTAGTAATTGAAAAGAACACTACAGTGCTAATTTCGCCAAGGGGTATTCAGTATGACGAGAAATATTACCCCAAGCCTGAAGTATTTAACCCTGATAGATTTGATGCGGAGGAAGTGGGCAAGCGTCACCCATGTGCTTATTTACCGTTTGGACTTGGACAAAGGAACTGCATCGGTAAGTTGGCTATTCTTTTTTTAGGGTTCCGTAGTCAACAAGTAACCCTTATAGTTTCGCCATGACCGACTGTCCGTCCGTCCGTCCGTCTGTACTAGAAAGCTATAATTTGGCATGGATGTGATTGATCGTCGATCCGTCTATAAACATGCATTAGATCGCTTTATGAAATCGCTGGCATTTGACATCCAATTTGTGATAAGTAGTTATTTATAACACGATCAGTGTCACGTACCCGTGTACGATGCTTCTTTAAATTTTGTAAACAATATGTTTTTTCAGTAAATACAATCTTAGCCAAGCATAACCTGAGTCCTTGAAATTTACACAAAAATACAGTAAATAAAAACCTTGTTTGGATTTGTTTATTTTTAATACTAAGGATTCAATAGAATACTATTAGCTACAGTATCCATCTTTATTATGAACTTATATAATAATATGCTATGCGTGTCTATTTTTAGGTATGCGGTTTGGCAGGCTTCAGTCTCAACTATGTATTGCGAAGATGTTGTCTAAGTTCAGAGTGGAGCCATCGAAGAACACCGATAGGAATTTAAAGGTTGATCCAGACAGATTTATTATCGGACCACACGGAGGAATACATCTTAATGTTATACCTAGAAAATTAAAAGCTTGAGAAAACGAAGAGGATTTTGGTACCGAAATATAGAACCATAAAAGATGACATTATTGTAACTGTTTTGCCAATATGTTTCCTATGAATAGTAATCTTGTCTTTCAATAATACACCAGTATTTACTGCAGTTGCTTTTATTGACTACTTTTACTTATAACAGTGGAGTGTCATTATATGAAACTAGAATTGTGAATTTGATGATAATTGTGTGGAACTAATCCCCATTTTCTGCAACTCAGGGAGTCCGGAAGAGTTTCCTAGGTTCAAACCAAAATCCTTGCTTCAAAGGTTGCAGAACAGAGACGGCGCCCTAGGCCCCAGTAAATAGGCATTTGTAAATTCGCAATAATCTAGACAGAAAGCATTTGTGTAACAGATTAAAATTAAATGCATTAGATTTAAGTAAATTTCAATGTATGAAACCCTGCAAGCATTAAAACTAAGTTTATTTATAAGTTGATACAGTTTTAAGAATTATATATTACTCGCTTAACGATATACTCGTAATAGGGCTGACAAAACCTGTAAATGGTTGCAATAAGCAGAAAAAAAAACCATTATTTTAAGTAACTGTTCTACACTGCCAGCAGCCATTGACCCCGCTGTTAGCCTTCGTTATGATAATTTTTAATCATCATCATCATCATTTCAGCCGAAAGACGTCCACTGCTGGACATAGGCCTCCCCCAGGCGTCGCCACATTGACCGATCCCGTGCGTCTCGCATCCAGCGCCTTCCCGCAACCTTAACCAGGTCATCGGTCCACCTAGTGGGAGGCCTTCCAACGTATCGTCTTCCAGTTCGCGGTCGCCACTCCAGAACTTTTCGGCCCCATCGGCCATCCGTTCTGCGAGCAATGTGCCCTGCCCACTGCCACTTAAGTTTGGCAATTCTTCGGGCTATGTCGGTAACTTTGGTTCTCCTGCGGATATCATCATTTCTGACGTGATCACGCAAGGAAATTCCGAGCATAGCCCTCTCCATTGCCCTTTGGGTGACTTTAAGCTTTCTGATAAGGCCCATTGTGAGCGACCACGTCTCGGTCCCATAGGTGATCACTGGCAACACACACTGGTCATAGACTTTTGTCTTGAGACTCTGCGGTAAATTGGACGAGAAGATACCACGCAACTTCCCGAACGCCGCCCAGCCGAGTCGGATTCGACGGTTGACCTCTTTCTCGAAGTTGGACCTACCCAACTGGACCGTTTGTCCCAGGTAAACATAATCGTCTACAACTTCAAGTGTAGAGTCTCCGATCTTGATAGGAGTGGGTGTTACATGGGCGTTCACCATGACCTTGGTTTTGTCCATGTTCATTTTAAGACCCACTCTTTCGGAAGCTCTACTAAGGTCATCGAGCATTTTACTGAGGCTCTCCATGGTCTCAGCCATGATCACTATGTCGTCGGCAAACCGAAGGTGAGTGATGTACTCGCCATTAACGTTGATGCCAAGCCCCTTCCAGTCCAGAACCTTGAAGACGTCCTCCAGCGCAGCAGTGAACAGTTTCGGAGAAATTACGTCTCCCTGTCTTACGCCGCGCTGGAGAAGGATAGGTTTCGAGGTCTGATCCTGAAGACGGACTGACATGGTGGCGTTTTTGTACAGACACTTCAACACCTCAATGTACCGGTAGTCGATCTGGCACCGTTGGAGAGACTGTAGTACAGCCCAAGTCTCGATCGAATCGAAGGCTTTCTCGTAGTCCACAAACGCTAAACAGAGAGGCAAGTTATACTCTTCGGTCTTCTGTATAACCTGCCGCAGCGTATGTATGTGGTCTACGGTGCTAAAGCCTTTTCGGAATCCGGCTTGTTCGGGAGGCTGGAAATCGTCAAACCTGCGCGCGAGACGATTCGTGATGACTCTTGAAAACAACTTGTAAACATGGCTAAGAAGCGAGATGGGCCTATAGTTCTTCAGCCGGGCATTGTCGCCCTTCTTGAAGAAGAGTACCACCACACCCCTGCACCATGCCTGTGGCGTTTTGCCCTCGAGTATGACGGAATCAAAAAGCTTCTGAAGGGCCTTGAGGACCGGTTTTCCACCCGCCTTCAGGAGTTCAGCCGTGATTCCGTCATCACCCGGCGCCTTGTTGTTTTTAAGCTGTTTCAGAGCCATCCTAATCTCGTACAGGCTGACGTCCGGGATATCTTCGGTATAGTGTCGGGTCAATCTAGCTCTTGGGTCGTTTGCTAGATTCGCAACGGGTTTACTGATTGACGTGTACAACTGCCCATAGAAACTCTCGATCTCCCTCAGAAGCTCCGGTTTGGCGGATACAATCCTGCCATCATCGGTCTTCAGTTTCGTGAGCTGGCTCTGCCCAATAGACAGATCCCTTGAAAACACCTTGGAGCCTTTATTTCGCTCAATCGCGTCTTTAATACGCTCGGTATTAAAGCGGCGGAGGTCTCTTTTCAAGGATTTAGAGATCTGTCTATTGATCTGCCGGTATTTGCACGCCTCATCTGAAGACTGCAGGATCATCTCACGCCTCTCCTTCATAAGCTTGAGGGTATGATCAGAGAGCTTTTTGTTTCTATCTGTACGACGGGTCTTGAAAAACTTAGACCCGACCGTATGGACAGCTTCCACGAACCCGTCGCTGTATTCGTCCACGGAGCTCCCCAGGCACTCGAAACGATTCTGGAGTTCGAGCTGAAAGCTCTCGGGGTTTTGGACCTGGACCTGTGCTGGACGGAGCGTGGCCTTCATCAGTCGAGACCTTTCAAGCTTAATATTAATGTTCAATGTGCCTCTTACCATGCGGTGATCGCTCCCGGTTTTTACCGAATTGATCACAGAGACATCATTGAACATTTGCTTCTTGGTTGACATGATGAAGTCGATCTCATTTTTTGTTGCACCATCGGGGCTCTGCCAGGTCCACTTCCTGTGTTCACGCTTTTTGAAGAAGGAGTTCATCATATAGAGGCCCTCCTTCTCCATAAAACTGGCCAGTAGGTGACCCCGGTGCCGGTGGTTCCGTCGTCCAACTCCAAATTGCCCCACTTGCAGCTCATCCTCGTCTCGTTTGCCCAGTTTCGCGTTGAAGTCCCCCATGACAACGGTGAAGTGAGTTTTGAAACCATGCATGGCTCTGGAGATATCCTCATACATGGTCTCTACCTCGTCGTCGGGGTGTGCCGAGGTTGGGGCGTAGTAATTTTTAATCATTAAGTTAATTTAACACAGTACTTATTACCTCCTATATTTAACTGTTTTCTTATTTTTAATATTTTATAAAATTAATTAAAAAGCAAAAACATTTAAAAATATAAAAAATAGAGGCCCATCGGCATCGGGAACAGGGTCCAACTCCAAGCTACCGGCGATCAGGGCTCCAGAGAGAGGAACCTCCTAATAATACGAGCCGTGTCCAGCAGTACTGCTTTCTGGATCAGGCTCTTGATCCACCCGCCTAACGAGAGCCTACTAAGGTGTTGGTCAAAGGTCGTGGCTTTTAAGCCATTGGCTGACACAAATACCCAGGTAGCAAAATGACGTCTGCGACGAAAAAATGACGTCATCCTAAGGTCATATTAGGGTCCGTAGTTTATTCGTCAAATAAGTACGTCACACTGACGTCATTTTAACGTCTGGTACTCAAGGGAACGTCCTGGTGACGTCGATTTAGCGTCAATTCAGTGACGTCCTATGTTGGTCATGATTATGACGACGTAGCAACGTCCATATAAGGTCAATTCTGTGACGTCCTGTGTTGGTCGTGAATGTTACGTCCTAGTAACGTCCATTTACGGTCAATTCCGTGACGTCCTGTGTTGGTCAATAATAAGACGCCCTAGCAACGTCCATTTGGGGTCAACTGTGACGTCCTGTGTTGGTCATTAGTAAGACGGCGTAGCAACGTGCATTTAGGGTCAATTCTGTGACGTCCTGTGTTGGTCATGTATTATACGTCCTAGCAACGTCCATTTACGGTCAATTCTGTGACCTCCTGTGTTGGTCAATAATAAGACGCCCTAGCAACGGCCATTTGGGGTCAACTGTGACGTCCTATGTTGGTCATTAATAAGACGCCGTAGCAACGTGCATTTAGGGTCAGTTCTGTGACGTCCTGTGTTGGTCATGTATTATATGTCCTAGCAACGTCCATTTACGGTCTATTCTGTGACGTCCTGTGTTGTTCCCTAATAAGACGCCCTAGCAACGTCCATTTGGGTTCCATTCTGTGACGCCCTGTGTTGTTCATTAATAAGACGCCGTAGGAACGTACCTACATTTAGGGTCAATGGCGAAAGTTCGTAGTGTCTATGTACAGACTCGCCAAGATATTTCGGCCGTAGTGTACTTACCTACGTACTATTTATTTAGTGCATCTAAAGGAATGCTCTAACACGTAGGTACTACTTAATACCTGCTTAAGGTAGGTACCTAATTGCAACCGATAAAATTAATATTCATCGTCATTAAATAAATTATCAGTTTAAATGATAAATGATTTATTTTCTGTAAGTAGGTTTGTACAAACACTTTTAGTTAGAAGTCCACTGCTGGACAGGCCCCATATACATAGAAATGCCACGACGAGCGGTCTTGAGCCGCCTCGATACCTACAGAAACATCCACCACTGACTTCCATTCGTTTGACTAGCAGAATAAACGGGAACCTACTTATGATGCTATGGACATTCAAGCATATTATTATTATTATGGGAATCAGAATAAAACCTAATTAAGTAAGGTAGGTATATGAGCTAGGTATGCCATTATCCAAGAAAAGAAACATAATTTTATTCTAGGAGAGTACAACAGGTGCCTACCATGCTCAAGCAGGCACGATTAAATTAGCTCTAACAACATAACTATCATGCGGCTAGCGAACGTTTTTTTGTATTAAAATATAGGTACTCTGTAAAAACTTTAACTCGACAGTAAATAGTCCATTTTAATAATTTAAAAATTATCACCAGAGTTTATCTTTCTTCCAATCTGCGAGGAACGGAACGCATTGATAGCATGTTGTTTGTTATTATTTTATTAAATTATTATTTTTTACATTTGTATTTGTTATGTAACTCAATGAAAAGAAATTCAGCTATTAGTCTATCATCAAACATTAGAAAGAACCAATATAAGATAGAAAAGGCTGATTAAAAATATAAATATTTAAAAAGTAAAAAAAATATATTTTTGTTTGCTTTTGTTTATTTCGGAACGGAACGAACGAACGCGTTGACGGTTGGTTGGTATCCCGCGCTTTTTTTCTTTCTCAATTCTCTGTGTCAAACAAATGTGTAAATTCTCATGTTTTTTTCTTGCTGTTGTTATAGTACGTATCACAGCACATAAAAGGATTGTAAATTATGTATAGTGTCGTTCAGTTCGCGGAGAGTGAGGGTGGCACTGTGGCTGTGGTCATCAATAAATGGATAACACCTAAAAAAAGAGAAATCTATTGGCCTCCCGTAAAGGAGGCGAAAGCATTTGATAAACTTCTACAGAGGTGTTCGTCTCCAAATGAACAATGGAAACTATACGAGATCGATAGAGTTTTCTATCAGACTGGTAAGTTTTTTTTATGAGTAGGTAGTGTAACACTACCACACACAACTATTTTAGCAGCTGGTGGCTTGAGGGCAGTTAACTTTACCATGCTTTAAGCCTGGGCACAGACAGACTGGCCCAGAATTTAATTCTAGTAGGTGCTAGTGTTTTAAAACCTAACTAAAAAAATACACGGTGCCATAACCTAAAAATCTAAGGATTACGGCCGAGCTGAAGTTGACTGCAGTTTTGATGCGCACAGAAAAAAAATATTCAGATTGCCCAAGATCACAAGACAGAACTGCTATTTTTAGGTCATGGCGCCGTGTGTAAACAAGCAGCAGCGGCGACAGCAAGCAAGCAACAGATAAGTAATCATTTCCAAGAAAGTGTGTTCACAGGTGTTTGGTTTTGTTTGTTTTCACAAATATTTGTTGGTCTTGTCTTATAATTATACATTGTATAACATACATAAACCTGGTGGTTAGGTGGCCACCGAACCACCAGGGGTATGTATGGGGGGTATGTACCCACATCCACCTAGAATGTGCCCTACATAGCATTGTGTTGTGTTCATTGCAGTCTCATGTGCCTGTAATCTCACCACCATACCATATCAAAACAGAAACAAAAGCATAGTAAATTATATAAGTAATGGCAGTACTATTAACTACTAGTAATGAGATAGAACTAATGGATTAATAAGTGCTGGACTACCAAGCTTGTACGGCGTGGGTGTGTTGCATGGCGTGACTAACTTTAACTTGCATGTTGTTTTGATATTAACTGTGTTGGTGTTTTATGCTTGTTCTATAGATGAATTGGATAAGGCAAAGAAAAAATTAAAGTTGGTGGAAGACACATCAGATATACAGACTGAGGAGGAAAATTATATAAGTAAGCCACCTAAACGCAAAACAAAAAAAACTAGCAGATACATTTCATCATCAGATGATAATGATGATGAGAAAGGGTGTGAATTCCCTCGTCCTCCGCCTTTAAAGAAACATCTATCCAATTGTAATTATACCGGATGATACATTAACTAAATTATTTTGAACATAATAATATTTCCTTCCATTATTTTCTTTTTTTTTTTGCTTTTTAGATATAAACCTTGAACCTTCAAGTACAAGCACAATTTACAGTGATTTGGTACTAAATCACAACTCACAGATGAATAAACCTGATGCACAAGAGAAGGCTTCTAACAGTCATCATGATCAACCATCTGGTTCACAAAGTATGACACTCGATGAAATTGTTGCCAGCAGTGCTTCCAATAACTGTGGTAAATAGTAAAAATCATTTTGATTTTTTTAAATCTATAGCTGCCTAACTAGATTCTTTGCTAGATACTACCTTATATGCATGAGTATAGTTTTCGACGATTATTTCTATTTTTTGGTATAGTGGTGGTGGTGGTGGTTGGTGTTAAGATTATTATAGACTGTAATACCTACCATACTACTTTTTTCATCCAGATTGTCAAGGCCAAGTTGTTTCACTACTTGCCAAAATAAAAGCCCAAAATGATGTCATCCTAGCAATTTTGAAAGACAGAGCAGGAAATACCAATGCATTGAAGCCTGAATTCAAATTTCCCTTGGAAACTTTTCAAGATTTAGAAACAGTGGAACAGTTACTGACTAATACAGAAAACTGTGCTAACCTGGTAAGTGTTTACTTTTAATAAACAGGAAATGCCTATTGAGCAATTATAATTAATTCCTACTTTACCATAAGAAAGCTTTTTATTACATGGGTACCTTGCTAGAATGAGTTAGTTTGTTTGTGAGTTTGGATGTAGGAGTTAATCATCGGAACTATTGATTCAATTCTGGGAATTCAGTCACTAATAGCAAGCTACATTACCCCTGACAGGCTATGTTTTATTAGCTTCTGCTCACATTATGTGTAGTTAATTCCTAATAATTTTGGCCACTGCTTCACAGTGGGCGATTAGAGGGCTGAGATGTGAGGTGTGGGTTCAATTCCTGTTGCAACACAAATATTTGCTCTAGGTCTGTGTCATGATACCTTGGCACTCGTAGTTCCTGATACCTATGACAGGGAATCCTATAGTGTGAGCTCAAGATTATGTATGTGACTGTTGGATCTTATGTTAATTCTAGTGTGTACTTATAGAGATATATGTGGATGTTTATTGCTATCAATTAATATTTACAGACAAGCTACCTAAAGAGCCTTGGTGGGCATGATTTAAAAAATAAAGTATCGAGAGTGATGAAATATACATTGTCAGACTCGTTGGCAAGCAAGTTCAACTTCTATGGTAAAAGGTCTGAGAAGAAGCCTTTTTCAGAGCTACGTCTCCGTGAATTTATTGTTGGTATGTGTCTATTGTCTTTCATATGATTAAATTTATTCTTTCTAGATCTCATCTATAATACAAAATAAGTGTGCTATGAAATACCTAAATAATTTCAAAAGATACATATTCCTTGTGTACTGGCAACTGGTTAATAATTGGCATGTTTTATGTAGGTGGCTAGGTGGGGAGACTCTTAGTACTAGAAAGCTGTAATTTGGCAAGGCTATATATAATAATAATCACGTCAATTAACTGGTAAAATAAAACAATTAAGTCCACATAATTATTGCGACGGGCTTACTACGGAACCCTACAATGCGCGTGATCCAACACCCACTTGACCGGTTTTTAATTCTCCGTTAAAAATAATATTTAACACCAGTTGTGTCGCGACTCGCGAGTCGCTGTGTGAGAGCGACCCGTCATCTGACCCCACAGAGCGTTGCAGGCATTTGGGCTATTCTTATATTCACAAACTTTTTTGTTTTCAGAGAGCTTAAAGAGTTCCTCTCCAAGGATTACAGAAAAAGACATTGAAGACGATATAAAGGTGTGGCTCAAGCACGCACCTGAACGAGCAAAAAAGCGATTGTCAAAGGAAAATAACAATGTCATCCTCTAGGAAGAAAAAAAATGTAGTAGGTGAGCGTCAAATGTATAGAAGGATTTTGGCAGAAAAACGAAAAATTATTTTAGAAATACAAAGAAGTACATTACAGCCATCATTAAGTGATTTGCCATCTTCACCACAATATACATCCACATCTATAGCTACGAGTAACAGTAGTATTGACAACAATACTTTAAATGAAAACTGTTTAAGGACATATAAAGAGAATATTTTTTTAGATGAAAATTGTCAATCAACATTGTTTGAGGATTGTTTTATAGATAATGATGATTCACGATCTGACGATGCTAACGATTTGCCATCGCAATTAAGACATTGGGCTACCGTAGAACATAAAATTTCCCACAGTGCTCTAGATAGTCTTCTAAAAATTCTAAATCCTTTTTGCCCTAAATTGCCTAGAGATAGCAGAACGTTTTTAAATACGCCAATGAATATATCAAGTAACTCTTTGCAATCTGGTGAATTGGTGCACATTGGTCTCATAAATCAAATACAAGCACAATTAAAACTGTACAGTGGGTTCAACTTTAAAAATAGTGAAATATTGTTGTCTTTTAATGTTGATGGTTTGCCACTTTTTAAAAGCACGAATACTCAACTATGGCCTATATTAGGTTTGATCAAAAACTTTAATTGTGCACAGCCATTTGTAATAACTCTGTTCTGTGGAAACTCTAAACCTTCACCATTGAATCTGTTTTTGGGGCCATTTGTTGAAGAACTGTCTACATTACTTAATGATGGAATAAATTTTGAAGATACTCATTATATTGTAAAAGTACATAGTTTTGTATGTGACGCTCCAGCTAGAGCTTTTATCAAATGTACTAAATCCCATGGTGGATACTCATCATGTGATAAATGTGTAGAACCTGGTGAGTATATTCAAGGTAGAGTGATTTATACAAGCGTATCTGCGAGTAGGAGAACGGATTCACAATTTCGTTTACAGTCTGATGACGACCATCATGTTGGTGAATCTCCACTTTTGACGCTTCCCATAGATTTAGTTTCATTGTTTCCCATTGATTATATGCATGCTGTTTGTCTGGGAGTCATGAGGAAACTTTTAAATGTTTGGGTTGGTGGTGATTTAAATGTTCGTTTAAATAGCCGTTTAGTAAATGCAGTTTCTGAAAAATTACTTAGCTGTGCAAGTTGTATACCTGTTGAATTTAACAGGCGACCGCGAAGTATCAGTGAGTTGGCTCGCTGGAAAGCCACCGAATTTAGGATGTTTTTGTTATATACTGGACCAGTTGTTCTAAAAAATATCCTTCCAACCTCCCTGTATGAAAATTTTTTGTTATTTCATTGTGCTATAACAATTCTTTGTAGCCCTAGAAACATCAATAAAGTAGGTACATATTTAGCACATGAGCTATTATTAATGTTCATAAGACATTCCGAAACTATTTATAGCCGGAAATTTTTAATTTACAATGTTCATATGTTATGTCATTTGTGTGATGACGTTCGTTTATTTGGTGATTTGGACAGTTATTCCGCCTTTCCTTTCGAAAATTATTTAGGCATGTTAAAAAAATTAGTTAGGTCACCTAACAAACCGTTGCAGCAAATTTATAAACGATTAAAAGAAATGGAATCTACTTTTCCTCCAAAACTGATTGACGAGGTACCAGCGGTTTTTTATTACAATAGCTTAGGACCAACGCCTGTTGATAACAATGCTTATGAATGCTTTAATAAACTTGTTTATAAGGGTTTTGCAATGTATACAAAATCTGGTTTAGCTAATAATTGTTACTGCTATGCAAACGGCAAAGTAGTCGAGATACATAATATTTTGAGATGTAAGATTAATGGAGAGGTTTCCTTGTTCGTCTATGGAAAAGAGTTTGTACATTATGATTCCTACTATACGTATCCTTATGATTCTGCTGTTATTGATATTTTTAAAGTTTCGGAACTCTGTTCAGCTTACAAAATTGTACCTGTTTATGATATTATTTCAAAATGTGTTGTTATTCCTCAAGAGGCAACTAGTAATTCTTTTATATGTTTTCCTATGCTCCATGGTTATAAGGATTAAAATTCTCCATTTATTAATTAAGTTGTGATAGTTAACTCGTTATAATAAATAATACTACAATGCAAATTTGTGTTTTTAATGTTGACCTTTCAGAGTTACTTGAAGACTGTGGCTGGATGAATTGCATCGAGGCCAAATTGATCCCGGATGACGTCATATTAACGCTTCAGATAACGTTATATTAATGTGTCTGAAGACGTTAATAGACGTTATTATAGGAGGTCTTCACAATACGTGGTATTGACGTCTTCTGGAGACGTTATCTGGCGACGTTAATATGACGTTATCTGGAGACGTTAAGGTGACGTTATCTGGAGACGTTAATATGACGTTATCTGGGGACGTGAATAAGTCGATATCTGGAGACGTTAATATGACGTTATCTGGAGACGTTAATATGACGTTATCTGGGGACGTGAATAAGTCGATATCTGGAGACGTTAATATGACGTTATCTGGAGACGTTAATATGACGTTATCTGGAGACGTTAATATGACGTTATCTGGAGACGTTAATATGACGTCTTCAGAGACGTCGCTGAGACCTGACATTAGGCCGTCATTTAGTACGTCTGTGGGACGTTTTTTACGACGTCATTTACGTCGAAAATGACCGTGAATGGACGTCGTCATGACGTAAAATTGCTACCTGGGTATCGGTACAATGATCGTTGTGTCCATATCCCACATGTCGACAACCTCGTGAGCCAAGTCAAGATACTTGATTTGCCTTGAGTTCCTGTCATGCGGGACAGTTATGTTAACAATCATTGCACGCCTCTCGATTCGGTCCACCAACACTATATCAGAATCCAGAAGAAGAATGTGTAGACAATATTCCCTGAGATTAGACGGACAGTGCAGTCTTAGTAATAGGGTCCGGTTTTTACCCTTTGGATACGTAAGGGCATGCATTCCGGAATTTCGTAACGCCGGAATTCCGTAAAAAAATTCAATCAATTCCGGAAATGAGAGGAGTAATTCCGAAATTCCGATATTCATACATTTTTGATATTTTGATGATTATTTATGAAAATGTTAAGACTGGAAAGAGACTATGCATTATAAAATGTATGTTACACGTGATACATACTACGATCCAAATATCGTGTGTTTCTATTGTGTGATAAGTCGGGTTCCACAACAATTTACTCAGACGCCTAACATCAACCAACCGGGGGGCAACAATAACCTCACCTCACTTTCACCAGACTACTTGCCTATTTAGACTAAGGTAGGCTAGCTATTCGCCAGCCGAGTGGTTGGAGAATATGCGTGTCTAGTTTGGCACCGTTCCACCCAGGCCAAGGAAGTAGATGTTGCTCTTAACGGCACATGCCGTACAATTACCAGCTGCCTCAAACCAACCCCGGTCAGAGTACTATGCCCACGCCGAGATATTACCTCCACACGTCCGAAGGGAAGTTGCGAGTGCAGTCGAGAAACAAAAGCATGAGCGTGACATCACACACCCATTATTCGGTGCACAACTACCGACGCAACGGCAGAAAAGCAGACACAGCTGCCTGGAGACGGTCGTTCCCCTGTCAGGAGTCCCGGCCGACGCCCGCTGCAGACTTTGGCAGAATACTTTGCCCCCACCAACACATTATATACCTCGCAGCGAGCATCTTCACGTAGGATCTAACCTTCCGTGGTCTACATGGAAGTCCCTGAAACGCTTCAGAACCCAAGTAGGAAGGTGTAACTCATACCTCGCAAAATGGGGTTACCTCGACGGAACGGCGGCAGGCTGTGCATGTGGTGCTGAATCGCAAACCATGGTCCACCTACTGTCCTGTCCTCTGTGCCCCAAAATATGCAACTATTGTGATCTATGTGCTGCCACTGATGACGCCGTGGAGGGGGCTAAGTTTTGGGCCAAACTTTGAAATACTGTCGTGCCAGCGACACGAAAAAGAAGATAAGCCTTGTTGATTTCATCGTTTAAAATGTTTAATTAGTGTAATAAGGGAGAATGACCAAATATGTGTATTGTTACTAAACATTATTAAAAGAATGATACAATTATAAATTTTGTTTGATTTGAAAGAAAATATTAAAAATTTACCAGTTCCGGCATTGAGAACCTTACGATACTGCATGCCCTATACGTAACCCTATAAAAACATTAGCTTCTCTTATATAAACATTCTCAACGATAATGCTATTCATTACGTAAAGTTCGCCGAAGTGATAATAGCTCCACAAAAATGTGGTTGTTTTATTTGACTAGTGGCTTGACAGTGTTAGTTTACGCTCTTTACTATTATTTTACAAGGACATTTAATTACTGGAAGAGCCGAAATGTGCCTGGACCGGGACCAACCGTATTTTTTGGCAACATGAAGGAATCCGCCCTTCGTAGAAAAAATAAAGGAGTCGAGATGCAAGAAATTTACGACATGTTTCCAAACGAAAAAGTGGTCGGTATTTATAGAATGACAACACCTTGTCTTCTTATACGCGACCTGGAAATCCTGAAACACGTCTTCATTAAGGACTTCGAAGTATTCACTGATCGCGGTGTTGAATTCAGCAAAGAAGGATTGGGACAAAATTTGTTCCACGCGGATGGAGAAACATGGAGAGTCTTGAGAAATCGGTTTACCCCGATTTTCACTGCAGGAAAACTGAAAAATATGTATTATTTAATGCACGAGGTCGCTAATCAATTTGTGGACAACGTAACCGCAGAATGCCAAAGTAAGCAAGAGTTTGAAATACTCTCCCTTTTTCAGACATACACGTTGTCCACGATCTCTGCTTGCATTTTTGGTATTAACTACGATAGTCTTGGCGATAAATTAGAGGCCTTGAAACTTGTAAACAAATTCGTTTCGGAACCTACGTATGCAAACGAATTAGATATGATGTATCCTGGTCTCTTGGCATCTCTGAACCTCTCTATTATTTCAACCCCTATACAGAAGTTCTTCAAAAATCTGGTGGATAACATAATCGCTCAAAGGAATGGCAAACCATCAGGCCGACACGATTTTATGGATCTTATACTGGAACTCCGTGAAATGGGAGAGGTTAATAATACTAAAACCACTGTTGAAATAACAAACGACGTGATGGCGTCACAAGCTTTTGTATTTTATTCGGCTGGGTATGAGACCAGTGCAACTACTATGGCCTACTTGATGTACCAGCTAGCGTTAAACCAAGACATCCAAAGCAAGTTGACGGCCGAAATTGACGAAGTTATTCAAGCACATAATGGAGAAGTAACGTATGATACCATAAAGGATATGAAATACATGAACAAAGTGTTCGATGAGACTCTTCGCATGTACTCAGTAATAGAACCACTGCAAAGAAGAGCTACAAGAGACTACAAAGTACCCGGTACTGATCTAGTAATAGAAAAGAACACTACAGTGCTAATTTCGCCAAGGGGTATTCAGAATGACGAGAAATATTACCCCAAGCCTGAAGTATTTAACCCTGATAGATTTGATGCGGAGGAAGTGGGCAAGCGTCACCCATGCGCTTATTTACCTTTTGGACTTGGACAGAGGAACTGCATCGGTAAGATTGCTATTCCTTTTATAGGGTTCCATAGTCAGCGAGGAATCCTTATAGTTTCACCATGTCCATCTGTCCATATGCAGCTTAGCTCAGAAAATCTTTGTACAAGAAAGTGAGAAAAATTCAAGGTTGTAGTATATATAAAGAAATCAAAAGGAAAACTATCACAGCCAAGTAGGCTTTACAAGTTTACGAGTAATAGATCACCAACTTATAAAATGTACTTGGAAAAGTAAAAAAAATGTATATTGATGTATGGGGATAGGGACAACAATTTTCGAACGGCAAAGTTAATTTTGTCCCTTCGTTAGAGTAATGTTCGGTGCTTTCATTGTTTATGAACGTTAGTAATGCTACCTACTGGTAAAATGGGGTGAATAGAAATCGCGGGGTGAATGGAAACAAATCTGGGATTTGAGATTATTATTTTGGTCTCTAATTTGTCTTTAGTCGATTATCGTACATTAAGTTCTACGATTTATTAAACGGCATTATTTTTCCATTATACTGGCTAAACCCAAATTTACGTCAAGGAAAAAGCTGTTGTAGTGACGTCTGCGTGTGCTAGTGATTTTAGGCTGTCTAAAACTTTTATCAAACATACCATCCTTCAGTTTTATCACCTTCAAAATTTATATAATTGGATAGTAAAGTTTCTCATCTCTTAGTGATAAAAAAAAGTATAAATATGTAATGATTTTGTTCATATTTCTGGTGAAATCAGGACTCTTGTACCTTTTACCGGTATTCGAGGTGAATAGATACGCGTGGGGGGTTAATGGACACGCCTTTAGGGTCAATAGATACGAGTGAGGGGTTCATAAAAACGAGAAAGGGGTCTATATAAACTTAATTTTCAGGATTTTCAATCGAAAACTAATTAAAAAAATTGTTAAGTGTTTAGGCGATTTTCAATGTTAAATTTTCATATTTTTTTTCTCATTGGTCTTGTAATTTTTTTTCTATTCACCCAGTTTCAAGGTAAATAGAAATCGCCTTCTTTTTTATATTTTACAAATAATTCACATGTTTTCACAAATTTTAAGCATTCGTACTTGGTAAAATACAACGCGACTCGCAATTTCACAATGCTTTAATAACAGCTTGCATACAAAATGTCTGACAAAATCAATGTGTTAGTTGAAAGTTGTGCCTATTCACCCCATTTTACGGTGTATTTATTTTGGTGAATGTTGCTGTTTATACGGAACATTTTGTGCGCGAGTCAGACTCGCACTTGTCGGTTGTTTTTATTCATATTTGTCATGAGGTGAACGTGTGATTGATATCCGTCACTTGACATTTGACATCCATTAGGGTGATAACACCAGCAGTGTAACGTGCCCGGCGTGCACGATGCTTCTTTAAATTTTGTAAAGAATATTTTGTTTTACTAAATACAATCTTAGCTAAGCATTTATTACCTGATTCCTCGAAATTTACACAATAATACAGTTAAAAAATATTACTTTTTGGCTTTGTTTATTTTTAACACTAATGATTCAATTGAATTCTATTAGCTACAGTATCGAACTTCTCACGATAACAAGGTATACATATAATTTGAACTTATTTAATTTGCTTGTGTCTATTTTTAGGTATGCGGTTCGGCAGGCTTCAGTCTCACCTGTGTATTGCGAAGATGTTGTCTAAGTTCAGACTAGAGCCATCGAAGAACACTGAAAAGAATTTAAAGGTCGATCCAGGCAGATTTATCATCGGACCACACGGAGGAATACATATTAATGTTATACCTAGAAAATTAAAAGCTTAAGAAAACGAAGAGTATTTTGGTACCGAAATCATTGTGGGTCATATGCCATAAAAGATGAAATTATTTTAACGGTTTTGCCAAAATCTTTCCTATGAATAGCAATCTTGACTATCAATAATACACCATTATTAACTGCAGTTGCTTTTATTGACTGCTTTTACTTATCTCAGTGGACTGTCATTATATACGCACCCATACCAGGCCTCCGTCACTCCATGTACTTGCGCGCTATAATTACCTACCGCCCGACCTAGCGGTCTCGGGCCTCTAGCGGACCAAATTCAGTGCGGTTTTCGCAAGCGGAGCGCACGCACTCTGTTCAATTTTAATAGTTACATTCGTTCGTACGCGTACCTACGATGCCGTCTGGTGCCTTATGTGCTGTAGATGGGTGCAAATCAAGTAAAAGGGATAAACACCTAACATTTTTCCATTTACCTGTCAATGACGAAAGTTAAGTATTACTATTTTTAGTCGTTTAAAAATTATTTTTATTATGTAGGTGCCTTTCAGACACAGATTTACATATTTTTGTTACATAGAAACGTTATACTTATCATAAACACTATTTTAACAACGTTTAAAAAGCTATTTTTATTAGAATAAAATTGTGATAATATTTGACGGACATTCGCGCAAATACCTACCTACGAAACTTCCAACACAAGTTGCGCGGCGCGGCGACCTGTCTCAACAAAACGATGGATGTTTGAGACCACAGAGACATGCAGATAGCTCGCGCCGCAGTATACCTTCGCTTTTGAATTTAAGTGGTGAAACTGATTACCGCTTCGACTTGCCAACTGATAACGCCTTAACATATATATCGGGTTATTTACTATTTGAATGTAGCATGAAGCATACCTGTCCTGACTTTGTTGCTGAATTACAGAACATTCCAGATTTAAATGAATCTACGAATAGATTGTTTATCCATTTTAAAGCATTCAACAAAACATCGTCTTTTTACGGAAAGGTAAAAGTGCCAACAGATGCGTTTCATAATTATGTAAGAGAACTTGAGACTCTCTGTATATAAGTGTATAGTCTATGCTTGAGACTATTTTTATTCATAATTTTGAAAAAAATATGAAACAAAGGCCGGGTAGTACCTACTCTTTATGAAATTTTAAATGACATACATTTTGATTCTCCCTGCCCTTGTTTTCCAAAACAATATCTCATAAAACTTTTTATTAGATTCAGGATTTTTTCTACACTAAAATTTAACAACCGAGAATTTAGAAAGGGTAAGAAATTTATAAAAAATATATAAAAATAAAACATGTAACTTTTAAAGATTTTATTATTTTACCTACACATTGACGTCTATAATTATGTTTTATCTAGATGTATTGCACAATCAGCACCAATTTATAAAAACTATATTTTATAAACGATACAATTTTAAACTGCCACATAGAAGTCAGAACATATTCACAAACATATTCTCAATAACATAGACACAAAAAGTTGTTTTTTTTTTCATAATCAATAGGCTCGCGTTTGACCACTATCTCACCTGATGGTAAGTGATGATGTGGTCGACGGTGGAGCACGCTTGCCTAGAAATAACCTATTCACTCTTGACATAAAGACCCCTAGAATTATATCGAAGAGGCAGCCCTGCGATTGCTGTGGGATCGCGCGATGCGAAGCAATCACAACTGTACGCTTGAGCATTTAGGCACATTTTAGCATGCAGTGTTTGCTGACGCAACGGAGTAGGCTATTATAGCAATAGGTATTGGACATTTTCTACTGAGTGAAGGATCTGTTACGTAGTAACTAATAAGTAATCTGTGCCCATACGCACTAAACGTTTTGGAAATACTTTCATTATGCGTACAGCTAAGGAGTGGAATTCCCTGCCTGAGTCTGTGTTTCCCGATAGCTACAATCTAGGGGTCTATAAGTCAAGAGTGAATAGGTTACTTCTAGGCAAGCGTGCTTCACCGTCGACCACATCATCACTTACCATCAGGTGAGATAGTGGTCGAGCGTGAGCCTATTCTAAATAAATAAAATATATATATATAACTAGAGTTGTGAATTTGATGATAATTGTGTGGAACTAATCCCCATTAATTGCAACCCAGGGAGCCCGGAAGGGGCTTGCTAGGTTGCAGAACATCCTGCAGACTAGAGATTTAGGGCATGAATATCGGAATCTCGGCATCTCGTAATATCGGAATCTCGGAACGAAATTACCGATATTTCAATTCCGATACTGAGTGATCCAATATCGGAATCCCGGAATCAGAAAAAATACTTGTTTTAGCACCTTGTGAAGCGTTGAGTGAGAAAGCGCGGTTAAGCCCGTTGACTACGGTGATTAGCAGTGTTCGGATAAACTGTGGGACTACTAATCAAATACTTATTTACTTTAACTTCACTTCATGACAAAATTATATGGGCCTTGAAGAATTCCGTATCTACAGTCGCGAGATTGCTGAAAATGTTACATTTAAGAATCCAAGTAAATACACAGTTTCATACAACCCGTTGTTACAATTATATTTTCATTGATTAATGCTTTGGTTACGAGAATCCATTGGATTTGAGACGCACGGTACGGGATCGACTAATGTGACGACACTTGGGAGAGGCTTATGTTCAGAAGTGGACGTCTTTTGGCTGAAATGACGATGATAATGATGAATGCTAAGATAGTTTTTCATACTTTTGAGAGGGCGGTTTCTAAATGAGTAAACTTTATTTCAAATTTACAATGTGTTACTGGCTTGGAAAACTCAATATATTGAAGCTTAATATTTTGCAGTCTTCTGCTTGTATTGAATACAACAAATTAGTCTATCCGATCACTACTCTGTGGGATAAATCAACTCCAACTACTTGACTAAATTGTATATCATCATCATTTCAACCTAAAAAACGATACTTATACTGGATTTATAAATCATTATTACTTACTACACTTATCGAGACTACTTTCAGATTGATCAATAAACGTTTATTTTCGAGATGTTTTAGCATTATCCTTTTTCAGAAAGGCATGTCTCATATTCTTACTTGGAAACAAATGTCCAGTTTAGGTAAATAAGCTCCCGATCCCAGCCAGCCCAGTCATTGGTGATTAGAGAGAGACACAATAGAAAATCCTAATATGTAACAGCATAAACGTGTTTTTTTTTGTATTTAATCCAAACTCATTCCGAATTTGTGCAAATATAAAAAAAATATTATGATATTTAAGGTAAGTGCGCAATTCCGATATTAATATCGGAATGCCGATCTTAAGATCTAATATCAGAAATCAATAATAGAATTGAAAATCTTCCGATATTACATGCCCTACTAGAGATGGCGACCTAAGTCGCTATGGTATTTGTAAATTTGCAATAATCTAGACAGACAGCATTTGTGTAAAACATTAAATTAAATTTTAAATTTCCATGTATCGAAACCCCGCAAGCATTAAAGCTAAGTTTATTTATAAGTGTATAGTCTTAAGAATTGTGTTACTAACTTTACGATATAATAGAGCTGACATACATAACCTGGTTGGAAGTTCCTAATAAATAAGCAGAAAACAATCATAAGTTTAAGTAACTGTTCTATACTACCAGCGGCCTTTGACCCCGCTGTTAGCTTTCGTAATGATAATGTTTCATCATTAAGTTAATATAACATAGTACTTATTATACTATTGTTAATAAAGATAAAATATTATGTTTTTGTTATCTGTACTGTAATAGCACTGATAAGTATTATTTGATTCTTTATTATTTGGAATCGTTAAGGGATTTTTGTCTAAATTAAAATCAATTTGATGTTGTAAACCGACTGTATGATTGTTTGTTTTAATTTTCTTGAATAAGTTTAATCTTAATAGAAATTTAATAGGTATTAAAAGTTTTTTTTGTAAAAACTGGACCCTATTACTAAAGACTCCACTGTCTGTCTGTCATCAGGCTGTATCTCATGAACCGTGATAGCTAGACAGTTGAAATTTTCACAGATGATGTATTTCTAGCTGTTGCCGCTATAACAACAAATACTAAACACAGAATAAAATCAATATTTAAGTGGGGCTCCCATACAAAAAACGTGATTTTCGGGCCGTCTTTTGCGATAATGGTACGGAACCCTGCGTGCGCGAGTCCCTACTCCTGTCCGTAACCCACAACAGGCGGTGTACAGACGATGTTTTTGAGTTGAAAATACACCATAGGTATGTGAATTTTCAACTCAACAAAACTGGAACAAGGAAACCAATCTATCTTCCTAACCTTTTCCAACTACGTTGCAATCTGCTTCCAGTATGACTGGATGCATCTAAAATAATAAAATAAAATAACTTCACACTCATCTTTCCCAAAGGGTTGAGCAGATTCCAAGTTAAGACTCATTATCGCAGTTGTTTTTTTTTTTGTCCTCCATCTGCTAGCGCTTGACCACTATCTAACCTGATAGTAAGCGATGATGTGGTCGACGGTGAAGCACGCTTGCCTAGAAAAAACCTATTCTCTCTTGACTTAAAGAGTACTTACTTATTTACCCCAAGAAGAGATACCAGATGTTTTCTACAAATTGAGAGAAGAAGTGTTACCCAACGAGGCAAATGATATCATCAACTGGTTTGCAAAATATTATGTTTGGGGAAATAATTATTCTCGTCAGACGGGCAATCTAATCTAATATAATAATAATACCTTTAAACGAACAATTCTTGTATATGTGGGTATAAATATAATCTAAAAGCTAAAAAAATAAACACTTTTCTTTCTTTCTTTAAGTTTGTTTGTTTGTTGAACGCGCTAATCTCAGGAATTACTGGTTGGAATTGAACAATTCTTTTTGAGTTGGATAGTCCATTTATTGAGGAAGGTTATAGACTAAATAACATCACGCTACGAACAATAGGAGCGGAGCATAAATGAAAAATGTTGCAAAAACGGCCAAAATTATTTCTTTTTGAGAGCTTCCGTTACGTTCGCTGCGTAAGCGGCAACATTCATGTATACAGGGTAGGTAGGGTAGGGTAGGTAGGTAGCTAGTTGACGGGAACGAAACCGCGTGGGACAGCTAGTTACTTGATGAGGGGCGAGCCCTTTGCCATTAACTGGGCGAATAGCGACTATGGTATTTTCATCAACAATGCAATCATTTGCACAGAAAGTATCATTTGGTGAAGTGGAACTGATGAAGAAGACCACAGATGGCCACTGGAACTCCTTAATGGTAAGCGTGTCACGGTTATAAGATAATATCTCGAACAGTTGTCGAAAAACCGAAATACAATAGGTACTAAGAAGACACCGACTTCGGAAATAAAAGTTATTTTTCGCTTGGTAGTGATTTGTTTTGGTAGTCGATTTGTGTTTTTACCCGACTGGGTTATGTGTTTCGCGCGTATCTTGTATGTATGTATGTTTGTATGTATGTAATATTCTTTATTACCTCATATCTTTTAAACCACTTGACCGAATTATATAATTAGGACATCGATAGATAAGTCTTGATCGCCCAAGTGTTCTTAGACAGGTGAAGTTCTAAAAAAACAAACATGGCGGATTTTGGATGCCATATTGTGCGGTTCTCAATTTATTTTTCTTCCAAACCCATCGAGTGGGGTATCAAAATGAAGGATTTTAAGAGGTGATTACAAAAATATATACCACTTATATGTTTAAAAGTAATTCGAAAAAGAAAAATATAACTAAAAATTTGTAAATAAAAAAAAGTTAATTTAAAAATCAAAAAACCCGACTGATTAAGAATCGAACTAAAAAGCTGTTAACAAGACAAAATCATGCTGTGCAGTCGGAGGATCAGGCAGTTCGCGAATATATATCCTCCGACTGCACAGCATGATTTTGTCTTGTTTTATTTGTTAATAAGTTTGTTACTGACTAAGAATGCTATAAGGATATAAAAAGCTATTTGCAGTTGTAACAAAAACTCGTCTGATAGAGTCGAATTTAAACGAAGGTCAGGGACCACCAATTCGTCTGGCAATTATTCAAATTATAGACAACACCTATAATAGAAGTAGGTAGATACGTAGTAAAGATGGACAGAAAGAAATAGTCGAAACAAATGGATTTAATAATCTGATAAAAAAGTTGTCTTGATAAAAGAAAAGTTACCGAATTAAAACGTGTTAAACGGGATTCGGATTTTCCGGGATAGATTCTTCAGTCTGGCAAAAAAAAGAAAATAGTTTTTTTTTTGCATTGCATTTGATTGACGTCAAATCTAAGACGTATGTGCCTATCTCCGTTGCGTCTCCCTCACGCGTTCCGCCTCCTCCTTTGCGAGCATTACTGCTTCGCAGAAGGAGGTGACAGCATGCCTTGCCTCCGGGCGTGTCCTCTGGACGATCTACACAACGAACGGTGACACGTGGGGCACGTGAGTTCCTAGGATCTTTATCTGAACATTTCTCAGTCGCAGTCTGGTGTAATGGAGCATACTCCAAATCACAAGAGACTTAACATAACTGACGAAATAGGGTTTACTGTACGTTACTCCTCTGCCTAATGCTTCCCGAAAATGATGTAATGGTAAAAATTATCTTCTAAGAACGTACAGTGCATACAATGTTCGGTTGATGTAAGTCGCCGAGAATAGTTGTCGGTAGAATACTTGAGAACTATATCCACAAGGTTATCCGCAAAACTAGCCAACTGAGCTTACGAATGTTTTTCCCTGACTCTGACAACAGATGTAAAAGCAACACATATGTGTGTGTATTTTATATGCTATTTCGGGCTTATTTTATTGCAACGTTAACGTCAGCCATAACTCCTCAGCCTAGCGAGCATGGGCGTACCCAAGACATTTGTGACATGACATGATAAATTATGTCATATCTTACAATTTGTCTTAAATGCTAGCACGGGTCAAACATGTGACATATTTTAAAGGCGCAACATGCCTTTCTTGTTGCTGCCCGGCGAGCACGGCCTACTATGACATGGCTTGAGTCACACATTTCATCGCAGTTTGGGCGATAACGCCATTTTGTCCTAAATAATAGCACCGGCGGCGTGAGAAAATTTCCTGACGTTTGTTTGGGACTCATCGGGTCTTAATTGCTAATACGGGCGCACCC
This sequence comes from Orthosia gothica, assembly GCA_949775005.1. Lineage (NCBI taxonomy): Eukaryota > Metazoa > Arthropoda > Insecta > Lepidoptera > Noctuidae > Orthosia > Orthosia gothica. The sequence goes on along the minus strand of OX459038.1, from coordinate 24,297,896 downwards.
ATTTTGTCACAAATGTCACATTTTGACAGATGATTTAGAAAAATGTATCACTTTCGTTCGGAGGTGGTGATAAAATTTTATAGTTGAGAAAAATATATTTGCCTTCTAATTACGGCACCAAATGGCAATAAATTCATTTTGTGTGTATGGTGAATTGGTGATCAATGCTTATCAATTAATTGAAATGTTACAAGATTATTAATTAATTTTATATTATTACTTTTTCATAATTGTATTTTTTTTTATTGTTGTTCTTATTTTAATTATGATTATTTTTTTTATAATTATTTTCTTTTATACCATATTCTTCTTGCTTTCTACATTTTTAAATGTTTCTTAAATAAAATCCCCAAAAAACATTTAAAATATAAAAAATAGGGGCCCACCGGTATTGGTCCAAGCTATTATATTTTTTCAGTAATTATTAAAATTTTCACAATAAATATATCTTTCTAACAAACACTTAATATGTAATCAAACAAACAAAGAAAAATAAAGTCTGCATAAGTCTATGGTCGTGGGTCAAATATTAATTTATTCCCAACAAAATTAAAAAGTTGTTTAGCTGTATGAACGGCATACTTTTTTACGTATTATTTTATTTGGTCGTCTATTCAAATTATGTCGCACTATGAAGTCAACAACAAGAAAAGCAAGTCACGCCTGTAAATTATGTCACATAGTTGTCCCGTGCTAGCATTTAAGACAAATTGTAAGACATGACATATTTTATCATAACTTGTCATGACCGAGTCGAAAACCAAGCAATGTAAAAAAAAAAAAAACTTGTAATTCATGTTGGGATGCTGCTAACATGGGGGTAGCAAAGGGGGGGGCTAAATTTTGGTTAGTTTTGGCCTAGGACATACCGTTTTCGAGATATCATTTTGGAAATATGCAAAATAAAATAAGATACGGAGGCCCATAATTCGGCAACAGTGCGTCGTAGGGCTATGCTTCTCAGAACATAAATGGTTTTTATGGCCAAGGTTAAACCGAAACTACAATAAAATTGGAAAATTTCCGAAAAAGAAAAAAATAAACGTCAAGAAGTTATGCCACAAGTCAAGAAAATATCTCACGCCGCCGTGCTAGCATTTAAGACAAAATGAGTTTATCGCCCAAACTGTGATTAAAAGTGTGACTTAAGCGATGTCACAGTAGGCCATGCTCGCCGGGCAGCAGACGACCACGACCAACTGTGCACGTCCACCGATTATAACAGCGATAATAACACCCCCTCCCATAGACTTAAAAGTTCTGGTATTAAATCGGTCCCGTCCCCAAACGAGATACCTGTCATCGAACAGTTCTGAATCAGAGATTCCGTTTATTAGCCATGTTTCGGTTAAACAGACAACATCAAAACCTTTATGCCACCATTTCTGTAGACAAGTATATTCTACTTGTCTTAGTTCGCAATCCCCTCAGATAGTTTTTGTACACTGACAGCCCTATGTGTGCGTTATTGTAAATTAGAAAGGCGTTCAAGGTCAAATGGATAGGTAAAACCTAAGGAGATTCAAATCCTGGAAATAAACGGTCACTTCAAAATAAAAAAGGATGTATAAAACTTGGCAAATTAAGACCTTGGTCCGATAGTGATTAAGTACAGAACGCACTTTGCAAAATGAAGCAAAAAAAATAAAAACTATAACAACAAGCTTTTAAATCTTTAATCGAAAAAAATTGTTATGTTTTGACATCACGTTGATAAAACATAAAGATCATTGTCGTTGTCTAACTTTAATTTAAGAGACTTAGGTATTATGTTAAAAAAATATAGTTACATTTTTAATCTGCATGACAGGAGCCAAACGGGTAAAAACGGTGTTGTTCAGGTGGGTATAAAATATTTAAATGCAGTAGCTTACTGATAACAGTGATAATGAAATTAATAATAATGATAACCCATCCAAAGTGTTTCATGAACGATGTATGTAAATACTGCTAAATTATCGTAATCAGGTTTGTGGCTTGCTATATAATATCGCGTCAATTCATATTCCTCTCCATAGTTTTGCGATCAGTGCATGTGTGAAGAGCTCCTTAAAAATGTTGCTATTATATTTGCCGATAGTGTTAACAGTATTAGTTTACGCTCTAAACTATTATTTCACAAGGACATTTAACTACTGGAAGAGCCGAAATGTTCGAGGACCAGAACCAACTGTATTTTTCGGCAACATGAAGGAATCAGCTCTACGAAAGAAAAATCAAGGTGTTCTTTTTCAAGAAATCTATAATATGTTTCCAAACGAAAAAGTGGTCGGTGTTTATAGAATGACAACTCCGTGTCTTCTTATTCGCGACCTAGAAATCTTGAAACATGTCTTTATTAAGGACTTCGAAGTATTCACTGATCGCGGCATTGAATTCAGCAAAGAGGGATTGGGACAAAATTTGTTCCACGCGGATGGAGAAACATGGAGAGCCTTGAGAAATCGGTTTAGTCCGATTTTTACATCTGGAAAGTTAAAAAACATGTATTACTTAATGCTTGAAGGTGCTAATACATTTCTGGACCATGTTAGTGTGGAATGCCAAAAGAAGCAAGAGTTTGAAATACACTCCCTTCTTCAGACATACACGTTGTCTACGATTTCTGCCTGTGCTTTCGGTGTTAACTATGGGAGTATCGACGACAAAATGAACGCACTGGAACTTGTAGATAAAATAATTTCGGCTCCAACTTACGCTAATGAATTGGATATGATGTATCCTGGACTCCTAAAAAAACTAAATCTTTCTCTTATTCCGAGTCCAATACAAAAATTCTTCAAAAATCTTGTGGACACAATTGTTTCCCAAAGAAATGGTAAGCCAACCGGCCGAAACGATTTTATGGATCTAATACTGGAACTCCGTGAAATGGGAGAGGTCAAGAGCTCAAAATTCGGAAACAGTGTGGCGTCTGTTGAAATAACAGAAGATGTGATGGCGGCGCAAGCTTTTGTATTTTACGTAGCTGGGTATGAGACCAGTGCAACCACAATGGCCTACTTGATGTATCAGATGGCATTAAACCCTGACATTCAAAGCAAGTTGGCGGCTGAAATTGACGAAGTCATTCAAGAGCATAATGGAGAAGTAACGTACGAAACTGTAAAGGCAATGAAATACTTGAATAAAGTATTTGATGAGACTCTTCGCATGTACTCAATAGTAGAACCACTACAAAGAAGAACTACAAGAGATTACAAAGTACCTGGTACAGATTTGATAATTGAAAAGGACACTACAGTGCTAATATCTCCGAGGGGTATCCACTATGACGAAAAATATTATACCAAGCCTGAAGTATTTAACCCTGATAGATTTGACGCGGAGGAGGTGGGCAAGCGTCACCCATGTGCTTATTTACCATTTGGTCTTGGACAAAGAAATTGCATCGGTGAGTTACCTATTTTTATTTGTATTGAACCTAACACAAAACATGCATACGAGGCTCTAGAGAAGTGGCATTCGATGTCAGTGAAGGGGATACTCGAAATGTATCGCATTGATCAAGTGATTTTATCGCTTGTCAATCCCATACAATCCCTTTCTTTTTGACAATTGGCTATTTGACAGATTTCAGAAAAGTATTGTAAACATTTTTCCATAATAATTTGAAAGGTGCGCGAAAACGGTCGGTCAACTGCCATTTCGGGCTATGACGCCATATCTTAATAAACAAACGCAAACTCCGCCCGAAAATCCTGCCATAAAAAATGGCAAATTGGTTTTCAAAATATAAAATACTAGCTGTTCCCCGCGGCTTCGCTCCCGTGGGCCACCCCACAGCACCCGTTTTCGGGATAAAAAAAATAGCCTATGTCACTCAGGAATAATGTAGCTTTCTATTGGTGAAAGAATTTTTTAAATCGGTCCAGTAGTTTCGGAGCCTATTCGGTACAAACAAACAAAAAAATCTTTCCTCTTTATAATATTGGTATAGATTAACATTTTACAAAATGACGAAAAAAAATTGTACATTTATTATTTACCTACAAGCTAACATTTCCAACACATTCCATATTTTATTGCAATATCTGTCAAATTTCGATGGTAGAATATTTTTTTACTAAATTTTAATTTTTAATTGTTTGACGTTCAAAAGTGCGGCCTAGTTGAAATAAATATATTTGACTTTGATTTTATGAATGTCACTTGTCTCAATAATCTACAAAACGGCTGGATCTGATGCCAAGCAGATGTTATAAGGAGTAACTTAGGCTACTTTTATTTTAGAAGAATTATGGTTCCGCATAAAACATTCAATTTAAGTTTTACGAGTAAATACCTAGTTAATGATAAATTTGTAAAGACAGAAGGACTCGATATTGTAATTTTGTAGAGTGTTATAAAATTACCGATTACACCATCATCAGATTTTTGAGCACCGACCATAGGCCTTATTTGTATACGTATACATAAAAGCAGTTTCCCCTTACTTTTACAAGACGCCGCTTATCCAGTTTCAATACAAATTGACGTTTGCGTTAACGCGATCGAACATGAGGAAAAACTCGCACTAAGCCCACAGGTCAAATTAGCAAAATTAACAATTGTTATGTTTTTTTTAGGTATGCGGTTTGGCAGACTTCAGTCTCAGTTGTGTATAGTGAAGATGTTGTCTAAGTTCAGAGTGGAGCCGTCGAAAAACACAGACAGGAATTTAGGGGTTTCGCCACACAGAGCTATCATCGGGCCGAAGGGAGGAATACACCTCAATGTTTTTCCCAGAAAAGTAAAAGCTTAAGAAAACTTAACGAAAAATCGCTTTTGAAATAATTACTCCATAAGGTGTTCATACTTAAATAGTAATTGCAAGAAATACGGCTATATAAGGACCATATCATTAAAATATTATTATTACAAAGTGGTAGTGTTTTTTTTTTCAATTTCCAGCAATGGTCTGAACAGTGAATATGAACGTCTTTTACTGTTGAACCAACTCTGAATATTATAAAAAGAAATTCCTAGAAAGACATACATAGACCTTATAGGTGATGTTCTTCAGAAAGGCCAAGTGCGCAGTACCCATAACCGGCGTGTGTGTATGACTAGATGTATGAATGTGTGTGAAGCAAAAGAAGTATGCAAGGATCGTAGCAGGTGGCGTTCTGTAGTTTCTGCCTACCCCCATGGGAAAAAGGCGTGAGTTTATGTATGTATGTATGTATGTAAATATATTGATGTTTGTAAAACTCCATTAATATAGAGATCGCGTATGGATATGCTTGAGTTGATAAGATAGTGAAGTATGTTCATATTTATGAGTACCTATACCCCTGAAAAATTGCCTACAAATTAAAAGGCATTCTATACAGCACCTATAAAACCACCTGCCTTCTTAGTTTTGGACCACTAGGAATCCATGACATGTGGTCTTTATAAAATATTAGAATTAAACTTTTTTAAATTCAATCCCTTCATGACTAAGGGGCGCCCTCTGTTTTTTTTTGTGTTTACTATCAAAACCACATGTCGTCATCAGATGAAAACACATATTTTAAAAACTCCAAGATATTTTATAACTGACTGGATGGCGTTGCGATTGAAATAGGAGGGGAGGTTCAAAACTTCGCGGCATATTTTCTTAATGTATTTTAAGGACAATATTCCGCAAATTTTTGGTCCTCCGTATGTAGATCGCGATTTTTTTTATAATAATCTACCTTTAATATGGGTCTATAAAAGGTAGATTTATTGTAAACTAGCTTCTACCAGCGGCTTCGCCTGCGTGAATGTCAACAATTACCCCAAGGGAACATATTCCCAGGATAAAAAGTATCCTACGTGCTATCCCAGACTATAATCTATATCTGTGCCAAAGGAGAATGCTCATCGATGTATGGAATCCCGTACCAAGCTGCATCAAAATCAAACTTTGTTTTTTTTAGACTACACTGACCATGTTAACTCCTACAAAACTTCTTTTTGAAAACAAAACCCGGGTTTTGGAGTTATTTCATAAAATCGGAAATAACCTAAAAACTAGGGCTTTTTTGTTCGACACTATCAACGACGTATTTTATTATAGACACGTTATACATGATTCTTATAGTTATTTATTAAACAAAAGAAACCATTACTGGTTAGTAGATTCATCAAAAATCGATTCTATTGCATTCTACATCTTTATGACCGGCTGCTGTGAACGGCCAATTAACCATAGATAAAATAATGATACCTAATCTTTTAGAGTAAATGATAAGATTCTATTCTAGTTTTTTTAATTATTGTAGAATTGGAAACGCATATTTTTTTTACCATGATCATGACACTTTCAAATAAAGGTTACGTTAATCATTTATCATGTGAAACGGAACGTCATGTATAGAGAGTAAAACAATATCCATACTTTTAAACTTAAAAGTAAATTCCCTATTCAAAAATCAAATTCGCGATGCGTAATGTCGTAAAAAATTATGAAACTAATTACTATAAAATTTTGGTCTTGATGCGTGAGACTTTTTGGTACCACTTTTGGTCATTCTCCTTTCACCCAGATCCGTTAAGTCGTTTGAGCGTGAAGAAGTAACAAGCATGCAAACACACATACACGCACTCGCAAATTTTCACAGCGGTTTCGTCCACGTGAATGTCGAAAATTATCCCACGGAAACATATTCCCGGTATAAAAGGTATCATATGCGTTATTGCAGACTATATTTTATATCTGTGTCAAATTTCATCCAGATCCGTCCAGCCGTTTGAGCGTGAAGAGGTAACAAACATACAAACACACTCACAAACTTTCTCCTTTATAATAATACTAGCTTTTATCAGCGGCTTCTCCCGCGTGATTGTCGAAAATTAGCCCGAGGGGACACATATTCCCGTGATAAAAATTATCCTATGTGCTATTTCAGACTATAATCTATCTCTGTGCCAAATTTCACCCAGATTCGTCCTGCCGTTTGAACGTGAAGAAGTAACAAACATACAAACAGACTCACAAGCTTTCGCCTTTGTAAATTAGTGTGATTAGTGTGATAAACTACTATATAAAAATAAGTCGGGTTTCTTGCTGACGATATAACTCCAGAACGCACGAACCGATTTCCAAGGTTTTGCATTCGTTGGAAAGGTCTCGGGCTCCGTGAGGTTTATAGCAAAGAAAATTCAGGAAAAAATAAAAATAAAAAGCCTTTCCAGCGGGAAAATCATTTTTCACATACAGCGCCATCTCTGATACATAGCATGTACTACAAAGATGGCGCCGGTGCGTGATACATTGTTTGACAGCTACTAATTGTTCTCTGATCAGTTAATTTCAAGTGACAAACCGGTATTGTGTTTTTCACATACAGCGCCATCTCTGATACATAGCATGTACTACAAAGATGGCGCCGGTGCCTGATACATTGTTTGACAGCTACTAATTGTTCTCTGATCAGTTAATTTCAAGTGACAAACCGGAATTGTGTTCACTGTGAAATTGTGAAAAAAAAGGAAAAAAAAATTTAAAGTTAAAGTTAAGTTAAAGTTATTCGTTATTTAAGGTCTCGGGCTCCGCGAGGTTTATAGGTAGGGTAGGGTAGGGTAGGGTAGGGTAGTGTAGGGTAGGGTAACACAAATCGGCAGTTATTTATAAGTGACATTCCCATGTAATAAGGCGAGAACCGATTGCCATCAACCAGCTCCTACTGAGTTTCAAATGGAAAACCTAATAACAATTTGCCCGAGCTGGGAATCGATCCTAAGACTTCATGCTCAGCAGCGCTCGTGACCACTAGACCAACGAGACGCGTAATGTAGGAGATGAACACTCACCATCTCATCAACATGTATTAGATACGTACATTTATATGAAATAACCCCACTGGTCTATCCTACCTGAGTACCCTACCGGAGTCTGAGTTGCCCAGTAATCTCGGGCTTTTTAAGTCAAGAGTGAATAGGTTACTTCTAGGCAAGCGTGCTACAATAGATGTGTAACTTTTATGGTGTATTCTATTCTACACCTTCGACCACATCATCACTTGCCATCAGGTGAGAAAGTGGTCAAGTGCTAGCATATCTAAAAAAACTTTATAAAACTTTAACTTAACTACTTATCTGTAATTCAAGGGGAACGGCGTACACAGGCTATGTCTAGTTCGGCCTCAAATGCTAATTTATCTTTGTGTAATTTTCCTTGTCCTGTAATTTTCCACTTCATTTGTGTAATGAGTACATTTTTTTGTGAATAAATTAAATTATTATTTTATAAACTAGCTGTGACCGCGGCTTAGCTCACGTGCTCCACCGGCTTTGCCGCTCCATCAGTCTATAAAAAAATGAGACAGCAAATTCAAAAATTCACTCTTACTCAAAGAAACCGGACAAGTGCGAGTCGAACTCGTGCGCCGAGGGTTCCGTGCCTACAGATTATACCGCCATAATAAATTTGGAATCATTTTTATTGGTGGCTAAGTTTTAAAGATAAGGGAGAATTTAGATTTTCGCGAAAACTTGTAAGTACCAAAATTAACCTTAATTTTCAAATTTTTCTTCTTTGGAATTTTTCCTTTATTTGTGCTGTAAGAAGACCTTACTCTTTGCCAAATTTCGTGATTCTAGGACAACGGGAACTAGCATATAGGTTTTCGACCCAAAACCTATAGGTTACTTCCAGTTGACCTAGAATTGACAATTTTGGTTAAAAGCAAGGTCTTACAGCACAAGTAAAGGAAAAATACCCGACAACACCCGTGAAAAAGAGAGAGATGCTTTTATGAGCAGTAAGAAGCTAGTTCGCGTAGGCATTAGCACTTTTGAAAATTTGTATCGAAATGGTTGATGATTTAGGACGAAAACGAGTGCGTGAAATTTTATAAACAGGCCTTTAGGAGTCATCATGAAAAACTACTAAATGTATATTTTCAAAATAAAATTATTTGCATTGTAATTGCAAGTATTTTCAAAATAGATTAGTAATTCAACTAATCTATCCCTATAGGCCGTTTTGCAATTGTCCTTCTGCTTATGGTATTTATTTCCGCCCAAAGATGCGTTAAAATTTGTGTTGAAATATGGAACTTTCAACGCTCATAACTTTCAAACTTTTTTTTAACTTTTTTGTTTCCATACGGGGCTAGATAATGATGAAACAAATTGATATCATTTTTTATTTTGAACGTATATCATCAAACAGTTTAGTAATCGCCAGACTACATTTGTATGGAAGAATGATTGACTAGTGTAACCTTAAGCCGTTGGTATCAGACTGTCATTAGTGGATCTTTCAAAGTTGTTCTCGCTAGGGGGTCGTAAAAAGACTGATGATAAAATCGACTACCGCACTACCAAGGTAATACATCCAATACTGCGAATCTATTATTGATCACTACCAATTGATCTATTCTTGAAAGACAGACAACGAAGTGATCCTATAATGGTTTATTTTTGAGGAACTGAGCCATAAAATTGTTAGCCTGGGTAGGCGGCTTAGCGGTTAGCAGATAATTTCAGTTTGCGCAGTTGTCGACTGTAGATAAGCTTACTTCTACTTCTGCTTGGCCATTTTTGAAGCTGTTAGAGATAAAACAATCCTAGCAGGGCAAGAATGTATGTACTTATCAGACTAAATAATATAATACTCACTGCATAGTAATGCCGCATAGCATTCCATAGGAATATTTAAATTCATATTGCCATAAACATAAAAAGTATGCAGAAATTATTATTATTTGGAAATATTAGATGGGATTGAAAAAGAATTTAGAAAGCTGGGGATCGAACATACAACGTACGATTTGGATGGCTTACCTCACTGACAAAAATCTAACTAGATAACGCAAGGATATTTACCATAAATATTTTGATTTTGGTTGAGAGCTCGATATTTCGGCACCATTACAAGCGCCAAGATCACGAGTCCAAGTCTTTGCGGGTGGGTGTTATTTACGAACTGACATATCTGTCTACCCTCTTCCTCACTCGTTTTTCACGCACGATGCCGCTACCACAAGAACTCGTCTCACTAGTTACTCGACATTGTACACGACAGACGATGCTCACTGTATCGTTTTTTGACACTCGTTCAGTAGTTTTACGACCTTTACATAGTTGAACCACTGGATTCCAGGCTCTCGACAATTGAAACCCGTAAATCAAAATATACATGGTAAATATCGCGAAACAAATATTAATTCTAATGATTGTGACCATGTCACCTTAAAAACTTATATTAGAAAACGCAAGTCCCTCCATCTGTGTGAAAATCAAGCGTGCCACTTTTTCATAAACAATTTAAAAGCAAATTTACTTACCAATGAAAGAAAACTTTGTCTATACATTCTATAGCTCAATATGGCATAAAAAGGCATATTTTTCTAGATGTTGGTGGATTTCCGGTGCCGATAATGCTAAATGAAAAGCTCAGATTACGATCATTGATCGTTACTTTACTCCTTTTTGGCACGCGAAATACATACAATCGCGTCATCTAGTTATGATTTTTTATCTGTGGCTTACCTACACGACAGATAATATAATACTAGAATACGGATGGCTCATCCCATATAAAAAATCGTGCCGACGGCGACGTAACTAGCCTTTTTCGTCTGATTTAACTGATTATTTTTCTAAGAACATTGATCGCGTTCGGTTCCGTTCCACGGTATGCAGATGGTGTTAGCAGCGACTTGCAAGTAAAAGGGTTTATTCGGTTCGTGAATTCTTATTTTTTTAATACTGCGACGATTTGTTTTAAGGACGCTGTTACATTTTCGACGAACTCAAATTTAGGTATCTAGTCGCACACAGCAACATTAAGAGCGGACTCTAGTCAACAGGAATTTGAAAAATAGGTATTTGAAGAAACTATTGCCGTCACGTCACCTCCAACCTCACCCCGTAAAGTGCGAAAGGGACAACTGCAGCTCAGGCTGATTTTACCTACAAAAACGTTGACTAAAAGACGTTTCGTATTCTGCTGTTTTCTCCATGAAAACTGGTCTGATCTAAAAAATTCTTATATCAAAATTTAGAGGAAAAGTATATCTATGCTCCTATCATTTCCTTTTTTGTTAAAAACTTATAAATTTTGTCTGAAAGTCTACTGAACATGGCGGTAAAAACGGGCATTTTTTTCGGATTTTTGGATTGTCATATTTCTTTTTGTGATTATGTTGTGGAAAAAAGGAAATGATACAGGCACGTATTAATTAGACCTAGATTTTATGGAAAAAAAAATCATTGCTCTAGAGGCATTATCCACGAAGAAAACAGCAGAATGTGTTTGTATGGAGAAAGTCTCACTAGAGTCCCCTCTTAAGCGTACGCGCTCATTGAAACTGTAACTGAGCGCTCGATTTTATACATCACTGAAATAATATTGGTCTTTGATATTATTTTTTAATTTTATTGTGTTGATTCATAGGAAGGTTAATTGGCACTTTAAAAATGCATTTGATAACTGTTACTTAGAACCGTCGTCGTGTTAAGTAGGTTAGTATTTTCAACAGACTTAAAAAAAAGGAGGTGCTCTATCTATTCGACCCGTATGTATCCGCGATTTTCTCAAAAACCGCTGATTCAATATTGATCGGGTCTTCGTCGATAAATGTATGTGTTTTCAGGGAAGGTTTTATTGTAAAATATATAAGGATCTGATAAAGATCTTCGGAGATAGACAATGAAACTCTTCAATAAGAAACAGCGATTACTGTGATCGTATGTTTATGTATTTTTTTCACCATACCGTAATATAACATCACGCTTGTACGATATTAGGGGGTAAAGAGATGTATTTAGTAGACCCAATATGGGGTAACAATCAAAACTAAAAATTGAAAAATAATAACTTTCCTGTATCGAAAAACGAAAAACAATAGTAACCGACACCGACTTCCGAAAAGAAAATTAGTTTTCACTTTGTTGTAGTAATTAGGTATTTTAAAAAAAAACGCTACGTACAATAAGTAGATAGGTACCTAAAACAAAATAATTTCCGGTTACAAGGATTACAAAATGACTTGAAAATTTTGCATTGGTCTACATGGAACATATAAAAAAATTTGAGCATTACATAATGAGAATACGTAAAATATCAACTCCTTTCGATCACGACAAACGCGTGTCGACACCCACACGCATGCACACTATAATCTTTTCTATTACTTTTATCGTATTTATTTTTTGTGAGAGAGCGATACGCCATTTTAAAGATAAAATATGCTGTAAATTTACCTAAACTGGTGCCTATTCGGACCCTACTTTTTTAATTTTTTGCGATTATTCGTGCGAAAATTTTGTATGATTCCATACAATTTTTGTGATGCCAATCTGGAGCTGAATCTTTAAATTAAGACCATGATATCTTGACATCTGTGATTGCTTATACATTAAAATGGTACCTGAAAAGCACTGTTATTTGTAGAAAAATGTAATAGAGTCCTACGAATTCCGTTATGATCATTGACTGCTTAGTTCCTCGAAGATATAGCATGATGATAATAATTTTGTAACATTTTTGGCTTCTTATATCAATTCCGCGCAATTTGAACAACATTTTAATAGTTAACTCTAGAAAAATTGCAATTTTCATGGATGAGTCCATTTGTTCCGCTTGACTTGAAATTTGGCACTCTCAGCATTAGGTATAGATATATCAAAAGCACTAAAACCGAGAACTTTTTTATAAAAATATGCATGAGAAAAGGTCAGAAAATTAATTGTAAACGAATTCGCACACAAAGTGTCTAGTCGAAAGAATATAAGTAGACTAAGATATCACATAGATACAGTCACATAATAAATACAGCAAATCGCACATCGTCGGTTGTAGGTAACTCTTTGACCTTGAGCTAGCCAAGCGTATTACGGAGTACGGAAGTTAAAAACTAGTTTAACGGTCTAAAGTACCTAGTATCGTACTAATCTTAAAAGTAATAGTTATTCTTACCCCAACAGTACAGATAACCAACAGCTAAACAGATTTGGATAAAATGGAGCCGTTTTCGTGCAGTTTTTAGGTGCTATCTACTCGTTATTTAAAAAGAAATATCAACTAATACAAATACATTAAATTTCTACATTATTATTGATTCCAAAATGGTAGTTTTTTTTTATGAAGTGTATGTTTCACTAATCTCCTTCCACCTCTTTCTAATCTAGCATGCATCTCCTCGTAAAGTGTTCATTAATTAATGTTTGTACGAATACTAATGGATAGACAATTAAATAACAAACATATTGTAAGTTTTTTTTTTGTCTAAAGACCTTAATTCGATTTTATAAAGATTTTATTCTAAAATCTGCCGCTCCAGTGTGTCGCTAGGGCAATAGAAATGTTCACGGCGGTGTTTTGGTCATGGTACGGCCTTAAGATGAATATTTTTAACTCCTGTAGTACCTGTAGTAACTGTTCCTTTAGGATAATTTTCGACAGCGGAAAAACCGCCTGGGAAACCTGGCCTTAAAGTTAGTATATGTCTGAAGCCGTTGCTTGTGATTAATGTTCGCGCCTTCTCTGTTTGATAGAAGACTTGTCTGCAGTAGGATAATTACAGGCGACAGGCAGGCAGGCAGTTACGAAAAGCTAGATACACGCCTCAATTTGACACATTATTTTACAGGATTTGATCCTTATCAGCAATAGCAGCAACACTATTTTCTACCGAGGACCCAAGGACCCGAGAATAAAACTGAGTACCTAATATTGTTAAGAAGTTTGGTTTTAATTCCTGGCGATACTATGTGCTTTAAAAAAAAACTTTAGAGCTATATTACATAACTCTAAAATTGTGTGTTGTAGTGAATTGCAAAAAACTAAACTAATAAACTGAAGTGAAAGGACTACATTCTATTTTGGAAGAAATCTCTATTTTCATAACATCTAAAAACTCAAATGTTTTACAATTTATATTCAAAATCATATTAGATAAGCAAAGAACTCAGAAAGACAATGGCGAGTATAGGTTTTCACTCCCGTGCAATAAACGACTTGTTGGCTTTTATCTTGTTTTTTCATTTGTTTCCTACTGCACACTTCAAAATACTGCCAAACTGATCACGCTTGTAACTGTCATGTCATACTAATTTACAAACTAATGTTTGCAGGGAAAGATAACCTTATCATAATCAAATTCCGCGAATACTCGTAGTATATAAAATCATCCGCAGCCATCTTTCTATTCATATCATCGTAATCCGTGAATCTGTTAAGAGCTCCCCAAAATGGCGGTGTTTTACGTGTCAGCAGTGTTAATAGTGTTAGTTACCGCTCTATATTATTATTTCACAAGAACATTTAATTACTGGAAAAGCCGGAATGTGCGCGGTCCAGAACCAACTGTATTTTTCGGCAACTTGAAGGAGTCAGCGCTTCGCAAAAAAAATATGGGCGTAGTGTTCCAAGAAATCTACGACCAGTTTCCGGAAGAAAAACTGGTCGGCGTTTACGCGATGACAACACCTCGTCTCCTCATACGAGACTTGGATATTTTAAAACATATCATGATAAAAGATTTCGAAGTATTCTCGGATCGTGGTGTAGAATTCAGCAAAGAGGGATTAGGACAAAATTTGTTCCACGCTGATGGAGATACATGGACAGCCTTGAGAAGTCGGTTCAGCCCCATTTTTACATCAGGTAAATTGAAAAACATGTTTTATCTATTGGATGAGGGTTCCAATTCATTTGTGGATTATATCGGTGCGGAATTACAAAAGCAAAATGAGTTTGAACTACACTCCCTTCTTCAGACATACACGGTGTCTACTATATCTGCCTGCGCTTTCGGCATTAACTATGATAACTTCAGCGACAAACAGCAGGCGCTAAAAATTGTCGACCAGATAATATCAGCACCAAGTTTTGCTGTGGAATTAGATTTGATGTTTCCAAAACTTCTCAAAGCCCTCAACCTTTCCATTTTTCCAAGTGCTGTTAAAGATTTCTTTAAACATCTTGTGGACAACATTATTACTCAAAGAAATGGCAAACCATCAGGACGAAATGATTTCATGGATCTCATACTGGAACTCCGTCAAAAGGGAGAGGTTAATAGTTCAAAATTCGGCAGAATCGCAGCCTCTGTTGAAATAACCGACGATGTGATAGCAGCGCAAGCTTTTGTATTCTATGTGGCAGGGTATGAAACCAGTGCTACAACTATGGCTTACATGCTATACCAACTTGCATTAAATCCAGATATCCAAAGCAAATTGACAGCAGAAATTGATGAAGTGATTCAGGCGAATGATGGGAAAGTCACGTATGATAGCGTAAAGGAAATGAAATACTTAAATAAAGTATTTGATGAAACCCTTCGCATGTACTCAATTGTAGAACCTCTACAAAGGAAAGCCTTAAGAGAATATAAAATACCCGGTACAGATGTGGTGCTTGAAAAAGACATAGTAGTGCTGGTATCCCCGAGGGGTATTCACCATGACGAGAAATATTATCCCAATCCTGAAGTATTCAACCCTGATAGATTTGATCCGGAAGAGGTGGGCAAGCGACACCCGTGCGCTTATTTGCCATTTGGAATAGGACAAAGGAATTGTATTGGTAAGTAATTTAAATTTAGCCACACACTTATATCAGACCATGCAATCTTCTATTATCATATAGGAAACTATAAATTGTGATTACGATACTGATATGATTTTACCTGTAGCTAATCAATAATTTTGATGTTTGTTAATCTGTCACGCAAAAACCACTTGGATGAAGATGGTGGACCTTGAACCCACCGAATGGATTAGTGTCGCTTTGTTTGGCACATAGATTGTCTAAAACGGATTAAGTCAGAGAATACTTTTATCTGGGTGGTAAATTCCTTAGGACTAATGTTTGATTTCACGCGGGCGAAGCCGCGGCCATAGCTAGTACTTGAATAATATTGACATCACACTTAAATACAAAGTTATCTTATCTGTATCATTAAATGATTATATAAATATTTTTTACAATAAACATTGACCTTGGTTTGAATAAGATGACGTGTGCTTTAATTTGACATTTGTGTTTACTTTTTTCAGGAATGCGTTTTGGCAGACTTCAATCCCAATTATGCATAATCAAGATTTTGTCCAAGTTTCAAGTGGAGCCTTCGGAAAACACTGTCAGGAATTTAGGAGTTGCCCCAAAAAGAGCTCTGATCGGACCCGAAGGAGGAATACATCTTAATATTGTGCCTAGAAAGTTGAAAGCATAAGAAAACGAATATTTAAAAGACTATTAACTATATAATTATACTAAAGACATTGTTGGTGATGAATCATGGACCACCTGTAAAATGTTTATTACACTTTCTATGAAATCAAGTACGATGTTTAACCGAATGGATCAATAAGACGTAGCTACCTAACGACTCTAATAATTGTATGATTTTGAGACTTCAGAAATCCGCTTTCCTATATTTCATATTTCTTTAACAATGATTAAATTTTTAATTGGTATTACACATACTCGTATATAGGGTAAATTGATGTTTTGTGTGCCAAAAGCGAGAATTAGGAAAAAGTTATTTTTTATAAAAGCATTAAGGCATAGTCCGCCTCAGTACAGTGTACATTCATGTAATTGCTTTAAATAATTATATACTTAATTTGTACTTATCTAATTGAGATTATTTTATATACTTAAATACAACGTAATATAGTAAAAGCACTGAAATTATTTGTAAGTAAACTATTGTTATTTGTTTAATATGTGTGCCCTGCCCTACCTGGATCAGAGTATATGTTATTGAAATAAATGTTATTATCATCCAAATACACTCTCATTTGATTCCCTTAAGAAAAAGTCAATATCTTTTAGATTTCTAATTAGTTCATCATCATCATCATCAGCCTTTTAATGTTTCCACTGCTGGGGCACAGGGCCTCCTCTCTATGAGACAGGGAATAGGCCTTAATCCACCCCACAGCCTCAGTCCGGGTCGGTGGATGTCATATGTCTTCGAATTTTTGGTTCTAGGACATGCCGGTTTCCTCAAGATGTTTTCCTTCACCGTTTTTAGAGTAGTGGTGATGAAATAATTTACACAAAGTATAGCGCCTGCCTGGGTTCGAACCTACGACCTACGACACTTACACACATAACTGCTAATTATTTACTTTCATCTAATCCAGTCCAAAATGGTCTACACAGACATGCAAGGGATCTATGCTGGGGAAAAATAATTTGGGGGTGAATGAGATAAAAATAAATAAATAAATGGGGGTCAACGAGTGTGGATTAAGCAAGTCCTTAATTGAAGGTCACCACACGACCAACCCAAATTCCGAGATCTAGCCCATGTCTCTAGAAAGTTTTTTTTTATGGCCGTGATATGGTATCCTCTTTATTTTAGTACTTAGCAAGTGTTGCGAGAAAGAAATGTTGCAATTAATACGCTTCCTGTATCATAGTTTTTATGGACCTTGCTGGGACTCTCACTGATTAAGGTTTTTTTAGGACATGCGAGCAAAACTCGCTTACGTTAAGTTAACATTCGCGTAAAAAACACCAAGTCAGAACTGTGGGAGTCTACCAAAGCAGAAAAGTTCACTAAAGGGTCCATGGGACACAAAGGTTTGGGGAACTCTGATCTAAAGTAATGCCCATTAGGCAGCTGCGAAAAGATGTTTTTAAATTTTTGGTGTGAAAAATCATTATCGACGAGGGTGGGCAGTGTTAATCTTGCAAAACGTTTTGATTTTGGGCGCATATACCGGTACATGAGATTATCTCAAACAGAAAAAAAGAATTGGTCAGTTTTCAATCTGCTAACGAATTTGAGAAAACAGATATTGAAATTAATAGAGTATGTTATGTATGTTATGGTCTTAAAAACTAAACAAAAAAATTGATACAAAAACAACAAAATTAGGCCTTGAATCGATAGGATAGCAAAACAAAGCATAATGGGTATTATCGTTATCAATATATCGTAATAAAATAATACAATATGTATATAGATTCATGTCAAGCAATATCGCTATTCATATCATAGTACTCGGTGAATGTGTTAAGAGCTCTCCAAAATGGCGGTAATTTACTTGTCAGTGTTCGTAGTGTTAGTTTCCGCTTTATATTATTATTTTACAAGAAATTTTAACTACTGGAAGAGTCGAAATGTTCCCGGACCGAAACCAACTGTATTAATCGGAAACATGAAGGATTCCGTATTTCGCAAGAAAAATCAGGGCATTGTGATACAAGAGCTCTATAACATGTTTCCAGAAGAAAAAGTGGTCGGTATTTATAGGATGACATCACCTGCTCTTCTTGT
Organism: Orthosia gothica; assembly: GCA_949775005.1. Classification (NCBI taxonomy): domain Eukaryota; kingdom Metazoa; phylum Arthropoda; class Insecta; order Lepidoptera; family Noctuidae; genus Orthosia; species Orthosia gothica. The sequence continues at coordinate 24,279,693 of OX459038.1, read as the reverse complement.
ACGAGACTTGGATATTTTAAAACATATCTTGATAAAAGACTTCGATGTATTCACTGATCGTGGCATTGAATTCAGCAAAGAAGGATTGGGACAAAATTTGTTTACAGCTGATGGAGAAACATGGACAGCTTTAAGAAATCGCTTTACCCCAATTTTTACATCTGGTAAATTGAAAAACATGTTTTATCTGATGCATGAGGGAGCCAACACATTTGTGGACTACATCAGCGCAGAATGCGAAAAGAAGCAAGAGTTTGAAGTGCATTCCCTTCTCCAGACATACACGGTGTCTACGATCTCTGCCTGCGCTTTCGGCGTTAACTATGATAGCCTCGGTGACAAAATGAAGGCACTGGAACTTGTAGATAAGATAATTACGAGAGCGAGTTATGCAGGTGAATTACTGATGATGTATCCAAAACTTCTGTTAAACCTCAACCTTTCTCCAGTACCAAAGACTATTCGAGATTTTTTCAGAAATCTTGTAAACAACGTTATTATTCAAAGGAATGGCAAACCATCAGGCAGACGTGATTTCATGGATCTAATACTGGAACTCCGTGAAATGGGACAAGTCACTAACTCAAAATACGGTAATAGTGTGGCGTCTGTTGAAATAACAGAAGAAGTAATGGCAGCGCAAGCTTTTGTATTTTATATAGCAGGATATGAAACCAGTGCAACAACCATGGCCTACATGCTGTACCAACTGGCGTTAAACCCAGACATCCAAGCTAAATTGACAGCAGAAATTGATCAAGTTATTCAAGCACACAATGGAGAAATAACGTACGATACCATAAAGGATATGAAATACTTGGCCAAAGTATTCGATGAGACTCTTCGCATGCACTCATTAGTAGAACCACTGCAAAGAAAAGCCGTAAGAGACTACAAAGTACCCGGTACAGATCTGGTAATTGAAAAAGACATGATCGTGTTAATATCCCCGAGGGGTATACACTATGATGAGAAATATTATACTAAACCTGAGGTATTTAACCCTGATAGATTTGACGCAGAGGAGGTGGGCAAACGACACCCATGTGCTTATTTACCATTCGGAGTCGGACAAAGGAACTGTATTGGTGAGTACAGTTCACTATTCCTATAATTTTGTGATCACTTCAAACAACAAGTAAAATTTAAAAACCCCTGACACATTTTATTTCATGCTTTTAAACTTAATTTATCTAGTGGCATACACGCTTCGATCGACAATTTATCAAACACGTAATTATGACAAGGTATCTTGCGAAAATACCCCGATTCAAACAGTAAAACGCTCATAACTTTTGAATGGCTGAAGTGATTTTCAGCAAACATAGCTAAGAACACTTTCAATAAAGTCACCATTCAGATACACAAATACAGAAACATACAGGTACACATGTCAATCTTATAAAACCCTTATTTTCCCGTCGGGGGTCAAAAATAGCACCATTTAAATAAATAGACACAATTCATTAGTAATTTTTGATGACAACAAGCTCATCATCATCATCATTACAGCCGAAAGACGTCCACTGCTGGACATAGGCCTCCCCCAGGCGTCGCCACATTGACCGATCCCGTGCGTCTCGCATCCAGCGCCTTCCCGCAACCTTAACCAGGTCATCGGTCCACATAGTGGGAGGCCTTCCAACGTATCGTCTTCCGGTTCGCGGTCGCCATTCCAGAACTTTTCGGCCCTATCGGCCATCCGTTCTGCGAGCAATGTGCCCTGCCCACTGCCACTTAAGTTTGGCAATTCTTCGGGCTGTGTCGGTAACTTTGGTTCTCCTGCGGATATCATCATTTCTGACGTGATCACGCAAGGAAATTCCGAGCATAGCCTTCTCCATTGCCCTTTGGGTGACTTTAAGCTTTCTGATAAGGCCCATTGTGAGCGACCACGTTTCGGTCCCATAGGTGATCACTGGCAACACACACTGGTCATAGACTTTTGTCTTGAGACACTGCGGTAAATTGGACGAGAAGATACCACGCAACTTCCCGAACGCTGCCCAGCAGAGTTGGATTCGACGGTTGACCTCTTTCTCGAAGTTGGACCTACCCAACTGGACCGTTTGTCCCAAGTAAACATAATCGTCTACAACTTCGAGTGTAGAGTCTCCGATCTTGATAGGAGTGGGTGTTACATGGGCGTTCACCATGACCTTGGTTTTGTCCATGTTCATTTTAAGACCCATTCTTTCGAAAGCTCTACTAAGGTCATCGAGCATTTTACTGAGGCTCTCCACGGTCTCAGCCAACAACAAGCAATTTCTGATAAATTCAATTAATCTGGCTTTACATTTACTGTTATCTCATGAAACGATTATAATAATTCACGTACCACGTAACCTTGAAATGTCAGTACTTAAATAAAACATTGTTATGTTTTATTTAAGTACTGACATTTCAAGGTTATTGTTTTAAAATCTTGTTAAAAAACGTTTATTTGGTTATTTTTAGGAATGCGGTTTGGCAAGCTTCAGTCTCAATTATGTATAGCGAAGATGTTGTCCAAGTTCAGAGTGGAGCCATCAAAGAACACCGATAGAAATTTGAAGGTTGCTGTGTACAGATCCCTTATTGGACCAGAAGGAGGAATACGTCTAAATATTATCCCTAGAAAGTAAAACGCTTAAGAAAACTTATTCAGAGCCTAGAGATGATTCTATTGTAAAGGTCATTTTAACTAATATGAGATTTTCCCAATAAATTGTATGCATATTTTTTATTTACTAGTATAATTGCTGATAAATCTAACCATAATGTATGTAATACTAGACAATGCCAGCGGCTTCGCCCGCTTGAAAAGTGTCTTTTTATCCCAAGGGAAAAACTGTGAAAAAATGTCATACCGGGATGAAAAGTAGCCTATGTGCTATGCCAGACTGTGCTATCCCTCTCTGTGCTAAATTTCATGCAGAGCGTTCAGCCGTTTTAGCGTGTTTGAGTAACAAACATACACATATCCATCCAAACTTTCACATTTATAATATTAGTAAGATTTAATGTAATATTACCTGCACGGTTTTTCTATTTAAATTATGTGTATTAGCAACCGAAGGGCTCTTTCAAAGGACCCGTGGGCCACCCTAACAGTCCGTTACTAGTACCTACTCATAACATATAATAAACGAATTTCTTGTTTTCGAACCACTTGATATTAAACTACGCAGTAATTTATTTTACATTATTATAAAATAATTTACTGCGTAGTTTCATAGGTAATTTTTTTTTTATATGTCCGGGTTCAACCTGGTCATAGATCATCCAAATCAAAGAGATTTGGATGGATATAGGGGAGACCTATGCCCAGCAATGAGACACAGCTATACAGTTTCCCATGCTGTGTCATAATTTAGCTAAGTATATATGTATCTTTTCCATTAATTTACCATTTTATACCATAATTTATGCAATTAATTGATTTAAATTGGGTAGTATTTAAACGCAAATCAAAAAATATCCTTTTTCTACGCAATAAGATTCCGAATTCCCATCAAAATTACTAATTGCACAGCAAAACATTCAACTCAAAATATCACTAAACACACTACAATTTATTTTCGCAGCGTATAGCGATTTTTCGAATAAGTCGACGTAGCCCCGCTGCGCGGGGCTCCTATTTCTGTCTGCAGGGTCAAAAGTAACCTTAAACCGTAAACAACCCTCGGGGTGCCCTAAGTTCCCGAGCTCGCTTCGCTCGCTCTCGATCAACTAAAATAGACTATGAAATATGGATAATTTGCTGTGCAGTTAGTATTTATGCTATGTATGTAGTATTTTTGTACAAAAATAAATTTAACAGTATTGCATTATGAGGAAAAAAGTAATGTTATATTGATGTATAATTTCGTTTTATCTGCAGTTTGAGTTTTGTTAAACATTTAGTTTATTTGTAGTGAAGTAAGTTATTAGATGTAAATAAGAATATAAATGATGAGTATGTATTGATAGGCGATTATTTATTTGATATGCAATTTACAATATCCCATTTAAATTAAGTAAACAAAAAGTTTATTATAAACTGTAACCCGACTAGGGTTTTTTTGAACCTTTATTTCCCGGGTCATAATAACGAATCGATTGACACCTTAATCATCAAACTCGGATGAATAATTTAGGCACTACAGATGAACATACGGAAATACAAACATACATATATAGACCGCTCAGCAGCGGTCTATATATCGCCCGACTACGGCGAAGCAGCCTTCGCCGTAGTCGGGTAAAAACCGGCCAAGAGCGAGTCGGACTGGTGCACTGAGGGTTCCGTACAAACAGCTACATTCACGAACATAATTAGGTAAAAATACTGAAGTTCATTAACAATGAAAGCACCGAACATTGCTCTAACGAAAAGAAAAAAAAATCTTTTCCAGTTACATTTTATAAGTTGGTCGACTATTACTCGGAAACTTGTAAAGCCTACTTAGCAGTGATAGTTTTCCTTTTAATTTCGTTATATATACTACTGCCGTGATTTTTTTAAATTATCCAAAAGTAAGCTGGCAGGGGCACATTTGACTGTAACAAAAATTAGCAATTTAAAGCTTAATTTTACGCAAACGGATCCCAGAATCAAAAAATGGTTTTTCAAGACCCGTAATATTATTGAATGGCCTATCCAATGATACCCCACCATGGGAAAGACGTGAAAAGTACATCCCCACTTAACGTGTACAGGAGGTACACATTTTTTTTCTTGATTTTATTTTACAACTTTTTCGGCGTGTTTAATATGTATGCCAAATGATAGCTTTCTAGTTCTAAGGCCGAGTTTCTCACTGCTAAATTATCGCAGAATTAATGTAACAAATTGTAAAGCACACGTTATATGATTGGTTGAATGCTAAGCTGCGGACGGGCGGACAGACGGACATGGCGAAACTATAAAGGTTCCTTGTTGACTACGGAACCCTAAAAAATATTCTGCTAGCTCTGGCTAATCTATTGTAAGAATGAGTTTGATAAATAGAGCTAGACAATATTACCTATTTGTCACCTATTATTTGAAGATTGGATCAATGGAATGGAATACATCCAACATACATTTTAATAATTTAATAAAATATAACCTAAAGCTTTGTTTATTTTCAAATAAAAAAAAAACTATATGTATTAGATTCACATTGCCGAATGTTAGAAGTACCGAATGCGACATCATATTAAATTCATCAATCATTAATGAAAATATTATGTATGTAAGGAAAAATATATATCTCTTTAGTAAAATCAGTGATAGACACAATTGTACTTAACTACGAGAATCAAAGATAAGTTAGATCAATCATCTTAAAGACTAGCTAATGTACACTCATCTTTTTTTAGGTGCTTAAAACTTTAGTTAAAAGCACGCTTTGTAAACAAGCATATTACAAATTAGATGATTATATTCAAGATAAGAATGCTTGGAAACATGCTGGTCCTGCTCATAGGGCAATCTTTAGTGTAGACAAAATCAAATTTGTTAATTTATATTCGTAGTTATTGTATTCATTTTTTATTATTTTTTTTAAGAAACTGACTCACACACTGTTCCGTTGTTGTTGAATTAGGTATTTTTCCTATGTTTGCAATATTTGTAAGTATGTGAGAACCATGTTCCTATTTATCAAATTAATGAATTTACCTGTTAATGCTTTTAATACTTTATTCCTGTACGTAGCATAGTGTGTAGTGCTATTCTGGGTGCATAGTCCTCACATGTTATATGAATTTATTAATGTATATACTTATGTAAATATTTTAAAACACCATTTTTTTTTTAAAGAGTAAGTATCGAGTTTCTTGTGCATTCTTCTCCATAAGAAGCTACTTTTCATCAAGCTCTTTTTATTACTTGTAAATTTTAATTTTAATCTTGGTTTGACGTTCAAATGTGCCGCTTATTGGCCTAGTTGAATAATTACATTTGACTTTGAATTCGATAACGCCTCAGAACCTGAACCTGAGATTGTTAACGGGGTTTTACGTATTGAATTAAAAATGTAAACAAACTCAGTGTTTTAGCTAGAAATCTTTTCACGGTTCAGGAACGCTTGGCTGACTTCGTATTAGTGGATTCTCTAATATTACTAGTATTTACTTAGTAGTGTGTATTATGTTGGGAATACGGTGCATAATTAGTTTTCTCGTTCGGAGACCCGATTCGTGAGCTCATTCACTTATAAAACTAATCCCGAATACGTATATTTGTATGTATTAATATGTCCATGCTAAACTTAAGAGTTGGCAATCTCTCAAGGAGTATTTAATAGTCCATTGGCTCTCTGAAGCCGCGGCCCCGCCAAATACTGGGTCTCGTTCACGCACAATCAGGTCAAGGCATTTGTTTCAGACTCGAGTATCTTCGCGGCTTACTTTAATAACGTTGACAGCGTTCACTTGTGAGATCTGAAGACCTTTTTCTTTGATGTCACAAGAAGATAGCTAAAGCTCTAATGTGTTTAACTACTTGGCGTATTGGCTCACTTTTTGGTTTTGGCCAAGTGAGCCAATACGCCAAGCATACGTAAAATACCTAATTCAACAACAACGGAACGTGTGTGAGTCAATTTCTTAAAAAAATAAATAAATAATGAATACAATAACTACGAATATAAATTAACAAATTTGATTTTGTCTACACTAAAGATTGCCCTATGAGCAGGACCAGCATGTTTCCAAGCATTCTTATCTTGAATATAATCATCTATGTAATATGCTTGTTTACAAAGCGTGCTTTTATCTAAAGTTTTAAATCTACTTTCACTTAGTTTTAATATATCACAAGGTATTTTGTTATAGAATTTAAAACAGCACCCCATAAAAGATGAGTGTACATTAGCTAGTCTTTAAGATGATTGATCAAACTTATCTTTATTTCTTGTATTACAATTGTGTCTATCACTGATTTTACTAAAAAGATGTATATTTTTCCTTACATACATAATATTTTCATTAATGATTGATGAATTTAATTTGATGTCGCATTCGGTACTTCTAACATTCGGCAATGTGAATCTAATACATATAGTTTTTTTTTTATTTAAAAAAAACAAAGCTTGAGGTTATATTTTATTAAATTATTAAAATGTATGTTGGATGGTGAATAATATTCCATTCCATTGATCCAATCTTCAAATAATAGGTGACAAATAGGTAATATTGTCTAGCTCTATTTATCAAACTCATTCTTACAATAGATTAGCCAGAGCTAGCAGAATATTTTTTAGGGTTCCGTAGTCAACAAGGAACCTTTATAGTTTCACCACGTCCGTCTGTCCGCCCGTCCGCAGCTTAGCATTCAACCAATCACAGCAGATAAAGCGTGCTTGACAATTTGTCATATTAAATCTGCGATAATTTAGCAGTGAGAAACTCGGCCTTAGTACTAGAAAGCTATCATTTGGCATACATATTAAACACGCTGAAAAAGTTGTAAAATAAAATCAAGAAAAAAAAATTGTTTCTCCTGTATACGTTAAGTGGGGATGTACTTTTTCTCGTCTTTCCCATGGTGGGGTATCATTGGATAGGCCATTCAATAATATTACGGGTCCGAGAAAACCATTTTTTGATTCTGGGATCCGTTTGCGTAAAATTAAGCTTTAAATTGCTAATTTTTGTTAGAGTCAAATGTGCCCCTGCCAGCTTACTTTTGGATAATTGAAAAAAATCACGGCAGTAGTATATATAACGAAATTAAAAGGAAAACTATCGCAGCTAAGTAGGCTTTACAAGTTTCCGAGTAATAGTCGACCAACTTATAAAATGTAACTGGAAAAGTATTTTTTTTTCTTTTCGTTAGAGCAAAGTTCGGTGCTTTCATTGTTAATGAACTTCTGTATTTTTACCTAATTATGTTCGTGAATGTAGCTGTTTGTACGGAACCCTCAGTGCGCCAGTCCGACTCGCACTTGGCCGGTTTTCACCCGAATACGGCGAAGCAGCAGCAGTCTATGGATGTATGTTTGTATTTCCGTATGTTCTCTTCAAAACTATTCAACCGAGTTTGATGAATAAGGTGTCAATCGATTCGTTATTATGACCCGGGAGGCTAAAAAAAACTCTAGTCAGGTTACCGTTTTTATTATTTTTTTAGTTTACTAAATTTAAATCAATTGATTGCATAAAACATGGTATAAATTATTTATTTATTTATCATTACCAATTATAACATATTTTTGGTCAGGTGATGTTCTTCAGAAATGCCAAGTGCGCAGTACCCATGACCGGCGTGTGTGTATGACTAGATGTATGATTGTGTGTGAAGCAAAAGAAGTATGTAAGGATCGTAGCAGGAGGCGTTCTGTAGTTTCTGCCTACCACCATGGGAAAAAGGCGTGAGATTATGTATGTATAACATCTTTACAGTTTGAATTAATATGATGCTACAAGTCACAAACACAAAATTACATAATAATAACCTAGCAAGAAAATTACACACAATAAAATAATAATAAGTATTAATATTACATCAATAAATTAAATTAAACAAAATGGTGTTAAATATAATGGAAAAGATACAAACATGTTTAGCTAAATTATGACATAGCATGGGACATTGTGTCCCATTGCTGGGCATAGGTCACCCCTATCTCCTTACAAATTTCTCTGATTTGGAAGATCTATGACCAGGTTGACCCCGGATATATAAAAAAATACCTATGAAACTACGCAGTAGATTATTTTATAATAGGTAATCTATACCAATATTTTAAAGAGGAAAGATTTTTTTGTTTGTTTGTTGAAACTACTAGACCGATTTAAAAAATTCTTTTACCTATGGTAAGTTACATTATTCCCGAGTAACATAGGCTATAATTTTGACGGGAGCGAAGCCGCGGGGGTCAGCTAGTATAAAATAAATTACTGCGTAGTTTAATATCAAGTTGTTCGAAAACAAGAAATTCGTTTATTATATTTTATGAGTAGGTACTAGTAACGGACTGTTAGGGTGGCCCACGGGTCCTTTGAAAGAGCCCTTCGGTTGCTAATACACATAATTTAAATAGAAAACCGTGCAGGTAATATTACATTAAATCTTACTAATATTATATATGTGAAAGTTTGGATGGATGTGTGTATGTTTGTTACTCAATCACGCTAAAACGGCTGAACGCTCTGCATGAAATTTAGCACAGAGTTGGATTATAGACTAGCATATCACATAAGCCAGTTTTCATCCCGGTATAAATGTTCCCTTGGGATAAAAAGACACTTTACAAGCGGGTGAAGCCGCTAGCAGTATCTAGTATTACATACATTACGGTTAAGTTAATCAGCAATTATTCCAGTAAATAAAAAATATGCATAACATTTATTGGGAAAATCTCATATTAGTTAAAATTACCTTTACAATAGAATCATCTCTAGGCTCTGAACAAGTTTTCTTAAGCGTTTAACTTTCTAGGGATAATATTTAGACGTATTCCTCCTTCTGGTCCAATAAGCGATCTGTACACAGCAACCTTCAAATTCATGTCGGTGTTCTTTGATGGCTCCACTCTGAACTTGGACAACATCTTCGCTATACACAATTGAGACTGAAGCTTGCCAAACCGCATTCCTAAAGAAAAGCCAGATCAAATGTAATTATCAGAAATGACTAATTAATTGTGTGACACAATTCATTAGTAATTTTTAGTGACAACAAGCTATTTGTGTCTATTTAAATGATGCTATTTTTGACCCCCGACGGAAAAAGGAGGGTTTTATAAGTTTGTCGTGTTTACCTTTGGGTTTCTGTATATGTGACTGTGTGTAATGGTGATTTTATTGAAAGTGTTCTTAGCTATGTTTGCTGAAAATCGGTTCAGCCATTCAAAAGTTATGAGCGTTTTACTGTTTGAATCGGGGTATTCGCAAGATACCGTGTCATAATTACGTGTTAGATAGTTTGTCGATCGCAGCGTGTATGTTACTAGATTAATTATTATTTTTAAAAGCATGTAATAAAATACGAGTTTTTTACTTGTTGTCTGAAGTGATCATAAAATTATAGGAATAGTGAACTGTACTCACCAATGCAGTTCCTTTGTCCGACTCCGAATGGTAAATAAGCACATTGGTGTCGCTTGCCCGCCTCCTCCGCGTCAAATCTATCAGGGTTAAATACCTCAGGTTTAGTATAATATTTCTCGTCATAGTGTATACCCCTCGGGGATATTAACACAATCATGTCTTTTTCAATTACCAGATCTGTACCGGGTACTTTGTAGTCTCTTACGGCTTTTCTTTGCAGTGGTTCTACTAATGAGTGCATGCGAAGAGTCTCATCGAAAACTTTGGCCAAGTATTTCATATCCTTTATGGTTTCGTACGTTATTTCTCCATTGTGTGCTTGAATAACTTCATCAATTTCTGCTGTCAATTTAGCCTGGATGTCTGGGTTTAACGCCAGTTGGTATAGCATGTAGGCCATGGTTGTTGCACTAGTTTCATATCCTGCTACATAAAATATAAAAGCTTGCGCTGCCATTACTTCTTCTGTGATTTCAACAGACGCCACACTATTACCGTATTTTGAGTTAGTGACTTGTCCCATTTCACGGAGTTCCAGTATTAGATCCATGAAATCACGTCGGCCTGATGGTTTGCCATTCCTTTGAATAATAATGTTGTTTACAAGATTTCTGAAAAAGTCTTGAATAGTCTTTGGTACTGGAGAAAGGTTGAGGTTTAACAGAAGTTTTGGATACATCATCAGTAATTCAAGTGCATAACTCGCTTTCGTAATTATCTTATCTACAAGTTCCAATGTCTTCATTTTGTCACCGAGGCTATCATAGTTAACGCCGAAAGCGCAGGCAGAGATCGTAGACACCGTGTATGTCTGGAGAAGGGAATGCACTTCAAACTCTTGCTTCTTTTCGCATTCTGCGCTGATGTAGTCCACAAATGTGTTAGCTCCCTCATGCATCAGATAAAACATGTTTTTCAATTTACCAGATGTAAAAATTGGGGTAAAGCGATTTCTTAAAGCTGTCCATGTTTCTCCATCAGCTGTAAACAAATTTTGTCCCAATCCTTCTTTGCTGAATTCAATGCCACGATCAGTGAATACATCGAAGTCTTTAATCAAGATATGTTTTAAAATATCCAAGTCTCGTACAAGAAGAGCAGGTGATGTCATCCTATAAATACCGACCACTTTTTCTTCTGGAAACATGTTATAGAGTTCTTGTATCACAATGCCCAGATTTTTCTTGCGAAATACGGAATCCTTCAAGTTTCCGACTAATACAGTTGGTTTCGGTCCGGGAACATTTCGACTCTTCCAGTAGTTAAAATTTCTTGTAAAATAATAATATAAAGCGCAAACTAACACTATTATCACTGACAAGTAAATTACCGCCATTTTGCTCTTAACACATTCACCGAAATCTATGATATGAATAGCAATATTGCTTGACATGAATTTATATACACATCACATAATCACATAATATATATATCATATCGGAGCAATATACTGCTAACGATATATTGATAACGATAATACCATTATGCTTTGTTTTGCCATCCGCAAATGCGCTGGTTGACTCAAAGCTCCAGAGCCTTGAACACGACGACGACGAGTTGCCAGCCTGTGGATTTGATTCCGCCTAGCTCTTTCCATCATCGGACTACAAGACGTACGGCAATGCGCCATCGGTACATGGTGGATATTCCACCCATACGCACAAAGCGTTTTGAAAATACTTTAATTGTGCATACAGCTAAGGAGTGGAATTCCCTGCCGGCGTCTTTGTTTCCTGATAGCTACAACCTTGGGGTCTTCAAGTCAAGAGTGAATAGGTTACTTCTAGGCAAGCGTGCTTCGTAGCTTCACCTTCGACTACATCATCACTTAACATCATTCAATAAAAATAATAAAAAACCTATCGATTCAAGGCCAAATTTTGTTGTTTTTTGTGTAATTTTTTTGTTTAGTTTTTAAGACCATGACTACTCTATTAATTTCAATATTTGTGTTCCAAAGTTCGTTAGCAGATTGAAAACAGACCAATTCTTTTTTTAAACGGTAAAGGTAAAAACGGGTAATGATTTTTCACACCAAAAATAAAAGCCAGCAGACAGAATGAGTAGATGACGGCTTTCAAATCGAATACGTTTGTATCATTTTACATCAACTAGCTTTTCTCCCGACGCTTTGCTTTTGTTAGCTTCTCTAAAGCTAAATCCTGCATACAAAACTTTTGCACGAAAATTCTAAGCTAATTTTATAAATTACATCTTTGTCGAGCTAAGTGCTTTTTAGGGTTCCGTAGCCAAATGGTAAAAACGGAACCCTTATGGATTCGTCATTCATGTCCGTCCGTATGTCACAGCCATTTTTTCCGAAACTATAAGAACTATGCTGTTGCAACTTGGTAAGTAGATGTATTCTGTGAACCGCATTAAGATTTTCAGACAAAAATAGAAAATAAACAATAAATTTTGGGGGAGTTTCAGTTCTAAGTATTTTTTATTTCTTCAAACCCACACGTGTGGGGTATCTATGGATAGGTCTTCTGATATTGAGGTTTCTAATATATTTTTTTTCTAAACTTAATAGTTTGCGCGAGAGATACTTCCAAAGTGGTAAAATGTGTCCTCCCCCTCTCCCTGTAACTTCTAAAATAGCTAGGAGAATGATAAAACTAAAAAGAAAATTGATGTACATTACCATGTAAACTTCCACCGAAAATTGGTTTGAACGAGATTTAGTAAGTAGTTTTTTTTTAATACGTCATAAATCGTAAACCGCAATTTACCAAGTACGGAACCCTTCGTGCGCGAGTCCGACTCGCACTTGGCCGGTTTTTAATATACGGTAATAAATACACTGATCAAAACCCGGATTACGGTAATTTGAAGAATACGATAATATACCCAACACAATTACCAATTTGAATACGAACATCCCCAGTATATAGTTACATCACCTACAGAACGTTCAGTAATCACGAACGTTAAACCCAATGTGGCACATGTAGCGTATCCAAAGATGGCAGGGTGTGAGAGAAAGTAATAAACATCGGGTTCTCGGTGTCTGTAATTCAATGAGTGGTAGATATGTCTGGGTAGGGCGGGCGAGTTGAACAAACCCAGTGCCGCATAGATCGATACGGAGACCGGTTCAGGCGAAACGCCCCGTACATTGCAGCACTTTATGAAAGAAACACTATCTTTTTGGTATTTTTCGTTAGTCTTTTGTTAAAAAAAAGTGTCAATACGGATTTTTTTCATAGCGGAAAAATTATAATTACAATCGGGAAATATCTCAACTACATCTATAGCTGTTAATTCAATTAAGGTTTAAGTGATCGTCTTGATTAATAGCAAAATATGTACGTTCTTTTCTGAAGACCTTTCTAAGTATGATGATGTATCTAAGTAGGTATCGGAAAACAAACTAACGAGAGGGTTTTCTCGGACGGTTGCCGGTTCCGCAACACGGATTGGCTTCTGTCGCCGCCTTAAAACGCCGACTAACGCCAACGACCTTGAGGAAACAAAACGCGGTCTCATTTCACACCAGCGACTGTAAGAAAATCGCAATCTAGCGGTATTTAATTCAAAATCCGAACAATGTTTTATCTACCAATTATTGGTGTCTTTTTATTCCTTACCCTCTAATAAAAATGACACCATATTTTTTTTAATGTGGGTATGTCAACATAAATATTAGAAATGTTCATATCAGAAACAAAACTGAGTCACACTCACTACGTGTTTTGCAGTGTTAATTTGTGCCAATTACGCTTACGATTACGAAGTGATTATTGGGTCAATAGTGTTATTTACTTTATTTGTCGTAGTGTTGGTATTTCATATGTAAGTACATACATATTTTGTTCGATTTATAATAGTAATTATATACTAAAATCAACCATTTCTGTTAGGACACGAAATATACCTCGATTTTTTTACATTTTAAATTCATTAGTCCCGAAAACATATTATATAGCATTATATAGTAAAGTATATACCATCACAGTACAGCTGATAGTTTTAACTAACAGATGCAACTCATAAATTTTGCGCTTTTTTGCGGCACCCATACATTTTTTTTTTTTCAGCATGGCTACCGAAATAACGAAATTGCAAATTTTCGAAATTTGGACTTCTAACAGAGGGAGTGACCGTTTTGAAAAAGAAAAAAAAAAAAAAATAGAAGTATATTGGAGCCAGAAGTTTTGTCATTGCTTTCCCTGCCCACAACGAATGAGTAATATGTTTATTTGCTGTATTTTTCAGTTTTTTAAATTTCAAAAATACACGCAACAATACAACATTATTTTATAAAACTAAAAAAACATTTAATTATAACTTATATCAATCAAATTAATTAGTTCCGTATCATAAGAATAAAATCCAGTCAGATTGCGATTTTCTTACAGTGTGAGCGCGACCCAAAATTTTGTAGTTTTTTGTACTTTCCTTATTATTCTAAGACTTTTAAAAAAAAAAGCTTGAGATTAAAATGTAGATAATTAAATTGTCTTGGAGATGATGTCAATTTTATTAAAATACTCCCAGCGGTTTTGGTGCGATTGTCATGTTTTTGTCCGTTTTAGACATAACTTTACAAATTAATTACACTATGTTATACGAATAAAAACAACAAATACAAATTATTAAGAAAATTTTCTAATATAACATATATTTATTCCAAGAAATTACGACTAGCCGTTTAGACGTGATTCTCATTTTAAAATCAGCTACTCAAGGGAATCGGCGCCTTAATAAGAACAGCGCTAACACTTTTAAATGAAAATTGTTCTTTTATAAAAATAAATTGCAGTATATCGCTGAAAAATACATCTATTTTAATGTGTTGTTAACTTTTCATGGAGTTAATAATTTATACATTCTGGTAAAAACAATCGCTTTTAGAATTTATCATATTCATCGTAAAATTCTTCTGTGAAAAACAAACCTCTGCCAAAAACGATGAATCAGTTAGGGTAGCAAATGGTAGTAGGCTTGAGTAACATCTTTCTTGGAATAACAACCCCTGACGTTGATATTATACAGTAGATGTAGTCATACCTATGTCGATACATTAATACATATTTACAAACATACGCGCGATAAACATAACCCGTCCTTGGCAGTCGGGTAAAAACAATTGAAATGGAGCCTTGAGGTCTTTTCGTGCAGCTACGAAATGGTTCATAAAATATTGCACAGGCATGTCTTTCAAAAGACATTACACGACGCACCTGTGGTGGTACCCCTTACAGATACCTATCCATAGGCAGTGGTGACCATTTGCTATAAAGGGGGCCGCCAGCTTTTTTGCTATACTACAGCATAAATAAAAAACCGGTGAAGTGCGAGTCTGACTCGCGCACAGAAGGTTCCGTATAAACAGCTACATTCACCAAAATAAATAGGTAACATTACTAACGCCCATAAACAATGAAAGCGCCTAACATTGCTCTAACGAAGGGACAAAATTAAATTTACCTTTCGAAAATTGTTGTCCCCAAACATCAATATAATTTTTTTTATACTTTTCCAAGTACATTTTATAAGTTGGTAGACTCGTAAAATTATAAAGTCTACTTGGCTGTGGTAGTTTTATTTTAATTTCGTTATATAGAATAGAATAGAATAGAATATACTTTATTGTACACCATAAAAGTTACACATCTGTTTTATAAGAAAAACTTAATTATACGGGTACAAAGGCGGTCTATATAGGCAGTTAAAAGATACACAGACAGACAGTTTTTAGATAGAACGCGTTTTCCCTAGTTAGAACTAGTTTTAACTAGAATTAACTAATGCTCAAAATTGAATATCAGTTAAATGCCCAATATGAGTATAGTACAATACGATAAAAACTATTATAATGTTATATTTTAACGTTGACACTGGTTTTAATATAGAATAGGTAAATACGATTACTATTCAAGCAACAAAGTCGACGGAGTCCCGCTGCGCGGAGCTCCTGTGAAGTAACCTTACATGAAGGGGATGACGGGAGCTGAGTTCGCTCGCTCACTTCAGCTCCCGTTATCTCCTTCGAACCTAAGCTATCCGTGTCGGGGTGCCCGTAAGCTCCCGAGCTCGATTCTCTCGCTCTTGGACTAATTCATTGACCATAACAGTGTTAGTTTTAGCTAAAGCTCGGAGTGACAACTAGTTTTATCTGAAAATCAAATATGTCAGTGTTAAATTCTAGATTTGACTAGGTATTTCTAGTTTTAACAAAGGCATTTAGTAAAAACTATTTAACTAGGGAAAACGAGTTCTAACGAAAAACGGGTTTTCACATATCTAAAAGCAACCTAGCTGGCTAGCTGGCAGGGAGAACACACTTGCCTCTAACAAAAAGTTGCCATTTAATGCTACATTTTACGCAAACAGATCCCGCGTAATATTTTTGAATGGCCTATCCAACTATACCTCACAGCATGAGATAGACGAGAGAAAAAACATCCTCACTTTACGTGTACAGGAGATAAGCAAAAACCGTCGGTGCTCCATGGACCAATTGAAATTTGACCAATTGGTCTATGGGGAAAATGACATGTTTCCATCGTCCAATTATCAACTGGTCTATGGAGAATTGAGAAATGTTCCGCTGCCCAGTTTAATAGTATAGTAAAGCCTTGTCCACAAGTATTTAAAAAAAAATATCAAGATCAATTTTTTAAACAATAATCATTTACAGAATAATCACGACATAACAATTTATTTGTATAAAGATTACAATACAAATCAATGTGAACATCTATCTCATTGAGTCCGTTGGGATCCCAGAATTGGCGACAACAGTCTTCGCAATACCCTCATCCCGAAGACATACTGTCATTTGGCAACCATTTGACACCATACATAATGACAAAATTTTCGGTGAAGTGGCCATTTCAAACAGTTTACATACTTTTTAAGAGAACCAGGGCTACCGACATAGCCCGAAGAATTGCCAAACTTAAGTAGCAGTGGGCAGAGCAGATTGCTCAGAGAACGGATGGCCGATTATGTAGAAAGGTTCTGGAGTGACGACCGCGAACCGGAAGACGTTGCATTGGATGGCCTCCTACGAGTAACCAGGTGGACCTGGTGAAGGTTGCGGGGATCCGCTGGATGCGAGACCCACGAGACCGATCAAATGGCGACGCTTGAGTGAGGCCTATGTCCAGCAGTGGACGTCTTCCGGCTGATATGAGGATGATGACATGCTTTACTATCTTTTCTATCTTTTCATGTTTGAAATTTTGATGTTTGTTTTATTTATTTATAATATTTTTGAATTCAGTTTGATGTGACCCAAAAAATATAACATAGGCTTCTTTGAACCCAAAGTATAGGAAAATGGTGTGAACTCGGGGTTATAATGTTATAATGGAACATAGTTTTGGTTTACGTCCAGTGTTCTCCATAGCCCAGTTGGTAATTGGACGATGGAAACATGTCATTTTCCCCATAGACCAATTGGTCAAATTTGAATTGGTCTACGGAGCACCGACGGCAAAAACATTTGTTTTCATTCTTTTGTTTTACCACTTTGTAGCCATGATAAATATATGCATGCAAATTATAGCTTTTTTTCTAGTACTAAGAGCGGACGGACGGACAGACAGACGGATATGGCGAAACTATAAGGGTTCCTTGTTGACTACGGAACCCAAAAATCAAAGGAATCTCAATACAGATGCAAGATGGTAAGAAAATGATCCGTAAGGAAAGAAGCGTGTTTGCTGTTATCTACTAAAGATTTTTTTAACCTTTTTGTCATAAATAAAACATAGTGCCAGTAACTGTGGGTGGGATGCGTGCTACTGGTACAGAGTTTTAAACTTCCCAGCGAATTAACATAAAAGTGTACTGCATTAACGAAGTTATAGTGAGTGTTTTTGCTGTAAAAAACTACCGCTACACAGGTATAAAGATTGTTTATTATACTTTTATTATGAGGATTACCACGTCTGTTTGATAAGTAAAGATAAAAACACTAGACATCTATAACTATTACATAGTTGTTGATAAGATTATATTGTTTCTGGGTAAACTAAAGGTAATATAGTAGTTTATGCAATGGTTATATAACAGGGGTTATTAAAACACGAGCGTGTGATAATAATAACACCGAGTGTTTTAATACCTAATTATATGCCGTTACATACACTACTTTATCTTTACTCTTAAATTTGAAATAAAACAAAAGTGGAAACGGAAAAAATATGTAGTATGGCGGGCAATTTAGACTCTCATTGCGCATGACTGCGCAGCGTGCGCCTCCATAAACAATGACACTATTTTTCTACATTAAGTCAATGAGCCCATAAGCGCCAATAAATTAAAAAGTAAAAGTGTGCTATACAAATTAAAAAGTTATTTTATGATGCAGTTGTTTGAAAATCGAAGGAAAATGTCTTTTTTTTAATTTTACCTATCCGCGACTATAAAGTACGTGTTTATACAATATTTTTTGAATTAATATTTGGAACATTACGTTGTGAGTGTAGATAAAAACAATTATATAATTATTATTTAAATGCAGAAGAACTAACAATCTAACAAATTGTTTGTTTTGTCTTGTGGTAATAAATTAGTCTGATATGAAAAATAGCTGAATAACTTAATAGATAAACTCGTGTGTACTTTGCCAGCGCGGACTTTGAGGCAGTGAAGACTCTCTGGCGAGGTTCGAAAGCAAACATTGTACTTTACAACTTTACAGAGTACTTGCGCGTTCTCGCTTTTGCTTTCCTTAGCTTTTATCGATTGCCATCCACTCGCTGGTGACTCATTCACTTTGAATACGAGAAAGTTTAGAACTAATTTTACTTGGTGGCTGGTTGATACTTCTGTTAGCCTTTAGCTAAATAAGGAAAGAAACAGAGCTTTTTCATTGATAGAGCAATAGAGATTTAGAATAGAATTGAATTATCTTTATTCAAGTATCAATATGACTTAAAAATTATTAGTAAGACTTAAAACTATATTAGATTATAATTTTATTTATTAAAGGCGACTAACGAAAGGTATTTACAAAGCAGACATGAATGGAAACGTCGGGAGGGGACGCCCTAGAAATACATACATAGACCTTATAGGTGATGTTCTTCAGAAAGGCCAGGTGCGCAGTACTCATAACCGGCGTGTGTGTATGACTAGATGTATGAATGTGAGTGAAGCAAAATAAGTATGTAAGGATTGCAGCAGGTGGCGTTCTGTAGTTTCTGCCTGCCATGGGAAAAAGGCGTGGGTTTATGTATGTGTGTATGTGTTTTATTTATTTCTTTGAGATTCTCGAAACTAACTCGCAGAGGCCTTGTTAAAGGTGCTTGTAGGATGAAATGTGACACCAACCGGCAATTATCCCTGTATGCACTAGTGAGCACCCAAGGACAATCCCCGGCTGGTGCAGTACTATTGTAGAATATGGAGACAAAATATATTAGGCTATGAGTTTGGAAGGTTTCGTGGATCGATAATCTAAAACTATAGAAGGGCTATTGGCCCCTGCTTGACCACTGTCGATTGCACACTCAATTATTGTTTTTTTCTTAATTCTTTATTCTTTATTTTACACCAAAAAACAACGTTACATACATTTGATAATAAAGTACATGTACAAAGGCGAGCTTAACTCAATGCTGAGTTCTCTTACAGCAAACCCTAGAGTGACAGAGAAATTTTACAATTATAGAGGGCAGGCTTCCAGTGTACAATATTAAAATAACCTATGACGAATTTAATTAAAACATAAATATACTTACTACAAACGTACATAAATAAATAAATATATATATAAATAATAATATTTATGTCTTTGTGTTAGGTAACGATCATCCTCTTAAAGACCTCCAGAGAAGGGCTGTCGCGTATGGAGTGTGGGAGAGAGTTCCAGAGACGCACTGCTGTAGCA
Organism: Orthosia gothica; assembly: GCA_949775005.1. NCBI lineage: Eukaryota > Metazoa > Arthropoda > Insecta > Lepidoptera > Noctuidae > Orthosia > Orthosia gothica. The sequence goes on along the minus strand of OX459038.1, from coordinate 24,259,838 downwards.
GAGAAAGAGCCATCATAGCGGCTGGAAGTGTGTCGCGGAGGACGAAGGAGAAGAGAAGTGGCAGTGCGACAGGGTTTACCTCTCGGCACGAGGTATTCAAAGCGTTCACGAAGGTATTGAGGGGAATTAGGATTGTGCAGGATAGTATAGAGAAGGGATAGGATATGGGTATCCCGACGACGCCGAATTGGCAGCCACTTTAATCTGTTCCGAAACTCCGACACGTGGTCGTATTTGCGGAGACCAATAATAAGATTAATTATTATTTTAGATTTATCTACGTGGACTTCAATTGACATTGACAATTGTTTTCAACAAAAACAATTTTACTAGTCATTACTTTCTCGTCGCAAGGAAATTTATGTTACGGGGAATTTTCAATATTTAACTGAATTCTGTAAACTCTTGGAAAACTATACTCCCGCCATATAGTTAAAGCATAATTAAACCGACCAGTATAATGATCAGCATGGACTTCAAGGTACAAATAAAAAAACTTTTATACAAAAAAGTACCGAAGTTGGTTGCATTTTTTTGTAAAAAAGCTTTTAATTTTCACTTTTTGGTTGTGGTAAATAATGGACCAGCTCAATAGGCTGGCCCTATAATGTCCAAAGTGATGCCAGAATAGAATAACCCAATAACATGAAACTTAAACAAAATCGGTGGAATAAGAGTATACTAGGGTAAACTTTTCCCACCTGCGTAGACCTTTACCAGTGTGATGTTATGTTATGAAATGGAAAGAGTGATTTTCCGTCGTTTATTGAAGAGTTCTGATGTATATCGCCGAAGTTCTTCATCATATCTTGATGGACGGATTTAAATGGGACCACATGACAACTAGCTGCTAACTACTACTAACAGCACTAGCTTTCAAATAAAAAAATAATCATCAAAAATGGTTTACCTAGTACAAAGTTCTGAGGTATCACACATAAAAAAAAAACAGTAGAATTGATAAACTCCTCCTTTTGTTTTTTTTTTTAATTAATGTCCTTTAAACCCCTAGATGGGGCAGAGGGCGTCCACAGATGTCCTCCATCGCGATCGGTCTTGAGCTTCACCTTTCACCTCGCTCCATATCAATCCGATGCTCGTCGCTTCTGCCAACACGGTGCGACGCCAGGATTGACGGGGACGGCCACGCTTTCTTTTCCCTTAGGGATTCCAGTCCAAAGCTAGCTTGGGTATGTGATCGGGACCCCTTCGGAGCGTGTGGCCAATCCATCTCCACTTGCGACGCTTGATCTGGCGGTCGATCGGGCTCTCGTGGCATTTCTCCAACAGCTCTACATTAGAGATGGTCTCGGGCCAGTAAACTCCGAGAATGCGACGAAGACAGCGATTGACAAAGACTTTTATTTGGCGTGAGATGCCTCCTTATTGGGCAGTCGGTTAATTAGCAAACGCAATAACTGCAATTCTAATAACCTCCAGGTGTTCCTGTATAAAGTTTTCACATAGAAGGTTCCGTTGTGGTTTCTGCACACAGAAGGTAGAAAAGCTATTAATTGTCAAAGGCCACACAACAAAGTACACGTCAATTTATGCATAGGCTTTAATTAGAACCGAAAACCAATAGTTGAATGTCGAAATAACAACGATCAATTTACATTATTATGTCATTTTCAGCCATTTTGTAGTATCGTTAATGATTTCGGGTAATTAATTCAATGTAACCACGTTTATTTATTCACATGCACTGTCCCTCTATAGTATTATAGTTTTAAAACAGAGTACCTAATACCGGTTAATATCAGTTGTACCTAACTATACATTTTTGTATTGATTATCTATGAGTTTGTTTGTTTGTTTGAACGCGCTAATCAGAGGAACTACTGGTTGGAATTAAAAAATATTTTTGTGTTGGATAGTCCATTTTTCGAGGAAGGTTATAGGCTATATAACATCACGCTACGACCAATAGGAGCGGAGCATAAATAAAAATGTTCCAAAAATGGGACAAGATATTCCTTTTTGAGAGCTTCCCTTGCGTGCGCTGCGTATGCGGTTAAAGTTACGCAACGTTCATGTATGTAGGGTAGGGTAGGTAGGTAGCCAGTTGACTGGAGCGAAACCGCGTGTGACAGCTAGTGTTTTATAATTGTCCACTTGCTTCTTTAGAACAACAAACTCATCTCTCCCGTAACAGCCTGAATAGTCCCGAATACTTTAATACTTGAACGTTTAACATCTTTAAAAGTCCTTCCACTTTCTAATCATTTATATCACAAAGCTTTTGATGCAATAACGCGACAGGTATAAAAAAAACCTAAGTTTATTGAAGACAGAGCAAGGTTTAATGGGGACCACGCTTAGGTCGTGAAATCAGCTTTGTTGTAAACAAATCATGTTTGTGTCGGTCGAACTGGCTCAGTATCGAGTTACGTATTACATGTACCTACTTACTCTTTTACTACGGGAGACCATAAGCCAATTGAGTAGTAAGCCTAGCAGGATAGTATAGTACTTTCAACTGCATAGAAACATTCAAAGGTTTAGGACTAAAATATGATAGAGAAGGGTGTCAGTGATAGCGTGAAGGTTGACAGGACGGAAAAGAATAAGAAATCGAGTTGCCCCCCGTAACATAGGATAAGGGCAGGCACATAATGATAAAATAATAGACTTAAAAAAAATACTACTGACTTACAAATAAAAACACTAAAAAGTGAAAAATATCTTTTATTTCTGCTGTCGGTGGTCCTTTTTTTTTGTTTCTTCGTTTTTTGGCACTGACTTCCGAAATTGAAGTTATTTTTCACTTTGTAGTGTTTTCATTTGTAACTTGGTTGTATTTTTTTTGTAAAAGTTTAAATTTTTCACTCTGTACATATCTGCGTACCCATCTAGAGCGTACCGAAGTGATGTTATGAAATGGCGGTAACAATAACAGACATGCAATTGCAGCAATCCCGAGTGATTCGCCGTTGTTTATTGAAGAGATCTATTGTATATCTCCGAAGTTCTTCACCAGATCTTGATCTAATTTAAATGGAACCAAACGAGAAGCACTAGCTTTCAAATAAAAAAAAACATTAAAAAAAGGTTCATCAGGTAAAATTTTTGAGGTAACAAACATTAAAAATTCAGTCGAATTGAGAATTGTGTGTGACTTTTTTGCTTAAATACTAATCGTACTTGCACCTATTCTATATTAAAACCAATGTCAATATTAAAAAATAATGAATTGTGGTCCATAAATCTGTTCAAGAGCGAGCGAAGCGACCTCGGGAGCTTAGAGCACCCCGACACGGACAGGTTAGGTTCGAAGGAGTCCAGTATTTGAAGTAGGTTAAAAATACATAGCTCAGTTCCGTAGGACCTATAAATGTATATTACTTCTGTCAATTATTCTGTTCATTGATATATTGTTACTAATTGTGATGACTCTAATCAAGCAATCAATCAAGCATTGCAATCTACTAATGGTTATCGCTTTGAGTATTAGCATCGGAGAGCACTTAGTCATCAGCATATCATATACTATGAACATGGATTTGACGTATTCTATAGCTGCAGTAATAGAGAACCTTAATAACAATTTCTTCCTATAGGTGGCACACGGAATCAAGGAAAAAAACCGCTTCTATACATATATATAGTTCTCGCCAAACTTCTTGGTCCCTCTGAAGTTGGCTACAATGGCTGCGAAGTAGTAAATCTCATACAAAAACAGCACCGTTTCATGCCTTGCGACTGCAGAAATTGAAGATATTTTTCACTTTTTAGTGTTTTTATTTGTAAGTCGGTAGTATTTTTCTAAGTCTATTATTTAATCATTATGTGCCTGCCCTTATCCTTTGTTACGGGGTGCAACACGATTTCTTATTCCTTTCCGTCCTGTCAACCTTCACGCTATCACCGACACCCTTAACTCTATCATATTTTAGTCAAAACCTTTGATTTTTCTATGCAGTTGAAAGTACTATACTATTCTGCTAGGCTTACTACTCAATTGGCTTATGGTCTCCCGTAGTAAAAGAGAAAGTAGGTACATGTAATACGTAACTCGATACTGAGCCAGTTCGACCGACACAAACATGATTTGTTTACAACAAAGCTGATTTCACGACCTAAGCGTGGTTACCATTAAATCTTGTTTTGTCTTCATTAAACTAAAGTTTTTTTTTATACCTGTCTCGCTATTGCATCAAAAGCTTTGTTTGGCGAGCACTATACGTCAAAATACCAAAGATTATTTTTGAGGATATCCTGTTTGAAATAGTCATTTGCATGTTTTAACTTTTTAGGGTTCCGTACCCAAAGGGTAAAAACGGGACCCTATTACTGAGACTCCGCGGTCCGTCTGTCTGTCTGTCTGTCTGTCTGTCTGTCTGTCTGTCACCAGGCTGTATCTCATGAACCGTGATAGCTAGACAGTTGAAATTTTCACAGGTGATGTATATCTGTTGCCGCTACAACAACAAATACTAAAAACAAAATAAAATAAATATTTAAGGGGGGCTCCCATACAACAAACGTGATTTTTTTGCCGTTTGTTACGAAAATGGTACGGAACCCTTCGTGCGCGAGTCCGACTCGCACTTGGCCGGTTTTTTGGTATTGTTATAACTTATACTTTCGTTTACAGTAGCACTACTTCGTTTTTAACATCTCTTGATTATGTTTAATTTCAGTACTCAGCTTTACGAAAGATCCTCTTTAAGAAGTTGGCTACAAACATTCATCGGATACTAAATATGTTTTTTTGTTTGTATAGCATCCCTGTCATTCACAGTGTCAGTGTCCATCCAAAGCCTAGCATTTTCCCAATTGCTGTTGGAGTCAGCTTCCAGTCGTACCGGTTTCAGCTGAGTACCAGTGTTTTACATAGAGCGACTGCCTATCTGACCTCCACAACCCTGTAACAAACACCATACCTACCCCTTGGCAAGAATGGTGTCAGATCTCAAGCTTCTGACTACCCGTAACGACTGTCAAAGATCTTCAAATGACAGCCGGGACCAACGGCTTAACGTGCTTTCCGAGACACCGAGGTAACTCTTTATGTTGAAATTGTCACCCATCCACGGACCGACGCCGGCAAGCGTTGCTTAACCTTGAAGATCGACCTATGCGGCTGTTATTATTTAGCCACGAGCTCCTCTTCATAGCTCGATGTGCCATATTTACCCTCGCCCGGGTCGTTTCGTCGCTATGCACCAATAAAACCCTCCGCTACAGAGTCCTACGTCATTGTACGGCCCGTCCCCCAAAGGGTTCCTTCCTGAATTTTACGGGTCAAGGAATACAGTAAAGGTGAGGGTACGGACCCGTAATTATAACGCCTTGTACTTGTTCGACATGAAATAGTAAAAATATTTGTTGTTTCTGAATGAAATAGAAATAAGTTACTTTGTTTGAAAAGGATGATTCTATCTTATGAAATTTAAATGTTTTATCGGATTAAGTTTATTTATGTTTCGGGAAGGGCAATGCCCTGCAGAGAATTTTAATTGGGATTAGAAAAACGATTTCTTGATATAGGCTGATGTTTTTACAACACGACATTCCTGTACTAATGCACAAGGTGTGCGGCGGCGACAGCGGGCTTTTTGTTTTTGTGTCGTCAACCTATGTACTTAGCGTAAGAGCTCTAAAATCATTAAAATTTAATGTACAATACGTATGTTGTGTGTACTGTGAGGGGGTAGCTCAGAGAGCTTTAAATAATAATCAGAAATTACGTTGATTTATTATATTGTATCAATCAACAACATACCTGGCCTAAGGCAGCTTGTACCGAAGTCCAATTCAATCACCTTCCAAACTAAATAGTTATCTGCTGCCAGTCTTATAATAGGTTGCATCTAATAGGTAAATAGGTGAGGTCGAGTCCTCACAGTATGTAAAATAAAAAATATGTGATAGATGAGTTACTACGCCGCAGACATCAGCTTGTAAACATCACGGAAAAGTCATTAAAACCCGAATCTGGTTCCACAATACCTAAAGTAAACTGAACAATTTACCTCAGTTAAATACAAGGCCAATTCAACCACGGTACAGCATGATTCAACCTTCAAACCTGCAGGTTTAATATTGATTGGGAATTTTCCTACATTCCTGTCCACAATGGCGCAAGCTCTGTAGATATACGTAGTTACACAGATGCAGGTCGTTGTGACGTAATTACATTTTCATTAAGGTAGGATGAGGCGTGGGAGTGCCCATTGATACTTTCTTTCTTTCTTTCTTTCTTTTTTTAAAAAAACGTTGCCCCACACTAGGAATTTCTTCCTGTATCGTGGGTGCGTTTACAAACATATAAACTCACATACACAAACACCCAGAGCCGGAACAACTATCTGTAGGTCATACAAATATTTGTTCCGTGCGGGAATCGAACCCGCGACACGTAGCGCAGCAGTCAATCGCTCAACCACTGCGCCAACTGGCTCTTTAACGCACATTACCAATTTAAAACTTTTTAATTTAGTTAACTGATTCACTGGTAGTAAATAAACAAACACATATCGAGATTTGATTTTATGCGAGCTGCTGAACCGGTTTCGTGATGGCACCTAATCCAAACGTAATTTGTAGTATCATCGTCAACAACTTATTAATAGACACCGACGTGACACAGCACTCTATGGGTTTTTATATCAATCTAAGGTACATAGTAAATTTTGTATACACGTGTATGAATGACCTTTACATATATACTTCATAAAAATGTAAAAACTGTATTAGCCACCGTAAGTAGCAGTAATGTGTTTTTTTAGGTATTACAAACTGTGGAATCACACACTGATTTCTCTATTCATTCATATATTGGATGATGCTATTTCAAAACGATAATTTTAGCATCAACTTAACAGCATTTAACAACAGGTTAAACCGCACAGCCTTCACAAACCAGGGCTAATATTGTCTATCCGGTCAAAATGAAAATGTCAAAATGTAAACAATATCGGAACTACCTCAACACGAGGCCACGTAATATCTATCTATACCTTTCTACGTAGGATGGTCAGCGTGAAAGCCATTCAGCTCGCTCGCCATCTGTCTACTGTGTACCTACTAAAATATTCTGCTGAGCACTACAACAGTAATGTGATATAAATCGAATGTTTACAGTCAGTCTCAGTGCCGTTCCGGTTCGGAACCGGCCGGGACGACACTATCTAGAGGCGTCTCATTCCCGGAACTAGGTCAGCCAGGCCTTTGAACGAACTCATTGCCTAGAATACTATAGCGCGAATACAAGCGTGGAACTGGCTAATTGTGGCTGAATAAGAAGCCAATTTGGCTATAATAAGGCCTGCATAATAAGCAAAAACAGAAAGAACTAAACCCATTTTTATTTTAAAAGACAATATCACGAAATGAAAATCTTTTCTAAAAGAAAGGTCGTCCATTGATAGTTGGGGCATATTATGATCACAAACAGATGCGCGCCACTACCCTCGTCACTTGGATACAAAAACCATATAAACTGTACTGTGATAACAAAGGTTTTTGACAGCATGCTTAATACACAATTGAATAAAAGAACAACCATACATGACAACCAATTTGGTTTCAGGGCTGGATTGTCAACTGAGAGTGCAGTGACGTCTTAAGCATGCTGTCACATACTACGCGAAGCGATTTGTTCCGGTCGGATCCCCTCGATCTGATCAAATTAATTTAAATATTTTATTCCGGTCTGATCCCCTAGTTATCTCGATGTCTATTTATGTCTGCTTCCTGGACCTGTGTAAGGCTTTTGATCTGGTTGCAGTGGTTTCCTATAATGTGTTAACTAATAAACATTTTTAACTTTGGTATGGAAATCAGATCAACACTGTACGATGTGCTGGGGCGTTGTCTCGTCCGTACGGGTTGGAGTGAGGAGTGAGGCAGGGTGGGTTGAGCTCACCCGCGCTCTTCAATCTGTATGTGAACGAACTCATTGCCGAGCTCAGCAGTATCAGGATTGGGTTGGATGTTACGTAGACGTTATCTGCGTTAATAATATCAGTAACGCGGACGACATGGTGCTGCTAAGTGCGTCAATCTGTGGGTTGAGAAAACTGGTTGCCTAGTGTGAGGCGTATGCTAGGTTACATGGCCTGGCATATAACATCAAGAAGTCGGAGATCCATTGACTTTGTCATAAAAATCATAAAAATTCTATTCTATTCTATAGGCATAAAATAGCTACCTACGTACCTTTTACCTTCCTAAAGACATGTGTATTTAATGAAAGTAAATATTTTGAAAACTAACATAAGCCCACTAGCTCCAAATATCGATTTATACATGATTCATTTATTGACAAGTAGAAGAAAACTGTGGACCATGACATAACAGTACTCATATCTATCTAATAATAAAAAACAAAAAAGAACAAGATCATGATGATTGAGGTAATTGCCTTTGTTGATAAGCCACATATTATGTTATTACCACATTCCTATCCAAAACAGCAACACATCATTACAGAGCAAAATAATCTATTGATAGTGAGTCTCTAAAGAGTTTGTTTAATAAGCTCAATCATTACAAATAAGTCAGAAGCTGAATAGATATGGCGTGTATGCTCTACGATAACAATGACATGACTGTCTAATTAAGAATAACTAGCTTCTGCCAGCGGTTTCGCCCGCGTGGAAGTCGAAATTTATCCCGAAGGAACATATTCCTAGGATAAAAAGTATCCTGACTATAACTCAAGTTCAAATTAATTACACTCTAAGTCAGAATTAACAATAAAATTTAAATCACAATCCAAATTAAAATCAAGGTAAAGTTTAGTACAAATTAAAAATAAAATAAAGTAAAATCATCAAAAAAAAAGAACTTAAATCAGAATCAATCAAAACCAAACTCGAAATTAAAATCGAAGTCAATATTGAAACAATAATTAAAATCACAATGAGAAATCAAAATACAATCCAATTTAAAATCAAAACATATTTTTTTTTTAGGGTTAATACCAATCAAAATCCAAATCAAAATAAAAGATAAAAAGAAAAAAAAATGGTGTGATAGTTCAAACACCGAGTACGTTTCATTATTATTGTTATGATTCCATGCCTTATCCTGTTATCACCTCTTTTAGTCATAACACCCACTATATCTAATCGGAAGTGGTTATGCATGTAAACATAACTGAAATCTGTGATGCGTAAGCCACATTACTATCAAGTGTTACTCATAAAGGACAGCTCACCTCACTAATCCCATGTTATTATTTCAAGCAATTACTCCTTGAAGAATAACTTGAGCAGCTGTTAAGCTTCTAATTAAGATTATTTTTACGGCGGACCTGAGCATAATAAGTTAATTTGATAATTTACAGCAATTAGTCTTATCGTTTATGCTCAATCTGCGTTCCTTGTGGTTCAACAAATTAGAAGCCTGTCCAGTTTATTTTGCGGGTTATTAAGGTTGAACTAGTCGACGGCACGAACTATTTTGTGCGCGGGGTTAAAATGCATGCTATCTTATCCGACAACAAGTGCGAAAGAAATAGATGCTGGGATGAGCAGTAAGAAGCTAGTTCGCGTACGAATTAGCACTTTTGCAAATTTGTATCGAAATGGATGATGATTTAGGTCGAAAACGAGCGCGCGAAATTTTATAAACAGACCTTTGGGAGTCTAGATATCATGAAAAAACAACTAAATGTATATTTATAAAATAACATTATTTGCATTGTTGAATTACTAATCTATCCCTGTATGGAGGCCGTTTTGCAATTTTCCTTCTTCTTATGGTATTTAATTCCCCCCAAAGATGCGTTCAAATTAGTGTTGAAATATGGAACTTTCGACGCTCATAATTTTCAAATATATATTATTTTTTACATTTTTGTTTCCATACAGGACTAGATAATGATGAGACAAATTGATATCATTTTTTATTTTGAACGTACATCGTCAAACAGTGGAGTAATCTCTAGACTACGTTTGTATGGATGAATTTTCGACTAGTGTAACCTTAAGGGTTAATGAAGGACGGTGTGTTGGAAGGCCCCTCACTAGGCGGACCGATGACCTGGTGAAGGTTGCGGGAATCCGCTGGATACGAGACGCACGGGACCAGTCAATGTGGCGACGCTTGGGGGAAGCCTATGTACATCAGTGGACGTCTTTCGGCTGATATGATGATGATGATGAATGAGGGGATAGTCAAAAGATTCTTACAATAATATCAAGAATCCTAGTTCAATTATAAACGTGAAATTTTGTGAGGATGGATGGATGAATGGATGTTTCTTACTCTTTCACGCAAAAACTACTGAACGTTGGGTTGACAGTTGTTTAGCGAATTGCATAGAAACATTCCCTACGTAAGCTTTTAAGAACGAACAAATTCCTAAGTCATATATGTTTACAAATGTTTATATTCGGCACAGAAGCTATTATAGTCACTATTAATTAATTTGATCGAGCATGGCCTTCCATAAAGATGTGCAGGTTTTCTTGCAACATAAATTATTTGGTAAACAATGAGTCAACTTCTGAAGTTGATTAATATTTCATTGCAATAATCAAAAATTATACCTACTTCTCTGTTGGATGCCAAGCAGATTTTGATGATGAAACAAAGCAGTTTTCTCAAACGACCGATCAATATTCAATAGCAAGTTTCAGAAATACGATAAATGTCTTTCCTCTAGAAAATGTAACGACTCTATTGGCTACTTAGCCCGCGGTAATCAGAGGCGAGTATACGAATAAGCCCGAGCGAATCTAGGCTTACGTCGAGCGGTAGATTTTAGCGGGCGGCAAGGGCCCTTATTAAGATTGCCAACTCTTCAGGAAAATTCCGAGAAAGAGGTAAAATATTTATGATGAAGAAAAAATACTGAGAGAAACTCTTCTCGGTGAAACATTTACTAGATCATATTAAGTACCTGGGCGACCGAGCTCTGCTCGGGTGAAAATCGAGAAAACGACGTTTACTAAAAATGAAACCTAGCTAGATCGATTACTACTGCATACTTAGTTGTAAAACAACGGTTTTTTTCCTGAGATGAAAAAAAAAACGTTAAAAAATCATGAAAAAAAACAGTTTTTTTTCTGGAGTAGGTTTTTTTTCAAGAGTACGAAAATATGAAAATATAAGTATGGTAAGGTGGTTATCGCATATAAGTTGATATATATTTTTTTGAAATATATATCAACTTATATGTTATTTATTGTTTATTATAATTTGTTTATTAAGAAAATACCATTTGGTTTTTGTTAAATAATACATAAATGTCTTAAAATAATTGAGTTTACCATTTATCTACGGACGGGGATTTCCTAATTACAAAGAAAAGATGATTCTGATTGTAACAAATTTAAGTATTTTCCAAGTTCATAATAATAGGTACCTATAGATTTAAACATAATTTGACTTTAATTAAAACAACCAAATTTAGTTTCACTTTTTTCTGAAAAAAAACCAAATGTAGAAAAAAAAACGATGGTGCTAAGTTTTTTTTCATGTTTTTTTTTCAAGATTGTGAAAAAAAACATTTAGTTTTTTTTTTCAATTTACATCTCTATGCATACTAAATTTCGTGAAAATCGTTGAAGCCGTTTCCGAGATTCAGATTATATATATGCACATTTATAGAAGAATTGCTTGTTTAAAGGTAGTTTAAGAGCCCTCGCAGACCACAGACTTTTTATCGGCCGATAGTTTGGTCGGGCTCTTAATCAGTACGCAGATGTAAGCAAGTGCGCACACTATGACGATTTGGTATCGGCCGATAAACAAGTTTGATGGGCTTCCCGATTCAATTCAAACTATACTGTCGGCAAACTATCGGCCGACCGTATAATCAGTATTGGCTCCCTACCACACGCGCACACACGACGTTTTTTTAGTCGGCCGACTAAGCCGATAGTTCAGTTCGCTCCGAGCTTTGACAGCGAATGGTCGGCCGCGCGTGTTTTGTAAAATGGCGTCGCCCAATTCTCAGTCGCTTATTTCGGAATCTTTGATCGTAAACTTGATCGAGGAAGTCGAAAAACGCCCTGCACTTTATAAGAAAAACTTAAAAGAGTACTCTGACGTAAATGTGAAGAAAAAACTGTGGGAGGAAGTTTGTGAAGCTGTTGTTCCTGATTGGAATGAGCTTAGTGCCCAAGAAAAAACAAATCAAGGTACGATACATTTTTATTTATTTACATTACACTTTATTATATTGACACGGAATTGAGCCTGCAGGAGATATAAAGTATGACGACATGTATTGCCGCACATTATTCATATTATTTCTTCCTCGGTTATTTCCATTTGTATTGAAGTTATTCATGGTACAACTGTAGAGAGTGTCTTTAAAATGTATTCCATCTTTGATTCGTACATAATTGTGTAGGACACAGCAAGCTTTAATAATTTTAACACAAAAATTAATATTTACGTCAATTGGACGGTGAAAAATGCGCCATTTGTTAGCTAGAATCCCGAAAGTACATTCAACCATGCGTCGAGCTCTTGTATGTCTATAGTTGAAAATTCGCTTGGTGTAGTTTAAATTTCTTTTTGCATAAGGGCGTAATATATTATTTCCAAGTCCAAACGCTTCATCGCCTACGACAGAGAATGGAATAACATCTCCAACATCATCATTAGGCAATTGCCTTCCAGAAGGAATATTTAGTCGATTCTCGGAAAGCCGTTTACCCATTTCTGATGTTTTAAATATTTCCGAATCACTAGCTGTTCCATAAGAACCAACATCAATGTACACAAATTTATAATCGGCATCTGTCCAAGCCATCAAAACGCAGGAGAAGAACTTTTTGTAGTTAAAATATGATGAACCGGAATGTTCTGGCTGTATCATTCGTATATGTTTGCCATCGATCGCTCCAATGATGTTTGGAAAATTTGTGCGACTGTAGAATTCGTCTGCTATTTCAATCCAGTCATCTTCTTGTTTGGTTGGCATATATAACGGTTGAAGCATATTCCATATTTGCTCACATGTACTTTTTGTAATATCTCGTATTGTAGAAGCTCCCATCAGATAATCAAAAGATAATGAATTGAAACTAGCTCCAGTAGCCAGATACCTGTAATGAATTAATTATATTTTATTATTTTTCAGGCCGCGATATACAAAAAAAATGGGCCAATTTACGGACTTGCTTTCGCCGAGAATTAAATGCACAAAAGAACACAAAGTCGGGGCAGGCTTCGGTCAAGAGGCGTAAATACGTATACTTTGAACAATTATTATTTTTACTTCCATGCATGGAAAATCGTCAAACGGAAGGTAACCTGAACCTGGCCCAGGATACTACAGAAAATGAGGAAGATGATGAAGAAACTGCTCCATCCGCTTCCGCACCTCCTCGCCAGAAGAAAACTCGTGTTTCGAAGAATACGGATTTGGATGAAGCAATATTAAAAGCATTAAATGAGACTAATGTTGATGAAGATGTAAACTTTGCATTGTCTCTTGTCCCATCACTCAAAAATTTAACCGCAGATGAAAAACTCGATGCTAAGATTAGTATTCTTAACGTATTTAAACAGATAAGACTTGGTAGGAGTGTTCAGCCTCATTCTCAACCAACATACACCATACTGCAACAACCCATGAACTCTTTTCCTGTTTACCAACGAGGGACTAACATCTTGCCGCCACAACAACAATCACAGGCTTATACATCCGGTTCTACACCATCCCCCACTTTACCACAAACAACCATTCAAAATGTTTCATCACCAGCTGATTCCAACATGTCAACCCAGTCATATTATTCAAATTTTTCAGAAGATTCCCAAATATACGACTTGTAAACTTGGCATTTGAATTATAATAAAAAATTTAAAGTATGTTTTGTGGTTTATCTTACCTTATCGTAACGCTCAATCTCTCCTCCACAGGTATAGATAGTCTTAAATTTGTATCCTCCTTCGCTATTCCTGGTCCAATTAATTTGACAAGTTGGTTGAAGCTAGTTATGCTCATTCGATAAAAGGCGAAAAATTTTTTCGGGTAATCGAGTAATTTGGAATGCATAGTGTAAAATTTTCCATTTAATAATCTATCACTAAAGATAGGATGCACCCAATACTCTCGGGCTCTCTTTTTAATTTTCCTCCTCCGGTGTATGAGAGCAATAATAACAATTCTATACAATGTTTTATTAATTTTCATTGTGCGGTGCGACCACTCTTTTCACCAGTTGGTTAGAAACTAGCAAATAGAGAATAGTCGGCAGACTGTTGGATAGTTTGCGCACTCATCACCGACTGAACTGTTTAGTTGGCTCGGTGTGCGTACTAGCAGGCCAACCCGACTAAACTATCGGCCGATAAAAAGTCTGTGGTCTGCGAGGGCTCTTATAAGAATACTGGTAGTGCCTGATCAATTATTGTGTGTTTTCGAGTGCTACGGTTCAAATGATTCTGATTTGGCGAGGACTGAGGACAACGACCTTAGATTAAATTCACAAGAAAATTTTCATGCATTCGTACTCAATAGAAACTCGAGACGGCTGATCCGAAATTTTCGCGAGAAATATTTAAAAAGATGTAAAATGTGATCACGAACAATTCAAAGAGCACGAATGGTCGTTATATCACATGAAACTTGAATCAATTTATAAAATGTGGTTTGAAGGTGTATATTTATTACTCATCGCTCTTTAACAATTGACTGGAATCAATTAGAACCCTGATAAAACTGAATGTATCATATATACATTCAGATCTATACTTAGAAATGAAAATATATAGCACACAACTCACCCAAACACATAAAAAGTGTGCGAGAAAGTCGGAAATTGGTCAAGCTACTATAAAGACACATATAATTTTCACATAGCAAATGCTTTCGTATGAATTCAACCGGTAAGGAAGCCCCTAAGTTCAAAGCTTTCAATCGCTAGTACTTCGTGGGTTTGTGTGACTCCAAGCACTCAGTATCGATCCCACATTGACGTAGAAGAACAGTCGTATAAATAGTATTTTTTTATCGTCTATAGGCTTGCGTTTGACCACTATCTCACCTGATGGTAAGCGATGCTGTGGTCGACGGTGAAGCACGTTTGCCTAGGAAAAACCTATTCACTCTTGACTTAAAGACCCCTAGATTGTAGCTATCGGGAAACTCCAGCAAGGAATCCTACTCCTTAGCTGTACGCATAATGAAAGTGTCCCCAAAACGTTTTGTGCGTGCGTTATCTTAACATTGAAGAAGAAAGCTAATAACAGAAGGTAATGTAAAGAGCCTATTTAAAATTATGCTGGCAAGAACAGGCTTGCGATAACCATGCTTGCTCACTGCGTGTTATCGACTACGAACTATTAAATTGACGTCTAAGTTTTGGTAAGCTCTCGATGTTTTTCTTTGCTAGTCTTTGAAAGCACAAAATACATTGCAATGCGCGATTGGAGCAGGACCGTAAACATATCTGGGTTGACTCAACTTATAAGTAATTTGAATAGTTCAAATATCTTTCCAAATGTCTATTACGACTTTATTTAAATAATAGTACCTACGCGACTGAGCTCTGCTCGGGTGAATATAGAGAAAACGACATTTACTAAAAATGAAACCTAGCTAGATCGATTTATCGCCCCCGAAACCCCCTGTATACTAAATTTCATGAAAATGATTGGAGCCGTCTCCGAGATTCAGATTATATATATACATATATACAAGAATTGCTCGTTTAAAGATAAGATAAGATAAGTCTTTATTTGCCTTAAACATGGTATAAAGTTGTTACAGTCAGGTATTAATCTCAAGTCCACATGTTTAGCTATACAGGATATGTATCAATTGCATGCAAAATAAATATATAATTATTAGTTAATTGCTGTTCAATGTCACAGATAAGCTCAATACAATAATACAATAATTTATCTGAGCATTATACGCAATGACAAAAGATTATTTTAAGTTTATTGTTAAAAAATATCTTTAATGTCATAAAACACATGTTCTTTCAGCCATTTCAATAATCTGTTTTTAAATGAGTTAATATTTATATAACAATTTTATTTCTTTTGGAATTCTGTTATAAATGCGTATACACATGACAAGGAAACTTTTCGCATACTTGGCAGATTTAGGAGTATCCTGCAATACAAGTCTGCATGGATCTCTAGTTCGAGAGTTAATTTGATAGGCTTTTTTAAACAATCACACAAACAAGTTATTAGATTAGATAGATAAAAGGTCCTAAATCATTTTATCGGACAGGAAAAGCGCCAGTGTTTTACACGAAAATCAACTCACCCCTTGCTTTTTGTAATCGCCTCTCTTTCTCACAATCGACTGTTCGTCGATTGGTGTCCCGTCCCTGACCTTTCACCGCCAGTTGTTTCAACAAACAAATATCGGAGCGAGATGTCACCATCGATATGAACCTTGATTTCGACAATTTTAGACGCTTCTGAGCAATTTCTAACGCTGTTGTTTTTCATTAAAGAACCTGAAGACATCCCATCGTTAAACTTGCGTTAAAATAACAACTTTAGAAGCATTTAGTCTTAAACACATTTTGCCCTTAAGGTTACTCTCGTCGACGGCACGAACAATTTTGTGCGCGAGGTTAAAATGCATGCTATCTCATCCAACACCACGTGCAAAAGATATAGATGCTGTGATTAGCAGAAAGAATCTAGTTCGCGTACGTATTTAGCACTTTTACAAATTTGTATCAAAATGAATGATGATTTAGCACGAAAACGAGCGCGCGAAATTTTATAAACAGACCTTTGGGAGTCTAGACCATGAAAAAACGACTAAATGTATGTTTCAAAATAAAATTATTTGCATTGTTGAATTACTAATCTATCCCTGTATGGAGTCCGTTTTGCAATTTTCCTTCTTCTTATGGTATTTATTTCCGCCCAAAGATGCGTTCAAATTAGTGTTGAAATATGGAACTTTCGACGCTCATAACTTTGAAATATATATTTTTTACATTTTTTTGTTTCCACATAGGGCTAGATAATGATGAGACTAATTGATATACTTTTTTTATTTTGAACGTACATCGGCAAACAGTGATGTAATCCATAGACTACGTTTGTATGGAAGAATTTTCGACTAGTGTAACCTTAAGTTATGAGTCATTACCAGCAATAACCAGCGCATCATAGAACTAGCCGAAAATATGAAACACGTTATCAGCCGATTAACTTGCAGGATCGCAGTCCCAGATTTGTATATAGTTAAATTAAAATTGGCATAAATTAGCATGTTGGCATGGTGTGGGGCCGTGGGCCATAGCGCCGCGATAGCTCCAGGTCGCCCGATCGATTCCGAGGCGCCGACCCGGTCAACGCTTGGCAGACAACTAGCCTGCCGTTTGACCCCTGCATGGTAATGGTACCTGCTAGCACGATCGATATTTCTATTTTCCTGTCATATGAGCACGACAATCGTTTGTGACTATTGTTCTTTTTAGTCGATTATCGAAATTGCCTTAAGGTTGCACTAGTCCAGTGATGGCGAACCTATGGCACGCGTGCCTGTGGTGGCACACGACAAAATATTTTGGGCACGCTGAAATGAGGTTATTAAGTTATTTAGAGTTATTTTTTGTCAATTAATTCAAAGTCAAAAAATTTTGTTGGCACTTCTTTATCACATAAAAAAATAATAAAAAAATGGCACGTTTTCTAATAAAGGTTCGCCATCCCTGCACTAGTCAATCATTCTTCCATACAAACGTAGTCTGGCGATTACTCCACTGTTTGACAATGTACGTTCTAAATAAAATAAAATATATCAATTTGTCTCATCATTATCTAGCCCTGTATGGAAGAAAAAAAGTTAAAATAAATATTTGAAAGTTACGAGCGTCGAAAGTTCCATATTTCAACGATAATTTTAACTCATATTTGGGCGAAAATAAATACCATAAGAAGAAAGAAAATTGCAAAACGGCCTCCATACAGGGATAGATTAGTTATTCAACAATGCAAGTAATTGTATTTTGAAAATATACATTTAGTAGATTTTTTCATGATATCTAGACTCCCAAGGGTCGGATGAGATAGCATGCATTTTAACCTCGCGCACAAAATAGTTCGTGGCGTCGACTAGGGGAACCTTAAGGCGTATATATTCCCCAATGTTAACGCAGTACTGGCCGTGCGCCCACTCGGAACCAGAATATCAATATTGAACCTCCTTTTGGACAGTTTTGTTTGCAAAATATTGTTCTATTTACATATGCTATTTCAGTTTTGAAGAAATTCTAGCCATCAAATGATCTATGTAGAAATATTTTTAAACATTTAAGTGGTTTTGAAGGAGTATCTAAAAGTAGCGAAAAAATATCGAGTTGTTAATTATTTTTTAAAGCAAAACTGTTAGTTACACGAAAAAACCATGTTTCACAAATAATGTACATGAAACGATAATATACCTTTTTTCAAACCTTTTAACCCAGCCTTGCCTTGCCTTGCCAAAGCGGTGGAAGGCCCTTAACTTTAATTCTTCACAGAGAAAGTTTTGTCAGGGACCGATTTTCAGCAGGTTACCGTGAAGTTTGTAGCAGCGAATTAACTTCTATACCTGACCTTACCCAATCTAAGAAAGGTACCTACCTAATACGATTGTGATTATTATCAATAACATGCACAGAACGTTTTAAATTAGCATTTCTATTCCACATAAATCGTGGCCGTATTTCGAAGTTCATATCGATCGCAAACCTTCTAGGAATTCAGCCATTACAGTCGACGCAAACCTACGCACACACTACTATTGTATTAATTTACGAAAATAGCTACCCGAACCTTCGTGAATAACTAATCTATAGCGACTTATTCTTTTGTTGTTTGTAATTTTCTTTCAAGTTTAAATAAACAATGTTAAATGATTGTGATGAAATCTAATAAATACTATTCAAAGTTTATAATTTTGTACATACTTAATTCTTTTTTGTACACCAAAAACAATATTCAATACAATGTGATAATAAAGTACATGTACAAAGGCGACCTTTACTCAATATTGAGTTCTCTTACAGTGAACCCTAGAGAGTGACAGAGAATGATGACAAAAGAGGGTAGGATCCAGAGTACAATTTTAAAATAACATAATTATAATCATAAATATATATATATATCTACTAACATTGCGATAAAGGGAAATGCTCTTTAATTTTCCTCTTGAAGACATCGAGAGAAGGGCTTTCGCGTAGGGAGTGTGGGAGAGAATTCCAGAGGAATTACTTACTATAATTTTGCAAGATTGTATGTCTTACTTTCTACCGATATGATACCGTTTTTTGAAATCATCATGAACATAAATAATCCGTACTACTTACGGTTAAAGCTAGATAACAACGCCGTAGGATTTCTCTTCAAAAGAAATGAATATTCTTAAATTAATTGTATTGTTTTATTTGTGAGGAATAAGAATCAGTTACAAATTAAATAGTGTTGTATGAGTAAGGTTAGTAAATAAGTAATCCTATATGTTTTCAGACTAAGTAATAATGCAGTGTTTTGTTCTGTAACTACTAGTTAGCAACATGTCAATTTACGTTACAATAAAATTATGCAAAAATGTAAAGTATCTAATATCAAAAGTGTTAATACCGTTTGTTTGTACCTAACCTACATTATCTAATTACATTCGTGATAGTACACAATTCATACATTTCCATGAAAGCTCATACCCGCTGTAAACGCTTAGTGTTAATTGCGTTCGTTCCGTGTCAATCAAAAGTCCAGTGTTTGCCCTGGGGATACCCGGCCAATTACTGTTTGTACATACTTCATGATCCGTTTCAGGCCGAAAATCCCGAGTAACTGAGCCAGTGAGCCTTCAAGTTGTCGGCGATTGAAATATTGGGTGATTGCTATCACGCTAATCGATTTTAAATTTAATCGAGTAATGGTCTAATGTTTCGTGGTATAGAAATAGACCACTTGATTATTTTATATGAAGCGACGTATCGTAAAAAAATGTCACATTACTACAAGTTAGTTATGCAGGCTACACAAGGGGACCAAGGGTGCCATATACGGGGTCGGCTGGCACCCATGTGCTGGTTTGGTCCCTAGGGGTGTTCTGGTGCGCCGGTGCTGGGGGTTACTCCCCAGAGGAGGATCCGGTGACGGACAGCCGCGGCGGGTTCGCGGTGAGTGTTAACGCTAGCGGCATAGGAGGACAACGTGAAGTTTTAGTGGTTTGGAGTCCCACCGTAACTGCGCTATCTCCCCGTGGTAGCGCAGTATGCATGAGCATTTCTCCACGCTAGTAAAAAAAAAAAATATGCAGGCTTAAACCGACACTGTCAACTGTGTTCAGTGATCGTAATTTCCCCTAGACCATCAAACGCCTGCTAAGCGTGATAATTATGTCAATATCCCCGAGATTGACCTTACTAACGATGTACAGCGCTGGCCTATATCCCACGGCCTATAAGTAGATAATGTAACATACCTATATTTTACGGCTTATCTCCAACATTCATTACATATTCTCCTCTCGTCCGTACAAGACCTTGTTAAATGTTGTTTCTAAGACATCGCCCTCGCTGTACAAGTTTTTGTTCTATTTGTGTATCTGTAAGCAGGAGCCCATTTTGTAATGTAGACATTACTTAGAATGAAAACAATGATATGATGATTATGTAGACTTTCTTGATAGACAAATTTTCATATTTCATTCACGCAAAACGCAATAAAAACATTGTTTCGTCTGATTCATAAACAGACGTTCATTCTGAAAATTCTTAACCATTAATAATACAACTTCCATTTAGAAAGTAGGCCGTAATACAAAGGCGATAAATCTGGAAAAAATGTAACACGAAAATCTTTATATTGGTAGGAATGAACGTGAAGCGGAAGGGAGATATTATAAGGCTTTAGAAATGACATGGTCCAATTGTCTTGTAACTTGAATGAATGAGAACATTGGCGGGATCTCATGTCTATGAAGAACAAAAGTCTTCTGTTCAACAGAGAATGAGTAAGTTATAACTCGAGCGTGGCTAGGAGTTGGTTTCAGGAGTTTTCAGTTTCATGTCATACGGGCTTTCAAATTTGGAGGAATTTTGTAAATTAGATCACTATCGCTGGCATTTATTAAGACAGATTAGGGTTCATATTTTAGAGTAGAAGCTATTTTATAGTTAGAGTGATAAAACCCGTGTGTCGTGTATAAGCCCAGTGAGTAATTCACCAAGCAATTTAAGCTGAGGCCGACAAAAGTACAACTGAGGAAATATCGGAAAAGTACCACACTTTTTTCCCACTTCCTTTTATGTCACTCATTCCGTCCATCCAAGTTTTTGATAAGCTGAACGCGACCAAATGACAGTTTGACAGAACTTTCCGGCATATAACAGACTTTTGGATATAGAAGGTACGTATATAAGACTTGTGACAAAAATATCCTAGCAGAAATAGTAAGTCAGGTGAGAATGGGACTTTGTTCAAAGATAGTTGGGAGCAAGGGATGGAACGTGTAAAAAGAACAATGGAAAATATTCTAAAGGTATGAATGGTACGCGGCCTTTGGCGAACGAATCCTCTTTCAAAGTACGCAGGTACCTACCATACATACCTACATATTGGGCAGATAGCAAAATGGTACAGACAGTAATAGTATATCTATTCTAATAGATATGTAGAATTCAAACAATAACATAAGTTTTCTTTCTGAAACCTAATTGTTTACTAGTACTTAGTGGAAAAAAATGCAAAGTTCAATGCACCATACCTGTTCATCCAAAAACTGACTCAATCTCTTTGAATGCTTTTGTACGAATAGAATAGATCTATATAGAATAGATATAGAATCTATTTAGACCGCTACAGACTGATAAAACGATGTCTAAGGTAATAAATAAGCTTTTATACTCGGTAATATAATTTAAACCTCAAATTCAGGTCTAAGTTTTTACGGGGTTAAAAGCCGAGTATGAACTAACAACAAAAAGCAAAAGTAAGCCTACGTAGACACTAAAATATACAATTCATGTTAATTAAGCGACCTAGTTTATCATGCTCTGTAAAACAACGTGTTATGTGGAACATCGCTTCCACGACATACGCACCATTTTCACACGACACACGACTTCTTTTTAGAATTTTTAAAGAGCTCTCCGAGCCGGCAGCCATTGTGGTTATTCCGGGTAAAAGCTGCCTGTGTTCGTCGCTACAACGAGGTAATTCTGCTAGAAACTGTCGCATGATCGTCGACTAGTCGTTACAAACAAGGCGAGGGATGAGAGAAAAACATTTAAAATATTTTCAGACTTGCCACAGATTAATAATGAATTTTCGCGCCTTTTGCTCTTAAATTAATTAAAAAAAAACGCATTATTTATGGAGTTCATAAAATGATTCTGCCAGTGTAGCCAGGTTTTTGTGTTCGAATTTTAAAACGACTAACCGCTAGCCTTTCATAAGAGGACTTGTTCAAAAAAAAAATAGTAACACCTCCTTGACTGTTGAGTTAACATAATTAATGTTTAAAACTAAAAAAAAAACAATACGTATCTAAATGAATTAGTCAAAATAAAATTATTGTAATGTTTTTTATTTCGTTTAAATATTTTTAAGAAGTTTGCAACAGGCCGTTGCGTCGCGAGAAAATAAAAAGCAAGCCATGAATGATGAAAAAATAAAATGTTTCTTTTTCTTTTTTTAATGGCTTAAAACTTTTTTGAGATACACCAGATTTTATTAACTTAAGAAAAGTAAAGAGGTTATTATAATGAAATCGTTACCTCTTTGGATAGGAAATGAGATGTTTTCTTAGAAGCTTTTAGCTCTTTGATCAAAGGCTTCTTTTATTTTAAACGACAGCTCCGAGCACGTCATTCCGAATTTATTTTGTAGACTCTTTAAGTTTGATTCAAAACAAAACAACTTGTAAACAAAAGCAATGCAATAAATGGACATGACATACTAAAGCATTTCTCTTTGGTCTATATTTCCAAGCTGTGTACTACCTGGGTTACATGGAATGACCTAGTTTAGTAGCAGCCGCATCGGCGCGCATCGTGCACGGCTGTTGCCACTGGCGACACCACGCGATTCTGATTACATACTAATTAATACTGTTTAAAAATAAAGTAGGTATTATAATAGATTCTAACATATTCTGCAATGTTTTTCTGTGAGAACCAAGTTGTTTTATGAGTCCTCTTGTCAATAACACGTTTTTCATTTCACAGTCACACGTTATTTTCATCGTGCTAAGTAATTTAAATCTTTGCAAGTCACAGTTACACAGCTGATTTTATAAATTATTATTTTACTATCATCATGAATATGTTTCCAAGAGGAAATACTACTATAAATACGATGATTCAACATTGTTATATAACAAATAGCTTAGATATAACTAATTCGGACAGTGATAAAAACTTTTAACAAAATAATCAAACCGACTTCCAAAACAAAAGACTACAAAGCGATTAATAATAAAAGATTTTTTGTTAAAAAGTTTTTATTTTTTATCTCTTTTTAATCAAATTGGTTTGTCAATTCGACCGTATATTTTTTTTTTATGTGTGATCGCGGATAACTTCGTCGTTTATGAACCGATTTTGATTATTCTTTTTTTTTGTTGGAAAGGAGATATTCCAAGGGTGGTACCATGATAAGGAAACAGGATCTGATGATGGAATCCTAGAGAATCGTGGAAACGCCTCAAATATTATAGGCATACATATAGCGATTTTGGTATTTTCATCAATAATGCAATCATTTGCACTCAGAAAGTATGATTAGGTGAAGTGGAACTGATGGAGAAGACCACAATGGCCACTGGAACTCCGAAATAATACAATGTATCCTAGTTGTGTTTGGGCTTATTGGAATCGTCATGAGATTTACTCTGGCTATAAATTTAAATAGATTTTCATGTTTATTGGAGGTACCTACCAAAACTAAAAAGAGGAAAATAAAAAGCTTTTTAACAAAAACTCAAACCGACTTCCAAAACAAAACACTACAAAGCGAAAAATAAATTTATTTTCCGAAGTCGGTGTCGAATATCGAAACACAATGAAAAAAACACCGACTTCAGTTAGTGTTTTGTTTTGGAAATCGGTTTGATTTTTTAGTTTTGGTAGGTAACTCCAAATACCATGAAAATCATTTATAGCCAAAGTAAATCTCATAGCGATTCAAATAAGCCCAAACACGACTAGGATCCATTGTTTTATTTCGGAGTTCCAGTGCCTACGTACCTTCCGGCTTCATCATCACTGTTCGATGTAAACATTTTCATCAGTACCATTTATTCAAGTAATTGCGTCATCATAGTCGGTTAACTATTCCATATATCTTATAGCCGTGACATACTTAGCATTAAGGAGTTCCAGTGGCCATCTGTAGTCTTCTTCATCAGTTCTATTTCACCAAATGACACTTTCTGAGTGTAAATGATTGCATTGTTGATAAAAATACCAAAAACGCTATATGTATGCCTATAATATTTGAGGAGTTCCTTCGATTTCTCTGGGATGCCGTCATCAGATCCTTGGGATATCTCCTTTCCAACAAAACAAGAATCATCAAAATCGGTTCATAAACGACGAAGTTATCCGCGAAGACACATAAAAAAAATTACGGTCGATTTGAGAAACCTCCTTTTTGTGAAGTCGGTTAAAAATAAAAACTTAATTTGTTAGGTTGGTTAGGTTTGCTTATAGAATAAGTACATAACTTACATCATCATCTGCCTAGCCTTTTCCCAGATATGTTGGGGTCGGCTTCCAGTCTAACCGGATTCAGCCGAGTACCAGTGTTTTACATGGAGCGACTGCCTATCTGACCTCCACAACCCAGTAACTGGGTAACACGGTACCCCTTGGCTAGACTGCTGTCAGATCTCAAGCTTCTGACTACCCGTAACGACTGTCAAAGATCTTCAAATGACAGCCGGGACCAACAGCTTAACGTGCTTTCCGAGGCACGGAGGAAACTCGGTATGTTGCAATGGTCACCCATCCACGGACCGACCTCGTCAAGCGTTGCTTAACCTTGAAGATCGATCAGTGCGGCTGTTATTATTTAGCCACGAGCTCCTACCTACATGTTAGTACATAACTGACATGTAGGTACTACTTATAGTTAGAAGGCAACTCCGTATTACGAGTACATGGGTGTACGTGAAGAGTACGTATAGTTGCGTGTAATTATATATACGTATATAATCGTAACATCCTATAGTTTTTTATCATTCCAAGGGATTTTTTTAGACCCCTTTATAATATAAATTTAGATTGAAGCAATATATACTCAAACGGACAAAGATAATTAATGAAGGTAGCTAAAATTTTGTTATTTATAGGTATTCTTCAGTTTAGTTAGGCCAATGTAAACACAGCTACGAGAACAAGACCTACGGCGATGCGCCATCGGTACATGGTGGTCATCCCACCCATACGCACTAAATGTTTTGGAAATACTTTCATTATGCGTACAGCTAACGAGTGGAATTCCCTGCCGGAATCTGTTTCCCGATAGCTACAACCTCGGAGTCTTTAAGTCAAGAGTGAATTGGTTACTTCTAGTCAAGCGTGCTTCACCGTCTACTACATCATCACTAGCCATCAGGCGAGATAGTGGTCAAGCGCGAGCTATCTATAATAAAAAAATATGTATATTAAAGGCCGATTTCACCAATGAAACTAATTGCGTTAGTTCAACTAAACTCAGATTACGGTAATACAGCGTTCTGATTGGTAGTTTCTCAGCGGTCTCAACCAATCAGAACGCCGTATTTGTTTAAACTGAGTTTAGTTAAACTCACCGCGATTTTTTTCATTGGTGAAATCGGCCCTAAGATAGAAAAGAAGCTAAACTATCTATACAAAAAGACGATTCCTTCGTAAATCGATTTTTTTACTCACAATTTATCCAACTTTGGAATAGATACCTAGTCTTATGGCTTTTATCCTGAAAAGTATTTTCCCATACAAATAGTTTTACACAAAGCGAGAGGCAAAGCTATTTTTTATCAAAAGCCGCGTGGCGGCGGTTCAATGACCGGACCCTCTGTACCTACTGATGTAGAGATTTATTGATGGCGGCTTTAAATTCGTTCACACATTTTTATGAATGTGCGCTCTTTATAACAAATGTTTTCGAGATTTCGCTTTCAGTGCTTTCAGAGTTCGTTGGCTGAATCAATCTAAAATAACCCTCATTCGGCAGTCGGGTAAAAATTATTAACTATCATTTCATGGCGTATAAAAGAATGTACACTCATAATAACTGTTAATCCTATACAATTAAACGAGCAATACTTCATCATCATCTGCCTAGCCTTTTCCCAATTGTTGTTGGGGTCTGCTTCCAGTCTTACCGGATTCAGCTGGGTACCTGTGTTTTACATCGAGCGACTGCCTAAACGTCTAAAACTATCCTGTATAAATACTTATACAAATATTTCTTTTTTTAATAGTGAGATTTCCAAATCCGAAACTATGAAGAATAGAAACTCACAGAAAAAGAAAGAAAAAAATGATGGCTAGCGATGATGCTAGCCATCAGGCGAGATAGTGGTCAAGCGCGAGCCTCTCTATAATAAAAAAGCCTATGTGTATTAAGGGCCGATTTCAAAAATGAAACTAATCGCGTTAGTCAAACTAAACTCAGTTTACGCAAATACTGCGTTCTGATTGGTAGTATGTCAGCGGTCTCAAGCAATTAGAACGCAATACTATTAAACGAGCAATACTTCATCATTATCTGCCTAGCCTTTTCCCAATTGTTGTTGGGGTCGGCTTCCAGTTTTACCGGATTCAGCTGGGTACCTGTGTTTTACATCGAGAGACTGCCTAAACGTCTAAAATTATTCTGTATAAATACTTATACAAATCTTTTTTTAGCGACACTGTAGGATGGTGTTATAATACGATTTGTTCGACGTTCGATTCCTGGCTAGGAAAATTGATAAAAAAAGAAAACAATAATGTAGTTTTAGTTTTCATCAAAATCGGGCTCGTGACTCCTTTTACTGTTTTTCGCTATTCCTCGTAGTTTCGGATTTTGCCATCCACGCCAATTGCAAAACTCATCCTGTACATACAAATATTGCTCGTGATTATATATCACGTTCCGAAAAACAGCTATATTATTAAACGAGCAATATATCTGTATAACTACATATATATTTGTAATCAAGTTCTCGAAAACGGCTCCAACGTTTTCGATCAAATTTGCAATATGGAAGTTTTCGGGGGCTAAAATCGAACTAGCTAGGTCTCACATCTGGTAAAATCCATTTCCTCAAAAAAAAGTTTTCCCTTTTTTAACCCGACCAGAGCTCTGTCGCCCAGGCACTATTCAATAAAAACTCAACAAAACGTGACTTTTTATTTAATTTTAATAGTATTAAGCAAATTTTATCTTCAATAAATTTTAGTTCAGTTAAAGTTTTGTGTATTTTCTTCTTTAGCCATTAACCTAAATTACAGTGTTTAGATTTCAGTAACTACTTAAGCCTAATTTATTATACCATATTCCTAAGAAAAATTACAAATTAATAGATAGGTTCTAGGTAATTTGTTTATAAAAAAAATTAGGCCTTTTCTTGAAAACCGTTCAAAAAACTAAATCTAATTTTAACATCGGTTTGCGTCCACAATAAAAACAATATAATTATGATAATAAGGTCTAATCTAATCTATAATCTGAGGATCTATATATTCGTGATTAAAGCAAATTAATCACAAAATATGATTAAGTTAGTAGTGCATACCTAATTTTTTGTGTAAAAAGTTCAGTACAGAAACCGCAAAGAACAGGAAATAAAGAGAGAGAAAGTAGGAAATAAAGTTAAAGTATCTAATTTATTTTTTAACACTCGTAAGTTATTGTAATACTTACTTAATTGCTAAGCTGCTAGCTAAGCAGAAAAACCGGCCAATTGCGAGTCTGACTCGCGCACAGAGGGTTCCGTCGTAAAAACAGCTACATTCACCAATATAGATATAAATAGGTAACATTACTAACGTTCATAAACTTGAATTTTGCCTTTCGAAAACTGTTGTCCCCATACATCAATATACAATTTTTTACTTTTCCAAGAGTTTTTATAAGTTGGTCGACTATTAATAATAATAATATAATAATAAATATTGTGTAAATACTGTGATAGTTTTTCTTTTAATTTCGATATATTTACTACTGCTGTGAATTTTTCACATATCCAAAAGCAACAATGTAGCTCAGAGGGACACTCTGGGACACTTGGCTGTAACAAAAATTTGCCATTTAAAGCTTAATTTTACGCAAACCCTGAATCGAACAAGTAAAATTTCAAAATTTAAAAAACCTTAAAAACCCAATTCAAACAGTAAAACACCCATAACTTTTGAACGGCTGAACCGATTTTATTTAAACATAGCTAAGAACAATCTCGCCAAAATTAACTTTCAAACAAAAAAAACTAAATCAGAATCGGTTCATTCGTTTAGGCGCTATGATGCCACAGACAGACACACAGATACACAGATACACAGCAACACACGTGAAACTTATAACACCCCTCTTTTTCCGGCGGGGGTTAAAAATGGTTTTCACAGACCCGTCAAATTTTATAATGGCCTATCCAACCACACAACATGGGATAGACGGAAAAAAAGCATCCCCACTTTATGTGATCAGGAGTTGCTCTAAATATTTTTTTTCTTGCTTTTATTTTATCACTTTGTCGTGGTTAGCCAAAACTATACCTTTCTAGTATTAAGAGTCTCTGAGTCAAGCTGCGGACGGATGGACCAGACATGGCGAAACTATAAGGGACTGTTGACTACGGAACCCTAAAACACGTCGTCCTCGCTAACATTTTCGATAAGTAATAAAGTTTTTTCTCGTGACAGAATATGAAAATCAGTAAAGTTAGAAAAGATAATCTAAAGTTAGCTGATATCATGAACCTTATACGCTAATATATACTAAGTATATATCCTTGTTGTACTTGGTTGACTGGTAAAGAATGCCTCAGGCATTAAGTCCACCTATGTACCTGTATGTTGCATGAAGTTTTCTATACTAATAATATATATAATATTATAAAGAGGAAAGGTTTGATTTTTTGTTTGTTTGTTTGTTTGTATGAATTGAATAGGCTCCGAAACTACTTGGCAGATTTGAAAAATTCTTTCACTGTTGGATAGTCCATTTATCGAGGAAGGTTATAGGCTATATAACATCACGCTACGACCAATAGGAGCGGAGCATAAATGAAAAATGTTACAAAAACGGGAAAAAGTATTCCTTTTTGAGAGCTTCCATTGCGTGCGCTGCGTAAATGGTTTAAGTTACGCAAATATCATGTATCATGGAATTGTTTCTCTTTAAAAGTTCTAAAAAAAAGTCCGTGACACCATATGTCTATCTTTTAAGGTGGACTCACAATAGCAAATTTTATGTTCTAAATTTTAATTAGATCAACGCTGCCGGTAGAAACAAAAGTTGGTTGCATTCGTATAGTAGTATATATATTATATTTCTTATTCAAATAAATAGTTCAACAAGTTGGTAGGTAGATAGGGTAGGGTAGGTAGGGTAGGGTAGGTAGGGTAGGGTAGTGTAGGGTAGGGTAGGGTAGTGTAGGGTAGGGTAGTGTAGGGTAGGGTAGTGTAGGGTAGTGTAGGGTTGGGTAGGGTAGGGTAGTGTAGGGTAGGGTTGGGTAGGGTAGGGTAGGGTAGGGTAGTGTAGGGTCGGGTAGGGTAGTGTAGGGTCGGGTAGGGTAGGGTAGTGTAGTGTAGGGTAGGGTAGTGTAGGGTAGTGTAGGGTAGTGTAGGGTCGGGTAGGGTAGGGTAGGGTAGGGTAGGGTAGGGTAGTGTAGGTAGTGTAAGGTACGGTAGGTAGGGTAGATAAATGTTTGGTGTTTTTATGGCAAAACAAAGTTTGCCCGGGCCAGCTAGTAATAAATAAATAAATATACAACATTTACTACGTCTGCTACGGATCAGTGGTAACGGCCGCGACTTACGTGTCGTAGATCGTGGGTTCTAACCCAGGCAGGCGCTTTACTTTGTGTAAATTATTTTATCACCACTGCTCTCAAAACGGTGAAGGAAAACATCGCGAGGAAACCGGCATGTCCTAGAACCAAAAATCCGAAGATATATGACATCCACCAACCCGCACTGGGCCCGCGTGGTGGATTACGAACAATTCCCTCTCTGACAGAGAGGTGGCCTGTGTCCCAGCAGTGGGAACATTTATAGGCTGATGATGATGATGATATGCTACATCTATCTTCCTGTGGTAGCGCAGTATGCATGAGCATTATTCCAGGCTAAAAAACCCGACTGCTGCTGGCTAAAAAGTCGTAAACAAGGAAAAATCATGCTGTGCAGTCGGAGGATAAATATTTGCGGGCTGGCTGACCAAAATCTGGTGTATCCTCCGCCTGCACAGCATGATTTTTTCCTTGTTTACGACATGTTAGTTCGCTTTTGAAGCAGTCGGGTTTTTTGATTTATCTTTTTTTTATTTATAACTTTATAGTTCAGTTTTTTTCGAATTAGATACATTTAAACATAAAAGTGTTGTATATTTTTGAAATCACCTCTAAAAACCCTTTATTTTGATACCCCACACGATGGGTCTGGAAGAAAAAAAATTTGGGCCTCCACAATATGGCGCCCAAAATCCTATGACGACAATAGCCTATGACACTGGCAGGGTTAAGACGAATCGATTGACGTATGAATCATCAAAATCGGCCAACGCGTTTGGTCTCTGGAACGCCATATAGGAACAAACATACATACATAGACTGATAAACACATTACCCTCCTTCGGCAGCCGGATAAAAAAGAGACGTCAGGAATAAATCGTTAAGGAAATGTTGTATTTTTGGGACAAGAAAAATAAGGAAAAGGAATCACAAAACATGACTAATTGTGTAAACGTTTTGATTCCGATGTGAAGATAAGATTTTCTATGTCCCAGTCAACGTTACTCACAAATCCGTTTCGTTTTCCTCAGAGCTTTTCGTAAATGGTATAAAGCTAGGGATTAACTCTGGTGACTCTGGCACACTGATGTAGTAACAGGTTAATTATAAATGAGCTCGTGTGTGGATGGCCTTAAATGCGACAGACACGTCAGGCGACGTCACGCGACGAAAGCCGAACCACGCCGAACGTAGTTTTTGTTTCTCGAGGTAAATGCAGGTACATTTGGTGAGGTTGGTAGTCGGTACTATAGTTAGGTTGGTACTAGGGTTATTACCTACTATGCCGGTCGAAAGTTACAAATTACCTTTTCTCAAAAATGGTATGTAATGTTGACATAACATCTCTAAAAAGTATCCAGAAAGTGAACTCTACCGGAGACTATTCACAACTGTCCGGTAAGAAGCGAGATTTTAAATTTGGAATCTCCTACTGTCCAGTAAGTAAGTATGTAATTTACTTACTGGACACTTGGTCATCCTTCATCCCTTTTTTTTTTTATGGCTTCGCACGGTTTAGGTCATCCTCTTTAGATCTGCTTAGAAAAAAAAAACATAGTACCAGACACAGATTAGAGTTTAGCCATTATAACATGGTTAGAGGGAGGCTCCAAATATATATCTATCTCTTTTTGGTATGACATTTTATGAGATACATAATATATTTTGGAGCCTTAAACATCCATTTTATTGTCTGTGACACTTTTTTTTTTTTTTTTTTTATGGGTCTGTGACACATAACGCGACGCAGAAAAAGTATGCACGTTGCGTTTTGTACTTAGTAATGTTGTAGAAGTATAGTGTGGGATTTTATGTTTGTATTTAGTCATTTCAGTTTATAAATCATGTTGGATTAAAGAGTCCGTTAATCAAGATGTACAACAAACAAATATAAATGCCCCCGGTAAATCGATCACAATATCTATCAGTAATTGCCCTAATATGAATGTAACCTTCAATATTAATTAAACGAATTTGTTGTTAAACTTTCTTTCATTTTTGAGAAAAGCATTATACAAACCTCAACCAGTAAGAAAGCCATCCTGGCCTCGTATATAACCGGACCTCACCTGCGGTTCGGTCCGGTTAACTCATACTCGGCCAGGAAGGCTTACTTACTGGATTCTGCTGTAATGTACTATTACATCACGTACAACGTTAGGATAGGCCAACATAAATTGAGTTACGAGATTATTCGCTATTTGTTCTTATGCAGAATTTTTTGTGATGAAAAGAGAGTTTAAATACAAAAAAAATTGGCAAGACTAAACAAGTAGACCTTTACCAATTTTTTTTTGTTTATTCGGATTCATTAACTAAGGAAAAGTTTAACGGGTAGTCAGAAGCCTGAGATCTGACACCAGTCTTGCCAAGGGGTATCGTGTTACATAGTTACTGGGTTGTGGAGGTCAGATAGGCAGTCGCTTCATGTAAAACACTGGTATTCAGCTGAATCCGGTAAGACTGGAAGCCGACCCCAACATAATTGGGTAAAAGGCTAGGCAGATAGATGGACACCTTTTCCGCGCTTAGAAACCTAATGTGGATGTCACATGTCTTCGATTTTTTGGTTCTAAGACATGCCGGTTTCCTCACGATGTTTTCCTTCACCGTTTTTGAGAGTCGATCGCCTTGATGCGTATTGACAGGGTTGGTCTACAATTGCCCTAAACCGGGAGGATTGGAAGAAAGGGAGGCCTTTACCCTGCAGTGGGACAGAGTAGGCTGAAAATAAATAAATCTATACTATAATATTATAATAATCACGTCTAAACGGCTAGTCGTAATTTTTTGGAAAAAATATATGTTATATTAGACCATTTTTTTAATAATTTCATCTAAGCAAATTTTGAGTTTTATTCGTATAACATAGTGTAATTAATTTGTAAAGTTATGTCTAAAACGGACAAAAACACGACAATCGCACCAAAACCGCGGTCTTTGATGTGTCGATAATTATCTACATTTTGATTTGAACCTTTTTTTTTTAAGGCATAGAATAAGAAGGAAAGTACAAAAATCCACTTAATTTTGGGTCGCGCGGGTGTGAAACGAGTGCGCGTTTTGTTCCCTCAAGGTCGTTGGCGTTAGTCGTCGTCTTAAGTCAACTGAGTCAGCAAAATATGTAGACTCGGTATCGGCGTGTTATGTAACAGGCGCGAAAAGAGATTTGCTGTCGGTACATTTTATCTTACTTATTGACCTTGTAGACTTACTCGGGATCCCCAATTTTCCGCTAGAAGTAAAGCGTTTAACCTAGATTGCTTACATTAATCTTTTTAAATAATTTTTAGGGTTCCGTACCTCAAAAGGTAAAAAAGGAACCACTAGAAGATCACTTTCTTGTCCGTCTGTCTGTCTGTCGGTCTGTCCGTGTGTCATTACCGATTTTCTCAGGAACGGGTGGACCTAGCAAGTTAGAAAATTATACCAGATACTGAGGTCTATACTTCGTATTAGGTTTAGACTTGTTTTTTTTTTTTTTTTAAAGTTGGGTCTTACAGCACAAATAAAGAAAAAGTTAAAAATTAAGGTAAATTTTGGTACGAGTATTTACTAGTTTTCACGAAAATCTAAATTTGCCCGTAGATCTAAAACTTAGCCACCAATAAAAAAATCACCAATTTTATTATGGCGGTATAATGGGTAGGTACGGAACCCGCGGCGCACGAGTTCGACTCGCACTTGATCGTTTTTTTTATATTTAATTTGAAAATTTGGCAAAATAAAACAGTGCTAGGCAAATGCCTCGTATTAGGCTCTAATTTGCTTAACAATCTAATTGGCTATCCCAGTAAGGAAATTCTGTTATTTGGACAAAAGAGGATAAAACCAGTTACCCAAATGAATTGTAAATCAAGTAAAAAGGCAAGGTTCAAGAACTTGCACTAAACAGTGCTGAAACTGAAACGGAGCACTAAAATTACCTACTCCAACAATTTCAAGGTTGCCTTCACACAAAAGAATTCTCATGAAAAATACTTAAATGCGAATGTTTACGAAATTGAACTGAAAGGGTGTTTCCCAAATATAGACCTCCCACCGTACCTGACCGAAATGAAAACATTCGATTAATATTATTTTTGTAATGGGCCCTTCTTGAAAAGCAATATAAATCGTTGCAGTCGGTAACAACTAACTGAGCTACCTAATACAATTACTCGTTGTTATAAAAGGAATACAAGAAATAAATGTTGTTCGGGGGTACGACCCACCCTCTTGGTGTCTGAGGGGGAGTGGGGTTGGCTTCAAGGTTTAAGTTGGGTTCGCCGGGGCGCTACTGCGGACTATGCGTATTTCTACGTGTGTGTTAACCGGCTGAATTACGGAGGTCGTACGTACTCGCTGTTTGACGCTGGCGAGCTCCGATTAACTGACGAAATGCCAAGATATATTGTAGACATTGTTGTAGCCGCTGAAACTCATATTTGGGTTTTTCTGATTCTGTATCGTTTGTCTTTACGTTCAGTAGCTATTTACAGATGTCTCTTCTTGCTTCCACTTTATTATAGAGCTTTGCAAAATAAGACAAACTTGTTATAAAATAATGCTTGTTATTCTATTTATCTTTTGCAGGGTTTATTCACTCTGTAAACTCTGATTTAAAAGCTAAGCTAACGCTTCTTCGAGTAATCTATTTTACAAAAGTAGTTAAAGTACGATACAATATATCTACTGAAAATAAAATCAAATCAAGTTTCCACTGACATTCAACGATGTAAATGTCAAGAAAAGCTTCAGTAAGTGATTACCATTGAAGCGTCGAAAGCTAATATAAAATGTAATATTTCGTGTCGTTATTATGTATGTTTCAGTACAGTGCATCAGGGACATGCATATCGTTATCGTGATGGACACGATGGCCTTTAAAATTTCATAGAAGTACCAGAATATTCTTGTAGACAGTCTTTCTATTTATGTGAAAAAAATCAATACTTTTCTTATACCGAAGGTGCTATCATGCGTGTTTCTAACCACACACAATTTCTTACAAAGTAGATGTAACGTCAAATAAAGTAGAATATTTAAACTTGTGGGCGACTGGTGGTTGCGAGAAGCAAAGGACTAGACGACGCTTGGGAGAGGCCTATGTCTAGCAAAAGGTATAGATAGTATTACGGCTGATATGATGAAGAATTTTTTTTAGCTTTTTTTCATCATCATCATTTCATAGACGGAAATCCAAATCGCGTCTTTCATCACCCATCACATCACATTTGTCGATGTTTTATACTCTTTGCCTTGCCGATTTCATTACGCAATAAGGCTGCAGGTCATCGGTTCACCTAGTTGGAGGCCTTCCAACTCATCGTCTTCCTGTTCGCGGTCGCCCTTCCAGAACTTTTCGGCCCCATAGGCCATCCGTTCTGCGAGCAATGTGCCCTGCCCATTGCCATTTAAAATTTGCGATTCTTTATTTATGTCGGTAACTTTGGTTCTCTCTCAGGGATAAAAACCCCAAATTAAACCAATAAAGATATTAAAAAAAAAAAAAAAACTATGGTTCTCCTGCGGATATCCTAATTTCTGATGCGATCAGGTAAGAAAACTCCGAGCCCTCTCCATTGGCCTTTGGGCGACTTTACCCTTTATGATAAGGCCCATTGTGATCGACCACGTCTCAGTCCCATAGTTAAATTACTGGCAACACACACTGATCACAGACTTTTGTCTTGAGACACTGCGGTAAATTGGACAAGAAGATACCGCGCGACTTCCCGAACGCCACCCACCCGAGTCGGATTCGACGGTTGACCTCTTTCTCGAAGCTAGACCTACCTAACTAGACCGTTTCTCCTAGATAGACATAATCGTCTTCAACTTCGAGTGTAGAGTCTGACCTACCCAACTGGACCGTTTCACCCAGGTAGACATAATCGTCTTCAACTTCGAGTGTAGAGTCAGACCTTCCCAACTAGACCGTTTCTCCCAGGTAGACATATAATCGTCTTCAACTTCGAGTGTAGAGTCAAACCCACTCTTTCGGAAGCTCTACTGAGGTCATCGAGCATTGTACTGAGGCCCTCCATGGTATCAGCCATGATCAACTATATTTTCGGCAAACCAAGTAAGGTGAGTGATGTACTCGCCATTAACGTTGATGCCTAGCCTCCTCCGGTCCAGAAGATTGAAGACAGTTTCGGCGAAATGACTTCTCCTGGTCTCCCACCGCTCTGGAGAAGGATAGGTTTCGAGGTCTGATCCTGAAAACGGACTGACATGGTGGCGTTTTTGTACAAACACTTCAACACCTTGATGTACCAGTAGTCGATCTGGCACCGTTGGAGAGACTGCAGTACAGCCCAAGTCTCGATCGAATCGAAGGCTTTTTCGTAGTCCACAACCGCTAAGCAGAGAGGCAGGTTATACTCTTCGGCCTTCTGTATAGCCTGCCGCAGCGTATGTATGTGGTCTATGGTGCTAAAGTCTTTACGGAATCCGGTTTGTTTGGGAGGCTGGAAATCATCAAACTTGCACGCGAGACGATTCGTTATAACTCTTGAAAACAACTTGTAGACATGGCTAAGAACTGAGATGGACATATAGTTTTTCAGCTGGGCATAGTCGCCTTTCTTGAAGAAGAGTACCACCTCACCTCCGCACCATGCCTGTGGCGTTTTGCCCTCGAGTATGATGGAATCAAACAGCTTCTGAAGGGCCTTAAGGACCTTAAACTATCTTTACAAACTTTATTTAAACGTATATATTATATACATTACTTTCATATTGTGTGTCCCGCCACTAGTAATCGATATTTTAAGCACTTCCTGGAATCCGATTAAGCTGAAATTTGGCGTACTTATGTATCTTAGGATACATAATCACGCCAGTGATCACCTGTGGGACCGAGATGTGGTCGTTCACAATGGGCTTTATCAGAAACCTTAAAATCACCCAAAGGGCAATGGAGAGGGCTATGTTCGGAATTTCCTTGCGTGACCACGTCAGAAATGATGATATCCGCAGGAGAACCAAAGTTAGCATATCTCGAAGAATTGCCAAACTTAAGTGGCAGTCGGCAGGGCACATTGCTCGCAGAACGGATGGCCGATGGGACCGAAAAGTTCTGGAATGGCGACCGCGAACCGGAAGACGATACGTTGGAAGGCCTCTCACTAGGTGGACCGATGACCTGGTTAAGGTTGCGGGAAGACGCTGGATGCGAGACGCACGGGATCGGTCAATGTGGCGACGCCTGGGGGAGCCCTATGTCCAGCAGTGGACGTCTTTCGGCTGAAATAATATGTATCTTAGGAAACATTGAAATAATATGGCACAATGGAGCTGGTCTCATGATCGAGCCGGCAGGTGGCCATTGCAACTCCCAAGATAGCACCATCGTGTTTGGGCTCATTGGATATGTATTAACAAGAAAAAAATCCGCGAAAATCCGTTTCGTACTTTAAGCTAATTAAAAGCTTGTTTAAAAAGATTTTTACATTTAATTATTCTAAACTTACGAGTACCTACTCACCACAGACAAGCTGTGCTAGCCAACCTTAGGTAGATAATATCTACGACGTGTCTAATTACTTTATTTTTAACCAATCACTAACCTGTCCTGTTGTTAGCCAGAATACTAACACAATATTATTAAATACTTGTATCTATCTATACTAAAATTTTAAATGGGAAAGATTTGTATTTTTGTATGTAACGAATAAACTTAGAAACTACTGGACCGATTTAAAAAATTCTTTCACCGTTGTGAAGCTACACTATCCCCGGGTGACATTGGCTACTTTTTATCCCTGTATTCCCACGGGAACAGGAACTACGCGGGTGAAACCGCGAGGCGTCCGCTAGTTTATACTAAATGTAAGTCTATGCAATTTACCGATAAACAAGGTTCCCGAAAATCGGATTACTCGGTACATTAGCTTCATTTAATTTTGATTGAATTCGCATCCACGCATCCACCTGTAAAAGGCGGGACGAATGGGGGATTGTAGCTGCTGTATCCACGTGAAAAATTACCAACAGCGGATCTTTCTAAATTAATTTATAGCCTGTTCACGCTGAGTAAGCGCCTATTTACTTGTCCAGAATAATTAGATAATTTTGCAGCGGGTTTTTGTAAGGTCCGCTTGCGCCAAACTGGCTTAACTTACTAACTCCGAGTTATTAGCTAACCCGGCCAATAACTTATGACGTATGTGTTATTTAACCTCGTGTTAGCAACTCGCCACCTCGTGTTAAGGTTGCCCTAGTCGACGGCACGGACTATTTTGTGCGCGGGGTTAAAATGCATGCGATCTCATCCGACAACACGTGCGAAAGAGATAGATGCTGTGAAGAGCAGTAAGAAGCTACTTCGCGTACGAATTAGCGCTTTTGCAAGTTTTGCGAGCGCGCGAAATTTTATAAACAGACCTTTGAGAGTCTAGATATCATGAAAAAACGACTAAATGTATATTTTCAAAATAAAATTATTTGCATTGTTGAACTACTAATCTATCCCTGTATGGTGGCTGTTTTACAATTTTCTTTCTTCTTAGGTATTTATTTCCGCCCGAAAATGCGTTAAAATTAGTGTTGAAATGTGGAACTTTCGACACTCATAATTTTAAAATATTTTTTATTTTACTTTTTAGTTTCCATACAGGGCTAGATAATGATGAGACTAATTGATATAATTTTTTATTTTGAACGTACATCGTCGAACAGTGGAGTAATCTAAAGACAACGTTTGTATGGAAGAATGATCGACTAGTGTAACCTTAAGTTTTTGGCGCAAGTGGGCCTAAATCTGCTGAACGTTTAACGTGTTTTCCTTTTCCTTAGGAGTTTGTGTAAATTAACAGTAACAACAACTTTTTCGTTTAGAAAAGCCAGAAGTGTAAACGTTTATTTCCTGTGTAGTTATTCAGGGCCTGCCAACATACGTGTAGGTGTTCACTTATTGCAATTTACATAACCCGACCGTGACGACTCCTGACTTTATTCCACAAAGGGCGGGGATGTTACACTTATTTTTTACGCAGGTGTTTTGTTTATGTTTACGATCCCTGGCTAAATACGTGTGGGTAATAAATAAAAGTGAGGTCACAAGCATTGCAATTTATATTCCCAAGTAGCAAAATATGATAGGAGAATCTAATCTTTTTAACCGACTTCCCGAAAAGGAGGCGCTTTCTCAATTCGACCGTATATATTTTTTTTTATGTGTGTTCGCGGATAACTTCGTCGTTTATGAACCGATTTAGATGTTTTTTTTTTTTTTGGAAATGAGGTATCCCAAGGGTGGTACCATGTTAAGGTAACCAGGATCTGATGATGGGCTCCTTGAGAATTCGAGGGAACTCCTCAAATATTATAGTCATATTTATACCTAGCGGTTTTGATATTTTCATCATTATTGCAATCATTTGCAATCAGAAAGTATCATTTGGTGAAGTGGACGAAGACCACAATGGCCACTGGAATTCGTAATTAAAACAATTTATCCTAGTCGTTTTTGGGCTTATTGGAATCGTCATGAGATGTACTTTGGCTATAAATGATTTTCATGTTAATTGGAGGTACCTACCAAAACTAAAAAGAGGAAAATAAAAAACTTTTAACAAAAAATCATACCGATTTCCAAACCAAAACACCACAAAACTGAAAAATAACTTTCTTTTCCGAAGTCGGTGTCAAAAACGAATAAAAATACCTAGGTACCAATAGACACTGACTTCGAAAAAAAAAAGTAATTTCTCGTTTTGTAGTGTTTTGGTTTGGAAGTAGCTGTGATTTTTTGTTAAAAAGTTTTCCAGGAATTGTTGGGTACTTTTAAATACGGTGACAGAAATCTTAAACCTTAGAACACCTAAGCCGCTTTGCCGACAAAAAAGCAGCTAAACGTTGATATTTTGAATTCTAACAACTTAGATAAAATATGAAATAAAGATTTAAAGCAAAAGTTGCAGTAAATAGAGTCGGGAAAGTGCTGTTATTAACATTGAATCCGATATCAAAGGCTCCTCTCGAGCAACAGGGGTTGAAGTAAAGACCTCCTCGACACTTTTGCATCCCCGTTACGGTTGGTGATTTTCTAACATACAATTTTAAGCTGAAAGTTATATTTTACTATATTCTGATTTTATGCGACTATCTCACAATTTATGAACTAAAATATGCAGTTTTCAGTTGCTTGAATCGACATGGATGATAAGTAAAACTTTATTAAATAAAATGTTATTTAATACATCAACAGAAACCTGCACACCAATTCAATTATTTGTTCTCGTAAAGCATAAGATTGACCGTTGCCCCGTCACACAGCAGAGTAAAAGCTTCGTCTCCCTACAGAAAAAGAACGAGCAAAATTAACCACGCTTACTTAGAATTACCATGGACAAGATTTGGCAATTAGTCAACTTTTTGGGATTTTATACCCAGGATTAACCCAATAACAGTATCACTGTTTACCCGACTGCCGAAGGAGGGTAATGTGTTTATCAGTATATGTATGTATGTATGTTTACTGGCTATGTTTAAATGAACCTAATTCTAAAAAAAATAACTAAATAGTTGTAAATAAAAAAGTCCAAAAAACCCCAACTGCAAAAGTTAATTAAAAAAATCAAAAAACCCGACTGCTTAAAAAGCGAACTAAAAAGAAGAAAATCATGCTGTGCAGTCGGAGGATATATCTGGTTTTGGTCAGCTAGCTCACGAAAATGTATCCTCCGGCTGCACAGCATAATTTTCTTATTGTTTACGTATTTTTAGTTCCCTTTTTAAGCAGTCGGGGTTTTTTATTGTACATATTATTATAGCATGCATAAAGAAGCATAGTAAAATCTCTATTATTGTGACCCGTCCTATCTTCCTATTTTTGGCACCTAGCCTAACTCACTCACATGATTGTAAGTAATTTTATTATTGACAGATTAACTTTACAATGACCCACTTTTCGATAAAACAATTTCGGTAAAAGCCTTACACGAATATAGGTTAAAATTGTTGTTCTAAGTTATTTGATCGATGGATAAATTGATAACGAATATCACATGCGTTAGCTTAGACGTTTATCGAGGTTACCTCATAAAAAAAGTAAAAAAATTAACTAAAACCGGCCAAGTGCGAGTCGGACTCGCGCACGAAGGGTTCCGTACTATTATCGCAAAAAACGGCAACAATATCACGTTTGTTGTATGGGAGCCCCCCTTAAACATTTATTTTATTCTGTTTTGAGTATTTGTTGTTATAGCGGCAACAGAAATACATCATCTGTGAAAATTTTAACTGTCTAGCTATCACGGTTCATGAGATACAGCCTGGTGACAGACAGACAGACGGACCGCGGAGTCTTAGTAATAGGGTCCCGTTTTTACCCTTTGGGTACGGAACCCTAAAAATAACTGACGAAATTCAGAAAATAAGAAAAAGAGATCTAGCTGATAAAATCCGTTATATTGGCAAGCTACACGACTTGGTATGAACTAAAGGCAATGAAAAACTTGAGCCCCCAATGCCGATCGACAATATAGGCCAAGGGCACTCCATTTTGGAGGGGAGGCTCTGGGGCCGGCGCGGGATGCGTGACCAATGAGACGCATAAGACATTTACCATTATTTTACGTCCAGAATTATTAAGAACGCTTAGTAAGCAATTCTTGTACGCAAAGATGTTACTGAAGAGACTAATAAAGTCTTATATACAGAACCCGAATCAGTCCCATAAGCTTAACTGCAGTGGCCTGTATGGAAAGCACACAATCGTTGGCGGATCCAGGTAGGCCGCAGCAATGAAAATATGGCCAAATGGGATTTTATAGACAAGAAGAAGCTTATTCTATACTGAGGTCCTACTCCCTAAGGACGAAGTCCGAAGTTTTGGCCTTAGTTACAGACGTTTCCTACTCTCTAACACCTACGAACGGATGATTCGTTCAGGGCCCGAAACAAGAAATTTAAAATTTAAAATAATATGTTTATTTCAATTACAAAGGGCTTTTCGATACATATTATTGGAGATCATTTTTATGGAAATTTTTGCCCTCACAGGAGTCTTTATTTATTGGGATCCTTTAGTAAAATGCCTCGTCCATGCACACATTTTATTTCGTCGTACTCACAAAAACTTTAATGTATAAATCTACATTTCTATCAAATAAACAATAACATTACTCAACAACTCTTACTAAACCAATGCCTAGAATTTTCTTTTCATACACTGTCAAAACACAAATAAATCTAAATTTGAAATCGACTTGCTTTTAAAACATAAACAATAAGTATAGACAATTAAAAATCACCCAATAACAATCATCACCTTTTAAGCAAGGAATTGCTTGTATTATGAGACTCTCCACTTCAACTTATCATTATTTTATGCAATTGAAATGTAGACAATTTAAACATGCAATACTAAAAATAAAATGGTAACTTCAAATTATACAAACAACTCTGCAAATGAATGAGCGTTATGCGTAGAAAAAGGCCAAGACTAAGAATGAATGACAGTACAATTTGACATTTGTACCTAATCCCGATGCGTTTAACCGGTCCGAAAAATTCACTCTGAAGTTTCGGATTAGTTTTGGACGGGGCCCGTAACTTCGTTGATAGAAATAGGGAGTAGACTTTGTAATGTTTCGATTTTCGGTGTAGACACTAATCCAATACTTTTTATCCCAGAATAAACAAACAACGCAATATTTCACGAAAAACATGTTTGTTGCACTCCAAATGTCTATATGAATAACGCCCTGCCAGAAAACCCATAAAATCGGGCCCTTGGTGGGCTATACTATCCCGCCCAGCGAACGCCGGGTACTCTTCCATAACCCGTGCGCACATTTACATACGTTACGTCTCTGTGACGGCGCCTCTCAACCAAATTGCTTTCAGCTTTTACCCAGCATAAAAAGAATTCACAGAGTTAATGTATTCATCCTCTCAAATTACTGAGGTTTAATTGGAAACAAAAAATCGGACACATTTCATCTGCCGTGGACACAACAATTAAGTTTTTGATCAACCTATCATGTCAGTACGTTGGTAAGGGTTCTTGAAAATATGTTCTAGCTATTGCCAGCGGCTAA
This sequence comes from Orthosia gothica, assembly GCA_949775005.1. NCBI lineage: Eukaryota > Metazoa > Arthropoda > Insecta > Lepidoptera > Noctuidae > Orthosia > Orthosia gothica. Next base: position 24,216,932 of record OX459038.1, on the reverse strand, counting down.
TCAAAATGTCGTAAATTATCCCAAGGGAACATTTTCCCGGGATAAAAAGTATCCTATATGCTATGCCTGACTATGATCTATCTCTGTGCTAAATTTCATCCAGATCCGTCCAGCCGTTTAAGCGTTAAGAAGTAACAAAGATACAAACACACACACACATACACTCACAAACTTTCGCCTTCATAATATTAGTGTGATAGTGTGATGTGATCATCAGAATCCGGATCCTGCTTTTATAAAAACTCTTTTTCTCTTGGATTTTTAAGTTGCTAAGTCATGAATCATGATTATACCGAGTCATGATGATTTGTTTGCGTAAAAACATGTGGCAGAAACTGTTGCGATGTAAGTATTGGCAAAACTAATTATTATTGCAGTAAAATACTGTTGCTTATTAAAATAGACAGTAGATATCTATTTATAGCAAGATAAAACATGAAGCTTGAAAAATATGACAGAAGGAAATGCACGTCCTGTAACCATTGCATTGTGATAAAGTGAATGGAGATATTATCATTGCAAAGTGAGAATGAATGACAGTAGTTCTCAATATTTACCTAAACATTGAGGATGGTAAACAACTGAACTAAAGAAGAAATTATGGAACAAAAGAAGATTGACGTCGCGTTCTTTACCCCGAAGGGATGAACAAGGAAGAAAGTGAATTGTGATAGGATAAAAACTTACGGCCATTCAAAAAGGTACTGACTTTTTCTTCTCCCTGCGGTGCAAGCACGGATCATTGACGAGACGTAATTCAAGCAAAAAACATCGATAATTATCGAGATATATGTATTTTTTTTTAATTGTGACTATCCCAGCACACTATTCCCAAACCTCTGCAACTCCCGAAAGCCAGAATCAACAGTGCCGACCACCAGAAAAGCGAAGCAATGAAGCTCGACGAAGTCCCGGAGAATGAATGTAATTGTGTTGGATCCCGCAACGAAATTAATCAGAAAAAAATAACGGAGGAGTAGGAAAAAATAAAAATTACCACTTCCCTCCATATCAAGCAGGAGACAGAACAAACAAGGCCAATAGGCACAAAGGATCGTTTACAACTGGGATAAACCCAGTTTCCTAGCACCACAGATAAAAATTAGGATTAATATTAATGAGTCCTAACATTGTCGGCTGTTATATTTGATTCCATTAATAGATGTGACAAAAACGCTTGAACGCACGGCAATTTGTTCTAGTTTCCACAAGGTCCGTAGAGTAAACAACTCCTGATGCAGGCTGTGCATTATTCAACATAATATTGCGTTAATTCTGCCAAAGAATACACTCCCATAATATATGATGTGCAGATTGTACATATTCGTAGTCAGATGTATAGACCATTTTTTAAAAGAGTAACCATGGAGTTTCGTGCCGGTTCTTCTCCATAGGAAACGACGAACCCGAACCGTGGACCTTTTGTCGATGTTTTATAAGTGCCCATGTAGGCCTAAATGAAATAAAAAAAATATTTAGTTTTTTTTTTGATTTTATACATATAACGAGATACATAGGTATAGGTGAAGAGCAGTAGTGGCCTAGTGTTAACGCGGCCGCAATTTACGTGTCGTGGGTTCGAACCCAGACAGGCGCTTCACTTTGTGTAAACTATTTTATCACCACTGCTCTCAAAACGGTGACGGAAAAATCATGAGCAAACCGGCATGTTCTAGGACCAAAAATTCGAAGACGACATCCACCAACCCGCACTGGGCCCGCCTGGGAAGGCCAGTGTCCCAGCATTGGGAACATTAAATTGCTGATGATTAGGTATAGGTGGATAAACCGGGGTGGCACAAACTACATACAACAATATTATACAGAGAAAATATTTTTTTGTTTGCTTGTATGTTTGTACCGAATAGGCTCTGAAACTACTGGACCGATTTTAAAATTCTTTCACCAATAGAAAACTTCATTATTCCCGAGTGACATAGGCTATTTTTTAATCCCGAAAACGCGTCCTTTTGGGTGGTCCACAGAAGCGAAGCCGCGGGGAACAGCTAGTATTACATATTATGTGACTTGGAGTCAGCACAAACGTAAAATTAATTACTCTTCTACTCTTCCCGAAAACACGAAAGCTCAATTGACAGCCCAGCAAATACCAGATTTTTCACAATGTCCATCACATTCAAGCGTTAATCATTCGATTTAAGATTGTATTTTCCGTCCAGTTAACCAAACGTATAGCAATTTCCTCCTTCAATAACCATTAGGTTCCTATCAAACACTTGTCAGTATTGTAGCACGTATGTACCATAGAGCACGGAGTTGTCGCATCGGCAGCGTCTTGAGACGGCAGTGGCTACTATAAGGGTCAAAGCACACTTAGACAAAGCCGAAGCGAAGCGTCAGTCTAAAAATGTAAATAGCATACATTGACCCCAAGCTGCGCCACGATTACGTGTATTCCTTTCTATCAAGATTCAAGACATGCGAATTCGCACATAAACTACAATTGGACGCGTCGCTCCGACTCAACTCTAAATTGTGTAAATAGGAGTCAATGTGATATGTGCATTTTCAAACCGGTGTTACCTCTTCTAGTATGCTAGTATTAAATTATCTGTGCCGATGTGTTGCTTCACTTCGTCTCTTTCCCAATGTACTTTAACAATAATACAATTTGTGGCGCCAAAAGTGCATTTAGCGCACAACTCGCCTTCGCTATTCAAAGCTGTCAGTTTCTATGTCATTAGTGTCATGTTGACAGACTTAGTCTTTATGGATAGTGTTGACAGGTTACGCCTCAGCAGCCGCTGTTGGAGGTGTTCCAACAGTGGCTGCTGAGGTGTATCCGAGCTCTGTGTTATACTGTACTCATTTATGTAGGTATACAGGGGTTTGTGACGTTGTCCTCGTGTGTGGGCCGGAAGGCCGTTCAAATTTTATTTATACAGGAGTGTGGGTGACTGATATTTGTGACACAGATTTAACAAAGCTCTACGCTCTCTTTTATTAAGGGTACTTACTAAGCTTTTGCACGTGTCTACCTTCTATCTACGTTGAATTCAGTAGACAAGACTTTGTTATTTTACCAATAGCACCTAATTTATATAATACTCACTCGGTTTCACAAGCCCTGTTAAGTTAATCTACAGTCAGTTCATAGCTTTTTTGATTGGTAGTCGAAATAATGGGAACCAATCAAATGTGTTGACAATTGGAAAAACCGTTCAGAAAACATGATTATTAAATGAAGTGATTATTATTTGAATTAAATGAAAGAAATATATGATATTTGGAGCCATTAAAACGGATAATAATAATTTTGCTGATCCTCCATATATGTTCCCCCCTTGACGCTACGTCACTGAAGTGTTAATGGGGGGGGGGCATTAATTGAGTATGCAAGTCATCCTCTGCCATTTTATTGCCGTGTAGATCAATAGCGATGGTCAGGCAGGGCCTAATAGTCATTCTATAGTTTTAGGTAATCGATCCACGAAATCTCCCAAACCCATAGCCCAATGTGTTTTGTGTCCGTATTCTGCAATAGTCCTGCACCGGCTGGGGATTGTCCTTGGATGCTCTTGCGTAGTGACTAGTGCATACAGGGATAATCGCCGGTTGGTTTCACATTTCATCCTACATGTCTAACAAAGCCTCTGCGTATTGGTTTCGACCCCTGATACGCCTTTCAAAGGTCCGTGGTCCTAGGGTCCCGACAATCACAAAAAAAAAATTGCTGACAATAAATTTTGCTAAGAGATATTTTGGTGCTATTACAGCTGAGATATTATAAAACTTATTTGAGAGCTCTGTTTTTATCTATCTAGTTTAGGTTTGGTAGAAAATAAACTAGATTATGTAGGTAGCAAAATCAAAGTAGATAATAGTAAATTGCGATAATAGGACAATACATGAACTGTAGAGATGCTTCATTATTCTATCGTTAGATGCCTTCCTGTCAATAGAAAGCATATATCATATAGCTAATGTACTTCATAAACTTTTGATTGAAAAGTTTCTAAAGAAGTCTTTTGGTAAGTATCAATTTTAACTTTGTTAGACCAATATTATTTTTGTTCGATTGTCGCTCGAAATAGTCAGAGCTATACTTCAGAAAGTCAAGGGAATTATGATCAGGCATAACTTTAGAGTAACAATTTACATTAGTCACTAATGGAACACTGTCGTTTCCATGATTCCTATTTAGTAAAAAACCCCACCAATAATATTACAATACCTACGCAAAAAAGAAATATTTCCAAACGAATTACATTTAAGTACCTAAAGAAAAACTGTCCAAACTTAATTACGAGCGTATCGCTACGATATATTCCAATGCTGCCTTATAATAACAGGGCCAGAACGTTCTCGGTTCGCGTGCAGCGATGTAAATGAAACGCCTGTAATCATGCATGCAGGTGGAACGACACCCACGTATTATATTAGCTAAGACCAAGTGTGCTTTAAACTGGAATTAGGTCATGTGACAATATTGTCGGTATCTGTGTGCCTGTGTACGCGTTTTCCGCTTCAGGGATAAGACTCAGATGTTGATTAGAGAATAAAATGAAACAAAAGACAGGAATGAAACCAAGGGTTCCAATTTCAAAAAGGGTTTTGGGTAAAATAATAAGGCCTATGAAACTTGAATACGATTGGAATGGGTACTTAGTAATTCCATACTCGATAACAATCAGACTGATTTTAATCGATTGAAAACTCATTACTGCCGTACATAACAAGACATCTGGAATCAAATACGATCGCAATTACTTCCTTCACAAAATTAATCGAACATAAAAATAAGAGCCTGTTTGTTGGAGCAGGCAGGCCAAGGACGAATGTTTTTCTACCCTCCCCAATTAATCACGGCACTCAATATTCATATTTAACAACCCTTTCCTCATTACGAAACAGAAAAATAACAAAATATTTTTCAATCACTCGGAGAAAAGGACCAATTTTCCCTGATAAATGAATTTCGTGAGTTAAAAAAGAATCCGTATTTTATCATGTCGGTATATACTTCAAAAAATAATAGGTAAACTTTCAGGTATTGTCATTCCCTAAAGAATTAACTTGAATAATAAAATTCACTTTGATAAAAAAGAATGGAGCGGAAAGCTTACGAGGTCAGCAAATATACGGGTGACGTAAAATGTATGATCCTTTTAAGTGATGTGCCTACGTCAGACTGAGCTAACACGAGTGTGTTGCTAATATCGCTAAGTAACATAGTTATAGGACAACAGGTATTTTAGCGCGAAACGAGGTTTTAATCACCTTGTGTGTAAAGCAATCTATTTACGTCTGATGTGATATTTTTATACTGTATTTTTATTATATAATGTATGTGCTTTTAATGAAACATAGCTACATACAATTTTTACAGGTATACTTCTCTTTCAATAGCACAGAATATAGGTACGTAAATCTACAGTTAACCCAAAAAGTATATCAAAACGTAAAATGAAGAAAAAGAATGATCTAACCTCGCTTTGAAGTTATGTAACATTTTGTGCGTGAAGTCTGAGGCGCCTAGCCAATTTTCAGAGCTCGAATTCTCTCTAGTTTTTGTAGACAACCCCGATTCTTGAGTTACATAAGTGGGTTTTGGTCTTTTTTGGTATTTAACAAAGTATTCTATGAAAATCTTTCGAATTGTCTAGATAATTCTTGACATTATTTGATGATAAAATGTACCGCAAAGCTTTTTCATCAATTGTTAAAAAATAACTCTTAATAACAGCTCTAACAAAATTCTTGTACAACATCACGTGAATTTGTATTACGTAGTGTGTAAGACTTATATATGTGGGCTCATGTATTCTAATGTTAAGAATCAATACCTTTATAAATTTGTGCGCACGGTTGGCGCAGTGGTTACGATGACGATGACGATTGACTGCTGCGCTGCGTGTCGCGGGTTCGATTCCCGCACGGAACAAATATTTGTATGACCTACAGATAGTTGTTCCGGCTCTGGGTGTTATGTATCTGAGTTTATATGTTTGTAAACGCACCCACGATACAGGAAGAAATTCCTAGTGTGGGGCACCGTTTTAAAAAAAAAAAAAAAAAAAAAAATGTTCTCTAAGATTGGGGAGTAGTAAAAAACGATATTCCAATGGAGGCACTTCAACTAATCTTCCCATACTCATAGCCTTACATGGAGCCAACCATCAGAAACGGGTGCTGAGTTCGGTCGCGTGACTTCATTTATGTAAAGACATTAATGACTAAGTATGGTATATATAAGTAATTTTCACAAAGGCGCCTTTTGGTTTTAACTCTAATCTGCAAGTAATTTCATAGATAGACAATTTGCTCAGCTAAAAATAATTGATAGAAAATAAATTCGCGTAGGTAGGCTTTCTTACAATATTTTCCCGGGCAATTTTAATTTTGGCCTTTCGACGAAAATTCTGTTTGTACAGAAAGTATTATTATTACTTTAGTAAGAAACCTATATCTTCTTTTTACACAAGAAAATGCCTTGATAAGGTAGTGACGCCTTTGAACTTTTCATAGCTTATAATTTCTACCACGAACAGTCATTAAAAGACAAAAATAAAAGGCGATTAATGACCAGCTTGAAAGAGGAATTTCAATTAAGTCAAGATAGCTATTAACTCCGGAATTCGTGGATCGGATTAAGATAATAACTTAAGAAATTGTCAAAATTTTAATGCAGTTTTATCGTGTTTTGAACGATAAAAATTTAACGACATACGCATGAAAATAAGCGTTTTCAATATTGTAATGGGGATGGTATTTTAAGAACGATATATTCTCAAAGTCGTGTTTAATGAGCCACTCTCAATTTAATTCGCCGAAAATATAGTCTGAGAAATAGTACCTATTAAAGGTAATTGACCTTCTAATCGATTCAATACAAAAGCGAAAATAAGATCAACAATTACCGAACAAAGTCCAAACCAATTTATGTATCGTTATGTTTGTTCCCCATATGAGTTTTGAATGTTGTTTAGACTGTACATTTAGATTCTCGTAGTACACAAACTGGCAAGAAAACACCCGCATGAAACTCATAGGTCTACTATTTGCGTAGGCGTTAGTCAATAGATTTCGTAGCAGTGTCAAAGTTAGTCATTAATTTCACCCACCAAACGAATTAGTTTCACGCAGTTCATGGAAAGAAATACGACTTCAGGGAAGCCATGACTCAACATCGCTATCATTATGACAATTAACTTGAACACACCAGTTTGACGTAGAATCGTAGTTATCGTAAAATCAGTTTGATCTAAAGTCAATATATTTTTCGATAGATTCAGACTACTTTAACAATGAGGATCATTTCGAGTGTTTATAAGGCGTTTACAATTTTGTCACCTTCAATACAAAGTCCTTGCACGTGCTGCGGAACTTTTAAACCTTGTGAAAAACAAAGAAAATTATGCAAAACTTAGCGCTAACCTTCACTCATTAGTCGAGCATTCAGTAGCTAAAACTAAAACCTCTTTCTCCATTGCCCGCAAATAAACTGGAAGGTACGAGACGGATTTAAGTTAGACCGCAATAATTCTTAACCGAACGAGGTATCCGAACTAAAAAAAGATCTTCGCAATAAATATTTTTCGGCCAATCGCTAACCTTGGGTCTAATCTGCTCACGAGGGCTAGCTCTTATAACAAATAGATTTGGAGGTGCTAAACAAAAAGGTTACATAAACTTGAGTGGGCTATGAGAAATTGTCGTATTATGGAAATGAAGTTATTCTAGCTTGCAAGTTGTTTTCAGTTAACTGGGAAGCTCACAACATTGCCAACTTTAATTGAAAATTACTCCTGACAAAGCCTTAGCAATTAATTTCCGTATGAAGCTTACGGTGGTCAAAGGATGCTTGCCAATCGCTTTCTACGGCATCATTTAATTGCTTTTGAAATATCAAAGTATTTGCTACTTTACATTCCATTGTCTTTGGAAATGCAGCATCCATAATTTATTTCATCGATGGAGTAAAATACTGATATTATGTATTACTTGCCTTGACTACCCCAAAACATTTGTGAAAATACTGAATGAAAGCTGACTCTTCATTTTCTTACCACCAAAACAAGCATGGGAACAAACCTTATCACTAACTAATGTTCCTTATGAACATCGCGTTTCCCTCTCCATGGCATTAAGAGATACTTAGGTAAGGGTCAGATACACTTATGGGTGGTTCTTGGTAATTGGATGATTTGGTCGTATATACTAATTATATTATTCCGCTTCCACTTAACTGAGACCTCAAGAACAGAGAGATAAATTTTCCGTCGTAGCTTTTACAACCGCTATTGAGTTTGGTTCATATATGTATGGTCCCTTGCTAAGCCATACATTACTTTCAGTTGAGAGATGAATGAAATAAAATAATTTAAATTGAAAACACTGATGTATTGTCTTAAAGGTTTTTAGGATTAAATGAGCTTAATGGACTGATGGTGTGAAGAATGAAGTGAGTGATGCAGCCCTTGTTGGCGCGAACTGAATAATTATTATGAGTTGAAATGAATGTGTGGCGTAAACTGCTGAATTGCAGAATGTGCGGTTGCACCGTACAATATACTATAACAAATATGAAACTAGAGACTTCACAGCTTCAGGTTGAAATATAAATCATTCAGTGGTAACAAATATACATGTACCATAAAAGTTCTTTCCGGGAAAACTGTCCAACTTTATCTGTTGAGCCTTTTACCAAATATGTTCCAGTCGTCTCTCAGTTGCGAGCGAATAGTGTCAGCTTATGAAACTACAGTAAATTTTATAACAGTATTTTTCCGTGTAATCCCCTCGTGCTGCGTAATCCACGCAAGCACTACACGGTCTGTTTCAGTTTTAATACCGCAAACGTGTGATAGGTATGTGGAGATTAAAGTGAACCGATACGACAAATGAAAGGGAAATTACAACGAGACAACATTTTACTGTTTGCTGGCGAGCGGATTATTGTTCGGTTCTACATCAGCTTCATGACAAAGGTACAGGTCGTAGGTAAGTGAAAATAAACACAAAAGTGTATCGAATGTCGAATAAAAGGAATTTATTCGTAGTTTTAGTTTTTTTTTTTTTACGAATTTTATGACGTTATTATATACGTTGTTTTACGTAATCTTACGACGTTGTTATATAAAATTCGTCCACATCACTGTCAACGTGAAAAGTGCCCAGAACGCTGGCAGCATTGCCACGTTGGATGGCAATGCTGATTCTCTGGCCAAGGAAAAGCCCAGCCCTCTGGTCACGTGAAGAGTCGACTAACCGTTTGCTTACGTCTCGAAATACTCGAAGAGCACCGAGGGGTCCGACCCCATGGACCTAATGTTTCAACCCCAAACGGCTCAAATATATAACTTCCAATAAGGTTGTTGTATTTGTTATTTTATTTTTTTATTTTATTGATTTGGTTAAATTACGGTGGGGTAGTTTAAATTAACTTTTTCGAACTTAAGAGTTAGAGAGATAAAGTTTTAAATGCTCACATAAAAGTATATGCCTTGAGTTCAGTAAAAGATTTTCCAATCTTATTTGGACTTCCAAAAAAATGCCAATCAACATGTTTTGGTCCCTCAGTGAATAGTGATGTAGGTACTTACAGGGTTATGCAATCAACACCGAAAAGGATCTAAATCAAAAGCTGCCATAACCCGAATTTCCGGGGAAATCGGGGAGGCCAGAGTTTTTGTCAAACGCGTGCGGCCTTGCAAACTAAACCTATAAATTCTTATTACTTTTACGTACCTTATATTCCGAAAAAGTTTCTAGGTAGCTTAAAACGAATGTTTTTATGTACTTATGTTCAGCTCTCTGGATCTGCCTACAATGACTGCGTTTAGTTGGTTTCGATTCCCGGGTTGGGTATCTAATGTTAAGGTGTAGATATTAAAAATAGAAAATCTTAGTAGCAACTCGGAAAACAACAATGATATATTTAACTTCATGCGGTTACACCGGATGCCAAGCTTCTTGACCTCCCTGACGTTAGCTACAATGGCTGCGCAGTAGTAAATCTCATACAAAAACAGCACCGATCCGTGCCTTGCGCAGCGGAATGCCAACTTCAGGGCGGCCCAGAAATTTGGCGAGAACTATAGTTGGAAAAAGCTATAGGCACTAGGCAGATGATGAGTCGGACCCGGACAACAATATTATGATCCCTTGGATAACCATCTTAGGAAATATGTTACACTTAAAATATAGTTAATAGGTAACTTTCTATAAATATTCAAAGAAGAATTCGGTTGTGTTGTGCCTACTATGATTGAATTTTCTCCTCGAATGGAGTTACACATTCCTTGCACCTTTACGAGAAACTTGGTAGGAACGACTTTACGACTTTTCCTTCGGATAGTAAAATACAACCTTGATTTGAAGGTGGGTGATGTAGAATGTGGTGAATATGACTTCTTTTGACTCTAAAGGATACTAGCTTCTGCTAGAAGCTTCGCCCGCAAAATCGAAATTATCCCAAGGGAACAAAAAGTATCTCTTGTTCTTCTCCAAGGACCTATATCTTTACCAAAATTCATCATAATTAATTAGCGGTTTAGGCGTGTAACTGTTGGTAGGTAAGCGCAAAAAGCCAACAGACAGAGTTATTTTCGCATTTGTAATATTAAGTATGGATCGAAGAATCAACATAAAGATGTATTCTATAAAATGATTATTTCTCAGCTTCGGCAGCATTTTTGAAGCTCATAATATCCAATGCTGATTGAGACCAATAGACAAGAATCGCTGTAACAAAAATTTTCATAATAAGTAACTTTTGTATGAATTAATTAATTAATAACTAAACCTTGATTCTAAGATTGGTGATTAAATAATCAAAAATGGTGTACCCTTCTTTGGGTTTCCTTAAGACAACCAGAAAACTAGACTTCATAGTCGACACAATTCCTCTAACATTATAAATAGAAAATTAGGTCTGTTTATATGAACAAGAAAAACTTAGAAAAAAAAATGTGACCCGCACAGGAGACACGAGAATTATGCATAAAATTAAACAATAATTTTAAAAAAATGTGCGAGACCAAAAAGGCTCCTATCTCAGCATGTGCAGCAATATCTAAAAAAGAAAATAACGCTGCGCTGATATTGTACAGTCTAAAACTGTACATATTTTGCTGACGCGGTGCCGTGCACCATACGTGCGTCATTCCAATAATATTATAAATACACATGAAACACTTTAAATCAATGAGTACGATAACTGCTACGCGGTGACTAACATTAGAGAAAGGAATCGTCAACAGTATTACTTGTAAACACAAAAATACGTAATAAATCTAACGAAAACTGAGTGATCTTTTCTCTTCGTGCTTCAACCTCAACAACAACAACTCTGCAAGTGTACGAACCGTACATTTTTTGGTCCTTCGAGCCGGATATTTGGTGCCACTGTGTCTCTTTACGGTAGCGAATCGGTTTAGCTGGTCTCCCAGAAGCGGGTCGCCCCAGCTAGATTGAGAAGTCGCATAATATCGTGACAGAGGTGCAAGGGTGCTGAGTTCCACTGACCATTTCAAATCAAGTAAGTCAACGATTTCAAGATTTGAAACGGAGAAGACTACAAGCAACGCAGTAGCCTTCGCAATACAACGCAACGCTCTCCTGCCACAGTCAACGACGTGTCAGCAAGCATCAACATGGATATGCTAGAATTGCAGTCAACGTGCTTCGATAACATCAAAGCATTATGTGTCAACTATCGCAAGGATTCATCATCACGAAAATCTGTGGAATACCTGAAGAAACGCTTGTCGTCGCTAGAAAACCAATGGCAAGACTTCGAAGGCAGGCATGCCCAACTGTTGCTCGAACTAGAAGATAAGAACATAGCATATTTCAAGGACGACATCTACGAAAAAACTAAAGAAATGTTCTTATCAACTAAAACAGACATAACTAGCAGACTGACGACTTTGAGCAAACAAAACGTGAAGTTCGACCTAGGTGGGACTTCAGAAGATGACGACAGCAACATACAACTCTTGCTTAACAAGCAAGAATGCAATTTCAACGCGATTCACCGTGTCATCTCCAAGATTGACTTAATCACTATATCGGAAAGATGGGAACTGGAAGACCACTTCGCAACCTTGAAATCGAAATGGGAACCCATCGATAAACTTCATTGGGAAATAGACTTTCAACTGAAAGGATCCAACGAACATTACTACAAAATGTTCACGGACATTGAACAACAATATGATGAGCTAAAGAGGAAAATCCATGCCAAAATCTGGTCCACCGTCCACTACCAGAAATCGACACCTAAGATCGAAATCCCTGAGTTCTCCGGCAACTACAGTCAGTGGATCTCCTTCAAAGACCTATTTCTGGAAGCTATTCACAAAAACCCTATGATCAACAACGCGCAGAAAATGCAACACTTAAAGACCAAGCTGCGAGGAGAAGCTGAACGCTTAGTGCAGCATCTGACCATTAGCACTGAAAACTATAACTCATGCTGGGATATATTAATTCAGCGCTACGACAATCGTCGCCTCCAGTTTACTTCATTTATGAACAACATGCTAAATCTGCCGATCATACAACATGCAGACTCATACAATTTGAAGAAGATGCATGACGTCATTACCGAATGCCTGAACGGCATCTCTAACATCGGTATTGATACTTCAACTTGGGACCCGATCATTGTGCACATCATGTCACAAAAACTGGACTCCAGTACTTTGAGTGACTACATGAAAGAACTTCAAGATCACAGAGAACTACAGAACCTCCACGACTTCCTGTATTTCCTCGAAACACAGTTCATGGCATACGAAACGATGAAATCAGCTAAAAGGGCGAACCCTACAGCCACAGAAAAATCATCCAACTGGAAAACATTCAACAAGCAAACCCAGATGAAGAAACATAACTATAACTTCAATCAAAATAAAACAAACAACTATCATGCTATTTACGGTAAATGCCCATTCTGCAACGGAAGTCACGTTCTGCGCCAATGTGACAAATTCCTACAAATGGACTTTGGCAAGCGAAATGACACCGTGTCGAAACTGCAGCTGTGCAAAAACTGTTTATTCAGCCACGGAAATGACGAGTGCAAATCCACGAAAATGTGCAAAGAATGTAACTTGAAACACAACACACTATTGCACAATCCGGACAACCAAACCATAACGTCAGCGACTAGAAAAAACAATGTTGAACAACGCCCTTCATCTCAACAACCAACATCTAACCATTTGTCTAAAGACAACATGGAGGTTCTACTGACTACGGTCCAGCTGAGAATAAAATCTGCAGATGGGATTTATGTAACACTACGTGCGTTGCTCGATCAAGGCTCACAGGTGAACTTGATAACAGAAAACGCTGCACAAATATTACGTCTTCCTCGGCGCGGGATCAACGCATCAGTATCGGGAATCGGCTCTGTTTCCAGAGAATGCAGGGGAAAACTGAAACTTACCTGTCAATCGATTCACTCCGATTATAACTTTGAAACTCAAGCACTTATTATGACGAAGCTAACAAACAACCTGCCTATGAAAACGTTCGAGAAAGGTGCATGGAGTCACTTGAAAAACTTGAAACTTGCAGATCCTGACTTCAACGTATCTCGGCAAATCGACCTATTACTAGGAGCCGACGTATACTCCGAAATTATCCTAGGAGGTGTATTGAAAGGCAATAACAGCTCCCCAGTTGCACAACAAACGCAAATTGGGTGGATTTTATGCGGAAAGATGAAACAAACGTTTAACTGCCACGTTACTGTAGTCAACTTAGAGGATTTAACAAAATTTTGGGAGAATGAAGAAATTCAAAAAACTAAAGATATCCCCAAAGATGACCAGTGTGAACAATTTTATAACGAAACTGTAAGAAGATCATTTGACGGAAAGTACATCGTCAAAATGCCTCTAGTTCCAGACTACAAAGAGAAACTAGGCAAGTCTAGAACAATTGCGGTTTCGCAGTTTCTACAGTTGGAAAAACGGCTAGAGAAGAACGAAAAGCTTTCCTCCATGTACAAAAAATTCATGGAAGAGTACGCGGATCTGGGTCACATGAAATTAGCACCTCAGATACCTACTGACGTCTACTTCTTACCGCACCACGGGGTCTTGAGAGAAAACTCGACAACAACAAAGTTGAGGGTCGTATTTAACGCCTCTCAAAAAACTACGACTGGCGTCAGCCTGAACAACGTCATGGAAAAAGGCGCCAACTTACAAAAGGACATTCAGGCCCTTATACTGAAATGGCGAACGTATAAATACGCATTTACGGCTGACATTGAAAAGATGTACCGCTGCATTTGGATTTCAAAAGAACAACAACATCTACAGAGAATTGTATGGCGGGACTCACGAGATCAACATCTTCGCGATTACCAGCTCTGCACAGTAACCTACGGGACCAAATGCGCACCATGGCTAGCTATGCGAACATTGAAGCAACTAGCCATTGACGACGGTCACAAACATCCGGCAGCTGCCAAGACACTCATAGAAGAATGCTACGTAGATGACGTCATTAGCGGCCATAACAACCTCACAGAAGCGAAAAAACTGCAAAACTCCTTGATCCAACTGTTAAAAGGAGGAGGCATGAATTTACGGAAGTGGACAGCCAATGACCGCGCTATACTGGAAGACTTACGCAAGGATCAAATTTCAACTCAAACCATGTTTGATTTTAAAGGGGAAGAATCAAGCAAAACGTTAGGCCTCGGTTGGAATCCAAACAGCGACAACTTCCACTTTAACTGGCCTGTGGAAAACTCCAAACAACTAACAAAGAGATCTTTACTCTCAGCCATATCAAGATTTTACGACCCATTGGGTTGGCTCTCCCCAGTAACGGTCAAGGCCAAACTACTATTCCAGAAAGTCTGGATGAGTAAACTTAGCTGGGATGACATAGTGCCCAGCAACATTGAATCTGAGTGGCTGAACCTAAAAACAGAACTGCCGTTCATTAATAAAATAACGATAAATAGATGGATTGGCGACACACAACAAGGTGTCGAATTGCTAGGCTTCTGCGACGCAAGTGTAAAGGCGTACGCTTGCGTTATTTACAGCAAGGTGTTCAACGAACATGGCCAACCCATCGTAACTCTACTTGCTGCTCGAACAAGGGTGGCTCCACTGACTCAGAAAACAACACTACCAAGACTGGAACTGTGTGGTGCTCAGCTACTAGCTGACTTGATGGAGAAAACCAAGGAAACATTCTGTGGATATAACATATCAACACGGGCTTGGTCGGATTCTCAAGTGGTCCTCGCGTGGATTCAAGGCGAAACATCAAGATGGGAAACTTACGTAGCCAACAGAGTTACAAAGATCAAAAACGTCATTCCTGCAGCTCAGTGGCATTATGTCAAATCAGAGCAAAATCCAGCAGACTGCGCCTCAAGAGGTCTTTTGCCAAGCAAACTAGTAAACTTCAACCTGTGGTGGCAAGGCCCAGAGTTCTTAACAAAACAAGATCCGCCGGCAGATATGCCTTGCACTTTCCAAACGAATTTTGGCGGCTTAAACCACGCTAAAATCACGCAAGAAAATATCGATCATAATATAATTATCAATTTATTGAGCAAATGCAGCTCATTGACACAAGCAAACAGGGTCATCGCATGGATATTACGCTTCATTACAAATGTGCGCAATAGGACGAAATCGGAAACTACGTACCTAACAACAAGTGAACTAAGCGCAGCGCGCATTAGTATCATTATTCAAGCGCAGCGATTGCAGTTCAATTCTGAATACAAACAAATCGTTAACAACGAAACAGTATCAAAGAAAAGCGCAATTTGCAAATTGAATCCTTATGTAAACAAAGCGGGCATCATCTGTGTCGGAGGTCGTCTTAAACACTCAAGATTAACTGGGGATATGAAGAATCCAATAATCGTACCACATAAAGGAAGATTTACACAACTTCTTATAGAACAAGCACATTCAGCCACATTACATGGAGGAGCTCGGCTAACGCTGACTTATATTAGACAGCGTTACTGGATCGTTGGCGGCAACCGGGCTGTCAAGAACCAACTTCGAAGATGTGTACGCTGCCATCGCTTCAACAAGACAGATAGCTATCAACTGATGGGTGACCTACCACCGCAAAGGATCACTCCGTGCCGCCCTTTCACGCACACAGGAGTAGACTTTACCGGTCATGTGGATGTTAAACACAACAAGGGTAGAGGCGTAAAAACTTCAAAGGGATACATAGCCATATTTATATGTATGGCGACGAAAGCTGTTCATATTGAACTCGTATCAGACCTTAGCACAGAAACGTTTATGGCGGCCTTCCAAAGACTATGTGCGAGACGCGGCACCCCGAAACACATGTACTCTGACTGTGGTACAAACTTTATCGGCGCTGCAAAGGTGCTTCGTCAGGAATTCGAAGAGTTCAAACAACTACTGAAACCAGATGTTTTCAACGAACTGGCCAAATTGGAGGTGGAGTGGCATTTCAACGCCCCCGCCTGGCCAACTGCTGGCGGTCTGTGGGAAGCTGCCGTCAAGTCTATGAAGCACCATCTGCGACGAGTACTGGGGGACCAAAAACTAACGTACGAGGAGTTCATAACGATTTTAGCAAAAATAGAAGCCTGCATGAATTCAAGACCTCTGTGCCCGCTAACTGAAGATCCAGAAGAGTTCTACAACTGCCTAACGCCTGGACATTTCCTTACAGGAAGCCCAATATTGTCCATGCCACTCTCGGATTACAGTGACGTAAAAAACATTGATTTACGCCGTAGATGGCAGCTTACCGAGCATATGTTTCAACAATATTGGAAAAGCTGGTCAAACGATTACCTTACCACTCTACAAACACGTAGTAAGTGGAACAAGCCTTCTAGAAACGTTAAAGAAGGCGATGTAGTACTGGTGAAAGAAAACAATCTACCGCCGGGAAAATGGGCCCTAGGTCGGATTCTGGAAACACATCCAGGATCTGATGGATATGTTCGAGTAACTACTGTTAAAACTCAAGCAGGAATCATAAAGCGCCCAATAACAAAACTGTCGCCATTACCATTGAACTCTGAAACTGAGGAAACCAAAGAAAACGAAATGAAAAATAAGCCTCCACAGAAATCGAAAAACGAACGGCGGAAGAAGTCAAAGAATCTTATCTCAACGTTACTAATAACAATGTTATCATTGTTTACATTTGTAACGGGATCTTATACCGCCACCGATGGCACGCGCGGAGCGCCGGCGGCGACCACTCAGATTACAAGTCTGGAACGCGAGCGGCCCATATACTATGACACCGTCGGCAAAATGCAAGTAGTGCACGATGAATGGATACTAATGATGTACTACAACCTAACAAACTATTGGGATGGGACTCGTCGTACTCAAACTTACTTCGAGAATATTCACAACTTATGCCAAAAAACGAATCTACAACACTGCAGATCAACCATGGAACAATTAAATCATGAACTAGAACTTCTAAACTACTACCACTCTATACTTATAAATCCCCACAAACACCTGAGCAACAGGAAGAAACGGGGTCTAGTCGACGGAGTCGGCTACATAGCTAACAGTCTGTTTGGGATATTGGACCAACAATTCGCTAAGAAATATCAAAACGATATTCAATCTCTGCAAACCAATGAGAACTACTTACTTGAGTTATTAAAAAATCAAACAACGATTGTGGAGCTTGAGAATCAAGTATTGAAACAAACTGAAGACAATATTCAGCGTCAATTCAACTCCATTGATAACTTTATCAATCAGACCAATAAAAATATAGCATCCATCGAAACGGAAATGGAAATACTTTCGGCTACTACCTACCTCAACTCTGCTTCGTTAACGACGTACCTATTGATCAACAGCTTGAGGACGTTCCAGGAGATGCTGTTTAATACTCTAACTAACGTCTACCAAGGTCATGTAGATGTCCATCTGATAAGTCCGGTGCGTCTGATTCAAAAATTAACGGAAATATCCGGAAGCCTTCCGAAATCTTTATCGCTACCAGTTGAGAACTACAAAGAAAACATTAAAGATATCTACAAGCTGATCAATGTGAAAGCACGAGTTACTGAAAATTACTTTCTTTTCGAAGCACATATTCCACTTGTAGCTAACGAAGATTTCGTAATATACCAAGCGATACCTTTACCGGTTAACAATGCTAAGGAAACTACATATGTGCAGTTATCAAACGAGTACATCGCTGTCAACTTCAAGAAGAACATTTACGTGTCTATGTCCAAAGATGACTTGAAACACTGCATGCAACAAAAATCGCAGAATTTCTTATGCAAGAAAAACCTGCCATCATTTGACCTACACAGCAAAAACGCTCCTTGTGAGGCAAAACTGCTATCGCATCAAAACAATGAACCTTGTGACGTCGAACGCGCGTCATGCAAAGACACTTGGATAGAGTTACAAACTCAAAACAGCTGGCTGGCGATTTGCTGCGAAACGTGTGCATTACGAATCATATGTAGCAACGACGTCACATCACAAACCATTGCATTATCGAGCATAGTGACATTATCTCAGGGATGCGTACTGCAATCCAACGACTTAACCATCTACGCTCAACGCCGATACAGCAGTCATATGAAGATGGATTATGAGTTTACAGCTCCAACATTTGATACATCTATTAACAAGATAGTGAACTTAACATATCGTTATGCTCCAAATATCCTTCAGTCAAAGGCTACGGATCAGGAAATTGTAACAATTGATCAGAAAATTGCAACTCAACGGCAAAATGAAGCTTCACTACCAACACTAACAAGTCACGACATTCATCAATATGCCATAAGTTACTCTTTGCTGGCGATCGCCATCATAGTCGTACTTGTCGTGGTTGGGAGAAATCGTTGTCCACACTATTGCACACACAACGCTAAGAACAAAACTTCGAGTCAACCTGAAGATATTGAACTTCAAGTTTTCCGCAAAACAGAGTGCCAGCAGCATGAAACCGTCGCAGCACAAACAACAAAGGACTTGCGGCGGGAGCCTCAACCTGGGAACAGGAACATCGCCTTTCTATTTGATTGATTAATTACTTAACTAACTTTGTGATGACTTTTCCTTTCTCTTCTCGTTGGTTTCTTCTTTTTGGGTTGCCAAGATGTACAGTCTAAAACTGTACATATTTTGCTGACGCGGTGCCGTGCACCATACGTGCGTCATTCCAATAATATTATAAATACACATGAAACACTTTAAATCAATGAGTACGATAACTGCTACGCGGTGACTAACATTAGAGAAAGGAATCGTCAACAGTATTACTTGTAAACACAAAAATACGTAATAAATCTAACGAAAACTGAGTGATCTTTTCTCTTCGTGCTTCAACCTCAACAACAACAACTCTGCAAGTGTACGAACCGTACAGATATTCTGATAGGACCCACTGTTGGTTACGTATTGGTTACGTTTTTACAGCTGACCTTAGACGTCTGTTGGTCATGGTTCTGAAGAACCATATGAATATACCATCGTTGTAAAAGGTTAAGTCAGCTAGATTCCACGCTATCGAGTGCTAGCAGCTCATGTTGACCAATTTCCATGAACCGACTTGAACAAAAGTAAATTCTATGTACACCGTTTCATTTGAAACCGGCCTAATGTTCTATTAGCATGTTATAACAGATTATAGTAGCTATTAAAAGCCTGCATTGTAACTGTAGTCGTTTAGGATTGCATAATGGTGCCGGATTTATACAGTTTTCATTTAATGCAAATAGTTTAGATATCAATCAATCTGCCTAGCCTTTTCCCAACTATGTTGGGGTCGGTTTCCAGTCTAACCGGATTCAGCTGAGTACCAGTGTTTTTACATAAAGCGACTGCCTATCTGACCTCCGCAACCCAGTGTCTGGGTAACACGGTACCTCTTGGCTAGACTGGTGTCAGAACTCAAGCTTCTGACTACTTGTAACGACTGTCAAAGATCTTCAAATGACAGCCGGGACCAACGGCTTAACGTGCTTTCCGAGGCACGGAGGAACTCGGTATGTTGAAAATGGTCACCCATCCACGGACCGACCTCGCCACCGTTGCTTAACCTTGATGATCGACCCGTGCTGCTGTTATTATTTAGCCAAGAGCTCCTTCGAAATTGTTTAGATATCAATAAGACTAATTAGATATGAATTGTACACGTTAACGTATTTTTTTAACACATAGCCCAAAGAAATCCTTAAGATCTTGTGTTAAAAATGTAGAATTCAGTGAAAATAATTGCGCACTTCATCAAAGGATTAAGTATGTTATTTTCTTTGAAGGTCTTGAAAATAGACGTATTCTATCGTCAAAAATAAAACAGGATCTTCTTTATTTAAAAAATACAAACTTTGATGTATTATAAAGTATGTTATATCTATCTACCTTTTCATTCAAGTGAGCATCTTTATAATCTACCACCATAACTACTTCCCTGTTTGTTGTCCTTGAAAGACATCCCTTTCCATAAACTAATCCTTCCTCGTCAATTCATGTTCCTTCCCAACTCATTGATTGATGCCTACAACCTACCCATTCATGGATTTCCTGAACATATACAAAGGAAGCTCAGAAAATATCCTTTACATAATCAGGCGTTACTGAAAAACTGATCGTTTACTTTTCCTACAAATGTTCCTTCTTTGATCTACGCATGCTTAATGTAACAACGTTTGCGCACTGGCGCAAGTTCATTCAGAAGTAAGAAAATCTACAGGAAGAATTCCTTGTTTGAAAACCGACAAAACTATGAGTAGACCTGTCCAGTTGAAAGATTCAGACGATTCATGATGTCACCAGAAATAAAATGGTAAACAAGGAAGGAAGTCCTGCCTTTCTTAAGGCTTCAGTTGTGAACATGACTGAAAAGTTCTTATGAAATATATAAGAAGTGGTTGGTTAGCTTACAGTAGGTACAATACGTAACCATAAGTCTAAAATCAATCCTAGAATAAATATTAGTTTTCCATACACTTAAGTACAATATGCAACTTTTATACACAAATAATAATAGAAAAGTGTTGCGTAATTTGTCAAATTCAAGACAAAGCTTAGAGAGAGTAGAAATAAAGACCGGCGTAGCTAATAGCTACGCTTGTGTAGCAGTGTAGCGCTACGTCTACGAACGTGCTACGAAGCACATAATATGTAGCACGGAGCGCGTAGCTCGTAGCCGCAACCGTAGCAAAACTCGTAGCAAAGCTGACTACTAAAGTTAATGACAGGATAATTTTTGTTGGATAACAAGTGAAGTAAGCTGTAATATCGAAGGGTTGAATGGAACGCAAGATATCCCTTTACGTAACCAGCTGAGCAAAGTATAAAACATCGGCCTGAACCTTTTAACATTATTAAAAGACTGAAAGTTCTTTGTAATACTAAATATTAATGGAAAACTTTGATTCTAAGTATAAAACCCCATTATAACCATTATGTCAAATCGAATGATGATTGTTGTTGGAAGTATACGAGCGGTTTGCGTCAAAAGTCTATCGATCTGTCGAGCTGTCAATAACATGTCGAGGAACAACAAGCTTTCTCGTACGGAGCCAACCTCACTCCGGCCTAGGAGGAGACAGGAGACGTATCCTGACTGCAGCCCAGCTTCCGAGGGGCTTCAAGGCTGACATGTGGAATGTAAATAACGATGACAGCTGTAAATTGGTTAAGTACAGGGGAGAATCGATAGCATAGAGGTTGTGAGTGTAAGCAGGCATGTTGGTGGCGGCGGTGGCGGCGGCGGCGGCTGTCGCAACCAGCGCGGCGTCCTTGCGGGCGGCGTAGTGCGTGCCGTCACGCGACCAGGTCGATACGCCGCCACAGCCTCCGCGTCAATTATTCAGCACGCGACCGCAACCGCCACCACCACGCGCGGACAAAGGGCGAGCGCGCGCACTGCGCTACGACACCTAGCGCACCTACCAGCACCGGCGGCCCGCGCCCGGCCTGCGACGAGTCCGAGCGTCGGCGAGCGCGACGATATCCAGCCACAATAACAGAGAACACTCCGACGGATCCTCGGTAAGGCGGTGAGGAGAGAGCGCGAGTGCGCGCGGTGGTCGCGCGTTACGTAAAGGGCGCGACGTTGCGCGTATCGGCGCGGGTGGCGCGCTCGCGGCGGGCGCTCGGAGCGGGGTCGCGCGCGGAATGCCGCTACAAAGTTATGCAACGCGCCGCCACCGTCGCCCGGACTGGGAAAATCGAACGCGAGGGGCGCGGGATGCGCGCGCACCCGCATCGATAGCGCGCGCCGCACGACCCCCTCCTCCACCCCGCCTCGCCCCGCCCCGCCCCGCGCCCGCAGCGCCTCCCGACCACGACCACCGCCATCCGCAATTGACATTACACCGGAGACACCAGTCATTTCTGGACGTAACGTAGATACTCCGACGAGCTTTCCACGCCGCCGGACGTCGCCGATGGACATAATTATTCAGGCTTCGTACAAGGAAAAGTACTTAATTAATTATGAAAACATATTATAAATTGCTTTTTCAGCCCCTGCATAGTACTTAACTTCAGAACTTCTATGTACTGTAAAACGAGGACACGGTATCCAATCTAGATCCTTTGAGGCATAAAATAAAGTTGTTAAGTGGCGCACATGATGGCCAGGTTAAGTAGGACAATCGACTAACATTAGCGGCTTGCCAAGGATCTTTGCGCGAGCAATTAAAGTTAGCGCTTCGAGGAAGCCTGGCACCGAAGGTCATTCGTACGTGACCTGATTATGGAGTTCCATGGCGATCGAACTAGTTGTGTCTGCGCCAACATTTTGTCCTAGAATTGAAAGTTCAGAACAAAGAAACATTACCATAATATGCTCGTGAATATGTTAACTGTGTGCTAGCTTGGACTCCTGTTAATATAAGCGGGCATGATCCGATGATATTCTTTAAAGAGCACGGCTGACGTATATATAGTATGTGGAGGTATGGCTATGGATGTAAATGGCACAGCTGCCTGTACCATTCATGGTATCGGAGTGTCGAGTACTAAATATAGTTATCTCAGCGAGACGGGGCGGCGCGCGGCGCACTTCCATCGGCATTGTGGTCGCAGATCAAGTATACAATTTCATGAATGGCTTCACTCCGCCCGTAAACAGGACATTTGTAAATAAACGTGTCACTTATAGCAATTAAAAGGGAAGCGAAATTAACGTTTACATTTGTTTAATTGGGTGAAAATGGCACAACAGTAGGTAAAGGTCGAAACTAGACGTACCTACCCTTTACATAGAAGAAAATGTTCCAGTTGGATTCAAATTGCTAAATTCGAAACTTGCTTTCAGATAACTGGTTATAGTAAAGTTAATCAATGCAGGGACGTTTTTGGAAGATTTTGAAGTTTCGGAAGAGTTGAGATTGTAAGGAAACTGTGAACGATGCTTGCATCTAAACGTCATTGCAAAGCCGAGAGTTTTGGAACGAAGATCTTATCGCGGATTGCGGTTAGAGAAGTTAGTAGTGAGAAGTTATCTGGTAGAAATCGTCATGTAAAGAAAAAGCGTTATGCTCGAGGCGTTCGGTTCCGTTTAGCGTATTTCAGATATTATCTTGAAGCGCTGGCCACCCTTCTTTTTTACATCATGTGTAAGTTAAATGTGTCTTGAAGAAGATTTTTTGCAGACTAGAAGATTGTGAGATGAGAAGAAAGGCGTGAACTTCGTTCCTGACAGGGATCCCAGATCGCACACGTTTTTTTAAACAATAGAGACACCAATAGATACTACAGGCAGTCAGTTATAAAGGGATAAAGGACCAATTTCGTACCTTGTATTGTACCTACGACTCAAAGGACCAACGTTTTGTATTAAAATAATGAGGAATGCGTTACTGCCTTACCGGCCTCTTGAGATTTTTTGTCGCCAAGATAACTTTCGAGGTTCTTGAACTCACTAATCAAAATAGATTAAATTGACTTTTAAAGGTTTATTGACCAGATAAAATTAGCCTTATTTATGTTATTTTTCTAATAAATGTATAGCACCACCTGAAAGATAATAATACAGATATTTTACACCCTGGCAGATTGTCCTCACATCTTGAATGCCAGTGAGTAGAGTTAGCCAGCAAATCACAAGAATATAAAAGTCTTGCACTCAGTTTCTGAATAGATAATTTGTTGGCGCATCACATATGCGTGATTCCGCGGGGCAAACGCGGGGTGTCGGGGCACCGAACCCGCGTCGCGACGGCCGGCTGCGCGCGCGCCGCACCACTCAGCTCACAGTCGCCAGCCATTACAGGCATTTCTTTGAATATATTTTCAATCTGAGTTGTTAGTGTAAATTAAAGCATTATACCTATTTTAATACAGCCTACTTTTTTATTATAAAGTCCCAATTGAGGCAATTCAGTGATCCGGCTCGAAGGACCATTATTATAAAGTCCCAATTGAGGCAATTCAGTGATCCGGCTCGAAGGACCAACTGAGAATAAAACAAGTTGAGAAGGTCAAACTCTACTTTAACACGAACACTTGACAAAATTTAGCAGACAAGTTGGTTTAGACAAGCTCTTAACTTTAAATGTTCTATTCGGATAGTGAATGCGGGAAGAAATAGGTAATAATACCTATTAACCTATAAGAAATACTGTTTGGATCCTTAGCCCAATATACTTTACATTATACAGATGAGGCTTACTAATCCGGCACAGTAATAACAAACTAAAATCCATTATTTAATTAGTCGGAAATCCCTCCCTGAGTCTTTGTTTCCTGATAGCTACAACCTAGGGGTCTTTAAGTCAAGAGTGAATAGGTTACTTCTCACCGTCGACCACATCGTCGCTTACCATCAGGCGAGAAAGTGGTCAAACGCGAGCCCATCGTTAAATAAAAAATCCCCATTCCCAATGATATAATTGTATACTGCATAAAGTTTTTGAATCATCTATATATATAAAAATCAATTGCTGTTCGTTAGTCTCGCTAAAACTCGAGAACGGCTGGACCGATTTGAATAATTCTTTTTTTGTTATGTTCGACAGAATACAGGGAAGGTTTAAAAGCAAAAAAAAAAAAAAAAAAGTTTGGTTGGATAGGGTAGGTAGGTAGAGTAGTGTAGTGTAGGTAGGTAGGTAGGTAGGGTAGGGTAGGGTAGGGTAGGGTAGCGTAGGGTAGGGTAGGGTAGGGTTGGGTAGGGTAGTGTAGGGTAGGGTAGTGTAGGGTAGTGTTGGGTAGAGTAGTGTAGCGTAGGGTAGGGTAGTGTAGGGTAGGGTAGGGTAGTGTAGGGTCGGGTAGGGTAGGGTAGGGTAGGGTAGGTAGGTAGGGTAGGTAGGTAGATAGGGTAGGTAGGTAGAGTACGGTAGTGTAGGTAGGTAGGTAGGTAGGGTAGGGTAGGGTAGGGTAGGGTAGGGTAGGGTAGGTAGGTAGGGTAGGTAGGTAGAGTAGTGTAGTGTAGGTAGGTAGGTATTTTTTTTTTTTTTTTTTTTTTTTTTTTTTTTTTTTTTTTTTTTTTTTTTTTTAAATATAATACTAATCCCGCTCAACAAAGTTGGCGCCTATTCTGTGCAAATCCATTCATTCCATTCCTCTTTCATGCTTCTCGTACTTTCATACTTCATACTAATTGTTCTTCTTGCTTACATCTCTTGTATACGGTGGGTGGGCATCCCACTTTCTTTAATTATGTAAATGGCAGCTTTATTTATTTAAAATTGGGTCAAAGATAAAAAGTGCTAATATACAAGTTTACAGAAAATTACAAATGTGCAAGAAGTGCTGTTAATAAATACAATGTGCAAAAGTGCTATTTATAACAGTCAGAATATACAATAACTATACATCACAGGGAAAATATCTAAATTATATGAATTGTGCCTTACAAATAGGGATGAGAAGCACAACAGTGCTTTTCATCATACAGACAATCTGTTGTTGCTAGGTACTACCCCAGTGCACCGCTCGTCATTGCAGTTTTGTGCGTGCTATTTTATGCTTCTTACAAATATTCTAATAATACCGGTGAAGCATAGTGCCGCTTCAACTTCGGTTTCGTGCAATGACGGTGGAAGCCACATTAACACAGTACACCAGGAACTTTTCCCTGTGTTGCTTACTCATGAGCCCATGCAGGCTCTCCTTCGTCAGTCTCCTGTCCAGTTCACATTCGAGTTGGTAGCGTTCCCTGATAAATAACGGGCAATCTACAAGTATGTGCTGGACAGTCTCTGCCACTCCTGGATCGCAGACGCACGATGGGCTCTCCTTACACTTGAAGCGATTCAAGTATTCAGAGAACCCGCCGTGCCCCGTCAAAACCTGAGTGAGAACGCCTGTGGGCCGCACCTGTTTTATAATACGGAAAGCCGCTATGGCGTCCGGAAGAAACATTTTCGTCACAGAGGCTGTCTCGCCCGACACGTATCTTCGGTTCCATTCATCAAGCGATTCCAAACGAATCTGTCGCTTGATAAATGACACCGGACATCGGTCGTAGTCCGGCTTCCTCCGCAACGACAATGCTGCCTTCTTTGCCAGCTCGTCCGCTCGCTCATTCCCCGGCAGGCCCGCGTGGGCCTTGATCCAGAACAAAGATACAGTTTTGCCCTGGCCCAGGGCTTGAGCCAGATTAGCGCGCGCGTGAACCGCCAGGGGATGGAGAGAGCCATGGCTTGCAAGCGTCTGCAATGCTGACATTGAGTCACTGTACAAACCATAGCTCGTCTCTTGCCGCGTGAGGATCACGTCCGTCGCTTTGCAGATGGCCAGGAGTTCCGCCTGGTAGACTGTGCAGTACGCGGCTAAGCTAAGTTTGAGGTTCCGGACTTCGCCTCCATTATCCCAAATGGATAATGCGGCTCCGACCTTCCCCTCAATCTTGCTGCCGTCGGTGAAGATTCGCACCGCCTGCACATTGTTACTGTCTAGCAACTGTTGGTCTGCCAGGCACATGAACTCCAGGGGCATTTGGGTAGCTGGATGAGGAGCCTCTGCAAACCCCACCGCACCTTCGATCTCCCTATCTCCTGGCACAAACCGGGATGGCCCTCTCCTCGCTTCATACAGGGCGGCTGCCTCCTGTATGCGCAGATCTAGAGGTAGTATTCCGGACAGTACCAGTGCCGAGTTCAGGGAGACAGTACGGTAAGATTTACAGATCTTCTGGACGAATCCTCGTTGGACCGAGCCTAGCTTCTTCCGTATTCCCAGCTTCTTCGTAGCGGGAGCCCAGGCTGCGGCCGCGTACGTTATTATGGGCTCAATCATAGCAGTGTAGATTGTGTGTATGATCTGTGCGTCCAATCCCCAACTCACTTTAGCGGCGCGGGACAGCTGCTTGTAGATGTTCACTGCCCTCCTGCAGACGTTCGCGGTGTGCTCGTTGAAGGTGAGCTTCTCGTCTATGGTTAGACCCAACAACTTCATCTTCTTGACCATACCAATGTCGACCCCGGCCATGCTCAGCCTTGGAGTATCATACTTGCGCTTGTTGGTTACGACCATCGCACAGGTTTTGTGCGGTGCGAACCTCAGCTTGTTTCTGACGCCCCAACTCTGAACATGGGCGAGGGCTGCATTGGCAGATGTTGAAACTTCGGTCGCTGAGTCCCCATCCAGAACCAAAACGATATCATCGGCGAACGCCTGCCCGAAGATTCCGCGCTGCTCCAATTCCTGCAATAGTGGGTCTAAAATGAGATTCCACAGGATGGGACCACCTATTGACCCTTGAACACAGCCCTTGCTAGTCACTCGCGTGCATTCCTCCCCAGCGTAACGAACCTTGACTTTCCTACTGTCGAGGTAGCTGTCTAGCAGCCTTCTTATGTTAACCGGGCACTTTTCCTCAGCCAGTCTGACCTTGATGGCTGGCCACCAAGCACTATCGAAGGCCCCCTCTATATCCAGTGACACCAGGACAATTAGCTTTTTTTGCCTCAACTTGTCCTGTACGTGCTTCACTAGCGTATAGAGGGCGTCCTCAGTGCTTCTCTGGGGCATAGGTAGGTAGGTAGGGTAGGGTAGGGTAGGGTAGGTAGGTAGAGTAGTGTAGTGTAGGTAGGTAGGTAGGGTAGCGTAGGGTAGGGTAGGGTAGGGTAGGGTAGTGTAGGGTAGTGTTGGGTAGAGTAGTGTAGGATAGGGTAGTGTAGGGTAGAGTAGTGTAGGATAGGGTAGTGTAGGGTAGGGTAGGGTAGTGTAGGGTAGGGTAGGGTAGTGTAGGGTCGGGTAGGGTAGGGTAGGTAGGGTAGATAAATGTGTGGTGTTTTTATGGCAAAACAAAGTTTGCCGGGTCAACTAGTTATTAATAAATTGGTCAAGAAATTAAATAGTGTAGCCAGCGCCATCTGTTATCAACTTCTGGTAGTAGCTGTGACTGTACTGAGCTGAATTTTTTCGTACATACTCACGACACAAACAGAAGGTCTGTCAAGAGGTAGTTTGGTAAAATTAAGTTGTTGACTTATATATAGTTACTTCGCATAACCGTTGGCGTCGTTGGCTCTTGTATGTATTTTCTTTAACTTTCGAATGCGATGGGCTTAAAATGCTAAGGGATATGACGCATATTATCATTATTAAACGTAGAACTAAACTCAAACACCATACGAGTAGAATGGGCTTGGTATGCTTTACCATACACACAAAAAACCTTAACACATTGCTGAATGGTATTTAGCGACTTGTTAAAGGTTGTATGAAATTCTCATTTCTACTAAAAATACTACCAATAAGTATCCAAGACAACCCAGTAGTAGTTGCAAGATAATAAAGATTTAAACAAAAATTACAATAAATCGGCAATTCCCATCTTTATTTTATCCTTAGCAAGTTTTCGATAGGCTAATTCTAGAATTACATACAACAGAAAAAGTTTGCATAATATTTTATTAATTCAATACATTTATTGTCAACCCAATCCATCGGAAGTTTAATTGTATCGACAATGAGTACATAACTAACATTTACATATCGATGGTCTAATTATCAGCAAGATAATAGGCGTTTTTATAATTCATTAATGTTATTAAAACAATATTTTTTGGGCATTATGAAGTATCCCACCTGATAGATTGCACAATACTGCACTAAAAGTATTAAAATTCTAATTTCGTATTTTTTGGAGTTACGCATTCTGATAACACCTACGACGATATCAACATCTATAATCATTTATATTATTATAAATTATATAAACACTCAACCTTGTTGGTGTCATAAATATTTACAACTGAGATTCATAAATATTATTGTCATGAAACTGATCAGTTGTCTCATACATGAAATTACAATATAAAATTAACTTTTCAATAGTTTTTATAACAATAACATACATAAACAAGCAGCCTTGGTCTTTAACACCCAGTGTTGAGTTTTCAGAAAACTTTATATCTATTCGAATGATATTTATAAACCATTCAATACCAATAGAGATCAGTCAGAATACAGAAAGCACGTTTAGGGTCCACTTTTTGATCCGTAGTTAACTCAACTAATGGTTAAAAATAGTTGTTTAAAATTTTGGTAAATTGCGTTTTTTTTATTAATTGTTAGCAAAAAAATGGTCAAATAATTAACGCCACAACTTATTTGATCATTTTTTGAATTAATTACGGATAAAAAACTAGGCCTTAAACATCAGTGTGATATACTAGATTCACCCTAATTCTATTCATGGGCGTACCCAGGGTGGGGCAGATGGGGTAGCTTGCCCCACCCTTTACTCTGACTCAACACTATAACATGGGTACAGAAATTTACGATCACACGAGCGAATGTCCCTTTCATTTGACATTTTTTATTGTCGCTTCCAGATCCCTAAGTGGGTCCAGGGGCGACGGTCCGTCGAAACCCCCCCCCTCATACATCAGGACCCGAGGTGACGGCGCGTAGTATTCCACGCGCACCCCTCTTAGACGTCGCGGGGGGATTCAAACACCTCTCTCCCCCCCGACCCGATATCGATGCCTGCAGATGCGGGCCAGCACCGGTCAGGGGTTGGAAGGATTGCACGTGCCCGCGGTCCCCAATTTAGGTGTGACATGACATGGAACAACGGGATGGTTTTAGTCACTACGAGTCTGACCGACTCTTATTTAATACTTTTAGCACACAAATGTACAGAGGCGGACTTAATGCCTTAGGCATTTTCTACCAGTCAACCTTTGGGTGATGCAGAGATAGTGGTAGGTGCAATCACGATATTGAATGGATTTAAATATATATATGTACAATACATAAATATAAGCTACAAATAATAAATAAATACAATATAATTTAAACAACAAATAACAAATGAAATATAGGAATATACCTAAACAATTAGCAGAAATAGACAATTAGCGCTGTGATGATACTGCTGCCAACCTCTTGCGAATGTGTTCGCGAACTTTAACTTTGAAGTTTAGTCGGTTATTTGCCATCCTGATTTCCTGGGGGAGAGCATTCCACAGAGAAATAGACTGAACGAAGAAAGAACGGTGAACGAAGTCAGTGCGGTGAGTAGAACATTGAAGAAGACGGTAGACTATATTTGAAGATCGCAGATGTATTAAAAGTGAGGGGCCAGATAACTAGGGGAATTGGGAAATGAGTATAATATAGTTAGAGCCCTTTGCTCTCTGCGCTGGCGTATGGGAAACCACTTTAGAAGCGACCGATGCGCAGAGACATGATCATATTTACGCAAATTGAAAACAAATCGAATGCAGTAATTTAGAAGACGGTCAAGTTTGTTGAGGAGATCTGCATTCAGGTCATAGTAGCACACGTCACCATAATCGATGATAGGAAAAATTAGGGTCTGCACAAGCATTGTCTTTGTGTTTGACGGTAAGAAGTTTTTCAGACGATACAGAGCCCGGAGCGTTCCAGTAACCTTCTGACTGACACTAGCGACTTGAGTGTGCCAGCTCAGGGTTCTATCAAAACGTAATCCTAGATCCTTTACGTCAGTGCTAAATGGGACGATCGCACTGTCGAACAAAACAGGTGGCAGAGGTGCGCTCTTAGACATCCAATGAGGATTTTCCACCCCAGAACAAAAAAAAAGGCGTACAAAAATGCTGCCACACGCTTTGTGTCCTTAGAACCAATATTTTTACTACTTTCAATACTACTAATTAAACAGTCGAAGAAATACAGTAAAACAATTAACATACAATAAAAAATGCTTCTTATACCACACTTAGGTACACATACACCAACCACCTTAATACAACTTAGCAGATTTATAAGCTGCCTAAAACCATACCACTTCTCTTACGAGTATAGACTTATAATTACAGACCAGAAGCTTTACTCTGATGTATCAAAACTATCATATTTCCACTGTGAGAGATATGGTGTTATACAGGACGAAGAGTCTTATGAGCGGGGCTACAGATAATATTATACTAGTATACAGATGCCTCATCCCATACAAAGAAACCGTGCCGACGAAACTAGCTCTTTTCATCTGATTAATCTTGTTATTTTTGTAAGTACATCAATCGCGTTCGATCCCGTTTCACGACAATAGATAGTGTTAGCAGAGATTTGCAAGTAAAAGGGTTTACTGGGTTCGTGAATATTTTTTCTTTAAATACAGTGAAGGTTCATTTTATAGTATTTTTTTTGCACGTTTTTACAATTTTTTTTGCACCAAAATGTGTTACAATGCAAATTTTAACAATCGAGTGGCATGCCTCAGAAATTTAAAAATGCGCCATCTATTGGCATCAATTTTAAATGATCCGTTCAAATAATCTTTGAAATGTGAATTAAGAGCCCAATATTCCATAATTTTGTACTTAGGAGAGTTGATTAAACAAGAACATAAAATTTTATGTTCAATTCCAGAAAATGTTAATTTTAAACACAATTCTATTGAATTGTGTGTACATGTCGCGCCATCTAGTGCGATTTATTTGAATCAAATTTTCTTTCTTAGCAATGAGACCCCGTGGCGGGGCACACTATGTATGTAATTGTTTTAAAATTAAGTTCCCTTTTATTTGTACCTACATTGTGTGTATCTGTGTGTGCCAAATAAACTAGTTTTATTTCTTCTTTCTATCTCTTTTTCACAGTGGAATCATGATGGCCATGACATGTGTTGAATGGCTCCGGAATCATAACCCAGACAACAAACCTAAAATACTACTCAATTGTTCCTCTAGTTTATGTTTTCCTTCAGTATTGTCTATCACAAGATCCCATTCAGTATAATCATCCAAGCCACACTCAGAAACTCCATCATCAACTCCAGGCTGAAACTGAAAACCTCTCTTGATTCTAGTTTCTTCATCAGCCACTATTCTGATGGTTCTGGTTAAGTCTCCGTATTTTTCTTTAAACCAGCGGATGTCTGTTTTTCTTCTGATGTCACTCACAATCCATATGGGTTTCTCTGCAGCTGGAATTTGAAGAAATAAACAATGATTATTTTTAATCAACCAACGCGGTTGGCCATCTTCGCAAGCAGTCGTGTGAGTGAGCCATTGAAAATGCCGTATTTCTTGTATGGTGAATGTATTATAAGCAAATGGCAACAGTTTGGACGATCATTTCTACTACTATTTAAATTTATTACTACAGCTGTTTATATTACTTTCACATATGAAAGAGGGTTTGTTTTTTTTTCTTTATTATACGAAAGTAAGTGAAGTAGGGTCCTCAAGGGCCGGGCAAAGCGATATTTTTTTACTATTTTAGTCATACTGCCGTATAGTATAGCTTCTCCAGCCCAGCTTGGGGGAGACCTATGACTAGCAGTGGACGTCTTTCGACTGAAATGATGATGATGATTTCCAATGAGCCCAAAAACGCATCAGTGCGTCAGTACGCATACTGTTTGACTAAAACTGTGGACACAGAAACTTGTCCCGTGAACCATGTCGAAAAAATCTGCCGCCAAGTGCGAAATTCGCAGCGTTATCGGTTAATTTTTGGAGCAGTATGAACTTGAAGCTTTCTAGTTGAAGGCGATGAGTTTCTGTACACTATTGTCACAGGGGACGAAACTTGGGTTGCTACTATAGTCCTGAAACCAAAAGACAATCCTGTGGACTTCTTTTTGCAATTGTGTAAGTGAATTCGGCAAAGGAAACAATCTGGTTCTTCAATCAAAAACAAAAACACACACATACACAAAAAAGTTGAATAAAGATTCAACTTTTTTGTGTATGTGTGTTTTTGGGAAATAACCAGATTGTTTCCGTTGCTGAATTTACTTACACAATTAGGCTGCAGTTCTCCTGTCGTCTCTTGTTGAGAGTCTCGTCTGCCTTCTACTCGACACTGCCTGACCCCACACAGCGTTTTAAACCACCCCGCGTATGCCCCTGACCTAGCGCCTTCAGATTATCATCTGTTGATGTCCCAGAAGATGCACAGGGGTGGGTAAAAAAACAAATGAAGGAGAGGTGAAAAGTGACCAAAGGAGTCTGCGGAAGAGTTCTTTGACGAAGGATTTAAAAATAGCCCTCGCCTTACTACGTGCATCAAGATGGATGGCGATTGCGCGAAAAAAAGTAAATTCTTAATTTTAAATAAATTGTTTGAGATCTACAAAAATCTAGTACACATACTTTCTGGACATGCCTCGTACGTTTGTAGTAAAACAATTGTACTTTGTACTAATCTACCAAGGACACACATTTTGGTTCTGGCATTAAGTCCACTTCTGTATGTTTGTGTGCATAAAGTATTAAATAAATAAACAAAACATAGATGAATGTTATACAGGATACGGGAACTTGATGATTTAAATGTTTTGTGATGCCATAGTTCAAATCAAAACACTATGCCAACAAAAAATGGTTTTTATTATCTTACCATCTTGACAAGCAATCCTACAGAAATATCCATAATCTTGAGTTCTCATCTCGTCACTCCATTTGATCATATCTAGCCGGTATTGTTCCTTGTATTCACTGTCGCCGAGCAACTCATTGAGATTCAAATTCTTCTCCTTGGCCCAGTGGCTTTTTATGGGATGAGATATTTTTAATACCTCACATCTGTCTGACAGCCTGAAAAAAACATTAAAACAAATAACTACTATACTGGGTCACTCGAAGTGAGTTAATGGAAATACAATATTATGGGATTGATGCTAAATATCACTGGCACTCAGGTTTTCATATTGTAGTGGTAGAATCAAAGAAAAGATGGATGGACTGTGTGTTGAGTGATGGTGTGAGGGGGAACAGGATGGTATGGAAGAACAAAAGAGAAAAAAAGACTCAGGTTTTCATATTGTAGTGGTACTATAAGGGTCAAAAGTGCAGTCACACTGTACCAAAACAAAAAAGGCAATTTTTTTTTAATTTTCGTGGTTAGTAGGAATAATCTATACTTTAATTTCTATACAAAATATTAAATCAGTTGTGGATAATTTAACTTCTTCTACAAAAACTAGCCATTTGAGTTTTGGGAGAGTATGACTGCACTTTTGACCCTTGACTGTACAATCAAAGAAAACATGGATGGACTGTGTGAGGAGTGATATGATAGAAAAGGGAGTCAGTGGTCAGATGGTGTGACGGGGAACAGGACGGTATGGAAGAACAAAAGAGAGAAAAATAGGAAAATAAAAAGACAGGTTTTCATTTTGTAGTGGTACTATCAAAGAAAAGATGGATGGACTGTGTGAGGAGTGATATGATAGAAAAGGGACTCAGTGATGGCGTAGTGGGCAACAGGACGGTATGGAAGAACATGTGTTGTGCGGGTTGCGCCGACACCAGGTTACATGTGACAAGGGCAGAAAGACAATGAGTGGTACAATGTTTATCTCAAATAGTATTTTAAAACAGCACTTCTGGTATTGACATAAGATTAAATGTGGCAACCAAAACCACTGGTTTTTAATACCTTTACAATAATAAATTTATCAAAATATTTACATAAATACGGATCCTTTTTTATATGGACACATTAATCACTGTCATAAGAAATGATTATGCGTCAAAAAGGAACACTTTACTTACAACTTCTGTAAATGTGTTGTTAAAAAGTCCTTGCCGGATTTTCGCTTACCGCTAAATAGTAATATTATTTGCGGCATTTTTTGTACTGAAATACAAAATAATACAAATTACTTTCCCCATATTATAGCAGGACGCATCGATTAAAATAAATAAATAATTTATTCTAGGCTAACATCAGCAAACTTTCATTAAACCTACTGTGTTGGACTTGCAATAGTTAGGACTTGTTAAATTAATTCGTTCCAGTTTCTCGACAACAAAACAAAATAATTACACAGAAAGGTACTGAACTGATAAAAAAAGATTCTCAAATGTGAATGAAAATGAAGAGAATTATTAAGAAAAACATCAACAATCACGACCCGTCAGGTCAGTGTCAATGTCAACGTCAAAAACTAATGACATTAATTTACACGTTCTGAAAGACACATTTTATGTAAAGAAACGCGTTTATTTGGCATATTTACAGAACCTACTTTTTGAAAAGCCTGTTATTGTAGTGATAATATTAATACATTTATATAAAAAAACAAATGTGTTAAATTGTTAAATTACCATTATTTCATCTAAGGGATGATAGTGAATCAATACAGTTGACGATAGATGGCGCACATTAGAGGAAACTTATCAGTTTTCTGTTACTGAAATCATTTATTTCCAATAGAACAAGTTATCTTTATGTGTGATGCAGATGTATGAAAACTAAATCATCATATTATTCTCTTTTTACTGTTCGACTTTTGACGAACATGTTTGTCAGCCATCTGGTTAGAAGTTGCTTTCTTACACAGATAGATGGCAGCTCACGTACTCCAGTTAAAGTCCAAACAGTACTTTGTGCTATGAATATGAAAGCTTTCAAAGTTTGATAACTAATATCTATTTTTGTTTCTATTGAATAATATTATATTAGCATTTCCACTTTTATACTAATATATATTTTGTAAGGCACGTGTATATTGCCAATTAGTCAAAGAATTCATTAGGTGGCGTAGCTACATCATGAACGATATGCGAAACAAGGAAGGAAATCCCTGAATTTGTGTGGTTACTGGTTAGGTAAGCTCTTATAAATAAAATAATATTGTTGGAATTACCTACCTACTATGTTTTAATAATATCACGTTGTAGGTAGTAAGATTTTTTCATTAGTAGCTAACTACGTAGGTATGTTGAAATTGAAAAATCATCTTGTTTGTCAAATCTGCTTACTGTAACAGAAAATAAGGTAAGTAGAAAGATACATATATAAGTCTAATGCACCTAAACTTTATCTCAGACAGTCCCCTGCCAACCAGTGATCTTCGCACCAAATAGATCGCCTTTTAATAGTTTCCGCTGTTTAAACTGCGACCTGCTTCGTCCTACATCTGTTCCTATTCATATAATTCACAAAAGACAAGGGGAGACTGGGGAATAAACAGTCATTCAGCAGGCAGGTAGTAAAATGTTTTCCGTGCCGATAGTTTTGAGTGGAACGTTCTTTATAGACATAATCAATTCAACATGCATTACGCGAGTAGCTTCCAAGTCCAGTAAAATATTCCAAAGTGTCTATGGTGTAACCGTCTATCGAACGCATCAGGATACAAATATCCGTATCTAGCAAATGAATTACGACGGCATTCAATAAAAAATATCAATATTGTTCATTACTAAACCGATATCCGTGACTAACTGAATGAATATCTCCGCTGGTATCTACCTCGACACGTAGGTACCTACCATACCATCACCCACGCTATGTTATTATACCCAACATAACATATTTCTAACTATTAAATAAATTCGTGCCGACACGAAAAAAATGGCGTTATTTGAATGCCGGCCGATAATTTAAATGTAGCAACAACCGCTTTTAGCTTACAACCTTAATTGACTTAAAAATGCTTATCAATACGACGTATCAAGAATAACTTTTGCTACCAGTACTCTTTTCACTAAAATGAACTTTATTAGCATAACATAAAAGTCAATGTTAAAAGTCAGCGGCCCGGACTTGCACTGTTTCGGAACAAGGGTAAAGTTGGAAGCACGATGCACGCTCACGACTTTCTGAACAACTCCGGACATGACATTCCACGTTTCGCTGTAGATTAGAACGGGACGGATAGCGACCTACCCGCTGAAAAAAACGAGACAAGCGACCACCGAGCAGTCCACGTGGACTGCTTAATATCAACACAGGAGCAACGACCAATAGAAAACGGTACCGCTAATGTATTTCTCACCTCCGCACTCACACCAAGGACAGCTGCCATTTCTAGATTATTTATACGATTCTGAACTTTCTGTGGTTGATTTACGGTTGTAAATCTGGTGCAGCGGTGAAGGCGTATTCCATTTTCGAAATGACTTATATAAATGTGATGTTATGATTTTGGCTCATATTACGAGGGTCTAGGGTACATAGTCGTTTTTGGAGTGTTCTGCGGTTCTTGAATTTAAAACGATTCCCAAGAACACGGGCGCAAGTTGGTGAAGGTTGGAGGAGGCCGCGGTGCAAACTGCATCGTCACAGCGCCCCCCGGCCCACCCCGGAGCGCCGGAGCCCCGGAGCCGAGCTCTCCCGCTTTTATTGTAGGTTCAGTGTATGGCGCTGTGTGTGTTACGCTGTGCGTCTGTTCAGAGTCAACTGTTGTGCTGAGGCACGACGTTTTCATAGCTCTCCGAGAGGTGCATGCAGCCGCCAGCCGCTGCACTCAACGCTCGCAATATTTTGCTGTAGCAATATGCTGTATTT
This sequence comes from Orthosia gothica, assembly GCA_949775005.1. Taxonomy (NCBI): domain Eukaryota; kingdom Metazoa; phylum Arthropoda; class Insecta; order Lepidoptera; family Noctuidae; genus Orthosia; species Orthosia gothica. The sequence goes on along the minus strand of OX459038.1, from coordinate 24,179,280 downwards.
TTATTTTTTATAGCGTTTGTTTGACCAACTGAACAAAGGATTTTCGCATGAGGCAATTATATGGAAAATGTGTAGAGTACCTTGCTTGTTCACATTAAAAGTAACTAGGTACTATTTTAATCCAAGAACATAAATATTTATTAAAAATTAATTATAAGCTGGTTGGACCGTGAAACTGCAGAAATAAATATGAAATAGTCGTGGGGTGAGTACTACAATCATCTGCCAACTTAATAAAGTTGAGAAAACAATTTTTCAATTAACCACCGATACCTGTATATTAATAGAACGAATATAATAAAACCTCGGACTCTTCAAAATACCTACATTCCTCACAGATTACCCTCACTCACTCGACTCGGGCAACTTTTTATGAAAATCAAAATAACGAGATTCAAATCAAAAGCCGTTCTTAAAAACAAATCGACTCTTTAAAAGCTCTTTTACGATTACGTTTTTGATTCAATGGAAAGGGGATCTTTTGTCGACGGCACACCCGGAAATATTACGTTCGGAGTGGTTCAGATGTGCCCGCTTCCCCCCGACCCCAATGATGTCTTCACTCATGCATTGAGCACAAAAATACGAATATGAACAAACAACATCGAATTAAAAATATAAATTGCCAATTTGTAGATATTGCTATCTTCTTTTATAAAAAAAGATACTCTCATTTTTCATTAATGTAGATATTGCTCTATGGCATTACACGGTGGTAGAGTACATATTAGCTGAACAATTAATTATTCTAAATGTACATTACATTTGAATAAATAATTAACATCAATATTAATTACAGTAGTTAGGAGGACGCACATCCTGCCCGTCGCAATAAAAACAATTTTAGTTAGCTAGACACGACGCATCTCGTCTCTCTAATTCTCTATGGCAAACGTAGTATATTTTTTTATAGGCAAAGGCAAATTATTACACGCGTCAATTGGCTCATTCTCATAAATTGATTAAACAACCGCCCACCGCAGCGCTGCAGCGCTTCATCATACAAACTCGCTCGCGCGTACTTTTTTTTTGTCAAGTGAGTTTCTTGAAAGTCTTGAAACACTTCAAACGTCTCGACTAATGGCTACCGAATGCGACACGGAGCGTTCGACAACGGAAGCTTTTTATAAATTATACCTCCGAACTGAGAAAACGGTATCACTGTGTTGATAAAGCGTTCACCGCTTTATTTGAGCTAATATTTGATTTATAGACGGAGTTATTAGTCTGGGCCGCCCGCCCCCTCGGGAAAAAAAACTGCAGAAGAACTGTTGTCTCAGTCATCTCTGTGTGAATGCTTTTAGTGTTTTTTATTTTATTTATGGCCCTGTGACTTATGCGAGTTCCAATGCATGGCAAGAATAAGTAGGCTGCCGAGATAACGATAGAGGGGATTAGGGACACAAAAACACGAAGTAGGTTGTTATAAACTTATTTTTAGTATACATACACACATTTAAACATGCTGATATAAAATGCAGGTAATGATAATACCATCTGTAAGCGTGTAGGTATCCTGAATTGATAGTCGACATGATTATCGATACGACGTCATCCTTCATTCATAACACGAGGCGAGCTTGAGCGCGGGCCCGGCTCTGCCCGACACACTCACATTACTCAAAACAAACAAAAAGGGAATAAATGCTGGAATAAAATACTTTTAATTTCCCCGGGCGCCGCTAATCGGGCCGCGTCGATGGAGGGCGCCAAATCGCCCTTTTTATTTTACTGTATGAACGCAAATCCGGCGGGAAAACGGCGTTAGGCGATGGGGAGGCGGGGGGGTGCGGTCACGCGCTCGGAATTAGCGGTCCGGGGGCCGCCGCGCGCCCCGCACTTGACCCGGCGAGGTGTCACCGAGCACGTTACCTACCCGCAAAAAATAGGGGGTGAGCCGCGCACCGCCAGCCACGAGCAGCGCGCAGGAGGTACCGCACGGATTTTGTTTTTAATTTTTTATGATCTCGTTTCGATTGAACACCAATAGGTACCTACAGGAGTCGATTGGAAAAATAAAACACTCGCACCCACCTAACCAAAATGTTTTAAACATAGTTAGTTTCGAACGCCACCGCTACGAACGTACAAGTATAGCTAGAGCTCATCGTAAAACTTCCAGCCATGTATCCGGTGGGTGCGAGGGCGGCGCGAGCCACTAATTGACTCACAAACAACCCATAGAGACCGCAAATACTGAGATATTACGGCTCCACTACCACAAACAATGACTCAAATTGTGTCATTTATCGAACTGTTTTGTAAATTATATTTAAGATTTCCTTCCTTGTACTGATAATGTAGCTAAAATAGGAAGCCGGTCTGCGATCGGTATTAATTAGTGTATTTACCTGTTTACATTTTGTGATAAATAACTTTAACTAACTGGCAACAGAATAATTAGGAAAAAAGGAAATAACAGAGTACAAATACCCGTTGTAGGTACCCAATACGGCTATCACACGATGGTCATGCGAACCTACGCAATTATTCAGATTTTTCCTCTTAAAAATAACGTTTACGTTGTTAGTTAACGTAACGTATCGCGTAGTCCTAAAGCCACAAACGCTAATAAGGCCTCATTAATGAAAGCATTAAGAAAGTGTGGTAGGTAACGTCGAGTAAATAAGTTGCGAGTTTATAGCACGTGTAAGTGATTCAGCAACATGTCCACGCGGTGAGAGGCGCGGCGTCAAGTGTGATCGCGATTCGCGAACCCCACAAGAGATGTCGCTACTCGCTCCAGGGATCGCGCGGTCTTCAGCCGGCAGTAAAAATACGTGCGGGTATTTCCTGTGCCGCGACAGCCTCGGCTGGGGAGAGGCGGGGGCGATAAATAACTCAGTTTGCGGCCGGAGGGCCGGGGGTGAGGCGGGGGTGTTATTTGTAGGGCTCGCGTGTGAATTATTCGTGGGTTCACGCGCGCTGTTTGCCCGCCGTCTTGTGGAGAGAGCCGCCGACCCTCGTTAATGAAATTTCATATCGTTCTCGCGACGTGCGACCGGTGCGACGCGTTCCATTGTCGCTGTCGCTGCACATCACTATTGAAACTAGCGGATTGTTAGGTACCTAACAATCCGGTACACTTGGCTGCTCCTAATGAGTAGGTAGGTAGGCGTCTCCTCATTGTTATTTGACAATACCTTACCTACATTAGTAGGTGACGGAGTATAACGGAGGTTTACCAATAGGTAAGACTAATCAGTTACTTTTGAGTCTCGCATTACGCATCAGCCGTCAGGTGATTAATTATACACGATTACCGATTTAAGTAGCAAAAACTGCTTGTTAGGCTCGCTGTCCACTGAGGCGTATCGCTATACATTTCGTGTTCGTGCTGATAAGTAATAAAGATTATGTAAAGCAGTAAGTGTTTTTCGCCGTGGCTGGGCGTCGGTGTAACGTAATTAGACGACCCTTATTATTGTGTGACTGCGTTGGTCCCGCTCGGCTCCCGAGCAGCTGTCGCAATGTTTAGAATATTAATAGGTAGCCTTTGGCTTGTTGTAAGCCGCACACCGGCGTACCTAGTAAGGCGGTAACTATCAATTTACCTAATTTAGCCTGCACCGGTCGGTTGTGGCGAGGATTCTCGGCTATGTAGATAGGTGCTCGTAAATTGTTGTTTATTTAATGAAATGTTAGCTGCTAATCTACGCATCGCAGACGCCATTAACTTGTCTTGAATGTGGAAGACGAGTGGCTTGGGGCTTGGGAGTTGGGACACTAATGTGTGACTTGCTAATTATGTGGCTGGGGTTTGACACTATTTCTAAGTACCTACTTACTTAAGTAAGTAGGTATATCTTAGTACTGTCTCTCTCAAACCGCAGATAGAATAGCAAATGATGTTGTGCATCATCATCATCAGCCTTTTTAATGTTCCCACTGCTGGGACACAGGCCTCCTCTCTCCTCTCCTGCGAGCCCAGTGCGGATTGGTGGATGTCACAATATGTCTTCGAATTTTTGCTTCTAAGACATGCCGGGTTTCCTCAAGATGTTTTTCTGCACCGTTTTGAGAGCAGATGGGAATGAAATAATTTACACAAAGTAAAGCGCCTGCCTGGGTTCGAACCCATGAACAGTAAGTCGCGAATGGAGTTGTTAAACATACCAAAATGTTTCCTAATTAAAGAACGGTACGTGCTAATTGATCGATGGCATTACATCATATTAACAGAGGTGTCGCAACCCAACTAACATTTTGGTGATAAGAATAAGTGCTACATGAGCTATTTAAGAGAATTTTAAGAACCTAAGGTCCTATAAAAGCACTAACATTTGGTGATATAGCGCGTTTTAACTTTCTTATAACCCTGATTTGGGCCCACGATTTTAAAGCTTAAAGTGACTTAATAGTTATAGAGTAGTGATAAATGAGTGACAACATAGAGCTACAATAGTGCTATTGAAGCAGTGCTTACCACATTAAGTGTATTATAAGCTATACAAAGGTTATAACTGCAAGCTAAAGTAGTAATATAGTTATGAAATCCACCCCTATAACTTTTTTAGTAACATATTAGTGCTTCCTCGACACAATATATACCTTAAGAATATATTGTAGATATTTAATAGCAACGAGCATCACCCAAAGCGCCAACATATTTATCTCTTTTCATAATTTATGTTGTTTGTTACCGTCAATAGAGTTAAAATATTTAGCAGTATGCAGTATACATCCTCGATACAGCGATTCTTTCATGTTTGAAAGTGACATTACGTTTAATAAAAGAGGTAAGTCAATTAATGTATTTAAGATTACTGCAATGGTGTTATAATTATTAAAAATCACTGCCATGGTAAGTTTTCTGTAACAATATGTGTATGTTTTCATCTCAATTTTGAAGCGCCTCAAAAATAAACTGCATTTGATGATAATTTGTAGAAGAAAAAAACTGCCTTAGTTACTTTTTCATTTCAATTATGATGAATAATAGTTCCTGCTACTGTCTATAGCTATTTTAATGGAAAAAAGACAATAATATAGTAAATAAGTGGGGCAATAATAACTAGAAAAGGTTTTTTCTTTTAAGATTTTGATAGGTTAACTATTTATTTAATGGCGACCATTCTAAATTACTTAAGGATGCTGATAACTCTTTTATCCCTAACATAGTGCTTAAAGAACGATTGTTAGCACTTATATGCCTCTTGCAGTTCTACAATATGGTTCTAAAACTGAAAAGACAACAATTTTATAGGTTTCGTTTGCATAATAGTTCTATGTGAACCTATAGGCTGAATATTTTCAGGGTTCTCTTATTGTTTGAATAAAACCTTTACATATCACGTACTTGACGGAATTAACCAAAGAATTCCAAATTCTATTATTTATAATCATTATGCAAACAAAAGCCTGTACGAACGTAACCTAAGTTAATATATTTAGAATTAAAAGATGTCTTTTACTATAATACTAAACTTTTTTTGTATTTTGTAAACTAAATTTTATAAACTTAATTTGTATGTATTTTTACATTATTACAAAAAAAAAAACTGTTGTTTCAGTAAATATTCCCATATCCCAGTGATGGTGATATTAAAAAACATACCAACTCGAAACCGCGCCCAGTTCCAGCCACAAACATAACGCCATTGTGTGCACGGATGTGATCATCGAGTGCACGGGATTACGGCCGAAATATCTTGGCGAGTCCGAATTTCACGCAGGTTTTAGGAACCAAATGGTGACATGACAGGAGTATGAGTGAGAGAACATGCGCGAAAGTTCATAGTGCCTATGTTTAGACTCACCAAGATTTTTGTGAACCGTACTGAATTCAACGAAAATGGTGGTCGATGAGTCTTGCTCATTGAAAAGTATTTGATAAAAATGTTTGCTCACGTACCGTTAACTTTGTGATTAGGTAACTACTTGTTTGGTTATTTCGTTTGCCATCATACAAATTTTCATTTGCATGGTTTTTTGTATGAGTGATTTATTATATGGTTGCTTGTATGATTCTGTTGGTCCTTCCACATAAATAATGTAATGACAGTCGCGCGTACTGTGCTGGGTCGCAGATGTAAAAGGGCTTTTATCGGAATAACCATACAGATAATCATGCAAAAAGGGCTCAGTACAATAAGAAATGTTTGAGCAATTATGCAACGTTGACTGATTATTGACTGATTATGTTCTTTCCTTGTGATACTACTAATACTAAATATATTTTGAATAAAACCACATTTAAAAATAAAAAAAAATATGTTTTATTTTTGCGCTGTATGCAAAAGAGGTAAGAAGTACAGAAAACCACTGTTTTTAATACAAACTAATTTGCATTATACACCTTTAGGATATAATTGTTTTTTTAATTTTTTATTCTTTAAATTTATTGTTTGCATATATTCACAGTCTTGCTCGTCGTCCGAGGTATTTGAACTACTGAGAGGAAACAAAATGTTATACTCATCATTCGTCATATCAGTTTCCTGTTGTGCGGAACCCTGTTGTATATTTTGCTTGCGCTTGTCATAAATCGGTACCAAGGTCACTGAGATTGTAATTGTATGTTATATTGATATGAGGACTGTTCCGTGAAATCACATCATAATCTATTCTAGGACTTTGATTTACGAAACACTGTTTCTCCAGTACAAGTAATTCTTCCCTTGTCTCAATGTCATCCTTTTTTTCTTCAATTAATGAAATTTCGTTGTGTTAGTTTTGCGATGATCCAATTATATTATTGAATTCTTTGGAAGCAGTTCTCTTATCTCCACCGGTTATTTTTAGGGTTCCGTACCCAAAGGGTAAAAACGGGACCCTATTACTAAGACTCCGCGGTCCGTCTGTCTGTCTGTCTGTCTGTCTGTCTGTCTGTCTGTCACCAGGCTGTATCTCATGAACCGTAATAGCTAGACAGTTGAAATTTTCACAGATGATGTATTTCTGTTGCCGCTATAACAACAAATACTGAAAACAGAATAAAATTAATATTTAAGGGGGCTCCCATACAACAAACGTGATTTTTTTGCCGTTTTTTGCGATAATGGTACGGAACCCTTCGTGCGCGAGTCCGACTCGCACTTGGCCGGTTTTTTTTTGTTATTTTAACTTGCCATGGTTGCATGGTGGAAACAAAAATATTACCGAATAAACCACAGTGTAAACTTGTATTGTTAAAAACATAATTTTTGAGTTTAGGTTAAATTAAGATGCATTTAGGTGATATAAAATTCTATAACTCAACTTAAAGTAACAATTAAGAGTAATAATGTTTGCACATATTGTTTATGGCCGTATAGAAGTATTTTAAAAACCACTGTATTACCTAAGGTTGACCAAGTAACCCCTTTATACAATCATTAATGGTATAAAGGTGGTTTCAGACCCTTGCAGCATCCAGCTCTATAAGATTTATAATTAACACTCTTGTGATACTAATAACTTTCTTGATAACTCTTAGGGTTGGATATAACTCGTTAAGTGGTACCAAGTATTCTCTAACTCTATTTAAGGACATCAGCTGTTAGTAAGTGTTAGCAGACACCTTACAATTACTTACAGTGTTTTACGCTTCTTAAAGCTATTACAGTAAGCCTTAAGGTGTTACGAAGCATCTAACTAACTCTGTTTTAAGACATCAGCCTTCAGTAAGTGTTAGTAGACACCTTACAATTGCTTATAGTTTTTTAAGCTTCTTAAAGTTATAAGAGTAAGCTATATAAAGGTTCCCACCAACTCTATGCTACCGCCTTAAGTAATACAATTTTTCTTTGTAACTGTTATTCCTCTTGAAGTTTTAATTATTTATCCTTAACACCATAGTAGAATCGATTGTTACTATCGGAGCTCTTATATATCATTTATAATACTACGAGAGCTAAAAAAAGGTTGCCATTAGCGCCAAAATGTTTGTTGGGAACGGTCGTTAACAAGTGTGATGAGCGGCCAATTGTTTTCATCGCGCTATGAATTATGGCAACATTACACTTTAATTAACTATTGTAATGAACACGTATCATCTGCCTAACATTGTATCCTACTAATATAGATAATGTGAAAGTTTGTTTATTTGGATTTTTGTTTATCAATTACGCAGCACATGGCTTGCTTTACCTACTAATTTTGACGTGGATTAGGACAACTACTTTTATTCCTATAGATAAGATACAATAGGTACCTAGGTACTTACATTAAACTTCGATGTACACCACCATTTTGTCAAAACTCATTTGGGTGCATAGGTAATTGAGATGTAGGTAGGTACCTAAAAAAATACTCAACACGCGGGTGAAAATTACATACCTCGGGAGTGTCGTGTCAGAGACTGGGGGTAGTGAAGAGGACTTCGCTTCTAGGATCGCCAAAGCCCGAGCAACCTTCGCGCAGCTGAGCTGTTTGGCAATTGCGGAAACTGACCCGAAGGATTAAACTCTAAATCTTCGGGTCCAAAATATGTGCTGCTCTTTGGGTGCGAAACGTGGAAGGTCACAAAAGAAAGGACATCTCATCTCACGCCAAATACAAGTCTTCGTCAACCGCTGTCTTCGTCGCATTATCGGAATTTACTGGCCCGAGACAATCTCCAATGTAGAGCTGTTGGAGAAATGTCACGAGAGCCCGATCGACCGCCAGATCAAGCGTCGCAAGTGGAGATGGATTGGCCACACGCTCCGAAGGGGTCCCGATCACATACCCAAGCAAGCTTTGGACTGGAATCCCCAAGGGAAAAGAAAGCGTGGCCGTCCCCGTCAAACCTGGCGTCGCACCGTGTTGGCGGAAGCGACGAGCATCGGAATGACATGGAGCAAGGTGAAGGGTGAAGCTCAAGACCGATCGTGATGGAGAACATCTGTGGACGCCCTCTGCCCCATCTAGGGGTTAAAGGACATTAAGTGTGAAGCCGCGGGTAGAAGCTAGACCCACATAATTATGCCACACGTCGACAAAGTCGACGATGGAGTGAACTTACCCAGAAGATGCCTGTTCACTCTAACTTTGAAGAGATTCGGGTTGAATGCGTTCGGAAACACAGACGCAGGCAGTGAGTTCCTCTCTTTTGCTGTGCGCATTATGAAGGATGTTTGGAAGCGCTTGGTGCGAATTGGTGGAATGGCAACTAGGTGAGAATGGTAACTTGCTATGCGTCTAGATGTCCGATGGTAGAAGGTACCGGTGGAATGAGGTCGAGGAGTTCATGAGCAGTCTCGCCGAAGTACAGTCTGTAGAAGACCGACAAGCAGGCAACCTTACGCCGATGAGCCAAGCTATGAAGCTTTGCATCCACCAGTTTAACATCGCCAATGAGCCTCTTAGCTCTGTTCCACTGAATCAAGCGCGGCAAGTTGATATTTAGCTGAGCCATCCTAAAGCTGGCTGCAATACTCCATGCAGGATCGGACTTACGCTTTGTAAAGAGTTAAAAACTGTCGAGGCGTAAAGTATCGCTTCACTCTATTTAAAATCCCCAGTTCCCAGTTCCGAATAATTTACAGTATGGTAAAAAAATGCAGTCTTTATAACCGACATTGTAATGGGCATGTGGTTTAAGTAATAAGTATCATAGCAATTATTGCACCTGTTACCCCCCCTCTAGACTATTTAGAACTGTTATGCGTCACTGTTCATACTCACAACAAAGTACCAGCAAGCACATGTGGCAAGGAGTATCTATACCTTTAAGAAGTACCTATATAAGTATTGTGAGTGTTTCTTAGCGATAGTCTGCCGAACAATGTTCACGATTTACACAGTTGTGTCGGTCTTGTTGTTTTACAACAACACAGACGTCAAATATTTTATCTGTTTTAATTTTAAGAATATTTTCACGTCGTCGGTTCATAAACCAAATATATTTTTGTAATACAGGCTGAAGTTGAATGTGATTCAGAATTTATGCTAGTAGAGAGTAGAGTTGCAACACAACACAACAGTGTAGATCGTGTAAGTGCTATGTTGATAGGAGAGTGTTTCTTAGCGATAGTCCGGAGGACAATGTGTGTAATTGACACAGTTGCTGTGCCCTGTGCACAACATGTGTTACATATTACTGCGCCGCATCACTTGTGGACTTGTGGCCATGTGCATGCTTTGCTATTAGGTAGATACTGTGGGTTACTTCGATGACTATAATAGGTAAGTAGTACTTAAACTAGTACTTACTTATAGGTAAGTAAGTACTAGTCGAGTATTCCGGGGTGGTATTTAAAAAGATCACGGAGTTCCATGTCTCATACCTCACCCTCAGAATGAAAGTGACCTAACTCAAAAATAATAATTTGTGGGAAATGAGCAGAAGTCTTCAAAAAAGCAGGTATAAAAAGATTCCGACGAATTGAGAACCTCTTCCTTCTTTTGAATTCGGTTAAAAAGTAGTGTTGACGACTGTACAAAAAAGTATTGTCCCTTTCTTACTTATATTTTGGCCTCTTTTTCTTCACAGGATTTTAGAGTACTTAGGTTTTTTAACAAAATCAGAATATTTATAACAAAATCAGAATAATTATAGGAATTCAGTATTAGGTCACTTTCATTCTATAGGTAAGTCTGTTTTATAGTCACCGGGGTGTTTTTAGCGAGGGAGAAAGCCCTTACTAGGTATTTGGTAGGTATTTTGAAGGTTGTAGGGAACTACTTTGATGAAAAAACACATTTAATAAGCTTAGTGGTCACTATAATTATACCTACCTCACTGATAATGACAAATTACACAGCTAAGCCGATTTCCGATACATTCAAACAATACAATCCTCTATACACCTACCTTATAATAATACGATTTAATATTATCTGAGTGCTCATATCGAACAAGCTTATTTTATCAAGTTACATTCGAGATATTTTGACGCAGTTTTTATACGCAACCATATCTTGTAAATCGATAAGTATCTACACCTCAAGCGAAGTAGCTAACCCGTATCTAAATAAATTATACTTGTATAAAAAAATCCTTGACCTTCTTGAGTACCTACGATTCTTCTCGAATTATTTCAAATCGGAGAAGATAAAAATAACACAAAAGATATGAGAGCTGCGGCGGTTCTTAGAAAATTTTACCTGAATCCTAAAACTGATAGCATGGAATGTCACAGACAATAGGCGACTGACTCAGGCTGATTTTCGGGGAATCAATGCTGACAAAAGCGGATGAATTTCGACAACTTTCCTGCTTACCTAGTAAAAAATCCTACTGTGGCATTTAGTCGCTAAAATACCTAAGTATCCTCTAAAATAAGTAAGTCTTATAAGCAGCATTAAAGTCAAATGAGACACAATTGAAAATGTATTGTTTGTCGGTCACTTGGCAGTTAAGGTGTTAATCATCTTTACAAGTAAACATATCCTCCGTGTCAATATAAGTTAGACCCCCCAGCAATCAGGAGTGAATAACAAACAAACGTTGCAGTCCACGCGGCCTCGTAATGGCACAGCGTCGTAGTGGGCGCGCTTCAGAACATCAGTAACAGATGTCGCTCGCGTAAACAAATATGCTATTATTGCTATTCGTCACACCTTCGCCTGTATGGCCGGCGCGAATCATCCAAGCCTTATCATTTCCTATTTATACATGTTATAAATCAAATACACACTACATAGTGAACCCTTAGAATGAAACTGACCTAATTCAAAATTCCTGTTATTTCTGTTTTGCTCAAAATCAAAGTTAAAAGTCAAAGTCAAAATATTTATTTAATTTTTGAACGGCAACAATTAAAATTTAAAAGTAGTAATAATTGATTTTACTGAGCTAAACTGATCTTAAAAAACCGGCCAACTGCGAGTCGGACTCGCGTACGAAGGGTTCCGTACCATTATCGCAAAAAACGGCAAAAAAAAACACTTTTATTGTTTGTTGTATAGGAGCCCCACTTCAATATTTATTTTATTCTGTTTTCAGTATTTGTTGTTATAGCGGCAACAGAAATACATCATCTGTGAAAATTTCAACTGTCTAGCTATCATTGTTCATGAGATACAACCTGGTGACAGACAGATGGACCGCGGAGTCTTAGAAATAGGGTCCCGTTTTTACCCTTGGGGTATACGGAACCCTAAAAAGCCTACCTACACTAAAACTCTGACGAAAAAGAGCCCGAACTTTTACTCATTTCTCAGTTTTTTTTTTTTTTGAGTTAGGTCACTTTCAATCTGAGGGTGCGATACGTACATTCGCACCTACATTATTTAATTTACAACTATCTTTAGGTATTACTATCGCTCACTATCTGAATTCTAAATGAAAGTAAGTATAGGTATGCCCGTTTATCAAAACGAGAAATCTTGAAATTTTATCTGTTAGTATAAGGTGTCAAATTAGAGATTGTAAAATACTTAAATATATTTTATCTGAGTTGGTAAACATTTCTGGGAAAGTACTGAATTTAAACATCGTGGAATAAGTATCTGCTAATTAAGATGTTAGCGTGTAATTAGGTAGTAGAATTTACTAGGTGTACCCATTTAGCCAGATTTCCCGTGACTTAATAAATTAAGTTTTGAGTTCCTACATTTTTTAGCACCCTAGTACAGCTGTCAACTTGTGAACTTCGTAAACGTGGGCTGAACTTGCAGAAGTATTAATTATTTTAGTATTGCTAACATTAACAGTTATAAAGAAATTTACCAGGTCATTAGCGGATAAGTTTAAAAAATTAAAGAAGAAAAATTAATTTAAAAAGTTCGCTTCAACTTTTTGTAGGATAGGGTCGTTTTCGTCTTACCGTCTGATAAAAAAAGAAAGATAGTCTATATGATTAGTGTGGGTTGCTGTGTGTTGCTGAAGCGGGAGCGGAAGCGGGAGCGGGAGCGGAGCGAAGGGTCGCGCGACTGGGTCAGTGCTGTGTCGCCGGCTAGCGGCTGTAATCATTCTAATTCAATTAGTGCGGAGTCGCCGCCGCCCGCGCCTCCCGACCGACGACCGCTTTGTTTACATTACACCGAGCCGTGGCTGCCACCAGCCACTCCACAGCGCCTCGATTAAGGACAAATCAATAAGGCAGCCGATACCGAGCGAGTTTAATAGAGTGAGCGAGTCGAGTCGAGCGCCCTCATTACCCCCGCAATTAGCGCACGGCGCGCTCCCGCCGACGACGACGCACCCCGCGCGAAAAACGAATAAAAAGAGCTGCCCTCAAAATGGCCGCCGCCTCCCCCCCGACGCCCGCCGGCCCCGCGCCGCTTCGTGATTGCATCCCCGCAGCTCTTATAAATATGGCCGTATTCCTCCCGCCTTTACTGATTGCCCGTATACCCCCCGGCCTCCCCCCGCGACCGCGCCGCCGGCGTCTGAATAGATAAACGAGTCCACGTGGACTGTAACTCTTACAAAAATCGACTCGGCCAATGGAGCGCGTTCCGCGCACTGCTCCAGCCAACCGCGGCGCCGGAACGCGTGTAACCCCGCCCTTAATAAGCGATCTCGGCTCGCGAGCCAATCGCAGCCGCGGATTCGTCAAGTTCTACTCACCGACGACGAAGCGGTCCACGTGGACTGACGCACACACAGACGCGCGTATAATGCCTCGAGTGGAAATAGCTATGACGGCGAAATGTGCGACAGCGAAAAAATAAAATGCGGTCGGTCGGTGCGGAGCGAGCGAGTGGGTGTAAACAGGGGATATTTCGGTGCGGCTCGTTCATTATTATTGAATGCGCGGCGCTAATGCGAGGCGCGGGTCGCGTCGCGAGGCAACACACTGCCTTGCCACGAGGTGACGACCTCGCTACCGGTGCTCACACACCTAGAGCGCGACTCGATTTTTTCCCTAATCAAAAAATCCTAAATGTTATAAAAATAAAAGAGCGTATTCACATTATATTAGGTACCCTCCTTTACCTTAGTTAAAAAACCACACAGCAAAACTAAAAATACCCTCGAAAGCAAAACATCAATTCAAAAGATCCGTACAAAGCTAATTCGTAGATATTCAACAAAAAAATAATCAATACAGAAAATCAGGCAACAAAAGCGTCGACATTAAAAGCACAATAAGACGGCTGAGACAGGCAGTCATACATAAGTATAGGCGCGGCGACCTCCATCGGATAAGGCGAGCTTGTCCGGTAGCCGGCGAGCGGCGAGCGGCGAGCCACACTTCCACTAAAAAATAACTACGTACGTACATACCTGCACACCACAGCTGACAGGGCTGCCAGCCTGCCAGATTCTACTGACGGAAACCTGTCCGTGTGAAAAGTTTACACTTTTAAACCACCATGTGGTAAGCGAGCGAAGAAAACCTTGCCACAACCAAATAATGAATTTTATAGACAAAATTTTGCTACTTTGGGTTACATTATTGCAATTTTCATAAGGATCTCAATTTTTTTCGAAAATAATTTATAGCCTATGTTACTCGTGAATAATGTAGCTTTCCATAGGTGAAAGAATTTTTAAAATCGGTCCAGTAGTTTCGGAGCCTATTCGGTACAAACAAACAAAAAATTCTTTCCTCTTTATAGTATATAGGTATAGACGACTAATACGTAACTTCGGATTGGCAAAAAGCTCAACTAATGTTCGCCTTGTATAAATAAACTGATATTATGAATTCCGCACCAGTTTTCGTTTAAATTACTAGTCTGGCAAACGAAAGTAGAGACTGAAAACGCGCGGCAAATTTAAAAAATCTCGGCATAGCAACCCCAAAACTAGTATGAAATACTTGGAATAACCTAATTTGATACTTTAGAATTATTTATTATTAATTTCTAATTCTAAATTAGGTTATTCCAAGTATTTCATACTAGTTTTGGGGTTGCTATGCCGAGATTTTTTTAAATTTGCCGCGCTTTTTCAGTCTCTACTTTCGTTTGCCAGACTCTACTAAAGCTTAGACGGTGAATCCGCTTTCGATTATTTTTTCTCAACATATCCGGGCGTAAACTAGATAACGCATTTGACAGCCCTAACGTTAACGTAACGCAGACTCGTAACAGTTATTTCTTTTATGTTTTGGACACTAACACTTGCCTATCCAGCTAATGTCCACTTGTGAAGTGGTTCCTTGCTTGCATAGATGAATGATTAATGCGGTAACTCCTATCTGGAACTGAGTAATTACCTGTTCTTTTCGAGTTGATATTTAACGCTATCTGGTATCTGGATCGATGACTAAGTACGTGGTTTGCCACGTAAGTTGATACCCCAAGCTGTGATACTGTGTTGTATAGCATTCGAGAAAACTGCTTCAAATAATGTGCTCGTGATTGGTTCTATAAAGGTCATAGAACTGCTTTAGCGTTGCCTTATTGGGTTACAATTTAATGCCTTATTTTAATTTAAAAAAATCGGTCTTGTGCGAGTCGGAATCGCGCACCGAGGGTTCTGCATAAACAGCTACATGCACCAACATAATTAGGTAAAAATACTGAAGTTCATAAACAATGAAAGCATCGAACATTGCTCTCATGAAAATATTTTTTTTACTTTTCCAAGTAGGTACATTTTATAAGTTAGTCGATTATTACTCGTAAATTTGTAAAGCCTACTTAGCTGTATAGTTTTCCTTTTAATTTAGTTAGTTGGCAGGGGGACACACACTTGAATCTAACGAAAATAGTAATTTAAAGTTTAATTTTACGCACACGGATCCCTGAATCAAAAGATGGTTAACAGACCAGTAATATTTTTAAGTGGCCTATCCAACGATACCCCACACCATGGGATTGACGAGAAAAAATATGCCCACTAACACAAACAAACACTTTCAAGTGTACAGGAGGTACTATTTTACCACTTTGTTGACGTGATTAATATGTATATCCATGCCAAATTATAGCTTTCTAGCACTAAGAGTCTCTGAGCTAAGCTGCGGCAGAACGGACAGACGGACATGGCAAAACTTTAAAGGTTCCTTGTTGACTACGGAACCCTAAAAAGCGATAGATATCCAGCAAAAATTGCCAAAAGTCGTTATAGCTCTGTGTTAAGTCCATTAGAAGCTTTTTTATTCATAAATGGTTTCAATTGGAATATAACAATACAATGACATGCTGTATTCAGTAAGGTAGGCATAAAAAACTTAAAAATACTGCCGTTTTTCTTATAATTTTGATTTGCATTGCATTTGCAATAAGTATGTTTGATTTCGTGTGACAAGCTGTTTACAACATAGTGGTTAGCAGCGTGTATATTATGTAAACAAAGTTGTTCACCCATAGGTCTCGATACCACTCGTTAAATAAAATATCTGGGTAATTATCGTGGATTATAGGGGACTCTACATCAAGGGGTTATTAAGTTAAATAATATCCCCTGTTGGTATAAATATAAACAGAAGTTAACGAATAGGGACGTGTCTTCTAGCGACCAGCTTAAAGGCATCCTCATTTTAATACCCGCTTAAGTTATGGTTACGTCTTTTATCTCTTAATTAATAGCAAACCCATTCACAGCAATCTCCGGCTATATCTAAACTGTGCACGTATCATGGGATCGCTTTGATAACTGTCCATTGATATGATCGTTCGATGTAATTAAATAATATCCGGTTCGAACTGGCGATGTACTCGTATGCGTAATTTTGGCGGGTGGCGAGTCGTCGTCGGTTTACATGTGGGTAGTTATCACAATGAGTTGATGTGTCAATCATTGCGCGGTCCGCGAGAGTACGGGGTCGCGGGTGGTGGGCGCGGGGCGTGGGGGAGGAGTGTAAGTGCGATATTTACGTTCATTGTTGGCAACTGACGGCTTTACGATACGGAACCATTATGCAGACGACTGACAGTGATTTAAATTCGCGTAGACGGCGAGCCAGCGATGCCAATGACATGACTCGCCAAGAACTTTTGGCTCGGTTATCTGGTCGAATGTTTGGTGTATCAGTTACATAACCATTTATGGCATATTCATAAACTTAACGGCTACAGACATCTCTTGCCCTCGTTTTTAGTGGGTACTTAATTGAACGACTTCAATGTTCACCCTCTTTTGTAGAGGATCAAATCAAAGCTCGATATCATTATCAGCCAACGGCACGGCATAGCTATCTCTATTATTATAATAATAGGGTTAGTAATGACTTGGCACAACCTCAATTTGTCATTAATAAACGTTCAAAGATTGTAATGAGTATTTGTCTCAATTGATTGTATCATTGACACATGAATAGCGCATCATTATTTTTTTCTTCTTTAAATATTAACGTCAGGTTAAAAGCTTGGTGATAAATTCGATATTATTGATTAAACTGACGTTTTTCCCATGGCCGAGTAAATAATAACAGATATTATGGTCAATCGACACGATAAAACAGATGCCAAGTCGTTCATCTGCGGAAAATCTTTCAATGCTTATTCCTAACTATAGCTTCTGCCGGCGACTTTGCCCGCGTGAAACGCGCAAATTATCCCAAGGGAACATATTCCTGGGATAAAAAATATCCTACGTGCTATTCCAGACTATAATCTATATCTATGCCAAATTTCAACCAGATCCGTTCAGAAGTTTTTGCGTGAAAGGGTAGCAAACATACACACACTTTCGCCTATAATATTAGTGTGAACTGTGAAGTCTGATAACTCGACTTATAAAATAAATAATACAGATTTCACCTAAAGAAAAGAATGCTGATGTAATATAAAAACAAATCGAGAAAGACCAATCTACTTAACAAGGCGTAAAACAGTAATTAGTTAGACCTTTTTACATTCTCTTATTCGTCGACAATACTCGTAGAACAGAATGAACAGCAGATACGTGTACAACCACATAAGTCAATGTCAATAAAGCATATTACGTAAATCGGAGATTGTGTAATTAATTCATCACCATTGTGTTTAAACTATC
Organism: Orthosia gothica; assembly: GCA_949775005.1. Classification (NCBI taxonomy): domain Eukaryota; kingdom Metazoa; phylum Arthropoda; class Insecta; order Lepidoptera; family Noctuidae; genus Orthosia; species Orthosia gothica. The sequence continues at coordinate 24,161,537 of OX459038.1, read as the reverse complement.
CAAATTAAATAATTAACTACCCATTTATCTTTTCCATCGTAATTTTCAACAAAAACTTTATTAATGAGTAATTTTTAATACAAAAACATTTGCACCGTTCGCTTGGGTTCTCGCCAAACTTTATATGCGCCTCAGATCAAATAAAAAGTCAAGATGGAACGTTGCAAACAACAAAGTGACGCCGGTTCAAACTATGCCTTACCGTACAAACACACAATTACACGCACTCATGTACAACGATATTACACCTTAGCTTGTCATTCGAGCTCACAGATCAAATAATAAAGCTCGACTGACAAGCTAAGGGTTAGTTTCGTTGTACGTGTGCGCGTGTAATTGAGTATTTATACGGCGAGGCATAGTTTGAACCGGCTTCACTTTGTTGTTTGCAACGTTCCATCTTGACTTTTTATTTGATCTGAGATATGCGCAAAGCACGAAACGGTGCTGGTTTTGTATGAGATTTACTACTGCGCAGCCATTGTAGCCAACTTCAGGGCGGACAAGAAGTTTGGCGAGTATTCTATCTACATACAGTACACTTTGGAAACTATTTTGAACTTTTATATCGAGCACTTAGGGGACCTTACTGATGGCGCAAATTTTCTAAGAAAATTCCAAGTGCCGGTCGAATTTCATCGCATCGTGTCCTTATGGACGTACCTACTTGCAGTAAAAAATCGCTTATCGGTGTGATATTAGGTAACGCAAATCGCACCATCAGTAAATTCGCTTAGTTGAGTGTGAGAGTACTCTATAAAGTAGGTACTTACATTCGTTGTGTAATGAGTAATAGAGTTTTATTTTATTGTCAATCAACACTCGGGTGTGGAGCCCATTTAATTATGGCGGCGGTTCGCACCTAGGTACTTTAATATCGAGTAAGTGCTTGTACACTGATTGATATAGTCAATCTAAAGTTACCTAATAATTTGGCCGTGAGACTGGCCGCTTAAATCGGGTGCCATGTTGTTTATCAAAATACTACTTACTTATGTTTTATTAGTTATGCTGATTCGATTGTTACCTACCTAAGTACCTACAAAACAATTTTTTTCTTACTTCTATTAAAAACGTGAAAGTTTGTGAGAATAGATGGATGGATGCTTGCCACTCTTTCACGCAAAAATTACTGAACGAATTTTGATGAAAATTTACAGAAATATAGCTTATACATCAGAATAACTCATAGGCTATAATTTATAAAGATATTAGGCGAAATACTAATACAACACGGGCATAGCCGTGCGCGTAAGGTCTTCACGGCCGACGATTGTGAGAGATCTTGTTCATGTCAGCTAAGTATACTTTCCCACCAAACATACTCTTGGCTATGTCTCTCGGAGAAAGTTAAGATCAGACTGTCCCTATTATCAGATTATCCTAGATATAAAATTGAGAGAATTGGAAAGACAATAGCATTAAAACTGGATTCCGTCGAGCAGCTGTCAAGATCAAGATTCACTATGCCGGCGAACGTTTGCAATGGCTAAGCCATTATCGATAGTTGAGCGAGACAAGGCCTGACATGATTCTATCTAGGGAACAAGGGAGGCATGTAAGCTACAAATTGAGCCCAACGGCTCGTGAAGGTATGTTCTAAAGGCTACAAGAAACTCTTATAAAGCTTTTATAACGCCAATCTTTCAAATTGCTACAAAAAAGTGTTTAACTTGTTATCAAGGATCGATGTTGAAAGCCGTATCTACGTTTTAATAACAATTTACCTTTCTGTCTACGTTCGCACAAAAGCTTGTTTTCACAAAAGCTCCTTTTGTTGTTAGTATCTGTTAAGTACTCATTCCTAGGCGGGCGAAGCCAGACGTGCGCTATCTAGTCATCAGATTCCCTTATACGTCGGTGTGATTTTGAAAAACCATGATTCACGCCACCACACCACGCAAAAGTAAATAAACTGAGATATCTAAAGAGCCGATCGCATGCAATTCCAACTGCAGCCATTAAATATTAATTCCTGAGCAAAAAGCTGAGCTTGGAGCGAGACAGAATCCGAGCCTTCTGGGAAACTGGAAGGCTTTTTAAAAAAAGTCGTCGCTTTTACGCGACACAATGGCCGGTTATACAACTAATTGTTCGCGCCGGTTAATTATGCAGCTTGTTTTGTTTGTTCGGGCGGTCGCCGCCTGCGTGCAACGAGCGTGCAGCCCGCCGTACCGCGCCGCGCTTCGTGTTCCCGCGCCGCGAGTCGCCGCGTCCTGCGCACAGATAACGCAAGTTTGCATTGACCGCTGTCTAGCCAATTAATCCACCGTTGTTTATGTTGCCCGTAACGAAGTCAATGTTTGATTTGAAGTGCCTCTTGCTGAAACAATTATATAAAAACATGGCCGCGATCACTGGCATTCCAATGTGTTCCAAATACCTTTTTAAAACCCCAGAGGCATTCCTATTAATTTAAATAAAAGCGCACAATACGTAGGCGTTATGTTATTTTTATCGACTACTACCAAACTACCTACACGAACGTTTCCAAACATATTTTGTATAGAAGCTCAAAACTTTCGAATTAGGGTTAAACAATCTCGATTGTAGGTGTTTATTACAGTCATCAAGTGTGTAAATTAAATGGACAAGAAAATAACGGGTCGATTAAGCGGGCCTACCTAATTAATTAAGGCTTATCTTGCACGATGCGATCAGCGTTAAAGCAATGGGATCGTAAAAATTTTGTTTGAGTCAGGTAGGGAGATAAGGCGCTGTAGTGCGGGGGCGGCGCGATGTCGCGCGATACCGCTTGATTGTTATTTATCCATTATCGGCGGATCGCGCGGTGGCCGCCAGCCCGCCTGCGCGGGAGTCTGTATCGCCTCGATCTCGAGCAAGAGATAAATAACCATGTCTATTACAAGTTACGGCGCTCCGACGACATACACAGCGGTTCTTTTCTACCAATAAATAGGCGATAGATGTCTGCTCTGTGACATATCATACGTTAAAACGGATAAAGCTTTCGCATAAATAAAAATATCCTACTGCAACGTGCTCAAATGCCACGATTTAGCAGATGTGATCGATTATTTTGATTGTGTTTTTCTAAAATAAATCCCCTGCCAGCCTTACCTACTCGAACGGAAGCGGTTGTTTTTAGGGAAGGAAGTCCTGTCCCGAAGTAATGGATTTCTCTTGCTGCGTATTAAGTGAAATAAATGATGCAAGTGTTTTTATTGGTTTAAAACAAGACAAAATAGGCTTTTATGAAGCATAAAATAGCAATAAAAGTTAACAAGTTGCATAAAGAAATGGTCTTAGTGTAGTTTTTTTGGAGTTGTACAAAAAATAAAAGGCGTATAACAATGTAACCTTCTAGAACGCAGATAAATAGATAAATGTCTCAAAGCGCAGGTAGGTAAGGCAGGATGGGTGCAAGACGCACGACTGGGCCCAGAATGCCTCGTCCATTGTTAGCGCACATCGTTGACGCGACATGTGGCCGACTGGGCGACTGGCCGCCGACGGACAAAACGAGCGATTCAAAATAAGAATTAAAAATAAACTGCTAAGGGTTGTGGCATCGTTGTAACTCGTCGTGTCGGGTTCCCTACGTTTGTACAAGCTTTTATTTAATTAACTCCTCTTGTAAGATCAGTCAAATCTAGCTGTTAGTTTTACAGTCTCTGTTGTTTGTTCACACTGAACACTAATTATTACCGTTTTCAAGTTAGCAAAAAACGTTTAAAGTTTTATTTAACTTGGCCATGCAAAGAGCGATATTGGCACGATTTGTGTGCTTAAGGTCTGTTTAATATTACAGTATCCACTCACATCAGACACTCGATTCAATGGTACTTTTCGTTTAATGACCCCAAGTCTAGTCTCTAAAGTTAAATGCTATTTTTTCAGCGCTATTAATATTCTCGAAATGAAAGAATAACGAGACGGTTGTGGGCGTAAAAAATCTTTGCACAATTTTCGAGGGTGCTCGACAGCGAAACGAAACGAGCTCGCGCCGCGGTTTGCTCGTTTTTGTGTTGCGACTCGTTACTTCGCTCCTGTGCGCTGCGTAAATTACCAACAACGCTCTTGTACTCGTAGCAGGCTAGAGCACCCACTACCTACACCTCGTGAACTTGAACTGTCGCATTAACTCATCAAGTCATCATCCTTCCATGCCTTTCGTCAAGTTGGGGTTTTCTAGTGTTAGGTCATACAGATGCGGGTGAATAATTCCATTTTACTTCAATCGTTTTCTGTTTTTGTCCCACCCACTAAACAAAATTCCATTGATAAGTTTGCAGAACAAACTGACTTGAAGTTTCCACGAGCTCGTCCTACCCTCGTAGGCGAGAGAAAATAACAAAAGCTCTATCTACAAGAAGGAAAGCCCCTGATTAATCCTGATGTGCAAAGAACGATAATCCACAAGGTTTGCTTACTTGGAAGATTGATCGATCTGCGCACAGCTTTTTAAGCAGACTCCCCTTAAAGATGACGCATAATTGGTAAGAAGTATCGCGAAGTTAGGGCGACCCCGCGCCTCGGTAAATTAAAACATGTGACTTAGCTCGCTCCTACTGCCAACTACTTACTTACTAGCAACTTGACAGATGACGTGTTAACTGGTACTTGGGACGAAGTTGGGGTGACGCTCGCGAGTCTTACAGGATTGAATGCGGACGATTTAACTTCACTTGCTGGGTGGGAATTGTTTTCGCGTATGGTTTTATTCCCAAAAACTTAAGGCAAACGAAAACTACACCAAGGATTTATGTAACACATTTCCGAAGATATCGTGAACAATTTTATGAAACTTGTACCTACTGCTTTTTTTTAATAAGTAGCGTCTCACTGTTAAATCAAAATGTTGTTCCTACTGCTTAACCGAGCTATCCTGTGGAGCCTCCAGCAAGGCACAAAAAGCTTAACCTAAGCGACCAAGCTGAGGGCTATATACCCCCTTTGGGGTCAAACCTCGGCTCAAGGCGTTGCGCCACTGGGGAAACAACAAAGGTTGGTTCATGATTAAGTGATTCTACCAATACCTACGTGAAGAAGAACGGACAAGACACTTGTACTGCTACACGTCCGTGCATATATACCTACATATCACTTCACATTCCCACATTTATTTAACCCAACCCGAATTATTTTCAACCCATCGACAAAATATTCAACATTCGTCCCAGTTTCAGCGCTGTAACTGACAGTGAACAGCGCATGCATTTTCACAGCCAGATTTGGCAAATTAACTAGTCTGGACATCGCTTGGACATCGGAAATAACTGACCTTTCCGTTTCGGTATAAAACGGGAATAAATACTGGGCCTTTCGGACTCGGTCAAGGTTAATGGCGAAGCGAAAATACAAATTACAGATAATCCTCGTATTCAACGGGTTTATATTGAAACGGTAATAAAGTAATAACTATAAGCATCATCGTAAATAATGACGAACACACACACATTACTCAGGAACGATTTACGTGGAAGTCGTTTTATTTTTTCCATTTATGGTTAATGACGCCAAGACGGTGACCGCAATAACTCATCTTTTGACTCAATAGCGAGGAAATAATAAATAAAAAGTGTTGATGATCTAAAACGTTTTTCCTTCTTCAACTCAATGGCTATTCAGGATTAAACTACCCGAAAGGAAATGTGCTTTTTATCACATCTATTCAAAAAGAGTTAGTTTATTCTTCGTAAACAGGGACTAAAATAGCTTATTCATCCCTAGGGACTAAAAGTTATTTGAATTTTGGAATGTGGATATTGTTAGTAAATGTTCCAATCAGCAAAGAGATGGATAACAAACCATGCGGTCCAAAATAGGAAACAATATTGTACATCGCTTTATATTATTTTCAAAAGGCAAAAGAGTTGTGATTGAAGTATTGAGTTTTTGACATTCAGAACCGTAAGTCGTAAGTACTGCATGCATCGGTACTTGATAATAAAAAAAACCTGGGAGTCTTTAAGTCAAGTGTGAATAGGTTACTTCTAGGCAAGCGTGCTTCACCGTCGACCACATCATCGCTTACCATCAGGTGAGATAGTGGTCAAACGCAAGCCTATTACAAACAAAAAATAACTGAATCCTTAAAATAAATTAATTCTTCATTCAAAATTCTTTTGGCAATGTTCAGAAGCAAACCACATGGCACATCTCCATAAAACAGTGAGAATTATACAAAGCAATGTTTACAGATGCAATATTATTACACAAACATATTGAGTATAAACAAAACATATGTAAACAAAGAAAATCTCAGCTTCGAGGAGTGTTACATTAAAAACTAAAGCTGTATTATTGCGAGCGTGTGTGGTGTGTGGTAGCGAGCAAAATAAAATGTTGCTAGTAGCCACCGCGCTCCGTCACAAAAACCGCATCGTATGCAACACTCGGAATGCGTTGAATAAACATAAAGCATACATAGCTAATACGCTAATAGCTAACTACGCCTCTCTTGCCTACATACATACACTCACTCCTTTTATTCATAAACCTTTTTTATAAAAATAAATGCCAACAATATCCCATTGTGAAGTGTTCAGATAGATTAATTAACTTCTAGAGGTTATTTTTTTTGCACTGCATTGTACCCGTGAATAATGGTCGTATTATAATAATTTTAGTGATAAATTCATGTATTTAATTTGCATTTTTTGTTGGCCACTTCTTTATCTATATCTTCCAGCAATGTCAAGTTTTATTACTATTTTATGGACAGTTCAAGATAAGAAAGTACTTACCTACTTATTTTATTTAACAGACATGTTTTTATTTAAGTTAGTTACCCAAGTGTATCATAGCCACACTGTCGCATTCATACTTGAGTCAAAGCACACAAGGGCTCTCTATTTATCGGTCTATTCGAAAGTCTACAAAGTAAAGGCTTTTCGCAAACAATAGTAGGTACTTATTTTTTTTATTTTTTTGCTGCTTGCTTACTACGTAAAAGGTGTATACAGCCTTTTGGTTTTAGAAATATCAGCTATTGCTTTTGAGAAGTGCTTTATTATCAGTCAATCCCGTCGAAGAATTGTATCACAGGAAATTGTTGCATAAACATAATGTCGTTAGCTCTACTCGCAAATTAACATCACTCAACAGATTATATAACTCATCAAGTCATCAAACTGACGCTTCATTGGAACCACAGATAATATAATACTAGCTTAATCATAATTGGAACTGTCTATCTGTTAGCACCGTTCGGTATTCCACCACGGCACAATAAAGTCGTTATACGACTGTTTATCAGATAAATTCACCGCACATCAAGAAACAGAACCCCTCTGTTTCTTACCAGGTTACTACTGTTAATTATTCCAGGGTTGTCAACGTAATAATGACCGATTGTAGTATTTACACGCGATACAGGGTGCTAAGCCTTAAACGACTCTCATTTGGTCACGAAAGTATGGCACGGAATTTTAGAGAATTTCATTACTTCGTTCGTGGCTGCGCGGCCGTTGCGATAAAATTGTTGATAATGCCATGAACATAATTTAATATGTTTACTGCTACTTAATTTATTTGTAGGTTGAATTTGGTTGTTGTATGAAAGTAAACTAACTACTTAAGCCACGAGTGGGGAATACCACCATGATCATGGTCTGGTATTGCATCACCTACTTGATAATAATTATTAGTACTGTTAGTTATTTAACTACTCCAAAATAATTATTTCCATTTCAAAACTCCAGAAACATAATAATATGTTACGTCATATGCCCACACAGTAAAAAAGTATCCTAAAAACCCTCGTCCCGATACGGATACTCAATTTAGGCATCCGTTTTAAAACTAGGTACTCGTAGTATTGGTTTCCCGGAAAAAATATTGCATATTTCGTTTGACAGCAAAAATAGAATTTAGCAAAAATTCCTTGTTTTATTTTTTCATCTAAAATAAATAGTGATCATTCGGACTTTTGTTGCTAAATATAAATAAAATATTTATCTAGGTATTGGTAGCTTTTTGAATTTGATCAGCCCGTGTATTGCACAAGTAGACTTTTATGAACTAATCGATTTGATTTCGGTCTTGATCATTTTTATGACATGTATCTAAGTAAATTTATCAGACTGTGAATAATAATAAAAATATTATGTAGTTGAAAGATATTACTAACTACTAGATATTATTGTTAATATGACTTGACGCGATTACTATCGAGTAACCTACGCAACGTATGCTTACAACGTGTAAGTTCATCATTACTATAAATATTGGTTTTGTACAATTTTTTCAGACCGTCGTTGGTACAGAACTGCCTGTATTTCAGGCCTATCCGTATAAGTACTTTTACAAACTACAATTACTAAGATATAAGTTAGTAAATAGATTGAACACGACTTCTCGATAGCCACCGGTATAGGTATTAGGTTCGGTATAGTTCCAGTCGTTCCTAAGGTTTATATAATACTAGGCCCACACACACAATGGGAAACAACTTTTATTCGTAACTTTTTCTTTCGAATACCGCAAACCACAATACTGTAATCGCCTGTTTAGGTTTTAGTTGTTGCCCTGATAAGCCGGATTAAATTCCTAGGAGTAGCCACATAATATTACCGATACCTAGGTTATCAATATTAAATTACGCATTACTATTTTGTTTGCAGTGACACTTTAGAATAAGTATCTCATAATGCCATACCTAGTAGACACAGACAGTCTGCAATGTTCCTAGCGCTCCACGGTGAAGCTGTGATTGCCTTGCCCTGCACATGGCCAGAACTAAGTAGGTATAGATAATGTGCAACGCCAATATTTGTAGGAAGATCTATAAACCAGTGTTGTTACTCGGGCAACTCTATCGATAACCTATCAACATTTCGAGAAGAGTCGTAAGCTGTTCCTTCGTCATAATTCAGGGCTGGGCCTTATCAATCTAATTGAACTCGTGCATTTTTAATCCGATTGTCGAATGTTTCGTTTGACGTTCCATTTCGCCTTGATAGGGCAAATATCGTAAAAAGAATACATTACCATAATTATTTAAAAATAGAATGGAATACAAAAATACTTTAATATTCGGGCAGGTACATACTTACCTACAATAAAAGCTGGTATACGACGACGCGGGGGGAACTTGCTCGTAAATACGCAAAGTGTGGTAGCAGCTTTAGGGCGCTCCGGCCGAACGATACCGAGCTATCTGTATCAATTACCTGCCCCTCTGCGGATTACCGAATTAACCAGCCACATTAATATTTTAATCTATGCCCGCAAATGTACGCGTACGTGGCTAGTGGCTACTATACTCCGTTCTATTCTATTGACCACAGGCAATTCGCTGTAATGTTGCCAGTGATGAACGGTAATTATATCGTAAATTGACAAGAATAGGTAACTAACTCCCCAAGTTCTCTTTGCCCCTCGTAGATTAGAGGTTTAGTAGAGTATTTTCTTATCATTTACCAAAACCTATGTTATTTACCCAGTTTCTTTTTTGAGTTCTACACTGATTTGAAAAGGTAAATTGGGTAAGTAGGATACCATCTGGTAACAAATAATTAAAAGTTGCGCTGAAACTGAGTGAAACTATTGTTTTGAATTACAAAATAGTAATTAATTACCTGCAGACGTCGACATCATAGTATAAACTATTAGAACTAATAACAAGTTACCAGCAAATAGTATGGAATGAAATAAGACTTAGGTACCTAATGTAATGTATTTATTATCCATACAAGATTGTCAATTTTATTGGTGACTCCATATAATGTGTCAAACATGTATCTAAGCAGAAGTAGACATAGCATCTTTGCGATAAGTGTCTACAGAAATCTTTATTAGTCTGACATCTGACCCACTTATACTACGTAACTAGGTATCAAGAGAATAAGCCTGGCTAGCTCAGAATTGCAATGCAATATTGTTTGCCAAAATAACATCGGGCAAGTCAACCGCAACGAGCCACCAACCCGTAACACCGACCCACCACCCCTCGCAGAAAATCCCCAGATAATACGTATCTATTAGAGCGTATATCTCCGATTCGGCTAAAGTATTCCTCAAACATGAAGATAGTCGACGAAAAATTCGAGTGGAGAAATATGTATGGCAGCGGCAATCGGCATGCGATGCGAGGGTCGCTCGCCTGCCGGGGGAAGCGGCGGGTGGCGGTGGCGCCCCCCTCGAGTCAGTTCGCTTGCAACGTTCGCGCGAGAACGACGTGCGTCGGTAGTTTCGTCAGCAACGGATCGTCGCGTGTGACTGACTCGGAGTACGTGCGTGGAGCCTGTGTTATTGTGTGCCCCAAGTGTGGAGTGTGTGCTGTGCCCTGTGCCCCGTTTTACTTATAGTGTTTTTCAGACCATGAGCGTGTGTGTTTGACGCAGGGATGTATCCGAGCGCGGGCGCAATGAACGCCGCCGCCGCCGCCGCTGCCGTGGCGGCCGCCAGGCATCCGGTAAGCGACGACACTACACAAATCACTCCTTGCTGATAAACCATCTAGATCTCCACTCCATAGACAGATGGTCTTGTTTTTGCACTCTAAATGACTTAGAAAAGTTTCTGAACTAGCACGCGCTAAACGCGCTTCACGTTACTGTGGGTATTTGTTGAATAGTGTTAAGTCGTTAATAAAATATCTCACACAGCCAAAATTATAAATTGCCGACTGTCTTAATCCTCGAAACAGTGTTGTAATTTAACAACACCTTACGAATACCACGTGTAAGTTTAGTTATTCGGAAAGTTGAGTGGTAATAAAAGTAACAAACAGAGAGTAGACCGGCTCAAACAGCCGAGTCTTGCGCCCCCCCGGGCCGACGGACGGCCGAACATTGTCAGCCGCTCAATTACCCGTGAAATTGTCTGCAAAGGATTTTATCATACTCGGAAATCTGGGGACGAATTAACAAAGCCCGCTTATACCTTTTGACACTCAATTCTCGAAGTTGCTGGCTGCTAAGATTAAAGAACAGTTCTACTGATGCGTTTATTTGATAACGTGTTGAAGTACCTACCCACGTTTTTGTTTGACATGGAATATCGATAAAAAATATCTATAGCACCTTGAAATTGGTCGCATTTCGATTTTCGATCACTAAGGCCCAGTTTTCTGATCGGTAGTTAACTCAACCTTTGGTTAAAAATGCTAACCAATCGTTTTTAATTTCGGTGAAACACGTTTTCATCAATTTTTGTGTAATAAATGGTGAAATAATTAATTTTCCAACTTATTTGACCATTTGTGAGGTTAGAAATTGATGAAAAACGCGGTTTATCGAAATTTGAAACCATAGGTTGAATAAACCACGGATCAAAAAATTGGGCCTGAGTTAATAACAGTTTCCTCATTTTAGACATGTCGTAAATAAAGATGGATAAAGATATCGATAGGTACTATAACCTATCGATATTCTTTTATTACGATACGCACCACTTCTCAATTTATCAGCTATTAAAAGCTAACGGGGTATCTAATAATCTTAAGCTTTAACATTTAATACCAAGATAATTAGGTATCACGATGACTATAAAATTTATTGACAATTCTGTTTATTAGTAGTAGTTAGTAGGTCAATTGTTAGTTACTCTTTAATTGCATTTGAGGCGCAGGAAATAAAAACAAACGGCCTCTGAAATATTAAACCTTGTGCACATTCAAGCAAGCATTTTCAAAATTATATTTTACGAACGAAACTGACCATGTGCCGTAGAAACCGCGGCGAAGTGTGAAACGATTCTGAACTTTACGACGTCGTGATAGAGCATAACGGTAGCCAAGTGGTGTTCAAAGAAGCGACCGCAAGCCGCAACCCATCTGTCGCCGCTAGCCGACGGAGAACTAACCACATTTCGAGAATACATTAGTGTTATTTTTAAGGAGACACCGTTCGCTTTAGTATTGTGTCGACCCTTGTAATTTATTATTCTTTCACAATGTATTGTGAATGTGGTTTGCAGTCGACCACTAGAAAGTACAAAAACTAATTTTGAAAAGCCCAAAATAATAGGAAAGTGTGAATAATTATAAACAGCCGAAATAATAATTTAAACTGCTTTAAATCATCATTAAACTCTTCGTTATAATTATTTATTTACATGAATATTTGCGCCGACGGGAATGGTGAACATCATATACAGACTAGACTAGAGTCCACTTCATTATTTTTATTTTCAATAAATTCCGCCGACCGGACACCTGTTTGAAAAAGTAGATACAAATTTTAATAACCAGTAAAGTCGTGATTATATACAAAAAATACTAAATATAAGGATGTGATAGTGAATACCCTCGAATTATAGTATGTTTATTAAATTATAAATGTTAATTTTATCTCTCCTAATTAATTAAGAACTGGACAGCCTTTAATCTGAAATGAACACCTGACTTTCTGAGCTTGAACTAATTAATCTGCCTTAAACAATGTTAACTGTTAAATAGTCTCATTTCAAACACGATTAAGGCCCAGTTTTTTTTATCAGTAGTCAATTTTTAGTCTAATAAACTGTCAATAATTAATCCTCCAACTTATTTAACCACTAGGGGACGTCGTCTCACCCGCGTACTTCCCGTTCCCGTGGGAATACAGGTATAAAAAGTAGCCTATGTCACCCGGGAATAGTGTAGCTTCCCAACAGTGAAAGAATTTTTGTAATCGGTCCAGTAGTTTTCAAGTATATTCGTTACATACAAAAATACAAATCTTTCCTCTTTATAATATTAGTTTAGAGTTTAGATTTGTGAGGCTAACAACTGAACAAAATGGTGGTTTACGAAAAATTTGCCACCATTAGTTAAAAGTCCTAACTCCCAAGCTATGGGACCATTACATTTTTTCATGCCTTGGGCCGTTGGGCGTTCGTATTTATTGAGATGATAAGTAATGCTCTCAATGCAGAAGTTATTAGTTGGTACATTCCCACGCGCGCGCATTAACCGCTTTATAAATGGATAAACACGACCAATATGTAATGACCCCCTCTGCTCATAATATCCTTACAAATACAAGTAACGGTGCTCATAAATTTCGGGGTCCGCCTTTACTGGTTGTACAGCCAGGAAGTCGTGCGACGCTTGTCGCCTAATTGATGCATTCATACCAGTTTCAAAGAAATACACACCTTATTAAGCGTTCTCGGCATTGATAAGTCGTCGGTTGTGCCTTTTAAAAAGTTTCGTCGTGATGACGTCGCGTGACGTATTGAATTTGTAGTAGATTACTTTGTGGACACGATGGGAAAAAACGTGTCGTCTAAGTAATTAATTTTACAATGCGTATTGTACGCGACATAATGCGTGGAATAAATAAAAGCAAACATATAAATGTCTGCACACAACCTCTAAATACCATGACTGATCTTCTCTACGACTGGATCATCTCTGTTAAGGCGGTACCCTGACCAAAAAATCAGCGTGAGATATGAGCTATTGGATTAGCGACACTGGTGGCAGTGGTGTCGCATGAATTACAGTAGTGAATACGCCCAGATTTTAGAATAAAATCTTCATAAAATCGAATTTTAGTCTTTTGAAAAAAAAAATACGACAGAAATGTTCGTTATTAAATTGTCTATCCATTAGTGTTAGTACAAAAAATAATTAATTAACACTTTACGAGGAGATGCATGCTATCAATAATTATTTCGCATTTTTATGGTTTTGTTGGAAGGAGATTTGTGAAACATATACATACCACTTTACGACCATTTTAGAATCAATAATATGTAGAAATTTAATGTATTTTTATTAATTGATATTTTTTTTTTTAAATAACGAGTAGATAGCTCCTAAAAACAGCACGAAAAACGGCTAGCGCGGCGTTTTGCTAGGGGTATCGCCTTAACTAGAGGAAAAACGTATTATACGTTACGTCTTGTTCTTGTAAGTTTATAAGTGTCACTGTCTGTAGGAGTGTCGTCGGGGTGGTGAATGAGACGCGGGGGACGGGCCGGGTGTTAATGTAAATGCCTATTTGTTATTTGCTTAAAATCCGTGTCGCGTCCTACTCGGTAAATATTTGACTGACAGAATTACCGCTACGGACAAATGAGATGGCGTCTCGTCAAACATTCCTAGTTTTCTTCAAACATACACATAAAGTTGAGTTCTAGAAACAATAAATCTGTGTCAATGACGATTATTTTAATATAGTCGAGATGAGTTTATCAACGGAAATGTCTTGTCAGGATTATCATCGTGATAAGTGGAGTGCCTTGAGTCAATGTTCACCCAAAATAATGAGTTGATATTTGTAGATAGATAATGCAGTATCAGTTTGCACAAACACGGCATTTGGAGTACGCAAACAATGCTTCGTCATAATCAAGATGCCATCAAACACATTCGTGCGCGGGAACGGAGGGCTGACATACTTACGTCGGAGACCACTGACTGGTATTATTTCACTGTTGTTGACGTTTTCTCGTCCATTCCGACTAATCTGTTTTCTAAACGAGAAGAAGACGGAATGTAGAATTGTGGATAATCTTTCTTTCTAATAATAAACACCTACCTAATCCAATATCCGTAGATTTTACTACTTTAACCAGTAACATTTATACCTAGTTTTATAAAGAAAGTTGTTGTTATTGGCTGAGTTTATCGAAGAGCCCCAATAGAGAATTAAAATTATCCAGCCCACCACCGTACTCACATCGGGTGGCAAACGGTGTTGAATTTCTGAGAAAATAAAATCAGCTTTCTGATCCCCGCGCTACCATATTAGTTTACTAGCATTTTTTTTATTTTCCCAATACCAAGGGTAATAAATCCGTCCGTTACGCTCGTTTTTATGAGCTCTAAAACGAATACAATAGAGCAGAAATTAGCTCGCGGGGGTTTGACGTTGAGGCGTTACGTTACAAAGCCAATCTTGATGTTCAAATATTTGTCTATGCTTGTTTGGTTTGTAAGTGCGAATGGTGTTTAGATGTTTACCAAGCCGCTGAACTTGTGTGAGTTGTGAGCCGAGCGGGCGAGCTTCTAATATTACTAATAAACAGTTGACATCGATCCGCTTCTCGAAGTTTTCCCCGTAACGTAACGGACGTCGACGTTAATATAAATCACCAAAACTCTCATTTCAATTTCGTATTCGAGCAGAATTCATTCAGCCGTTTCGGAATTCGAATTTCGAATCCAATAAAAAGAAAATACTCTCCGGAGCGTACAGCAGGTAGACGTGGGCAGACGTATTCAATAATTTGAAATAAGAACACGTATTTCTTTTTATATCCGTTTAAACGCATTCTGTTTAGTTTTGTTTTTGTGAGCGGCCGGTGGATGCGGGCCTTTCATCCGGACCCTCTACACAATACTGCCACTCAAAAACTGTTCATTGTATTTTAATTTGACCTTTTCGGCGATAATTTATGGGAATCTTTTTTTTTGTCGAGGGGAACGTTTACTCAGTCTATTATTGCCGAGGATTATTTTAGTTTCTTTTGTGATCGATTTGAAGGTTGGATCGAAGTTGCGACTATTAGTATCGAAGGGTATATTTAATCTGTTAGGCCGTGGGAAAAAAAAATATCGATACGGCAAAATAGTTTCAAATTGAAATTGAGTAATAATCCAGTGAGGCATGTCAGTATTAGGAAACAAGCTGTTCACCATCAAGTTAACAGAACAAACAACGTGTTTAACTTTTCAATTTACTTTTAATCATGTGTAGTTTTAATGCGATTGCGTTAAACGCGTCGGGAGTCGAGAATGATATTTAATTTTGCCAATATTGCACACAGAAATAATTTGCACGTTAAATAATACAAAATTTACGATAGGTCAGATAGAGCAACGATTGGCATGTTATACAATTTTATTACACAAAAGCGTTTAATTTAATCCGTAGTCGTAATGTTATTTTATATGGTGATTTAATCGTGGCTATAAAACACTTTAACGTATAACGAGGTGTCAGGTTTGTCGGACAGCGAGAGCGAGAGAGCGGTATTACCCGATGCGATAAGGTGATAGCGCCGAATAAAACAAATAATTAAAACGACGTCGACGCTGTCACTTATTGACGCAGATAAAATAATGTCCGGTTCGAGTTAAGGCACGCGCACACTTGTTGAGTGTTTAGCGATATGGCTCTTGTTACATACAAATGTTAAACAGGCAGAATAACTAATGGTAGCTGTAATAATTATCTTGTTTAGACAAGTCCATTAGTTTACATTTAATTGTTTAATTTTTTTAGGTATATCATTCATCATTATATCAACATCAATCGAAATATTAGATACAGTTAAATACAAAAGGAAGTAATTGTTTATGTCCTTAACAAATCTCCAGTGGCCGCGCGTCAAGTGTCGTTAAGCTGAGTGCACATTAGCCGAAGAGCTTTATTACTTTTTGCCTTAATTCAGATCAATAAGGTTTGAAGTGTCGAACAGCGTCTGAAGCGAGGGACGGTACGTCGCATCGAGTGGCGTCGTGTAGCCTCGCCACACGCGAGCGTGCTCTCACACTGCTACTGTCGATATCGTTTTGTTTTTGCCTCCAAACATACGTTGTGTTAGCTCGTAACTTTTTAAACTCCTTTTTGTTTTGTGATTCAACGATAAAAAACATGGATAAGTAATTGCTTGTGTCGATTTACATCGCCCAGTTTGCCTGTGTGGCTTTCATCTTTTCTTTTAATTAAAAAAACATTTCGATACCTACAATAAAGCAATTAACAGAAACATGATTGGCGCTTAATTTAATTTTAGATACGATAGAGTGCTAGGCTAGATTGCTAGACAATCTCGGTTTATAAATAAGCACGAATTGCGGTGGACGAATTAAGTTAGAATGTTGCGAACAGTGCTTAGACGTTGCGGTTAGGTTATCCACGATGTTACCTATTACGTTATTAAGTGCGATCACCCATTATGCGGAGCGTGAGACGTCGTCGGCGGCGCGGCGCGGAGGCGCACGACCGCAAGCCCGTCTCCCCGGTGGTTACATTCACTAAATTCCCGGCCACATTTTTCCCGAGCCCGATTGTCCGCAGCTCCATTTACAACGTCTACACGCCGTGCCAGTTCCTTTTACGCTTTTATTTACGCTCCTTTTATTATTTTTAAAGTCCGTTTGTTCCTCGCGCCGGCACCGAGCGGCGGTTATTTATTTTTTGCCGTCGGCCTCCCGGCGACCGTGTGTTGTTGTGTCCCTCGCTTTATTTTTATTTTCGTGCTTCTTATTATGGAGTTACGTTTTTTTTTTCTTTATTATTATGTGCTCGCGTGTTCGCGTTACTTTATTTTTGTGTTAAGAGGCGAGCGGTCGATGTTGTTTATTTTTTTTCATTAATCGAGGCTCACACCGAATTATGGTCATTAAAGGATAATTTGTATTATGGTAATTTGGGATGCGTGTAATTTTTGTTTCGTGATAGGAATGTTTTTGTTCGGTGAGTGAGATTGATGAGTTACGTCGTATGCTCTTAATATTTAGAGCGTTGCGTGTTCAGTAAACGTTTGTAAATGGTCATTTAGAGAATGTGTTCATGTTTTGCGAAGTCTTTATTGTAGCGGAGGTGGTTTGGTGTTTACTTGCAGGTCATTAATTGTTGTTGTTTTGTTCGCAGGGTCCCCCACAGCCCGGGCAACCCATTAAGTTCACAGTGGGCGAATCCTGTGACAGGATCAAAGAAGAGTTCAACTTTCTACAAGCTCAATATCACAAGTCAGTATAAATTTTCTGAGTACAAATAAAATACTAGCAAATAACTGTTAAACTTGTTCCGCAAAAATACTTTATCCTAAAAGAAAAATATTTTAAAGAGTATCAAAAGAATCGATGCTTAGGTTTGTAGGATTTACTACTACAAAAATAAAACACGTAAAGTGGGATCATACGGATCCCCTGTCACCGGGAATCAAGGAGAATCAACCCTTACCTGTCTGCCCTGCCCTTTGTGCACCCTGCCAGGCTTTTTGCTACGAACCATTGTCGTGAAACAAAAAACCTTACAATAGGGTTTATTTACACGAGTCGTTTAAAGTTTAGAAAAAAATTGAAACGAACTTAACGTCATTGTAGGTTAACATTGAAGTTGTGGGGAACAGGTCAATTGGTCTTGGTATTTTTTACTTTTAAAAGTAAAAAATACCAAGTAAAAATTATTACCAAGTATAAAGTAAATTATTAACACTAAATAAGTAGGTAGGTAAAATTACTTTAATAGGGTGTTTGACAAAAAATATCTATTAAGTCCGTCAATTAGATAACCTAAAAGTATTGGACACGTATTTTTTTTGCCACATAAACAAAATATTACGCCGATATAGTGCGTAGAAATATCGTGTGACGTCACGGTGTGCTACAATTTTTACCGACAAAGTGACGTCACAAGCCCTCACTGCAGATCTTTGATGCGCTTTATCTTTGTTATTTTTTATTTATTTGATAAAGCAAAAAATACGGGTCCGATATTATTTGCTAATCTCAATGACAGACTAAATAGAATTATATTTTTTTCCATCCAGGAAATATCCCTATCGAAGTTGTAGCCTAATTTTAAGTTACTTGTAAGTAAAAGTAAAAAAAATAACCTACTTTATAAATAAAATCAATAGTTTATTACGTTTTAAGAAGATTAATTCAGTGTTACTCTCTCCACTACGTGAATAATTAGATCAAAACGTATACATCGCAAAGTGGCTCTACTTATAATTAATTAGTTCGAGTTTTAATATCATAAAAGGACGAATGAGTAAAGGATCGGTAATCCCTCAGTGTTGTTATAATAATAATAATTTTCGATTCCGTTAGCTTCCAGTTTCCTTCCCTCTTGTGCGGCTACAGGGCTTTTCGAGCCAAAGGTCAACGCCCGATTATGATAAGGAAGGTATTTTGTACCGTCGAATGTAATGTATGTAACCCTAACCTGGCTAGGGGCGGGCATAAGGATAAGGGCGAGAACTGGTCGACAGAGAACTTTTGAAGTAGTACAAGGGTAGTTAATCCTTCAATTTTGAATTGTATTTTTCATACTTTTTAATTTACGCAGGTAAATAACTGAACAAGAAAAAAGTTCTACATTAAATCACTTTACGAACAAATCTTTCGTGGTGAACAGAAAAGTTTAGCTAGATTTCGTAAAGGAGCGATTGTTGTACAATATGTAAAATGTATGTTCAATCTTTAATTTTGAATTGTAGTTTTTATACTTTTTAACTTACGCAGGTAAATAACTGAACAAGAAAAAAGTTCTACATTAAATCACTTACCAACAAATCTTTCGTGGTGAACAGAAATGTTTAATGTTTAGCTAGATTTCGTAAAGGAGCGATTGTTGTACAATAACGTAAAATTTATGTTCAATCTTTAATTTTGAATTGTAGTTTTCATACTTTTTAATTTACGCAGGTAAATAACTGAACAAGAAAAAAGTTCTACATTAAATCACTTACCGACAAATCTTTCGTGGTGAACAGAAATGATTAATGTTTAGCTAGATTTCGTAAAGGAGCGATTGTTGTACAATATGTAAAATGAATGCAATCTTCAATTTTAAATTGTAGTTTCCATACATTTTAACTAAAGCGGGTAAATAACTGAACAAGAAAAAAGTTCCCCATTAAATCACTTACCAACAAATCTTTTGTGGTGAACAGAAAAGTTTAGCTAGATTTCGTAAAGGAGCGATTGTTGTACAATATGTAAATCTATGTTCGCACAGCGCCCGACCTACCTATTACCTACTTTACTACAAAGTTATTATGTTATAAAACTTATCGTACCACGTTTTCAGTGATCGTTAAGTATGTAGGTAATAATCTTGAATTGAAATTGAACAGTGTAGTTAAGCGACGATAAAAACTATAACCATAACAGGTCTGACCTACTATGCATGCGATAACAGCTATAAAACAAGCTGTACGCATATATAGTTCTTATCTTAATAATGTTACATGCGCTCCTTAAATAGAACTTCGAGTATTTGTTTACTGAGTACACTTGAGTATTTAATAAGTTAAAAAAGAACCCTAATATCTCATTGCTTTGACCTATTTCGTGGAGGTTATACCTAGAAAACTGATATACCTAGTACAAAACGAATAATACCTAGTACATGCCGGAACATTATTATCTGATCATAAAACTGTACTGTACCTACGTATCTATGTAACACGAATAAATAGATCAAACTTACAGTAACAGTCTTGTTCGAAACTATTCGAGACATTGCGCCATAAAGTTGCAGCTATAAAAATTAAAACAAACAATTTCACGTAAAAGAATTCGCGGAATCTCGTAAAATTATGTAATAGTTTTCTCTTTTGTTTCAGTTTAAAATTAGAATGCGAGAAACTGGCTAGTGAAAAAATTGAAATACAAAGGCATTATGTTATGGTGAGTAGAAATTGTCTATGGTTATTTTACAAAGTATTGTCTTTTTTTTTTTTTTTTTTTAACGGCCTTGGGTACAAGTCCTTCAAGCCTAAAGTACTGTCTAGCCCTTCAAGTGTTTCCCCTTACAAAACATCCAATAATTTATTGTAAATAAGGAACAAGCGAGTTAATAAACTCGCAATTTATAGTATACAAACAAAAAAAAAAACTGTGGTAACATGAAAATGTTTTATTAGACCACTACAAGAGATCGGGGTTAATGATAATAGCGGTGATGGTACGAACACAATTACGTTCATACCCGCACAATAAAAACGAACGCAACAGGCTTTAAAACGCATGTCATATTAACACAACATTGTTTAATTTAAAGGGACAACTAATTTAACAGTTAAATAGAGATGTGTATCACATGTAACAGTTGTTATGGCGTGTGAAATCAATAAATGTATTCCTTTGTTCGCCGCCCGCATGTCACAAATGTTTTCTATTTGATTGGCTCCGATGCACCCTCCCATTTAGATAATTGTCCGTATGAAAGAATAGGGTAGTTGACAAACAATATCTATTTAGTCCGTTAGTTAGATAACCCAAAACTATTGGACACGTATTTTTTCTTTTGCCACGTAAACAAAAAATTACGACGATACAGTGCATTGAAATGTCGTGTGACGTCACCAGACTCCTGAACTTTGATGCGCTATATCTTTGTCAATTTTTATTTATTTGATAAAGCAAAAAATACTTGTCCAATATTATTTGATAATCTCACTGACGATGACGGACTAAATAGAATTATGATTTTTCTACCGAGGAAACATCCCTATTGTTGATTGCTGGGCAGTTTGTCTCTCTACACAAGAAACATTCGGATATTTAGCACGTGTAATAAAATATGTTGAGATAAGATATTGAAACAACGCCGTATCAATCACAGCGCCAACCGAACTGTCAGAGGCGTGCGTAGGCAAACATATTAGTGGCCAGTTCAAGAGCAGACAATATATTTGAAACGAACAGATATATTTTGGCATGCCTTAATCCCCGCATGTTCTCTCCATTCAGATATGAATCACGATTAAGTGTTGCCAAATCGCTCGCAATTTATTTTAATACGCTCGAGAGGAAATTTTCGCGAGAATTTTTATGTGTCGGAAACACTTCTGGCTGCCGTCCAAACTGTGCCAGTGCGGATGTTTAGTCACTCGACTCCTATAATTTGAGGAAGCTAATCTGTGCCAAAACCGTACCGTGTCACTGCTCGGTCGTTACATTTACGCGTATAAATTGTAATCGATTAAACTTAAGCGTGTTATTTATGTTTCAGTACTATGAAATGTCGTACGGCCTCAATGTGGAAATGCATAAACAGGTATGTACCATCATTTTTCTTTTAATATGCTTTGTGTAAAACAAATAAAATTTCAAAATTTTAAAAACCCCTAGACACATTTATCTTGTGACACCTCGATTCAAACAGTAAAACGCATATAACTTTTGAACGGCTGAACCGATTTTATTCAAACATAGCTAAGAACATTCTAGTCAAAATCACCTTTCAAACAAAAAAAAAACAAAATCAAAATCGGTTCATCCGTTTAGGCGGTATGATGCCACAGACAGATACACAGCAACACACGTGAAACTTATAACACCCCTCTTTTTCTGGCGGGGGTCTAATGAGTTCGTATGTGTATTTGTGAATCAATAGTGTTTCCACTTTCTGAGCAGATGTTAAACATGTTTCAAAATGAGGTAAAATAAAAGGAAGATGAAGGGGAAAGGGGAAAATATGGCTATATTTTAACAACAGCGGTCGGGCGAATTGGCGCACAGGGAAATGTTGTAAAAACAAAAAAAAAACGTGTTATTGCGCTGCGCCTGTTTGTTGGATAAACGTTGTTTGACAGCGAGCCCGCGGGCGCTCGACGTTCCCCCACCGGGGGGCGCAGGGGGGCGAATACCGCCTGGTCAAGCCACTTTGTTGACATTTTGGTTTTTAATTTGCACTCACTTTGGTATTTTATTAATTGCGTAGTTATTTTTGTTATTCTCTTTATTAACAATTACAAGTTCTTTCTTGTATTTCGTAAATGCATGTTGAATAATCTCAGCCTACGCGCGGTTGAATTAATATTATGACGGAGTTTCATTTCAATTGGACACATTATTATCGAAATATTATGGGAGGGGAGCGAAAGTTGTGCAGGCTCCCCTAATGCGCGTGACTAAAGCGCAGAAACTATATCTATGAATTAGACGCTTAGTAGAATTCACAAAAAGGGGCTAGTAGGGTTGCAACACTCTCGAAAATTATATTACTTTGTTATTTATTATTAAAAAAACATGAAAATTAAATTCAGTTTCTTACTACATCCAGTGGTGTCTCATCCCTTACAAAGAAACCGTGCCGACGTACTGTACTGATTATACTGATTATTTTTTGTACATCGATCGCGTTCGGTTCCGTTCCACGGATATAGATGGTGATCTATCTATCGCCGTGGAACGGAAACGAACGCGATCGATTTACAAAAAAAAACGGTATAATCAGATGGAAAACGCTAGTTACGTCGGCACGGTTTCTTTGTATGGGATGAGGCATCTGTATGCTTGTCTGTGCTACTTCTAAAGAGTTGAATTTTTGCGGCGTGCGAATTGGTTAGGTAGGAGACTGAGTAATATAATTGGCACTCCTTTGATCACCGATTGGAAATTAAGTAACACAGTGTTTAATTATGTGAAATGTGTTCGAATAGCTCGCTGATTAATTGAAATATTATTGTGACTGAAAATACATGTGTACGAATTGATTGAAAAATAATAATACCCAATTAATTTTCACGCTGTTAATTTCTGGTCGCGATAAAACAGAAGCAATGAAATCGCAACGAAAATAATGAATTATACATGTTGTTTTTGCTTAACAAAATGTTATTGCGTGAATATTATAATCTGAGTTGATGTGACAGCCCTAACCGCTGGGTGCTCGCTTAACAATAGCTATCGTAACAAATAGGTACGTACACACAGGGGTGCTTCGGCGAGGGTGCCGTGGGGGGGCTTCATGGTAATCTGTTGATTTTACGCTCGCCAGCTTGTCTCGAACCCCGCTTTTATTAATATCACCCTGTATTTTAACACGTACTATAAAAGGAATCACAATCAATTTACTACACGGCTTCGGCGAGGTACTCTGGTTATAAGAAACACTCATTCGATTCACACAATTAATATTCACACGTGGCTTTTTAAATGAACAAGACAGGTGTCCGCTCGTACACGGTATACTTGTTTAGTCATTTTCTTTTTACGGACAAAATAATTAAAAAAATTAGTCTGGTTAATTATTATGTAGGTGACCGACAGAAAGTTCGGTTTTGGTCGAGTTTCGGCAAAAAAACGGTTTTCGGCTTCGGCGCCTGAATCCTGAAAATTGCATTCGGGAGTTCTCGCGCTGTTTTCGGTCAACTTCGGCGCGTTAAATTCCGTCCAAGCGAGTTTTTTTTTTTGCGAATGTTTTTTCTTAAATGAGGGGTTGTTATGTTGATTATCATACAAATGAGTGAAAATGTCGAAGACTGCTTAGCTATGTGATTTAATGATAAAATAGAAAAGACTAACTGATTATAATAATTCTAATTGCTTTATTTTTCCCTCAAAACATGATCCTTGTAAGGAAGTTTCGGTTTCGGCCGAAACTGAGATTGTTGCAGAAATTCGGTTTCGGTCGAAAAACCAGTTTCGGTCGCACACTATACTACACCTAATCATTAAAAATATATCACTATAAATTATTGATATGGAAGATTGACATGATTTATGATTTGTTTGATAAACTCTTGGACAATAGGTCCGGTGATCCGGTCCCTAGACCTCGAACCTCCGTCGCCGTCGGCGGTGAGTGATATTTGTTTAGGTTGTAGCAGACTAGCAAACGAGGGGTGATTACGAAGGATCGTATTGTTTGCGTCGCGGCGGACAGATGGCGGCCTCTACCACTAGTTCGATGCTTGAATGCGCTATTTAGCGTTCAGTGCCGTGCTTCATTGTAATGGATTATTACATTAGCACTTAAACACGCTCACTCGAGCGTGAACCAGAAATGCACCCCGCCGACTTTGTTAAGCTTTTATGTGTTGCATGCGAGCGTAATAGAATAACAAGTAATGTTTTTCCTCTTTTTTTTATTTAATAACATCGTGTTTGTTTTTTTCCTGAACACCGAGGTACGGTCGCCTCGGGTAAACACTTAATAAAAAGAGATTGAAATTAAGTCTAATCGCCGAAGCTTGGACACGCTTGGAGCTTTTTCATTTTATTTATCATGTCTTTTATTCGCTTCACGGTCTGTAAAGGGCTGTCTTACATCGAGAAGCTTGAGTATTTTACATGACATTAAAGCGTCAGTAAGGTCTGTTTTGTCGCATCGACACGCCGTTTCCCGCGCGTCGTGACCGAGTCGCACTCGCCGGCGTGACCGCGACTAACGCGCGTTTTCCGCTCTTTCTGACGACGACTAATTGCTTAGATTTTCTTTTGTTAGTCGCGGGGCCGGACCGTAGTGAGACCGTGCCGAATCACACCTACTTACGCTGTGAATTGATTGTTTCGTCTTTGTGTGGCAGTATCGACACGGAGACTTATTGTTCTGTGCTTCAAGCTATTATTCACGCCCGGACTGACTTTCACGCTGCCGATTATGGCAACGGTTTCCTTGGTAAGAATAAGCTAGAAGACGGCGATCCTTTAGTATCGAAGACTCATGATTTGTAGACGAGTGTGTGTCGTAATTTGTAATGTAGATAACGGGTAGTTGAAGACTTGAAGAGCGAATTCATATGGTGGAGTGATTTCATGAAGTGTCTCGAATGTGGAGAGAGACAATAGTGGATAGGGTTGTTGCGAGCGCGGCGGGATGTCGATAAAATACTTTGTAGAGGTTTACGAGCGTCGACAGTCGACACCCCTGCGGCTCGGGCGCGCGGCGGTTTGAGCCGCTCCACTGCCAGTCTGCCACCCTCCGTCACACGTTTCGCGCTCAATGCTCGCTTGTTATGAACTTATGATGTATCAATGTGGATGTGGACTCGATGCTTTGCAACAATAAGGCTTAACACGCATTGCGATTTTTAGTCGCGCGAATTTTGTAGTATTATTTCCGCGAGATTTTTTACCACAATGCGTGCAGCTTCACACAATTCCATAGATCTCAGAATGGACGGAAAAAAATCGCGCGAGTAAAAATCGCAGTGCGTGCTAAGCCTAAGCCCTTTGCTTACAGGTGTTCTATATGTTTTAATTTGTTGAATAAACGACGGTTTTGACGTTTAACTTGATTTGTTTTCCATTCATTGTTTTGACTTTAAACAAATTGTTTTTTTTTTCTCATGTCATCGGCAACTCGCTTAGTGATATTGACAGTAGGTAGGTAGTATTGTACTTACGTAATTTCTGTTAGGCATGTTTTAATAAAAGCTTATTCTAGATAGAGTAAAATTGAATGAATCAAAAGAAAGACGAAATTGATTGAAAGCTCAACTAGAAACGTGTTCGTTTTTCTCGACTCCAGCATAATTTATTACTTCACCGAATCTCGTATCTTTACACGCACGCACATATCATATCAAAACAATTTATCCGTCATATCAGTTAAAACTCGTTTTATCACCAAAGCATTCTAGCGAAAAATCCATTTCAATACTTTCGAAAGCTGTACGTGTCCGTATAATTTAATAATCTCCGGGTTATTGCGATTCCATCCATTCCATGCCGCTGGGGGAGGACGATGCGCTCAAACCGCTCGACGCTCGCATCGCTCGGCGCTCAGACCGCTCAAATTTATTCATGCGCGGCCCCAAGGATTGTTTGCCCTTGCATTAGGGTGCGGGCACACCCGCGCAATATCTCATTGATAAAAACACTGCACGTGCCCCATCAGCTCACCTACTGTTTATTATAATAACCCGAGGGTGGATATACCGAGTATCATGGCAACGCGTCTCTATTGTCCTCTTTGTTGACGACGTCCGTAGGTATACGTATTATCAGGGTATTAGGTATTTTTTAGGATTATCGAGTATTCAAGTATTTACTGTACCTAATACCGGAGATTAGTTAGTCTAGGTACTTCAATATCAACGATACACGGTTTATATCTTTATGAGTACTTGTTGAAAATTGTTTTGAAGTACCTTTAGGTCTACCTACTAGGTATAAAATTTTATAATATGTATTCAAGTCCTACTCAAAACAATTCCGATGTCTAATTTTGGTATCTAATTTGTGCTTATCGCCATGATGCAATCAATTCAATTCTGCATTACTGCCTAAGTGCATTTCAAATGCCTATCACGAACTCATTAAGTTTATGACAAAATAACGCTTATTAATGTGACTCAATGGCCTGTTACTCGATTCATGCAAGGCGTAACAATAAAACGTAAAGCATAAACAATAGTAGAAGGTACCAAAGGTGGCATGGCGGCGTGCCTTATCAAATTATAGCTGTTGAGTGTTCACATCAACATGCAGGTAGTCGTTAAGGGTCCCCGCATAATGGGCGCGCTATCTCGTACATCTCCAGGCGGATACAGCGCTGTGAATTGTCTAAACGAACGCAACAACTCACAATGAATGCTCCGCCGCGCTGCGTTCGCGTCGCCCCCTCGCTTTGAAAGCGAAATTATCTCTCCATCTACAGGGTGCGTCGCGCGGCAGATGGCGCTTGCAATAAAACCACTAAACGCGATATCGCCGCTCGCTGCCCCTCCGTCCGCTTTATTATTTGATCGGGGAGCTAAATTAAAGGATTTGCCGTAACCCCTCGCTAGCGACCCTCGCCCGCCAACAATCACCTCTGTATTAAGTCTAATTGTGTTTTCAAATTCGACCCCTATAATACCGAGGGACGTGATATTCTGAAGCTGAACCATGTGAAAAAATAGGGCGTACTCACCCTCGTGCTTTATTAAATTTGCTCGTACCATACAGTACAGCGTGTTCCGTTATAATAACTAACAATTTAAAAAAAAAATACCGGCCAAGTGCAAGTCGGACTCGCGCACCGAGGGTTCCGTACAAACCTGTAGGTATATAAGTAAAAGTTCACCCATTATGGCAATCGAGTCATAGATATCGTTCATGAGGAAAGGGGTAGTAAGTTTAAAATTATTAAAAATATTTTTATAAAAACTAAAAATTTGCGGTTTTCGCAATGTTTCCTTTATCTGTGCTATAAGACGTTGCTTCGTACCAAATTTCAAGATTCTGAATTCACGGGAAGTACCCTGTAGTAAGTAGGTTTTGATACCCTTGCGAGTGTCGAAAATTTGCGGCATAAACGGCTGTATCTTTTGATTGCGTTGGCTTAGAAGTTTGATTTTTTTGCACAGCTTTAAGGGACAGTAGACCTGAAGTATTTGATATAAATAACAGCTTCATATCTCCACGCGTTCCTGAAAAAAGGGTCTTGCCAGTCTGACAGACGGACGGACGGACAAAAAGTGATGCTATAAGGGTTCCGTTTTTTCCTTTCGAGGTACAGAACCCTAAAAAATTAGTATAAATTATGTTCGTGAGCATATTGAGTTATTTCCATGTTAGATGTCCATGAACGCTCGTGACTAATAAACAGTTTTATAGTCGGTCTAAAACCACAATAAAACATCATAATAAATATAAGTGCTCACAATTAGTAAAGACTGGGCCACGTTATCTTCTTGATTCACATGTCATCATAGTGTATTTTTCACCCATTACTCACTATGATGTAATTATCATCATTATTCAGCAATTTACTGAAACATTCTTATCGCGATCTGTAAAGAATATATTCTTATTTGTTTTTTTTCATTCAGAGTATTTATTTTCGAATTAATACTTTATGGAGGATATAAATAGAACATGCTGTGTAAGCATAAGGTAGCAGAGAAGTAAGACGCATCTCGCAAAACGGTGAGCAAGGTGAGCACGGCAGTGTTGCCAGTGTCAGATAGTCAAATATTAAATGAGACATCTCAAAAAGTTACATTTCATTAGAAAAATTATAATACGCTCACTCGTTTGCTGGAATAAGCGGGATGGAAGATTTAAAATATACGTGAGTGAGTGAGTGAATATGCAATACGTCAATTTGTGTGTCACAAAATCAGGTGCGACAACATGACGAACGTAAACTTCCATAGATGTGTTCCATTTCAAGATTATTTTTTGTTTGCTGAGTCGTGTTACATGATGTTACATTAGAAGGTCAAAAGTTACCTAAAATGTAACAAAAGTTACATCTGGCAACGCTGGAGCACGGAGCTTCCAGTCTGTGCACATTTAACGTTACTCCACTCCGCCAAGTATTTCCACTTATTTATCGCCCCTCTGCCGCCGGCTACGACGGCGTCAAACTAATTACATTGAATACGACCCCTGTTCCACGGACCACCTTAATTGCACTGATTGAGACACGGATATTGATTTCGAAACAGTTTGCGTGGACGCCGGTCCGAGGAGCCGGAGTGCCGAGAGCCTTACGGAACCTGACACTCGGCTCCGCTCGGGCCCAGTCGGCGGTGGTCGGGCGTGAAACGGCCCTCATGAATAATGGACGCCTTGTCCGCTCCTTGAGTTTCATTTAAAACAGACGATTTCTATTCGACTCGTAAACTACACGCCTATGACTCACTCATTTCCCATTCAATGTAATAACCCGTAAAACTGCATCCCTAGCGTTGTAAGAATTTTAAGTGGCGGCCTTTTTACTTAGCATACTAAATAAAATGTTTGAGAAATTTACATAGTTTACAGAGTGCGTGTATAAGTAAGTATTGCGGTCGTGCAGTAGCCGCGTTATTCACATAGATTCTATCATTAAATCTCGCTTACATTATCATGAAAACGGTAACTGTTGTAGGGCGGCGGGTGCGCGTACTCTATTCAAATACAGTGACACAATGCAAACAAGGCGAAGGGGTAACAAACATGGGGGTGGCGACCCTCTACTCGCTATTGACGGCTGTACCCTCGCAATCTGCCAGTTCCCCACAATACACTTGCTGGATTTGTGTTTGAGTGCACTTTATAAGTGTTACTGACTGATGCCCTGATCTAATTGTAAAATACTTACTCGGAATTGATAATGCCAATTGTAATCTTAAGCGTAAACAGTTTAGGTAAAATTACACGTTTAATCTGCTACTGTCATCGCAATTGAATGCTAATTTGAAATAATAACAAATAATTTATCTATTAGTAACCTATAGTTAGCTGGCACGGTTGCCCGGTTGTAATTAGCAACAGAAATACCTACCAACGTTGTAAAACATGTCTCCGTCAGTAGAAAAGTAGTAGGTCGTTTATAAATAGTATCGATACCCCGTCATAATTAAATATTCTATGAATTAACCGGATGAATCTTTCTCTGTAATTGACGTGTACCATTCTGAGGATCGATTGCACCAATTGAAGTAATCGCGATTAGTTCAACTAAACTCAGTTTACGCAAATACAGCGTTCTGATTGCTAGTTTCTCATCGGTCTCAACCGATCTGAATGCTGTATTTGTGTAAAGTAAGTTTAGTTGAACCAGTGGTGTCTCATCCAAAACAAAGAAACCGTGCCGACGTACTGTACTGATTTTACTGATTATTTTTTGTACATCGATCGCGTTCGGTTCCGTTTCAAGGCGATAGATAGATCACCATCTATATCCGAACGCGATAGATTTACAAAAAATAATTGGTATAATCAGATGAAAAACGCTTATAGTTACGGTGGCACGGTTTCTTTGTATGGGATAAGGCATCTGTATGCTAATATTATATTATCTGTGGTTGAACTAATCGCGATTAATATAATTGGTGAAATCGGCCCTTCCATAATGTAGGACATGTTGAAGGGTTCGCAGATTGAACTTTAAGACGCCATCAAAGGAACTCGAGCGCTGTTATTAACAACTCGTGCTCAAACGACACTTCTAATGATCCCCTTTATTTATGTATAACGCTTTTTATGAATATTTTATACCAGGATATTCAGTATCGCAGGTAATTGCACAGGCCAGATGTTGAATTATAAATAAGAAACCTTCTATAATAGCTGTACATTACTCACTCAGTGTCCAATAGAATCGAAGCTCATCAATTACATATTTAACATTGATAATATACAATACATTATACAGCATAATAGCTACTGAATAATTAAAGATTTAAGTATAAATGCGGCTTGAATTAATGCGCGCAAAATGACTTATTGACCTCTAACCTTAGTTTACGTAAACGTATAACTTTACTGGAAATTCATGTCCAATTCAAATGAATATTAATAAATTATGGACAGTTGAATATATCCAATGCATTTATGTACTGAATACATTATGAAATTATGTTTAGTTGTCACATTTATCGGTGGATATTATTGTCAAATAACTATCACATCACATCATCAGCCGATTAATGTTCCCACTGCTGGGACACAGGCCTCTAGACCGATAGCGCTAGGTTTTGAGGTTTCAAAAATATTAAAGTTGTTTGTGTTTCGCATATAGTTTCCAGACCATTTGCCCAACCTAATACCTTAGTTTGTGTCATCTTAGGTATTTGCATTGGTAGAAATTTAGGTATTTGTCTTTTCGACCAGTATTGGACGAAAAGAAAATTAGAGATGAAAATTTTATTTTCACGATAATAACGAAGTAGTAACTGATGTACATAGGCATTTTGTGTCACATCTGTCCACGGCAATCCTAATACTTAACCAATACCTAACAAGTCGCCAAACTAGCTCTAAAAGAATATTACAATAGGTTAAATAGGTGTTACGCGTTTTAGAGTACTGATATCTGTTGGTTAAAATATTTTGTGTCGCATTCATCCACGACTTTTATAGATATTTTATTTTTTTATTACAACACCCTGTAAAATCCACAAAAGAAAATGCAAGTTATTAGAGTTTACGTGTTTTTGATTATTATGGTGTAACAAAACATTGTGCATAATTTGTGTCGTTTTTATCCACGAAATCTTATTATTTAAAAAAAAAACTAGACTTCTTCGCACGAAGGGTGAGCGCGGCGAAAAGCGCGGGAACGCGCGCGGCGGGTGCCGGCCAGCCAGACTCGCGGCGCGTATATTTATTTACATTAGGTCTTTGCAAGTTGCAACAAACAAGTGCGTACGTTATTTATGATGTATTTGATTGATTATTACACACTTGCACTAAAAACTTAACTAAGAATTAGTTGCTAACACGAGGTTAAATTGTCAATATTGAATAACAAACTGTCAATTTAACCTAGTGTTAGCAACTAACTCTGAGTTAAGTTTTTTGTGCAAGTGGGCCTTAAAAGTTAGTGAAGCAGTGAAAGACTAAAATGGAATATAATTGGAATATAATAAATGTGTTATATCGACGAAGAACATTGTAACTCAATATGGCATGGTTTTCAACACAGTTTAACGCGACTTTTTTTTATTTTACAACTGCAGGCATAAGTTGTTCTGTACAATTTTAGGTTTCATGTTAATAATTTTAATTGCTTTTTCAGTTTTAATAAAACCACTGCAAGTATGATTTTTGATTTGATATGATTTTTGATGTACAGATTTTAAGCATTTTTAATATGAAAAGCATTGTAACTACCGTTACAATGGCGTCATGAAAACATTTGAAAGATTTTTCTGTGAATATTATTTTATCTTATTGTGCGATTTCGATTATACCGAAAAAAAAAAAATATTTGATAAATATTATTAGCAATAATTACAATGTGTGTCAATGTTACATTCGGATAAAACAGAAATGATAGTACTATGGAAGAGCTAATAAAACTCGATTTTTAATCATTATTGTAATTCAATCAATATTCACAACGCTTCGGGTTCTGGTGGACACAGGTCTGGATAAAAGTATAAATGCCTATATCTACCGTTCTCACAACGGAGATCAAGAGACAAGCAGGCTCACAGATTACCTCAGTGAAGCGGATGATGCGGCACAGCAGTGGTACCCTTCCACCAATACGAAGGAACTTTAATGCTTACCACCAGGAGTGGCTCTTCCCATACCAGTGCAGTGATCATGCTAGAGGGGAGATGCATAAGCTTTCTTTGGCACTAATCAGCCAACTGGTTCAGCGGGCAACGAAAACGAGGGATGTTGATTCGCACACGGCCAATTGCTTGGACCTTCTGCTGACAACAGATCCAGACCGATACCAGTGGTGTCTAATCCCATACAAAGAAACCGTGCCGACGTACTGTACTGATTATACTGATTATTTTATGTACATCAATCGCGTTCGGTTCCTTTACACGGATATAGATGGTGATAGATCACCATCTATATCCGTGGAACGGAACCGAACGCGATCGATATACAAAAAAATAATTTGTATACGTCACACGTCGGCACGGTTTCTTAGTATGGGATGAGGCATCTCATCTGTATGTATATAAAACTAGATTATATTATCTGTGTCGACAAGTTCATCTTGGGTAGTGACTAACTTATGTCGGAGAATAAGGCCTTCAACAGCGCTGCCAAGTCCTGCAAAAAGGTGTTGCAAAGGTCTCGGTCCGACCACATTACTAAAATGCCACATAACTAGTCGAATAGGGACATAACTTGCTTCTTACCCAGCAGGTAATAAAGAGTTTCGTTCCCTGGGTCAGTCGGTTGAGTCGAACTTCTGCCATCCCTCACTACCACCACTGCTGAAACCCGGCGGGTCGCTGGCTCGCTTCGCTGAGGAGAAGGTAAACTTATTTGCCTTTTTTTGCGGAATCTTTGCGTCTGCATTCTGCTGATGCGTGGCCCCTTATTTCTCCTAGTGGTTGTGAGACATATATGTCGGACATTTGCATCCATCAAAATGACGTTCGTAGAGTGCTGGGCAACCTCGACTTGAACAAAGCTAGTGACCCCGACGGTATACTAGCACTTGTTCTTAAAACGTATGCGCCCGAACTGTCTACGATCTTGACATTTCTATTTCGCCTTTCGTATGAAACTGGAAAACTGAAATTGTGCCGAATGCTTGTAAGTAAGCTAACGTACAAGTCCAAGAAGGACAGTTGAGCTGACCCGGTCAATTACAGACCTGTCTGTACGTATGCCATTCAAATCTGGAGTGAGGCAATCGAAAGGCACGGGGAGGCGCTTGCTGTCTCCCTCGACAACTCGAAAGCTTTCGATAGGGTCTGGCACGGAAGCCTTATTAGTAAGCTTCTTTCATTAGGTCTGCCTGGTGATGGTATGTGTGATTGGATTGCAGAATTCAAGTGGTTATAGATGGGTGCTCGTTGGACCAATTGGATATTAATGCTGGGGTCCCTCAAGGGTTGGTACTCTCAGCAACGTTATTTTTGCTGCATATAAATGATCTGCTAAAAACTTGGGTATGCAGATGACAGCACTGTTGCTGAGAGGTACTTGTCTAGCCTTGTCCTTTGTGAGGCTGTGGTGGAGCGGTTGAGCTTATCCTTGAAGCCAGTGTCCAAATGTGGTGATGCCAATTTGGCCAGGTTCTATGCTGCTAAAATCCAGGCGTGTCTTTTCTCTGTTAAAATGAGCCAATTCCACTCGGCTCCTTCCTTCCGAGGTGTAAACGTGCCGATAATGGACCATCTTGAGCTTCTAGTCGTAACTTTTAACACGATCCTCAATTTTGGTCCATACATTGAGGCAAAGGCTAAACTGGCTACTATAAAGTTCGGTATCCTCGCAAAGGTGACACGGTTCTTCACGCCAGAACAGTTGCTCAAGTTGTATCAAGCGCAAGTTCGGTGATGTATGGAGTACTTATCTCATTTCTGGGACGGATCTGCTAAATACCAGCTTGATGCACTTAAGTTGATAAAAAAACGGGCCAAGAAGCTCATCAGCAATGAGGCACTGGTAGAGTCAAAGCTCTAGAGCCTTGAACATCATTGCCAGCTTATCGGTTTTTTATGAGTTGCATTTCGGGGAGTGTGCAATGAAATTTCATGATCTCATTCCACCTAGCCCGTTTCGTTCCATTCCCGTTCCTAGAATATAGAGCAGTGATGGCCAGGATAACAGACGCAACTTACAAGTATGGTCGTGGTCTCGAACCCAGGCAAGCGCTTTACTTACGTGTACAAAACGTTTTGGGGACACTTTCATTATGCGTACAGCTAAGGAGTGCAATTCCCTGCCGGAGTCTGTGTTGCCCGATAGCTACAATCTTGGGGTCTTTAAGTCTATATATATATATATATATAGTGAATAGGTTTTTCTAAGCAAGCGTGCTTCACCGTCGACCACATCATCGCTTACCATCAGGCAAGATAGTGGTCAAGCGCAAGCATATAGAGAAAAAAAAATTTGTAAATTGTTTCATCACCACTGCTCTCAAAACACTGAAGTCAAAAAAGAACTATGACATGTCATCAAACCACACTGGGCCCGCGTGGTGGATACGGCCCATTCGCTCTCACAGAGAGGAGGCCTACACACACAATGGACTAAATGGGAGTCTAAGTTCGGAAAAGGGGGTCCATCTATCCTATCCTGTACTTATGCTTACCACGCCTATCGTTTGCAATTACTTCTCCACATTTTTTTTATTATTATCGTTACTCACATATCTGTAATATTGAATGAGTATAAAAACATTTTTATTTTATACCTACTCTTAGTTTTCTCCAAGACCATTTATTCTGATACTATTATATTCAAATGATGAACTAAAAACCTACTCTCGATGTCAATACTGCATCTTTCTTTACAATGATAACTTATAAGTGTTTAGATTTAAGAAGAAACAATATAGTTAAAATAGTAATTTAAAATTGTAAAATGGTTAAAATATAAATAGTCCAAAATTGTATATGTATCTCAATTTATAATGACTTTAACACAAAGAAACCCTTGTTACCAAAACTTTTGTGTATTGGAACTTGATCTACGAGTTTACTTCAGTAGAAACATTGTTAATTTTTAATTGTAATGAAATTATAGAAATACGGTTAAGAGGCAGAAATAAAAGGTCTGTTCTTGCTGATTTCATATGACATAAAGTTATACCAATGTGTAACTAAAGTTACAATGTTAATCATATTTGGTGTCAATATGTGGTTTCATACTGGACGTTAATACAGTGATTGTTAAAAAAAGGGATTATTAAAGTTCATAGAATCAAACATTGTAAGGGATGACGGAAAAGCAGACTGTTTTAAGGACCGTGATGAAATAAAACTACACATAATCACTATCACCAGATAGCAAACATACTAGTATTTTGTTCCACTTCGTGTATTATTTGTTTTGCTAACTGTACACTACCTACTCGAAGCGTGGCGCGGGATATTGAGAAGCAGTATAACGAAAAAGCGGTAGGTAGGTAGGTATCGGCATATCTACCTACCTACCGCTTTCAGGTTCAAATTCGAAGCGAATCGAAGTGTCAATCCAAAAAAAATATTGACTACATTGACCGTCTTCTAAGCATGGACCATTGACATTCGTAGGTAAGACAGATTGCAGACGCATGATTTGTACAAAATTCCCACGTCATTATTTTTATCTCTATAGGTTACAAATTTGTTCATTACGTAGCGGAGATAAGAGTCAATCAATACTCAATATAATAGATATGTTATTTATTTATATTATAAACGCTTGGCATCTAAGAAGAAATCGTACCGAACGTACGTGTGTGCGTGCGCATACGCATGCACACACGTTCGTTCGGTACGACGACGCCTGGAATCCTCCGCTACCATTGTTTTTGTGTTTTATTCATATAAATACATATCGTGCATGCAAATGACACAAATTTACAATGTCGATTTTTCATGCATTTATGATATTGATTATGTGAACTCTAATGATTGTAATATTTTTTTGAAGCGTTTGTAGCTTGGAAAAACAAAATAATTAAAAATCTTAAAATTGCGTGACCTGATTTGGCACAATTTTTTTTAATAGGCATATGTAAGTGATCTGAGAAAGGAAATAGTAATTTCATAAATTGTAATATTTTTTTTGCACTATTTTTACATACTGACCCCTATGTCAGTTTGCACTGGACGAATATGACACAAATTGGGTTTACACACTCCGCAGACTATCCTAGATATGATAGCATAATTATTTTAAACTTTAATTTAATTTTGCCAGTTTTGACTTGAATAAAAATAATCAACCACAAATCATCGAATTACTGAAAATGCAAGTAACAGATGTGACACAAAACGCAATAATAAGCTACATAGGTACGACTGTATCCACAGGCAAGAAATAAGCAACTTTAGAATTTTTTAAACTTATGACATCAAAATAGCCTAGCGCTATCGGTCTACTCCTCTCTGTGAGAGGGAATGGGCCGTAAACCACGACGCGGGCCCAGTGCGTTGGTGGATGTCACATGTCTTCGAATTTTAGTTCTAGGACATGCCGGTTTCCTCACGATGTTTTCCTTCGCCGTTTTGTGAGCAGTGGTGATGAAATAATTTACACAAAGTAAAGCGCCTGCCTGGGCTCGAACCCACGACCTACAACTTTTAAGTCGCCGCCGATACCACTGGGCCACCACTGCTCTCTATTATGAAATAACTATTCATAATGTATATATCGGATCAAGGCTGGCCGATAGATGCAAACCATCGGGAAGTCAGGATGTATTCCCTTAGGTTAAGACATCGTGTGTGGGCAGGTCGGTGAGTACAAGTACAATCGTGAAAATAAAATCACACAAATTATTCGATACACCGAGTTTATTCAAATAGACAAAGTTACAATCTTTGCTCATAAACATTACGGATCGACAGTGATTCTACGATGTCTTAATTCTATGGCGGTCAGTACTCAACTCCCAATACTGCCATATTCTGCAGATTCTGCCGTCCCTACCACGCAAGTGGTTAGAAAAAGCGCTTCTTGATTTGACATCAGGCCGTGCTTGTGAGTTGTCTTTACGTCCGTACTATTGACTAAACCCGACATAATGTATGTAATTGATGGCCTAATATTAATTTTGTTGAGTATACAGTTATTACGATAGGGTAACATTGTAGTTTGAGTATGAGCACACCTTTATCGTGGTTCTGAGCATTGTAGATCTATGACACTATAAATCCAGTTTTGCTTTCCGATGACATTTACGAATCGTGACTTCGTACTTCAGTAGTAAATAAAATGCAGGTAGCATTAAAGTAGAATGCTCTGTAGTAGATAAGTACGGTAAGTCGTGGTTTTGTAATGGTGTGAAATATTCTCCCGTCCCGTCGAGTAGCGAGATCATTATCAGACGGCGACGCGACGCTTTGATGGATGCGATCGTCAATGAACACTGGAAACACGAGAGTTTTCAAAACTCTAGTTTGTATAAAAATATTATTTCTCTAGAGCTTTGTTTTAACAATAAAAACTATATCAATTTGCACAGTTGGTGGTACTTTTTTACGTTTTACTTATTAGACAACAAACTATAGATACTTTTCCCCAAATATAACATACAATACCCTGAATTTACACATTCCCAAAGGATAGTATTTAAACGAGCGAAAATAAATTCAAATTAAAGGTGTAAAAAATACTGAATATGGCTTTCTGAAATACTAAGTGGGCGGATTGAAATAAAACAGCGAATTGAAAATAAAAGTTTATCGACCGCGGCTGGGAGCCGGAGCTCTTTTTTCTGTCTGCAGGGTCTAAAGTAACCTAAGTTCGCTCGCTTTGCTCGCTCACTTCAGCTCCTGTCATCCCCTTCGAACCTAACCTATTCGTGTCGTGGTTCTCTTAGCTTCCGAGCTCGCTTCGCTCGCTCTTGGACTAATTCGTTGAAAACACGAATACACACGAACTCCCGCGCTGCACAGCGATGTCGCCTCGATGGTTGTTAAGCTGCTTTCAAAAGAATGATATGCTAAAATAGACCCGCAAATACAATTAAACTATGTAATAATATTATTACCGCAGTTCACAAAAACCTCCTAAAAGGTATTACTCACATCATCCCATGAAATCATCAGCCTATTAATGTTCCCACTGCTGGGACACAGGCCTTCTCTCTGTGAGAGGGAATGGGCCGTAATCCACCACGCGGGCCCAGTGCGGGTTGGTGGATGTCACAATGTCTCAGAATTTATGGTTCTAGGACATGCCGGTTTCCTCACGATGTTTTTCTTCACCGTTTAAGGTATTACTCAAACCGAATCAATAGTTACTTAGTATAATACTCGTAGTCGCCCATTCAGTATATTTTTCGCCCGCTTAATAATTGCCCATTCACAAATAAAAGAAACATAATTCATTTCTCGTATCTGCTCATATCATTTAACATCAATTACCAAAGTAAACGATGTCGTCAAAAAGCAGGTACAACCTGACCTCAAAGGTCAGGTGCTCAAATACTGTTAACTGTCTTTTAAACGACGTCAATCGGTTAATTAGCAAATGATCGCCCGTCGCGGTCGCCCGGCTCCGAATTATACCGAGTATTACCGAGCCCACATGTTTGCAGTTTCTGCCTGTACCTATGTACCCACAATACCGAGGCACTTTACCAGCCCAGGTACGTAACAAACACCATGAGGCTTTAGTGCGAGTTTTTACTCACGCTCAATCGCGTTAGCGTAAACGCCAATTTGTATTGAAATTGGATACCGTCTGGGGCGGTTTGAAGAATACCCTTTTTTGGGTCCTTCCGTAACCAAAGTGTAAAAAAAAATCAAAAAACCCGACTGCTTCAAAAGCGAACTAAAAAGTCGTAAACAAGGAAAAAATCATGCTGTGCAGTCGGAGGATACATATTCGCCGGCTGGCTGACCAAAATCTGGTGTATCCTCCGCCTGTACAGCATGATTTTTTCCTTGTTTACGACTTTTTAGTTCGCTTTTGAAGCAGTCGGGTTTTTTGATTTTTTTAATTCAGTTTTTTTATTTATAACTTTTTAGTTAGTTTTTTCGAATTAGATACATTTAAACATATAAGTGTTATATATTTTTGAAATCACCTCTTAAAACCCTTTATTTTGATACCCCACACGATGGGTTTGGAAGAAAAAAAAAATTTGGGCCCCCACAATATGGCACCCAAAATCCGCCATTTTTCTATTATCCAATTTTAATGTAGCCTATGACACTCGCAGGGTTAAGACGCATCGATTGACGTACGAATCATCAAAATCGGCCAACGCGTTTGGTCTCTGGAACGCCACATAGGAACAAACATACATACATACATACTTACATACATACATACATACATACATAC
Source organism: Orthosia gothica (assembly GCA_949775005.1). Classification (NCBI taxonomy): domain Eukaryota; kingdom Metazoa; phylum Arthropoda; class Insecta; order Lepidoptera; family Noctuidae; genus Orthosia; species Orthosia gothica. The sequence goes on along the minus strand of OX459038.1, from coordinate 24,122,032 downwards.
ATACATACTTACATACATACATAGACTGATAAACACATTACCCTCCTTCGGCAGTCGGGTAAAAAAAAGGGAGGGTCCTTTTTTACACTTTGGTTACGGAAGTCTAGTAGACTCCACTGTCCGTGTGTCACCAGGCTGTATCTCATGAACCGCGATAGCTAGGCAAATGATATTTACACAGATGATGTATTTCTGTTGCCGCTATAACAACAAATACTAGAATGAAATAAATATTTAAGTGGGGCTCTCATACAACAAGCGTGATTTTTTGCGATAATGGTACGGAACCCTTCGTGCGCGAATCCGACTCGCATTTGGCCGGTTTTTTGTATACATTTTGACATAAGAGATCGTTTACGTTATCACGAGTGAGTACGTTAAAAAACTCGGAATAAGCACACAGGTACCGTTGGCAACTGAAATTGAAAACAGCCAATACATTCGAAGAGGCATTTCACTTCGATTCAAGTTAAATTGCTGTAACAATTTATGAAATAAAAATATATGTACTTAGAAAAGAAATAAATTGTTGAATTTAGTGTTTTGCCTTGTTTGTTGAAATCGTATAAATGTAGTTCAATAAAATCGACGATATATATTAACAATATTTAATTTAAATATACACCTTGTTTTTATTAAATTCAATGTTCTGATTATGAACACCGTACAAAAAGCAGGAGTTGCACTTGACTGCATGACACACACGTGTTGTTTCCTTAAAAGCGTGGTCAGGCAATTTATGTAGTTAAAGAACCATGACGCATTAAAGAATATTTGTGACATCATCTTAATTATGTACAACTAAATATTGTAATTAAGTGTAACCCTTAAACATTAACGAAGGCGTAGAGATCAAGTCCAGCTTAAGGGGGGTTGCCGCGGGCGTGGGGGGCGGTTGCGGGTGCGGCTAGCCGCAGCGCTGCGGTTGCGGTCGCCGAGCGAGCCGCCTGCCGCGCCGCACGTACCCCGTACTTGCTCCCTTTACCCGCACCCACTCAAATATACTACGCTGCATACTTTCCATATTTACCCAATTTTGAATATTTAATAAATGGTCGCTCATTTAACTGTTTTGGCGCAATTAAATACACGTTAATCCTTTTAGGTCGCGGGGAGAATTGCCTAAAATGTTGCTCCGTTATTTAAAAATTTAGATCAGGCATAATATCGATTTGCTTGCGACCCTTTCGAAACCAACACAACAGGAAACCATAAAATTGTTTAAGGATCGCATCATAAATATTTTATTGTGGGCATTATTTCCAAGTAATCATTAAAATGAGAATGTTTATTCAAATGACTGAATGAAAATAATCATGCAGCCGCAGTTTAAATTGTATTAACTAATATGTGAAACAGTATTATGTGGCGGTTACTATGACAAAAGAACTATGTTTAGAACTTTCTCAAAGACGTTCCAAACATTAGCGGAGGAATTTCTGTGAACGTTGTTAGGTTCCAAGAAGCGTGAAAGGAGATGTTTAATTTTTGACCTGTACCTTTAAGGATAGCTGGGAAACTAACCCCTGAATAGAATTATGTAACATTTATTCCAATAACAAATGTTTTAATTAAAAATTAAAAATGTTTGACGTTTATCGTGACAGATATGTGACAGCCATGAGAGGTTTCAGTTTTGACATTTAAGTAACCTAGCTAGAAAGTGACGTGACACTCAGTAGTCAAACAAAATGTCATTTTGAATTTTTTCGTTCAGAAGTACACTTCAGAGTGAGAATAAAATATTCTTATTAACGATGAAACCGTCACACTTGCTTTTATATTAGTCGTAAAAGATGTTTATGAGAATAATAGTAATTATACTAGTACAAGAACACTTACCTGTCATATTTAACATCTATGTTATTTATGCTTTGATGTGACACCATTTCAGAACGAAATCTAAGTGAATACGTCTAAGACAAACGCCATGTTGAAGAGATTATGGCAATAAATGAAAAACTATTACTTCCTGTATGCAAGAAATCAGGCTTAAATTCACGAAAGAATATTTTTCCTCAAATCGTGGGATTTGAAAATGATACATCTCCTTTTACTTGTGAACTCTGTAAGTCGGCAACAGTCGCCACTTGACGCATCCGACAAATTAAACAGTATTCGTAAACCGCGGCTGCGCGGCCGACGGACGCTCAGCGTTCACAATAAGCATCGGGCTCGCAAACACGCCGAGTAAACACCGCCTGTGTAAACTCACAAACCCCATCCCTCGCTCAGTCCTCTCCGTTGCGACTACGAACAAATACTTACAAACAATATCAAATATCTAACATTACGAATACTTTACAAAAACCCGCCATAAAACTGATCCCTCGACCTCTGTTCTTGCTTCTTTTAATTCCGATTCCATGTCTAGATAACAGAACGTCGTACTTGAAAGCATTCGGTAAATCTTGCGAGTACTTATTGTTCATGGAATCATTGTTCTACGTTCTTTGATCACGAATATTGTTGAGTTGTGTGCCGTGTCGTATTGCAATACTGCAATAGCTAGAATTGCCAGAGAGTCGACTCGAAGTCGGCGTCGGCAGTCGCACAACGAGATAGCAAACAGCACAGTGCAAACGGTCTCCGTAAATAAGCAAGCTTCCATCGAAACTGGACGGCGTCCTACTACACTTCCACACATCTACGATAAAATATATCCATGTTCAATATAACCAACTATCTCTGCGACAGAATCTTTCGCTAACTTTGTAATGTTTAGATATCCTACATTCCGTTTGATTTGTGCGCCATTTCAATTAGATCTCACCCGATAACTTCGACTCATAAATTATGAGTTTTTATGAAGGCGATTAGTTCGCCTAGACTGACTGATACCTGCATAATATCTCTCGTGATATCGACTATTTATCACAATTTAACATAGCCTTTATCTAATACTTTTATCGCCTACTTTTCTGATCACACAAAAATAATACAGATACATATAAAGTTTATCGTGGAACCGTCTGTAATCAGCCCAATCAATTTTAGTACAAAATCCGTGATAACTCGTTATCGTGTCTGAACAAAAGCAAGACAGCTGAGTATAAAAATCATACTAGATAATGGCGAGCAGATAAAGCTCTAATGATAACCATCGAGTTTTAGGATGAAGTTATCGATATGTATTAATGTTGTTATTCAGAACAAGCAGCTGATATGGAGCGTTCTAATAATCCGCGATGCGATAGCGAGCCTGCAATCAACGTTGCAGAACTAAAAATAATAATCGGCGCTCGTCGAACCGAAAATAATTTGATGGCAACACGAATATTCAGACAATCGGTGTTAGCGGCGCGTGTACACGACACGGCGCGCATCGCGACTGGAGGCTCCGCTGCACATTGCATAAATTAGGACTGTATTAACAGCTCTAATTACACTGCTATAGCGCTACCGAATACACTAGTATTTGCGTTGTAGCGAGCGCCATCGCGCCATTGTGTTCCAGCTAAAGGCGCGGAACACATAAGGCGCCGGAAGTGCGGAGTCATTACAGCGCCGCTCGTTACGTCCACAAAAAGCTCCGTGTGCAGCGCGATGATTGATTCGTCTATACTACGCCAACCGCTTGTGAAACTATCTAGCGTCTACAAATTGGTCAATTCATGTGCGTCGAGAAACTTGTTTGTGTTTCTTTATTATCACGTAAGCGCTTGTGCGGTTTCACCTCGCTCGCCGCGATCAACTATGATGTAGTGATCACCTCCTCCACGTTTGTTTTGTTTACAGCTTTTACCTCTAGCGATTGCATTTATACAACAATGCTTCTTTCGCTTGTACAAATATCTGGCTGCGTTGTTTTTAGAATGTCAAGTAACGTACACGTTTATAAGCGCTCTCATAAAAAGTGCCGAGTCAAAAAGGCTTCACGCTTTGCCGAGAGGTAAGATACACAAAGGGCAATAAACGTTTGGCGTGGACCTAAACAAACAAGGGTAGCTAGGAAGCTGGCGCTTTGTTTGGCGAGAAACATGCGAGTCAACAGAGTGTTCACGCTTGCCTGCGCGCCCGGCTCCGGCTGTTATGAAACCGTATGTCGAGTGGAGATTGCGGCTTTCGTGATATGTCGACGCTAATCTCCGCTAATCTGTCAATCAGAATCGCTCGGACGGCCGGACGCGGTCCGATTGCATTCTACTTCATTTATAACTGGCACTCTTTGAATGAATCTGACCGTGAGAAAGTAAGCCCACTCCGTCCGCCTCTCTAAATATTTAATTACACTGCAATATTTTCGGCGTGTTCGCTTTGTGTTGTATAAATATTTGAAGTATCGATTACATGTGCAAATCATTCACATAGATTTCCACAATAGCTGACGCAACGTCCAAATCCAAATGTTGTAAGTTTGAAAGCTAGAGGTCTACCATTCCACTTCAGATAAGCCGCATTTATCTCGTAGAAAACATATCATGATTCATGAGGCGGACAAGAATATCGTTGTTGTTTTTATTTATTATCGTGGCAAGGAGGTTTTAAATTGACAGGTGGTGTGTAGTGGAGCTAGGCTGGTTCTTGATCGCGCAATTACAATCAGATTACGGGGTGACACCGGAGCCGGCGGCGGGCGAAGCGCTCGAGATAACGACGTGTCCCACTACACACCCACTCCAGCTAGGCTCTCCAATCAACTTGTTCTTGCCGAGTAATTATATCCATTTGTTTATAATGAATATTAATGACGCACCGACGATTCTGTTTATTATAAGTATCGACGCTCGAGTACCAATTATTTTAAGTAAAGCCAATTATACTGTCGTTCACGAGCGCTTCACTCAACTGCGTAGATAATTGAACCCTGTTTAAATATTTTAGATGCAATACTACCCCTAATCCCCCTGTTTGTTGTCGTACAAACTCGTGTAAAAGTTCACGTTGTACTCTGAACAGGGTAGGGTACAATTACAATCAATCTGCCTAGCCTTTTCCCATCTACATTGGGGTCGGCTGCCAGTCTTACCGGATTCAGCTAAGTACCAGTGTTTTACATGTAGCGACTGCCTATCTGACCTCCACAACCCTAGTAACTGGGTAACACGGTACCTCTTGGCAAGACTGGTTTCAGATCTCAAGCTTCTGACTACCCGTAACGACTGTCAAAGATCTTCAAATGGCAGCCGGGACCAACGGCTTAACGTGCTTTCCGAGGCACGGAGGAAACTCTGTTGAAATGGTCACCCATCCACGGACCGACCTCGTCAAGCGTTGCTTAACCTTGAAGATCGACCAGTGTGGCTGTTATTATTTAGCCACGAGCTACATACGAGGGTACAATTACAGCGGTGAGTAATTAGAAAGGTAACGAGAAGCGGTGACAGCGGTTGGCATCGTACTGCATTATCGATGTGCCAGCCACTAATGTTCCACGGCGGGCTATGTTTAAACAATTATTGCTCCGCGAATGCGATACGAATCGATGATAATATTGGCCTCTGTCTGCTGCAATAATAGTCCATTTATCGACTGCCATTTCGCCAGAGGAATTATTTATTGCGGGCCATAAGAGCGACGACGCTTTCAATACAATAGCGTGCCTTTTCGATCGGCGACTGTTTTGTTTAATAAAGTGGAAACTTGGCAAGATAAGCAAAACGCAGCGTGCATAAATAAATCATAAAAGAGTCGGGAGCATTAATGAAGGCCGAAACCTCAGAGAAGTGCGACGTCCGTTCAGTTTATTCCGCGGAACACAATCGCGGTAAAAGCAGTAAAAGTTCTTCGCCGAGCGCTCCGGGAGGCGGCCGGATGCGCCGGGAAACTTATAACTAAATGGTTCTACCGTTTAACCTCTTCATTTTGATTTAATATATCTTTGTGGTGTAAATCTTTTATCCATTTTATTTACACTCACAACGCAATGTTCTAAATATGAATTCAAAAAATATTGTATAAACACGTACTTTATTACAGTGCAACATTTTCCTTCGATTTTCAAACAACTGCATCATAGAATAACATTTATCATTTCATTTCAATAACAATCATAAATAAATTTTTAATTTTTATAGCACACTTTTACTTTTTAATTTATTGGCGCTTTTTGGGCTCATTGACATTGACAGTCATGGTGCAATGAGAATCTAAATTGCCCGCCATACTGCATATTTTTTCCGTTTCCTCTTTTATTTTATTTCAACTGTATGAGTGATTATATTTGGCTATATATTCGGCTTCGCCTCATGTGATAAACCCAGGCTCGTGTTTTAATAACCCCTATTCTATGACCATTGCATAAACTACTATTACAGTAGTTGTTAAAGTGAAAACATATTACAGGTACTCGTACATGCGACCTACATATAATTTATGCCTGTGTCCTAAAGGACATTATAGATTGGTGACATTTATGTAGATGTTATCAGTTAGTATTCACGTGGTAGCTAGCCCGGTCACGATGTACGCAGCCGCAATGTGCGCGTACGAGCATTCAAGGGAGACAATAAATTGCGGCGTGGAACCGCGACCCGCATTCGGGTCACAGAGTCACAGCGCGCATGCACCGTGCGGCGGCGGTGTGCACTCATGTGCCATATTCCGTTGTATTGTGTCGTAAGGAATCCTGATGCTTTTACGACACCTGAATTTGAATCACCTCCTCTACTGTCTTGGGAAAAAACCGGCCAAGTGCGAGTCGGACTCGCGCACGAAGTGTTCCGTAACATTATCGCAAAAAAACGGCAAAAAGATCACGTTTGTTGTAGGGGAGCCCCACTTGAATATTTATTTTATTCTGTTTTTAGTATTTGTTGTTATAGCGGCAACAGAAATACATCTGTGAAAATTTCAACTGTCTAGCTATCACGGTTCATGAGATACAGTCAGATAGACAGACAGACACTGGAGTCATAGGGTCCCGTTTTACTATTTGGGTACGGAAGCGGAACCCTAAAAACTGTTGTTTTTATGGTCTGTGCTGTTATACCTTTATTAAACCCAACCCAAATTATTGTCAACCCATAAACACGACAAAATATTCAACATTCTATAATATAAGATACAGCCTGGTGACAGACAGACAGACAGTGGAGTCTTAGTAATAGGGTTCCGTTTTTACACTTTGAGTACGGAACCTTAAAAACAGCTTCTATGTTTCTTTTGTTATTCTTCATGCATGTCATACAATCATTAAATTAAAAACCTCTCTCATCTGAATGTTAATTCGCCATTTAATTATTCATTTCGTAGACATTTCTCGTCGCTGGTATTTAGAAGACAATTTATTTTAGTTTTCAAATCGATTCGTGACGAAATTAACGAATCGATTTTACATTTTAATGTGTTTATTAATTTAAATTGGCGGATTCTTATTGCCCAACGCTTTTAATTTTTTTCGCGAATTTCGAAAACTCATCAAGTCGTAATAGCCGTCGATAAAGCGTTTAATTAATTGACTCTCGTGTGCTTCATTAAAAAGATCATAATCAATCTGCCTAGCCTTTTCCCAACTATATTGGGGTCGGCTTCCAGTCTTACCGGATTCAGCTGAGTACCAGTGTTTTACATGGAGCGACTGCCTATCTGACCTCCACAACCCAGTAACTGGGTAACACGGTACCCCTTGACTAGACTGGTGTCAGATCTCAAGCGTCTGACTATTCGTAACGACTGTCAAAGATCTTCAAATGACAGCCGGGACCAACGGCTTAACGTGCTTTCCGAGGCACGGAGGAAACTCGGTATGTTGAAATGGTCACCCATCCACGGACCGATCTCGTCAAGCGTTGCATAACCTTAAAGATCGACCCGTGCGGCAGTTATTTTTTAGCCACGAGCTCCTCGTTCTTCATTAAAAAGATGTTTGGAATAAATTGAAGCGTTGTTTGTGGGGGAGCAATAGATAATAGTGAAACAAATGGAGCACCGTTGGCAAGATGCGGCCGCAGATTAAAAGCTCCACCGACTAAACCACGTGAAAATCGCGCAAAAAGAGGAGTCACCCGCGGCATTAGCGGATGAGTGTCGGCGCCATTAGTGCACCTCCTCGCCTCGCGTGCTGCCCTCCCCCGCCTCACCCCCCACCGGCGCCCTCTCACCCCGAAACCCGACGTTCCTCTTTTATTTCTCGCGCGGGGATGAACTCCTTAATGACAAACCGTACTATATCTTTTGTGGAGAGCTCGCAAAAGTACGTATTTTGTGGCCCTTTTGTACGCCCGCTTTTTATTCCTCCGTTCTCGTAGCTCGCTACTGTAGTACAGTTATACGAGGTGCAGATGGGACGGGGATTGTTCGCCTCGTAACGACAATAAGAAAAACTGCTTTAATCCGAAACCCTTTGTCGATATTTTGCGCTCAATGGTGCTATTCTCTGATTGAATTTCGACATAGCGATACGTAGGAATGCGTTGAGCTCACGGTACGGGGGAGTTCAAGTATGGGAACAATATGCTAGACATGAAATTTCGCAAAAGTATTTGAAGAGCGCACGAAATTCAACATTGCATAGTGAATACAGAATAGTGATTGCTTTTAGGCTTAGCACGCATTGCGATTTTATTCGCGCGATTTTTGTCTACTTCTACCTGTTCATAGAGTACAAAATATTCGCGCGAATTTAATCCGCTCCGCGGTAGATTTTGTGGCAAAACACGAATTTCTTGCGGTATTAGTTCCGCGCGATTTTTATCCGCAATGGGCGGATAAAAATCGCAGTGCGTTCTAAGCCTTAGAGCGTTTAGTTTAGAAATGTGGCCTGTCCAACACTGAGCTCATCTCTGACTACAACTTTCATTAGGTCATTTAATTATTCAAACAATAGGATATTGCCTTGCATAAATAAATATCAAAAAATAACTTCCGCTATCTTCTCAACTGTTCTGAATGGTTTTATTTATATAACACTAATTTCACTTTTATGATCACGTTAACAATTAACTCGTAGAATTAAAGAAAAACTTCACATGTCTGAAATTACAATTAATTACTCGCTAATTATGAATTCATAGAGTTCTCACTGTCTGTAATCGCTGGCAGTCGCGACCATCTGAATCATGCTCTCGGAGGAATGTACCTAATATACGATTCACTGAGAAACAAAGATATAACTAACTCTCACTACAATTCTCTGCAATTCACGGTCCGTTAGTGTAAAAATTAATATTCGTCGCTGTGGGAGTAACAAAAGTCGTTTATCATAAAAAGCGTTAAATTTAGAGGCGGTATTTTCCAGTTTAGTAGTAAATTTTCACAATAACCTGGTGGTAGAGGCGGCGAATGAAAATGTAATTTGCGGTAATTCGGCGCGTTGGTCGGTCGCGCGGTGCGGCTGCGGGGCGGCGCGACACCGCGAACAGCCGGCAATGTCAACATTTTAAATATCGATCGTTGTTCCAATATTTTGTTTATTACTTTTTGAGCTCGTGCTCGTGTTTGTGTGTAACTTTTTCATCCGAGTCCGGCAGTGAACGGATATTTCCGTTCACTGGAGTCCGGGAATATTTCTTTAACATTTGGAGTTTGTACATCACATCAAAACAAGTTCCGTGATGGCAAGGGGTTATCAAGTCTGACATCATTCATATCTAACAATGACTATAAAATATAAACTTTCGTGAACCCACAACTTTTAATAAAAACTAACGATTAATTAATCTTCCGTTGATAAGAGGAAACGGACTTGTTAATTCCATACACAAATTGAATACGTGAAGCGATGGCCCTATCAGCCAGTTTATTAGCACATCGCTAAAGGAAATTTGCATTACGCACTAATATTCCAATAGTTGCACGACTCACGAAGTTTGATGTTTATCTAGTAAATGGAGGAACCTTGTTGTTGTCTTACTTCTAAAAATATACCGCTGGCCTTATTCAAAGTTTATTTATTTACGCTCTCATAAAAATCGTATTTAAATATTTACGAAAATAATCCGTGTTCCAGTTTACTTTGGTAATAATGGACGTGTTAAAAAAACAGCGTTCTTAATTTAAATTCTGCTGAGAGTTTTTTCTACTGATTTGCTAGCTGTAGTCGATGATTCAGCTTTTAAAAGGTTTATTTTGCCGTTACAACAGAAAGGTATCGGTTAACACATAAATAGTGAGCACAAAAAACAAATATGCGTGGTGTGTGGAGTAAATTCGCGCTCGGCTCGTACGCGGGACGCGACAAACAGTCCATTTAGCGAGGCGGAATGAAAGTACAATTTGCGGCGAGCATGCGGTCGGCCGCGTTCGCCCTCGCTCGGCTCTCCTCGTGTGTGCGGCACGGGTAAATACTACGGCTTAATGCAACACACAACAACGGGTTAAATGTTTTGTATCAACGCTTTTGTAAAGCTTTGACGTTCTGCTTCACATCGTTCAAATTATCATAAAAACATTCGCTGAGCTATCATTATTTCAAGTGTTTTTGGCATACCTATTATAGGAATCAAATATAAAAGCTCACTATGTTAGGACCCATTATTATTTATCTGTGTGCCGATGATCGACTAGTGCGGCTGTTATTATTTAGTCACGAGATACTCCCAATCAGAACGCTGTATTTGCATAAACTGAGTTTAGTTGAACTAATCACAATTAGTTTCATTGGTGAAATCAGCCCTAAGTGTCGCGCAAATCCCCACGCGGTGGGATTCGCCCTCACGGATTCGCGAACAAAAGCTCGTTCAGCCGAGGACAGCCCTGCGGCAAGTAAACAACACTGCTTTACTGCAATCCACTCATTATCTTGTATTATATCTTACAATCATAGTAGTTTCTAGGTAACATAAAAAACATCGCATGACTTGTAGCGGTTAATTGCGGGAACACGCCTGCTTGCGATAATCTTGAATTAGTAATGTTACATTGAATTATTATGTTAATCACTTTGCTCGATCTCTAATTGCAGAGTGTTCTTTAGCAGTTTCAATGAAACATAAAAACTCGTCAAGAAAAATCTGTGTAGACAAACGCTGAGTAATGAACTCGTCGTCGTACAAACTTTACAGTAAATAAAATTAAATACGTTGTTTGAAAGATATTAAGAAAGTTGGCAAGTGTCCTGGAATTCTGAAATGTATGTAGCCATGCAATTATTGAATGAGCATTTTGTCACAGTAAACATATACAAACAATATGGCAACTACCTACAAACGCTCGAAACGGCACACTCACACAAACTTACGCAGCGACGAGAACATAGAGGAAATATGGGCAGAGAGCGCTGACTGAATTTTCTAAGTAAAAAGTCATAATTCGAGGTTTGGCTCTCGTCTATTTCCTCCTCCAATTTTAACCCAATTTAAAAGATATTCCATAAACTGGTAAAGTAAGATATATACTATGTCCCTATGTTTTCCTTTTTTCATTTATATTTGTCAAATTTGTACACTAAGCCTCTGTTGACAGCGCAATTTTGAGAATTTTCTGATGGTTCTAGTGCTTCTAAAGATAATGTATTATCAAAAAGGAAAACATAGGCACATACCCTCTAACAAATAAACGCAGCATAAAGTTATACCAGGTATAAACCTATGAAAATGTATGGGTATACCTTTGTTATACCTGGTATAACTTTATTCCGTGTTTATTAGTAAGAGGGATAGAATATATCTTTTAAATTGGTTCAATATTGGAGGAGAAAATAGACGAGAGCCAAACCTCGAATTATGACTTTTTGTTTAGGAAATTCAGTCGGCGCTCTCTGCCCCCGTTTCCTCTTAAGGCACTTCTGCAGTGCTGTCAGTAGTGCGAGCCGCTTAGGGGTCTCGTCGATGCGCATGTTTGTGTGAGTGTGCCGTTTCGATCGTTTGTAGGTAGTTTCCATACTGTTTGTATAAGTTTTACTGTGATTCTGTTTAGGTATGTGGGCAGTCTGTGGCGGTAATAGAGCATCCGTCGTGTTCCGACAGCATCGTAATGTAACACTCCGCCAGACATTTGCGCGCGGCTATGATTTCATGCGCGCTGTAAATGTCAATGATTATATCTCCATTTAATTACGCTGTGGGCGGATCGTCTTACTAATTAACTGCCACAGCGATAAGTAACAGCTTTTTAGGGTTCCGTATTCAAAGGGTAAAAACGGGACCCTATTACTGCCCGTCTGTCTGTCACCGGGCTGTATCTCATGAACTGTGATAGGTAGACAGTTGAATTTTTTCAGAGATGATGTATTTCTGTTGCCGCTATAACAACTTTTTTTTTTTAAAACAGTGTAAAATAAATATTTAAGTGGGGTACCGTGTTTTTGCGATAATGTTACGGAACTCTTCGTGTGCGAGTCCGACTCGCACTTGGCCGGTTTTGTACTCCTTTTGTTATTCCTAACAATCAACGTATTATCATGTTTTATTCACTTAACAACTCCGCGGTTGACCGATGATGACAAAATAAAAACAAACCGAAACAACTTCATTGTTCACACGAGCTGACAAGGCCCGATATAATAATACACTCAATTATGTTAATTCGTCGTCGATTCACTGTGAATCTGCGAATAAAATTAATGTGCATTTAAACGGAAAATACGAACAAAGCCAATAAATACTGCGGGCGCGGTAACGCGGCGATTTATCATCTCATACCGCGCCGCGCCGACCCGCCCGTGTTATTGTTTATCGTGTTAATTTTATTTGTTGCTTCTCGCTCAGCTTATCAACTAATTATAAATGTTATTATTGAATATAATCTGCTTCGGAATGTGGAAACATTTTTGGGTTGTGTGTGAATTTGTATTTAAGCACAGTAAACATATACAAACAGTATGGCAAGTAGTTCTCGCCAAACTTCTTGGCCGCACAGAAATTGGCTACTATGGCTGCGCAGTAGTAAGTCTCACACAAAAACAGCATCGTTTCGTTCCTCGCGCATGCGGCCAAGAAGTTTGGCGAGAGCTTTACCTATAAACGGCACACACACACACACAAACATACGCACTGACAAGACCATTAAGGCACTTCTGCAGTGCTGTCAGTAGTGCGAGCCGCTTAGGGGTATCGTCGATGCGCGTGTTTGTGTGAGTGTGCCGTTTCGAGCGTTTGTAGGTAGTTTCCATACTGTTTGTATATTTATTCTGTGGTAAGCAGCGATCACCGGCAAGCGGGCCGTTGTTACATTTATAGCCAACTTTATATTAATGTTAATGTTGATTTTATTCACAAAAGTAGATTGGTGAATATTAAACAATATTAATTATTCATAACGTGTGATATCGGTGTTCGTTCGTGATGAAATTGTAATTTCGTCGCGATGACCTTTATGTCGTGTTTATAGACGTTAATTATTGAGATGACATTGTTCAATGAGTTTGTTGTATTTCAGACGGAGATCGCGAAAAGGTTGAACGCGATAATAGCGCAGATCCTGCCGTTCCTGTCCCAGGAGCACCAGCAGCAGGTGGCTTCGGCCGTGGAGCGCGCGAAACAGGTCACTATGACAGAACTTAATGCCATTATTGGGGTGAGTACTCATCGCCTGCGCGCATATTGTTAACACTACTAACAACATGTGGGCTACATCACTAATAGTTCATCTTAACTGCTAACATGAGCTTGCTTCATATCGAGTGGGTTCACCGCAATACTCCGACGGTGCATGTATTTCACGTTTTGATCACCTGCATATTTGTGCTGAAATCTTGTCTAACTTGTTTAGCAATTAAGGTTGCCCTAGTCGATCATTCTTCCATACAAACGTAGTCTGGCGATTACTCCACTGTTTCACGGTGTACATTCAAAATAAATAAAATATATCAATTTGTCTCATCATTGTCTAGCCCTGTATGGAAACAAAAAAGTAAAAAAGAAAAATATATTTGAAAGTTATCGGCGTCGGAAGTTCCATATTTCAACACTAATTTTAACGAATCTTTGGGCGCAAATAAATACCATAAGAAGAAGGAAAATTGCAAAACAGTCACCATACAGGGATAGATGAGTAGTTCAACAATGCAAATAATTTAATTTCGAACAGATACATTAAGTAGTTTTTTCATGATATACATACACCCAAAGGTCGGTTTATAAAATTTAGTGCGCTCGTTTTCGTCCTAAATCATCATCCATTTCACTACAAATTTCTAAAAGTATATTTGTACGCGAACTAGCTTCTTACTGCCCATCACAGCATCGAATCTTTTTCGCTGGATGAGATAGCATGCATTTTAACCCCGCCCACAAAATAGTTAGTGCCGTCGACTAGTGCAACCTTAATAACAGAATAACCTTTAGATAAAGTACCTATAGATTGAGCAATGGCGTGGCCGCACATGAAACAACAATAAGACTTTGGCTTTTACAGCCTAGAACACAACCCACCATCGCACTGACACTTATTATCTATAAATAACCAAATTCCTTGTCTCAATAAACACTTAATCCCGCGAAATCACAAAAAAATCAAACACGACTGAGTTAGTTTGTCAAACCTGCCATTATATTAGCGTTTGACAAACAAAGACAAAAAATAATCTTTTGTCCTTATTATTTACATGGGGCTGCCATCTCGCTCTATCAATCAAGCTCATTTTATTTCTAAATCTATAGGTTCTTTATCTATGGAATAACCTTTTAAATGATCAGGCATGACCCAAAACAAAATTTAAACATTGCAACAAGATGTAACCGTAATCAAAATTTGCCAAACACGCCAAACTAACCATCGGGACTTTAGTAAACACCTACCACATAAACGCTAAATTCACCGAAATCACGTAGGTCATGTTTAAAATTCCGAGTAACGAAATGAATTTCTTGTGCGTCGGTAATATTTCACGCGAGACCGATTTGAACAACACGTGTCTTGTTTGTACAGCAGTGCGCTGTTGTAAATGTTGCGTGGAATGTTTAGCTGCCGGCTGACGGCGGAGCAGTGAACGGCTCCCAGTGTGAGTGTGGCATCTGTCCAAACATTCGCGACGCCGAGCTGTCATTGCTTAGTTATTCGCTTGTTGCACGCACTCAACGCTGGGAAGGTCGACGATATTATAATAGCCATGCATAAATCACACCTTTCCGTTAAAATGTAATATTTTACACGCTTCCCATCCGATGACTCACCTGCAAACATAATCGTTTTTCACAGAAGCTATGCTTTATTGAAACAACAAACGTTAATATTCCAATTATCGTTGCCGACTAACTCGCAGGCGTGGGTAAAATGTTATTGTTCGGCAGCTCTACTAAAATTCTCGCTCGGAACAAGCGGCACTTACGTGTAAAGTAAGTTGATTCTCCAAAAGCACGGCTTTCAACAGGTCGAAAGTTCGACGGTCGTTAATTAAACGATCTAAGACGGGTTGGCGGCGTTCCAACTACGAGCTATTGATGAAATTGCTACAAACTGCTACCATTATATAGAAAATTATTTTATTAAACCGCCCGCCACGTCCGCGGCGAATTAGCATGTTTATATAATTTCAAGCGGCCATTTGTCATCGGCGTGGGCGCGACACGTAGAATATTGCTACCGACAGTGTCCACGTCCAGCAAAATGACAACTACATATTATTAACTCTTACTTCAATTTGCACACGCGGTGTTAACAACTCCCGCGCTATGAATTAGTGTCCGTCCTCAAATTGCGGCTCTAACTAATTTCACAATACTCTAATTGCATTTTTTAGTATAGTAAGTGTCGTGAGGACTTCATTGCCGTGTATTATTTCAATAGGTTCATTCGCAGCCGGGTGCCAAGTCGTTAGTGTGACCTATTCTCCGTATGTGTTAACGTTTGACGTTCGAAAACCGTGAATAGATGTACCGCGACTAAAATAAATCACTTTAAAGATAATGAGGGCGAAAATAAAGTGGTGGAAGTGAGTGGTCGCTCGTCCGTCTGCGGCCGATAGAGTGTTGCGGATGGAACGCGCTGGCGCGGCGCCAACTCGATCACACGACGTGCCCACTGTCACAGTATAAATATACAAACAGTATGAAAACTACCTACAAACACTCGAAACGGCACACTCACACAAACATGCGCACTGACGAGACCCCTAAGCAGCGTCCGCGGTGCTGTCAGTAGTGCTAGCCGCTTAGAGGTCTCGTCGATGCGCATGTTTGTGTGAGTGTGCCGTTTCGAGTGTTTGTAGGTAGTTTTCATACTGTTTGTCCATATTTTACCACAGTATAAGCTCGCACTACTGACAGCACCGCGATAACTGCTTATATAGGGGTCTCGTCGATGCGCATGTTTGTGTGAGTGTGCCGTTTCTAGCGTTTGTAGGTAGTTTCCATACTGTTTGTATATTTATACTGTGCCACTGTGGCCGCGCCGTACACCCGTGCACCGTGCAGCTCGCACAACCAGCGACGTAAACTGAAATACGACAAAAATTCCCCACCTGAGATCATAAAGTTTGGCTCGCCCCCAACTATTTTGTTTACAAGTAGAGCATCTTTCATGGCGTGCGTAGCGGCTCCAATTAATGAATTAGTCGCACATTAGCGTGTGACATATTGTACAATGTTGTTTATTAGAATATTCAAGTTTTTGTGCGCAGTTGTCACGTAAATTATTATTGCATGCCGTAAGACCTTCTGTATGGTGTGTACGATCGAAAAACTGTCACCGGATAGAAAAGAATTCCTAAGAGTCCCAATCTCCCGAGTATTTGCGGAAGGTTCGTCGCCCCCGGACCGTGAAGATTTACCTATATGTACGAGTATAGCTTACTGAACAGCCTCCGAGACACTGGCAAAACGCAATATCGCCCTCCCCTCATAAAACACTCTAATTTAAATAAAAAAGCGGCGCCACCTTCCGTATGTCGGGCCTTTTTTATTACGTACCTTTTTTATTTTCGGGTCAGCTAGGGATCAAAGGGGCTCTCCCCAGAGACTGGCCGCCCAGCCTCCGTCTGATTTGCGAGCGTACGCGAGAGCGCCGATTTGTGAACGTGAAGTATTCCCCACTTCGCAAATAGGGGACTGTTTGCTTGCCTATTAAAATCACTTACTTACTGCTGTTAAGCGCTACACTCCACTTTCGTGCAATTATATTTATTAAACGCGTTGCGTAGGTGTTTTTGATGATTGTGAATGATTTGTTTATAATTAATTCTTGGCATGTTAGAAACGCAGTCTATGTATGTATGTTTGTATGTATTTTTTTTAAACCGACCCAACATAATTGGGAAAAGGCTAGGCAGATTGATATTGTATGTATGTATGTAAGTGTGTTCGAATCAAATGCTGCAACAGAATTTTAAAGCATCCACCCATTAAGATGAAATTTTGTATACACTTTTAGTTCGGATGAGAATGCATTGTTAGCAAAGTTATGTCATTCTAACGGGGACTTGGGGTCGGCCCAAGATGGCGGACTAGTTATTTTTTGTGCATTGCCATGATATGGGTATCAAATGAAAGGGTTTGCAGACAAGAATACGAAAAAAGCTTGTTTTAAAAAAGATTTTTATTGATGATTCTGAATTTTTTATAATTTTTCTTGGAAAGTTAGAAACGCAGTCAAGTCATAGATTAAATGAAGTGTAAAATCAAAAATTATTCCTACCTAAGTATAAAAAATAACAAGACGAAGAGTTTTGTTGTGTAATAGAATTCGAGTATGATAGATAAGGTGGCGAAACGATTCAGCATTGTGTTTGAGCAATGTGCGTGAACTCGCGGGAGAGTTGGGAGCGTCGTTGGTGCGTTATCGGCGGGTAAATCATTCCTCGTTCTGATTTTATTCCACGCCAGCGCCCGAGGGTGGCGCCCGCGCCCGACCCCGCAGAGGTAATAGCTTACAGATACGAAAACTCCCTCTCAAGCTCACCTATACATGACACGAATGTTCACATTGAAACAATATTCACGTAACTTGTGCAGATCGATCGGGACGTGCGACCTCGTGTCATAGATACGCGCTACGAATCCGATACTAAATCTCATTCTTATATTTACGATCGAATCCGTCGAGGCCGTGATTGAAAAGCCGAATCTGCGCAAGTATGCGAAATAAACTATGCGTAGAACATTTATGCAACATTATCTCGAGAGATAGATGAGCAAACACGGGCGCTGGAGCCGTGCAAATAGACCGTATCTGTTTCCCCGTCGATGGCTTTATAAACAAGCGAGTCGTGAAAACATTTCTATCTAGTTTACGTCGGGTCTCGCGCCCTCTGATAAAAATTACGAGGAGAATAAATCGGGGCGAGAAGTTGGGTCGGGCGCGGGGAAACATGAATTTGTCATTTTTTCCCAGGCACGTTCGCGGGCGGGTGATAAATATTGCATTGCAGGCCCTCGACGTTTCTTGCGAGTCGCACGACGCGACGCGTCCTCCCGGCGACTCGCATTAACTTTTCCCCTGTCGCTTAGACGAAGCTCCTTGTTTTTCAACGCGGAAAAGTGAGTTAGGGCCCGTTCTGTCGTCGCTTCCAATGAAATTATGTAATCAGTTTTACGACTCATCCGGCCCGCGAGTGTCACGAGTTTTTCTTATTATTATCTTTCTTTTCTTTGAGAACACGAAGTTGTTCAAAGTTACATGTTGAAGGAATATAGATTCTGAATACACGTTGTTTATTAGAGGCAGTCTTCGTAACTTTATTCAAGTCAAACGTGTGGGTTGCTTATTTGAACACGATATACAAATTGTGTCCGATCGAAAGTTCGGTTTAAAAAAATCGAGATTCGGTTTCGGCGGAAAATCTGCCGAAACTGCATTGGCTGTGATCGATCTTGTTCGGCGCGTTAAATTCCATCCAAGCTAGTATTTTTTTTCGAATATGTTTTTCTTAAATGAGGGGTTGTTGACTATCATACCAATAATTGAAAATGTCGAAGACTGCATAGCTATGTGATTTAAAGATAAACAAATAAAGACTGATTGATTATAATAACCTTTTCTGTATTTTTCCCTCAAAACATGATCCTTGTAAGGAAGTTTCGGTTTCGGTCTTAAAAACCAGTTTTGGTCGGACACTAATACAAAGTTTAGTGTTTTTCTGCATAATTTAAATGGTGTAGATCCGTAATGTGTACATAACATGTATTTAGGTATAATACATGTGATTAGAAGCAATTATGTTGAAAGTGTAACACGTGTTGGCGTCGCGTGTCGATCCGCCTCGAGGCTTCCTGCCTAATGGTGCGTGCGTCCCTTCTCGCCCCCCCCGCTAGTCGCGATAAACTACCCCTTTTATGCCGATTGTACCTTCTACTTACGACATTTTCGACTTGTATAGCATTACGGCTTCCTCAGTCAGGCGCTACGCGACAATGATTTTTCACAGAGACTCTTCTATCTGTTATTTGTGTCTGAGACTCTGTGTGTGTGTCTGTGACTCTGTGTGTGTATTCTTCTAATTGTGTCTTTAAGGTTACACTAGTCGATCATTCTTCTATACAAACGTAGTCTGGTGATTACTCCACTGTTTGACGGTGTATTTTCAAAATAAACAATTATGTCAATTTGTCTCATCATTATCTAGCCCTCTTTTTGTTTCCATACAAACAAAAAGTAGAAAAAAAATATATTTGAAAGTTATGAGCGTCGAAATATTTCAACACTAATTTTAACGCATCTTTGGGCGGAAATAAATACAGCAAACAGCCTCAATACAGGGATAGATTAGTAGTTCAACAATGCAAATAATTTTATTTTGAAAATATACATTTAGCCGTTTTTTAATGATATCCAAACTCCCAAAGAATTGTTTATAAAATTACGCGCACTTGTTTTCTTCCTAAATCATCATCCATTTTGCTACAAATTTACAAAAGTCGTAATTCGTACGCGAACTAGCTTCTTACTGCTCATCACAGCATCTATCTCTTTCGCACGTTTTGTCGGATGAGATGAGAGTTCGTGCCGTCGACTAGGGGGCTACTTTAACTATAATTTCTATGAAAACGCATTGTCGCATCGCACCTTTCTGCGGGAACCTTAAGACTTGTATAACATTACAGCTAATTACAAGACAGAGGCACCGAAGTATTAAGAAGCCATCGCGCCAAAACAGGCATTGTCTAACGTAGTTTATAAATATGTATTCCGTGTCGATGTCATGCTCGTGTCCTTACATAGGCACTTAGCACAAGCAGCACGAGAAACGTTAGTGTGTCGCAAAACTCGCAAAGTTACGAGCTTTTAATGTCCCAATGTGTAAAGTGACGTAGTACATTTTGTTGCGATGTTCCACTGCCAATACTTATGGCGTATATACCTCTTTATTTTTCCTCACACGTCCTACACAATGCCAGTTAATGGCCACCATTGGAAGATTAGAATGTAGTTACAGCTTTGAATTTGTATTGTTTTATTGCTCGTAAAATTTGGCTCGAAGCATTAATATTATAAGAGTCAAAGTTCCTTCTGTTCCAGTCATGCGTGTCATGCTTACCATTTCCTGGTTTAATGTTTAAAACATTGCAGTGAGAATACATTAAAGCTAATTTTAGTAATGGCAGAGAATTTAATTGCATATTACGGTATTGCCGAAACCCGTTGAATTCATTATAGTCTGTGGTTTGCTTACCGACCTTACAAATTAATAAGTTGGGCCTAGAATCATAAGTAGAGACTAACGAAGTACCAGGAGGTCAGAATCTAAAATCTCCCGCAGGCTTATTACGTATATTTTGCAAGAGCAAAACGATAGCGATTTTTCCGCAATCATTGCTCTTCCACACATAAGTTTTAGAGATGTTGGCGGTTTTTTTTTTAAATAAGTTGATTTGACAAACTGCGAGCGATTAGCAAACGACTATATAGGACCTATAAAGTAGGAATTACCTACACTGTAGGTAATTCCTACTTTTATGACATAAAGCGTTTGATCGCTATCGTTTTGCTCTTGCAAAAGATACGTAATAAGCCTGCCGGTACTCTTTTTACATTCCACCCTCAGTAATACTTCCTCATGAATATAGTCTCCTGGTACTTAAGTTAGTCCTTACCGGTAATAATTCCAGCCTCGCAAATATTTCTTCATGATTCTGTCCTCCTGGTAGTTTGGGTATAAATGTTTATAATGTTCAACATCTAACAAAAAAAGCAAAAGAGGAAGTTATATTTTTATCATGTTATTCTCTAACTCTCTACTGATTTTATGTTTCTGACGTTACTTTGCCTCTCAAAAAGGATTCGTCCGAAACACCACTCAAAAATATTAATAAAAATGAAATTCCTGTTTCGATCGGATCGGACGAAACTCAGCGGCCGAAACGCTAGTAACCCTATATTTGTGTGTTAAAACAGAATCTAATTCTGCCTTCGTTCTAGCTTTTCAACTTCGATAATTTTATAACAAGAATATAAAGGCAGTTTTACACGAGCGTAGGGGGTTGATTCAATTATGCGATACCATTACAGTTTATAATCTGTTCGTGTCAGTGGCTGGAGGCTGGCATCGTCTGTAACAGCCTTAATGCCTCTCACACCACGAACTAACTGACTCTTAATTATTTAACAACGAACGGCTAGGGTTGGCGTACGTTACAATTAAATAACGTTATTAGCAGAACGTTGTTTCTTTGGGAAGTTAAATAAAATGTAGCTTTCGAATAGTTATTTAAAAAAAAGAAAGGAGTATCCCTTTCTTTTTTTTCTTTCAGTTTCAAAACGTGTTTTTTGCGTTTTCATGTTATCGGGTTCCGTACATCATCATCTGCCTAGCCTTTTTCCCAATTGTTGTTGGGTTCGGCTTCCAGTCTTACCGAATAAAGGGTTAAAAACGGGGTCCCGTTTTTACCCGTTATTACTAAGACTCCACGATCCGTCTGTATGTCTTTCTGTCCGTCTGTCACTTAGGTGTCTCATAAACCGTGATACCTAGACAGTTGAATTTTTTACAGATGATGTATTTCTGTTGCCGCTATAATAATAAATACATAACCAGAAAAAATAAAAAATTGCCGTTTTCGCGATAATGGTACGGAACCCTTCGTGCGCGAGTCCGACTCGCACTTCGTCAGTTTTTTAATAAAATAAGAAGTTGTGCCATATAGATAGCGCTAGCTTGGACAGCAGGATCTGTAGATAATGATATCGTGTTTAGGTGTCTTCTAAACGAGATCAACGTCATACGAAACTTGCCAGAAGCCTGCTCCACGCTTGGCAGCAAGGATTATAGCGATATCTTTCCAATATTGTTCGTGGCAGCGGTTTATCAAGGATTCAACCTCTATACAGTAGTCTCTGAAGTTAGCTCTGCGAACCATTGCGCAAAAAACAATTTTTCATCGAGTATACTGAATAGGGTAAGCGAGATAGGACGATGCGACAAACGTAAGAGGGTGAAAGAGGCAGTTATACAATGCTATCTTCTATTTCAACCACAGACATACATCTAACTAGATGATGCGACTGTATGTACTTCGCGTGCCAAAAAACAGAATAATAGCATTATCGGCACCGGATACCAAGAAACCGGAAACCCACCGACATCTAGTAAAATGTCTTTTTATGCCATATTGAGCTGTAAAGAATGTATAGAAAAAGTTGGCAGAGGCATTGGAAATGTTTTTTTTTTCATTGGTGAGTAAATTTGTTTTTTAAATAGTTTGTGAAAAAGTGGCACGCTTGGTTTTCATACAGATGGATGGATGGATGGATGGGTTATCTAGTTAGATGTATGTCTGTGACTTCAACATTGACACATAAATAGCAACTGCGCAGGTTCTTGCAGCCAACATCCGAGACACAAAGATCCGCTGTGACTATAACAAGTCCCCGTGTGGAATTTTCTCATTAAAAAGTACTAATTGTAGGTTAATGTCCACTTACGTGTTGATTGCCTCCTCAGCCCATAATCGTGTTTACACACTTTCGTGTAATTATTTTTAAATGCTCTTGCTACTTATTAATTGCTCACCATATTATACTAATGTGTTTATAATATATGCTGTTGATCTCATTTCTTATAATTAGTGCGATAAGGTGCGTCATACAAATCTAAAACATGTTCTTTTTTTCCAGAAGGTAGCCTGAGAAATATTCCCAGTGAACTCCTAGACTACTTGAATTTTGAAATTTTATTTCACACGAAATAATAGTGAAGGCGGCAGATAGAATACAGGGTGTTAAAAGCAACGAAAAATTAATAACACTCCCAAAAAGAAAACCACATAAAATCGCTTATAAATTGAACTAGTTCTAAACTAAACTCCTGAAGAACCACAAGAACCCACTTTACAAAAAATAGCTCAATTCGTTTTCAGAAAAATTAAGCCGAATGATTGAAATCGTGACCGAAAATTGTCACGTAGGTACTAGAAAACTATTGATCCAAAAGTTCAACACTATCTGCGTGTGTTGAATTTCTCAGCAAAAACCAGTTTGATCAGAAAAATAATACTTGTTAAACCTGGCGAAATATTTATGCGTGGAAATCTGTGCGGTTGGCGTGTGCTATCCATTTATAAATGAAGAATAATCCCCGGAGCATAGACGGTGGTAAATGTGCCGTGAAAACCCGAACGCGGTGGAGCATTTTTCTGATGACAAAAGCTTTGGAGACAGCTCACGAGGCACGTCTGTTGCTATTCGCTCGCGCTACACGTACCGACACACGCTAAATTACATAGACCTCGTATGAACACGCTGATATAGCACAGATACAGAAAATACACAACCTTTTGTATGTTTTTACCCGCCTGCCGAAGGAGGGTAATGTGTTTTTCAGTCTATGTATGTTGGTTCCTATGTGGCGTTTTAGAGACAAACCCCTTGGTTGATTTTGATGATTCTTACGTCGTCACTGGCTATATTAAAATTGGAAAATAGAATAATGGTGGGTTGGGCGCCATATTGTGGGGTCCTAATTTTGTTTCCAAACTCATCGTGTATATCAAAATAAAGGGTTTTAAGAGGTCATTTCAAAAACATATAACACTTATATATTTAAATGTAGGTACACAATTCAAAAAAAAAATTACTAAGAAGTTATAGATGAAAAAAGTTAGTTGTAAAAATCAAAAAGCCCGACTGCTTAAGAAACGAACTAAAAAGACGTAAACAAGAAGAAAATCCTGCTGTGCAGTCGGAGGATACATATTCGCGAGCTGTCTGACCAAAATACCAGATGTATCCTCCGCCTGCACAGCATGAATTATCTATCCTCCTAATCCAACCAGACTGTTTTTTTCTTCAACTCAACTGACAATACAAGCTGTAATATGACACTTTGAGCTAAACATAAAATTCATTCTCATCACTTTTGCATGGGAATACACAGAACAATAGTCTATTTACCACTTTATCTACAAGAATTTGAGGTTACTGGTTATTGTTCGGATTTATTACTGAATCATTAGTCGCGTGCCTCGTTACTCCAACGTGGGAATTATTCACATCACTTATCGTTCATAATTCATTATAAAAATCTGTCATCTCCCCTTCTAGGAGGGGAAACTTAATCAAACTTAAATTCGGTCGATAATATAAACACCAAACTTCGTTCAGAGATAAGTAAACGGATGGAAAAGTCGTTAGGGGAACGAGTTTTAATCCCGGGGAGAGCGTATCGACGCCATTTAATCACGTCTAAATATGGAAAAAAAATGTTGGTGAGGTATCACGCCACGTTATTGTCATTCATAACAGGCGGGAGGTGCCAGTGGGGTAGCAGGCGCGTCGGGGAGGCGCGGCGTAGTGTGAGGGTTCTGGATTGCAAATATTGCGATAGATGCGGGATCACGCCGCGCCACCGTAACGAGGGAACAGTTAGCTCGGGCGAAATGTTTGTACAGGTATGTCTCCGACTAGCGAGGGACGAATACGTAATTAAAACTCGCGCCACATAAAATACACACAACCATAGACTACAAACGTACTTAAACCATATACAGAGTGGGTAAAAAGTTGTAGATCAAACGACACAGGCCGATAGTTGGGGTTATTTGCAGTAGGTTCTAAAATTATTATTTTTTCTTTAATTTTCCTCTATACTCTTTGCGCTGTAGCATGGTGCGGGTGACATTTTCAATAATTATATATTTAATATTTTTTTACGCATACGCATTTTTTGTAGTTTAACGACATACAGGCAACTATGGTATGATGTTAAACTACAAAAAATCCGTATACGTATATGCGTATTTTTTTTTTATTGAAACTGTCACCCGCACCATGCTACAGCGCAAAGAGTGTAGTTGCCTATTTATTAAAAAAAAATAGTATTTTCTTAAAAAAAAAAAACACTCAAATTGTCATAACTTGTAAGGACATCCAGTTAGGGCTCTACCAAATTGAAATACATGAAAAAAAAATGAGCAAAATGGAGAAATGAATTTTAACTTTAAAACCTACTGCAAATAATCCCAGCTATCCCCCTTATTCGTTTGATCTACGATTTTTTACCCACCCTGTATAATAATGTACCTACTCAGTGACTAAAACTTTATTTATTAAAATAGCCCCGCGAATTGCTCATTTATCTACACTTTTTATTACGAAATGCTTTGTAAAAAATTAATAACGACGACGTTTTATATGGTGTAGTTAATAAATAATCAACTACATAGTGCAAGACATAAACGCAATCATTAGTTCCAGCTAAAGGTTTTTCTAACAGTAGGTACGCAATTAATTATTTCAGCACAAAATGCCAGGAGAGACGTCGCGGTGGAAACACACGTTAATGATAGATTCTTAAAGTTTTTATTAGTTTGAGGGAGGGAAAAGCTACGTCGTTTGTCAGGAACCAAGTCTCCTGTTCGGGGTCAGCTTTTCAGGTCACCTAGTGTACATTTATGGACAAACACACGACAAGAAACCTACATAACAAATGCTCGTTTTTGAGTTCTCGACTGTCTTGATTTTGCTGTGTTAAATGTTTTTGTCTCTGGCCGAAGTAATTCATGGCGCCAAGCAATTAATCATACATTTCAAATCACACTTAATCGCTGTTTTTATTAATCAACGAAACAGCGAAAACGTATCTCAAAAACACGCTAGACAAATCTATTTTTAATCATTCGAGCATAAGACGTGTAAATGCCCAAATGGAAATAATTTGAATTTAAAAAAATCCCCTTTTGTAAAAAGCACTCCCAACTAAGTGGCGCTCGCCACCTTTTGACACACAATAAATCACAGCCGTGAGCGGCCAATAAAAAATATGTTCCACCCTCGGCGAAAATCCAATTAATTTTCGGCGGTTAAAAAAAGAACCTGCCCGTCCGAGCGGAAAAAGCTTGGGTGTAGTGTACGAGCCACAAGCGAACAGCGGGCAGCCTTGCAGAAGCGACTGCGAGAGCGGAAGCGGCTAGCGGAGCGAAAGATCCCGATGACGGATGCAATAGTCGCTTGGACGCGTGTTAAAAATAAGAGGTAAACAACGGGAACGGGCAAAGAGATAAGCTGTTAAAACATAGCGACGCGCTTGGTTGGAGAAGAGAGCCGATCCACAGGGTATAGGAATAATGAGGTTAAACGAGACGAGATAGGAACGGAAAATGCGGGAAAACTGAAAAAGTGGAAAAGGGGAATAATGGAGAAGGAGTAATCAATTTCGCTCTGTCGCCGCCGCCGGCGAAGCTCTCATTTAAAATTTAAAATATCGCGGCACGGAGGGGTTCCGTGGAGGACTTTTTAATTTGGCTTGGCTTCGGTTTAAAAATGCACGGAGCTCTGCGGTGACACATCAATCCACTTTGAACGTTGACGCTCAACTAAAATACATTACTCTTTTAAAAAACAATACACTTTAATTTGATTGTGCTGTTGCCTGAGATTTTGTTTTGTTCAGACACAAAGCAGAGGTTGATTCCGTTTAAACGTTGTGGATTTTAATTAGTGTCCTACCGTAGTTGCGGTTTACAACCTTCGGCCATGGACGGACCATTTGGCTTTGCTTTAATTTGGTCTATTTGTGAATGTTTAGCTGCTTTAAACGACTTGGGGGTACTTCGGTCTTGGAATTTATTCGTGTAGAAAGTAGTTGTAATGTTGTTTTTTTCTGATTGTTGCAGCAACAAAGGCCAGACCTGCCGCGACTGCTGCAGCAGATGCACGCAGCGCACCTGCCCGCTCATGGGGCGCCTCCTCTACCACTCCTGGGCCAGGGTGCTCTGCCCCCTGCCGGCCTACTGGGGCTTGGAGTGCCTCACCACCCACTCTCAGTACTCGCAAAACCCCCAGACTTACATCGACCAGATGATAAAGGAAATGGTAAGTTTATGATTTTTTCTAACCTGCGGTGGAGTAAGTAAGAAACTCTTGTCAGTCACGCCGCATAAACTATAGCAGAAAGACCAATAGAAAAAAAGGATGCCTGACTTTACCCACTGTATAACTAACGGTTCGATACAAAGATGAA
The DNA here is from genome assembly GCA_949775005.1 of Orthosia gothica. Classification (NCBI taxonomy): domain Eukaryota; kingdom Metazoa; phylum Arthropoda; class Insecta; order Lepidoptera; family Noctuidae; genus Orthosia; species Orthosia gothica. The sequence continues at coordinate 24,094,824 of OX459038.1, read as the reverse complement.
TATTTTAAGAGGTTGTCGCGTATTTGTGTATTCGCCTTGTTTGCTGTGCGCCTCTGGAGACTATTAGCGCCCCTTCCCCGCAGCCGCCCCCGCCGCCCTCCGCGGCAGACGTCTCCGATCCCACTTCTGTTTCAATATTTACAATCTTCGAGTGGCTTTTTGAACTCACTGTTTGCGTGTTTTCGGATCGCTGACGGCTACGGCTCGCCCGATATTACTTTGAGAGTATGAATAAGTCAATTCTCCGAACCGGTAGGTACGTATCTACGCGCGTGTTTGGACAGAATAAGTAAACAGAGATGTGGAACAGATTGGTGAAAACATTTTTCCTGTTAGTCTGCTATATCCATCAAACAAATAGGCACTTTATAATAGAGGGCAAGCTGAGTATTATTCATATCAAACAACGGGGAGTGTTTCCAGTTTTCACGGTAGCGCGAGTAATCCCGGCGCGGCGGGGACGAGCGCGCCACAAATGAAAATGTAACACAGAAATGGATTTGGAAGCCGCCCGTCGCTCCGGTTAATTACAAAAGCAAGCGGTAATCTGCGCTCCGGGATGTTCCGGCTTAGCGCCCCCTGCCACCCCCAGCGCCGCCTGCCACTTCCCCGGCTAATTTGTGCCATTATCGGTGTACTGATGTAAGAGTTACCGCGCAGATGGCCCCCCTGCCCTCGCGCCCCACCCCGCCCGCACCTTGCCAGAGCTCAATTAATTATTCCTTGCTGGTGTGAGCGTCGCGTGTTTTAGTCAATTAGTAACGTAATTTTGCGGCTGACTTGAGTGTGTGCGGTCGCGGACCTACACGTAAGTGGCGCTCTAACCAAATTATATCCGCGCGTTGCATTACAGCAAATAATAACCGCCCTAGTCGTTCGCGATGTGTCAGAGCGATAATAATGTATGACTCTATGAATATTAAGTAGCTCAAAAACACGTATAAAACCTCTAATTTGTCTGTTATGACGTGATTGCATTGTTTTGAATCGATGTGCACGAAGCGTTCATGCGCAGCCGGGCAATGTAGGGGAATAGCTGGCCAATAATTGAGGCTATTGCGTTTAAATTAATAGTGGCAATACATGCAGTGCTAATACGGCGTCTGGCAATATGTACGTTCTCTTAGGTACATATGTAGCGCACGTGAATAGTAATAGGATTGGCTGCAATTGCTCACAAACTTGAGACGAATCAGGCGGCGGAGATAATGCCTTTGATGTATGCAATACCCAGTAACTGTGGTACTATGTACATATGTAATCTACAACGGATTTGCTGTTTTGATTAATCTGAAACTACCTATTCAGATTGTGATGGAGGCACTACGTTATGACTGTCATAAAATTCACGAACCAGTTTTACATTATCGGTCTACAAGCTGATCAATCAGAAAATCAATCAAACTTAAACTTCAACCACTTAATACAAATTCGACGATTGCGACTATTGACTGAGTAATTGACACTTTAAAATAAGCAAACGTGAAATTATTTACCAAAACCATATTCAATTTGAAACTGGTAAACCAACATTTAATTCACGAACACGCACTAAACAAGTTAAACACAGCCTAGTAACCGTGTAATGTAAGTTGTAAGTTCAAGTTAGACATAGCCTGGAAGTTCTCCCGTTACGGTGGCGGTGGTGAGAGCGTCTATTTCTGGCACAATGGCGGCGTCGTTCGCTTTACCACTATCACACCGTGAATAGTCACGATTGATACGTGCTGACGAGAGCGGGCTTATGCCGCCAGGGGGGGTGTGACAGGCACTACAGTCCCTGAATTAACAGATGACTGGATTTGGGCATGTTTTGGTGATTACTAGCTTCTTTAGCACAACTCAATGTTGGCACGAAGAAGCAGTAAAAAGAGTACACACAGAACTTTTCCTACTCCGCCTCGACAGTGATCATGCGTTGTGCTGAAGAAGCATTCTTATCTGGCTAAAAGTTCTTGTAACACAACCCCGTACTAGTATGAATAAGAATTTCTAAATACGCGTCTTAGTTTTCGAAAAGTAACAAAGGTTCATAATTTGATTTGAGCCAAGGCGACCACGTACAATTGCATTTTCGGAAGTGTTTTAAAAGTAAATCAGAATTTTAGGTAAAATTCTAGTTGCATAATAAATATTCAAATAAGGTATTAAATTCTATAACAATGGTTAATGTGTCTAGTTCCTTATCATAATTTAAAACCTGTGGTCTAAATGTATACGGAAGGTTAACTAATGTGAACTTGATTTACTATTCCGTCCTTTGAATTGTGCAACTCTGATTACCGATAATTTATTAGTATTTAATTTGCATGCATACTATACTGTTCCACATATAGCACAATATACTCTCAAACGTTGAGTTGATATAGAATTATTCTGTGGGATTGACAGGCGAAGCTAATTTCGCCACTAATATTGTTTCCAATTATCTCGGGGTAAGCAACATAATTATGACAGACCTTTGTCAATGCTATTAGCTGTCTAAATTGGCGCCAAGGCGTTGATTGATAACTATTCTCAATCTATTGTGTGATTTAGATTAGGAGTCCAATACATGGAAAAGAGAAAGTCTATAAAGCCGTCAATATCAGATCCGTTAATCACGACCAGTCATTCGTGAATGAGAAGAAAGTATCGATATCGAAATTTGAAAATCAATCTTTCGAAGTTATTAATGGCCTATTAAATAATCATCATAAAAAACTTAATTCAAAAAATCAAAAAACCCGACTGCTTCAAAAGCGAACTAAAAAGTCGTACACAAGGAAAAAATCATGCTGTGCAGTCGGAGGATACATATACGCGGGCTGGCTGACCAAAATCTGGTGTATTCTTCGCCTGCACAGCATGTTTTTTTCCTTGTTTACGACTTTTTAGTTCGCTTTTGAAGCGGTCGGGTTTTTTGATTTTTTGAATTAAGTTTTTTTATTTGAAACTTTTTAGTTAGCTTTTTTTCGATTTAGATATATTTAAACATATAAGTGTTATATTTTTGAAATCACCTCTTAAAACCCTTTATTTTGATAACCCACAGGATGGGTTTGGAAGAAAAAAAATTTGGGCCCCCACATTATGGCACCCAAAATCCGCCATTTTTCTATTGTCCAATTTTAATGTAGCCTATGACACTCGCAGGGTTAAGACGCATCGATTGACGTATGAATCATCAAAATCAGCCAACGCGTTTGGTCTCTGGAACGCCATATAGGAACATACATACATACATAGACTGATAAACACATTACCCTCCTTCGGCAGTCGGGTAAAAAGTAAACTATCGCCATGCTAGTACTACATTATCTGTGCTATCACTAACAAAATAGTTATTATTGGAACGCTACATTAGTGAGTCGTTTAATAAGTAAACAGTAGCTGATATAGTGTGTAACAGCATTAAGGTGTCAGGGCGGGGGGGTCGTGACGAGCCGGCGACAGGCTCTGCAATATTCATCGACCACTTTACCCGGCTCCTCATCGTATCCACCTCAATTACACTCACACGTCCCCCTCCCACTCAGATTGCTTGTATAAAACAAACATACGAGTGCTTCGTGGTAGCCTGCTAGGCGGTAATATTGCTATTTCCAGATATTTGTGTGTCAGGTACACACTTCGAAAACCTTGTCAAGAGATCTGATTTTGAGATTAGACGAGCTCTCATAATTAACAAGCTTACAATAGGACTGGGTAGAAAAATGATAAATATATTTAATCCGTCAGTGAGATTATCAAATAATATTGGACACGTATTTTTTGCTTTAGCAAATCAATAAAAATTTGTGGGGGTGTTGTGACGTCACTAAGGCAGTATAAAGTGTAAAAGCGTCGTGACGTTTCACGATATTTCAACGCATTATATCGTTGTCACTTTATGATTACGTGTCAAAAGAAAAAAAAACCGGCCAAGTCCGAGTCGGACTCGCGCACGATGGGTTCCGTAGCATTATCGCAAAAAACTGCAAAAAATCACGTTTGTTGTATGGGAGCCCCACTTAAAATATTTATTTTACTCAGTTTTTAGTATTTGTTGATATAGCGGCAATAGAAATACATTATCTGTGAAAGATAATGTATTTCAACTGCCTAGCTATCACGGTTCATGAGATACAGCCTGGTGACAGACAGACAGACGGACCGCGGAGTCTTAGTAATAGGGTCACATTTTTACTCTTTGGGTACGGAACCCTAAAAATACGTGTCCAATATTTTGTATTAATCTACATGACGGACAAAAACAAATTTTCAGTAAACTACCCTATTCTCGTATTACTTGAAGCGAATACCGGCTGACTGCATAGTTCTGTGGTTCTGACGTACGCAACAATTAAGGAAATTAGGCTTTCGCAGAATCGATGTTCGCTCTGTACACGTGTGTGTACAGCTAATCTGCTTCACATAATCTCTTAGTAAAGCCACAATTCTAGCTGTGAACCATTCTAATCATTACAATATAATTATGATCAATCAATGCTGCGGTTTCACACAATTCCTTTGTTCAACGTGTAATATTAATATTAAACCATCTAACTTATCCCCACTTGGTTGCAGGTATCAGTTCAGCGGAGGAGCGACATGTGAGTATAGAATAACTTTTTCCAATTTCGCCCGAGTTGTTAAAATTCCGACGGCACAATTTTGCTTTGAAAAATTCCCCAACAAGCGGAGCTATATAGCTATAACGTATATGTAGGTATTGCCTTTTCCATTTGGGAATGTGAACGCGGAGAGTAGTGTTGCGCTCGAACACGTTGATTTCATAACACGGCCCTGACTGAAACAAGTGGCGTGGGTGGTGCTGGTGCAAGTGGCGCGCCCTCAGGGGTGTCACGCGACAACGTGCCGAATGCCGCAGATTCTATCTTTATTGATATAACATTCAAATTAGTTTCGCGTGTTAGTTTTTCTTTCATGTCACGTCAAGATATGTATTAGCTTGTGGCTTTATGTAAATATTTAATAATAAAAGAATCATTGAAGCACGTGTTGTTTTTAAATTCATGTTTGCGTACCATCTGTTTCTAAACAAACACGTCACGTCATCCTTGCATCCGTTATTAACTTAGGCAGCTAAAGCACACGAAATTGGGGTTCGCCCCCAATCCCCTCGGGGTCTTGGGGCCTGTCACTGTAAAAGGGGGAACGTCCGAGCCAAAAGCGTACCTCGCCTACACTTAACTCATTTTAAGATTTACAAGCGTGATCGTATAAATGGCCATTAATTAATCCTATGATGTAATCTGTTTTGTGAAACTTAGCTCTAACTTGAGCATATTGAGAGCGATTATGACTATCCTCATTTCAGTCAAGTTCAATTCGCTGTCGCTTATCAAACAAAGCTTGGGGAAAATTGAATGTTAAAACAGGAAAACTGAAAATAATTTGAGTGATTGTCAACCCTGCAATGAAGTGAGCTCGGTCGCGAGTGCGTCGTTCCCGAGGTGTTGCGAATGTCGGCTATCGCGCTACCGGGGGGAGGGGGTGAGCAGTGGCGCACCGCACAGATGTGCCGACTGCCGACGAGCGCCCAGAAATGCATGCGAATCGATACGCCGCACCTACTTGTAACACTGTCTTTGTTGCACTAACCTATTTCATCACAAAGACAACTATTATTCACTTTTGACAATGTCTGATCGTTAAAGCAGTCTATTGTGAGATGGCTCCTTAGAAGGATGTCCTGTTCCGGTAGGATGTACATACTTCTTTCTGATCAATTAATTCTCCCTCTACCTACATCAAGGCTGAAATTGAAACAGGCACATTGAAATAATCCACTTATGAGTTATGACCTAGGCGTAAACTTTATCTGCCCGACAGGTAGCTGTACCCCCAAACACTAATTCAACTTGACTGGGAAAACATAATCAGTCACGTAGCGATCACATTACCGCACATCAGCTCGTACCGCATACTTTAACAAGTTTGTTGGAAAACTTGGGTGAGGTGAGCGAGTTTATAACTCGACGACAGCACGTGAAGAGTTTATCTTGCAGTGTGACCCCGATACGGCGCGGCTGTGTTGGCAGTCCGCTCACGGAGCCGTCGATCTGTGCAAACACGCGGCGAGCTGAGTAATGCACGGACGCGCCTTACAATTTGAAACGAGGGAGCTGAGGGGGGCGTGGGGGGAACAGGAGTGCACTCCGTAATAAAGTTTACATAAACCGAGCGCGTCTTGGCTGCGGCTGCGGGGGCGTCGGGCGTCGGTTACACTCGAGCGAGCCCGCCGACTGCCGAGCCGCACCCGTTTGTCCACACTATGTTTTTATTGCGAATCACGAAGGTGCTACACAGTTGCAGGCACGTTGTTTATTTGCAAACATCGCGCGCCGTATATTTGATTTTCCGATACATCGGGCCCATGTTTACATTACACTGTAGCGAAACTTATCATTTTGATGCCGCTCGTATTTTGTTTTCATGATAAACCGTGCCCGGATATAGGATAAAACTTTTTCGAATGCTATCTAAAATTGATAAAGCATGGTTTTATGTCATGGTATTACTTACCGTTACAACGTTAATAAAAGGTGTCCCAGTCATCTCGCACCGGCAATTATCACCTAGCGGCAGAACCGTATAATTACCCATTTATACATAAATTATATTCTAGAAAGGTGCTTAAATGCCCGCAGAATAACAAAGTTTACGACTAGCAATTTACACCGACGCGAAATTGAGCAGCCGCTGTGAGCCTAACAGAGCGAGCCCTTCCACAATCTCATTTGAGTAACATAATAACCGCGGATTTATTTCTGCCGCCCGCTCATTCGCTCTCAAATCGCGCCTAATATTCAATTTGGGCGCCCGAACCACACAAAAACTGCTCGGAGCCGGTTCATTACGCCGCGCATCTCGCCTCTTCATCCTCCTTACCTTATCTAAGCCACTCTGAATAACACACCCCGTGCCACCCCGACCCTGCCTCCCCCGCGCCCGCACACCACTTCAAGTGGAAAACTCGCAGGGCGAGGGACGCTCAACCTTGTTTAGCATTCTCCTCGACTTCTTTATTTAATAGATACCGAAAAAACTCCGGTCAGAATAAATTTGCGTTTGTTCTTCGATATGCTGGGGTCGTTGCGTTTTAAAGGTGCGCTCCTTTAATTAAGGTAGAAACGGCGAGTATAAATGACTTACATAAATACAGGCGAGGACCGACTACTTTATTAAACCGTTAAAACAAAAATGGGAGATTTTCCTTTTAAGTCGGTGGGTGGTAGCCCTAGCGGCATGTTTACGCGCGTTGTAACAGCGCTCGCTCGCTTCGCGCCCGCGACAGCCCTCACAATTTATAGCTCGAGACTTTTCTTAATTGGAAAGAATGGCCACTTGTAATTATTAAGACGCCCTAAAGTGAAACAGATTGCGCGGTAGTCGTCCTTTTCTTTTTACATTTTATACAGCGACGGCTATCTGAAGTAACGGTGGCTTGTTTATTGAAAAACAAAAGTTAGCGCTACTAAAGTGAATGTTTAATGTAATTTATTTATGCTTTCTACTTTGCAGTCGTTTCAGTATACGGCTGCGTGATCTTCCTGTTTATTCTAGAGACGTTTCACGCAATTATACAAATTACACTTGTTGTAGATTGTGTACGTTGATACGGAACTACATTGTGGATAAATGCAAAATTATTCTTGAGCAGTTATCTTCCATTTACTGAGGGTAATATTTACTTATAGGTTGGATTTCTTGAGCCAGCTACTTTGTGAAGAAACGATCAGATAAAGAACAGGTTAAAGAACAGTTACTAGGTAGTCGATGGGTATCGATCTAAGGATTGTACCCTGCTGGAGGCGCAGGTAGATTGTCTGCGGAACATTGTGTCTTGTTAGGTATTCATGACATTTCGATGAAATTGTGCGGCTTCTAGGAAATTGGCTTCGATTTAAATGGCCACTGCACGCAATTATTGGTTGATCACTAATAGAGCTCATTAAAAGAAACGTACTAAGAAGCTTTTATCTACCTATATATAACAATGAATGTGTGTCTGTATGTCCTTTGTAGAATCGTAAACGGCTGGACCGATTTTGCGTATTCTTTTTTTGTTGTTTGCTACTGATAGGAGAAGGTTCTTGTGAAAAAAAAAATGGTACCTTACCTACATAGGTAGGGTAGGTATGTAGGTAGGATGGGGTAGGTAGGGTAGATAAATGTTTGGTGTTTTTTTATCAAGGTGTTTCAGTTATTCGTTGTATAAAATAATAAACATTTAATATTTTCGACCAATACAAACAGTGATTGTAATTGTAATGTAATAAAAGGGGGCCACGAACAGTAATCCTCCCCATATGTTCGTACATGACGTCACCGCATGTTATCCAATTCGCTTCTGAGAGCATTGTTATAATATTTGGCAAGGTAGCGGATCCCTGGATAATCCCTTACATGGCTTCTGTTCAGGCGGAGTCCCAGCTAATGTCTCGGCTCCGAGGCACTGTACTTAATCCCCTTACACTGTGCGTCTCTTGATAGGGAATAACACATAGATTATGTCGTTGCATCCACATTATTCCGCGCGGATTATCTGTCGTGTCGTGCAGTCAGGGCCTCTGCCTCTAACTAGAATTTATAATCTGCCAACAGAATTAATCAAGACTTAGTCGGGGAAAACACTCGTGGACGGAACGTGCATTTCGCATGATAGTTTAGACGAAACATCTAAGCTGCCAGTGATGACATAATGGCTCTGAGACGTGGTCGCTTACAATGGGCCTCATCAGAAAGCTTACTGCCACTCAAAGGGCAATGGAGAGGGCTATGCTCGGCGTTTCCTTGCGTGATCAAATCAGAAATGTAGAGATCCGTAAGAGAACCAGGGTTACCGACATAGCCCGAAGAATTGCCAAACTTAAGTGGCAGTGGGCAGGGCACATTGCTAGCAGAACGGATGGCCGATGGGGCAGAAAGGTTCTGGAGTTGCGAACACGAACTAGAAGACGATGCGTTGGAAGGCCTCCCACCAGGTGGACTGATGACCTGGTGAAGGTTGCGGGGATCCGCTGGTTGCGAGACGCACGGGACCGGCCAATGTGGCGACGCTTGGGGGAGGCCTATGTCCAGCAGTGGACGTCTTTCGGCTGATATTATTTCGGCTTACTTAGCTATCGAAAATAAATAAGACGATTGCTTAAATTCTTTCAAAGGGCAGACACAAAATAAATAAATCTTCAATTGATATAAAAAGCTTACAAGTTGGGTTCGTTTATTGAATTCCTAAAATAACAATACTTACGTAGCTACCTGTTGTAAACTTAGTCTGAGAAGGTAATAATCCACCTACTCGTGTAAGAGCAAAAAGTGTATCGGAATTCTTTTCATAATATCGTTTGTGTGACGATCGCTCGACGGCTCGGTGCTAGGGATGAGCAAGTGAAAAAACATATCGATATTTTTAAACAGTATCGATAATTATCGAGTGAAAAATACCGATATATCGTCAGTTTTCCACATGATTATGCATACATGTTCCCAAAGCATTCAAAATTCGTAATAAATAATAGACATGAAGAAAATAGGATTTTTTATTAATGCTCGAGTCTTAACAATTATAATACAATCTATTCAAACCAGTAGTCATCAAATATGGACATTAGGAGCACCCTCGTTAACTTCAGGGTCATATTATACGTCTCACACTGATGGTTTAATAGTACATATTAGTATTTTCGTGCACGCAGCCAATAGTCTTACTGTCATATTGCATTTTATAAATATACTGGCGTTATTTTTTTATATTAACGATGCGTGAGGAGCATGCAAGGAGTATCTAACTATCTAGTAACATTAAACACGTTACGAATTCGATATCGAATATCGATATATCGCGATTCAAAATATTGGCGATATATAGGTATATCGGTAATTGTATCGAATAATACCGATATTTTGATATATCGATATTTTTTGCCCATGACTACTCGGTGCAGGGTGGATGTGTGTACGGTGGGTAGGTAGGGTATTGCTCGTCTCGGAGCGGGCTTGCGGCTTTGTTCACGATCCGGCCGTATCGCATCGATTTATGCAAGCTTGATCGAATCGCGCCTGCCCCCGTCTGCCCTCCCCTTCTTCATAACAATACCTGGCTCTGTCGCTGCATTGTGTTAACACTATTCAATATTCATACTTCATAATTTAAATTTGGAATCTGATGCTGAAATAATTACTTTTTATTCCTTTTTATTCGAAGTGGCAATATTAATCTGTTTATGACAACTTTAGGGTTGGCACTGGCACTTGGCAGTCTTCCAAACGAGTCGGAGTCGCTTTATCTTGATAACACTTGCCATACCGTGTGGTTACAATAACTTAGCTTACCTATTAACTTTCATGTTAGCTCACCTGTTAAGGCGCAGATACCCCTGAGTAGCTGATTTTAAAATGAGAATCACGTCTAAACGGCTCGTCGTAATTATTTGGAAAAAATATATGTTACATTAGACAATTTTCTTAATAATTTGATCTAAGAAAATTTTGAGTTTTATTCGTATAACATGGTGTAATTAATTTGTAAAGTTATGTCTAAAACGCACAAAAACACGACAATCGCACCAAAACCGCTGGGCGTATTTTAATGAAATCGACACCATCTCAAAGACAATTTAATAATATACATTTTGATCTGAGGCTTTTTTTTTAAAGTCATAGATTAATAAGGAAGGAACAAAAAGCTACTAAATTTGGGTCGCGCGGGCGTGAAACGAGTGCGCGTTTTGTTCCCTCAAGGTCGCATTGAAATTGTTTGATTTATAAACCAGCAATATTGTTATAGGTATTTGATTCATAGTTCCAGTTTGCGCAGATCGCGTCGATGTAACCGACCGTATGTAACGATGCGTCGCTCCCACACGTTCAATATTTCAAATGAAATATTCAATAGATATTGCATCCGACCGACGACTCCTGTCAAAGATGCTTTGTTATACTAAGTGTGTCAGAACTCAAACAGACTGTCTCAGAAGCAATTATCGCGTGTAAATGAAAAAACTATCTACATATTATATGTAGATAGTTTTTTTATTAACTTTGGAATAAATATTTTATAAAAAGAAATAGAGAACGTTATTATAACCCAGGTTGCCTGGAAGAGATCGCGGAATGCGATAAGGCCGCCCATTGTTTGTTTTTAGTATTAAGTTTCTTTTTTCTTGTTTATTATGGTGTACAATAAAGTGTATATAAATAAATAAATATAACGTCATCTTTATTTCGTTTATTTGCTAAATCTAGGTGTAAAGATTAGATGTACTTTTTGTAGAGAGTCCCTATACATATTGCCCATACGGCATGCATTAAAAAAAAAAAAAAATACCTACAGAAAAACCAATATTTTTAAAAATTATCATCATTACATTCATTAACATTAACATCCATTCACAACAACATTATTATTCATTAACATTATTTGAATGTACGGTCGTTTTGTCTAAATAAATGCATTAAAACGGAGTACAACAGACAGAATAATAATTAGGTGATGCTGTTAGTACATAGTTAGGTCTGGAAGTTAGCCGCACGTGTCGTAAACAGTGGATGAGTGTGTGCAGACCGCAGGCTGACGAGGCAGCGTGCACCGCGCCCGCGCCTGCGGTCACCGCCGCCTCTGTTGCGGTCACACCACTATCACCCGCCGCGCTCTTTGTCGCCCGTCGCGTCGCCCGCTCGCCTCGTGTGTGGCCCGCATACATCGCTACCGCTGACGCAACAACACACTCATTTATTGTATTCGTTTCTTTCAAACTTTACGACACCCTATAACCACTAAAATCTAATTGCATCCATAATGCTATAACATCTTTACAACACGCTATTATGCGTGTTAATTGTGATTTAATCGCCTCGGACGATGTTCAATAGCGGATAAACTTAATAAAAATAAAACAAGCATGTTTGTTGTTGAGCAAAAAACATGCTAGAGCGCACGGGTAATTGAAATCGCTGCATGTAATTAGCAGGTTAGGTGGGTGCGATCGCACGCGGCTCGCGGCTCGCTGCACGTCTTCTTAATTTATCTCAATTAGTCGCCGGCGTAATGAGAGGAAGGGCGGACGCTCCCGTCCCGCACTACGGCTGCAGTTAGAGTAACAGCGCATTCCGCTAATGGCTGACGGCTCATTTTTAGGGTTCCGTACCCAAAGGGTAAAAACGGGACCCTATTACTAAGACTCCACTGTCCGTCTGAATGTTTGTCACCAGGCTGTATCTCATGAACCGTGATAGCTAGTTAGTTAAAATTTTCACATTTGATGTATTTCTGTTGCCGCTATCAAATTCAAAATTCAGATTCAAATTAATTTATTTCGGATAACTTGATTCATACAGTTCGATTGATAAAAACATAAAAAATAAAATACAAATTAAAATACAATAAAATAAAATAAAAATAAATAACACATTTTAAAATCATATCACCCGCCTAATTAATCCCTAATAAATCCCTCCTCTCCATAGCGGAGAGGAGATCCTATCAGCTGCAGTCTTCAGAATTCCGTTGCAGCTGCCACGCATTCTGCAGATCAGGGAGACAGTTTTTTTGCGGATGACGGCATGAAAGCCGTCAGTGTGATACAGTGCAAACATCCCCGATGCACTACAGAAGCGAGCCAACCCCAAAATCATCCTGAAGATGTTGTTATACTGGATGCGCAAGACATCCAGCGATCTTTTGGTGTGACTGACCCACAGATTTCCCGTATAAAAGCTTTGACAATACGCCCTAAACAAAGTTAATATAACAACAAATATTAAAAACAGAATAAAATGAATATTTTAGTGGGGCTCCCATACAACAAACGTAATGTTTTGATATAATGGTACGGAACCCTACGTGTGCGAGGCCGACTCGCACTTGGCCGGTTTTATTTAACTCACCAGCCTTCAGTGAACTAAGGAATGATGTGTGAGTTTAATATTCCAATAAATTATGAGCATGTTTGCTCTTCTTTAGTTAGAATTCTCGCAACGGACAGTCTCCTTATTTACTGGATATTTAGTAGCAGATTATGCATTATAGAATGGACATGACAATAATATGTAGTGTGGTGTAACGGCTGCAGTTGTCTGGCATGTTTAACAATGCGGCGAGCGTGCGGCGTGTTGCGTCGTCGTGTTGCGGCAGCACGAAGTGCCTGTCGCCGTGCCGCCGTGTCGCCCGGGCGGCTGGGCGCCATAGGCCAGCCTCCGCGAGGCGGCCCCCTTCGTGCTTATCACACATTTACATATGCTTCGCCCGCTCACTGCCGACGCCGTGTACCAGCATCGAAAATGTTTCATGAATAAATTTGTAATCCAATTTGCTCGTTAACTTCTGACTGCACAAACACGTCGACTCCGCCTCGTTCACAATAAAAACAAACACACTAAACACCAGTAAACAAACAAAGGCAATCCGATCGAATAATCTTCGGTTCGCTTAAAACGATTAATCATAAAAAGTGCGCGGGTCGCAGCCCTTTTTCGAGTTTCCTCGTTACGGACTAAGACGAGAATCATTAGGAATTAAATTTCCCCTTTCATTAGTCCCTCAACCCTCGTATAATTCCGGACGCGGAGCAATAACAATATAAATCCCCCGTCGCGCCGAGCGGGGGATTACGGCTTGTCTCGACCCTAATTTAGGGCTGCCCCCGCCCCGGATTAACGAAGTGGCGGAATCCGCTAGGGTTGTCGCTGCGCATAAACTTGTTACGTGTTTAATGTTTTATTGACGGGTGGCTAGGGAGCTCTCATTTAAATAACCGCGCGGCTTCAGCCCCTTTTGCAGCTCCGCGCGCCGCCGCGTCCGATCCGCAGATGCCGCTCGTGTTGATCACGTGACTCGTGCTCCATTGTCCGACTGCCCCTGATATAAGGACACTCGTGGGATCTTATCCAAGCTGGGTGTAATACTCGCTGTGTAATTTTGACAAAGAACTCCTGAAAAGTAAGTTGTTTGTATTGTAAATTGGCACCATCATGAAAGGTACACATAAAACAAATCTAAGCAACATTATTATTTTGTAGTTACGGTATGTGATTGTCTTTATCCAGGATCTAATATTTTTGCAGAAATATATTTTTACAAGGTTTTATTTAACATAACTTGGTTTACAATGTGCGTAACACCGGTGCCCCAGGGTCACATTACAAGTTACAACTCACTGGAAGTTTACCATTTTTTTAGAGGTCGTTTTGTTCTTTTAGTCAAATTATTTTTTACTGCTTTAATCCACGCTATCAAATCGAATCGTTCGTTAAGGCGGAACGAATTCTTTATAGGCAGTTTAAAGCCGTTTCGACGCACATATTGCAGTCAAGGCGGAGAAACCTTTGAGGGCGCAGTTCCGCACCCTACTTGATTTAAACACAAGGATCATTATTAAAGGGGCCGGCTTTGTCAACACGAACTACTCGCGCGATAAATTGTGTTATTATTTTAAAACAAAAGGCATTTTGTAATTGATGTTGTAACTTCATATTTTTAAGCAAATTACATCCCCAATTTAAAATTCATTATGTAACCTTGTAAAGGTACTTTATTTTGTTGATGCCAATTTTCCAAACGAGTTGTCTTTCAGTATGGCGACGAAACTCGATTCCAGGTAATTTATTTAAGTAATTTTACAAAGCGAAGCCGCGTACACCGTATTAAAATTTGCCTCGAGACCGCAAAGTAGACGCAAACACAAAATTAAAGTCGTCGACACTTAAGGGCTTCGTAGTTTCGAGGGGAGTTTCCGTGAAATTTCTCTCGGAATGTCGAAATGGCGGATGAATTTCGCAAGTCAACTCAATTATCGTTTTAATTAAGGCGCCGCGCCACGTGACATTTGTTTGCGTGCGTGAAAGCGATCGCTCCCCCCGCGCGTCCCCGCCTCCCCTCACCTCGCGCCTGCTCCTGTTAATTGTGCTAATTACTCCTGTAATAGAGCAAGGGGGCGGGGTGAGATTGCTTATCGATGGCTTCCCCGGAATTTACTTTGTGTGATACAGCTGCCCCACGGGTGTTAATTTGATATAATTTGTAGTCCACTTGACTTCGCTTTGCCTCCACACATGTATCGGAACTTCTGTTCTGAATAGCCGTTTCACATCAGACGAAGTGGAGCCGTTTAGTATGGAGCGTCGATAGCCGCTCGCGCTCACGGTCGGTTAACTGCAGGTTAACAAACAGTGCGGTAATGAACATCAATTGTATCGGGCAAGTTTCCAAGTGTATTTGTAAGTGCACGGCGGAGTTTTCGCCGAGTGGCGGGCTGGCGGCATAATGGGCGCAGCGCTGCGGCCTGCGACACGGGGTCTCATTGCTAAGAAAGAAAATTTGGTTCAAATAAATCACACTAGATGGCGCGACATGTACACACAACTCAATAAAATTGTGTGTAAAATTAAAATTTTCTGGAATTGAACATAAAAATTGTATGTTCGTGTTTAATCAACTCTCCTAAGTACAAAATTTTGGAATATTGGGCTCTTAATTCACATTTCAAAGATTATTTGAACGGATCATTTAAAATTGATGCCAATAGACGGCCCATTTTTAAATTTCTGAGGCATTCCACCCGATTGTTAAAATTTGCATTGTAACACATTTTGGTGCAATTAAAACTGTAAAAACGTGCAAAAAATACTATAAAACGAACCTTCACTGTATTTAAAGACAAAAATATTCACGAACCTAGTAAACCCTTTTACTTGCAAGTCGCTGCTAACACCATCTATTGCCGTGAAACGGGAGCGAACGCGATTGATGTACTTACAAAAGTAACAAGATTAATCAGATGAAAAACTCTAGTTACATCGGCACGGTTTCTTTGTATGGGATGAGGCATCTGTATGCTAGTATTATATTATCTGTGGCTGCGAGCAGATTGTAAGTGAGGAGCGGGACTGGCCTCACTGCGCGCGTCAGCTGCGGCAGTCGACAACGAGCACCGGGCAATTTGGTTATTTGGGGTCGGTCATAAAGCGATAGCGAGCGCAGTAAACGCAATCCTCCACTCGCGACTATAAACTTTACGAGTCACGTAAAAACGCGCTCGAAACGCCGACTCGCTTCCATAAATTTATGCTAATGTATTCTTTATAGGAGTTTAATGTGTATTCAGAAATTCCTCCATTATTTATGTATACGAATGAACCGGTAAAGTTAATTTTAAAGTCGCACAGCACCCCGCGGTTTATGCGCTCGCTGACGATTAATTTTTTGTAACGTTTTTTTGTGGGCCAGGTTTCCGACGAGCGCGGATTCTCGTTTCGCACCGATTAACGTTAACGTTTTTACGCATTGTCGGTAGCCAGCGACTGGTTTAATAACGCGTTGATACTTATGAATGAGCTTATTCAATGAGGGCCGTTTTATCGTAAAATGATCCGCCACGATATCGTTTGTTATAAATTGACATCGTTATCGGACTTAAAAATAAAATATACGCAATAAAACTTTTCGTCGAAAGTATCATAAAACGAAGTCGTATAAAATTGGGTATGCCCGATAAAAACTGAAAACGTCGCGTGTAAATCACGTAACTTTCAAAACTATTATGCCTGAAATATAGTCCGAACTCAATCCGTACATTTCCGAGCGGCGGGCGGTCTATTTATCTATTTCCCCCGCTTCCGCCCCAGAGCGTCCGGTTAACCGCCCCCCTTCCGGTTAACCGGGCGGCGGCGGCGGCGAGGCGCGCGGCTAAACGGCTCGTCGCGTGACCGCAGACAATAAGCCCGGCCGGCGTTAACAGCGCGCCTGTGTGTTGCCACTTTATATGTTACGTCAGCGACAACCGAGCGGGTTTGCGTTGCGACTCGCAAGTCGCGACGCAGACGCGCGACGGCAGCCGATAACACAGAATAAGTCGTGTTGTCGGAGCTTGTTCCTCTAGTAGGTACTTGTTTAGCGTGGCAGTCTCCTGTCACCCGCCCGCACCCCGCGACCCTTCGTACCGCGCTCAATTGCCTTTTTCTTGAGGTCGACGCGCGTAATAGGATAAAGTAAAGATTAGCTCTGTTCGCTTTTCCGTTGAAAATAGAAAAGGTTGCGAGACTACTCGTTATTGAGTGTTTTGTTTGAGTAAAGAGATACGAAACAAGGAATAGGTATCCTACCTAAACAGTTCTCTTTTATTGCGTTGTTTCTTGTCGTTTGTTATGTTATTTTGTAACAGTCCTCCATACATATGAACTGCTAATTTATACTAATGTTTACTTTTGTACTCGTGTACCTAATATCGGTAATACTTGTGGTAATACGCAATGTTGTTATATATACACACGCGATATTGCAGAACTATAGGTACTTTTAAAAAGTTACATAAGAAAACAATTCGAATCATAAATTCCATTTGAATCCATCAGTCGTGCCCGCGTCCAACTATTCGTCAGCCGACCACAAATTCAATCTATTAAATTAACGATTAACCACAAACGATGTACCCTCGAGCGAATGACTCGTATGGGCAACATAAAATCCATCCAATCGAATCCGACACGTCACATTAAGGCATCGAGCGGTCCTCGATATGGCGTCACTTGAAATTCGATGTCGAGTTCTGTGGAGAACGGTGATCGTAAAATTAGGGCTCGAGTACACGCTCGACCCCTGCTAACTTGCACCTCGCTCACCTCTCTACGTGCTATATTAGATAAGGTATGTAAGTACCTAGTACCGGGTACGTATACCAGGTATACTAGGTATTTATTACGTATAGGTACGTTGTGTGTGTGTAACTGTACTCCACTTTTATATTTGTTGTATCCGCGGCTGGTGCCAATAATAAAAGTTTATTGGTTACATCTTGCCTATCAAATATCCAATAACGACGGTCGCAATAAGCTGTGTTACTTGTTTATCTAACGCGTTGATGGTTTGTTCCCGATGTTATTATCTAATTTCGTGCTCATAAAAATCAGGATTCGGACATGAAAATAGCTTTTATTTCTATACATTTAGGAGATATATGTGGAGTGGAGATGTTATGTCGGTCAACATAAATAAAATTAATCTATAAACTTCGCCAGTAGGTAGGGGACACTAAAGAGATAGTACGTGTCCTGCTCTTAAATTCACAGCAGGCCATCGACGCTATTTTAATCCAGAATTTGGGATTTAAATGTAGGCCCTAAGAGTCTCAGTCTACACGATGAGGCGTTAAATAGATGCAAATCTGTCCGTAAAGTATGATTGTGTATGGCCGTAGCTCGTAAGTCACCGCGGGTGGCGACAGGCCGCCGTCTCGCCGAGCAAATTAACAGCCGCTTGCCACTCGCCTCTAACTTAGTGCCTCGTAAAATTAGGCCCGTTAGATCCCTTCAGGCACCGCCCGCCTGCTCGCCTGCCGAATAGCCTGCTAGACTCCCCGGGGACGACGGTGAGACTTGAGCTCGGACGGTTTAATGTTCTGCAACACTTATGACTTATGATACCATTGGCTGTACATGTAAACTAGCTTAAGAGTTATAATGATAACTGAGCTTTCTGTCAAAACAGAATATATACACGTGACATTTTGAAATGAACAATGAACATCGTCGCTAAGTTGCCAGCTTGTCGGTTTTTTATCTGTTGCATTTCGGGAAGTGTGCGATGGAATTGCATGATCTGATTCCGCCCAGCCCGTTCCATCATCGGACTACCAGACTTACGGCGATGCGTCATCGGTACATGGTGGATATCCCACCCATACGCACAAAACTTTTTGGGGACACTTTCATTATGCGTACAGCTAAGGAGTGGAATTCCCTGACGGAGTCTGTGTTTCCCGATAGCTACAATCAAGGGGTCTTTAAGTCAAGAGTGAATAGGTTTTCTTTTATGCAAGCGTGCTTCACCGTCGACCACATCATCGCTTACCATCAGGTGAGATAGTGGTCAAGCGCAAGACGATAAAAAAAAAACTGGCGCGGTTGCAGTTTCCGCTACCGCACGCGGTTCTACGGCGTAGCACGCCTTGCAGAGCTACGGCGTAGCAAGCCTTGCGGTGCTACGGCGTAGCACGCCAGAATCTACAATGAAGCACCGTGCCACGATCATGTTACAAAAATATCGTCCCATTTATCTGATATCTGTCCGCGTAACTATTAACACCGAATAAATCCGCTAGCGATTACGTGTAAAGTGAAAATATAAAAGCGCAATACACACAGGGTACTCATACGGAATAGCTTTTCGCTCGAATAACTGCATTCGCTGCTCGAGCACTTGAAATAGCATCTGTCTAGCACATAACTGGCCGCGGGCATCCGACCGAATATATTGATAATCCGTGGCTGTACACGACTGTACTAGGGTTGGTCTGTTAGACATAAGTATGACTTTAATAAAAAAAAAATATAGAATTTAATATTCCTTTACGGAATAAATGTTTTAGAAGACAGTATCCAGATCCAGGTACACCAAAATCTTTTTATTTATTTGAGCAATCCTTAAATGTAATTTTTTACGAAGGCTCCATATAAATACTTGATTGTATGAATGAAACATTTTACTTTTTATCTGGAGTACATCAGATTATTCACAATCACACGTGCTGCTTTACCTGCAACATTGCAATCTGTCGGCAGCTGGGCGCGTGCACTAGGCCGTACGCGGAATTGCGGATATACGCGCGCGAAAGTACGTTGTGTCAACACGAACGGAATCAGTGAAGCGCGGGGCGGTCGTTCGTCACGTATATGATTATTTCATTAGTCCGTATTTGCGCGCTCATCCAAATGTTGCGGTCACCCCCCCTCCCCCCACCCGAGCGTGCCCGCCCCTCCCCCGGGGGGCGATGACCACTCCCGGAGCTAATCATGCGGTCAGTTTGTTCTGCCTCAGCGTGTTTTGATATTGATATTGACTGTAGCGTTCGCCTCGCTGCGCGCCGATTTATTTGCGAACAATGATCGATTGATTGCTGTAGAGTACGTAAGCTCGCCGTAAACGTTTTGATTATGTTTACCTACTCGTATTTGTTAAACTAACATACCAATACTGCCAATATTAATGGTCTTGCGGTTTGTTTTTATCGCTTTCTGTTTTTGTTGCAGAGAAATTCTATATCACCCGGTGAAAGGGAAAAATATAGGACACGGAGTCCAGCAGAACCCGATCACAAGAAACTGAAGAAAGAAGAGAAAGACATGGGCCACGTAAGTACACCTTATTTAATCATAACTGCTCTTTGCCTCTTAAAAAATTAGTTGCAACAAACTCTGCAATGTCTAAATTGGTCTTTTCAGGAGCTGGTAGTAGACGACGCTAGTGAGGAGCCCACGTCACCACATAACGGTGCGCCATCGCCGAGAGAGAACGGACTGGACAAACTGCAACCCAAGAAGGAACACCCGCCACACAGTCCCAGGTATGTATACCGTATTTGTGCACCATGCGAAAACAACACCAACAATAATAAAAATGTTACAGAACTTGGGCTTGAAACATTACAGAAAAAGTGTCGGGCCAGTTCACTTGTAATTAAGTATAACAAGTAATACATTAGTATGAACACGCTAAGCCGCACGCCCCGCGGCGTTTCCATCGTAATACTCGCCGGCTGCGTAAACTCGCGATAATCGCTCTATCCGTTTAACAGAAGCCCTAGTGAGAAAACTACTTGTACCCGAAAGGTCATTGTACGCCCAGAGACAAGTTGTCCAAGTCGAAAGTTAATCCGCCTCCGCACTGAATCAATTACGTATACACGGCCGAGGTTCACTGGTACTCCCATTAACACCAATCAGATTAGACGCTTTGATGGATAGCGTTAAGTTCTCTTTACAAAAACTGCCAGACATTTTGTTGTACTAAATAAATACATGCTTATGCTACTACCGCCTCTTCAATGTTCAAGCGACGGTTTTTATAACGACTACTTTAGATTCTTTAAAGTTCCATTACAAGTTTTTTGCGGTTAGATTGATCGTCGAACGTTACAATTAGCGTAGCGGGGCATTTGATAACTCAATTTTGACAATCATCAGATCGGGCACGTCTAGCAACGCGTCGACGCCTTCTGCCAAAAAGCTTGACGAGAAGCCTAGCACGCCGATCTCGAAGCCTGTCACTCCGACGTCGGGGGCGAGCGGGGCGGGGTCTGCGGGGGCTCCGCTGAAGGCCGCGGTCAAGCCCCCGGCGCTGCAGTACCCCTACCTGGGCAATGGGGCGCACGACGCTTACGGGCTCGCGGGGTACTCGGCGCGGGCCGCCTTGGCATATGAGCCGCTGCGGCCTCCCATCGGACCGGCCTCGCTAACGCCGATACCGGGTGGCAAGCCGTAAGTGATCTCAGCTCATATTCGTTTTAGTTGTTCAAAATTTGTTAGCATATTCGTTGAAACATTCGTAACGCTTATCAAATATTTTGTTGAAAATTTATCAGTCACCATCCCGCTTGCCCAGCGTGATGACATTGGCATTACTCCCCATTTTGTCCTAGCAGTGAACTGCGGCTGATCGTCGTTTACGTGTCAACTAATTGTGTCCCCACTTGATTCCAGGGCATATTCATTCCATGTTTCGGCGGAGGGTCAGATGCAGCCGGTGCCCTTTCCGCCTGACGCGCTGATGGGCCCGGGCATCCCCCGTCACGCGCGTCAAGTCTCGGCGCTCGCGCACGGCGAGGTGGTGTGCGCGGTCACAGTGTCATCGCCCACTAAGTACGTCTACACCGGCGGGAAAGGCTGCGTCAAGGTCTGGGACATCAGCCAGCCTAGCAAAGCTCCCGTCAGTCAACTGGATTGTTTGGTGAGTGGGTAACTGTCGGCGCTTCATGATACTTTGGTATTTTTATTTTGGCCTTTGAGTTTTTTTTCTGTAGAGAAACAGCTATAAAAATGCTAAATTCTAAACTAATGTTTAAAATATTCTAATCAAATGCAAAACAACTGCCTGTTTAGTTTTCCAAATGGTATTTAAATCTTCTTATCATTTCTATCTGTCTATTCCAAATTCCTTGAGAAAAAGATTTAAAAACTTGTATCATTTATTTCCAGCAAAGGGACAACTACATAAGGTCTGTGAAGCTGCTGCCGGATGGTCGCACGCTGATCGTGGGTGGAGAGGCTTCCAACCTATCCATCTGGGACCTTGCATCCCCCACTCCTAGGATTAAGGCTGAACTCACTTCGTCAGCACCTGCATGCTATGCGCTAGCCATTAGCCCCGACTCTAAGGTAAGAACATCACACAGTTACACAATTTTTCATCATAATTTTTTTTGTAAACACTTTTTCTATATGCCTAAGATAGCAAGAGAGATGTTGACACCCATTAGTGAACTATCGACTGACAGGTCACAAAAGCAATTTTTATTTCCTTGCGATTTTCTCATGCATACTGCACTACCACGGGAAGATAGTGCAGTTATGTGGGACTCCAACCCACCAAAACTCCACGGTGTCCTCCTGTGCCGCGGCAGTCCGTCACCGGACTCTCCTCTGGGGAGTACCCCCATCAACAGCGCACCAGAACACAGTGTACGCCATGACCACCCTAGGGACCAACCAGCACACGGGTGCCAGACGACCCTGTGTATGGCACCCTTGAACCCCTTGTAAGGGGTCAAGGTCAATAGCCCCGCTGCCTACAATTTTTCTACACCCGCGGCGACACTTAAGTCCGCATATGTACTTTGATGTTGCATGAAGTTTTAATGAATAAATAATGGTCTCAGAAAGCGGTCGGTCTATAGTGGCTGGTGGGCTAACCCGCATCGAAAACAGGCTACTAGTTATATAATAGAAGTCCCATAGAAGTACTGTTGTGACTATATCAAGTCCCTAATACAGCCAATGAGAATCTCCAAATTTTTAACAGTATTCTTATCGTATTCTTGAAATTTTTCAGGTGTGCTTCAGCTGCTGCTCAGATGGCAATATCGCAGTATGGGACCTTCATAATCAGACCCTGGTGCGACAGTTCCAAGGTCATACGGACGGTGCGTCCTGTATCGACATATCTGCGGACGGTACCAAGCTCTGGACTGGAGGACTTGACAATACTGTGCGGTAAGCATGAAATTTTCAGCCTTTTTGCTACGTGGGATCTACCCCGAAAAACCTCGTACTTATTGTTATTTTTTACCTATCTTGTAGGTTCTTTCTTGAAACTACAAAAGAAACTTCAGATAACAAAGGAACTGTTTTTATAATACTCGCTTCAAGATTTAATTTACGTCGGGCAAAAACGAGCAAATACGTACGTTAAGTTGGTACGTGCGTACTTGGTTTCTTCAGGAATTTATTTATTTATGCCTAGATTTTCTATTACATTATTTCAAAAAGGAATATTAATGAGATGTTTTTCTTATGTATTTCAGGTCTTGGGATTTGAGAGAAGGCAGACAATTACAGCAACACGACTTCAGTTCTCAAATATTCTCATTAGGATATTGTCCGACAGGTAAGCAACGTTTCTTCAGTTTGATGGCATTTCATCTATATAAATAAAAATGATATTTGGTAAGCGCATAACTCAAGAATGGCTGGACCAATCCGGCTAATTTATTCTTTTGTATGTTCATTATGGTCCACGGAAGGTTTAAATATAAATAAAAAAAAAAATGGTACTTTACCTCTACATAGGTAGGGTAGGTAGGGTAGATGAAAGTTTGGTGTTTTTATGGCACAACAAAGTTTGCGGGGTCAGCTAGTTGTAATAATGATTATAATCTGCAATGTTATCTATATATTCGATGCGATGAGCAGAGAATGGACTATTTTGTTAAGGCATGTACCCAGTAAAGACGAGTATAAAACGATAGGTAACCGCCACAGTTGACCAAATAATTTATATGTATGCTATTCGCTACTAACGTAAATAATGATAACTGTCGTCACTATCAGTTCAAGTGTTAAAGACATACGTCAATTCAAGAATAGTTAACATTTTGATTATGCACCTACATACTTTAAAATTTTACAAACATCTATTCCACTAAAACTCATCCTTAAAAGCATGACTTTTAATATTTAACAAGCTATCATAATAAAAAACTGGCCAAGTGCGAGTCGGACTCGCGTACGAAGGGGTTCCGTACCATTACCGCAAAAAACGGCAAAAAATTACGTTTGTTGTATGGGAGCCCCACTTACATATTTATTTTATTCTGTTTTTAGTATTTGTTGTTATAGCGGCAACAGAAATACATCATCTGTGAAAATTTCAACTGTCTAGCTATCACGGTTCATGAGATACAGCCTGGTGACAGACAGACGGACCGCGGAGTCTTAGTAATAGGGTCCCGTTTTTACCCTTTGGGTACGGAACCCTAAAAAAGTTGTTTTTAGGGTTCTGTACCTCAAAAGGTAAAAAAAAGGAACCTTAATATAAGATCACTCCCTTGTCCGTCTGTCACCACCAATTTTCTCAGGTGGAATTAGCAATTTGAAATTTATACCATATAATGAGGTCTAATAGTCCTTATTAGAGGTATAGGTTAATCGGAAGTACCCTATAGGTTTTGGGTCGTAAACTTATATGGTAGTTCCCGTCAAAACAAATGTATGTGTAAATTTCAGCTCACTCCAACACGAAGTGTCTCAAATTTTACTTGCAAGATTTGTTTACAGACACCCGGACAGGTGGAACAATAAAAACTTGTAAATAACTAATAAATGAACATCGTTTCTCCCCAGGCGAATGGCTAGCGGTAGGCATGGAGAACAGCAACGTGGAAGTCCTGCACGCGGTCAAGCCCGACAAGTACCAGCTGCACCTGCACGAGTCGTGCGTGCTGTCGCTGCGCTTCGCTTCGTGCGGCAAGTGGTTCGTGTCCACCGGCAAGGACAACCTGCTCAATGCGTGGCGCACGCCTTATGGAGCCAGTATATTCCAGGTAACGGAACATGACATTGATATAACTTATCTTAAAAAAATAGCCAGGGAAAGGATAACCAACAGAACCCATTTCCAGCATTTTTGGCATTTTTGTCTGTTTAGTTGTGCACGCATTACGTACATACAATGTACGAAACCAATGTAGATAACTTTTATTCATGAAAATTGTGTGTTACTTGAAGTATTACTTAGTTTTTGTTTCATCACTATTGGTTCACTCTGTCAAAAGATATATGAATTTAAAGTGTTCAAGAAGTAAAATATCACAACACATGCAATTCTGATACTCGGACTTTTGAACTCCTTCGATAGACGGCGTTGACCGTTGTGGATTTGAAGTCATTTTCTGAATGGCGGTGTTAAGATTCTCCGCGGCAGAATGACCTAGAAAAAAAATTTGTAGGTTGGTAGGGTAGGTTAGGTACCTACATAGGAAGGGTAGGCAGTTGCCGGGGGCGAAGTCTTTACTAATATAATACAAAGCAAGCGGTAAATTGGATGTTATGTTTTTTTGTAATGGGTAATCTCTAGAAGTAATCAGTACTTCCAATTTCGAAATGCTGTCTCTTTAAGGGCGCGAAGCCGGGGAAAAAGATAAAGCTAGTTCAATTATACATCTTTATTGCAAACCTAACTGGTTCATAAATTGTTAGTGAGTTTGTAACAGAATGTTCTTATTACCTTTGCGCACCTCTGAAAATGTGCTGTTTCTCTTATTTCATGCCCTATGCACCAAACAACTATTTAAACATGATGAAATATAATAAAGAATGCAGTAAATAGTATTTATCTGAATTAAAATGCAATTTAAGGGTATTGTGTTACACAGTGACGTAGTTAGGTAAAGGTAATAGGTTGATATAAAAATAATGGTATGTAGCTGAATTTAATTGGACCAGAAGCTTTAGCATTTAATTAGAGAGATGGTTTTGATGATAATGATAATGTTGCAGTCATAAATTAGAATCACAGATGACATACAGTATTAAAAATAATAGTTCCTTGAACACATTAAAATGGGATTATTTGGAATAGGTCAAACGGGGCATTTAAGTTCAAAAATACGCGAAAGAAATCGCGTGTAGTAGCTAATTCAATATAAACAGTACCTACATGTAAGTTCAATACATGACGTAGTACATAGAACTACAAGTGTTTTGTATACGTGTAGAAAACATAAAACAAACCGAGGTGAATTGATTCGGCTCGCCGTTAATCCAGCTTTACATAATTATTGCGCCGTATGAGGTCTGATGTTATCAAAATATTTGAAATCAAATCAACCTTATCTCCAATGTTATTATAACTAATATTATAGAAGAGATAAGTATTTGAACATAATGCATCTTCATTCACAATTAGGTTATCGTAATTGCGTTAAGTGGTTTCAAGTGGTACTTTATTTAGTATTCATTTCGATTCTGCTTAGTCACGTCTCAATAGCGTGATGATAGACATACTTCAAGTAGGTAGTTAAAGTCACCGCCAGATAACAAAAAAAAAATCGTTGACACCTGTCTACCAATGTATTCCAATATTTCAAAACGATACGAAAAAAGTGTAAAGGCAGTGTCGCTAACACGATCAAAACAAACGTATCGCGGTAAGGGGCGTCCTTGACGCTTTATCTCCTAAACGCGTGGACCGATTTTAATGATTTAAACGGATATAATAGTTCTACGTCTATACCTTTCATTTGAGACCAAAATTATCAAAATATCTACATAAACAAAAAAATCACACATTTTTTTTTTTTGGTATCTGGCGCAGACTAAGTCACATGATGATTAATATAGACAATCAAAGTGTGAAAAAGCTAATTATTTCAACATGTTTACACTTACACATGTTATTAACCTGTACTTAATTGACACGCTATTATCATACAAGTTCCTATTGACGTAATTGTCTCCGTTCAATGTACTAATGAAATCAATTAATTTATTCACAGTCTAAGGAATCTTCATCGGTGCTCAGCTGTGACATCTCCTCAGACGACAAATACATAGTGACGGGCTCCGGTGACAAGAAGGCCACAGTGTATGAGGTGATCTACTAGTGCGACAGACAAACAGACAGTTAAACAAGCGAACAAAATAGATCAACAAGTGACTGTGTACCTTAGTGAGTGTGAACGTTCCGGGAACGTAGAGTGGCAAGTGGTGATATAGCTTTAGTGTATGTATAGAATATATCGGGAAGCCTGTATGTACTTATGCGACTTGTTTATATAGATTAGTGAGCGCGATTTATGTTTATTTGTTGAGCGCCGTAGTGTATGTTGGCAGCAGATCTCAAAATGATGATTTCGTTTCAATATTGTTGTAAAATGCTCGTATTAAAGAAAAGATATGCGCAACCCGTATAAATTTTACTTTTATTCTTTGACCTTCCCTTCGATAACAATGGCAGAAAGTTTTACTCAAATAATCAATTTTCTATTCGTCACCGTTTCGATTGTAACACAAAATTATGAATAAGCAGTGAACCACATCCATCAATATACAACCAAACCCTATCGTCTTAATTTTCTAATGTGAAAATTCGTAATGGTTAGTGTTCCTAACTACGAAATATCAAATAGCCTTTTTTAATTTACTCGATCTTCAATAGAGAGTAATTTAAATACTGAAAAAAGAAATGCATCAAACTGTTAATTTGTTCAATAGTTTGTAAAAGTCGTCTAAAGTGGTCCCGATGGCTATATTCAGTAGTATCTCTCTAGTTCTGGTTTCTACAGCCATATAAAACGGCGACGTAAACGATTTTTAGATTCTAATTAGATGGAAACCAGCTTTCTACATGACCATATTATACACTTAATGAGATCTTCAATGGTGTGAACGTAACTTATTCTGACTGCGAATCGGAAAAACTTACGCAGACAAGTCTCAGTCTTTTCTAAGAGAGTGATGACCATTATAGATAGTATGTAGTAACGTAGTACCCATGTTACATACCTTTCACACCAAGCGCAATATAATTATGAATGCCTATTTTGGTTTATCAATCCGTGGCGAAAACCAGTAATTGGAAGTTGCTAATTTATCTAATAAACAAAACATCGTAACAACTTCACTCATAGAGTCGGGCTGAGTGGTCTTTGCATAGAGTCGATGAACCTAGATTATTAACAACTATCATTTAGGAACTACAACTGGTGATCGCAGGCGGCAACCCTTTCACAAGAACAAGCTAATTTCAAGATTTGGTTTGGACCTAAAAGGAAAACTGTTTGCTACGGTACGACCATCTAATAATGATATAACGGTAATTTAAAAACACGAACTTTGTGTTACTTAAAATGAGTGAAGCACTTTGCGTCGGATAGGATAAATTTTCTTTTGACAAACAAGAAGTTATGGGATGGCCAGGTTAAACAGATACAGTACAGCTGGTCTCGAAAAAGTACGATAGGGTACTAGACTACTAGGTCGTTGTTGGCCGCCATGGGCTTTGCCCCCTTGACCTTCTTGTAATTACGCTACTGAGAAAAATATTTCCTTGATCATGATAAGGTTCGAGACATAAGTCTTGTTTTTAGTTTGTATTATTTAGGTCTAGCAATCGCAAGCGCGACTGTTGAGTACGGGGTCCTCCGTCCTAGGATCGATTCTGAGAAGAATTATGCGGAATTAGCATCCCAGAGTATAGGTAGGTTTGTTCCTGGTTGATGGCTATTTTTTTTTATGCTCTATAGGCTTGCGATTGATCACTATCTCACCTGATGGTAAGCGATGATGTGGTCGACGGTGAAGCACGCTTGCCTAGAAAAAATATATTCACTCTTGACTTAAAGACCCCAAGATTGTAGCTATCGGGAAACACAGACTCCGGCAGAGAATTCCACTCCTTAGCTTTACGCATAATGAAAGTGTCCCCAAAACGTTTTGTGCGTATGGTTGGGATATCCACCATGTACCGATGACGCATCGCCGTACGCCTGGTAGTCCGATGATGGAACGGGCTGGGCGGAATTAGATCATGCAATTCACAGGTGTGACTGTGAAGTAATGTAATGCTTTAAATAATCTTTTAACAAGTAAAATTTTAAAATTTAACTACCCCCGACGCATTTTTATTTCATGCTACATAATTTATCTAGTACAAAGTAAATACGCTTCGATCGGCAATCTATTAAACACGTAATTAGGACACGATATCTTGCGAAAACACCCTGATTCAAACAGTAAAACGCCTATAACTCACTCTCGATTAAGACGGTACCCTGACCAAAATATCGGCATGAGATATGAGCATTCCTATTGGTCTAGCGGCACTGGTGGCGCATGAATTACAGTAGTGAATACGCCCAGGGGGGTAACCACAAGCTCTTAGAGTAAGGTTATTTTGAGATCGAGTAAGGGACAGATGTATCTGACTTGTATACATCTGTCACTTACTCGATCTCAAAATAACCTTACTCTAAGAGCTTGTGGTTACCCCCCAGATTTTAGAATAAAATCTTTATAAAATCGAATATTGGTCTTTTGAAAAATATTTTACTACAAAAATGTTCGTTATTAAATTGTCTATCCATTAGTGTTAGTACAAAAAATAAATAATGAACAATTTACGAGGAGATGCATGCTATCAATAATTATTTCTAATTTTTATGTTTTTTTTGGAAGGAGATTTGTGAAATATATACAACATTAAAAAAGAACGAAATCTACCATTTTAGAATCAATAATATGTAGAAATTTAATGTATTTTCATTAATTGATATTTCTTTTTAAATAACGAGTAGATATCTCCTAAAAACAGCATGAAAAACGGCTTGCGCGGCGTTTTGCTCGGGGTACCGCCTTTAGTCACCATTCGGCACCAGTTTACCAAGTCCACCCGTTTGGAAGCTATGATACCACAGACAGACACACAGATACACAGCAACACACGTCAAACTTATAACACCCCTCTTTTTCCGGCGGGGGTTAAAAATGATTTCATTCAATCCTGGCGGTTGGATGCCAAAACCTGTAAATGATGAAGTTTATAGGTGAGATAGGAAGTGTTCACCACACGGGTCATAAGAATATTTTTCTGACCACTCCAGTCACCATTACACAACAAGAAACTTTAGGTAAAAAAAGTTTAGGTAAAATCTTGGTACATCTCACCAGAGGAAGTCGAAGAGTTACACCGGTACCTTACACATGCACATGGCACATGCGGAGAAATTCAGTCGAAGCATAGTAACTTTAGGCTTAACACGTATTGCGATTTTTATTCGTGCGAATTTTTGTAGTATTATTTCAGCGCGATTTTTTTACCGCAATGGGTGCAGCTTCATAAAATTCCATAGGTCGCAGAATGGGCGGAAAAACATCGCGAGAATAAAAATCGCAGTGCGTGCTAAGCCTTATTGTTCTGGTATCTTTACAAGTAGGTATAGTGCGGGACACGTAAGTTGAACCAAAATGTATTATCGTTCTCTTGAAATTAAACAATTTAAACTGAAATAAATCCCTTTTCTACGACTAAATCGTTTACAATATACAAATTGCCAACTGTTAGTTCACATAGAAAGGATTCATTTCGGTTTAAATCGTCTAATTTCAAGAGAACGATAATACATTTTGGTTCAACTTACGTGTCCCGCACTATAAGTACCTTTTTTTTTTTGCGTGGGGAAAAACTCATGCATACTGCACTACCACGGGGAGATAGTGCTGTTATATGGGACTCTAACCCACTAAAACTCCACGGTGTCCTACTGTGCCGCTTATGGCGGGAACACGGGCACGCGTTAGCACTCAACCCGAACCCGCCGCGGCTGTCCGTCACCGGACCCTCCTCGGGGGAGTAACCCCCATCACCGGCGTACCAGAACACACTGTACGCCGTGACCACCCCAGGGACCAAATCAGCACAGGGATGCCAGACGACCCCGTGTATGGCACTGTTGGTCCCCCTATGACGGGTCAAGGTCAATGGCCCCGCCACCTACCATTTTGCGACCGCAGAGGATAGGGAGAGCGGCTAACGCTATACCGACACTCCTCTTCCCCTGCGGCCCCACCGCGTCCGCCATCAGACGGTGGCGACCGCGTCCAGGCCGCGGAAGGTAGGGAGAGGGGCGCACCGCAATACCGGCACTCCTCTCCCGCCGCGGCCTCCAACCTTCAGCCACGATATCGTATGGGACCTGGGACGCTCCATAAGACATCGCAGCCCGCCTCAGTTGCGATGTCGCCTGTTACCAAGCGGCACCGCAACCTATTAGTTGGCCGCTACGTCGTCGGCTTAATCGGCAAAAGCCCTGACGAGTGGCCCCTCGTCGGGTTCCTCTTCGCTTCACCGTGGGTGACCAAGCCACGGTTACTGAGCCCCCCCGCCTCGCCAATGCGGGAACCCACCGGGGTGGAAGTAGGTAAGTACCTACCTATCTAAAATTCAAGTACTTTTTATTGGGTAAACAAATTAGGCGAACTGAGATTATTACGAACCTTTTCTTTAAAAAAAAGCAGTTTATTTTTGATGTAGCTACCTATCCAATTGACCCAATTCACACCTACTTTAGTAAGGTGATGACTACAGTGATTCTCACAAAGATCATGCATGACATACAAACACTTTTCGTTTTTGTTACGTGTATGTTTACTAAATAGGATAGACTACATATTTTGTAAATTGTCGTTACAAACAACGTAATATGACATTTGTATTGCGTATTAGAAGCACGTGTGTTGTATGATTGTATCTCAGTGACCTCATTTCTCTTAGATAATGCGATTGACTCGCATCCAGACGATGCTTCCGCTAGACCTAACTGAAGATCTAGTTTCTGGTACAAATACATTTTGCGGGCTTCTATTTTTTAAAGCGTTTATGCCCGTGCGGAAAACCACTTCCAGTAAGGTGAAAACATAGTTCAATCGAATGTCCGTTTACCTGCAACTGCATGCTAAATGACCTGAGCAAAGCCTCCAATTTGCTGCAATAATTTGCCACCTACTCAGAGGCGTAGCTAAGTGACCAAAGGCCCTGGTGAAAAAAACTTAGGCTTGATCAAGTGAAAATATAAATATAAGTAATTGTATAAATACTTCAAAGGTGCAAAGCTAATACATGTATGTGCACGTTTATCTGGGCGGTCACTAATGCTCACCTTGTGTGAGCTTTAGTAATCATTGCGATTCTATAGGAGAAGAGTTTAGAAACTTATACTTAAATCGAAATAAATCAAAAGATTTATGTATGTTTATAGTTGTATACATCTATCTATCTATATCTAAAGGAGAAAGTATGTATGTATGTTCCATATAGACTCCGAAACGGCTGGACCGATTTCAAAAATCATTTCACTGTTAGGAAGCTACACTATCCCCGGGTGACATAGGCTACTTTTTATCCCTGTATTCCCAAGGTAACGGGAACTACGCGGGTGAAACCGCGAGGCGTCCGCTAGTATATTATATAAAACACTTTATTGTACAAAGACAAACTTATCCGTTTGAAGGATCTCTGCCAGATAATATGAAAGCTCAACATATCTTCTGACAACAACATAACAATTTAAATTCAAATTCAAATATTTTTATTTGTAGAACATAGGTAAATAAAAGGTACAGATGTTTTTGATTTAGTTCATAATCTTTCCGTAGCCTTACTTGTCGCAAAAACACCTACTTCAGTTGAAACTAGGTTTGATGCGATTTTCGATTGCTACCAGCGCGAGTGTTACCTAAATGTTGGAGTCGAGCCTGGCCCGTAATAATCCTTATATTACCTGTTTATAATTTGCTAAAAATATTGCAAATTAAAAACAGGTAAAATGATCTTTTGTTCTTAAAACGCGCATTTGTCATCAATTGGGCTATTAATGGGTCTAGCCAGTTCATTTCTGAAAATAGTAATTTTCAATATTTGTCTAGGCCTCCGATAGCTACGCCACTGCATCTACTGGGCCCAAACATAATATAATATTAATAATATTAAATTGTAGGTACCACCGTACTGCGACATAAAAATAAGAAGCCCAACCTGCAGCCTAACCCTCTTACCAATAAACGCGGAATAAAGTTATACCAGGTATAACTAAGGTATACCCATACATTTTCATAGGTTTATACCTGGTATAACTTTATTCTGCGTTTATTTGTAAGAGGGTAATTGTGTAAGTATTGATTCAACTTTTTTGTGTATGTGTGTGTTTTTGGGAAAGAACCAGATTGTTTCACTTATTGAATTCACTTACACAATTAGGCTGCTGCAGCCTCTGCAGGCTGGGCTCTCCGGCTGCAGGTTGTACTTACTACCCATGGCGTTCAACGTGTTAATGCATTTAATTTGCGATACAGACAAATACATAAGTGTCAAGTCACATAAGTGTGTTTTTATTGAGTTATGGAAACTAAAATAACCTGATAGATAGATAGATAGATTCATTTATTTGCCTGAAATATGGTATTGTACAGATCTTGTATTACACACACAATAGTTCTTCATATTCCGCCTACATAATTCGGCATGCAAATTTATCATAGTAATTATTCTAATTTACTCGATTTAAGCAAAACAATTAAACTTCAATGTCAAAAAAAAAAAAAAACAAAAAAATATCTACAATACAATAAAAATCAAATTATAAATGTCAAAGGAAAATAATTAAATTACAAATTGTGTAGATGTCAGCTTTAACAAGACAACCAAATAAATTTATCAATTAATAAATTCTAATTTAAGCAATTGAAAAAAAAAACAATTAAATTACAATGTCAAAAAATACTAAATCAATAATTATTCTACAATACAATATAAATCAAATTACAAAAGTCAAACAAAAAAAAAACAAATAGTATCGATGTCAACATTAACACGAGAACCCCGAGAACCAAATAAATTAATCGATTAAAATAACATGTCAAATCAATTTTTCATGTCATGCAATTTGCCCATTTGTCCTAAAGTTCATAAATTCCTCAATAGTATAAAAACAACCTTCGATAAGCCATGCTTTCAGATTCTTTTGGAATAAGCTGGTTCGCATTTCTCTAATAACCTTCGGTATATTATTAAATATCTTCATTGCCATTCGACTAGTGTTTTTCTGGCAGTATGTTGTTCTGCATCTTGGTATTGCCAGTTTTGTTGGATCCCTTGAGATTTTACCCATCTTATAAAAATTTTCGCTATCGGCTTTATTGAATATGTGAGGATGTTTTTTTTACAAATACTCCTATTTCCATTATATATAAGCATGCTAATGTTAATAATTTATGTTTTTTAAAAATAGGTCTGCACGAATCCAATGGATCTACACCAAACACCTTTTTGATGTCAGTGGAATTACCCCATATGATTATGCCGTATCTTAGCAAAGATATACCTGTATGTATATCTTCGGAATATAAGGTCTTCATCGATAGGCAGTCGCTCCATGTCAAATAATCGACCGGTCCCGTGCGTCCCGCATCCAGCGGATCCCCGCAACCTTTACCAAGTCATCGGCCCACCTGGCTGGCTTCGGGACCCGCAGCCTAATTGTGTAAGTGAATTCGGCAAAGGAAACAATCTGTTTCTTTCCCAAAATCGACTTTTTGTATTGCGAAAAGTCGTTTTTGGGAAAGAAACAGATTGTTTCCTTTGCCGAATTCACTTACACAATTAGGCTGCCGGTTCGCGATCGCAACTCAAGAACTTTTCTGGGGTGTAAGGGGCTCCACACTGGCACTGTATTTTGGATGGGTCTATGATACTCCATTTGAACAGTTTTTTTTATGTAGCGGACAAGTAATCCGTCTATCGGTATCGGTTTCAGATTGGCTACTGCAGTATCCAGTCAGACTAAAAGCCAACCCCAACATAGGTACTTGGTTGGGAAAATACTAGGCAGATTGATAGGTATCTTTGCTCTTATAAAGCCTAGAGTCTTGTAGTCGTTGTCATGTTCTATTTATTTCCAAAAAAAGAAAGTTCCTCTTTAAAATTTGGCTTACTGACAAATATTGCGTAAGTGAATTCGGCAAGGCGAAGGATTTGACCGCTATCAATCGACCAATCACACAGAAGGAAATCGACATCGCGTCATCCATCTCGCATGTGATTAGTCGATTTGATCGCGGTCAAACCCTTCGCCTTGCCGAATTTACTTACGCAATTCTGCTGCGGCAGCCTAATTGTGTAAGTAAATTCGGCAAAGGAAACAATCTGTTGAATCTTTAATCAACTTCTTTCGTTTTCAGAGTGTATGTGTGTGTTTTTGGGCAAGAAACAGATTGTTTCCTTTGCCAAATTTACTTACACAATTAGGCTGCTGGTCTTACATATCTATAATCGTGACAATCTAAGAAGTCCGATGACGTTTCTCATTTTACATGCCGCGATAACTTTGTATGAACCTCTACAAATAATCAGATTCATAATCCTAATTAATTATTATGTTAAGGTACTCATCTTAACATAGTAATTAATTAGGATTATGAATTATACACTAGAGAATTTTCGCGAGCCTTACAATGTAATGTCACGTTCTTACGAATGGTACAATACAGACAAATGCTCAATTTCCAAAATCATTTCCATGTAATGCGAATGTTCGACGTTGCGTTTTACGTAAAACTCAACGCGAGTGAACATTTACCTGTAACATTTATTTGTACCTTGCGTTCATTATTGACCTCACTCCACATCACCCGCGCTCGCTCGTGCCTTTGCTCGTTTTTTTTTAATTTGTTTTTCGTTTTGATCCGCGATCAGTTTTTTTAGACTTAGCGAATTAGTTAAAGGTAAACATTTGCGGGAAGAGCGTGACTCCAGCGAGCCATCTACTCCGTATTCGTGCTTACGTCCACACAGGTGTGGGTGGGTGGACTACACAATGTTTTTACACTTACCTTTTAAGTCTTTTCCGGTAACTTCAAGTTTTCAGTGCGGCAGCCAGATCGTTAGGGTGCCTTTCCAGTCTTTCCTGGTATCTTTTTGTGATGTTCTTGATCTCGTCCATGACGGTACTCATTAATAACTCATAGTGTATTTCAGCGTTCGTCACAAACCACGGAACGCCACTAATTGACCTCAAGATAGCATTCTGCATTATCTGTATGATGCTAATGCTTGAGTTACAAGCACTGCACCAAAGTTGAATTCCATAAAGCCAAAATTTCAGTACTCAGTTTACTGTTTCGTCCCATGATCAAGTGTAAGTTCTTGGTTCGTGTCTCTTGGTCTTAAGATGTCTCTTCCACGTCAAACGTCTGTATGCAACCCTAGGTATGCAACCCTAGGTATTTAACACTCTCGTGGTGAGATAGTGTGACATTCTCGAGGTGTACGACAGTCACCTTTTCGCAGCGTAAATGTGACGTAAACGGATTTGCTTGTGCTCGTCTTTATCCGCCACTTTTGTAGCCATGTGGTTATTTTAACGAGACTCCCTTGCAGCATGTGAGAGACCATAAAGGGATCTGTGTGGTTAGCCAGTATTGCGGTGTCATCAGCAAATGTTGCTGTAGTAACCTCATCAGTCTGCGGGCGATCTGCAGTGGATAACGTGTACAAAACCGGTCGCAGTACCGACCCTTGCGGTACTCCAGCAGTTATATTACAGAATCGCGATGTCACATCTGCTTCTTTTTTACCCGACTGCCGAAGGAGGGTAATGTGTTTTTACTTAAAATATTCTTTGCGACAAATAGGATTTCATTAGTGAGTAGTACTGGTGGGGAAGGTTGATTGGTGGTTGGCTGGTTTTCAGCTTGAATAACGTAACAGACCCTTAAGCCAAACCCTATCGAAGGCCTGTTGGATGTCCAGAAACACTGAGGAGCAGTATAGTTTTTCTTCTAGGCTTTTCGTTATCTTGTCATAGACCCGATAGACTTGTTCAGTAGTAGAATGCTCCTGTCTGAAGCCAAATTGGTGGTCAGGAATAATTTTCTCATTATTAAGAATTGGTAATATTCTGTACATGAGTAGCTTCTCAAAGACTTTGGTGAGGATTGGCAGAAGGCTTATGGGTCTGTAAGAAGATACTTCGTTTGGAGGTTTACCCATCTTGTGTATCATTATGATTTGGGATACCTTCCATGCCAGTGGAAAGTATTGGTTTCTTAAAATAGAGTGATGTAAGAAACACAATGGCTTTTTTGGTTGTTTCAGTATTTCTTTGGTAAGGAGGTCGTATTCGGGAGCTTTCTTATCATTAAGCTTTGTGATAACCTGCCAGACTTCGCGTACTGTATTAGGGCGCAGGGGTGGTGACATTTCAAATTCTTGTTGTAGGACGCTATCAACCATAGTTCCTCATTTTCCATGTCTATGGCTGGATTTGGTGCGAAGACTTTTTCGAGGTGCTGCGCAAATGCGTCTACCTTTTCCTGGGATGTTCGCGTCTTTCCTGTGACGGTTTTAAGAGGGGGCCTACCATTATGAGGTCTTTTATTAGTTTTTAGTGAATTGCCACAATTAATAGTTTGTTTATGCAGTGGCTGTTAAAGACTCCAGTTGGTCTTCCAATGTCTTATTGTTCCAATTGTGTAGGATTTTTTTTTGCTTTCCGGCGGCTTTAATATATACAGTTTTATCCGCTGGTAGCCTACTTTGATGCCAAATTCTTCGGAGTCGGCGTTTATCGAGTAGAGCATTTTTAATGTCTAGTGGATAGTTATAATGCCGATCTTTTATTTGTTTCTCTGGGGTATTATTAGTATCTAACAAGCTTCCTGAATAAGTGTTGTTATGTATTTTGTTGCCTCTTCTACGTCATCTGGAGTTTTGAATGGTATATTCAGTTGTATGTTGTTGTCAATGTTAGACTGCTCAGCTGCCCAGCTCGATAAAATGTTACACCAAAACGCTCGTAGGTTTTTAAATATTAAAAACAGCGAATGTGCTCTATGTACAACAACACTATAACATTTTTTTCAAATTTACCCATACACTATAACAACGAGTATCATTCGTGCATGAAGTTTAATTTTTTACCGTATTTTAATAGCTGTCAAATCCCAATGACAATCTTAGAAGTCTTCTTCTTGTCACGTCACGAGTTTAGATCCCAATTTCAGGTTCTAATGACAGTTAAAACTTGATCCTGTCCTGAGGAAGGTTGGCTGATGACTCATTTATTTATCAAAATAACAAAAAATATTTTTTATAAACACATGTGCGCCGTGCCTATTTTTTTCAATGTTACAAATATTTACACAGATTTCCATGAACTGGGTAATTTCTGTTTACTCTGCTGTTGAAAACAAAATGACCAATGCTTTGTAGCGTCATTCATCAACATCGTGATTTTGTTTGTAACCTGATTCCGAGATGATATCGACGTGTTTCCCATTTATAATTCCCAATTGACCAAAACATAACCATAATGATGCCATATGGTCTATTAATGACCTTTTTATCTAATACGCTTTTGAAATTAGGTATCACTGAAACCCATATTATCTTATTTTTTGCAAGCTGATATAGGGCAAGCAAACCACTAGGAATATTTCTAGTTTAACATAATGGTTATCTATCGCATTAAATTACTAGGTCACACGCAGAAGATTGTCTGCTACTCTTCTTGTTAGAAATCTTCAGTCGTTTTGCTTCAATTACTAACTCAAAGGAGACGTTCTTGGAGTCGGGAACTCCAGTTTTTTGGGTTCCGTAGCCAAATGGCAAAAAACGGAATACTTATGGATTCGTCTTGTCTGTCTGTCTGTCCGTCTGTATGTCACAGCCACTTTTTTCCGAAACTATATGAACTATGCTGATTGCTGTTGAAACTTGGTAAGTAGATGTATTATGTGAACTGCATTAAGATTTTCACACAAAAATAGAAAATAAAACAATAAATTTTGGGGGTTCCCCAACTTAGAACTGAAACTCATTCTTTTTTTTATCATTCCTATACGTTTGGGGTATCTATGGATAGGTCTTCAAAAATGATATAGAGGTTTCTAATATATTTTTTTTCTAAAGGGAATAGTTTGCGCGATCCCTCGCACATTTCTTTTTTCACATTTTACCACTGCCAAAGTGGTAAAATGTGAACTTCTAAAATAAGAGAATGATAAAACTAAAAAAAATATATGTTGTAGGTACATTACCATGTAAACTTCCACCGAAAATAGGTTTGAACGAGATCTAGTAAGTAGTTTTTTTTTAATACGTCATAAATCGTAAACCGCAATTTACCAAGTACAGAACCCTTCGTGCGCGAGTCCGACTCGCACTTGGCCGGTTTTTTAACGATCATAAAGTTACTAAATCCGACGACTTAAATATGCTATCAAAATTTGAGATAAGTTCTTCTTAGATAATGTTATAAATAAACCAAATTATCTGTCAACATGTTATAAAACATAAACCAATACCGTTTATGTATAAATGGATAATCTAAAGTGTTAATGTTTTAGTACTGGACAAGTGACAGGTTCAAAGTGTGCAGTGTCTGAAACAGATGTTGGTACCGCCAGCCACCGGCGGCGGCGGTTATCTTCTGTGGACACATGTATAAATATAACACAACAATATTCACTAATAAAACAGATAAAATCAGATTCCATTCGCCTTATCTAGTTTTCCATTGAGTTGGCGTGTCAAATATGTGTGATAATTAAACTAAACATTTTTTATCGTCTTCCTCCTAAATCTTATTGACACAAAAAAACTTACAAGTGGAATATTAAGTATGTAAACTATATTTAATATAAGGGCTATCTTTTTCCTCGGGATGCAAGACGTAGACAGAATGGGAGCCCCTCGGACCCCTGTTCTACAAAAGGCTACGCGTACGCGCTACGTACGTAGCCGTTCGTAGCACATATTTATTTATTTTATTGCATAAAACATGGCATAAAAAAAAACTTAATTGAAAAATCAAAAAATTCGACTGCTTCAAAAGAGAACTAAAAAGTCGTAAACAAGGAAAAAATCATGCTGTGCAGTCGGAGGATACATATTCGCGGGCTGGTTGACCAAAATCTGGTGTATCCTCCGCCTACACAGCATGATTTTTTCCTTGTTTACGACTTTTTAGTTCGCTTTTGAAGCAGTCGGGTTTTTTGATTTTTCAATTAAGTTTTTTTATTTATAACTTTTTAGTTAGTTTTTTTTCGAATTAGATACATTTAAACATATAAGTGTTATATATTTTTGAAATTACCTCTTAAAACCCTTTATTTTGATAAACCACACGATGGGTGTGGAAGAAAAAAAAATGGGCCCCCACAATACGGCATTCAAAATCCGCCATTTTTCTATTGTCCAATTTTAACGACTAGTAGACTTGTAGCCTATGACACTCGCAGAATTAAGACGAATCGATTGACATATATTATGAATCATCAAAATCGGCCAACGCGTTGGGTCTCTGGAAAGCCATATAGGAACAAACATACATACATACATAATGATACATAATTACATACATACATACATAGACTGATAAACACATTACCCTCCTTCGGCAGTCGGGTAAAAAGGTGTTACATGAGTTAAGGGTGAGATCATACATGTTTTGCTTAAGACTAAAGCATGCAAAATGATTAACACAACTTATGTTCAAAGTATTCCATAATAGTCGTTTACGATCATTGATGTATTCTTTTTAATACATCAATGTTTACGATCCTGGTTTTCGTCACCTTTTTTCAATAATTACCTACACTTCTAAAATATCGATGCATTGGTACGCTATGAGTAGATTGAAGCTAATAATATACTATAAATATGTAACCTATTGAAAAGAATAACGAAGATAATTATGTAAAAATAGTATCTTAAGAAAGAACCAGAGATAAGCTTAGGGTCAACACGATTACTTATGAGAAATCTGCTATTGTTATAACAATAAATTAGTAAACAAAGACCGCACTTTGTATT
Source organism: Orthosia gothica (assembly GCA_949775005.1). Lineage (NCBI taxonomy): Eukaryota > Metazoa > Arthropoda > Insecta > Lepidoptera > Noctuidae > Orthosia > Orthosia gothica. Next base: position 24,054,203 of record OX459038.1, on the reverse strand, counting down.
ACACATTTTTTTTATAAGTGTTGTAGATTAAATAACGACAAAAACAAGTCAAATATTCCTTATCTATCGTTAGTCAGAAACCCGGACGGAATCGGAAGTTCCTACGGCTCATCACTGCGGAATTTAGTATTTCTGTACAAAATAATGGGTTTCCCGAGTGCGATAAGTTACGTTGGCTTTTTTCGCGCGGTTATTAACCGAATTAAAAAAAAACCGGCCAATTGAGAGTCTGACTGGCGCACCGAGGGTTCCGTATAAATCTCAGCTTAAAGGTATTATAGACCTGAGTATTAGATATGAACTTCAATTTAATTTAAACGCGTTCATGAGGAAAGGGGTAGTAAGATTAAAATTATTAAATATATTTTTATTCTATGATGTAACTAAAATTTAAGGCTTTTGCAATTGTTCCTTTACCTGTGCTATAAGACGTTGCTTCGTACCAAATTTCAAGATTCTGAGTTCACGGGAAGTACCCTGTAGGTTTTGATTCACTTGCGAGTGTCGAAAATTTGCGGCAATTTGCGGCATAAACGGCTGTATCTTTTGATTGCGTTGGCTTGGAAGTTTGATTTTTCACAACTTTAAGGGACAGTAGACCTGAGTATTTAATTTCCGCTTGATACTTCCACGCGTTCCTGAAAAAGGGTCTTGACAGACAGACGGACGGAAGGAAGGACGGACAGACAGCAAAGTGATCCTATAAATAAGGGTTCCGTTTTTTCCTTTCGAGGTACGGAACCCTAAAAATGAGGAAGTTCTCAATTCGTCGGCATATTTTTATATTTATGTTGCCCGATTACTCAAAGACGCCTAGACTGATTTGGAAAATTCATCTTTTTTTTAAAGGTCGTCCCATGGTCATCATATCTGATGATGGTATCCTGAGAAATCTATTATAAAATAATATTATTAAAAAAAATTGTTTATTTCAAGTAACAAGTCTCATATACAAAGGATGGTATTTAAAAGTACTTCAATTTATTCCCATTTCATTGACCTAATTTTGCCTGTGTTCCACCAAATATACTGAATGTGCACCAAAATATGTTCATTAAAATATGTCATAACGAGCATCTATTTAACAATAAATATTCAACTCAAAATATAAATTCAACTCAATATAAAAACACACTACAATTTATTTTCGCAGCGTACAGCGATTTTTCGAATAAGTCGACGTAGCCCCGCTGCACGGGGCTCCTATTTCTGTCTGCAGGGTCAAAAGTAACCTAACACGAACGAGATGACGGGAGCTGAGTTCGCTCGCTTTGCTCGCTCACTTCAGCTCCCGTCATCTCGTTCGAACCTAACCTGTCCGTGTCGGGGTGCCCTAAGTTCCCGAGCTCGCTTCGCTCGCTCTTGGACTGATTCTTTGACCATAATTTATTCGTAGATCAACTTATTTCAGTGTTAAATAGATGCTCGTTATGACATATTTTAATGAACATATTTTGGTGCACATTCAGTATATTTGGTGAACACAAAAATATTATCCATATACAAACAGCTTAGATACATAAAAGGATACAGATCGGGTAAGAAACACAGACAAAAACGAACTCTCACAAGGTAACAATATGTCTGCTGCAGCATTGCTGGATATATGGGAAATCCTATCTGTTGGCAATCATCGCCAGGACGGTGTTGGCGCTGCCCTGCACTCTGCGCACCAGAGACGCACACTGCTTGCGCATCGTTGCGTGAAAGCAGTCGGGGCGCGCCATCGCAAATATGCCCGAGGCGCTGCAGTAGCGGGGCAGCCCCAACACCACTCTGCATGCGTTATTGAACTGGATCACAGGCTTACAAATAGCGATTTTGCAATTTTCATCAACTATGCAATCATTTGCACTAAGAAAGTAAAGTGGACAAGATGAAGAAGATCACAGATGGCCACTGGAACTCCTTAATGCTAAGTATGTCACGGTTATAAGATAACTCGAATAGTTAACCGACTATGATGAAGCAAATACTTATAAATAAATGGTACCATCGAACATGTCTGATGATGAAGCTGGAAGGTAGGCACTGGAACGCCGAAATAAAACAATGTATCCTAGTCGTGTTTGGGCTTGAGATGAACTTTGGCTTTAAATGATTTTCAAGATAATTGGAGTACAGTCAAGGGTCAAAAGTGCAGTCATACTCTCCCAAAACTCAAATGGCTAGTTTTTGTAGAAGAAGTTAAATTATTCACAACTGATTGGTGTTATTTTTTTCGCAAATGGTACGAAAAGTAGAGTATTTACCTCGATGATAAAGCTGTCTTAGTCTTGGGTGAACTTAAATCCCTCGCTACACTCAGGACTCGTCTTAAATCCCTCGCGTCGCTCGTGATTTAAGTTTTTAACACCCTCGCTACGCTCGGGAGTAAACCTCGAGTCCTTCGTTACGCTCGCGATTTAAATCGTCACCCGCGACAGAAGACACTGCTTTATCCCCTTGGTTAATAATCTACTATTTACCAAAAAAAACAAACTGACTTCCAAAACAAGACACTACGAGACACTACTCTCGTACAAAGCGTGTCAAAAAACGGAAAACAATAGGCAAAAGAAAACGACTTCAGAAAAGAAAGTTATTTTTCGCTTTGTAGTGTTTTGTTTTAGAAGTCGGTTTGATTTTTTTATATCAATTACGTTTATTTTTCTGCTCAACTAGGAACCTAAACTAGTATTTGCTCAGAAGTAGAACACAGTGTTCAGGCAGGTCAAATTAATCATAACTTATCAAACAACTTGGAATTAGCGTTATTTTTCGAATTGATTGGCTATCAGTAAAATCAGATGTCAGTGTAATATGAGTAGGTTGGTCGACGTAGCCAGATGCTGGCCGTGCCAGCCACCGCCGCACCCGATAGCGCTGGCTAGACGTGCAATCGTGACGCAAGTACGCAATACAAAAAAAAAACATCTACGCGTAGAACCTTGATTATTTTCCCCTGCACATTGTACTAGCTGTGATTCAATTACGCATTACGCGTATGTACTGTTAATATTACGCTGGTGACTTTTATTTTCCACTGAGTTTTTATAGCGATTGAATTAGCTTATGAAGACGATATGATAAGTTTATTCTTTACCTTTCAAAAACCTGACTATGTTTAGACACTGTATGAAATGTATAATGAGAACTTAGATGAATAGATAACTAGGTAGGTACCTAATTCATTCATAAGTTTATAGGTATAAACTCTATAAAATTTGTGTCGTTGACGAAAGAAACACTGTTTTTTTATGGTGGTTTAAATTACGAGGTAAATTCAAGTCCTTCTTTCTGGGCAAACTCGTAAACTAATTTTTTGTTTTAATAAAATTACTAATTGACTCGATATCATAGGGTGAAACAGATGAGGCAACCTGGCCCACCCTTCATGCTAACACGAAACCAAAAATATACTGTTCAAGAGACAATATAACAATGCACTAAGAGTGCCAGGAGTGTTGAGGCTGCCATGGCCTTGCAGTGCGAAAGGGATGTTTGCGGACACAAATTTTGACGATTTTGCCGCCATTATTAGAAAAAGACTTGCCTCTCTCGTGACGCGTGTTCGCGGCGGTACCAACACTATTCTTTCATATTATTTTAATATTATAGGATGGGTGCAAAAATTTTCGCCAATTCATTTGGCGCTCTTTTGCTTTTCTGCAAACAGGTTCGAGGGGCTCAAGTTGATTTTGCCACCCTGGGTCCCCAACAAGCTTAGTCCGCGTCTGAAGATTCTGCAATTTTATCTATTTTCCTTACTTTTGGCACAATCCTAAGTAAATGCTGCGAATGCCCATGTTCGATATAATAATAATACAGTTCCTCCACCTACATATTAATACCACTATTGGTATCGTAACGGAAAAAATAGAGATAAGAATCCTTGAATGGATTTGAAGGGAATTCATGAATGAATGCATTTCGTGTCCTGTCGTGCCATGCGTGGTCACACAGATAGCATTATTTTACAATATTCTTATTTTTAATATCGAATAAATCTGTAATCACCGAGTAACATTTATAACATAAGTTCAAAACCATAGCGAAAAGTTCAAAAAAATTAGGACGTGCGTAGTTTTAGAAGATTTACAGTCTCGCGGGCACTGATGATCTTTATTTCCGCAAAAATAGATCTCATCATATTCATGAACTAATTCCTCCTAGCCTGTTTCATCATCGGACTACAAGACGTACGCCGATGCGTCATCGATACATGGTGGACATCACACCCATACGCACCAAAAGTTTTTGGGAATACTTTTAGTATGAGTACATCACAGAGTGGAATTTCCTGCCGGAGTCTGGCTTTCCTGATGGCTACAACCTAGGAATCTTTAAGTCAAGAGTGAATAAGTTTTTCTAGGCAAGCGTGCTTCACCGTTGACTACATCATCGCTTACCATCATAGATAGTGGTCAAGCGCAAATCTATAAAAAAATACATATTAATATCTATGGTCGTAAACGTTTTGTTTTTGGGGGAATTTTAACATTTTGTTATCTAGCGAATTCTAGTGATAGGTACCTATGTATAAAAAACAGAATTTGTAACTAAAGTGACGCACTTGATCGGATGTGAGATTGTGGACTTTGAACTCGCTTGTTTTTCAAAAATATTAGGGTTTATCTGTGTAAGCAAAATATAGATGGTAACGAGTTGTCTTGTCAAGAATCGAAATTAATAAAAAGTGCTTTGAACCGTTATTAAACGCTGCTTATTGATAAATTCTTTTAAAGAATTTGTAGCGGTAGCGGCGAACACATACAATGTTGGAGGAAAGACTGATAAAAATATTACTGTTACAAATCAGACTAAAGCAGTTTTTACACTATCCACTTTGTAGGAAACCTAACTAGGAAATCGGAAGATATAATCGTAGTTAGGAACAGATTGGACCCGATTTAGTCAAATCTGAGGTCCAACCGCTCTACTTCCTAATTTGTCTACAATTTAGAACAGTGTAGAACGACTAGTCGGCATCAATGTTACTTAGTGGTTTTCCACTAAAACTGTTGGTTTCAATCTGCTATATAGTGGCTAAATATTTATGTTAGTTGGTGGTGGATTTTACTAGCGATTTAATACAATTCTGTTTACAATTTAAATTACACAGAATACTATTATAAATGTTTTAATGTTTTAAGACGACGACTAACGCCAACGACCTTGAGGGAACAAAACGCGCCCTCGTTTCTCACCCGCGCGACCCGAAATTTAGTAGTTTTTTGTACTTTTCTTATTATTTTTTGACTTTAAAAAAAAAGCTTCAGATCAAAATGTAGATAATTAAATTGTCTTTGATATGGTGTCGATTTCATTAAAATACGCCTAGCGGTTTTGTTGTGATTGTCGTGTTTTTGTCCGTTTTAGACATAACTTTACAAATTAATTACACTATGTTATACGAATAAATCTCAAAATTTGCTCAGATGAAATTATTAAGAAAATTGTCTAATATAACATATATTTTTTCCAATAAATTACGACTAGCCGTTTAGACGTGATTCTCATTTTAAAATCAGCTACTCAAGGGAATCGGCGCCAATGACGTGAGAATCCAGACGAATTCCAACCATCTGGCAACCCTAGGTCTCTACGATTTAGGATCCAATTTAGTGTAGTGTGATCTAAGAATTAAGGTAAAGGTAGGTTAGTCCTAACTTGGTTTCCAATAAATTGGTTATTGTAATAACTGCTTTACACTTTAATATTGTTGTGAAGTAAACTTAGGTAAAAGAACTGTGGGACAAGCCGGGCAAATAACCGATAACAACAGAAAATGAATGAGCCGCGTCTCGATTATGTTCCATAAACGGCTTTGTTAATTGATATTTTCTACTTGTTTTATCTTTTTAACTGCTAACTGTATTAAAATGTAGACAAAAACAATGCTCGTATGTTATGCATGCCGAGGTAGAGTTTAGCACGTAACTTTATGCTATGGCCGGCTAGTGTTTGCTATTGATTGCGCAAAGGGTTAATCGCTCTACAGATAGTTTTTTCAAATGTGTTTCCACTCGTTGTTGGATGCTGTGGGACATGTGCGAGGATCCGCGATAATCGCTGATCATTCGTTATCGCCATCGCGTCCGTCGCGCTGTCCGGCGCGGGCGCCGCTTCTCGACCACACTCATTCCAACCCCGGGACGCGACGCAGCCGCCTGTCTGCAGCTCATCCTGATATTATATCCGCCGATAATTGCCAACACTAATTTTTGTATCCAGTGCAGGACCATCAATTAAACTGGCGACGCAACAAGGAACGAAAAATTGTTAGTAACATTATATAAAAAAAAAAAACATTCATGATTTTCGTTTCTTCAAAAATCTTCATTAATGATGTGGTTATTAACTTCCAGGTCAACAATGTTCTGTGACGGGTCCGGACCGCTGCTCGAGGAGGCTCTCCTCAACGACCAGCTCCTCTTCGAGTATTCGCCTGCCGAAAGCCTCATAAACTTCGAGCTGCCGTCCTTGGACTCAGACTGCGACTGGCAGCTCAGTGACTTGGATTTCAACTGTGACAGTTTTGTAAATAGTGCTAGTGATACGAACAAGGAAGCCGCCAACATCCTTGATGGATCAGTGTTCGACTTTGCCGATTTGGATAAGAGCATAATTGACGAATATCTCCTGGAAGCATTGAACAGTGATCTCTCCAATGACTCACCACAGTCGCCACAGTCGGGAACTGACTCGCCGTTCAGCAGTGAGTCCCAGTGTGCCCTGGAAACACATGACTACGTCGCTGTGGAGAAAACTTGGCCGTGTAAAACGCGGGTCTACGAGAAGACTGATGTGAAAGTGCGGTCGTTTGGTGACCCGAAATTCTGTCCGGAGCTCGGTGCGTTCCGTTGTCCAGTGGAGGACTGCGGCAAACTGTACGCGAAAGCGTCGCACGTCCGTGCCCATCTGCGTCGTCACAGTGGGGAGAAGCCGTACCGGTGTACGTGGAGCGGATGCTCGTGGAGGTTCGCTCGCTCAGACGAGCTAGCTCGGCACAGACGAAGTCACTCGGGGGACAAGCCGTACCGATGCGTGGAGTGCGGCAAGCGGTTCGCGCGCTCGGACCACCTCGCCAAGCACGGGCGCGTGCACGCCCGGCGCGCTGCTGCCGCCGCCGCTGCTGCCAGGCGAGCTGCCGCCGCGCCGCATGCGCATCGGAGATCATCGAGGGGAATACTGCTTCTATGATGAACTGGATGTCGTGCGGTTTATAGTGAGATACGCTGTTTTAAAAGACGTGAATAACTCAAGTTTCAAGTGCATTTTAATTGCCTGTAAATAGAATATCGGGTGCTTCACAAAACGCTAATTACGAAATAATTACAGGATAAAGAATATTTTACAGGATTTCTACATTAATTTCTTCAAATATTTTGAAGACTGAGTTTGATGTTATTAATCTCAAATGGTTTTGTCTCCGATTTCTAAAAGGCTGATCAGCTTCTGATGAACTGTAGCTTTCTGATCAAATAACTGCCGAATCTGAGGTAAGCTATTGTGATGCGTTGATAATCGAAATCAAAGCATTTCCCAAGAGATTCTGCTTGATTGATTTTCAGAAACGGTACATTAGCAGTATAAGTAGGTTTAAATCATGTTTAAGGGCTTCGTGTGTGAATCATACCAAATACTTGACTGTGAGAGAAACTTTTGTAAATAGGTAATAAATAAATAATAAATAGGTAATAATAGTAAATAATAAAAGTATTGAAATAAGACATTCGACTTTCCAACTAGCGTTAATGTTGTAAATATAGAATAAGCTAATACCTATGTACTTATAAATGAATAACGAAAATTAATAAACATGGTATTTATTGATTTTTTTGCTTTTGTTCACAACAACCTTCGATAGCAGAAGATGATGCTGATTATGATCTTATAGAGTTAGATAAGAGCTTTATGTGAATAAATATTATAACATAAAAATAATAGCACGCCGTACTTCCCGAAGGGGTTCAGTTGTAAAGCTGGGTTGTAGCTCATAATTTTACCAGTTACGGCGGCACGTCCGTGTCCGTGATTTGAGTTCTGAGTTCAAAATGTTCTGAATTATGACGGATAGAGTTCGGATGTAGTGCGTAAGGTGGATACAAGAAGTACTACGGCTGTTTCGGAACCGAAATTTCACGGACACTGATCGAATATGTAGTGCGTAACCGCCCTTAAGGTACGTTATACCTATGAAGGAGAATGAACCCCAAGTAATATGGATCAAGACCAAGAAATTGTTGCTGATGTACCTATTACCACTTTTGCTTGATATTTCTGTCCCGCTCCTGGACAAAGGCTTCCCTCCACTCCTATCACTTCTCACGAGCCCACGATTCCTCCTTCCTGTTAAGGAGAAATCAGTCAAATTCGTTTCGTGGTCTGCCGCGACCCCGTCTCACTGTCTCAGGGCACTAGCTCTGTGCTATTTGGTCCACAGTTTTTGCGGCAGATCCATTGAAGTTGATGCTGGCCAGTTCCACTTACCTAAGTTGAGCTACCCTTTGATCCACATCAGATTTGGACTTCTTGATGTTTGTTAAAGACCAAGTCAGTGCACAATTAGTCAGGACGGGACGGAAAGAATAAAACAAAAATCCTACATTTGTTCATGAGCTTACGTGTGCTATACGAAAGCCACCTTTGAGTAGGTTCTTCATGGACCCAGTAGTTCCTCCAGGAGTTTTCCGTTCGTCTTGCAACTTCTTAGTCTTGCCTCGCCCAGGTACGGACTACCCACTTACCCATATGTATAAGAATGAAGTAGGCAGACAAAAAATTCAGACAACCTAATCGTGTAAGTGAATTCGGCAAGGCAAAGGGTTTGACCCCATGAAAGAGTATGACAAAGTCTCTTTAAATAATTAGGTTAAAAATTATTGGACGCTTTCATTGATGAAGATACTCTTTCGAAAGAGTCTAATAATTTTTGGCAATACCTAATTGTTTAAAGAGTATTTGGCATACTCTTTCATGGGGTCAATTGCCTTGCCGAATTCACTTACGCAATTAGCCTGCGAGTTGACAGTGTTGGCACCGAGAATTTAGAACTGGAAGCCTCTCAATAACACTACAGGACAAGGAGATCGAACCCAAAACCTCGTGATTAACGATAGTCATTCATAGCGCATCACGAAATGTTATTTAATTTGAAGAATGGTTCTTTAGTTACCTTGTTATCGAACATGAACTAAGTCAGGCAGTAAGAAAATTACCTAATTGAAGTTCAAGTTCAGTGTTACGTTTTATAACGCTGCGCTAAGTGCGGTAAGATAAGGTTGGTATAGTTCTCGCAAAACTTCTTGGCCGCCCTGAAGTTGGCTACAGTGGCTGCGCAGTAGTAAAACTCGTACAAAAAAACAGAACCGTATCGTGTCTTGCGGATCGGAAAGCCAACTTCAGGGCGGCCCAGAAGTTTCGCGTGCACTTATACTTACCCTCTTAAAATAGAATATAGTTATACCCGCAGCCTAATTGTGTAAGTAAATTCGGCAACGGAAACAATCTGGTTCTTTCCCAAAAACACACACTTAAACAAAAAAGTTGAATCTTTATTCAACTTTTTTGTGTATGTGTGTGTTTTTGGGAAAGAACCAGATCAATTAGGCTGCAGGAATAACAAAGGAATAACCATACATTTTCATAGGTTTATACTTGATAGGTATATACTTTTTATTAGTAGAATCTTTATTCAACTTTTTTGTGTATGTGTGTGTTTTTGTGAAAGAACCAGATTGTTTCCGTTGCCGAATTTACTTACACAATTAGGCTGCAGGAATAACAAAGGAATAACCATACATTTTCATAGGTTTATACTTGATAGGTATATACTTTTTGTTAGTAAGAGTAGAGAATTTAGTAGTTCGAGCTACAGCAACATATCTTTATCGTAGGTATATAGGAACAAATTAGAGCTTTGGTGAATTCCTCTGCCTGACCTCATTTTCACCTATTTCTACGGTTTTCATTTTCGTTATGAGTTCTTTAGGCCAATCATCAGCGCCTCCCAGTTATTAAGGCATATACGAATAAGGAATCACGTCTAATCGGCTTGTCGTAATTTTTAGATTATAATATTTGTTTTTGACCATTTTCTTAATAATTTGATCTAAAATAAAATAGTTTTATTCGTATAAAATAGTGTAATTTATTTGTAGAGTTATGTCTAACACGGGCAAAAAAACGACAATCGTAGTTACCAAAACCGCCGGACGTATTTTAATGAAACTTTCACCATCTCAAAGACAATTTAATTTTCTTAATCTACTACATATGTACTAGACAAAGTAGATACAAGTATCTAGTAACCAAGTGCAGTGACCTCAATAAAATTATTACTTACATAAATGTTTTAATTTTTTTTTCCTTTGTTATTTAAATTATACCTAGTTATCCACAGGCATAGAGGATACGATTATCGCTGCTACAAAGTAGTGTCAAACGTGTCCGTGATAAAAACATTCAATTCTCTTGCAATTTATTGACTTTAGGTGCAGCTTAATCTTCAAAACATAAAAGTAAGTACTTGGATTTAGTTTCCATGTCGGTTCCTAGCTGTATACTTATGTAGGTAGGTCCTCAATAAATGTATGGTTTCCAGGACATGGGTTATAACCGGGGTCCCACAGCACTGACAAAGAAAATTTTGTTCAGATAAATGTCGCTAGATGGCGCGATATACATTGAATTGGGTGTAAAATTAAAATTTTCAAGAATTGATCATAAAAATTGTATGTTATTTTTTTATCAAATCTCCTAGGCACAAAATGATGGCATAATGGGCTCTCAAATCACATTTCAAAGATTATTTGAACGGAATTATTTAAATTGATTCCAATAGATGGCGCGGTTTTAAATTTTTGAGGCATGCTACTTGATTTTTTTAATTTTTATTGTAACACATTTTGGTACAGTGAAACTGTAAAAACGTGTCAAAATACTATAAAACAAATCGTCACTGTATTTAAAGAAAAAAATGTCACGAACTAAGAAAACCCTTTTATTTGCAAGTCGCTGCTAACACCAACTATAGCTGTGGAACGGAACCGAACGCGATCGAAGTACAAAAAAAATCATCTTAATCAGACGAAAAACACTAGTTACGTCGGCACGTTTTCATTGTATGTGATGAGGCATCTGTAAGCTAGTATTATTTTATCAGTGGTTATACTAACTTTATTGTACAGTTTAGTTTAACCAACATTATTCGTCATTATCATTACCCTAATAATAAGCTCAGGATTTTGTGACGCAATTTTGGAAAAATCTATGTCCGGAGTGGCCTGCGAATGCTGCGATACTAGCAATTTTAATAAAGGTGGTGTCACACACCCATTGGCCACTGTAGATCCAATGAGTCCTTTCGTAAGGGCTGAGAATAGTGAGAGTGACTTAATCACGTTGCCAGGTGTCCATTTGCGCATGACGTCCCGATTTTTAGGGGTCTTGGGACGCGGCCCGATTTGCCTGATGACACTATCTAAAACGCTGTCCCATTAAGGTAATTATGTACTATGCGCTGTCCACACATTTCCGGGATCCCGTCCCTGATGGAACACTAACATACGATTTGTATGAACGTTCCGGATCCGCCTGATACGGAGAGATGTGTGAACAAGTTCGTAAAAATCGTATGTAACCGATTCCTGCCGCGTTCTGTCAGAGACGGGAACCGGTAAGGTGTGAACAGCGCTTAAATATTTCGATAAATCAATAAATTTATTAAAAACCATAAATATAAAAGATACAATATATAAATTATGCATTACATCAATAAGTTAAGTGATTGTCGCACTGCGACAACATTTTAAGACTTCAAAATTCTTCAAAAGTTATTTTCTTTAATGGCTTCCTTATCGGTACCAAACGCGACAGCGGAAAGGATATTTTCACAGGCTAACTTAATATTTGGTCTGAGAGTTGAAACCGTTTGACACTTGAGAAATTTAAATTAAAAACAACTTGAGCGTGATTTGCAATTAATTTTAGAATTGCCTACGTTATAAAAAAAGGCCATCATACAGACAGCAAAATCCAAACTGAAAAAAACTATTTTAACCATTTAAAATAATAAACCGCGTCAATATAAGATTATAGTATAATAATTTGTAATTTCTACTAGGACAGCTAGACCTCAGCGGTCCTGTATACTGTATGTAGGATTAAATTCAGTGGTCTTTGTGCGAGTTTTTACTCACGCTCAATCGCGTTAACGTAAACCCATTAGTATTGAAACTGAGGCCTTAGTGCGAGTTTTTACTCACGCGTGACTCACGCTCACTCGTGTTACGTAAACGATCTCTTATGTCAAAATGTATACAAAAAAGGAGGTTTCTCCTTACCGACCCAGACGGCGCTTATCCAGTTTCCATACAAATTGACTTTTACGTTAACGCGATGGACCGTGAGTAAAAACTCGCACTAAGGCCTTTGGATAAGCGCCGTCTGGTGACGGCGAAACCTCTTTTCTTGTATACATTTTTACATTGAGATCGTTTACGTTATCACGAGTGAGTACGTAAAATACACTAAGAATATGTAACAGATTTGTTACACTTCCTAAAATATAGCTTGATCTCTGTGACCTAAGTCAAACTGACTTAAACTTTATTGTTAGCCTGTCAAGCGCTATTGTTACCTAATGATAGTGACAGCTGTCGCAGAGATTTAGCTATGTTTTATGAAGTATAGTAATATTTGTTGGGAAACGCAATAAATTAAACCTTAATTTTTTTAAAAACACCGTGTTTTTATTGTTTGTCCCGATAAAAAACCCTAAAACCCGATTTGCCTTAGCTTCTGCCCCGATTTAAAATTAATTGGACTTGGCAACACTAGTGAACATAGCTGTTACTAGCAAAGAGTACCTATATAACACTATGTTGCTTAGTTTATCAATTGCCAAGAACATTTCATTCTACTCTTTTACCATCTCTATCTTTGGTTAACCCTAAATAACTACATACACTCGGCGTCATAGATATAATTTAAATTATAATTTAGAATTTAATTCAATGGTAAAAGTTAGTTGGTTGGTTTTATTGACGAAGGGATGAAATAAAACTGGTTAAGAAAATTAAGTTTAGGGTTGTTTTTCTAGCTGAACTTCAATTCAAGGTCTGAATGTCGAATGACTCTCTCTCATTTTGATCTTGATCAGCTGTACTTTGCATGCGTTTTTGGCAAGACAGGCTTGAATTTAATTTTCGGGGAGGTGCGATTTTTTTATGCTGACTGTCTATCAATATTGCCAGAATATAAAATATACCGGAAAAATTCGACAATACGAATCGATACAGTCTGACAAGGATCTCAGTGAAAGCGGCGAAATAGAGCACTAACTTGAAATGTTCTGTATTTTGCATTATTCTTCTTCTAATTGCAAGTAGCACTGGAAATTAAATTCTATGTATTTTTCCACTCATGCTCATTTTACCCTATATAACTACAACAAAGCAGTAAAGGCCGAAACGCTTTCTTCAGTCAATGATGTAGTGAGACGTCAGATCTCTTGTAAATTAAATATGAAAACTATGCTAAGAACAACCTTTGAAAAAAACTAAATAATAATTATGACATAGACTGCACAGCCAATGTCTGAGCTGGTTCCCAAACCAAGAAAATTAAAATAATATCTACGGTTTGTCTATTCTTGACAGTAATTGTCTATACTCTATGATATTATACGGCTAAATTTAGAAGTCTACCATTGTGGTACTATTTATTAAGTTTTGAATATATTTTAAATCGTCTATTTTTACATTGATACACGATTCAAGTCGGACACAAATAAAAATGGTGGTTCTAGATTAGATTTCTCTGATCAAACTGTTTATTGAAATAACACGCGAACCTATCCAAAAGTGTACAAGAAACAGAAAACTTTTTTTATATTATTTGCCAATATTAGAATATAACTGGTGCGATTACGTGGTGCGTTGGGAAGAGTTGTGTTTGACAAATAACAGGTTGTCGGAGACACCGATTTCGCTACAGTTTTGTATCTAATGTGTTGTTTTTTTAACTGCAATAAGTTTGTAAGGTGAACTGATTTTCAAATCATTAGCTAAGTGAATATGTTAAAGATGACTATATAATTTAAATCGGCAGAAACTCAACCAAAGACCTCGGAGTATGCTGGGCAACTGTTCTATTCAATCAGCATGTGACCCAAATCTGAGATTTCTCTTCTTTGTGTTTTATTGCTGGGTTCATGTTTACACAGTGAATAGCTAAATCGATCAAAAAGGAATAAACCGAGCGGTTTTTCGAGCGGCGATCTGCACTGAGGACATGATATTTTGTGAACTTGTCACGGTTGACTACCTGTTCAACTCAGTGGGGGTCAGGTGCAGTTCGCTGAATAATCCCATTTTTTAAAACATCGACTGAACTTACGCTTTACTGAAGATATACTTATCAACATTGAATGAAAATACATAAATAAGATTGCTGTGGGAGATACAGAGATAACATAGATCAGTGTTTACCTGAAATGTATGTAAACACTCACAAAAGTATGAAACAAGTGAAAAACATTGTGCTAAAATGAAGATCAGCTGTAAATACATTGCTTTAAGCCACAAAGAGTAGGACAATGTTGCAAAATGGCTCATTCTGAAAATCACAGGTATATTGTGCAGGTCAGTAATGTTTTTATTGTAATTATTTATTATTTATGTGTAATCAATCTGAACCAGGCTACAATCTACTATTATTAATAACTAAAGTTGTATCTCTTCAAAACACCCATATTGCTAAAATGCAGGCTCAAAATTAACCGAAGTTGTAAAATTTCATATTTTAATTTGTTTTTCATTAAATTGCCACAAGCATATGGAAGTGAATTCCTGAAAGCCTTTGTTCTGTGCACAAACTATAACTTGTATGTTTTTAATTTGCGATTCGGTTTAAAGTATCTTTGTTCTACAACTTGCTCAATGTCAGGTTTTTCAATAGTTTCCACCCAGTTAATGTTAATTAGTTATTAACTTCCTTATTCAAGAAAGGAAAACGGTAACATTACAAATAAGGCAATGACTCTCCAAGAATGTTTAATTTTGAATAAAGTTCAATGCCAAACTTGTTTATGCTCTACACTATAGAAAGTAAACAAATGCATGTTTGCACAATTGTATGCGATTGACTGCTGTGCTGCGTGTCGCGGGTTCGATTCCTGCACGGAACAAATATTTGTATGACCTACAGGTAGTTGTTCCGGCTCTGGGTGTTGTGTATGTGAGTTTATATGTTTGTAAACGCACCCACGATACAGGAAGAAATGCCTAGTGTAGGACAACGTTTTTTTTTATAAACAAAAACAAACAAAATAAAAAATAAACTTAAGAAATCTTCTGATAACCAGAAAATATATCTTATTTCATTGAACAGGCTTAAAATATAAAGACCTGCCTATAACAAGTTTACATTGTTTATTGGACACTTATGAGGAAGTTGTTAGTCAATTTACCTTCTGTAAAACACCACTTTGACTTTAACTGCCATATAAACAAACTCAACTCAATTTTATTTTAATTTACTGTTATTTTTGTGTTCTCACTGTAATTCTTTATCTTTTTTTTTTTTTTTTTTTTTTTATATATATTATAGGCTCGCGCTTGACCACTATCTCACCTGATGGTAAGCGATGATGTGGTCGACGGTGAAGCACGCTTGCCTAGAAGTAACCTATTCACTCTTGACTTAAAGACTCCTAGATTGTAGCTATCGGGAAACACAGACTCCGGCAGGGAATTCCACTCCTTAGCTGTACGCATAATGAAAGTATTTCCAAAACGTTTAGTGCGTATGGGTGGTATGTCTACCATGTAGCGATGGCGCATCGCCGTACGTCTTGTAGTCCGATGATGAAACGGGCTTGGCGGAATTAGATCATGCAATTCCATCGCACACTCCCCGAAATGCAACCGATAAAAGACCGACAAGCTGGCAACTCGGCGACGATGTTCAAGGCTCTGGAGCTTCGACCCAACCAGTGCCTCATCGCCGATGAGCCTTTTGGCCCGCTTTTCGATCGACTCTAGTGCATCAAGCTGGTATTTGGCGGATCCGTCCCAGAGATGAGAACAGTACTCCATGCATGATCGAACTTGCGCTTGATACAAGCTGAGCAGCTGTTCTGGCGTGAAGTACCTTCTAACCTTTGCAAGGATCCCCAGCTTTTTGGCAGCCAGCTGAGCCTTTGCCTCAATGTATCTTGAACGATTCTGCCGTGGTATAACTAAAATGCCGTTATTTGGTTGATTTTTATTTTTGATGCTATATTAATGAGAAAAAAGAATCTATCTGTGTTTGCTAATTTTCAATACCTTGAACAAAACTATTCAAGGCATTGAAAATTCGCAAACACAGATCGATAGATATTTTTTTCTCATTATTAAAGCATCAAAACTAGATGTCGGATAGCGGCATTTTAGTTATACCATGGCAGAATTGTAACTGTTGTTAGTTACTGACAGAGCAAGACATTACCTATATCATTAATAAAACAATTGGGGATAAAAAGTTCTAGAAATAAATTTTCATATTGTTAATTAGCTCCTGTCCTGCAATCTCCAGAATATTAGAAGACTCAATTTTTTTAATGATATCAACAGTAGATGCATACTATTCCTAAAGTTTTAATAAAAATACAGGTGTATGTGGGTGCACTGTCGCCGCACTACGAAGCCCTGTCAGTAGAAGCCTCCAAGCAGACCAGCTCTGAAGAAATTGTTTGCTGCATCACTGATAAACTCGGCTTAACAAATGGATCCGGCGGGCCCTATGAACTGGCCGAGGTAGGTTTTGTTTCTTTATTTTATGCCTGTATATGTACTATCTGCCCTAGTGGTGGGCAAAGGCCTCCCCCAAATCCCTCCACCTCGAACCAGCCCTTGCAGTAGTTTTCTAGGTTGTCTCGCCACCTATTATGATTATATTGTTTTAATATTTAATGTGATAACTTGAGTAAACTCAGCACCTGCTCTCTCTGGGTAGCTGTTTCCACTGTGGCTGAGTGTGGACATTTCGTTTATCCTCTTCGATTATAGCTTAAGCGGATGTGAGAAAAGAAGAATTTGGGAAATATCTGTAATCCTCTGTTACGCAGAGCACCATGTATAAATGTGTGGTGCAAACTCATTCTAGGAAGAGTAAATTAATGTAGCGGAACAGTAGTTTATTGAGTGTAGATTTTTAGTTTTATCCCTCAGTAATGCTAAGGACGTGTCTCAAAGAAATTAATAAATTCACATTTGCGTCAATATCAATCTGCTTGCCTAGCATTTTCCCCACTATGTTGGTGTAGGCTTCCAGTCTAACCGGATTCAGCAGAGTACCAGTATTCTACATAGAGCGATTGCCTATCTGACCTCCACAACCCAGTAACTGGGTAACATGATACCTCTTGGCAAGACTGGTGTCAGATTTCAGGCCATTGTAACAACAGTCGGGAATGGCTTAAAGTGCTGTCTGAGCTCGGAGGAATCTTGCTATGTAAAGATGGTCACCCATCCACGAAAGCGTTGCATAACCTTGAAGGTCTTTAGCCACGAGCACCAACGAGTCATTTAAATGTAATTCTTTCTTCCTTTTCTTTCTATCTTTAAATTTCATTTGAATAAAAAAGCCCTGTCCATTCATACTCTACACAAAGTAACTGAAGCACATTAACTCAGTATCAGTTAAAAGTTAAAACAGCTCACCACATTGATGCAAAAAATTGATTAACAATATAAACATTGAACAATTTTTTGCTCATTGTAACTGAATGAGTCAGCTTATGTCCAAGATGATTGCTTCCTTAGCTTGGTCATCAGTGAGACATTCTACATGTGTCTACCAGCTCATAGGTAGGATTATCGCATTTTGAGGAAGTTACAGATATGATAAATATTTTAGTACAGTTTGTTAAAAAAAAAGTGATAACATTTGTTCTATTTTAGTAACTTAATTATTTTTATCAAATGAACCATTGAACCTCTTTAGCCTAAATCCTATTTATTTTGTGAGAATTGTGTGTTTTTTATATTTTTGCGATTCTAAATCTTATTTTGTATCTAATGGTGAAGATATAAAAGGGCTTTGTATCAAAATAAAAAGAGAGATGGTGTATTTTGAAACCTAATAACAGCTTATAAGAGACTGATGTAAGGGCTAAAGCGCTTATTACACTACAGGGAATTCAGGGTCCTAAACCCTAATTTAGGGTGGTGTAACAACTGTTAAGGACTTAGGGTCCCTAAAATAGCGACCACAGCGACCCGGAATGGTGGAGCGAAACGGTATTCAGGACCCTGAATACTGGGTAGTTTAATAAGCGCTTAAATCAACCAAAAGCGTACGTATGCTGACAAGGCATGTGTTTTGTACCGCCATTCATGACCCTTAGCTATGCCAATATCGGATTACCTAAAACATGGGAGAGGGAGAATACTATAATAAATAAAATTCCTCTTTAGGTGGTGGGGGACATGCTTAGCGGCGAGTGCAAGGAGCGAAGACTCGGGCCCAATGAGTCGCCCGTCGCAGTCATGCTACTGTGGCCCAATAACACCGGATCGGGACAGTACAACAGGTCAGTACCAAGAACCCTTTCATGTGTCATTAACTACTAATTAGATATGACTCATTTTTTTTGCATCACCTTAATCATATCAGTTTTGTAAGGGACAGTTCATAGTTCACGCTATTTCAAGATTTTAATGAATAACAAATCATGTAAATGTTTTGTTGTGTTTTACCATTAACTCTAGTTACATGTTAATTTTTCCTGCTGTAATTAACACTGTAACGCTCACGCTATGATTAATTTAATAAAAAAACAGAGCATGAATATTGCATACCTACCCTATTTGAATATAATTTTTCCTCGACGCAAACAGTAGTCTGCGCTGCGGCAAGTTCAACAATGTCAAATCAGGTTTTTCTATATAATTATCTTATTCCTGCAATTATCTGTTACGAGAGATACGTCTAACCTTGTCTTAAACACCTGCGTGTCTTGTATTTATACCTTTACATATAGTTGTGTCCGTTAGCGTCCTGTCACCGCAATACTATTTGTATATACTATGTCCATTGTGATGATTCATCTTAATTTATTTTACGCGAGACGTGATTACCGTAATTTTAACTTCTGTGTCCTTATTCATTTACAGAAAACGGACAACTTTAAATTACTGACGTCCTTAAATAGAATTTCTATTATTATGCATTTAAACCCGCGTAAATACAGACGTAGCTAAAACGTTATCGAAGTCCCGCTATGAATGTGTCTAATTTATTTAAGTGTCGGAATGAAATAAGTGTTGTTTAAACTAGTACTTAGTTGTTTAATGAAGGGCTGTAGCAGTGATTGGGGATAATATCCCAGTGTGCGCATGAGTCACTCTTCCTGCGACAGCGGCGTGATAACGCCGTCTCCATCCTGCCAATCAAACTGAAACTTTGCCGCTCGATCAAACATGGCCTCTAAAACTGTACCACAACTCACAAATATTTAGATTTCGTCATTATGACTCAAAAGTATAATTTTATTTTTAGACACTTTCCCGCTCATTACCGTCGGTATCTTAGTACAAGGGTTTCATTTCTGCTTGCAGATTTTATCTTCGAGAGAAGATCCCCGACGAGCCATGGATGGAGAACTTCTCGGTCGACCCGCAGCTGATAAAGGATTACTTCCAGCGGTTCTTGTACCAGCCGAAAGATCGCGAGTATCCCGACTTGTGCCAGTTGCCGGAGCTCAATGAACAGACGCTGCTAGATAACTTGAGGGCGAGGTTCTCAGCCGGCTACATCTACACATATGTAGGCTCTATATTAATAGCACTCAACCCGTTCAAGTTCTACCCGATCTATAATCCGAAATATGTCAAGTTATATCAGAACAAGCGGATAGGAAGCAGTCTTCCGCCTCACATATTCGCAGTAGCCGACGCCGCATATCATTGTATGCTCCGAGAGAGAACGAATCAATGCATAGTGATCAGCGGAGAGAGTGGTTCAGGAAAGACTGAGAGTACGAATTTTCTTCTACATCATTTAACGGCGTTGAGCCAAAAAGGATCTCATGGGAGTGGAGTGGAGCAAACGATATTGAGTGCAGGGCCAGTGCTCGAAGCGTTTGGTAACGCGAAAACTGCCCACAATAATAATTCGAGTCGTTTTGGCAAGTTTATCCAAGTGAACTACAAGGAAAATGGCATGGTGCATGGAGCCGTTGTACAAAAATATTTGCTGGAAAAGTCGAGAATATGCAGTCAGGGTCGTAACGAGAGGAATTATCATGTGTTCTATTATTTATTGGCTGGTGCGTCGGAGCAGGAGAAGGAACAGTTGCATTTACTCAGTGTGGACAAATATAATTATTTATCAAGGACTGGTTGTAGTGAGGTGCCGGGTATTGACGAACAGTATGAGTTCTCGCGGTTAAAACAGTCTATGGAGATGGTGGGCTTCACTATGGACAAGCAGCGGCGTTTGTTTGCTGTGTTATCGGCAGTGCTACTTTTAGGTAAGTTTTCTCAGCAGTATATACTTATTAAAATCGCCAAGTTTCTATTAGGCAATCTTATCAGCTGATAGAGAACAAATTACTTTGATATCTTTTACTATCAGTCATAATATTGTTGAATCATATGCCTATTAAGAATAATATAGCAAACAAATTAATGTGTACACATAACATTTAAATATGTGTACATAATTCATTGACACTAAGTTGTGCTATTATTAGGAAATTGATTCCTTTTCCTCATACGCTCAACAAATATGATGGCCCTGCATTCTTGCATTATGAACACTAATTCTGCATTAATAATATTCCCCTTCAGTTGACATTGTAATGGCATGCTTTATTTACAAAAGAATCGAACTGTTTCTGAAGGCGCTATATACGCCCCAATGTCAACGCAGTACTGGCCGTGCGCCCCGCTCGATGCCAAAATATCAATATTGAACCTCCTTTTGAACAGTTTTGTTTTTTGCATAATATTATTTGATTTACTTATGCTATGTTAGTTATGAAGAAATTCCAGCTATTAATTTTTTTGTGTAAAAATATTTATAAACATCCAAGTCATTTTGGAGGAGTTTCCAAAAGTTGCGGGTAAATATCGTGTTGTTAATTATTTTTTTAAAGCAAAATTTTTAGTTACACAAAAAATCCTTGTGTTCAAAATGATGTACATGAATCAATAATAAATATATTTTTTTCAAACCTTTTAACCTAGCCGTTACTAAGGAGTATGCTTTAGAAAGTTACCGTTTTACGGCACTAAAGGGTATGTAGGCCCTTAACATGAGGCAGAATATCTATCATCATAGTATTTAATTTTATGACGGTAGCATATAAACTGATTATCGCATTAACACATATCTGATAATGAATGAAAAACGAGTATGTCTGCTTCTAATTTTTACAAGACTTATATATTTATTATGCAAAACTGAAGTCAGATGGAAACGATTTATCAAAAATATGCTGATGTTTATCAACAATATAGGGAGGAAAATGATTAAATAACTTTGTTGATAATGCTAATAAATGATTTAAATCATAATGCTGAACATTATTACTATAAACAAATTTGTCGAAATTTCAGAGACGTTCTACTTTTGAAGCTTATTACTCAAGAGGCAAAGGTCCGGTAGGTTACTGTAAAAAGCGAGTGTTTCGAAATTCAACCTAATAGATTGTAGAAAATAGTAGTAGTAGATGATAGATCTAGGAACTGATATAAGAGCAAAATACTGAAGCAATTTTTTATTGTATTTGTAGTAGAGTGACTCACACATAAATTGCTATTGATTTTGTTTGTTTTGGCATATCTTCTGAAAGCCTCGGCACTGCCATTGATCTCTAAAAAAAATTGAAGTCAAGTACACATACATACATCAAAGTATTTTATGAAAGATCAACATTCCAATTTCATTGAATCCATAATATCTGTCTGTAAGATAAATCTATGTGTACCAGCCTCAATTTACAGGCCAATGTCAGTCTATAATGGAATTGGTATCATTTACAGGTAACGTTGAGTTTCAACCACAACGGAAGTCATACCACCACGACGAAGCGGTCGGCGTGCGGAATCCTGAGGTTGTTTCGCTTATATCCTCGCTATTGCGG
Source organism: Orthosia gothica (assembly GCA_949775005.1). Lineage (NCBI taxonomy): Eukaryota > Metazoa > Arthropoda > Insecta > Lepidoptera > Noctuidae > Orthosia > Orthosia gothica. The sequence continues at coordinate 24,032,080 of OX459038.1, read as the reverse complement.
GTCAAGCAAGAAACTCTGTTGGCCGCCCTCACGTCTAAACGGGCTAGGGCTTCGGGAGAAACCCTTGTTATTAATTACAGGTAATGGTTAATTATATTTGCAAAAGAATTGGCAGTATACAAGAAACTCTGATGAAATCTGTTGTATTCTGGGTCTATATATAGACACATTATTTTAGGCTTAGTACGCACTGCGATTTTTATTCGCGCGATTTTTTTCCTCCCATTCTGCGACCTATGGAATTGTATGAAGCTGCACGCATTGCTATAAGAAAATCGCGCAAAAATAATACTACAAAAATTCGCGTTAAGCCTTAGAGTAGCAACACAACTGCCGAAAATTTGCGACGTAGATTCGGCTCTCTTGTATTCGATGAAAATTATGCTCCGTATTTTCTGTCTGATGTGTAGTAGAAGGCGTGGATCTTCCGTCGAGTCGTTTCAGCCTGTGTGTTGCTACCGCTATTCTAATCACGCAGAAAACTATTTGGAAATTAAGCAAAATATTTTCTTCTAATCGTTTATCCAAAGTAAATAATGCAACAAAAACAATTTCTTTGTAAAGGGGACAAGGCAGACAATGTAAGGCTATGGAATCTTGCCAGTAATTAGTATAAACTGTGTGGAATTTATTCAATGAGAGGGTAGGCCGTATCTGTTCACTGATTTTGTGATTATGTCGACAATGTAATCATGTAAAGTTGAAACTAATAATCTGAGGCTCATTGTACTAGAAAATGTATCTTTGTTTACATTCTTTTGTAGTCTTGCTCTTATCTATGAAGAGATTAACGTCTTATTTCGAAAACGACAAGCCAACACATTCTTTTAGTACACATTCCTTTTTATGAAGCGGCTATAATAGATTAAGATGAACTAACATCTCTCAGTTCCTAATTACGAACATGAAGAAGTACTCTCGAATTTTAACTGGCAAGGGAATAGCCAATAGCGACGACTCGAAGCAGTCGAGAGTATATGTCCGCTTATTTGCCCCACTACTGCGCAAAGCCCTATTCTCATGCAAGGAAGACTATTAGTAGTCCAGATTATATGATGATATTATCCTTTAATACAAGTCAGTGCTTTAGATAAATATTACAATGTAAATAGCCTATTTTATCCGACTGTAGGGCAGGCGTCTAATTCTCTAGCAAATAACTCCCATGAAAGAGTATCAACACATCCAATTTTTTTTCGGTATTACCAAAAATATTTGGACTCTTTCAACAGTATCTTCACCTGACTGCGAATATGTACAATCTGCACATCATATCTTATGGGAGAATGAATGCAATATTATGTTGGATAATGTACAGGCTGCACCTGGAGGAATTTATTATATGTACCTTGTGGAAACTAGAACAAATTTCCGTGCATTCAAGGGTTTTTGCCATACCTATTATTGGAATCAAATATAATAGCTCACAATTCTAGAACCCCTTAATATTAATGATCATTTTTAATCCTGGTTTATAACTGGGCTTATCCCAACTGTAAAAGACCCTTTGTGCCTATTGGCCTTGTTTGTTCTGTCTCCTGCTTGATATGGAGGGAAGTGGAAACTATATTTTTGTTTTCCTACTCCTCCGTTATTCTTTTCTGATTAATTGCTGCGGGATCCAAGACATTTAAATTCATTCTCCGGGACTTCGTCGAGCTTCATTGCCTTGGCGCTTTTCTGGTGGTTGCCGGTTCTGGCTTTCAAAAGTTACAGTGGTTTGGGAATGCTGCGGTGGGATTGTCCCAAGAGTATCTTCACCAATGAAGCCGTCCAAGAATTTTGGCAATACCGAAAAAAAAAAAAACTATTTACTCTGCCAAACTCACTTACGCAATAAGGCTGCTAATCTCCCTTGTAAATTTTCCCCTCTTTTGACTAAAATAAATATTATTAATTCACTTTTTTCCTTGCAGGTTGCCAGAAGCGATAGCGACTCGCGACGCTATGGCGAAATGCTTGTATGGTGCTCTGTTTGACTGGATCGTGATGCAGGTCAACCACGCGTTGCTCTCTAAAAAGGATACGCTTAGGGAACATCAGGGACATAGTATAGGTGAGTTGTTTATCGTAATCCACTGGTCAAGGAATTCTACATTAAATGACGCCTCAGTCACAAAATACATGACTTTGATAGACCGAAGTTCGGTCGGGAGGATTGTGTTATATAAAATTATAGATAACTGTGGACTATATGTATACTGCAAAAGTAAATGGGTCGTTGATTTGCCGCAATTGACTAAAACTCATCACTCTACTCGGTCTACTCCACAGACATAAATCTAACTAGTTAACGCAAGTCCCTTCATCTGTATAAAAACCAAGCGTGCCACATTTTCACAAACAATTTAAAAACAAATTTACTTACCAATGAAAGAAAACTTTTCAAATGCCTCGGCTACCTTTTTCTATCTATACATTCTCTACAGCTCAATAAACAAAAAAAAAAATCAATTTCAATATCTAATAAGGCATTTTTCTAGACTTCGGTGGATTTCCGGTGCCGATAATGCTAAATGAAAAGCATAATCAGATTACGATCATCGATCGTAACTTTACTCCGTTTTTTGGCACGCGTCATCTTGTTAGATTTATGTCTGTGGTCTACTCCATGAATAACACATGAATTCTGGGCAAAAACAATTTAAATGATATGCTGAGAAGTATCGTGCCCTCTTGATGGTTCCGAACGTCAACTTACGTAAGGTTTAGTTTCGAAACCTTTGACCACCACCTCGCAAACATTATATCCCAAATAAAGCAATCAACTTTAACTCCTCAGGCGTTCTGGACATATTCGGTTTCGAGGACTTCGGTCTGAGCAACAGCTTCGAGCAGCTGTGCATCAACTACGCGAACGAGCACCTGCAGCATTACTTCAACCAGCACGTGTTCAAGTACGAACAGGAGGAGTACAAGAGGGAAGGCATTCCCTGGACGGACATAGGGTTCTCCGATAATACGGGCTGCCTTCAGCTGATAGAGGGGAAGGTCAACGGACTGCTGTGCTTGTTGGATGATCAGTGCAAGTCAGTATCTTTACTAATATTTATGAATTGGCACCACGGTTCCATTGATAGTGATTAACTATTTCACCTTGCTTCTAAACTATTATATGGCCATTCCTGCCTTGCGTTGTAGATCTAAAAGGGTAGTAGACTGAGAATTTGTTTGTCCGTCAGATAGATTAGTAAAAAATATTGGACACGTATTTTTCTTTTGACACGTAAACATTAAGTGACGACGATAAAATGCGTGAAAATGACGTGTGACCTCACTCCGTTAGTACACTTTATACTGCCTTAGTGACGTCACAAACCCCCACGCCTGAACTTTGATGCGCTTTAACTTTGTAAACTTTAATTGATTTGGTAAAGCAAAAAAATACGTGTCCAATATTATTTGATTATCCCACTGACGGACTAAATAGAATTATCATTTTTCTACCCAGGAAACATCTGGACTGCGCTTTATTATTTGTACTATATATATAATATTTCTAAGACTAATATGAGATAACTATGCCTTTAATAATGTTAAAAATTCTTGTTCCAGTTTCCCATGGGCGACAAATGAGACGCTATTACAGAAGTTCAACTCGGTGCACGAAAACAACCCGTTCTATGAGAAGCCTCAGAGACGGGAACCTGCCTTCGTTGTTAAACATTACGCCGGCAGAGTGAAGTATCAGGTAAATAACTTGTTAAACATCTATGTACATTAATACTATCTTTGCAATGATTTTTAACCCCCGACGGAAAAAGAGGGGTGTTATAAGTTTGACAAGTGTTGCTTGGAATCTGTGTATTTGTGTGTCTGTCGGTGGAATCTGCTAAACGGATGAACCGATTTTGATTTAATTTTTATGTTCAAAAATTGACTTTGTCTTCTAGAGTGTTCTTAGCTAAGTTTGATGAAAATCGGTTCAGCCGTTCAAAAGTTATGCGCATTTTATTCTTCGAATCGGGTGTTTTCACAAGATAACGAGTCATAATTACGTATTTCAGTAGATTGTCGATCAAAGCGTGTCTATTAATAGGTTCTAACGTTGTTTAAAAAGCATGAAATAAAATACAATTAAAGATTAGACCGCCGACTCTAAAAAAGTAAAAATTAAGCCTCGTACTCGCTATTGGGGGACCGCTAAGTAAATAAAATAACCAAAATATACAAATTTTTATTGAATTTTTCTATTGTTCGGCGATATCACCCTAAAACCTCCAAATTAAACAGGCCGTTATTTTATTAGGTACAAGAACATACAGATGCTTCCCTATTTCTCCATAATAATGTTTCGCGACTCCAGACATCAATAAGGTCCATCCCATCGCGGTTACACATAATTTTATCACATTTAGCATTTGTATGTGGGGGCTCAGACATATTAAAGTTTTCCCGATTCATAGACTACACTGTTTATGATATGGTTTGTAACAAATGAAAGAACAGCAGCCTAATTGCGCAAAAGAATTGGGCAAGGCAAATGGTTTGACCCCCATCAATCGACCAATCAGAACATGCGAGATGAATGACGAGATGTGGATTGCCGTCTATGGGATTGGTCTATTGATGCCGGTCAAATCCTTCGCCTTGCCGAATTCACTTGCACAATAAGGCTGCAGGTTCTAATTACCATCCAATCTATACGAAGACGAGTCAAATTAATTTTCCGTTACACAAACAAAACTAAAAAAAAAAACTTGTCTTTTATATTGTTATCAGGTAACAGCAATGCGTGAAAAGAACCTGGACCTAATGCGGCAGGACATCGTGAGCGTGTTGAAGAACTCTTCGCTGGCATTCGTGAGAGAGTTGGTCGGAGTTGACCCGGTTGCTGTGTTCCGCTGGGCCATAGTGCGCGCGTTCTTTAGGTAAATAAAAACAAAGATTAAGTTGGTTATCAGGATAGGATGGAATAGGTGGACCCCTTTTCGCACTTAGTCTCGCATTTGGTCCGTTGTACGTTCAGGGGGGTGACCACAAGCTCTTAGAGTAAGGTTATTTTGAGATCGAGTAAGGGACAGATGTATCTGACTTGTATACATCTGTCACTTACTCGATCTCAAAATAACCTTACTCTAAGAGCTTGTGGTTACCCCCCAGGCCTCCTCTCTGTGAGAGTTAATGGGCCAGTAATGCACCACACGGGCCCAGTGCGAGTTGGTGGATGTCACATGTATTCGAATGTTTGGTTCTAAGACATGCGGTTTCCTCACGATGTCTTCCTTCACCGTTTTGAGAGTAGTGGTGATGAAATAATTTATACAAAGTAAAGTGCCTGCCTGGGTTCGAATCCTACTACTTTTACCCGGCCACCACTGCTCCTAAGCTGGTTATTATGAGAAGTAATTTAAATTATTGGGACACCAGCAAGGTAGCGGGCAGTTTATAAATATAACCTGGACTCTTTAATCAAACCATTAATTAACTCGGCCTTTCGTAGTCTACAGCTGGACCTTTACAAAATTTTACCTTCTTATAAGAGGCCCTCTTTTATAAGATCGCTTTTCTAGCTGAGTAGCTGGCGGTCGCCCGGCGTTACATATTCCGAATCGTGGTGTCCACTAAAGGATTTGTCTTCTCCAATAGCCATCGGTCCTTAGACAGACTCAGCTAGCCCACTGCCACCACAGTTGCTAACTCCGAAAATAACCTTGAAATTATATTTTTCCACTACCTTGTCTATTATGTAACACATTGCCTAAGAAATTCGTTTCGAAATATGAAAATTTAGACACAAGATTATAAAAAATAAAAACAAATTTACATAAAAACAGTTAAGAAATGTCTTTTGTATGGATATTTGATATCATTATGTAACTGGCAGAATGATACTGAACCTGTTACCTCCCGAAAAAGTTCCCGTTGATTGTGTATATATAGTCTGTGGTTTTTAATCTGAACGTTTCTCATAATTTTTGTTGGAACTGTTTTGCATTTAATTAAGCTCATCAGGTAGTGCAAAAAGAATAGTTCGTGTCTCGCAAAAAAAGGCTTTATTTTAACACTCGCATGTAGCTTCGCTCGTGTTAAAATCTCGACTTTTATGCTAGATACAAAATGTACTATTTCAAATGACTAATGTTTGTACACAGAGGTTATTTCGCATTCCTCGAGGCTGGTAGAAGACATCGCGTTCACCGAGTAGACGGCGCCTCTCGAGTCCCACGAGCGTCCATCCACGCTCCTAATGACAGCATTATCAGGTGAGCGTCTAGCCAAAACACACCCTACTGCAACGTCATTGTGTCCAATTTGCATTACAACGTGAAATACAGCTTTTTTGACAAGTACATAAACTAACTGCAATTTTTGCAATACCATTTATTAACTTGAAAGGCATGATGTCTATTACTTATTATATGAAAAAAATTGGCAGTTTAAAAAAATACTGGAATTTGTATTGTAGGTTGTGCTTACACCGCAAATGCTGAGTAAGAAACTTCTGGTTTCTTACGAATTTTAAACACTGCAAAAAAATATTCACCCAAAATGCACTTGCATTTGAAATGTAAATAAAGCACTTGCGGTTTGAAACACGACCTTGATGATTTACATTATATTGTTATGTGTAAAATATGTATTACAATATAGCTTTGCAAGCAACGTTATGTGACGTAATGAAATGTGTCTTGTTGCTCAGCCAACTGGTGACAGTATCGTCAATCAATCTTGCAATCAACCGCATTGCGTAAGTCACCGAAATTACGGCATGCTTGTTATTATGTTCTATGTGCACCTAACGCATGGACGTCCATGTTTTTAGTCAACCTGTAACACACCCTTTGTTGCGTTTATACTGTGCCCGAAGACCGCGGCTCGGCCGTGCCCTGCGCGTCCCTAGCCGCGGTCTTCATGTCTGTTGACTCGCTATTAGTCCCAAAGCAATTAGTTTCCATCTGTTAGTTCTCTTATAGGAATTGATTCATACTCACTGAGCAGATATGCATGCATCTCACAGAAGCATTTAATTTGGTTAACTGACTTATTTTGTTACATTAATTTTGTAATCCTCGATTCCTTTCTCACCCTACATCAACCGTTGCGCGTCGAACAGAACGCCTCACAGAGCGGCGAGTAAGGCCCGCGAGACACCTACCCGCACCGCCGACAGCCGGCCGCGCACCGAGCCGGCTGGCGCGGCCCGCGTGGGTGGGAAAGGGACTAAACATTACAGACTGGCCGAGACGCGCACGCGAAGGCTCGAGCGCGACGAGCGCACGTTCGACGACACCGACGTCATGCAGCGCGCCAGCCAGATCGTTATGTACGTGCGATCGAACATGCAACGACCGATATGTGCTGCTCTCAATCTTTCTCGCACTTCTCGTTCCTCAAACAAAGTCAAACATACGAATGAGTGCAAATACTATCGATTATCATCTAAATTCCGATCAAATTTGAATTTTCCACGAAGGCGTTAGTTAGTTATTTTTTTCTGTTATTCCAAATTTATTTTTATTTGGACTCATTTTGTTTTTTTTTACTAAACATTTTGTTTGATGAATCTGCGTGTTTCGGTTGGGGTCTCTCTTCTTCACTTTTCTCTTTTTCACGGTGATGGCTATGGGTTTTTAAGTTTTCGTGCATTCTTTGTCGCATTCTTTTTGTGACGTTTTATATAGCATATTTATGTATTTAGTATTTTAATATAGCGGCTCATTACAGCCACACGCACACAATTACATCTTCTATTACAACTAATTTGAAACAGTACAAGTAAAACATATTTAGATGCTGTAATTGTCGTTTGTTGCTTTACTGTATGGGTAAGCGTAGTTAACAGGTTTCTGCAGAAATTTTATCAAAACACCGAGCTGTATATCAATGCAAAACATCAAAAATTAAAACATATTTTCTTCACATTTTGGCTTATTTGAATTGTAGTTACATAAAATGTTTTAAATCAGCTTGTTCTGGATTGCAATTGCTCAAAAAAGTTTTGTAAAAGTACACTTTACTGGCATGTATGTAAATAATTCGCACTTTCTCACCAAGCAATCTTTACTTAGGTGGTTGGTGTTGCCCCTTTAAGAGATCCCATAATGTTATGGATATTTTTCTACAAGCTAAAATAAATATTTTTTCAGTCCATATTGCGATCTCTTAAAGACTTGGCCCCTATATTCTTGTTCTTCACACGATTTGATTTGATTCTACAGGAAAAACAAGTCGTTTAGGCCTAGAGAGCGAGCGAAAAAAGGTTTAAAGAATCTTCAGAGCGTGAAGACGTTAGCGGGGCGGACGGCGGCGCCGGCGGGCAAGCGGAAACAGCCGCAGACGGTCGCGGCGCAGTTCCAGCACTCGCTGTCTGCGCTCATGGACACGTTGAATCAGGCCAACCCCTTCTTTATTAGGTGAGTTGCTATAATTTACTGTAAATATGGGCTTTTGACCATCTGTGAATCCAGTAGTTCACTTTACTGGTTAGCAGAGCCATGGGGTCTCAGCGCTAACAAAGATAGTTTGGTTCAAATAAATGTCACTAGGTGGCGCGATATGCATTGATTTGTTATTGAATTGTGTGTAAAATTACATTTTCTAGAATTGATCATAAACATTGTGTGATCTTCTTGTTTAATCAACTCTCCTAAGAACACAATTAAGGAGTATTGGGCTCCTAATTGACATTTCAATGATTCTTGGAACGGATCATTTAAAAATTATACCAATAGATGGCGCCGTTTTAAAATGAGGCAAGCCACTCGATTTTTTTAATTTGTATTGTAACACATTTTGGTACAATGAAACTGTAAAGACGTGCAAAAAAATAACATGAAAAAAAATGCCACGGTCCGGAAAACCCTTTTACTTACAAGTCGCTGCTAACACCATCTATAGCCGTGGAATGGAACCGAACGCGATCAAAGTACTTATAAAAATAATCAGCTTACTAAGACGATAAACGCCAGTTACGTCGGCGCGGTTTCTTTGTCTGGGATGAGGCATCTATATGCTAGTATTATATTATCTGTGCCAGAGCCTTCACACTCGTATTTTTTTCTTTCGTACGTTTTATAGCCATCAATCTATCAGCATGTTTTCTTGACAGAATTTGATCAACTTCTACAAATACTTTCTATAAATCAATAAGCTCAATCATAGGATTCTGTTTGATTGGGCCAATTACTGAAATTGAAAATATTGGTATAACTGGCCTAAGGATCAATCATTATAAGCTACAATTTGGTTTTCAATCCAAAACTTTACTCCACAGATGTATAAAATCGAACGGCGAGAAAGTTCCCCATGTGTTCGACGATGAAACCGTCCAACGTCAGTTACGGTACACGGGCATGTTGGAGACGGTCCGAATCCGGCAGGCCGGGTACAACGTGCGGCTTACCTACGAGGAGTTCATTCAGCTGTACAGGATACTGCTGCCTAAGGGACTGCTCAGTTCTCAGACTGATGTGCGGCACTTCCTTGCCACGCTGAACTTGGATAGGGATAACTATCAATTAGGTAAGAAATTGATTTTTGAGTATTGAGAGGGATTTTGATAGAGTCATTGTTAAGGTAACCCGATCCGCAGCAGACGCGCCGGGCGTCGGCGGAGGGCGGATAACGCCTTCTTCCAGCCCCCCCTAAATGGGTCCTGGGGCGACGGACTCAGGGACGTTCGTCGCCCCCCACACATCAGGACCCGAGGTGTTGGCGCGTAGTGTTCCACGCGCGCCCCTCTTAGACGTCGCGCGGGGAGTTCAACACCACACTACCCCCCAACCCGAGGTCGTGGCCCGTAGAGGCGGGCCGGCGCTAGCCGGGTGTTGCGGAAGTATCGTTGTTCCCGCGACCCGAAGCGTAGGTGTGAGATGTAACACCGGGGTGGTTTTTAGTCAGTACGAAACTGACAGAGCCCTCCGCCTTTCCCAGGGCGGAGGACATCCAATGAGGATTTTCCACCCCAGAACAAAAAAATAAATAAAAAACGATTCCTTTTAGGGAAGTTATAAACAACAATCCAATTTTTTCTCGTGCTGTGTCATAAATGCGTTTAACAATAAAAACAACACTGATTGTTTTCATCATCATCAGCCTATTATATATAGACACAGGCCACATCTGTATGAGAGAGAGAATGGACCTTAATCCACCACGCAGGCCCAGTGCGGGTTGGTGGATGTCACATGTCTTCGAATTTTTGGTTCTTGGACATGCCGGTTTCCTCACGATGTTTTCCTTCACCGTTTTTAGAACAGTGGTGATGAAATAATTTACACAAAGTAAATTGCCTGCCTGGGTTCGAACCCGCGACCTACGACTTCTTAAGTCGGGACCGTTACCACTGGGCCACCACTGATCTCTGATTGTTTTATTTTCTTGTAATTACTGCGATGATTTCTTGCAAAATGCAGCTTAACAGGAAACAATACATGTACCTATGCCAAAAAGGGAATGTACAAATTCACTTGGTTCTCAATGTGAGTGATGAGGTGCCAACCGTTTAATCCACCAGAACACCAGAACTTTTTTTTTATCTTGTTTTTTTTTTATCTTGTTTTTTTTTTTATCTTGTTTTTTTTTTTTATTACTTTTAATTTTTTTTTTTTATTACTTTTAATTTATATGACGTTCAAAAGTGCCGTTTATTGGCCTAATTGAATAAATATATTTGAACATCTATCCGAATATATTTTCTTTTGGGTCATCACTGTTAACACCTATCAATTTGAAGCTTACCAGCTCACCGTTTAGTAAAACTGGTCATTTAACATCGGCCAGTTGAACTTGCTCACTCGCAAACTATGACGTCACAGGTGCCACAAAGATCTTCATGCGCGAAAGCGAGCAGACGAAGCTAGAATACCGGCTGCACCAGCAGATCATGGCGTCCATCATCACCATACAGCGCTGGTTCCGAGCCGTGCTTGAACGGAGAAGGTTCCTCGCGCTGCGGAGAGCGTCCGTCGTCATACAGTATTTTTGCAGGTATGTGTCTTGTGTAAGGATCGGATGCACTGCATAACCGCTCTTAGAGTAACCAACGATTTAATAATAATAAATGTTATCACTTCTGATGCATTAAACTTTTTAATTTTTACAAAATACTGGGCTTTTGACCTTAATATTTGCCATGTTTAATTTTGTAATATGCGTTTTTTGTGCGGCTTAAACTATTTTCTTTCTTTATCTTTATTTCTCTTTTCTTACTTTCTCTCTCTTTCTTTTGCTTTCCTTCTCTTGCTTTCTTTTGCTTTCCTTCTCTTGCTTTCATTCTTTCTTTTTCTTCTTTTCTATGATACTAATAAAATGGAAATTTACAATAATAACCTAGAAAATTCGTCAGACAATGGCTATCAGCTCGTCAAGATGCTGCAGTCCGTCTACAGGCGTGGTACCGCGGTGCGCGTGAGAAACGCTGGTTCTCAAGACTGAGGCGTGGGCTGGTCGGCTTCCAAGCGGCCGCCAGAGGCCACCTGCTACGACGGGCCATCACTGCTAGAAGAGCGTCAGGTGATAGTGAGGTACGTTATATGTGCAGGAGCCCGCATGAAATAATACTCGTTTTCTTTGAAGTGTGTTTTGGGTGAGGGTTATTGAACATTTTGAAAAGTGGATCATTGAATATTTATGTGTATATCATCAATATTTTGACATGGTAGCTTTAAAACTGGATAAGAAAACTCAACCATTTATATTTCTTATAAAAATGCCTCAAAAATCATTAGCATTACTATCAATACTTTGTTTTATTGAGAAATAAACATGGTCTCTGTCGTTAAATTTGGCTTACCACACCAATTTTGTACAGCACTTTTGCCGTGTATAACACAGTGTAGCATATTTCGACAGGAGAAAATACCTTACATTCTTAAGTAAATAACCCTCGCCCGGAAATAAAAACTGTTTCGCCCAGATGTTCAATGAGTGATCTCGGTTTGCACCCCTTATCCATTTCGATGTTATTTAACTCTTAGGACTTGTTTTACTACGTATACGCATGATCCACATAATTTATGTGATAAATCATTTAAGTAACATAAATACAGAGCGTCGACTTAAGGCCGATTTCACCAATGAAACTAAACTCAGTTTATTCAAATGCAGCTGAGAAACTACAAATCCGAACGCTGTATTCGCATAAACTGAGTTTAGTTGAACTAATCGCGATTAGTGTCATTGGTAAAATCTGCCCTTAGTTGCTTACCCGTCATAACAACCAACTCCTGTGTTATAAAACTCAACATTTCGGAAGCTGGTTCAATATTACAGTTAGAATCAACCTTAGAAATTGCAGGTGAAACTCGTTACCCTGTATATGACACTGCATAGTGAAACGAGTCCTCAATCTAACCCCTCTCGTTTAATGTCACTAATGGCGTGAGTAAAGTGTGGGTGTACACACACGCATACAACGTTGTGGTTGGTGTTTGTGTTGACAGCATGATGGACGAGCTCCGGTACCGGCCGACAACAGTGTGACGCTAAGACTCGCCATGAAGGACCCCCTGTGAGTACATGTACAGATAGATGGATAGAATATACTTTTCGTACACCAAATCAGTTACAGTACAACTACTTTCTTAATGTCCCTCGGCAAAGTTCGTGTTTCGTCAGTCGTCTGATTTCTATCAGACTACCAAGTTGATTGAGAACGTCCGCTCTGCACCAAGTGCAATGGGCAACTGATAGAAATCCGAAACATTAGAAACGGGGTATTTACGGGGGTTAACTCGCAACAAAAAGTAAACATGGTAAATATCCCGTTTCTACTGTTAATGTTAGTTTAAGTAAATAGTTGTAAACACGAAGTTTGCCGAGGGACATTAAGAAAGTAGTTGTACTGTACACAAGTTACACAATACTATTACAAAAAAATACTTTGGGTTCAGTGGTAGTATTATCGCTTGCAGCGAAATCTACCGGACAACCTTTTTGTGGACTAAAATAATTAAAATAAAAAGAAGGTAGTCTACGGTGGACTGCTACATACTACATCGGTTTTTTAAAACCACAGAGCAAGGAAAGCCCGGCAGTGTTTTGAGCAAGAAAACCTACTTGGTTTTTATCAAAAATGCCGCCTTTACCAGCGATATCCAACGCGTCTCCGTTCTGTGTTCAAAACCTTGGTTTAGTCATAGATGTTAAAACACCAAAAATAAGGGATTGTCATTAATTGTTATGAACTATGGTACATCTACTCCCATTGTTGCCCAAAATAACAAATAATTTCACAAACTGAAATCAGAAAGCACAGCAGAGTACATGGGGCTTCATAGTCTGCAAAACCAATTTACCAATAAAAAAAATAGGCAGCAACCAAACCCAGGCCAATCGACGACTTTGTGACATATTTTGAAGCGATGATCAACGTAGATTAACAACGGTTGGGTAGTACCTCATAAACAGTCATAATACCAACCATTGGGTCATGGCAGCTGCAGGGCAAAGACTTTATACAGAGAAGGTATGAGCATTGTTCACCACGCTTGCTCAAGGTGGAATGGCAATTTCAGACTTATATTGCCCCTTTACGATAAATAAAGATCAAAACTTGGGCCAGCACATAACACATTTTTTTATTTTCATATTTGGGACACTTTGCATTTGCATATTACTTCATACTGGTATCAGAGCCATCCTCATAACTGGTCCACACTGGGCTGTAATATTGGTTTCTTAATTTAAATCATCATTTCATTGACATCTCATATTTTAGGTATATCTTACGAACGGACCTAGAAAACTCGCGGCAACTGAGAGCGACACAGTCATTGCCGATACCAAGGTAAAAATTATATATCTATAAAACATTCATTTATTTCATAACATCACTAAATTAACACCTAAATTATTGCCAGAAGGGTGGTTCGACCAGGGCCTGCAGTCTCGACCTAGCTAACGATCGTTACGTTAACTAACATTCGTTAACTCTTACCACAATATAGTAAGTATACAGAAGGGCCACTCCCGCCGTTTGGAAAATTGACAGCTAAACTTGACAGATTCACTAGGGTTGTAGTGTTCGTGATATTAAATGGATATTTGATGCCCTGTCTACCCTCTAAGGCATGTAAGCATGATATGATGTATGTTTAGACGAATCTATGTATTTATGTTTGTAACTTGGGCAACCAACCTTTTTTTTTTATTCGGAATCAATATAGTAGCAACCCTAGTGAATCTGTCAAGTTTAGCTGTCAATTTTCCAAACGGCGGGAGTGGCCCTTCTGTATACTTACTATTTTGTGGTAAGAGTTAACGAATGTTAGTTAACGTAACGATCGTTAGCTATGTCGAGACTGCAGGCCCAGAGGTGTTCGTGTACAGTATATTTAATTCTTCAATGTTTTCTTACAAATGGTCAAAAGTAAAGGCTTGTATGGTAATTTAATTATAGGGTCGAGAAGAAACGGGATATCATCATAGACACTTTAGAGAATACAAATGCCATCCAAAAAGCCAAGAAGAGGGTTACGAAGACAGATGTTCCGTTGAAGCAAACCAGTACAACTACGAGGTAAGGCAATATAAAACACTGTTTTAGCAATATTTACATAATAGGTATGTTTCCTGGGTAGAAAAATGATAATTCTATTTAGTCCGCCAGTGAGATTATCAAGTCCAATATTTTTTACTAATCTACCTGACGGACAAAAAAAGTAAACTACCCTATTTAGCCAATGCACTACCATTAATTTTTATTTTTAATATGGATGAATGGCACCATCCCTTTTCCGTCCGGCTGTAACATTTGTAGGTATAGTCCTCGCCAAACTTCTTGGCGGCCCTGAAGACGGCTACAATGGCTGCGCAGTAGTAAATCTCATACAAAAAAGGCACCGATCCGTGCTTTGCACATCGGAAAGCTAACTTCAGTGCGGCCCAGAAGTTTGGCGAGAACTATACGGAATTTGAGATCCTATGCCCCTGAAGGTCTAGTGGTCAGCTTGGGCAGAAGGCATCCATAGTAGACATCTATCGCGCGCGGTCTTGAGCTTCACTCTTCACCACCAATTATAATGATAATAAACTGGAATAAAATTAAAAACTTTCATAACTATAGTATGTCGCAGTTGTTATTTTGATTTCGAATCAGCATAGGTTTAAAAGAAACTATTTGTCCCATCCGCAGCTTAATACCCAAAGAACCAAGCGAGTGTTCGCCGGAAGATGAGCGTTGGAACGTGACCACGAATAGGTATCCTCAGGCCGCCGTCACGCTCCCCAACAAGATCACGCCCGAAGACTTAGCGGATGAGCTGTTGTGGCTACGGCTCGACCAGAACTATCTCATGACTGAAAAAGAAGCTATTAGTAAGGTATGTTGGCTTTTAAGAGGAAACGGGGGTGGTCTTTTCTCCATACAAACGCTCTCGTCTGTTTTCTCCCTGGTTTATGAACTTAAAGCAATTTTTTTTTACAGTAAAATAAATATCAACTTCTTCTACGTCCCTATGTTTTCCTTTTTGGTGATATATTATCCGTATAAGAACTAGAAGCCTCTCAAAATACTCAAAATGGTCTTTATTGAGTCGCTGTCTTCAGAGCCTTAGTGTACAAATTTGACAACAATTAATGAAAAAAGGAAAACATAGGGACATAGTAAATATCCTTCTTATTCAGTTTATGAAATATCTTCTAAATCGGTCCAATATTGGAGGAGAAAACAGACGAGAGCCAAACCTCGAATTATGACTTTTTACTTAAGAAAATTTGTCGAATCTGCAGTTGTCCTTATCGCACGAATTTGTGGGCGGGGTAAGACGCAAGGGGTCTGCATAATACGTACACAGACGGAAAGCTGATGCGTAGTAGTTGAAAATAATATCGATATACTAGTGTTGAAAACAGTTATCGATAAACACATTTATATTGTTTACATGTGCTGTTCGTGAGAAATACAAATAGAAGTATTAAAAAGTATTGGATACAAAATAAAATAAAGTGCATGTCTATAAATGTTTATTACAAAAAGTTTTCAATACAAAACAGTAAATTATATATCGGATAGGTATCCGCAATCTCTAGATCGCCTACTAGGTACATCAGCGAATTAAACTTATTTCAACGTCAGCCGCACGGGTCAATCGATCAGGTTGTGCTATGCTTGCCGTGGTTGGTCCGTGGATGGGTGACCATCTTTACATACCAAGACCCGTCCGTGTCTCGCAAAGCACGTTAAGCCGTTGGTCCCGGCTGTTATTTTCGGCTTTGACAGCCCGAAAGTCTGACCTGTTTTACCAAAGGGTTGCATATTACCCAGTAACTGGTTGTGGAGGTCAGATAGGCAGTCGGTCCATCAAAATACTGGTATTCAGCTGCATCAGACTCTAACGTAGATGGGAAAAGGCTAGGCAGATTATGACGACGTGCTTTCTCTCACTGGTTTATTCTTTGGTATCCAACCGTCAATGATTTCTGGTAAAAGGCTAATGCCTTAGGCTTGCCACTAATGTGGTAGAACTTTTCAAATCAAATCAAATCTATCGAACTTTTCTAATAATGGTTGCATTTTTATGCCATAATGCATCGTCCCTCTTAATATTTTCAAAAATAAAAGCTTTTGGGGCTACCTAAATAAAATAACAGAAATCTCGACGAGTTATGTGTAGTTGGCCTTGTACTTGGTAGAAGTAATTGTGATTCTGTTTTAATTGTAACATTTTGCCTCTAAACATACATAAATTACCCGCGAACGTGCGAGCGAACGGACGTATCACGGAGCCTGTGTGTAAATTAATTGCAAAATATTATATTTTAATATCCTAAGTTTTTAAATGGGTACGAAATGTAGCGGCTGTGACGGTGTTATGGATGATTCACTATTCATGCAGTGTTCACAAGAGAGATGCAAGAAGAAATTTCATCAGAAGTGTCCGGCCTTAATGAAGGAAAAAGTTGAAGCTGGCATGCTGGAATTCAAAGATCAGGGGATTTGTCCCGAATGTGTGTGTACAATGGCGAAAAGGGGTGATACTAACATGTCTGTCCGAGGATCTGCAATCATCAAAAAGACCACTTCATCAAGTAGCTTCGTAAACACCGCTGAGCGAGGCAGTCGCCGAAATAAAAGTGAAACAGCGGTGATTAATGAGACTCAACTTCTAGATGAGATACGGGAGTTCAGGAGGGAAGTTAAGACCCAGTTGGAAGAGCAGCGCCAGGAATATATTTTACTAAAAAATTGTTTTATTAACACGGAAACTGAGTTAAAACAAGTGAAACAAATATTGAAGGTAGTACAAGAAAAGGCAAACAAAGTTGAGATCCTCGAAACAAGAATTAAGGACCTATTGGAAAAAAATGAAAACCTAGAAGCTAATCATTATAAAGATCAGTTACCAAATCAGAGTGAGCAAGGCCTTAAAAGACCTGCAATGTCTTTTGCAAACGCAGTCAAAGATAAGCAGGTAGTTAGAAATAAAATAGCAATGGAATGTGGGGCCACAAAATCTGCGAAAACAGTATTGAATAACGAACTCAGCCAAGTAGTAAATAATGAGAAGAAGTCTAAGGACGGTGAAAGCGGAAAAAAGGAAGAACCTGATAAGGAAGGAAACTGGACTACAGTTACCAAGAAAAAAACCAGATATTCGACCAACGAAGTAAAGAAAGGCGGAAATACAAGTGCAATTGATATACAGGGAATGGAAAAGAAAAAATATTTACATGTATGGCGTTTGCATAAGGAAACAACAGCGGAAAATATTGAAAAACATGTTAAAAAATTATACGAAAATGAATTACCCGTAAAAGTCGAACAGATAAAACACAAGACTGAAAGGGATTACGCATCCTTTGTTATAGGGGTTCCCGAAAGCAAGTATGAAAAGTTGTGTCAACCGGAAAGCTGGGCAGTTAACATTGAGTTCGCGGAATGGGTGTGGTTTCGTAGAACAAGCAAACCCAGAAACCCTATGTAGCACTGTAGAGATACTGTACCAAAACGTACGAGGGTTGCGAACAAAGTTGGAGGAATGTTACACCAATATTTCAACCGGAAGTGCGGACTTATTTGCCATAACCGAAACGGGCTGCAACGACTCCATACATGACGCAGAAATAATTCCACCAGGATACACGATTCTACGGTGTGACAGAGCAGACGGGCGTAAACAGGGTGGTGCGCTTCTCGTGGCCACACCGCGTTTTGAGTTGCGGCGAGTGTCACTGCCTGATGTGAACATTGACAAGCAGGTATTTGAACTGGTGTGTGCTAGCGTGTACCTACATAACCGATTTATGTTTTTATTTTGTGTTGTTTACATTCCGCCTTCTAGTAGTGATAATGAATACATGGTATTATTTCGCATTATTGAGCAATTTTGTAGTAAGTACAGGGATATAGTGGTTGTAGGTGACTTTAACTTGTATTCTTGTTCTGTAGCCATAAGTCATTATTATGAATATTTTTATACTTTTTGTGGATTCACTCAGAGTAACACGGTGGGAAATTGTAATGATCGTCATTTGGATTTGGTGTTGAGTACATTGACGGAGGGAGGGCGTGTGAGTGTGCGCGCGTCGGAGACGCCGCTCGTGCCTGTGGATGCGTATCATCCACCGCTCGAGATCTCGGTCAGCACAGGCTCGCGTCGGCGTCGGCCTGGCTCGGCGGGCTCGGCGGCACCCTTCGTAGACACAGGTGCGCCTAAAGGTTGGAACTTTAATAAAGCCGACTTTTTGACAATGTATTCGATAATTGCAGCTATAGATTGGACTCCTTTGTATGAATTGGACTTGGAGACAGGTTTGGATTATTTTTATTCTGTTATTAATTCTGTTATAGATGACTGCGTTCCCAAAAAAAAGCGAAGTAGTGTAAACTCGGGGTACATTTATCCTGAGTGGTACACTAGTGAAATAATTCGCGACATAAAATGGAAGGCTCGTCTACACAAACGGTATAAGGCAAGCGGGTCGAGGGTCGATTACGAGGCTTTTGCTAGGTGTAGAACAAACATTAAAAAGATGATAGTAGTCGCACAGGAACAATATCATGGCCGCATTCAGAGTCAAATGATGAGTGATCCTAAATCTTTGTGGAATTTTGCAAAATCCAGGAGAGGTGGGAGGAGTCCGCAGGAGATTTTGAAGGATGGTGAGGTATTGTCAGGTCAACGATGTGTGGAGGAGTTTGCGGAGTATTTTTACTCGGTTTATAGGGCGGATTCACCTGTTTTGGATGTAAACGCGGCAATAGAGAAAGCAGGTACTGGGAACGGAGCAGCGCGGGTGCACTTAGACCAATTGCAGTTGGTGGACGTATGTCGCGCGCTTCGAGACCTGAAGCCGAAACGTTCTGCAGGGCCTGACGGCATTCCGCCTTACATCTTTAAAGACTGTCGGTTAGTGCTAGCTAAGCCGCTTCTTCACATCTATAACAGGTGTCTGGAAGCTGCCGTATTCCCTGAGAGATGGAAAGTGACTCGTGTTGTTCCGGTTCCTAAGGGGGGGTCAGCAAAATCTGTGGATGGGTATAGGCCAGTTGCAGTATTGTCGACGCCGGCAAAGGTACTGGAAACTGCCATTCACAAGATTATTTACCAACAGGTTAGCGTACAGCTCACAGACGCTCAGCATGGCTTTCGACCGGGAAGGAGTACCACCAGTAATCTTCTCTGCCATATGGCTCATCTGGTGCCGACAGTGGATAGTGGGGGGCAGGCCGATGCTGCTTACTTCGATTTTCGAAAAGCATTCGACTTAGTCGATAATGACATGTTGCTTGCGAAGTTAGCTGGTGTTGGTTTCACCCCGCATTCACTTCAGTTTTTTGCCAGCTACTTGAGAGATAGGCGACAGTACGTGGAATATGCGGGACACGTGTCAGATCCGTATTTCACGAGGTCTGGAGTAAGTCAGGGCAGTAACCTTGGACCTTTGGGGTTCCTCCTGGTGGTAAACGACCTACCAGAAGTAGTCCAAGACGCTCAATGTTTGTTGTTTGCCGACGACCTCAAATTGTCCCTCACAGTGGGAGGGGCCGAAGACTGTGACAAACTACAACGGGATATTGACAGGGTAGTGAGCTGGAGCAGAGAAAATTTGTTGCAGTTCAATATCTCGAAATGTGTGACAATCACTTTTTCTCGTGCACACAATCCCATCGTGCGTGGCTATCATATTGATGGCTTGCCTATGACACGGGTCACGGAAGTCAAGGACTTGGGGGTAAGTTTTAACACCAGCTTGACATTTCGTGATCACGTTATGCGTTGCTGCAAGAAAGCATACAGAAATTTAGGCTTTATGCTTCGTACGGTCCGAGGGTTCACGAATTTGAAAGCCATTATAGCTTTATATAACGCGTTGGTTAGGAGCCAGCTAGAATGTAACGCAGTCATCTGGTCTCCACATGAAGCTAAATATAGTCTCATGCTGGAAAAGGTACAAAACAAATTTATTAGGTATTTGTATATGAGATATTACGGTGTTTACCCATTTTATCCCTTAATGTATCCTACTTTATTTATTTTAGGTATGGTAGGATACAATGAGTTGAGGGTTAGGAGGGAACTGGCACTCGCCTCATATATATTCAAAATATTGAGAGGGAAGGTGCACAATGCAACTGTTTTAGGACAGGTGGGTCTGTGTGTTCCGGACAGGTACGTCTGGCGACGCCGGCGGCCGAGCTTGCTAGTTGAGCCGCGCAGTCGAACCAACCTTTTAAGAGAGGCGCCGCTGACGCGTGCACTCCGCACGCTCAACCTCGTGGGTATTGAGACGGACCTATTCTGCTGTACTCTGGGTGAATTCACAAGGAGTGCATTGTTTAAAATATGTTATAGTTAGATACTGTTATGTAATAGATTAAGTTTACTGTAGTTACGAATGTGAAGTAACTTAGAATAAGCGCATTTATCGTATTGGGTGTAATCCTGTAAAGATTTTATGTGATAAGGTTGAAGTAAATAAATAAATAAATAAATAAATCTATTTCATCATCATCATCGTCATCATATCAGCCACTGCTGGACATAGGCCTCCCCCAAGGGTCACCACATTGATCGGTCCCGTGCGTCTCGCATCCAGCGGATCCCCGGAACCTTCACCAAGTCATCGGTCCACCTGGTGGGAGGCCATCCAATGCAACGTCTTCCGGTTCGCGGTCGCCACTCTAGATCCTTTCTGCCCCATTGGCCATCCGTTCTGCGAGCAATGTGCCCTCCCCACTTAAATGTGGCAATTCTCGGGCTTGCCAAATTCTATTGCTCGGGCTATGTCGGTAACCCTGGTTCTCTTGCGGATTTCTACATTTCTGATTCGACCACGCAAGGAAACTTCATGCATAGCCCTCTCCATTGCCCTTTGGGTGACTGTAAGCTTTCTGCTGAGGCTCATAGTAAGCGACCATGTCTCAGAGCCATATGTCTGGCAACACACACTGGTCATAGACTTTCGTCTTGAGACACTGTGGTAAGTTGGACGAGAAGATACCGCAACTTCCCGACTCTGCCCAGCCAAGTCGGATTCGACGGTTGACCTCTTTCTCGAAGTTGGCCCTACCCAACTGGATCGTTTGTCCCAGGTAGACATAGTCACCCACAACTTCGAGTGTAGAGTATCCGACCTTGATTGGAGTGAGTGTAACATTGACATTCAACATCACCTTGGTTTTGTGCATGTTCATCCTAAGACCCATTCTTTAGGAAGCTCTACTGAGGTCATCGAGCATTATACTGAGGTCCTCCATAGTCTCAGCTATGACCACTATATCGTCGGAAAACCGAAGGTGAGTGATGTATTCGCCATTGACATTTATGCCTAGCCCTTTCCGGTCCAGAACCCTAAAGACATCCTCCAGAGCAGCGGTGAACAGTTTTGGAGATATTACGTCTCCCTGTCTCACACCTCGCTGCATAAGGACGGGTGCCGAGGTCTGATCCTGAAGTCGATCTGACATGGTAGCGTTTTTATACAAACATTTCAACACTTCAATGTACCGGTAGTCAATTTGGTACCGTTGGAGAGACTGCAGTACAGCCCAAGTGTCGATCGAATCGAAGGCTTTCTCGTATTCCACAAACGCTAAACAGAGAGGCAGGTTGTACTCTTCGGTCTTCTGTATAACCTGCCGCGTATGTGTGTGGTCTACGGAGACGATTAGTGATGACCCTTGAAAACAGCTCTAAATCCATTTATTTTTGATGAATTCTGTCTTCAGGTACTTGCAATTTCATAAGGACAGTTTACCTCTATTATCGAGTCTTTACCTACCAGACCATCCGGGCTTGCCGCTAAAAAGGGTTTGTTTTCATCGATAAACATTCCACACTCTAATACCTGTAGCCCCGTGTCCTTGATAAATTGATCGATCGCTTCAGATTCCTTTTCCTTGCCATAATTGGTAGCCACGGTTCCTTTAAATTTGTTATATAATAACGTTTCTCATAATTTGCGAACCGATGTTTTCGGTCGCATCTTACATATTCGCCTAAAATTCGATGCCGTAAGCCTCTTTAGTCTTTCAATTTCCCATAAGCTATTATCGCTTTGGCCCCCACTATTTTTCTTTGAACATCCTTAGTTGAGGGCAATCTTTCAAGAAATTTATTTTAATTTTAATTTATATAAATCCAAAGGCAGACAGAAGATATTTCTTCCTACTCTTAGCGACCGTAGTTTTAACAGGTTATGTAGTTCATTTAATTTTGCTCGTTCCGTCTTTGGGATACGTCAGTTTCCTTTTTCGGTAAATCTCTGTGTTTTTTTTCGAACGCTGCTTTTGTACTATATTTTTTTTTTTGTATATTGACCCGGACTGCAGCCCTGTGTTTTATTTTGAATGCGTGCATGAATAGCCCTTCGCTATTCCATGAAGTTACTAATCCATAACATCTTGTCTGATGTGATATGAGCCACTTCCTGCAAAGTTAATTCTTTTGCCGCCAATAAATTTAGCAATTACATTATTAAATTACTCTACAGTATTATTAGTCACGTCCAAAAAAAGATTTTCTGAGTTTGCTGTTAAGAATAACATATATTGTTGGATAACTGTCCATAATCCACAACAACAAAAGTAACGATTGACTGGGGCGATTACAAGAAATGCGCAAGCCGCGGCCGGGAGCGTTTCGGAGGCACGCACACACTGTCAACTTACACACACATGGATAGGGCGGCCGGACGCCACGCGCTCGTAGTTCGCAGAGCGACAGCGATAGTTTTTTCAAATACCTATTTTTCAAAAGTCTCTCCGCCCGTATTTCCTCTTAATTAGTTTTAATATTTCATATAATGATATGTTTTTCAAGCACTGCTGCACTGGGTGAACAATCGTGGGAACCAGGAATTATGCGAAATAAATATTTTTAAAAATCATACTTATCTTATCAACATTTTTAAATTAAATTATTCTATTTTATTTTAGAATTAATAATTTATGTATATTTTTTTATTTAGAATTAATTACCAATTTTTTGTTTTAGAAAAGAGAAAAACGGGAGAAAGAACTGGCCGAACTTTTGGAGTCAATAACGAGTAGCAGTGAAGAGTACCTTAGACAGATAGGTAACTGGAATCCTTCAGATAGCACGGAAACCGCTAAAACTACTACCAGGTAATTATAATATTATAATCTATACTAATATTATAAAGAGGTATAGTTTGTGAGGTTGTAGGGGGTAATCTCTGGATCTACTGAACCGATTTAGATGAAAATTGGCATGTTAATAGTTTGAGACCCTGGGAAGGGCATAATGATAGTTTGTATTCCCTTGGGATGCTAAGACACTTATAATCCGTACGAGTCTCAAATAAAATTGTTTCTTTCAAAATCAAACGGACTCAACTGTCTGAAGTTCGACATCTTTAACCGAGTTCGTAATCTCAGATGATTTACTTTCAATCGCCGCTTAAACATCATCAACTTTAACGTTGTGAATTCTGATTTATGAGACACCAATAATTGTAGGTCAGAATTTTTTTGGTTACAATGTAATTTGAACTTTGTCATTCTAAACATTGAGTGTAGTGTTCCAAAACTTATCGCAGAATTTTAATATGTGTTGGTACTTATTTAGACGCGGATCAGCGGCGGTGTACCAGCGCAGCGTGTCTAGTGCGACGCTGGAGGGCCGCGCGCTACACTCGCTGCCGCCAGTAAGACGAGACCCCAGGGCTGCGCCCGCAGCGCCCAGTCTGTCGGCCGCGCCACTCGCTGATGCAGGTTCGTTACACTCATTGACAGTCACAATTTCTTCTTCATTTCAAATCAATGACAAAACAGTTAACTTGATTTCTTGGATCCAGTATGTGGCCACGTTGACTGCGGCTTCGGTTTTTTGAATCCTCAAACTTGCAGGAGCATGGTATAATAATATACCCCGCCTGGTATTCTCTTCCCCCGATGGCCTAAGACTACGTCATGATAAGTGTTACCATTGATTGTCCTTTTCAGTAAATTTCGGTACTTTCTCATTTATTTAATGATAACAAGTAAAATTACAAAATTTAAAAAACCCCCGACACATTTATCTTGCGAAAACACCCCGATTCAAACAGTAAAACGCCCATAACTTTTGAACGGCTGAACCGATTTTATTCAAACATAGCTAAGAACACTCGACAAAATCACCATTCAATAAAAAAAAAACTAAATTAAAATCGGTTCATCCGTTTAGACGCTATGATGCCACAGACAGACACATAGATACACAGATACACAGATACACAGACACACAGATACACAGACACACAGCAACACACGTGAAACTTATAACACCCCCCTTTTGCCGGCGGGGGTTAAAAATAAAATAAATTAGTAACTAGTTTTAATTTAATTTATATATTGAATTATTAACGCATCGCAACTGATGACATATTCGTAGACCAATAACGTGACCCAGCTGTCACGGGAAGAGAATACCAGGCGGAGTATATTATTATTTATTATACCATGCGACATTATGAAAAAAAAAATGCCGGAGTAGGGACACTTTACAAACACCAACAAGCGGGCCTTCGTCTGGTCAGGAGCAATGCATATTGCATTTGGTGTCAGAAGGACCTATAATATGGCTAGATTGTATTTGCAGCAATCTATTTAATGTTTTTCATATGTCACTGCTGGTCATTCTCGGGTGGCCGTATATAACCGTTAAAGAAATAAACTTTTTTTTTTACAATTTTTATTTAAAGTCTCTAGTCTGCCTGCCCTAGTCTCAGGACAAATGGCCAAAAGTAGACTACTCAACATGATTGCAGAATCTGAATCAATAAATGTTCTATCGTCCATGGGTGGCTTATTGCTGGACAAATTGTAAAATAGTTATTAATTGTTCATTGTTGCTGTGCCATTAGGTTCTTCAATTCTCAGTAGTCATTAATTTAACTTCGATCTTTTATCAGTCTCAAAGCCCTTAATCAAACATAATTTGGATAAATAAATAGCTTGATGGGACCTTTTTTAAAACTGTTCCGCATTTGTGTCTGAATCTTTTAAGTGTTAAAATGTCAGTTACAGTGATTTTTACGAAAAAGAATAAAATTGTCTCTTGCAATTTTTTTAAAGTTCGCTTGTTGGTGTTTTTAATAGTGATGGCTTACATAGTCGAGTTTCTTAATTTCTTCATTTATTACTATTGTAAGTTATCCTTTCTGTATATAATAATATTCTTAACCCGTACGTTTATTTTTCATCTGGCTTTTATACATAATATAACTAATTCAAGAAATAATTTATTAATACTGTGCCTTGTTCGTACTAAAGCGTACGTCTTAAGTTGCCCATAATTTATAACCCAGACTGACTCGTGATATCCTAGTAAAATCATACTTGTATATATGTACTACCAAATACACTTGGGAAGTCCTATTATTTCCTATACTTAGCCTTTTCCCAACTATACTCCATTTGAGATAACATTAGAAATTTAAATATTCCCATTTTACAGACCGTTCAACCGATTTTGATATCTATTGGGTTGGTGATATGACAAATACTGTATCAGAACAGTTAGTTTTGGTAACAGGTTTATGCTTTTTATGCCATCCTTATGTTTACGGGATAGAACTCAAAATCGGTCGAACGGACTGTAAAAAGGCGTTGTGAGGTTCATGGAAATTGTAAA
Source organism: Orthosia gothica (assembly GCA_949775005.1). Classification (NCBI taxonomy): domain Eukaryota; kingdom Metazoa; phylum Arthropoda; class Insecta; order Lepidoptera; family Noctuidae; genus Orthosia; species Orthosia gothica. The sequence goes on along the minus strand of OX459038.1, from coordinate 24,006,053 downwards.
AACCTAGCACTTATGGGCTTGTAATACCAGTGTTTGAAAATGACCGCCACATCTGACGTCCACATCCCAGCTACTGGGTAATACAAAACCCCTTGGTAAGACTGGGTGTCAGCACCTCATGTTCGAGAGAAAATATGTTAAATGGTCGTGTCTCCACAGCGGGTAGCGCAGAGTCAGTGGCTCACACCGAGACTCACGCGCCGGCGCCGCCCGCGCGCACGGCTCGGCGCTCGCCGCGCCGCTCGTCCCGCGGTCCGCCGCCGGACATCATCGTCGACGCCTCGCTGTCTCTGCACGACCATGATATTAAACGGTATCTATGCTTTATTTATTTATCACCAGCTTGTGCTAACAGTACACACCACACATACAAGTTATTAGTAAACATAGTGCCTAATTATAAATACATTTGTACGGGTCGGACAGTTTGTTGGAGAGAAACACGTCACAGTTAATGATAAATGATTTTATTTCTGTAAGTTGGTTTGTACAAACACTTAAACATATCGATCATATTTTTTAAACTAAATGAGGTCGGCGTTTCCTATCTGACTACTCTGAGAAGAAAGGCCGCAACAAACTCAGAGGTCACAGTGTCATTTAAAGTCCAGACATAATCTTGGTTAGATCATTATGAAGACCATGTAGATTAGTGTCTGAAATGGTCATTTGAGGAAAGAACCAGCCAGTTTGAGAGGACCTGTCCAGTCAGTGCATGCATTTGTCAGTAACCATGCGGGTCAACTCAGAATTTAAGGAGCTCAACGATTCGACAAACAATACCAAAGAAAGGACAGGATATCCACGGTTAAATCCACTAGTTAAATATATTTGAGTTAATGTAAATTACAGTATAACTTAGATGGGTGGCGACTATTTCTCTCTCTTGGTTTGGATAGCAATTGGCTATAAGATCACTATCAATGCTGATTGCTTTGTTATGTTCTGTTATATTGTCAAATTGTGATAATTAGGATCCCAAAGAATAAATTAACTTATATAACAATGAATAAAATAAATAAATAAACGTTAAGTAACAATAAGATGAAGATTAGTAATTGTTCATATAATTTGTAGCTTAAACAATTATTTTTCTCGAATAGTTACAGATTATTATTAGTGGCCCGTCCCGGCTTTGTCTGGGTCATAATAATTCATAGGCTGTCCTGGCCCATCTGGAAGAATACACCTTAGAAATGTTGAAAGATTTTTTCAAATAGGTTTAGCAATGCCGAGAATACCCTACACGCAACAACAAACTTACAAAACTTGATTAAATAATATAGATGCATTTAGACCGCACATTGTATTTGTAATGTTGTACACTAAAAATGTTATTTAAAAAAAATGTTATCCTTACAACTCATATTTTACACTGAACAAATAGATGCTCTTATCGACATCACCATTTGATATCCACTACAGTAGCTAGCTATGTTAGCCAGAATCCTCAAGCACAACGGACAAGACAGAATAAGATGTCAAGGCGCACCATGCACGAAAAATTTAACTCGGAGTTTCTTGCTAACACGAGGTTAAATTGACAATATTATAAGATAAACCGTCAATTTATCATCATGTTAGCAACTAACTCTGAGTTTAGTTTTTCGTACAAGTCGGCCTTATTGCGAAAAATTGAGTCCAACTATTGATCTATGCAACTATCCACCACACACCACAGGGCTGCGTCGGAACAGATGAGTGGTCTGGTAGTGAACGTGGTGCCGAGTGCGGCCGTGGTGTCGGTGGCGGCGCTGCGCAGGCGCAACTCTGACCCCGCGCCCGGCGACGTGCGGCCCCTCGACCCCAGGTCTACTGACTTCATCGGACAGACAGGGAACGGACTCTTCCGGATTGCTGGACACAGGTAAACAGAATCATACCATACTTGAATTATTCCGTGGAGTTAATTGGCTAAATGTCACACTGTAAAATAATATGGTCTTATTTATTGAATCTTTTGGCTTAACGTTATATAATACAGTATTTTTTAATACTTAGTATGAACCGCAACTTAATATTGCCTGGGTTTGATTCACAAGATGAGGAAGTCTTATTCGGTTTTTTCTTCAGCGATTTCGCAACAGCACGCAGACTGAATTTATTCCGGTTGAAAGCAATAGGATTACTCTCGAAAGCAATAGGATTACTCTCGAAAGCAATAGAACCTAAACATAACTGGCAAAATGTGAGTGCCTAACCCCGAGTTTCTTAGCTCAAAATTATCGCAGAATTAATGTGACAAATTGCCTAGGACGCGTTATCTGCAGTGATTGGCTGTTAAAAATTCATTAAACCAATCACAGCAGATAACGCGTCGTTGACAATTTGTCACATTAATTCTGCGATAATTTTGAGCTGAGAAACTCGGGGTTACTTTTTGAGGCAAAGACGTGATAACAAATATACTAAAAACCAACCAAGTGCGAGTCTGACTCGCGAACAGAGGGTGCCGTATAAACACCTACATTCGTCAAAACAAATAGGTAACATTACTAACGTTCATAAACAATGAAAGCACCGAAAATTTGCTCTAACGAAGGGACAAAATTAACTTTGCCGTTTCAAAACTGTTGTCCCCATACATCAATGTACAATTTTTTTACTTTTTATAAACTGGTCGACTATTACTCGTAAGCTTGTAAATCCTACTAAGCTGTGATAGTTTTCTTTTAATTCCATTATATACTACTGCCGTAAATTTTTCATATACCTATCCAAAAGAAACCATTTTTTTACGATTTAATTTTACCACTTTGTGTTTAATTAACCCCCGCCGGAAAAAGAGGGGTGTTATAAGTTTCACGTGTGTTGCTGTGTATCTGTGTGTCTGTCTGTGGCATCATAGCGCCTAAACGGATGAACCGATTTTGATTTAGTTTTTTTTGTTTGAATGGTAATTTTGTCGAGAGTGTTCTTAGCTGTGTTTGAATAAAATCGGTTCAGCCGTTCAAAAGTTATGGGCGTTTTTCTGTTTGAATCGCGGTGTTTTCGCAAGATAAATGTGTCGGGGGTTTTTAAATTTTTAAATTTTAGTTGTTTGTATATCCATGCCAAATTTTAGTTACTACCAAATTATAGTACTAAGAGTCTCTGAGCTAAGCTGCAAACGGACGGACGTACAGACGGACATGGCGAAACTATAAGGGTTTCTTGTTGACTGTGGAACCCTAAAAAACCCACCCGTTAATATTGCAAAGAGTTTTAGAAATACATAGAATTATTAACTTTTGGCAAATTCATTCTAACATTATGTTCTCCGAGGTACAAGATTTAAATAAATGCCTCCCTTGGGACACAAAAGAAACCTGCACGGATCGATCTCCATTTTCGTGTTTTTGGAAGGAACCACTCGGAACTTGGACAGTAGCTTTATAATGCAGATACGCGACTGGACTTTTGCTAGTCGTAAACCTGCAATGAAAAAATGCGATAATTAGTTACCAGTAACAAAACACAATATAATAAAAGAAACGTCTGATAAAAACGATGGGTTTAATGCATCGATAATATATCTGTTGTGCAAAACTATTCCAATGTTTGTTTGTAAGTATCCGATATCTTTATTCTTAAGAGTGGACTCTAGTGAGACTTTCTCCATACAAACACATTTTGCTGTTTTCTTTGTGGATAATGCCTCTAGAGCAATGATTTTTTTCTCTTCGTCTAATTAATACGTGCCTGTATCATTTCCTTTTTTCCAAAACATAATCACAAAAAGAAATATGACAATCCAAAAATCGGAAAAAAATGCCCGTTTTTACCGCCATGTTCAGAAGACTTTCAGACATAATTTATAAGTTTTTAACAAAAAAGGAAATGATATGAGCATAGATATACTTTTCCTCTAAATTTTGATATAAGATTTTTTTAGATCAGACCAGTTTTCATGAAGAAAACAGCAGAATACGAAACGTCTTTTAGTCAAAGTTTTTGTAGGTAAAATCAGCCTGAGCTGCAGTTGTCCCTTTCGCACTTTACGGGGTGAGGTTGGAGGTGACGCGACGGCAATAGTTTCTTCAAATACCTATTTTTCAAATTCCTGTTCACTAGAGTCCGCTCTTAAGCGGCAAAAGGCAAATGACCTTACCCACGCAGTTTCTTGGACCGTTACCAAAGGGCAAATAAGCACAGGGATGACGATCTCCTGCCTTCTGCGCACTAAACCGCTCAGGATCGAACACTTCAGGATTTGGATAATACTTCTCATCGTAGTGAATGCCCAGAAGTGGTATTATGACAGTTTGCCCTTTTCTTATCGTGGTATTCGTGCCAGGTATAATGTAGTCAGCCTTCGCATTCCTTTGTAAGGGATCAACTACAGGATACATGCGAAGAGTCTCGTCGAACACTTTTTCCAAATACGTCATTTCATTTATAACATCATAGGTCAATTCTCCTTTAGATTTCTTCAAGACGGTATCAATTTCAAAGATAACTTTGTCTTGTATCGTTGGGTTTAAAGCTAACTGGTACAGTAAAAACGCCAAAGCAGTAGCACTTGTTTCATAACCAGCTGCGTAAAACGAAAATGCTTGTGCAGCTATTATTCCTTCAGTCAACTCTACAGTTACCTTTTCAGAAGACTCGTACTTCTGTGTTCCTTGAAGATTTACTTGTTGTCTCATTTCTAATATCAAATCCATAAAATCTTTTCTACCTGAAGGTTTTCCATCTCTCTGACTGAAAACAGTTCTGACTAAATCATAGAAAAAATCTGAGGCTTCTGCCGGATAAAGGGATTTGTTAAGTTTCTTCAATAAACCGGGGAACATCATGTCGAATTCATACGCGTAGTTCATATCGAAGATTAACGCATCAATTCGTCGTAATAGCGCTTTCGTGTCACTGCTAAACTTGTCTGCGTCTAAGCCGAAACCTACCTCAGCAATCGCGGCTATAGTATATTGTTGCACAAGTGTATGTACTTCTTGTTCTTGCTGTTCCTCACAAACACTCTGCAGGTACTCCACAAATTTGTCCGCGCGTTCAGTCAATAGATACGTCATATCTTTCAACTTGCTCGTGGTAAATATCGGAGAGAATCGGTTCCTCAACGCCTTCCAAGTTTCTCCGTCGGAATGGAACAAGTTAGCTCCCAATCCTTCTTTACTAAATTCCACACCTCGGTCGATGAAGTTATCGAAATCCTTGATCAACACATTTCTAATGACGTCTAAATCTCGTAGCAACAAACACGGTGTTGTCATTCTGTATATTCCTACAACTTTTTCTTCAGGAAACTGTTCGTAAATATTCTTCATCACGCTTGAAATGTGAGTTCTTCGGAGAGTAGATTCCTTCAAATTGCCAAAAAATGGGCTTGGCTTCGGCCCGGTGACCTTTCTGTTCTTCCAATAATTAAATGTTCTTGTAAAATAATAATACACAAGATAAATGAGAGATAATAAAACGAAGCTAAGAAACAGCATGGTTGCTTTGTTATTAACCCGACACACGTCTAATCTCACTCAACTAAGTGTATATTCTGTTGATCATGCGCTGTTTTATACTCAGGTTCTCAGGCATAGAATGCCATTTGAATTAATTAGTAGCCAATATTTTTTCCCCTATGGTGTAACCAGATTAAATACTATATGTTTTACTATTTGTTCTTCAAAAAATTAATAAAAAATCAACGAGTACTAGCGATTACATGATACTCTATCTGACATACAAGGTCCTTAGCTAGTTAGTACAAAAACAATCTAGCTGCTAATTTCATCTAAGAAAATAAGTTAACAAAGTCTCTGTCAAGGCTTTAACGAATCCTTGACCTATACCGTGTTTGCTTAACCTCAACCGGTCACAGACCTTAGCAAAACAGCGCACGGGTGCGAGGTCAAACGATAATAGTTCCGTACATATCAACATTCGTCTGTAATAGATTCCTGTTTTTACCCGACTGCCGAAGGAGGGTAATGTGTTTATCAGTCTATGTATGTATGTATGTTTGTTCCTATGTGGCGTTCCAGAGACCAAACGCGTTGGCCGATTTTGATGATTCATACGTCAATCGATTCGTCTTAACCCTGCGAGTGTCATAGGCTACGTTAAAATTGGACAATAGAAAAATGGCGGATTTTGGGCGCCATATTGTGGGGTCCCATTTTTTTTTTTTCTCCCAAACCCAGTGTGTGGGGTATCAAAATAAAGGGTTTTAAGAGGTGATTTCAAAAATATATAACACTTATATGTTTAAATGTATCTAATTCGAAAAAAACTTAACTAAAAACTAAAAACTTATAAATAAAAAAAGTTAAATCAAAAAACCCGACTGCTTCAAAAGCGAACTAAAAAGATGTAAACAAGGAAAAAGTCATGCTGTGCAGGCGGAGGATACACCAGATTTTGGTCAGCCAGCCTGCGACTATGTATCCTCCGACTGCACAGCATGATTTTTTCCTTGTTTACGTCTTTTTAGTTCGCTTTTGAAGCAGTCGGGTTTTTTGATTTAACTTTTTTTTTAAAACTATCAAGTAATCGGCGTTTATAAATTTTTGTCTAAAGCTACTTAGAGCTATGCCTATCTAGATTTTATATCTACGAAACTATTATTATAATTGGCAAATATTTAATAATACCCTATCCAAGTGGGCTTTATATTGGATGAATATGCAAAATGGATGCTCATGTACTCCATATTTATATTTTTTGCATGTTAAGTATGATAACGCATAAGCCTAATTGTATATCGTGAGAAGACTGTTTTGAATAACTTCCTTAGAGGCCTCTTATACAAGAAAATTTGTTAAACGGTATACCAGGTACATACAACAGTGATTGTGTGTGTATGTTTACACATACTTTATTCGAAACATTAGCATTTATACAAGAACAAATCATTCATTTGATTTGATTTCTAGAATTCTCAAAAACATTTAGAAAACAAGACTCATAAATGCCTTTTTTGCTATTAACACCGATTCTACATCTTGCTGATACTTGCATATTACATTGTTACAGCATGTTGCTAACAAACTGTTATTAGAATTAACACAGGTAGCTTTATGTATGAACAAGATTTTACAGATAGATTTTTGCAAGACACGTTAAGCATAAGTGAAATGACGATGGACGGAAGGAAGATGCGTCCAGCATTGCTATTCAAATCAACGTTAAATTCACAGGTTTCGCAAAGGCACCCGATTTGCGAAAGGTGACAGATGCGTGTACTGCCATCAAGCCATCGACGCGTTCATCACGCAGGGTCAGCGATGTATCGACTGCAAACAGCTGTATCACACGAAATGTATACAGAACAAGGGAGTCATCACCATGCCGTGTTCCAGCCCCGTCACAGTTCCCAGCAGAGGCCGCCATAAGAATAGAAAACGAATCATTTCAAACTCCAATTATAATTTATTAGACAACTCCAAAGGACCGGTCAGTTCGAACTTCAACTTAACAGGGACTTCAGAATTTATGGATAGAACGGATAAGATTATATCAGACGCGACTGAGTTGCAGGCAATGCAGAACTTTATCACAGAGAAGATTTATGAAATGGAACCTAATGAGAAAAAGAAGCAATCAGAGGTAAGCTGGAATACATTTTGTTGTATTCAATCGTGTGTTTTTAAACGTGATTACTCCAGAATTTGTGAATGACCTTCCTTCTAAAAAAAAATATGTTTCTTCAACAGGTGGACAGGGTATTCAAACACGCATTACTAGAATTCAAAGACAACTTAGTGGCGACATATAGCATCGTGGAGACTCGGGGCTCTGCGCTGAAGTACAAAGATCTCATAGGGAACTTCCTTCATGTGATGGAGACTGTGTGTGCGCGGGAGGGTTCCACGCTGTCCATCACTATGGGTGTCAACGCCTTCCGAGGATTCATGGACGAGTTCATGAGTCAACATGAGACGGATAAAGCGAGAACGAAAAGAAAAAAGGATAAAAAGAGAAAGGTAATTATAAGATTGTTATTTATATAGCTATTACAGCTCCTTTTAGGTCTCCATACCTTTTTTTATTTTATTTGCGGAATTGCTCATGCATAATGCACTACCACGGGGAGATAGTGCAGTTATGTGGGACTCGTAACCCACTAAAACTCCACGGTGTCCTCCTGTGCCGCTTATGGCGGGAATACGGGCACGCGTTAGCACTCGTCCGTGAACCCGCCGCGGCTGTCCGTCACCGGACCCTCCTCGGGGGAGTACCCCCCATCACCGGTGCACCAGAACACACTGTACGCCGTGACCACGCCAGGGACCAAACCAGCACATGCGCGCCAGACGACCCCGTGTATGGCACCCTTTGTCTCCCGTGACGGGTCAAGGTCAAAGGCCCCGCCACCAACAATTAGTCGGCCGCAGGGGATAGGGAGAGCGGCTAATGCAATACCGACACTCCTCTTCCCTTGCAGCTTCTAGGTCTCCATACCTAGAAGCTAAAACTGGAGCACAAATGGTGGCACTGTGGTGTCTGCTAGTCTTAAATTTTATAGATTTTTTTGATCTTCATGTATGGTTTTTGTTTACAATAAATTCCCTTGTTAATTTCAGGTGGACGACCCCATACAATACAAGGGTCATACATTCATATTGTCTATGATCAACATACCCACGGAGTGTGAGATCTGCAAAACTTTCTTCATGTGGCCCATTGAACGGTCGCTGATATGCCAGACGTGTAAACTTGCCTCGCATAAGAAATGCTACACTAAGGTAAGGCAATATTTTTATTACATAATAGAAATGTTAGTGTATTGTGCACTCCTCCTTACTTATGGAGGACAAAGATAAAAATATATAAAATAAAATCATGTAATGTGTTTATTTGTGTAGGTGTCAACATTATGTCGTAAAGACAACCAGTCGCATTCTTCTGCTGCGATCGTAGGCGCCGTGGACTCTGGCGGACGACAGCAAATGAACGTCTCCAGAGGAAAGGTATGATTAGAAACAAATCATTTAGAGATGAGGGATAATCAAACTTATACCTATTGCCATTCTTCTAAAAGTGACAAAACTGAGTAACAAGATAATGACTTTGATTAGATAAAAAAACGCACACGAAGGGTTCCGTACCATTATCGCCAAAAACGGCAAAAAAATCACGTTTGTTGTATGGGAGCCCCAGTTAAACATTTATTTTATTCTGTTTTTAGAATTTGTTGTTATAGCGACAACAGAAATACATCATCTGTGAAAATTCCAACTGTCTAGCTAGAAGGGTTCATGAGATACAGCCTGGTGACAGAAAGACAGACAGACGGACCGCGGACTCTTAAATAGGGTCTCGTTTTTACCCTTTTGGTACGGAAACCTAAAAAATACATTCAGAGGAATTGAGGTCTTCGTCCTTTTTTGAAAAAGTCGGTTAAAGGGCATTTTTCCAAGAGAAATTGTGCTACGTTTGTGCATATTTGGCGCAGCTGGAAACAAGAAGAGTATCTTGTTTACATCTGAGAGGATAAACCTAGTTTTATATTTTCAAAGGTGTTTGGAGTCCCGTTACCTGACCTACCTACTGGCGAGAGCAATATCCCCATAGTCGTCGACAGGCTACTAACCACGATAGAGATGACAGGCCTTTACGTTGAGGGCTTGTATAGAAAGAGTGGGCTTAGTTCTAAGGTAAGCTTTCATTCATTTTACTTATTCTTAACATCTTTCTTGTTTGCTGGTGAATAGCTCTTTAGACTGGATAATCTAATTTAGAATTACTGATTGACCTACCAGCTACAACTGTTACTACTTATCCAAATATCATTGTAGCGATTATTGGATTAAGCAAGACATATACACTTCTTTTTGCAACACAACACGGTGGTTTTAAGCCCTTTATAATACCATCTATGGTATTATTTATTGTTGGCTGATAATTAGTCCGACTTATCCGTTTCTTCTTCTTTTCGTGTGAGGATGTGGCCATCTCTGGTGTCAGAGTTAATTAAGCCGCCTAAGGGAACCCCACAGGCCTCTGATAAATGATTTTATTTCTGTAAGTTGGTTTGTACAAACACTTTTACATGGCGATCATATATTTTAAAACTAGATGAGGTCGGCATTTCCTATCTGACTACTCTGAGAAGAAAGGCCGAAACAAACTCAGAGGTCACAGTCTCTTTTAAAGTCCTGACAAAATCTTGGTTAGATCATGTGAAGACCATGTAGACAGATGTCTGAAATGGTTTTTTGAGGAAGGAACCAGCCAGATTGAGTGGACCTGTCCAGTCAGTGCACGCATTTGTCAATAACCGAGCAGCATTTGTCAACTTAAAATTTAAGGAGCTCAAGTTTTGACTTGGCTTATCCGCTAAGATTTGCAGATTCCTATAAAAAAGGCATCACTTTTTCTTTACGAAATCGACTGACCTATGTGGTCTTTCTGTCTATTAAAAGCAAAATTGTAATACAAAATAAACATTTATAACAGGTCCGTGAGCTGCGGCGCCTGCTGGACGAGTCCCCGGAAGAGGGCGCGGATAAGCTGGACGCGTACGCCGTGCACGTGCGCGCGTCTGTGCTGAAGAGCTTCTTCCGCGAGCTGCCCGAGCCGCTGCTCACCTTCGACCTCTACGACGACTTCATACTGGCCTCGCAGATCTCCGACCCACAGGTAACTATAAATATAGACAGAATATGTCATTACTGTATAGCCTTCAAATAGGCAGGATTCCGTCTGCTTTTTTTTTCAATTTTGTCTTTGGGATGAACACGCATCTCCGATATTTATGGTGCTGGCAGATACGTAATGTGAACTGTTGGGTTTGGTGTTTTAGGTTGGCCAATAGCTGGATTGCCATTCAGTAAATTGGGATCTTGTTTAATAATGCTGTATCACATTTCCTTATTATTTATTTTCTTTCTAGGAGCGAGTGTCAACAATATTCACAATACTAAGAAAGCTGCCAAAACCAAACTTTGATCTCGTCGAGAGGCTAATATTTCACTTGGCGAGGGTGGCGCTCGGAGAAGATCATAATAGGTAACATTTTCTTACATGATTTCACGTACCGTAATACACTTCATGGGCAGTTGAATGCAGAAGTCTCTATTTGTATTTAGTTATGTAAAGTAATATAAATGTGTGTTATCAGGATGGGCCCGAACGCGCTAGCCATCGTGTTCGCGCCGTGCATCCTGCGCACGCACAAGGTGCAGCCGGCGCAGGACTCGCTGCACGACATCGCGCGCCAGACCGCCTGTCTGGAGGCCATACTCGTGGATAAGATGCGCACTGTAAGTACCTATATACTAAAAGTCATATCCCTTATTACTTAGGGATTAGGAAACTTATTAAATAGTACATTTCGTGTCGAGCATAAAAAGTCGAGATTTTAACACGAGCGATTTAGTTAGTTTCTCTTCGTCGAAAACTACGTGCCAGTGTTAAAATAAAGCATTTTATGCGAGACCCGAAAGATTCTTTTTCCACTACCTGAACTTAAATGCAAATAAGTTCCAACAACAATTATTAGAAACGTTCAGACTAAAAACCACAGACTATATACACACAATCAACGTGCGCTTACAGAGAGCAGAGGTAACAGGTTCAGTATTATTCTGCCGGTTACATAATGGTCCATACAAAAGTCATTTCGTAACTGTTATTATGTAATTCCGTTTTTTTTTTTCAAGACTATACTTGTCTAAATGTTCATATTTCGAAACGAATTTCTTAGGCAATGTGTTACATAATAGACAAGGTAGTGAAATAATAATAATTATATTACTTTATTCAATCACTACAATATTATAGTCCACGCCAAACTTCTTGGCCGCTCTGAAGTTGGCTATAATAGCTGCGCAGTAGTAAATCTCATACAAAAACAGTACCGTTTTGTGCCTCGCGCGTCCGGTGAACATGAAAGTTTGGCGCGGACTACAACATTAATTAATTGAACCATGCGTGGGTTATAAGGAAACAAAACATAAGGCTGAATTGAATCATGCGCGGGTTATGAGGAAATTAAAGATAAGGCTGCGTTTTGAACGACAGCGCGTGTTTTTCTGACCAGGCCATTTTCATATATCCAAAACTCAGATTTCGTTACAAGACTAGAATTCTAATGTGTTTAACAGATTGTCACACTACAACAATCTGCCTTGATATAATCATTTTATTAGACTGATACAGAATTAAAGTTTTAATCTAACTAAGCAATAATTTATATCCTTCTTTTAAATGTTCAAATGCATTCGTATTCTAAAACCGAACTTACAAACTTTTTATCACTCCAGGTCCGCGGCATGCTGCAGGACATAGCGACGCTGGACACGGCGTGCCACACGGCCACGAGCCGCCTGTCCACACTGCGCTCGCACTCGCAAGCGCCGCGCCCGGAGGAGCAGATCCTGGTGGGCCACATCCACGAGATACAGAAGGAGAAGGCCATCCTCACCTCCAACCTGCCCACGCTTATCAGGTATGACTCGTCGCCGCGTGACTAACGTAAGTAGTGCTGCTGCTAATACTACGTCACGTTTAGGACCTGTTTCACGATGTCCAACTACTCACTACACTACTCACTGAATAAATAAATAAATGGAACAGAATTTCCATGAAATGATCTGCGAGGAATCTATTCGTTATTAGTAAAAAGGGCCCTTACTAACTACTTATGCCTTAAAAATATTGCCTCCCAACTGGTACTTCGTTTATCGTGGACATAAGCCACTCCAATCCTTCGCCACGCAGCCACCCTGCATAGATTTTTTCTCCATTTATCCTGAGAGCATCCTTCTTTATTTCTACGTATACCGTTATTCATCACTTATATTTTATGTATGCTCAGAGCGACGTCAGATGACGACTTGCTCTCGACGACGGACCACGACGGCGAGCTGGGCAGCACGGACGACCTCAGCACGGGCGCCAGCTCCATGCGCTCGCAGAGACTGCTGCACAGACAGTTGTCCTCGGACGACCCTATCATGGTCTAGGCCGCCTGCCAACTATATCATAGACTATACATGATTGAATGTCCGATGACGTACGCGAGTACCGATCGGCAGCCTTCAACCAAATCTTATGCAAACATGTCCACCTTTTGCCATGATACTTAGAACTAATGTTGTCGAATAATGCGTTAATGGATAAGTTTCGCATTCTCAGATTTCTTACATTCCTGACAGCGTAAAGTGAAAAGAAATTAGATAAAATGTTCCTGTGCGTGTTCCTTCACATTTTAAATTGTTTAGGATGATAGCAATCGAATGTTACATTGCTGTTAAGTTTTATTAAACGGACCGTGAAGTATTTATTTTATTTTTGCGACCTGTCTCCCGATGTTGCTAACTGTTAGTGACGTAGTACTACTTATAGAGATCGATGTGAAGTAAGCAAGTATGTTCATGTTGTTATCAAACACACCCGTGCTATGTAACTGAGTTCTGTTTTAGACAAGTATACATGTAGCAGTAGTTGAAGCGCCCGCGCAGTCGACGACTAGATTCTCTGTAGACGTCGTGCTACTGTACTTAGACGTAGTGATGAGCTTATTTCTGTAAGTCAAAAAGTCGCCGCAGCTGTCCCGGCGACTGCCCAAACAAGTGATGTATGAATATAAAAGTATTTTTTCGTACATAAAAATATTTACATCCATCTTTGCACTGACATATTTTATGATATATTTTCTGTGTAAATATGTAAATCTTGTCTAGAGGTGATTTTAAAATTATAGCAATATCGCTCTTCTATCAATAGACGTATTTTGTTGGATATAGATGACATGTGACTGTATTTTTCAAAGTTTTCGATTAGCTAGTAGGTTAAAACTTGCAGGCTCTTAACATGTTGAAAAGTGATTCATTCCATTTATTTTTATGCTTGATTTTGGTTCACGTGTCAACGCAGAACCGTAGCAGAGGTGATTTGATTGCTGAGTCTTCGTAATTAAAATGCCAAATTGGTGTATATTGTTAAACTGCCCTATTTTGTCTAGATTATCTATTGTAGATTGTCTACAATTAGTGATGTTGTGATTCTGAGTTAGCATTGAATTGATAAAGGTACGGCGAGCGATTATTGTGTAGACAAAAAAAAAAAACAAAATTAAGTTTTTAAATGCCAATCCAAAGACATCACTTGAATGAGGTTAAGAAAATTACACAATTGAGTGTTTTGTGATCCTAGTTGACTATCATGTTCGATTCCAAACTGTACAAGGTATCAATTATTTATAAACCAAAATTGTATCTAGTTTCTTTACCTCATCTTTAAGACGATTTTAATGCACATCTATTTTAGCAATTTATAATTTTGTATGAAAAATGAATGTTTTGTGATCCATTCAGAACTTAAAAATCTGATAAGTTTTTAACAAATATTTTAAATTATATGTTTACATTAAATATTACTGCCTGAGTACTTATGGCTATTATTTGTCCGAGACATTTAATGCTTTTTTATGTGTAATTGAATATTATGTATTTAACATTTCTTCTTGTTGCGGTACTTGGCTCCTTAGCAGGAGCATTGTTTCTACATCAAACTCCTATGATTAAAATATTATACTATCCAAAAAGTTATCATAAACACCACGTACCTTGCCTCTATCTTAATTTGCTTTCATATTCTAAAAGACTGTCTTAAAATAAGCTATTGAATTTATTGTTAAGTCACAAATATTTTACCCGCTTTTTATTAATTAGTTTGTAACAATTTACCTACTATACAAACAACGAATTACTCTGTGACAACTTGTATTGTTTGTAAGCCTCTCGTTTAACTATCGTCTGTGGACATATTTTATAGCTCAATATTTATGAAGGACTGTATTAAAATAAACTTACTATACTCTATAAGCTTACACTCTATTTGTAACATTTTTAAAGCCACGAAATTTATTTGAATCTCACAGTTGATACTGAGGCTACCTTTTGAGCAATTTACACAGAACAGAAATATGAAGAAAACTATTCTTAGATTTATTTGCATTTGTTGAAAATTAAACACCCATAAAAGTGCATGTCTCATCAAGGTGCCGAACAAATACTATATTATGTATAAAAATCTCTGTTGATTCTGTTTAATGGGGTTGTGTCGCAGTAATCTAGCGTACTTTCTGTGCCTTTGTCTAGTTTGCTTTCAGCAGTCTCCGACTGGCCTGAACACTTCTGAAAGTCTAGCTACTATAGTTGATGGTTTACATTATTAGTATTCTTGTACAGCGTTGTTAGCATCAACATTTATATTAGTTACGTACATTCTACTTTTTTTTGAGGTAATATAAATATTAGATGTGGTTAGGTCTCGATAATATAATCGTATTGTCTGTTTTCCGAGCTCCCCATCAGCGAACATACTCATAATCATAATTTTAAAGTAAGTTATTTTACAACAAAAGATAATGAATGTGCAATGTGGCTACAACTAGGAATTTATTGACACTTTAGAAGTGTGTGTAGATATTCGCCCGTTCCGCGTACGGTTAATGTAAATAATTTATTAGTTACTATGACAACTTTTAGCAAGGTACTATTTTAACTTAAGAACTGCTATGGTCTTTGCCACTGTTTATTTGTAAAAGTGCCTATCAATCGATAATTCATTTTTAAATTCTTTATTGGTGCATTATATAATTGGATTGTTGAAATTTTATTGTAGTTTGTCGTTTCAAGTTAAATATCATTGAAAATTAAATATTAAATTTTATTGTGTAACATCACATTTTATTTTTCTGTTGCCTTCAATCTCTGTAACGGTAATTTTATTAATACCCATGTTTATGGAACTGAAGTTCTGAATTTTAAGATATTAGTTGGATATTTCACTAAGAATCAGATAACTGGCATTTGTGTTTATTCAACCTGTGTATTTGCTATAAGGACCAATAATAAGCTGTTTACACATGGTCGTTTTATATACCTGTATGTCGTTTGACTGTGAACTTTGTCCTACATGTTAATCAATAATGAATCTTGTATCATATAAACATGTATATTGTTCAACTATTTTTAGGGATCCTATAATGTGTCAATATAAATGAAATGTAACCAAAACATTATACTGTATACAAAATATGAAAATAAAAAAAAAGGATAATGATATAAATGTGTTTAATTTCATAAAATATTATAAATCTACTCAATTTGTTTCCATTTCATCAACATTTACTTTGATATGCTGCCAAGGCACTCTACCGATAGGACATGCAGACCAGTCATGCTCATTAGAAGCTAGTCTCCAAATGCTTTTCAACATTACTTGTTGTATTTTTCCATTGTCTTTTTCTTCATTATTTTCCAAGTCCTCAGTTTGAACATCTTCAATAATCATTACTTCATCATCGTCCATTTGCAAATCCTCTGCTGTATAAATAACAGATGATGTGGTCATAGGAAACTTTTCTGGAGATGATATTAATTTTGCTAGACAACATATTCTTTCTGCAACCTCAGGTGGAAGATTCGGTACAAGCAAATCTAATAGATTTGATATAAAATAAGAAAGATAATGATTATAAGCAGCAATGATTGGTTGGATATAGCTAATATCTTGCAACTCTTCAGGTACAGGTTTTTGAAGATCCAATACAAGTAATTTTTTTAAACTAGTGCCAGGGTACCAGTGTTCATACAAATGCTTCAAATCTTTTCTCTTTTTGGATACTTTATCAGCACCACTTATTCTGAAAATAAATGAAATATCGAGTTAGATAAAACAATCATTAAATCTTAGCTTTAGCTTATTTACAACTACACAACATAGTTTTCTATTTCTCCTTAAACTTTCTAAAAACTAAACTAGTAAGTACTCACTTTTTCATTTTATTAATAGTATTCATAGATATTTTCAGAGCAGCAAAAATTTCTGAAAGCCATAATGCAGCCAGCTTTGCTCTAAAATGTCCACCTTCTTGATTTTGTGTAATTTTTATCAGAGCCAAAATAAAGTCCAACAGCAAATCATTTGTATGTAGAAATGTGAGTAATACTTCGAAGCAGTGAACATAACTAATGTTTAATTTTGACTTGAATTTAAAGTCACTTGCACCAAAGAAATATAAAAGATCTTTTGATAGAAATAATGATTCATCTCCAAGCAAAGCATCGTTTACAAGTATGCTTGCATCTCTAACTTTTAAAAGTTTTTTACCATGTGTATTCAGTAAATTGACCAGAGACATAATAGATACAGTTTTTAGATTGGACAGATCTATGTGGTCTCCGAGCAATTCTTTAGCATCATTAATAATGGAGTCTCTCATTGTCATGTTTGGTAATTCTGATAAGTTTTTAATCTTCAATTTTGAATGTGAGCATATGCCTAATGAAATACAAAAATTAATTAGAGATCCAATTTTGTCAGCATCACCATTGACAGCATTTTTCTGGCCGCATTTATAATCTTGAATGTATTGTTTGTGCTTATCCCAATAGTTTGTTTGGAGCCACTGTAAACTGAAAGAACAAGCTTCTCTTAGTAGTGCTATTGGAGGAAGTGTATTGCTGTGAGCAGTATCATGTCTCAGTTCTACAATCCAGTCAGGAACACCTAACTTTTTAGCTGCTGTGTACAAACTTTTTCCTTTGGCTGTCTCGCAGTCTAACATATGGTTAACAAATCGCATGATCGCAGATGAATACGCTAAACGCAGTAATTGATCATTGGTCACATCCTGGGAAGTATTATTATCCTCAACATAAACTTGCAGCAGGCTTAGTGTGGATTCTAAGCCAGACGGCAAGGATGGGCTTCTAGCTTTCCACACAAGTAAAACTTTAAGTGCATCTTCTTTGTTTGAAGATGGATTTGATATATCTTCATAGACTTGCTGCCACTCTTCACTATCAAACCAAGGGACAACGTTATAACATTCACTCATATTTAATGATTTTCGTGAAAGTGTATAATACTAACAATCACACACTTGTACATAACCTCTAACTGTTTTTTTTTTGACACTGGTGACCATAGACTATACACTTATATACAGAGACTGGTGACGTTTAAATCGTTTAATTAAAACGTTCATAGAGTATATATTAAGGACTTTTGTCAGCTGTCGGATATTTTTGTGATGAGACCAGGATGAGACGATCAATTCGCCCTGAAACAGCCAGAAGTTAGACATTGTCATTTAGGCCCTGCGCAGACGACAGACTATCCGTGACGCACTTTTTAGTCTGTGAAAATAGAACCTATGCAATTATATTTTTTGTGCGCCGGACTGTTTTTCTTTTTTTTTAATTTATCTATAGGCTCGCGTTTGACCACTATCTCGCCTGATGGTAAGTGATGATGTGGTCGACGGTGAAGCACGCTTGCCTTTTTTTTTTTTTTTAGCGTGGATAAATGCTCATGCATACTGCACTACCACGGGGAGATAGCGCAGTTATGTGGGACTCTAACCCACTAAAACTCCACGGTGTCCTCCTGTGCCGCTTATGGCGGGAACACGGGTACGCGTTAGCACTCACCGCGAACCCGCCGCGGCTGTCCGTGATCGGACCCTTCTCTGGGGAGTACCCCCCATCACCGGCGCACCAGAACACACTGTGCGCCGTGACCACCCCAGGGACCAAACTAGCACATGGGTGCCAGACGACCCCGTGTATGGCACCCTTGGTCCCCTTGTGACGGGTCAGGGTCAATGGCCCCGCCACCTACCATTTTTCAGCCGCAGGGGATAGGGAGAGCGGCCAACGCTATACCGGCACTCCTCTTCCCCTGCGGCCCCACCGCGTCCGCCATCAGACGGTGGCGACCCCGTCTAGGCCGCGGAAGGTAGGGAGAGCGGCGCACCGCAATACCGGCACTCCTCTCCCGCCGCGGCCTCCAACCCTCAGCCGCGATATCGTATGGGTATGGGAGACCCCATACGACATCGCGGCCCGCCTCAGTTGCGATGTCGCCTAGGCAGCACCGCAACCTACATTTTGGCCGCTACGTCGTCGGCTTATCGGCAAAAGCCCTGACGAGCGGCCCCTCCTCGGGTTCCTCTTCGCTTCACCGTGGGTGACCAAGCCACGGTTACTGAGCCCCCCCGCATCGACAAAGCGGGAACCCACCGGGGGGGAAGCACGCTTGCCTAGAAGTAACCTATTCACTCTTGACTTAAAGACCCCAAGGTTGTAGCTATCAGGAAACAAAGACTCCGGCAGGGAATTCCACTCCTTAGCTGTGCGTACAATGAAAGTATTCGCAAAACGCTTTGTACGTATGGGTGGGATGTCCACCATGTACCGGTGGCGCATTGCCGTACGTCTTGTTGTCCGGTGATGAAAAGGGCTAGGTGGAATCAAATTGTGCAGTTCCATCGCACACTCCCCGAAATGTAACCGATAAAAAACCGACAGACTGGCCACCCGGCGTCTATGTTCAAGGCTCTGGAGCTTTGAGGCGACCAGTGCATCGTTACCGATAAGCCTCTTGGCCCGTTTGTCAATCGACTCAAGTGCATCAAGTTGATATTTGGCAGATCCATCCCAGAGTTGAGAGCAGTACTCCATGCATGACCGAACTTGCGCTTTATACAATTTGAGCAGCTGTTCAGGCGTGAAGTACCGTCTCACCTTTGCCAGAATCCCCAACTTTTTTGCAGCCAACTGAGCCTTTGCCTCAATGAAAGGACCAAAATTGAGGGTCGATGTTAACGTAACACCAAGAAGGTCGAGATGGTCCGTTATCGGCACGGTTACACCACGGAAAGATGGAGCCGGGTGGAATAGGCTCTTTTTTGCGGAAAAAGACACGCCTGGGTCTTAGCAGCATTGAAACTGACTAGATTGGCATCGCCCCATTCGGAGACAGCCTCCAAAGACAGGTTCAAGCGCCCAACCATGGCCTCCCGGAGAGACCGGATCTCAGGCCCAGTAGCCTGTAGTAGACTTTTTGCGCGTCGTGTGCGTTACTGCATATAATTGCATAGGTTCTATTTTCACAGACTAAAAAGTGCGTCACGGATAGTCTGTCGTCTGCGCAGGGCCTTATCATCATCAAAAAGCAACAAATTTTCTATAAAAACTGGCCGGGTTCTGTATAAAAATCATATAAAGTTGATATAGTTCTGTATAAAATTCTTGGTTTGGAACATAAGTATTAAATGGTGTGTATCCTGATGAAAGATACGGTTTCCAGTTACAGATACTCTGGATGGACGAGGTGTTCAGGAGCTCCCATTTCGAATAGCAGATTCCAAAGTTTGTCCCATTGCACGCAGTTAAAGGCTTTTGTGTAATCGATATAGCATATGACCACGGGGGCTGTTGGATTCCCTCTGCTCTTCTCGATCATTTGGCGGACGTTATGTATTTGCTCCCGCGTTCCCTTGCCCTTAACAAAACCTGCCAGCCCTTCGGGTATCTGTCGGCAGAGTCGGTTTGAAAAGTAGTTAGGATCTCGATTAATTACATGGAGGAGGATCTTACCCGAAATCTCTTCCGAGAAATCGGCGTTTTACTGAGACCGGGCGATCGCAAAAAATGGCCCCCGGGAACAGGCGGCCATCTTGCGGCCGGCCGGCCTGGACCGTTCAGGAGTTAACGCTATTAGTCCTGCAGCCTTATTGCGTAATGAATTCGTTAAGAGCAAAGAGTATATACGAAAAATCGACCAATCACATAGATGGAACGCCACATCGCGTCATTCATCCCGCATGTGATTGGTCGATTTTTCATACTCTTTGCCCTTTGCTCTTTCCGAACTCATTACGCATTAAGGCTGCTGAAATTTCCACAATCTTTTGAAGAGTCTTTCCTATGTAAAGGTATAAACACCCATTCTAGGCCATCTTCCAGGATTCCAGATGGTATAATAGATGTCAGTGATAGCCTTTGTGCCTCGTTGACCTTAGTTTTTTTAGAATTTCGGCTGTAACAGCATCCTTTAATTACCTAGTGATTTCTTGCACTTAAGAGCTTTGATGGCATAATCAATTTCTGTTAGTTGGATATCAGGCTTTTCTGTCGCCCATGTAAGCTCTCCCGTGTCATATAATCTTTGCCAGCGCTCTTACCCTTGAGCTATAACATTTGTAAGTAGACGCCCGTCTTTTGTTCTCCAACGGCGCAAGTTCTCGGTTTACGCTTTCCAGTTAATTATTTTTATTTTGAGAGCAGTGGTGGCCCAGTGGTAACAGCCCCGACTTAGTTCGAACCCAGACCGGCACTTTACTTTTTGTAAATTATTTCATCACCACTGCGTTGATCTCACTTTGCAAGAGCAAAGAAACAGTTTTAAGAAACGGTGAAGGAAAACATCGTGAGGAAATCGGCATGTCCTAGAACCAAAAATCGATGAAATGTGACATTCACCAATCCGCACTGGACCCGCGTGGTGGATTAAGGCACAATAACTCTCTCACAAAGAGAATGCCTATAGAATAGAATAGAATTTGTTTTTTTTTTGTCCCAGCAGTGAGAACATTGTAAGACTGATGATGAGTCAATTATTTTACTTTTTTTTAAATATGTCTAGATTCAAGTTCGAGACAGATTTCGATGTCGTGGTTATCCAAATCTTACCGACAGCTTGAACTTGGCGGGCGGCTCAGTTCTTCAGCTTTCGCTGCTGATCTTCAGTTAAACATATGTATATCGTTCGTCTCTCAAGGATGATTTGGGCCGTCTCAGGTGTGATTAAATCTTTCACGAAGGAATTTGCTAGCTTGTAATCCCTACCTGTTTCTTTTTGAAATATTCCCATTTGCTTTCGCTGTCCGCCATGACTCATGTCATTTGCAATATCTGCCATCCTCCGTTCAAAACCTTCTCTGAAGCTACATGTATGCTATGCATATTCGGAACTACATTAAGTTTCCGTATCATCTTTAGCCGCACTGTTTTGAGTTGCTACAAGAAACTGGTGGTCGGAGCCGCAGTCAGCACCGGGGAAAGTTGTGGCGTTCGTCATGAAACGTGTCCATCGCGTCCCTACTAGTACGTACTCTATACTCTCTACGGAGCACTTTGGAGAGGCGTTAAGTAAACTGTACAACCACATTATGCCAGTTAACTTATAAACGTTATGGGGCACTGGAACGGGTCGATCTTCAAGGTCAAGCAACCGAGGTGCCTCGTGAGAAAATGGTGTGTTTTTGAACTCTGGATAGCTTCTGAGAAATTTCTGATCGAATAATCCAATATCACTCCGCCCTAACTGGGAATCGCACCCAGGACTAACAGTAGCACTTATAGCCAGTAGACTAGACCAATAAGGTGATCGAGATATAGGATAGGTAAAGAGAAAAAGAAGAAAACTGCTTTAAGAATTATTATTTTTTATTAAAAAACTGATTCCAAAGCAAATGTTGATCATAATATTCACATGCAGTTAAAACGCTACATGTTTAAAATCTTTTAATGATTTACATACATTACGTAGGTTCATATCATCTTTTCAATTAAATTAATACTTTATGTAAGATGTCCTAAGTACACATAACAATCAGAACTGATATACTTCACAACAATTAAATTATAACAGACGGCGAAACAGTTCGTCGCGCGATTCGAATGAGATTATGGCAAAGTTGAAATATATTACATTGGTTTTGAATTAAGTGTTTCTATATTGATATATTATACATTTGTAGACAGTTCGACTGATGTTTATTTCTTTTTAATTCTCCTTTGGCACTAACATAACGTTCTGAAAAACAATAATAATGTTCCATGACGTCATGTCGCGTTTTCACTGCCGGCGATATCGACGGCTCGTCTAAATGCACATTTCCCGGGGTCCGGGCGGCCCCATCGACCGACAAACTCAACGAACGAAACGACACGAGTACAAAACAACGCACGAGCGTCGCCGACGCCGGCGCTCGGCCCGCCGCGATAAATATCTATCAATATATAATCTCGATCAACAAATATAATTCAATATAGGCAATAGTAGGACAATACGAAGTTTAACTATCGACGTTATCACAATGTGGGGCGCGCGCGGCGCCGGGCGCACTCATAAGTCCACCGTGGCCAGGTTCTGTGTCGGAGCGCGGGCCTCCGCGGGGGACGCCGGCGGCGACGGCGGCCGCGGGTGGAACTTGCCGGGCAGCGACGCCAGCGCCGACAGCGCCGCGTCCGCGTGCGGGATGCGCCGCATGATCTTGCCCGACGTGATGAGGCGCCCGAAGCCCTCCTGGTGCGCGAAGGCGTAGCCCGAGCGCACGGAGCGGCGCGCGCGCCGGGCGGAGGGCGTGCGGGGCGCGGGGGCGGCGGCTCGCCAGCGCTGGCGCGCGCGCAGGCGCTCGGCCAGGGTGGGGCGCGTCCACGAGCACGCCAGGCGCCACGACACCACCGGCACCATCAGGATGATCATCTGTGCCGAACCAGACGGATATTTAGCTACATTCACATTTTTGTAAACCAAAAATTTAGGAACAACGTCACTGATCATTTATTTATATATACTTTATTGTACACCAGAAAATACAGGAACAAAAGAAACTTAAAACTAAAAAATATACAACGGGCGGCCTTATCGCTTGCCGCAATCTCTTTCAGGCAACCTGGAAATGACTGATTGCCTGAACATGACATGGGATTGTCAATGGTGCAACAAACAATACCAACAAAGAACTACTTAATAAAAACACAAATAGATATATATATATGCTATAAAATAGATACATAAATACATACATATTTAAAATATAAGTAGTGAAAAAAAAAAATACGTATGACAATCATAGACAAAATGTATGTCAACAACGTTAGAGCACGATTACAGTGATAAGTAATGTTCCATTCCGTTTGATGAGTCTTTTAAACACAGGCAACGACTGAACACGATCAAATCATTTTGTAAAATTTTCAGCTAAGGTATACTGTTCTTTGATTGTAATACCCCTTTGACTTTCTTAGTTGTACAGATTCAGATGACATTAAACAACTGTTTTACCGTTTAAACAAATGATCTATTCACCCAGATGTTTTTGATCCACTATCTCATACTTATAAACCATCCAAATCAGCATGCTGCATCACGCTATACTCACGGTGAGGACAGCAGTGAACCAGAACGTGGCCTGCGTGAGTGCGACGGTGAGCGAGCCCACATAGGGGCCGCCGATCGCGTAGTTATAGAAGTAGTCGAGGACGAAGTACGACACGAGGGAGCCCCATATCGTTACGTGGTTGAACACCGTCCAATACGTCGTGTCCAAGGCTATCTGAAATAACATTTTGAGTCATTTAGTTTAAGTTTCTTGGATAGCAAACACCAACTGCACCACCAACCAGTAAATATATTTAGTGCTAAATTTAAAACATCGTTTTTATTTCTACCAATTGTTTGAAGGAGACAAGATATTTAGTGATTAGTAGAGCAAGCGGGTATACATATTCAAACCAATGTGTAAGTAAGTACTCAACCGTAAATATACAAAACACACCGTACTTAAGAAGACTTTGTAGAGCTCATCACTCATACCTTTACAAAATTTGCTTTCAAATGTGGTATATTTACGCAATATTAATTTAACAATGTTATTTACCTGTGTTGTATTGTCTATAATTAATATTGTTGCTACTACACTTCCTAGTAACATGTGATCTGATAAAATCTTGCCGTCAGGGGCCAGGCCGTCTTTGTATGTACCTGCAATAAATAAAATATGTATTATTTGATTAATAGGTTTCTATAAAGTTTTGGGGCAACAGCTACCAATACAATATTAATGCTGCTTGCGTTATGCAGAAAAGAGCCTTGAGAACTATGCTTCGCATTGAACAAACGGAGTCTTGTAGAGATCATTTTAAGAAACTGCACATTCTCACAGTACCATGCCTCTATATTCTGGTCCTGCTTAGTCATTTCATTAAAAATATCCATAAGTTTGAGACAGAAGAACAGAGACATATCAGAATAAAAACGCGAAGAAGGGATCTACCTAATTTCATACAGCCTAAACTTAATGTCGTTAAACATGCCTCAAGAGTGCAATCAGTAAATATGTACAATAAATTGCCGGTAGAATTTAAAAACTCTATGAATCCAAATGAATTCAAGAGAAAATTAAAGTCACTGTTGTTGAAGAAATGTTATTACAGCATAGAAGAGTTTCTCAAAGATAAAAGTAGTCGAACTTTTAAGTGATTATATTTTAGTGAGTTTGGATTAATATATCCAGCATTCTATCATGACATTCCATCTTAATGAATTTTATTGACATACATTTCTTGAAATTAGGTTATATTAAGTGTTAAGGGTGACAATGCCCTACTGAAGAACTATAGGCCCATCACACTCCTTAGCCATGTCTACAAGCTGTTTTCAAGAGTCATCACGAATCGTCTCGCACGCAGGTTTGACGATTTCCAGCCTCCCGAACAAGCCGGATTCCGTAAAGGCTTCTGCACCGTAGACCACATACATACGCTGCGGCAGGTTATACAGAAGACCGAAGAGTACAACCTGCCTCTCTGTTTAGCGTTTGTGGACTACGAGAGAGCCTTCGATTCGATCGAGACTTGGGCTGTACTGCAGTCTCTCCAACGGTGCCAAATTGACTACCGGTACATCGAAGTGTTGAAGTGTTTATACAAAAACGCCACAATGTCAGTTCGACTCCAGGATCAGACCTCGGAACCCGTCCTTCTGCAGCGAGGTGTGAGACAGGGAGACGTAATATCTCCGAAGCTCTTTACCGCTGCACTGGAGGATGTCTTCAAGGTTCTGGACTGGAGAGGGCTAGGCATCAACGTCAATGGCGAGTACATCACTCACCTTCGGTTTGCCGACGATATAGTGGTTATGGCTGAGACCATGGAGGACCTCAGTACAATGCTCGATGATCTCAGTAGAGCTTCCGAAAGAGTGGGTCTTAGGATGAACATGGACAAAACTAAGTTGATGTTGAATGCCCATGTTACACCCACTCCTATCAAGATTGGAGACTCTACACTCGAAGTTGTGGGCGACTATGTGTACCTGGGACAAACGATCCATTTGGGTAGGGCCAACTTCGAGAAAGAGGTCAACCGTCGAATCCGGCTCGGCTGGGCAGCGTTTGGGAAGTTGCGCGGTGTCTTCTCGTCCAACTTACCGCAGTGTCTCAAGACGAAAGTCTATGACCAGTGTGTGTTGCCAGTGATGACATATGGCTCTGAGACGTGGTCGCTTACAATGGGCCTTATCAGAAAGCTTACAGTCACTCAAAGGGCAATGGAGAGGGCTATGCTCGGAGTTTCCTTGCGTGATCGAATCAGAAACGTAGAGATCCGCAAGAGAACCAGGGTTACCGACATAGCCCGAAGAATTGCCAAACTTAAGTGGCAGTGGGCAGGGCACATTGCTCGCAGAACGGATGGCCGATGGGGCAGAAAGGTTCTGGAATGGCGACCGCGAACCGGAAGACGTTGCGTTGGAAGGCCTCCCACCAGGTGGACCGATGACCTGGTAAAGGTTGCGGGGATCCGCTGGTTGCGAGATGCACGGGACCGGTCAATGTGGCGACGCTTGGGGGAGGCCTATGTCCAGCAGTGGACGTCTTTCGGCTGATATGATGATGATGAGGTTATATTGATTTTGAATTGATGTTGGGTTGGATTGTTGACCAATGTGGTGTTGGTTTTTCCCTGGCTTTGTGATGATTGTTAAATTATTGTGTTATATCTATTGTTAAAACGATTCTTCGACAGAAATGTAAATTTGTTGAAGAAATAAATAAATAACTATTAAATATATGTTGCAGACTTAATTGTTTTTATTCTATAATTGGGTAGTTTACAAAAAAATTGTTTTGTCCGTCAGGTAGATTAATAAAAAATATTGGACACGTATTTTCTTTTGACACGTAAACTTTAACTTTATAATTTTTTATTGTTTTGGTAAAGCAAAAAATACGTGTCCAATATTATTTCACAATCTCACTGCCGGACTAAATAGAGTTATAATTTTTCTACCCAGGAAGCAGTCCTATTTTTGCTAAAAGTTCTCCAGTAGCGACCGAATAGATGTCGGTACACCTCCCATTAGGGTGAACTGGCGAATGAACCCCATTGTGTTCGCAAGCTAAGCTTCATAAACGCATATTCGGCAGTAAACACTTAGATGAAGTTTGCTTGCTGCTATGAAACTCTTGTCGCTGCATATTGCAGCAATCCGTTGAATGCAGGTGCTGCAAAATCGGTCGTTGCAGCGATGCTAGCAAAAGGTGATAATGATCAACTCACCATAGGGTATCAAAAACAGCACAAGCGAGGTGAAGCACCCGTGCAGCGTCGACTTAATGAACTCTGTCTTGTTGAACAGCTGGCTGGTGTGGCCGGGCACGTACAGCTTGGGGAACTGCAGCGACGTGGTGTCGGCCACGTCCTGCTCGAACACGCCCAGCGCCAGCACGGGCAGCGACGTGTAGAACAGGTTGTACACTGATATGAACATCTCGTCGAACACCGTCTGGCAGGAGAATTGGCCATTTAAAGTAATTAGTTTTAAGTCAGTAGTAAT
Organism: Orthosia gothica; assembly: GCA_949775005.1. Classification (NCBI taxonomy): domain Eukaryota; kingdom Metazoa; phylum Arthropoda; class Insecta; order Lepidoptera; family Noctuidae; genus Orthosia; species Orthosia gothica. The sequence goes on along the minus strand of OX459038.1, from coordinate 23,978,693 downwards.
CCGAATTGTGAACCGTTTCTCAATACAAAGAAAAAACCGGCCAAGTGCGTGTCGGACTTCGCACATTAAGGGGTTCCGTACCAAACCACAAAAAATAGTTAGTTTTAACAGAAAAAATGAGGTAATTTCAAAGAAAAAATCTGATTCATCAATATATTGGTATTTATTAGTAAAATATACGCTATAATAAACATTATCACCACAAGTTCATAGGACAATGGGAAGTAAAAAAAATCTTCGAAAGAAAATTTTGTAAAAATTGCTGACTTTGGTGGTGTCTCAATCCGTTGTTTTATAATATTCTTTAAAACAAAAAATACAGTATTTATTTAATCAACGCTCAAAACAACAATACGCCACTCGACGGGGTAGGTAATAAATATTTTTCACGAACTTTAAAACATTTGTATGGGGTTTGGGTCAACAAGATGCTTGTTCTGTTTTTTTTTTATGACTGTAGCTCCAACCGTTTGGCTGTAAAATCCGTGTGACTGACGGACACATGAGTTACAGCAATAGGGTTCCGTTTATTTATGCCGCAATATTCGCGGACGCGCTGACCAAAATCTGGTGTAACCTGCGCCTGCACAGCATGATTTTCTCCTTGTTTACGTCTTTTTAGTTCGCATTTGAAGCAGTCGGGTTTTAAGATTTTTGATTTAACTTTTTTTATTGTTCTTGTGGACAGCACTTCTTATCTTTAATGATTTGGTTGCCGCACTTAGTCGTTACCGAACGTTCGTGAGTTTGTTGACTTATTTCTCTTTTCATACTAAGTTAAAAGAAAATTTTCACTTGTCTGGTTGAAAAAAAAACATTATTTTTAATTTAGAAAGAGGTAGAGGATTGGTCGTATTGAATAATTATTTTTCTAACTCACCTGAGCACTAAATCCGCAGAAGAACGCGAACCAGAAGTGGCAGACGGTGAAGGCGAAGTTCTTGTAGAAGAAGTAGCGCAGGAACTTGCACATGCGGTAGTAGGACCAGCGCCCGTGCACCAGCAGCAGGCGCTGCAGGAAGCGGAACTGCGCTATCGAGTAGTCCGACGCCAGCACCGCCTGCATGCCTTCCTGGCCCGAGATGCCGACGCCTATGTGGGCGGCTACAAAATATATTGTAAAGGTGATGTGTTACTCGATAGCTACAAACTAGAGGTATTTAAGCCAAGAGTGAATAGTTTACTTCTAGGCAAGCGTGCTACACCATCGACCACATCATGGTTTACCATCAGGCGAGATATTGGTCAATCACGAGCCTACCGATAATAAAAAAAAATAAAAATAAAAATCCGCTAATTACTGCTTAAACTAATCATATTATAAAAAAAGTTTTTACAAATGAGGCCCACTATGGCTTATTGTATGGTTTAGTAAATGATGTATGCTACTGACTCGGCTGAACTTATTTTTGCTTGGCTTGAATAGTACACTTAAAGATTACAGTAAGATGAGAAAGCTGGAAAGAAGCAGTTCAGTTATTTTTTTAATTTATAACAAAATTAATTAAGATTTCAGTAAACAGTGTTCTTCAGAAACATTTGTTGCTCACCGTAAGCTGGTTTAAAACGCCCAAAATAGTGCTTTGGCCATCAGATCCTTTCAAAATAGTATTAACTTAAAAATAAAGTTAAACATACCTTTGATCATAGACACGTCGTTGGCGCCATCCCCGATGGCTAACGTGACAGCTTTCCGGCTCTTCTTGATGAGTTCCACTACCATTGCCTTCTGCAACGGCGTCACTCGACAGCAGATCACAGATCGACATTGTAATACTACATCTAAAAACCTGCAAAAAACATATATTTTACGTTATTTGATCTTAATATTATGGAAAGGAAGGTTTATAGAGGTCTCTTCTACACATAGAAATAAGGGTCAACTTTAAGGCAACGCTGCACTAGATTTGATCGGCAAACAAAACGCGTACAACTTGTCCGTTCGACATTTACGAATTTCTGCGAATCACTTGAATTTTGCAAATATTATTGCTATAAAACCTAAAACCCTTTCGAGTGATGCCTTATCCAATTTTTCATATTTTCTCTTCAACAATACTTTTGAGATGCACTCAGAGCATTCAACAATCGCGCAAAAGCTTTTCTCCTGAGTTTCGTTCTTAAGGTACACGAGAGAAGACGAAGTCTAAAAAAAACTATTTTATCTATTTAACTTTTTTTTATTTTAAGTAAACGTTGCCCCACACTAGGAATTTCTTCCTGTATCGTGGGTGCGTTTACAAACATATAAACTCACATACACAAACACCCAGAGCTGGAACAACTATCTATAGGCCATACAAATATATGTTCCGTGCGGGAATCGAACACGCGACACGCAGCGCAGCAGTCAATCGCTCAACCACTGCGCCAACCGTGCGCCCAAATATATTATTGTCCAACTGCTGAGCAAATTCTCGCTAGTAGCTAGTATGAAAAATCTATTTAAAAAAATACAAAGGCAATACTCACTTTTCCTCTAACTTAGGATGCAAACAGTGCACTAAGGAATGCCCGTTGATGACGATGGCGAACCCGTTGGCGTCGTCGTTGGCGTGTTCGTGCGAGTCCGCGGAGTACGGCCCGCCCGACACGTACTCGTTGCTGTAACAGTCTGGCTCACTACAGTGTTCCCAGTTACGTTAACGTCTCAGACACATTATCGTTTGTTTACATAATATGGACGGCAAAATTAAAATTTAATTAATTGAATTTAGAAATTAATGATTGACCGGTACCAGTGGCAAAGATACCTTAACCACAGATAATATAATACTAGCATACAGATGCCTCATCCCATACAAAGAAACCGTACCGATGGCGTTACTACGAGTAATAGCGTTTTTCGTCAGATTAAGATGATTATTTTTATAAGTACTTCGATCGCGTAGCAGCGAATTTTTATAGTACCTTTTTGCACGTTTTTACAGTTTCATTGTACCAAAATGTGTTACAATACGTGTATACCCACCGGACTAAAGTGTACTGCTGTTATAGCGCTCCACAATAATAAATAGTTTTGATACAGTTTTAACAAAGTTTCAGTTCAGTGTTGGTGATACTTCGGTTTTTGGACGTACATAGTACTCGTGAGTTCAAGAAATTATACATAAAAATTACAAATAAGAATTATTTAAGGTGCAATTAGTGAACTTTTTGTGAATATACCCAACCGCACATCAGTCACAGAGCCCTTGACGCGGACGCGTAAGCGACGCCGTATACCGCGCACTTAAGACCTTTTGGTCGCGGACTTCGAGTCACTCACTCGCTGTGGGCATTTGTTAGTGTGCGCCTTCAACTAGTGAAATAATTTTTCTGGTGGTGGGCCTTTGTTCGTGTCCACTTTTTGGAATCAAACTGCTTCTGAGATCGCTTGCGGCGCCTTAATTTTATTGAGACTCCAGTTTGAATTTCTGCGATTGATAGCGAAAGAATGTCAACATTAAGTTGCACTAGTTGCATGAACGCTTTCAAAGCTGGAAAGGGTTTACAATGCTTTTTTTGCCTTCAGTGGTATGATTTATTATGCTGTAATATATCGGAAAGGAGATTTAAATTAATGAATGCTGAATCCAAGAAGACTTGGAAATGCCCTAGGTGCCTCAACAAGCAGGCTAAAGTTGATAATACTAATGCCCCAATCCAACACGCCAAGCAGAGCAGCCCAAATAGAAGCAGCGGTCAACCCTCTCCTGCCAGGGAGAACAAAATTAGCTTTCGTGGTGAACTGCCTCATCATCCTGACGATCAGACCGACATACCATTGACAGAAATTACAAGTGGCTCCCTTAGAGATATGATAAGGCAAGAAATTAATCAAGCTTTACAGGAAACAATAAAGGGTCTGGTAAGTGACCAACTCAACCAAATTAATGACATAGTGTCAGAATTTAAGGAGTCGCTGTCATTTTTTAACGATAAATACGAGGAAATGACAGTAAAACTGGAAGAAAATGCCAAAAGAATACTAAAACTCGAAAAAGATAACTCCAATTTAATGAATTCTCTGAAAGGTTTCACTAAGCGTATAAACATTATAGAACAGCATGCTCGATCGAATAACATTGAATTGCAATGTATACCCGAACACAAATCAGAGAATTTGGTAAGTACTGTTCTCCAGCTGAGCAAAGTGCTTGACTGCAACATAAAAGACAGTGACATTCAACTTTGCACGAGGGTTGCTAAAAAGGACTCACAGAATATGCGACCGAGATCAGTATTAGTTAAATTTATGAGTTCCCGTATAAGAGATACCTTCCTGGCAGCATCAATGCAGTTCAATAGGGCCAACCCAAAGGGCAAACTTTCCTCTAGTCATCTTGGTATAGCTGCTGATAAACCTGTTCCAATATTCGTCGTCGAACATCTGTCCCCGGAAAATAAGGCGCTTCATGCGGCTACGCGAGTACGTGCTAAAGAATTAGCATACAAGTTCGTGTGGGTCCGCAATGGAAGAATTTTCTTGAGGAAGGATGAAACCTCTCAAACTGTGGTTATTGGAGATCATGATAAACTAGTGTCGTTAACATAAATTCGTGTATCAGTGTAACTCTAAGAATGTTCTATGTCATTATTTTTCACAATTCGATTCCCTAAAATGTTACTACCAAAATACTAGAGGTCTGCGTAGTAAACTGAGTGAGGTACGTCAACACATACATAATAACGCGTACGATGTTTATGTCCTAACCGAAACCTGGCTTTGCAGTAGTGTTTTTGATGCCGAATTATTTAGTTGCTCCTATACGGTATATAGAAGGGATCGTGAAACATCTTCTTTCAATAAACATAAAAAAACCGGTGGTGGAGTACTTATAGCAGTTTCAAATAAGTTAGTTTCTTCTCGCATGGTTGAGTGGGAAAGTAACTGTGAAGACTTATGGATTACGATTGAGACCAAATCGAGTTCTAGCGTGAAATCTTTTAAGATATGTGGCGTCTATTTACCCCCTCCGGTATCAACCGAAGTTTTTGACCATTTTACCGAAAACTGTAACTCAATCATGAATACCAACAGCGACAGTCCCACATTAATAGTTGGTGACTTTAACTTGAGCTGCGTTGATTGGACACATGATGCTGGTAATGAGTCGTGCTTGCCCTCTGTACGTGGCACTGGCAATGTAAAGAATCTTCTACTTGATTTTATAGCTTTAAATAACTTAAAACAATTCAATTGCATCAAAAACTTCCAAAATAAAATACTAGACTTAATACTTTCCGATGTCGACCAAATCAAAGTCAGCAATTGCCTTGACCCCATAAGGAGGTTGGATAAGTTTCACCCTGCTTTAGAATTCATGCCCATTCTACCCGTAATTGTTAGAAAAGATTGCAAACTATTAAACAAACCCAATTATTACAAAGCTGACTACGAAGCGATAACTGATGCACTTAAGGACATCAACTGGGAGAATGAATTTGCACTGTGTCTTCATGATGTAAATGAAATACTGGATAAATTCTACAGTATAGTTAGGGACATTATTAAGAAATATGTACCGGTGGCTATTTTCAAGCTAGGGCAATACCCACCGTGGTATTCTAACCAATTGATAAAATTGCTTAAACAAAAATTGAAATATCATAACAGAATAAAGAAATATAATAATCCACTTGATGTAGTTGAATTCAATTATCTGAGAAAGGACTGTCAAAAATCAATGCAAACATGTTACAATAATTACATAGACGAATTAGAGAATAAAATAAAAGGCAATCCCAAATTCTTCTGGTCACATATTAAAAAACTTCGGAAAAGTAACACGTCCTATCCCTCTAAAATGACCCTGGGTACTGTAACTGCATCTGGAAGTAAAGCTATCTCTAATTTATTTGCTGATCAATTCGCATCGGTATACGACTCGCAAAGTCTTGACCATGGTAACTCTGTCGATAATCTGCCTGTTGCATCAATCCTTATTCCACCCATTAATGATTTTTCAATATCTCAAGAGGCAGTATCTAAGAAACTTTCTGAACTTGACCTGTCAAAAGGTGCAGGACCTGATAATATACCCCCAATATTTTGGTCACGATGTGCTCGTTATGTGTCCTCTCCATTAGCAGTTATATATAATATCTCACTTAAAACAGGTGTCTTCCCGAATTCATGGAAAAGGGCAAGAATAGTGCCTATTCACAAAAACGATAAACGAGAGGTGATATCTAACTATCGACCAATTTCGATTCTGTGTACTTTGTCTAAGGTCTTTGAATCACTAGTGTACCCGATTTTTTACAGTAAGGTTAAAAGCTACCTAACCTTAAGTCAGCACGGTTTCATGGTTAAAAAGTCTACGGACACAAATCTTGTCACTTATGTCACTGACTTAATATCCGCAGTTGACAAGGGTCTACAAGTAGATGCAATATACACCGATTTTTCGAGGGCATTTGACAAGGTGAATCATGAACTATTGTTGATTAAACTTCAGTCCCTAGGCATCACCGGTGCCGCATTAGATTGGTGTAGGTCATACCTTAACAATAGGCCATCTTTAGTTGTCATAGAGGGTGATGAGTCGGAGCCTTATTTTGCAACCTCAGGTGTTCCACAGGGGTCCAATTTGGGCCCATTGTTCTTCATTATATTTGTGAATGATATCTCGAGCGTATTTAAATATACTACACCATACCTATATGCGGATGATCTGAAGTTGACACGCATAATTCTGACTGAATCCGATATTCAGTTGCTGCAAGCGGACTTAGATAACTTATCTCAATGGTGTACGAAGAATAAAATGTATCTAAACTGTACCAAATGTTACCACATCAAATTTACTAGAAAACGTAATAGAATTCAGTCGAGCTACAGTATTCAGGGAAACACATTAAATGAAGTGACGGTGATCCGAGATTTGGGAGTGTATTTGGATGGCAGTTTGAGATTTAACGAACACATTGACAAAATGCTCAACTCAGCTTATCGGACTCTTGGATTTATATTGCGATCTTCTAAAGAATTCAAAAAACCTTCTACTACACTTCTGTTATACAATAGCTATGTAAGAAGTCAGCTGGAATACTGTAGCACGGTCTGGAATCCAACATACCAGGTTCACACAAACAGAATAGAAAGAGTCCAAAAGAAACTTGTTCGTCACCTAGCTTTTCGGTTTAGGGTTAGGAATTTGAGATCATATGCGGACAAGCTGAATTATTTTAAAATCATTCCTCTCAAGTCTCGCCGTACAGTCTCTGATTTAACATTTCTGTTTAAGTTGCTTAACAATAGTATTGACTGTCCAGATCTTCTTAGCAGAATAAACCTTGATGTTCCTGGTAGAATCCCGCGTTATCGCCGCCCATTACTCAAAGCCCCACAATGCCGAACAAATCTGGGTAAACATTCACCGGTTGCCAGGATGAGCCAGCAGTACAATGCCATAGCATGTGCATCAGAAGACATAGACATTTTTTCTAATACTCTTTGTAAATATAGGTCATTGATCCGTACACAGTTGCGTATTATGTAGGTGTTGAACTGCCTGCCTAGTTGTGTTTTATTTACTGCTGTTTTTGTATGTCTGTAGGCATTTTTATTTCTCTCTTCTGTTTTTCCTTTGCAGTTTGATCTTTGTTATTATTCAATTCAGATTCAAGTTGCCAACTTTAATGATAATTAGGTATTCTAGAGATACTACCTATGGAATAGTTATTGTTAAGGTTATATACCTATACCTATGAAACAATTGTAATTTGAGCTTGCACTAAACATTGATTGTTATTAAGGAAAGAAAATGAAAACTTTAAGTAATTATATTAAATAACTGTAACTTTAACTGCCATATTCTAAGTTGGGTATCCCATACTGTTTGATTGTTCTCTATTGCATGATGTGGTCTCCTATAATTGAGGAAGCACATAGTTTTTTTTGTGTTCTGTTACTTTATAATTATATAGCATGTAAGGTGTATTCTTTGTTGGAGATCCTAATATAATAAAATAAAATAAAATAAAATAAAATAAAATACAAATTTAAAACTGCGACATCTACTGCAATCAATTTTAAATGATCTGTTTAAATAATGTTTGAAATGTGAATTAAGAGCCCCATATGCCATAATGTTGTGCAATTCTAGAAATATTAATTTTAAACACAATTAAATAACAAATCGATGCATACCGCGCCATCTAGTGACATTTATTTGAACCAAATTATGTTTGTTAGCGCTAGGACCCTGTGCCTTAACTAACATTAAAAATAGTTAAAATTGTATGTTTGTTTGTAATGATAGTACTCGTGCAATTTCGGAAATTCTTTCACTGTTGGTAGGTACACTATACCTGAATGTCTTAGGCTACTTTTCATTTCTTCAAATTAATTGGTCCTGCGGGGTAAGCCACGGAACTAAAGTCCTGTTTTGTTTTCATGAAAGAAATTCATTAACTCAATGCAGATTGACTTTTCGTATAGGAAGCACTTTCGTTTCTAAGTGAATCGCTTTTACGATGAGATTTTGAGACAGAAATTAAATTCTATAGTTATAAAAGGTTGGTATTAAGAACCTTCGCCATTGGCACTTTTATATTAATAGGGAATATGCATGTATATTTTTTAATTTACTATAATATTAGTAAACAAATATTAAAATATCACGATCAGATACGAAGTTATAAAACGTCAAAGTTGAGAATTAGAAGGAGAAGTCCGACGTGCCTAATGACGCCCATACAGCTGCCATAGAAAACGGCGTTTTCGTAGAGAGGGACAGATATATATCTTTAAATTGTTATATCTTTTTCGTTAATCGATAAATTTTGAATCTGTTTTCACTATTAGTATTTTATTTTTAGTATTTTTATCGATAAACAAATACTTTTTTATGCTTATTCCCTATTGTAATAATCAACAATAACCCATCATAATATATCATTAAAATTTTCTCAAAAACAATAATATTTTTCACACAGATCAATTCGGCATAACATGTTTTAAGAGCCCAGTGTACACAATCAAGTAATGACACATATTTATTTAATAACCATTTAGTAGAAAAACATCTACCAAGGAACATAGGATTTATCTTGGCTCATTGTGTATAAGGGCCGTTAAAACAGCCAAGCTGTCATTACATCAAGGCACACAGGACATGAACACTTCGCATCGATCATACCAGGAAACACATTTGTATTTAATTCGTTGTCTCTGGGAAATGGTCTGATATCAAGGTAACCTTCACAGGTTTAGTAATATTTTTAAACATTTGTATACTACTCCTTTACGCTCGTGGCTAAATAATAACAGCCGCACGGGTCGATCATCAAGGTTAAGCAACGCTTGACGAGGTCGGTCCGTGGATGGGTGACCATTTTCAATATAACGAGTTTCTTCCGTGCCTCGGAAAGCACGTTAAGCCGTTGGTCCCGGCTGTCATTTGAACATCTTTGACAGTCGTTACGGGTAGTCAGAAGCTTGAGATCTGACACCAATCTTGCCAATGGGTGCTGTGTTACCTAGTTACTGGGTTGTGGAGGTCAGATAGGCAGTCGCTCCATGTAAAACACTGGTACTCAGCTGAATCTGGTTAGACTGGAAGCCGACCCCAATATATGTAGTTGGGAAAAGGCTAGGCAGATTTGTATACTACTCCTTGTTGAATTTCTCAGAGACAACGAATTTTTTAAAATCATCTACAATTAGCATGTGATATCTACAGTTCTATTCTAGGTGTCGGATTAAAAGATCGGTACAGGTTAGAGAGAGAAAGAGCACTCTGGCTTGGTGTACAAACAGACGGAATTGTGTGGACAGTACTACGGCTATGTTAGTAGGGAGGTGACACACTTTAGTTACAAAAGTCGATTAGAAACAAAATATCGATTAATCAGTCAAGCGAATAGGTATTAATCGAGACGATAACTATCGATATAATCTGGAAATTAATTTGGACAACACTAGAACATTTAATGCGAGAGTACATGTAATATGTTTTGTATAGCTAAAGCCCCACATGACACACACAAGTAGTATGGACATTAACATTTTACTAATGAAAGCGCAGTCGACTCACACATTTATATAAAAGGTCTTTTTACACTACCTTGTCTATTATGTAACACATTGCCTAAGAAATTAGTTTCGAAATATGAATATTTAGAAAAAGATTATAAAAAAAAATACATAATAACAATTACGTAATGACTTTGTATGGATCTTTATGTAACTGGCAGAATGATACTGAACCTGTTACCTCTCGAAAAAGCGCGCGTTGATTGTGTGTATATAGTCTGTGGTTTTTAGTTTGAACGTTTCTAATAAATTGTTGTTGGAACTTATTTGCATTTAATTAAGTAAGCTCATCAGGTAGTGGAAAAAGAATCGTTCGTGTTAAAATTTCGACTTTTTATGCTCGACACGAAATGTACTATTTTATTACACTGCGGTTATTAAACGCCATGTTAATAAAATAGATACTACGTAATATTTCTCAATTTAATAGATAAATATTGTCAATGATTGTTAAACAATTATTTTTTTATACACTTAACTAGAATGAACAAAGCATACCAAATAAAAACACTGCTTTTGACTTTTATTGAACAGAGAGTTGTGTAATAATTATTTTCATAAAACTCATATTTTATAGATATCCCCGAGACTCCTAGAAATGTGAAAAAGGAGTTCCCATGAATAAAAAAGACTCCTGAGGTTGGCAAGACACACCACACGTAAAAATCATTCCCAAATCACATAATTAAATAGCATAAAATAAGGCCTACTTGCACCATAAATCGCTTAACACGATAGACGCTAAACGAAATTTAAAATATTTTCCTATTTCCACCAATCGTTAAAAGTTGACCAGCACTCCAAGTGCGTGACAAACTTGCCATTGCAATCCAAATTTATAATTCTTCATACATTGTCGAATTGATGAAGCATTCAAACAATATGCTTCATCAATTCGACAATGTATATGTCGCAGGGAAATGGTCTAAGCGGAGATTTGATCAAATCTCTAAGGGAGAATTTTTAAATAACAATTCTGTGTAGTCATTTTCATTAAGAAATTAAATGATTTGATCAAATGCCTAAAATGTTTTCTCTAATCGTTTCAAATGATTGACAGAAACAGAAAGATGTGGTTCGTTAAGCGCTACATGAGTATAGATTTCTGGTGCAAACAGGCCTAAGACTGGCACAAGAAAGACGGTGAGCGACAAACACAGGCTGTGTGAAGGATAGCGGTGATACAAGGGTGTGTCTTTGTCTCTCTACCTGTGTGCTGTGTGTGTGTTATGTTCCCACCTAAATGTGACGACGGACACGGCGGGTGCGTTCAGCTTCACGTTAGCGCGGCCGGGCGAGGCTCGGGACACGCCCGCGCCGCCGTTTGCCGTGTCACCTTCCGGCTTTGGCTCTGTGCTTGTTGAACCTGTGTTGGATTGATGTTGCTGTAGTTTTTATTTTTGGATCATTAACTGTTTGTTTACAGGATTTTGGAGTTCCTATCTAGCGGTCTAGTTTTGGTTTTAAGTGAAAATAATACTCCATTTTTTTGTTAATGCAAATAAGTGATATTTTCTTTAATATTTAGAATAGGCTCGCCCTTGACCACTAATCTCACCTGACTGTAAGCGATGATGTGGTCGTAGATAACATTTTAGGACATACGCCATAGCAAACTGATTATGACATTATATGACATTATATGAGCATTTTTTCTGCAAAAAATGTAAGCTTTACTGATAAAGAAATTGCTTAGACATTTCCTGAAATAGACAAATGTTGTATTGGAACCATGGAACCATACTCAAGGTATGTTTCAGAACAGGGATACTATTTGAGTTTTATTGGTTAAGAAAGGGACATAGTGAGTGAACTCTTTTCAAAAACTAGCCTTCTTTAGCTTGAGGAATTAGCTTACCGTGCGGCAAGAACGTGTTGACGACTCGGATGCTGTCGCGACACTTGGCGAGCTGGCGGTCCACGTCGTCGTAGGAGGCGCCGTCGATCACGAACACTTCCGCCATGTCGTCCGTCAGCAGCTGGCACGAGTAGCCGATGTTTATTGCTGTTTCTATAAGTCAGAAATTCAGTTATATTATATATTCAGTTTTATGTTATGAAATGGAACTTATTTGCATTTAATTAAGTAACCTCGTACTTAATTAAATGCAAATAAGTTCCAACAACAATTTATTAGAAGCGTTCAGATAAAAACCACAGACTAAATACAAACAATCAACACTAACTTTTTCGAGAGGTAACAGGTTCAGTATCATTCTGCCAGTTACATAATGATATCAAAACTCCATACAAAAGTAATTTCGTAACTGTTATTATGTAATTTTGTTTTTTTTTTAATTTACAACATAATAAACAATGTAGTGGTAAAAGGAGTATTATTATTTTATTTTCAAGTTAGATATTTCTATCTACCCCCTTTAGATTTATAATTACTCGTCGACAAAGGAGAATAATTAAAAATCGCGCGTATGGGTTGGAACATTATAGGCATAAATTTAACGAAACGTAACTGACAAATCTTTACAGTTAACTTCGATTTTTTGTTAGTGTTCATAATTGATATCATAATTCCTTACTAAAAACTTAAAAGTATTTACGTACCTTGTTTATCACCGGTTAAAACCCACACTTTGATGCCGGCCATACTGAGATTCGCTATGGTTTCTGGTACTCCGTCTTGTAATTTGTCTTCTATTGCTGTTACTCCTGCAACAACGAATTAGAACTTAACAAACACTTTCACACATTCTGTAGGAATCCAACGTCATTCGGCGTTCTACTCTCTGATTGCGGGTACCCCACGAAAAAGTTGCCGGTCTACCCGAATTTCGATATAGATCCTAATAGTGTACCCATTAACATACTTAATTTTCCAATTTACTTTAGACATCGGCAGAATCGTCGACATCGGCTTTGCTTGCCATATAAAAATATAGAATACAACGTACCTATGAGCAGCAGGTCAGTCTCGATCTCCTCGTAGATGGCGTCGAGCTGTTCGTCTCTGTCGTGCAGCGCTAGCGCGGCGGCCTGGTGCCTCCGCTTCCACTCGGCGAAGCCCCGCTCTTCTAGGGGCCTCCACGCTAGCGCCAGCGTTCGAAGACCTTCGCCGGCAAATTTCTGTAAAAAAAAGCAGTATTAAAAACATTGGATTTTACGAAAGAAATGATCCGGTATCATAATAGAAAGACATCGTTTTGCTAATACGAGATTCGTATTTGGCGAATACGAGATTCGTATTTGGCGAATGCGACATTCGTATTTGGCGCGTTCATTTGTTTGCGTTACGCTTTCATTTGTTTGCGTTACGCGTTCATTTGTTTGCGTTACGCGTTCATTCGTTTGCGTTACGCGTTCATTTGTTTGCGTTACGCGTTCATTTGTTTGGCGAACCCGAGCGGCATCCAAATTGATTCGGCATGGCGAAGGATTTTATCCCATTAATCGACCAATCACGTGCGAGATGAAAGAAGCGTTGTGGATTTCCGTCTATGTGATTGGTAGATTAATGGGGACAAATCCTTCGCCTTGCCGTGATCACTTATGCCATTTGGCTGCGGGTCGACGTGCCTACAGAGGGCGCATTCCGGTTTCACCGTAAATTCGACGTTTGCTTACTCGCGCGATGATGCGTATTATACAGTAAAAAAGGAAATTAAATTTGAACATGCATGAGAGTTATCGATTGTAGTATTAGTAAAGTGAACTTACATTTAAATGTTCCTGCGTCTTTGACCTCACTTCTGTTTGGTTACCACTTTTTAATCTGTCATATATTACATTATCAGCACCTTTTGTATATAACCTAATTTCACCATCCTTCCTCAATATCACGGACATTCTTTTCCTAACATTATTAAAATCTAATATACATAACAATTCATACACCTGGAACAAAAAAAGAGCGATAATTACATGTTTTTTTTTAAACTTTTTTATTAAAAAATAAATATAATTATTAATTTTTTTTTTTTTTTTTATATATTATAGGCTCGCGCTTGATAATATGCTTACCTCTGTTTTACCCATTACTTCTATTGTAATACTATTAGGCGCGCGTTCTCTGAACACGAAACCAAAATTTCTGGCTGCTGATACCAGTGCAGACTCGTCGGGCGATTGCGCCTAAAAATACACATTTGAAAATATAGGAAACAATAAAACCAACAAAAACTAATCTTAAAAAAAATACCCCTTCCAAAATGTTTTAAGATACTCGTAAGTATAGTAGTCACAGCGGATCTTTGTGTCTCGGAAGTTGGCTGCTAGACCCTGCGCAGTTGCTATTTTTGTGTCAATGTTGAAGCAGAAGATAGGATTGTATAACAATCTCTTTCACTCGCTTACGTTTGTCGCATCGCCCTATCTCCCTTGCTCTATGCAGTATACTCAATGACAAACTGTTCCTTGCGCAATGGTTCTCAGAGCCAACTTCAGAGACACAAAGATCCGCTGTGACTACTGAAGGTGGAGTGAAAAAGCCATGGCTTTTTCTTTCTTTCTTTTTCGCATTGAAACTATGGGTCCTGGGATCCCGGTTTACTGATAATTTATCCATCGACGAAAAAAAACGTAAAGTTCTCCTAACCTGGTATTCCAGCCTTCCATTCTTCTGATCCGGCATCACCGTGTGACACAGTGCGAGCAGACGAAAGAAATCGTGACAATCCTTATCGCCCCTCTTCACTGCATCCAGTAATGTGCCGTCGAAGAACTTGAACTCCGGCTCGTACTCAGGATTGAACGAGAAGTCCAACGGCTCTGAACTCTGTGGTATGTAGCAAAAAAATATATTAACCCCACGAAAAAGTTTTTATGAAGACAAATCTACGTATTTTTCTTTGTCTATGGTACAATGGGCGAAGCAACTGCAGATTGACACAAGGATGTTTCGCAAATTAGGAAGATGTTTACACTAATTTCTAAAACGACTTAAGTCTAGTTTAGTCTTTGCAGATCACAAGCGCGTTGTGTGACATGTATAAACATTGCAATAAGGTTCAATTTACAATGATTGATGAGCGCTCGTGATATGTAAAAACTATATGAATGAGGAAACATTGAGCAAAGTATAATGTTTTGTGAAGTTAGTTCCGAATACCAATGGGCAGGACACGTTTTTAGCACTATTGTTACTAAGGTATTGCCAGTTGTCTAAATTCTGTGTTGCCTTCCCCATAAAAGACACTAAGTTTTTTTGACATATTATTTTTTTGTTACGAAGTTATAAGTTTTTTTTTTTCTATTTCGTAGATTTGTCTGTTCAACAGTTAATAGTGTTAAAGCGAATAACAATAAACACACGATGCAAAGCGTACATGCAAACATGAATCAACAGATACCATTGGTTAATTATATACGGACAAACATTTATACATAGCAGAGAGTGTGTGGGAGCGTTAGGTACAAAGGGCCCAATAGAGGTTCATTATTTTACCCAAAAGAGAAGGAAAAGTAGCTGTTACATTTTTTTTAATTGAGTATGTAGTATTTGTTTCTAACATTTTTTTTTATTATTATTAATTGAGTTATATATTTTTAATACCTTTCATATATTTTGTTCACTTTAAGTATTTAAATAAAGATTTTAGGTTATTTTTCGGGTTCCGTACCCAAAGGGTAAAAACGGGAACTTATTACTAAGACTCCACTGTGCGTCTGTCTGTCTGCCACCAGGCTGTATCTCATGAACCGTGATAGCTAGACAGTTGACATTTTTACTGATGATGTATTTCTGTTGCCGCTATAACAACAAATAAAATAAATATTTAAGTGGGGCTCCCATACAATAACCGTATTTTTTCGGTGATAATGGTACGGAACCCTTCGTGCGCGAGTCCGGCCCGCACTTGGCCGGTTTTTTTTATTTCAGCTTCAATTATTATTTTTCATTTTTTTACTAAATAAACTATTGAGTGAGGAATAAATAATAAATAAAATATCATTATAAAGTGTTAAAGAAGATATAACGCCTACTTCATAAATAGAAAGTGCGTGAGCGAGTCTCATGAGGTGACTTGCTACACTCGTGTGGGTTAGCTCGAAATCATTCCATAGACAAAAGGGGAGATTCTGAAGGCCAGATAGATAAAGGAACGGCAATTCAGGCTAGAAAGATCCACTGCCCGCTCGAAATACGAGCTACACCGAGAAATTAAAAACATCGACTGCCGCAGAAGTCATATTCAAATAAAAAGCGAAAAAAGGTCTGTAGCGTAAAGTAACTGAAAACAAGCATGACGAGCTTTCTGAATGAACGTTTTAAGACGTTGGTTGAGACATGAGTGTTCCGCACGCCGACGAAACGTGTGAGCTGCGTTACTGCGGCGTTGTTAAATGAGACGTCGTACGGCTTAAGTTTAATGCACAAAGATACGATGTACGCATTACTCGCCACGATTGCCACAACGGTTACTGATAAAGCGAGTGCAGCTAAAATAGGGTCGAAATTACGATAGCCTCATCTCGCTCGCGGCGTGCGAAACAAGCTTGATTGGACAAATGCCGAGAGATAGAGCTGTCGTATGTCGAAGCGGAGCAGCAGCGGATGGATGGGTTGAGAGACACAATGTCGCATTGCGCGGGCAGGGCAGGCAGTTACGAGAGGTGCGTACGCGTGGGCGCCGGCCGCCGGGCGTGCTGCGGCCCGCGTCCTGCTCCAGTTCCAGAAGACGCGCACGCGCCGCCCCGGAGCGCGACGTGCTGGCCCCGCCCCCACTGCTCGAACCACCCGTACTGCGCTGGCGCTGCGTTACCACACACACACACATCACACTTCACTCATCCTACAGCTACGCTCTCCCTACCTACTCTACTATATCTAACTCCACGTATAACGACTACACGTTCAACTATTTTTGTCAATAGTTGCACATCTCATTTCATTTTCATTCACATAGGTAATAATGACCGTCGCAAATCATGGGGCACTGGCTGAATTGAACTTTCCTCTCATGAACCATGTCCCCCTTTATGTGTTTTCTGTCAGCGAGGCACATTGTTGTACCACTAATGCGGTGTGTTTGACCATGCAAAAAAACTCAAACAAAAATCTAGGAGTCTAGTGATGCGACGGGTGAATGTCCGAATGAGATTCATCCGTGAAGTGAACGTATTAATTACACAAACATGATACTGATTTGGTTCTGTGATCCACAAACTAACTGTAAAACAAACACAAACATATGGACATGACAGTAAAATCAAACAGTTCACATGACCCGAAAGCGTGAGCGAACGAGGACAAAATTCATCATTTACAGTAAAAAACAAACGTAAAACTTCAAAATACATGTTTGAAAACCAAACCATGCAAAACAAAAGATGGTGGAAGTTCTGTCGTGCGTCTCGTCAAGTTTCGAGTGCTTGGTGACATTTCAAAGTCTGCATAAACCTACATGCATATTGTGTCTATTTTTTTCTAGTCTATAGCATGTGCTGTTGTAATAGTTTGAAAGGTTGGTACTTGGTCCGTGGGGGTATGGAACTGAACGTACATGACGTACCTCGGCGAGCTCTATAGTTTCACCGGTGGTTTCGTCCACGACGTCTCCGTAGCTGACGCCTGCTATCGAACACTTGTTGAACGTCATTATGTTTTGCGTGAGTGTGCCTGTTTTGTCTGAGAATATGTACTGGATCTGGCCTGGAGACAAAAATATATCACGAATTACATTTTAGCTTTTTATAAAAGTGCTACTTTCTACATGGTCCTTCGAACCGGATAGTGTAAGAAGCTAAATCATATGTTCTGTTCATGGCATATTTATCAGAATAGATAACACGGAGTAATGGAAACCTGCAGATGAGACTATGGTCCGGTTGTAGGACAGTAAATATTTTTGGGAAAATATTGAACAGACTTATCCCAAACCTGGAGGATTTTAGCCATAAACCTGTTGAGAAAGTTTCTTAAAGACTTTGATCATTCAATGATCAAAGTCTTTAAGAAGATCAAAGTCCATCGGAAATGAGGCATAAGATGCACCGTTTTCAAAAGCATAACCAGTTGAAACAATACATTAATAATAATAATACTAACCGAGTTCCTCATTTAGCGTCGTCGTTCGGGCCTTTGCCGCCGTACCAGTCTTATCATAATACATTTTCTCGTCCCAGTTTATAAGGAAACTCTGGGCGAACCTTATTACCTACAAAAACAGGACATTATTATTTGAAACATATAGGATAATGAGAGTCCTTCATAATATAATATTATTTAAATATAACCATACAACTTATTAGAGGAACAATATTCCTCAATTATTATAGTATTTAATTAAATTAATATTTTACTGTTATTAGAATCCGATCGTACCTACTACTCGAGTCATCCAATTATTTCAAGAGTTATTTGTTATTCGTAATTACGCATTCATTACGAATAACAAATAGGTAGATACCGTAATGAAGTGGACAGATTAGCGGTATACTGCCTATTTATTCTAGGTATTGAATTTAAATGAAACAAAGAAAATCAAAAGAGCAATGTGGAAATCTTTCATATAAGAAAGTTTTTCTTAAATATTCATTAGGCACTTGTCCCACCGCCGACGATCAGCGAGCAGCAAGTAGAGCTATAACCTAGATACGAGTTGGCGAGAAGCGAGTGTGTAGTTCCGATAGTTTTACCGCTCGGCTACAAGCGAGTGATTTTGTGCAACGGGCGATTACTCGCAGAACTCGTTCGGGTGGTCAGTCCTGCACGCGTTGGTTGGTTAGTCTCTCAGCGTGCGTTCTGACCGCCAAGCGAGCATCGCCGAGCGAGTATTACCTTGGATAACTCTTGTCGCAACGACAAACTTGTGGTGAGAGAGTACTCGCCGGCAGTTTGAACAGTCAGCGATCAACTTTTAATATATGTGTCTCGTTTATTGACACGGGACCCTGTATCTTTTGTTCCTTTCTTCAGCGAGAAAATAGTCGAAAACTAATCGCTTCGTCGCCGGCGGTGGGACAAGTGCCTATGGATCTTTATTGTCCCCTTGATCTATTTGTCCCATTCTTTTGCAATTCAGTCTACCTAGCTTTTTCCCAACTATGTTGGGTTCAGCTGCCAGACTAACTGGACGCAGCTGATTACCAGTGGTTTAGGTCTTTTAGCGACTGACTATCTGACCACCACAACCAAGTAATTTAGTATATCTCTTGGCAAGCAGTCCCCAAGGACCATTTTCCAAGGACTTGCAGGTGAGGTAACAGCAATTTTGGCAAAAACTATTGAAGGTTGCGAAAATCTGCATCAAGCAAACAGCCAACACAGGACTTGGCTTTTTGGCCCTGTTAAGACGACGGCTGATGCCCAGCAGTCAATGTATTTGAATGTTGTTGAAGCTTCTTCATTTCGTGTCACGATACATTTTTAATCGTAGTTTTTGGGCCTAGTAGATGACCGCGTTAGTTGCAGCATTGAAGACGTTGCTCAGGTCATCAAGGCAGGTAAACGGACATTTGAGGCTTAGGGCACTCCAGCAAATGAATGATACTGACCTCAACAGACACATACAGCGATATAGGCACGACAGTGTTCATGACGATGGCGTAGGAGAAGAAGACCAGCAGCGCGATGACGAGCGCGCCCCACGTGGGCTCGGCCGGCACCAGCGTGTCCCACGGCAGGTACACCTGGAAGTAGCGCCCCACCAGCCACTCCCACACGCCGCACGCCACCGTGCAGAAAACGCACATTGATAGCAGGAAGAATACTATCTGAGGGCGAAATGAAAAATGTTTTTATTTTATTAGCCTATACTGTCCCAGTGCTGACCAAAGGCCCAGAAAAAAATGTTTTCCAAACATTTATTACCCCACCACAATTCCTTCTACAAATCAGATATCAATCTATAGTTTCTGAACGAACTATAGTATCAGAGCTATCCTGATGTGCGTCTCCTAATAAATTTTGCTCAAGCCGTCGAGTTATGATCAAGACTTTAAGGCATTGAATTATTTAACATACCTTGTTAGTTAGTACTTAGTAGCATGTATGGGCACGGGGTCCTCATGCTAGGAAAGATAATTTGGTTCAAATAAATAGCACTAAGGCCTCCCACTAGGCGGACCGATGACCTGGTGAAGGTTGCTGGGATCCGCTGGATGCGAGACGCACGGGACCGCACAATGTGGCGACGCTTGTGGGAAGCCTATGTCCAGTAGTGGACGTCTTTCAGCTGATATGATGATGATGAAATATCACTAGAAGGCTCAATATGCATCGATTTGTTATTTAATTGTGTGTAAAATTAACATTTTCTAGTATCGATCATAATAATTGTATGTTCTTGTTTAATCAACTCTCCCAATCACAAAATTATGGAATATTAGTCTCTTAATTCACATTTCCAAGATTATGTAAAAGAGGATCGTTTAAAATTGATTCCAATAAATGGCGCGGTTCTAAATTTCTGAGGCATGCCACTAGATTTTTAAAATTCGTATTGTAACACATTTTGGTACAATGAAACTGTAAAACGTGCAATAAAATACTATAAAACAAATCGTCACTGTATTTAAAGAAAAAATTGTCATACACCGAGCAAAACATTTTACTTGCAAGTCGCTGCTAACACTATCAATAGCCCTAGAACAGAACCGAACGCAATCGATGTACTTATAAAAATGATCTACTCAGACTAAAAACGCTAGTTACGTCGGCACGGTTTCTTTGTATGGATTTAGGCATCTGTATTGTAGTATTATATTATCTGTGGTCAAATCTTGGCATTGAATTAAAAAACAGCAGAAACCGATTGACCTGAAATTTTACATACAAGTTCGGTTTGGATGGCAATGCACGGTAAACTCAGTGAATATCACAATTCTTATTCCAATATGGCGAATTCCCAAAGATTGCGGACCAAGTATTTCTTATGCTGGGGGTGACTAGTATACAAAGGGTATCAAATGAAAGGGTTTACTGAGATAAATACTATGGCACACATACAAAAGTAAAACAATAGAAGATGATGGCGAATTTATATTCAAGGCAGAATAAACGAAGTCTCGCGAACTATTCGATTCGGACGAATTGGCATGGCGCCTTATTGGGCTAGATTCCTTGTATTTTAATTTACACTAATGAACCAAATTGGCATTGCGTATTTTTTTCGCCCAAATGCGATTATTCTGTCACTGATAGCAAGATCGCCGAGTGTCATGGGTTTCT
Source organism: Orthosia gothica (assembly GCA_949775005.1). Classification (NCBI taxonomy): domain Eukaryota; kingdom Metazoa; phylum Arthropoda; class Insecta; order Lepidoptera; family Noctuidae; genus Orthosia; species Orthosia gothica. The sequence goes on along the minus strand of OX459038.1, from coordinate 23,957,544 downwards.
AATCCGAAAAAAATAACGAGCCTATGTGAGCCGCGGAAAAAGTATAGTTATAAATATTTTCACGGAAAACAACTTATAAATTAATTACGAAAAGTCCCACTTACCCCTATAATAAGAAAATTAAGTAGCCTATCTATGCTGGTGCGCTTGAACTTGGTCTTGCCGGAGTTCTGCATGAGTTTGGTGTCCTTCCCGGCGAACACGACGACTCCGTAGCACCACTGAGTGTTGCGCAGCACGCAGCCGCGCAGCAGGATCTTGTCGTTGTCCAGCGAGAAGTGCTGGTTGCGCCAGCTTAGCGTACCTGAGGGTGATAAACTTTTATAAGGAAAGCTGGCATGTGGTAAAAAATATAAATTGTATTTAAGTTAGACTGCCTACAGAACTTTTTCAGCCTGAAAAATTACAAAAGACCGTCTAAAACATCCGGCAGTCGCCATTTCCCAGTGTTATAGAAGAAGAAATGTTTTAGCTGACAAGAAGTGGTGAAACAAACTCACCAACAGCAAAGTTAAACCAGAAGAACCACTATCTACATCATCTGGCTATAGGCGGACAGCTTAACTGAGACCGTTCCTAAGATAGCAAGAGATATGATGACACCCATCAGCGAACTATCGACTGACAGGTCATTACGCCCGAGGCGACACCAAGTCTGCCTATGTAAGTACTTTTATGTTGCATGAAGTTTTAATAAATAAATAAATACACCCCTTCCATACCGCGCAGGCAGCTACTTCAGAATGGTCTCAGTTAAGTGGTCGGTATAATACCACATGGACCTCTTACAACATAGTAACCGGGCAACACAATAGCGCCTCAGCTGCTATCCAGACTTTTGGGAAAATGTGAACCTGAGATGGACTGTATCCATTATCTCTGTATTTTTAACCGACTTACCAAAAAGGAGGAGGTTCTATGTACGACTTTGTTTTTTTTTTTATGTATGTTCACCGATATCTCCGTCAATTGTAGACCGATTTTGAAAATTCTTTATTTGGTTGAAAGAGTATGTTTCGAAATTGGTCCCATTTTAATTTGGTGACGGTCTGATGAAGAACTTCGGAGATACACAACAGAACTCTTCAATAAATAACGGCAAAACTCTCGGGATTGCTGCAATCGCATGTATGTTTGTTGTTTATACCATTTTATATCATAACATCACGCCAGTACGCTTTAAAGAGGTACACAGATCTCTCATTTCACCGGTTATGTTCAAGTTTCATGTTATGCGGTTAATCTATTATGGAGTTATAGGGACCTTAATAAACAACTTGCTATTAGGTACGTAAAACTAAAAAGGGAAAAATAAAAATCTTTATAGCAAACAAATACTACCGACTTCCAAATGAAAAACTACAAAGTGAAAAATAACTTAACTTTTGGAAGTCGGTGTCCATATCGCAAAAAAATGGTACCTACGAAAGACACCGACTTCCAAAAGTTAAGTTATTTTTCACTTTGTAGTTTTTCATTTGGAAGTCGGTAATATTTTTTTGCTAAAAAGTTTTTTATAACGGGACTCATTCAAGTCTAAATGTATGCATCATCCTGAATTTTCATCCACCAACAAGCAAATGACACTGCACTATAACTGAGTTGTCGAGAAAACTACAAAATGTATGGACTGACTTATTTACAACATCAGTCCAAGTTAGTTGTCATCTAAAATTAAATGTAACAATCTTCAAGAGTTCATACGAAATATTATATTGCGTCAACATTTAATCTAAGTAAAATATTTCTTACACGATGTTTCTGAAACAAATATTATTGTGGGCAACCCTACGTGTCTATCAAACCATTTATTGAACAACAGTTCCCGCCTATGACGTCACTATTGAACTGATGGATGCTGAACGCAGTGAGGTGAGCGTCGAAAAAAGCGAGGCTGTGTTAAGTCAACCGAGATGTAGTCTATTTCTATTACAGTAATATACAATCTTTTGAGCTATATCATTCAATTGTCTGATGATGCCGTTAATCTAGTCTTAATTGAATATTCGATTACATTGCTAATTACGACGCGTCATTAATATATAATCATATCATCATCTTCCTGCCCTTGTCCCATGTTAGTTGGGGTCGGCGCAACACGTATTCATCTTCCATACCATACATTGATATATAATAATATATTTTTTAATAATTAACTTCTCTTTTGTAGCGACATCTATTTAAATTCTTATCAACCCACAATGTCCCACAGCTGGGCACAAGTGAAATTTCAAAATTTAAAAAAACCCCGACACATTTATCTTGCGAAAACACCCCGATTCAAACAGTAAAACGCCCATAACTTTTGAACGGCTGAACAAATTTTATTTAAACATAGCTAAGAACACTCTCGACAAAATCAAATTTCAGACAAAAAATCGGTTCGTCCGTTTAGGAGCTATGATGCCACAGACAGACACACAGATACATAGCAACTTAGCAACACACGTCAAACTTATAACACCCCTCTTTTTCCGACGGGGCGGGGGTTAAAAAGTCGCCCCTATGTGATGAATGAATGCAGGGTATTCCACTCTGCCCAGTGTGATGCCGTCGCCTAACAATCTCTGCTAAATTTCACGCGCGTAAATACTAATAAGCAAACGAATATTATTCTTATTAGGTAAGAACACATTCTGTGACCAGATAAGAATGCTGTTTTACCACCCAAGATAGAGAGTAATTTATTACAGTTTTCTATGTCTACCAAAGTACAAGGCATTGTTTTCGTCTACTAAATTAGACGAGGTAGTACTTATAGAAACGCAATTACGATGATTGCCTTTGTCCTAAAAGCTTACCATTTACTTAATTAATACTTTTAGTTAGAGTGCGTAACTAGCGACCCATTTTATGTAGCCATATGGAAGATAAAACTTGTTAGAAGTCAATAAAATAAAATTTTGCAAACACCGTAATAAGTTTAAAAAACATCGCGTGAGATTGACAAATCTTTCTTCTCAATAAGGCACGGATATATTGCAAACTATCGAATTTTGATGGGTTTTATTGTAATTCAATATATCGAGATATTTTAACCTCGCAAGATTTTTAACAAACTTAAGAGCGGACTCTAGTCAACAGGAATTTGAAAAATAGGTATTTGAAGAAACTATTGCCGTCGCGTCACCTTCAACCTCACCCCGTAAAGTGCGAAAGGGACAACTGCAGCTCAGGCTGATTTTACCTACAAAAACTTTGACTAAAAGACGTTTCGTATTCTGCTGTTTTCTTCATGAAAACTGGTCTGATCTAAAAAATTCTTATATCAAAATTTTGAGGAAAAGTATATCTATGCTCCTATCATTTCCTTTTTTGTTAAAAACTTATAAATTTTGTCTGAAAGTCTTCTGAACATGGCGGTAAAAACGGGCATCTTTTTCGGATTTTTGGATTGTCATATTTCTTTTTGTGATTATGTTTTGGAAAAAAGGAAATGATACAGGCACGTATTAATTAGACCTAGATTTTATGGAAAAAAATCATTGCTCTAGAGGCATTATCCACGAAGAAAACAGCAGAATGTGTTTGTATGGAGAAAGTCTCACTAGAGTCCCCTCTTAAACCATCTTATTACAAATCAAGTTCTAACTTTAGACCCAGGTTGAAGCTATGGAGCCATTTATTAATTTCGAAATTTATTATGGCGAAGTTAAAGTTTCAATTACAAAAACTTGCTTCAAAACGGAGGCTAAGGTGTTTATATCGTATGAAGAACTTAAGCTTAGTTGAAATAAAATTCGAAATTGTAAATATCCTCGATGGGTTAAACATGGATCAAAAATTTGAATTCGTTTTGTAATGAGACGGACGGTGTTTGCAATTATCCAGTGTCATATCCAACGTCATGGATTTCGTAACAAAAAACAATTACAATTTACTAAACAATTAGTTGCCATCTAGATAAGTGGAAGAAAAACAAATAATGATTGTCATATTATGCAGATAATTGCCGTGAACTGTGTTAATGACAGAGAATAACCCGAGTTCGTATGACTCATAACGTTCGAGTACTCAATTTAGCATCCATCAGTATGATAAAGTACCACAGTGCAAGCGGTGCATAAACAATAAAGGTGGAAACACACCACTAAGTAGTGATTATTTATTTGTAAACTTTCCCGTATAACACCTCAATCACGACTGGTGAAAGTAAGAGTTCTGCGCTCTGCCTCAAATGGACCCTTCATCGAAGATGTTAGATTGATGGGTTATGTACGAGTATTTGAGGGAATAGAAACTGATTTTTTGTAAACATTATGAATCAACCTGCCTTTTTCCCAACTATATTGGGGTCTGCTGCCAGTCTAACCGGATTCAGCTGAGTTTTACATGGAGCGACTGCCTATCTGACCTCCACAACCCAGTAACTGAGTAACACGATACCTTTTGGCTAGGCTGGTGTCAGATCTCAGGCTTCTGACTAACCGTAACGACTGTCAAATATCTTCAAATGTCAGCCGGGACCAACGGCTTGCCGAGCAACGTGCTTGCCGAGGCTCGGAGGAAATTCGGTATGTTGAAATTGTCGCCCATCCACGGACCGACCTGGTTATGCGACCTTGATGATTGACCAGTGAGGCAGTTATTGTTTAGCCACGAGCTCCTCGCATTTCCATTTCCCTCCCACTCGCTCCACAAATTATGAATGTGCACAAAAATAATTTAAGGGCTCTGGATGTGATTTTCTTCTCTCACCGAGCTAAGCTTTATTATTACTGCCACTTTAGAGTTCTGATTTAATTTTTCATTGACTGTTTGAAATAAAATAGTCTTAAATCTATTTCAGTTGCAATGGCATTTGAACATGATGAATTTTCACATATGACATTGAGTCTGTATTAAAAAAAAATATACATTCTTTTTTTATTTTTAATAGGCTCGCGCTTGACCACTAGCTCTCCTGATCGTAAGCGATGATGTCGTCGACGGTGAAGCTCGCTTGCCTAGAAGTAACCTATTCACTCATGATTTTGAATGATGGGCAGTGTGTGTGCAGCTTTATTAACAAGCGATTTCTGCAGCGTTACTTAATCGCGACACGGCAGGGCAATGGCGCGCGGATTCCTCCGACGTTTCGCAAATATAGCGAAACAGTAATCAGCAAAAAACACGAACTAAATTAACAGCGACTGATTACAATTGCTTATGGAAGTTACCACTTTCTTTTTCTGCGGCGTATGTTTGTTGTTTGAGTTAGTTAGCTGTGTATGTAACTTTAAATAATTAGGTAAATAATTAGGCAGGGATAGTTGTTATTACATTAATACAGGCAGTGGTGTCTCATCCCATACAAAGAAACCGTGCCGACGTACTGTACTGATTATACTGATTATTTCTTGTACATCAATCGCGTTCGGTTCTGTTCCACGGATAGAGATGGTGATCTATCTATCGCCGTGGAACGGAACCGAACGCGATCGATTTACAAAAAATAATCGGTATAATCAGATGAAAAACGCTAGTTACGTCGGCACGGTTTCTTTGTATGGGATGATGCATCTAGTATTATATTATCTGTGATACAGTCGATCATTAGTACAATACAATTATTGACTTCGGATTGCTATTCCTAAATTAATTTACTTAGTACCCGGGCGACCGAGCTCTGCTCGGGTGAAAAAGGAGAAAACGACGTTTCCTAAAAATGAAACCTAGCTAGATCGATTTATCACACCCTAGATCTCCTGCATACTAAATTTCATGAAAATCGTTGGAGCCGTTTCGGAGATTCAGATTATATATACATATATATATATATCTACAAGAATTGCTCGTTTAAAGATATTAACCACACAATTGTCATTTATGGCAGCATCTTATAAAGCAAATACTGTTGAATCGACTCAGACTTGCTTTAGTCATGATTTTTATATTGTAAAACTGAATATCTTTGGTATCAATTGGTTCAATTTTGTGTTCGGGCACCGGCAAGCAAGTGTGTAATCGACTTATTTATATTATAGTCACATTCAATACGGTCAGGATCCTCAAAACCTATAAAAATGTATGTAGTGACTTACCATCAAACTTATTAAGTAGATTGTTGGGCGTTTCGCAGACGATCTCTCCGTCGAAAGCACCCAGTTGTGCGTCGTCCTGCCCCATTGCAGCCGTCTCTAAAAGGCACTGACGACATTTTAAATTCGTCTCCCTGCAACCAAATGGAAAACCATATGATTAATAGAATCATCCTAAGTATCAATCTGCCTAGCCTTTTCCCAACTATATTGGGGTCGGCTTCCAGTCTAACCGGATTCAGCTGAGTACCAGTGTTTTACATGGAGCGACTGCCTATCTGACCTCCACAACCCAGTAACTGGATAACACGGTACCCATTGGCAAGAATGGTGTCAGATCTCAAGCTTCTGACTACCCGTAACGACTGTCAAAGATCTTCAAATGACAGCCGGGACCAACGGTTTTACGTGCTTTCGGAGGCACGGAGGAAACTCAGTGTGTTAAAATGGTCACCCATCCACGGACCGACCTCTTCAAGCATTGCTTAACCTTGATGATCGACCAGTGCAGCTGTTATTATATAGCCACGAGCTCCTCCCCTAAACCCCTTAAGTATATTCCTATTTTATTTTGTTCTTATTTGTTCCTGTATTTAGTTTATTCGTTCGGGTATTTATTGTATAATTATATTTTATTTATTTATAGCTTATATTTATGTCTTATAATTAAATCCATTTTACCATCGTTTTTGCACCTACCACTGTTTTTCTCTGCATCATCGAAAGGTTGGCTGGTAGAAAATGCCTAAGGCATTAAGTCCGCCTCTGTAAGTTTGTGTGCTTAAGACCCTGCGCAGACGACAGACTATCCGTGACGCACTTTTTAGTCTGTGAAAATAGAACCTATGCAATTATATTTTTTGTGCGCCGGACTTTTTGCGCGTCGTGTGCGTTACTGCATATAATTGCATAGGTTCTATTTTCACAGACTAAAAAGTGCATCACGGATAGTCTGTCCTCTGCGCAGGGCCTTAAAGAGATCTAAACACAGAGCCTTCACATTCTTAACCCTTCAATCAATCACTCAAGTTAGCTTATCAGATCCCTGCTGTGCTGAGCTGTGTAAACCACCCCAAGATTTGTGTTGTTAGAAATAAATGCGCAAAATGCATATATTTGCATATTTAATCCATATGCGACACAAATAATTATGTAAATGCGCACGTGCACTTAGTCATAGTAAACAAGTCCGACACAGTGCCAGTATGGACTTCCGAAAACATGACCTGCATCACCGTCTTTCTCACCCTTCCTGCACAGCAACGTGCACCCTCCATACATAAAACTAGGGGTAAGGTAGAAGCTGCCGATAGCTAGTCTCTAGTAGATAACAACAAAATTAAAGTCATTGATCCAACTTATACCAAAAACTATAATTACGGAACTTGAAAACATGATTTTTGTTTATGGAGATATTTTGATAAATTTGGTCTTAAGGCGTAAGGAACCATCATCATGTAAATCGGTCAACGTGTTTATTATGTACTAGCGACCCGCCCCTGCTTCGCCCGTATTAAATTATAGACAAAGACCTTCCTCGTTTCTTACTCTTTCTATTGGTGAAAACTGCATGAAAATCCGTTCAGTAGTTTTTGAGTTTATCGCGTACAAACACGGCGGGGGTCTTTATTTTATCATATGTAGTGATTAATTCATTACTGAATGCCAAGTGAAAAGGTCAAGGATGCTTACAGCGATACGTTTGTTTTGATATCGTGACACCGCCTTCTCATTTTGATATATTGGAATACATTGAGGATAACGACTTTTATTTTTATGTTATCTGGCGGAGACTTTACATAATCAATCTGCCTAGTCTTCTCCTATCTACGTTGGGGTCACCTTCCAGTCTAACCCAATGCAGTAGAGTACCAGTATTTACATGAAGCGACTGGTTATCTGACCTTCAAATACCAATAACAGGGTAAGACGATACCCTTTGGCGTGGTTGAGTCAGATTTTCTGGCTTCTGGCTATACGTAATGACTGTCAGATATTCACAAATTACAGCCGGGACCAACGGCTATATGTGTTTTCGTGTGACACGGAAGAGTCTCGGTACCTAATGGGTGGCTATCCACCCACGGGCCGACCTGGACAAGCATTGCTTAACCTCAAAGATCGACTGTTATTACTTAGCCATAAGCTGCCACACACACACACACACACACACATCATCAGCCAAAAGACGACCACTGCTAGACATAGGCCTTCCCCAAGCATCGTCTCGCATCCAGCGGATCTCCGCAACCTTCACCAATCCATCGGTCCACCTAGTTGGAGGCCTTCCAACGCAACGTCTTCCGGTTCGCGGTCGCCACTCCAGAACTTTTCTGCCCCATCGGCCATCCGTTCTGTGAGCAATGTGCCCTGCCCACTGCCACTTAAGTTTGGCAATTTTTCGGGCTATGTCGGTAACCCTGGTTCTCTTGCGGATCTATACATTTTTGATTCGATCACGCAAGGAAACTCCGAGCATAGCCTTCTACATTGCCCTTTGGGTGAATGTAAGCTTTCTGATGAGGCCCATTGTGAGCGACCACGTCTCAGAGCCATAAGTCATCACTGGCAACACACACTTTCGTCTTGAGACCCTGTGGTAAGTTGGACGAGAAGATACCGCGAAACTTCCCGAACACATACAAACACACAAATAAATAAACAAGAAGAAGTAAGTACTGACCCATCTAACTCGGCAGTCTCTATGTAACAGAGACCGTTGGGCTCCGAGCTGCTGAGGAGCAGGATGTCCGCCGCGACGAACTGGTCGTTCTCCATCCGGATGACGTCTCCCACCTGAACAGACGCCCACTTCTCCTCCACAAGCTTGCCATTGCGCAGTGTCTTCGCGCGCCGGTGGTTTACTTGAGAATCGTTTTGATGACGTTGCTGGAAAAAGAATAAAAAGTTAAAAGAAACCTGTTTTGACAACTCCGGATAACTGTGGAAGTTAACGGCTACTGATTTTATACAAATTCTGATATAGGCAGTGTAGTGCCTATCTGAAACGGTTAAAACCGTATAGGCATCCATTCTACGTGACTGACCCCAACATTATTTGAGAAAAGGATAAGCTAATTTCCGATTAAATTAATGAGAGATAAAAAAATAAATAAAGGAGCGTCCTCACTGGGAGCATTCTTTCGTGAGCATTTGTAAACAAGCAATCGTAGGCGAGCAACAAATGCTTCCCAGCGAGCCCAGCATTCACATTCGAGCAAAACTATGACCGTTCGAGTCAAACATTCTCTTGCGAACTTGGAACATTGGAATACGATCTCGTTAAATGTCATTCATTCGATAATACGATTGACCAAGAAAGGCCACGAAAACTTAAGATCAAGGCAATGTTCGTTGCTTTACAGGAGCGTCCTCACTGAGAGCATTCACGTGTAATGAGCATTCGACGTCGAATGCTCATTACACGTGAAGGCTCTCGGTGAGGACGTTCCTTAACGAGAACCTTCTTCTGCTCTGAAGAGAGAGTAGTGCAGAGTTAAAATCCCTAAGGGAGCGTTAATAAAAATGCTTTCGGCCTTTATCTCCCAAGGCAATCTCTTTTTGGCGAACGTAATAACCATGTCCATGACAGTTAACAGTTAATTGTAGCAATAAATAACAAGTCCCAAATGTGACCGTTGGTTTAGCGATTAGTTCAAGTGATAAAGTCAGTACAGGTAGCTGGGCAAATATATAACAAAAACGAAAAAGAGCTGGTAAACAGTCTACCTTAGCTCAGTTTAGACATAACAAGACCTTTTGATGTTATCTAGACATTTCAATCCAAAAATACTTAATTCAAAAAATCTCAAAACCCGACTGCTTCAAAAGTGAACTAAAAAGTCGTAAACAAGGAAAAAAACAAGCATGCTGTGCAGTCGGAGGATACATTCGCGGGCTGGTTGACCAAAATCTGGTGTATCCTCCGCCTGCACAGCATGCTTTTTTCCTTGTTTACGACTTTTTAGTTCGCTTACTTTTTAGTTCGCTTTTGAAGCAGTCGGGTTTTTTGATTTTTTGAATTAAGTTTTTTATTTATAACTTTTTAGTTATTTTTTTTCGAATTAGATACATTTAAACATATAAGTGTTATATATTTTGGAAATTACCTCTTAAAATCCTTTATTTTGGTACCCCACACGATGGGTTTGGAAGAAAAAAAAAATTGGGCCCCCCCAATATGGCACCCAAAATCCGCCATTTGTCTATTGTCCAATTTGAATGTAGCCTATGACACTCGCAGGGTTAAGACGCATCGATTGACGTATGAATCATCAAAATCGGCAAACGCGTTTGGTCTCTGGAACGCCATATAGGAACAAACATACATACATACGTACATACATACCTACTTACATACATACATACTTACATACATACATACTTACATACATACATACATAGGACTGATAAACACATTACCCTCCTTCGGCAGTCGGGTACAAAATACATTGAATTCTGTCCACCCGCACACTGAGTATTGTGCCTACGGAAACGACTGATCTAATCTGAATCTAGAGACGATAAATTCCGCTCTTTCCAAGAAAAAAGAAACTGGAGCAATCTTGTCTATAACACAATGAGCGGAGTAAGAGCTTTAAGGTTACACAAGTCGAAAATTCTTCCATACAAACGTAGTCTAGCGATTACTGCACTGTTTGACGATGTACGTTCTAAATAAAAAATTATATAAATTTTTCACATCATTATCTAGCCCTTTATTGAAGCCCATTAAAAGTAAAAAAATATATATATTTGAAAGTTATGAGCGTCGAAAGTTCCATATTTGTACACTAGTTTTAACGCATCTTTGGGCGGAAATAAATACCATAAGAAGAAGGCAAATTGCAAAACGGCCTCCATACAGGTATAGATTAGTAATTTAACACTGTAAATAATTATATTTTGAAAATATACATTTATTCGTTTTTTCATGATATCTAGACTCCCAAGGGTCTGTTTATAAAATTTCGCCCGCTCGTTTTCGTCCTAAATCATCATCCATTCCGATAAAAATTTGCAAAAGCGCTAATTCGTACGCGAACTAGCTTCTTACTGCTCATCACAGCATCTGTATCTTCCGCACGTGTTTTCAGATAAGATAGCATGCATTTTAACCCCGCGCACAAAATAGTTCTTGCCGTCGACTAGGAGAACCTTAAGATTGAGCTTCGCATAATACCTCTTTGGCCTAGACGTTAATCGATACACACGTAGACGAACAGGCTATAAAAAGGTCTATGCTTGTTACAGCCATTACATTTTGACTCAGATATAGCTCGCTCAATCTATTGTAAAAACAGTGGGCGAGGACTAAAATAGACATGATTTTGACAATAACAGATGATTATAAAAGTCTGGCCATTAATTGAGTTGAACCCATAGACATACTAAATAATATGGACTGGAAATACCTACGAAAAAACGTGCCTACCTAAACCTCAAAATGTCTCATAAAATGGCCGCCGATTCTAAGGTTGTGTCAATCAAGCAACACACACACACTCACAAATCTCAATAATACAATATGTAAACAACCATTTGACAGCAGGACTACCACGAACACAACCACAAAATTCGTCTCATAAAATGGCGAATATGGCACGTACCTACAACCGTCACTAAGTCATAACAAAATGTTGCTATAATGAGCAACAACTGAAATATTGTTGTCTCTTTCATCAAATACGTTTACTACATTAGAAAGAATGAAACAAAACGATGTTTCACATTCTGTTTCGTATTTCACTCATATTTGTATAAGCTAATGTATGTATAGAACATCGCGGCGCCTCCATATATTTCCTATCTCAATGGTTGAACCACATTAGCAGTTGTTTTAGTGACCAACGTGAACCGAAAGTGTTTCGGAAGTGCGCATTTCTACAGGCCGGACATATAAACTGTGTCAGAGCTCTTAACTTCGCCCATTAAAAAGGTTCATTTGCCACATTGGTGGGAAAACTACAAAGAATATAAAGGGGCCTATACATAGACAAGGTCATGATAGAATGCGAAGGCCGGTGCTGCTACAACTACAAGAAGTCTTGTTTAATAATTCACGGTAATATTCACCTTCTCTTTACATAATAATATGAGTTTTAAAGTAAATTTAAGGAACAAAGTTGTTGGAAAGTTATAATTATGTTACCCAGACAACTCATAGTTTTAAAGTTACAGGACAAACTTTTATTTTGGTTCATCGTAAATTCGTAATCTTGAAACGAACATTTGTTAGGACTTCTTTGTCAAGAAGTTTTGAACAAATACTATATTCTACATGGGCTGTTTGGAATCAATTATTATCTTGTTTTATTGTATAGATTCCATTGCTACAAATAATAATAATAAAGTTAATAAAATCAAAAAACCCGACTGCTTAATAAGCGCACTAAAAAGACGTAAACAAGAAGAAAATCTTTACGTCTTTTTAGTGCGCTTTTTAAGCAGTCGGGTTTTTGGATTTTACCAACTTTTTTTATTTACAACTTTTTAGTTATACTTTTTTTTCCGAATGACTTTTAAACATTTAAGTGGTATATATTTTTGTAATCACCTCTAAAAACCCTTCATGTTGATACCTCACTCGAAGGGACGCGGAGAAAAAAAAATTGCAATACCTACAATATGGCGCCCAAAATCCGCCATGTTTTTCGTTTTTTTTAACGGTACTTATATAAGACCACTTGGGCGCCCAAGACCTATCTAACGATGTCTTACTTATAAAAATCCGTCGAGTGGTTTGAAAGATACGAGATAATAAAGAATATTACATACATACAAGATACGCGCGAAAAACATAACCCTTTCCTTGCAGCTGGGTAAAAATAGGGTAGAGCGTTTATTATACGCTATGTCGTCATCATCTTCCTGCCCTTATCCCATGTTACTCGTCGGCGCAACACGTTTTCTTCTTCCATACCGTCCTGCCCCCTGTCACACTATCACTGACTCTCCCTTTTCTTCCTCCCTTTCTCTCCCTCTCCATCCATCCACATTTATATTCATAACTCTTTTAGAAACTTGCGTCATCCCTCCTCATCACATGACGATACCAGGTCAGTTAAGGACTGTATTTTCTATATTTAGCATCTTAAATACTGTCAATGAACTGAATTAACCATTATGTCATTACAAAATTGTTTACGAAGGCTACAATAGTTATTTATGCTACAAGTGCGGAAGGTAGGTGATTTCCGATGAGTGGCATTTTTATTCACGAGCGAGCGAAGCGAGTGAGTGGATAAATCGACACGAGTCGAAAATCATCTTACGTACGTGTATCATACAATATTTTACTATGCATTGTGCGAGGAAATAATAAAAATAATAAAATGAAATTACTAAAATGGCGGGCTTATTCAAGCGCGTTCAGCATATCCACAGATTAACTAATAGTTCCTCGGGCATGTCTACTGCGCATGTGCGAATAGTACTGTCACATCGTAACGCAATAAGGCACGAGCAAAATATACGTTCTGCCAAACATATTTAATTAATATTTAAAATTAATTTATTGATCAAAATCTAAATCTAGAATAATTAAAAACGCCTAAAATAAAGTATTAGTTTTATTTTACCTTTTATATGAATGATAATCTGTACATAACAATTTTTTTAAACTTTTCTCAAATAATAAAAACTCTATGCGTCGGGCTGACGTTGGAGTTAAAAATTAAAAAAGTACAGGAAAGTAAAAAGCACTAGTGAAAAAAAGTGACACTTTCCGCACAGTTTGGCTGCTTGGAAAACCGCTCTTTTCGAGGGCATGCATTGTAAAATATTAATCTTAATTGCTGATAAATCAAGATCGTAAAGGAGCGCTTGTACAAATTAAATCAAACGATGCTCATCACATATCGCACGTTTTGCCACGGATCACTAATTACGTCTGCGTCCTTGATCTACAATAGATGACATAATGGGTCAGCAAGCATTAGCAACAGAGTTAGACAAGGACGCCACACGTACCGTCTGTTTGATGATTTCATTACTCCTTCCTACATGCGCTCATTAACACTAGCAGTCTTGCTTCCTGATGGCGGATTCTTAGATAAAGTACGTGTTTTTTAGACAAACATCTGACTGGAGTCGCGCCGATTCCCTTGAGTAGCTGATTTTAAAATGAGAATCACGTCTAAACGGCTAGTCGTAATTTATTGGAAAAATATATGTTAAATTAGACCATTTTCTCAATTATTTCATCTGAGCAAATTTTGAGTTTTATTCGTATAACATAGTGTAATTAATTTGTAAAGTTATGTCTAAAACGGACAAAAACACGACAATCACAACAAAACCGCTGGGCGTATTTTAATGAAATCAACACCATATCAAAGACAATTTAATTATCTACATTTTGATCTGAAGCTTTTTTTTTTAAATTCATAGAATAATAAGAAAAGTACAAAAAACTACTAAATTTCGGCTCGCGCGGGTGTGAAACGAGTGCGCGTTTTGTTCCCTCAAGGTCGTTGGCGTTAGTCGTCGTCTTAACACTTGCAGTCTTGTTTCCTGATGGCGGATTCTTAGATAAAGTACGTGTTTTTTAGAAAAACATTTGATTGAAGTCGCTTTATTCCTATCTGCTGTAGTACACTACTTTAAACAATACATCTTACATATTCGCTGAAAGCTTACACAAGAGACAGAGTTCTATTCAATCCAATTTAATTTCAGGCAATTGTCCTTATGAGACAAATTGATACGACGAACTCGGAATTTCATGTAAAGAGCTTTTGCCAGATTTCCAGTTGTTAAATTTTATTTATTCTTTGATGCCAATTTGGAAGAAAGGGGGCAACAAAGACGGCATTGCTTATATTCTTAATCAGTCTGCGCGGCAAAACACAGTAATTTGGCAATTGTTAAGTGCCAGACGTGGAACGAGGGCTTTTGAAACTCACTCAGCGCCATTAAATATCCTGTTTATATTACTGAAGATTCTTCCTTCCCTCGCATTCCTTGCCAAATATAAAATAATAATGTGCTATGAAATAGGACATTTAGTACACATCCGTATTATTATTTTAACGAGGCAAATGACGCAGCGGCCGGGTTCGATTACCGCATCGGGACATAAAGCTGGCCTACCAGATGTTTGATCCGAGGCTGTTTATGTGTGCCATTCAGTACGACCATTGACTATTAAACCGTACAGGTACAGTACATTATTTATATCTAGATCGTAAAAGGTCTGTCATAGAGGTGTGGTGGGAGTAACTAAAGCTTGAAAAAATTCGCAAGCAATTCCTTATCGAGTTTTCCTGTTGTAAAAACCACTTCAATAATGGGATTGCAATGGAAGATCCGATGAGACCTAATTCTATGAAACTCATTGTCTACTCCTGCCTTACATAGTGGAGTATCCAATAAGGCGCAGCGGTGATAATGGCTTCTGAGTATCGGCCAGCCCGTCGATATTATATTAGAGTTTTATTGATTGCTTTGTTTTGTTGCCACTCCACCTTAAGGTTACACTAGTCGATCACTCTTCCATACAAACGTAGTCTGGCGATTACTCCACTGTTTGACAATGTGCGTTCAAAATAAAAAATGATATCAATTTGTCTCATCATTATCTAGCCCTGTATGGAAACAAAAAAGTAAAAAAAAAGCTATGAGCGTCGAAAGTGCCATATTTTAACACTAATTTTAACGCATCTTTGGGCAGAAATAAATACCATAAGAAGAAGGAAAATTGCAAAACGGCCTCCATACCGGGATTGTTTAGTAATTCAACAAAGCAAATAATTTTATTTTGAAAATATACATTAAGTCGTGTTTTAATGATATCTAGACTCCCAAAGGTCTGTTTATAAAATTTCTGGCGGTCGTTTTCGTCCTAAATCATCATCCATTTCGCTACAAATTTGCAAAAGTGCTAATTCGTACGCGAACTAGCTTCTTACTGCTCATCAAAGCATCTATCTCTTTCGCAGGTGTTGTCGGATGAGACAGCATGCATTTTAACCTCGCGCACAAAATAGTTCGTGCCGTCGACTAGGGGAACCTTAAGTGTCTTTCACATGCATCTATTGAAGGAATGTTTTGTTTATTATATGTATAATATGAACTTACAAAGTCGTCGTACGCGTCCTTGACGGCAGTGAGTGCGAGTACGCCTATGAGTGGTATCGCGGTGGTGATGGGGGTGAGCGAGGAGATGGCCGGGATCAGTTGCAGCACCAACAGGCACAAGAAGTAGAAGTTCGCCAGCCGCTGGAACTGCTCCAACAGATTCAGCGGCAGGAACGTTATGATCGAATACTTCGATGTCTTGATGAAGTTGCTCTGTAACAAAAATAGTAGGTAACTGTTATTTGAGTAAACTTAAACCAGAAAAGAACTATACAATCTTGGTACTATCCAAACCCATGGTACTCTCTTTCTCACCATTAGTAGTGAAACATAGTCTATTAGACATTTCTTCTTGTTTTCTCATAAAATTATTCATTAAAAACTTTTTTTAAATAAGCTTTATTCGTATTTTTCTCAGAAAACCCTTTTATTTGATACCCCATATCATGGCAGATGGCAGTGCACAAAAAATAACTGGTCCACCATCTTGGGCCGTCCGCCATATTGGATTATGAATGACGTAACTTACACGCATTCACATCCAAACTAAACGTATATGCAAAATTTCATCTGAATCGGTGTAGAATAACTGCTTTTAAATTCATTTGCAAGATTGGACCCGAACTCACATACATACATACATTGCAAGTTAAATAAAAAGCTTGTGAAATAGGCTCGCTGCTTATACGTTACCAGACAAAAACACTAACAATAAGCTATACTGGCTTTTCGATAAACTGATTACGTAGGGTATAATCATTCCTAACACGTTAATCATTTTATGGGCGATGAGTAACAGGAAGACGGTTTATTGTTCGCGATATTTTGTGAATGGAACAGAACTCAGGACACTCTGATTAGAATTCATTCAGTAGATATAATTAGCAATTACATCTTATCAGAGTATGATTTCATGTTGTTCACACATCTCGACCTACACTTAATTAGACATAGGCCGGGCAAAATCTTTGTTTACGTCATTTGCAGAATAAGCCAGGATGAGTCATGTACTTATGGTGTATTGTTGAAAATATACCCAAACTAGATTCAGAATTTTGTTCATAAAGTAGGGAGGTACTTCTACCTACTCCCATTTATAAGGAGGTTAACAGTTGTTAGGTTACGTTGCTCTAGTTCCTAATAACTATAGTCTCAGTTTTTAGACCACCCAAATTTTGGGTTTAGCACTAAAATATCGTCTACTTCTGAATTACGCGTAAAGTGCCAAACTCTGCTTTCTGATAGAAAAATATACATTAATGGGATTTCCTTCTGAAAAAATATTGTAACATTGTTTCCCATAGATTATTTTCAAAATACAGTAACAAATACAAACGAATTTATGTGATTATCTCTATACGTTATTTTTACAACGGTGATTAATTTTAACGGAAACTAAATAGTTCACAATCTGACATTGAATGATAATGTGCAATTTTTTAGCACTGTTGATTGACGGTATCAAATCGCGGTCATTTTTTACCGATCGGAAAAACTGAATTGCTTTAATATTTTCATCTTGTGCGTTGGTGGCCCAACAGAAGACTTCAATTCGGAATTTATTAAAACGACTACAAGAATACATAATGAACTTTATGTAAGAACATTCAAAAAAGTTGAAAATACATAATTTGGTGTTTTATTAGTTTTTAGCTTAATTAATTGAGCTAAATACTGTTCATGCAGATGAAGGAATAGGCCAGTGTTGGCGAGCTTCTCACTCACTGAGAAATAGCTTGTTCTCGAACAGTGGAAATGCGAAGCATTATATTTATAGGGTTATGTTTGAGAGGTCGCAATATCATTCGCGAAGGAACCTGTACTGCTTATCATCTGAAGAGGTTTTTTAGTTGCCTGCCATCCTCACCAGCCTATAGCAATCCACTGCTGGACATCGGGCTCTCCAATTGCACACCATTTGCTTCGGGCAAGTGACATCTAGCTGCTACCAGCCTGAGGGCGTCCTACCTTACGTTAACCAGTTCGCGGTCTCCACTAAAGAACACGTTTACCCCATCGGTTATCCAGCTAATATGGCCGGTTCATTGTCACTACAGCTTGCTTATTCTGTGAGCTATGACGACAACTTTGGTTCTGAGCCGGATCACCTCGTTTCGGATTCGACTTCTAGAAAGACTCCGACCATAGCCCTTTCCACAGCTCGCTGCTGCTGAGCAACTTTGAACTGCTGGACCAGCCGTATTGTGTGTGTCCACGTCTCCCAGTCAATATTTCGGTTGCCTTTAATTGCGAACAAACATTTTTCTTGACCACATAAACAACCTCCTTCGCAAATCTGCTCAGTCTTTCGCATTCTACTTCTGTACAAAAGCTTTGCCCAAGATGCAGTCATTCGGCTCTCCGTATAACGCATCCATATTGTATTAGCCGACATTTTCGGTTGACGGATCCCAGCTGGTAGCTGGGGTCACATTATACATACATATGTTTTGCAATAGATAGCTTTAAAACTAAGATGAAATGAATGTATAGAAAACATAACTTACGGCATAGCGGAACTGCGCGTTGTATTCCCTGTTGTTCGCTTTGATTCTCCGTTCATTCTCTGTAACAATAAACAATGCCACTTACTCGTTGTTCTCACAAACCTACTTGCAAACAGAATTATGGATCTAATTGTCTTAATTTATATAAACACTGGTTTAATGATTGTTCCTCTTTGTCACTCACACATCTTTGTCTTAGAGGAAGTTCTGATTCAATGACTTCTTATCTTGCATTGCAAAGGACCTTACACAACATATTTAAGTGTCCCTCATTATTCTATCCTGAAGGACAGCAACAAAATTCTTTTGTTTGCACGAATGCAAACGAACAGACTTATTTGTACCTCAATGGGCGCACAAACAATGTCTGCAAGCATATCCTCATTAAATTGAATGGTCACAAGTACTGCGTGCGCAAAAGTTATACGCAAAGACGCTATTACAGAATTACTTGGCACTTTAGCGGAAAGAACATGGATATATTAAACCAATAATTCTTACATTACAATAAGTTTGCGTTCTCAAGTGCATTGTTATGAAATAAATATCATCAATGATAAAACACACTTTTTACAAAAAAATACTACCGACTTCCAAATAAAAAAACTACAAAGTGAAAAATAACTTTATTTTTGGAAGTCGGTGTCTTTCATAGGTACCAATTTATTGCGTTATATGCAGCAATCCCGAGAGTACTGCCGTTATTTATTGAAGAGTTCTGTTGTAAATATTCGAAGTTCTTCATCAAATCTTCACCAAATTAAAATGGGACCAATTTCGGAACATACTCTTTCAAACAAAAAAAAAAGAATTTACAAAATTGGTCCACAATTGACGGAGATATAGTTGAACATACATAAAAAAAAACGTACATGATGTCGAACATAGAACCTCTCCTTTTTGGGAAGTCGGTTAAAAACTAGCAACATGTAGAGGAGTTGAACCAAATCAGGGAGAGCTAAGATATTCCAAGTCCATACTTTCGTGCCTCGTATTCTCTACAACAGCACAAAGCGAAATCCGGAGATCTAAAGCCATGTCAAAGCACTGGACTGTCCTGAATTAAGATCAGGTTGGTACACATATAAAACTAATGAAATGATATCAAACAGACTACATCAATGCCCTAATATTATTAATTATAATTACTATAACAACTATTCATTAAAAGAAAACAACAATAAAAAGCGACGTTTTGATGCACAATAGATGAGAAAGAAGCAAGTACTCACTTATTTTCAAAAGGCACAAGACGCCACGTGACTTCCTATACGAAAGGACTTTTTCTACAATATGTAACATATTTTGGTCATAACAAGAGTGTCACACCACCATGATACACAACTGGGCGTTGTCCAAAGATACACTCCTAATAGAAAAATAGGACGCACCCGTAATTCTCTCCTACAACATTAATTTAATATACCATTATCGAAATTATTCACTTACGAACATTATACGCGGGTGATTCATTAATTATCGATTCTATTTTACCATATTAAAAAGGGCTAGGGTACCTACGATGTTCGTAATCAGTAATATTGACATTGATAGCAATGTAAATAACTTTCAATTTTCTTTAGCTTCGTCATAAAATGACGTCACGCCAAGAAAACATGGGATATCCTTCACAGTGGTGGTGAAATTTAAGTAATAACTGCTATCACGACGATAATGTTATCGGTCATAAATATAATCTTCTTCATCATAAAAAAATATTCAAAAATGTAAATACTAAAAAAACCCACAGACTGATAGTCTCAAGACAAACCGCACTACTTATCTCTCACCTGAACAATGCATTCAGCTAACTATACTTCATTTGAAATAACATAAGACATGTTTACAACTCTTTTTACAGTCCGTTCGACCGATTTTGAGTTCTATCCCGTAAACATAAGGATGACATAAAAAGCATAAACCTGTTACCAAAACCAACTGTTTACTACAGCTACCATTTGTCGTATCACCAACGCAATAGAAGTCAAAATCGGTTGAACGGCCTGTAAAATGGGCTTATTTAAATGTCAAATGTTATCGCAAATGGAGTACAAATCTAAATGCATCCTACAAAATCTGCCCCATAAGACCATACACCAAAATCAGTGAAGAAAAGAAGCATTAAATTGATGAAGTCAACATTTCTTTTCAGTTTCCCGTGATACAAAGCAGATGACCTTTTAATTAAAAGTATATTAGGTACTTGAATGAAAATAATCATAAACTTCAATGCACATGCGATACCCCTTCATGTAAAAGTAATTATAGTACAAGAGATCCGGAACAAATAGCAGCATCCCAACATCTGTAAAAGAACGTGCCCTGTCGGCTGCAACCAGGATAATTATTCAAATGCCTATTCATGAAGACTACTTTAAATGCTACAGCTAAGCTACTGAATACTCTGTAATTGTACTAAACGACAGTTTAAAACAATGATCACGAATACTCTCTTGACTCGGCACAAATGTTTTAAGGAGCCAAGTCCTCATTAAACAATTGAGGGGTCAATACGAAAAGTCTCCTTACAAAGGGAAACTCCCACATACAGTTTCAATAACCTTTGCCAAAAAGATAACGTTCAAAAACACGATAAAATTTAATAGTCTCTTAAGAATAAGATTGGATTAATTTCCCGCTCCGCCGACTAGTAATTAACAATTAATCATGTTCCAATACAAAGTCTATTTGTTAGAGGATGTTGCTTCGATCAAAGCCATAAAATAACTTCCAGAGCAATAACTTCATTACGGGAGCTGAACGTTTCTGTATATTGACAATTCCAATAGCGGATGTTCGAGAAGCTACATCTATATAGCTGTTGATCTGTTCATCGTGGTAGTGGTTTCGAGAGCGTCTCGGCGGGCGCCGAGGCGACGGGCGGCGATCGATCTCCTCCCAGTTTACGACTTATAACTTTTTCAGGGGCATCGTCTCCACACTCCCTTAGTAAATCACATTATAATGCAAGACACTAACCCTCTTAGGGTTAGTGTCTTGCAATGTAATGTGATTCACGCAGAATAAAGTTATACCAGGTATAAACCTATGAAAATGTATGGTTATACCTTTGTTATAACCTGGTATAACTTTATTCCTGGTATAAATAACTAAAAAACACGGAATAAAGTTATACCAGGTATAACAAAGGTATAATCATACATAATAAATAACTTTAACTAATAAACACGGAATAAAGTTATACCAGGTATAACAAAGGTATAACCATACATTTTCATAGATTTATACCTGGTATAACTTTATTCTGCGTTTATTAGTAAGAGGGTGACAATAAGACTTTTCGTGTCTAGTTTAATACACAAGACAAAGACCTTGCCTTAATTTCATCAGTTGAGTTTTAAATTCTAACTGGATGTAACAAAATGAGATTTTCTCTGGACAAAGTATGTTCTGAATTATACCTCAAAACATTTGACTGAAGTATTACAGTACACAATATGCAGATTTATTTACAGACGTGTATGGAAATAGATGGAAACTTCATTAGCATAACCGTTCCAATTAATAAATTATTGAGGAAATTCTCGAGATTCCACTTGAACTGTTCTCATGTAAGAATGTAGGTACAATGTTTTCGTGTATTATTGAAAAAGAAATCAAGGACAGAGCCGCCGAGTTGTAGGACAAGGTGGCGAAAATGCCACCGACATCGACATTGGTAACTATGATCAACTTTTAGGCCTACCTACATTCATTGTATAAGCCTGAACTGAATTAAAGAAAAACTTGAAGAATTGAGGATTTAAGACAACTTTTAGCGCCGATGAATATAGGAAGTTTCAAAAACAGAATAAACCAAAATGATTGAAATTGATGACTGAGGCTTCTTTGATATTTTTTCTACTCTTCACCATAGCAACGGACTTAATAAGGTCTTCAGT
Organism: Orthosia gothica; assembly: GCA_949775005.1. Lineage (NCBI taxonomy): Eukaryota > Metazoa > Arthropoda > Insecta > Lepidoptera > Noctuidae > Orthosia > Orthosia gothica. The sequence continues at coordinate 23,935,035 of OX459038.1, read as the reverse complement.
TCCGGAACAAATGAAACAGCCATGATAGATTAACTATCGTGAAAATAGGCAATAATTGTTGTTAGTTATGGACGAACACGCAGTGAACTTAGATATGGCTTAGATGAGGATTTACGTATTTTAATATACTTGTTAAAACACTAAAAAGAATTTTGAATCGTTATCTAATATCATCATTTGGATACCTATATGGACATATCCATATCTATGAGAAGTAAAAAATAAAAAGCCTAATTAGATGGTAAACCCTCGTGTTGGGGCAACTGTAAGTGATCGCAAGGATGGCAATCCATCACCAATCCATAAGACTGTAGCTGATGGAGAAGAACCATTTACCAAATAAAGAGAAGGAGCGACATCTCCAATGGTGAGGGATATACTAAGGAAAGGTACATTATACGTGGTTATAGTCTTGATGACAGCACAACTTTGTCTACAGTGGAATGTCTACTAAGAATTTTCAAACAAATGACTCATCATGATAATTTTCAGCTGTTATTCCGCCCACATCACACTTATAATCCAGTGGTTGCTCTAGTCTGGTCTAATCCAGGTCTAACTTCAAATGTCTAGTGATGTCATTGACCCATCTGGCCTTCATCGACTGCTAGTTTGTCTATGGCTCTATGTTATGCAAATCTTCATTGTATATTGAATGGGTGGTCTTAGTCATGATTTCATCGGGGTTCTGATTGGCTTATTGAAGCAATGCACTCTGGTAACATTGTTTCAACGATACCGACCATTGAACTCTATAACCATAAACTCATGTCTTCGAACTATCTCAAAAGGTACTTTATTGATTAACTCTTTCCTTTGATCTTTTTCATGGCGGGGTTTGAACTAATACTGGCTAATCTAATCTACAATATCAAAGATCCAGAAAGACAATAATATTTCCAAAATCAAAGTGCTGATAATGCTGACATGAATTAATGAAAATGGTGTTCTGTTTTACCGCATGACATGAAATGGAGAAGTTAGGTTAACAGACTAACAACAGTGTTTATATGCGAAACAATTCTTTTGTGCAACGGCAACAATAATCTAATTACGTGGTAAGGACTTGCACGCATTACAATGGATACCTCCATCAGTAGAAAAAACCATCATGAGCGAATAGGCAGTTACGCTATTCAAGTATTGATTATAGGAAAAGATGTAATCTTATCTTTTTAAGCTTTCCTGTTGTACGGAAGTTGACACATTGGCGAAGGAATTGCATCCTAATTAAATTTAGTGAAGTGAAACATTAGCAGGTGATCGATAACAACAGCGCGGGGTCATATGCGAAGCACTGGAGCGCCGTCTGCCCCGGCCGTTGACCGTGCGGGGGGCGCCGACACCGACACCGACCTTGTCCACTATGCACATCTTCTCTATTCCTGAAATATTCATCATCGTTTCGGGGGAAGTCGCTCTGCCATTCATAGCGAGTCGGCCAAAACGAAAACATGTCGGCGGCGCGCGGCCGTGTAGAATGTCAAGACGTTACGCAAACAGCATCGGCGTCGTATGCACGCTCCAAGGCACGTACGATACATGATGACGCAGGGCTTTACCGCCGTCGAAACGAATAAAATGAAAATTCAATAAGAGATTTCCTATCAGCACGATCTTAACGTCAGCGATTAATCAATAGATACCGACCGCAGGAGACGAAAGTTCGGAAGCGATGATTATGCCGGTTACGACGGTGGGACGGGGCGGGCTGGTCGCGGCGCACCAGCTTGCCCAGCAGCTCGAGGAGGGACAGGCGCAGGGGGCGCGGAGCAGGGCGCGCCTCGCCACCGTCCGCGCCCAGCACCTCCAGCTCCACGGCCTCGGAGCGCGCGCACATCCGCGCCGCTACCGCCGCCCCATGTCGCGCGCCGCCCCGCGCGGCCACCCCGCCGGCTGGCCCGCGAGCCCGCGCCGAGCTCCGAGCCTAACACGCCGCACGCTTCCTTCGCGACACGCGCCCGCACGCGCGCTCTGACCCGTCGCAGGGCCGAGACTCATGTGCCGCACACACTAGCGCCGCCCGCCCGGCGCGCGCATCCCGCCAGCATACTGATTATGGCGCCGCCCCGGTGTTGCCATCTCCTCTCCGTGTTTACTCCTAATAAAACTGATAATTCGGGGGAAACCAACATCCTTAGTCTCGTGACCTTTGTGGGAAATACTGAAATTTTATCAACAACGCTTTACAATTCAACTGTGTTGTAGCTCAAAAGATGATTTACTATGTTTCTAAACCGTTAAACTCCGTTACTAAAATTCTTTGGCCATGTCTCGAGGCGGAATAACGACTGCATTGAGCGCCTGGTGGTGCAGGGCAGTGTGGATGGTAACAGGCCACGCGCGATATCACCGATGAGGTGGACGTGCGGCGAGTTACAGCACCAGAGATTGGCCAAAATTCAACGTGACCACGAACGCTCTGTTAAGAGCGAACCGAAGAATAAACCGATAAAATTTTGAAGGAGGTTTGTATACTAAGGTGAAAAAAGAACTAGAACATGACAGTCATGAGCACTATTCTGGAAAAACTAAACTTTCAATTTATTAGGTTTACAGCGGAATTCACTGAAGATGAAAAGTAAGAAGAAATCTGTGACAACTGACAGCCTCGTAATGACCGCTGTCGAAACCCAGATATTAACGAAACTTTGTAGCTAAGATTGTGTTGCATTGGCCACAAAACAAAAAGAAACAATAAAAGAAGAGGTTATTAAACAAGATAATGCGAATAAATACGTGAAGCATCACTGCTCTAAGAAGAAATAACAACAGTTAGTAAATACAGCCTTAGATAAAAAGAGAATTGATGTTAATTTTAATCAAAACGCAACAAGCAACGTTTCCTTTAGTAGAAGAAAGTTTTTGACGGCTGGATTTGCATAGAATAATCAAAAGATAGGGCAGAAACAATAAAAAGAAGCACTATCTCAAAGAGTATAATGTTTCACATTTAATGAAACCATTAAAAGGCACTTTTCAATTGTCAAGGCATTAGTCAGTCCAAAATGATGAATCTGTAATCTCTATGGAGAAGAACATGCAAGAAACTCTCCATCTTTATCTGGGACACATTGTTCCAAATACCTGTACTAAAGAAAATCTTAAATCGGAGTACGTGACAAAAGAGGCCGAAGCAGCAGCTGGTTTTGTGACGAAAATTACAACGTCCATAATAATAAAGTAATTTATGGCATAAATAAATATTCTTTCATCTAAGATTAAAGACAATACTAACACTGATCGCTGTCCGAGCGAGCGAGGAAGTTAGGAAACATCTACCAATAAGAATTCAACTTACAATCTTCACACAGTGTAGCTCTGGTTTAAAAAGATTTCTGCACTAAAGCGAGCAATGGAGCAATAAAAATCACCTCTTAAAACCCTTTATTTTGATACCCCACACGATGGGTTTGGAAGAAAATAAAAATTTGGGCCCCCACAATATGGCACCCAAAATCCGCCATTTTTCTATTATCCAATTTTAATGTAGCCTAAAACACTCGCAGGGTTAAGATGCATCGATTGACGTATGAATCATCAAAGTCGGCCAACGCGTTTGGTCCCTGGAACGCCATATAGGAACAAACATACATACATACATACATAGACTGATAAACACATTAGCCTCCTTCGGCAGTCGGGTAAAAAAGGTAATAGCCAAGGAAACCTTAGATCTTACTCACTTAGCTACACTTGGCACGCTTACTTTTTGTGGAAAAATAAACATAGTTTTACACACAGCATAAGCTTCGCTCGCTCGAACAGCCCACCTAGATAAGCCAGCATCCGTGTCTTATGTTGGCTTTCCAACTGTGTTCTTAAGGTTGCCCTAGTCGACGGCACGAACTATTTTGTGCGCGGGGTTAAAATGCATGCTATCTCATCCGACAACACTAGCGAAAGAGATACATGCTGTGATGATCAGTAAGAAGCTAGTTCGCGTACGAATTAGCACTTTTGCAAATATGTAGCGAATTGGATGACGATTTAGGTCGAAAACAAGCGCGCGAAATTTTATAAACAGACCTTTGGGAGTATGGATATCATGAAAAAACGACTAGATGTATATTTACAAAATAAAATTATTTGCATTGTTGGACTACTAATCTATCCCTGTATGTTGGCTGTTTTGCAATTTTCCTTCTTCGTTAAAATGAGTGTTGAAATATGGAAATTTCGACGCTCATAACTTTTTTTTTTTTTTTTTTTACTTTTTTGTTTCCATTCAGGGCTAGATAATAATGAGACAAATTGATTTTTTATTTTATTTTCAACGACTACGTTTGTATGGAAGAATTTTCGACGACTGCAACCTTAAGAGAAGTTTTGGTCTTCAATATAGCGTCGAAGTTCAAGATTTTAAAAAGCTCGAATAATTTCAAGTGGTATGACTTCCAAATACGTTTAAGTACAAAAATTATTTCTCATTTGGTTAATCCACTTCTCAAGACACTTCATAGACACTTAAGAACGCTTTCAAATGTGAGAGGTCTAACAAAACGGTCCCAAGTAACTTTGAGATTTATAATATGGAAGTATTTGAATTATGTTTAGTTGGCAGAATTTCAAGCAGGAGAGGCCCTTGCGGCGAGGAACAATAGCGTACAATGGCGACTGGACCTGACTTTATCTGGTTACTCCGACTGGAATACTTCCGCCGCGGCTTGAATGTAATACAAAGATAACCTCAAAAATTCTTCTTAAGGTTTTAGAGGACCGAAAGTAAGTTCATAAATTGTGTCCAACATTGATCTTTAACGAATGCCTCAGAGGGCCTAGCTGTAGACTAATTTTACTTATAGCACACACCGGTAATCCCAACGGTTGAGGTTTTAGGTCATCGCTGAGGAATATAATACTATGTAAACATATGGTTATGCTAAATTTATATAGCGTGGCCGAGTAATTCTCGCTGGGCGTCAGGGGACGCGTCACCGCCGATGTTTATATAAAACACAGATATAAAACTATTGAATTTGAATCGCATTAGCGGACATTACTTTTCCTTTTGCGTTCGATACGGGTTATCGACGACTTAATGCGTTGTTGTAGGCTTAATATAACCTGAAGTTTGCATGTAATATCATCATTTGTTACTTCATACAGCCATACCGCAGGCTTATTACGTATATTTTTCAAGAGCAAATCGATAGCGATTTTTGCGCAATAATTGCTCTTCAATACAAAAGTTTTAGAGTTGTTGACGATTTTTTTTTTTTAAATAAGTGCCTTTGACAAACAGCGAGCTATTAGGAAACGATTGTGTATGACCTACCATACTAACACTGCAGGTAATTCCTACTTTTATGACATAAAGCGTTTGATCTCTATCGTTTTGCTCTTGCAAAAGATACGTTATAAGCCTGCGGGTTGGCCGATGTTAATCAAAGTGATTTAATTATAACTACAAAATTAGCATTAGTTTCTTATTAATCGCAATTGCTGAAAAGGCTCGGATCACATTATCTATACCAATATTATAAAGAGGAAACATTTTTTTGTTTGCTTGTACCGAATAGGCTCCGAAACTACGGGACCGATTTAAAAAATTCTTTCACCAATAGAAAGCTACATTATTCCCGAGTAACATAGGCTATAATTTGACGGGAGCGAAGCAGCGGGGGTCAGCTAGTATGTACTAAATTCATACTTACCTATTCAATGCTGTCTTTTTATGGGTTTAACGCACGAATACATAATGTATGTTTGTCTGTAAATGTCAAGAGTGTTTTCTTGACGTCAAGTTACACATGCCTACACAGACACAGGTACTGGTGTGGAGCTTTCATTATGTTTCCAAAGATAATAAACATTTATATGGAAAATATAATAATCCCATACTAGGTTTACTGTTAGTGTAACACAAACAAACAGATAGCTCGGAACGAGTAATGAAGGCAATTCCAACGACTGTGGTACCTACGCGGAAAATCACAATATTCACAACTGAGTCAAGAGTGGAGGAACTATCAGTAATATTCCTTCCACGAAATAAAATGGTCCTCCAAGACGGTTGATATTACCTACGACCTGATGTCCCTCTCAACGACATACACAATACAGCAAGGATTATGAGTTGACCCAGATGTGGATATAAGGCTATCTAGCGTCGTTAGCATGTTAGCCCTAACAAACACACCGGATAAGTGAATGCAGAGACAGCTAGGGACTCAGCTAGGGACATAACACTAATATTATAAAGGCGAAAGTCTGTGAGTGTGTTTGTATGTTTGTTACTTCTTCACGCTCAAACGGCTGGACGGATCCGGTTGAAAGGGGAATGCCCATTATGAAAGGGAACTTGGGCCCCTTTGAAAAAATGGTTGTATCTTGATGAATTTGGTTGTATATTGTAGAAAATACACGTTTTATTCATAATTAGAAAATATTTTTTATTTATTTTGCGGGGTTCTCGAGATATAACGATGTTTCTGTTCTTGAAATGAACCCTTATTACAATGCAATAAGGTGCATACAAATGTCCAAGTGAAGGCACCTGATCTTTTGTTGTCTGTACATATAAATCAAAGCACACGGATGAATAAATATACAAAAATATAAAAATAAGTCGGGTTTTCCTCCCTGACGCTATAACTCCAGAACGCACGAACCGATTTCCATGGTTTTGCATTCGTTGGAAAGGTCTCGGGCTACGTGAAGTTTATAGGTCCCTACCTATAAACTAGGGTAGGCTAGGGTAGGGTAGGGTATGGTAGTGTAGGGTAGGGTAGTGTAGGGTAGGGTAGTGTAGGGTAGGGTAGTGTAGGGTCGGGTAGATTAGGGTAGGATAGGGTAGAATAGGGTAGGGTAGGGTAGGGTAGGGTAGGGTAGTGTAGGGTAGGGTAGGGTAGGTTAGGGTAGGGTAGGGTAGTGTAGGTTCGGGTAGGGTAGGGTAGTGTAGGGTAGGGTAGGGTAGTGTAGGGTAGGGTAGGGTAGATAAATGTTTGGTCTTTTTATGGCAAAACAAAGTTTGCCGGGTCAGCTAGTACAAAATATAAATCCTATTTTTGAATATTATTGAAATCGCAGACACGATACCTCATAAGGGGCCTGTGTATGGGCAATCTCCTTTGGCATAGAGATAAATTATAGTCTGGAATAACACATAGGATACTTTTTATCCTGGAAATATGTCCCGAAATATGTGGGATAGTTACCGACATTAACACGGGCGCAGCCACTGGCAGAAGCTAGTAATTATATATACGGCTATACGAATAGTGATGTACCTACTAGTAATTTGCCTGTATCATCATGATCAAAATCATCAGCGTTTTTAATGTTCCCACTGCTGGGAAACAGGCCTCCTCTCTGTGAGAGGCGATGGTCCGTAATCCAGCATGCAGGCCCAATCCGGGTCGGTAGATGTCACATGTATTCGAATTTTTGGTTCTAGGACATGCCGGTTTCCACACGATGTTTTCCTTCACCGTTTTGAGAGCAGTGGTGGTGAAATAATTTACTTAAAGTAAAGCGCCTGCCTACAACTTTTAAGTCGCGGCCGATACCACTAAGCCACCACTACAACTGCCTGTACAGTTCTCGCCAAACTTCTTGGCCGCCCTGAAGCTGAGTACAATGGGTGCGCAGTAGTAAATCTCATACAAAAACAGCACCGTTTCGTGCCTTGCGCATCCGAAAGCCAACTTCAGGGCGACCCAGAAATTTAAGTAACCAAAGCACCGAGTGAGTTCCATCCCTTGCGCACAAAAAGAAAAACACAACATTGGTTAGCATGGGAACCGCGGAACTAATCGTAGCCGAAGAATTCCATGATATAAATTTTAAAAAAGAAAATAAAAAGATTGATGAAAAGATAAATTCGGAATGCGGAACTTAGCAATCTGTGATTCATAGAAATATTTTCTCTACATGCCTCAAAAATGAAACTCAATATTTTTTGCGCAGTCCTCCCACAGCTCACTTATAAGAAACTGTCAAAAAGTAAATGTTATCAGATTTGTACTTGACGAAATAAGAAGAGTACTGTTTTTGTTCAGAATCTTAAGTGGGTTCACTTAAATAAGAGTGATTTATTAATACGAGCCTATGCTGTATGCAAGAATTCAGTGTATGCAGGGTCTTATCTCTTTTGGAATAGTCTAGAGTCCGCAGACCGTCAGAGACACAAAATAAAGGAGTGTAAACTTGTATAATGGTGTACAAAAAAGAGTATTCATTTCTTTCTTTTTTCATAGGTATATGAATTGATTGGATTATTTGTTAATTTATTTGTCAATTATTTATTTTTATGTGTATACGGATTTGAAAAAAAAAAACAAATAGTCCGACTGCTTAAGAAGCGAACAAAAATACGTCAACAAGAAGAAAATCATGCTGTGCAGTCGGAGGATACATATTCGCGAGCTGGCTGACCAAAACCAGATGCATCATCCGACTGCACAGCATTATTGACGTAAGAATCATCGAAATCGACGAACGCGTTTGGTCTCTAGAACGCCACATAGGAACAAACATACATACATACATACATAGACTGATAAACACATTACTCTCCTTCGGCAGTCGGGTAAAAAGAGGAAATATGGAATTTACAAAAAAAAAAACTAAAAACAACTATCTCTACTTGTAACGCCATCTATGCTGCCATCTGCGAACTACAAAAAGACCTGACGTCACACAAATCCTATCGTATATCGGGCAATCAAAGTTCTCCGCACGATTTGCACGTATACAAACGCCCGACAAATACAACGGGCAGCGCAGTTGCCCACCAGAGACAATACCCGTCTGGTAGGAGGATCATCCCTTTTCAATGGAGGTTGCGGGATTTTACGCCCTGTACCGCATATCCTCCACACTTAAAACAGAGTATTTCTATCTGAATAAGTGTAAAATTGATTTCTACACGATTTATAGAGTTAAAGGACATGGACAGAAAGTACATTCTATTTACAAATACTTAATAAAAAATATTGTATAAAAAAAATATATAAATGAATTATCACAGTTTTTTACCTCTCTGAACTTGGCGTTTTTATTTCAAAATAAAAAGTAGTGCAAGACGAATCAAAGTATCGTGTGTCACCTGCCGCCATAATAGACCATAGAGAAAGATAAACAATATATTATTGGACGTTCCTCACCACGCACGTAACTTATTAGACGTGAATTGTACAACAAGTTCTCTTATTAAGAACATTTAAGTCACACGAAACTGTCTCTATTGGTATTGTTTGCATTTAATAAAATGTTTTTTTCTTATTTTGATGAGTTAGTTATTTAGTTTTTTTTTATTTCACATAAAATAAAATACTTAAAACGGAATGCGACGTGTTTGACAGCCGATGTGTCAGACTTGATGTTTTTGTCTATGTCTTCAAAAACTTCAAAAGGAACGTTCACTTCTTACAGTAACAGATTGTTTTTGCGATTTAAAAAAATATATACGAGTATATGGCGCCTTTAGAAGAAGTATACATAGAATAAATAAAATAGTTAAGCTATTTTTTGTTAATAATGCCTCATTTTTGAGGCTCAACCAGACTCAGTTTATAACACGCTAATCATTATACAGCTTAGGAGTCCATTACTTTTTTTTAAATGACTAGTAATGAGATTGCCCTGTGCGATAAGACCGCCCATTGTACACTTGCTTTTATGATTGTTTGTCCTGTATAAATATTTTTGTGGTGTACAATAAAGAATATAATAAATATAGAATGCTAAAACCATATCAGATAACTGTATTCTCACAACTGTTTGCTAATTTAAAGCACCTGGCGTTTTTTTAATAGCAAGATCATTAACTGTACACTTATTGCAACTATCTGAATTTTTATTTTTTATAAGAAACTGTTTTCGTCTAGTCTGTTGTTGTGGCGAGTCCTTGAAGTTTTTTATTTATAGCAATTGAATGTGCTCATATTCACGAATATAAAACAGCAAGAACCATTGTTGTAAATTAAATTCGATAACTATGCCAACGTTCATACAAAATCTGTCCATGTCCTTTATATTAGATGCCGCCCGCGTGGTATTAGTACTTCGCCCGGTATCTTTATAAATTATAGCCTACTAGCTGTTGCCCGCGACTTCGTCTGCGTAGCATAAGTACTTTAAGTAGCCTAATTTTGTAGATCACGCCATAATATTATTATAAATGTGTGGGCCGCCTTCCATGAGAAATTATTAGTTCACCATACAAATTTCTACACCCCCTGTCCACCCCTAAAGGATGATTACCAGGGTAAAAACTATCCTATGTCCTACCCAGAGTCTAAGCGTGAAAAGGTAACCGACAGACGGAGTGACTTTCACATGTATAATATTAGTATGGATGTGTTATTCTGATTTAAAAGCTATATTTCTGTAATGTTTCTTCAAAATCCGTTTAGTAGTTTTTGCGTGAAAGAATAACAAACCGATCCATCTTCACAAACTGTCACGTTTGTAAAAGTAGGATGGACGTTGTTTATCTGGGTCGTTTTTTTTTATCGAAATCGCACAATATTTTTTTAAAGTTAACGGACCTCTGCAATGCAGAGATTTTTAATTAGTTTTGTTAAAATAAACAACAACAAGTATACAATTTATAGTGATGCCAGCCTTGTTATTTCATTAAAAAATAGTGTTGCAGTTAGAAAAATAACTAAAATAAGCTTGAATATTTTTTCAGTAATAAAACTGAAACACATGTTCTATTCACGTGTATTACAGAAAAAATACATTTACGTACCTACTTATTACAGCTGTAAAAGTATGTTAAAGTGATGTATCGATTTGCCACGTAAGAATCACAATAATTATTTTCCATCACAAATCGAGTAACATGGGAAAATGAAGGACGATATAATGATCACCTACGGTATACGGTAATGACAATGTATACGGCCAGTGCCATGCATGACGTGCAATTATAAGTTCAATATCATAAGTGATCGATATACCATCCATAAGTGAAGGTAACGACAAAGTGGAACAGAAATTAAAGCAATTAATGAAGTTCAGGTGGACAATTGGAATAGTTCGAGAATTCTAGGTATTGTGACTGAGGTCATTTGAAAAGTTTAGAGACACGCTGTATACATTGGATAAAAACTTATGATATGCCACAAAAGTTTAAGAATCATTAATGAAGAAAGACGTAATCTACTCGAGTGTTTTCCAACAGACAATATTCCTCTGTGTTTCGTCTCGCATTCGAATAACTTTGGTAGAGAACCCTTCAGTTTTCACTTCCGTAACTTGTTTACACGGCCGTGACCAGATTTTCAAAAGCTTGTATTCATATCTAGTGTTATAAGCTTAGCGCTCGGTAGCAATAAATTTCTGTACACGCAAATGAAAATGTAATTGAAGTGATGTTTCGTGCAAATAAAAAGTCATGAATGAATCATGTGTATACTGACTCAAACCACGTACCGCTGAAAGCGCCGCCGATTTCATAAAGAACATGAATTAAGCAAACATAAAATTAGAGGAACATGACTAGGCTATGACGAACAATCCTTTGTCAAAGCTTACTACTGGGAACTACTGTTGCTACTACTAGGAACTACTGTTGCTACTACTGCTGTCCTTGAAGAATATTCCGTCTAAGACTTACGCGTGTAGACTACATGAAACAGCAAGGGTGACCTGTGACCTTGGGAACAGTTGTACAGTGGGCGGGAAGGCACTCACCTTGGCCATGTGTTCTCGCCGAGGACTTTCCCATGTCGGCCGCACCATCGACACACATATACACTCACACTTGCGCGCGACACTTAAACACTCTGTGCGTACTTATACTTAGGTCGGTATAAAAGAGGCGTACAAAAGTTAGACGTTATATTATCGAAGGACACTTGAGGGTTAGGCTAGGTCTCCTACGGAGAAGCAGATGGTAGGGAGGCGTCGAGGGCGGAGGGCCGCGCGGCGCGATCGGCATTCTGTGCACCGCCAGAGCACTTCGTCTTCCTGAAACAAACACAAACGATATATCAGTAAATGATTCCAGCACAGAAGATTGGATATGAGAAACAAATCTTGGATGAACGATCGATGTTCTTTGACCGTTAAAAATTCTATTTCCTATAGGCATCGCAGAGACTTTGTTTATGTCACAAGCTGTCATTACTTTCTTATACTTTTACCAAAGTAAAGTCCCAAACGATACAACCTGTAACCAGTTTATCCATTACTACTGATATGGCGACTAATATAATATATGGAAGAAGTTGCGCATTCCCTAAATATAAACTGGAATAAGGGCAAGAAAATAATGCGAATGAGATAATCATAATACAAGGTTAGTCTTTCAAACTAGTATAGCAATACTGCGCTGATAAGCTTGACTCTTTGATGTCTTAGGCTGATTTCCAGCTGTCCGGGCGACCCGTACGGTTCTACCGTGTACGGTCGTTCCGTACGGGTAGCGCCCGCAGTGCTCTGAAACAATGATTCAGTACGATACGCTGTACGGGCTTGGACCCGGTACCCGGACCGGGTCGCGTACTGACCAATCCGCGTCGCTGTGAAACGATGTTCTAGTGCATCACGTGTGCCTCCGTTCCGGGAGCCCGTACGGTCGGCCCGTACGGTTCTCTCCGGACAGCTGTGAAATCAGCCTCACATACAGAACAACAACCTCAGCCAGGGTATTGGGAACTGGAATTTAGAATCCGGAACAAATCGTATTGCTTGCTATCGTGCTACAAAATTATCCTAGTGTTATATGGGCATTAAGGGTTTTCTATCCCATGAACCACATTATATGGAAAGACTGATTGCTTAACTATTGTAACTGCTTCGTGGACAGTCCAGGTGTTAACTTAACTACACTAAATCTCTGCCTGAGCTAAAACCGAGACCGCAGTCGCGGAGATCTAATATCGCGGAGTACGCATCACCATAGTTTGTTTTGTCCCCACAAACTGAGCTATTCTTCCTTTGTTCGATATTTTATCGCTATTTAATTAATCCGTTATTTATGCAGGGCCGGACTTACTTAATGGCTATTTTGGCCCCGTGAATATAAAGGGCCCCCAGCCCTCATTGAAAACAGTTAAATCAATATGTCACTACAATAGTGTAGATACAAGCGCCACTAAAACAATACAAAGATACAATGTGGTAAAAACCAACAGGGTTAACAGGGCGCAGACGCAGAAACCAACAGGCAGAGGAACCCCCCTTCAAGTTTTGGAAGTGACAGCAAACGGCACAATTGTTTTATTAATGGTAATCGGGCCCAGAGAGCAGAGAGCTCTACAATATTGCTTTTTTTTTAAGTTCAAAGCAAATGTCTCGGGCCGGGTGCTAAAATTTTCGAGCTCGCTACACTCGCCCCCATGCAATTAGGATTCCCCTGACTCTTCATCTTTTCTGCAAGGTCTAGTATTTTCTAAAATTACGGAGCTCTCTTCGATCGCTCTTCAATTTCACACTTGTTTGCAGAAGTCAATAAAGTTATCATTATTTCTGTACGAACAGTCAAAATAAAAGCTATACACTCCAAGGTGAGGTCGTACATTTACATTATCTTGCTTCGATTACTGTAGCATTATTTTGTTTTCACCGATTTATGAAGTTGTAGACAGGTTTAGGTTGGGATTCGCCAAAACCTACTTCCTCTCCTTTGATCGACCATTGTCGAGAGTGGGAGCCCTTAAAAATAGGGAATACTTAAAAAAAAAATTAATGCTTTCTTTTTTAGGGTTCCGTACCCAAAGGGTAAAAACGGGACCCTATTACTGAGACTTCGCGGTCCGTCTGTCTGTCTGTCTGTCACCAGCCTGTATCTCCTGAACCGTGATAGCTAGACAGTTGAAATTTTTACAGATGATGTATTTCTATTGCCGCTATAACAACAAATACTATAAACAGAATAAAATAAATATTTAAGTGGGCTCCCATACAACAAACGTGTTTTTTCTGCCGTTTTTTGCGATAATGGTACGGAACCCTTCGTGCGCGAGTTTAACTCGCACTTGGCTGGTTTTTTTCTGTTAGTGTGCCTTCCCACTCTTTCGTTTTTTTTTTCAAAACGGGAATTAGTCAGATTAATTAGGTAGTTTATGCCGTTTTGGGCTTAATGGTAGGCCTGGGCTTACACTTCTTGGAGGCCTCAAAATTGACGATCCGCCCCTGTATTTATGAAATGGTAATTATTAAAATAAAACGATAAATTTAGCCAATTTCAGTATATATTTCGGAATTTTGTCCCCAATATTATTGGTTTTACGTTACCTACTGTTACACGACTCAAACGTATGTGTTTATTTTTAGTAAGCACAGATAAAACTCAATTAAATCATCATTGTGGTTTGTGGTTGAGACACCTACGTCATGCTTCTGAATAGCCACTTAAGAATTTGGATACTGAGCTCTTAGTTCTTCACGACGACAATATTGAGAATTGTTGGTAACCTTATTCTTTCGGTTCGGACCCTTCCTGATCTGCTAATCGATTGTTAATTAATTAATTCATAGTTTCTATAACATTCTTTAAATGTGAAGAATACATATATGTATGTTTCGCCAGCCAATCATAAGTATCATGAGTTGTGAAAAGATTAACAGATAGAAGATTGAATCGGACTTCTGGCAACCAAGATAAAATTGCTTTCATTTTAAAGCCTCCACTATTATTTTAATTAGTTAAGTGCCTTCTCTTACTGCCATATTTTTCCTATGAAAATCGCTCCCGTGGCCATCCCGTAGAAATCGTGCATTTATTTTTCGGGATAAAAGTAGCCTATGACACTCAGGCATAGTGTAGCGTTCTTTCAATGAACTTTCAGTGAGATCATTATCGGATTAGTACTGCCAGAGATTTCCCTTTACAAACACATCAAAATATAATGTGACATCTTTATAATATTAGTAAAGTTTAAAACTGCAGTGGTCCTTCGAGCCGGATCTGAAGTTTTACTGCTATGGAGTAAGAAAGCGGCGAACTCAGATATTTGTTTTAAGTTTAACACAAAACACCTAAAACTAAGCGTATAAACATTTCAATTTCGCCCACAAGCAACAAGTCCACGACATTCAAAGATGAATTGCTTAGAATTACAATAATGATAGTTTAACACCTACACTATCTGTTGTTTCACAAGGCTATGTTATTAGCAACTTCAGGTAAACAATCGGAATAGATAATATCAATAGATTTAATGAAAACAGTCACGACATTGTTAATAATTTGTTCTCTCGTTCGGTCATAGACAATTTATTTTTGTCTGCAATCATCAGGCTAAAGGCTTAAGGAATTTTTATTCCTTGCTGTTACGGTTCATTCACATAACGGTTTTAATCAGTTTTTACCTACTTAAATATTAATGCAACTGGATATGGGTCTTTCCCAAGCAGCCATGCTCTATATTCAGTAGTGCCACCGGATCAGAAATTACCAATATTTATGTAATACGATAGAAGTTCTATTGTTTAAATGAATTATTATTTGTATAACAATGTGCTTATTTTTCAACATAATCGCTCACGCGACTTATTGTTCTGAAAAGGGATGCCCCCTCTTTACTCGCCCGTTGTTATAATATGTGGCTACGCATTAAATTGTGTACCATAGATAACAGTTTCATTTTCGTTCTCATCAGCAATCAATTTTGCATGGCTTACAGTTCGAAACAATTAGATGCAAATTCCAACAACGCTTAACGGTTTGCAACAGAGACAATGAGTAGTTTAGTAGGTACCTAGACAATCTATAATTACATTTTATGATAAGAAACACCTTATCATAAGAGTTCGACATGCGCTTTACCAGTATTTGTTAAGTACTTAAGCACAATGTAAAGTACGTTTGAAGCCTAGATGATTTTCAAATGTCATGTATTGAATGTTTCTTACATAATAATATAGACCAAGCTGTTTTTCGTCCTAGAGACAGACCGCCAACCAGTGCTAATGATGTGGCAATTAAAGTTTATTGGGAGAATTGAGATACGCCGCTTCAACGAAGAACTTGAAACAGATTCAATGAACGATCGTTTGAGGAATAGTTGTGGCAATATGACAACTGGTGAACAAGTTCGAGGTGACGAATGGATTTTAGTCTTAATTGGTTCCGATAGAGCTCAGTGATTCCAATTGAATTTGGTGAACAAATGGCTGCACATCGAAACAGGAGATAAATCTACTGTGGCGGTGGAGGCTGTTAACGAGACGTGAATCATGAAAACCAACGATTAAACTTAGGAATGTTATTGAAATCATTACGCATTACAAATATAAGTGAACTACGACTAACGACACTCTCTACCAACTTCTACAGTGTTACCAAAGTCATCTTGTAATCATGTTGTAGCCTAGATCTCTGTATACTGGTAAACCAGTTACAACGTTACATAATTTTGCAACATAGCAACATCTGTCCCAAAAGAGTGGATTTGGTATTTAATGTGAAGGACATGCATATTTTATCTAACCCAAATCAAGTATTGTTGGCAAATATAAACGGAACGATTATATCCATTTTAGGCATAAGGAAAAGCACGTCAATGTTTTATCGCTGGCAACAGGATATGATCTTCCTGCATTACAACCACTAATCAGAAGTTTTGCAAAACACCCGCACCTATATGGCAGTTGGGGAACAATTTTGCATTTTTTAATGAAGCATACGCTCGCTGCATTATTTTGCGTTTATCCTTCCTTCACATCCATTTAAATAAATAAAATTGTACGTTATAAAAGAGCTTTAGAAATGGATTTTCCCATATAACAATACACTTTCATTGTATGTATTTGCAAAATTTACATAATCGGGATTCAGTTACCTTTCAAAATATACACAAAAGGTTTGATTGCATTTTCTAGATTATTGGCAGGGGTAGCTAGCGAAGGACCTAGAATACGATTTCTGCTGTAATAAATTCGCCAGAAGAGGGCAGCAATATCTAAGTATTGGAAGAGTGCACATTTCTTAATTATCAGACAATTATTTTCTGTAAGTTACTAAATGCCTATCTACATCTAAATTATGTGATTATGTCGTGTTACGTGGTGAAACCCACTTAAAGTATACAAAACTACGGGGCCCATATGTGGCGGTGACATCATGGTATCTAAAACCTTGACTATAGTGTACTTACACAGTGATTTTATTAGATGGCATATTAGTAATGATCCCTTTTTATGACACTGAATATCACTATGAATATAAATGATTAGATAGTGATAATACTAAAGACAGGTCAGGCAGGAGCATGTATTTCGTCCACCTAATCTATAAGTACGTAGTGATCATTATTGGAAGGTAAAGTATTATTAAGCTTGTATAAATAACTTTCCTATTTACTGTTATTAAACTGGTTGAATGTAAACACTGGATGTTTTAAATCACCCTTCTAAATCTGAATTCACATAGCTCTCTATTTGAAATAATTTATATCAATTTGAAAATTTACCTTACTCGGATAAATATAACATTATCGTATTAAAACGAATCAAAGAAAGAATCCAAACGCTCTATTTGCAATGTTCCTTCAGAGATAGAAAATCTGTAGAGCTACGATATCCGCTAGCACAAAGTATAAAGACCGTTTGTAAATCTGGACCAAAGTAAGGAAATTTTCTGTTCACAAGATAACGTAACATATGAATCAGACAGTGAGTCAGTCTGCTCTTTGCTATTATTTTAAGTATTGACTGATAATGATAACTGATTACACACAGTAACGTTCGTTCAGAATAACTGTGGCAGTTATATTTCAATATTGTCGTCAGTTTCCACAAGGAAAATTGAGTACATCTAGTGCAGAGTCCACAACACAGTAATGGTTTGTTTAGATATTGACGCAAATGGTGTAGGGTTGATATCACTAGTGATCGTATCGCAATCAGAACATAACAATATATGCGTGCATAGACCACTACAACTGCATTGCGTGAATAAAATTATATAATAAACATCTAGAATTGTCACCATGGCGTGTTAACTGACTTATCGAATGCATTGAAAAGTAAACTAAATAGGAAAAATAATCTAAATTAAATACATACTAATATTTAAACACCCATGAACTTGAATTAGCCTGCTAATATTGTACTGTGAAGTAGTTTATCCAGGTTTGACCTACGACATAGGGTAAAATATATAAAATTTACCATGTGACTTTAATCGGCATACCCCAAGGGAGTATTTTAGGACCCTTACTAGGTATTTCTTCATTATTTAAAAAAAATCTATCACTAATAATGAGACAAATATGAATACTCATATTTGTGTACGTCCATCAATTGTTTAATGTTTAGAAAACTGTTAATAGCACGCCATTAAACTAAAATGTTCACTGATTAATTATCAAATCTCATAAAGCGGGATGCATTGCCTTTGTAAGTTTTCATAAAATGGAGACCCTCTGCAATCAACCGCATTAATAATACTCACAATTTACCTCATATAATAAATATTTCGCTTTCAAACCTTAACTCAAAACATCATTCAAACCTTAACATTCCGTATTGAACAGTCAGCATATTCTTTATTTATTGTACTGTAACATTTTATGTTTGGATTTTTATAGGGATGGCCTACATTTTATGTGTGAGGGACAACCTTAATTTCGTGTTTGTAGGTCAAAGGGTTTGGCCCAAGCGATGATGACTCAGTTAAGGAAATTTTGTTGGTAAACGGAACCTTACGAGGTAACACTTTTGTACCAATAAACTAACATACAGTTTTTCCACAACTTGAAAAGTGGCACTAACTTTTGTCTGTGACTTCGCTTGCATTTTAGAGGTACTTTATCATGTAGGACCGGATAAATATCCAGGAAAATTTTAAAATCCGTACTGGCGTTATTACTGACGTCATATACACAATTGTACTATTATTGGGGTTATGTCAACCCTTAACCTTATTTTCTTGTTGTGACGTAATATTTAAAATGCCAGTGACTGGTCGTTTTGGCGATAGCATCCATAGACCAAGTTATTGATGGGCCCACTACAAATACAATCGGACCTAACCCGGCACGAGAGAGATAGCATTTTCTTTATCAAACAAAACGTATCTGATATTAAATCAATACTCGATACTAACATAATGATGTGAATGATGTCAGTTACTCGTGTCGAATATGATAGTAACTGGAAGTAAAACTATAATACAAACAGTTTCTTGGAGAACTTTAGTCTTTCCTAAAATCATATTGTTCCATTGGGGTTTTTCGGTAGGATTACAGTAAATCTAGATTATCGTAGATATAACCTATTTAACCTTTACCATTAGACAGGCAAAAAACTAAATATCATTTTGGCAATTAAAAAGAGGGAAAAGTTAAGCGTTTTTTTTGTTTGTACCTACTTAAACACATAGTTATTATTAAATTCGGTATCTTTTATGCAGCATATCGCAAATCATTGACAAGGATAATCATAGTTTTATTGCTTTTTAGTTTATTTTCCTCATACCAAATTAAATCGGAAATAGATTAGGATATGTAATTAAAATGTTTTGTTTTCTAAAAGTGCGACGCGAAAATGCGACAACGATGCGACACGCGTTTTTACCCGACTGCCGAAGGAGGGTAATGTGTTTATCAGTCTATGTATGTATGTAAGTATGTATGTATGTTCGTTCCTATATGGCGTTCCAGAGACCAAACGCGTAGGCCGATTTTGATGATTCATACGTCAATCGATTCGTCTTAACCCTGCAAGAGTCATACGCTACATTAAAATTGGACAATAGAAAAATGGTGGATTTTGGGTGACATATTGTGGGGGCCCAAATTTTCTTTTTCTTTCAATCCCATCGTGTGGGGTATCAAAATAAAGGGTTTTAAGAGGTGATTTCAAAAATATATAACACTTTTATGTTAACTAACTAAAAAGTTATAAATAAAAAAACTTAATTCAAAAAACCCAACTGCTTCAAAAGCGAACTAAAAAGTCGTAAACAAGGAAAAAAACATGCTGTGCAGGCGGAGGATACACCAGATTTTGGTCAGCCAGCCCGCGAATATGTATCCTCCGACTGCACAGCATGATTTTTTCCTTGTTTACGACTTTTTAGTTCGCTTTTGAAGCAGTCGGGTATTTTGATTTTTTGAATTAAGTTTTTTTATAGAAAAGCGTTATTGTTTCTCTTGAAAACGCATCGCACCTGTCTGGTACCTTAAATCCTGTTAATCCAGTTGCACATAGAATTTCAAATTCCACATAAAATGATTTCCATCAACGTTCTTTATATCTTAATTATATTTCAATCAAATGAAATATAAATTTTAATTCCTAGCTAAAACTACAATATTAATAGATTAATTAAACTGGTTTTGTTTCTACCGGCATGTGTGCAGATACGCTCCATTTCACATGAATTTACAATAAGAATATACCTAAAAAGAATTCACTGCAATTATGAAATGCCTGAAAAATAACTCCTACTGAATATGCACGTGCAGTAATAATTTTACAAAAGCTTATACATATATTATTAAGCAAGTAACATAAAATAAAATAAAACAATTAAAATACAACAAAGCCTGCTTCCGCATTAAAAAAATATATATATGCTGAACTCACATCATAGAAATAGGTTTCGCCCAGACGAATCTCAGACAATCCAATGAGACGCTTAGTCCGCGATAAACACGTCACAATCACATTACAAAAATAATTTTACGTTTATTAACAGTCCAAAACCATATATTTTGAATACTACAACATTATAAGGCACAGTAGGAAACCCCTATGGAATTCCTCGCGATTTTATTTCACGGCTTTATTCATTAAACAATAATTATATGGATGAAGCGCTTGCCAAGCGAGCGTGTGACTCCGAACGGTGAACGAAACGCACTGTTTTGATAGTGTATTTTAGCGTACGTAACAGCAAACGTCAAGGTGAGTTGGAGCTCTACCAAAGCTCGCCCACGATACCGCTACCATTGAAGTTTCGTTCCAGTCTACGTCCAATGCTGGCTTTGGTACTACACACTGTCACACTACTGAGCCTTTCCCAGCAATCTACGACTACACCGTAAACATTTCGCTTACCATAACGACCGTCTGTATTGTGCTCTTAAAACTTTAAAAGGGAATGTGAATAATTAACAAAGATGTAAAAACTTGAAATCCTTACCTTACTTTCTAGTTTCAGGTCAAAATTTCGCTATTTGTACTTCTATAAGGACCTCAACTAGTATTTGTATACATATATTGAAATAATTTACAGTAGCTTCGAGAATTGTAGCGGTGGTTAGAATGATAACACAAATCAATAAAACGATTTCTTCTAGGCGAATCAATTTTCCTGTACTTAAATAGTACTCACTAACACGGTCTGTAGTGGCCATTATGTCGACAGGTCTTGTGCAACGGCACACACGGATGGCTAGTCACTGTTACTACTGACGACATTATCAATGCAATATCACAACATTACCGGTGCGAATTTCACCAGGAATGCAACAGACAACCACTGACCCAAACAGCACACAAATTGTTAGTAATGAGCGATGATGATAATTGCAAACAAGGTTCAGAGCCAAAAGTGTATATCTGATTCATGAAAATGATCGCAGAAAAATAACAAATAACCCTGAAGACAGTCTGTTTATTTAAAATGATTCACGAGATCTAGAACTAATATTGTTAACAATATTTGCAGAAAATGGTACGCTTGTGAAAGTGACGACGCTACAAGGCCTTAGAAAAATAGAGCGTTAATTCACAATTTGTAACAAAACGCTAATTTTAGTAACTGATTCGCTAAGTGGTTTCCATCAAAGGATTGTTGTTTGTCTTCATTTTGATAAGACCCATTGAAGGTGCCATATTATTATATTTAATTTTGTCAGGCTTGGAGATGGTTGATATTCGGGATAGCTTGTACATACATGGATGATCTTTGAGTATTTTCAAAATCCATTAAAATTATAAAAATCCGTTCATAAAAATCAGATTAAGTTACCTCCTGGACGCTTGTCTAGACATCTCGTAAATATTATCTCGTCCGTGACTTCATTCGCGGACCATATGCGCAAGAGCATCATCTGAAGAATTTAGAGCGGTACGAGCAAGTTATTTGATGTTTCTATAACGATGTTTAGCCATAACTAATTTGGTTACGCTAGGTGTGATAATTTTTAGATCAGTATTTATGGTCCATGAAAGGTAAATCATGTATATATAAATGTGAAAGGATAGAGAGGAAGAGGAAGGCCAAAGAAAAGATGGATGGACTGTGTGAGGAGTGATATGAAAGAAAAGGGAGTCAGTGATAGCGTGAAGGGAATCTTGTCGGTATGGAAGAAGAAAACGTGTTGCACCGACCCCGAGTAACCTGGGATAAGGGAAGGAAGATGATGATAATGAAGGATAAATCATTGATAGGGACATCATTAACGAACTATAAGCATCGAGTAAAGATCCTCCGTCTGTACTCACTAAACTGTTGCCTAGTGCGTTGCGAATCGACTAGTTAGCGCATTGTGTTGTCATCAGCGCACAAAAGAACGGTGCTGTTGGCTACGATAACCACGATGACGGAACTAGAAGATCTAGTATATATTACGGTTAAGAATCTTTATTTCTCAAAAGAATTACAATGGCATTCACTTACATGAGAAACTTACATATCTAAATAATTTAAGTTATGTTGAGCGTACTTACAGGATAACAAAAGTAACATAGCATAATGTTTACAGTTAGATTGGTCAAATAGTTAATCTTTACATAATTTCAAAATAAGGTATCCAAACATTCAATTACTAAATTTGACCGAAACAAAAAACAGGGCAAGCCAAACAAAACCGTTTAAAAACAAAACACTTGCAAAACAAAATCAAAATTACAAAAGCTTTAGTAGGTAGAAGTAAATAAGTACAAAGAATTAGTGAACAGTTGACAAGAAGCGCCATATATATATGTTGACGCTGAGCATAATCGAACTTTTTCTGTGGGTTATTGTTTTTGCTGAGTAATGTGTCGTTTAAGTAGTTTTTTAAATAATCGAAGTGATTTACACTCTTTAATATGTTTTGGCAGTTTATTAAACATTTGTGCACCTTCGTGTGTTAAGGTTTTTTTTCCGTGCGTAGTTCGGATAAAAGGCAGGTGGATGTCTTGAGCACTTCTGAGGCATTTTTTATGTATTGTATAGTTTTTGGTAAATTTTATTTGTGTATGTATAGTGTTATTTATAATTTTGAATATTAATACACATGTGTTATATCTGTAGTTCTGAGTGATGTTTAGTAGTTTGGTATCTTTATATAAATTAGTGGTCGGTGTTAAGTAGTCATAATTAAATAGAGTTTTGACTATTTTGTTTTGTGTTGTCTGAATATTTTGAAGGTTAGTTTTCGCGGTCGAGCCCCAAACCTCAATCAAATAATCTAAGTGTGGTTTGACGAGAGAGTTGTAAATGACATATCGTACTTTTCGTGGTAGACAGCCGGTAATGCGTCGTAACAAACCTGAAAGTGACGCGATTTTAGAGCGCAGCTTACTAAGGTGTGGTTTCCATGTTAAATGTTCATCAAGTAAGAGTCCTAGGTACTTTTCTGTATTATTTTTGTTTATGGTTTTACCGTCTATATTAAGTGATTTGTGGATTTTAACTTTTTTATTTTTTGCTTTGAAAATAATGTAATTTGTTTTTGATGTGTTTATAGTTAGTAAGTTACATTGGAACCAGACATTCAATAAGTCAAGATCTTTTTGTGCTTCTTCAATAACAACGTCAATGGAAAGCCCAAAGTAAAATAAACAGGTATCATCAGCATATAAGGTGATTTCTCCTTTAAGGTCAAGTTCGTAGATGTTATTTATGTATACAATGAACAATAGTGGCCCCAGAATGGATCCTTGCGGAACTCCGCAAGTGATCGGCCCCGGATGACTTTGAGAAGTACCCATTTTTACAACCTGAAATCTGTTTGTTAGGTATGACTTGAACATGGAGTAAGCCTTTCCGTTGATTCCTATGCTATTTAATTTCTCCAATAGCAGTTCGTGACTCACTGTATCGAAAGCTTTTTTCAAGTCTATGAAAACACCTAATGAGACTTGTTTTTTGTCTATTCTACTTTTAAGATTTGTTACCAGATCAATGGTAGCAGAAAGTGTGTTTGATCTTTTCCGGAAACCGTATTGCTTTTTATTAAGAAAGTCTATTTTGTTCAAAAAGGTATCGAGCCGATTGTAAAGTACTTTCTCAAATATTTTTGAGATCACTGGTAATACTGATATTGGACGATAATTATTAGGATCATTTTTGTTGCCAGCTTTGAAAATAGCAGTTACTTTAGCGAGTTTTAGCGTATCAGGAAAAGTACCTTCTTCAATACATTTGTTTATGCATTTTGTCAAATCTTTAACCAATAATGGTGCAATACACTTTATACTTTTAGTACTTACACCATCAATACCCGTACTTGTATTAGTATTTAAGTTGTCTATAATAGTGTTAATCTCTTTGACATTAGTTGGTTGAAGAATGGATAACTCCTCGATATTATTATGTTTAGTGTTTGCTAGAGTATAAGTTCTGTTGTTGTGATATTTTTGAGGGATTTTTTGGGCTAGCTGAGTGCCTATAGTCGAAAAGAACTTGTTTAAACATTCACAGATTTGCTGTTCATCGGTAACTATTTTACCATCTATATTTAATTTAGATACACCATCGGTCTGCTTAATTTTATTGTTAGATAAGTTATTTATGAGTTTCCACATTTTCAATGGTTTTTTTGAACAATTATGGAATGATTTTAAGTAATATTGTTTTTTTGTGTCAGATATAGTTTTCATTGTTTGGTTTCTTGAAGTGATAAATTCAGTTTTAAGTTGTTCGTTAGGTTGTTTTTTTAATTTATTCCATAGTTTATTTCGTTGCTCTATAGCTTGTATCACTTTTGGTTTAATCCAATCATCTTTTGGCGAGTACAAACGCCTAGTTTTAGTAACTTGACTTGTTCGTATACAATCTAGTAGGGTTTTTTCTAATTCCTCGTAGGTATTTGCAGTAGTCATGCTTGTGGTATCTTTAAAAGTGTTAAATAATTCACTATATTCGATTGCCTTGTATTTTATTGTTTGAACGGGTTTGCGTACTTGATTTTGAACTTCAAAATAAATTTGCCTATGATCAGACATTGGGGTATCTATAATAGCAAAGTGAAATCTGTTTTCTTGCAAAGTAGAACACACATGATCTAGAAGTGTTTTTGTTGTAGGAGTTTCACGCGTGCAATATTCTTCTTCTATTTTGTTCATTATTTTAAAACCGTTTTCACGGATTACTTGCCGAATATATTGAAGACAAGAACATAAATACAACTACTACAGACTATTTTCGCAAAGAAGTAGGATGTAGTTTGATTCAATATTTTTCGATATACCCAAAAATAAAAATAAATCGGTGAATAATCAGAGAAAGCAGTTACGCAGACTTGGCAACAGTCCAATATATAATAGCTTTTTCATCTTGTGCTGGATAAAGGAATAATAACTTAACAGGACTGGACACGGACGTTAACATTCACTGTTGTATAATGAACTCAATTACCCACGCTTTTGTTAATTATATGAAGAGCACATTAGTGTAATATAGCACAATATGTAGCACACAAAATGTAAATTTTCATTTATAGAACCGAAAACATCCAACGTCGGTTTTGTCACTAATAGGGATTTCGACAACTCTAATAAATAAATTGTAAAAAAAAGGTATGCAGGCCGGTCCTAGATTGGTGCCTCGTGGTAGACCACAAATGGAATAAGGGAATTCCTAATTTCCCAAATGCCAATTAAGACAATACCTAGGTCCAGTATAAGCAGTTCATAATTTTATATGCAATTGTAAACTGTTAGTTTTCCAAAGCTAAAAGCGAACCTGTAAAGATGACCTCAGTGTAGCGTCGTTTATTATTACCGGACTATCAAAGGGTTATAACTTCCGATAAACATTCACTGGAAAATCTAACGAAATACTCCGTAAACACGTCAAACTGAGCGGATATATGGGCCATTATGCTACTACCCTATGCGTCAAATTGTATGTAAGTATACTATATTGTTCTAGTCTATGGAATATATGGAGGTATCGTGGCCGTTAACAAAATCAAATCTCTCCAAATTAGACCGGACGCGGACGGGGCGAGTAAACAGAGCCACCCCTTAAAACCATACCTTTGACATGGAGCCTTAACAGCAACAAAGAAGAACTAGTTTGCCGTAAAACGCTTACGTGTTTCCGCGTTCTACTTTCAGGAACATTAAAGCTTAGTCCCGGTCGTGATTGAGTTAGGCGTGGCATGGCACCCATCATGCGTCTATGCGGTCACTGCCAATATAGACTCGGCTGGGTAATCGATTTACTGAAAGGGTTTGATGGGGTCAGCACAGACTAGTAATCGGGTAATACACCATTTGTATGTAATGTCAATTGATTGATTTTGTTCATTTATTAATAATTGTCTACAATTCTACATTATCACATTAAGTAGAGTTAATCAAAATAAACGTTATCAATTAAATAATAGTAGCTGGGCACGGGGTCCTAGCGTTAACAAAGAAAATTTGGTTCAAACAAATGTCACTAGATGGCAGATGCCTCGATTTGTTATTGAATTGTGTGTAAAATTAACATTTTCTAGAATTGATCATAAAAATTGTACGTTCGTTTTTAATCAACAATTTAAAGCCCAATATTCCATAATTTTGTGCTTAGGAGGCACAAAATTATGGAATATTGGGCTTTAAATTCACATTTCAAAGGTTATTTGAACGGATCATTTAAAGTTGATTCCAATAGATGGCGCGGTTTTGAATTTCTGAAACATGCCACTCTATTTTTTTATTTGTATTGTAACACTTTTTGGTACAATGAAACAGTAAAAACGTGCAAAATATACTATAAAACAAATCGTCACTGTATTTAAAGAAAAAAACTTAATTCAAAAAATCATAGTTATTTTTTTTCATAAGTGTTACATATTTTTGAAATCACCTCTTAAAACCCTTTATTTTGATACCCCAAACGATGGAGAAGAAGAAAAGAATTTGGGCCCCCACAATATGGCACCCAAAATCCGCCATTTTTCTATTATCCAATTTTAATGTAGCCTATGACACTCGTAGGGTTAAGACGCATCGATTGACGTATGAATCATCAAAATCGGCCAACGCGTTTGGTCTCTGGAACGCCATATAGGAACAAACATACATACATACTTACATACATACATAGACTGATAAACACATTACCCTCCTTCGGCAGTCGGGAAAAAATTATCACGAACCGAGAAAACCCTTTTACTTGCAAGTCGCCGCTAAGACCATCTATAGTCGTGTTATATATATATATAACACGACTATAGATGGTATTTTGTTATTTATATATTTATATATAAATAACAAATTATTTATTATTTATTTTACATATTATTTTGTTTTCTTGATAACAAATTTTAAAGACGCCTAGCTAGATCGATTTTTCGCCCACGAAAACTCTTTTATTGCAAATTTAATCGAAAACGTTAGAGCCGATTTCGAGAACGTGATTAAACGTAACGAACGACGAACGAACGTGATTATATATAATTATATAAATATTGCTCGTTTAATAGTATAGGATATAATTAACCATGTTAAGTAATCAATTAATTAACAATTTTATTATAATTGATATTCAATTGGAATGATAATTTTGTGTTTTGTTCTCTATTGATTGCGATAATAATGCCTGCCTGCCTGTCTAGCCTTTTCCCAATTGTTGTTGGGGTCGGCTTCCAGTTTTACCGGATTCAGCTGAGAAACAGTGTTTTACATGGAGCGACTGCCTCTCTGACCTCCACAACCCAGTAACTGGGTAACACGGTAACCCTTGGCAAGACTGGTGTCAGATCTCAAGCTTCTGACTACCCGTAACGACTGTCAAAGATCTTTAAATGACAGCCGGGACCAACGGCTTAACGTGCTTTCCGAGGCAAGGAGGAAACTCGGTATGTTGAAATGGTCACCCATCCACGGACCGACGTCGTCAAGCGTTGCTTAACCTTGATGATCGACCAATGCGGCTGTTATTATTTATTATTTTTTGCTTCTCCGAGATTGTTTTAATAATATAGTAAACAATTTAAGACTGTTATATGTTTTCTTTCTTTTTATGTAATTTCTATAATTCAAAATACAAATAAAATTTATTTTCTTGCCCAACTGTTCTAATAATGTACAAACGCTTTTTTCATAAGGTTCAATGAAAGCTTTTATTATTAATTCAACAATATATTCAAAAGTATAAACCAAAAGTTTAGTTTGAATTCCTCTTTATTTTTCCACTACTCATCGTCGGAAAATTATTTAGTTCAAGCCGATGTCATTTTTCAGTTCATTATTGAAATTTTAATATTTCATTGATCTATACCTAACAGCATGTTGTTTCTCAAGAACTCTAACCGGTGACTAATCTCATCATTTATGTACACGATGTGATTTTGTACATATGACAACCGGCCAGCCAACAGTTGGTATTTATTTCACCATGTCATCCTCACACTGCTGATTCACACTTTCACTATGACCCTTATCATTTAATTACAACTAACAACTAGTTAAATTCCAAATAATTATTCATATAAATATAGTTCACACATTAATTAAAATCATGCATGGATAAACTTTAATCAATCACGGCATATTATAAGCGAGGTTGTAATTTAATTAAACAAACGTTTTTAGAGTAATTAGAAACTAAAACACTTTGTTTATTAATTCGGCAAACATTGAGACCGCACCTCCGTAGAAGCGGCCTTCAAAGACAATACACCCTTCTTCCGCATTTCGTTCGCGTTTCGCTTTTCACGAAAAGTTAGCGAAATAATCCATCAACGTTGTTGACGTCTAAAACAATGGTTATGTGATTGTACACAATAACTTCGTATTTTAGGGATACAAAAAACTTGGTTAGGGAGTTTCATGGCGACATTGTTTCGCCACGAGACAGCTGGTCATCGTCCATCCATCTCAATGACATGGCGAAGCAATCAGCAAAGACGGCAGGCTTATTACGTATCTTTTGCAAGAGCAAAACGATAGCGATCAAACGCTTTATGTCATAAAAGTCGGAATTACCTGCAGTGTAGGTATGGTAGGTCCTACACAATCGTTTGCTAATCGCTCGCTGTTTGTTAAATGCACTTATTAAAAAAAACCGCCAAAAACTCAAAAACTTTTGTATTGAAGAGCATTTATTGCGCAAAAATCGCTATCGTTTTGCTCTTGCAAAAGATACGTAATAAGCCGGCGGGTCGTCGTTTTAAGCCCATAATGAAGCCAAATATAAATTTTAAGGTGAATATATCTAAGCAAGAACGAAGAACCACCACTATACCAGTGCCTACTTCAAAACAGTCTTCGTGAGGAGCATGGCTTAAGACGGTACCCTGACCAAAAAATCGGCATGAGATATGAGCGTTCCTATTGGTCTAGCGGCACTGGTGGTGCATGAATTACAGTAGTGAATACGCCCAGATTTTAGAATAAAATCTTTATAAAATCGAATTTTGGTCTTTTGAAAAAAATAATTCTACAAAAATGTTCGTTATTAAATTGTCTATCCATTAGTGTTAGTACAAAAAATAATCAATGAACACTTTACGAGGAGATGCATAAAATCAATAATTATTTCTCATTTTTATGTTTTTTTGGAAGTAGATTAGTGAAATATATCCAACATTAAAAAAAAAACTAAATCTACCATTTTAGAATCAATATTATGTAGAAATTTATTGTATTTTTATTAATTGATATTTCTTTTTAAATAACGAGTAGATAGCTCCTAAAAACAGCACAAAAACGGCTTGCGCGGCGTTTTGCTCGGGGTACCGCCTTAAATGGTGTTATTACAGGTCCAGGTAAAAGATATTTTAACTTTGTCTCTGTGAAGAAACGCATCTACGGTAAATCTATACCGTGGAAATATGGGCAGAGAGCGTCGACTGAATTTCCTAAGTAAAAAGTAATAATTCGAGGTTTGGCTCTCGTCTATTTTCTCCTCCAATATTTGACCAATTTAAAAGATATTTTGTAAACTGAAAACGAAAGATATATACTATGCCCCTATGTTTGCATTTTGTTAACACAACAGTATTTATTACGTCTTTTACGCTGTCGAGTAGACGAATTATTGAACATATTAAGCAATGTATGCAAGCAAAACTCGCGAGCGCCATTCTTTGAAGTTACGCAATAAGGATGCTAATGTCGCAGCTCTTATTAGATCTTATAATACTCACAAACGATCTTTGTGTCTCTGAATTAGCTGCAAGACCCTGCGCAGTAGCTATTTTTGTGTCAATGTTGAAGGTGAAGATAGCAAATAACTGTCTCTTTCACTCGCTTACGTTTGTCGCATCGTCCTATCTCGCTTACTCGATGCCATCGATACTCGATGACAAATTGTTTCTTGCGCAATGGTTGGCAGAGCCAACTTCTAAGACAAAAAGAGCCGTTGTGAGCATTATACGACTTTTCAGCATATGGGCTTGTTTGCCATCAATAACATAAAAATTAACTAAAAAGGTATAAATAAAAAAAGTTAATAAAAAATCAAAAAACCCGACTGCTTGAAAAGTACATATTCGCGAGCTGGCTGAACAAATCCAGACGTATCCGCCGACTGCACAGCATGATTTTCTCCTTGTTTACGTCTTTTTAGTTCACTTTTCAAGCAGTCGGGTTTTTTGATTTTTTAAATTAATTTTTTACATTTATACCTATTTAGTTTGTTTTTTCGAATTAGGTACATTGAAACATTTAAGTATCATATATTTTTGAAATCACCTCTTAAAACCCTTTATTTTGATACCCCACAAGCTAGATATGGAAGGAAAAAATTATTGGGCCCCTACAATATGGCGCCCAAGAACCGCCATTTTCCAATTTTAATGTAGCCAATGACACTCGCGGGGTGAAGACAAATCGATTGACGTAAGAACCATCAAAATCGGCACACGCGTTTGGTCTCTAGAACGCCACATAGGAACAAAAATACATACAAGACTGATAAACACATTACCCTCCTTCGGCAGTCGGGTAAAAAGGGGAACTCACCTGAAGCCGAATTAGCAACACGTCTTAAAGACTGTGGCCCATTATCGCCATGGCGATTACCTGTTAACAAAAGCAATCCATTAAAATATCATATGTCAATTATTTTTAATGGAGGAGGAGCTCGTGGCTACATAATAACAGCCGCAATGGTCGATCTTCAAGGTTAAGCAACACTTGCCGAGGTCGGTCCGTGGATGGGTGACCACTTCAACATACCAAGTTTCCTCCGTGCCTCGGAAAGCACGATAAGCCGTTGGTCCCGGCTGTTATTTGAAGATCTTTGACAGTCGTTACGGGTAGTCAGAAGCTTGAAATCTGACACCAGTCTTGCCAAGGGGTATGGTGATATCCAGTTACTGGGTTGTGGAGGTCAGATAGGCAGTCGCTTCATGTAAAACACTGGTACTCAGCTGAATCCGGTAAGACTGGAAGCCGACCCCAACAACAATTGGGAAAAGGCTAGGCAGATGATGATGATATCAAATATTTTTAATAGTATCGAGTCCATAGTATAGTTATCGTTCATTCACGCTTGTTGGTACAGTGAACGTCAAAAATAAGTGGATAAATGGTTTTGACATTAACAAATCAATACCTAATTAGGAAGGATAAAAATAATGGTAATCAGTAGGTAAGTGATTAGGTATTATTAATTAACATTTAAATATGTACGTAGTTTTCCCGATCAGCAAAGAAAATATAATCATTATTTAGATAATTTGTAGTTTATGTGACCCAAACAATCATAATTAAGTAGTTACTTATTTCTATGAATAAAAAATAATATAAATTGAACAAATTGTAGTAAAACGGAAGTATTTTTCCGATAGGTTTATAATTTAAACTAATTAATAACCAATCAGTTAGGTTAGTATTATTACATTTTATGGAATACATAATTTATTACATAAGTATTTAACATTTAAAAATGATTTGATCTTACTAATATCACTGGTAATATAATACTAGCATACAGATGCCTCATCCCATTCAAAGAAACCGTGCCGACGTAACTAGGTTTTTTCGTCTGATTAAACTGGTTATATTCTTAGAACATCGATCGTGTTCGGTCCCGTTCTGGTGTTAGCAGCGAATTGCAAGTGAAAGCGTTTAATGGGTTCGTGAATACCTTTTCGTAGGGTTCCGTACCCAAAGGGTAAAAACGGAAACGGGACCCTATTACTAAGACTCCACGACCCGTATGTCTGTCTGTCCGTCTGTCACCAGGCTGTATCTCATGAACCGTGACAGCTAGACAGTTGATGATGATGTATTTCTGTTGCCGCTGCGCTATAACAAGAAATACTAAAACCAGAATAAAATAAATATTTAAGTGGGGCTCCCATACAACAAACGTGATTTCATTGCCGTTTTTTTGTGATAATGCTACAGAACCCTTCGTGCGCGAGTCCGGCTCGCACTTGGCCAGATTTTAGGGTTCCGTACCCAAAGAGTAAAAACGGGACCCTATTACTAAGACTCCGCGGTCCGTCTGTCTATCACCAGGCTGTATCTCATGAACCGTGATAGCTAGGCGCTTGAATTTTTCACAGATTATGTATTTCTGTTGCCGCTATAACAACAAATACTAAAAACAGTATAAAATAAATATTTAAGTGGGGCTCCCATACAACAAACGTGTTTTTTCCCACTGGTGTCAGCTCTCAAGCTCCTGACTACCCGTAACGACTGTCAAAGATCTTCAAATTACAGACCAATGGCTTAACGTGCTTTCCGAGGCACGGAGGAAACTCAGTATGTTGAAATGGTCACCCATCCACGGACCGACCTCGTCAAGCGTTGCTTTACCTTGATGATCGACCCGTGCGGCTGTTATTATTTAGCCACGAGCTCCTCCTTGCCACTGAATCAATATGGTTTAAATTATTTAGAAGAATATAACGAGAAAAAGGTGCGATTTTTGTGATGCTCAGTGTATTATACAACAATGAATTCTAAGAAATGTCACAATGATGAGACAGAATACTCAGGATATATTACGTCATTAATGGATTAAATGTCAACATTACATTATCCGCTTTAATACTAATGATCACAAGTTTTATCTCGCTGAGATTGTGACATACATCCTAGTCTTAAAGACATCGTAATTAAAATAGTAATGACATTTTCTCACACTGGAGATGAACAAGACAGCTCCAACGCTCCTACGTAACTTAACATTACAATAAAGACACACATACGTATACAGTTTATAGATCTCGGAATCATCCGACTTACTTCACCGTGATTAAATTGAGCCCATTTCAACCTATAATTTAGCAACTATCAGTCCTGTTAACCGTAAAAACGAGGCCGGTCCTAAGAAAGAACCTTGAGGGACGCTTCGCTCGGACAACCCTGTCATGACAAGAGATTAGGGTGGGCACGGGCGTGGCAGGCGCACCGCGAAATGTCGCGCCATTTCGCTGATGACGTCACAGGCCGCGCCTGACATTTTCGGATAAAGCAACAAAGCAGCCCTACCTTCCTTCGTAGCTGATAACCAAAAAAGCTTAATAGCTTTCGGAGCTTTTGCGGGTTATTCGCTCCGCATGCTCGCGCTTCTACCGCGGTGCCTTACCTTGACATTTTGATGTATTACATATACAGACGTATACTGTCTAATTCTAGGATTAGCTGTGCTCGTAAGCTCTAGGGGACGTTGCCACGAATGTTTCCGCTCCGATTATTTGTTAGGTTAGCTTTTTATACTAATGGAGCAGTTACACGTTATGTGGCAACAGCACAAAGTGCGAAGACAGCTACCAGAACCAGACTACTTAGCAGCCTTTTGTATTTATTAGCATTCATTAGCTTGGCATTTCCGCGTAATAATCGTGTTTGAGAAAAGTCGTACCTCTTTCGTGCAGTCACTTCAATTATTTAATAATGATTTGATTGCCACATATCAAATCAACTCGTAACTTTGAGTAATTATATAGGACACAGAGGACCATTAGCCCACCTCATAAACATAGGCCCTAGGCACCCAGATTAATAGAGACAATGTTGATGACGTCAGTTCGTCACCTGTCATTTGGACCCCTCCCTAACCCCATTAGGAGGCTACAATGACTAAAATGGATTGTATTATGTAAAGAAAACAAAGTATTTGTGCGTGTTCATTAATGACCTTTGCAGCGAACAAAATAAACCTTTGGAATGCCGCAATATTTTGGATGACGTAGATTTTGGGGCCGTTTCCGGGCAGGTGTCCGACCTTTGTTGAAGTTGGTGATTGTGGTGGACAGATGTGACCTCCGCAATTCGGTTCGGCAGATTTTCGCGTAACAGTTCATATAAAACTCCCTTGATATGTTTGATAAGCTTTTGCTATTTGCATAACTTTAAATTGGTCCTGAACTGATTCAAGTGAACTGTTAAATTTAAAATTCAGCTCCAGATTTATAATAATAAATTAATGCATGAATAACATTCAAGTATGTACTAAAAATAACATAAGCAATATTGGCTAAATACATAGATCGCGTGCAGACTTTTAATATTCTTTATAGTCGCCATGGGTCAATAAACTGCTAGGTGATGGTTACTGGCTTGTGGCCTTAAGTAAGCTAACCTACAAAAGTTATGCCATTGTCAAATCAAAATGCTAATGACTAATGGTCAGTTCAGACTTTCGGAGTGTAGCAAGCCAAGTAATATAGACCTAATGACAATTGAAACCTCAGCAACTTTTACGCAACTGAAATAGATGATAGAAATAAAATCACTCTAGGGACAACTAACGCACGTCGAGCGGCCATGTATGCGTGTCTTTTCGAGACTATGTTTTAGAAGTCTTCGAGACGTCAGGTTTCTAGTCTCAAAATACACAAATAATAGTATTTGTGGCATTCCGATCCGAATCCGGGAAAAAACTATCTGAAGCACAGAATAAAATGTAGTACCTGAAGTAGCCTTACTACCACTTGTAATCCGTAAAATATAGATCCACAGGCTTATTATGTATCTTTTGCAAGGGCAAAGCGATGGCGATTTTTGCGCAATAATTGCTCTTCAATACAAAAGTTTTAGAGTTGTTGGCGGTTTTTTTTTTTTAAATGAGTGCATTTGACAAACAGGTAATTTCGACTTTTATGACATAAAGCGTTTGATCCGAATTCAGAACATATCCAGATACCGAAATGAGAGAAATTTAGATGACCCGTTCAAATGTGGGGCTGAAATGTGATCGAATAGTGGTCATGGCTGATACCATGGAGAACCTCAGTATAATGCTTGATGACCTCAGTAGAGCTTCCGAAAGAGTGGGTCTTAAAATGAACATGGACAAAACTAAGGTAATGTTGAATGCCCATGTAACACCCACTCCTATCAAGGTTGGAGACTCTACACTCGAAGTTGTAGAAGATTATGTCTACCTGGGACAAACGATCCAGTTGGGTAGGGCCAACTTTGAGAAAGAGGTAAACCGTCGAATCCGACTTGGCTGGTCAGCGTTCGGGAAGTTGCGTCCAACTTACCACAGTGTCTCAAGACGAAGGTCTATGACCAGTGTGTGTTGCCAGTGATGACCTATGGCTCTGAGACGTGGTCGCTCACATTGGGCCTCATCAGAAAGCTAACAGTCACCCAAAGGGCAATGGAGAGGGCTATGCTCGGAGTATCCTTGCGTGATCGAATCAGAAATGTAGAGATCCGCAAGAGAACCAGGGTTACCGACATAGCCCGAAGAATTGCCAAACTTAAGTGGCAGTGGGCACCACGTTGCTCGCAGAACGGATGGCCGATGGGGCAGAAAAGTTCTGGAGTGGCGACCGCGAACCGGAAGACGATGCGTTGGAAGGACTCCCACCAGGTGGACCGATGACCTGGTGAAGGTTGCGGGGATCCCCTGGATGCGGAACGCACGGGACCGGTCAATGTGGCGACACTTGGGGGAGGCCTATGTCCAGCAGTGGACGTCTTGCGGCTGATATTTTATGATCAATTCAAGAAAATGTTAATTTTTCACCAAATTCAATAATAAATCGGTGCATATCGCGCCATCTAGTGAAATTTATTTGAACCAAATTTCCTTAGCGACCCCGGGCCCCGTGCTGTAGGTGACCGTCTGCCTACCCTTAGGGAAAGAAGCGTGCGTGATGTTATATTATAGGAGTATAAGAGTAAGAACTCAAATTTGGATTTTGATAGGATGAAGATAGACCCCAACGGTCTAAGTGACTCAGCATCGGAGATCAGTCGAACAAGAGTCTTGTGTCTAGGTATTGCTAGTGGTGTCTCATCCCATACATAGAAACTGTCCCGACGTACTGTACTGATTATTTTATGTACAACGATCGCGATCGGTTCCGTTCCACGGATATAGATGGTGATCTATATATCGCCGTGGAACGGAACCGAACGCGATCGATTCACAAAAAATAATCTGTATAATCAGATGAAAAACGCTAGTTACGTCGACACGGTTTCTTTGTATGGGATGAGGCATCTGTATGCTAGTATTATATTGTCTGTGGTATTGCCTAGAACTGGAAAAAGAAGAAGACTTGAACAAGCTTTTCCTTTAGCTCCGAATCTGAGTCACTGAGTGCTGGCCCACTGTCTTCTCCTTTACCTACAGCAACCAACTTATAGTCGATGTTGGTTATTCCACACAAAGATGTTTTTCGGCTTTACTTTTTTGTGGCGCCTATGAAATTCTGTGAGAAATTCTTGAAAAAAACAGTAAATGAGGAATTGAGAATCGATATTGGGTATTACAGAACTTTCTCACTAAGTTTCTAGGCCAAGACGGATAAACTTAAAACTTTAAAGTACCCATTTATGTAATGAACTACTCGTCAGTGGCTATAAAGTGTTTTCTCCCTTATTTCGGATGATCAACGCGTTTGAATTAAGAGAGATTATTTTTTGGCTGGATTACTGTTAGATAGAACGTAAAATACGGCAAATTGCAAGCAATTTGGACAAATAGGGAAAAGGATAATTTCTTGCGCTTGCCTGTACACCCGAAAGTTGACTTGGTATAAAGAAGGCGGAGACGAGAGAAGTT
The DNA here is from genome assembly GCA_949775005.1 of Orthosia gothica. NCBI lineage: Eukaryota > Metazoa > Arthropoda > Insecta > Lepidoptera > Noctuidae > Orthosia > Orthosia gothica. The sequence continues at coordinate 23,897,984 of OX459038.1, read as the reverse complement.
CTAATGAGCTAAGGAATAGCGAGAATTACTAGTGATGACAGGACTCCCGTGAGAACCTTCACTAATGAAGAGTCACAAGAAAAAAACTAAAACGAACGAACAGCAGGGAAAGGAATTCGAGAGTAGTTCAAGGATTTAGAAATGTGTGGAAAATGCTTACAGCAGTCACAGCTCTAACCCGCAACATTTATACTATTTATATAATATGCAAATCCTGACCTATGCATTTTGCGGTGTTAATGCCACTTGCTTCAGTCCATAGAGAAGTGATTAGATTTTAAACTCTCGATATATTGTGAACACATCATTCCAAATACAATAAACCCTATCCAAATTCGATATTTTACAATATATCTGTGTCTTATCGAGAAAAAGAGTTTACAAACTCACGCGATTTATAATAAACTTACGGTGTTTGTAATATACTAGTGACAGACAATACTTACATCTATGCTAAAAAGACTACCTGATATAATGAAATCTTGATATTTTTCTCAATCTAAAAAATTAAATATACTAAGTGCAGTACATTGGTGAGGAAGAAGAAAGGACAAGAAGATGTTGGAAAGAAGAAATCATAATATAGCCGCGTAAATAACGTGCGATCTGCTACATTTGTTTGCAGACAATGTTATATGTTACTTATGTTTTGTTACTTATGTTTTAGCAAAGCAAATGATGACTTCTAGGAACTCAAGCGATACATGAAGTGTCACAAAAACAATAGTCGCTTTTGTAAACATAGCGATTGCACTAAAGTAGTTCGAGAGACGATAAAATATCACGAAGCCCGCGACATTTACAAATCAATTGCGAAAAGAAAGTTCAAGGAGACGAACCACCGACATTCAGTCGATTTATGAATATTTGATGCGATTAATTGATCGCCAGGCGTGAGACTTGCAGCAGCCGACGTTCTATACGTCGCAATACACGACATAAAATAAAACAATATTATCACTACAATGACACTGGCAGAATAGTCGTCATTGGCCCAGTAGCCAAAGAATAAAAAAATAAATTAAAAATATTGGAAACACTTTGTAACAAGTTCGACAAACGATTGTGCAATGATTGCCTAAGCGATTATGTGAAAATACACATAAGTGCTGTACCTACGCAGGTGATTATTATGCAAGATAAGATACATTCAGTTTATTGCACGCACACGAAAACAATAAAAAAAATCTGCCATCAGTTAATGTTGCAAACTCATAAAATAACAATGTTGTCATGAGTTTTTTTATTGGGGCGTCTGGGAGTTTACTGGGAATATTCATTGAGTATTCCTAGAGCATTTTAAAAGTGGCGCGCTAGTTAGCCTTCGAACAGCAGTGACTTTTACGTTCGAGTCGAGTTGAGAATGCGACATTTAAGGCGCAGATACCCCTCAGTAGCTGATTTTAAAATGAGAATCACGTCTAAACGGGTAGTCGCAATTTTTTGGAAAATACATATATATTACATTAAACCATTTTCTTGAAATTAAATCTGCGAAAATTTTGAGTTTTATTAGTTTGCCAGTGTGATTAATTTGTAAAGTTGTGTCTAACATGGGCGAAGGGCGTATTTTAATAATTTGTCACCATCTCAAAGACAATTTAACTATATATATTTTAATATAATCATCATCATCATCATCATATCAGCCGAAAGACGTCCACTGCTGGACATAGGCCTCCCCCAAGCGTCGCCACATTGACCGGTCCCGTGCATCTCGTAACCAGCGGATCCCCGCAACCTTCACCAGGTCATCGGTCCACCTGGTGGGAGGCCTTCCAACGCAACGTCTTGAAACTTGAAATTTGGTGATAATGTTTATTATTACGTATATTTCACCAACAAATACCAATATATTGATATCTCAGATTTTTACTTTGAAATGCCCTCATCGCTTACCATTAGGTGAGATAGTGGTCAAGCGCGAGCCTATAAAAAATAAAAATAAAATTGTCCTAATAGAACCAACTTGATTTTGTGGTTTTATATGGAACCCTAAACGTGTGAAGTCTGACACACATTTGGCCGGCTTATTTTTAATGTCACTGATTCTTTTGAATGTTTCTTCATAGCTAAAAACCTGGTTCTAGAGCACTTCACTTAGTCAGTCTTTCAGTGACTCTAACAAAACATGATCTTATCTGATAAAAAAAGAAAGCCCATTCAGTGAGAGGATGGAATGGAATGGGTTCTAGTTATTTACCCGAATACAAAATTTACAATTTAAGAAACTGTGAAACTAATCAGATTATTACAGAATGTCGTCATAAAACAGTAACATACAGATGTTTTGACATTTATTAACTAACATTTAATTTGCAGATATAGGGAGATAAATATTCTTACATGCAGGTTCTAGGTAAGCTAGAAAACATGATTAAATCCAATAAAAAAAAAGATTTTATCTCAATCAGAGTCTCAAATAATACTTTTTATATAGTCTAACAGAAATATGGGTTTGTAGGGTGTCTGTAGGCATGACAACCAAGACTCTTATTAGTTTAAGCATTAGCACACATTATAATTTGTGAAAATGAATGACCAAGTAACTTTTTTTATATTTCTCTTTTTCTTTTTCAAGATAGGATTTGTGCACTCATCATCAAGTAATCTATGAACAAAGATGTGACCTCATTTTTCATGGGAAATTAAAATATTATGAAACAGTGGTTCGAAAGGGTGGGAAACAAGAGGTGTTATCTTAAAACATCCAGACAGTTATTTGTATAAAATAAAAGATCACATACTTTCCATTTAAAGAGTAATCTCTCATTTTGTTCTAGGATCATGAGATAAACCAAAACTAAAACTTAGTAAACCAAAACATAATAGTCGGCTCAAAAGATTGGTTGGGTATGTTATTACCCAAGCAACTAGGTCATGAATGACAATTTCTTACTATGCAAAATCTAACAAAACATTCATAAAGACTAAAGACAGACTGTAAGATGAAGACCCATAAATAACATGCCCATTTATTCTTTGACTCAAAACGGGATATTGGCCACAATTCGGATGTAAGATCTTCAAAAAACTTTTTAGTAACTGGGGACATTTTCCATACACAAAAAGTGGTTTTCAAATGCCTGATATATTTTTAAAACCCTTTCCAAGACAGGCATAAGAGCAAGCCATCTGGTTTTGCTATAACCAAGCATTTGTTGATATGCGGTTTCAGTTTTGGCTCAAAACTCCTTTAGAGCTTCAACTCGAATCGTATAAATAGAAAATAATATATATATTTTCACAATAATGCTTTCCTAATATAAGGGTAGCCTGTCTGCAGCAGATTTTATTGCATTGTGAATAACATGGGCTCCACATACAATACATATTAATGGCTTTTTCAGAGATGATTGTAATTTCGTTAACATATGCGGCGGTTGTCTGGCCGGCTCGACTACTCAAATTTTCGCGCGATTTTAGAAAACGGTACAATTTTGCGTCCCAAAGTTCATTTCGGGGACACCGGGACCTTAATCAAAAAAAGGAACAGTCCTGTTTAAAATGGGACGTCTGGTCACGTTACCCATGAAGGATATACCAAAGGTTATTGGATAGTCACACAGAAAATTATCTCAAATTGGTCTGAATGTTGGTGTTCTATAAGTACACAAATCTATCTAACACTTCAAAAGTACAGGAATGATTTTATTTTAGGTTGAAATTGGTTAGGCTGTGAAAACATTATTTTAGGATTTTGATGCATATACTTCTTACAAGCTCCTTACATTTAACACAAACTTAATTTTTTCTAATTGCGATGCTAAAACTGACAAATCACACAAAAGGGTGAAAAAGATAGTTATAACAGGTAGATAATAAAACACAAGTGGGTAATCTTGTTACTGTTATAAAATTGTCTGCACTATTATCAGATAACTGGCTTTGGTGCAACTATTTATGTTACTAATAGACAGTATCACAGTAGGATATTCAATGTTTGAAATTCATTAAATAGTACCTATTTGTTATTATTTACATTCAACACCATTCTTGCGATCTGGAGCAACAAACATTCTTAATTGTACTTAACTTTGCTTTAGTAAAGGATCTGCAATATTCTTACATCATTAAGAACCTTATAATCCCTAACAGATAACACTATAATCATTTAAATTCACAAAATGATTCAAAGTGAAAGTACCAAAGCAAAAGTTGACATCATTCAACGAAATAACCAACACCAGATATTGAGAAATAATAGGAAAATACATACATGTGAATGGTCCTCGAGGAAAACTGGACACCTCTGCAAGTATCACTTATATTTCTACTGAAAGAACGGACTCTATTCGTATTTTCTTGTTAGAATTAATAAAATCAACGATATCCACTATTCACCACAAGTCAGAATTCCGACGACCGATGGACCGACCGCACTGAACTAAATAAAATAGAAGGGATTGGTTGGACTGGACTGATGATTGGGAAGCCCGATTGCTCGAGGAGTCGAGGCAACAAAATCACATTTTTCTCATTTTTGGCTCAAAAAACACAGTGTCTGAGCCAGTAAAAAACAAAAACCAAAGTTGCCAATGTACATACTATAATTCGCCAAAATAATTTTGAATTTTAGTTAAAATTTCTCTTGAGAAGGCAGTCACATACTTTGTGTGCCATCAAAAGTTCAAATACCTTTTTACGAGTGCTAATTAGGTCATCAAATATCATGAACTTTTTTTTCTATTTAAATTATTTTGAGAATCTGAATGTAATTTTTACATTATTATATACGACGTGTTTTGTGCTTGCAGCATTGCGACAACACTATAATTTTTTCAATGTGCTCAGCCGAGTTTAACGGGGTATATCGTCACAAACAATTTTGTACAGTTTTGTACCTGTTCTCTACTGCACCGATTACTGATATGTAGCTAGATCTACTGACGTGAGGAGTCTTTAAAAATATACATAATTAAAAAATAAACGATTGTAGGTTGATACTGAGCTTCCTATGTTTTCAGCTCGCCTGGCTAATTGAAGGTTTGTGCTTGTTTGGTTACTTTAAGTTATCAGTCAGACCTCAGTAACCATGTCATTAAGTATGAAATATAAGTGTACTGATCGCTCACACCAACACACCACAACAACCTCACCTGCCTGCCACCTTCAAATTAAAACTTTTCTATTAAAGACTTGGCTTAAACGTCTCGTAACCAAACCAGTAGCATAGCCAGAAATAATAAAAAAAAATCTGCCACCTGTGACGTGTGACGCTGACTGACGCCGCTGTCAATGTCACTCATGTCAAACTGTCAAACGACAAAGTAAAGTTTCTGAACAGTTCGATTCGATCGAATTTCTGTTTTTATTTACCGCTTCGCTTGCTTTTATTTACCTCATAGCAATAAATCATAATTTTGTAATTTCTTAACCATTCTAGTTGCCTTGGAACAAGTAATTAGTTAAAAATGAGTACAATGAATATATCTATAGAGAAGAAAAGATCGGACTGTCCAGCCTTACCCAAAGGTTGGCAAAGGGAAGAAGTTCTTAGGAAAACGGGCTTATCTGCTGGCAAAGTTGATGTTTACTATTACAGGTAACAAATACATAATGTTTAAAAAGTCTCATGTATATAAATTGTTCTAGTAATTTGCAAAATTTTATCATTAAATATTGAAGACATCAAGTGGGTCATTCAGAATAAAAACTGTTTTTAAAATAATAATTATTGGTTCCCAGTTTAAAATAATACTTTATATTGATCGTAACATAATAAATAATTTACCTTTCCAACAAAAACTATAATTAGCATGTTCACTGTCATGTATACACAGTATGCAAACATGATCTTATTAGGTTATGAAATATAATAAAAAAATCACATAACTGACTGTCAATGTTAGAAACTTAGTGTAAGCTATGACTTAATAATCAACTGGTCAGTTAACATAGCTAATAAATTGTCTAACTTTACATTTACATATCCATCACTAAATCAGGGATTAACCGATGCTAACGCACACCAGCTCCTGGCAGACTGGTCCACAGTGACAATAAACTTTTCTGTAGCCCAACAGGTAAAAAGTTTCGCAGTAAGGCTGAGCTAGTTCGTTATCTGGGTGATAGTATGGACCTGTCGTGTTTCGACTTTCAGCAGGGTCAGATAAACACTATGCTGCTGTGCAAGGCCAAGAAAGCACGCGCGCAGTTTGACTACAGGTTCCCATTAGTGTCATAACTTCTTCCACTTGTGTTGTGATCATTAGTGCAGTCCTGCTTTGTGTACCATCTGTATTTATAATGCTATCCAATAGAAGCTTGTAATCAGTGTGCCTAGGTTTAGTTTTGTGCGTGAACAATGATTATGTTTTGTGTTTCTGTGGTTTTGAAACATAATCAGTGTTGTGTGTTCTTGTAGTTGTTGTTTAGTCACCACACCAGATATGCACCGCTTGACACAAACCAGTTTTAGTACCTGTTCATATGTTAACCAAACTCCCTGTATAAGCTTAGGCTTTTAGTGCTTCATCATTTCACAGATTTCATTGCCATTATCATATCACACCTTGGCAGCTTTGCTCATCAAAATTTTATAATTATTTGAACAATGATTAATAATCAATTTTAAATAATTAATTATTTATTAATCATTATTTTGACTGGAAACTTTAACTCCCAAAAATATGGCTATATGAAGGGCACTATCCTATCAACTACCTGCAGCATGAATATTTAATTTTCAATCATTTGTGGCTTGAAATATGGTTCATGTTACAGGTAGCTAAAAAAATTCCTTTTGATAAAATTGTTTCTAAGCAAAATGCTTCCACCATCTTATTTCCTCACATAAAACTGCCTTGCTTGCTCACACTTTGCACAAAGCAGTATGTATTTTATGTTTTAGTGAGTGTTGGTAAGTAAATAACTGTAGACCATAGATTTGAGTTTTGTGTTGTGAATTAATATTATGTGTCCATTGATGGCTAATTTTTATCAACTCTCACTTCAGCCATGCACCACAACATTCAGTTTGTTGCCTCTACATAGAGTGTATTCTGCTGTGGTATAACTAAAATGCCGTTAACCGACATCTGATTGATTTTAACTTATGATGCTATATTAATGAGAAACAAAAATTATCGATCGATCTGTGTATGCAAATTTTCATGACCTTGAATAGTTTTGGAAATTCGTATACACAGATCGATAGATATTTTTTTCTCATCAATATAGCCTCAAATGTAAAAAATCGACGATGTTGGATAACGGCATTGTAGTTATACCACGGCAGTATTTTTGTAACTAAAAAACATATTCCAAGGATGTGAATCTATGCAGTGTGATGTGAAATGTGAATCATGACATTGAGTGTTTCTCTTCACACTGACTTATTTTATAATGCTTACTCAGATCAAATAAAAAGTCAAGATAGAACGTTGCAAGCAACAAGGTGAAGCGGGTTCAAACTATGCCTTGCCGTAGAAATACACAATTACACGCACTCACGTACAACGAAATTACGCCTTAGTTTGTCATTCGAGCTCACAGATCAAATAATAAAGCTCAACTCACAAGCTAAGGGGTAGTTTCGTTGTACGTGTGCGCGTGTAACTGTGTATTTGTACGGCGAGGCATAGGTTGAACCGGCTTCACTTTCCTGTTTGCAACGTTCCATCTTGACTTTTTATTTGATCTGAGAATGCTTATAAAATCGTAAAGAATTTAAAATTACTTGCAACTAATAACACTATAATCACTGTAGCCAATCACTTGAATTTTGCATAAACCTTGGCATTAAGATAGTGGTCAAACGCAAGCCCACACTATGTACAAAAAAAAAAGTAATGTATGTATAAAAATTCCTTGCAAATTCATGTTATGACCATATCATGCTTAATTACATAACTAAAATCACTTCTGCACTCATTTTTAGACAATACACAGATTCATTCATTTTTACCCAACTTTTCGGAAGGAAAGATACATCCAACACTTTTTCATTTCAAGGTGGTAGTAGTGAGTGTTAAGTGTTACAACATTGTATTTGAGCATGTTCAAGTAAATTTTAAATAGCATGTCTGAGTGCAATTAAAAAAAAACAGTCCAATAGTTTTATTAAAGGATTTGATTGCCCTTGAATATTTTGTTGTGGTGTTTTTTATGTCTGTAAAACATTTGAACAATGTTAAAATGCTGTAAAAAAATTCAACACAAAATATGGCTTCACTACTTGTATCTAAATTATTGTTTTTTGATACAGGGGAGTCCGATCAGATGCGTCTTTGGTACCTCCAATTCGTCAAACTGCGTCTATTTTCAAGCAGCCGGTCACTGTTTATAAGACACAGGAAAGCAAAGTAAAAACTGACCTGAAACATGGCACACAGGAGAAACCCAAGCAGTTGTTCTGGGAAAAGAGGCTAGAAGTAAGTATTAACAATAAATATACCTCCATCCATCGAATTTTTGATAATCAAGGGTTGTTATTTTAGGCAATCTTAGATATATTTCAACTAACTTATATGGTAGATAATTGCATAAATACTACACAAATATAAAGCAAAAATAAATAGGTTCCATTTATCGTGTTTCAGGGCTTGGCGGCGTGTGACGCGGATGGAGTGAGGGGCACCACATCCCTGCCTAAATACATCAAGCCCTTGGGCCCGTATAACTCAGATGCTACCATCATCCAGTCTCTGGCAACTGCTCTGCATGTTTCTTCCCAACCTATTACAGGTAATTAGAAAAACAATATTATGTTACCTCCTTAACCAGCTTCAAATATCCGTACAGTCTATACAGGGTGAGTTTGCCAAGTGGATGGGCAAATAAAAACTATGATGAATAGCGAAATACATTCAAAGGAGTATACTTAAAAAAAAAAAACAATGGTTTCGATTCATCACCTTCCTACCCTTATCCCATGCTACTTGGGGTCGGCGCAACACGTTTTCTTTCTCCATACCGTCCTGTCCCCGCTACGCTATCACTGACTCTCGTTTTTTTTCTTATCACTCCTCACACAGTCCATCCATCTTTTCTTTGTCCGTCCCCTCCCTCTCCATCCAATCGCATTTATATTCATAACCTTTTTAGTAACATGCGTTTCATCCCTCCTCATCACATAACCATACCAGGACAAACGGTTTCGTTTCAACCTCTCTCTCAGCCGTGTCCTAATATAGTCTACTCTTCTCTCAGCCGCCTTTCAATAACTTTCTCCCAAGCTTTCATACAATTTGACATTAGTTTTATTCCTCTATAGTTGTTGCACTCCAGCACATCACCATTGCTTTTAAAGATGGGCACCAGCGAGCTATTGTCCCATTCATCAGGTATGGCTTCTTCCCGCAGAAACTTATTGAAGAATAAAGCTAACCTCGTCCATCCATCGACGCGTAATATGTTCCACACTTCAACTGCTATTCCGTTCGGACCAACTCTCACTAACCCCTCAGTCACAAGTTTATTTTCTAACACACCACACCAGTTATTTTCCTCATTCATCAGTTTTTCAAAGTAGCCCTTTCACCTATCCTTAATTTTTTCATCATCTGAAAGAATCATTTCAGCTTCATCTTTTATACATCTTATCTGACATACATCTCTCGTCTTTTTCTCCTTAGCTTTAGCAAGCCGGTACAGGTCCATCTGGCTTGCTGGATTATTCAGCGCGTCGTATAGCTTTACTATTACCACAGCTTTCTTAGTCTCTTTTCTGAAACCAAGTGTTAGCTACTGCCAGGTCAAGTGCAATAGCGGATTGAAGCAGCGACTCACCCTCGTTGTTGGTACTCGAAATCCCCATCCCCGTTAAGTCTTTCATAAATCCCTTTGTTCTTCCCACATGCCCATTAAAATCCCCTCCAACTATCAATTTCTCATGCACAGCCTAGGGATGTCATTATGGCTGCTATTCCAGGATCAATATTCCTTGTATTTATTTTTTAAAAATCCAATGATGCAGTATTAGTTTTTATCAATACCGGCCCCAAGACTCCCTTGAGCGTTTTTCGCTATTCCTCATAGTTTCGAATTTGGCCCATCTATGCCCACTTGATAAACTCACCCTGTAAACGTCTGCTTTATAAGGATTCTTGAAGACTTAGATTGCTACGTTGCTAAAATAAGCTTTTGCACGCCGTAACTGCCGTTTGAGATACATAAGTAAACATGTGCATTGTGAACTGTCGGAAAGCTCTATTCTGGGTCTTGCATATATTGAGAACATGTTAATATCCAAAAAGACCTCTCGCCCCCTGCTTTTGATCAGGATAGAACACTGTACTGTGATTGCACTGTTATACAAAATTGCAACTAACATTTCACTTTACTATTGCCAGGCCAAACCGGATCAAAGCAATCAATACTCGAGAACCCGGGTGTTTTTTTAAACCCTGAACAGCCGCTGATCGCGGCTGTGACCATCACCAAGGATGACGTAAGACGTCAGGAGGAGCGTGTACGCCGCGCGCGTCAGCGGCTGCAGGAAGCGCTCGCGGTAGCATAGGGACACGCCGGCGGCGGGGAGGCCAGTGCCGACCCCGTCGCCGCCGCCGACCTGCCACTCTCGTCCCGACTGTCAGACACAGCTGACGCCTCTCCAAAACCTTCGTCGACCGATATGAACGTAGAAAATAATGAATAAGTATTTTATAGGCGTCTGTCCTCTCTCTGTCCGTGGAAAACGGAGCAGGAGGCTTTTGTCCAGCAGTGAGTAATACTAAGATGGCTAAATTAGATTTAAAAGTAAGAAAATATCAAAACACAGCCTAATTGCGCAAGTGAATTCGGCATGGCAAAGAGTTTGACCGCCATCTATCGAGCAATCACGTAGACGGAAATCCACATCGCGTCTTTCATCTGGCACGTGAGCGGTCGATTGAAGGCGGTCAAACTCTCACTGGGCTGCATGTCTCTGTTTATGGTTTTTAGGTGCATCCAATTCCAAACAGCGGGTTGCCTGACTCCTCGTGATTAAATGAAATTGAACGCGAATGGACCCGAATAAGATCATAATAAACATCTGCACGCGCTGGAATGTTGGACGCGTGCGTTTTCGTCTTTTTAGGATATCAGAAAATTCCATGTCTTTTGTGGACTCCGAAAAATTGTAAAAATAGGTTTTCTTCAATTTATATAGGGTGGGATGCTGTAAGTTATTGTGAAGTTTGTTGTGATTGTGCTGGTTCATAAGGTGCGCCCCACGGATCTTTGTATCTGTTTGTGTTTTGTCTGCATAACGGTAATAATTTAGTAAAATCCGAAATTGCAGAAAATTCCAGAAATCCCAGTGGCATGCCCTCTGTCTGTCCTGATAGCCCGTAAAAATGAAAAATTCTAAGCTGCCGCTTGCTGCAAAAATAAAAATCCGTAGGGTGTACTGTAGTGTGTATGTAGAACATAAAGGTAGAAGGTAGATAGAGAAGTAGCAATTTAAGTACATACTGTGGTTGTATTCTCTGCATAATTTTTATTTCAATATCAAGATTATTCCCGGTTGTTTTTTAAGAGGCAAAATGTCTAATAAGAATACAATCTACAGTACGTAATACAATGTATGGATTAATATAATCATATTTTGAAATCTCTAAGAACTTGTACATTTAATCAAAAATTGCTTCGTTTAACAGGCAATATTTTATGATGATTATTCAATTAAGTGGAAAATAATTTTGTATTGTAGCAATAAAACTATTTTATAACTTGCGATAATGTGTTTAATTTATTATCAAATATAACAGAAAGTGATTTATTAAAACTATATTCACAACCATACATAAACAAAATATAATTTATTATATATTGTGCAACTTGGATATATAGGTAATTATTGTAATTAAACCGATGGATTCCAAAAATAATAATAATAATGTACGGACAGTGAATAAAATAACTGAAATAAACCATACAGTATCATTTAAAATGTTGAGCTCGAAAGCGTTTACAAGTCCAATTTTTTGCAAAAGCTAATATTAGAAAAATGCTGGCAAATCTGTTATTGGTAATTTATATCCCGAAGTTAAATAGAATGTACCTAATGTCAGGTCTAATGTAGCAATGATGAAGCAAAGGCTTCTTTTTAAATGGCACTCACTTTTATGGAGACTATTTCAAAATGGACGGCTGCTATGTGTATAAATCGGAAAAAGCTGAAGTGCTTTATGAAAATCTAATAGAAATAACAATTTTAGAATATATTTCTAATAGGAATTGTCATAGAATAAAAACCTATAGGATTTTTGGGTACCGGTGGTTTCATCTAATGCTCATTCGGTGGTCCCTTGCTACAGCTTTACAAAGCTAATTCTTAAAATCTTATAGACCTAATTCGTGTTCTAAGTCAATTCCATTTCATGATCAACGATTGATCATCATTTTTATCTTATTCTAGACCTACTTACACTATCATACTATATAATGACAAGAAATTTCCGAAAAAATTAAATTATGTTAACTACCCGCCAATTTGCAAACTCAAGAGATGATTGATTTCAGTACATACATATTGATTTTTCCCACAAGTGCAGTGGGATTCCAACTTGTGACTTCTTGTCGTTTGATATTTATTGTGCGTTTCGATCACATATTCCTTGTGTTCGCAAATAGGGATAAGTAACAAAGTACACACAGTTGAAGTCAAATACTGCCAAATATCTTCATTTAGTTTAATTGGTGAAGTTACACAACTTCGCTTATTCATTTCGTTTGAGAATAATTCTGTCATGAAATATTGTTCAGTTTTCTGTGTGTACTTTAATTCCTAATTATTATAAATACAAAATAAATGACTAGATTAAGTAACAGTCAATTTGTACGAAAACCTTATTCCTTAAATCTAATTAATAAAAGCGATATTTATTAAATGACAATGTAGCATATTATTTGAATATTGTTAACATTGAAAGGCCCCATTTCAAGCATAAAAACCTTAACAAGATCATTTAAATACTAAGGGCTCTATTTTCTAAGTATTAACTCTGATATTTCCACTAACTACCTACTATAAATACTAATTTGCTAAAAGATCTCATCATTACGACGTTCATTATAAGGCAGTAATTAGTAAATATATTTTGAACTATTTTAAGTTAATTATTATATTTTTATATGGAATGCATTACTTTGTATATCACAAATGATATGTTGATAACTAAATAGGATTAATTTAAAACCATCAGTCTGTAGCTGATACGTAAATGATATGTTCAGTGTAATAGTAAAAATTATTTAAGTCCAGGGGTAAAAGTTTGAGAACAAAATTGTTCCTACAAAATAATATCCAATAAAATAATACTGTATCATTCGCGATTGGACATCTGGCATCCTTCTCGTGATTAAAAATGTTTTCCATTTGCTGTACATATTGTCAACTCCCTCTAAATTGGCTATAGACAAATGATGAGAAGGGATTCTCTTTCCTATTCCAATACGACGGAAATGCTCATTTATGGTATTCTGATCAGAGGTTGGTGTGGGACCAACATTCATTTTACTAGAACATATCCAATACAATATAGGACTAGCTGATGCCAAGAGTCTAGTTGACACTTGAATATGTACAAAAATTATGCAAAATATACACAAAAACAACATGTGAACTATATACACAAACATTGTAGGATCATTGGCCCCAAAACATTTAGAATATTGCTTTGGCCTGTAAGGCATCTTATTTGAATATCCAATAACACTAGTTTTCAATCCAAGTCTAAAACACAGTCTTATGTTACACAATACATAAGACAAACAATGATACATCACTAATAAAATTATTGGAGCAGCGAGAACAAAGTTAGGAATTTGTTTTAATTTATAATACCTAAAGAGGCCAACATTCCAGTAATTACTTTGAATATAGGAATATGAGAGTGGCAAACTGTTATTGCACCATGGACTCTCAGCACTGCCTGGCAATACATATTCTGTATTTGATAAGAAATCAGGTAAGTTATGTTCACTGTGCACACAATATTTCAAATAATTATATGTTTGGACTAACAGAAATGGTAACAGTGCTATGATCACAGTCAAGAAGAGTGACACAAAAGATGTGAACAATGGTAATAACAAGAATGGCAATATTAGCTTATGTTTTAGTGTTCTATATTTGTACACAATTTCAGGTAAAGTTCTTTCTACAACATTTTTAAAACTGGCATAGATTATGAACCCTAAATTAACAGAGCCATTGGACCGAGTGATCATTGAAAATCCTGCTGGCAGACCACTCAGTATATCAATATTAGCAAATCTTAATGTCTCACTTTCTGTACACTTGTACATTGTATAAAAGGACATCCATGCAAACAGTGATTCTGAATATGGTGCCGAAAAGAATATGCTTGCTGGGTTAATGCAGTACAATATTGCAGATTTGTATGCTCTGCATTCACTTCGCAAAATTCTTAAACTCAGCTTGTGTAATATATCAGCTGATTTGATAAACATTATAAAATTTAAAAGGGTTGCAGATACCAATAGTGTGCTATGGAAGTTTAAAAATGTTCCAAATATACTGTTGAGTCCGTAGGCAACATATCTTACAACTAATGGAAACAGTGGAAAGAATGCTAAACAATTTTCGTAAGTGTAACCATACTGCGCAATGTGTATAAAGTATTGAGCATCCCATCTCTTCATGCCCCCCAATAACTTATCCACGAAGATGTCAGCATGCGTTTTACGCAAATTTGGGTCTTCAGGGCTTACGAAAACGTTTGCGTCATGATCCGGTATGATAAGGTTTGATATTGCTTGCAAGATAATTAGTATAACTCTTGTGCTAAAGGCAAACCATAAAATCTTTTGCCGTGGGGAATACATCTGAAACACACAAGAAACACAATCATAGTTTATTGCAACTTCATTAACCGTACAAGTTTTTAATTTCATCAAAAGAATACCTTATAAGACTTGCTTTTTCATTTATAGTTACACATAATTCAATCAATATTATTGTCAATAATGCAAGAAATCCATTACTTTCCACCTTCAGTCTCCACAAAGATTGTTGAATGACATTGACAGCTTGTCATTTAAATCACAATTTAAATACTTGACATGTGTCACTGGAATTACAGGAAATTGTCTATGATTGTAATAATCCATGAAAGTAGTACGTACTATCCGCGTTGGTACTGTCAACTGCACAGCACACCATCAAGCACTGCTACCGTAGAACAAGAGTGACTACCGCAACATCACAAGACGTATAAACAACATGCAGGTTGTTCTATTACACCAGCATGTTCGTGTAGCTACTAGTAGCGAGAGCGACATTACTGACTAAATAAACACGTGCACTTGACAATTTGTCACATTAATTCTGCGATAATTTAGAGTTGAGAAACTTGGGGCTAATTGTTTTAAAGCTTTATAATATGGTCATGTTCAAGACTTTAGATGATTTTACTCTAATCCAAGTTTAATCTAAAAATAACAATCAGTTACCATTTCAAATACGTACTTGTAAGTACATAATAATTATTTTAAGTTTTAATAAATATAGTTATTGTTATTATATGCACGTTATCTAGATATACTTACATAAGTTTAGTCAAAAAACTTGAGTCAAGACGCATTCAAACGGAGATCAACTGGCTTTATGTTATACTTCACACAAAGTAATCATGTATATTCATATTACAGGACTCATTTTAAGTTCTACTCAGTTAAAATATCAAACAGCGACGACAATTTTTCAATCGTCGATTTTCGTCACATAATTTTGAATCTCGTTCTATCTTGTCTATGGTCCAAAACTTTTTAAACTTTTTTGCACGAGTGTACTGCTCAATACCATTGACAACTTAATATGGTCGGGTTATACGCGAAGATTTAGTATGGAAAAGTAATGAAAGCTAATTTCTCTTAAAATACAACACTTAGGTATCTGAATTTTTGGTCGCTTTATCTTCTGTAGGAGTAGTAATTTTTGTATACATTTGGGCAGAATTCACCAAGTTTTTAATAGGGAAATCTTGAAATGAAAATTTAACACCGTGACTACCGCCACCCCACCAATGGCATGGTATATCTCGTAAACTACTGGAGTACTAGTTGTGAATTCTGGGTATCAATTTTATCTTGCAGGATAGTAATTTTCTATGTAGGTTTGAGGAAAGTTGCAGGCTCCTCCAACTTGGAATCAACATTCAAAGTCGTGGTCCTGCTGAACGAGCGAGCGAAAGTTATCATCGTTCATTTCTCGATAAATAAAAATGATTCAGTTCTGTTTTTTTTACGAAATGGATCACATTTATGGGTAGTAATTATTTGTATACTTAGAATAGCTGTAGCATGCCCCCGTTTTCGGCGCTCATGGTGGTCCTGCTGAATGGAGCGTGACTACCGCAGGACCACCTTCAAAGTCGATTTTCTCGAAAACAAGTAAGGTACCAATTTTGTTGTTCGGGTACTAATTGGTACCATTTGAGTAGTAATTATTTACCAAATATGGAAGCGGTTGCTGTCGGGGTCCTGCGGTAGTCACGGACATAAAAATAGCCTTTTTCACTGACTTTTACAGTTAATTTTAAATTTATCCTTAACTAACTCAGACTGTTTTTTAGTCAGGTCTTTTGACATAGGCCTCCTCCTGGTCATGCCACTTTTTACGGTGCCTTGCCGATCTCCTCCACCCCTGTGGGAGATCGTCCTCCCACCTCTTTTGTTGCCTGCCTCTGCGCCTTTTCCCGTCGCGTGGGTACCACTCAATTACGCTTCTCTATTTCGCATTGTGTGGCCCGTCCATCTCCACTTCAGTCTCTTGACTCTATTGGTTACGTCCGCCACCCCCGTTTGCTTTCGTATGTCTACAAGTCGACTTTTGTCTTTGATGCGGATTCCAAGCATGCTCCTCTCCATACATTGTTGGCAGACTTTTAGTTTTTGTTTATAGTAGTCAGTCTCAGGTCCCATTTTAGTATGAATATTTACGGCCGTCCAAAAGCGTCGCCACACTGATCGGTCCTGTTCCTGTTACTTACAAAATGCTGCACTGCATGCAGCAGACCATGTTATTACATTTGCATTGATTGACGCTTACTAGGTACCTACAAACCTACAGTCAGCCTATAATGTTCGTTCCGCACCATTGTAGGGAAGTAGGCGGTAGGCCCGTCCGTGAAAGAGAATGGGCAGCTTCACTGCCAGTTACCCACTGCGCAAACCCTGTGCAGGTGGACTTAACATGCCAGTACACCACGACCATTTCCCTTCGACATTTTGAGAGCAGTGTAAACCACTCCAGCAAAAAATGTTCGATGTTGCTATTAAACGGCTGAACATATTTGCAGGTTTTTTAATAGTTAATAGATTTTTTTTAATGCGGATCACATAGCTAAATAGCACTAACATTTAAGAAAAAGGAGCAAATAAAACGATAGTTGTTAATTTTATTTATAATAATTGCATTCTGTCACGTAATAATATTGTTACACCCAGATTCATACGATTTTAAACAATTCTAGCACTCTAGAACACACCACAGAGCACACGCTATTTTATTGATTTAAAATTTCAAAGCTAAAATCAAATTCATTATTTGGCAAGAACTTGAAATCAAAAGGTAGTGTCAATAAGCATGAAAGCTAGCAAAAAACTGAACTGTCCCCGCAGTAAAATTTTTATGTCCAAAAATATTGGCCAATGAATGCTTTTATTTGCTCTATTATAAACTTAGAGCGCTTCAAAAGATACGTTCACGATAAATAAAGGTGCGCCTATGATCAATGTCTCTCTATACAAGAAATAGTTCACCTAAGTGAAACACCATTTCTGGGTAATTTTAACACATTCCCCTACAAAACTGAGCAACAGTAGTACTCTTTCATACTTTTTACAACTTAAATTTAATTACCTATAAAACCACTACAATAGGCTACAAAAGAAAAGTGTAATATAAAAGTATTTTTACCACCACAAAAAATAGTTAAAATATATTTTAGGTACATGGCTACAGACAAAACGCAACCAAACGAAATATAGTCATTCTAATATATAATTGATATACATAAAAAGAAAACAATTTTTTTTTGTCTTTTGTTATATATTGATATATTTTTGTCCATATTCAACCAATATTCAGTTCAAAACCTGGCATAATGCAAAATAATCAGTCAACCTTATATACCCCTTTGAATTGTGACTAACGTAAAACGTGAAGAAACATGAAAATTATACAAGAAAATATTAAATTTCCACTCATAAATGATAAAGTCTATTGCATGAAAGTGCGTTTCTTCCACATTTTTTCAAAGCAAATCTATTTACATAAACCTATTATTTACGTAATTCTACGCAAGTGAGTTCACATCGATAACAGAGTATAACAAGAATACATTAAATTAAATCATAGAAATACCGTATATATTTCTTTACAGTAGTGCAATAAAAAAATCTGACGATTTTAATCAGGAATTGTAGTGTTTTAATTACTTAAAAGTATAAACAACAATTTTGCATATTGCCTAAAAACAAGAAGGAATGAATTTTATTACAATTATTTAAAGGGAAACTTAACGACAGACATGGTCAGAAATTGAAGGGTGTTAATAAATCGTTGTCGCTAGCTCATCCTTACTTACACCATTGTATTGAAAAGTAAATGAAGTGATAGTGCTCCTATAAAATGACGTTATTCAAAATGTTTGTATGCTTCAATTATTCACTAAGTGTTTTCAATATAATAACTATTCAAATTACCTTTTAATAAATATGAAGGTGCGTTTGAAGTGCAATTTCAATATTTATTATTTAAAACACACATATTTCGAATCCTGCCATTTTAAAAATAGTAATTTTAATACATCGCTCACACAATTTTATACCGAAACCGTAAACATCATTATTACCTAACTATAGTCTTGTTACAAACGCACGCGAATCAATAAACTAACTTATCAGATTTGTCACCTCTGTTTGTGAGATAATCTCAATCTGTCACAAAGAGAAAGAAAGAAGACTTTCCACTCTCTATGATTAGTTGAAACCAGAGGCAAACTCTGCTGTTACATGTAGTGATCAAGACTTCCATACATATCCATGTTTTTAATCATCTTTATCTTTTTCCATTTTTAATATTGAGACTTATTTTTAGAGCCTCAAAACCCATTTTTGATAAAAATATAGTATCACGACATCTAACAAACCACACGTGATCACAAGTGACGAAGCGTTGAACAATAAATAACTGTAATACATGAACTACACCAGCTTCATTAATTCCTCGTTTAATAATATTAACCCGTCGCTGTTCATGACTTGTTTGTAACAAAATTACAGTAGTTATTGGTATGGTGTAAGCAAATCGTAGCCGCAGTAGTGGACGTCTAAGTTGCTAAGCGCGCGAGTGTTAGCTCATGGACAACTGGCCCAGGGCTAGTAGCCTCTCCACCGCCGCGTTCACGTCCCCGAATGTCGCGATCAGTGCTGAAAATAGCAAACATGACTTTTATGAAATGACTCACTATAATCGGTACATAATTTAATTGAACTAAACTTAGGCTAGCCAGTCCGCAATAGGTACATTGACTAACGTTGGATATTGAATAATTACTAAACCAGTGAACTGATGTATCCCATACATCTAAAAACACTGTGTCTGTCTTGTTAAACACACACACACAGACACAGTGTTTATAACTAAAATGCCGTTATCCAACATCTGATCGATTTTTAACTTTTGATGGTATATTGATGAGAAAAAAAACCTATCATTCTATGTTTGCGAATTTCAAGACCTTGAACAAAACTATTCATTCAGACAATCATTCCTGGACTCAAATAACTTAAGTGTTAGGTTTGCTCCATAGCTTAGATGTCTGCTTACCTTGCAAGTTAGCTTCCCGGTTGAGAAAGCCCATAGCAGTGAGTTGTTCGAGTTGCTGCGAGTAGCGTTGTTCCGGCGGCTGCGATGGGTTCGCCTGGTTATTCGACATAGCAGACATCATCCGCTGCATGAACTGTGTGCCAAATATTATGAATTAGCAATATGAAGCCAATACTTTGGACTATGGAAATATATTACCGTATTTATAGTACAACTTTCTATACTAAGGCCTTCAAGGATCTGCATACTGAGTTATTAAAGAATGAGTACAGTACCACCGATATAATGAATGTATACTGTCTACTTAGAACTTTTTATCAACAATGATTCAAATCTGTCATGAAATCAACGAATAAAACTTAACAGGTTCACTGTCCCACTAGCAAAAACAATACAGCAGACCATATGTGGGTCATGGGATCGTGAACCTATTGATATTTTAAGAATGAATGAAATTGAAAGGCACTGTTGTCTTTCTCATTACTTTCACAAAACACAAACTTGCTAAGTTGCAAAATGAGACTAAGGAACTATCATGAAAACCAATTTTTTGTGTACGCTTCAAAATAGATACTGTTATAGCAACTCACTCAAAAATAAAACGTATTATGTACCACATCGATGTGCGGGCGATTTGCGTTTAACTGCGTCGGAGCCGGCACATATAGACAAAATAATATATGTCTACCTTGTCAGTGGTTTCACTGCAGTTAAGAGCAAATTACTCATAACTTGGTATGAAACCACTCTTTAATGTAACTGTACTGCAATTATAATAAACTTTTTATTTAAGAAATATTCGCCCTAGCTGTTACAAAAAGTAAAACGTGCATACAGCACAAGCACTAGTTACTGTAACTTGTGACGTAACGCAGAGAAACATTGCATCCATCTGAAAATGTGACTAGATGGTTGGGGCTAACCTAATTCTAAGCCTCCCCTATTTGTTTTGGAACAAATAACTTAATATAATACTCACAACGGATCTTTGTGGCTCTGAATTGGCTGCAAGAGGCTGCGTACTAGCTATTTTTGTGTCAATATTGAAAGTGCAAATAGCATTGTATAACTGTCTCTTTCACTCGCATACGTTTGTCGCATCATCCGATCTCGTTACTCTATGCAGTTAATCTGTTTCGTGCGCAATAGTTGACAGATCCAACTTCAGAGCCACAAAGATCCGTTGTGAGTATTATACTTGAAATCCTGAATAACAAGAAGTTAAAGAAAATTGCTGTAAATTACTTTCATTGCTGAAAGGCCGTCGCTACATCGATCGGACCTGTGTTTCTCGAACCCAAAGGATTCCCGCAGCCTTAACCAGGGTCGGTTTACTTAATGGGAGACCTTACAACACTGCGGCTTCCAGTCACTCCAGATATTTTTCACAGTTATCATCAAATCCACTCACTATATCTTAACATATTGTGTAACGTGCAAATACCTGCGTGAAAAGCTCAGGGTTCTGTGGCTGGCGAGGCGGCGCGTTGTTGGGCGCGGCAGCGGGCGGCGCGGCGGGGGGGGCGGCCACGCCCATGCCCATGTTGCCCACCAGCGTGGGCGCGGCGCTGCGCAGCTGCTCCAGGCCTTGCTGGATCTGCAGCAGCGCGTTCAAGGCCTACACCATAAAATTTATATTAACATTCTGTTTGACTGCCCTGTTGGCCTCGTAGACGCAAGTGCGACTGCCGAGTGTATATGTTGCTAACTTCGATGCCAGAGTTGGTCAAAGCGATAGTGGGATTTCTTTTTTTTCTTTTCCTGCTTGCCGAGGTAAGCTATTGGTTCTGCACTAGATCTCTCTCTGAATCCACGGTCGTGTCGGTTTGCCATCCCATCAGACTATGAGAGTGCTGCGTTTGCGCACACACTTCCGTATTATATATAGTAGTATATCTCCCGCCACGATTGGCTAGTCTCCGATGAGATCGGCCGCCGTGGCCGAGATTCGGTCTGGAGCTATATTTTTTATTATTACATATACAGCTACACTGTTCTGGCCCAGTAAGTGGCCATGTTTATAGCGGCGTCAGAGGCCTTATTCAGATTGTCGAGGGTACAGGTGAAAGAACATTTGGGACACTCCAGCAGTTGGGACATAGTTTGATCAGAACACTGTATATTATTATTGTATACTGACCTGTGGGTTGGACATCATTTGCTGCATGTCTGGGTTCTGTAGCTGCGCTAACATCTGCGGCATCATTGTGCGCATCTGGTCCTGGAGTTGTGGGTTGTTGGCGAACATCGGGTTCTGCAGGAAATTAAAGAAGTCACAAACAATCGCATCTTATAAAAGTTTACATGTCAAGAAAGCTTCTTCCCTCCATCCAAGTCTTTGCCGAAATACTTTAATATTGGGCTGCTACAAACATCGTCACAACAACCGGTCCTTTGCTTTTCACATTCACCAGCAATCATAAACTCACCTGGTTAATAAGCTGAGACGCCATATCCGGATCAGCAGCCAGGGCCTGTAGCATGGTGTTAGTATAGGGCGCTGAGAGCATGGACTGCACCAGGCGCGGGTTCTCCGACATCTGCTGCAGCAGCGACTGCATGCCGGGCGTGTTGATGAGGCCGGGCCCGGTGGCAGCACCACCAGCACCCGGGGCTGTGCCGCCGCCACCACCACCACCGGCACCGCCGCCGCCGCGCTGCCACGGGTTCGGTAATGGTTGCCGGTTCTCGGCACCCTGCTGCGGGTTTGTGCCATCTACTTTGGACGGAAAAAGTCGCAGGGTTAACGCAACTATCTTATAATTTATGAGGCTACATCATCTAAAAGAGGCTTTGGAAAATTTATTGTGCTACACCTTCCAGATGAAACACCAGAAAGTGGTGTGTTAGGTGGGGCATTTTAAGGCAGGTCTTTAGTAATTAAAACTTTTAAAAAGTGCTGGCTCTCAGCCTAATTTGAATGAATAAGTTTTGCTTTTGATTTGATTGTAATTTGTTTTGACCAAATGAACAGAGAACCAGAGCATTTTTTGGATATTCTTGACATTTTAGTACACATAGACCAATGAAAGCATGCTCTATCTCTGTTTACGTAGAATTCTGTCAAATTTACTTGTGGGGTTTCGCCTTTACACAGGTAAAAAAGGAAATTTCATAGCAGATGATTTGCAACTTATCAGTATGTTATTGCATCAATACAATGAGATGAAAAGCAATAATTTCTAAAAAACAATTAGTTAAAGAAGATGTCTACTTTAAAAAATACAGTGTATCAGAAAATGGATATTATGTCTTACCAGAGTTGTCCACCAGTCCAGAGAATGGGTTGCCTGCCATACTGCTGGCTACATTCAACATGGGCTCTTGAATGTCTCTATACATGCGCTGTAAAGCATTGTAGCCACCTGAAATAGAATATGCATTATTGCACAACTGATATATTTATTGCATTTTTACATGGCAATAGTGATCAATGAACCACCTACACTTATTGACATTCCTATTTTTTTAATCGGAAATAGTGAAAATAAAGTCTCCCTGAATCAGTATAGTGATATCCAACATTTGTTACATGAAAAACAATACAAAGTATATTTCTCAGGTTCCTATGAAAGGGCAATGACCAGCTTAAACAAAATCACTATCGTCCACAGTTGGACATAGGCCTCCCGCAAGCGTCGCCACATTATCGTCATCGGTCCACCTCGTGGGAGCCCTTCCAACGTAACGTCTTCTGGTTCGCGGTCGCTACAGAACTTTTCTGCCCCATCGGCCATCCGTTCTGTGAGTAATGTGCCCTGCCCTTAAGTTTAGCAATTCTTCGGGCTATGTCGGTAACCCGAAAGTTATGCGGTTCTCTATTTCTGATACGATCACGCAAGAAAACTCCGAGCATAGCCCTCTCCATTGCCCTTTGGGTGACTGTAAGCTTTCTGATGAGGCCCATTGTTCGTGCCCACATCTCAGAGCCATAGGTTATCACTGAGAACACACACTGGTCACTATAGTTACAAATGATATAATAGCTTGACACAATGTTATTATTTTAGGATACAGTAGTGGTCTTATTTCAAGGCTATCTTTGAATACACAGGAAAGATAAAAATAGCCAGCCTACAGCACGTGTATTCCCAGGAAAGACATTGTTGCACAAGACGTCATGTTCAATCAAGTTGATATTATTCAATTAAAAGATGTTAGGAGCTTCAAGTCACTTTGGATATGAATATTGGATCTGGAGGTTTTATGTTAAAAGGGCCAACAAGGACAAGGACCATTGTGCGTGGGCCATGGCGGCCGTTTGGTGGTTAATCCAACTAGCAGCGTATTCCTGGAATGCGAGGACGTGGCATCGCAACGCGAAGAAATCCTCGGAACAGTGATGTCGTTCCAGGAAGCTTCTGCGCTTTTAGACGGAGCTAGGCTGGTTATGTTAGCCAGTACTCTCACGCACAACGGACCAAATGGAAGTCTAAGGCGCAGGCCACACAGATATGGCGTCGGGCGCGGTTATGGCACGGGCGGCTTCCTATTCCATTCTAATTTCAAACTAAATGCATGGTAATAAAGCGCAATTTGATCAGCCGCACCCGACGCCATTTTTGTGTGGCCTGCGCCTAAGTGCGGAAAAGGGAGTCACTATCACTACTTGCTCAGAACATCTGTGTAAGATTTGGGTAACCCGAGGGTTTGTGTTCTAATCTGGGTCGGTCGCCTGTGCATTCAAAGAGACTTTTGACTGCGGTTCAACGCCAGGCTGGTACCAATCGATAAAAGTTGGCCGAGCCGAGGTCGATCTGTGGATATGTGACCCCTACGTTTCTCGGCAAGAATGTCCAGCATCTTTGACACTGTAGCATATGTCATGTCAGAAGCCTGACTGTTAGGCAACCAGTATTACCAAGACATATTGTGTTACCCAGTAACTTGGTCAGATAGGCCGTAGTTCCATATAAAATACTGATACTCAGCAAGTGAAACTGGAAGCTGACCCCAAGGTAGTTGTAGCATGAAAAGGCTATACAGATCATAACATTACTTTAAACTTAGTTATAATGTGATTCACTTACCAGGTATGCTCTCAAGGTTGGAGAGTGCACGGTCGTGCGAGCGCATTAGTTCCTGCAACATGGCTGGGTTGCGGGCCAACTCCATGGTCTGCCGCAACAGCTCAGGGTTGTTCAGCATGTGGCTGATCTCCGGATTTCTCTGTACGACAAATAAAATGCGTAATAAATATTTTTTTATTTAATAATAAATTGCTTAAGTTTGCTTACATTACAATCACATTGTGCTCTATCCATAAGCCTAGCAGTACGCTTGAGTTATAGATTGGTAAAAGCACAAAAAAATAATTTGTTCTAATGGATGACGCTACCTGTGTCTTAGATAGACCTGCCCTAGTCATATACAAAACAGCCCCATAAAATCTTATTTTCTATGTGAGCTACTAGATAGAATATAGCCATAATAATGGTACATCCATTAGTACAACTTTCCAGCCTCCCACGTCATCCTGGACTGCGAGAATGTGGCAGCCCAAAATGAAGATATCCTCGGAACAGTGAGTTCGCTCCGTGAAGCCCCAAGAAGCTTCTGTGCTATGGATGTAGCTAGGCTGGCTACTTTAACCAGAACCCCCAACAGACCAAATGGGAGTCTAAGTACGGAAAAGGGAGTTCCTCGTTATTCTTCATTCATAGTACAACTTTCATGTTGTACTATGAATGAAGAATCAGTGAAACTTTATACTAAGTCGAAAGAGAAACTGCCCTGAGCCATATTAACTATGAATCAACTTACCGCCATGAGGTCCTGCATCTGTGGGTTGGATGTGATAAGTGACCGCATGTTCTCTGGGTCATTCATCATCTGCTGCACAAGCGGGTTGTCAAGCACTTGCCTAAGCATATCCGGGTTGGATAGCAGCTCTTGTTGCATACGAGCCTACAAGAAATACCATTGGAATATTACAGATAAGATAACACTTAAATTGGACAAAGTTTTGCCAAAATACATAGTAGTGAAAGGGCAAAGGGAAGGCTATTAACCCAAATGAGTCAGAAATATAATAATATTAATACTGATTGCCTTAACACTCAATAAGTCATCAAAGACAAAGTAAACATTAAATTATGATGCAATTCGGAATATCTGCAAAAGGCCTTATTTTCATGAATATTTTCAGTTAGAAATATCTTATAGAAGATTTTTACCTGCAAATCCATGAAGGTACTTTGACCGAGTCCCAAACTTTCTAGGCCTGCTAATCCACCCAATGAATTTAATCCAAATGGTGTGGCTCCGACATCAGCTGAAATATTAATTGATTAATTTTTTCAATCTGGCAACTTAGACTTCTACTATGACAGATTGCACTATAAGATAACAATCACAAGCAAGCATCTGGGTAATTATAAATTTAAGCCTTCAACAGTCATAATTAGCAAACAATTGTTTTTCTATTGTTTCACATGTGGTTTCTCGACTATTAAGGAGATAATAGTAAAAAGGTTCTCTCTTAAATCACCACTGCTATTTTACACCTGTGTCTACCCTTTTATAGAGTACAGGGGTAATGTTACGTTGTATTAGATCCACAGTAACACTATCCAAAAGGGCATTGCTCCATTTTAAATATTTGAACATAAGTTCTGCTTTCTTATACTGTCATTGTGATTGAAGTACTGAACAATATAGTCACTATAATTCAAATCTGGGTATGTGCCAATACACTTTTCATAACATATGAACGCAATTTATCATCAGCCTATGATGAAATTAGTATGATTATGATGAAAGGGGACTGAAAGTTTGTTACTTGCATAGATCTCTTCTCTTCGAGCCCAGGCAGGCGCTTTACTTTGTGTAAATTATTTCATCACCACTGCTCTCAAAACGGTGAAGGAAAACATCGGAAGAAACCGGCATGTCTTAGAACCAACAATTCGAAGACATGTGACATCCACCGCGCGCGGACCCAGTGCGGGTTCACTGGGCCCGCGTGGTGGATTACGGCTCATTCCCTCTCACAGAGAGAAGGCCTGTGTCCCAGCAGTGGGAACATTAATAGGCTGATGATGTAATGTGATAGATCTCTAGAATTACTCTAGTCATTATTATAAACCCAGGTTTTTATTTAAACCCAATCTGTTTTTTTATAGGCCATATTTTCCATACACTCTGGGTGACTATGCCAGCCTCATAAGATGAAACTCTTTAAGTATTCTGTGTGTTGCAAAAACCTATTAAAATTAAACATAAAATCTTGTTTCAATAAATCTAGGTCTAATTAGTATTGATTAGCAAGAATGAGAAAGCTGATTAGATTTGATAGAACTCTAGACCTGAGATTGTAAACAATCACACATGAATAGATTATATGAACATTACATATTTGTCATGAAAGAAACAATGCCTCTTCTATTCACCCCTATTATTATTATTTCAGAGAAACAGGTTTAACTAATGATAATAAGATAATCCATTTTTATGTAAATGGTATCTTATCTTGTGGAGGGGCTGAGAAATAATTCCGGTAACTTCGACCCATTGGGATCTTTTGTGGTCCTCTAGGTAACTTACTCCTCCCCCTCCAGAGTTTTACGATGAGATTAGGAGATATGAGCCTATAGTCTTCTGGTCTTGGATATCCTACCCCTAGGAGACTCATTTGCTAACTAGCCAGTGTATCGTATGTGCACAGAAGGTTCTCCATGCGCTCCATATGTACCCCGCACAACCTGCAAATGGGTGTCGTGGTTCTCATGTTGTTGGTTCCAAAGTGGCCAGTGAGGGCCCTAATGCTCATAATATAGTAGATGGTTAAATCAGTATGAGCTACAGGTGGACCAAGCTAAGGTGTCAACAACAATAGAGTTTTTGCATTTCTATAGCAGGTAGTTATTTAACCATTTGGAAGAAACATTTGAGTTATAAAAAATTGACCTCTGTAAGTATTTGATAACACAGCATTATCATTTTTATCTTACAAGACAAGTTATGCAGAAAGTTCATGAATGGGCCTTGTGTTTATTGTAAGTAACAAAATGGTGTTTAAAAGAGAGTTTTTATTACTTTGTTATGTTGTTTGAATTAAATGTTAGCTAAGGACATCCAAAAAAGTCTATGGAACTGATAATTTATGAATAGTTGCAGTTGTTTTGTATTAATGTATTACCACTCATAGATTGAACACTTTGTACACTATTGTTCTAGCCTTTTACAAAACCCAATGTTACTTGAATACATTAATTAGTCAATGACCTAATTATAATAACATTAACAAGTTCCACTAAAGCTATTTTATGTGCCTATTACTATCAGCAATACAAATATTCTTTTACAAAACACTGACCATTCTTTAAAAGTAATGATAGTGCATTTGAACAAACAAATATGTTGTATCTGTACAAATAAGCATATTATTTATTCATCAAATATCCTGTAAAAAAAAAAACTGTCCAAACCTGTATGCACTTTAGACCTATGTTGCACAGTAATGACAGGATGTCAATAATTGCGTACCTGGAGGGCGCCGCTGCGCGCCTTCAGGCTCGGGCCTGGGAGGCGTCTTTATCACGAGGTGGACTGTCAGCCCGTCCTTGATGTTGTGCTGTTTCAGGGAGTCGGCATCGTTCAAGATCTTTCCGGCAAATATGAGACATAACTGCTCCGGTTCCGCACTGAATTTAGGGGACAATACTTCCTTGAGCTAAAATCAAATAACAAATACACATTTTACATTGCCGAATAACTAAATAAATGTCGTCAGTGATTGCGTGTGCAATATCTATGTTATTACGCCATGAGCAAAAGTTTCTGGCGGTGCCTTACTCACTTTTTTAACGTCAGCATCATCTTCAATCTCCACTTGCTGTTTTTCTTTCGGCGTTTTCACTGTAATAGTAATTTTTTTGGGTTCGTCCTGTCCCTCTGCCATTTTGGCAAATCTAGAATGACTCTGTACTTTGGCGGAAAAGCAGAATTATGTACAAGAATGTAGAATTTGACGATTTGTGTAAGTTGACGGCCGAGGGTACGGCCCACTTTGGTAATTTGTTAGAACTTTGAAAACCAAAATCACAAGCACATTTATGTTTTATTGAGTAAAAAATAGAGTTTAATTTGATTCCCACGTAATACATGCGAAGTTTGTCACTAATCGAGTTCTCTATGAAATTCTAATGCTGATTTGCTGGACCGGACTCGATGAACAAGCTAAAAAAAACAAGTGTTGCCAAGAATAAATTGATTTAGTCTTTGGTATTTCAAAGACAAAATAAGGGTAAAGACGGAACCACACTTACGTGGCGTGGCGTGGCGTGGCGCCTTCTGACGCAGTTGATTGGCTACAAAACGTGCTGTGTTATGACGTAGGCTGGACAGACAGAGTCGTTTGATTAGTGGATCCTGTGCCACGCCACGCCACGACACGTAAGTGATACGCCAGAGTACTAAATTCTTATTTTATAAGGCAATAGCACCGATGATGACAACAAGTTGTGCCATAACTTTAAATTAAATAGCTGTCTTGTGCTGTGTGTGTTCGTGTAAAATATAAAAAGATGGTGATAAAATAATTAAGGTTTATAGCGAAAATTGTGCCTTAAACTTTTCAAGGATGTATCCGATCATATTTTCGAACCTACCATAAAGTCATTTCCGTTGCTGGATTTTCCGGAAAAGTTTTTCCTGAAACCAGCTGAAACTTTCTTAAGTCTATGGCTAAAACGGAAGTAGAGTTTTGGTTTATTTTGACTTGACAGCTGACATGAAACAAAAACAAAAAACAGTTTCTAATAATGTCTCTCGCAAAATTTTAATGAAATTACTAGGTACATAACCAAGTTTGGTAAGGCGAAAATTATACATGTGGCGATGGCATGAATCTCTAGCCAATCAATTATAATACGCCAAATATTCTCGTTTTAGTGGTCTTTAATTCTTGTTTCAGGTCTTCGTTGTTAGTGACTTAATTCATAAGCACTGAGCGATAATATTGCATGCCGTAGAATGCCCAACACGAGTGTTTAGGCCGAATTGTCACTACTATTAATTAATTGCAGCAAATGGAGGTATACGTTTTGTGATTATTTGGTCAAACTTGTTGCTCGTCTACTTGTTGTAAACAGTCTAATATTTGTAGGTGGACTTACAAGACACTTTCTTACGTGACGAGGATCAGCAATCACAAAACAGCCTGAAGCAAACACATACAGTGGCAAATAAAAGAAAAAATGATAAAGTACAGGGTGAGGACTCAAAATGTTATTATTATTGTATCAGGCAGGCATCTTTAAGAAAAATAAATTGTACAAAATACATAAGTATGTTTTGATAAAGGATTATAGCAAAATATCATGTGTTCATCCAGCAGATGGTAAAGCAGTAACTGATCAGCAAGCCAAAGAGGAAAAGGAGCATGCTGAGACCATAGCTTCGATGCTAATGCGAAGCTACGACACCAAGTTTGGTGGTGAAGATGACACATCACAGCCAACTTCACAAACCGCACCCATTATACCCATAGAAGCAACACGCAAGAAAAAGAAAAGAAGAAGGTATAGTGTAGTAGTGCCTATTTAAAATGATTGAAAAGTATAGCTATTGTATTACACTTTAAAAAAACCGGCCAAGTGCATATTGGACTATGCACATTTAGGGTTCCATACCAAATTGCAAAATCAAGTTGGTTGTAATAGGAAAATGTCGGAATTTCTAAGAAAAATATAGATTTTTCAGTATATTGGTTTTTGTTAGTAAAATATATGTAGGTAATAATAAATATTATCACCAAACCTTAACCACATTGTTGGCTTCTCATTCCTTTGTTTTCCAATATTTTTTTAAACAAAACGTACAATATTTATCTACTTAACAAACTCTAGCAGCAGCTCTTTTTTCTGGTGTACAATAAAGTATAAATAAATACCCAATGATGGGGCAGGTCTATTTTTTTTTTAATTCAGTTAAAAACATCACGTACATATTGCATATGTACGTGATGTATGAAATAAAAAAAATAAAAATAAAAGATCCTCGAAAATCCAAAAGCATTGTCCAATGCCAACGCTGTCAAGAATATGGACACTTCAAGAACAATTCCTTTAGACACGTCCCCAAAGGATGGAGGGAAGTCAAAGCAATATTCATCCCAAAACCAGGTAGGAGTGACTATACAAACGCCAAGTCCTACAGACCCATCAGCCTGACCTCGTTCTTGCTAAAGACAATGGAAAGACTGTGTGAAAGGGAGCTCCGAGATGGCGCTCTAATAACATTACCTTTACATGGTAACCAACACGCCTACAGCTCAGGTAAGTCTACTGAATCCGCTCTTCACTTGGTGGTAAGCCAAATAGAGGAAGCAATTCATCAGAAAGGTACCTGCCTGGGCACCTTCATAGACATCGAAGGTGCTTTCGACAAGACAAACTTCTCCAGCATCGGTGCTGCCCTTTCCAAACATGGCGTAGAGCAGCTACTGATTGACTGGATTACTAATATGCTTAGCAAACGAGCGGTTCGTCTAGAAGGAGAGCAGCAGCAGGCCTTGATAGCCAGGGGCTGCCCACAAGGAGGGGTGCTTTCCCCCCTTTTATGGAATCTGGTAATTAACGATCTCATCACCAGGCTAAACGAACACCGTTACTATACAATAGGTTATGCAGACGACCTCGCAATCCTCGTACCTGGGAAGGTGACTGGTACAATTTGCAACCTTACTCAGCAGGCACTACGTATAGTAGAACGATGGTGCAGGGAGTATGAACTATCAGTAAACCCCACTAAAACTGAATTGGTCATGTTCACCCAGAAAAGGGCACTAGGTCCCTTCCGCCTGCCTAAGCTGTTCGATACAGAGCTCCAGCTTTCCAACGAGGTCAAGTATTTGGGAGTCATTCTTGACAGTAAGTTGAACTGGGGCAGTCATTTAGACAATAAGTTAGACAGGGCCTGCATCACCTTTTGGCAATGCAGGAAAATGATAGGCCAAAAGTGGGGACTATCCCCTAAGATCATACTCTGGCTGTACAGCGCGGTGATTCGGCCCATGATCACCTACGGGGCCGTAGTTTGGTGGCCTCGCACTAAACTAACTACAGCCGTGAACAAGCTACAGCGTATGCAGAGACTGGCCTGCATGGCGACAACGGGCTGCATGAGGACTACTCCGACGGCAGCGCTCGAGGCTATGCTTGGACTTCCCCCTCTGCATCTGTTTATACAGCAGGAGGCGACGATGGCAGCTGTACGTCTTAAGACACTGGCTCTCTGGGGTAAGAGAGAGACTCAACACACCGCTCTGATCGAGGATCTCCACCGTGAAATCCCACTAACTAGAGCCATAAATGACCGGATACCTAAGAAAGTCATTTTTGATAAAAAATACAGAATCCAGTTATACGAGGATAACCGCTGCGAGGGGTTACGCCCTGAGGAACTGCGGATCTTCACGGACGGATCCAAAACAGGTACAGGCACGGGTGCAGGAGTCTTCTCAGAGGACCTAAATATCCGCTTAGCCACACCACTGGGGATCCACAACACGGTGTTCCAGGCCGAATGCTTGGGCATTTCCATGGCGGCCTCTGCGGTCCTGGCTAGGAAGGTAAAAAACTTTCCCATACGTATACTTTCGGACAGCATGGCCGTCCTGCAAGCACTAAACAGCCACACGGTCAACTCAGGGCTGATTTACGAGTGTCACCAGCGCCTGAACCAGGTCGGTATGCACAATAAAGTAACCATTCAATGGATCAAAGGACACAGCGACTCCCGAGGGAACGACGCTGCGGACGAGCTCGCCCGAAGGGGCTCAAATATGGCACCGGTGGGCCCGGAGCCCATAGTGCCCTTACCTTTCGGGTTTCTGCGCGGTCTGGTAAGAAAACGCACCAGGGTGCAACACAGCAAGTTATGGTCTGATCATAGCGAGTGCAGGCAGGCCAAGGAGGCACTACCTCTCATTGACGGCCGTTTTACGAAAAGGGTCCTACGATTGACTAAGCCACAGCTACGTGCGGTCACAGCCGTAACTACTGGACATGGGACCTTTAATAAGCACCTCTTTGTCATAGGAATCACGGACAGCCCACTCTGCAGAGCTTGCATGGTGGAGGAAGAGACAGCAGCACACCTACTCCTAAGCTGCCCCGTAGTCGCTGACTACAGGGCCAAATACTTCGGCGACCCAGGTACCCTGCAGGAGATAGTCGGCAGCACCAAGGCGCTGCTGGCCTTTCTCGAGGAGCTGGGGTGGATCGAATAATGTGACTGAATCCCACCCGTACGCAAAATACGCGCTTGGTCGTGGAGTTGCGGAAACAGCCCGTCGAAACCTAACCTAACCTTCAAGAACAATTGTATGAGGCCTTTTAGATGTGTCAAGTGCAGACAAAATCGCAGAACTTCTGATTGTGATAAAAAAGACCGAAGCGCACCAGCCAAGTGCGCTTTATGCTCATGTGATCACCCCGCTAACTACAAAGGCTGTCAAATCTATAAAGAACTAGTTACTCGGAGACATAAAAATAACCCACCACAAACACGGAAGCCAATCCAGTCAATCACCATGCCAACTATAGCCACTGGGCCACGCCTTCCGCTCAGTCTAATCACCGAAGACCATAATTTACCACACCAAAAGACCTATGCAGAAGCTGTAATTGGAAATGCCAACGCACCAACTACGAACTATGAGAAACACAACACAACAAACTCTGTACTAGAGAATATCCTCCTAAGGCAAAATGAAAAGATCGATCTTCTAATTCAACAAATAAGCTCCATGCTGGGTCTTATAACAACACTCGTGTTCAAACTATCAAAATGACTTCACTACACATCGCAACGTGGAACATTAACGGTCTCGCACCGAATACACTTGAATTGGAGACTTTCCTTAAATCTAACAAGCTGATGCATGTCTTATATCTGAAGCACATACGACTTCTAGAAGCCGAATATGCATTCCAGGATATAGTGTATATTTCACATCTCACCCTGATGGTGGCGCTCACGCTGGCTCGGCGATTGTTATCAAAAACAGTGTGAAGCATAACCTACTACCATCTTATTCAAGCAACTACTTGCAAGCTCTATTCGCACTGTAGTGTGCGAATAGAGGACCGCTCTGGGCACCTAAACCTCTCGGCGGTATACTGTCCACTACGTCATTCTATCAAGGATGCCATGTTCACGGAGTTCTTCCAGACGCCAGGGAATCGATTCATAGCTGGCGGAGACTGGAATGCAAAGCACACTTATTGGGGAGCCAGAACAACAGTAACAAGAGGTCGTGAAATGAAAAAAAGCGTTGATGCAAATAGGCTGATGCCACTATCTACCGGCGAGCCGACATACTGGCCCACTGACACTCAAAAGACCCCAGACCTCTTAGACTTCTACATCACCAAAAATATATGCCACCTGTATGTCCACGTGGAATCTAGCCTCGATGGTTCTTCAGACCACACACCTGTTATTTTAATTATAAGCACAACAATCATACATCGCGAAACAGAAAATGATAGCTTGCATAATGCAAAAACAAACTGGGAAACCTTCCGAGCTTATCTGGAATCGAATATCTGCCTCAGTATTCCCCTAAAAACTCATGCAGATATTGAAAATGCGTACTTGTATATCACTAACTTGATGCAAGTGGCAGCTTGATCTAATACTCCCGAAATGGATTCAACAAACCGTTATTTCCAATTACCAGTTGAGATTCGTAATAAAATATCGGAAAAACGAAGGCTACGTAGATTGTGGCAGCTCTCTCGCAACAGAGAGGACAGAACAAGACTCAACAGAGCGATAGCAGATCTAAAAACCTCTCTTGCTGAAGCAGCCAACGAATCTCTTAAGCGAAAACTGGAAATGATGTCTCCAACCGCAAGCGGTCACCACTCCCTTTGGAAAGCTAGGAAGGCTATGGGTCAACCACAGCAATGCTTACCTCCACTTAGAAAGGGCAACTCTTGGGCACGTACTGACTCAGAAAAAGCCGAAGTATTTGCAGCCCATCTGGTCGAGGTATTTAAACCTAATGAAAGCGATGGCCCTGAAGATCCACAAATAGATATTGAACTAAATGAAGAGATAAAACCAGGTGCTCCGCTGCGACCAACATCGCCAAGAGAGATATCCAATTTATCAGTAAATGAAGCCCCCGGTTTCGGCCTAATTACACCAAGGCTACTAAAGGAGCTACCCAGGAAGTGCATTGTTTTCTTTACCAACCTCTTTAATGCAACCTTCCGAGTCTGCTACTTCCCCTCTTTATGGAAAATGTCGCAAATAGTGATGATTCACAAGCACGGTATACCAATCAATGAAGTCACATCATAAAGGCGCATTAGCCTTACGTCAACACTGTCCAAGCTCTGGGAACGCATCTTGCTGACTAGGCTAAGACCGCATCTTGAGGAAAAAAATGTTATACCCGATCACCAATTTGGGTTTTGCAAAGAGCATTCTACAGTGGAACAAGTACATAGGGTCTACAACACTATCAGACAATGCCTTGAGAAGAAAGAGTTCTGCTCAGCAGCATTTATCGATATCCAGCAGGCTTTTGATCGTGTATGGCATAAAGGCCTATTGTACAAAATAAAAAATACTCTTTCGCCTTCATCTTTTCACTTCATCAGAAGATAGAATCTTCTGATAAAGTCTTACCTGAAAGACAGGATGTTCCAAGTGAAACAACGAAACGTGCGTTATTCTCTTCGTACCTGCAGCGCTGGAGTACCCCAGGGCTCAGTCCTTGGTCCTGTGTTGTACAATCATCATCATCAGCTGCAGCCTGATTTTGCCCATGTGAGCTTGGCGCTAGGCATTCAGAGATTACCTTCTACCTACAATTTTACCGATTTATAAACATTAGATTCATTGTCTAAGCATCATATAAATATGATGAAATAGCTTTTTCCCGCGACTTCGTCTGCGTAGCATTAGTACTTCGAATAGCCTATTTTTAGGGTTCCGTACCTCGAAAGGAAAAACGGAACCCTTAGAGGATCACTTTGTTGTCCATCCGTCTGTCTGTCAAGACCCTTTTTCTCAGGAACGCGTGGCGGTATCAAGTTGAAATTTATATCAAAAACTCAGGTGTACTGTCCCTTAAAGCTGTGATAAAACTCAAACTTCTAAGCCAACGCAATCAAAAGATACAGCCGTTTATGCCGCAAATTTTCGACACTCGCAAGGAAATCAAAACCTACAGGAACTCAGAATCTTGAAATTTGGTACGAAGCAACGTCTTATAGCACAGATAAAGGAATAATTGCGAAAACCGTAAATTTTAGTAACATCATATAATAAAAATATTTTTAATAATTTTAAACTTACTACCCCTTTCCTTATGAACGCGTAGAGGTATTAAACTGAAATTCATATCAAATACTCAGATCTATAATACCTTTAAGCTGATGTTTGTACGGAACCCTCGGTGCGCGAGTCCGACTCGCACTTGGCCGGTTTTTTTCTCCGAGCTTTAGGTGTGTTGGCCGCCTTACTTGAGAATTTACCATCATAAAAACTTACACCCCTTAAGGATGATTGCCAGGATAAAAACTATCTTATGTCCTTCCCAGGGCCTCAAACTATCTCCATACCGAATTTCATCAAAATCGGTTAAGCATGAAAAGGTAACAGAGAGATGGACAGAGTTATTTTCGCATTTCTAATATCATATAGTATGTATGGATTATTAATAGTTTCTTTTTATTGTTGCAGATCCCAAATATCAATATGTCTAACGAACTGCCGGTATGAATCAATACGGAAAGTTGCCAGTGCTTTTGGAATGCGAGAAATGTCTGAAGATGATGCTTGGAACTTCTACTGGACTGACATGAGCGTCTCTGTAGAAAGAGCAAAAGAAATGAAGAGGTTTCAGCGCATTAACCATTTTCCTGGCATGTTAGAAATCTGCAGGTAAAGCACGTACAAGTTATCTTATCTTATCTTGTGGAGGGGCCGAGAAGTAACTCGGACACTTCGACCCATTTTGGGATCTATTGTGGTCGCCTAGATAACTTAATCCTCCTCAATCTCGTTGTAAACTCTTTTCATGAGTTTTACAATGAGACTAGGAGATATGAGCCTATAGTCTTCTGGTTTTGGATATCCAACCCCTAGGAGACTCATTCGCTTACCAGCCAGTGCATCGCATGTGCACAGAAAGTGCTCCATGGGTTCCGTATGTTCCCCACACAACCTGCACATGGGTGTCGCGGTTAGAACCATCCATCATGAGCATGTCGTTGGTTCCATAGTGCCCAGTAAAGGCCCCAAGCAGGTAGGTGATTTGCCCCCTGCTCATATTCCAGATGCATTCCCGGGCTTTGAACGTAGAGCCTAGGAATTTCTTGGAGTGTTGTAGACCAGTAGTAGACAGCCAGTGTGTTCGTTGTCTGTGATCTGAAAACTCCTTAAATGTGGCTTCTACGAGACACGTCGAAATGTCTACACATGGTTCTGGACCCACAAAATCATTTGCAAAATGTTGCCAGTTCATCTGCAATTTCATGACCATGGATTCCTTTGTGCCCAGGGACCCACATCAGTGTCACTCATGCTTCCCAAGTCTGTTTAGGGCCTGGACAGCATCCAGAATAAGTCAGGAGTCCACTTTGTAGGAGGCCATGGCTTTGCTTGCAGCCTGACTGTCACTTAGAATATATATGGATTTACCTTTGGTTCCTCTATCTATATTCTCTTGAGCACAGGTTATTATGGCATAGTTTCTGCTTGGAATACAGTTGCCATCTTCCCTAAGCTTTTGCTACATTTGTAACCTTTTGCGTATATTCCCGCTCCTGTACCTGATCCCATTTTTTATCTATCAGTGTACCACACAAGACTATCTTGTTCTGGTGGATCGAGTCCCTTCGTCCAGTCCTCTATTGTAGGGATTTGGACCTTAAAAGACCTTTTATACACAAACATAGTTTGCAGTTACCCGATCCAGGCCTTCATTGCCATCGAACTTTGTATGGTTGGTCTTTGGCTTAGAGGCATCCCATAGTCCAGCAACAGCAAGACGATGCAATGTCTTTCTTGCCTCGAATTCAACCATCATATGCAGATGAGGGATATTGAGGTATCTCTCAATCGCTGCCGTAGGTGTTGTCCTGAAAGCACCCGTGATTCCGAGACACTTTGTAACCTGGTGAGTGGCGTTTTGCACGAGGCAAGCTTTGTTTTTGGCCACCACACTATGCTGCCGTATGTGATAATAGGTATTATTATTGTCCGGTACAGCCATCGTATCACTTTGGGCTTTAGTCCCCACGTTTTACCGTAGGTGGAACGACACATGCCGAACACTCGTAGGGCCTTTTTCGTAATATTTTCCAGAGTTCTTTAACAAGCGTTATACCCAGATATTTAACTTCGGTGGACCAGGGCAGCTTAATTCCATTGAGGGAAGGCTCTCCTAGTTGTCTCTTCCTCGTGAATGGAATAATGACTGCTTTGCTTGGGTTGATAGAGAGGTGGTTCTTTGTACACCATTCCTCTGTCATCCTCAATGCCTGTTGTAATAATCCAGAGACTATGTTCGGCAATTTACCATTAACCATTATAGCTATATCATCTGCATAGCCTACTGTGTTGAATGGTCCTGTATTGAGTTTGATAAGCAGCGATTCTACTACCAAGCACCACAATAATGGTGATAGCACTCCGCCTTGCGGACAACCTCTTGTTGTTTTTGCGCTAAGACACATCAGACTGTTCTGTTTTCAGTTCCGATCTGACTATTCTGCTTCTTAGCATATAGTCAATCCAGTTGCACGTGGTATCATTGATGACATGTTCCTTTGCAGCAATGCGTATGGACTCAAATGTTGTCTTGTCGAAGGCTGCGTCGAGAAAAGCCCCGACACAGATCTCTTGTCCTTCTAGCGGAAGCCCGCTATGGCAAACTTCAGTTTATTTTCATCTACCACTTTCTTAGCCGTGAGCCAGCTATTTTTGGACGTGTGCCTTGTGAGCTCGTCCCTTGTGACTGGTTCCTCTTCATCGCTGTCGCGCAGTATACATTCCGGGAAGTGAGTTCTAAACATCACGACCAGAGTGTCCTGTCCAGTTTCCGTGAGATACCCATTCTCATCCTTTACAGATGATAGTGGGTTTGTTTTAGTCATGGACATTGCTTTGCACAACCTCATTCCATTTGATAGAGCTTCGATGGAGGTGCAATGCTGCCGCTAATTAGTTCTTTTGGCCTTGCTTACCGCCGTGTTATACCTCGTCAGCATGCTGTGATAGCCAGAAAAATCTTTCCTGGCTTTTGCATCATTAAAGGCCTGTCGTGTTTTCTGACGTATTTTAACTAGTTCAGGAGTCCACCATGGTAACTTTTTGCAAAAGGCCCATTTCTCTGTGCAATTATCTTCCCATGCACCGATGGTGCCCACCCTGATTCTGTCCGCTTAAAAGTCCCCGCGCACGGCAAAAACACGCGAAAAGTCATTGCTATCCATCATTGTTCTTGTTCAATGGTGGACACCCAGGGGCATGACCTCGCTACCCCTGTGATACGTCGCCCGGTGATTTCTGTTACGTCTATTTCATAGGGAATTAGAGCAAAAACAGGGTGGCAACCACGAGAAGGAAAATCACCGCACTTGCCTTGAGGATCTACACGACCGTAGCGCTCTCCCGCAAGACCACGCCACCTTGCCGTCTCTGAAGGAGCCAGGCAAGGTAGGACTGCATCAACAAAGCCAAGCCCTACAAGGTTTGTCGCTGATAGCTCAAAGCGTAAGTTTGCTAACACAGCCCAGTCCCACGTAATAGTAATAGTTGCTCTAGTTGTCAAGCTGGAGTAAATAGCAATTCTTTTATTCTTGACTTTAAATTCTATGGTGTTTTCAGAAAAGACTTGCTGGCAAGGAATTTGAACAGAATGCAGAAAATTTATCCAAAGGAATATAATTTTTTCCCAAAAACTTGGTGCTTGCCTGCAGAGTAAGTATTTTGTAATATTTTATAATTGGCATCAAATTCAAATAAAGGCAAAGATAACTTGTGTTTAACAAAAAACGCTTATTTCAGTTTCGGTGAAGCATTGAACTACAGTAAATCACGTAAAAATAAGACTTTTATTATTAAACCGGAATGTGGAAGCCAAGGGCGCGGCATCTATTTGACGAAGTCGCTTAAAGACATCAAACCTACAGACAAACTAATCTGTCAGGTAACGTTCACCTACACTTATCAATTCTTTCTAATGCTTATTTGTATTGTTTACTATGAAGTTCCATCAACTTGATTGTATTAAGATAATTTTATTATTAAATATATTGAAATACATAATAACAAAATGTCCATGGATCTGTTTCAGGTGTATCTTTCTAAGCCATACTTGGTAGACGGCTATAAGTTCGACATAAGAGTGTATACTCTTATAACGTCGTGTGATCCTCTCAGAATTTTTGTCTATAATGAAGGGCTTGTAAGGTATGTTTACAAATTCATGTAAAGTAGAAAACAATGATAGGCCTAGTGTATTACCCTGAGGAACACCAGGTTTTCTGTAAAGGGAGATGCATAGATTACTCTTTATTTTTGTTCTGGATATTTCAACCAATTTTGTGTTTTCTCTATAGATTTGTAATCAATTTTATCCATTAGAACTATTTTATGTGTCACCAAATCGAATGTTTTTCTCAAACCTAAGAATAATTATTATGATCAAAACTTTATCTTGAATATTTTTCACCAAACAATTAAAAACAAGCTGGTTAACGAAATAGTTCATATTCATCTTATTTTTAATCGACTTAAAAAAGAAGAGGTTCTCACTCAATTCACCTGTTTTTATGTTTGTTACCTCAGAACTTTTACTAGGTGAACCGATTTCGATGATTCTTTTTTTTATTTGAAATTTCCATTTCAATTTTATCAAAATCTGATGATGGATTTCACAGACATACAACATAACTCTTCAATAAATGACGGCAAATCTCTCGGGATATCTGCAATCGCATGTCTGTTTATTGTTTACACCATTTCATAACATATCATAACGCCGGTATGCCGTATGCTCTAAACCAGCGGTCAGTATCAGTAACACGCAGCCCGCGGGCCGTGTGCGGCCCATGAATGTTTTTTAAATAAGTTATAAATATCAAAAAAAACTTTTTTGCAAAAAAATTCTACCGACTTCCAAATGAAAAACTACAAAGTGAAAAATAACTTAACTTTTGGAAGTCGGTGTCTTTCGTAGGTACCATTTTTTTGCGATATGGACACCGACTTCCAAAAGTTAAGTTATTTTTCACTTTGTAGTTTTTCATTTGGAAGTCGGTAGTATTTTTTTGCAAAAAAGATTTTTATGTTTCCCTTTTTAGCTACCTACCTAAAATAGGCAAGTTGTTTAGTAAGGTACCTATAACGCTAGAATAGATCACCCGAATAACATGATACTTGAACATAATCAGTGAAATGAGAGATCTGCGTACCCCTTTAGTACGTACTGCCGTGATGTTATGTTATGAAATGGTATATACAATAAACAGACATGCGATTGCAGCAATTCCGAATGATTTGCCGTTATTTATTGAAGAGTTCTGTTGTATATCTCCGAAGTTCTCCATCAGATCTTCACCAAATTAAAATGGGACCAATTTCGAAACATACTCTTACAAACGAAAAAAGAATTTTCAAAATCGGTCCACAATTGACGGAGATATCGGTGAACATAAATAAAAAAAAAAAAAAAAAAAAAAAAACATACAAGAAGTCGAACATAGAACCTCCTCCTTTTTTGTAAGTCGGTTAATAAATGCATGAACGAACCGCGATCGACCGTATAGTGTAACTCTTTATTGAAAAATTGGACCAATTTCCGAATTGTAAAAATGCTGTCGAGGAAGCTGGAATTAATTTTCATTGGAAAAGTGATAAAATGAAGGATATTTTAATACAACGGCAAACTAAATTCAGCGACAGATTTGGTGGTTTTGAAAAAGTTTCTAGCAAACTGAAAATTTTTGCAAACCATTTTTCGTGTGATATTGAGGAAGTATTTAGGTATTTACAAGGCAGACAGGCAGGTGAATGGAAACGCCGGGAGGGGACGCCCTAGAAAGACATACATAGACCTTATAGGTGATGTTCTTCAGAAAGGCCAAGTGCGCAGTACCCATAACCGGCGTGTGTGTATGACTAGATGT
The DNA here is from genome assembly GCA_949775005.1 of Orthosia gothica. Lineage (NCBI taxonomy): Eukaryota > Metazoa > Arthropoda > Insecta > Lepidoptera > Noctuidae > Orthosia > Orthosia gothica. The sequence continues at coordinate 23,856,038 of OX459038.1, read as the reverse complement.
ATGAATGTGTGTGAAGCAAAAGAAGTATGTAAGGATCGTAGCAGGTGGCGTTCTGTAGTTTCTGCCTAACCCTATGGGAAAAAGGCGTGAGTTTATGTATGTATGTATGTATGTATGAGGAAGTACCGAGTTATTTACAAATGAACGTGATTGACTTCCAATCTAATGATGCTCTCAAAAACTCTATCTATGAAATCAATGATCTTGTTAAATTTGATGGCAGCTTGGCATCTGATTTTGACGAATTGAAAAGGTTTGCTCAGCAGTTCATTACAATTTTTGGTAGCACTTATTTATGCGAAGAAACTTTTTCAATTGTCAAATAGAGACAAAATAAATATGCTTCTCGTCACACATATGAGCATTTGAGAGCCATTCTACGAATTGCAACTACAAACATGACAACTAAAGAAATAGCTGTCATGGATTCCAGATCTATTATGGCAACATTAATTAAAAGATAGGTAATAGTAAATTTAAGTTTTATACTGCAACACCAATGACGCTGTCAACGTCAAGTGACAGGTGCGTTCTCACAAAAATGGCCAAGCGAACAGATTGCTAAAAAATGTATTAAAGTGAATAAAACCTATGAACCTGTAAAATGGTGGTTTTGATTACCTAAATATCCACCACAACTAATGGCGACCGTGACACATAATGACAACCATGTAAAATACAGAATGGCGAAGTGAAAACCCTGGATTGGCACAGTCGCTTGAACGAAGCACGTGGCGTGTATTAACCTGGAAGTCGAGGGGCTTCTAGATAATCGGATCACACCGACGGCACTCACGATGGCAGCGACGGCATTAAAAGATATCCGAGAACGGGAGCAACTACGTCGAATATTTAACAGAACATATTTGGAGATCGAGAAATCGTTGGGTCAAAAGGATATTAATTACGAAGCGGCGAAAATTGATTTACAGTATCTAATTGAAAAAGCTTCAAAATTGGAAATTCTCGACAAAATTATTCAGGATCGGATGCTGACTAAAGAGGACTGGAACGAGGAAGAGTACAGCTCGGAAGTTGAAAAAGCGGAACATTTTAGTTACAAATTATGTTCAATCCGAACCACAATAGAAAAGGCAACAGTTTCAAAACCAGCGGCAGACGTCAAACCAGCGGTGGCAAGGATCCTGCCATCTCTGGAATTCAAAAAGTTCGACGATGACCTGCGCCACTGGCTGGCGTTCTGGGGACAGTTCAAGAAAATACACCAGGATGCCACAATTGTTGGTGAGGACAAGTTTCAATACTTAATCCAGTCGCTAAAAGAAGGCAGCAGTGCACGATCCTTGGTAGAGAGTTTCCCTCCATCGGCAGAAAACTACCAGCGTGCTATCGACCAACTAAAGGCAAGATTCGGGCGTGAGGACAATCTCATACAAGTTTATGTAAGGCAAATTTTAGGGCTTGTATTAAATAATGATAAAGATAAAGTTTCTGTTAAATCACTATATGATAAATTGTCATCATATTTATTATCTTTAGAGTCCTTAGGTATAAAACAACAAAAATACGAGACAATATTGTATCCGCTAGTTGAATCTGCCATCCCTGAATCACTATTAATAATATGGAACCGTAATAACACTGATCTGTCAACTGGGCAACTTGCTAAATTACTTGACTTTTTAAAATGTGAGGTTGACTCAGAAGAGCGGCTGAGACTGGCTAGGTCTGAATTTCGTGTTGCATGTGCTAATACTATATATCCCACAGATAGCAGTGTGCCGACAGCCGCAGCTCTAGTGTCTAAGGTGAAATCCTCAAATATGCAGCGGTCTGGTAAGGAAGTCCATGATATTTCTTGTTGTTTTTGTGATAGAGGGGGTCATAGTACTTTTGAGTGTAGCAAAGCCAATAAGATGTCGTTGGAGGAGAAGAAGGAGGCAGTAAGAAAGAAACGCTGTTGCTACATATGTCTTAGAAAGGGGCACATAGCTAATAGATGTAATCAATTCGTCAAATGTATATCCTGTGAGAGGCGACATTTTGTGATATTATGTCCAGAGGTGCATAATAAGAAGACCGGTGCTGGAGCATCGGACAATGTTTTAGTTTGTGCCAGAAATAACACTACGACCCTATTACAGACGCTGATGGTCAACATCACCTATGAAGGAAAAATTAAGAAGGTGAGAGCTTTGTTGGACAGCGGAGCACAGAGGTCGTATGTGAAAGCTGCAGTGGTCAAGGAATTGGGGCTGCAGCCAGCTGGTAAAATGCGGATAGGCCACACACTCTTTGGAGGGGTAGAACAACCCATGGAGGTATGGAAATGCTATGAACTACTGGTGAGTAATTTAGATGACTCATTTTCTTTAAAAATCATAGCATTACAGCAGAATGAACTTTGTGGGCACCTGCCGAAGGTGGAAAATGTGGATATCTTGAATAAAATGAAAGACTTGAATATACAGCTCAGTGATATAGAATGTTCGGGCACTGAAATAAGTCTTTTGATTGGGTCTGATTATTTAGGGTCCATATTAAGGAGTGAATTGGTGAAGTTAGAGGACAACTTGAGGGTTGTAAACACCAATTTAGGATGGACAATTCAGGGCCCAATTATTACAACTACAGCTAACACGTTAAGTGTATCGTGCTTTTCACGAACAAATCTTGCTGATTTGTGGAGTGTGGAGTTACTTGGAATTAACGACCCCTATGAAAAGCAGTCTAAGATACAGTCTGAAACGGAAATATTAAACTTGTTTAACAACAATATTTCAGTGGACGGGCAAGGCCGGTACAAGGTATCTCTGCTGTGGAAGGATGGGTGTCCGAAGCTCGCACCAAATTATGGAATCGCACATAAGAGGCTGGAGTCGACTACAACGAAGTTGAAGTCAACAGGTAACCTACAAATTTATGACCATGTCCTACATTGTTGGGAGAAGGATGGTATAATTCAGAGGGTTACAGAGGATGAAAAGGAGGTTGGTTACTACTTACCACATCACAGTGTAATAAAACCACATAGTACAACAAGCATACGCCCTGTATTCGATGCTTCTATGAAGGACAAAAATGGGTGGTCGCTGAACGATTGCATGGACAAAGGTATTAATATGATAGAACTGTTACCTAAGTTATTAATACTATTCAGAAAAGGTGCTTTTGGGGTAATCTCTGACATTAAACAGGCATTTTTGCAGATTTCTATTTCAGAAAAGGACAGAGATTACTTGAAGTTTTTATGGTGGGATAATATCGAGACCTGTGATAAAGTATTGACGTATATACATAAAAGAGTTATGTTTGGAGTAACATGTAGCCCATTTTTGCTGAGTGCCACAATCAATTATCATTTATTAGGAATGTGTGCTGGGGGCTACAAAGAAACTGCTCTGAAATTAAAGGAATCTTTTTATGTAGATAACTGTGTAACGAGTTGTGAATCTGTGGACGAGCTGAATACCTTTATTTCAGAAGCAAAAACCATAATGGCAGAAGGTATGTTTGACCTACGCGGTTGGGTGACTGCTCCTCACAGAAAAGACGACACAGTGACAGTTCCAGTGCTCGGAATGACCTGGGACACATTACAAGATGAGATACGATGTAATGTGAACATACAAGATGCGGTACCAGAGAAGATAACAAAGAGGTATGTGATCTCGGTGGCTCAACATGTGTTTGATCCACTGGGATTGGTTTGCCCTGCAACTTTACTACCTAAACTTGTTATGCAAGAAATCTGGGAAAGCAAAGTGGACTGGGACCAGGAAATACCTACTCACCTGGCCCAGGAATTTATCAAGTGGTTGAATACAGCTCACATGATCAACCAATGCCGATTTCCGAGGCGCATTTCAACTGCACCTATGGAGAAATGTGAGACCAGTCTACATGTATTTAGTGATGCGTGTCAAACATCTTATGCGGGTTGTGTATTCTTGAGAACGCAATACCAAGGAAAGGTACATGTACAACTTATTCTAGCTAAAAGTAGAGTAGCTCCAGCCAACAAAAAGATGTCACTACCGAGACTAGAGCTCATGGGAGCCCTCATTGCAACTCGGCTATACAAAGAAGTTATAGAGTCTGGTTTGCTAACTCAATGTAAGTACTACAAGAATTATTTTTGGACTGATTCGGCTGTGGTGTTGGCATGGATACAAAGACAGACACAATGGAAAGCTTTCGTGTCTAACAGAGTCAAAGAAATATGTACTACCACAAACCGTGACAGCTGGCATCATATACCTGGCGACCTAAATCCTGCTGACCTACCTTCGCGTGGATGTAACGCGAGGAAGCTACTGGAGAGTCGATGGTGGGAAGGTCCTACATGGCTAAAAGAGAACATGGAAGATTGGCCAAAATCGAGTCTGGGTGAAGTAGATGAGGAAATGGTGCAGTCTGAAGTGTGTCCCAGTGTGGTGGTCAACACTGAAGCCACAGTAAGTCCATTCAGCCAAAGCCTGATGCGTTTTTCGAGATATAGTCGCATAGTCAGACTTGTAGCATGGATGTTGTGATTTAATTGTAAGGTAAGAAAAACATTCAATGTCCGTCAAAAAGATATAACAAATGACGAATATATATATGCAGAGAGATCGTTATTTAGACTTTTACAGAAAGAAAACTTCAGTATCCAAGGTATGCTGCCAAAGAAATTAAATACGACTACCGATGAAGAAGGAATTCTAAGAGTTAAAACGAGATTGGAACTGAGTCATGAAGACAAAGATTTCGTGAACCCAATACTTTTACCTGGAAGAGATGAAATAATTCAACGATTAGTACGACAGAGACACGAAGTACTGAATCACGCAGGAACACAGCTCTTATTATCAAATCTTAGAAATCGTTATTGGATTTTGAACATAAGACGTCTAGCGAAAAGTATTGTATCTAGGTGTATTGTATGCAAGAGGGATAAATGCAAACATTATGAAGTTCCCGAAGCACCGTTACCTACTATCAGAACCGAAGCAACAGCTGTTTTCCAGGTAACTGGAATCGATCTAGCGGGACCCTTGTATCTGCGAAACCAAGAAAAATGCTGGATTGTACTCTTCACTTGTGCTACTTATAGAGCAGTACATTTAGAATTGGTTGAATCGCTTTCTACAAACAGCTTCATCATGGCACTTCGTCGTTTTATAGGAAGAAAAGGTCGTGTCAAAGTCATTTATACAGATTGTGGTAGCAACTTTCAGGGTACAGCTAGCCTACTTAAAGAAGTTGATTGGACAGCAGTGGAGGCCGAGAGCGCCGCCATCCAGTCGCCGATCAGATGGCGTTTCTTGCCGCCGCGCGCGCCGTGGTGGGGAGGATGGTGGGAGCGCCTCATTAAGGTAGTGAAGGACATGCTACGCAGGATTCTGGGTAAGGCATTAGTTACTTGGATAGAGTTGTCAACTCTACTCTGCGACTGTGAAGCAGTCATAAATAGCCGACCTTTGACGTATGTAGTGACAGAGGATGACTCTCTGAGACCTCTCACTCCTATGATGTTTCTGCATCCTTTACCTTCTACGGATACACCTGACTTAGATCAATTAGATTCAAGAAATATCAATGTTAGATTTCAGTATTTGAACAAATTACGTGCAGACTTTAGACAACGTTTTAGAAATGAATATTTATCTGCGATTTGTAGTAAAAACAGGTGTAAGCCAAACTTTCCTAAGGTCAATGACATTGTGCTGATAGAAACTGACTCTAAAAGGATGGCATGGCCAATGGGTATTATAAAGGAGTTATTTACAGGTCCCGATGGTCATAGCCGAGCCGCGAGAGTCCAGACAGCTACTGGCGAGTTGGTAAGAGCTTGTCAAAGTCTCTATCCTTTAGAATTGACTACCGCTACTGACGAGTGGCGAAGAATGGCGACAGACGTGAGTAAGCCCTCAGCTGGCTCGAGCAGTATGGGATTAGGTACAAACGCAGTTACGGAATCGGACTTGCCAGATTCCACTCCGCCGCCTTCTGCAATCACTAGACATGGTAGAGTAGTTAAAATACCGCATAGATTTCTAGATTAGTGTCATTAATTTATGCCAGTGATTCAGGTATTGACAGTTGTGATTATCCATTTGTGTTAATCAACCACAATTCATTTTAAGTAGCCATTGAGAAGTTTGGAGTATAAAGACAGTCAACAATATGTTGAATATTATATACCTAGCACTTAAGTAACATATGAGACTGAAATGTAAGATTGCATTATTAAAGTGTTGTGAATTTTATGAGGAATAATAATACTTTATCTGAAGAATATTGTAACATTTTAATTTTATGTGCTTATTGTGTTGTTGACATTTTATTATAATTTTAATTCAATGATAATGGTTCATTTGAAAGTGTTTCAAAATTTACAGACAAGATTTACTATTGATATTGTATATGACTTTAACTGTAAGGCCAGTGAGAATAAGTAAATTTGACTGCAGGAGAAATTAATAATTATTATATTTTATGAGATATTTTCGATGTATCAAAATACCTATGTTTACATGTAGGACTTGTAACTTTGTTACTGAAATTTGTAATGATACCTAACAATTTGTTAGATAAGATATTTCAATTTTGTCTTGATTTCGATACATGATGTATCATGATGTTTATGTATTATTGTGACCCTTCTGTTAATCATCAGAATAGCATAATGTACCTATAATTGTAATATGTGATGACCACTCTGTAAAGGTATCAGAGTAGCATGATTTTAGTATAATAGTATTAACTCTTTTCAGAATGTAATAAGTAGGTAATTTCAATTTCTCTTGCTCTCTTGTGTGGGGAGGATGTCATGGATTCCAGATCTATTATGGCAACATTAATTAAAAGATAGGTAATAGAAAATTTAAGTTTTATACTGCAACACCAATGACGCTGTCAACGTCAAGTGACAGGTGCGTTCTCACAAAAATGGCCAAGCGAACAGATTGCTAAAAAATGTATTAAAGTGAATAAAACCTATGAACCTGTAAAATGGTGGTTTTGATTACCTAAATATCCACCACAATAGCCCCCCAAATGCAACCTCAGACATCACACTGAAGTTAGTGTAAAATCAGTTACTTGTTAGTAGTTACTTAGTAGTCCGTCGGTGTCGAAAACTAAGAAAATAATTCAGGTACACCAACTGCCGAAAAAGAAGTTTTTATTTGGATGTAGGTTGTATTTTTTTGTGAAAAAGATTTTTAATCATTTTTATCCAAGGTTTGCAACAAGTCGATATGCGGATCCTAACGTGAACAACACGACTAATGTGTTCATGCATCTGACTAACTACGCGCTAAACAAACACAGCCGTACTTACGTGTACGATTCTGAGGCGGGCAGCAAACGGTAAGTATACCTCTTAATTTGCAAGCACGAAATGTAGTGATAGATGAAAATATAATAATATCATGTTACTGTACTGTGACCTTAATGATTAGACCCAATTCCATTTCCTTCAAATCGTATAATATTCACAACGGATCTTTGTGTCTCTGAATTGGCTGCAAGAGCCTGCGCAGTAGCTATTTATGTGTCAATATTGAAAGTGAAGAAAGCATTGTATAACTGTCTCTTTCACTCGCTAACGTTTGTCTCATCATTCTATCTCGCTTACTCTATGCATTTAAACTGTTTCTTGCTCAATAGTTGACAGAGCCAACTTCAGAGACACAAAGATCCGCAGCCTAATTGTGTAAGTAAATTCGGCAACGGAAACAATCTGTTTCTTTCCCAAAAACACACACATACACAAACAAGTTGAATAAAGATTCAACTTTTTTGTGTATGTGTGTGTTTTTGGGAAAGAAACAGATTGTTTCGTTTGCCGAATTTACTTACACAATTAGGCTGCCGGTGTGAATATTATAGAAATGATTACATTAAATGGAGCATCCGTTCCTATGCACGTGATATTTACGTTTATATTTTGCTTCGGTGCATTTATTCCATTGAGGAGGCAATACATGCTTTTGTGTCAATTTCAATGAAATTGCGGACACAAAACAGTTTACGTACGTTTATAAAGTACGTTTCATTTTCAATACACACTCTAATACCAAGATATTTAGGCCTAGGGATAAACAGTTACGCACCTAATCGAATCTAAAGTCCCGATGAATTTCCATTCGTCAGCAAGATATCGACTTTGAACAAGATCCTGCTATCGCAAGGCGTGGACTTGGACAGGCTGTGGCACGCCATAGACCAAGTGATCGTGAAGACGATCATATCTGCGTGGCCGATACTCAAGCACAGTTACCACGCGTGTTTCCCCTCGCATGACATGGTTCTTTTGAGTTTTATAATTGTTTCGGCGTTGTATTTGACTTAGCTTTTGTAAACTGATGTACCTAATTGAGAGTATTGTATTGTTGTCAAAACTATATAGGTATCCTAAGGGTTGCCATCCGCAAAATTCGGCATTTTGAAACTTCTATGTGGTTGCGCATAATTTTTTAGGGTTCCTTAGTTAATACAAAACCCTTATAGTTTCGCCTTGTCCGTCCGTCTGTCCATCCGCAGCTAAGCTCAGATACTCTTAGTAATATAAATCTATAATTACTTTGTGGGACTTTTTTTTTCTCGTCTATCCCATGGTGTTGGGTATCGTTGGATAGGCCAGTCAAAAATATTACGGGTAAAAACATTTTTCTATACTTAGCTTTAAATGGCTCATTTTGGCTTGGAGTCAAGTGTCCCCTCCCCTACCACCTTAATGGTTGCTTTCTGTATGTGAAAAATTTCACGGTAGGTAGTAGTATAAATAACGAAATTAACGAAATTAAGTAAAACTATCTAAGTAAGCTTTACAAGTTTACAATTAATATTCGACCAACTTATAAAATGTATTTGGAAAAGTAAAAATTTTGTATATTGAAATTGATGTATAGGGACAACAGTTTTCGAAGAGCAAATTTATTTTTCCCTACGTTTGAGCGATGTTCGGGGCTTTCATTGTTTATGAACGTAAGTTATGTTATCTATTTATTTTAGTGAATGTAGCTGTTTATACGGAACCCTCTGTGCGCGAGTCAGACTCGCACTTGGCCGGTTTTGAAAGATTTGAAACTGGGTTTTTATTTTATCGAGGAAGCCCGTAGCGGATGGCTGCTCTACATATTACAAGTATTAATAGAATTAGCCTCAATTAGATCTTGACGCTTCATATCTATTAACTAAGTAGGTAGCTCTGGACGTACAACTATTTTATACAGTATAGGTTAAGTCGACCTAGATACTTTAAAAGGTGGTAGTTTCCATCATTCCTGACTGCTTTGACTATGAAACACCGTTCCCAAACTTAACCGTTTTTAAGATATTGGGCGTTGAAGTTTTTTAGGGTTTATGCCTCTAATTTATTTGTGTTTGATAGTTTATAAAAGGTAATAAATTCGTAAAAAAAAATATTTCTGAAATATAAAAAAAAACTATGACAGTCATGCTGCAGATGTGCTTAAAAATATCTACGTTTCATTAGGTATCCAACAAGGTATAACAAGCTAGCGTATTATCAGTATATTTCGTAAAAAAACTTTGGTTAAAGGCTCCCAGCTAGTCGTAAAAAATATCGGTACTTAGGCGTCAAATCAATCCAAATAGGTACAAAATGACGCTTATTTTACAGAAAGTCTACGATTACAATTCATGTTTCACGTGTCCGCCTCTGTTTCGCATACGACATTGTGACGTAATTCACTATTCAATTTCAGTTTCCGCATCAATTACCGCTCACCTCCGCAGCTTCGGCTTGCTGCGGCTCGCACGGGTGCCTATGCCTTGTTACAGCAGGCGGGGGTTGCTCTCCCTTCGCGCCTCCGGTTTTTATATACACTCGTAAGGGTAGCAGCCGAAAGACTACGTGAAGTCGGGGTACCCCGATTCGGTTTTGGAACAGATTCGACCTATTTCTAAAGTATATTAAACGTTACTTATAGATTTTGAATATTATAGTAACTTACTAATACACACTAGGTACACTAATCACTACACACAAAAAACACAATCACTAATTGAATATTAGTTCAAATGTGCATTATAGAAAATGTTCATTATACGTTACGTAGATTTTAAATTTATATGCGTTACTGAATATTATATTTATTTATTTATATACACTTTATTGTAAACCATAATAAACAAGAAAAAAGAAACTTAAAACTATGTGATTGTATGTTTTTAACATACAATGGGCGGCCTTATCGCATACCGCGATCTCTTCCAGGCAACCTGGAATGGACAGAGATTACCTGGACATGACATGGGGTTGTCATTGGTGCGACAATACCAACAATGAACATAATATATATACAATAATACTTTCTAGAAACACAAATAAATACATATGCTAAATAATAGATACAATATACATACATACAAATATATAAGCAATGAAAATAAATGATGTACGACGTTCATAGCACATCATGTCTAAAAACAAAGAGCACAGCGATAGGTAATGTTCTTTGATGAGTTTTTTTAAATACAGGCAACGACTGAGCACGTTTAATTGGGTCAGGCAATGCATTCCACAGACGAGCAGCCTGGACAGTAAAAGATTTATCCATGAAAGTTGTGGAATGCATTAGCATTCTAAGTCGCAAGTTATCTGATGACCTTAGAGATTTCGTGTGGGAATCGCAGATAAACTGAAAATGATTTTTTTTTTTAACCTATAGGCTCGCGCTTGACCACAATCTCACCTGATGGTAAGCGATGATGTGGTCGACGGTGAAACACGCTTGCCTAGAAATAACCTATTCACTCTTGACTTAAAGACCCTATCTTTGAGGTAAAGAGGGGTAGAAGGAGTAAAGAGCACATTAAACAAAAGAGAAAGAATGTGAGCATTCCGGCGAAGGCGAATTGGCAACCACTGGAGCTTTACACAAAATTCGGAAACATGGTCATATTTGCGCATACCAAATATGAACCGTATACAAAAATTTTGAAGCCGCTCAAGTTTATCGAGTTGTTCTTGAGTAAGGTCAAGATAGCTGGCATCAGCATAATCAAGGATGGGAAGAAGAAGAGAAAGAGAAGAGATTGTGCAAGCGCAATCTTAGTGGCAGTCGGAAGAAAATTACGCAAGTCTCCTCAAAGTTGCAGCAGATGAAAACAACTTACGGCTGACTTCTTGCAGTTGAGCAGTCCAAGAGAAGTTCTTGTCGATGAATATCCCCAAGTTTCTAACTTTCTCACTGAAGGGAATAACTGAATTGTCAAACATAACTTGGGGAAGACACGTCCAGTCGATCCTAGAAACCATTCTAGAACTGCCCACTACAATTACCTGCGTCTTTACAGGGCTGACCATAAGCCCATACCTCCTACTCCAATCGCAAATGCGAGCCAGATTTCAAAGAGATCAAAGATTTACCAGAGATCAAAGATTGATGGTAGCTATAGCCTCAGACAGACTTCCGAGAGGAGCTCGCGAGTATAATTGCAGATCGCCTGCATAAAGATGGTAGGAAGAAATTAGTTCATTGGAGATTAAATTTATAAAAACTGCGAAAAGTAAAGGGGATAAAACGCCACCCTGTGGTACTCCGGCAGAAGTACTACACCAGGAAGACAACTTCTCTCTGATGTTAATACGTTGCCGGCGCCCGAACAGGTAACTACGAAACCAGTTAACCACCGATGGAACTATATTAAGAGAGCATAGAATGTCAAGCAAAACATCGAAATCAACAGTATTAAAAGCATTACTGAAATTGAGCAATGCCAAGACCGTCAGATTACTGCTTTCCATGGCTGACCGAATATCATCCGTAATGTTGAGAAGAGCTATGGAGGTGCTGTGACCAGGACGGAAGCCGGACTGGAAGTGATTGAGGAGATTATTTTTGGATAGGGAAGTGCTTATTTGATTATGGATTAACCGTTCTAGGACTTTGGAAAGGAATGGCAAGACATATATTGGACGGTATTTAGAAAAGGATGAGGGATTGTACTTTTTTGGTAAAGGAATTATCTGTGCATCTTTCCATGAGAATGGAAAGACACCGCTAGACGCAGAAAAGTTAAGGTTAAATTATAATAGTTAATTGCTAATTTTAGCAGTTCGAAGTATGGAAAGTCGGGTTTTCGTTTTTCGGACCAAGAACACATCGAGCATTTGATTCTTCGAACGTATGAAAATCGGAAACAATCGCATTTACGACTTTCGGTAAAATAAATTTCGTGATTTTTATTAATAGACATTATAATTCTTGGGTATTATGAAATTTGGACTTTTGAAAATCGAAACATCGAATTCGAAATAAAAATATTTCGGAGTATTTGGATGTGCCCTATTTTATAACTATCAATCGTCTACTATGACCCAGTTGGTTCAGTTAACTGCAATTTTAATGTTGAGAATAATAAAGCAACTTATCTAATACACAAATATTGCAAACACAAAAACATTAGAAGCATAAAAACCAAAAAATAGGCTTATAGACAAAAACAGGACAGTAAAAAAAAATCCTTATCCAATATCTTGATAACGGTAAAGTTGGTGTACGGTGTTTCATAGTCGAAAGAGTCAAGAATGCTGGAAACTACTATCTCTTACAGGAACTTAACCTGTAGCCCTGTATAACATGACTTATATTTTAAACATTTTAAAAGCCTAAAATATTATTATTTATTTCAAGCCTATTAAATTTTATCTTCATTATGCTGACTATATGTCTATCGTACTATAATCTACGTTTCATAGCATATAAGCTTTTTAATCCTTTTTTGTAAGTCCAAACATGCTTCGACAATTTGCAATTCAAATTCCCTATCTATTCCATTTCTTTCAAGCCCTTGATAAAACAGGACTTTCTTAACAGCCTAGCTTTCGAGGCTTTAATAGAAAAATGTTTCTAGTATCCTTTCGTTTTTATCATTCTTACCTACATACAAATACGCTTCAAAATCAATCTGACCGAAATTATTTTCATATCTAGTTAGCAGTAGGTATATTAGTTGTATCTATATGTATAGGTGCTTATAAATATTTTTCAGTGATTGATGTAAGTATCAACAGTTATTTAACTTGAATTAATTAACATTTGTGATCATTATCTTGATATTTTTCAGGTGCATGCCTGTTTTGAAATACTTGGCTTCGACATTCTTCTGGATAATAAGCTACATCCCTATATATTAGAAGTAAGAACTTATTAAATTAAAGCTTAATATTGATGGCTGATCCACTGGCGACAGGGATTCAAACAGTTGATCAATATTGTAGGCAATGAACCTGTAGATTACCCTGAAACTCCACTACCACAGATAATATAATACTAGCATACAATACTAAAATAAATACAACCATGCGTGGCGATATTCAAAAAGCAACAAATTTTAGTTTTTTTTTAGTTAAGTTTTTTTTTTTTAACTTTGCCCCACACTAGGAATTTCTTCCTGTATCGTGGGTGCGTTTACAAACATATAAACTCACATACACAACACCCAGAGCCGGCACAACTATCTGTAGGTCATACAAATATTTATTCCGTGCGGGAATCGAGCCCGCGACACGCAGCGCAGCAGTCAATCGCTCAACCCTTGCGCCAACCGTGCGCCCAAAAAAATTGAATCCATTCTACGATTTTCAACGCAAAAAATTCCCCCTGATAAAAGAACTAAGACCCTTATGAAATATTTGTGTTGTCCACAGGTGAATCATTCGCCAAGTTTTCACACGGATACCCAGCTGGACCGCGAGGTGAAGGAAGGGCTACTGACTGACACTTTCACTATGCTCAACATATGGCAATGCGACAAGCGACGAGTACTCGAGGAAGACCGGAAGAGAATACGAGACCGACTCCTACAGACTAACAAGTAAAGATTTTATGAACAGCTGTGAATGAATCTGTGTATGCTTGTTGTTGTATCACTTTCCACCTATACTGGAATCGGTGTCCCAAAAAACAAACCCCTAGTTACCGCTGCCGCGTATCGCGGTTTCGCGGGTATAGACCTTGTAGGATCCAAGAGTCGCAGCATTACTCACGGGCCCCAGTGTTGCCTTCTTGGCTTGTGATCCGCAGGCCTGTGTTGGTTAACATTTTGGTCAAATCAAAAATGAAGAGTAGTCCGAAGACCGTCTAAGCATACCTATTGGTATGCTTAGACGGTTTGGTCATGTTGAAAGGCGACTTAAAAAAGGCATTTACAGGTCAGCTATGCGTGAAAACACTGGGAGGGAGAAGGGAAGGCCTTGAGACATACACAGATTCTATTGGTTTTGATCAGAGGTTAGGTGCGTTCATAACTGGTAAACTGGAAGTATATGAAAGTAAAAGAAGCAGAGAGAGAGATTGTAAGGATATATGTATGTAGTCAAACCATTACTACGGTTTTGTGGGGCTTAGTTTATAAGTTACTTACCATTATGTGAATATAAATAAATAAATAATAATCTGTAATCTGTAGTTTATAATCTACTAAATAATAATCTGTAATCTGTAGTTTCTCACTCTCCTCCATGAGAAAAAGGCATACATTGATGTATGTACCTATGCATATATTTAAACATCTTTGAGGCATCTTTTTTGTGAAAAAAAACAAAAAAGCTATAGAGAACGAAAACCAACATATCTTTTCGCAAATTTCTTTCGCAATAATACGAAACTAGCCATTTTATTATACAATACAGTTATTTGACAACGAGATTTCTAGAAGTACTTACCTAACAGATTGGGGTTGGGACATGACTAAAAAAATATGCCGGAAACATTCCAAAGGTCTCCCGCAAGTACGCTGAAGTTTGGTGGGTACCGTAGGAAGACACTTTTCCCTGAGCAGGTACCTACCTAATCTACGCGAGAGGTCACGTCATCTGATTTCTTGAAATCTCCTTCCATTACTGATATTTATATATTACGTGATTGCAGGTTTGCAGAATTCACACCATCTGAGGAAAAGGAGCCAGAAAAAAGCCCATGGCAAACTCAAATACAATGGGAGGAAACGCATCTGGGAAATTTTAGGTACATACCATGTTATAAACGTAATATACAAAGGACTCTTTTTTAAGCTTAATTCTAATACACATTTGACATCTTTTTAAATTATGTAGTTTCATTTTTTTTTATAGAATCTTTCATTAGCAGTCTAGTTTTAATTGTTTAGTTATGAATTTACTTCACCACATACCAGACTTATTTCCTGAAAATGAAGGGCTAGTTCTTTTATTACCTACAACATTTTTTTGACACGGCCAGACTCATCGTTCAGTAACATAATAAAGCTTTAAAGCCTGAAAGATCACTTGCGCACTTCTTCTGGATGGATAAGATTAGGCAGCTTTAGCTGCCTTCCGTAACTACTTCTTTCTCAAGGATGTTTCTGAGCAGCAGAAAGATATAGAGTTACGTTAGAGAAAGCCGGGATACGAATGCCCCAAACGTAATAGTAGTTTATGAAACTGTTACATAATGAAGGGTATTAAAACATAAGTGAGTTTAAAAACCGAGCCGTAGGCGAGGTTTTTAATAATATCACACGAATGTTTTAATATATAGTTATGTGCAGTTTCATACACTACTTTATCTACACTCATACATTGGGATTGAACTTACTAAATACCTTTTTTGCGTTTTCCATACCATAAAGTCGTGATAGCATTTATCACATAATTTTCTCGACTTTGCTGGTATAATATTTTCCGTCGCCGCATCTAAAATATCGGGCGGAATCAAATTTTTTTCACATTCGCTGATATCAGATATTTTTTAGCATGAATTAAAAAACTCGTATAAATGGCGCCAAAATCCAGCACACAACCGCGCATGCGCTAAAGTGGATTTGGAATCAAAACTTTTTCTAATAGGTATTATGAAAATGGACCCAGCATAAAGCTTTCCAGTACAAAAAAAAATTGATGGAAACTTCTTGGTGATATTAACTTCTTGGATTTTCCCTGTATCGTAATAGAAAAAGAAATGTTTTAAAGCATTATTTTGTTAAGAGAAAAAGTGTTATTATAACATAAGATTCTATTTTTAAATTTCGGTATTTTGTTTTTAAAGTATGTCAATATAAACTCGTTTTGAAGTTTATAATTCGAATATTACGATATGAGAGTAGATAAAAGATTCTTTGAGGTTCCAACCCTAATAGATTGTGCAATTGAAAAACTGATAATGGCGGCGGAAATCATGACCATAAGATCTTTTGTTTGGTCAACATTTCAAATTCGTTTCTTTAGTGGCAAAACTAGACATGCCTGCAACTTGTATAAAAGTGTGCAAGTAGCTTGCAGGCCATTATTTTACAAGTCAGAAGTCATTATAACACAAGGGCATGCAAGCTACTTGCATGTGTATTTTAACGATATCAACAGGCGCGTGTACCCGGTGGGCGAGCAGTACGCGTCGCTTTTCCAGCAGCCCTCGGGCTCGCTGTACACCGGCACGGCATCGTCGCGGGCACGCGGCGACTGCACGCGCTTGCAACGTGAAGAGTTTCAGGTACAACACCACAAAATAGATAGTATACAGAAGGGCCACTCCCGCCGTTTAGAAAATTGACAGCTAAACTTGACAGATTCACTAGGGTTGCTACCACGGAACAGAAAAAACAGTGGAAGTGCAATGCAGCAAAATTACTATGGGAACCGTTGTCGCCAAACTCACACATATAAACTGATAATCATATAATGCACTACAAATAAGCCGATCGTTTGATTTGTCGTTATAATTTTAGTTAAAACTAGGTAGCATAAGTCAGAGATCCTACATCTGGAAAACAATCTTCACACTATATAAATAGGATTTATTTTGCGTGAGTGTAGAAAGTATTTACGACGTTTTGTAATCTAAAGTCAAACTAGATTCTATTGCCAAGTAAATTCCGCTACCCACCCATAGATGGCGGTATTCTCAGTGGTTGCAATTATAAACTTTATTTCGTTTAACGTAAGGTTGACTTTCGTGTGATAGATCGATATCAACTGCTACTCAATCAAGGAAGTAACATTGCATTTTTATTACATTATCGATATCGATAGATACCCAAAATCTTAAGGACGCTATTACATTTTTCTACAAATAACAGTACTTTTGAGGTACCATTTTAATGTATAAGTAATCACCGATGTGAAGATATCATGGTCTTAATTTAAAGATAATATATTCAGCTCCAGATAAGCATCAGAAAAATTGTATGACATCATACAAAATTTTCGCACAAATACGTTTTGCCCATCACAATAATCGCAAAAAATTAAAAAAAGTAGGGTCCCAATAGGTTCCAGTTTAGGTGAATTTACAGCATATTTTATCTTCAAAATTATAAAAAATTGCGGTATATATAGTCCTTTACAGGTTCAGCTAATTATTTTTCACCCAAATAATTATATTTTTTAATTATTAGCTAAAATAAAATCTCGCCGACGTCTTCATACATTTTGTACCCGCCGCTCATCATTCCGCGCTCAGAAGCGCTCGTGGAAGGACGGGCGTATCGCTTTCTCGCAGGAAATAAATACGATAAAAGTAATAGAAAGATTGTAGTGTGCATGCGTGTGAGTACCGTCCTCGTCGTGATCGAAAGGAGTTGATATTTTATCGGACGTATGCCGTATTATTGAGTTTCCTATTATTATTAGAATGTTATTTAGAATTTTTTTTGGGTAAGATCGGGATTTGAATAGTTGGTGTTAAGCAGTTGTTGACAAGGTTGAGAAATGGATGGGTGGGTTTAAACAGCTCTGAGTAAGGTTAGGATTTGGATGGGTAAGGTTAAGCTGCCGACGGGGAAGTTTAGAAGTGGATGGGTGGGAGGAGATTTATAATTTTAACCGGTTTGTATGTATGACAAATACGGGACCCAAACCAAAATGCAAAATGGCGCCGACGAAAAAATGGCCGCTTTTCGACATGGGTGTCATTTGCATGGTTATTGGGGTCGCTTTTATCGATTACGGGGTCAAAACCAAAATACAAGATGGCACCGACTAAAATTTGACATCTTTTCGTCATCGGTGACATTGTCATGGTTTTTGGGTTCGCTTAAATCGAATATGGAATGGAGTCAAAACCAAAATACAAGATGGCGCCGACGTAAATTTTGCCTGCTTTTCGACATGGGTGTCATTTTCATGGTTTTTGGGTTCGCCTATATCGAATATGGGGTCAAAACCAAAATACAAGATGGCGCCGACTAAAATTTGTCATCTTTTCGTCATGGGTGTCATTGTCGAAGTTTTTGGGGTCGCTTATATCGAATATGGGGTCAAAACCAAAATACAAGATGGCGCCGACAAAAATTAGTCAAATTTTCGTCATGGATGTCATTTTTATAGATTTTGGGGACGCTTATATCAAATACGTGGTCAAAACCAAAATACAAGTTGGCGCCGACAAAAATTTGACATCTTTTCGTCATGGGTGTCATTTTCATGGTTTTTCGGTAGTATGTCATTAGCTTGACTTACAAGTTGTAGGTCGTGGGTTCGAGCCCAGGCAGGCGCTTTACTTTGTGTAAATTATTTCTTCACCACTGCTCTCAAAACGGTGAAGGAAAACATCGTGAGGAAACCGGCATGTCCTAGAACCAAATATTCGAAGATATGTGCATCCACCAACCCGCACTGGGCCCGCGTTGTTGGTTACAGCCCATTCCCTCTCAACTGGGAACATTTTCCCACTGCTGAGACACAGGCCTCCTCTCTGTAATAAATATTACTATCACATCATCAGTCACTATTAATGAATAGTGACTGATGATGTGATAGTAATATTTAATATATTCCATATAATGAAAAATGTTCAAGTCATTTTTTTATCCTTGTGACCGGAAATTAATTCGTTTTAGGTATCTACTTATTTCACGTAGCGTTTTTTTTTAAAATACCTACTTACTACAACAAAGTGAAAAATAAAATTCTTTTCGGAAGTCGGTGTCGGTACCTATTGTTTTTCGTCGCAGGAAAGCTTTTATTTTTCTCTTTAAAATTTTTGTAGGTACTCCATATTGGGTATACTAAATACATCTGCTTACCCCCTAAAACCGTACAAGCGTGATGATATATTATGGTATGGTTAAAAAAAAACATAAACATACGATCACAGTAATCGCAAGTCATTTGCTGTTTGTTATTGAAGAGTTCCATTGTCTATCTCCGAAGATCTTTATCAGATCCTAATATGTTATACAATAAAACCTTCCCTGAAAATACCACCACATACATTTATCGATGAAAACCCGATAAGTATCGGATAAGTAGTTTGGCCGAATAGATAGAGCATCTCCTTGTTTTGAAGTCGGTTGAAAATATTAACCTACTTTTTACGACGACGGTTTGTAACAGTTATCAAATGCATTTTCAAAGTGCCAACTAACTAACCTTCCTGAATCAACTTCAATAAAATTAAAAAATAATATCAAGGACCAAGATTATTTGTGTGATGTATAAAATCGAGCGCTCGGTAGTTTCAATGTGTGCGTACGCGTAATGTTGCTGTGTACGACTAGATACCTAAATTTGAGTTCGTCGAAAATGTAACAGCGTCCTTAATTCTAAAAAAATAAACTATTTTGTAGTTCAGTAAAACTGTGGGATGAATGACGTAGTATTATTTAAAAATAAAATAATATAATATGTATAAAAATGAATTACTGTTCGCCTACCCTAGTGGGTAGGTAGGTAGTAGAGTAGATATGGTAGGTAAGCAGCCGGTATAATCATTGCAATAATAATTATGTATGCAATACAACATACTTCCAATTATTTTGGAAATATTTAATCCACCTAATATAAAAGAAAATATAGGTTCCTATTTTCTTTTATCGATATCTATCTGCAAAATCAATACCCGACACGGCTACATCCCTAATTGAGTAGCGAAGAACTTTCGAGAACGAAATAGTGAAAACGTTCAATCCAAAATAAACTATATGTTAATCGTGTAAGGTTGATTTTAACTAACATTCTATTAAATTATTAATAAATTTAAATTTACTAATATTTTATTAGAAAACAAATAAAATCCTTCTAACCGATGATACGAAACACCTCCATTTTTAAGTTTCTTTCTCCTACTATCATTTTTGCACTCCAAAATGGAACGAAACGGCATAGTTACGGAAATATAAATTTGTCGCGAGACTAGCAACTCGACGCGATGTTAGAACACGACTGGAATCAAGTTTGCGTGGAAGCGCCTATTAGTGACACGCGTGCCACGCCTACTTTGCATTTCCACTGTTTTTTCTGTTCCGTGGTTGCTACTATATTGATTCCGAATTTAAAAAAAGAGTAGGTTGTCTAAGTTATAAACATAAATACATCGATTTGTCTAAACATACATCATATCATGCTTACATGCCTTAGAGGGTAGACAGGGCATCAAATATCCATTTAATATCACGAATTATTTAATATTAAGCCACATAAGACGAAGATTGAAGAGTAACAAGACGTAGTAAATTAATCAATTCACTCAATATATTGTAGATGTCTTATTAAACATTAACTTTATTTTTTGCATTTTCTGAGAAAATTTACCATAGTAATGTATATTTTTTTACACCATCGAAAAGTAGAGATTTCACGAACAAAGAGCCCACCGACTTTTTTAAAAAAGCAGATATTTTGACAGGAGAATTTTCGATTGAAAATTAGGGTAGTATTTTCGATATTAGGTCAAAATAAGGAGAAAAATAAATATTTAAAACCAAAAAAAAATAACAGTGTGTTTGGGACATAAAAAGGTAAGTTTTTGCCAAACTATGTGAAAAAATAATTAAAAGTTGTAAAAGATAAAAATTTAAAACTAAAAACTCGGTTATTTGAATTTTTCACATACATTTTGAGGTTATGTGAAAAAAGTGTCAATACAATATTTCACTTTTTTCCATAGGACTTGTAGTTTGGCGGAAATCGAGATAAACCGTTTTCACTCTTAAAAACTCACCCCCTTCCCCTTCCCGACCTCAGATCGCCCGTAAACTATTTTTCCTTTAATTTTTTTTGGTATATTCTCTTCCTTTTCCAATGGGTTTCATCCTACTATATTTTTTTTTCTTTTCAAAAATTATCGACCCTGGTCTAAATGGGCGAGCCATGGTTCATGTAAAAAACGGTAATATTTATTTCATAAAAATTTGACTACCTATACTATCATCGTCTAGTTAGTCTAGCGCTTGCTTAGGTACATCAGTAGTATTCAATAAGCATTCGTTCACTAATAACTTCACTAATTAAATAAATCAAATAAATAAAACCGTAGGTACTTTTTTTTACTGATCGCCAACGTTTTTTTATTTTTACATAAGTACATTATTATTTACAAACTATTATCTATATATATAAAAGAAAGTCGTGTTAGTTACTTCACTTATAACTCAAGAACGGCTGAATCGATTTAGCTGAAAATTGGCAGGGAGGTAGCTTAGAACCAGGAGAAGGACATAGGGTAGGGTAGGGTAGGGTAGGGTAGGGTAGGGTAGGGTAGTGTAGGGTAGTGTAGGGTAGTGTAGTGTAGGGTAGGGTAGTGTAGGGTAGGGTAGTGTAGGGTAGTGTAGGGTCGGGTAGGGTAGGGTAGTGTAGGGTAGGGTAGTGTAGGGTAGCGTAGGGTAGTGTAGGGTCGGGTAGGTTAGGGTAGGGTAGGGTAGGGTAGTGTAGGGTAGGGTAGGGTAGAGTAGGGTAGGGTAGTGTAGGGTAGGGTAGGGTAGGGTAGGGTAGGGTAGGGTAGTGTAGGGTCGGGTAGGGTAGTGTAGGGTAGGGTAGGGTAGGGTAGTGTAGGGTAGGGTAGGGTAGTGTAGGGTAGGGTAGGGTAGTGTAGGGTCGGGTAGGTAGGGTAGATAAATGTTTGGTCTTTTTATGGCAAAACAAAGTTTGCTGGGTCAGCTAGTTAGAAATAAAATAAGAATAAAAATATGTACATTTACGGGGCGTCAAAAAATTCGTCGACATCGCTGTAAACAGGAAAAGTGCCCAGAAGGCTGGCAGCATTGCCACGTTGGATGGCAATGCTGATTCTTTGGCCAAAAAAAAGGCCAGCCCTCTGGTCTCGTGAAGAGTCGACCAACCGTTTGGCGATATCCCGAAATAATAGGTGTGCACTCGGACAGTAGGTACTATTCAATACCTACACCATAGGAAACTTATAAATAAAATGTGTGCGTTTGCAAAAATATCATTTTATCACTAAAACGTATGAAATAAAAAACAAATAATTAAAAATAATTAAAAACACGCCTACCGTGCAGTCGGAGGGCGGTAACTTGGAATAGTTGGAACAGTTTTTTACAGGTCCCCCGACTTTGCTGAAAAGATTGGTTTCCAGTTGTGCCAATTCAACACTAAAATCATTTAGCTTGTTTTTAATATCTTTGTTCAATTTATTTATTCACTTGGCCACGTCTGCTACTGGGGGATTTTAAAGTCCACAACCAGGAGAGACTCCTACCGTACCAGTACCCTGACCATGCTGGTGGAAAAGCGCGAAAGCTTGCGCTAGCATTAAATTTCACTCAGCTGGTCCAGGGGGCAACAAGGGTACCGGATGTTGATTCGCAAACAGCCAATTGATTGGACTTTCTGCTGACAACAGATCCAGACCGTTAGCCGAATAGGGATCACACTTGCTTCCACCCAGCAGATGTTAAACCGTTTTGGTCCCTGGCTAATCGGTTGAATCGAACTTCTGCCGTCCCTCACTACCACCACTGCTGAAAACCGCCGGGTCGTTGGCCCACTACGCTGAGGAGAAAGCAAACTTGTTATCCTTTCTTTTAATTAACTTTTTTTTTGTGGAATCTTCGCGTTTGATTCCTGGTGGCCTGCACTCCCCTCCTTCTCCGAGACGTGTATGCAAAACGAGTATGTCAGACATTAGCGTTCATCAAAAGGACGTACGCAGAGTGCTGAAAAGCCTTCGAATAACAAAAGGTGTTCTGCGCAACTTCGACGCGAATAAGGCTAGCGGCCCCGACGTATACCAGCAATTGTTCTTAGAACCTGTGCGCCTGAATTAACGCCGATCATTACACGCCTGTTTCGCCTTTTGTATGAGATTGGAAAAAGTGCCGAGTGCTTGAAATCAATTTACTGGGGATCGTCTAGCGTATGCTATCCACATCTGGAGTGTGACCATGGCGGAGTGTTTGACCTTGTCCTTGGAGGCAGTCTCCGAATGGGGAGATGCCAATCTAGTCAAGTTCAATAACGCTAAAACACAGGCGTGTTTTTTCTCCGCTAAAAATAGCCACTGGCAATGAGGCACTGGTCGAGTCAAAGCTCCAGAGCCTTGAACATCGTCGCAGAGTTGCCAGCTTGTGGGTTTTTTATCGTTTGCATTTCGGGGTTTAACATTTTAGATGAAATTGCATGATCTAATTCCGTCTAGCCCGTTTCATCATACAACTACAAGATATACGGCGATGCGCCATCAGCATCACTAAACATTTTAGAAATACTTACTTTCATTATGCGTACAGCTAAGAATTCCCTGCCGGAGTCTGTGTTGCCCGATAGCTACAACCTCGGGGTTTATAGTGAAGAGTGAAGTTACTTCTAGCTAAGTGTGCTACACCATCGACCACATCGTCGCTTACCATCAGGTGAGATTGTAGTCAAGCGCGAGCCTATCTATATTATAATTACAAAAGTCAGCGACTTCTTTTCAACAACATTTAATAGTTCGTTCGGTTGGTCTGTACCTAGCATTATTCTGGACCCTGGCTTATGTTGCCTAACAACTTGTGATAGTGCAATTGCAACTGCACTTTTCAGTTCACATGCATGCTTAGGATAATCATTTCACAAGTGCCTTCAGCAATAAAAAGTAATACTTACAATCACACTATTTAATAAATAAAATCACTGTATAGTTTAAATATCGACATCGGTGTATGTCACTAGAGTATCGATAAAAATATCGACAATTACCACTTACCTATTTGTGTACGTGTAAGCCTTACCCTCCCTCACCTCCAACCTGCCCCCGTAAAGTGCGAAAGGGGTTGTCCCTTTCGAACTTTGAGCGAGCAGCGTCTGAGCTGCAGTTGTGCAGCTCAGGCTGATTTCACCTACAAAAACCTTGACGAAAACACGTTTTGTATTCTGCTATTTTCTTCTTCAAAACTGGACTGATCTAAAAAATTCTTATATCAAAATTGAGAGGAAAAGTATATCTATGCCTCAAATTTTTTTTTGTTAAATTCTTATCAATTTTGTATGAAAGTCATCTGAACATGGCGGTAAAAACGAACACTTTTTTCGGGTTTTTGGATTGTCATATTTCTTTTAGTGATTATGTTTTTGAAAAAGGAAATGATAGGGGCACGTATTAATTAGACCCAGATTTTATGGGCAAAAATCATTGCTCATCTTCTCTCTCAATCTTGCTCATCCACGAAGAAAACAGCAGAATGTTTTTTGTATGGAGAAAGGCCCACTAGAGTTCCCTCTTAATACTACGATACGAATGTAACCAACTTTTGTTTCTACTAGCGATCTAATTACATTTTAGAACACAAAAGCTGCATATATTCCCTCGCGGAACTTTTTTATGTAATAATGAGTACTTTAATCGTGTAGTACATTAGTTTTATGTAACATCAATAGTTTTCTCAGCGCACGCCAAATAATGCAATTTTTTTTTTCGGTTTTACACACCTAATTCAGAAAAAAAAATCGCTTTGTCGTGTTTTGCTTTAGAAGTCGGTTGTTTTTTTTTTTGTAAACAAGTTTTTTTATACCATTCCTCCTCTAAAAAGCTTATTTTATTCACTGTAAACAGTCAATAAAAAACACTTTTAATCACTGTTTGTATTTCGAACACAACAATATATTCGACCTCCATCTCAATGCTATATAACCTCGATGCGCAAAAAATACTCGATACAAACTTCTTGTGCGAAGAATACTCGACTTTCAAAGTCCTTCTTCGATTGTAATTTTGTTTATATTTAGGATTTTAATAATGATTATGATTTTAGTCTAGGATATTTATTGAATACTTATATGAATTGTAATTCTAATATAAATTGCATTGGTGTTTCATTAATTATAATTATGTAACGTAACGGAGGTGGTCACTGGTCCCTGAATAACAGGTGCTGTTACCTAGCTCAGAGATCAGAGTTTCGCTTTTTTGTAAATTTTGAAGGTAATCAACCATTTATTTATTAATATTCCTTGTGCTTAAATCTTTCTTTTTCTCGTAGTCATGGTATAAAATATAGTATGCAACTATTGAATAAAACGGATTTATATCGAGGGCCATGAATGTCTCGCGTCGCTCAGGATTCTGACTAACGACTAATTAGAATCCTTCACTTGCTCGTGATTCATCTATGGTCCTCGCTTTAAATCCGTCCTTTATTCACTGGTTGCATAATATACTATGATGTTGGTACCTCATATTACCATGAAAATAATTTATAGCCAGAGTACATCTCATTTCAATTCCAATAAGCCCAAACACGACTAGGATACATTGTTTTATTCTGGAGTTCCAGTGTACCTTCTGGCTTCATCATCAGATCATTTCGATCGTACCATTTTCATCAATAGGTACCATTTATTTATTTGTATTTGCTTCATCATCGTCAAAAACTATTCGAGATACATATCTTATACCCATAACATATTCATTAAGGAGTTCCAAAAAGCCATCTGTGGTCTTCTTCATCAGTTCCACTTGATACTTTCACCAAATGATACTTTCTGAGAGCAAATGCTTGCCATGTTATTGAAAATGCTAAAATCGCTATATTGTCTGCCTATAATATTCGAGGTGTTCCCTCGATTTCCAAGGGATCCCATCATCAGATTCTGATTTGGTGACAATGGGCCAACCTCGAGAGTATCCCATTACAAACAAAACAATATTTTTACAAATCCGCCTATATATTTCGGAGACCTCCTCATTTTTGGGAAGTCGGTTAAAATAAATTATATCCTTTGTCTTCCAGATAATTTAGCTTTATATTGGTGATAAAATGGTTAAAATCGGTCCAGTAGTTTAGGAGCTTATTAGCATAGATAACACAAGCTTTGCGCGCGGAAGCTTTGCGCGCGCGCACCGCGGGACGCACACAAATATTGATAGCTCCGCGAAAAAAAATTCTATAAATTATAAATTATGAAAATGTATCATTATAATATAAACTAACCGAAGTGAAAAGTGTCAGTGTAAACGATGCAAAAATCAGAAATGATCTAAATCAAATGGTGTGTGAATAAACAACAAAAAACAAAAACCAAAAATCAACAAGACTCGTAATCTAACAAAGTGACTCAGTGCTCAGTGCGTGATATGCATATTTCGCTACCTTATATGGTCATCTAAGACGACTCCAGGCGATGACAAGCAAAAAAAAATTGATCCAAGCTAGAAAACGCACACAATTTTCGAGCTAAGACTTCGTAACGCCGTAGCGCGGTGGTTATGTAGTACGCTTTTAGTTCAGAAAGCAGTGCGTTCGAATCTCGCAAATAGAATAATCACTTTTTGTTTTTTTTTGGAATTTTTAACATCGAAAATTTATTTAAATACCTAAAATAGTTACACTGAATACTAAAAGAACAGTGTTTAAAATCCATTAATATCTTTTAAACCTTTGACGACACCACTATGGATTCAGAAATAGATAACATTACTGTCCGGAAACCTTTAAGGGCGAACTCAGTGGACAATATATTCAACATCAATCTAAGAAATAATTCCACGTTACTTGACACCACTATGATGAGCTTGCCAAACACCTCGCTGAATGACAGCGAAATCGAAAGCTACAAGGACACTATCAAAAGACTCACCACGGAACTAGGAAGCGCTCATTTGGAGATCGAGAACCTAAATAGTGAAAATTTTCGACTGAAAATGGATATCGGACAATACCAGAAAATTATAGAGACATATAAAAAAGTTAACATACTAGAAACAAAGTGCCTTACACCGAAGTCTGCACGCAAAAATAATATTATAAGAACGAGCTATTTGTCTACTCCGTCCAAATTGTTTCTTCCTCCTACAATAACGACTCATCAACATGACACGGCCGTAGTAGCGCAATCTCCAGGTGGGCTCGAAAAGGTATCATTTAACACGGCCACCTCAGTATGCAGTTTGAAGGGAATACAACCCACTCAATCACAAACCGTACATAAAAGCACGGCAAATGACGCTTTAATGGGTTTGATTGACGAACAAAAATGCCACTTGAGTGACGCGGATGATGACACTGCAACGGATTTCATTGATCAGCAACAATACCACCATGAGAGAATAAAAAAAATTGCTCCAATCAGAGTAACGGACCAACATAATAGAATGATAATTTTTGGCGACCAGCAGGCCCGCGGTCTCAATAAAACTATGACTAATACCAGGTTAGACAAATGGAATGACAACTACAAAATCACGTCTTTCATTAAGCCCAACGCAACCAGTGCTCAGATTCTGAAAAGCTGCAATGACGACTTCGTAAAGACATTGACCAGTGACGATATTATAGTTTTAGTAATAGGATCTAATGACAAAAACCCTTACTCTTTGATAACTGAGTTGTGTAACGTCCTTTTTAAGCTACGAAACAATACTGTACTTGTTACTAACGTACAATTCAATCCCTACTTAAACGAAAATACAATTAACTACAACCTAGAATTAATAATACAAAATTATAAAAATTGTAAATACGTAAATATACACAATTTAGAATACATAAATAGCAGCAACGACAGGTCTATGAAAAGTAAACACAAGTACTATCTATCACATTTATGTTTGAAGTTGAACACAAAAATTGACTACAAGAAATACCAGACTGAATTTCTTAATCAAGTTAAAAATAAGCACATTATCCAGAACAGAACAAAAACACACACAACACCACGAAAAACCACACAAACCAAAATTACTACCTTCTTTGGGAAAGAACAAAAAGTTGGTAACGACAACAAAACGGAGTTTTTTCGTCAACAAAACTAATTACACTAAAATCACGGTAATGCACCAAAATATAGCTGGAGTATTGAACAAACAGGAATTAATAGAGGAGGCCATTTTAAATTTACAAAAGGAACTGGGTCCCGTAGATATTATATGTTTAACTGAAACTTTCCTAAAAAGTGGTTGTGAACAAAACCTTAGCCTTAATAACTATAAACTAGTATCTTTCTTCTCTCGAATTAACCAACGACGGGGAGGCTCGTGTATATTATTAAAAAATAACCTACAATTCAGAGAAATAAAAAAATTACCTGTACCCATTACCTTTCAATTCGAATGCTGTGCCATCGAAATCATTAAATATAACTTAATTATAGTGTGCATATACAGAACACCTACACGTGATGCCGCAATATTTTTAAATAATTTGGAACTTCTTACCAATAATCTATGTAAAAGGGGTAACAAAAAAATTATCATCTGTGGCGACTGGAATATTGATACACTGAAAATAAATAAAACATCCAATGACTTAAATTCCATACTTAGTAATAATAATTTAATTAACCACATAAAAGTACCTACGAGAAAAAACGCATGTTTGGACTTAATAGTAAGTAACATCCACGACGCTAATCCTGCAATTCACTATCTAGCGCTTTCAGACCACGAATCAGCACAGTCAATAACGGTTAGCTTAGAAACTGATTTTCAAATTAAAGACTTTCATAGCTTTTGGTTTAAAAGTGTAAGAGAGCTCAGTGACGAAAATATAGTTAAGTTCAATAACTGCCTCTCAAGTCTGTCTTATTCCGAAGTGTATGAAACTGAAACAACAAATGACGCCTTCAATAGACTACACGATATAATTACCCTTTTCTACAATCTATGCTTTCCTATAATTAAAGTAAAAATAACTTGTAAACAAGTGAAAAATAGAGGGTTAACCAAGAGTATAAAAAGATGCTGCATTAGAAAACGAACATTATATTTAAAATACCATCTCTACAAACATAACAAAAAACAAAACAAAAAAAAGTATGATGACTACACTCATATACTGAAAAAATGCATACACAAGGCTCAGCAGATTAATAGCTCAGACTACATTAACAAGGCCAAAAATACGAGTAAAGCGGCTTGGAACATGATTAAAACAAACACAAACAATATGACAAGTAACTCTGAAGTTGACGTAGTTATTGCTAACAGTAAAGCTTATGACAATCCAAATCAAATATGTGACTTATTTAATAATTATTATATATCCCAAACAAAATCGACCAATAAGCCTCACAAAAATGTGCAATATGACATGAAACTAACCACTCCTCAAAATCCTAAAAGCATTTTCCTTCCACCAGTAGATGAATCAGACATTTATAAAATAATTCACAGTCTAAGAAACACTAACTCGACTGGATATGATGACTTGAGCACTAAAGTGTTAAAAATATGTGCAATGACTTTAGTGTCTCCCTTAACTTATATTATTAACCTGTCCCTTACAGAAGGAGTATTCCCAACACGTCTTAAAAGGTCAATTGTAAAACCTCTCTATAAGAAAGGTGCAAAAACTGACATGAGCAATTATCGCCCAATAACTTTAATCCCAGTCCTATCCAAAATATTTGAGAAAGTTATGTGCATTAAAATAGAAAACTTTTTAAAAACTTGTGATATTCTTAAAAAAGAACAGTTTGGGTTTAGAAAGGGCAGTTCCACTACTTTGGCATGTTTCGCACTAATGAAACACGTAACTGAAAGTTTAAATCAAAAATCGAAGATTAGTTGCGTGTTTTTAGATATGACAAAAGCCTTTGATTTTGTCTGCCATAAAACACTACTTTCAAAGCTTGAGCATTATGGAATCCGGGGTAAGGCCAACGACTGGATAAAAAGTTATCTTTCTGAAAGAGTACAATGCGTGGAGATAACAAAAACAAGTCAAAAGGAAAAAAAAACCTATAGGTCGGCATATAAACAAAATAATTATGGCACGCCACAGGGAGGTATCCTATCCCCACAACTTTTTTTAGTTTACATCAACGACATTCCAGAGGCGATAGGCAAAGATTGCATACTATTCGCTGATGACACGACAATAATTATTAAGAGTGACGATAACAAAAACTTAGAGAATGAAATCGTACAAACTTTGGATAAAGCAATCGATTGGCTAGAAAAGAATAACTTGAAAATAAATATGACTAAAACAAACATAATACAATTTCAAACATACAATGCAAACGTAAATAAATTAGACATTCTTTATAAAGATTCTCACTTGACCACTGTCGATAATTGTGTATTCTTGGGTATAACGGTCGATAAAAATTTTAACTGGAAAATACACATTGATAAAATTCTTACAAAAATAGATCGTTTTATATATGTCTTGAAAAGAATTAGACAAACAGTAAACTTTAACACTGCAATACTGGCTTATCATGGATATGTATCATCCGTACTTAGATACGGCATTATAATATGGGGTAATTCAGTAGTTTTTGACAGAGTTTTTAAAGCTCAAAAAAAATGTATCCGAGCAATTTGTGGAGCTCACTTTTTAGACAGCTGTAGGCCACTATTTTTAAAACTTAAAATTCTTCCCTTCCCATGTTTATATATCTTTGAAATATGTACTTTTGTAAAAATAAACTACAATTTATTTGAAACTAACACTGACAGGCCAAATAGCAGAACACGGCATAAAGATAGACTTCAGATGCCATCAATAAAGTTAGAATTATTTAAGAAAAATGTATACTGCATGTCGATTATTCTATACAATCATTTACCTAATAGTTTTCAAGACCTACCGCTGACTATGTTTAAAAAAATACTTTTCAAACTATTATTATATAAAAGA
Organism: Orthosia gothica; assembly: GCA_949775005.1. NCBI lineage: Eukaryota > Metazoa > Arthropoda > Insecta > Lepidoptera > Noctuidae > Orthosia > Orthosia gothica. The sequence goes on along the minus strand of OX459038.1, from coordinate 23,825,297 downwards.
TATTATAGCATTAAGGACTATTTGGAAGACAAGTCCATAGTATCTGTAATTTGTGAGTTAGATTAAGTGACATCACTGATTGTCAATACATTTGTACGCCATGTTATGGCAGGATATGCTGAAACTAATTTACTGTAACACCTTATGTACCATATTCTAGCAAATAAATATTTTGATTTGATTTGATTTGATTCAATTCGCGCCTTTGTTCCCCGAAGGTTGAGACCTATAGTAAGTACGGCAGCCTTATTGCGTAAGTGAATACGGCAACGCAAAGGGTTTGACCGCTATCAATCGACCAATCACACAGAGGGAAATCCGCATCGCTTCATTCATCTCGCATGTGATTGTCGATTTTATAGCGGTCAAACCCTTCGCCTTGCCGAATTCACTTTTTTTTTATTATTATTGTGTTACGAGCTGGGGTTCAGGGATAAATTATTTAAACAGCAGACTTCAATTAATCACTGTTTATTACAAAAACACTTCTTAAACAATTCTATGACTTCGCACTATTTTCCGCTTTGATCGCTCTGTATCGCTTCTCAATCGAAACTGACCCACGACGAACCCGACCGCTCTTTATATAGCCCGGAAGATGTTTCTAGAACGTTCCATACTGTTCCAGGTACTTCGAGAATCTTCCAGAACAATCGACTTTTGAACTCATCGATCCCGAAGCGACTAGAAACTTCCAGAATGTTCGGTTCGAACATTCTGGAAAGTTCTACTCGACACGAACTCTCGAGAACATTAGTTCCGCTATTCGATACTAGATGGCGCCACCAGTTACTACTTAGTTCTTCTACTCGTCACTAGATGGCGCTGCCCTATCTTGTAACATTGCCTCCTTCTTAGACATGCTCGTCCCGAGCATTGTTAGACCCATGATAACGGGCCAACCGATCCACATGAATGACCTTCGATGCACCTCGTGGTCCCTTTTGAATTCGGTAGGTGACGTCATTGATCTTGGTAACTACGCGATATGGCCCATCCCATTTGGCTTGCAATTTAGGCGATTTTCCTTTGCTGCGTACCGGGTTATGTAACCATACCAGAGATCCTTCATCGAAGCCCTTATTGTTCGCCTTCCGATCGTAGCGAGTCTTCATCCTATCAGACATCTGCTGACCTGTCTGTCTGATGTGCTCATATACATCATTCATCCTATTCCGTAGTTCATTCGCGTAATCTGTTACATTGCGTGGAGAATCAGGTGGGGTACCGGTGATTAGATCTGCAGGTAATCGTAGTTCTCTTCCGAAATTAGCAAAAGCTGGTGTTACTGCTGTACTTTCATGAACAGCACTCCGATATGCCAGGAGAAATGGTTGAATGTGTTTGTCCCAATCCTTCTGTCTGGTTTCCACAACCTTTGCTAGATACCTCTCCAGCGATTGGTTGAATCGTTCAACCATCCCGTCTGATTGCGGATGATAAGCAGTAGTTCTGGTTTTGTGAGCACCCATCACACGACACGTCTCCTTGAACACTTCTGACTCGAAGTTCCGGCCTTGATCACTGTGAATTTCCAAGGGTACCCCAAACCGACAAAACACTTCGTGAACTAACTTATCAGCCACCGTAACCGCTTCTTGATTGGGTATTGCAAACACTTCCGGCCATTTTGTGAAGTAGTCCATGACGACCAAGAAGTACTTGTTCCCGCTTTGGCTTTCCGGAAATGGCCCAGCAACATCTAATGCTATACGTTCCCATGGTGCACCAACATTGTAAACCTTTAGTGCCCCTCTGCTACGAGTTTGTGGTCCTTTCACAGCCGCACAACTTGTGCATTTGCGGCACCATTCCTCAACGTCCTCTCGGCAATGGATCCAGTAAAATCGTTCTCGGATCTTGATTAAAGTCTTCTTAACTCCCATGTGACCCCCTGAACATCCATTGTGGTAGAGCTTTAGGATCTCCGGCACCTTAACTTTAGGTACGACCATTTGTAGATGACACTGGTCACCGCGAGCGTTCTCCCATTTCCGGCACAGAACTCCATCCTGGATAACCAAGCTTTCCCACTGTGCCCAATAACTCTTGGTGATGGAACTGGTTGCTGCGACATCACTCCAGTGAGGCCTAGGAGCACCTGATTTCTTCCATTCAAGGATCGGTTTTAGGTCTCTGTCTTCTTGTTGAGCGCTCTGCAAGGTTGCCTTCCAATCTTCGCTAAGATCCGTCCTCAACATCCTCACAAATGTTACGTGCTCAGCCTCTTGCCTGCTACAGGGCTTACATTGATCGGAACACAACCTACGCGAGACAGCATCTACATCATCGTGTGGTGTTCTGTTCCCTTCACATAATTGTGGCTCACACACAATTTGCGAGATCGAGTTCCTTGGGGCTCTTTCCTCACCGGTCACCATCCGCCACTTAGTCCTGCCATCTACTGGTTTTCCTGATGCTGGTGACTGACTTCCACAATGGCGACTCCTTCGCTTTGGGCAGCTCAACCGGATGTGGCCTCTCTCTCCACAGCTATAGCACCGGGGTGAAGTCACAACATCCCTTATTCGGTGAGCTCGATCGTCCTGTCGTACGGCTTCCACTTCCAAAGCGTAGGCTAGGGCGTTCTTAAGGTTCTTAAAATGGCCTAGCCTTACGGCAGCCCTAACCTCCAGATCGCGGATTCCATCCGTGAATGCCTGTACGAGATTCCCGTCGATCAGCACAGGTGATGACTGGTAAGCCTTCCGGACCAGCTTTTCCACCTCCAGAGCCCACTGCTGTAAGGTTTCACCAACACGTTGCGATCGGTCCTTCAGCTGGGCGCGAAACACATGTTCCAGGTGCGCGTCACCGTATCTAGCTTCCAATGCTTCCAGAAGCTTCTCAAAAGTAAGGTCCTGTCCAAGTGCCTCTAACACAGTCAAAGCCTGGTCGCGAAGACCCAAGGTTAGAGCAGTCAAAGCCTGTTCTTTGGTCCACCTATTTGATTTCATGACGGCCTCGAACTGTATCTTGTAGGCAGACCATGACGAAGAGCCGTCAAATGGTGGCACTTTAAAACCAACCGGTGAGGGCGCAACTATCGTAGCTGCCACGGCCCGTCCTCCAGATTTGAGCCCACGAACAATCTTTTCTAATTCGGCGATGCGGATCTCCTGCTGCTGGACCTGGTCCTTAAACTCTTTCATCTCCTTACCGATGGCTGTGCGGAGGTCCTTAATCACCAAGAGCTGCTCCTTCTGACGGCGAGCCTGCTCTTCCTTGTCACGCTGCAGCTGCTCCTCTAAGCGGCGCGCCTGCTCCTCCTGACGGCGAGCCTGCTCCTCCTTGTCGCGCTGCATCTGCTCCTCCATGCGGCGAGCTTGCTCCTCCTGACGGCGAGCCTGCTCCTCCTGACGGCGAGCCTGCTCTTGCATGAATGCCATAAGGGCGGCTAAGTCAGGCGACGTCGACGATTGAGCTGGTTCCGTTTCAGCGTCTCCAATGCGCCTTTGGTCTAAGTCTTGCTGGCGCTGACTCCTGGTGCGCATCCCTTCCGTTTCTTCCTTCGGTAGAACCGGCATAATTTATCCCGCACTTCTGACACCAATTTGTTACGAGCTGGGGTTCAGGGATAAATTATTTAAACAGCAGACTTCAATTAATCACTGTTTATTACAAAAACACTTCTTAAACAATTCTATGACTTCGCACTATTTTCCGCTTTGATCGCTCTGTATCGCTTCTCAATCGAAACTGACCCACGACGAACCCGACCGCTCTTTATATAGCCCGGAAGATGTTTCTAGAACGTTCCATACTGTTCCAGGTACTTCGAGAATCTTCCAGAACAATCGACTTTTGAACTCATCGATCCCGAAGCGACTAGAAACTTCCAGAATGTTCGGTTCGAACATTCTGGAAAGTTCTACTCGACACGAACTCTCGAGAACATTAGTTCCGCTATTCGATACTAGATGGCGCCACCAGTTACTACTTAGTTCTTCTACTCGTCACTAGATGGCGCTGCCCTATCTTGTAACAATTGATAGGCTCGCGCTTGACCACTATCTCACCTGATGTTAAGCGATGATGTGGTCGACGGTGTAACACGCTTGCCTAGAAGAAACCTATTCACTCTTGACTTAAATACCCCGAGGTTGTACCTATCGGGAAACACTGACTCCGGCAGGGAATTCCACTCCTTAGCTGTACGCATAAATGAAAGTATTTTGAAAACGTTTAGTGCGTATGGGTGAGATGTCCACCATGTACCGATGGCGCATCATTGTACGTCTTTTAGTCCGATGATGAAACGGGCTAGGTGGAATTAGATCATGCAATTCCATCGCACACTCCCCGAAATGCAACCGATAAAAAACCGTGAAGCTAGCAAATCGGCGACGATGTTCAAGGCTCTGGAGCTTTGACTCAACCAGTGCCACATTGCCTGAGCCTCTTGGCCCGTTGTTCTGGCGATTCAAGTGCATCAAGCTAGGTACCTGGCAGATCCGTCCCAGAGATGAAAACAGTATTCCATGCAAGATCGAACTTGCGCTTGATACAATTTAAGCAGCTGCTCTGGCGTGAAGTACCGTCTCACCTTCGCAAGGATCCCCAACTTTTTGGCAGCCAATTGAGCTTTTGCCTCAATGTATGGGTCGAAATTGAGTGTCGATGTCAACGTTACGCCAAGAAGCTCAAGATGGTCCGTTATCGGCACGGTCACACCTCGGAAAGAAGGAGCCGGGTGGAATTGGCTCCTTTTAGCGGAAAAAAGACACGCCTGGGTCTTAGCAGCATTGAACCTGACCAGATTGGCATCGCCCCATTCGGAGACTGCCTTCAAGACCAGATTCTAGCGCCCAACCATGGCCTCCCGGAGAGACCGGCACCCTAATTATGTAAGTGAATTCGGCAACGGAAACAATCTGGTTCTTTCCCAAAAACACATACATACACAAAAAAGTTGAATAAAGATTCACTGAGGTCCAGTAGCACGCGCGTCGGAAACGTATCTCTCAGCAACAGTGCTGTCGTCACCCACCAAAACTACCCAAAGGTTTTAGCAAATCGTTTATGTGCAGCAAAAACAATGTTGCTGAGAGTACCGACCCCTGACCCCGGTATTAATACCCAGTACTCACTTGCGCAATTCGGCTGCTGGTCCCTCATTTCGCCAATGTGTTTAACTCCCATGTAAAAGGGGGTGAGCCTATTATATTTTGCCTTTAACCGGGCACGAGTCGAGTCTCCGGGCTGCTACTGAGAAATTTCAACTCGAAAAACCCAATTACACTTTGTCCGACTCGGAAATCTAAACCCAGGGCCGCAGCACCGCTTGCGAACACAATGATAATAACAGCGATGTAAGTATAGGGTGGGCCAGAAAGTTGGGTGGATTTGAAAAAATCATTAATGAAAAGGACAAATATTAAATCTTTATTGTAATAAAAATAGGTACACAAAAAAGTTTTTTTTTTAAAATGACATTCGCAAGCTATGCACCATCGCGCTGCAAACACTCTTCCAATCTGGACCTTAGATTATTTATCGAAAACTCGCTGGCATATTGCTCTTAGAATAGCTGCCATTTCTTCTTCGATATTCGTCTTCTACTGGGCAGCCGTGGTTGAATTATTGTGGTAAACTATACTCTTCATGTATCCCCACAAAAAAAGTGTGGTGGTGTCAAATCCGGGCTTCTGGGCGGCCACGCAATATCACCTCGGCGGGATATGAGTTTTCTTCTAAACCTCTCGTTTACGACTGCTATCGAGGCATCAGATGTATGGCATGTCGCGCCATCGTGTTGAAACCATGTCGTACGATTATATCCTTCGAATTCTTGTAGTTCTGGAAATAAAAATCTACCCTGTACTCAACAACAAGAATTAATATAAAACCATATCAATATAGAATGTTGTTTCTGATGAACATTGATTTAACGGAGTTAGTAAGATGAAAGATTGTTTGAGAACATAAAATAACCAAGGTATGACCTTGGTTATTTTATGGACTAAAAGTTTAGATTAGATAGAGCGAACCTAAAATGTGTGTGCTTTGTTAGTAAATATTATAATGTACCTTCATCTTGGCCAGAGTATAGGTTTTAACACATTGAGAATTGATATAGATACCTATAGAAACATTAAAATGCCATCATATTCTTCCTACAGCAAACAAAGGCTAAAGCAGAAGCCCTAAAGAAACCTTCGCAACCAAAAGCTATAAAAGAAGGCGAAAAGAAGCCCATTGAAGAAGCAAGTTCCACGACAAATGCCACCAGTTCTGCCACTGCAGCTACTGTTTCCACGGAGAAAACCACTAAAACTAAAGCTCGCACGGATAAAGAACAGAAACGCAAAGATGATAAAGATAAGAAGCTGACCGCCAAATCGTCGTTTTTGCAGCAACCGGTTAGTGATCTTATTATAATACATGGGACGCCTCGCGGTTTCACCCGCGTAGTTCCCGTTCCCGTGGGAATACAGGGATAAAAAGTAGCCTATGTCACGCGGGGATAGTGTAGCTTCCCAACGGTGAAAGAATTTTTGAAATCAGTCCATTAGTTTTCAAGTTTATTCGTTACATACAAACATACAAAAATAAAAATCTTTCCTCTTTATAATATTACTAGCTGACCCGGCAAACAACATTTATCTACCCTACCTACCGTACCTTACACTACCTACACTACCCTACCCTACCCGACCCTACACTACCCTACACTACCCTACCCTACACTACACTACCCTACCCTACCCGACCCTACACTACCCTACCCGACCCTACACTACCCTACCCGACCCTACACTACCCTACCCTACACTACCCTACCCTACCCAACCCTACACTACCCTACACTACCCTACCCTACACTACCCTACCCTACACTACCCTACCCTACACTACCCTACCCTACCCTACACTACCCTACCCTACCTACCCTACCCTACCTACCCTACCCTATCTACCTACCAACTTGTTGAACTATTTATTTGAATAAGAAATAATATATATACTACTATACGAATGCAACCAACTTTTGTTTCTACCGGCAGCGTTGATCTAATTAAAATTTAGAACATATAATTTGCTATTGTGAGTCCACCTTAAAAGATAGACATATGGTGTCACGGACTTTTTTTTAGAACTTTTAAAGAGAAACAATTCCATCATACATGATATTTGCGTAACTTAAACCATTTACGCAGCGCACGCAATGGAAGCTCTCAAAAAGGAATATTTTTTCCCGTTTTTGTAACATTTTTCATTTATGCTCCGCTCCTATTGGTCGTAGCGTGATGTTATATAGCCTATAAGTTATAACCTTCCTCGATAAATGGACTATCCAACAGTGAAAGAATTTTTCAAATCTGCCAAGTAGTTTCGGAGCCTATTCAATTCATACAAACTGTACGGGACGGACGTGATCGTCCAAGACCGACAGGCAATCAGGAGGTTGTAAGGCTCCTGCTTGAACGCGTTGACGCCCCTTGCACCTATTGTTCAGTTGTCATCTGGTAACTATGGACCTTGGAGACACTTGAAGGTTGCCAAGTAGGTTGAGGTGAAAAACGTGATGTCCAGGTTAAATAAAACTATTTGTTCATGGCCAGAAGCGATGTTCCTTCATGGTCCTCGATGCGCAATGATGCTTGGAAATACTTTAAGTGAAATAATGGCTACGAAATGTTCACGCGCCTGCGCACTATTAAAGAGGCGAACTCGACTGCGACGAGGACCACAACATTCCGACCGCAAAAACTTTTATTTTTCAAAAAATATACGCTAAGACTCGTAGCTTGAAACTGACAGGAACTACCCTTCCACTGGACCGATTCTGGTGAAACTTGTACTTTTGGATAGGTCTCGAGGAGACCTTCCCTCCGGTCTTTGATCCAGGTCCCTAGCCCCTACCATCAGGGAGTTCTCGTAAGGAGAATGTCGAAGAAAGGGAATTCCCGCCAGTTTGAAGCTTTACAATCGAGTTTCTCCTAAAACTAGACATGTTAGCTCTAGGGTACCAGCGAGGGACTTGGAGCCCTCCTACTGGGCCGTTGACACACATAAGTGTTACAGTTATATTCAAAACATTCAGGCGTACAGCCGCGAAATGGTGCGAGAAGTTAGCTTATGCCCCTGATCTTGGCACATAAACTCGATTCCTACTCAGACTGCTGGGTGGATTTTCAAGTTACATTCACACCCGGGTAGCCCTCGTGATGGGCTATCCCAAGGTAGAAGTCCGGTAGCTACATGTCCAACCCCCGATGAGTTATCGTTTGTTACAAGTTTGTTTACATAGCAAATCCATGTAACCTCGCACCATATCAGGTCGCTTAACTCCTCAACCACCAGAGCTAAGCTCCTTCCGGAAGTGTGGTTGGGTAGCTGGAAAACTAGGCTGTCTGACGGCGGTACCCTGATGGGTGTACCACCAGCCTTTCCGCAGCTTAAGGTGCCGGGAAGCGGCCGAATACTAAATTTTACGTCGTCTCACAGCTTTAATGTGTCTGTGTGCGTTATATACACCTATATACTAGTTTTGTGTCATGACTGAGTCTAGACGCCCGCCTGTGGGTCCACGAAGGTAATGCTTCAGACAGCATATCTATAACTGACCAGGCACCAAGTGTCCCTGGACGTAGTGACCCGTCGGCAGACGCATAGAAACGTCCAGGCATACACAGACACATCACTTCAAGCAAGTGATGTCTATGTACTAGAATTACACAGGTGCTATCTATTTATAGGGCCTAGACAAAATTCTAGGTCACCTAGAAGCGCTAAATGGCTTGTATCGAATTTTCCAAACACTTACTTGAGTAAAATGTATGTATATTTCCCTTTTTAGAGTGAAAATGCACTATGACTGGCCATGTACTGTTATTATGTATAATTTCTCAGTCATGGTATCCAGCCATCCTATCTAGAACACCTAGGTGGTGTTTCCTAACAAAACAATTATGTGTAAGGAAGCAATCTGATTGGTTGGTGAATAGAATACCTATAGCACCACCTGATACCCTGCTCAAAACGGGGGGTCTAAAATAAGTAAACAAAATATTTTTATTTCCTTAAACCTATACATTTATCATATAACTAAGGTACCTTATGTATAATTCTAACACATAAGCGCTATATTCACACTATAAACTATGTAAAAGCCCCCAAAACATGAGTTTAAAGTTATCAAAATTCTACAAAAACTGGTTTTAGTATAAATATAAGGTGCCGCCCTCTTACAGGTCATTGTGAACTAAACGCTCGTTGAGGACGGTTGTTTTTTACGGAGTTAAATACTTGTTTCTTTCCGTAATAACACAATCAGTATGCATATTAAAGCTTCTAATTTATTGTTATTAGACTATATAATTCTATTACCTACTGATAGACACATAAAATATAATTTTAGTGTCTCAAAAACATGAGCAAAAATTAGTTACGAGCTTTACTATAAAAGGTTTTTTCACCTACCGACATCGCTTAGTATGCGATGGCGCTCTGGGGTGAGCAGACGTGTGTCTGTCAATACTATTTATATTTTACATATGACAACCTATCTAAAGGTGACGTATCGTCGCGAACATCTCTCCCGCCGTGCAGTGTCGCGTCGACTCGATGCTACGTTGGCGCGGCGCTGCATCAGCATTGTGAGCGGCGCACGTCGGCAGCGCTCGTGACCTCGACGCTCTGCGACACGTCGCTCAGCTCTCGCCGCTGGAACTCTGCTGCACTCATTTTGGCAAAGGAATGAGCTTCTTCACCGGACGCTTTAGAGTGCCGCCAGTGGTGCGCACCTCAGCGGTCCGGACTTCTCCATCAGGGCCAGGGTATATGGCCTCGATGCGGCCTCGCGGCCACGTGTTGCGAGGCAGCTGCCCGTCCGCGATAAGGACGGGGTCGCCCACCAGCAGGCCAGGCCCGCGGCTGTGGGGCTCCCGCCGGTTTTGGAGCTCCGGCAGGTATTCTCGCACCCACCGGCGCCAGAACATGTCGGCCAGGATTTGTGACCGACGCCACATCTTTTTGTGGTCGATGTCTTGCTCGGTGAACACGCCGGGGTTTGGGAGTCTAGCCGACCCACCAAGTAGGAAGTGGTTCGGCGTGATAGACTCGTCGTCATCGCCGTCGACTGATACATGTGTCAGCGGGCGGCTATTTACCGTGTACTCTGCCTCACAAATCAGTGTGGACAACACCTCTTCGTATGGGTGTTTCTCTGTGAGTACGGTATACAATGCGTTTTTTACGCAGCGAACTAGACGCTCCCATGCACCTCCCATAAAGGGCGCTGATGGGGTGATGAAGCGCCAAGTGATGCCTCGGCGACTGGCCTCCTCTCGGAAGGCCTCTCGTAGCTCTCGATCGGCACCGTGCATGTTGGTGCCGTTGTCTGAGTGGATCTCAGTTGGACATCCTCTGCGGGCGGCGAAACGGCGCAGCGCTAATATTGCGCTGTCTGCGCTGAGGCTGGCGGCGATCTCGAGGTGGACAGCTCTTGTGGTGAGGCATGTAAACAGTGCTACATATCTCTTGTGATGCTGGCGACCCACGGTGACAGATAGCGGGCCGAAGTAGTCTAGCCCGGTGTACGTGAACGGCCTTTGGTGATGAGCCAGGCGCGTTCGTGGGTGGTCGCCGGTCGCTGGCACAGGTGCTTGTGCCTTACGAATACGGCACTGAAGACATTGTGCCAGTACTTTCTTGGTGGTGGGACGCATCCTTACGACCCAATAATGCTGCCGTACCTCATTTATTGTGAGTTCAGTCCCACTATGTAGTAAGCTGCGGTGTGTCCAGTCTATATAGAGCTGGGTTATATGATGGTCGCCATGTAATATTGGCGGTCGCCTTACATCTTCTGTGACCTCGTCAGTGGCGGCTATACGGCTTCTAATACGTAGTAGGCCATCTACTACTTCTATTTGCAGCGCGTGTAGCGGACTATTTTTGTCCACTATTTCATGTGCATGCAATCTAGCTATTTCTTGAGCGAACGATTGCTGCTGTGCAACTTGTACGAGTATTTTCTCGGCTTTTTGAAGAAAGCTCGCATCTATGTACTGCTTTCGGACTTCTGGCGCTATGTATGACGGCTTGGTTGCTGCAGTCGCTGTCTTCTTTTTCTTTCGCCAGTCCGTGTCCTCCTCAGCGTTTTTCCGGGTTCTTTTGTAGAACGTTTTCTCTGTCCTTTGTTTACAGAGATGTATAAAACGTAGGACGGTAGCAGTCGCACGTAATAGCCGCTCCCATCTTGAAAAGTTGACGGGATTAGGTATAGCTTCTATGAGCTTCGAAGTGTATGTATGTCTGTCTGTTATTTTCTCCAAAACAGATTTTTCTTTTTCTGTGACAGTGAGCGTTCTTTCCTCTCCTGTCTCTTCTGTGATTGGAGGTTTTTCTGATGGCCATGAAGAAGGGTCTTCATACAAAAAACTTGGGCCACAGAACCACTCGTTTTGTGAGTCAAACCTCGGCGGCACGTCACGAGTCGCTATATCGGCGATGTTCAACTTCGTGGATATCCATCGCCAATCCTCCACTTTGCTACCTTCTTCTATGGCAGCTATGCGATGAGCTACGAAGGCTTTATAGGTTCGTGCTCCTTTTCTTATCCACGACAAGACTGTTTTGCTGTCTGTCCAATACGTGACCGACGATGGATTGTTGTCGTGTTCACGTTTCACAGCTGCAGCCAGACGGGTTCCCATCACCGCTGCCTGCAGCTCGAGGCGCGGTATCGATTGTAGCTTTAATGGAGCTACTCTCGCCTTGGCCATGACTAGGCTCACCTTCTGTGTGCCTACTGCTGTGGTGGCTCGCCAATACACAGCTGCTGCATATGCCAACTCGCTTGCGTCGGTAAATACATGTATTTGTATTTCTGTGGCATCACTATAACCAGGATAACATCTTGGTATGCTGATGCCCTTGAGCTGCCGCAGGTTTTCGATCCAACTTCTCCACTGAGATGCCAGGTCAGCGTCTAATAGCTGGTCCCAATCGACGCCTCGCCTCCAAGCTTCTTGTAATATTTGTTTAGCTCGAATCGTAACAGGCGAGGCTAGTCCTAGGGGGTCGTATAACGACATAACAATTTTGAGAGCCTCTCTTTTTGTAGGGGCCTCCTTTTCTAAAATTCCTGGCGGCAGTCTCGCAAGCGTTAGGTTGAAACCTAGCGTATCTTCACTAGGTCTCCAAATCAGGCCGAGTATTTTCTCTGCGCCTACTGTATCTCCGATGTTCACAACCTCAGTGCAGGTTTGTGACGGATCGATATTTTCTATCAGGCGCTTACTGTTTGATACCCATTTTGTTAGGTCAAACTTCGCCTGTTGGTGTATTTTCTTCACCATTGTCGCGACTTCTGTCGCTTCTTCGACTGTTTTATAGCTGTCCAGATAATCGTCCATATAATGGCTCTCTACTATAGCTTTCACTGCTACTGGATGCTGTTCGATGTGCTTTCTTGCGTTCCAATTTTTCGCAAAGATAGCGGTGCACGGCGAGCTTGCCGCGCCGAAAATGATGGACGTCATACGATATTCTTCTGGGGCTCCATCTCTTCTGTTGCCTCTCCATAGGTAGCGAAGTGAGTCTCGGTCTTCACTTCGTACTTTTACTTGCATGAACATCTCGGCTATGTCTCCGGAGATGGCCACGCAGTGTCTACGAAATCTCATCATGACGCCGGGCAGCGACTGCAGCAAGTCTGGTCCAGTTAGCAGGAAGTCGTTGAGTGACTTTCCTCTCGATTTTGCGGCGGCATCATGTACTATTCGAATTTTCTCTGGCTTCATGGGGTTGAAGACATCGAAATGAGGCAGGTACCAGGTTTTTCCTGGCGTGCTTGACTTGGGAGCCTTCTCAGCATATCCCTTTTCCATCAGGGAGTCCATCTGTTGTGTGTATTTCACACGAAGAGCGGGGTTTTTATCCAGCTTCTTCTCTATGGAGACTAGCCTTTTGAGTGCTGTCTCGTAACTATCGGGCATCTCTATTTTCTCGTCCCGCCATAACATAGCGGTTTCTATGTGCCCATTTCCTAACTGTCTTGTGTGACGGTTCAGTATATCTTCTGCCCTCTTCTGGGGGTCAGAAGCTGGTTGTCGTGGATTGATAGCCAACGACTCGATAGCGAAGAATTCACGGAGCTGCTCGTTCAGTTCCGCATCTTGCCTTGCGTCAACGGACTGACACCCGTTGACATAGTGCACCTGCTGGCCCAGTGTTCTGGTGTGCGCGCCGTGCAATGTCCAGCCCATCATGGTTTTCGACGCGATGGGTTGGCTTCTAGGTCCTCTGCGGACTTCAGTGGCCAACAACAAATGCCAGTTGTCTTGGCCGACGAGTATCTTTGGCACTCCAGCAGGATACGTAAGCTGCGACGTCAAGTCTCGAAGGTGCCTACAGCGGGTTACGTCTTCTTGACTGACTGCCTGTGGTGACAGGTTGAGCTTCGAAATGGTGCGCGCCTTGAAGGGCACCCTATCTCTCATACGACTTGTGAGAGTGACGGTTATACGTCTCGATAAGGGAGTGTCGATCATGGTGTTTCCAATAGCACCGATCTTCAGAGGGTCGATTGGGCCCACTGCTCCCACTCGCTGAGCGATTGCTTCGTCGATCAGCGAAACGGTGGATCCGTCGTCAAGGAGTGCGTATGTGTCTGCCTCTCCCGCCGGTCCTATTACCCGGACCGGTATCATCTTCAGGAAAGCTTGACTCGATTCAGTTCGCGAACTGGCCACCGTCTCCTGAGACTCCTTCTTCTCTTCTGGAACAGCAGGCTTCCTTGTCCTGTCTGTTTGAGGCTTCTTACCCCTATGAAGAAGTCGATGGTGCGTGGCTGTACACCCCTTATGATCACACTGCTTCTTGTTGCAAGTGTGTCCAGCACGACGTTGTCTTAGGCAGCGATAGCACAAGTTGTAATTCTTGGCTAGCTCCCATCTTTTGTCACTTGCTGCGTCTCTGAACCTTTGGCAGTCAGACGCGTAGTGACCACTTTTGTCGCAAATTCGACATTTGTTTACCGGCTTGTCGGTAGCTGTATGCGTCCGTTGTATGACGCGTTTTCCCGCTAGAGAATCCGTTTCCTTGATGTTCTCAGGCGGGGCGAATGCACTGCAGAAGTGAGCTTGCTCGGTTATGAAGTCGCTGAAGAGTGACAGATCCGGCAGCGACTGGTACTTTTCCGTGTACGTTCTGTACCATTGTACACGCAGAGAATTGGGTAGCTTCTCAGTTAGCTGGCGCACCAGCTCGGCATTGAGCAGATAGTGCCCCTTCTTGAGAGCTCGCAGAGTGACAACTCCGCTTCTGACTCGACTTGCAAAGGTGCAGATGTCCTTGGGCGACTCGCTGCATTTTGGTAGCCCTCTAAGTCGGTCTGTTTCGGCCTGAGCTATTGAGTCAGGACGTCCAAACTGTAGTTCCAATTCTCTCATGATCTCATCCGGCTTTGCGTTCCCGATGAGCTCTGAGCTCACTGTCTCCAGTGCGCGACCACGCAAGCTCCTTCTGAGTCTTGCCGTGTTTTCTATGTCGCTGAAGTAGGCATGAGTTGCCTCGTAAATGGCTCGAAAAGATAGCCATTCTGTATGAGCTCCACCGAAATTCGGCAGAGTCATGATAACCTGCGACGCCGATCGGTTAGGCGTCCATGGTTCGATTTTTCTGTCGGCTAGCGACGCTATAGCGGATGTCAGCTCCGTTAGAAAAGGACGGAGTGACTCTTTCGCTTCTATTTGCCTTGGCGGCTCCACGTTGGACGGCTCTGTCCTAGGTGGTTCGATGTTAGACTTCACTTGTGGATGTTCTATATGGTCGATATGTTTCCGGGAGTCCGCTATAGCGTCGACGGCCGCAGCCGGGGTCCAATCGTCATTGTCCCCTTTGGCGACGTCATTCTCCCTCAACGGTGTGGGCTCTGGCGCCTCTTCGAGCCACGAACGGACATACTCTTCATTAGAATTTCTGTCATCCATATATTCATCCTCAGAAGCTTCTTCTTCTGCTTTTTGAAGTGCTAACTTAGCGAGTTCCAACTTTATTTTCAATAAGTCTTCACGAGCTCTTGAAATTTTCTTACGTGACCGGGTCGACTTGCTAGTTGACGGCGGTCCAGTATGTTCGATACGGGCGTCACCCCGGGCAGCCATTACTTCTCCTTGAACAAAGGTCTTATCCCGGATCCTTTGTTTTCTACCAGAAGGCTTCAGTGTTTTTTCTGAAGAATCTTCTGATTTCGATGCCTTCCTGCGTGTGCTTGGTTCCTGTGGTTCCTCCTCCTCATGTGTGGGCGTGTTGTCACCTATCTGTGACGTTGGTGGGCTTCTGACTGGTATGGACTTTTCTGTCCCTTCAGTAGTGGACGGTGAGCGTGGGGGCAGCTGATGTTGTACGCCCGCACCTGGACGCTCAATGGGGACTGTCCATGATTCAGGCCTCTTGTCCTGGGATCTGGTAGTCGGCATCCTGATTGGTTCAAAGTTTCAGTTTGAATACGCCAAGTACAAGTCCAATCTTCAACTTGTCTTCAAAACGTTGGCTCGAAACGGCTGAGTCCAATTCTAGACTTCTTCAATATGTCAGTTTGAATCGGCTGAGTCCAACTCTAGACTTCAACACGAACTGGTTGACATCTATTTTCGAGCTTCAAAACGGCTATGTCCAAACTTAATTTTTTCTTGAAAACTGCTAAGTGGTAACTCTGGGTTAAGTCCGATTTCAGTCGTCGGCTTGAAGAGGGTTCGCTTCCTTTTTCAAACTTCGAAAAGTATCTCCAAACTCCGGGTTATATCCGACCCTCTTAACTCCAGGTTATTCTTCAAACTATAAGTCGCTAGTCAGTCTTCAAAACTATAAGTTCCAAATCAGCTTCAAACTTCAATGTTGATACGTAAACAAGTTCACTATAAGACTTTCAACACAAAATGGGTAAGCACATGAGCATATGTTTTCACTGTACTTACTGTTGTCTAAGTGTCAACTTGTCCAGCAGCCTCCAAGGTTGAGCAGCCGGTCTGGTACCAATCACTGAACTGTTGGTCCAACTCTTGACGTTAGTAGTCACTTCAGACTCCAGATATCCAGGTTTGAAACTCCAGACTTCGATCGAGAGCTTCTATCTCGATAACGACTATTTGTTTTTAAACAAATTCTAAGTCAAAAATAAGCCTTCAGCTATAACGCTTCAGGAAATTTCAGCAACTATTTTTTCGTTCTATTTTATAGAACAAGTCGCCCACACGACTATTCAATATGCTTCTGTGTGTAAGCCTCTTCTTGGATAACGCTTCAGCGATAATCCTTCAGCCGTAACCCTTCAGGAATTCTATGAACGTCGTATGTTCGTTCTATCTCCTAAACGAGCTCCCAACACGCTGTTTGAAAACTCCGATTATGAGTTTCCTAGCGATAACTCTTCAGGCTATGCTATATTCCTTCAGGATACAGTTTCTGTGTAATCTTCGATTACTGTGAATTCTCAGTAAGCAGGTTACACAACAGAAACAGCTCAAAAAACCGTCTTTTCGCGACGGTAATCACACGGGAACGGTTAGCTTCTCAGGAAGCCGGTAGAACCACAGGAATAGCTCAGGAATGGCTGCTGTGTCCCAGCAAAATGGTTGTCTTCCAGGTAGTCCACGCGTGGGCCTAATCCACTCGTGCACTCTTCACGACTGTAGTCGCTCTGGAAGTTTCTACTATGAGACGATAGTACGTTGCGCCTTTTGACGACGCTAATCACCCAGTAATACGGTTGCTGACCAGTAACTGGGTTATCTCACCCAGGAAACGGGTTTCTATCGTCCCAGAGTGTACGCTATGTTTTTGACTGTTAAAGAAACGTGATCTTAACCCTGGCACTTGTAAGGTTTACGAGATGGAACGTCAGTATTCTTATTTCCCTGGAACTTTTCTCACGAACGCAACGCTTAGTACCCCAGTTGGCACATTTGTGTGGTGTGTAATCTTACCAGATTTATATTGAGGGTACCTTGAGATATTTGAGCATCAGTTTTCTTTGTTCTCACGAATGTTCACAGGCGTGAGCGTCAGTTTTCTTTGTTCTCAGGTACTAGTTTTCACAGGAACGATACGTTTTGACATTACCCAAGAAACAGGAATGTAACCTCAGTATATAAGGTCACTTTACATCAGGCTTGTTTGTTCTCAAGGCAGCGTTCGTGTCCCCAGGGCATCAGGTTTCTTTTTTCACAGGAATGGGACATCAGTTTTCTTTGTTCTCGGGAACAAGGCTCTTCCTTGGCCTATATTTTCACAGCGTCCGGGACATCAGTTTTCTTTGTTCTCGGGAACAAGGCTCTTCGTTGGCCTATATCTTCACAGCGTCCGCAGGTCTGGTATGTTTCCCAGAAAATTCGGCTCGACAGGACCAGCAAATGTACGGGACGGACGTGATCGTCCAAGACCGACAGGCAATCAGGAGGTTGTAAGGCTCCTGCTTGAACGCGTTGACGCCCCTTGCACCTATTGTTCAGTTGTCATCTGGTAACTATGGACCTTGGAGACACTTGAAGGTTGCCAAGTAGGTTGAGGTGAAAAACGTGATGTCCAGGTTAAATAAAACTATTTGTTCATGGCCAGAAGCGATGTTCCTTCATGGTCCTCGATGCGCAATGATGCTTGGAAATACTTTAAGTGAAATAATGGCTACGAAATGTTCACGCGCCTGCGCACTATTAAAGAGGCGAACTCGACTGCGACGAGGACCACAACATTCCGACCGCAAAAACTTTTATTTTTCAAAAAATATACGCTAAGACTCGTAGCTTGAAACTGACAGGAACTACCCTTCCACTGGACCGATTCTGGTGAAACTTGTACTTTTGGATAGGTCTCGAGGAGACCTTCCCTCCGGTCTTTGATCCAGGTCCCTAGCCCCTACCATCAGGGAGTTCTCGTAAGGAGAATGTCGAAGAAAGGGAATTCCCGCCAGTTTGAAGCTTTACAATCGAGTTTCTCCTAAAACTAGACATGTTAGCTCTAGGGTACCAGCGAGGGACTTGGAGCCCTCCTACTGGGCCGTTGACACACATAAGTGTTACAGTTATATTCAAAACATTCAGGCGTACAGCCGCGAAATGGTGCGAGAAGTTAGCTTATGCCCCTGATCTTGGCACATAAACTCGATTCCTACTCAGACTGCTGGGTGGATTTTCAAGTTACATTCACACCCGGGTAGCCCTCGTGATGGGCTATCCCAAGGTAGAAGTCCGGTAGCTACATGTCCAACCCCCGATGAGTTATCGTTTGTTACAAGTTTGTTTACATAGCAAATCCATGTAACCTCGCACCATATCAGGTCGCTTAACTCCTCAACCACCAGAGCTAAGCTCCTTCCGGAAGTGTGGTTGGGTAGCTGGAAAACTAGGCTGTCTGACGGCGGTACCCTGATGGGTGTACCACCAGCCTTTCCGCAGCTTAAGGTGCCGGGAAGCGGCCGAATACTAAATTTTACGTCGTCTCACAGCTTTAATGTGTCTGTGTGCGTTATATACACCTATATACTAGTTTTGTGTCATGACTGAGTCTAGACGCCCGCCTGTGGGTCCACGAAGGTAATGCTTCAGACAGCATATCTATAACTGACCAGGCACCAAGTGTCCCTGGACGTAGTGACCCGTCGGCAGACGCATAGAAACGTCCATGCCGGCATACACAGACACATCACTTCAAGCAAGTGATGTCTATGTACTAGAATTACACAGGTGCTATCTATTTATAGGGCCTAGACAAAATTCTAGGTCACCTAGAAGCGCTAAATGGCTTGTATCGAATTTTCCAAACACTTACTTGAGTAAAATGTATGTATATTTCCCTTTTTAGAGTGAAAATGCACTATGACTGGCCATGTACTGTTATTATGTATAATTTCTCAGTCATGGTATCCAGCCATCCTATCTAGAACACCTAGGTGGTGTTTCCTAACAAAACAATTATGTGTAAGGAAGCAATCTGATTGGTTGGTGAATAGAATACCTATAGCACCACCTGATACCCTGCTCAAAACGGGGGGTCTAAAATAAGTAAACAAAATATTTTTATTTCCTTAAACCTATACATTTATCATATAACTAAGGTACCTTATGTATAATTCTAACACATAAGCGCTATATTCACACTATAAACTATGTAAAAGCCCCCAAAACATGAGTTTAAAGTTATCAAAATTCTACAAAAACTGGTTTTAGTATAAATATAAGGTGCCGCCCTCTTACAGGTCATTGTGAACTAAACGCTCGTTGAGGACGGTTGTTTTTTACGGAGTTAAATACTTGTTTCTTTCCGTAATAACACAATCAGTATGCATATTAAAGCTTCTAATTTATTGTTATTAGACTATATAATTCTATTACCTACTGATAGACACATAAAATATAATTTTAGTGTCTCAAAAACATGAGCAAAAATTAGTTACGAGCTTTACTATAAAAGGTTTTTTCACCTACCGACATCGCTTAGTATGCGATGGCGCTCTGGGGTGAGCAGACGTGTGTCTGTCAATACTATTTATATTTTACATATGACAACCTATCTAAAGGTGACGTATCGTCGCGAACACAAACAAACAAACAAACAAAAAATCAAACCTTTCCTCTTTATAATATTAGTATAGATAGATTATTAACTAGCTGACCCGGCAAACTTTGTTTTGCCATAAAAACACTGAACATTTATCTACCCTACCTTACACTACCTACCCTACCCTACCCGACCCTACACTACCCTACCCTACACTACCCTGCCCTACACTACCCTACCCTACACTACCCTACCCTACACTACCCTACCCTACCCTACACTACCCTACACTACCCTACCCTACACTACCCTACCCTACACTACCCTACCCTACACTACCCTACCCTACACTACCTTACCCTACACTACCCTACCCTACACTACCCTACCCTACACTACCCTACCCTACCCTACACTACCCTACCCTACACTACCGTACCCTACACTACCCTTCCCTACACTACCCTACCCTACACTACCCTATCCTACACTTCCCTACCCTACCCTACCTTACCCTACACTACCCTACACTACCCTACCCTACACTACCCTACCCTACCCTACACTACACTACCCTACCCTACCCTACACTACCCTACACTACCCTACCCTACACTACCCTACCCTACACTACCCTACCCTACACTACCCAACCCTACCCTACCCTACACTACCCTACCCTACACTACCCTACCCTACACTACCCTACCCTACACTTCCCTACCCTACACTACCCTACCCTACCTTACCCTACACTACCCTACCCTACACTACCCAACCCTACCCTACCCTACACTACCCTACACTACCCTACACTACCCTACCCTACCCTACACTACCCTACCCTACACTACCCTAGCCTACACTACCCTACCCTACACTACCCTACCCTAACCTGCACTACCCTACCCTACACTACACTACACTACCCTACCCTACACTACACAAAGCAAAAATAGCATATACAATAGCAATAAATTACAAATTGACTACGTTTTAGTTTAGAAAACTTTTGTATGGGCAAAAGAAAAGGGCTGTTTTTATTTTTTCCCGGCAATTATTAGAATTTTTCTCCCCGTAAAAACCATCTTTGAACTTCAACGAACATTTAAAAAAAAGAATTGGCCAAATTGGTCCAGGCGTTGTTGAGTTATGCGCTTACCAACACATTTTGCGATTCATTTTTATATTATAGATCACCAGCGTAGTTCCCGTTCCCGTAGGAATACAGGGATAAAAAGTAGCCTATGTCACCCGGGCATAGTGTAGCTTCCCAACGGTTAAAGAATTTTTGAAATCGGTCCAGTAGTTTAGGAGCCTATTCGGTACAAACAAACACACAAACAAAAAAATCTTTCCTCTTTATAATATTGGTATAGATGGTATAGATAAAATGACTAGGTGTTTTCCAAACGTCCCCAGTGGGTTCCCGCATTGTCGAGGCGGGAGGGGGGCTCAGTAGCTGTGGCTTTGTTAATCCACGGTGAAGCGAAGAGGAACCAGCTTTTGCCGTTAAGCCGACGACATAGCGGCCGACAAGGAGGTTGCGGTGCTGCTTGGCAACTATGAGAGGCAACGCGGCTAAGGGGAGAGGGCCGCAGCGGGAGGATTGTCGGTATACCGTTGGCCGCTCTCCCTATCCCCTGCGGCCGAAAAATGCTAGGTGGCGGGCCCACTGACTTGACCCGTCACAGGGGACCAAGGGCGCCATACACGAAGTCGTCTGGCACCCATGTGCTGGTTTGGTCCCTGGAGTGGTCACGGCGTACATTGTGTTCTGGTGCGCCGGTAATGGGCCCCCCCATTACCGGCGCACCAGAACACAATCCCCAGTCCCAATCCCGCACCAGAATACTCCCCAGTGGGTCCTGTGACGGACATTCGCGGCGGGTTTGCAGTGAGTGCTAACGCGTGCCCGTGTTTTCGCCATAAGCGGCACAGGAGGACCGTGGAATTTTAGTTTTTTTTTAATATTATTTTTTACGTGGCTTTTCCATGCGATACCAGCAACCTAATTGCATAATGCACTATATCACAGTTTCCATCAAAACCGAAAGGAGTTCGTAATCCATTGCTTTATATGTTTAAAATCATACTTGACAGCGTAAAACACGCAATGAATAGGTACCTATTGTTGAATTGTCAAAATAAAAGAGTTTGCGATCGATGCCAAGAATTTACATGTTACGCTATTAGGCTGCTGTTCTCATCGTAAGAGGACCCCACGGTAGGGAAATAGGATGTAAGAAAACTCCCTAAGGGTTGAACACGGTGAAAGTCAGGAGAATTCTCTGAATCCTGAAGGTACAGAACACCGGTCGTTATGGCAATTCGTGGGCAGCTATGTCCATTTTTTGTCTTTATGTTGTGAATAAAAGTTGTTAGGTACGGATAGTGTAGTTTACTGTTCAGCCATACATCATTAGCAACAACACAACACCTGAACACCCAAAACTGCCCTTAATTCTACGAAATAAAGGCTTCGTCAAATTCAAATTGTACTGTAACTGATTTACTTTAAAGAAGAAGAGTATAAGAGAGAACTCCTTAGACCCAGTTTTTTTTTTGATCTGTGGGTAAATCAACCAATGTACAATATGTTTCTAAAATGCGTTTTCATTCAACTCTATTTGAGAGCCAAAATTAGTAAAAATCCAAGATTCCGAATTACCTAATGATAATTAGCTCATATATTTATGTAAACTGACTAGGTGACCGAATGCAAGCCTACGTACGTGCTGTGCTCATTTGAGCCTGACCCTATCGTGGAGAAAGAGGAACGCGAGAGGGTCAACTTGTTGGCGCAGAGGGACTTCCTTATAAGGAGTTACGGCATGTTAGAACAGGTAAAACCCACTACATTAACATGCAAAACCCCGTAATTATGGCAAATAAAAGTTGCGCAATATTCCTTCAGAAACATTGTTTTGTAGGCAAAATTCTCCACCCTCCAAACGGTATTTGTGATAACTTTCTTCACGTTAGTTCGCTTATAATTAAATACGACTAAATTCTAAACTCTGCTTTACCTTCAGATCTATTTAGTGATGAAAAAAATGGGAACACTACGGCCCGAAGATGAACGCAAATATGGTGTCTACGGACGATTATCAGTGGTATCTAGCACCCCCAAGGTAAATATACAACCCAATATTAAGGCAATGTTCTCAGGCCACTTCATTTAATTTTGCTCGTACTTTCGTTGGCCAAACACAATATTTTTTTTATAAATTATGAATTGGCACTTTGAACATTGCAAACATCCATTAAAAATATTGTCATTATTCTAAAATGTTGTGTTTGCCTACAGAAAGTGTGAATGTTTATGCTGCATGAAAATTAAGCTATATAATAGAAAAAAATTAGTTGTAAGAAAACAAAGAAGGGACCGATCAAATTTTTGTGTACAGACTGCCAATAAGAAGAGTCAAATAGTCGCACACAGGCCTAACGACCAAGGGGATAACTCGGACAGTGGTGAGTCGAAATTAGATAATACCACGGAACAGATAAAACAGTGGAAGTGCAATGTAGACCAGGGTAGAAGCCTTTAAAAATAATAAAAAGTGAAAAAAAAAATAGTAGGATGAAACCCATTGGAAAAGGAGGGAAATATTATAAAAATAAAAGGAAAAATAATTTACGGGCGATCTGAGGTCGGGAAGGGGATGGGGGTGGGTTTTTTAAGGGTAAAAAACGGGTTTTCTCGATTTCCGGCAAAACTAAAAGTCTTATCGAAAAAACTCAAATAGCAAAGTTGTAGGTAATAAAAAGATCTAAAACTTTTGTATTTACACTTTTTTCACATAACCTCAAAATTTATGTGAAAAAACCAAAAAACCAAGTTTTTGGTTTTTTATTTTTATCTTTTACAAATTTTTTTTTTTTTAACGAGGTTTGGTGAAAACTTACCTTTTTATGTCCCAAATACGCTGTAATTTATTTGATTAAAAATATTTATTTTTTCACCTTATTTTGAATTAATATCGAAAAAACACCCTAATTTTCAATCGAAAATTCACCCGTCAAAATATCAGCTTTTTTTAAAAAGTTGGTATGGTTTCTGTTCGTTGAAATCTCTACTTTCCGATGGTGTAAAAAAATATTCATTAATATTGTAAATTTTCTCAGAAAATGCAAAAAATAAAGGTAATATTTATTAAGACATCTACAATATTTTGAGTAAATTGTAGAATCTTCTTTAAATAGGGAACTATCCGCAAAGCTGAGCTCAGATGGCGCCACTGAAAACAAAGGATAACCACAGAACATAATATATACCCTAAGCCGGGAGGTTAACAAACTATACCAAAGAGTATGTAACACTACGTTTTTTTTTATACTGTCAAAGTCGAGCGGCAATATTTCGCAGTTTAAGCATACAAAATATAAAACTAATAGCATGTGCTAATAGTGAAAGAAAAATGGAGCTAACTTATAATTGAGGAAATCAGACCATACTGTACCTAAAAATCCGGCTTCAAGAGCGCGGTGCATCAGTAAAAGGAAAAAGAAAACGGATTTAGTTGAAAGGTACGAATATGAATGCGAACATTGGAAATCTTGTGTAACTTGCAGATATTATATCAATTTAATATGTAATGAGATCAATGTACTTCCAATTAATATTCAAAACAATACTTCCAGGTTGATTTTATATGACTTACATAATTACTTTGCAGTGGAACCGTTTTGCACACGGTTACATTTTGATGGTGGACAGCAGTCCAATGCACTATTAATTGCCAAAAGCCTTACCAAAGACCTAAATGCTGACTTCCTTACCACCCTTAATAATTTCGAATAAATATATATATTCTTTTAAGAAGGTGATTTGTAAAAGCAGATATTAAATATCTTTGTTTTGATGATTTATGATTCAATGACAAGATTTCTAATTTTAGAGTAAGAACTCTAAAATTAGAAATCTTGTCATTGAATCATAAATAAGTTTATTGGCACTTGATATTATTACATTTCATTTACATCTACTGTCTTCATTCTTTCAGGTTTGATCTAAACATAGAAAAAGGACTGAAAATGTATCTGCGTATCTGCTGCACGTTAGAATGGCATTTGCAGCTAATGCTTGTTATTATGTTTTATTGCACCACCCGGTCTAAGGCCTCCATGAAAATATCAGTACCTATTTTTACAACAACAAAATAGATATTATTATTTTTATGTCACCTGGATGAAAACTGAAATTAACATCTAGAATACACACAAAATTTGTTTTGAGTGGTGTTATTTTCCATTGTCAATATTGTCATAACATAGGATCACACCTATTTTCAAGAAGGGTCAAGGGCTAGATAGTTGTATATAAAATAAGTACCTACATTTACCTAAATTTCAGTGCTGTGCTATTAAAATGTACCTACTGTGTGTTACTTAATTATAACAAGAAATAAATGAAAATTCTTTGTACTTGTATGTTATTTATTTTTCTTAGGATTGATTACTAATACAATTCATATACAATGTTGTCTGCCAATATAATCGGAGAAATCCTGGTCAACCTGAGTAATGTGTCAAAACCGTTAAAAATAGACCAACTGTTAAAGTAAGTAACCGGTGAAACTTATTATTTCTGAGAGTAGGTACTGAATCTATATTATTGTCCAAGTATCAAATTAAGTTAAAAAGAAATATATTTCTTTATTTACAATATTTCACATCAATTAACAAGAGTTTTAGAAGGGTTATTGTCATGAAACTTAGGTCTAGAGTTGAGTCTAAATCTAGGCTATCTGGGTATATCCATGATATCAAAGTTACATTCTTAAGGGCCAAGTTATTCTACTTACAAAAGGTGTTTTCTTATTGTTTTACCACAAATGAAATTTAGCTTTTTGAAACACTATTTTTAAGACATTATTGTGAAACTTATTCCAACAGCACCGGAAATTTAAAGGGCTGATTGTTTCTCCTCAATTTGTTCAAAGTTTCCTTCTCTGTTTATCTTTCATCGACTCTTTTTCTCCAAAAATTGGTAGGTATTTAATATTTTTCTATTTAGTTTCAGTCCTGTAAGTATAAATTAGGTTTTATTAACACCATATGGTTAAACATGCGTATTTATGTAGACATTAAAACCATTTTGTAGTTGTGTTTAATTAGTACACAATGTTATGTACCTTCTTTTTAATGTCTATAGCATTAAACATAATCATTACTGTTATTATTTGCATAAAGGTTGCCTTAGGATTATACACTGACCTGTAAAATACCTTCTTTATTAAATATTCTGCTTTAGAACGGTCAGGACACAGCCTTGACTTTTTTGTAAAATTCCTGCGACGAATAGTAATTTCCCATTGCTTGCGAATATTGGCGTTTTCTGGGATCATATGGCCGGTTTTATTTCTGCATCCATAAACACAACACTGATGCATTCTTGACCAACAGCTAGCAATATTATTATTTAGTTTTTGAACACAAGTTATACTTAAAACAGTAAAAATAGTTCGGTAACCACTAACACAAACTGTAGTAGACGCCATGTTGTTATGTTTTTGTTTACTTTTATCCTTCAAGCGCCATCTGGCGGGAGCAATTGGCAGTAATGTTCCCTATTATATGCGTAGATGACTATTTATTGCTATTTTAAGATAACTGATATACCTGAGTGACCTACGGAAAATTTTAGCCCATCAAAAGGTATTTTATAGAGAAGTAGGGAAGGGACTAGGAGGGTCTGGGCCTTATTACCTGTTATTTCGTTTTTAAATTAAATTATATGTATCATAGTAATGTATATTTTTTATACACCATCAAAAAGTAGAGATTTCAACGAACAGAAACCATACCAACTTTTTAAAAAAAGCTGATATTTTGACGGATGAATTTTCGATTGAAAATTAGGGTGTTTTTTCGATATTAATTCAAAATAAGGTGAAAAAATAAATATTTTTAATCAAATAAATTACAGCGTATTTGGGACATAAAAAGGTAAGTTTTCACCAAATCTCGTTAAAAAAAAAAAAATTTGTAAAAGATAAAAATAAAAAACCAAAAATTTGGTTTTTTGGATTTTTCACATAAATTTTGAGGTTATGTGAAAAAAGTGTAAATACAAAAGTTTTAGATCTTTTTATTACCTACAACTTTGCTATTTGAGTTTTTTCGATAAGACTTTTAGTTTTGCCGGAAATCGAGAAAACCCGTTTTTTACCCTTAAAAACTCACCCCCATCCCCTTCCCGACCTCAGATCGCCCGTAAATTATTTTTCCTTTTATTTTTATAATATTCCCCTCCTTTTCTAATGGGTTTCATCCTACTATTATTTTTTTTGGTTTTAAAAATTATCGACCCTGGTCTAATGCAGCAAAATTACTATTGGAACCGTTGTCGCCAAACTCACACAAATAAACTGATAATCATATAATGCACTACAAATAAGCCGATCGTTTGATTTGTCGTTATCATTTTAGAACTAGCATAAGTCAGAGATCCTACATCTGGAAAACAATCTTCACACTCTTTAAATAGGATTTATTTTGCGTTAGTGTAGAAAGTATTTACGACGTTTTGTAATCTAAAGTCAAACTAGATTCAATTGCCAAGTAAATGCCGCTACCCATCCATAGATGGCGGTATTCTACGTGGTTGCAATTATAAACTTTATTGCGTTTGATGTAAGGTTGACATTCGTGTGATAGATCGATATTAACTGCTACTCGATTAAGGAAGTAACATTACATTTTTAATTACATTATCGATATCGATAGATAGCCGATATCTTAATTCGAAAAAATTAAACTATTTTGTATATCAGTAAAACTGTAGAACAAATGACGTAGTATTATTTAAAAATAAAATATTACATGTATAAAAATCTATTACTGTTCACCTACCCTAGTGGGTAGGTAGGTAGTAGGGTAGATATGGTAGGTAAGTAGCCGGTATAATCATTGCAATAATAATTATGCATGCAATACTGCATACTTCCAATTTTTTTGGTAATATTTAATCCACCTAATATAAATGAAAATATAGGTTTCTATTTTATTTTATCGATTTCTATCTATAAAATCAATACCCGATACGACTACATCCCTAATTGAGTAGCGAAGAACTTTGGAGAACGAAATAGTGAATACGTTCATACCAAAATAAACTATATGTTAATCGTGTAAGGTTGATTTTAACTAACATTCTATTAAATTATTAGTAAATTGAAATTGACTAATATTTTATTAGAAAACAAATAAACAAATAAAATCTAACCGATGATACGAAACACTTCCATTTTTAGGGTTCCGTAGCCAAATGGCAAAAAATGGAACCCTTATAGATTCGTCATGTCTGTCTGTCCGTCCGTATGTCACAGCCACTTTTTTCCGAAACTATAAGAACTATGCTGTTGAAACTTGGTAAGTAGATGTATTCTGTGAACCGCATTAAGATTTTCACTCAAAAATAGAAAAAAGTGGCTGTGACATACTTGAAACTGAAACTAATTTTTTTTTTCCATCAAACCCATACGTGTGGGGTATCTGTGGATAGGTCTTCAAAAATGATATTGAGGTTTCTAATATAATTCTTTTCTAAACTGAATAGTTTGCGCGAGAGACACTTCCAAAGTGGTAAAATGCGTGTCCCCCCCTGTAACTTCTAAAATAAGAGAGTGATAAAACTAAAAAATATATGGTGTACATTACCATGTAAACTACCACCGAAAATTGGTTTGAACGAGATCTAGTAAGTAGTTTTTTTTTAATACGTCATAAATCGTAAACCGCAATTTACCAAGTACGGAACCCTTCGTGCGTGAGTCCGACTCGCACCTGGCCGGTTTTTTAAGTTTCTTTCTCTTACTATCAATTTTGCGCGGAAAAATAAATTTGTCGCGAGACTACCAACTCGACGCGATGTTAGAACATGACTGGAATCAATTTGGCGTGGAAGCGCCTATTAGTGACACGCGTGCCACGCCTACTTTGCATTTCCACTGTTTTTTCTGTTCCGTGGATAATACATATTAAATACAAGTAACATCCATATTGTGAAGCAATATTAAATGTGAGTTTAGTATCGTGTGAGTTTGACTAAGGATCAGCCCACACCTACTCGCGATGCTGCGTTCACTCATTAAGGTAACGATACAATATAGAACCTTAAATACTACACATTAGGGGAGTTCTCAGCGCTAAGAAAGAAAATTAGGTTAAAAATAAATCTCACTAGATGGCGCGATATGCATGCGCCATCTAGCGCTCGCTAATTTGTCTCTTTATAAAATACAAGTCCCGGCGAACTTCGTGCCTCAAACAAATATATGGGAAAATAGTGTAACTAACCTGTCATTGTTTTGTAGTTCAGAATAATCGACAACGCCATCTACTGGGAGCTACTAAGCATTCTGTGATAGAACATGTTCAAGTTCACATTCCAATATTTTATATGATGTGCAACGGCTATAATGCTGCGGCTTGTAAATATTATTTTCAGGATTTCAAGTGCAATGCCGAGACGTAGTGATCTGGAAGCGGCCGCCACCCCCGCGGGCCAATCCAGAGCGCACTACCAAAGCCCACCTCGCGCGCACTGCCTACACCATTTGGAGAATGAACTCGTTTGTGCTCCTAGTTAAATATTTACTCCACTTTTCACAAGCACGAACTACTAGCCATTTAGTTTCCCTGACTACACTGCACTGCACATACGGGCGTCCCCTTCTTGTACGGCAAGGAGCAAATAATGGAGGAGCGGATATTGTTAAGCAATCCGTGCATTTCACATTTGCAATCTGTTATTTTCAGTCAAACTATGGGCAATGACGTTAACGACTTTGTTTACTCCTTGACTGTACAAGTGTACAAAGAGTTCGGTTTGACGTCATAACCGAACTAATGAGACAAAATTAGTATCTGTACTGTGTGTCCGGTCCCCAACAAAACAACCAAACTACTGAGACTAGGGGGCGAGTGCGGTAACCGTTCGCTAATGCCAGTTATATGGCGCTAATTACATTTTGTTTTCAGATTAGTTTCTATTCCCCTGCCCAAGTAAACGTCGGGAGTGGGTGTGTTTCATACGACAATATTTGCGACGTTCCAGTGTCGTCGTTGTGTTCATAAGACTGTCCAACTACAATACTTCGCTCGGAGTGTGTGTAAAACAAAAATAGCCGTAATTGTTCAATGAATATTGTTTGCTACTACCGAAAACAATTATTAGCTTTCAATATATTCCAGTTACGAATAAGAAGTATTTTTATATTGTAATTGCTAACGTGTTCATATTGTAATCATGATAATATTAACATTACAGATAATCCTTAATAATATTAGAGTAATTTTGTTAATGACATGTAAATTCTGGTGCATAGAAAAATAAGCAATAACTAAAAGATTATTTTTACTATAAACTGTATTATTATTTTTACAGTTATCATTGTTTTTATGGAATAAAACTATATTTTAATATCAAATCTATATTTTCTCTTATCAATAAAAAAGTAATAATATCAGCAAGTCTTGGTTCAGGGGCATACCATGATGTGTAAAAACTATCATGGCACCATTGAAAACGGGACAGTGATATTAATTTGTCTTGTATAGTTCTGTCTCTCTCTCTCTCTCTCTCCCAGTGGCACTTTAATAGTTTTGACACGTCATGTTATGGCCCCAGTTCTGTCAATTGGTTGAATCAGTTAAGTTTGTCTTTACAATCATCTGAAAAATCATATGTAATTACAAAACAATACATTTGCATGTTTTTCTAATTCCATCACAAGTATCGAGGACATTTTTATTTGTACCCCTTGTCGGTCCAACAATCTTATTAAGATTACCAATTTTTTGTTGAATTCGGTCACGCAATCTTAATAAGATTGTTGTGCCCGCCATTTCGCGCGCGTTCGTTTTGACTGTTTTATGCTTCCTAGGCCGGGTCTACACGTGTGTAAGGACGCATACGTTTGCGGACATAGACAAGGATGACGTAAATTCATTCAAATAACCGGCAACACCGATACGGGCTCCTTGAAGATTTTTTAAAGTCGCCACATCTCAGTAGACGTCTCGACTAGAGCTTAGTGACGTGGCCGCCTTTGTTTTGGTGCCAGTTTTTACGTAAATTATTCTGTGAGTGAGTTTGTGCCGAAAGAAAAATATGGAACGGTAAGTGATGAACAGTTTTTACCAGCGGCATTGTGTGTTTGACCTAAATTCCATCAGAAAAATGTATTTCAGCGAAAACAGCACTCAATTGTTCTCGCCGCGCCAGCCATTGACCTTTTTTTCTCGGGAGTGTTTTGTTTTGTGATTTTGCAAAATTCTTATCAAACTATCGTTGTTATTATTCCTACACTAATTAGTAACGCCTCGGAAGCCGCTAATTGAAGTGATAACGCCGGTACTTTGATTTTAGTAGAAAACAAAAACATTTGACCCAAAAATTCACCGGGAATCGTGACGTCACAAACGATATTTCTGCGACCTTGAAACACTGGATGTGGCATACGGATTTTAGTACCTGTAATATTTTTAGGAGACTGTTTTTTGGTGTGGGTCGTTTCTTATTGCTTTCTTTCTACTTTTGGATGTACATTTTTTTTTTTTTTTCAGGGTGCGCCTCGCCTGATCCGCCATCTTCGCCTGTGCGCGGGTGCGCCTCGCCTGATCCGCCATCTTCGCCTGTGCGCGGGTGCGCCTCGCCTGATCCGCCATCTTCGCCTGTGCGCGGGTGCGCCTCGCCTGATCCGCCATCTTCGCCGGGCGCGCCTTGCCTGATCCGCCATCTTCGCCCGTTTTTTTTTTAAACGGAAAGAT
This sequence comes from Orthosia gothica, assembly GCA_949775005.1. Classification (NCBI taxonomy): domain Eukaryota; kingdom Metazoa; phylum Arthropoda; class Insecta; order Lepidoptera; family Noctuidae; genus Orthosia; species Orthosia gothica. The sequence goes on along the minus strand of OX459038.1, from coordinate 23,794,010 downwards.
TCTCGTCTAGGACGATGTCTCATTGTTCAGTTTTAATTTTGAGTCATGAGTGCAAGTACGCTCAGTGCGCTCAGTACTGCGTGTCGCATCCATGTTACCGTAGATCTTTGTATGTGTTTTTTTCGTAAAATTTATCATCTTGCTGATTGTTTTTTGTAATGTTTTTTTTAGGCAACAAGCCTTTGTTTTGTGTATTTTCATTAGTAAATATCATCATCATGTACATTGTGCAATAATATTTCAAAGAAATACAATAGTACTTGCTCTGTGTCCAAATTACGAAAGGTCTTTGTTTTGTCATCATTTTCAAGTGTTTACATTGTGACTCATTGTTCGTAAGCTAAACAATTCTAACACCTAAGCCCTTGTCTGCGATAAGACTGTGTTTCAAATAGCGTAATAGGATACTATACCAAGCCATGTGGCGGACAGAATTCTCGAAACCGAAATGTAAACATACCTTTTTTTTTTTGTCGGCGGCCGACTCAAGTACCTGGAGCGTAATTTTGTAAAGATTGTGTTTTGAAAAATATGTATGGGGAGGTGTAATCTAATGATTGATTTATGTGAAATAGAGTGTTCTTTTGTAAATAAAATAAAAACTTATTGAAATAATGGTTTATTTTTTCATTTCTAACTACATTTGTACACAAAACTGGGAAAAAATCCCTTCCACTGACTTTACACATTTTTTGCAAATTTAAAATAATTCCAAACATGAAAATTCCATTTGAAACCTGATAGCTTAGTTCAATGACATTACAACAACATAAGTTTCATGTATAGCTCACATATAAAACTTTCGAGATAAAGGCGTTTTAGTTTCGCGCGGCAAAACCGCGCGAAACTGCCCGGCCGGCCCCAGACCCAAGGCCAGAGCGGGCGACTCGCCGCGCGACCGACCAAGGGATAATACCTGTAGCAACCGCCTCTTAAGGCCCCAGTGCTATTGGTTGAATCAGTTAAGTTTGTCTTTACAATCATCTGAAAAACCATATGTAATCACAAAACAATACATTTGCATGTTTTTTCTAATTCCATCACAAGTTTTGAGGACATTTTTATTTGCATAATAACTGTAGCAACCGCCTCTTGATTACATATTAAATTTACTAACATATAAACAATCATCTGACACGCTGTAAATATATTATTTCGCGTATATTATATAGAATGTGGAATTATATTTAGCCCCTTTCATTACATTGCATGAAATTACGCTCTGTATATAATAGGGATGTTTCCTGGGTAGAAAAATAATAATTCTATTTAGTCCGTCAGGGAGATTATCAAATAGTATTGGACACGCATTTTTTTTACGTATCAAGTAAATTAAAAATGACAAAGATAAAGCGCATCAAAGTACAGGAGTGGGTACTTGTGACGTCACTTTGCAGTATAAAGTGTACGTAACGGCGTCACGTCACACGATACTTCAACGCACCGTATCGTCGTCATTTTTTGTTTACGTGGACGAAGAAAAAATACGTGTCCAATGTTTTAAGGTAATCTAACTGACGGACTAAATAGATTTTTTTGTGTCATAATCCCTATTACATGTACCACATGTCTTTTTCTTTACCTCAAAGTCAATGTCATTATAAATCAACAATCATATAGCATAAGTAAATTGCACTTTCTTTCATTTTACTGAATCCAGCAGTACTTCAGAATGTCATAAAGTGTTCGTGGGTCAAAACTGTAGTCTCTTTGCTAAGGAGCCACCGTCTATATTTTCCAAAAGCTTTCTCTTGAGTGATGGTTTATCAGTTTCTATTTTGCTAATATTTGAAGGCATCGGCAGCTTAGAGCCTACTGAAGGAGCCGGTTTGTTGCTGAAACAAGAAAGTGTTTTTATTAGAAAGTCACATACCTACAAAAATCGGTTTATTTAAACTTTTATGGAAACATGTGACTTTTCATGGTTTGGAGATTTATTTGTAAAAATCTCTGAACTGCTTAGCGATTCAATCGGGCGAGCACGGCCTCTGTGACAGGCTTGAGTCACATATTTTATCACGGTTTTTACTCCCAAACTGTGATAAAAATGTGTGACTCAAGCCTGTCACAGTAGGCCGTGCTCGCCCGACAGGTGTTTGTACAGTTTATCTCATATTACAGACTTTTACAATAAGCTAGAGACAGAAAACGGGTGCGCCAAAGTTCACCTAAATTTTCAACTCCGATAATTGGAAATCCGAAAATGTTCTTCCTAACATTTTTCATCCTAACAATCACAATTCCTAACTACTCTGTCTCTAATGTTCATAATTCAGAAGCATTCAACTTCATAATGTCAGTAGCAATAAACATTTATTATACTTTTATTTGTTTTCCTATATTTTCTCAACATAACTATCTTTTACACTATTATTCAAAGTCATATCTTTTTTGTTTAGATTTCTTTTTATTCATAATAATCAGTATTATATACATTAATTTTGCGTAACTTTATTTTCACATAACATGTATAACATAAAAGAATAACAGGTACCATGGTACAAGTAGTCAAATAAATACATGTTTTCATATACACATTTCAATTAAATTAGTTTAATATTAGCGACTATAGCTTTCAAATAATCACTTTTATTGGTGTATTTTGCTTTAAAATTAAATATATATTTAATTTTATCATATTTGCCGTTGATTTGGAAGTTCATTTTATTTTTGTAGGTAGTACTCATAAATAGAGAGCTTTATAAAAATTTTCAAGACTCGGCAATGTTATGTTTTTTGTATGTTTTTCGTGAGGTAAAAAAATGAGAAAAAGTCCAAGAGCGAGCGAAGCGAGCTCAGGAACTTAGGGCACCCCGACACGGATAGGTTAGGTTCGAAGGAGATGACGGAAGCTGAAGTGAGCGAGCAAAGCGAGCGAACGCAGCTCCCGTCATCTCCTTCATGTTAGGTTACTTTAGACCCTGCAGACAGAAATAGGAGCGCCGCGCAGCGGGGCTCCGTCGACTTAGTTGCTTAAATCTTCCATAACCATGGGGTTCCGTGGGGTTGGGATGGTACAGTGAGGTAGCCCCTCTACCCTCCTTTCCCTTTCTCCCTTTCGCGCCCCTTAAATCGATGGAAATTTATGGCATTTTTTATTCTAACCTGAAAACTTTAACCATGGATATCTCCATAACTATAAGGCTCCGAGTGGTTGGTGTGGTACTGAGGGGTAGCCAAACCTCCAAAAAAAGCCAAAAATCAACGGCATATAATCGAAATTTTAACCTTACACTTATACTTTTTGTTGCTTCTTAATTCACACGCCCAATATTGTTTATCCACTGTTATTCGGTTTTTTTCATATGTAAATCCATGTACGTCTAATTTTAATCCTCCGCGACTGGTTTTAGATCATTTTAAATAATTTTTCTCTATATTAATAAAGTATTAACACAAACATGCACGTAATGATAATACACCGACATGAACTTAACAATAGACACAACTCAGTACGTTATGTAAAGCATACCCCAAATAATAATCATCCCTCAAATTAAAACTATAAATATCATCTTCTACCCAAATATATTTTTATACACTTGGTAAATGTTTCTTTCGGAGTATGAGTGAAAATATTATGGTAATTATGTTTAGGGATAAAAGCGTTATGATAAAAAACAGTAGGAGTTTAAATATATTTACATTAATGATATTATTAATTACAACTTTCGGAAACACGAGTGTTATGAACATCGCCGGTAGCACTACAAATAGTATGAATGAAAACTTTAGGATGAAAATTTTTAGGAAGAGTGATCATTCGGATTACAAATCGTTAGGAAGAACAATTTCGGGTAAAGAACTTTAGGTGAGCCAATATGGACCCACAGAAAACACCAATAAGGGAAGGTGGCAGATTTCACTAAATAAGTCCAATCGACCACCGGGGTGGCAACTCGAGGGTGGCATATGGGAATAAACCGTGAAATTGACGGTAAACACCTCTATATCCTGATAGGATCGAGATATGCATTTTTTACAACGACGACGTAGTTAAGAGCGGTAATCAACGGTGAAAGATTATGACTAAAAAGCGCATACAAAAAAAACTTTGAACATTTCACCATACCTAAAGTACGCCATCTGCAACGCTTGCGTGCAGTCACACCGACTGGGTGGATACAGAGCCAGGAGGCTCTCCATCAATTGTATCAGATCATCTGACGCTGCACTGAATATGTGGCGCAGCTGCTGTGGCGGAAATATCTTGTACTGCACATAGTCTGTCAAGTTCTTCATACCCTGGAATTACGACATAGCAAATTTTAGGGTTAAAACAGGTAAATAATAGCATGGTAAGGCCATAAACTAGTTATAAAAATACGAAATAACTTTTAGCACTGAAGATGAAGTAGTCGCGAAATTAAAAGATGCTGCAATTATCAGAAATGTATATTAACAGTCAGCTCCGGCTGCCAGCTGGGGGCTGGGGCTGAGCCGACGACCTACAACTAAGTCGCGGCCGATACCACTGGGCCACCACTGCTCTTTCTGTTCTCTGGATGTGATCTTTACATACTAGCTAACTATAAAGACAGGTGTATTATAAGCTTGTAAAAATCACATCCAGAGAGCAGAAAACATGAGTGCGTTATTCCAGCCAGATAATGTCGAAAATCGTCATCTAAGTGCAATAGATAATTAGATATACAGCTTCTGTAATTGGTAAGCAGATTTTTAAATTTGGTAAGCTGATAGTTTTTAAATTATTTGATAAAAACAGTTCCGGCTGGAGTAACGTTACCGCAGCCAGATCTTTTGTTTTCTAACGGGTATGTTGAAATAAATGTTATCTAAATAATTAGATATCAATTTGAAATAAATGGTACCACTTATTTTATATTTGTATTTGCTATGGTTGCGAAGATATTTAAAATCCTGCTGCAGTAACGTTTGCACGATTGCTGCATCTCGAAATTGACTAAACGGATGATTATAATTTTTGTACATGACATCTGGCTAATTAGGTATAAATTGTTACGCAATAAAAAAATCCACAATAATGCACCGTTTTGAAGTTATTTTAGTAAATAGAAATATGCTTTAATAGGTCCTAGCACTGCCGAAAAGTGGTCCAACGACTAACTTTAAACGTTATTATATAGGTAATTACTGCTTATGAATGGTACTGCAGTTTCATTAATATCCTATAGGTAATTAAAAAGTTATGATGAAAGTTCAATTTGTTCCGGCCACGGCGCGCAGCTGAAATATTTGAAGACCGATTAACCGAGTTACCTGTAGTTGTGGTAACTGAATCTTATATCAATAATTAGATATATAGTTCAATTATATACTTGTGAAATATCAGACTTGTACACTAATTAATTAACGAGTTAATCGAAAAACAATACATAAGCGTGGTAACCCGACCAAATCTAGAATGTTATAAAAAAGCGGCCGCGCAATACATTATACCAACCTTCTAAAATTATTAGCATAATTGTCCTTAAAAGTTGGTACAGTCACGAATGCAATTAGAATGATTCAAAATCAAAATCTTTAAATTGCTTAAAGTAAGTGTCCACTATGCCAATCTTCATATATCCACCTACCTACGTTTAACCGTTCTGTCGATGAGGTAGGTAGGTACCTACTTACTATTTACAAGGTATAAATTGCGCCTAATTCATTTTTAGTTAATTTTATATTATGTATTTAGGTAAAGGAATGTACTATTATACATGGTATAGTTGGATTAGGGTAAGTACCTATATGTAATATGGGAGCCGTAGCTTTAAATCAAAGAGGAGGACTTTGCCCAACAGTGGGGCACTGTAAAAGGCTAGAGCCCAACAGTGGGGCACTGTAAAAGGCTAGATAACAAAAGATATAGAAGTAAGAAGTTGACTGCATTTTTATGTCGTTTATTTTTACTATTGTAGTTTTTTTTTATTATAAAATAAAACTTAATTTAAGAATACGGCTATCTTTATGTAATACATTTGTGATTTTTAAAATCACAATAGAAAAAACAGTGGAACCTACCTACCTACTGTATGTATTAAATGTAAGTACCTACTTACTGCACTGTGATGTTTTTAAATTTTATTATTGTTTAGCTGTGATTCTACAATAAAACTTAATTTTAAATATGGCTATAACTATTTTACTTTAACTTATTCGGAACGCTAAGCACAACACGACACAAAACAACATTGGCCGAAACGATGGTCAAAACCTCAGATCCTCAGATGGTCTGACCATATACGTTCAACGCTGAACACCAAGCTGCACGATACACTCCACGTCGCCAAGGACAGACACAAAAGGAGAATTATCGTCAGAGAAAAGTTGGTATCCTGTCACGGGAATCACGAACCTCAGTAATGCGGAACACGACGTGAGGAGGAGGAAGCACAATACAGTGAAAATAGTGAATGTGTTTACCAGTTAATAACGTTGCATATTATTTTTGAAGTTTATTTATATACTTACTTACCTTAATTCTACTTTACTTTAGAATCCTTCGCTCCACTCTGGATGAAAAAAAACACTCTCGCCTTTAAAATAGTTGTTTACATATCTGCATAAAATCATCATCATCTACATTAGTAGGTATTCCATATCTTTAATAACTACGCATAATTATTTTTGAAATCAATATTCTATCTGTAGAAACAAAAATATTTAATTATAACTATGTTTTACTTTAGCACTTGTGTACCCGTCTGTACCAAACACGTATTATTGTCACGTATTATCCTGTAAGTTTTAGAAGGTTGGTATAATGTATTGCGCGGCCGCTTTTTTATAACATTCTAGATTTGGTCGGGTTACCACGCTTATGTATTGTTTTTCGATTAACTCGTTAATTAATTAGTGTACAAGTCTGATATTTCACAAGTATATAATTGAACTATATATCTAATTATTGATATAAGATTCAGTTACCACAACTACAGGTAACTCGGTTAATCGGTCTTCAAATATTTCAGCTGCGCGCCGTGGCCGGAACAAATTGAACTTTCATCATAACTTTTTAATTACCTATAGGATATTAATGAAACTGCAGTACCATTCATAAGCAGTAATTACCTATATAATAACGTTTAAAGTTAGTCGTTGGACCACTTTTCGGCAGTGCTAGGACCTATTAAAGCATATTTCTTTTTACTAAAATAACTTCAAAACGGTGCATTATTGTGGATTTTTTTATTGCGTAACAATTTATACCTAATTAGCCAGATGTCATGTACAAAAATTATAATCATCCGTTTAGTCAATTTCGAGATGCAGCAATCGTGCAAACGTTACTGCAGCAGGATTTTAAATATCTTCGCAACCATAGCAAATACAAATATAAAATAAGTGGTACCATTTATTTCAAATTGATATCTAATTATTTAGATAACATTTATTTCAACATACCCGTTAGAAAACAAAAGATCTGGCTGCGGTAACGTTACTCCAGCCGGAACTGTTTTTATCAAATAATTTAAAAACTATCAGCTTACCAAATTTAAAAATCTGCTTACCAATTACAGAAGCTGTATATCTAATTATCTATTGCACTTAGATGACGATTTTCGACATTATCTGGCTGGAGTAATGCACTCAGAAAACATAGCTTAAACCAGAAAACATTAGGGTTGGTTGCGAATTTATTATCAGATTATGCACTGAAAAACATGGATATGAATCAGGTCAGTGCCTGCTAGTATTGAAAATTCCTTATCCTTTTCGTTCTATAAACACTTTATAAAGTAAAATGAAAGAAATATTATAAATCACAGAAGGTTCATATACTCACTGGCCAAGTTTCTTCATTTGGTGTGCCAAATACTTGGAAAATCCGCGACAGTTGATCTAGGTCTGATTCTCCGGGTAAGAAAGGCACTCTTAGTAGTAGTTCAGCAAGTATACAGCCTATTGCCCACATGTCGACACCGGTGCCATATTGTCGTGCTCCAAATAACAATTCTGGTGACCTAAAAAGAGATATGATTTGATTACAATGTGTTAATCCAAAACAAAAAATACAACTTTATTGAGAAACGCCTCCTTTTTTGAAATCTGTTTAAAATGATGGTCCGTGTCGCAATGCAATAATACTCCTACATAGCTATAGTATACATTCAGTATGATAAAAAAGCCATCATACACTACAGGTGGGCTAAACCACATGTTGTAATCTTGTAATGCACAGCAGCTGTAATGTGCGCTTAGCTTTAAATTTAAGAGGAAATGTTGAGCATTAAACATTTTATAGGCGAACCTAGATTGAAGCTAAGTTTAATAATGCCAGACAGAAGGAAAAAGCCTAGCAAATATTGGCTACACCTAAAGACAATATTTGGCACGAAACTACTCATATTATAATCGTGACAATGTAAGAAGTCTGATGTCGTTTCTCATTTTACATGCTGCAATTTTTTTTTATGAATGTCCATAAAAAATCAAATTCATAAGCCAAATTAATTGCTGTGTTACCTACCCATGCACTACATCAACGAGTATCATTCGTAAGCATCATTTTCCATCATTTCAGACGAAAGACGTCCACTGCTGGACATAGACCTCCCCCAAGCGTCGCCACACTAATCGTTCCTGTGCGTTTCGCCTCCACCGGACGCCCGCAGCCTTGACCAGGTCGTCGCTCCACCTAGAGGGAGGCCTTCCAACGCTGCGTCTTCCGGTACGCGGTCGCCACTCTAGAACTTTTCGGCCTAAACGGCCATCCGTTCTGCGAGCAATGTGCCCTGCCCACTGCCACTTAAGTTTGGCAATTCTTGGGGCTATATCGGGTAACCTTGGTTCTCTTGCGGAAGTCTTCATTTCTGATTCGATCACGCAAGGAAACTCCGAGCATAGCCCTATCCAAGGGGCAATCCCTTTGGGTGACTGAAAGCTTTCTGATGAGGCCCATAGTGAGCGACCACGTCTTTGTCCCGTAAGTAATCACTGGCAACATACACAGGTCATAGACTTTTGCCTTGAGACGCTGTGGTAAGTTGGACGAGAAGATACCGCGCAACTGCCCGAACGCTGCCCAATCGAGTCGGATTCGACGGTTGACCTCTTTCTCGAAGTTGGAACTACCCAACTGGACCGTTTGTCCCATGTACACATAATCGTCCACAACTTCGAGTGTTGAGTCTCCGACTTTGATAGGAGTGGGTGCAACATGGGCATTCAGCATAACCTTGGATTTGTCCATCTTCATTTTTAGACCCACTCTTTCGGAAGCACTACTGAGGTCATCGAGCATTGTACTGAGGTCCTCCATGGTCTCAGCCATGACCACTATATCGTCGGCAAACCTAAGGTGAGTGATTTACTCGCCATTGACGTTGATGCCTAGCCCTCTCCAGTCCAGAACCTTGAAGACATCCTCCAGTGCAGCGGTAAACAGTTTCGGAGATATGACGTCTTACACCTCGCTGCAGAAGGATAGGTTCCGAAGTCTGATCCTGAAGTCGAACTGACATGGTGGCGTTTTTGTACAAACACTTCCAACACCTCGATGTACCGGTAGTCGATTTGGCACCGTTGGAGAGACTGCAGTACAGCCCAAGTCTCGATCGCATCGAAGGCTTTCTCGTAGTCCACAAACGCTAAACAAAGAGGTAGGTTATACTCTTCGGTCTTCTGTATAATCTGCCGTAGCGTATGTATATGGTCTACGGTGCTAAAGCCTTTTCGGAAACCGGCTTTGCAACGAAAGACGATTCGTGATGACTCTTGAAAACTACTTGTAAACATGGCTAAGAAGTGAGATGGGCCAATAATACCTCAATCGCGCATTGTCGCGGTTCATGAAGAAGAGTACCACCACACCCCTGCACCATGCCTGTGGCGTTTTCCCTTCGAGTATGTCGGAACCAAACAGCTTCTGAAGTGCTTTAAGTACCGTGTCTCCAACCACCTTCAGAAGTTCAGCCGTAATTCCGTCATCACCCGGCGCCTTGTTGCTCTTAAGTTGTTTCAGAGCCATCCTAATCTCGTAGAGGCTGACATCCGGGATGTCTTCGGTGTAGTGTCGGGTCAATCTAGCTCTTGGGTCGTTTGCTAGATTCGCAACGGGTTTGTTGATTGACGTGTACAACTGCCCATAGAATCCCTCGATCTCCCTCAGAAGCTCCGGTTTGGTGGATACGATCCTGCCATCGTCGGTCTTCAGTTTCGTGAGCTGGCTCTGCCCAATAGCCAGATCTCTTTCAAATATCTTGGAGCCTTTGTTCCGCTCAATCGCGTCTTTAATACGCTCAGTATTAAAGCGGCGGAGATCGCTTTTCAAGGACTTCGAGATCTGTCTATTGAGCTGTCGATAGTTCCACGCATCGTCTGAAGACTGCAGGATCATTTCACGCCTCTCCTTCATGAGCTTGAGAGTTGGATCGCATAGTTTCTTGTTTTAATTGGCTCGACAGGTCTTGAAAAACTTAGACCCGACCCGTATGGACAGATTCCACGAACCCATCGTTGTAATCGTCCACGGAGCTACCTAGGCACTCGAAACGATTCAGGAGTTCGAGCTGAAAGCTGTCGGGGTTTTGAATCTGAATCTGTGCTGGTTGGAGCGTAGACTTCATCAGTCGACATATTTCCAGCTTATTATTTAAGTTCAATGTGCCTTTTCTTTAGTGTTTCCGTGGCATCAACAGTAGGCCCTATCAGAATAACAGCGCAGCGTTATTACCTTTTTGGATATCGCTGCACATGCTGAGATAGGAGCCTTTTTGGTCTCGCACAGGGTTTTTTATTTTATTATTGTTTAAGTGTATGCTTATTTTCTCGTGTCTCCTGTGCGGGTCACAAATAAATATTTTTCTTTCTTTCTTTCTTTTACCATGCGGTGATCACTTCCAGTTTTTACCGCGTTGATCACAGAGACATCATTGATGCTTCTTCGTCGACATGATGAAGTCTATCTCAATTCTCGTTGCACCATCGGGGCTCTGCCAGGTCCACTTCCTGTGCTCAAGCTTCAGGAAAAAGGAGTTCATCATATAGAGGCCCTCCTCCATAAAGTTGGCCAGTAGGTGACCCCGGTGGTTCCGTCGTCCAAATCCAAATTACCCCACTCGCAGCTCATTATCGTCTCGTTTCGCGTTGAAGTCCCCCACGACCACGGTGAAATGAGTTTTATGACCATGCATGGAAATGGAATGACCTCATACATAGTCTCTACTTCGTCGTCGGGGTGTGCAGAGTTCGGGGCGTAGACCTGTATGACCTTCAGAGAATACCTTGAGGATATTCTGAGTATAAGGTACACCACCCTGGTCGACACACTCTCGATCCTCACTACGTTGGCCACAAGGGACCTGTGGATGATAAACCCGATATCACCCTGGGACTGCCGGTCGCACTTTCGGAAGTAGAGCAGGTTACCGTATTTAAGAATTATCGAGTCCTCCCCCTCTCTTCGGACTTCAGATAACCCTATGACACTCCATCGTAACCCGCTCAACTCTGCCTCAGTTCGACTATCTTCTCGTCGGTCCGGAGTGTTCGCGTGTTGTATGTTGCCAGGTACAGTCGTCGGTTTTATTGGGGCAGCCGGGTCCACTCGCGGGATTCGTCGCACCCCTTGCTACGCCATCGCCTCGACCGCTAACGTAGTCGAGGGTAGACGGGCTGCCGGGCACTAGGGACAATTCGTGGTTGCGCTATTCATCGGTTTGGGGGGGTGCCATAATCACCACACTTGGCAGGCGGGTTGGCGATCGCAGTTTGTTATGAAGTGCACAGAGAACGCTGCTGCCCATTCTCTCGTGCGTCCCTTAGTCGCCTCTTACGACACCCACAGGCAGATATGGGATGGTGTGATTCTTAACATCCGACACCATATGGAATATCATCATACGTAAGCATCAGGTTTAACATAAACAACGTATTTTTATAGCTGTCAAATCATACTTCTTAGTCTCATCGTCATGACTTAATGCATTTTAATATACCCACAACTAGTTTATAATAATATTCAAAATTGTTATTTGTTACCTATACCATCTGGTTACCACTTGATGGGTGTTGATCCTGGTTGGAGATCCAAAAGCCTTAGCAAGACCAAAGTCACCAATCTTCAGAATACCCTCCCTGTTTATCAGTAAGTTGTTAGGTTTTAAATCTCTGTGCAATATCCAGTTTTGGTGTAAGTATTCTAAACCTGTAACAGGAAAAACAAAATTGACAGGATTGTAGTAATAAAAGTTACTTTTTTATTTCTGATTGAGAGAGTATAAATCAGCAGCTGCTCATCTATAGTAATAGTATATAATATAATATTATAAAGAGCAAAGACTTTTTTGTTTGTACCGAATAGGCTCCGAAAGTACTGGACCGATTTAAATAATTCTTTCACCAATAGAAAGCTGCATTATTCCTGAGTGACATAGGCAATTTTTTTAATCCCGATAACTTGTCCTATAGTGTGGTCCATGGTAGCGAAGCTGCAGGGAACAGCTGGTTAATAAATAATTTAAAGATGTGTTATGTTGCTGCGGATGTTATTAAATCACATCTTCATTTAGGGATCTATCTTATGACATTTTACAGACTAGTCACTAGGTTCTTAAAACTTTACAATTCAATTTGTTTGGTCAGAACTAGATTGAATCTTTAAATATTAGTCTCTAGTAAGCTTCTTTAAAATGTAAATTAAGTCAGAAATACTAAGGTTCCAGTGTATACCATAATTATTGCATGGAATAATGCAATTATTTTATGGTAGATCCATTGGTTGTGAAGATGCAGTCAGACTCGGATATTTACATATATAAATAACTAAGTCTGTCTGGTTGGTACAACATTCAAAAATAAAATTATTAATTAATTAGATTAGATATTGCCTACTCTCTAACAGTCGGCAACTATTGGGAGATGAAAAGGTAACTTACCTTTCAAAGTCATAATCATGTAAGCCTTAACATTAGCTGGAGTGAGTACAATATTATTGTCCTTAACAATTATTTCTAAGTCAGTGTCCATAAAGTCAAACACTAATGATACATTTGATTTCTGTCCAAATACATCTGAAAAGAGAAAGATTTCATAAATATTTTAATATTCAAATTGAAAAACAAGCATAGCAGCATAAATTATAAGTAAACGGTGAGAAATAATATAAGCCTTTTGGAATTTGTTATTCTGTCTTAAACCATGTCATCATCAGTATAGTTCTGTAAATCTTCTTGGCTTTCCGATGCGCAAGGCACAGATTGGTCCTGATTTTGTATGAGATTTACTATCATCACAGATATAATGGATGCGGTCCATTATAGTTCAGGGCACCAAGAAGCTTGGCGAGAACTATACTTCAGCAGAAAGGTGTTTACACTGCTGGACATAGGCCCAAAACCATTTAAATCGGAATAATTGTCTACAAGGACTTCTGGAACTGCTTGACATGCAGAATAGATACGAGATAAGATAATGAAATGAGAGGGAAACCTAATAATCCAATGAGATTGATGTGCTGTAACTCTTGCAACAGCTTTATTTCTCTCAGAGCTGTCCGATTGATGCCATCTTGTGCCTCGAGACGGGAGCCTATTTTGATCTTCTTTACAGCAACAATTTTATCTGTTTTCACGTCCCTGGCTTTGTATACTGTTGCGAACTTTAACAAAATTTTAGAGGTTAAATTTACATGATATTTATTTTTAATGATAAACAATAGATAGGTTTATACTTAATAATTTTTTAGAAACAATAATTACCTGCCCTTCACCGAGAAAGTCGATTTTTTCATAACGTAAAATTGGTTCTTCCATCGTGTATGTTTTAGTTGACCAAGTTACTTCGACGAATACCACCTAATACGATAGCATTAAACTTCACTGGCACTAATAAATTAAATCATAACATCCTGATCCACACATAAGTTAGAGAAAGGTATACAATACAATTTCTTCTATATTTATTCGGCTCCCGTTTGTGTGGTCTATTTAAATTTAAATTCTGACAGTTCACAACTTCAAACACCAAAACTGACTTTTGAAGTTAATCTGTTGATTGTTGATTTTCTATTCGTTCGTAAATGATCAGGGCGTTCAATCTTAGTACAAAAAACTGGAGACAGCAATGGGTACAATGATACAAAATCACGAAGCATATTTATTCAGTGTACAATATAAGTTAAAAAGTGTTTTTTAATTTTGTTGGATTATAATCGTGATTTTACACCTACTAGTTTCACAAGATGGCAGCTCTGATGCAATGTTTACTTTAATTCGAATAGATGGCGCTAAACAAAATCGTAACTTGTCAACATTGCGTAGTTACGGTAGAATATTACTACTAAAATAGTATATTTTTAAACAACTTCTGTGATAATGTTTCCAAAGAATATTTTCAATTAGGGATTATTTTCACGGGTTTTAATTACATTTAACGCACAGTGTGACATTTTATTATTTTTTGATTACATAAAACTCATATAGGAACAACTTTTACAATCATTTTGCAAATATTCATTACGGTGGTGGTAAAATTCCCTTGGTGGTTTTATTAACAATAAACTGGTTACCCCAATTTACAAATGTCTGCTGATATCTGACGCTTGCGCCCGGTATTTTGCGATATTTTGTTTATTTTTGTGATCTTTCTGTGTTATGATGTGCATTTGTCGTTGAGTTGAGCAAAGTTCCTCCGGCTAATCCATATTTGTCACTAGAAAGTAGTTTTTTGAGTGGTTGTGACTGAGACAGACTGTGCTGAGACTCCAGTGTATTTTTAAGTTTGAGATAGGACTCTGTTAGTGCATCATGTCCTCGGATAAGCACTGCTGTGTTTCTGGGTGCAAGGACAGTGGAGGTATGACACATTTTCATAGCCAAATCTTGGATCTTTGCATTTAAAGCAATTCAAAATTAAGTACATTTTACCCGACTGCATTGTAATTTTGATTTGCTTTAAAGTAGGTAGTCTTCTTCAGTTTTAGTTTCTCTTCAATATAAAATTTAATTTGTTTCGAAACAATAATATTATGTTCATTATTTAGGAGCTCGTGGCTAAATAATAACAGCCGCACAGGTCGATCATCAAGGTTAAGCAACGCTTGGCGTGGTCGGTCCGTGGATGGGTGACCATTTCAACATACCGAGTTTCCTCCGTGCCTCGGAAAGCACGTTGAGCAGTTGGTCCTGGCTGTCATTTGAAGATCTTTGACAGTCGTTACGAGTAGTCAGAAGCTTGAGATCTGACACCAGTCTAGCCAAGGAGTACCGTGTTACCCAGTTACTGGGTTGTGGAGGTCAGATAGGCAGTCGCTCCATGTAAAACACTGGTACTCAGCTGATTCCGGTTAAACTGGAAGCCGACCCCAACATAGTTGGGAAAAGGCTAGGCAGATTGATCTTGATACCTCATTTTTCTCTTCCAGTCAACCTTCTGTAAATCATTATTCCAATATTTTTAATTGAATTACCTTATAATCGGTGATTGGTATAGGTACTGCAATTTCCCGGGATATCGCTACGTGATCTTAAATGGATATAACTTTTAATATGTGATTTCGCCCACAACAGGTTTTGAAGTGTTATTATTACATGGTAAACACACCATTAATTCTTTTGTTTAAGGTATATTCCTATTAAAAGGCTATTTTATTAGCTTAGTAATTTTTAATTATTTATGTTAAATAAACAATTTCCAATACAGAAATCTTCGATAAAATTAATATCACATCAATTAAAAATATTAAACTTTAATATCAAGATGCTCAGAATCTCGGTTGACCATAAATTGCACTACCTCTTCCAATCACTTTTTAAAATTAAATAAACTGATAAAAATATAAACTAATAATGGCATGCAATTTGTTTCAGGCATGCATGCAGTTCTTCATGGATTTCCAAACCCTGAAAAAGACAGAATACGATTCAATACCTGGCTATATTCAATTGGAAGTGATATTTTGGGACTTGAAAATGCACATATATTCAAGTACCGTCGAGTGTGTCACAGACACTTTGAAGATAAATATCTATGTCGCAATAACCGAATAAGCAATATTGCAGTTCCAACATTATTTTTACCAGGTTTGTTCATCAATAATGTTACTTATATTAAAAGAATAAAATTGCTAATACTAAATATATTAGCATAGGTCTTCGACTGGTTGGAGTGTAGCCTTAGAGGTGCTATGGCACAAGATTTTTTTTCAAATACACACTCACAAACTTTCACCTTTATTATATTAGTGTGATAAATATCATAACTAAACCAGAAGACGTTGCGTTGGAAGGGCTCCTACTAGGTGGACCGTGACCTGGTGAAAGTTGCGGGGATCCGCTGTATATGAGACGAACAGGAACAATCAATGCGATAAGGCCGCCCATTGTATGTTTTTAGTTTTAAGTTTCTTTTGTTCTTGTTTATTATGGTGTACAATAAAGTGTATATAAATAAATAAATCAATGTTGTGACGTTTGGGGTGGGCCTATGTACAGCAGTGGATGTCTTTCGGCTGATATGATGATGAAACATCTTAACCACACAATTATATGAGTGGCCACTATTGCTTTAACTAATTAATAAACTAGCATCTTAGCAAAATTTTTAATGCAGTTATTCCTTTATACTTTTTCAGGTTTCAAACTAATATCACAACCAAAATTACCATGTGTTGGAAGAAAACCATTGCACGGACTTGTAAATCAGCCAATACCATCAACATCTACAGGTATTATATTACTATGATTTTATATTATTCTTCTAGAGTTCCATATCAGAATATGTCGCTATGGCCTCTATGATGGCAAATAAAATAATTGTGTAAATTTTGGAATGGAACTTACCTTATCCTTCCGAGTCTATCTTGCATTTGGCACATTTGCAATTGAATATTTTAATAAATATAATTCTACCGATTGGAAATTTATTTATTTATTTTATTTTAAAGAAGGCTTACAGACTAACAAACCAATGACATAAAGAATATAATATTAAACAAATAGCTAATAACAAGCCTCCACATATAGAAATGGAACTTTTTGCCATGAGCCATTACTTATGTTTGTATATATTTTATTTTAGCTCCTGAATCACAGCAGCAGTTAAAGTACACATCTACAAGTATTGTAGAAAATAGAATGCAAAAAGAAAATATTGGTAAGTACTTAGCATTAAATATAATTATTTTGTTTGTTTGTTTTGTGTTTTAGGGTTTCATAGCTGGCACTGTCACTAAATGGAATTCGAACAAACTTTTAGACCTAGTATATAAACTTTGTTTTATCCTTTGAATGCTATTATTCACATAACATAACATTACGCCGGTAATCCCCGAAGGGTTAGGTGGAGGTTAAAAAAGGAATAAAACAAAGTTACACACGTGTGTGCAGGAGAAAAATTGACCCCGAAAATCGCATCATAATCCATTAATTTAGAAGTAGCAAGAGAACACATAACTGGCTCCCGATTAATTACGGCCCGCTCCCTTTCACAACGAGGAGGCCTATGTGCTAGGTGTAGGATCATCATTAGGCTAATGATGTGTATTTGTTCCTAGCCAATAGTCAGTGATTTAAATACTTTATTTATACTACAAACAGTTCTATCTAATGTTATTGCATGACCAAAACACACTTGACTAGCCTTAAGTGATACTGATTTATTAATATATATTTCAGATCCGGCAACAGTAGTATGTGAACAAGACGTACCACCTTCTACTTCTCAAAATACTGAACAAAATTTAGGTAAGTTTTGTTATCATGTATATATATAAAATAAGTTTGGTGTCACTTGATCATGTCAGTAAAAATAAAGGGGTTCCTTAGTTGGGATGAATTTACCCCAAGAACAAACTTGACATTTTAGTTGAAAAACAGTGACTGCTTCGTTGGTGTAGTGGTCGCAAGCGCTACTGCTGAGCATGAGGTCCTGAGTTCGATTCCCAGGTTGGGCAGTGTTAATGGATTTTTCCATCAAGTATTTCTTAGTAGCGGCTGCTACTTACGGAGTCAGCAGATCGCACTTGAACAATCAGTTTTATTATTTTGTTGAATATCCACTGCTCATTTACAAAATATTGTATGTACATTGTTTCTGATTCCATTGTTAAAAGCGTGCACATTAATATTTCAGCTTCGGACATGATATGCCAGGAAATGCCGCTAACTACTCCTCAAAGCAAAAAGAGTGTTCTGAAGGATTTAGGTAAGCTTTTTATCTTTTTAGAAAATGGTACGTAAGGATACAAAAAATCGTTAAAGTTGAGAAGAATATGATTTGAAACCTTTTATTATGTTTCTATTTATATTCTTATACTTAATTGTAAACATAAAATTATGAAAGGTTTTGTGGTAGATATTGCTGTTGGCCATAATACCACTTTTGTACCCCTAGTATTAAGTTCTATCTATCATATCGATACATCTTTCTTGTGACTTTTGTCACATCTCTAACATCAGAACGTAAGTACGTAAACTGTCAAAGCTCTATCAGCTAACGCAAAGAGTTAATTATTTTACTAAATAGAATGTTTTAAATGATACTATACGTCCTCGACGTATTTAGAACTAAGATTCCTTTATTCCGGACAGCCTATGAAATGTATTCCCTGCACAATAATTTCAGTATGTTAGTCGATAACTCACCTGTGGAAAGATTTCCTTTGATTATGTTCTGTTAATACGCTCATTCTACTCTTGCAACTGATAGCCACACACGACATGGTTCATGCAGATAATTAAAAAAAAAAAACCTGATATAAACGAAACAAAGGCGTGAAAACAGCTAAAAACATTAATTACAGCTGCTAACCGATGGGATACAACAGTGACTAAAAAGTTATCTCTTTGACGTTCAGGATGGTAGCGTTATGTTTGTCTCTTTTTTTTCATAGCAAGAGAGTTTTTCCATAAGTAAGAAAGAGAGAATTGACAGTTTCTTTTTCGTCGTAAATACGGTTTCTCTAGGTTACTATACAAACTCTCTGTCGAGCTGGTAAACAAAAGTCATGACCGCGTCACAGAAAGATGCCTGTGATTGTGTGATGAATAAGATTTAATTTTTGAATCATATATATAGGCTCTGAAAGTACGCCATGTTAAAAAGTATATTCTATGGCAGTTGTTACATGAATACTTTAAACTGTATGTCTAACTGTGTTCATTGTGTGTATATTAATTATTACTACTTATTTTTTTACTCATAAATAATCATTTTATTTTCTACTTTTCAGGCAGGAAAATATCTGCTAGGACGTGTAAACTCTCCAAGGCAGAAAAAAATTTACAGTTGAAAATAATGGCAGCCAGAAGAAAAATAAATAAATTGAAAAATAAAGTTAAGAAGCAGACAGCGGAAATAAAGGCAGCAAAAAAATTTGTTGCCAATCCTGCAGTACTAGATGTACTTCAGAATTGCTCAAGCACTGCAAAACTATTAATGCGGGTACAGTGGCGAGAAGATAAAAAAAAGGATAAAGGACGCCGATTCACGCTACAGGAAAAAATTGCAGCATTATCGATTTTTAAACAGAGTCCAAAGGCATATAGATTTCTAAGAAAAATATTTATATTGCCCGCAAATCAAACACTCGCAAAAGTGATACAAAAATGTAATCTTCGACCTGGGCTTAATAAAAATATATTTGTACAATTACAAAAGAAGGCCGAAAAAATGAAAATATCAGAAAGATTGTGCATATTGTTATTTGACGAAGTGTCATTAAAAGCACAAATAACATATAATGAAAAAAAAGACAAAATTACAGGGGTAATAGATAATGGCCAGCAAAGGCAACCAGAATTTGCTGACCACGCCCAAGTGTTCATGGTGCGTGGTCTAATTAAAAACTTCAAACAAGCCATTTATTACACCTTCTCAGCAAGTGCCACAAAAGGACCAGAGTTGGCTCAACAGATAAAACATGTAATTACTGAGGTGCAACAAGCAGGGTTTATAGTGGTAGCATCAGTCTGCGACCAAGGGACAAACAATCGTCAGGCGATACGTTTGTTAATAAATGAGACCAGGGGTGTCTACTTACGAAGAGGGGAAACTCCAAAAGAAAATGTAATAATAATCAATGATAAAGAAATCATTCCCCTTTATGACCCCCCACACCTTCTCAAGGGTATGAGGAACAATTTGGTGACAAAAAATTTAACTTATAAAAAAGATGGCGTGACCAAAACTGCCAAATGGTCTCATTTATTACAACTTCATAAAGAAAACCCAGGCTATAAAGGCATAAGACTGATACCAAAGCTAACAGAATACCACTTAAACCCTGAAAAATTAAACAAAATGAAAGTTAAATTTGCATCTCAGGTGTTTAGTCGCACTGTGGCATCCAATATGGGATACCTAGCAGGTAATTGATATTTAGCCATTTTTCTTGATATTGACATTTTATTTTACAGTAGAAACCAGTTTTCAGTAACTTAGTTATAGCACAGATAATATAAATTTCCGCAAACTTTGAAGCGATTCGATCCCCATAGTAAGACATTTCATACAAAACTAACCCCTCCCCCTTACTACCCCTACTACAGTAGTTATAGTGAAATGTTTATTGGGGAATGAAATGTTTATTCTAAATTTGTAACAGAATTATCGAAACCTTCGATTTGCTGCCCTAAAAAGTTTAACAGTCAGAACTACGACAAATGTGTATGTGTGAATAAATAACATTTTTGTTTTGTTTCTTTTTTCAGATAAAGGAATTCTACCCACAGAATGCCAGGAAACCGCAGATTTGCTGTTATTTATGGATAATGTTTTCGACTCTGTCAATGGAAGTTATGCCAAAAATAAAAATGCTAAGCCACTACTAGGCCCAGCTACGCCAACGTCTGCCCATAAAAAGACATGGGCAGAAGCAAAAAGGGTTTTTAACTCGATGAAGTTTGTGACTTCTGCTGGCAGGGTCGAAAGTGTTCCTACCTTGAAAAATTGGGTGTGGACACTGGAGGGAATTCAAGTTTTACTTAATAAATTACGCCATGAATACGGGGTAACATCAGTCTGGTTGCGGCACCTTAATCAAGATCCCCTAGAGAACTTCTTTGGGGCGGTTAGAAGTCACGGGTGCCGCAACGTTAACCCGACATGCGACCAATTTGAGTCAGCTTTTGCCACTCTTCTAATAAATAACTTAAACAGTGTCCACACCCAAGGAAAAAATTGTGAAAATGATTTTTGCGATGCATTATGCTCCTTCGTACTCAATGAAAATACTGAAGCCACGTCGACCTGTACAGTTGATTTAGAAAGTATTTTAGAAATTAATTTTGAAAACCTGGAAAATAAAGAAAAAGATCCTAGAATAATTGCACCTCTACAGTACGTCAGCGGATATTTTTTGAAAAAAACAAAAACAAACATTTTTAAAAATTGCTCTGTCTGCAAAAATGATTTCACAAGCGATGATGAAATAGAATATATAAGATACAGGGAGTATGCAGGTCGACGATGGCTTTGTACTCCCAGCAATAATTTAATAAAACTAATATCAAATTTTCAAGATGTAATTAATCATATACTCAAAAATAACCTACAAGCTTATTATTTAAAAGACATAATTAAAATGTCTATAATGTCCTTAGTTGATTTTAATTTCATTAAATGTAACACACATAAAAATAAAATGATTGAATACTTAATGAATACTGTGATTAGATTTATGAATTTTAATTATTGTAAAGTAATAAATAAAATTTTATCTGGGAGAAGGACAGTTGATGATGAAGAGGATAAAGTGCAAATGAAAGCAAAAAAATATCACAATAAATGTTTAAAAAGGAAAAAATAGGACAATTATCAAAAAAAGCAAAATTGTACCCTAAATTGTTAATCTTTACATAATTATGATTGTATGTCATAGGATAATTTAGTAATGTACATATTAATAAAAACATCATTAGCTACATTGTATTTTATTTAACAATCCTTGAAACGAACATTACAGTTCTACATAATAAAATTAAATACAAACACACACCTACGCACACTCATACACGCACACTCACACATAACATAGGTGTAGTTCTAACTATATAGATCAGATGGCGCTAGTTTCTTCACGAACGCAAGTGACGCGTTCCACGGAACAAGATTGGTCTCTATTTCAGTATATTATAATGTACTCTGTGTAAATGATTAAAGATTTTGAAGTCAAACTTGTAAATTGGGTTTTTAAAAAATCTATGAGAATGAGTGTTGCATTATTAAGAATGTTGCTTGTGATACCGCGTGCCATGCGATTGGGGTATAGCAATTAAAAAAAGGAGTTTTATGGCCAAGCAAAATTAATTGCACAACAAGGGCATCATACTCGTAATAAGTTACGTAGATGGCGCCAACAGCCCAAGCAGTAACATAATATGAATGCTATATTGAAATGAGAAATGTTTAGATTTACACAAAATAAGTACCCAAATCATTATTCATACTCACGCCTTTTTCCCATTAAGGTAGGCAGAAACTACATTATAGAACGCCACCTGCTAAGATCCTTACATTACTTCCTTCATACATCGTCAGAAATGCCCGCTGGATATAAGTAGGTACCTACTGCGCACCTGGCCTTTCTGAAGAACGTCACCAATAACTAATAAGGTTTATGTAGGTATGTGTGTCTAGGGTTTCTTTTCCATTCACGTCTGCCTTGTAAATACCTTTTGTTATTCGCCTTTCATTCATACTCTCAACATTGCATACTCATCATCATTATTTATTGACCTATCTATCCATACATATCAGGGCCGTGCCCGGGACGTGGACGGACCGTCCCCGTCAGGGGCTCAAAAAACTATCGGTGTGTTACATTTTATATGAACTTATTCACACACGTCCGTGCACGGGCCAGTGACGAATCTTCAATGCCTGGGCCCGGCCCTGTCAGGTCCCGGGAACGGCCATCCTGTTATGTGTGGATAGACCTTAAACGCCCTTACATTAAAATATTTTTTTAAAGAGGTGGTTTGTTGTACCTTGGTGCTCAGGTGAGATTATGCACATGATTTGCGAGCGAAGCGAACGGAACTTATTAACTCGAGCTTGTTGATTGCTTTCAAGATGTGAGCTTTGTCTGACTGAGTCGAGTGTGCCTTCTCATGAGAAGAGCGAGTGAAGTGAAACCTTTAACACAACACACTGACCTCCATACAAGTACATGAGCAGAGGTTAAGTACTCAAGCGGCGAGCGAGCACAGTGAGCCCCCACAACCCAGGACCGTATTTAAAGGTGTGGAGGACCTGCATTATCTAAAAAGTGGAGGCCACGAAGCATTTGTTCTCAGTTTTTACCCGACTGCCGAAGGGTTATGTGTTTATCAATAATTTCTTTATATTTCCTAAAATTAGATATACAACAGACAAAAAAATATAAATGTAAAGAATTTTTCAACTTTTTTTTTGTTGTAAATTCACTGAGTAATAATTTCGGTAAAATGCAGTTCTCGGATCAATAAAAATAACTTGGGGAGGCCCATGAGCTAGAGCCCCTATAACACTGCCCTTAAGCCGACCCTGCAGCCTTATTGCGTAAGTAAATACGGCAACGCTAAGGGTTTGACCAATCACAAAGACGGATATCCACATCGCGTCATTCATCTCGCATGTGATTGGTCAATTTGATAGCGGTCAAACCTTGCGCCCTGCCGAATTCACTTGCGCAATTCGGCTGCTGATAACTCGAAATAAAAACTTGAGAAGCGAGTGCAGCTAGACTACTCTCAAAACGAGCGAACGATGTGAGCACGCTTTCCTACGAGAAGAGCGTTCTGACGAAACTATGCTGAACAGCGGTAGCACTCACTCTCACATAAGGGCACCTCAGCAACATCCGAGGTCTGCACTCGAACCTTGTCATAGTCCAGTCCATCACCACCTTGAGACTGAGACACCAGCACTTTTAGTCCTTACGAAGACGCAGATCGGATGTCCGTTGGACGTGGCGTACCTATCTTACCCAGGGTTTACCCTGGAGCACAAGTTCAAGCCACGCGTGACTACATTTGCTATCTGCTGGTGACGACATCTGCTATCCGTTGATGATGATTTATAGTACGTGTTGTTAAAAATCTGTGTTCCTAAACTTAAACACTAAAAGCAAAGATCAAATAAAAAGTCAAGATGGAACGTTACAAACAACAAAGTGACGCCGGTTCAAACTATGCCTTGCCGTACAAATACACAATTACACGCACTCACGTACAACGAAATTACGCCTTAGCTTGTCATTCGACCTCACAGATCAAATAATAAAGCTCAACTGACAAGCTAAGGGGTATTTTCGTTGTACGTGTGCGCGTGTAATTGTATAATTATACGGCAAGGCATAGTTTGAACCGGCTTCACTTTGTTGTTTGCAACGTTCCATCTTTACTTTCTATTTGATCTAAGACTAAAAGGAACCGTTTCAAATGTAAAAATATATAAAAAAATCGGCCTCGATAACCGTTATGTGGAGTATGACGGAATTGTGCTCTCTCCTCCACAGAATGAGGCACATGGCGGCGAGATGGTTCTTACCATGAACCAGTCCAAAACGAAAATTATATGGTGGTGTACAGAACGTCCAAACTAAAGCTTAGTGAAACATCGTCAAAACCGTCAAAACTTCATTTACGGCTCTAGTGTAAGCAACAACAAATAGTGTGAAGTTGAGATTCGCAGGCGCATCGGAATGGTCAAGGGTGCCATGTCGCAGCTCGAAAGAAAACTGCCACTAGTTGTTTAGAACAATCTAAACATAGACGATTGTAATTGTATTAATTATGTATAAACTTGCAACACTAGAAGAAATCTGTTATATTTTTGTATTGTGGCAAGTCTGTCCCCTTCCTGTTACAACGATTGTTCCAAGTGGCTGTGTTCTGTGACTATAAAATTAAATTTTCAAGTTTTACAAAGTTTACACGCATTTTTATTCCACACATGCGTGCGGTGGTCCTTCGAGGAGTTTTAGAATCAGTGCCGAGCAGTTTTCGCGAGCTATATCGTGAAGTTTTTTGTTCGACGTGGTCGGCTTACTATAAGAAGTCGCCATTGCCGGGCTATTGTGCCGGTTGTACAAGGCCCGCAACTTCGTTCTATTCTATAATAGAACGAAAATAAAGAAGCAACATCGGGAAACAGCATCGTATTATCATCACAAAGTCGTGAGATTGGGATTTTGTGGACGAAAAATTCGCCATTTTTTCTTCTTCCGATACCCACTTTTCAAAATCTAAAATTGAAGGTTGGTCTGTGAGGTTGGTACTACGTTGATCAATTTCCTGCAAACGAGTTCTGCAAACTTCAAGTCGTGCTGTCAGTGTCAGTTGGTGTCAGTCAAACATTTAGCTGTCAGTGTCAACCCGAACGTGAAATCGGCTTTTGTGTAAACAAACAAATATTTTGTGCAAAAAGTTAGTGCGCGGAGTGTTCTATCGTAGTTATAAGTCGTTTCGTCGTTTTCATACCGTTCTACCATGGCGGATATTAAGGAAACATTACGTAAACATCGCATACTTCGTGGACAGTGCAAAGCTACAATAACACGCATCGAAGGGTTTGTGGACGACCCCATAAGTTTTGCGTCTGCAACTGCAGACATATTGGAGGCGCGCAGAGAAAAACTAATCTGTGCTCTCAAGAGTTATGAGGCGGCGCAGTTGGATATCCTAAGTATTGACGAAAGTGACTCCGAACAGGTTGGTCAAGTAGAAGAAAAATATTTTTCTGTGCTTGCTAAAATCAATGCTTCTCTGAAGCTAATAGGCAAAAAATCTGTCTCAGAATGTCATAATGTTTCAACCTGTAAACTACCAAACATCGAGATAACTCCCTATGATGGGAAAGATTTTACAAAATTTAAACCATTTTATGATTTGTTTATAGCTGTTATTGATAATAACAGGTCATTGTCCAATGTCCAGAAGTTGTTCTATTTAAGAAAGTATGTAACAGATGATGCATTGGCAGTCATTGTCAATTTGCCACTAGTGAATCAATCATACAGGGAGGCATTAGAATTGTTGGAAAAGCGTTTTGACAACAAATCGCGGTTAATAGGAAATCATATAGGTATTTTGTTAGATTTGCCTACAATGCAAAAAGGCACTGCAGCCTCTATAAGGTCTTTTGTGTCCGAAGTTCAGCAACAATTGCATGCATTGAAGAACCTTGAACAGCCCATCGATACATGGGACATGTTACTGATTTCCATTTTAACTAGAAAATTAGATCAAATCACTAACAGAGCTTATCAATTAGATAGGGACTTAGAAAAGATGCCTTCCATGGTAGACTTTTTGAACTTTCTTGAAAAGCGCGCTATAGCACTAGAAGATAGTTCAACCCCTAAAGGTACTTGCTATGAAAGTACTAATAGATTTAATAAATCATCACAATCAAAGGTGGCCAATATGGCTTCACAAGTCAAAAAGTTGTGTAAATGTTGTAATAAAACTGACCATCCTCTTTTCAGCTGTCCGGCATTCAAAACGGCAGCATTAGCAGACCGCCAAACATTTGTGCGGGACAATGATTTATGTACTACATGTCTAAAGACACACAGCGGAAAATGTAAGTTTACTTTTAAATGTAAAATATGTAAACAAGGACATAACACATTGCTACATGAAGAACCGGCCAGCCCTATTGAGCCTGCAGTTTCATTGCTGTCAAATCGTGTATCCAATAATGTTTTGCTTCCGACTGTAAAAGTTACCTTGCTAAATCAAAAAGATGAAAAGATTTCTGTCCGAGCACTGCTTGACACAGGCAGCCAGGCATCTTTTGTTACAACAAGCCTTGTAAACAAACTTGGGCTGATTGCTATAAATCAGCACCATAATATTATAGGTATAGGTAATAAACCAACTCAAATTGACAAACTTGTAAACATAAGTGTGCTTCCATGCCACAATAATGTAAAATTAAACTTAAAATGTCACATAGTTGACAAAATAACCTCAAGGTTGCCCCAGCAATTTATAAATGTATCTGGCTGGAATTTACCTAAAAATGTAAAACTTGCAGATGATGATTTCAATAGCCCAGCTGAAATTTCATTGTTACTGGGTGCAGATATTTATTTTAGTGTTTTACTAGATGGTTGTATAAAAATCCAGAATGGACTGGTTTTGCAAAACACCCTATTTGGGTATGTAGTTGGTGGCAATGTTCCTGTAAAAGTGTCTACCAATAGTGAAGTAAGTAATGTAACCTTTGATATTGTCTCTAATTTTGCTATCCATGATGAGAAAAAGTTAGAAAATATTATGGAAAAGTTTTGGTTGACTGAAAAGTTACCAGAGCCTGCAGGGAAGTATTGTGATGAGTTTCAAAAGGCTGAAGAAATTTTTCAAAAATCAATGAGTCTTAAAGACAGTCGTTTTTATGTTGACATGCCTCTCATCAATCCTATGGAACAACTGCAGCTTGGTGACTCTTTTTCAGTTGCCTATCAAAGATTTCTAATGTTAGAGAAACGATTCAAATCAAATCCTTTGTTATTAGAACAGTATAAATTGTTCATAGATCAGTATGTAGAGCTGGGACATGCTAAAAAGGTGGACTTTGCGAATTATGATATTGATAAAGATCCTGTCTACTTTCTAGCACATCATGCTGTTATCAACGAGGCAAGTAAGACGACCCGACTCCGTGTAGTGTTTGACGGGAGTATGAAGTCGCGCAGTCAGGTGTCCCTCAACGATGTCATGCTGAATGGCCCTGTGGTACAGAGCGAACTTTTTGATATTTTAATTTTATTCAGGACCTACATTTTCACACTAATTTGTGATATTCAAAAGGCATTTCGCAATGTTTTCATTAATGGTCCCCAAACTTGCCTTCAAAACATTATTTGGAGAGATGATCCCAGAAAGCCTATCAGCTGTTTACAGCTTCAGACTGTAACATATGGTTTAAAGGCCTCTACTTTCTTGACCACTCGATGCCTACTTGAACTTGCTTATCGGTACAAACATAATTACCCACTGGCTGCTCAAACAATGATCAAAAATACTTATGTTGATGATATTTTGTGTGGCTCAGACAATGTGGAGCAGCTTTGTGAACTTAAAACTCAATTGGTAGAGCTTCTCAAGTTAGGTAGTTTTACTTTGCATAAATGGTGCTCAAACAACCCGGAAGTCATAAACGATATTCCAAATGAACAAAGGCAGTTTGAAAATGTAGATATGAGTGGAGATAACCTGGTCAAAACTTTAGGTTTAATGTATGACATCACTTCAGACATATTCACTTTTTCTAGCCCCAATATTGATGAAGTTCATAACTTAAATTCAAAAAGAAAAATATTGAGCTTTATAGGGAAGATGTTTGACCCTCTCGGTTTAGTAGGCCCAATTATAGTGGTAGCCAAAATATTTATGCAAGAGCTATGGTCTTTGCAAATTGGATGGGACGCTATAGTTCCAGATGAACAGTTTCTATACTGGAAAAATTTCTTAAATAAGTTAAAACTTATGGGTAAAATCACAGTGAACAGATGTGTCATTACTAATGATATTTTTAATGTAGAATTAGTAGGGTATTCTGATGCATCATTTAAAGCCTTTGGCTGTTGTCTTTATGTCAGAATTATAAAAAATGATGGTTCAGTGCAAACAGAATTACTCTGCTCCAAGTCACGTGTTGCTCCATTAGCGAAAAGCCTTACAATTCCCCAACTAGAGCTTAATGGTGCTCTACTCTTGGCACAGCTGGCACAAAGGGTTGGTAGAGTCCTGATGAGTAGGTTTTCTCAAGTAGAAACATTTTTGTACAGTGACTCCCAAATAGTGTTAGCCTGGATCAAAGCAGGCAATGTAAAATCTAATGTTTATGCCAATAATAGAGTCAAACAAATTGTAGAGTTGACCGATGAGAAGCAATGGGGATTTGTTAAGACTAGTGACAACCCGGCTGATTTGTTGTCGAGGGGAGTGTTGCCGCATAAGTTGCAACAAAGTACTTTGTGGTGGCACGGGCCAACCTACTTGGTAGATAAACATTATACACATGTATGTTCTGAAAATTTTAAATTGCCTGATTTTCTCACAAATATAGAACAAAATGATGAGCAAGAGATACTGTGTAATGTGACACAGGTAGAGCCATCATTTGCAGTCAATTTGATTGAAAAATATTCAAACTTATATAAATTACAAAAAGTAGTTGGATATATTTATAGATTCTATAACAATTGTTCAAAAAATGAAAATAAAAATACAGAGTGTTACTTAACACCGCAAGAGTTTCGCTACTCTATGTCAGTTATTGTACGTTGTACGCAAAAGCAATATTTTGCCAAAGAGGTGAAATTACTTACTGCTGGAAAAGTTATAAAGACAGGAATAGGAAGTCTCTCTCCTTTCCTCGACAAAATAGGTATTCTGAGAGTAGGAGGTAGGCTCGATAATGCTAGGGAAATGTCGTTTGATAAGAAACATCCCACTATTCTTCCGAAAAACTCTCATTTAACAAAACTCCTAATAGAAAGTGAACATTTGCGACTTTTACATGCAGGCCCCAGATTAGTATTGAGTTCTCTTTCACAAAGGTACTCCATTGTTAATGGTATCCGGGAGGTCAAGAAAGTGGTGCGCAAATGCGTCAAATGCTTCCGAACAAAAGCTGAGGCTGCTAAACAGTTGATGGGCTCCCTCCCACAAGAAAGAATAACAGCGTCCAGGCCATTTCAGCATGTCGGCGTTGACTTCTGTGGACCCTTCGACATGAAGGTAGCTAGGGTTAGAAAGCCTATTGTTAAGAAATGTTACATCGCGCTTTTCGTCTGCTTTGCTATAAAAGCTATTCATGTAGAGCTAGTATCAGACTTAACAACTGAAGCCTTTTTAGCATGTCTCAAGCGCTTCATTTCGAGGCGTGGCATGCCCACAAATATATATTGTGACAACGCTAAAACATTTAAAGGAGCGTCTAATGAAATGAAAAAATTGTATGACCTGCAATCTTCCAAAAATCACAGGGATGCTGTAGATGGGTTTTGCACCCAACATTATATAAAATTTAGGTTTATACCCAGTTATTCACCTGAGTTTGGAGGATTGTGGGAAGCAGGTGTAAAAAGTGTAAAACACCATCTGAAGCGGGTTGTAGGCAACTTATGTTTAACTTTTGAAGAGCTTTATACAGTTATTGTTCAAATCGAGGGAATATTAAACTCTAGGCCTCTACTCTCTGCAAACTCAAATGATAGTGAATATTTGACTCCTGCTCATTTCCTCATTGGAACGGCTTTGGTTAGCTATCCTGAAGTAGATTTAACAGAGGTCTCAGTTAATCGGTTAAATTTTTGGAATCTCTGCACTAAACTTAAACAACAATTTTGGAAATTATGGTCTAATGATTATTTAACACAACTTCAAAGCCGTCCCAAGTGGAAATATCCAGAACCGAACCTCAAAGAGGGTGACTTAGTAATTGTGAAAGATTTTAATGCTGTTCCATTACAGTATAAAATGGCTCGTATTGTCAAAACATACCCAGGTACAGATGGTAGAGTAAGAGCCGCTGATGTAATGATGAAAAATAAGGTTTACAGAAGGTCAATTAAACGGCTCTGTCAATTACCTTTAGAATAAGTTAATGCCGGCCCCAATTATGTTTAGAACAATCTAAACATAGACAATTGTAATTGTATTAATTATGTATAAACTTGCAACACTAGAAGAAATCTGTTATATTTTTGTATTGTGGCAAGTCTGTCCCCTTCCTGTTACAACGATTGTTCCAAGTGGCTGTGTTCTGTGACTATAAAATTAAATTTTCAAGTTTTACAAAGTTTACACGCATTTTTATTCCACACACTAGTCAAATCCCTTGTGTTCTCCGTATTCCTGTACGGAGCGGAGACGTGGACTCTTAAAACCGCTGATCGCAGGCGCATTGAGGATTTTGAAATGTGGTGCACAGAAGGATGCTGCGTGTTTCGTGGACGGCACACAGGACGAACATCTCGATACTGCAGGAGCTCAAAGTAGAAAAAAGGCCGAGATTGTCGGTGTGCCTCCGCAAGATATTTGACTTGTATGGCCATATCGCCCGCAAACATGGTGACAACCTACTTAAGGTAATTGTCTCTGGTAAAGTCGAGGGAAAACGACCCAGAGGCAGAAGCCCGCTACGCTACGATACGCTGGCCAGACCAAATTCGAACCTCGCTGAATATTATTACCTCGGAAGCCGTGCGTGTTGCTGCAAGTGGAGGAACCTAGTAAAGGAGAAAGTGTTGAAAACATGATATGGTCACGGCATTGGGGAAATGACGCAAGAAGGAGAGTCGTATGTCAAAAAAAAATATATTGAAAACATCCAGCTTAACAATACCATCATTTCGAGACAAACATTGGTACTTAATCTTGGAGTTCTACTGGATGACAAACTACACTTCGATCCTCAGATTGATGTACGGTTTTGTAATGAGATCAGCCAAAGAATTTGGCCGCCCATATACCTACATATTCGTATCTCTACAAATCGCTAATTAGTTCTCAGTTAGATTATGTTGTTGCGGTGTGGAGTCCCTTCTACAGTAAATATTCAGAGGAAATAGAAAAACTGAAAAAGTTTAAATAGTTTTAGCGGCAGGTGCACTTTAGCAACAAGTGCTCAAAAGTGCCAAATCTGTCCACAAATGTGTTTAAAGAACGTTTTTGAAAGCCATGCAGTACCGTTGTTATCGTACTTACGCATCTTATAGTGATCTTATAAACAAGCTCCAAATTCTGTAAAGAATACGTTTTTTTTTTATTTCACCTCTGCAAACACATTCGACGGTATTGATATTGTGAGTAAGCTTAGTTAAGTGGTATCTACCAAGAAAAATCATAAGCCGCGGAGTGCGCGTGCGACCTTTGTTGCCGTATCTTCCAATCGTAGGTACAAACGCAGGTTTGCGGGCACTCTTACGCCGCCTTGCTGATCAATAATATGATATTCCTAAATATCGACACATTTTGGACGGCATGCTCTGATCTGTTATGATCTGAGACGCCATGTTTGTGAAAAAAATAATTCTGCTACCTTTTTATAATAATAACAAAAATTTAATCATTTTATTAATTAATAACAATTTTGAAGTAATCAATTAATTAAAATTGTATAGTAATCATTTAATTTATTTTGTTGACGCCTTGTTTGTTAGATATTTGCTGATTCAAATATCAGTATTTTCTTTTGTAATAATTTTATGATAATTTAGCAATTTTGATTATTTTAGGGTGTGAAATTTGATTTATTTTTATAAAATAACTTCGTTTCTTTCCTTCTTTCTTTGCACTAAACTAATTTTTTTTTATATTTGTAAGCGCAGTGTTTTTATTGTATGTGGAAAATGTCGCTGGTTGCACATTTGTTTTTCTTTGTGCTCAAATTTATGTATTGCTGTAGTATGTAATCGTTTATATTCCCAAATAAAAAAAATAATAATTAGTACCTACCTACCTACTATAAAATAATCGCCTTTTTCTGATATGTAAGCTTTTCTTCATATCGATCTTCTTAACTTAGATCTACTGTTACGAGCTGGGGTTCAGGGATAAATTATATAAAGAGCAGACTTCAATTAATTACAAAAACACTACAATTCTATTACTTCGCACTATTTTCCTTTTCCGATCGCTCTGTAACTGACTCACGACGAATCCGACCGCTCTTTATAATAGCACGGCAGATGTTTCTAGAACATTCCATACTGTTCTAAATAATTCGAGAGTCTTTCAGAACAATCGACTTTCAAACTCACTGTTTCCGAAGAGTCTAGAAACTTCCAGAATGTTCGGCTCGAACATTCTGGAAAATTATTTTCGACACGAGAAGATTAGTTTCGCTATTCGATACTAGATGGCACTACTAGTTACTATTAGTTCTTCCTCTCGTCACTAGATGGCTTTGCCATAACTTGTAACTATACTAAAAGGAACCGTTTCATATGTAAAAATAAATAAAAATATTTTGATGAAAAAGACTTAAACAAGAAAAAAGTCATACTGTGCAGGTATATGTTCGTGAGCTGGCTGACTAAAAAACCAGGACGATGTGATTGTTCGATTTTTCATACTCTGATATTTACCTTGCCGAATTCATTACGCAATAAGGCTGCTGTTCCCCTTTAACCTTTACCCCACACTATGGGTAGGGAAGAAAACAAAAATTGCACTCGTTCAACTAGAATCCCTGGGTGCCCCACAATATGGCGCCCAAAAGCCGCCATTGTCTGTCTATTTTCATTTTTTGTGTAAATTGGCAAACGTGTTTGGTCTCTAGAACTCCACATAGATAAAATATACCTAGACTGATTTTACCCTCCTTCGGCAATCAGGTAAAGAAGGCTTTTGACACTGTTTCTGTTCCAACCCTTGTGACCAAGTTGGAAAGAGTCGTTTATAGAGGAGCCCCGCAATTTTTTTTAAGGATTGCATATAGAAAGCAGAAGGTCATTCGGCGTACCGCAAGGAAGCGTGTTAGGCCCTACATTATTTCTTACGTATAAATGATATCTGCAACTTAAAAGTCGATAACGTAAAAATCTTCTCATACGCTGATGATACAGCTGTTGTTTTTGCCGGGAAAAACTGGTCCGTGGACATGGTACAAATAACAAACTGTCTCAACGACAACCTACTCACACTAAACATAGTATAAACTTTATTTAAGATAACCCAGGCACGCGCAAGTGATCCTTAGTACATTTAATGAGGGAGAGACCAAAAAATACTAATAAAACATGTTTTAAAGAATATAGGTTTATTAAGAAAACTCGCGTCACATTTAACACGCCGCGCCATTCGTACCGTTTCTTATCTCTTAACTAATGGTCAACACGTTTATTGGCATCTTAATACTTAACGGTAACAAAGAAAAAAAAGTAATTGTTTTTAAAACAATTTAAACAAAGAAAATAAATGAGAAAAAAAAATAACGTTGACCTTAATAGTCATTTATATGGGATTAACATGTTCGTTTCTATGAGTTTCTGGTATACCAACTCATTCAAATCGTTTCTTAACTCTACTAATGGCACTGAATCATCATTACTGATAAACTTCACATGGAATGGCCCCTGATCCAAGAATACTTTAGTGTATTCTTTTGTAATATCACCAATATCCACATCTGCATTTAGTCGCACTCCAAACAATTTGGCTTGAATAGTAGCTGGTGGAAGTTTTGCCCATTCCTCATCAATTTCCCTTGTGTCAGCTAAAGGAATCACATCAATATTGCCATAATCAACATACCTTACTTTAACTCGGTTTTTCTTTTCGCTAAACTGCAAAATAGACGCACGGTACCATTGATTGTCTTCAGGAAAGAGTGCTACACACGCTTTATTATCGTATATACCATTCAGAGGCGACATTGTCATACTTTCAGCCTGCAGTTCTTTAAACATTTGCTTATAAACTCTAGTGGTATCCTCATCAAAAATTAAACTCAGTTCTAATAAATTAATATCATTAATTATTGTGATATTACACGAGAATTCGTCATCTGTATTTCTTGGGTATGTGATATAATTACCTACAAGCTCCGATTGTTCTTCTTCTATTAATTTGTTCCAGTCTACTCTCTTTAGAGAGTTAATGCCAGATGCACCTGGAGACGTAGACAACTGCTCAGTAGTAGTGTCTGCATCATCAACCACTATGTAATCCGGGCCAGAATCTGTTTCAATAACATCTTCATTTACATTTTCCACATTATTCTCAATTGGAGAGTATTTCCTGATAAGGGGTTTGCTGCCATCTGTATACTCCGCCATATCAAAGTCTGAAATGTGGTCAAACTGCTCAACAGTAGTGTCCGCATCATCAACCACTATGTAATCTGGGCCAGAATCTGATACAATAATATCTTCATTGACTTTTTTCTCAATTTTCTCAATTGGAGCATATTTCCTGACAAGGACTTTGCTGCCATCTGTGTACTCCGCCATTTCAAAGTCTACTATATGGTCATTAATACATAGCTTGTCGTATTTTAATTCTATAGGTACAACTCCATTTACTGGTTCACCAGTTACTTTTACGTAGCATTGTTTTTCAACAACAGATTTATGTATGTAGTCCAGTGTTTGTTTATGCCACTCTTTGCCAAGGGGACGTATACGATTTAAACTACATTTGTGTGCTTGTGTAGGGATCTGGTGGAGTGGAACACTTTTTCTCAAATTTTCAAAGGAACAAATCTCTTCATTGCCATAATCAATGTAATGAACGACACATGTCGAATTGTCTTTGTTTACTTCTATTACCCTGCCTCTGTAATAGCGGTTGTCTAAATAGTATAAAGCAACACATAGCTCTCCCACATTCCATTTATTGAATTTAGCTTTTGGATCGGGATCTTTGAAGCGAATATCGAGTGCCTTACGAATGAGGTCTAATGTATCTTGTTGGCTTACATCATGTAAGTAGATTACGCCATCGTTGTCTATGTACCTATAAAGAAAATTAAATATATAAAAATATATTAAAATAAGAAAATATAGGTACTACTTCAAACAAGTCAAAGTAATAATAAGAGACCAGCAGCCTAATTGTGTAAGTGAATTCGGCAAAGGAAACAATCTGTTTCTTTCCCAAAAATGACTTTTCGCAATACGAAAAGTCGTTTTTACGATAAACGAAGAAACAGATTGTTTTCTTTGCCGAATTTACTTACACAATTAGGCTGCAGATTATATGCAAGCTCAAAATATCAGTTATGTCACGTTCAATCAAATAAAAAGGATATTATTATTGGATGAAAAACGTGCTTTCAGTGATTTCAAACTGCGCCAAAATACATAAGATAGTTTTTGAGGATAAATATAATGACCACCAAAAATAGTTTTGTGACCATAACCCGAATTACCTAAAATAAAATATCAATCAGCAAAAACAAATAACCTAAACCAAAAAAATAAAACCGAAAATTACAATGGTTCTTTCGGGTTATTGGACGATGGCCAGGCAAAACCAAAGAGGACTCAAACTATCGCCCTGGAATATACCTCGCTCGATCCTTACGCTATTCCTCTGGATATTTCGACATCCTGGATAGCAAAGGACTGTGCTCCATTGCCTCATACACGACATCAGGAAGGTGCGTAGAGTTGTATCTATTTTATACAATTCTAGGACCCTCATGAGACATGTATGTGGCACAGAGTCGTAGGCCTTCTTGTAGTCTATCCAGCATGTCGACAGTCGCACGAATTTAACTCGTACGTAAAGTGCGAATAACCCCCGCCCGACCCCTTTTAACCCTTTAACCGCGCGTGTCGCATATATGCGACAAATATTTCCGTGTCCCTACCGCGCGTGTCGTATTTCTGCGACAGAGAACATGCATGATTTTTTCGTTCTATTTTCGTCCTATTAATTGCGTGGTACAACTAAAACTATTATTAAATAGAGCTATTATTTACAACAATTACTTAAAATTATGTGTCATAACTCTAAGCATTCAAAAAACTTAAACAAAAATAAGTAATTGGCAGCTTGAAATTTTCTTCGGCGTCTATCGCGCGCGTCGCATAAATATGACCATAGGGATGGGATACAATGCAATGCGCATTTTAAAAACGAAATAACAAACAGTTAAATAATCAGGTATAATGCATCATTCAGCATAAAATAAACGGTGTCATACCAAATAAAGTTAAATTTAACATATTGCCTTGTGTTATTAATTCTTTTCCTTATTATTCATAAGAAAAATATCCCTCACGATCTTTGTATAATGCCAACATTTGACGTTAGTTCCCATCCCTTGACTCCTATGCTTGCAACATATTTCTCTAGTTAGTCTAGCGCGGCTGTCACATTAATACGACCACTGCCTACGTCACAAGCGGATCAAACGAATGGAAAGTTCCATTAATGTTGTTCGTTGGAAAAGGAAAAAGTCGAATAATAAGAGATTATTTTGATGTAAGTAATTAAAATTTAGATAATAAGATTAAACAATTGTGATACAAAGATTTAGCCATTGCTGTTGTAGGTAGATTTATAAGAAAAGAAAAAAAGTACCTAGTCGATTAATAAGAGATTATTGTGATGTAAACAATTCGAATTTAGTAAGGTTAAACAATTAGTAACTGTTAAAAACATTTACTTATTAGCTTAAAGATGAACGATTGTGATACGAAGAAAGTGATTAGGGTGGTTAATTTAAAGGTCCTACAAACAGGCGCGACACGCGACACAAAAACATGAGCGGTTTCTTTGTGTCGCGCCTGTTTGTAGAAGCCATAAGGCTGATTTAAAATAAAAACATAAAAAATTCTTTGACTTTTTTTTATCGATACAACGATTGCCCCTCCTTATTTATTGTAGGTATTATTTTGTCGATTTGTAGGCTCGCGCTAGGGGCACGACAATTGATATTTAGCCAAGCGGTTAAAGGGTTAAAAACATTATTTTTTCATTTTCGATTCGCACGTAGTTAATTTATCGGTGTGCGAATCGAACACTCCAAAATTATGTAGTAGGCAATTGGCACACACATTGTGTTTTATGCAATACCGTTAAGATAATTACACTCAAGTACAGAAGTATTAAGGGTTAAATATTGTTATTGATATGAAATGAGACAAAAATTAATAAAAAATGTCTTTATTAAAATAACTACTATATGATTTGAGGACGTATTCCAAATTGGGCACCCACTTGAACAGAAACTGATTGAATGACACCATTGGCACCTGATGTATGCCACATAGGGTACCTATCGATATTTTTCGCAATTTTATTCCACAAAATTAAATGGTACCTACGGATCACTAGGACCTACGGATACCAGTGTTGGGACGTTTATTTCTTTAGGACATCAAAATAAATAATTCGATTAAATTCAGTAGAGTTTCATAACGTGATAAAAATATAACTTTTTTAGGTTTATGTTGACATTATAAGCATTTATACCCAAACTACCAGGAGGCGAGAATCATGAAGAAGTCTTAGTATTTGCGAGGTTGGAATCATTACCGGTAAAGAATAATTTAAGCGGTAGACTAACGGAGTACTAGGACTTCGGAATCGAAAAATCACCCGGTACTCTTTTTACCGCTCATGATGCCAGCCTAGCTTCCGCATGATTATAATCTCCTGCACCTGAAGCTAAGTTGACAATCTACAATCGATAACGCTAGTAGAAAACGCATCAATGTATGGGAATATGACACATATGAACGTTAAGTCACGTGGACCAGACCGTCAGACCATACAAATAGAAGGCGTTAACGATTGTATAAAGAGATTCGATAGGAAACGTTTGTAAGTTGGCTAGGGGGAGCTGGTACTTAAGTTAGTCTTTACCGGTACCGGAATGAGCTAATTGGTTTCCTAGTTTCTAGTAAAATATCTATTAACTTCGATTAAATCTTCATATTATTTCCCAGACGGATGAGCACGACTGTACTTTTTTATTTTTGTTCTCTAAAATAAAATTTGTGCCAATTGCCTACTACATAATTTTGGAGTAGTCGATTCGCACACCGATAAATTCACTTCGGGCGAATCGCCACAGAAAAATTTATATGTTTAAAATGGGTCGATTCGCACGTTTCGGGCGAGTTAAATTCGTGCGAATCGTCCAATAACCCATTTATACTGTTCGTCGATATTTATTTTATTATGTAACGAAACGAAAATTTAGCGAGACCGAGTTCTTATGTTCCGCTGTTGAGCTCGGCCTCCCGAGGTAGTCCGAGTTTAATAGGTTTTCAAAATACTTATTTAGAAGACTGATTCTTAGAGAATTTAAAAGATGTTTAAATGATTAATATAAATGTTAATTACAATGATTTTGCAAGGTAAATTTAAAATAAAGGAACTGGTTGGAATAAGATCCATTGATGGGATAAAAGTACTTACGTCGGCAGTGCAGTAAACTCCTTGCAAGACAGGGGTTCCGGTGGTAACCAGTCAGTTATATACATAACATTTGAAGATTCTGGACTAGGCAAAGGATTGTTATTTTCACCCTCTAGGGACGGTGAGGGCAAATTTGCTTTGATATCGTCATCAGATTTGCCTGTTTGCAGGGGCACCATAGGCATTGGCTCTAACTGTAACCAATCACTGACAGATCCTGTGATGTTAAGGAAAGATAACGTATCTCCATCGTCAGTTTTGTCTTCAGTTATAGTCTGCGAAAAAAGGAAGATAAATTCTTAACATCAAATAACATTCAGTTTTAAGGCCAGCACCAATTAGCGGACGGCATGCGAGGCGTGCAGTCAGTGCCAATAATTGTGAAAAGAAACTTACCTGCGCTTGATCACGTACACAAAGACCTTGTTCGAGTATTCTCTCGTTTATACAACGCCAGGTCGACTTATTAGGTTCCAACGCACCTCCTTGAACAGTGTGATATACCCATAGCTGGATAGGCATACTTTTGTCTTTGAAACCACCTAATTTCGTTATAAAAAGTCGTTTGTACACATCAATCATCTCTTTTAAATATTCCTTTGTAATTGAAGGCCACTCATCCCCCACGGCCGGCATAATTCCAGATAGATGGCACTGTATAGCCGCGTCACCGAACTTGGAAAACTCTGAAGTCAGTTCTTTCAAACCGGACTTTGGAACTGTTTCAATACAGGCGAAATCGCTGTAAAACACC
This sequence comes from Orthosia gothica, assembly GCA_949775005.1. NCBI lineage: Eukaryota > Metazoa > Arthropoda > Insecta > Lepidoptera > Noctuidae > Orthosia > Orthosia gothica. The sequence continues at coordinate 23,754,467 of OX459038.1, read as the reverse complement.
TTGGCGTTATTATTTTCTAGTTCCATTATAACAGCACGACGCCAAGTCTGCGATTGACTACATAGTGTGACACATCTATCGCCAACCTTCCAGTCTTCTTTCTTTTTGTTTTTTTTATTCTCCGAGTAATATTTTTGCATGTTTTCGAACAATTCATTAAAAAATGTTTGTTGATGAACTAACGAAACGTAAATCAGGGAGGGCGTCTGGCAATTAAGAATTTTAACTTCCAGTCTCAGAGGACCCTTATCTTTTGCCTGTAAATCGTGGTCTTTTATCTTTTCAGCCTCTCTTTTCAAAATTGTTAGTTTCGATTTAGGCGGAGCCGGTTTTGTTTTATCAAGCTGCGACTTATTTGTTAATAACTGTTCTTCAACAGGTTTCTTGTTACACTTGTTAACTCTGAAAAAAAGTTTATATAATAATAAATAATATGCGCTATCGGTAAAGATAACTTGAGATGCACATTGATTGCATTATTGTTAGAGTTTATATAATAATAAATAATATGCGCTATCGGTAAAGATAACTTGAGATGCACATTGATTGCATTATTGTTAGTTCTTGTCCGCTATACGCTACCAAACTTGAAATTTATCATAAAAAGCTCAGTCTATCTAAAATTCTACAGCAAATCAGAGGAAGACTTACCCAAACGATACAGCAAGTTTATGTTTGATCATCTCATTGTTAATGCACACGACGTTGTCGTTGTCTGATCTGTCATTAAGAGTAACGCCAACGGATCCTCGATTGCGGTTAGATCTGTTACGTTTCTCTTCTACTTGAAGTTCCAGTAAACCGCCCAAGTATTTCTGAAGGAAGCTAATTGACGCAGGGCTCCACTTGTTCTTGAATGGTGTGATGCCTGCGAGATGGCACTCTGTCGCCTGTTCATAAAACATAAAATAATTACCTTGATTCAAGACACGAATATACACATTCAGAGACACCGTTTAACCGTCCACCCTTCTAATACAATGCATTACGTTATTTTTTTAAATAACGTATTCTAATATTTCGTGTTTGCTAAAATGGGTAGTTCTACAATAAATAAATTACAAAATTTACAAGAGTCAAAACACAAGTACAGGTGTGAAAACCGTATATGACAGCCATATGGATGAAGTGGTCACTAATCGTTTCTGGAAGCAATAAATTTTTATAGAAACATTTTTCCCCACACTAGGGCTTTCTGCCTGTATCGTGGGAGCGTTTACAAACATTTAAATTCACATATACAAGACACCCAGATCCGAAACAACTATCTGTAGGTCACACAAATATTGTGTCGTGCGGGAATCAAACGGATTGACGGATGAATCAGCCGATCGCTCAACCAATACGCCAACCGTGTCGTCATGTATATTTGCATTCACATATATTTACAAAAGTAATCACAGCAAATAAGGCGTGCTTGACAATTTGTCACAATATAAATTTTGCTTCCAGACACCCGGCGTAAAACCTTTAATGCACGGGTGATGTTGATGTACGCTGTTGATGCGTTCTAGTCGTTGACTTGCGAGTAATATAAGATCTGAGTTGCTATATAATATTATGAGGAGAATATATCCGCAAAACATCCTAGCACTACCAGAGCCACGGCAGGCAGGTCTACCAGTAAACAGTTGTGCCACAAATAGTAAAAAATTGCTTGACACTTCAGTTTTTGTCAAATATTGATGAGTGCACGAATGCATGGTAACATCCTAGTCAAGCTCACTAAGTATTGCATGAATTCACAATTAGATGAGACCAGCTCAAAGAATAGAATTTCTTATCATTTGAGTATCCATGACTTTTAATTATTTATTTATTAAAACTTTATGCACAAGTACAAAGGCGGTCTTTTGAATTTTATGTTAGTCAGCAATAATAATAATAAATAACACAACAGTGGATCACCGCTTCACCAAGGCGACAACTTATGAGAGATGGCACAACAAGTGATCCACGTACACAGGCCAGGCAACTTGCTGGACTGATGGTTTTATATAAATGGTAGACTCACAAGTGGACTGAGCGTGGTGAAGAAGGGCGGTATGTAGCGCAGCGCAGTCCAGTGGACCTGCACGACGTGCCCGGTGTCGGGCAGCGCGACCAGCACGCGCCCGCGTCCTTGGAGCTCCGCCACCACCCCGCGCGCCCATGCCCACGGAACTTCCGGTGCGCCTGACTGGCAATCTTCCAGGTTTACCGCGCACACCATGCCTATATGACACCCCAGAATATTAACAACAATTACCAAACTGATTCGTTATCAATGTCAAGTTTGTAATTATTCTTACGTGGTTTTAAATTTTTGACATGTTACTAACAATAATAATATAATAGAATCATATGGAGTTTTAGTATCCTTACGTCTGATGACAATCTTTTTTTATCATCGTTTACCATCAGGGGAGAGTGGACAAACGAAGTCAAAGCCATCATACATGATGTCAAACATCTATACTATATAATATTATAAAGCTGAAGAGTTTGTTTGTTTGTTTGAACGCGCTAATCTCAGGCACAACCAGTTGGAATTGAAAAATTATTTTTGTGTTGAATAGTCCATTTATCGAGGAAGGTTATAGGCTATATAACATCACGCTACACCAATAGGAGCGGAGCATAAATGAAATAAGTTGCAAAAACAGGAAAAAAAAAAAACCTTTTTGAGAGCTTCCGTTGTGTGCACTGCGTAAACGGTTAAAGTTACGCAGCAATCATGTATGTAGTACCCTACATACATGATTGTTGCGTAACTAAGGAAAGGGAACTTAGGTAACGGTAGGGTAGGGAAGGTAGATAGGTAGGGTAGATGGGTAGGTAGGTAGGTAGGGTAGGGTAGGGCAGGGTAGGTTGGTAGTGTAGGGTAGATTGGTAGTGTAGGTTAGGTAGGTGGGGTAGTTGGGTATGTAGGTAGGTAGGGTAGTTGGGTAGGTAGGTAGGTAGGGTAGTTGGGTAGGTAGGTCGTTAATAAAATATTAAAAAAAACCACTGGCAACATCAGTAAAATTGAATACCATCCACCTAAATGATCCGGCTCGAAGGACCAAAAAATTTAAGACGAAGGTATATACACTTTATCCAAGTGCACGATGATTGTTCTGTACACCTGTGATTATACCAAACTCAACACGTGCGGTAAAATTTATCATACCCGGGTTTCCATCATCACAAGTGTACAGAATAATCATCGTGCAAGTGTACAGAATAATCATCGTGCAAGTGTATAGACCTTCGTCGTACAGACATCGTTCAATCACAGTGCATTGCTCGTGCGCCCCGCACAGCCCAACCAATATTTTTCTTACCTATTTCCGGTAAATAAACAGATCCAACAGTAGTAGCGAGACTATACTCTTCTTCCAAATCTTCGGATAGTTTCTGGTAAACGTTTTGGAGATGTTGCTGGAAGGGTTAATATTCATCATTAAGCTGTTAATTCACACGAGTAAGCATAAAATTGTAGAAATAATATTTACTTTTCTCACGTAAAACTTGTCAGGGCTGACAATATGTGTAATGGAAACTAATTCCGGATTGTCACGATTAAACACACTGCGAGTTGTGTACAGCTTGGGTTTCTCCTTCACACCCATGTTTGCTGGATACTGGAAGAAATATAGGAAAACTGACATATTATCACAAAATACGAATATTTTTGGGTCCGTATATCGCAAGACTGGAGTCGCAGTAGACCGAGGAGAAGATGGTGAGACGCCTTGGATGGTTTCCTTGAGAATTGGCGAGAAAAAACACAACATCGAGAGAAATATAAGGAAAGGGGGGAAACCGTTGTCCAGGAGTGGGGCAATACAGGTTAATAAAAAAGGGAATACATTTGATTTAAAAAAGTGCCTTTGTTTAAAAAGCATTACTTACAGCTAGTCTTGGGTTTGGCATTTTGGCACGCTCATGGAACACCAACGCGTGAACAATACTGATCCCGCACTCGAACGTGTAGACGTCACATTCTAACTTAAAATCCACGTGAGATATAGGTATAATACGGCGGATACAAATCACTGCTTGTTTGCTGCAATAAAATAACTCATCTAAGTCACATATATTTTTTTAATATTGTTTTATTTACCCCAGGTTTCTCAAAACTCGATTATGGCAATGCACGTGCTTGACAATTTGTCACATTAGTTTTGCGATAATTTAGCGTCGAGAAACCGGGACTTAGTTACATTTTTTTTTTTTTTTTAGAGAACACGTTGCCCCACACTAGGAATTTCTTCCTGTATCGTGGGTGAGTTTACAAACATATAAACTCACATACACAAACACCCAGAGCCGGAACAACTTATCTGTAGGTCATACAAATATTTGTTCCGTGCGGGAATCGAACCCGCGACACGCAGCGCAGCAGTCAATCGCTCAACCGCTGCGCCAACCGTGCGCCCACATATCTGACTTTTGTGTTAAACATACAAAAAAAACGCCTACCCTAAACTAATAAATACACCAGATGCTGAATGTCAATAAATGAATAGAATGCATCAGAAAAATTAAAAAAAAACTTACTTGTCTATAATTTTTTGAATCAGCAATGAGTCATTACTGGTCCAATTGCCCGTTTTTGGCATACAATTAAATAAAGAACAATGAATGGCGAGCGGATAAGGGCACTGTATTTTGGATGCAGGCAAAAGACGCAACCTGAAATAGAGAAAAGAAAACTTGTATTACATCAAGCAATTTTTCACACATGATACGATTTTCGTTAGATCAAAACAGATTTGTTAATTATAATAAAATATATAGCTGTCATATACTAAGATCAGAGACTTACCCATCGACAGAAACAAACTCGATGCTGCCGAAATCAAAACAGAAAACTTTGATTTTTGGATTATTATCTTTCATGTCCACACTGAGTACGCGGCATCTTTGCCACATATTATCGGCCTTATTGAAAGTTAAATATGTTTTACCTGCACATTAAACAACATTATTACAAAACCTGCTGTCTCAAACGTGGTTGCATAATATAAACCAGTGAAGATAACTGTACATATAAACATAACAACATCACGCCTTTTTGCCCAGAAGGGTTAGGCAGTGTTGCACCTATGGTACAGTCGGTAATAGCTGTTACCTGAACCACCCTGCCTTTAGACGACCCACTAAAAGTTAGACGATTTTGAACCTACTGCAATTAGCAGTAGATAAGTATTATTCGATATGCATGAGCAAGGTAGGCAAATATTATAGAATACAGTTATGCAAATTTACTCTTTAAAGGTGAACGCGCACCTGTCCGCGCCGCACTCGCCGCACGCGCCGCAGTTATCGCATTTTCTCTTGGCCCCGCGCTATCCGCGCCGAACGCGCCGCACGCGTTGTATCCACTTCTGTACATCTTGAACTATATTTTCATACGGATCATGTTTCCGCGCCGCCCGCATCGCCCGCCGAATCTGATGACGTCATCCGCACGCGCTGTTGGAATCCGTATACCTACCGCATTTTGCTGAAATGCGGGTAGTGCGGCGCGGATAGGTGCGCGAGGCTGCCTACGATTTCATACAAAGATTTATAAAATTCGATGACTGCGGCGCGTGCGGCTCCTGCGGCTCGGATAGGTGCGCGTTCACCTTTACACGGAACGTGGTAGCGGCGGGCGGCGGCTAGGTAAGCGTTTGAATACTGTTTTGTCACCATGATGGACTTGTTAATTACAAAATTTTTTGTTAAGTCGATTTGGTCTAGTGGATGCATCAGTGAACCCGTGTCAACATGTTTGCGAGTGCAAAACTAACCAACCACTTCTTGTTGCTTTATGTTTACAATATTCAATTATGTTTTTTTGAATTAAAATTCATTTGTTTGTTTTTAAAATATTCAATTGTATATATCTTACTATATTTTTTTTATGAATAAAAAAATATTTATATTAAATTAAAAAAGTTAATTTAAATTAACTTTTTTAATTTAGTATATATAATTTTTCAATAGTTAATTTAAATTAACTATTTGAATACAGGAGCAGTGGTTGCCCAGTGGTAACGGCCGCGACTTACAAGTTGTAGGTCGTGGGTTCGAACCCAGGCAGGCGATTTACTTTGTATAAATTATTTCATCACCGCTACTCTCAAAAACGGTGAAGGAAAACATCGTGAGGAAACCGGCATGTCGTAGAACCAAAACATTCGAAGATATGTGATATCCACCAACCCGCACCAGGCCCGCGTGGTTAATTACGGCCCATTCCCTCTCACAGAGAAGAGGCCGGTGTCCCAACAGTGGGAACATTAATAGGCTGATGATGTGATGTGATTTAAATACAAATAACAACAGAAATTAAAAACAATAATGATTATGATAACGTTAAATAAAAAATTGGAAAAGACCTTTTTCGCAATTTAGTAAGGCAAGGTAAAAATGTTCGCTCGTAGTCATTGCAATTGTGCGTAGACTGGCTTTAATTTTACTGTCATGGTTAATTTTTATTTTCCTACCCTTACCCTTAGTAACATTTGACTACCAGTTTTATAATGAATAAACATATTGGCTTTAATTTTACTGTCACAGTTAATTATATGTCGCAGAGATCAAGCTATCTTTTATGAAGTATAATTATTATTACAATACTCTGATAAATTGCATAAAAATCAAGATCGCATAATAAATTGTTATAAATATCCTAAAGCTAACGTTTTAAGGTTACACTAGTCGATCATTCTTCCATACAAACGTAGTCTGGCGATTACTCCACAGTTTGAGGAAGTACGTTCAAAATAAAAAATTATATCTATTTGTCTCATCATTATCTAGTGTGGGAACAAAAAAGTAAAAAAAAAAAATTGAATGTTATGAGCGTCGAAAGTCCCATATTTCATCCCTCATTTTAACGAATCTTTGTTCGAAAATAAATACCATAAGAAGAAAAATTGTAAAACAGCCACCATACAGACAGATTAGAAGTTCAACAATGCAAATAATTTAATTTGAAACAGATACATTTAGTAGTTTTTTCATGATACGCATACTCCCAAATTTCGCGCGCTCGTTTTCGTTCTAAATCATCATCCACTTCGCAAAAAAATTGCAAAAGTGCTAATTCATACGCGAACAAGCTTCTTACTGCTCATCACAGAATCTATCTCTTTCCCACGTGTTGTCAGATGAGATAAACCCCGCGCACAAAACAGTTCGTGCCGTCGACTAGGGCAACCTTAAAGATCAAATTTGCTTGACTCGATGAACAAATACAATAATAATACAATATTATTGTATTTGTTCATCGAGTAGCGCTTGTCTGACAAACTCATACAAATTTAATAATCCTTAATTTTACACGCGGAGGATTGAAATTCGCTTTTAGGGTGGTTCAGGTAACATCTATTACCAACTGTAACCCCACACATTTTGCCAGTAATGTTTTTTCTTAATCATTACTGCCAAAGTGTACCCTGACGGCAATAGGATCGCCCCCTATAACATGGCACTTAAGGTCGTAGCTGACTTATACGACTCCACTCCCACCAGGCACAATAATGTTTATTGAAATATGAGCTTCAAGGCGTCCTTTGTAGACATACTTTACATTGACAACACAAATTCATTTATTTAACTATTTACAAAATGCTTACCCGGCGCAATATGATTCAGAGAGGGTTTGACGAACGATGCAGCATTCCGAAAATCACGTACCATATCATTGACCAGCCCTTGGAAGCACGCTCTTTGCACAAAGAAATTGTGGGGATCCACAATATGGGTAATGTATACTAACTCTTGGGAGCCTAGAATTTAAATGACCGATATTGTTATCATACATATATATAGTTATTTAACTTAATAAATGTTTTATTTATAAACTTTTAAATACCTTCACACAGCTGTTGGGGCTGTTGGTTTTCTTGAAATGGTGCAACTGCTTGCACCACTACCTGCTGCTGATAGTTATCTAAATAATTGCATAATGGTTATCCATATGACATTAACTAAATACTTTGTTATAATAATATGTAATGATATTATTGTAACAAAGTATGACGAAATGGAACGATTTGATCAAGCCACTGTAGTCCCCCGCCGCTTTTGTACGCGATAAACTCAAAAACTACTGAAAGGATTTTCATGCGGTTTTCACCAATATAAAGTGTAAGAAACGAGGAAGGTTTTTGTGTATAATTTGTCACGGGCGAAGCCGGGGCGGGTCGCTAGTAAATAATAAAAATGAATGGCTAAGTGTGTTGCTAAGCGGAAAACTCGAAAAAGACTGGAACGATTTCAATGAAATATTTTGATGCGTTTGAGTTGAATACTGGTTGACTTAGTTTCACAATTGGACCCGGTAGGTGGCGCTGCATCGAGTTAAGGCCTGGGCAGAACAACGTCTGTCGTTTCCGCTAGTCTATAATATAAAAATGAATCGCAAAATGTGTTGGTAAGCGCATAACTCAACAACGCCTGGACCAATTTGGCCAATTCTTTTTTTTAAATGTTCGTTGAAGTTCAAAGATGGTTTTTACGGGGAGAAAAATTCTAATAATTGCCTCAAAAAAAATAAAAACAGCCCTTTTCTTTTTCCCATACAAAAGTTTTCTAATTAAAATGTAGAGCCAATTTGAGCTTTATTGCTATTGTATAAGCTATTTTTGTGTAGGGTAGTGTAGGATAGGGTAGGGTAGTATAGTGTAGGGTAGGGTAGTGTAGCGTAGGGTAGGGAAGGTAGTGTAGGGTAGGGTAGTGTAGGGTAGGGTAGTGTAGGGTAGTGTAGGGTAGGGTAGTGTAGGGTCGGGTAGGGTAGGGTAGTGTAGGGTAGGGTAGGGTAGGTACTGTAAGGTAGGGTAGGTAGGGTAAATAAATATTTGGTGTTTTTTACTTTGTTTTGCCATCAAAACAAAGTTTGCCGGGTCAGCTAGTTTTGAATAAATACGCTCTGTAGGACAACCGGTGGAATGCTATAATCCTATAAAACATCATCGCACAACGAAAGGACCATTAAAAATCGACATCAAAGAAAATTAAATAAGTAGTTTCAAAAAAAAAAAAACATTTTCAATGTCCAATTTGCTAAAATAACGCATCGAGTGTAAAAAAAATACTTACTTTCTGTAATGTAACTCTTACTAGAGATCTCACTGCAAGTAGAATTTAAAGATGACACTGATCCACTCTTGCTTCGGTATTTAGGAGGATTCTTGAATAGAGCTGGAGCTTTGTTCTTGTTCTCTTTTTCTTTTTTAGGTTTCGACTGTCTTGCATCTATAATAAAATTGATAGCAATACGATTTATTATCAGCTTTCAAAAGAAACTGACCAATTATTTGAAGTGTCTAAGTTTATACGCCTCGAGAGTTTATAAACAATAAGCAACAAACGTATACCTAGTATTTAAGGCGCAGGCCACATGGAAATGGCGTCGGGCGCGTCATAACCACGCCGAGCAACGACATACCGTGTGTCCTAAATTGCTCTTTATTTCCATGCATTTTGTATGAAATTTGAATGGAATAGGAAGCCGCCCGTGCCAAGTCCGCGCCCGACGCCATTTCTATGTGGCCTACGCCTTAGTTTCCTTAATATAAAATCGCGTAATTATATATTTCGAAATAGTAAAGTAGAATGCATTATTCATGAGTATTAATAACGCATCTGTTTTATTACTAGTAGCACAGACAATATAACACTAGCATACAGATGCCTCATCTTATAGACAGAAACTATGCCGAGACTTAACTAGCGTTTTTCGTCGGACTAATAAGACTATTTTACTAAATGTACACCGAAAGCGATCGGTTCCGTCCCAAGCGATAGATGGTGTTAGCAGTGACTTGCAAGTAAAAGGGTTTACTCGGTTCGTGGATATTTGTTTTCTTTAAGGCGCCGATTCCCTTGAGTAGCTGATTATATAATGAGAATCACGTCTAAACTGCTAGACGTAATTTTTTGGAAAAATATAATAATATGTTATATTAGACCATTATCTTAATAATTTGATCTAAGAAAATTTGGAGTTTTATTCGTATAACATAGTGTAATTAATTTGTAAATTTATGTTTAAACGGCCAAACACGACAATCGCACCAAAACCACTGGGAGTATTTTATAATGAAATCGACACCATCTCAAAGACAATTTAATTATCTACATTTACATATGAAGCTTTTTTTTTAAAGTCTTAGAATAATAAGGAAAGTACAAAGAACTACTAGCTTAATTAAGGGTCGCGCGGGTGTGAAACGAGGGCGCGTTTTGTTCCCTCAAGGTCGTTGGTGTTAGTCGTCGTCTTAAATACAGTGTCGATTTGTTTTATAGTATTTTTGTGAAGGTTTTACAGTTTAATTGTACTAAAATGTGTTGTAATATAAAATCAAGTGGAATGCCTCAGAAACATAAAACAGCGCCATCTGTTTGAATGGATTCCAACTGATCCGCTTATACAAAAGAAACATAATTCAAATCGATGCTCATCGCGTCATCCAGTCAAATTAAATTAAAAATTAAATTTATAATCCATAATTAAATAAGTTTTGTTTGCTATTTTTAATTTATCAGTCTAATTTAATGAATTAACCGAAAATCTAATTTGTATATGTTGTATTCACCTATAAGTGACATGTTTGCACGGAATGATGTGTTATGTATAATTGTGTGTAAGTTTTTCTGTAAACGTGTTGTTGGTTATCCTGTCAATAAATCAACTAAATTTTCATTCTTAGCGTCGGGACCACGTGCTAGTAGTGTATTGAAATTGAACTGTATTGTCGTTGCAAGACTAGCATCGCATCCTGCATTAAATTACAATTTCAATCACAACCTAATGAAATGACTGACCCCATTGCTGCATATGTATAAAGAGTCGCCTGCTAGACAAAGTGAAATACGCAATGAATACAGCTGAATTAACAAAATCAAAAGGCGTCAATTTCTGTGTCTGTGTTTAAATCGATCAGCCCGGCTAGCCTTTTCATATAATATGTTGGAAGTCGGGTTTCGGTCTAAATGAATGCACAGATGCATTACTTCCGTAAAAGCAGCAACAAAGACATTGGGACCAACGTCGTCTCGACCAAGACCATCTTGCAAATGTAGCGTCCGCAGACATTCATAAGTCATTCGTTAGTTGCGAAGTAGAATCGTTATTAAGTGGTACATGGCCGCTACTGCAAAGGGACTGTATCGAGTTTCGCGACTGTATGGCGTCTGCATTGCTGCAAAAACGCGACCGCCCTTAATTATATTTAAACGAATCTAGTAACAAATACGACACATCATTCCGTTAATGGTTTTTTTTTTTTTAGGAATCAAAAACAAAAACGAAAACAAAAATCGAACCTTTAGGCAATTCCGGTGGATAGACAGGAGACTTAGGCGCCGGCGGTACTTCCATATCATCACCAAGTTCTGACGTTGAGCGCAGCTTGTACACAGACTTGACATTACCTTCCAACTGCACGTAGTCACTCATCAATAAACACAAATCCTCATTTACCGTCACCCTGTTAATAATAAAGCAGTTTTTATAATAAGAAGTTGTATATAATATTCCTGTAATGTAATTTGACTTATGTGAAACAAAACAAGGACCACATAAATTTGGCAGCATAGATTATATTTCATTTCAAATACTTACTTAAGAGATTCTTTGTTTGATTCAGTCTTATTTAGATACCAAGCAGTATTTGTTATTTCTTTGGCTTCCTCCAAGAGCGCTGGCAAATTAATCTAAAATTTAACAAAATTCAAATCATTTAATTGCATAAAACATGGTATAAAATGGTGTTAAATATAATGGAAAAGGTACAAACATGTTCAGCTAAATTATATAATAAAAGCAACATTATATAAAAAAACTGATCAAGTGCGAGTCAAATTCGCGCACTGAGGGTTCCGTACAATCTGCTACATTCACCAAAATAATTAAATAACATTACTGAAATTCATAAACTATGAGGGCACTGAACATTGCTCTAACGATAAGATAAACAGAATTGAGGGACACAGTTAACTTTGGCTTTGGAAAACTGTAGTCCACATACATCGACATAAGTCGCGGTCAGTTTTCAAACTGCAAATAAGTTATAATCTTTTTTGTTATGATGTATATACAATTTACGGTTTACGGATTTTTCTTTTACTTGTGCTATATTAAAAGATATTCATCATCATCATATCAGCCGAAAGACGTCCACTGCTGGACATAGGCCTCCCCCAAGCATCGCCAGACTGACCGGTCCCGTGCGTCAGACATTACTTCTTGCCGAATTTTAAGATCAACGGGAAATACCCTGTAGGTTTTGATTCCCTTGCGTGTGTAAAATATGCTTCATTAACGGCTGTATCTCTTGATTGCTTTAATCTAGAAGTTAGATTTTTCACAACTGCAAGGTGTTGCAAACTTGAGTATAAGATATTATTACCCGAGATAAAGGGTCTTGACAGACAGACGGACAACAAATGGATCCTATAAGGGTGCGGTTTTTCTTTTTGAGGTACGGGACCCTAACAAGAAAAATTACAAATGGTTAAGAAATAAAACTACATTAGCCAACCAGTTAACAATTGTAATTTTCTCTTAACAGTACCCAGGTAAACTTTGGAAAGTGACCGCCATAATGATTGACATTGCCAACACTCTTTATAGACTTCTTGATGCTTGTTGTGACTTATTTCCACCCAGATACAGTACTTATTGCCCTTATTTTCGAATCTTAAGTCTTTCTAATAAAATTGAACTAAAAAATACTGTACTTGCCATCAACACACTAGTAAGCAGGATCTATCAATATTGTTACGAGCTGGGGTTCAGGGATAAATTATTTAAACAGCAGACTTCATATTAATCACACTTTATTACAAAAACACTTCTTAAACAATTCTATTACTTCGCTTTGATCGCTCTGTATCGCTTCTCAATCGAAACTGCCTCACGACGAACCCGAACGCTCTTTGCCCGGAAGATGTTTCTAGAACGTTACATACTGATCTAGCTATTTCGAGAATCTTCCACAACAATCGACTTTTGAACTTATTGTTCCCGAAGCGACTAGAAACATTCAGAATGTTCGGTTAGAACATTCTGGAATTCTACTCGACTCGAACTTTCAAGAACACTAGTTTCGCTATTCGATACTAGATGGCGCCACTAGTTACTACTTAGTTCTTCTACTCGTTACTAGATGGCGCTGCCCTATCTTGTAACATGTCCTCCTTCTTAGACATGCTCGTCCCGAGCATTGTTAGACCCATGATAATGGGCCAACCGATCCACATGAATGACCTTTGATGCACCTCGGGGTCCCTTTTGAAATCGGTAGGTGACGTCATTAATCTTAGTAACTACGCGATATGGTTCATCCCATTTTTCTTGCAAATTAGGCGACATTCCTTTGCTGCGTACCGGTTTGTAACCACACCAGAGATCCTTCATCGAAGCCTTTATTGTTCGCCATCCGATCGTAGCGAGTCTTCATCCTCTCAGACATCTACTGACCTGTCTCTCTGATGGGCTCATAAACCTTTAATGTACCTCTACTAGGAGTGTGTGGTCCTTTCCTTTCACAGCCGCACCCACACAACTTGTGCATTTGCGGCACCATTCCTTAACGTCCTCTCGACAATGGATCCAGTAAAATCGTTCTCGGATCTTGATCAGAGTCCTCTTAACGCCCATATGTCCTCCTGAACTTCCATTGTGATAAAGCTGTAGGACTTCATTAAATCGAATAGGTGGACGTCCACCTATTCGATCGACGAACAAGGTTAGAGCAGTCAAGGCCTGTTCTTTAACAGGCCTTGACTGCTCTAACCTTGGGTCTTCGCGACCAGGCCTTGATTGTGTTAGAGGCACTTAGACAGGACGTTACTTTCGAGAAGCTTCTGGAAGCATTGTAAGCTAGATACGGCGACGCGCACCTGGAACATGTGTTTCGCGCCCAGCTGAAGGACCGATCGCAACGTGTTGGTGAAACCTTACAGCAGTCGGCTCTGGAGGTGGAAATGCTGGTCCGGAGGGCTAACAAGTCTTCACCTATGCTGATCAACGGGAATCTCGTACAGGCTTTCACGGATGGGATCCGCGACCTGGAGGTTAGGGCTGCCGCGAGGCCATTTCAAGAACCTTAAGAACGCCCTAGCCTACGCTTTGGAAGTGGAAGCTGTACGACGGGACGATCGAGCTCACCGCATAAGGGATGTTGTGACTTCACCCCGGTGCTATAACTGTGGAGAGAGAGGCCACATCCCGTTGAGCTGCCCGAAGCGAAGGAGTCCGCATTGTGGAAGTCAGTTACCAGCAGCACGGAAACCAGTAGACGCTAGGACTAAGTGGCGGTTGGTGACTGGTGATGAAAGAGCCCCAAGGAATTCAATCTCGCAAATGGTGTGTGAGTCACAATCATGTGAAGGGAATAGAACGTCACACGGTGATGTAAATGCTCTCTCGCGTAGGTCATGTTCCGATCTATGTGAGCCCTGTGTCAGGCAAGAGGCTGAGTGCGCAGAATTTGTGAGGATGTTGAGAACGGATCTTAGCGAAGATTGGAAGGGAATCTTACAGAGTGCTCAGCAAGATCACAGAGACATAAAACCGATGAATGGAAGAAATCAGGTGCTCCTAGGCCTCACTGGAGTGATGTCGCAGCAACCAGTTCCATCACCAAGAGTTATTGAGCACAGTGGGAAAGCTAAGTTATCCAGGATGGAGTTCTGTGCCGGAAATGGGAGAATACTCGTGATGACCAGTGTCATTTACAAATGGTCGTACCTAAAGTTAAGGTGCCGGAAGTCCTACAGCTTTATCACAATGGAAGTTCAGGCGGACATATGGGCGTTAAGAGGACTCTGATCAAGATCCGAGAACGATTTTACTGGATCCATTGTCGAGAGGACGTTAAGGAATGGTGCCGCAAATGCACAAGTTGTGTGGGTGCGGCTGTGAAAGGAAAGGACCACACACTCCTAGTAGAGGTACATTAAAGGTTTATGAGCCCATCAGAGAGACAGGTCAGTAGATGTCTGAGAGGATGAAGACTCGCTACGATCGGATGGCGAACAATAAAGGCTTCGATGAAGGATCTCTGGTGTGGTTACAAACCGGTACGCAGCAAAGGAATGTCGCCTAATTTGCAAGAAAAATGGGATGAACCATATCGCGTAGTTACTAAGATTAATGACGTCACCTACCGAATTCAAAAGGGACCCCGAGGTGCATCAAAGGTCATTCATGTGGATCGGTTGGCCCATTATCATGGGTCTAACAATGCTCGGGACGAGCATGTCTAAGAAGGAGGACATGTTACAAGATAGGGCAGCGCCATCTAGTAACGAGTAGAAGAACTAAGTAGTAACTAGTGGCGCCATCTAGTATCGAATAGCGAAACTAGTGTTCTTGAAAGTTCGAGTCGAGTAGAATTCCAGAATGTTCTAACCGACCATTCTGAATGTTTCTAGTCGCTTCGGGAACAATAAGTTCAAAAGTCGATTGTTGTGGAAGATTCTCGAAATAGCTAGATCAGTATGGAACGTTCTAGAAACATCTTCCGGGCTATATAAAGAGCGTTCGGGTTCGTCGTGAGGCAGTTTCGATTGAGAAGCGATACAGAGCGATCAAAGCGAAGTAATAGAATTGTTTAAGAAGTGTTTTTGTAATAAAGTGTGATTAATTGAAGTCTGCTGTTTAAATAATTTATCCCTGAACCCCAGCTCGTAACAATATTGATAGATCCTGCTTACTAGTGTGTTGATGGCAAGTACAGTATTTTTTAGTTCAATTTTATTAGAAAGACTTAAGATTCGAAAATAAGGGCAATAAGTACTGTATCTGGGTGGAAATAAGTCACAACAAGCATCAAGAAGTCTATAAAGAGTGTTGGCAATGTCTCTTAAATCATTATGGCGGTCACTTTCCAAAGTTTACCTGGGTACTGTTAAGAGAAAATTACAATTGTTAACTGGTTGGCTAATGTAGTTTTATTTCTTAACCATTTGTAATTTTTCTTGTTAGGGTCCCGTACCTCAAAAAGAAAAACCGAACCCTTATAGGATCCATTTGTTGTCCGTCTGTCTGTCAAGACCCTTTATCTCGGGTAATAATATCTTATACTCAAGTTTGCAAAACCTTGCAGTTGTGAAAAATCTAACTTCTAGATTAGATAGATAGGCCGTCATGAAATCGAATAGGTGGACCAAAGGGTCCACCTATTCGATTTAATGACGGCCTCAAACTGTATCTTGTAGGCAGACCATAACGAAGAGCCGTCAAATGGTGGCACAATAGCTAACCATGGTAACATCGATATTTCCCATCGACCTAAAGACAGACCTATATGTTTTAGAATCTAGGGCCACAAAGGCAAGTGCCTATCTTCTTCTAATAAAATTGAACTAATAATACTATACTTGCCATCAACACACTAGTAAGCAGGATATATCAATATTATAAATGACAACTCCCATACACCTTAGATCCCTTTCCTCAACCGAAACTTACAAGTATTTGGGTATGTCGGAAGCACTAGGCATCAACGCTACTGACGTGAAACACTCCTTGTAGGAACGCTTCTATGGCCGCCTGAATAAAGAACTAAATAGTTTTTTATCAGGTGGAAACAAGGTGCGTGCCTTCAACGGCTGGGTGTTGTTGTACTCTTTCGGCATACTCAAAAGCAATCAGACCGAACTTGACACCTCGGTTAGGAGGGTCAGCACACTGCTTACCGCAAATGGTATGCATCACCTACGGTCATCGGTGATGAGACTGTATATCCCGCGCAACTGCGGGGTCGAGGCTTTTTAAATGCTAAGGCTCTGCACAACCGCGAGGTCTGCAGTCTCAAGGAATACTTCCAGAAAACGTACGTGGGTATGCATCGAGATGTGTTAGCGGTGGACAAGGGCCTTAAGTAAGACTGATATTAGGTCCGCACCGTCGACTTGAGAACTTGTTAAATTTGTATATCATGGTATCATTTGATACTGATGTATAGACGTGAGAAAAGTTTGGTAGATGAATGCAAATAGCTATCAGAGAGAGGCAAACTTAACATATTTACACACAAATAGTGTTATAACAACAGATATAAACTGAAATAAAAAAACAGGGTTACCTGTTTTATATTCTTGATATCAGTAGCAGCAGTTATCATCCTCAAGACTTTATTAGCTTTCTTAATAGAATTTGTGACTTCAGATTTAGCTTTCTGCAGAGAGTTCTTTTCAGAGAACTTTAGATGCAAAATTATATTTAAAATTTCGTCTTTATGTTTTTGTATTACAGAAAACAGCTTTGAGAAATTTTGTTCGACACTCGCAATTATTTTAGATAGTTCCTTAGCGGATCCAGTGTCGTTTTCATAGTTGAGCAGCAAATATCCAATATCCTAGAAAACATGAAAAATATACTTAAGAATAAATAATTAAATGGAACCCACAGATTTATTTACGAATGCAATGAGGAAACATACCACAGCTGTTTTAGTGAGTCTTCTGAAGGTTTCATCTATCTGTGGAGATATATCATTCAAATCCTCCAGAAAGGTTTCATTCTGCAAAAAAACGTCAACACCAACCTTTTACAACATTGAGCTTAAATAAATATCAAGACAAAATAATTATCGTACAGTAGTTTAATTTATTCAAGTGTTAAATAACTTTATTTAGTATTTTTTTTTTATATTTTCTAAATTTGGTTATAGACTAGAGAATTTACAAACGGCGAATTTACAATTAAATATTGTAAATTCGCCGTTTGTAAATTTACTCGAACCACACGTCGAACATGACGCCCGGTGTTTTGTTACAGCCTGGTTTAAAAAAATAAGTTAAATCAAAAAAGCCGACTGCTTCAAAAGCGAACTAAAAAGACTTAAACAAGAAGAAAATTATGCTATGCAGTCGGAGGATACATATTCGCGGGCTGGCTGACCAAAATCTGGTGTTTGGTGATTTTTTTGATTTAACTTTTTTTTATTTATTACTTTTTAGTTATTTTTTTTTCGAAATACGTACATTTAAACATATAAGTATTATATATTTTTGAAATCATCTCTTAAAACCCTTTATTTTGATACCTTTATTATATGAAAAAAAAATTGAGCCCCCACAATATGGCACCCGCCATTTTTTTATTGTCCAATTTTAATGTAGCCAGTGACACTCGCAGGGTTAAGATGCATCGATTGACATAGGAATCATCAAAATCGGCCAACGCGTTTGGTCTCTGGAACGCCATATAGGAACAAACATACATACATACATAGACTGATAAACACATTACCCTCCTTCGGCAGTCGGGTAAAAACCAATGAGCGTTTTGGACGTGGAGTGAGGTCAATAATGAACGCAAGGTACGAAGAAATGTTACAGGTAAATGCTCAATCGCCGTGAGCATTACATCGAACGCAGCGTCGAACATTCGCAAGAACGTTACATGTATCGAAAAGCTTCAGGAAGCTAAGCATTTGCCTGTATTGTGACGTAAGGACGTTACATTAAATTGTAATGCTCACAAAAATGCTCCATTATATACCAAACTTAAGTTGTTCTCTCACAATAACTCTATGTCATATCGTTTTTCGGTGTCTGATAAATAACAGTATGACGTTCTAAAATACTTACAACTTCCTGTAAAGATACAACTTCATGGTTCTTGCAGGATTTTTCACCACCAAGTATCATGCAGTCTGTACATACAGACTTTTTACAATCATTGCAGTAGTAATCTAGTGGGTATCTAATATGCAACTTGCAAGTCTTGGGCTGCATACTGGTTTCTAAAAGGAAAAACATATTTTGTCACATCTATTCAAAAAGAGCTAGTTTATTTATCGTAAACATAAATAAATATTTGGTGGCACTTCATTGTCACATAAAAAAAATATATAATTTAAATGGCACGTTTTCTAATAAATTAGGGGCAGCTTGCGCAAATCCTCAACAAAAATAATGTCCTGGAGATTCCTCTGTCCTCTTTATTGAAGCTGAACGTGCAGATCTGTGTCAGACTGACCTCGTGATAACCAGCTGATACTGCAGGAATGCCAGGACCTCGTTTCTAGTCTAGTTAACGGAGACTTTTTGCACAGACACAACCTTGTAGCCAGGATGATCCATCAGCAACTAGCTCTTAAATACAATCTTGTGGAATCGGAAGTACTGTACTATAGTTATGTGCCCGACATATTACTCAAAAATGGCAATGTCACGTGGTATTCAAAATCAAATAGTTTATTTCAAACAAAAAATAAAAATGTATTATATAAAAAAAAATATGATGACTAGTTGCAATTTCGCAAGCGTCAGTAGGTCTCAATGGAGAATAATTTGCAAGAAACTCCACGGACACACTTTTCCATCAGTATCATTCTTATTGAACAAATACATATATGTGAGAACGTAAAAATACGTGCACGTAAAAGCTTCTAGAGTAACAAACAATTTAAAAAAATATAGTATAAAACATAAGGTTGTCTGTAAGAGATTGGCCTGTGCGATAAGACCGCCCATTGTACACTTATCTTTATAAATGTTTTGTCCAGTAATTATTTAAGTGGTGTACAATAAAGTATATAATAAATAAATAAAACTGTAAATAAATATTAGGATTGCTGTAAGTTATTTTTTTTACATTATTAGTTGTGATTTAAAAATATTGGTGTAGTTGTAGATGTGTTTGTTAATTGCATTTATTTATAATTTTAGCATCAAATTATAACTTTTGCATGCCTCTTGGTAAAATATGGCCGAACCAACTTTTTGTGTGTTGCTCTGTGGCCGGACCACAGTACTCAGATGTTATGATAGTTTATAGATGAAGTCCAGGTCTTTTTATAAAGTACTTATTATGCAGTTTTCGTTGGCATAAAGAAAACAATCATAATTCGATATATTTGCTGAAAGTAATCCTCCCTAGCCGCGCCACATACTTTAAAGATTAATTAATCAAAATGAATAGTTTCTTAAGAGAAAAAAGTATCAACGAAGAGTAGAGAAAAGGTACTATTATATAAATTGATTTATGGATAGTTAATATTAAATATTGCAAAATTGACTTGCTGCAGAGTATACCTGCCAGCCGGACCACACCCTACGACCAATAACTTCTTAACTAAAGAGGTTTATTGGACCATATTTGTCGTATGCAAGGTACTCTTTAGGTAGTTTTTTTCGGGATATTGATTTATTAATAGTTCATTATACTCTATTTAATTTGAGGTGGCGCGGCCAGAGAGCACTGCCTGGCGGCCGGACCACATAAATTGTTAATTAAAAAGATATCTCTTGAGGTACTAAAAATATATATATATTCCGATGAAAGTAGACTTTAGGTAGGTATTATTTCGAACTAAAGCATCTGAGTACTAAACTGTGGTCCGGCCACAGAGGAACACACAACTTTTTATCTGTTTATCACCATGTACTGTATATTTATTTACATACAATAGTAGCCAGTCCACGGAGGCTAAGAGATCTACATCGGGCCCATGTAAGACCCGGTAGAAGCGTCCATGAAGCTCCTTGCTCTGCCATACCTCCCTGCGGTTATTTGTATCTAATACTATAGGTTTGCACTTATACTCTTTAGCCAAGGAGAGTGAAGTAAGGTTCTTGTCCACCGCAACCACATCTCAATGCATACAATAGTCGGCTTTCTGGAAAAATTCCCTAAGACTTTGTGCAGGGTCTTAGCATTTAAAAAGCCTCGACCCCACACTTCCGCGGTATATACTGTCTCATAATCGATGACCGTGCGTCACGATTTGCGGTAAGCAACGTGCGGACACACCTATCCAGGGCATCAAGTTCTGTCTAAGTATATTTGAGTATGCGGAAAGAGTACATCAAGACCGCCCTGATGACACAGCCGTTGAAGGCGCGCACCTTGTTTTCGCCTGATAAAAAGACTATTTAGTACTTTATTCAGGCGGCCAAAGAAGCGTTCCTTCAACGACTGTTTCACGTCAGTAGCACTGATGCCTAGAGCTTCCGACATACCCAAATACTTGTAAGTTTTAGTTGAGGGAATAGATCCCTAAGGAGTATGGAATCCGAGAGAGAGAGTTGTTTGCCCACGGACTCCATAGTCTTCCCTCGCTTTACGTGCATGTCTGGACATTTGTCCACACCAAATTCCATCCTGATAGAATTTGTTACTGAAGGTTTCAGTTGCAAGTTGTTGGGGACTAAGAGCTTCAGATCATCCATGTAAAGAAGGTAATATGACCTGACCTCGTCTTCACAACCGATAGCCCAGGCCCGAACCCCTCAGCGGTACACTACTGAGAGGGTTCAGGGCTAAACAAAACTAGTGGACTCAGACTATCACCCTGAAATATGCAACGCTCGATCCTTAAAGGTACGCTGTTCTCTTGAAACTGTCGACATCCTGGATAGCGAAGGACCGTCCTCCACTGCCCCATACACGACATCAGGAAGGTGCGCAGAGTTGCAACAATTTTATACAATTCCAGCAACCTCATGAATGAATGCAAGCAATGCCATGTATGTGGCACTGAGTCATAGGCCATCTTGTAGTCTATCCAACATGTCGCCAGATTCTTTCGGGAACGGCGAACCTGCTGTGTTATGGCAATGTCTATATGGAGTAGCTCCTTAGTACCGCGGGACCCGATTGTACATCCCGTCTGAGAAGCAGACACGATTGAATTCGTATCAATATGTTGATTAATCTCGGCTCTCAGAATGGATGTAAAAACTTTATAGACTGTCGGTAAACATGGTAGCGGTCTATAATTTTATTCTCCGCAGTACTACCCGATTTGTGGAGCAGGTGGGTTATTCCTGTCGTTAGGAACTGGGGCAGCGATCCTGACTCTAAGGCAGACTGGAAATGAGTAGCCAAATGAGCATGCGACTTTTGGAACCATTTAATACAAAAGTAGTGCAGTCCGTCCGGCCCTCGAGATTTCCAGTTAGGCAACGGACGAACTGCACGAGCTACATCTTGGGGGCTTATGGTACCTAATTGCCTCCATTTGCGGTATCAGATCGCACGCTTTCCCGACCGCCCGATTCCAGTCACCCTCGGAGTGACTGACAGGAACCGACCAGATATTGCGCCAGAACGGCGCCATCATCTGGTAGGCGCGTATCAGTCACACCTTGGTCGGGTGGCTCCCAAGCCCTATAAACCCACCTTTAGTTTTTCTGGAATGTACAAGTCTAGAATGTATCGCTCTACTCGCCGCTTGTACCGACGAATACGGTTTGCTCATGCATAGGTCTTCTGCTTCAGGAAGTCTATACGCTACATGACGCGGGACAGATAATATCGATGAGTGCTCCAGCCTCACCGATACGATGCTCAATCCAGGACTGCCAAGCTGGTACAGCTGTTCGTGTAGCTGTCACTTTTTGGGAATTTGACGCGTTAGCTACACGACATGCTGCTGCAGCCGCCCAATACAGGATTGAGTGGGAATCGGCAAGGTCTTTGCTCAGGGGCGTAGCTACCGCCGTATCAATTATACGGGGCCCCTGGGCCATGGGGGCCCCAACGTGCGTAAGCAAAAGTTAATAAAAACTTCCCATTTTTTTTTAATACAGTAAAGACATCTCAGTTAATCTTTACGACCAATTAAAGGCTCTAAAAACATGCTTAAAATATGTTATTAAAAAAATTCATTTCATTAAGGAACTCATTGAATTATTGCTTATAAAATTCAATAGTCTTGCATCCAGTTTTCCGGAGGTAATAACATCATGCTTTTTATTCTAGACCCTTCCAGTTACAACCGAAACTGCTGAAAGAATTTTTCAAAATTAAAACTGATAAAAAATTACCTAAGAACTTCGATGGAACATGAACGCCTGTCAGAACTGTTTCTATTGTCCATAGAGGCAGAAACTTTAGAAAAACTAAAGTCATCATCAGCTATAAATGATTTAATAAATCAGTTTGCAAAAAAAGGCAAGGAGAGTGTATATTTAATTAATTATTTGTAAAAATTTTGGAAAAAGTGACAGATAGATAATTATGGTGAATAAATATTTATTTTAAATTTATGCAAACATTTTTTTTTCTTCTGTGAGAAATCTTTAGCCTTCATAAGGGCCCCCAAACAATTTTTTATATGGGGCCCTGCCAAGGCACGCTACGCCACTGTCTTTGCTGCTATCAATACAATTTGATAGCTGCGAATCTAGAGCACACACGAGCGCCCTATTTTTCTTATGCATGGGCAGACGAGGTAATCGAGGTCTATGCTCAGGCAGTGTTGAGCGATACTCGCGGAATGCACAGTCCAAAGCGCTCCTTAATCGTGCAATGCATTGGCTACTCACGGGTATAGCCCCGTCGTCGTCATCCTCACCAACATGACCGAGTTGTGGTGAAACACTGGGTCCAAGTTGCACCGCGGCCGGTGGCAAGGCAGGCAAGACACGGCTATTCCGTGATTCGTTGCGCAGTCAATCAAGTACGGCATCATCCAACATACGGTTACGTTGGATGACCCGCACCTGATCCGACAGACGTTTGGTCAAAACATAGAAAGCTGGATCAAGCACCTGAACAGAGAGATAGCATCCGACCACGGTGCGCAGTCAGGTTACTTCTCCCCTCTGGAACTCCAAAGTATGCGCGCATGACGTATTCGTTAATCGATTGCGTCCATAGCATGCACTACACACTTCTACCGGGAGCGGGGACCCTGTCAGAGTTCGTTGGGCCTCGAGGTCTGTCGGCGAGGCGGCCGGCGTCCACCCCGTTGACGCGCAGGTAGTGGTGTCCTCGGTGGAGAGAAGTATTCGTCACTCGAGCTTGACGCAACTGCAACATCCGAGATCACTTGACTCACGGTTGTAGGGGGTACTACTGTGCTGCGAAGCGGCGCTGAGCGACGAACCCGAAAATGTTGGGCGTGTGTTCTTGGCTCGGGCCTGGCTTCGTGTCAACATTTTTCTTCGTAGCTTGTCATTTTTTTAAGTTCGATTTTTTTAGTTCGTCATTTTAATAATATTATTTGTTTTCATCTTGTTGATTTATTATATATGTATGTAGACATCATTTAAATTTGTATTAATGCAGAATTAACGGTGATATTGTACGGTTTGATAAATATTTTATAGAAAATTCAAACAGGTAATAAATTTTTAATTATTACTAGTGTATTTTGTATTTTTTATTTGGGTATTTTATCTATACGCCTTAGTTACCTGATAATAAAGAATTATTATTATTACATCAAGCCAAGATTTTTTTTATATTACATACTTACAAACAAGGATAAGTAGGTTGTTGGTCAATTATTTTTAACAAATTAAGAATCATTAACAAACCTATATTTTGCAGCACATGGTTCTTGAATACAACAAAATTCTTATGAGATTTATTGAAGCAGTTATCACACAAAATGGTATCACACCCATTACACATCTTCGAAGTTGTAGCATTACATTCTAAACAATTGCCTGTAAACAAAAATTTATTTAAACTTACTAATTTTTTTATTTGATTACAGTTATCATTATTATAGAGAAGCAACACAAGTCTCTTCTAGATAGGATTACCATCCGACCGGATTTGTCCAGAAATGTCCGGACATTTGGTGTCCTGTCTGGATGTTTGTACTGCGTGACTGTTGTGACTTCTTATTTGTCAGGAATAGTCAGGATTGTTCGTTTGTAAGGCAAAATTTTGTTTTTTTTTTTTAAATGCCTTTCCAACTAAACACATTAATAATATTATGAAAAATGGCTTTATGTCAGGCAATTTCGATTTTCGAAATGGTAATCCTACTCTCAGAATTCCTCAAAAAAATAAACAAATTAATAAACACAAAACTATTCAAAATTAAAAAAGGGATTTCAAAAATTGATATCATAATTACCTCGGGCAGGATTTGTTTCTAGTAAAGCTTTTAGATCAATGAAACTGTCATCCTCAGTTTTCTCTTGAGTTGTATCCGCAGTCTAGAAATTGTAAAAAAGAACTTGTTAATTTTATTACAGCTTTTTGTTTATTTACCCTATGAGTTTTATATATATGGAATACATATTTACCTTCAATAGGTGCATAGCTAATTCGCCAACCATTGGAACATTCACAGGAAACTTTTGATATAACTTAGATTTATTTTGAATCAACTCATTTGTATCAGTGGTCTTGACTTCCGCTTCATGCTGGCAAACCTTGCACTCTATTGGCTCCGTGCATTTCATAATATTGATAATGCAATTTTCGCACATGGTATGGCCACATGGCAGAAATAATGGTAAGTTCTCTTTTACCTTGGATGATGTTACTAAGAAAAGTTTAAATACATTGCGAGATTAGATAAATTATAGATCACACTAATATTATAAAGGCGAAAGTCTGCGAGTGTGTTTGTATGTTTGTTACTTCTTCATGGTCAAATGGCTGGACGGATCTGGATAAAATTTGACACAGAGATAGACTGTAGCCTGGAATAGCACATATAATACTTTTTATCATGGGAATATGTTTCCTTGGGATAATAATCGACATTCACGCGGGCGAAGCCGCTGGCAGAAGCTAGTACCTAAATAATGAAAGCTTAATACTTATTAATCCTTTTCTAAAACACTCCTTGACAATAAGAAACAACTACTTATCACAATGTTTGTACAAAAAACAGAACAAAATCTAGTACCTAAGTAATTAGTTACTTATTTTTGGTTAGTGGTATAGTGCTCGCCAAACTTCTGACCCGCCCTGAAGTTTGCTTTTGATATAATACTCACAATGGATCTATGCGGGTTAAAATTTCCATTATGGGCCGCCGATTTTTGGCGCGGGGAGGGTGGGGGGGAGTAGGGGGGAGCTTCGGGTACCCCCCTGTGCCATCCCCACCACTCGGAGCCCCATGGTTATGGAGATATCCATGGTCAAAGTTTTCAGGTTAGAATAGTTTTCTTCGTAAATGTCCATCGCTTTAAGGGAGGGAGGGAAACGAAACAAAGTCGACGGAGCACCGCTGCGGGGCTTCTATTTCTGTCTGCAGGGTCTAAAGTAACCTAACATGAAGGAGATGACGGGTGCTGAGTTCGCTCGCTTTGCTCGCTCACTTCAGCTCCCGTCATCTCCTTCGAACCTAACCTATCCGTGTCGGGGTGCCCTAAGCTCCTGAGCTCGCTTCGCTCGCTCTTGGACTAAATCACGTTTTTTTTTTTTTTATCTCGCTAATTTTATTTAAGTATAAAATATATCTAATATCTCCATAACCATAGGTTTCCGTGGGGTGGGGATGGTACAGTGGGGTAGTCCCCCTACACCCTTTCCTTCCCTCCCTCCCTGTCCCTTAAACGATGAACATTTTCGGAAATTTTACACTAACCTGAGCACTTTAACCATGGATATCTCCATAACCATAGGGCTCCGAGTGGTGGGGATGGTACAGGGGGGTAGCCAAACCTCCCCTCCTCCACCCCCTACCATCCCCGCGGCAAAAATCAACGGCCCGTAATGGAAATTTTATCCGTTTTGTATAAGTATGTAAGTCCAAAACAAACCTATTTTAGAAAAAAAAAATTGGTAAGTATGTGAGGATCCTGGACGGTGAAGTTAGCCCAGTCAATCTAGTGGAGAACATGTCAAATATTATTTTAATTAAATTCTTACTTATATATAACATCTGGAAATAGCCTGTAACCTAGAAATTGTTTTTACAAGCACATGAGTTATAATTTTATTATAATTACCTATTCTATTTCAATGTACATTATATTAGACGCCGAAAATGCCGATTAAGTAGAAAAACAACAACAGATTGAGGCGAATAGCTCTAATGAACTGCAGAGGGCTTTGCATTCATCAAAATTTAAGCCGAAAGACGTTCTTTGCTGGACATAGGCCTCCCCCAAGCATCGCCACACTGATCGGTCTTGTGCGTCTCGCAACCATCAGATGCCCGCAACGATTCTATGGGGTTTTGTATAAAATTCTATTTTCAGCGTAAAAGATATCGCTGTACTTACATGATAGATAATAAAGTTGACTGCAACTTGGGCAGATTTTTTTCAAATCGTCGTCCATTATGATTGTATTTGGAAATATTTCTTTATTACTCCATTATAAACTTGTCGTTATTGTACAAAACGATTAAAAACTACACCTTCTGTATTCATAAATTATTCTTTGAACTACACCTCAACCTCAATAGGTTAATTGTAAAACGCAGTTTAAAATAGTTTTAAATTTTAGCTTAATTCGCAGTTTTTCAAAGACTACCGACAAAAACAAAAGTAGAAGTACCAAATGTCAATTAAAATAATAACATTTTTTTTTAGATATATTTTTTAAATTCTAGCTTGGCAGTAGCATGGCATGACCATAGTGAACGTGAACATAAGTGTTGCCAGGTTTGTCGAGCGCCCTCTTGGAGTATTATTGTTCTGTGTTGATAGCCAACGTGTATTACTTTATCAGTCAGTTTCAGCTTCTTTTTTTCCATAACTCGGCTAAGTTATCCGACGGTTCAGCAGGCAATATTATGGCTACTTAATCGAAGTTCGAAATAATTAGTATTTCACACTTCGAATAGTTACACAGACGACGTCCTGGGCAAACCCTAGTAATGTATAAATTTCAAGGCGCGGAGCCCCCGTGATCGTGAGGCCGTAGGTGGTGGCCCATGACGCCCACGTCTTACGCCACCTCCGTAGATGTAACCGGTTTATTGTAAACTCTTGTAAGTTTAAGAACTGTCTACAGACAAAGTCTTGATAAATTGTGAACTGAATATTTCGAATAGAATAATACGATCAATCAGTGCACCGGTCTAGAAAATTATCCGATTTGGGGAGGCAGTAAAATTGCAAACATGTCAGTCATGGGGTAGGTACATTTCAGTACCGTTAACTTTCTGTGTATACCTACTTATTTATAAATAACCAAAATAGATAATCTATACCTAATACCTGCTAATATTGTAAAGAGGTAAAGTTTGTGAGTTTGTAGGGGACATAGGATAGTTTGTATTCCCTCGGGATGATAAAATCTTTTTACGCGGGCGAAGCCGCGGGCAGAAGCTAGTTTGCTATTTATACATAGTATGTCTGTGTAAGTACCAGAAAACATAACGGCTTTCTTGAGTATGATATCCTAATTTGACAAGCATAATAAGCGATGATGTGGTCGACGATTAAGCACGCTTGCCTAGAAGAAACCTATTCACTCTTGACTTGAAGACTCCCAGGTTTTAGCTATCAGGAAACACAGACTCCGGCAGAGAATTCCACTCCTTTGCTGTACGCATAATAAAAGTATTCCCAAAACGTTTGGTGCGTATGGGTGGGATGTCCACCATGTACCGATGACGCATCGCCGTACGTCTTGTAGTCCGATGATGGAACGGGCTAGGAGAAATTAGTTCATGCAGTTCCAACGCACACTCTCCGATATGTAACCGATGAAAACCCGACAGGCTGGCAACTCGGCGCCGATGTTCGAGGTTCTGGAGCCTAGACTCGACCAGTAACTCATTGCCGATGAGCCTCTTGGCCCGTATTTCGATCGACTCTAGTGCATCCAGCTGGTACTTGGCAGATCTGTCCCAGAGATGAGAGCAGTACATGGAGTACTGCTGCTGCTGCATGATTGAACTAGCGCTTTATACAAGTTGAGCAACTGTTCTGGCGTGAAGTACCTACCGTCTCACCTTCGCGAGGATCTCCAATTTTTTGGCAGCCAGCTGAGCTTTTGCCTCAATGAACGGAACAAAATTGAGCGTCGATGTCAACGTAATGCCAAGAACCTCAAGACGGTCAGTTTTCGGCACGGTCACACCTCGGAAAGAAGGAGCCGGGTGGAATTGGCTCCTTTTAGCGGAAAAAAGACACGCCTGGGTCTTAGCCGCATTGAACCTGACCAGATTGGCATCGCCCCATTCGGAGACTGTCTTCAAGGACAGATTCAAGCGCCCAACCATGGCCTCCCGAAGAGCATTTTTAACAAGGATTTTTTCGCAGCAAATGTCTTAGTTTCCTTGGGTGAAAGGATGGGATTGGTGTCAAATAGATTGATCGTGTCAGAGTTTAAGCTCGATTTATAGCCTACTAGCTTCTGCCCGCGTGAAAAGTGTTTTAACATCCCAAGGGAATACAAACAATCCTATGTCCTTACCAGGGTATCAAACTATCTCCATGCCAAATTTCATCAAATTCGGGTCAGTAGATCCAGAGATTACCCCCTACAACCTCACAAACTTTACATCTTTATAATATTACTAGCTGACCCGGCAAACTTTGTTTTGCCATAAAAAGACCAAACACCAACGCACATCACACATCCTGGCCTAGCGAGCATGGGCGTACCCAAGACATTTGTGACATGACATGATAAATTATCTCATATCTTACAATTTGTCTTAAATGCTAGCACGGGTCAAACATGTGACATATTTTAAAGGCGCAACATGCCTTTCTTATTGCTGCCCGGCGAGCACGGCCTACTGTGACATGGCTTGAGTCACACATTTCATCGCAGTTTGGGCGATAACGCCATTTTGTCCTAAATAATAGCACCGGCGGCGTGAAAAAATTTCCTGACGTTTGTTTGGGACTCATCGGGTCTTAATTGCTAATACGGGCGCACCCATTTTGTCACAAATGTCACATTTTGACAGATGATTTAGAAAAATGTATCACTATCGTTCGGAGGTGGTGATAAAATTTTATAGTTGAAAAAAATATATTTGCCTTCTAATTACGGCACCAAATGGCAATAAATTCATTTTGTGTGTATGGTGAATTGGTGATCAATGCTTATTAATTAATTGAAATGTTACAGGATTATTAATTAATTTTATATTATTACTTTTTCATACTTGTATTTTTTTTTATTGTTGTTCTAATTTTAATTATGATTATTTTTTTTATAATTATTTTCTTTTATACCATATTCTTCTTGCTTTCTACATTTTTAAATGTTTCTTAAATAGAATCCCCAAAAAACATTTAAAATATAAAAAAGGGGCCCACCGGTATTGGTCCAAGCTATTATATTTTTTAGTAATTATTAAAATTTTCTAATTATTAAATATATCTATCTAACAATCACTTAATATGTTATCAAACAAACAAAGAAAAATAAAGTGTGCATAAGTCTATGGTCGTGGGTCAAATATTAATTTATTCCCAACAAAATTAAAAAGTTGTTTAGCTGTATGAACGGCATACTTTTTTACGTATTATTTTATTTGGTCGTCTATTCAAATTATGTCGCACTATGAAGTCAACAACAAGAAAAGCAAGTCGCGCCTGTAAACTATGTCACATGGTTGTCCCGTGCTAGCATTTAAGACAAATTGTAAGACATGACATATTTTATCATAACTTGTCATGACCGAGTCGAAAACCAAGCAAAGTAAAAAAAAAAAAAAAACTTGTAATTCATGTTGGGATGCTGCTAACATGGGGGTAGCAAAGGGGGGGGCTAAATTTTGGTTATTTTTGGCCTAGGACATACCGTTTTCGAGATATCATTTTGGAAATATGCAAAATAAAATAAGATGCGGAGGCCCATAATTCGGCAACAGTGCGTCGTAGGGCTATGCTTCTCAGAACATAAATGGTTTTTATGGCCAAGGTTAAACCAAAACTACAATAAAATTGGAAAATTTCCGAAAAAGAAAAAAATAAACGTCAAGAAGTTATGCCACAAGTCAAGAAAATATCTCACGCCGCCGTGCTAGCATTTAAGACAAAATGAGTTTATCGCCCAAACTGTGATTAAAAGTGTGACTTAAGCGATGTCACAGTAGGCCATGCTCGCCGGGCTGTTCTTTATATATGTAAGCGCCGCGTAAACTAGGACGGCAAGCGACACACGCGTAGCGTTTTCTCTTTTTACCCGACTGCCGAAGGAGGGTACTGTTATTATCAGTCTATTTATGTATGTATGTTTGTTCCTATATGGCTTTCCAGAGACCAAAGGCGTTGGCCGATTTTGATGAGTCGTACTTAACCCTGCGAGTGTCACTGGCTACATTAAAATTGGACAATAGAAAAATGGCGGAATTTGGGCGCCATATTGTGGGGAACCAAATTTATTTTTTCTTCCAAACCCATTGTGTGAGGTATCAAAATAAAGGGTTTTAAGAGGTGATTTCAAAAATATTTATATAATTGAAAAAAAAAACAAACTAAAAAGTTATACCTAAATAAAAAAATAAAAAAAAAGCCGATTGCTTCAAACAAAAGCGAACTAATAAGACGTAATCAAGGAGAAAATCATGCTGTGCAGGCGGAGGATACACCAGATTTGGTATCCCAGCCCGCGAATATATATCCTCCGACTGCACAGCATGATTTTCTCCTTGTTTATGTCTTTTTAGTTCGCTTTTGAAGCAGTCGGTTTTTTTTATTAACTTTTTTTTATATAACCCGTGCGCGTTGAGTACCTAAGCCCTAGCGCGATACGAATCCCTGTTCCAGTGAGGTAACTAGTTAATTCGTTCGGGCCCTGTGTGACCTCGGGTTGTTTGTAAACAAGCTTCTCAAAAAAGTGATTTTAAGTAATATACTAAAAACCGGCCAAGTGTGAGTCGGACTCGCACACGAAGGGTTCCGTACCATTATCGCAAAAAAAACAGCAAAACAATCACGTTTGTTGTATGGGAGCCCCACTTAAATATTTATTTTATTCTGTTTTTAGTATTTGTTGCTATCATAAAAAGTCTTCAGTTATCTTTTTTGTTAAAAAAACCTGATTAGTGAGTGTAAATGGATAAATTAACATTATAGAAGGAAGTTTTGTTTTTTACTAAACTCAGCCTAAATCTGCTGTTTAACATTTTTAAGTGATGGTATGCTAGTATTATATTATCTGTGGTGATGGTTACTTTCACAGCTCTTTGTTTCACAGTTGCTACTTATGCTGCCATCTATGATCTTTTTTTAAGACTAATTAGTAATTATAATTTGTTTGAATTGAGACCCCATGGTATAGATATTATAGCCACCCTTCATCGAAAATGTAATTACCTTCGTCTCAGAAGAATAGAAGGTCGATCTCGGACACATTCAACATCGTGTTTGAGAAATGAAATTGATTAATGCAGCCATTGACTAATTTACCTTTAAATCTCTCATGTTCGGTAAGTAGGTTCTTATTACCTCCAAATGGGGCTTGTAGGTGACTAATTAGCGCTCTAGGGTAATAATGTAGCTAGAAAAGCCCTAGGGCGGTAAGTAATTAAAGAAAAACACTTTTTTCTTTCAAAAAGTTCGCGTAAATCTAACCATCATAATAAAATAGTATAGAATAGTGTGTCCGTTTCAATGGCGCGGCCACGGCGTTTTTTTTTAAAAATAACTATTCCAAGATTATGTAAAAATTTGTAGAAGATGATTCCCAAAACCATAAATTTGTCAAAGTTATGGTTAAAAAGTTATAAGGGTTTTAACGTGGCCGCGCCATTGAAACGCGGCGAACCGCGCGGCCACGGAGATCTTTAAAACTGAGCGTTGCAGAGACCTGAAATTTAGGTTAAATAACAGATTGAATTTGTAAAAAATTTGTAAAAATATACAAAAAATTCCTAGGTTTATATTTTAGGAGCTGTAAGACGAAAACCCCATGGCCGCGCCATTGAAACGGTGAAAAACACGTTATCACCGATATCTCGCTGAAAAAGCATCGCAGAGGTCTGAAGTTTGTTGTAAAACCTTTGAATTTGTCAAATTATGTAAAAATACACAAATAAATCCTAGGTTCATATTTTACAAGCTGTAAGACTAAAACTCCATGGCCGCGCCATTGAAACGGTGAAAAAACACATTATCACTGATATCTCGCTGAAAAAGCATCGCAGAGGTCTGAAGTTTTTTGTAAAACCTAGATTTGAATTTGTCAAATTATGTAAAAATACACAAAAAAAACCTAGGTTCATATTTTACGAGCTGTAAGACTAAAACTCCATGGCCGCGCCATTGAAACGGTGAAAAAATACATTATCATCGATATCTCGCTGAAAAAGCATCGCAGAGGTCTGAAGTTTTTTGTAAAACCTAGATTTGAATTTGTCAAATTATGTAAAAATAAGCAAAAAAATCCTAGGTTTATATTTTACGAGCTGTAAGACTAAAACCCCATGGCCGCGCCATTGAATCGGTGAAAAAATACATTATAACCGATATCTCGCTGAAAAAGCATCGCAGAGGTCTGAAGTTTTTTGTAAAACCTAGATTTGAATTTGTCAAAATATTTAAAAATACATAAAAAAATCCTAGGTTTATATTTCAGGATTTGTAGTACGGTAACACGTAGAAATTAGTTATGATTATCTATCGAAGAAAGTAAGGATTAGCGAGATCTCTTTTTGTAAATACCACTTATTAACATGTAGAATTACCGTTAATAGGCAAAAAGTTTTTTTTTTTTCATAATATAAAGACTTTAATACGTTTTGAATGTTTCGATAGGGTGACCATGGCTTATCATTTACAGAAAACTTTCCACCTGTAAGTATTACAAATTATATTTCAAGGATTCTAAATTAAATTAAAATGAAACGTTATGATACAAAAACATATAATTTCTTCTTTAAAATCACATAAACCACTGATTATTTACGTACACTAAGATATATGTACTTATCATTTCTTTCAAAATCACAAAACATAGATTGTTTACTTACACTAAGATATAGGTACATACTTATCATTTCTTTCAAAATTACAAATCACAGAGTGTTTACCTATTTACGCTAAGATATAGGTACTTATCATTTCTTTCAAAATTACTAATCACAAATTGTTTACTTACACTAAGATGTAGGTACTTATCATTTATTTAATAATCAGAAATTCACAGATTGTTTACTTACACTAAGATATAGGTACATACTTATCATTTCTTTCAAAATCACAAATCAAATAATAAATACCTACATCTTAGTGTAAGTAAACAATTTGTGATTTGTAATTTTGAAAGAAATGATAAGTACCTATATCTTAGCGTAAATAGGTAAACACTCTGTGATTTGTAATTTTGAAAGAAATGATAAGTATGTACCTATATCTTAGTGTAAGTAAACAATCTATGTTTTGTGATTTTGAAAGAAATGATAAGTACATATATCTTAGTGTACGTAAACAATCAGTGGTTTATGTGATTTTAAAGAAGAAATTATATGTTTTTGTATCATAACGTTTCATTTTAATTTAATTTAGAATCCTTGAAATATAATTTGTAATACTTACAGGTGGAAAGTTTTCTGTAAATGATAAGCCATGGTCACCCTATCGAAACATTCAAAACGTATTAAAGTCTTTATATTATGAAAAAAAAAAACTTTTTGCCTATTAACGGTAATTCTACATGTTAATAAGTGGTATTTACAAAAAGAGATCTCGCTAATCCTTACTTTCTTCGATAGATAATCATAACTAATTTCTACGTGTTACCGTACTACAAATCCTGAAATATAAACCTAGGATTTTTTTATGTATTTTTAAATATTTTGACAAATTCAAATCTAGGTTTTACAAAAAACTTCAGACCTCTGCGATGCTTTTTCAGCGAGATATCGGTTATAATGTATTTTTTCACCGTTTCAATGGCGCGGCCATGGGGTTTTAGTCTTACAGCTCGTAAAATATAAACCTAGGATTTTTTTGCTTATTTTTACATAATTTGACAAATTCAAATCTAGGTTTTACAAAAAACTTCAGACCTCTGCGATGCTTTTTCAGCGAGATATCGATGATAATGTATTTTTTCACCGTTTCAATGGCGCGGCCATGGAGTTTTAGTCTTACAGCTCGTAAAATATGAACCAAGGTTTTTTTTGTGTATTTTTACATAATTTGACAAATTCAAATCTAGGTTTTACAAAAAACTTCAGACCTCTGCGATGCTTTTTCAGCGAGATATCGATGATAATGTATTTTTTCACCGTTTCAATGGCGCGGCCATGGAGTTTTCGTCTTACAGCTCCTAAAATATAAACCTAGGATTTTTTTGTATATTTTTACAAATTTTTTACAAATTCAATCTGTTATTTAACCTAAATTTCAGGTCTCTGCAACGCTCAGTTTTAAAGATCTCCGTGGCCGCGCGGTTCGCCGCGTTTCAATGGCGCGGCCACGTTAAAACCCTTATAACTTTTTAACCATAACTTTGACAAATTTATGGTTTTGGGAATCATCTTCTACAAATTTTTACATAATCTTGGAATAGTTATTTTTAAAAAAAAACGCCGTGGCCGCGCCATTGAAACGGACACTAGAAAAGTTGGGCAAACCTCATCTAAAACTATTCCACATTAATTCAAGTTGATAGCATTAGTAGTTCTTGAGATATAGCTGTGATAAGACGGACAGACAGTTGCACCATAAGGGTTCCTATTTACTATTTTGGTACGGAACCCTAAGAACCACCCACCCACTATCACGGGACTATAATGAACCCAGCTGTAAGGCCGCGTTTCCACTGACGCGGAGCTGGGCGGAGACGTGCGGAAGCGACCAATAACAATGGTTGAAATGACTCATCGCGCCACTCGTCTCGTCTGTGATTGGTCGCTTCCGCACGTCTCCGCCCAGCTCCGCGTCAGTGGAAACGCGGCCTAAGAAGTTCTATAATCTTTTGATCAAGAAATGGGATGAGGAAGGTGAGGCTGTGTGTTTACGTGTTTTTACACGTTGCCGATTTTGCATTCGTCAAATAACTGAAACTGTAATATTTCTTAAGTTTGGCTTAAGAAAAATCAGCCATTGATGTGCAATAAAATAAAATAAATATTTGCATTCTGAATAAGTCTTTTATTTAGGAAGTGTATTTTTATTACATTCCACCTCTCAATCTTAATACTAAATGAAGTGTAGATTCCTTTTGGATGTTGTAATCGGAGAGCGTGCGCCCGTCTTCCAGCTGCTTTCCGGCGAAGATCAATCTCTGCTGGTCTGGTGGAATTCCCTCTTTGTCTTGAATTTTGGCTTTCACATTCTCTATTGTGTCCGAAGCTTCAACTTCTAATGTGATAGTTTTACCAGTTAGGGTTTTGACGAAAATTTGCATGCCGCCTCTAAGACGAAGGACTAAATGCAACGTAGATTCCTTTTGAATATTGTAGTCGGATAACGTGCGTCCATCTTCCAATTGCTTACCGGCGAAAATCAATCTCTGCTGGTCTGGCGGGATTCCCTCTTTGTCTTGGATTTTAGCTTTCACATTTTCGATTGTGTCAGAAGCTTCGACCTCTAGTGTAATGGTCTTACCAGTCAGGGTCTTGACGAAAATTTGCATACCACCACGAAGACGCAGTACTAAGTGAAGAGTGGACTCCTTCTGGATATTATAATCTGAGAGCGTTCGACCATCTTCCAGCTGTTTGCCGGCGAAGATCAATCTCTGCTGGTCTGGTGGAATTCCCTCTTTGTCTTGGATTTTGGCTTTTACATTTTCGATCGTGTCAGAAGCCTCGACCTCCAGAGTAATGGTCTTGCCAGTCAGCGTTTTGACAAAGATTTGCATACCACCACGTAGACGCAATACCAAGTGTAGCGTAGATTCTTTCTGGATATTGTAGTCCGACAATGTACGCCCATCTTCTAATTGTTTGCCAGCAAAGATCAACCTCTGCTGGTCAGGTGGAATTCCTTCCTTGTCCTGGATTTTTGCTTTGACGTTTTCAATAGTGTCAGAGGCTTCAACCTCTAGTGTAATGGTCTTGCCAGTCAGAGTCTTGACAAAGATTTGCATACCACCACGCAGACGTAGT
This sequence comes from Orthosia gothica, assembly GCA_949775005.1. Taxonomy (NCBI): domain Eukaryota; kingdom Metazoa; phylum Arthropoda; class Insecta; order Lepidoptera; family Noctuidae; genus Orthosia; species Orthosia gothica. Next base: position 23,717,808 of record OX459038.1, on the reverse strand, counting down.
ACTAAGTGAAGTGTAGATTCTTTCTGGATGTTATAATCAGACAGTGTGCGTCCATCTTCCAACTGTTTGCCGGCGAAAATAAGACGCTGTTGGTCTGGAGGAATTCCCTCTTTGTCTTGGATTTTGGCCTTCACATTTTCGATTGTGTCAGAAGCCTCGACCTCCAAAGTAATGGTCTTGCCAGTCAGCGTCTTGACGAAGATTTGCATACCACCACGCAGACGTAAAACCAGATGCAACGTGGATTCCTTCTGAATATTGTAATCTGACAATGTTCGCCCATCTTCCAACTGTTTGCCGGCGAAAATAAGACGCTGTTGGTCTGGAGGAATTCCCTCTTTGTCTTGGATTTTGGCTTTCACATTTTCGATTGTGTCAGAAGCCTCGACCTCTAGTGTAATGGTCTTGCCGGTCAGAGTCTTGACAAAGATTTGCATACCACCACGCAGACGTAGTACTAAGTGAAGTGTAGATTCTTTCTGGATGTTATAATCAGACAGTGTGCGTCCATCTTCCAACTGTTTGCCGGCGAAAATAAGACGCTGTTGGTCTGGAGGAATTCCTTCCTTGTCTTGGATTTTGGCCTTCACATTTTCGATTGTGTCAGAAGCCTCGACCTCCAAGGTAATGGTCTTGCCAGTCAGCGTCTTGACGAAGATTTGCATACCACCACGCAGACGTAAAACCAGATGCAACGTGGATTCCTTCTGAATATTGTAATCTGACAATGTTCGCCCATCTTCCAACTGTTTTCCGGCGAAAATAAGACGCTGTTGGTCTGGAGGAATTCCTTCCTTGTCTTGGATTTTGGCCTTCACATTTTCGATTGTGTCAGAAGCCTCGACCTCCAAAGTAATGGTCTTGCCAGTCAGCGTCTTGACGAAGATTTGCATACCACCACGCAGACGTAGAACTAAATGCAGTGTAGATTCCTTCTGAATATTGTAGTCTGACAATGTGCGCCCGTCTTCCAACTGTTTGCCGGCGAAGATCAATCTCTGCTGGTCTGGCGGGATTCCCTCTTTGTCTTGAATTTTAGCCTTCACATTCTCGATTGTGTCAGAAGCTTCAACCTCCAGAGTAATGGTTTTACCAGTCAGGGTTTTCACAAAGATTTGCATACCACCACGCAGACGCAATACCAAGTGAAGCGTCGATTCTTTCTGGATATTATAGTCCGACAACGTACGGCCGTCTTCCAATTGTTTGCCGGCGAAGATAAGTCGCTGTTGGTCTGGAGGTATTCCTTCCTTGTCCTGAATTTTCGCTTTAACATTTTCAATTGTGTCAGAGGCTTCTACTTCTAGTGTAATAGTCTTACCAGTCAGGGTCTTGACGAAGATTTGCATACCGCCACGCAGACGTAGTACCAAATGCAGAGTGGATTCCTTCTGAATATTGTAATCAGAAAGAGTACGTCCATCTTCCAGCTGCTTACCGGCGAAGATCAATCGCTGTTGGTCTGGTGGAATGCCTTCCTTGTCTTGAATTTTAGCTTTAACATTTTCAATTGTGTCAGATGCCTCAACTTCTAAAGTTATTGTTTTACCAGTCAAAGTTTTAACGAAAATCTGCATGCCACCTCTGAGACGCAACACCAGGTGAAGAGTAGATTCCTTCTGGATGTTGTAGTCGGATAGTGTGCGTCCATCTTCCAGTTGCTTTCCAGCGAAGATCAATCTCTGCTGGTCTGGAGGAATGCCTTCCTTATCTTGAATCTTAGCTTTCACATTTTCGATGGTATCAGAGGGTTCCACCTCCAAAGTGATGGTTTTCCCCGTCAAAGTCTTCACGAAGATCTGCATATTGTCCTGTAATACAAAATAAAAACTTGTTAACAAAACTAAATAACATTTCAACTTTCGTCACTAATCACAATACTAGTAGTTGGAAACGACTTCTCAAAGTATGAGTCACCCGTATTATGACTGGCTAGGTACTGAAGTGATGATAAAACATCACGCTATGTGTGACAAATTGTCGGGTTTCGTTCAACTGTGCAATAATATAGGTACCTACATACCTACACTAACTAAAAACGTCTCGAAAGTATTTAAATAAAAGTTCATGTTTAAATGCGCATATGTACAACTTCGACGTTATAGGCGTTAGTAGATGTACGTTACCAATCCAATGAACTTAGTAAAATTTTATACATAGGTAGGTATTATAGTTCTCGCCAAACTTCTTGGCAGCTCTGAATTTGGCTACAATGGCTGCGCGCAGCTCGCAGTAGTAAATCTTTTACAAAGTCAGCACCGCACCGTGCCTTGCGCATCAAAAAGCCATTTTTAGGGCGACCAAGTTTGGCAAGAACCGTAGGTATAGTGCGCGGCACGTAAGTTGAACCAAAATGTAATATTGTCAACGGCTAGGTCGTTTATAAGGGATTCATTTCGGTTTAAATAGGGTTAAAATTTCCATTATGGGCCGTCGATTTTTGGCGCGGGGAGGGTGGGGGGGGAGAGGGGGGGAGCTTTGGTTACCCCCCTGTGCCATCCCCACAACTCGGAGCCCCATGGTTATGGAGATATCCATGGTCAAAGTTTTCAGATTAGAATAATTTTCTTCGTAAATGTCCATCGGTTTAAGGGAGGGAAGGAAACGAAACACAAGTCGACGGAGCCCCGCTGCGCGGGGCTCCTATTTCTGTCTGCAGGGTCTAAAGTAACCTAACATGAAGAAGATGACGGGAGCTGAGTTCGCTCGCTTTGCTCGCTCACTTCAGCTCCCGTCATCTCCTTCGAACCTAACCTATCCGTGTCGGGGTGCCCTAAGCTCCCGAGCTCGCTTCGCTCGCTCTTGGACTAATTCACATTATATTTTTATTTTTTTATCTCATTAATTATATTTAAGTATAAAATATATCTAATAACTCCATAACCATGGGTTTCCGTGGGGTGGGGATGGTACAGTGGGGTAGTCCCCCTACACGCTTTCCTTCCCACCCTCCCTGCCCCTTAAACGATGAACATTTTCGGAAATTTTTACACTAATCTGAGAACTTTAACCATGGATATCTCCATAACCATAGGGCTCCGAGTGGTGGGAATGGTACAGGGGGGTAGCCAAACCTCCCCTCCTCCACCCCCTACCATCCACGCGGCATAAATCAGCGGCCCATAATGGAAATTTTATCCTTAAATAGTTTAATTTCAATAATACATTATTTGGTTCCACTTACATGCCACGCACTACACCTACTTAATGTAGGTAATTAACAACAATAATCCCAGCCTGTTACTGTCCTACTGCAGGCCAAAGGCATCTTCTCAAAACAGAGAAAGCACAAACAATCACCACGCTTGCTCAATACTCAATGCGGGATGAAAAACAATAATTTATATGCTTCCGCAGCATTTATGTGCGCAACTACGCAGTAGATAGCTAGATAGATAATACATGGCCCCGTGTAATTCAATAAGTAGGTCACGGATAGAATAAACTTGGGTGACCTACTGACCAGTTCGCGAGTTTTATATTACCTACAAACACAAAAAGTGAAACCTATACAAATTACAAACCGCCCGCGTCCCCGGTACATTATCGTTGCACTTTTCCTTTATGTAGTTCTATCTATTTTACCCCATATTAACTTATCTTACCTATTTATTTGTGTCGTTGGAAACAATAGGGATGAGAGAAAGAAAAGATTTTTGTTTGTTAGGTATACACTTGGTAGACAACGGCTTTAGACTGGTAGATAACAAATCGTTACATTGCACAATAACTTTAGAAATTGAGCATTATAATGCTCTACTGAGAATGAATAGGTACTTTAATTTATTTATAGGACATAACGTTCAGAACTAAAAACTATTCGTTGTAAAATCGATGCAAGATCTGACTGACGACTGTTCCAAAATGGCCACGCACGATCAATAATAAAACTGCGCACTATGTATACCACAACTTTCCCGACGCCCCAGACAGTACAAGGCTTAACCAGGCAGAACTAAATTACAATACTATAATAGCTACTTGAATAAAAGAAAATTAACACTTACCGATTAATCACTAGAATTTAGTCTTTTAGAACACAAAATTTCAATAAAATACTGTTTTCTCTGACGAACAACTCTAAAAAGTCACACGCTTGTGAGTTCCTTTTTCAATTTCTCGTTTTAAATGCGCTCCGAGAACCGAGGTTCCCTTTATATAGACACCGTCTCGTGAAAAAATCAATGACTACGAAAACAGTCGAGGATGGCCGAAGCAAATTTTGTCTCTTTCTAACATAGTGGAATAAATAGAGACAGCAACAATGTTCTAGAACGCATGCGTAGCTTCTTTCTTTCCTTTGTGACGCAAACTGTTTGGTCTGGGGGAATGAGAGGAAGCCCAACAAAACAAAGCCAATTCAACGAATCATGGCGAATGGCGATCAATATTACAATGTTTCGACTCAATAGCATACTTTATGTAACTTCGAAATTAAATTTACTGTTAGAAACCTTGTCAAATGACCTCGGATAATAACTATACCTACGTTATAGAATCTTAATTAATTAAATTACCTAAAATTATTATATTGCTGAAAATAATTTGTTTAGTAGGTACTTAGGTAGGTACCTACACTTCCTAGTTACTTTTTCGTCATGAATTATTGGTCTGCTGTACCAGTTTTCCCTTTTTTTTATATCTGTGTGCTTTATTTATAAATGCATCACCAAACAATGTAAAAATACCGGTCGTTGATTCGATGGGGTTAATAACATCTTTCAGTGTTGCGAATGCGACCTCTGCTTAGTCAGTAGAGGTCGCATTTGAAACATTACTAGGTCATTTCATTGGATAGGTTGTGGTGAAGGTGGTACCTACCTAAGGTCCTAAGGTGTCAGTCAACTCTTGAAGCCGATGCATCTATCCAAACTAAATTGATGACATTTTCTCCTCAAAACCCTTTTAGACATTCACAGATTTCATTGCATCATCCTTATTTACCTAGAAAATGAGCTTGATTAGAAACGAAGGAAAAAAGTAATAGGTATATGGTATGAGTCATCGCTTTAGGGATACAGTCGAAATTATTGTGAAATATCATGCAATACCTACCTACCCTGACTGCCACGGAGCCCAAACCAAAAGGGTCATGCCCTCAGCGTTGACGACGTTTTAATCAATATAGGTAAGACCATCGTAGTTTCGGGATCATACGTGATACGTTTTAGGATATCTTATTCTATGCCAGTGTTTCGACGCATTGTAGTATGTTTTTAGGGTTCCGTAATCAAAGGGTAAAAACGAGACCATTATCCACGGTCCTTCAGTCTGTCTGTTACCAGGCTTTATCTTATGACCCGTGATAGCTGGACAGTTGAAATTTTCACAGATGATGTTTTTTTGTTGCTGCTATAACAACAAAAACTAAAAACCGGTCAAGTGCGAGTTGGACTCGCGCATGAAGGGGTCCGTTTCAATAACGCAAAAAACGGCAAAAAAACACTTTTGTTGTATGGGAGCCCCACATATATATTTATTTTATTCTTTTGTGTTGAAAATGTCAACTGTCTAGCTATCACGGTTCATGAGATACAGCCTGGTGACAGACAGACAGACAGACGAATCGTGGAGTCTTAATAATAGGGTCCCGTTTTTACCCTTTGGGTACGGAACCCTAAAAACATACAACAAACGTGATTTTTGTGCCGTTTTTGCGATAATGGTACGGAACCCTTCGTGCGCGAGATCGACTCGAACTTGGCCGGTTTTATGTATCTACCTGGCTATAGTGGCTATGTAGGGTCACATTACCCTTTGTTGTCTGTAGCTGACGGTTAAATGCTCTAAGGAGTTGGGAGGTGGATTTCACGAATTGAATCGTTAGCCACAGACTGTTTGTATCATCTCAGCCATCCATCATCATCATCTACCTACTTAGATACATAACTACTCAGTAATATTTCACCTAAAACTCCATAAAATTTTACCATATTTTTTTGTTTTAGTAGGTACATTATTACCTCAATGGTTTTAGTACGATTAGTGGCATAAATATTCAGACTAACTAGGTGGTACCGTGACGTGGATTTCACGGATTGGTTGGGTCGGTAGACGTTAGCCACAACCACAACAGCTCACGTGTTTATTTTATAAACCAAAACAAATCGTTTGTGTTGTTTGTTTTTAAAATTGTTGTACCGAATGTTTGCGCATTAATTTTGTTGATAGATAGGAATAACGAGCGAGACTTATGATAAGGAATAACATTCGGTGTCAGTGGTGCCCGTCACGCGATCCGGCCAATATCTTAGACCTACACGATTGAAACAAGGATGTAGGTATTTATCTGATAAGAAAACATACATCAGAGGTAGGTATTCTACGGTAGTCTAGAAACGAACGAATGCGGCATCATATCTACCTAATGTTATTGTGTTCAAGTCACAATAAAGGTCGAACAATAGTAGGTAGGTATGGGCACAGATAATATAATACTAGCATAGAGATGCTTCATCCCATACAAAGAAACCTTGCCAATGTATCTATCTAGCGTTTGTCATCTGATTATACAGTTTTTTTTTTCCGTTCCACGGCGATAGATAGATCCATCATCTATATCCGTGGAACGGAACCGAACGCGATCGATGTACAAAAAATAATAAGTATAATCAGTACAGTACGTCGTCGCCACGGTTTCTTTGTATGGGATGAGACACCACTGGTATGGGCGACTGGGGTGACTTGGTACATAAAAATCATAAAACCCCTAAACATATTCGGTTGATTTAAAAATCAAACCTAACTCTACTATTAGGTAGTTCTACTTCCCCGGATATTACTTTGGTAGACTTGAAATTACAATTTTAAAACAATTTCAGATGCTAAGTAGCTTTATTATTTTTATGAACTAAAACTTCCGTAGGATCAAATCTCCCCAGTCTCCCCTAAATAATAAATACAGGTAAACGCTCTTGAAGGTGGTTGACAAAGATGTCTCGCTTGCTGTACAGGTAAGTAGGTATTTAGTCATCACTCTCCGATCTCAGACTGGCACTTAGTACGTTCAAAGACACAGTTAGCAGCTATCAGTAGTATCATCACAAACATGCCATGTTTGTACTTTAACTCCAAGGTGTGGTTGTACTTACTCCTCCACTACTCACTCTCTTTGACTAGGTACTTACCTAACCCTATGAGAATTAGAAGCGTGATGTTATTTAATGGATGTCATGATGAGACAATAATGGGTAGGTAGGCAAGTTGCCTTTGTTCGTTTAAACCGTACGATTTTTATTGACACGTGTAAATTATTGTGTTATTTTTATATTCAGGATAACATACAAATTAACAGTTATCATACTTTATCCTGAATACCGAAGGGTGTCGCTGACCTCGCTTTCGTATCCGTCTAAAAATATAAAAGTGAAACTAGTATTCGTTTTACTTTTCGGTCAATAACACGAAAAACTCGACTGAAACATCTTACAGTTACCTACTTAGCACTACGGTAGTTAGGTAGGTATAATCATGAATGTTATATTAATTATTGCCTTCATTTTACGCTCTATAAAAATAGGTAACCTTCTTACATGCAAAATAGTGCTGCTAGAGCTCGAAAACGTAAGCGGAAACTGGCTGAAGCATTAGGTAGTAAATTACATATCGGTGGATCTGTAGGTGTAGGTACTTGAACTACGAAAATCGTCTTTACCATTACCTAGGTGAAGCCAATTTCAAATTGTTGCCATGCATTACGGTTGCATGTACTTACCTACTTATTACGAAAATAATTTTTAATTTTATTATTTTCCTCGATCGCTCGAGGTCGCACGTGTTTGTACACTTTGTACCAATTGTATCTAACTACCTATTTCAATGCGTACTTAGCATGAAAATATAACTACGCGGAACAATTGGCCTTAGTGCGAGTTTTTACTCACGCGTGACTCACGCTCACTCGTGTTACGTAAACGATCTCTTATGTCAAAATGTATACAAAAAAAGAGGTTTCTCCTTACCGTCCCCAGACGGCGCTTATCCAGTTTCCATACAAATTGACGTTTACGTTAACGCGATTGACCGTGAGTAAAAACTCGCACTAAGGCCTCAGGGACTATTATTAACACGCTTTAAAACCTAATGGCACCGAGCAAGGCTACAGCTTTTGTTTTTTACCCAGTTGGGAAACGACGCTATTCCCGAGTTCGATTCTGGTTGTGTGCCAAGTTACTGAATTGAGGAAGATATTTACCAGGTTGAAAGAATAAATTGTTTCTCGGAGATCTTTTCTGAGTGTTTGTTTTCGAGCGATTTCCCGTTATTCTGTTTATAATTTTTTATCATGTGTTTTTCCGTTGTTGTTGTGCAAAGCGCAATACGTATAGAATCACCTGATTCTATACATAAATGTTAATACGTCATCGTGCGTCGTAGCATAGCAACTCAATGCATGATCAGATGACAGATTAGTGCATGGACTGGTGGACTCAAGGTCCATTGCACATCATTTGTTCTGGTTTATGTAAGTGCCTACTGATTACATTTAATTACCTCGTCATAACTATAAGCAGAATTAGTAGGTACACAACAAAACTAACACTACATTAAAAGTTATGGATTAAATAAAGTTTTACATTAAATTGTGGAAATTGAAGATAGGACGGACCGCAAGAACTAATATATCAAAATTTAAAACACCCCGACACATTTTTATTTCATGCTACAAAATTTATCTTGTACATAGTAGCTATGCTTCGTTCGGCAATCTATTGAACACCTAATTTTGACACGATATCTTTCGAAAACACCTCGATTCAAACAGTAAAACGCCCATAACTTTTGAACCGATTTTATTCAAACATAGCTGAGAACACTCTCAACAAAATCACCATTCAAACAAAAAAAACTAAATCAAAATCGGTTCACCCGTTTAGGAGCTATGATGCCACAGACAGACACGTCAACACCCCTCTTTTTCCGTCGGCGGTTAAAAATAGCGACCTATTCAAATTTTTGAGGAGTGAACAAGCTAAAACAGACCACACGGAATAGACCTAGGTATATAAGGTGTGAAACAAATGCATGTTTTACAAGTCTCAAACGCTAATAAAATAATCCCTCGTCCTATCCTACTGCGCCGCCATTGAGCGCCGACCCTAACACTGAATCTGTATGTTGATTACAATGTGCCAATTTGTGTCGATTTAGTGATCTGAACAGGAAGATAGACATTAGAAAAGGTATTATTGTATGAAATGTGCGGCCGAGATTTACAAGTTGTAGGTCGTGGGTTCGAACCCAGGCAGACGGTGAAGGAAAACATCGTGAGGAAACCGGCGCGTCTTAAATCGAAGACATGTGTGTCATCAACCAACCCGCACTGGGCCTGTGGATTATGGCCCATTCCCTCTTACCGAGAGGAGGACTGCACGCACAACAGACCAAATGGGAGTCTAAACCCGAGTTTCTCAGCTCAAAATTATTTCAGAATTAATGTGACAAATTGTCAAGCACGCGTCATCTGCTGTGATTGATAATTTTGAGCTGAGAAACTCGGGGTAAGTGAGAAAAAGGGGATCCATCTATCTTAACATGCTGTATGAAATAACAATAACTTACTACATATAACAACAACAATAATATTTAATTAAACTAAAGGTAAAAATATTTACAGCAACAATAATACAACCAATACTTTGGTATGAAGGTGATGTGTTCACTACTTTTCTTCAACTGTCTCCCATGGCCGAGGCCCTCGTTTGTTTTCCCAGTTGTCTATGTCCAGTTTTTGTATTTCTTCATAAGTTTGTTCTAGGGTAACTTGCTTTTCTCTGTTAAGGCCCAATTTTTCAGCCTCTTCCTTGCTGACGCCTTTCACTTTGGAGAATTGATATCTGAAAGGAAGAATTTTATGTTTTAATATTGATTGTCTTGTCTCCTATTAACTGGGACTTATTTTTAAATAAATCTAACCTGCAAAACCTGGGTCTATCATTATGTTACTTTGAAAGACTTAATACGTTGACTGTGCAACTAAAAATTAGACATTGACCTCTCAAGTGCTTCAAGGTTTTTGTTGACAATTGCATAGCCCACACATGTAAGGCAATTGGAATGTTTTTAATCATACATACAAGATTTGACAAGACTATAACTTTGTACGGGGGATTGGCCCACATGTGGTGCACTCATGGCTTACATGTGGGTCACGCACAGGGAATGTTTTGAACATAATTTCTGAGGTTATTGTCCCAACAATTTTATAAGAGAAATTGTAGGTGTATTTGACTGTCTTCTCAGAGATAACAGGTATTTACCTCTATAAGTTTAAATGGAAAAGTCAGTTACAGATAAGAGACACTTATACTGTCTTAAATTACCTATGTCATCATCAGATATGAATCAGTCTGTGTTGTTATGCAATAACACAGTGTAATAACTATATTTATTACTAGGATGATGCATAGTTTAGTTTATACATAATGACTGTTTCTCTTATTTACCTGCATTCTACTTCATACAGTAACATAATTAACAATCTTTCTAGGTATACTCCTAGAAGAATTCTTGCTTGAAATTACTTCACACCAATTTTGATAAGTTCCAAAACTTATTTAGTTTCTCTTGGAGCTACTAAATGATCAAAAAGTCATCATTATACTACACTAACTTCCGTCAGAAACTTTGCTCGTGAGTAGTTCGGAAATTACCCCAAGGTATCCTATGTCCTTCTCCAAGGTCCCAATCTCTTTCTATACCAAAAAACATCAACATTGGTCCAGCGGTTTAGATGTGAAAACGTACCAAACCGATAGAAGTATGGATTTGGACACATTCCCTCTTACAAATAAACGCAGAATAAAGTTATACCAGGTATAAACCTATGAAAATGTATGGGTATACCTTAGTTATACCTGGTATAACTTTATTCCGCGTTTATTTGTTATACGGATTATGTTTACATTTTCAATACCAAGGAAAATATGGCTGTACCAGTACCATCTGAATGCTAACCCCAAGATTTGTTGTCAGACAGGAGACCTGTGTCCTAGCAGGCTAACAGTGGGAACGTTATAGGCCGATTATAATTAGGCATGGAAGATAAAAATCACCTGATTTGTGTCCATTCTCGCAAACCGAACGATCCTCCAACCATGAATAATATGAAGGGTAAGCCATATTTAAATGATTTTCGTTTGCTTAAAGCCGAAAATGAATCGCGCATAGAACCTAGACGGGCATTTAGATTTTCCAACATTTTTAAAACAAAACACCGTGATATAACAACATAACCTAGAACAGCATTTTTTTGGACATCTCAACCTGTCTCAACCCAATGCCAGAGTGCGTTCGCAAGTCGCAGTAAGCTCGTGCATCGTCACGACGCATAAGATGAGATAATTAGTAATAGTGTAAATTATACGTTTGCTCACCTCACGTTCATCGACGTAGCGGGTGTCAACGTAAAATATTTGGTTGTTTTACAGGTTTTCCCACGAAACAGAGTTTGTTTGAAACGATTTGTAGTTCATTTAATTTTTTTAAAGATATACCAATGTTCTAAATATTGTTTCAGAACGGAACCAGAATAGGATGAAACTGTCAAATGTCAAATCAGACAGTCGACAAACAGCTGATTTCAGCCATTTTCGTACATTTTTGTTGTCACTAGCGTCGGATTATTTATTACTTTCGGTTAATTAGAAAATGTTTTTTTTGCAAAAAACCTGAGAAGTAGTCGTGTTTAGCAAATGCACCATGGCTTCCACCAGCCAATCAACGAATGTCTATTACGAGGATCCTCCACCCGGTGCTTTGAAAGAAGATGAGTTTTTCTGCACTGAGAGGATTGTGCCGCGCAAAATCAAGCCCCAAAACATAGTCATACGACTTATGGACAGAGAAATATATGGCTCTCGAAAACCTGGTTCCCACTTCCATGTTGTTCGAGAGTTTTACCAGAATGTTTTTCCAAATTTGACAATAGTCAATGTAGAAAAACCCCCTTGCTTCTTGAGAAAATTTAGTCCTGATGGAAAGCATTTCATTGCATTTTCCGCTGATCAAACTTCCTTAGAGGTATGGCTTTTTATTATAAGAAACGGCTTGGACTCTATTGCATCATAGTCTGGCCTTAACATATTATTGTATGTTATGTTTGTAGATCTATGAGTACCGAGGCGCTGCTGCTGCTGGGGATCTTGTTGCTGGATATCCGTCAGATTTGCTCAATGCTGATGCTGATGCACATCATAGAATAAGAACACACATTTTCTACAGGTTTTTCAAGGTACAAACTTTTTTGACTTACAAAATTGACAAACTTGTGTTTAAAGGAACATTATGAAATAGATAGGTATATGCAATCTTAAAAACATTCCTCATAAAGATGATTGTATGTTCCAGCCTAAATTCACTGTGAATGTGTGTCAACAAAGAGAAGTGCCAAGATCTGAACGTAACAATGTCGGTCACATGCCATTCATGGACCAGCAGCTGAACCGAGAGTGCAGTCTCTTTACTGAGGACGGAAGATATGTAATAGTTGGGTCCGCAGCTCACATTCCAGATGACCTTAGACCTCATTTTTATCATATTCATAGCAACAATGAAGCAGTTACTCCAACCATTAGGTAAGTTGATTTTCATTATGCAAAGTTTTACCTCTAACCTATTTTATCTTATTTGGTAGTTGATACAACCATTTACAATTAACCGTTTTCTAATCAAACCATCCAATATTATCCCACTGCAGGCCAAAGGCCTTCTTCTCCTTAAATTCCCATGTGAGACGAGCATTTTATTTATTTATCTTATTCGCTAACAAAATAATTATCAGACAGTGATGTCTTGTTTGTTCTTAGATCAGCTTTGGAAGATTATTCTCTGCATCTTGTGGACTTGCATCAGGGTAAACTTTGTGATACAAAACACTTCAGAATAGATAAAATTTACCTATCACACAATCAAGGTATATACTTGTATAAAGAAGTTCTCGCAGTTCTATCTGTTCAGCATCAAACAATACATTTGTTTCAAATTGTTGAAGGCATGCTCATAGAAATCAGAAAAATTGGTAGATTTTGTTATGATGATGATCCATTTATTGTCAACTCTGTCTTTGTACCATTGATGAACGAAAGACCTTTTCATGAAGAAACAATAAATAGCCTTAAACATAGATTACTTGTCTTCCTTTTTAAAAGGGCAAAGGCAATCAGTGACGAAACCGGTGATCCCCTTGAATTGAGAAAGTTTTACAAATACTTTGACATGTTCAAAAGTTTGAGAATGTGGAAGATGCAGTTATTAGACGAGGATCATTTGTTTATAAAATATGCAAGTGAAGAAGTTGTGACACTGCGTGTGGCAGAACCCAATAGCCAGTCTTCATTTTTCGTTATTTACAATATAAGTGGGAGTAAAATATTAGAAGTTTATGAGAACACTTCAGAAGGTCTATTACAACTATTTGAGAACTATTGCGATTGCTTCAGGAATGCGAGATTATGTGCTGATTCCCAATTCACTTGTTCGCCATCTAATAATTTGTATGCTAGGCTGACACAACAAAGGTTCAAACAAACTATAGTGAGAGCTATTTATGGAGGACGAACAGAAGCCACAAAGAGAATTCTGGCACAGTTGCCGATAAGCGCGCAGTCGTACAGTGGATCTCCATATTTAGATCTAGGACTATTCAGCTATGATGACAAATGGGTTTCTGTCATGGAGAGGCCAAAAGCCTATGGAGAATACCCCATAAGGTAACTGAACTTATTGTTGACTATAAAATGTACGTCTAATCTCTAGATTTATTGTGCTACAGAAAGTTTTTTTTTAGATTCTATGCACGTGACTCAGGATTACTCAAATTCAAGATTTACGCGGGAGTACTAGGGCAGTCAGTACCAGCAAGCGCGCGAAGACTCGTCGCGTTCACCTTCCACCCAACTGACCCCTTTGCAATCAGTGTGCAGCGAACTAACTCTGAGTATATTGTAAACTTTCACATTAGAAATGCAGTGTTCAGTTAATATGTCTGTAGGTATACACAATTAATTGTAATTTTAAGTGTAGATTATTTTACATTAATAATTAATTGCAATACTACTGTGTAGTATGTAATTTAAAACATGTGTATTTCTAATTTTTATATTCGAACAATAACCGAGCTTAAAAAGCATAGCAAGTTAACTTTGCGAAAAGGAATTGCTGTTGTAAAACACATTATGAAAAATATAAAATGTTAAATTATTTGTTTTTTTAATTCACCATTGGCCTGGCATCTCAGTCTGGCACACAGCAACAGGGTCAAAGCACATTGAGCGAAGCGACGCGTTCATTCTAAATAAGGACACAGCATATTGAACCTTATATCCACCACGTAATGCACACATTTCTATCAAGATAGAGTAAAGACGAAGAAGCCTAAAATCGGGAACATTCTACAGAATTGGACGCGTGTCCTACGTTATAGTCGTTTCGACTCGACTTTATGTTGTGGAGAAGGGGTTAACATGCTATGTGCATGTGCATTTTAAAACCGGCCCGTCATTTGGCTTGACTCTGCTGAGTGTGCTTTGACCCTGAAGCCGCATACACATGACTGTGTTTTGTCGTGTTATGACGCCTTCTGCCGCAATGTTAGCCAAACATATAACAAAAACATTGTGATATGACGGTAGGCTTGCACAAAATCGTTTGTTTGGTGTATCCCGCATGACAAAAAAATGTCTCTAGTTTAAAAAAAAACGGTAAAATATGATACTAATTCTTTGAAATAAGTACTTTCCTTGCTAGCGGACTTCTTCAATAGCTTACTCAAGCCATAAAGAGATAAATGACCTAGTCTCAGAAACACTAGGTACTCTAGTGGAGCTCAATGCCCAGCAGAGATTATAATGTATGTTCACGCTACTTAGTTTATTAGCTGGAGTGCATCTTGCACTTAATTCTAAAATACGTGCAAGATGAACAGAATAAGCTGAAGGGCTGAAGTCATAGATAGTAGTGAAAATTAATACTTTTCAGACTCAAAACTCATTTCATTGACATAGCTAAATAATCTATGATTGCCTGTTTTAAAAGATGTCATTCACAAAGTCCGGCAAAATGTCGACAACACTATCTTTACTAAACAAATGGACATAACAGCATTGATACATATAAACAAACAGAACCAGTACAGCACTTAAACACTATAGATATGAGTTGAATTAATGAAAAGTTATAATTTGGACCGCAATCATGCAGTGCAACCAACCTTTCTATGGAAACGGTTTCCCCAATGGACCATTTGGTAGTTCTTTTAATACACGTACGTAACCTTTGCACCTAAATATGAGGCAATCAGCCAGAAAGGTTGAAACAAATCTAGTTAGGTACTCAAGATGCATATTAAGGTTCTATAGCCTTCTTCTATACGAGTTGATTAAACCCTAAGACAGTTTATAGTCATTTGTAGCCGATACTTGTAAACTCGTGGAGGCATGAGGTACTTATTTTGCAGTTGGCTAAAAGGTGATTGCTCTTCTGGGTCGTGGGTTCGATTCCTGCACTATATCACGGGGTCTCATTGCTAAGAGAGAATATTTGGTTCAAATAAATCTCACTAGATGGCGCGACATGTACCCAAAAAACAATAAAATGTGTGTAAAATTAACATTTTCTGGAATTGAACATAAAAATTGTATGTTCTTGTTTAATCAACTCTCCTAAGTACAAAATTATGGAATATTGGGCTCTTAATTCACATTTCAAAGATTATTTGAACGGATCATTTAAAATTGTTCCCAGTAGATGGCGCATTTTTAAATTACTGAGGCATTCCACTCGATTGTTAAAATTTGCATTGCAACGCTTTTAGTTGCAAAAAAAACTGTAAAAACGTGCAAAAAAATACTATAAAACGAACCTTCACTGTATTTAAAGAAAAAAATATTCACGAACCTAGTAAACCCTTTTACTTGCAAGCCGCTGCTAACACCATCTATTGCCGAGAAACGGGATCGAACGCGATTGATGTCCTTACAAAAATAAGAAGATTAAGCAGATGAAAAACGCTAGTTACGTCGGCACGGTTTCTTTGTATGGGATGAGGCATCTGTATGCTAGTATTATATTATCTGTGACTATATTAATGTTCACAAGGCTTATGACATTAGTGCCTACTCTGTTTTGTGTATACGTAGCTACACGAATATTGTGTTTGTGACCGCACAACTACTAAACAAGAGCTACAACAGGAATTTCTATGACGGCTAGCAGAAATAGAGAAATATTTCTAGTATCTATAAAATTGTGAAAAACTATCTTGTTTACCTCTTAATACTTAAAATGTGCTTTTATAGCAATTCATTCCAACCAAGGCATGTATCCAGAAATAGTGGGCGAAGGACAAGTTACTTCGGTCACATTACCAGACGGATCTGTGCAGTTCTTTTTCATGCCGACGCTCAAATGGTGGTCGCAACCCAACGCAAATCAATGCCAACCATTTCAAAGCACACCTAACCCGATGTTTGCTAATAATAATTATAGCATCCCACCACCATACAACAATAATGGAGGAACTTGGTTTATCCGAAGTATTTTTAATCCGTGAGTAGTTTTATTTGTAACCCAGTTTCCCAGCTCAAAATTATCGGAGAATTAATGTGACAAATTGTCAAGCACGCGTTATCTGCTGTGATTGGTTGAATGAATTTTCGCATTAATATTAATTCGCCGATAATTTTGAGCTGGGAAACTAGGGATAAATCTATTTTGAACGTTTTATAAAGTAATACAAAATATACAACTGTTCCTTATCCAGATTCCCTCAAAGTGCGTGTAACGCTCCAAGCCAGCGAAACGAATTTCCAAGACTGGCTATTAACGACTGCAATCATAATTTCAATAGCCATGATATAGGATACCAAGGAAAGGTACCATTTACTTAAATGTTAAGTACATTTATGGTGTAATCTAAACACCATGTAAATAAAGAGGTTTACTCTAGTATTTTATTGTAAACAATTTAATATTTACAGTTCCATCATGATGTTGGGACATCGACTACAGACTTGGTCTACTTTTATCCAGGCTTGCGACAACGCGACTTCGTGCTCATGCCGCCATGCAAAGATAAAGCCGTTCAGGTAGACGCAGGGCCCGTCACAAATAACACTGTGTGCCATTATCAAGTAGTATGCTCCAAACCGTGCAATTGTTCTATTCCATGTGTTAAACCCATGAGTTTAGAAACCCTAGTGGAGCCAAATTTGACTCCCAAAAGCAACAAATCATGCAGTTGTTGTATCGGTGCTAAACCCATGAATTTAGAGACCCCAGTGGACCCAAATTTGTCTCATAATACCAACAATCTGTGCAATTGTTCTGCCGATGCTAAACCTATTAGTTTGGAGACCCCAGTGGGCCCAACTGTGATTCCCAAGAGCAACAAACCGGTCAGTTTTTCTGCTGGTGCTAAACCCATGAGTTTAGAGTGCTTAGTCGATCACAAGCCGACTCCCAAGAGTAACAACACGTCTACCGAAGAAGTTTCTTACAGTAAAGAATATAATAAACGAGGCAAGGATAAAAAAAAGAAACGTAATAAAAAGAAGAATATAATTTGTGGATGTGACTCGACGCCGACGACCAACATTGTGAATGTAGACAAATCAATTACAACGTACGCAGATGAAGGTGTCGGCTGCAATCCTGCAGATGGTTGCGAAACACAAACATGTAGAACAGAGGAATCACAATGTGATGTTGATGCTGAACCTAAGAACAAGCCCTTACCGACGACAAAGTGGTGTTGCTGCAGCGATAGTTCCACGTGTGACGAGTCGTCCTGTGACGATATCAGTGATAAAAAACATACTCAACGAGGCAAGAGCGGTAAATACAAACGGAGTAAACCATACAAGTGCGACTGTGGTTGTTGTGATGGTGACTCGTCGGTCGATTGTGACAGTGCTTCTGAAATTGAAACAGTTGGGAATAAAGGTGCGCTTTCACATTGTTGAAACAAGAGGGTCAGATCCTCGACGTTTGATTAATGTCTTTGTTCATGCCGATGTCCGGTACATAAGGATTTGTCGATCTTATGTTCGCATACCTATAGAAATCAATATAAAAAACCGGCCAAGTGCGAGTCGGACTCGCGCACGAAGGGTGCCGGTACCATTATCTCAAAAAACGGCAAAAATATCACGTTTGTTGTATGGGAGACCCACTCATTTTTTTCCTCTTTTTAGTATTTGTTGTTATAGCGGCAACATCTGTGAAAATTTCAACTGTCTAGCTATCACGGTTCATGAGATACAGACAGACGGACCGCGGAGTCTTAGTAATAGGGTCCCTTTTTGCCCTTTGGGTACGGAACTAACGGAACCTTAATAAAAACGAAGCAAATCCATATGAAGAGCAGAGCCTAATTGTGTAAGTAAATTCGGCAACGGTAATTTTAACTTAATACACAAAAAAGTTGAATCTTTATTCAACTTTTTTGTGTTTGTGTGTGTTGCGATTGTTTCCGTTGCCGAATTTACTTACACAATTAGGCTGCAGTGGTGGCCCAGTGGTATCGGCCGCGACTTACAAGTTGTAGGTCGTGGGTTCGAGCCTCAGGCAGGCGCTTTACTTTGTGTAAATTATTTCTTCACCACTGCTCTCAAAACGGTGAAGGAAAACATCGTGAGGAAACCGGCATGTCCTAGAACCAAAAAATCGAAGACATGTGACATCCACCAACCCGCAGTGGGCCCGCGTGGTGGATTACGGCCCATTCCCTCTCACAGAGAGGAGGCCTGTGTCCCAGCAGTGGGAACATTAATAGGCTGATGATGATGATGATGATGGTGGCCCATTGGTATCGGCCGCAACTTACAAGTTGTAGATCGTGGGTTCGCGCCCAGGGCCTGCAGTCTCGACATAGCTAACGATCGTTACGCTAGCTAACATTCGTTAACTCTTACCACAAAATAGTAAGTATACAGAAGGGCCACTCCCGCCGTTTGGAAAATTGACAGCTAAACTTGACAGATTCACTAGGGTTGTAGTGTTCGTGATATTAAATGGATATTTGATGCCCTGTCTACCCTCTAAGGCATGTAAGCATGATATGATGTATGTTTAGACGAATCTATGTATTTATGTTTGTAACTTGGGCAACCTACCCTTTTTTTTTTTATTCGGAATCAATATAGTAGCAACCCTAGTGAATCTGTCAAGTTTAGCTGTCAATTTTCCAAACGGCGGGAGTGGCCCTTCTGTATACTTACTATTTTGTGGTAAGAGTTAACGAATGTTAGCTAGCGTAACGATCGTTAGCTATGTCGAGACTGCAGGCCCAGGCAGGCGCTTTACTTTGTGTAAATTATTTCATCACCACTGCTCCCAAAACGGTGAAGGAAAACTTCGTGAGGAAACCGGCATGTCCTAGAACCAAAAATTCGAGGACATGTGACATCCACCAACCCGCACTGGGCCCGCGTGGTGGATTACGGCCCATTCCCTCTCACAGAGAGGATGCCTGTGTCCCAGCAGTGGGAACATTAATAGACTGATGATGTGATGTGATGTGAAATCCATATGCTCCGGACACTCCTATGCTGACGATGTACCTTTATAAATATGAAAGCATTCATTCAGTTCAGTCTTTCTAGCTTATTTCAATCATTTTTTATTCTTTGCTGCAGATAAAGGAGAGGAAACACCATTTACTTGTAGCACATGTTCTATTAAAACAGTGTTGGGGAACTCCAAAGGTTCTCCTATTAAAATTGCTAAAAGAGCCTCAATTGGGAAGGTCAATTCATCATTGCAGTGGTTAACATCAGACATGGTGTTTCAAAAACGTGATGTAAAGGAAGTGAAAATTGCTATACCATCAATTAGTCCTTCCAGTGAGACAGAAAAATATTCAGAGAACCTACTAGACCACGCTTGTATTGAATGTGATACTGCAACTAGGACTTGTGGTGAAGGAAATGAGTAGAATGAAAAAAAAAAAACAACTGTTTAGGTATTTATACTTTGTTATAATACAATTTATTCCTTAAAGTTAAAAATAACTATTTACAATGTTGAAAATAATAGTACAAGTAATAAACAAAAACAATTGAGATTTTAATACCTTAGTTCTTATTTTTATAAATTACAGATAAAAATACAACTGCAAACAATTCAGTCCTTACTACTCTTTAAAGACTAGTAAACAGTTGTACAATCAATTTAATATGTTGTCTCCATAAGAAATTAATACATTTTAATTAAAGGAAGACATTAAATGGAAACAGCAAAAAAATCAAGTTCCTATGCTTTGGCAGAAATCAAATGTCTTGCATCTGAATCGCTTCATAACATACTCAAGAGGGTAGTTTACTGAAAATTCGTTTTTTGGCCTTCAGGTAGATTAATAAAAAGTATTGGACACATTTTTTTTTTTTGACACGTAAACATAAAGTGACGACGTTATAGTGCATTGAAATATCGTGAAACGTCACGCCGCTAGTACACTTTATACTGCCTTAGTGACGTCACAAGCCACTCCAGAAATTTTATGTGCTTTAAACTTTGTAAATTTTTATAGTTTTGCTAAAGCAAAAAATACGTGTCCAATATTATTTGATAATCTCACTGACGGACTAAATAGAATTATCATTTTTGTACCCAGGAAACATCCCTATTCTCACAAAATTTCTGATAGAACATAAATATATGGTAAAAA
Source organism: Orthosia gothica (assembly GCA_949775005.1). Lineage (NCBI taxonomy): Eukaryota > Metazoa > Arthropoda > Insecta > Lepidoptera > Noctuidae > Orthosia > Orthosia gothica. Next base: position 23,697,143 of record OX459038.1, on the reverse strand, counting down.
CAATTTAACACTTAAAACTAGTATTGCATAAGATTAAACAAAAGGACTTAATAAATGTGGTAGTTGAATTTAAAGTCTCATTTTTATAAAATGCTCAATCTTATTTTCTAAGCTTGTTGTAATACAGAAAATAATAATATTTGCAGTTCTTTAGCGTAAATAATGCATGCACATTTATTTAATATTCTTATATATCATTTGGGAACATTTATTAAGCAATTTTACGCAAGAATTTTACAAGTTTACAACAATAACATAGAAAACTTGCATTTACTTGAGATTCATGGCTTATATCAGACTATTTGTCATGTTTCACACAAATTCTTCACAACTACCGTCAATTAAATAAAACTCTATAGACGCAAACGTTTCTTTTCTTTATGATTAAATGGGCAAGCTTTTAGGTTCTCAGCTAGAAACACCGAATACATTTTTTTTTATATGTAAATGATTTCGGACGAATTTTGAGAAATTAATGAGTTTTGAGAATGCAGTATGTTTAGGGCAGATTTCACCAATGAAACAAATCGCGATTAGTTCAACTAAACTCAGTTTACGCAAATACAGCGTTCTGATTGGTTGAGACCACTGGGAAACTACCAATCATAACGAGTAATGTTTAGCGCGTACCCGTCGAGAGGTAATCTTAGCTTTACGATAGCACACAACCTGGTAGTTGGTTTATACAACTTTTTCTTACTATGGCTAAACATCTATCTTAGTCTATAACACAAAGTGTGAACCAATTGAACTTTTAACACATTAACAAAATGCACTGATTGTTTTGCATCATTATACTATCAGACTTTGATGCTAACGTCGCCGTCGTCGTAACGAATTAATAACTCACTCGAACAGCTGCTATTAATTTTTGACACAACACTGAATTTACACATTAATACTCCATAAATGTGAGTGGACTGAACGCTCATCGCATTCAGTCCACTCTTACTTAATTTCTAAGAAATAAACTAACACACAAGTACGTCTAATTTTAATACTTGTTGTTGCTTATTCGTGGCGTTTTGTAAAAGGATTTAATTTTTTTATTTGAGCGATTTTTATAAATATGTTTACAACCGGGTAGTGTTTTTTTTAGTTCATGATTTATTTGCAATCAGTCCTCTTTGATTATTAATGTGCAAATACTATAATATGATACAAACAATAATTTGACTAGACAGTACCATAGTACCGACATAACCTTCGTGACCTCTATTGGGTGGAATCTTTACGAGAATATGTTAGCGTACATTGAAGTTTAGGCCTTCAATAAAAAATTATTTAAATAAGATCTTTTAGTGGAACTGTTTTGTGTAAATATTGTGCTTTGTAGTTGTGTTTATTTTGCGCTTAAAACTAAGGGTGAGGCCAGACGAGCGTGAAATGAGTCGCGGAATTTACGCTGCATTCGGTTTTATACTAAACTCCTGTTTGTACCACACGGCGACGCAAAATGAGTTGTCTGCTGAATCACGCGCATTATTTTAACCGAATTGCGCTCGGGGTGAAGAACGGGAGCGAGGCAAGCGTCAGCGCCCCATACAAATGTTGGATAGCTACGAAAGTTACGTCCGTCCGTTGGGCAGCCTAACCGGCTTTCAGTTGAACGTAAATTACGGTACTCAAAATACGCGACTCACGTCTCAGAAAATAACGCTCGATTGGCCTCGGCCTAAATATACAATGTCAGTTAGATAGGGATTTCTAAGCCGAAAAAGGTTTTGTTTGTAATTTCCCAAAAGTCAATTCAAAAATAGCTCTTCAATCCCTAAAACATTGCATATCTATGAAGATTTTGCTTTGTGCAGGTATTGTGCCTTTTTCTTGACTAGGTACTGCACTGATAATATTAGTATACTTCACGTCCACCTTTTCGGCTTAGTCCACCCTTTACTAGCTAGCCCAGTATTAACTCGAGTAAATATGATATTTGAATAGTCAGTTTATTATCATTTTATTGTGTGATAGGGACAGTGATTCCACTAAAAGTTCCTCCAACACCTAACACCTGACACACATTCTTGTACAACACATCAAAATTACATATCTAATCTACATTACAATAAAATTATACTTAGCGAGGGAGTGTCTTCAAACATATTAAAATAATTTAGTACTTACAGTATGTATTAATTAATGTATAAAATACATCTCGCCACCTTCACAGCACTTTACCTATCCCGTGTGTACATTTTACACTAGTTCACGAAGTCCCACGATACATCGCCCGGTGACCTTCACTGTAAATAAATGTTTAAGAGTTAGAAATGAGTAAGAGGGTTAAGTCACGTTAGTTGAAATAAACTGCTGAAGAAGCAAGTACACTCAGAAAGAAATTGCTTTTGAAGGTCATTATAGTTTTATTGTTGGGCTTTAATGGTTACGCAATAAAGTTTAAGGCTCCGGCCAAAGTGAGGTGTTTGAGCGAGTGTTAAGGCGGTCGTGACAGAGCGGCCATGTTAACGAGCATTTTTTTGAATAGTGCCGATTTTATTGGGTTTTTCTTTAATTTATTGTTATATTTTTTTAAATTTATTCTCAACAATAATTTTGCAGTTAACTGAACGAACTGGGTCGTAGTAGACGATTGATAGTTATGAAATGAAATAAATTCGACAAAATATTTTTTTCTGAAATATTTCAAAACATGCTGCAGATGTTTAATAGTATATTATGCAACTAGTGAATAAAGGACGGATTTAAAGCGAGGGCCATAGATGAATCAAGAGCAAGTCAAGGATTCTAACGACTGAATCACGACCGTAGGGAGTGATTCATGATGATTGAATCACGAGCATTGTGAGTGATTCAAGTGTTAGAATCATGAGCGACGCGAGTGATTCATGGCCCTCGATATAAATCCGTTTTATTCAAGAGTTGCATACTATATTTTATACCATGACTTCGAGAAAAAGAAAGATTTAAGCGAAAAGCACAAGGAATATTACGAGTAATAAATAAATAAATGGTTTATTTCCTTCAAAATTTACAAAAAATGTGAAACCATGAAACCATGGCACCTGTGTTTCAGGGACCGGTGACCACCTCCGTTACGTGACATAATTATAATTAATTAAATACCATTGCAATTAATATAAGAATTACAATCCACACAAATATTCAATAAATATCTTAGGCTAAAATCAAAATCATTATTAAAATCCTAAATAATAAACTCAAAATTAAAATCGAAGAAGGAGTTTGTGTATCAAGTATTTTTTGCGCAAGGAGGTTACATAGCATTGAGATGGACGTCTAGTACATTGGTGTGTTCCAAATTCAAACACCAAAACAGTGATTAAAAGTGCTTTTTATTCACTGTTTTCAGTGAATAAAATAAGCTTTTTAGAGGGGGAATGGTATAAAAATATTTACAGTTCATTAGCTATCTAACAAGATCTATCAAGCTAGGGAATTATCAGAATTCTTAGAAAAAACTTTGATGACAAGCTTCCAGGTAGTAGTAAAAAGTAATGGTCAAATTTATCACTTGGGTCAGAAAACAAAATAAAACAATCTAAATACAAAATGACGTTTGTTACAATGTTTACAGAAAGTTTACGATTATAAATAATTTTACAATGCATGTCCTCGAAAAGAGCGGTTTTCCAAGCAGCCAAACTGTGCGGAAAGTGTCACTTTTTTCACTAGTGCTTCTTACTTTCCTGTATTTTTTTAATTTTTATCTCCAACGTCAACCCGACGCATAGAGTTTTTATTAATTGAGAAAAGTTTAAAAAAATAGTTATGTACAGATTATCATTCATATAAAAGGTAAAATAAAACTAATACTTTATTTTAGGCGTTTTTAATTACTCTAGATTTAGATTTTGATCAATAAATTAATTTTACGTTACGATACGATACTTATTGCGTTACGATATGACAGTCATTTGAGGAACTATTAGTTAAACTGTGGATATGCTGAACGCGCTTGAATAAGCCCGCCATTTTAGTAATTTAATTTTATTAATTAATTTATTTCCTTGCAGAATGCATAGTAAAATGTTGTATGATAAACGTACGTAAGATGATTTCCGACTCGTGTCGATTTATCCACTCACTCGCTTCGCTCACTCGTGAATAAAAATGCCCCTCATCGGAAATCACCTACCTTCCGCACTTGTAGCATTAATAACTATATATTCCACGTATCCGCCTCTGTTTAACATACATACTCTTATTGTTTCATAATCATTTTTTTACTACACCAGTTGTTAAAGCCCTCCTTATTTCATATGCCGCTTCGATTATTCTCAAGTGATCAAACACGAGCCTATCATTAAATAAAAATCAACTCACGATGCGCTGCGGTCATCTAATCGCTCCTACACTTGTCCTAATCATTACGCGTCACTCGAATTATGCCTATTTGCCTATATCCTTAATGCTAGTAAAAATATGCGTCATTATTGTCGTGCATGCATACCTGGTGCGGGTGCGGCTGCACTGGATGCGGCGGCGCGGCGTGGTGCGCGGCGTCGCGCATGGCGGCCAGGCGGTGGCGCGCGGCGGCGAACGTGGGCCGCGCCGCCGGGTCCGCGTGCCACGCCGCGCGCATGGCCTCGTAGGGGCCCGCCGGGCAGCCCTCCGGCGCCTCCATGCGGTAGCCGCGCTCCACGTGCCGCACCACCTCGGCTAGCGGCTACGGAAACAAGTACAAACATATTATACGCTCTCTGACACCGGTGTAAGGTTCAAATTGGTACTAATCATGCGTCAACTGGCACATCTAATTTTGTCCTTATTGATAACATTGTACGACAAAGTTTTCCTCATAAAATAGTTTTAAAATTAGTTCCAGTTCAGTCTATTATCAATTTAGCATAGTTATAATAACCAGCAAGCCACAGGGGAAAACCTATGCAACAATGATATTCAAATAAACAGATATGTTATAAGCGCGCGCATTGTGAAGACTCGAATAGTAGACAATTGTATGATTTAGTCTTTAGTTTATGTCACGCATGGCGAAGAGCGATACGCTTTGTTGAAAAAAAAACAAAATTAAAAAAATGCCATCGTGTGTATTTAGAAAGTGTACCAATTATAATACCAAATTACATAAAACAGAAGGGATCTCATACCATATGTAAATACGCAATACACCTCAATTTACTAATTTATTTCAATTTTTTTTCCTAATTTTCTGATATTTGGAGGTTACAAAAAGAAAAAACATTGGTTGTCAGAATAATGTTTGTTTACATTCACACGCAAGTGACAAACACTAGCTGTCTCTTTTTTCTTGTTTGTTTTATCAAGCCATCCCTTTCGACATTGTAGTGAAATGTCAGATGAATGAAAAGTGTGTATGTGTGCTGCCGCTGCTGCGCGGAACACTTTTTTCAATTGTTTTGTGAGTGTATAACGTATCTGTTTATTTGAATATCATTGCTATGCAAGAGGAAACCTACTTCTTGCATAGGTTTTCCCCTGTGGCTTAGTTAATGTAATAAACATACATGTGTGAGTACTTTTAATACTTTATACCTTTACGAAGTATAGTGTGTAGTGCTATTCTGGGTGCATTGTCCTCACATATGTGAATTTATTAATGTATGTACTCATGTACCTAAATATTGTAAAATTTTTTTTTTTTTAAAGAGTATGTATGGAGTTTCTTGTGCATTCTTCTCCATAACAAGCTACTTGCCGAATGCACGGTAGATTCATTTTTTTTTTAAAAGAGTAAGTATGGAGTTTCTTGTGCATTCTTCTCCATAACAAGCTACTTTCCGAATGCACGGTAGAATCAACTTTTATTCCATGTAAATTTAAAAAGTATGGAGTTTCTTGTGCATTCTTCTCCATAACAAGCTACTTTCCGAATGCACGGTAGAATCAACTTTTATTCCATGTAAATTTAAATTGTGACATTCAAAAGTGCCGCTTGGTGGCCCAGTTGAAATAAATATCTTTTGTCTTTTGAAAAATTATACTTACAATTCGAGGGTACGGAACTCTTCCAAATGAATAGATCTCCCAGAGAAGGATGCCAAAACTCCACATGTCAGACTTGTTAGAGAATTTCTGGCAACACAAAATATACAGTTGAGACAAATCAATAATTTGTAACGTTCGTCAGTGACGAAACCAAATCTCACAAACTTTGACATGTATGTGTGATGAACTTACGTTGTACTTAAGCGCTTCGGGAGCGGTCCACTTGATGGGCAGCTTGGCCTGCAGCCGCGCGGCCTCGGCAGGGTCGTCCATGGTGGTATCATTCCTGGCCAGGCCGAAGTCAGCGACTTTGGCTGTTCCCTCGCCAGAGATTAGCACATTCCGCGCCGCCAAGTCGCGGTGCACCACCCGCTTGCCTTCCAGGTATTCCATACCGCAACACGCATCGCTGTAATTAGTAAATTTTTATTTTGTTAATAACTACTTTTTTAATTCAAAATCTTGGGACAATTTATTCCCATATTCGCTTAATGAATTATATACTGTAGCGTTTTGTGCTCTAAATTCATTTTTGTGTAGGTTTATAAATGTCATTTAAAAATTTGTTTGCACTCTCAGGCAAAGCTTCAAATGTCTGAAGACTGTATATAGCAGGATGGCAATGGCAGTGAAAAATGATCTGATGTCTGTGTTGCCCGATAGCTACAATCTTGGGGCCTTTAAGTCAAGAGTGAATAGGTTTTTCCTAGGCAAGCGTGCTTGACCGTCGACCACATCATCGCTTACCATCAGGTCAAGCGCAAGCCTATCGAGGATAAAAAAAAATAGGTATTCAACAAAATTAAATAGGAGGGCAAAATATGCCCAAAACCCGCGCCACACAAAGCGACTTCATACTTTTAACTGAAAAATCAAGTGGCAAAGTACTTACTAAGCGAAGTTGATCTGATTGAGTTGAGTGACGTAGTGTCGTCCTCGGGATCTCAAGTAGTCGAGCAGCGAGCCTTGTGCGCAGTGCTCCGTCACGATGCACGTGCTACCGCTGGACGTGAACACCAGCCCTAACAGGCGGACCAGGTTGTCGTGTGTTAGAGATCTGCGGAAACAAAACCAGATTAGAATTCATCATCATCAGCCAATTAATGTGCCCACTGCTGGGATACAGGCCTCCTCCTTGTGAGAGAGTTAATGGACCGTTAATCCACCACGCGGGCCCAGTGCCGATTGGTGGATGTGACATGTTTTCGTATTTTTTATTCTAGGACATGCCAGTGTCCTCACGATGTTTTACTTCACGTTTTGAGAGCAGTAGTGATGAAATAATTTACACAAAGTACTGCCTGGGTTCGAACCTACGACCCACAACTTGTAAGTCGCGGCCGAAACCATTGGGCCACCACTGCTCACTGCTGATTAGAATTAATGTCACACACTGAGTGACATTCTTTGCCGAAGCTGTGTCAGTGCGGTGTGTTTCCTAATAGCTACAACCTGGGGGTCTTCAAATCAAGAGTAACTTCTAGGCATGCGTGCTCCTTCGTGAAGACATCGCTTACCATCAGGTGAGATGGTGGTCTATCGCAAGCCTATTAATTATAATAAAAAATCAATAGGCAGCCTTTCACTGAAATATATATCTTCCAAAATGAGCTACAAAACCCGGTTCCCCGCATTCAGTCTATCTAATTAGTTTAGTCATTGGAAAACGCGAGCTCGCGTCATTAAACATTATGACACAATTATAATAAGGTTTAAATTGCAATGACTCATGCACGCTCGTGGCGTACAGAGCAATATAAGGAGTTTGATAACAGGAAGGAAAAGAAAATGGAATAATATAAGTGGCTGTTTCATTATTAGTTGCGTTGCAACGTCTATGGAAGCAATATTTTTATACGACTGCCCCAGAAAGAAGGCTTATATATTTTTCTGGCTAGCAACGTCCTTGTTTGACAAAAAAAAACCTAAAGATACACTTGAATATTTATGGATTCATTACCTAAATTACACAAAGTTTTTTTCTTTTATACCCCAGCCTACACTATAAAACATAGTGTTATCATTACAAGTACGTTTTGATGACTAATACAAGTTTTTAATGAGCTCGACGGCCTTCTGTGGGTAGATATGTTTAATTTAATTAGTCACGTTAGTTGACAAACATAAAATAGTTGAAGCTTGTTTATTTCCATGGTTTATTATTATTAATAAGTTGTAAAGTACGATTTCGATCGCATCCCAAAGGAACTTCGATATGTACCCAGATAAAATAACACATGTGTTAATTCAGGATATAATATGATTGAGTAACAAACGTCTACACTTGACGTTTGTCGAATTCTTGCAAACTAATATTATAAAATCCACTAGCTTTTGCCAAATAATAATTTTAAATGTGTTTTATCATCACAAGGGAACATTACACCTGGACAAGTAAGGCAAAGTAGCTTATGTGCTATTCCAGATTATAATCTATCTCTGTGCCAAATTTCATCCAGATCCGTTTTGCTGTTCTGGCGTGATTGAGTAACATACATATATCCACACACACACACACATCCATGCAAACTTTCAAATTTATAATATTAGTAAGAAGTAAGATTATTATTATTGGCCGGTGGATACGAAAAGCACAGGACCAACCAGTGTGGTAACCCTTGGGGGAGGCCTTTGTCCAGCAGTGGACGTCTTTCGGCTGATATGATGATGATGAATATTACAAAAAAGACATAAGATCAGCCATTTTGAAGAACCAATGTTTACTAAAAAAGTAAAACAGCGTTTTTTAGGGTTATCCTCTACTTACAAAACGATATATAGAATGTTGTATCTATTGTATCTAATACATTTAAATGAGCTATTCTTGTATTTATGTATTTATATAATCTGAATCTCGGAAACAGCTCCAACGATATTCATGAAATTTAATATGCAGGGGGTTTCGGGGGCGATAAATCGATTTAGCTAGCTAGGTTTCATTTTTAGAAAACGTCGTTTTCTCTATTTTCACCCGAGCAGAGCTCGGTCGCCCAGGTACTGTTGATTTAATCTAGTTGGTAGTGGTTTGGGAATAGTGCAGTGGGTTTGTCTCAAAGGCGAAATATAGTTTGAGAACATAACATATCCAAAGTCGTGTTCAGCCCTGCTGTCAGTGCTTTGTTAGTAAATATTGTACCTTCATCTTAGCCAGAGTATAGGTAAGAGGTAATCTCTGGAAGTACCTACTGAAGCAATTATAGTGCCCGGCACGTAAGTTGGCAACGTTTTGGCGTAGTGGGGGTAAGTTCACGAATTTTCCGCGAACTGACCAACCACGATATAGAGCGAACGGAACGTGGACGCGACACGATTGGTCAGTCGATCCTTGTGTCAACTGACCAACCAATCACAAGATCGAAATGGTGTCAAACGTTCCCCAAATAAACGACTCTTGCCAACTTACGTGCCGGGGATTGTACCTCACGGATTAACTTACGGATAAAAAACTACTCTGCTACCGAGTGCCATAGTGTTGAACGCAGACGAAGTCGCAGGCATACGCTAGTTTATAATATTAGGGAAGGCGGCAAGGTTTTTGATTACTTACGCCATAACGCTGGCTTCCGCACGAAACTTGCTGGCGGCTTCCCGATCCTTCAGAATTTTGACTGCCACTTTCTGTGACCCGTTCAGTATACCCAGCATTACATCTCCGAACTCTCCTTTGCCGATGTTTTCGCGAATCTCTAGGTCACGCTCGTCTATTTTCCAGCCTGAAAAGTGAATTAATTGGTTAAAATTCATTAGTAATTGAGGTATTAACCGTGTCTAGACCGGCTTGGATTGCTGCACAAACCACATATTAAATTCATGCTTGAACGGTATCGGATTTTTGTTATTAAGTAAGAATTAATTGGTTAGATCACAACACGTTTTTCAAATACCATACAATTGAATAATGTTTCGTCTTTAAAGTTTAAGTTGATTAAGTTACTCTCTTTCATAGATTGATCCTGAAATATTTCACTAAATATTTCGCCAGTGTCATATTGTTCCAGTGTAAATAAGAAGTGGACATTTTAATCTGTTTCTCGCTCAAGAGTAGTCCACCCAGGAATTGTGAAATCACATCACAGATTAAAATCTACCTAGATGACGCGATTGTATGTACTTCGCGTGCCAAAAAACGGAGTAAAGTTACGATCAATGATCGTAATCTGAGCTTTTCATTTAGCATTATCGGCACCGGAAATCCACCGAAATCTAGAAAAAAACCGGCCAAGAGCGAGTCAGACCCGCGCACGAAGGGTTTCGTACCATTATCGCAAAAAAACAGCAAAGAAAACACGTTTTTGTATGGGAGTCCCATATATTTATTTTATTCTATTTTTAGTATTGGTTTTAGAAGACCTGTACGGTGCTTCTGACGCTGCAATAAGCGTGGCCGCCTATTGGGCCCAGACAATCTAATTAAATGTGCCATCGAATCGAAAAGAAGAAGTATTGGTTTTTATAGCGGCAACAGAAATACATAATCTGTGAAAATTTCAACGGTCTAGCTATCACAGTTCGTGAGACAGACCGACAGACGGACCGCGGAGTCTTAGTAATAATGTCTCGTTTTTACCCTTTGGGTACGGAACCCTAAAAATGCGTTTTTTATGCCATATCTGTAAAGAATGTATAGAAAAAGTTGGCCGAGGCATTGGAAATGTTATCTTTCATTGGTAAGTAAATTTGTTTTTAAATTGGTTGTGAAAAAGTGCCACGCTTGGTTTTCATACAGATGGAGGGACTTGCGTTATCTAGTTAAATTTATGTCAGTGTGTGAAAATCTCTGCCAGCATCTATGGTCCCTATAATCCGTCAGTATTAAAAACAAGAGTGAACAGCCATCTACTGGGCTCTTCCGCTCCATCATTAATTGTTTACCATCAGACAAGATCGAGGGTAAGAGCAGACTCATCAGGCATAAAAAAATACTATTTTAACCCCTACCATTAACCCCTATAAAGGCGTAATTACCGAAACAATTCAAAGCCATCGTGTCTCGCGTGGATCCACGATTTAGGCACTCAAACCATTGATGAAGTACTCACGCGCATCTACAAAGTTCTGCGGCTGTAACGCGCTGTCCGTCTGGTCGGAGGAGGACATCTGCGTGGAGTACGTGTGCTGGAAGTGGCCCGAGCTCAGTGCGCTCGACACGCTCGGCGTCGGGGGGTAGGGCGGCGGTTGCTGTGGAAACAATCACACGGTTATTACATAATTAATGAGGAGTTTATTAAGGACACATCTAGATCAGTATCAAAGGCGATGATTTTTACCAGACTGCCGAAGGAGGGTAATGTGTTTATCAGTCTATGTATGTATGTTTGTTCCTATATGGCGTTCCAGAGACCAAACGCGTTGGCCGATTTTGATGATTCATACGTCACTCGATTCGTCTTAATACTGCAAGTGTCATAGGCTACATTAAAATTGGACATTAGAAAAATGGCGGCTTTTTGGCGCCATATTGTGGGGGCCCAATTTTTTTTCTTCCTAACCCATCGTGTGAGGTATCAAAATAAAGGGTTTAAGAGGTGATTTCAAAAATATATAACACTTATCTGTTTCAATGTATCTAATTCGAAAAAAACTTAACTAAAAAGTTATTAAATAAAAAAAGTTAAATCAAAAAATCAAAAAACCCGACTGCTTCAAAAGCGAACTAAAAAGTCGTAAACAAGAAAAATTCATGCTGTGCAGGCGGAGGATACACCAGATTTTGGTCATTCAGCCCGCGAATATGTATCCTCCGACTGCACAGCATGAATTTTTCCTTGTTTACGACTTTTTAGTTCGCTTTTGAAGCAGTCGGGTTTTTGATTTAACTTTTTTTTATGGGTCAAATTTAGTAATCGAATTTTTACACCTTTCCTGTAGACAAAATGATCTAATATTTGGCACACACCTTTTTTAGGTACCAGTAACATACATACAGTCATATACATCACACCACTCTCCTCATCAATCTCTAGGGCATTGATCAGACCCAAAAATAAAATCGTGGGGCGCGTGCAATTTCTATCAACAGTCAACCGCTCATCACACTATATAAAAGAACCTTTATAGAGGATTCATATCATGGGTGTAGATAAAGTCTTGTATGCAACTGTTATAATTAGGTATTAAAACACTCATGTGATACTATTATCAACCCACATTCGTGTTTTAATACCCCTTATTATACAACAGTTGCATAAATAACTAATAAAGGCGAAAGTTAATGAGTGTGTGTTCGTAAGTTTCTTTGTTACTTCTTCACGCTCTAACGGCTGGACTGATCTGGATGAAATTTGGCACAGAGATAGATTATAGTCAGGGCACATAGGATACTTATTATCCCGTTCCCTTGGGATAATTTTCGTCATTAACGCGGGCGAAGCCGCTGGCAAAAGCTAGTATCATTATAAATGCTAAAGTCTGGCAAACGAAAGTAGAGACTGAAAAAGCGCGGCAAATTTAAAAAATATCAGCATAGCAACCCCAAAACTAGTATGAAATACCTGGAATAACCTAATTTGATACTTTACAATTATTTAATTTACTTCGTCTGAATATAAATACTTTAGGTAGGTAATACTTAAGATATTAAGTATCAAAGATAAATAGTGATTACGAATTAAAACAAAGTATCAACTTATTAGCATCATACTAACTTATGAAATCTAACACAACACGTAAACAATCTTGTTATTGTTTGAATTCGACGTCTTTCTCCTGTTGTTTTTCTTGATATTTTTAATTGTTTTATTCATTTTTCACTTAATAAATGCTATTATCAAGACTACAACAAATCACCAAAAATTGATGTTGACATTAGTATAGCATTGCCATATAAAAAGTTTGCAAATAATTCGAGTGTCTACTTTCGTTTGCCAGACTCTATTTACATATTTACTCAGGTTACCCTACGCTCCACGACTTTATTTTCGAGTCTGATCAATGTCCTAGATTGATGAGGAGAGTGGTGTGATGACTGGTTACTGGTGGGGTGATGTTACCTGCGGATGAGGCGGGTAGGGCGGTTGCAGTACGCCATTGTTGTTGGCGCCGTTGGGCGACGCCTTGGGCAAGCATCGCACTAGCTTCGTGCACAGGCCGTCCGCGTCTTGTAAGTAGTGCTGTGGGGATATAAAACAATCTTAAGCAACGGATACGGGGTTCAAGCTAGCAGAGCGGTTTCAAAGGAGGAAAGTAGGTATACTAGCCAAAAGTACTTTTTTATCCAACTAGATTACAAGGCAGTTACAATATATCTGAAGATTTGTGGTGTGGATGGTATCCTGATGATCAGGATTAGGACTCGAATTTGAGTTACAAGACACAAGTGACTTTTCAATAAATCCGGCTCAAAGGACCAGATCAGTCGTTAAAACGAACATGTCATCAGCTATTCGCGGTATATATAGATGAGGCAGAAATTATGGAGTATAAATGTCAAGTACTCATAAGATACAACGTACTATGGTTATGACATGATCATACACTTACATGGATTAAATCCGTCATGTTATCGAAGAATTCTTCATCGTCTATGGTTAGACGTTGATTTTGGTTGTCAGGCGCGGTTGCCCATTTTACTCTGAAAAAATATATACAATTATTTTTACTCAAGGCACGCAAACAATTCCTATATTCAATGGGTGACAAACAGTGGAAACACATTTCTGTAAAATAAATAGCAGGTGATGTATAGAACACGCCATTTTGTGGTCATTAACATAATACGTATTATTATTCTCCGATGACGCGACTGCACATGTTTCGAGTACTTATATTGTTTAATTATGTAGATAGACTATACATTGTTTACTTACAATACACTGAGTAAGAAAACTACAGTGTAAAGATATTTAAAAATGCAAAATGACATCTCTGGCTTCTGAAATTCTATAGTAAAATTCGATTTGAAGCACACAAGGCCAAATGCCTGAAGCAACAAAAGAATTTTAGGTGTGTCTAGCTCTTTTCAAAGGAACTCGTACGGAGCAGTTCTGCCGCCAAGTAGCATTGCGTTCCGGTGTGAGGTGTAGTATAGCTGTTTTTTTACTAAAATAAAACAAATTGTTTCCTCACCGATAATGTTCAACTCGTCCTCGATACCGCACGCAGAGCGTATGGTCTCCGGGAAAGTTGGTACTTTCTCGTACTAGGAACACGCCGTCCGGAGAGCCCGACAGTAGGGCTTCCGCGCGCTCGCGGGATATCGCTCCGTGGTGCCATCTGGAGACAAAGAAGTATAATGACGTCAGTATTCAAGAAGAATTCGACAGAAAACGTGTTGCACCGACCCCAAGTAATATGGGAAAAGGGCAGAATTTGATGATGTTGAAGAAGACTTCGATATCGATGATGGAGAGCGATGAATTAGGTCTACGATGACAAAGATGCGTATTCATTCTTCCCTTGAAGCTGATGGATTATTATAACAAGAATACAGATGCTGGCAAACAGTAAAGCGGTTATCAGCATCAGTGCTGAATGCGGGGTTCTAATTTCTGGATCCTTTTGACTAACCTGGAAACTTTTGGAAAGACTTATGGAACAAAATTGAACCATAAGTCATTCTAATAGGAACCAAATACTTGAAAACAAGATTAGCTTTAATATTACACCTGAAACATAATTGTTGATACAAAGGACGTCTCGTATTTGATAAAGACTAGGTCACTTGGAATCATTACGTGTGATAGATATTGAAGATAAGAACAAAAACATTGATAAAGCTGATAATGAAATCTACAGAGTTTTTGTTGTTTATTGCAATTGAAAGAAGGGTAAGAAAATAATAGTTTTGCATCGATTCCTGAAGACAGATACTATGTCTGATTTTATCGCTATTATGACAGATTTCAATCATAATTACTTAGATGTCCTATCTGATATTGTTTTTAATTAAATTAATATTTGTGCGTTAGTTCTCGATCGGATATAAACAATTACTTGTTAGGTATTATTAAAACTTATTTCGAAAGTTCTAAGTTTATTTAGAAGATTTTTATAGAAGGATATCAATAATTTTCAAAAAAATATCAATATCATTTATATGCTACTTATCTGGTCCTCGGACCACGCATCTGGTACCAAATCCTCATCAACTATTATGCAGCCCTGCCTTTGAGCCTAGCATTATCTATTGACATGGTTAAGTCATGGTTTTATCATGCTGCGACCTTCACCAGTAAATCTATCGTTTTGAATTAAATATTTTTCGGTTTAGATGACACTTAGATAAATTTACATTATACCAACTCGCCAAACCAACGAGTCTTAACGAAAAGGCTTAAAGCCCTTTTTATGCAGCATCTTCAAACTATTTTCATTTACTTAACACACAATCTCTTCTTCACTCAGATATTGAATACTAGTGATAAAAAATAATATTTACTCTGCATCCTCGTACGCTAAGACAGGAGGTATGAACAACAACACTTTATGTGGTTTGTTGTAACACTGGCTAATGTCACACGCACACTCCATACTTCGTTGATTCAGCAACTGACAACTAAAAGTATATTATCACTCCGATAAGCAGTGATAACGGTGATCTTATCAAAAGTGTGGTAGTGTTTTAGCAAATTAGTGTTTTCCAAATACAAACAAGGCATATTTTGTGAATGTAGTGTTTGTGTAAAAAAAGAGTAAATTAAAATGCGTTATCAGGTTGTTAAGAGTACATTGACTTCGCAATAGAAGAAATAAAGTATTTAGTCAGTAGTACCACATATAATATAATACTAGCATACAGATGCCTCATCCCATACAAAGAAACCTGGCCGACGTAATTAGGGTTTTTCATCTGATTATACCGATTATTTTTTGTAAATCGATCGCGTTCGGTTCCGTTCCACGGCGATAGATAGATCACATATCCGTGGAAAGGAACCGAACGCGATCGATGTACACAAAATAATCAGTATAGTCAGTACAGTACATCGGCACGGTTTCTTTATAAGGGATGAGACACCACTGTCTAAACTTAATATGGGCATTGAGGGCATGAGGATCAAAGGGTCTGTAAATTCATTGTTTCACTCTCATTTTTGAGACAAGCCAAACCCAGAATTACTTGGAACTTGAATGATTAAGTTACGAGGTCACACATACTTATCAAGAATTAAAAAAAAGGAACAGATGATCCTCTGTTGAGGACGATAAAGAACTGGGCACACAATCGGATTAATTATTTTATCGATACAGAGAATTCCACACAACGCATTCAGAGACAGTAGAGAAATCAAAAGGCAACTTTGACTCAATTTTTACTTGCAAGGTGCGTGAGACATTATTTTTCAGACTGTCCTGTGTTCACATTATATTGGTATGGCCGTTTTGAGCTGGAGTGACGCATATTTTTCCCCATAATATATAATACATTTATTTTCAGACAAAGTATGCAGGCTGTGATGCTTTCTTTTTTGTATTTTTCATTAATCTTTTGAATGCGTCATATTTGGTGCAAATAAACTCTTCTTTCAGACGACGACTAACGCCAACGACCTTGAGGGAACAAAACGCGCGCTCGTCTCACACCCGCGCGGCCCAAAATTTAGTAGTTTCTAGTACTTTCCTTATTATTCTGTAACTTTTTTAAAAAAAGCTTCAGATTAAAATGTAGATAATTAAATTGTCTTTTAGATGGTGACTATTTCATTAAAATACGCCCAGCGGTTTTGGTGCGATTGTCGTGTTTTTGTCCGTTTTAGACATAACTTTACAAATTAATTACACTATGTAATACGAATAAAACACAAAATTTGCTTAGATCAAATTATTAAGAAAATGGTCTAATATAACATATATTTATTCCAAAAAATTACGACTAGCTTGTACCAGCTATTTATCATGTAACCATTTAATTCGTCGAGTGTACATTATAAAGATATAGATAAGATACATACGGCCACTGAGTCATGTTGACGAGCCTGTTGCCGGCGGGTGGCGGGTTCACGCACGTCGAGTTCACCAGCACATCGCTCGGCCCTTTGGACACCACTGTGGAAGAAAAACATTTTAATAATATTTTAAGCAGTTTATTAGCTACTATCTCAGGCGAACTTTCAACCAATAACCTAATCCGTAACTATAAAATCCCACCGCACTATTCCCAAACTACTGCAACTCCTGAAAAGCGCGGAGGCAATGAAGCTTAAAGAAGTCCTGGAGAATGAATTTAACTGTCTTGGATCCCGCAACGAAAATAATCAGAAAATAATAACGGAGGAGTAGGAAAAAAAACATGATTTCCACTTCCCTCCATATAAAGCAGGAGACAGAACAAACGAAGCCAATAGGCACAAAGGCTCGTTTACAACTGGGATAAGCCCAGTTGCCTATCACCACGAATAAAAATTATCATTAATATTAATGGGTCCTAACCATCGACCAAAGTTGGTCGCTGGTCCTAACATAACAATGGTGAGCGCTGTAGAGAAAACGTTAACGTATCCGACAGTATCAGTTGTCGTTCGAATACTTCTCAGCAGGATACCACGAGGTCGTGGATCCGATTCCCAGGGCGAGCCAAGTCTTATTGAGGGTTTCTTTCTGGTTTCTCTCAGCAACAGCTTGATGGAAGCAGGTTCATGGAAATAGGCTAGCCCACTATTACATGGGACTAAACATTAGGGTGAAGGCAAACGATCGTAATTTTGTGAGTCGCGTAAAATGCGTCGCGGAATTTCTGCTGCATTCGGTTTCATACTAAAGTCCTGTTTGTGCCACACGGCGACGTAAAATGAGTTGTCTGCTGACTGACGCACATTATTTCAACCGAATTGTGCTTGAGCTGACAGAGGAGAGCGAGGCAGTCTGGCAGACTAAACGAATTTCAATTGAACGTAAATTCCGCGACTCATAATACGTTCGTTTGGCCTCACCTTTACTGGCGAAATATGCGTGTACTAATGGTGCACCTTTGCCTATTCCTACAGGCGTTATGTTATGTGTTACGTCTCAGTTATTACGGGCTTTCAGAAGATTGAAATTAAATCTATTTAAAATCACTACAACATCATATCAGCCAAACGGCGTCGACTGCTGGACCTCCCCCAAGCGTCGCCACATTTACTGGTCCCGTGCGTCTCGCATCCAGCGGATCCTCACAACTTTCACCTGCATCGGTTCACCTAGTGGGAGGCCTTCCAACGCAACGTCTTGCGGTGCGCAGAACGCGCAGAACTTTTCTGCTCCATCGGGTATCCGTTCTACGAGCAATATCCCCTGCCCACTGCCACTTAAGTTTGGCAATTCTTCGGGATATGTCGGTAACCTTGGTTGTCTTGCGGATGTCTTTATTACTGATTCGATCACGCATAAAATCAAAATCACTACATATTATAGTCTCCCGCCGCGTTTGTACGCGATTAACTCAAAAACTACTGAACGGATTTTCATGCAATAGAAAGAGTGAGAAACGAGAAAGGTGTGTATAATTTAACACTGGCGAAGCCGGGGCGGTTCACTAGTATATTATAAGTATAACCTCTTTTTAGAATTCAGAGTGTGGAGCGATTCGTCGCCCAATACAAAAAAAAAAACATTTGGAATTTGGCCAAATTTGGCAGCATAGTCAGAAAAACTCATATTCTTGCCGTAATATCTTCGCTCGGTCTTAAATGCATAAAGGAGTGTCTCCCGCAGTAAATGTGTTAAGCAAAAGTTGCTTATTCATCTCCTTTGTATTAGCCTTTTCCCGGCCGACTGCCAAGGTTCGCTCGGCATTATAAATAATACTGCAATGTAATTTTGCAAATCATGTATGCCTGTATTCCTGTAGCGTCATCTTCTGACATTGGCGGAATAGTTGTACACGGTTTCTTTGTGAGGAAGGGTCAGGCTAACTAGGGGTATGTCTATTGTCTGCTGCTTACTCTAGTCAACAAAAGATGATTTCAGATGCACACGTCATTAGTGACCTCTAAATTTGATTGATCCAAAACTCATCATCATATCAGCCTGGAATGACCCGACTAATGGGTCTCTGTTCCCTTCTGCCAATCTTCCTGGTTCTGTGAATCTCGAACTAAAACTCATCTATGTCTAACCTACTTTCTGGCCACACCTGGCACGGACCTAATACTTCATAACCCTACTCCGCTTGCAACCAGACCGCGAGACGATTGCAATTTAAAGAACTACGACGAATAACGCGGGCCGAACGTGATTTGCATGACAGAATACATTACATTAGAAAACGTGCGTTAACTGTCTATTTACGCACACGCGGAATTCACATTAACTGCGTTTTATACTATTAATATCAGTTCATTTCTGTGGCAGATTTATTGGTGACTGGCGTGACGTCACTGGGGAATTTTCTTTTTCTTGTGCAACTTTTGTGCAATCGAGGTATACAAACTCAAGGTGCATGACAAACTGGCACACGTATGGTCGTGTTTATTTGTGAATCACTAATTGGATTATGACTTTAGAGATTGAAAGTAAACGTTCAATTTTGATCTGGCTGCTTTTTTAAAAAAGACAAAAGACAAAAGATATTTATTTCAACTGGGCCACCAAGCGGCACTTTTGAATGTCACAATTTAAATTTAAATGGAATACAAGTTGATTCTACCGTGCATTCGAAAAGTAGCTAGTTATGGAGAAGAATGCACAAGAAACTCCATACTTACTCTTTTAAAAAAAAAATGATTCTACCGTGCATTCGGAAAGTAGCTTGTTATGGAGAAGAATGCACAAGAAACTCCATACTTACTCTTTTAAAAAAAAATGATTTTTACAATATTTAGGTACATGAGTACATACATTAATAAATTCACATATGTGAGGACAATGCACCCAGAATAGCACTACACACTATTTTGTATTTACAAAACATTAAGGAAGTATACATCATTATGCCCCTCATTAGTTTTTGCCAAGTGATATAGGGCAACTCTTCTCCTTAGCATGGGTATGACAATCAAGGTGGGCCATGGTCTGCGGGTAGACACCCGCGCCGCACAAGCATCGAAGATCGGAACCATGCGAGAAACCCCATCTATGGAGATTGTCTTTGCTGCGGCCGACCTAAGTGTTTGTTCAGAGTTTTCCGTGTCGGCCAAGGCAACGCGCGCCCATTAATTAAATAATTTATATCTTTTCATTTATTTTTACTTAGAGGTTGTATCTAAGTGTTTTTAAGGTCTCCAAAAGAGTTATGAGAAGAATATTGCAGTCGCGGAGCACACCTAACCAACTTACCAGATGTGGTTTGCGATGTGTGCATGGCGGGGGGCGCAGGCCCGGGCGGCGCCGGCGTCCGAACCGACGACGACATCACAATCTGTTGATAACAACATTTTACACGTGTAAACTTGAACTTTACACCAAGAATTCAAAACAAAATTTCCAAAATAGCATTTCCTTACCATTATATCCATTGTTTAAAAACAAAACAATACAAGAACAATCTTCTGGGTTCAAAAACACCATTGTCAAGGAAAATGACGGACATACTTGATGCAATTTTAAGGACCACGGAAACATATACATACAAAGAAAATTCCATCGTAGTAGTGAGGATAATAATATGGCACCTACGGGCTACGAGGAATGCGGGTATAGGCTTGACATACATAAATAATGTAACTAGGTGAAGTTCAATTTGAAACTAGGCCAGTAGTATTTAGGGCACTTGTCGCATAGTTTTTTAATCCTTGTTGAATCAAAACATCAAACAGCCAAATATATATATACAAGTTTTAAAAAATTAATAAAAAAAGACCCGTCTGCTTTAAAAAGCCAACTAAAACGACGTAAACAAGAACATATGCGCGAGCTGGCTAACCAAAACCAGGTGTATCCTCCGACTGCACAGCATGATTTTCTTCTTGTTTACGTCTTTTTAGTTGGCTTTTTAAGCAGTTGGATTTTTTGTTATTTTAAATATATTTTTTATTTACAATTTTTTTGTTATTTTTTTTAGAATTAGGTACATTTAAACTTATAAGTATTATATATTTTTGTAGTCATCTCTTAAAATCCATTTTGATACCCCACACGATGGGTATGGAAGAAAAAAAAAATTGGACCCCCCCAAAATCCGGCATTTTTCTATTTTGCAATTTTAATATAGCCAGTGACACTCGCAGGGTTAAGACGAATCGATTGACGTAAGAATCATCGAAATCGGCCAACGCGTTTGGTCTCTAGACCGCCATATAGGAACAAACAAACATACATACATACATAGACTGATAAACACATTACCCTCCTTCGGCAGTCGGGTCAAAAGAATCAGTGCACAAAGCAGCTAACGAAGAAGACCCTTATACAAGTTGTAGAATGCAATGCACGTAGTCTAAATAGCTCCGTTCGCAAGTATGTGCAGCAAAAATAATACAAATAAATTGCACTTACATTATGTGGAATGGAATTCTGCAATGCGGAGGGGGAGAGAGGAGCGTGTGGCCCATTACTACCGCTCACACTACCTCCACACTGAAACAAAGTTTTACACTATCGTAAAAATAACCCACGTTTTGTGGCAATGCCCATTCTAGACAAGCTTTACGCTAACGCCACATCTGCCTTTAGTGAATAAATATTTACGTTTGATCCGGCGCGATGTCTTACTTTCTAAGCAGCCGTGAGAATCTCCATCGCATACAATGCTCGCTGCGACAAAGTGTTTCAATGTATATGAACTCTACTTTCCGTCGCTGGTAAAGCGTGGTTTAGCGCATCATAAATAGTTAGAGACAATAACCTACAATTCATTTTAAAAAACTTGTCACATGTGTCAGCGGAATCATGCGACGGTGATTGTTTTGTTTCAACTACGTGCAATGGGAACTAGTCTCGCGCTTAGCCTTGTGGCTAGATCAATGTGGCCGCACAAAGGGACATAAATTAAGAGACATCGTTGTAATAACTATGCCACTGTGCTTCTCGTTGTTAATGCTCTATGACGAATACAATAAGTCTCGCTTCGCCTATCGACGTAATCTACTATGTTGCCTATTAAAGTTTCTAAACGTCGACGTTTGTTAGGATTATCTCGTCTTGTTCTGTTGAAGCTGTTTGCTAAATTCCATTTTATGTTACATTCCTGCGTTGTTAATATTTTATGGATCATATATTTTATGTCATGATGAAATCATAGAATTTTATCTTACATACAATCAGAATGGAATATTACTTAATTAAAATTGTATACTTAAGATGTTTGTTACACGTTGCAATTATAATTGCGTTGGGAAATTTTAGATGTGCTAATAAATTCTAACCGTGAAAATTAACAATAGGCAAATCTTTTAATCTAGCTGCTGCTTCAATGTTGATAAGATAGTTTTATAATATTAATTGCTGGGATTTAAGGCAGAATGATAATCCTGCCTTAAATCTCTTTAAAAAATCATAGTACAGGGTTTTAAAATTGGTCAACAAAATACTACTCTATTGCTAAACTTAGTCAGCAGTGCAAAGAGGACAAAGTCTTTGCAGGTTCGGTTAACCATCTCAAGGAATCGAAATGTTAGACCCCTATCATGTATGATCTATTGTGCTTCTGCCAGTTCCCAGAACACATGTAGTTATAGAAGGCTTGGAAAACCCTGTCTTTGCACCTCATTATTACCCCGATTGTAGACCAAGAGCTAAATTAAGTTAGTTTGGCTTAGTTCACTTAGTTCAGCAATGCTGAGATATAGCTACGTATATAGTATATATATATTTTTAATGTTCTCTTTTTTATTTTAGTTTGCGGTCTGCAGACTAGTATGAAAAATTACCTCAGCTATATAAGCTTACCTTCAATTAACTTAGCTTAGTTATTGGTCTGCACATGGGTCTGCAACTGGGTTTAGGCTTAAGACGACGGATAACGCTAACGACCTTGAGGGAACAAAACGCGTCCTCGTTTCACACCCGCACGACCCAAAATTTAATAGTTTTTTGTACTTTCCTTATTATTCTAAGATTTAAAAAAAAAAAGGATTAGATGAAAATGTAGATTGTCTTTGAGATGGTGTCGATATCATTAAAATACTCCCAGCGGTTTTGGTGCGATTGTCGTGGTTTTGTCCATTTTAGACTTTACTTTACAAATTAATTACACTATGTTATACGAATAAAACTCAAAATTTTCTTAGATCAAATTATTTAGGAAATGGTCTATTGTAACATATATATTTTTTCAAAAAAATTACGACTAGCCGTTTAGACGTGATTCTCATTTTAAAATCAGCTACTCAAGGGAATCGGCGCCTTAAGGCTCTATACACACGCACCACAACGTAGCGACGAAAAGTGGTTACGTGTGAATAGTATCGCTGCAGCTACTTGCAGTTGCGTTGTAGTAATAGTAACTACAAATGTCTAAGTGGTTGCGTTTTGTTTACGTTGTAGCCAGTGTTTGCAGACAGAATAATTCGCGATGTCGCTGGTGGTTGCATTGTGGTTGTGGTGTAGTCGATATCACCCACACGGTTGCGTTCAATGGCAAAATGTGGTCAGTGTGAATTAAACTATTAACGGCTTCGCCTGCGTGAATATGGAAGTTTATCCCAAGGGATTAAAAGTATCCGATGTGCTTTTCCAGACTATAATCTATTTATGTGCCAAATTTCATCCAGATCCGTCCAGTCGTTTGAACGTAAAGAAGTAACAAATACAAACACACACACACACACTCAGAAACATTCACCTTTATAATATTATTAGTGTGAAGTGTGATAGTTCCCGACTACGTATTTTTGTTGTGGTGTGGTTGTGGTACGTCTGAATAGACTCTTAAAAGCGAGAAAAGCCAAGTAAATATACGCACTGGTAGTTGGTGAGGGGGCTGAGCGCGCTTGAGCCGAGCCGGGGCGGTGGGAGCGGGCGCAGCCGACGCCGAGTACCAGCCGCACGGGCCCACGCCCTGCGAGCCCGCGTGCACTCCGTGCTGCAACAACACACATATTACTGAGCATCTTCTTCTTTTACTTTATTTCTCTGTTGTACAATAAGACCAAATTGATAACAAAATTCATGTACAAAGGCAGGCTTCCAGCAAACCTTTGAGTGATAGAGATCATAATAGAATTGAGACTGTTTGGGCCCAGTATTGATGACCACATTTATTGCAGCGTCAGAGGCGTTGTACTGGGACAACTAGGATGCAAGTGAATGGGCAGTTTTGGGACACTCCAGTAAGCGGAACATAGTCTATATGGGGCACCACACTCGTACCGAGTATTCGATTGACAAATAATCCCCCATTTTTACACGACTGCTCAAAAAAGTAATGTTATGTTTTCAGGGTACATGTATGTTTGTGACTTTCTATAATCAACCATAACTTCTAAACAGCTCAACCGATATCAATATATGTTGTATCGTTAGACACGTTGCGTTATCCCGAGTAACATAGCCTGGCAAAAAATTAAAAAATATCGAGGAGCCGTAGTTCATGTAATATATAACAGTAGTATTAAATATGCATTCGATCACTAATAACATAACAGAAGAAATTAAATAAAAATAACTGTAGGTACTATTCAATATCCCATAGAAAACATATAGAAAATTTGTGTGCGTTTAAAAAAAAGAGGTTTATCACTAAAACGTAAATAAAAATAAAAAAAAAACGCCTGCCTTAATTCACTTTTTGACAAGGCAGGTGTATTTTTATGGCATATTACATTTACAGCGGCCTACTTGAGTTTGCAACCGCTTCTTCTTTTATTACTGAGCTGCCACTTCTTACTTAAAGGTTCTTAGAATCAGAATCGCCCTTTAATGAAATTTCTGAAAACCGATCCCAAGAGAAAAGTTTCCAATAAACTTCGGCTGGAATAGATATTTTCTGCATCATGAGTAGAATTTCATATTGTTTACACTGTAATGTGTTTTGTGTTGTGGTAAGGAACTTAAAATGTCATGTAGACCTTTTTGCGTTAGTCTCCATCAATTTCATACAATAAAGAAAAATCTATTGAGTGGAATCAATCTCTTTACATAAATTGTATTAAAACAACCTAAAATAACAATTCTAACAAAACAGATCTCAGAACCAAATGAAAGTAGGCCTTGTTATCTCCAGGCTATAATACGAACATATCAAATATTTCTATAATTTCAATAGTATTGCAGAAATAGGAGACTTCTCGATACTACACAAACATTAAGTCTGGAATTCCAAATACCGGGTGTATTAAACTAAAGTAGAATATTGTGTCATAAGCTGCTTATACACGAACATTTTCAACACCGTAATATAAATTACATGTAAAACGGGAAAAATCCTTGCAGAAATTAAAATGTAAAACCTGGACTTCAAAATGCGTTTACCCATTTCTCGTAAAACATTCGATAGTTCACACAGTAGCAAGAATGAAAATTAATTATGTACTGTTAAATTTGATCGCGACAGCCGAGGTTGACCACAAATCAGCCTTTAATGAGGACGACTCGCGAATGTAAAATATTGAAAAAAAAACTAGCCAAGTGCGAGACGGACTCGCGCACGTAGGGTTCCGTACCGCAAAAACCGGCAAAAAAATCACGTTTGTTGTATGGGAGCCTCATTTAAATATTTATTTTGTTTTTAGTGTTTGTTGTTACAGCGGCAACAGAAATACATCATCTGTGAAAATTTCAACACAGACAGGTGACAGACGGACGGATAGACGGATCGTGGAGTCTTAGTAATAGGGTCTCGTTGTTACCCTTTGAGTACGGAATTTTAAAAAGTATTCCAAAGTTTGCAGCAATCCTATCTTAATATAATGAGGACGGGGATTAAGAGTTCATTGATATAGTAAACGATAAACAGTATACAAGACAGACAAGTGTTGTAATACAACCGTAATTGTTTAGCAGTATAACGAATTGGAAGCACTTAGATAAACGATAATGTTCCCAGTAACGATCCATTGAAACGCACAGCCTTGGACAGGCGCCAAAACTGTTGATGCAGGTACGCTAAATTAAATTTTTCATACGAATTTTCTTTTTCACACGGTTTTTGATATAGTGATAAAATCGCGAAAGCATTTTCAAAAATGGCTACAAAGAAACTGTTTTTTTGTTGCTGGCTTAGGGACCGTCCATTAATGACCGCCCATTAATCACGTGAGGCTTGAAAGAGGGGGGGAGGCGGTTTAGCAAAAATCACGAAATATCACAAGGGGGGCGGGGGGTGTAGTAAGATATCACGTGTATTTATTTTTTCGTCAAACGCGCGTTTTCTAAACCGAAAAGCGGCGTGTAGTGCGCGTGTAGTATTTTTTTTTTTTGCCAGTCAAAAACAACCTGCAAACTTTCTATCAAGACATTTTTGTCATGGTCCTTAATTTCAGAATAAAATTAGATTGTACTTTATACCTGTATTTAAAGATAATATTTAAAAAAAAAATCTATGTAAGTATTAAAAATACACGTGATTTTGGGTGGGGGCAGGTTAGTCTTAAACCTCACCACGTTTCATCAAGGGGGAGTAAGGGGGGGGGAATAAAAATGCTAAAAAAACATTACGTGATTAATGGACGGCCCCTTTGCTGCAGTTTGTCGATTGTTAAAAAAATTGCTCTTTTACAAAATTTTCACAATTAAAGATAGGTAGCTGCAGGAAGTATTACAAGTATACGCATTAAAGAAAGTCGGGCAAACAGTAGGTGCATGGCCCGGCACGGATCGAGGACGAACGTTGCGTACAGAGTGGCTGATACATCGATAAAGAATGTACTACAGACGTGTTGCTCTATAACTCTAGCTTACTTGCATATGTTACTGAAAACTACGGCACAGATGATGCAACAAGGAAATCCTTTCAGTGCTGCGAATGCTTAAAGCCGGTCGTGATTGGTTCCAATCCAAATTGTATGTATATACAAGTACATAAACATTTAGTGTTGGCAACGATCTGATTTGTTAATGTTGTAGTCACAGACATAAATCTAACTAGATAACGCAAGTCCCTCCATCTGTATGAAAACCAAGCGTGCTACTTTTTCACAAACAATTTAAAAACTAAATTTACTTACCAATGAAAGAAAACCAACCACTTTTTCTATGCATTCTTTACAGCTCAATATGGCATATAAAGGCATTTTGCTAGATTTCGGTGGATTTCCGGTGGCGATAATGCTAAATGAAAAGCTCAGATAACGATCATTGATCGGAACTTTATTCCGTTTTTTGGCACGCGAAGTACAATATACAATCGCGTCATCTAGTTAGATTTATGTCTGTGGTTGTAGTCATTTTGAAGTAATATATTAATCCAACAGATTCGTGATTTTCATTCAACCGACGATATTTGTGAGATCGTTTTGAGAATCCTATCTGATGTTGAAACTTTCAAGTAATAACGACTCCGCAGATTTCTCCGATTGGTTTCACGGGTATTTTCCTCTATTCAATTGAATGGTTTGAAATTCTAAGCAACATCACATGATGCACTATAGTCAGCTGCTTTATCACCTTAAGGGTCAATGTCACTTGCACGTCATCAAACGTCAAGGTTCAACCAATACGACTGATAGTTTCAAACTGAGTAAAATTTCAATACTTTCAATACTGGGCATTTTATGCAACTTTCTAAGAGACGGATTGCATTTCAACAGCACTCCGACTGCAAATTTGCAGTTTTAATGCTGTTACTGCGACTGAAATAAAACTGCAAACCAACCGTGCAGTCCGATTGCAGTTGGCGTGCAGTTGTCGTTGGAACTGCATCTACTGCACTCGGACTAATATTAGTGGTTGGATTGATTGGTGGTGGTTGGTTGTGTGTAGTTGTTACTGTTGTGTACTTTTTAACCCAAAGGTTGACTGGTAGAGAATGCCTTGCTGCATTAAATCCGCGTATGTATCACCATTGTACATGAAGCTTAAATAAATAAATTGGTTATAAGGAACTAGCT
Source organism: Orthosia gothica (assembly GCA_949775005.1). Lineage (NCBI taxonomy): Eukaryota > Metazoa > Arthropoda > Insecta > Lepidoptera > Noctuidae > Orthosia > Orthosia gothica. The sequence goes on along the minus strand of OX459038.1, from coordinate 23,669,352 downwards.
GTTGCCCGCGACTTCGTCTGCGACTCTGCGTAGCATTAGTATTTCGAATAGCCTATTTTTTATATCGCGTAGAAATTGTAGGTGTGTTATTTCACCATACAAACTGCCACACCCCGTTCTACCCCCTTAAGAATATATATCTATGTCCTTCCCAGGCTCTCAAACTATCTCCATACCAAAGGGGAATGCCCATTTTGTAAGGGAACTTGGGCCCCTTTGAAAAAATGGTCGTATCTTGATGAATTTGGTTGTATATTGTAGAAAATACACGTTATATTCATAATTAGAAAATATTTTTTATTTATTTTGCGGGGTTCTCGAGATATAACGATATTTCTGTTCTTGAAATGAACCCTTATTACAATGCAATAAGGTGCATACAAATGTCCAAATGAGTGGGCCTGTGTATGAGCAATCTCCTTTCATTTAAATCGGTTCAGCGGTTTAAGCGTGAAAGGTAACAGACATAAAGAGTTACTTTAGCATTTATAATATTAAGAATGGATGACTCCAAAATTGTCTGAATTTGAAATAAATTGTATAATAATAATTACATTACCTGTGCCAATGGCGGGTGCGCCTGGTGACGGTGCACGTCAGAATTCATGTCGGGCTCCTCCTACCACGACTGATTACCCCTCATCATCTGTGGACAAACAAAGTTCATCATTAATCATTACTACAGTGACTGCCAACCACCTCTTTCTTCGTATCGTCATCAATTCAGCCGAAAGAGGTCCCACAGCTGGACAAATGCCACTACCCATCACTACGTCAACCTGAACTGTGCAGCTAGCATCCAGTTTTCTCCAGCTCTCACCAGGTCATAAGTTTACATTATGGATAATTATTCTTCTTATACCTCTAGTCTTAATTAAGCTATACGTGATCTATATTTCTATATCTATACTAATTTTATAATAAGGAAATATTTGTATTTTTGTATGAAACGAATAAACTTAAAAACAATAGGACCGATTTCAAAAATTCTTTCACCGTTGGGAAGCTACTCTATCCCGGGTGACAAAGGCATACTTTTTATCCCTGTATTCCCACGGGAACGGAAACTACGCGGGTGAAACCGCGAGGCGTCCTCTAGTAGTTCATAAAATTAATTTACATGTAAACGACTACTAAAATAAATATCATAATTGCATATAAACATCCACATAATAATAAATTATTATAAGGAAAATAGTTAACAAAACAAAAGAGAGTTACTGTTGTGTATATATATATATTTGTACCTAATTGTAATTCTTGAATTATTAAGTCAACTAATGGTAATTCAGGGGATTTTCCTTCCACCAGTAGCTAAATAAAATGTATTGTAACTCATCAGTCATCACAAACCTAAATAAGTAAACAATATTTTACGTTGCCTTACTTTGTTTTGCGTAACTTTCGATTTACGTCGCAACTTGCACGAAAACAAAGACATTACAGACGAAATATTGGTCTATTTATTTCAGCAAATTATATTAACAACTGTATGAGAATACTGGCTTTAAAATAATTTGATAATTATAAGCGGGTAGCTGACATATTGATGATGAATGTTCCAATGAATTGATTACGTTATGATTACTCAGCGCTTGCGGTTACAGTGGTAAAACAATCTGAATTTGATAAAATAATTATGTTGTTGGTTTAACAGTATATGTTATCCCTGTTAAGGAAGGATGTAAGGATCGTAGCAGGTGGCGTTCTTTAGTTTCTGCCATGGGAAAGAGGCGTGAGTTTATGTATGTATGTATGTTATCCATGTTAAGACTAGTGGGTCCATAAAATAATGACTGGTTTACAGTCGATACTTCGATAGTAGAGGAAGACAGATAGACAATACTACAGGAGGCTGACAATAATATAATATTCGAGTCGTCTTTGCATAGTCCAACAAACCACGTAGCAGATCAATTCTTGGACATACACAATGCACATGATTTAAACATAATTCCATAAATAATCCTGTGCTTGTGCTATAAATTATAATGTTTAATCATAATCTATCTATACCAATATTATAAAGAGGGAAGATTTTTTTGTTTGTTTGTTTGTACCGAATAGGCTCCGAAACTTCTGGACCGATTTTAAATACGCTTTCACCTATGGCAAGCTACATTATTCCCGAGTAACATTGGCTATAAATTATTTTCACAAAAATTAGAGATCTTTATGAAAACTGCAATAATGTAACTCAAAGTAGCAAAATTTTGCCTAACAAAATCATTATTTGGTAGTGGCAAGGTAGGTAGGTAGATAGCCAGTTGACAGGAGCGAAGCCACGAGGGTTAGCTAGTATTATATAATAGTATAGTATTTATAATAATATTTTATAAAGAGGAAAGATTTGTATTTTTGTATGTAACGAATGAACGTACTGGACCGATTTCAAAAATACTCTCACCGTTGAGAAGCTACTAGGTACACTATCCCCGGGTGAAATAGGCTACTTTTTATCCCTGTGTTCCCAGCGAACGGGAACTACGCGGGTGAAACTGCGAGGCGTCCGCTAGTAATTTTTTAGGTGAAATTTACTTGTCAAGTTTACCTTATAAAGGGGAAATAGAAATCTCATCCATGTTTGTAGATTCCATGATTATGTTCGTCTATGATATACGCGGAAACAATCAAAACTTCGTCACAAGCCTATTTCTGTGGATTGTTGGCATACATGACGTTTAACATAATTTTCTATAGCAAAAATCCTCATACGTAGGTAGAACCTGCGTTTATAACAACAAGTAGATCGCTAATTGCAGAAGGCACAAGGCGTGGGCAGGGAGCGGTGCTGATTCACTCTCGTCCTCCCACCGATGATGTGGAACTAACGCGGACGGCGCGCCCCAGTCAACCGTGGCATATCGTGACTAGCTTCTGTTCACATATGAGCCAACTTATGTAACAGTACAGGTGGAAATGCAGATGACAGCATAATCATTAACGCGTAACGTCTCTACGAACTATTCGATGTAACTTTGTAAGCGAATGTGCAACACGATTTATCGTTGGAAATCTTATACGCGGTTGTATGCATTTTCTTCTGCCGACCTGATTACGTGTAGATTCGACGAGATATTGGAAGTTCGAACCGTTTTCTCCCAATGAATGTAAACTGCTAGTTGCAGCATTCATAGCACTAATTGAGAACGGAATTAGCAACTGGGGGAACCAATTTAGTGCATCGGGCGCAGCGTCGCGCGTCGGCACTCTAGATCGTAGGACCCAATAACTAGGTTCTTTGCGAAGCTGTAGAGCAGGAGGACAATTATATTTTCTCGCTAATTTCCTTCCACAATTACGAGATTAGATGCTTATTAAAAGTGGGCTTTGCACTGCATCAGGGCAGGGCACTCAATATTAATTTCGACCTGCAACTACCTAGAGTTGCTTTCCAGAAATTGATCTTGAACAGCGGTATCAAGTGTTGCCGTTAATTGTTCAATAACGTTTCCTGCAATAGTAAACGATTATAATTTCTCCTAACATAAAAGTCTCTCGCAATCATTCGGATGTAGCAATAATATATCGATTTCCACTCTGTTGACCTAGCTCGAGTGTGAGCGTACGTACGTGCAATGTAATGTGTTGTCCAACTAACGCAATTGGATGATTATTTGCAGTTTTTTGCATCATGCAAGCATGACGCGGCGTCACACCGTGTACGCTACTTGCATATTTCTACACAAACACAAATTTGTTTTTGTCACGCAATTGTACGATTGCCGGCTAGAAGATGGACAGATAAATATCAGAAGAGACGATACGCCAAAATATTGGCATTAAAACATGGTATTTGAGTAAATGCAACAGATACTACTGCAACTGCAATGTTAGCACAAAGAGTTCGCTAAACTAAGCTTTAGGTTTCAGAACAGAACGAGGAACGGAAACAGCAAACATTTACGAACTCAACAACGTTTAAACAAATTTCAAATGAATTATTTACAATGACTCCGTATTAACACATCTGAACACATAACAACGAAGGTCGCAGCTAGCAGCTCCACAGTTTAATTTATTTAAATTATCCTCACTGATATGACTATACAAGACGACCGTATGATCATCAACAGGAAAATTCTATTGCAGCCAACTTAACGTCATGGAGTGGATAATGAGCAAGTAATGGGTACAAAACCTATAAATATTATATTAATGCATGGGACCATTTAATAGTTACATGATAAATCGTTATTTAGTTTAGGCTTGGAACAACATAAGTAGATCTATCACAAGGGCTCCCCTAGTAGACGGCACGAACTATTTTGTGCGCGAGGTTAAAATGCATCCGACAACACGTGCGAAAGAGATAGATGCTGTGATGAGCAGTAAGAAGCTAGTTCGCGTAAGAATTGCCACTTTTGCAAATTTGTATCGAAATGGATGATGATTTAGGACGAAAACGAGCGCGCGAAATTTTATAAACAGATCTTCAGGATATTTTCAAAATAAAATTATTTTCATTGATGAATTACTAATCTATCCCTGTATGGAGACCGTTTTGCTATTTTCCTTCTTCTTATGGTATTTATTTCTACCCAAACATGCGTTAAAATTAGTGTTGAAATATCGAACTTTCGACGCTCATAACTTTCAAAGATTATTTTTTTTAAATGTTTTGTTTCCATACAGGGCTAGATAATGTTGAGACAAATTGATATAATTTTGAACCTACATCTTCAAACAGTGGAGTAATCGCCAGACTACGTTTGTATGGAAGAATGATCGACTAGTGTATCCTTAATGATTCAAGCGGTTTTCGGGTACAAAATTTTTAATTATGCTTGGTTCTGATATAATTTTTGACGAGCAACGAATACTTGTTCAACAGGACAAATTACAATAATTTCCAAGACACGTACCAGACGTAGGAACTACAAACACTTCGTATTACTGTTTTAATCTTTTCCACGTCTTGAGACTTGGGGTGAAACGTGACCGAAGGATTTCAAGCCGCGCTGTAAGGCAAGAAGGACTTATCGTGTAGTTGTTATTAGATCACCGCTTTGGAATCCGTTACAGATCCGTATATGGTATCTCTAAGCGTAAACTACTTGTGTACTAGGAGATACGCTAAAGTATAGAAATTATCTGGTCTCACACACATACGAATGCTGTATAAAGACTGCAAACATGACTAGAAAACTTAAGTATAATGTAGACCCAACATACTATTGTACAACAAAACGAATTATGTATTGCGATTTGCGAGTTTTCGTAATGTGCATTTACATATTTCGTGATAATAAAAGAAAAATACAGCACGTTTTGCAAGGCATATCGTGTAAAACTATGAATTGTGCTTTGTATTCATATTACTTTTGGTTGCAAGATGCACTTCTAAAGGTTCCTAAAGTTTCATAGCGGAGTCATCAAGGTACTTATTATCTTCATCTATGTTAACTTTACAAAATATAGGAATCAGACTAGGGCAGCATTTCAAAGAGTGTTAGAAAAACTTTAATAGCTCCGCATCGATCTGGGTTTCTACAAACACACACAACTTCAAAACCAAGGCCTACGACACTATGAAAAGAGAAAACATCGAGGCAAACTCGACAGCCTGAGACACCTAATAAGAATTTTGATATCGTGACAGCGTCCCATATTTACATTCTGTTTGGAATCGATAGCCGTTTGCAAGGGAAGCACGTTCGACACCCAGTTTGCGGCGTCAGTTTGCTTGTTGAAGCTACATCGGGGCATTTGGCAAGCAGCACAGAAATCGTAACGAGTACAACAAAACAACACGAGTAAGATGGGCCGTCAGAGGATGCAGGCGCGTGCCGAGTTGAACGACCAGTGGGACCACGCGCGCGTTTCACTTTCATCGCATCCCGCCGAGTCCGCGACCACGCGACCGCCATTACAGAACAACATCATTCATCACTTCATCACCCAGACCACGTTTTGATTGTTAGGCTTTTTACTAAATGTTGTATAACCGGACTTATTTGGGCAACAGGAAATATAACTTTATTATGAGTCGACAGCTATATTCGCTACCGACCAATCAGTCAGCGAACGATTTTATGCCCGATATGTCCTGTTCCACCTCTAAATTATATAACCTTATGTAGCATGTAGTTAATTGAGCACACTGTTGATTCATATTAATTATAATAGAAGGAACATTAACCAAAAAATGAACAACTCCAAACGGAGTTTCGGATAGACATCCGTTCGAACTGAATGCATAAAATTAAATTTTCTTTGATGTTTCACGGTTTCTCTGACATTTAGCCTCTTGCCACTTTCGCCGATTACAATTTCATTGAATCGGACGCTAATACTACTAAGTGATGTCGTAAATTATGATCATATCGTACCATCTTCTCAAGACTGATACAATAGTTATGATTACAAGCTGCAAATAGGTTGTTTTACAAACATTTCTGATTGTGCATGTACATAGTTGAATTCTGCGTCATATCGCAGTATTTAAGGTTAAAGTGGACTGTGCCGGTCAACGACTTTTAGCCTTTATATGTATGCAGGAACTAGGAAGTTATACGCAACAGCTGCAGCAACAGACACATTTTCAATTATCACTGTTTATGTTTGCTGGCCTTTGTTTATGTTTTATTTTTAGTGTGTGCAATGTGGAGCATGAAATTTTAAGAAAAACTGTGATAAAGTAAATAAGTATGTAACACCCAGTTAGGTTGCAGAAGGTCTTATGAACTTTTTATTGGAACCATAAAGTAAAACTCTACTGCTCTATTCATTTTCAATTAAAACTGCTCGATCCAATTTAGATTATCTCGGTCTTGGTACTGGTTGACGTAACAAAATTGAAAGCAAGCTTCATGATACGCGGTTTTTCGAGTGAATCAACGGTAGCACGAACTCCGCAAAAAATTCGGCCTTTAACCGGTAAAAATCGTTTCCTTCCCTCGAGTAAGGTCACATAAAAAACAACTCTCGGTGCATCACTAATGAATAAAGACCAGTAGCACTTTGTGAAATTACATTCGGGTTAATTTAGAAACTCAAGATATATTAGAGGAAGTTAGTGAACATTTTGCTTATAGCTAACGATAGAAAATGAATTAAATCCGAATCCGTTACAAGAGTAAAAAGAAATTGGCTTTTCCGAAGGGACTCAGACTCGGGTACTTGATGTGTTTTGTTGACAACGGTACAGTGTTGCGATAAAATGTCGGAAATAAACCTTGCAGCAGTCAAGGTGGCCACGACAGTTGTAAATAACTACTTCCGGACGCCATTTCCATGTTCGGAGACCATTAATCCTGTTTTGGCGAGTGACACCCCGTTTTTATTGTAGTCCATAGGGTAGAGCCACTCCTCACTTTTTCAAGTGTGAAAGCTGTGACTCAGCATTAATGAAATTGCTAATGATAGCGGATTATGAGTGCTTGTGATCCCAATCAGCAAATTTTTTGAAAATAAATCAGTTTTAATTTTTACGCTGCCAATTGAAAACCTGTTAATATTAAAAACGAGCTATGCAACTACAGTACGTTTTTTAGGGTTAAACGGGACCCCATTACTAAAAGTCCGCGGTCCGTCTGTCTGACACCAGGCTGTATCTCATGAACCGTGATAGCTAGACAGTTGAAATTTTCACAGGTGATGTATTTCGGTTGCCGCTATAATACCAAATACTAAAAACAGAATTAAATAAATATTTAAGTGGGGCTCCCATACAGCATACGTCATTTTTTTACTGTTTTTTTTGCGATAATGGTACTAACGGAACCCTTCGTGCGCGAGTCCGACTCGCACTTGGCCGGTTTTAATGAAACTTGTAGTTATTTGGCACTTCTAAAAACAGCGTTAGAACTATATTTTCAAAATAATACAACAATGGGGAACTGTTTGTGTACAGCATCAATAAACAAGACAGACCTTGAAAAAACACAAAAAGGATGTTATCATAAACTCGTTTAACCTTCAAGAAATCATATTTCTGAGTGATGTATACAACAAAACAGCGAAAAGGTCTCCAATATTTAAAGTCAATTAAAATTTTTGAGATGGCAAACAATATCATGTGCATGGGTGGACTCACTGCCCACGTAGGGCCAATCAAGGTGGACGCGTTAAGGTAACACTAGTCGAAAATTCTTCCATACAAACGTAGGTAGTCTAGAGATTACTCTAGTGTTTGACGATGCACGTTCAAAATAAATGACCATATCAGTTTGTCTCATCATTATCTCTTTGTCTTTTTTTTTTTTGGTGTATGGAAATAAAAAACAAAAAAAAATATGAAAGTTATGAGTGTCGAAAGTTCCATATTTGAACACTAATTTTAAAGTATCTTTGGGCGGTAATAAATACCATAAGAAGAAGGAAAATTGCAAAACGGCCTGCATACAGGGATAGATTAGTAATTCAACAATGCAAATAATGTTATTTTATAAATATACATTTAGTTGTTTTTTCATGATATCTAGACTCCCAAAGGTCTGTTCATAAAATTACGCACGCTCGTTTTCGTCCTAAATCATCATCCATTTCGCTACAAACTTGCAAAAGTGCTAATTCGTACGCGAACTAGCTTTTTACTGCTCATCACAGCATCTATCTCTTTCGCAGGTGTTGTCGGATGAGATAGCATGCATTTTAACCCCGCTCACAAGATAGTTCGTGCCGTCGACTAGGGCAACCTTAACACATTGGCCTCGTGACACGATAATGACTGCCGGTTCTACTTTATTGATGACTCCTATTGTATATTCCCTTACAAAGCATCAACATTTAAAATGAAACTAACGATTCTGCCCCAGTTTCCTTTGTTATTAAAGAAATACGGTAATCTCCTAATATCAAAAAACTGAGTCACCGGCTTTGTTATTTGTTACCATTTCCAAGATTATTGTATTGTTTAGCAACACTTATAGGTACAACTCTGATAATTTTAATACGTTTACGGTTCTTAAAATAAATCATACACAAGGAAATAACAACAGAACTATAAATATGCCTGTTCGCGTTATTACGCGCAAAAATTACGTACCTTGTTGTAAGTCAAACTTGACTGTCTTCATTGAGAAGGAAGTGAAATAAACACGGTAAAAACCTCCAATAAAAATCACATTCGTCACCAACACAACGCTGAACAATCGTTCCTTTTAACACTTTACTGTCCTGTTTACACTTGACGATTTTCCTTTCGAGTCGAGTGTGGTCCAATCTTTGTTTATTTACATGGGGAACATGTTTATCACTGCACAGTATATAGATTATTACCAAGTTAACTCGCTTGTGCGCACATATTCTAAGCAAGCACTTTCCGTAACAATAAACGTACATATGACGCGACCGCCAATCGCAAACTGTCAGTGGGGGAGTCGCGGTCTGCCCACCAACTCGTGAATATCCCTATTAGTAAAGGTATTACACAAACGACGTCTATATCCATGCCATTCGTCTTTACTGCGTAATCGTAAACGGAGGCCGACAGATTTGGACACAGAAAATCTTCACGGTTAGAGGCAGTGGTGTAAACTTTAGCGTTAGTAAACGAAGTGCTCCTGGTGATGACATTTTTACGCCATCTGTATGCCTAATCTAGATTTCACTAGGTCCGACTCCGAGGATTGCTGTATACCTTTAGCTTGTTTCATCAGTATCTTTCATACTAATTTATTTTCCAGCGATTATTCTTAGACGTAAAATAAGTGCATCATGAGAGTATATCCTTGCAATATCTACATACATTATGCATAAGGAAGACTGAGCAAACGAGTGTCGATTTCCTGGTGCGATCGCTACGGTTCTCGGATTACGAGATTACGAGCCGACGCCGGAGGCGCTGCGCCGAACTGCACAGTTGCACGCAGGAAACGCGCTAACACATTGATACCTTGTAATTGACACGAGTGCAGTTACCACGTGCTTACTGAGCTCCAACGAGCTATTACATTACGAAAGTATACAATATGACTCAACACACTAAACAGCCTAGCTTTGCAACGAAAGACAGAAATTAGGGAACAAACGCGTGTTTTTAGTTGCAACATGTACATAAATCAAGCAGTGTTTATAAAACAGGGTGTTCTATTTTGAATTGTTGCGATAAATGCGTTTCATATTAGAGACTATTTCTAACCCAGTATTTGGTTCTCAATCCATGCCAATATTCGATAGGAATATAGGCAGCCAAAAGGTGTGTCATGGACTCACAAAGATCTGGCTTACGCTTTAAATTGAGTTCTATTCCGAAAGTATAATATCAGGTTTGAGCAGTCACTTCATACGTTCTGCTACGTTTTCGAAAGCCATGAATTTATAAACAATATGGAAAATAGCTTGTTTATTTTGGGATTTGAGTTAGTGCAGGAAGTGGGTCTAAAACTGTTAATGTAAACGAGAACAGAGAGACAACATGTCTGGCTAATGACCGCAAGAAAACACGGCGGCAATTGCGAACTAGCCAATGCCAGCGTCCCGGGAAGTGTCTTATAATGAAGACGACGAGAAACAATAGCTTGATAAAGAACGTGGCTATTCTATAGTGCCACTTGCAGGAAACTTTTTGCACCAACCAGTCCCGTGGAAAGAAATATAGTTTTGTTGCCTAACTAAAGGCAGAGTAAAGGAAAGATTAATGGTGTCAAAGATATCATGGCAAGGAAAGAAGTGTATTTTGAGGTGTTGGCTAAATCAGAGATGACAAGTATAGATGAAACCGACGGGCTGCTTCGAATCTAAATGAATCAGTTGAAAGCCAGAAAACGATGACTACTTCAACTTAATTTTAAGAAACTCAGGCCAACAATTAACATGAAGCGCATATCCCGTCCGAGTCCAGTTCCACATCCGCACAATGTTAAAATTCAATACAATTAGTGGTGTTTGTGGCAATTGGAGCGTGAGAGGAATCCGGGCACGGTACAGTTCGCGGTGCAGTGCCCCGGAACCAAGTGTCGTGTAGTCTGTTTTCATCGTTATATCCTCTATTCATCGTCGTTCAGAGCCATAGATGACAATGTTTTCTATGCTAGTCGGCAACTACTTACGTTGAGAAAACTAGGTCTGATCGGCATTAGCTGGTAATTGCTTATATCGGCTTCGTTGTAAGCTCTTTCTAAGCTATGAAATGGCTACCTAATATACATTTTAGCGTCATGATTTCGCTTTTTTAGCTCACCTCAGTAAATTCCTATTCTTTTATTTTCTTTCTTGACGGCAAAATGTAATTTTTCGGACTTTCTATTTTGTTGACAAATTGATTGCAGTTTGAATTGAGTTGCTTTGCTTGTAAAAAAAACTTCAGCGAAGTGCAGTCACTGCAGTCTGATAGATAGAAGAAATAACTATATTGAAAACCAAAATGATTGTAAAAACATCTCTTTTACAACAGATATTGCAAATTCTTCTAAATCCGTGTGATGACGATGAAATCGCAATTGAAGACGTGCAATAAGCATGTTTTAATTATTATTTTTGTTGTTATTTATATTTAAGTCGTTATTATGCCGCCATTATTTCTCAGTATTTCATACAATTTACTTAATTTAAAGTTTGAGGAAAATTATTTACAGACGTTCTAAGTATATTTGTGGTAAACAAGGCATCCCTTATGAAGTTATACATATTGGTTAGTGTAGTGGTCGGTACTAGGTAAGTAGAGGTATACGCGGATTGGCATGTGGTTATGCCATCGAGTCAAACTACTTGCACATCAAATTATCTGTTCAAACAGCCAGGGCGTAGCGCACACCCGATGATGTCACCAACTCAAGCTCTTGTAAACAACGCCGTATTATGAAATGAACTATGGTTTAACTTATACCGACAATTCTTTAGAAATCTGCAAAAGGAATTGCTTCCTTTTCTTCTACATACGTATTCGAATGACTTCCAAAATTGGCTTCAGGCTACTTGATCATAAAATATAATTGGGCTCAGCGAGTACAGGCTTGGGTCTCTTTATCTTGTTATCATGTAGGCCATCCCAGGGGGAACTTTTCGCCGTCTTTATTGGCTTGATTGAATTATAATAGCTTTCATCGGTTTAAGTACCAACCCACTTCAAGAAATGGATGTAACCGAAAGGATCCCAGCCCCGACATCGTACGATATAATTTTAACATCTTTAGTCGATACATTTTGGCCAGTTTGTTGACTTTGAAACTGCAAGGTCGTCTTTAATTCAATAGGTCTTTTCGTAAAATGAAGTAATAATAAAGATTAAAACAACCGTGACCGCTACTGTGTACGTCGTCTGACTCACTCTGTGTTGGGATGAATACTAATCAAGTTACGTATACGTACGAAATACGCAAAGAATTAACGATTAATTAGAAACATAACACAGCTTGTTGGTCTACGAAAAATAATATTGGATTAATTTACTAAACCTTTAGCGAAGGCTTTGTTTACTCTCGCATTGTTTTCGCGATATTCTATTAAATGGCCTTAGTGAGTTTTTATTAAGAAAAACAACTCCATTGTTTCTTTGATTCACACATTTATCTTTGAGTATACTTAGTCGTTCTCAAGACGGTGTCATTATCTTTTCTAAGTATCATCTTTACTCAAATGTTTTGCTGTAAGTTTTATTTGAACGCTATATTTTAGTAAAATCCTTGGCCGTTTCCTTTGAACCTGAATATCCTTGCGACCAGATTTGATCAATGACTTGGTGAGTCAGAATCCGCTTCGACATCTGCGCACTGATGTATTCTCTAAATATAGTCACAGACACTGCGGCTGTTTAATTATACCTATGGTTTGCATTGGTACAGTGATAAATTTAGGATGCCAAGTCTACTACGCCCTTAGTGCTGCTAGCCTTCCGATTTGAGCCATCGATTGAACTGGCAATCGCGTCGCGCGTTTTATTTGGCACATTGACCATATCAATAACCAATTAGTACTCGCTTTTCCTTTTACATAATTATTAGGTCTGCGGAATTAAGACCGATAATTATGCTTAGTAACCTATTTGTCTTAGTTGGTGCACATTACTTAACCTCGGAGATAAGCTACTGATAAGCTGCTCTCTGTTCTTTTATCTTTGAGAAGTGGCACAGGCAGTGGCATATTTTTCAAAGTTATTCCTAAGTTTCACTTGTGTATTTTTTATCCAAATATACTCAGAATTTTAAAGCGAAGATATGTGCCTGTCCATCTGCAAAAATATTTTCCTCGAAGACGTAAAGAATTTTGGTGCCTGTAACTCATACGTTATATGTATGATGTTTTATTATCATGGGTAATCCAATAATCTTTTAAGATAATGTGTTGCGTACTTGCGTTTGAGGATCCTTCGAAGTTGAGGACTTCTGTTGCTGTTTGAGCACGGCCGCGTAACTTGGCATAAAATATGAGAGCTTCATTAGTATTAGCTGCCAGGATATGCAGTTTCATTTGCCTGGTTCAATTCCTGGAAGGTGCGGGTTGCCTGTGCATAATGAGTAGGAAAGGAGGTGCTGACTCGTAATTCAGTTCATTCATTGCAGTTGGGTATGGCAGTACTACTGAACTCCACAAAGCCGTAGTAGTCTTTGACTATTCGATGATGATATTGGCATATTTCACATTCAAAAAATTTGCATTCCTTTTTTTATCACTACCTATTTCAGTCTAACTACTACTGATATGTACCAGGTTCTTAAAGTTCTTTTATTAAAGTCTTGGAAAATGTATCCAGATGTTTGTGACGTGGCAATTTGCTAAAAATATTTTATTATTAGGCCATTTTGTTCCAGAACCATGTTCCACATAAGGCCATTTTCAAGAGAAACTTTTAAAATCTGTAACTGGCTCCAGCAGATATCTTGAAGAATATGGTTGCATAGATATACCAGTTTAATAACCGATTTTCTACGATCATCCTGGAGTGCAGCCAGAGACGACAAAAAAAAAAAACTACATACAATAAACTAGGATATAGCGGAGGACCTGTTAAGGAGTGGCTGTAGAGGCTCATAGCGCGTTTACTTTGCTTCGTCATTGCCGGCATCGGCTGCCTCCAGACGAGCCAATACAGTCTAGATAAGTACCCAGTCAGTGCAGTGCTGTGATTTCGTCATGTGACTTAATCATTTCTGCAGATAATCTCTCGCTTTCGGTCGGGATTCAGAAGCGAGCTCTCTGGGACGCCATCGGTTCTTTTTGCGAAAAGCGATAGTCGCAAAGAAGGCAGTGGAAACGGAGTGAAAGGCTTTCTTACCTATGCAGATGTACCAAGCTCTGGAAGGAGCAGAATGTTCTTCGGGAATCAGCAGGAGCAGAATGATCTCCTCCAACCATAGGGTATGGCTTGTGGCTGACAGACTTTGGAAGTTTGTTGAACAAAGGTCACAGAGTAAACGACACAGGGTGGTAGCTGAAGAACTCTGTGAGGTTATCATCCAATAGAATTCTAAGATGCAAAGAAAATTATATAACACTGCTGAAATGAACATCCATTGATTATCAAGTAACTAAGCTACTAGACGCATCCACTTACATTGAAGAGTGAGTAGGATGATGTGATATCCTTGGAATAGTTTAATACACAGCATTATTTTTAAAGAGCAGTTCTAATTTGCAACTTGTTATCATCATCACTAGCTGGCTTGTTAAGAGAATGCCGTCATGGAACATCATAATATGTTTTGTAGCATAGAACATGATATCTTAAAAGCCAATGATAAAGAAAAAGCAGCCCCTGGCTAAATAATAACAGCCGCACGGGTCGATTTCAAGGTTAAGCAACGCTTGACGAGGTCGGTCCGTGGATGGGTGACCATTTCGACATAGCTAGTTTCCTCCGTGCCTCAGAAAGAACGTTAGGCCTTAGGTCCCGGCTGCCACTGAAGATCTTTGACAGTCATTACGGGTAGTCAGAAGCCTGAGAATTGATACTAGTCTTGCCAAGGGGTAAGTTAGTTAAGTTAAGGGGTATTGTGTTACCCAGTTACTGGGTTGTGAAGGTCAGATAGGCAGTTGCTCCATGTTAAACACTGGTACTCAGCTGAATCCGGTAAGACTGGAAGCCGACCCCAACATAGTTGAGAAAAAGGCTAGGCAGATGGTGATGATAAAAAAAAGCAGAGTTGATTTTAAACATAATTTGAATCAATCATTTGAAACTATAAAATTATAATCTAGTTCCATAGCATTTCATTAGACTGTAACAAAGCAATTATCTATTAATGTCTTAAAAACAAAGAATAAATGCCTTTATGTTTTTATGAATACTATACAATACAATAGGGTTTCTTTTCTCACATTATAGAAAACAAGAATATACATATATTCATGATACATAATCTTAAATGGGATTCAACCTTTTTGCACCAATTCAGTGTGAAACAAGCTACTTGTCTCACATTTATAGTTAATGTTTATAAATTATAATAATATAAGTTTATTGGTATGAGTTGTTTCAATATGTTTGCTATTATAATATTGTGATATTGTTTGAATCTCCTTTGTAAATATTTCAAAAATTCTGATGTATCTGGTATGTTCCAGCTGCTTTCGTGTTATCTCTACAGACATATTTGATGACACTTTCGTACAAAAAATCGTGAATATCTGGGCTCCCAGGATCTGCCTACCTAATTAGATTACTAAGAAAAGACGAGACTTAGGTGTTCATCAGAGAGTTATGTTCATCTGTGAGTAGGCGCAATGCAGAAGTTTATAACATAGAATTTACTAAAGTAAACAAAACGTAGTAAAAACTCTGCTGTGCCTTTAACAGTGTAAAGTTTGGATTTGGGCAATGCATATCGAAACGAGGACGTTCCATCCCGCCTACAATCTACAAGCAACTACCAACACCGTGACAAACACTACTAAATATCAGAGAGGCTAAATAATTATCACTTACCAAAATGATGACAAATAGATAAGATGATAATAAGATCAAACAGTCCTCACTTCATTATATAAATCACTGTAATACGATAATAAATGAAATTCATAAACACACAACACATACGTCACTCAAGAATCCGCCATTTTATAAATTATTTTTTTTTCTTTTCACAGCTTCAACTTGTATTAGGGAATTTTGTCTACAGCCTAATTATTTAAAAAAACGATCAATACTTTTTGTTAATTATCCGAGCTTATAATGATAATGTTTTGATCTTATTCCTTATAAACAGGCATACTAATATAATAACTACGGCGATATATTATAATTCTTAACATTATCAGTTGCTAGAAATTCTCGTCGCAGCTAAAAGTTACATGGGTCATATTTATATCACCAAAACCCTTATGTTTTGCTCTATTTAAAATAATAGTTTGAAATAAATTTATGCAAATAATGAAATGTATAATACATGATTCACGTAATTATCATTAAAAATGCATGGACCATTGTGTACACGTAATTCATCCAGTTAACGCCAGCCAAACCATAGTCATGCCATGACAGTGACACTGACAGACAAATGTGTTTGACGTTGTTATTGAATTGTATTGAATGAATCGATGAATTCTCAATTTCTCATTACTGGATTGATTTGATTGAATTTTCTTCAAATTCTGAATTAAAACACATTGCACCAAAGTTTTTAATAGAATGTCTAACAGCGTATTATTAATAATTGCGACATTATCAACGTTATTCTTATTAGGAAGCTGTGAGTATCAAGTATGCAGACTGAGAATCAAAACAATTTCAAAGTGCTATTTTCATAAATATTTTTCTCGTTCAAGGCTCTATTTATCATAATCTGAAGTATTTTGAGACCATACATGCCTCGAAGCTGGCACATCA
This sequence comes from Orthosia gothica, assembly GCA_949775005.1. NCBI lineage: Eukaryota > Metazoa > Arthropoda > Insecta > Lepidoptera > Noctuidae > Orthosia > Orthosia gothica. The sequence goes on along the minus strand of OX459038.1, from coordinate 23,652,647 downwards.
TATGGTTAAGCGAGGTGCAAAGTTGTCCAATCATCCGTTCAACACAATCAAAGAGGTTCATTTCAAGACACTGGGGAAAGACTTCAGATTGATTCTTCATCCTCATAGCTCGGTACTACATTCTAATTTCAAAGCATATGCTGTGGACGGTGATGGCAAGGAAACAACGGTTCATGTTGGTGAGAAAAACATTATATATTATAAAAATTAGGGTTTCCATTCTCTTCAAATGTATCAGATAAGAATGGAATAGTGTGTCATCTTTTTATAATCTTGTAAACTAATGCATAAGGTGTGGCAGTACTTAAATAAATAAAAAGAAATTAATAATAATACTTTGATGTTAATATGCAAAGATATGAGAGAGTAGTTAGTATGGCAGAAAAGAAAGAAGGTCTAAGCCCAGCAGAACTGCATGTAGCTTTCTGATAATGGTGAGATAGTTTTATGAGTTTCTTGTTACAGATAGAGACAACTTCTACACAGGCAGAGTGTTTGGTGAGAAGACTTCAGATGTGAAGTTACACATGGAAGATGGTCTTATCACAGGAATCATTCACACTCCTGATGAAACCTATCACATTGAGGTAACCAAAATAATACCATTATATGTCATTGTGAGAGAATTTGTTGCTAGCATGCACTTGCATAAACACCCTTGAAATGATGTTTTATTAAATGTGTTTAAATTATCATAAATTAATTGTTAATTGAGGCATGAGCCACAGAATAAATCACTCGGATTTTCCTGTGGCTTCATTTCCACGGCCTATAGATAAGATAGATGGACCCTTTTTCCGCAATTAGATTCTCGTTTGGTCTGTTGTGTATGCAGGCCTGCTCTCTGTGAGATGGAGTGGGCCGTAATCTTAGAGCATTACGGACCACATGTTGCTCTATGGCCGTAATCCACCACACGGGCCCATTGCATGTTGGTGGATGTCACAGGTCTTTGAATTTTTTGTTTAAAACATGCTGGTTTCCTTCACCAGTTTGAGAGTAGTGGTGATGAAATCATTTACACAAAGTAAAGTGCCTGCCTAGGTTGCTGATTCACATTTTTTCACATCCACTGATGCTGATATTTTGTCATTAAAATCAACGGATGCTGATGCGAACGGCCGTTACCACTGTGCCACCACTGCTCTTCCCACGGTCTATCCAACAAGAATCATGTACCTATTTGTCAAGGGTAAAAAGCGAATGGCACTCAATAATAGTGAAAATTATTTCAGCAAAATAATTTTCGTAAACGAATTATATCCTCCAGAGATACACCATTAATATAGTGTCTGACCGAAAGTTCGGTTTCGGTCGAGTTTCGGCAAAAAAACGAGTTTCGGTTTCAGCGGCAAACCTGCCGAAACTAAGACCGAAACCGAAACGGCATTCGGGAGTTCTCGCGCTGTGATCGGCCATGTTCGGCGCGTTAAATTCCATCCAAGCGAGGACGACGACTAACGCCAACGACCTCGAGGGAACAAAACGCGCCCTCGTTTCACACCCGCGCGACCCAAAATTTAGTAGTTTTTTGTAGTTTCCTTATTATTCTATGACAATAAAAAAAAAGCTTCAGATCAAAATGTTGATAATTAAATTGTCTTTGTGATGCTGTAGATTTCATTATAATACGCCCAGCGGTTTTCGTGCGATTGTCTTGTTTTGTGTTTTTCCGTTTTAGACATAACTTTACAAATCAATTACACTATGTTATACGAATAAAACTCTTTGGTTAGATAAAATTATTAAGAAAATGGTCTAATATAACATATATATTTTCCAAAAATTTACGACTAGAATTAGTAGAATTTTTCTAGCCGTTTAGAGATGATTCTCATTTTAAAATCAGCTACTCAAGGGAATCGGCGCCTTAAATGAGGGGTTGTTATGTTGATTATCATTCCAATAAGTGAAAATGTCGAAGACTGCATAACTATGTGATTCAAAGATAAAAAAATTTTTACTGATTATAATAACGTTTTCTTTATTTTTCCCTCAAAAAATGATCCTTGTAAAGAAGTTTCGGTTTCGGTTTTGGCCGAAACTGAGACTGTTGCCGAAATTCGGTTTCTGTCGTAAAAACCAGTTTCGGTCGGACACTATATAATAATATTTATTTTAGTTAAGAATAAAACAAAAAGTAATTTTGTTCCTATTTCTAGCCTTCGTGGCGCCATCTACCGCACCTAGATGATAAGACCATGATCACTTACCGGGCTTCTGACATACACTTCAGCTGGAAGGATGGTGAGGAATCCAAGAGTGCCAAGCCAAGAGTCTGTGGTTATGTCAAAGAAGGAAAAGGTAAGGGTAAAATTAACATTTATAAACTAAACCCCCCCACCTCTTTGTGTATAATACTCACAACGGATCTTTGTGTCTCTGAAGTTGGCTCTGTCAACTATTGCGCACGAAACACATTAACTGCATTGAGTAAGCGAGATAGGATGATGCGACAAACGTATGCGAGTGAAAGAGACAGTTATACAATGCTATTTTCACTTTCAATGTTGATACAAAAATAGCTAATGCGCAGCCTCTTGCAGCCAATTCAGAGACACAAAGATCCGTTGTGAGTATTATACCTAGTTTCTGTTCCTTCTTGTCTATTTATCACGTAGTATGTATCATGTAGTGTGTATCACGCACACCAACATAACTACTCACGTTCCCACAGAATTATTGTCCTCTTGCACATCTCCTCACCAATCTGTCAATGATGTTAATGCGTACTTTGCTCACATTGGTAAGAATCTCGCTGATTCTATTACAAAAACACAACACCCATCCTGTCTTCTAGGTCCACAAACGTGCTCTGCGTACGCAAGTAGCCCTAACTCTTTCGCTATGCTAGGAACAAGCCCCGATGAGATAATTTCTGTTATAAAGTCTCTCAAACCTAACGCTGCAATAGGACACGATGGCATCTCTACGACATTCTTGAATAGGTACTGCATGCTTCTCTCACCTATCTTATGCCACATTTTTAACCTATGTTTCATCTTATTTACTTTCATCCTATTTTCAAGGGGGGTGACCGTGGAGCTGTAAATAACTACCGCCCTATAGCGGTACGAACTGCCCTATCTAAGCTCCTGGAAAGACTTATAAATAAGAGACATCAATTACCTTGAGACTAATAACTTGATCTCAACCAACCAGTTCGGTTTTAGAAAAAACTAATCGACTACTGATGCGGCCTTAAAATTGATAACCGGTATTGTAGACAAACTCAATCTTCGCAAAAAATGTCTCACTGTATTTGTTGATCTTGCTAAGGCCTTCGATACCGTTCCTCTACCTTGCTTATTATCCAAACTTGAACGCTTAGGTATCAGAGACTTACAACTTCAACTCTTTCATTCTTATCTCTCAGGCCGCTCACAGAGGGTCAAGATAGAAAAAAAATTAAGTGACGAACTGCCTATTGCCTACGGTGTACCGCAAGGCAGTGTCTTAGCTCCCACCTTGTTTTTGGTCTTCATCAATGATCTTTGTAATATCAAATTAAACTCCGGAAACATTGTTTCTTTTGCCGATGACACTGCCATCACCTTCTTCGACAACTCGTGGTCTAGTCTCCAAACTACCGCTCAGAAAGGGTTTGATGCCGTACGTAGCTGGCTTATGTCGCACTCACTCACCTTAAATACCTCTAAAACAAAACTCATTACTTTCTCTCTCAACATCACATCACATTCTTCGACTCCTGTAACTTTGCAAGCTCACACCTGTCAATTAAATACACCAAACTGTAACTGTCCACTAATTACATCTACTGATATAATTAAATACCTCGGTATCACTATAGACAAGCACCTCAACTTCAAAGCACATACTACTCTTCTGACTGGCCGTGTCCGTAAACTGTTTTTTTTTTTTAAACTCTTAGACACATTGCCAACGTACATGTTATACGGTCCGTATATTTTGCAATGTGCGAGTCGGTAATTTCTTACTGTATTACAAGTTGGGGTGGTGCTGCTAAATCGATTCTCAAGCCTCTCGAGGTAGCACAGCGCGCAGTTCTGAAGGTAGCCACTTTTCGACCAATACTCTATCCTACCTTTGACCTCTACCAGAAATGCAAGGTTCTTACCGTCCGCCAAATGTTCATACTCAGTACGATTTCACAACAGCACACTAACACTCAAATTGCACGTTGGCCGACAGTACCCAGAAGAAGAAACAGGGTATATACTGTGCCTCACCCATATTTTACTTTTACAAACAGATTCTTTTTTTATCAAGGACCATTTCTTTATAATACAATAAACGCAATAATTCCACTGCAAACATGTTGTAAAAAACGGATTACTGAATTTCTTAATACTAAAAATTATGATGATACTGAATCACTTCTTACAACAATAAAGTAACTTGTAATAAACACACACACTCACTCACTCTCTCTCACACACACACGCAAGCGCTCACACACACTCACTAACACACACACGCGCGCGCACTCTCACATTAATCTATTGGACTTTTATTCATCTGTTCTAAATTCTTTTAATAATTATGTAACAGTCTAAGAAATACTACTTGTCCTATTTTCGGGCAATGAGGGCTGTTTGTCCTTAATACAGTCTACTAAGTAGCATAGCTAGGACATCAGATCGTGTAATTGTATTGTTACCTACTCATCATAGATGAGAGACGTAGAAAGACTGTACCACTTTTTTATGAAATAAATAATAAGTTATTATTATTTATTATGTGTGTGTACATTAATGGTTAAATAAATAAACCGATAAAGATTTTTTTTATTATCAATAGGTTCGCGCTTAACCACTATCTCACCTGATGTTAAGCGATGATGTGGTCGACGTTGAAGCACGCTTGCCTAGAAGTGGCCTGTTCACTCTTGACTTAAAGATCCCTAGGTTGAAGCTATCGGCACAGACCCCGGCAGCGAATTCCACACCTCAGCCGTAGGATTTCATTAAATTTTGGCCCTGTTAGCCTGAAATGAAATATATTAGTATGAAGTTAAGTAAGAAAGACTGGTTTCTGCAAATCCACATCCAAGAGCGTATTTTGCGTGCGGTATTCGTATGAAAAGTATATCGAAAAGGGGCGCAAAAGGTTATTTTTTTAGATAAAAGGTCGAAGTTCAATAATATGGATGTACATAAATTACTGTTCTTAATACTATTTGATTGATGCCAATGATTGCCATTTTTGTAATTAAATGATTAATTAATTATTTAAATTAACTTTTCATCTTTAGAATTAGAAGAAGATGATGATGAAGAAGGAACAGCCACTAACATAGAATTAGAGCATGAACAGTCAGAAAAAGATAAATATTTGGAAGAGAACACGCATGAAACCGACACTGTAGATATAGATGTGACCCAGAGTAACAAGAAGCGAGTGAAGCGACAGAGCGACTATGAATACACGCCGACGAAAACTAGGTGTCCATTGCTACTTGTGGCAGATTATAGATTTTTTCAAGAAATGGGCGCTAGTAATACTAAAACTACTATTAGTTATTTGGTAAGAACTTTTTTAATCGTTTAAAAGCAAAATACCAAGCAAGAATCAAACAAAACAAAAGGATTCTTCTTATTCTTAATATTTTTTTGTGAGATCCAAAGGTTATTTAAGGTTGCCCTGGTCGATCATTCTTCCATACAAACGTATTATGGCGATTACTTCACTGTTCGACGATGTACGTTCTAATAAAAAAAGTAAAAGTTTTTTTTTTAAGTTGTGCACGTCGAAGGTTCCATATTTCAACACTAATTTTAACGCTTCTTTGGGCGGAAATAAATACCATAAGAATTGCAAAACAGTCACCATACAGGGATAGATTAGTAGTTCAACAATGAAAATAATTTTATTTTGAAAATATACATTTAGTAGTTTTTCATGATATCCATACTACCAAAGGTATGTTTATAAAATTTCGCGCGCTCGTTTTCATCCTAAATTTTGTTCCATTTCGCTACAAGTCAGCGAAATAGCTACTTACTGCTCATCAAAGTATCGGATGATATAGTATGCGTTTTAACCCCGGGCACAAAGTTGTTGGTGCCGCCGACTAGGACAACCTTAAGGCTTATTTGCATCACATTATCATAGTCCTGTGAGATAATTTTCTTTACTTCTATGTTTCAGATCAGCCTTATTGATCGAGTCCACAAAATCTATAATGATACTCTTTGGCAAGATCGGCAGGTTTGTAGAAATTTTTTTTACAAGGATCAATTAAAAACCTCTATGCAGGCGACTACACTTTGTTGATGATTAAATTCTGTTTTTGGGGAAAGTCTTCAAGCTCTCCCTGCTCCCTTATCTAAATTATACTTGTCTAGCATTTTCCCGCGGCTTCGGTTTCGTGGGGAAATGAGAAGTGAAGATAATAAATATAATAAAATGTTTTATTCGATAATAAAAGTTGGTTTAACAATATAAGTGTATTTTTCGGGACATAATAAAGTACTAGTAGACACTCAGTCACTCAGCGATAGCGTAGTATCAGTGAAATATTTTTTTAAATAGAATCAGCACATCCAGAGATTACCTATTACAAACACACATGGCGTCCACGGAAAAATGGTCGAGTTCTCGGCATTTAGTTTCCGAGAGATTTTGTAAAGTTATACTACTACCCTCATACAAACACAAACGACAGTTTCAACATCAAATGTTTGATAAAAAATATGTGCCATTTTTTGTCTGTGTTTTAGTGTGTCTGTCTGTGGCATCGTAGCTCCTAAACGGATGAACCGATATTGATTTAGTTTTTTTTTTGATAAGTGACTATGTCGAAAGTGTTCTTAGCTATGTTTTATTCAAATCGGTTCAGCCGTTCAAAAGTTATCCGCATTTTACTCATTGAATCTGGTTTTTTTCGCAAGATATTGTGTCATAATTACGTGTCTTTTACAAGGTTTATTATAGATAGTTTAAAACAGCATGAAATAAAAAAAATATTTAAACAAATGCCCGACACATAAACCTCTAAAAAGCAAAAAATAAGCCTCGTACTCGCGTCGGGGAACCGCTAGGTAAATAAAATAAATTGCTGCGTGTTGGTGGTTACCCGACGCGAGTACGACCCATAATTTTTGCTTCAATCGGGCTTTCGGCTCAGACAGGCTTCAATCGAGAGTAATTTTTTAGCCTTATCATCAATTGACTATTCAAGATACTGAATCTAGTCATAACTCAAAACCCCACTACTGGACCCCTTTTTGCTTGGACGCCCACATATAAACATGCAATAGTACCTCTTTATAATATGAGATAAGATTACTTTTTATAATATGTTTTAATATGATGAGTTTTTTTCTGTGTAACAGGATATGGATGGCTTTAAGGGCATGGGTTTTGTAATAAAGAAGATTCTGGTGCACTCTGAGCCGACTCGAGTGCGTGGTGGTGAAGCTCATTACAACATGGTGCGCGAGAAATGGGATGTTCGCAATCTGCTTGAGGTAAGATGAGAAGAGAAGATATAGAGCAGAGATTATTGATTAAATGCAAATGCGGGCAGAGAGTTACGACTGAATTTCCTGAGGCTCCTTCTTCTGAGGGTTCTAGTGCTTCCAAAGATATTAGATCATCAAAAAGGAAAACATAGAAGCAGAACAGATATATTTTTATTCAAATTATGGAATATCTTTTAAATTAGTCCAATATTTGAGGAGGAAATAGGTGAGAGCCAGATCTCGAATTATGACTTTTTACTTAGGATATTCAGTCGGATGTCTACAACCGCATTTCCTGTTAAGTTGCTAGACCATACAATCTTCAGCAGTAAGAAAAGGAATAGGATATGTTTCCTTAGATTTGTTTGTTTGTACATACAAACAGTTCTAATCTAATTATACCAATGGATAGGAACATCGGTATATTTTTTTCCTCTTACATCAATAGGTTTGTTTCCTGGATAGAAAAATGATAATTCTATTTAGTCCATCAGTGAGATTATCAAATAATATTGGACATGTATTTTGTTCCTTTACCAAATCAATAAAAATTACAAAGATAAAGCGCATCAAAGTGCCGGAGTGGGGACTTGTGACGTCACTGTGCCAGTATAAAGTGTACCTACTAACGGCGTGACTTTACGTTTACGTATCAAATAAAAAATACGTGCCCAATATTTTTTATTAATCAACCTGACAGAGACAAAAAACTAACTTTCAGTTAACATTCCTATTCTGCTGCACCATACATAGTATAGAACCGTTGCTAAAGAATAGACGAAGAAATAATAGTACTAATAATTAGAAAAAAACTATTTAATCGCATTCGGGATATATTGACGCAGGACGCTTGCAGTTTGTACCCCATACAATCCTGACCAGTTGAAATTATCATGGGCCTACACGTATGGAAAATAATACCGTAACTGTGTTAGAATAAGAACCATATTTATTTGACAGGTATTCAGTCGAGAGTATTCTCACAAGGACTTCTGTCTCGCCCATCTGTTTACGGATCTTAAGTTCGAAGGCGGGATTCTCGGACTAGCGTACGTAGGTTCACCACGACGGAATTCTGTTGGCGGGATTTGTACACCAGGTAACGTCTTTAGTTAAATATTGTGTGAAATAATTAATGTTATATGTAGTTAGGTTTCAATTCATATGTACTTTCTAAGTTGCAGTTGAGGAAACCTGCTGCCTCCTTGCGTAATTAATTCGGAATCTAAAGGGAGGGCTACAAATCACATGATAGTTAGATGAAAGACACAATGTGGTTTTTGTCTATGTGATTGGTCGATTTTCATAATGTTTGGCCTTTGCCTTGCCGAATTCATTACGCAATAAGGCTACTGGGCTAATAATTAGAATACCGGGTAAAACTGGGTGAATAAGATTGCAGGTGTTAATGGTAAAAAAACTTTGATAAAGATTTTAACTTTGATAATACTTTATGGGTTCAAACGAAGCATCGTTTTTTTTAAATAATTATTTATATATTGGGTACCTTTTTTTCTTTTTTTTGTTGTCTGGGGTATACCTTCAAAAGGCGACTGAACCCTTGAGGATAGACCAGGGAGTGTGAGATTTTTACCTCACTAAAACCACCCCGGTGATCACCATCAACACATGGAGGAGGCCCCGTTACCTCTTAAAATACCAACACGAAACCTCCTCTGTGCAACGCCTGTTAGAGCACATCCCTGGGGAGACTGCGAGGCGTCGAGACTTGAGCCTCGCTGTGTATGGCAGCACATGACCACTGTGCCACCGTCTCATCTGGAGTGACATGCTAGGCGGACAGAGTCCCCAATCTGACCGCCCGTGAACCCGGAGTCCCGCCTGCTTATGATGCAGACGGGGTTTCGGCGTTTTTTTTTCCGAGCGGGATTACCCTCTTACGATCCCGCTCGGCGGCCTCCTTCTTCGTTTATATATTTGTATTATACTTACACTTACTTTGACCCACCTTCAGTGTTTTATTCTATTTTGTTTGTTTTTAGGGTTCCGTACCCAAAGGGTAAAAACGGAACCCTATTACTGAGACTCCGCGGTCCGTCTGTCTGTCTGTCTGTCTGTCTGTCTGTCTGTCTGTCTGTCTGTCTGTCACCAGGCTGTATCTCATGAACCGTGATAGCTAGACAGCTGAAATTTTCACAGGTGATGTATATCTGTTGCCGCTACAACAACAAATACTAAAAACAAAATAAAATAAATATTTAAGGGGGGCTTCCATACAACAAACGTCATTTTTTTGCCGTTTTTTACGAAAATGGTACGGAACCCTTCGTGCGCGAGTCCGACTCGCACTTGGCCGGTTTTTTAAATATTATTCTATTTTATTTTATTATATAAGTCCTGTTTCCGTAAGTGTGTCCGTGGCATCAACAGTAGGCCCTATCAGAATATCAGCGCAGCGTTATTACCTTTTTTGGATATCGCTGCACATGCTGAGATAGGAGCCTTTTTGGTCTCGCACAGGGTTTTTATTTTATTATTGTTTAAGTGTATGCTTATTTTCTCGTGTCTCCTGTGCGGGTCACAAATAAATATTTTTCTTTCTTTCTTTCTGAACCATCACAGTCTCACAGAAGGAGGCCATTTCCCTCCAGTTTACTTTGTCTGCCAGCATTGCCCTCACTACTGCTGGCAGAGACAGGTCTCGCCCGATCCTGGTGACCAGGACCTGCCGCTCAGTGGTCCACGCAGGGCACTCCTCGAGCGTGTGCTGTGCAGAATCCAGGTCGCCACCACAATGGTGGCAATTTGCCGTGGCATATTGGTACCTACTAAAATGATGCAAACAATTTTTAATTAACGTGAAAATTCCCTTCAAAGTTTTTTCCCATTCACCCCTACATTCTCATTCACCCCGTTTTACAGTAACTTTGGAATCGCCAACCATTGAGCAAGTATGGTGATTAACGCTCATGCCTTCTCTGTATGAGAAGAGGCCTTTGCCCTCCAGTGAGACAGTAACAGGCTTCGCCCTGATGTTGGGTACATTAGCTGCGAAGAAGTAAATCTCATACAAAAACATCACCATTTCGTACCTTGCGCAATGGAAAGCCAACTTCAGGGCGGCCAAGAAGTTTGGCGAGCACTTTACATTTGATCTTATGAGTGTGAAAGTATTATTCAGGTAATTACAGCCTGGTATTATGTATTGTTTTATTGCCTTGTAATATGTCCAAAATCATATTTTTTTATTTGCCTTTATGGTATGATTTGATTCACAACTTATGTTCGTTTTGTTTTCAGCTATTATGGTGCATAGTGTGAGTGTCCCTATTTGTTTTGCTTATACCTATTTTATATTATTTATCCTGTTGGGTTTAACTTTATATTATTATTCATAGTGCTTTGCTAACTACAATATTTATGCTTATAAATAGATCATGATGTAACTGCTAATTCATGAGACTGTGCTTTTGTTTCTAAAAGGTAAATGCACAAAAGGACACGAGACTCCCCAGAGTCTCGCAATAATAGATCAATTTTATTAATGGTCCTTAGTTGTTGTTTCATTAGTTGATGCTTATGTTGATAATTCAGTAGTAAATTTTTTGCAAAATTAATTTATAGCATAATCCATTGATATTGATATAAGTAATGCCTTATCTAAATCGGCTGTTAGTTTTGGCTGGTGGTGGGAACAATGTTTTTATTTAGACACTAACGAAATAAATCTAATCTGTGTGTATAATCTGTGTTATCACCACAGAAATCCATTTATTCATTAGAGGACAAAATGTACCGCGATATCTCGCGAAGTTGCCTGACTCCATACAACATGTAAAGCCGTGGACACATCACCAGGGTACGGAGTCGCGCCGCGCTGCTCACGGCAGCAACCATCGGTTCAAACGTGACAAACTTGCAATTTTTGTCTAGATATAGACCACGGCAGACCTATTATTCTCCTGTTATTGTTAAGACTATTAATACAGAACCAAAGAAACCATGATGGCGGTTATTTTAAAAGGAAATATGAGGCGTTGAAAACATCGAAACATCAACTTCCGAGCGGCGCACCGTACACGGCACACACCAAGTGATGTGTCCACGCCGTAATACACGCCTACTATGCAAACTGGCGATACGTGTCTCGCCAGATACTTGTCCTCAAGTGAAAACATAGCTTTCTATGATGTTTCTTTCATTTGTATCATCATCGGGGGCCATAATCTGACATGTCAAAATTATCATGAGTCGACTATGAAAAGGGATAGTGCTATTCGTCCTATATTATGCCACGCCTGAACAGCTGCTCAACTAGTATAGAGCGCAAGTTCGGTCATGCATGGAGTGCTCTCACGTCTGGGATGGATCTGCGAAATACCAGCTTGATGCACTTAAGTTGATTGACAGACGAGCCAAAAGGTTTATTGGCAACGATTCAATGGTCGCGTCAAAGCTGCAGAGCCTCGAACATCGACGCTGAGTTGCCAGCCTGTCGGTTTTTTATCGGTTACATTTCGGGGAGAGCCATGTGCGACGGAACTGCACAATGTGATTCCACCTAGCACTTTCCATCATCGGACTACAAGACGTACGACCATGCGCCATCGGTACATGGTGGACATCACTCCCATACGCACAAAGCGTTTTGCTAATACTTTCATTGTGCGCACAGCTAAGAAGTGGAACTCCCTTCCGAAGTCTTTGTTCCCTGATAGCTCTTTAAGTCAAGAGTGAATAGGTTTCTTCTAGGCAAGCGTGCTTCACCGTAGCCCACATCATAGCTTAACATCAGGCGAGATAGTGGTCAAACGCGAGTGTACAGATTATTTAAAAAAAAACCGTCTTTCTCTCACAGTGGAACCATGATAGTTTTGACACGTCAGAGTAAGGCCCCAAACACAGAAATATCCTAACCACCCACTCACAAACAGAATACTTCAAGAACGGCTACACTCTCTACCTCAACTCCGGTCTGAGTTCATCCCGCAACCACTACGGCCAGCGCGTGATCACTCGCGAGGCGGACTTGGTGACGGCGCACGAGTTCGGCCACAACTGGGGCTCAGAGCATGACCCCGATGTGGCCGAGTGCTCCCCTGCAGCTAGTCAGGGCGGGTCGTATCTTATGTACACGTACAGTGTTAGCGGGTATGATGTTAATAATAAGGTGAGATATTGTTTTATGTACTGGTTTATAGAGCTTGATAATTGAAATTCAAAACGAGTAGTATTAGGGATGGTTCACACCAAATGTTTCTTCATCAGCCGACTTTGAACTACTATGTGAAACTGATCAGGGTCACATAGTAGACGAGGATCCTATTAAAGTCGATTTGTGGCCAGTAATTGCCTATTGAGAGTTTGGTGTGAACGTACAATGAAGATCAGACATCCGCTCGAAGTCAGCTTTAATTTTTCGGTTCTCACCAGACGAACCGAACCTTAGTCTCGTTTTCTAAAACAATATGATTAAATGAATTGCGATTTAAACGATTTTAGCCTCGGTATCGTTTTAGATGAAATATTCCTAATTCAAAGATATCAATAATAATCTTGTTTCTTTCGCACAGCGATTTTCGCCATGCAGCTTGCGATCGATCCGCAAGGTTCTGCAAGCAAAGTCTGGTCGTTGCTTCTCGGAGCCTGAGGAGAGCTTCTGTGGAAATCTGCGCGTTGAGGGCGGGGAGGAGTGTGATGCTGGATTGCTCGGTAATAATACTGACCTGAGCTCGATAGATTGTTATTTCGGTTTCCTGTTATAGATTTCTAACATTTTTCTTTTTGTTTCAGGGACCGAGGATAATGATATGTGCTGTGACAAAAACTGTAAACTGAGAAAAAATCAAGGAGCTGTATGCAGGTAATATCATATGATTCTGCTTTTGAATCGAGATGCAGTAAGTTTAAATGTTACTGGCATAAATAACATGATGGACTTATTTCCAGTGATAAGAACTCGCCGTGTTGCGCGGGATGTGTGTTCGCTCCGCCGGGCGTGGTGTGTCGCGAGGCAGCCCACTCGGCCTGCGAGGGCGAAGCGACCTGCAATGGAGCGTCTGCTGACTGCCCAAAGGTAGAATTCGTGCTTGTATCGTCTATTCTAAAGCTATAAATTATTCCACTCACGACATTGCATAATAGCGTCACAATTTTTTTTAAACTCAGTTTATTCTTCAACAAATTTTGGGTATCCTAAATCATCCTAAATTCTCCCACATAAATATAGCAGGTGAATGAGGCACGCTACAGCAGAGGGCAGAGCTAGACCCAGTCCCGCGCTTTGAATTAACCTGTGTTACAGGACTGGGCACCTAGTTCACCATCACACTTGCAAAAATTTATTTGGATTACAACAATTCATATTTTTTTAGGCCCCAGCTATAGCGGATGAACATGAATGTGCCGAGCGCGGTCGATGTCGGAACGGGACGTGTGTGCCTTACTGCGAGACGCAGGGCATGCATAGCTGCATGTGCGATATTGGTAAGTATACATTTACTGTTTTTCTGAGACTTGCTCATGTAGAGATTAGCCCTCTTACTAATAAACACGGCATAAAGTTATAGCAGGTATAACAAAGGAATACCCATACATTTTCATAGGTTTATACCTGGTATAACTTTATTCTGCGTTTATTAGTAAGAGGGTTTATCTTTTAGGAGGAAGCGTGAAACAACGCAGTTACTGCCACTCAAATATTAATATTATGTTAAAATATTCCTTGCGGTTTACAGTTGCAGATGCATGTAAACGCTGCTGTCGTAAGAGCCTGAACAAGACTTGCTTCCCGGTGGCTCATAATGATATCCTTCCTGATGGTACGCCGTGCATTCAAGGATTCTGCAATAAGGTGTGTTGAATTAGAGCTTTTATATCATGATTTGGCAAACATTACCAAATCTGAACAAATAATTGACTAATTTATGCAAGTAAAAAGAAATGCAACTTGAATATCCTTGAAAAACTCCTGTTGTTTAACAGTGCGCATAGCTGCCATAGCGATCTCTGTTAAAAAAAAGCGGCCAAGTGTGTGTGCGACTCGCACACAGAGGGTTCCGTTTAAAAGCTGCATTCAATAATTTAATAAATAGGTAACATTACTAACGTTTGAAGCACCAAACATTGCTCTAAAGAAGGAATAAAATTAACTTTTTCTACAAGCCTACTTAGCTGTGATAGTATTTCTTTTAATTTCGTTATATATACTACTGCCGTGAAAGTTTTCACATATCCAAATCAACCATTTAGCTGGCAGGAGGGTGGAACACTAGACTCTAACAAAAATTAGCCATTTAAAGTTTAATTTTACGTAAACGGTTCTCTGAATCGTTAAATGGTTTTCTTAAACTCGTAATATTTTTGAATGGCCTTTTTAACGATACCCTACATCACCCCACAAAAACGGTTGGTACAGCAGGTACCACAAACAAATATTTTTCCACTTTGTAGGCGTGATTAATATGTATATCCATGCCAAGTTATAGCTTTCTTGTACTAAGATTCTCTGAGCGAAGCTGCGGACGGACGGACGGACAGACGGACATGGCGATGCAATAAGGGTTCCTTGTTGACTACGGAACCCTATAAATCACTCTGTATGAACTTAAACATTGTTCCTTACAGGGTGTTTGTGAGAAAACGATACAAGACGTGGTGGAACGTTTCTGGGACATCATAGAAGACATCAACATAAATAATGTGCTGGGTTTCCTGCGCGACAACATCGTGGGTGTCGTAGTGCTGGTCACCGCCTTCATCTGGATACCTGCTAGTTGCGTGGTAAGTGTTTAGTACAGCGGTGGGGATCATGGAAGACATCAGCAAAAACAATGTTCTGGGCGTGTGTTGCTAGTTACGTGGTAAAAAAATTCGACTAATTAGCGACTTAATTTGGGAGAATGTTTTCTCTCATATTTAGTAGCTATTTATTCTTGGCAATTTTTCGTAAACTCTTTGATCTAGCTCTTGGATTATACCTTAAAATTGAACTCATTATATTTTTTGAACTAAGACCCGACTAAATCTGCGACTTAACGAAAAATTTCGACTATAGTGCGCGCCGAAATAGTTGGCGCGTCATCTCGCTATTCCAATCTCATGTGCGTTTTGTCTAAACTAGTACGGCGCCGTACTTCACGACGGCAACACGCGTTGAAAGTTCCGGCTAGTTAAGACAAAACGCACATGAGATTGCAATAGCGAGATGATGCGCCACCTAAGGTGCGGCCAACTAGTTCCGCGCGCACTATACTTAGCGACTAAATTTGGGAGAAAACAGATCTTTGCTAGGTGCCCTAGTTTTTGAGATATAAATGTGGCCAACCTGGGGATATCCTCCCCAGATCGGCCACCTATAAATCATTCTAACTTTTGAACCAGTGACCGACAAATTCTGATCTGATGTCCGTGACTATCAACGCCAATCGCTTCCATATTAGGTAGATGTAATTATTTACCAAATATGGAAGCATCGGTGATAGATAGATCACCATCTATATCCGTGGAACGGAACCGAACGCGATCGATTTACATAAAATAATCAGCATAATCAGATAAAAAACGCTAGTTATGTCGGCACGGTTTCTTTGTATGGGATGAGGCATCTGTATGCTAGTATTATATTATCTGTTATGCTTTATTCAATCCATAGCTTTGTATGCCCGCGATTTTCTCAAAAACGAATTAATGATGTACGAGGTTAAAATCGAAATTGTACTATTGATAGTAATTTATTGTATTTTAGATCAGTTACGTGGACCGTCGTCGACAGCGCCAACATCAGAAGTTCTTGGACTGGGAGCGGCAACACGATCTCATCCATCCATCATCCCCAAGGAAAATAATACACACGAGGTAAACTATGTTAACAAAGAACTTAATTAGTCGTATTTGAGTAGATTTCGTTATTAGGATTTGGACGCTCATCTTTTCTTTGCAATGAATAAACGAATTAAGGTAGAAACATACTTTTAAACGCGACGCGACGTGACGTGTCCACACTCGATGCGAATCGTGCACATATACAACACGCCACGTGATGCTACAACATGCTTCGCTAGTATCATAGCTTCGTTTCTAGTATTATTTATAATACTATGACTATGATCATGGTATTGGCCTGAAATCATATCAAATAATACTGAGTACCGTTTTACTAATTCTATTAATTGTTCATCCGACATTTAAATAAAAAAAAGTCACAAAAAATATCTAATGTTATCGATTGACTGACGCGTGGCGTCGGGTGTTAACTAGAAACACACTGCGTGCGAAGCTCTCCCGACAACATGCTGATCCAGACCGACTGGATGTTACCGCGTGGGAGTGCGTGTGATCTATGTGTGATCTATACATGGCGTGTTGTCTATGTGTTTCTACTTTCTGACCATACTAAATTGTAGATTAATACTGCAATGCGTCGGGTTTTGGAAGTATGTTTCCACCTTGAGTGCCTCCGGCAACCGGGGCGTATGAAAAGGCACTTAAGCTGCTGTATGTAGTAGTTTCGGGATCGGGACTACAACTTCATTCGTACGTGTCAACGCCATCATGATTCCGACGTGGAAATGGTCTCTCTGTCTCAGAGCGGAACAATTATAAGGTTTGACGCGCAGAGTACGGCGGCCCCAAGTCTTGTCTTCTCGCGTACGAGAGTTAAAATTATCTTTTGCTTTTCCAGGTTGCCGAAACAGAAGCCTCCCGGCATGAAGAGCAACATTCAAGGCACAAGTCAACTCTAGATGTAGGAAGTTAAAGTTTTATCTTTAGTCTGTCCCAGTAAATATAAGTATACCAAAGAAACAACTTCTTTTATTATTAATATTTTATTTTTGTTCGTATAAATAGCGTGCATAACATTCAATGAATATTCAAGCTTTTAACATTAAATAAATAAACCTATAGATTAAATATAGAAAGTGCGTAACAGTTTAATAATGTAATGAATACATAATCTTGCAAGTTGCAATATATTTTTACCCGACAGCGGTAAAGCTGAAGGGGTGTTATGTGTTTAAAAATATTGCACAACAACACAAAGGTTCCATCGATTTACCTAAATTAAGCTTTGCTAGTCTTGACTTAAAGGTCCTAAACATAATTCATATTAGTAATTAATAAATAGCTCATTTTTGCTTCATCTACGAATTATTAACAGTTTTTTATTCTGACAAATTACTGCTAGAGTTTGTCGCATATATCGGAAGTGATCGTGTTTTACGAGTTTAGCCGAAGGAACTTTTATGTCGCATTATTTTATGGTTGTTTAGTTGAGTGCGGTGGAGGTGAGCAGGGCTACGCCCCTCTCGTAGAAGGCATGCGGCTCCTGTCCGGGCGCGATGGGCAGGCGCACGGTGAAAAGTAATTCTGAACGAGCGCTATTCAAGTACACTGGGAGGGTCAGGGTTTGTCCGCCAGTTGCTGTTTCCGGACCACTGCGAAAAGAAATAAAATTATTAATTTTATACGAAAAAAGTTACAAAAAAAATATCAATATCGAGACTGGGTGGCCTTTACAAGTGAGAACGAATTCGATCATCCATTTTTCTAATGCGTGTCAATAATAAAAGTGCACGCTGACATTTATCCGCTGCTAAGCCAACTACCAAATAACAAATTGAACAAATTTTACGAAACAATTACAGTCGCTTCCTGAAGCCGGTCGGTTCAAGCTCGTTTTAACAAGCAATTCAATAATTTCACGAGACATTTGACAAAAATATTATAAAAAAGACTTCTATTACAAGAGCTTTTCATAGAATATAGGCGATATATACCGTATCCAAGTCAGCACAGTAAGAGGCAGGTCCACCATGATAGTGTTGGTAAGAAGCAGCCTGTTGCCCTTCACAGTAGCACCCTGCAACTTGAGTCCCGTCACCGAGAACGACCACTCGGTCTGAGCGTTCTCTGTAGGAGTACCCGGGTCGGGGATTGTCACCTAGGTAAACGAAAAAAAAAAGTTATATTAAAAAATGGTTGTGGCTCTAGACAAAAAACTAAATGGATAAATTATGTTGATGGCTAAAGAGATGGTGAATAGGAAGATGACGCCAAATAGAAATATATGAAAATAAAATACATGATGTATTAGACTTTAAATAACTTAGGTAGGCATATAATAATGATGATATGGATTTCTCGTTCTTTTGAAAAGTACACGAACATAGGAATGGAATTTTGTTAGAAGAATAAAAGATAAAATCCATAAAAAATAGTAGAACAGTACCTGCAGATGAAGTTCTTCAAGGGACCAAGAGTTGGCTTGAGCGACGCACTGGCGAGTAGCGGTGATGTACGCCTCAGGGTTCAGTAGACCACCTAGCCATACTGGGATACTCTGTAAACACACAATGAAAATTACAATGCATAATATTGGTAATGTGGAAAGCAACCAAAGCACTTCCCACTTTAGCGGACAAACTAGATTGATGACTGAAATATTAAAATTGCGAGAGGGCCACTATACTAGAACTCCGTTGTCTAATTCATGGCAATTGTTACTCTGACAGACACACGGACATAGTACCTTCACTTCAATAGTAGCTAAAGATAGAGATTAGATAAAGCTGATTTTGCAGACTAAAGGTGAACGCGCACTTATCCGCGCCGCAGTCATCGCATTTTATAAATCTTTTTATGAAATCGTATGCAGCCTCGCGCACCTATCCGCGCCGCACGAGCCGCATTTCAGCAAAATGCTGTAGGTATACGGATTCCACCAGCGCGTGCGGATGACGTCATCAGACTCGGCGGGCGATGCGGGCGGCGCGGCAACATGATCCGTATCCGTATGAAAATACAGTTCAAGATGTACAGAAGTGGATACAATGCGTGCGGCGCGGATAGCGCGGGGCCAAGAGAAAATGCGATGACTGCGGCGCGTGCGGTGCGGCCAGGTGCGCGTTCACCTTTATTTTCTGCAAAATCAGCTTTATCAGTATAGCATTAAGACTCACCTGCAGTCTCTTAGCGCCCACATCGGCGACGGTTTCGGACACAGCAGCGAGCTGCGTGACGCGGTGCGCGAAGTCCCCCACCCACTGCTGCACCGTGCAGCCGCGGGCCACGGCGTAGCGCCGCCAGTTGGAAGGCAGCATGCCGCGGACTAGAGAGCCGACCATGGCACGGGTCTCGTTGGTTTGTTTCATCTCGCCCTGTGACACAAATACACATACATAAAAACATCTTTTGCCATTGGGATAGGCAGAAACTACAAAACGCCGTCTGCTACGATCCTTACATACTCCTTTTGTTTGCAAAAATATCGATTTTAAAACTTCATTACAAAAGTGTAATTGTCATTTTTCAGTACTCAACTTTAAATAAAACATTCCACCAATAATCAATAGAATCGAATTCCACTGCTATTTCAATCTAAAAATCCAGCTGACGAAATACTCAACCTAACAAAATCTAAGTCGACCCCATTGCTACGCGCGTAGAGGATTGGCTAGCTGCGCGGTTTAGTTGTTTGTCAGTAATGAGTACATTCGTGCGTAGTTGCGTAGCACATTTGTGGGTCGCAGTGGACGTTCCCGCCTATATTCCATAAACAGTGAAGCACATTACACAGTGGAGCGGCGTCTTTATTACCTGACAGATAGACAGCACGTTGCGCAGATCGTGCAACACTTGTTGCAGCAACGAGGCGCCGGCGGCAACCTCCCGCTCGAAGAAACGGTACAGTGGGTCCTTGATGTTCTCCACGGTACGACGCAATGTCTGTTATAAAAATGATAAAAATGAGATTTATGTTTTACATAAAAATATTTTTTTAAACTTTGGTTGCTTGTATGCAAAACATTTTAGGTGGCGGGGCCATTGACCTTGACCCGTCACAAGGGGACCAAGGGTGCCATACACGGGGTCGTCTGGCGCCCATGTGCTGGCTTGGTCCCTGGCGTGGTCACGGCGTACAGTGTGTTCTGGTGCGCCAGTGACGGGGGGTACTCCCCCGAGGAGGGTCCGGTGACGGACTTCCGCGGCGGATTCGCGGTGAGTGCTAACGCGTGCCCGTGTTCCCGCCATAAGCGGCACAGGAGGACACCGTGGAGTTTTAGTGGGTTGGAGTCCCAAATAACTGCACTATCTCCCCGTAGTAGTGCAGTATGCATGAGCATTAATCCAAGCAAAAAAAAAGAGGTATGCATAAGCACGTTATTCTAGTCTTGTATTATGGCTTAAATATGAGAGCAATTACATTATTTACTTTCCCAAATCAAAAGTCCGTTTATATTCCCTCTTTTCATTGAACGAGAGAATCATACACAAGTTCGTACTTACCGGTAGCTCTTTAGGCAATAGTTGCAGCCAAGTGGTAGCGGTTGAATGTAAAGTCTTCATCCAAGCTGGCCTTCCGTCAATCGAATCTGGAACTTGAATGTTTTGTAGCAAAATGTATTTAATGTCATTTAATAGGTACCTTAATTATTTTTCATTTCAATACCACAAAATCTTGAGTTATAGGAGTTGATAAAGATTGATACACAGATATGAGCTGCAGAAATGACGCTTCTGGTAAGCACAACTTTTTGATCCTCAACCAAAAATCAATTATGACCACGAGTGTGGTTATTTAAGAAACAAGTATTTGTTGGCTGGAGAAGGCTAAGTTCAAAAAGCTTTGTCTTTTGCTAACATGGGCCAAAATAGATTTTTTCCTGTAATACCTGCAACCACATCATGGTCCGCGGCAGCTGCGTTGTAAGCCAACTCCTCTTCATCTTCCAGTTGCTGCATCTTCAGGAGCTTAGACACCAAGTCACTGCCTTGGTTTGTAAGGAGAACCTATAGGAAGCAATAATTTTAATTATAATTGTTTTGGAGTACAAAGACTATAAGAGTGGAAGGCGATAGGGACCTTTACTCAACAGTGGAACAATATAGGTTGAAATAAAAAATAAACATAGGGTTTCGAGGTTTAAATCTCACCTTTTCAGCGTTGTTGGGTAAACCGAGCCAAGATGGCGACTGTCTGTCAGACAGATCCTCGATCCATTTCAGGAAGTGGTCGCGGCGGTTACCGTCCGGCATTGTTATGTGACGTTGATTACCGCTTGCCTGAAAATAATAACTCGATTAAACATTGCAAAAACCTTGATGTTGCTTTAACATAATTATCTTCTCAGTGGAAACAAAAGCTTAAAAATCGGCTTGGTAATCTGATTTATTGGAGGGTTCAAAGCAATGAGGAACATGATTTATCTTGTCTTTTGGAACTTTTGTCGTACTCTCAAAATTAATAAAGGATTTTAAACTTTTGATTTAAAAATCAAAAACAAATAAACAAAATACGTACCCCATCAACATTAGCGACGAGAGCGAAGTCGGCCTCAAACGACTTGGGCGTGAAGAGTTTGCACAAGAATGAGTGCAGTAGTCGCTGGTCGAACGAGTTGTCGATCTTGCCTCCGTAGATACACTGCGACAGGAGGGTCACTAGTGCCTCCCATGGTACCTTCTCTGGGGGCAGGTTGGTGCGGCCCTGAGAAGAGACAAAGAAAAAATATATAACATTTTAAGATCGTTTAAGAGAGAAGAGAGGTTTGTTTATTATTTTTTTTCCTGCCTGTTAGTGTCCTGTTTTAAGACAAAATCTAAACCAATAATATAAAGAGGAAAGATTTTTTTTGTTTGTTTGTACCGAATAGGCTCCAAAACTACTAGACCGATTTAAAAAATTCTTTCACCTATGGAAAGCTACATTACTCCCGAGTAACATAAGCTATAATTTTGACGGGAGCGAAGCCGCGGGGGTCAGCTAGTAGGCTATAAAGTAATAAGGTCTTCAAGGAGAGTCTTATAAGATGTTTAAACTAATTGAATGTATATTTAGTTTTATTTTTAGTATGACCCTCCAATCGTCTAGCCAGAGGCTTTGCCCATTACGGAAAAATAACAACAATTTGGTAGTGACCATCACGGCGAGATCATCAGTTTGGAGACACACATCATTGAGAAGGAAAGAAACTCAGTCCAGATAGTTATTGGTCTGGTGGCTACTGCTCAAAGGATGTTGTTGGGAACTATAGATGGTTTACACAGCTGATTTCTCTATACAAAAAGCTAATTAAAAATCATTGGAACAAGTACTTACCATAGCCGTAGCATCGATCCAAGTATCAAGAGTATCGCAAGCAACCCTTAGATCTGACTCATTGAACTCGTAGTACTTGGCCCAGCCGAGCGGTACGTAGCGCAGACGCTCTTGAACAATACCGTGGAACCAGGCCAGCAGGAAGTACAGTCTTGCACGTTCTGATGGTTGCTTCATCATGCGCGCTGCGGGGACCTGTGGAATATTGTTTACATTAATGATCGATTTTAGAACAGAATCTATCGTGCCGAAGGAGTTACTTGCAGTGAATCATCTTATAAAACCCGAATAATAAATAGTAAAAAATCTTTATTTATCTGCACAAACTACATATCAACGTGAGTATAAATTACAGTCAGACACAGAAATATTGGCAAAGGGTGTAATTTGTGGGCGATCTGGAGTCTAAACTAAGCCTAGGCCTGTATTTTAGAACTCCAGGCCCCCTATTAAATTATGTTGCTCAGACTGTCGGACGTCGTGAGTAATGAGATATGTAAGTGAATGAATGAGCTAATATGTGCATGCGTGCGCATGTGTGCTTATGTGTATGTGTGTGTGTATACGTGTGTGTACGAGCTTGTGTCAGTTTGAAATACAATACTACCTTATAGCTGTATATATATAAAATTTATAAATGAGTGTTTGTATGTATGTAAAATTATTGAATTACTTTTAAATAATAATTTTAAATCATAAAGAATGTCACTATGTTGGACATTAAGTTTTAAGAATGGGGAGGAGGGAGGGGCTACATTCAGCAGTGGACGTCTTTCGCTTGAGATGATAAAGATGATGAATGAAGACTGCTGCTTTTTTTCCATCTGCTCGCTTTTGTCCACTAACTCGTCTGATGTAGTCTACGGTGAAGCCCGCGAAGTAACCTATTCACTCTTGACTTAAAGACCTCAATGTTCTAGCTATCTGAGGCCTTAGTGCGAGTTTTTACTCACGCTCAATCGCGTTAACGTAAACATCAATTTGTATTGAAATTGGTTAAGCGCCGTCTGGGGACGGTAAGGAGAAACCTCTTTTTTTGTATACATTTTGACATAAGAGATCGTTTACGTTATCACGAGTGAGTACGTTAAAAAACTCGCACTAAGGCCTCAGGAAACAAAGACTCTGGCAGGGAATTCTACTCCTAAGCTGTGCGCACAATGAAAGTATTCGCAAAACGCTTTGTACGTATGGGTGGGCTGTCCACCATGTATGTTGATAAATAATAATCACTCACCGTAGCAAAAGTCCTGAGTAGATTAGCCCTGATACCGGGCGGGGGCTCGAACACCAGCACTCGTCCGGCCCTCAACAAGTTGACAGGCAGCTTGGGACTGATCTCCGTGGTCAGGAACAGACGGAAGTTCGGGTGTGGCTGCAGGGAGTGAAGCTTCTTCTCTAACTGGACTAACCAGACGGGGGCTAGGTGCACGTTCTTTAGCATTACCCAGCTGGAATGGAAGATTATGGTTATGAATTTGAAGTTTTTAAATAAAACAGTTCTAGACAAGATTAGAAACGACTAAAAAACAAATGTAACGGTCAATATCATGCAATTCCTCAAGGATTTCTTTTTCATCATAGATTAATTTTGAATCTTTACTCGACATAAATATCGCGTTACGTCACTGGTCCCCAGTTTTCCAGCTCAAAATTATCGGAGAATTAATGTGACAAATTGTCAAGCACGCGTTATCTGCTGTGATTGGTTGAATGAATTTTCAACAGCCAATCACAGCAAATAACGCGTGCTAAATGCAATTAGTGCAATTTTGAGCTGGGAAACTGGGGGTGGGTGTTACAGACGCATTTAACGCTTATTTAATACGAATATTTTGCAGAAGTGCGTTAGTTTTGTGTCAAAAGCTTCAAGGCCTAAATGTCGAGAACTTATTTATTTATTTATATACACTTTATTGTATACCAGAATATAAAAGAAAAAAGGAAACTAAATATTGAGAACTTACCGTCCAGTCTTGCACGCTGTGTTGATGGCTCGCTCGGCTTGGTTGAAACCTTCAGCCGAACCAATAGCAATGCTGGATAGCGGCTTGTTCAACTCGGTCGCCATGTCGTCCACACGACCTGATAAATAATTACGAACATTTAATAAAATCGTTCTAGGTAACATGTAAAACATACGTGTTACTCTAAAGTAAATGTAATGTGGTGGTGAAAAGTCTAGCTCGCAAAATTGGTAGCTGGATGGACTTCTTTCTTCTGGGGGTCTCTCCTAAGCACAGAGTCCATAGTTTTGGCCTTCGCTACGGGCGTTTCCTACTCCGTATCACCTACGGATAGATGATTAGTTCGGGGCCCGAACTAAGAATGAATGACAACGCAATTTGACAGTTGTACCCAGTCCCGATGTGCTTTTACCGGTCCGAAAAATTTTACTTAACATTTTTTTTCATTCCGAAGTTTCGGAGTACTTTCGGACGGGGTCCGTAACTTCGTTGACGGAGATACTCATTACTTTATTGCATTCCATATGTATTACATAGATGGTATAGACATGGTAAAAGATCAATATGGACCCCGTCGGGCACAGCAAATATTAGGAGAGACGAAGAGGGCTAAGTAGCATTTCAAGGCATTACATAGTATCAAAAAAAAAAAAAAAAAAACGAATAAAAAATATTATAAATGTTAAATTGGATGTATAATTGAGGGAATTTTTTTATTTTGCAATTGATTTGTCATTAAAAAACTCCTTAACTGAGTAATACGACTTGGATTCAAGAAATTGTTTCACTTTATTAATAAATATATTTGTTTTGTTTATTTCTCTAATATCATTTGGCAGTTTGTTATAAATTTTTATGGACATTACTAAAGGGCTGGTTGAGTGCATTTTTAGTCGGGATTGAGGTATGTTTATTTTATTTTTGTTGTGTCTAAAATTGAATCTTGTTTGTGTTTCTTCGCAAGTTGTGTAAAAATCTGGATGTTTTCTGACAAATTTACATAATTCTAGGATGTATAAACAGGGAAGCGTGAGTATTTTGTGTTTTCGGAAGTGTGGTTTGCAGCTATCCATTTGATCTATGTTAGTTATTATTCGAAGGATAGGGAGGAAGATAGGGAGTAGAACCTCTGGTTCGGACAAACATTTAATGCAACGGATTTGGATACTTTTTAAGTTTTTTTTTTTTAATTTTAGTAGTGTTTCATTGAATTTTTAGGAACTTACCGCTAGCATCATAACCGGGCACAGAGCACAGAAGCGCGGGCGTGGTAGCATTAAGCTGGGTCTCGGTAATGGATGACAAGTCCAGCTCAGTTTCCGCCTTAGCCATGTATCCTGCACCTAACACTGCTGTCACCAGCTGAGTTGCGGCTGCGATCACACGATCAGGTCGGAACGCCTGGGAAAACAGATTATTTATTAATAGGCTGAAGTAATAAACTGAGAAAATTTGATATTATATTAGGGTCTTGTATTAGGATGACAGGAAATTGCAAAGATTCTACGATTTTAATCAAGACACTGCAACATCACCTAATAATATTTATTCTTCAACTATGATAGCGAATTACATAAACATAAATATTTTTTATTTTCAGAACGCATAGTTCGGTCAGTTTAGCAATTAGTATGTACTTGAGACTAGAGATGCCAATGCATTCCACCAGCTTTTACGGCAAATCTTTTACGGTTCAAGCGGTGCGGTTGTGGAATGCTTTGCCCGCGTCAATAAGGCGTCCTCAATCTCTGCTCATTTTTAAAACTATGGTGAAGAATCACTACCTCTCCCTTTAATAGTTGTTTTTCTTGCATTCTATTTTTTTGTTCCATACTTCATCATCATCATCCTCCTGCCCTTATCCCATGTTACTTGGGGTCGGCGCAACACGTTTTCTTCTTCCATACCATCCTGTCCGCCGTCACTCCATCACTGACGCCCTTTTCTTTCATATCACTCCTCACACAGTCCATCCATCTTTTCTTTGGCCGTCCCCTCCCTCTCCATCCATTCACATCTATATTCATAACTCTTTTAGTAACATGCGTTTCATCCTTCCTCATCACATGACCATACCAGTACAAACGGTTTCCTTTTAACTTTTCTGTTACTGGCGCCACTTCCTACCTACCTGCCTTTTTGTTCCATACTTGTTACTGCATATATCTGTGTCTACAGGGTGTCCCAGAAATCGAAGTCAAGCCGTAAATGGGTGATAGACCAAGTTATAACAGTTCTCAGAAAAATACGAAAAAAAATCTATCTAATGTTTTAAAAAAATTATGTTCACTTTAAAAATTTACTAAAAAAATCAATCCCTGTAATGGTTCTTTAACTCCAATTGCTACAAATCCCATAATTTATCAATTTTTTTTATTATTATGTAATCTTGAATAATTCTTGTGTAGATTTTTGCCTAAAATTTAAAGCCAACTTCTCCTACTTAGAAGAAAATTAAACTTTTTCAAAACCAAATTATTCAAATTTACTGTTTCGCCCAACTTTAACTGACTGTACTGAAAAAAAAATGTACTACGCTAGTTTGGCAAGTAACATGAAAAATTGGCGCATTTAATAAGGATACAAAAATGGTGTAACACTTGCTAGATTACGTTTTCAATAATTGGTCAAATTTTTTTTTGTAAATAGTATCGGTTTTTACCCAAAATGTCCATACTTCCTTAAAATGACTTTAGCTTACGTAAAGCTTTGCTAAACTCCGTTTCTAGTTCGATAGAGACGGAGAGAGTCAGTCGGCGCAGTTTATTTGGATTTTCTTCAAAATACTTTACCAGATTTATTAGAAGACGTGCCACTGAACGTTTACAGGGAAATGTGGTTCCAGCAAGATGGCTACCCAGCGCATTATGCCCGTTTAGTAAGAGAACATCTTGATGAAGAATACCCGCTCAGGTGGATAGGGCGCGGTGGGACAATCTTGTGGCCACCCCGTTCGCCTGATTTAAATCCCCTAGATTTTTTTTACTGGGGAGCGGTAAAAGAGAAAGTGTACTCACGGTAAAAGAAAAAGTGTACTCAAAAACAATAGAGAATTTAGCCGAGCTGCGGGAAAGAATAACGGAAGCCGTTGTCTTTGTAAACAGGGGAAGATTTGCCCGGAAAATAACCAGATCTTTTTTAAGAAGATGTCGTGCTTGCATTGCCGTCGAAGGAAGGCAGTTTGAACATTTATTGTAATAAAAAAAAATTAAATCTGATAATTTGTTTTTTTTTTCTAAGATGAGAAATCTGGTCCTGACTTAAAGTAAAAAGGTTGAGTCACTATCATAACTTTGCTCTTAAATTACGTAAAATTTCGATTTCTTATCTCGCTCACACTTCGTAAAATGACTCTCTCCGTCTCTATCGAACTAGAAACGGAGTTTAGCAAAGCTTTAGGTAAGCTAAAGTCATTTTAAGGAAGTATGGACATTTTGGGTAAAAACCGATACTATTTACAAAAAAAAATTTGACCAATTATTGAAAACGTAATCTAGCAAGTGTTACACCATTTTTGAATCCTTATTAAATGCGCCAATTTTTCATGTTACTTGCCAAACTAGCGTAGTACATTTTTTTTCAGTACAGTCAGTTAAAGTTGGGCAAAACAGTAAATTTGAATAATTTGGTTTTGAAAAAGTTTAATTTTCTTCTAAGTAGGAGGAGTTGGCTTTAAATTTTAGGCAAAAATCTACACAAGCATTATTCAAGATTACATAATAATAAACAAAAATTGATAAATTATGGGATTTGTAGCAATTGGAGTTAAAGAACCATTACAGGGATTGATTTTTTTAGTAAATTTTTAAAGTGAACATATTTTTTTAAAAACATGAGATAGATTTTTTTTCGTATTTTTCTGAGAACTGTTATAACTTGGTCTATCACCCATTTACGGCTTGACGTCGATTTCTGGGACACCCTGTATTTAAGATATATATATATATATATCGGAGGAAGGTAAATGATTAATAGTTGGGAACGAAGAAATATCGCTTGTAAACTTATTAATTCAGTTTTGTTTAATTGGCAACATTTAGCTTCTGATTCAAATTTCAATTAGATTTTATTCGATTGGCAACACTTAGTTTTCTCCAGTGTCGAATGCTAGTGAAGGATTTGAATCCTAGAGCAAAGTGACAGACAATTTGGAGGGGGACGCGAAAGTGCGCGGCAGCGCGGGGTTGACTTGAGTAAAAAGAACTGGAGACGGTATCGCGATTAAGTGTGATCAGTGGCATTATTGGTGCCGGTGGAGTTGCGTCTAAAAGTATCAGGCTAGTGATTAGAAATTGGCGCGTCAACTTGCTACTAGAATTGTACAATGGAATATCTCTAAAACGGCATAAGTTACCTGCCTCGTGCGCGCATTACCCACGATAAGCCCACAGGACCGAGGGTATATGGAAGGAAGCCCTCGTGTTTCCGACATATATGTATTTATCTATACATATAATAAAATTGGAGTGTCTGTTTGTAATATTGAAATAACCATTTTTTAGTTCATGTATATGAATATATAGACGATACATACACCAAAAGAACATTTTTTACAATTTTTGTCTGTCTGTCTGTTTGTGCCGGCTAATCTCTGAAATGGCTGGACCGATTTAAAAAATTCTTTCACCTATGGAAAGCTACATTATTCCCGAGTAACATAGGCTATAATTTTGACGGGAGCGAAGCCGCGGGGATCAGCTAGTTTTATATTTAAGTAAAACACCAACAACTACCTACAATACTGTCTTTCCTTTCATTTTTAAAATCCATCCAAAGGTTGTCTTGAAAAGATCGCTTTTAGCGATAAGGCCGCCCATTGTGTCACCCTGTGTAATGTTTTGTTCATCTATACTTCCTGTAACTCATATGGTGTACATAATAAAGAGTATTCTATTCTATGTAACAAATAACTTTCAACTTATTGCAGCTGTCCAGGACCCTGACTCTGCCGTGATGCAGTTAAACACGGCACAATTTATCACAATACCCTGAAATAACTACTATGAACATCGAGCAACATTACCTATTGCATAAGATCTCTTACCTGTATAAGCAACAGACGGTATATAGCCAACGTGTGCGGCGCTGGTGGTGAAGCGGCCTCTCCGTCCCATAGAGTGGGCACGCACTGCTCAGGGGCAGCTTGTGATAACCAAGCAGACAGTTCTGGTAGCTCGCCCACTTTGTCGAGCAGGCGACGGAAGTGAGGAAGCCTGGGGGAAAGAACAATTTGTAAAAAAATGGGGTCTCTCGATTGATTAATTTCTTCATGATTAAAGTCGCGGAACATGAGCAAATATGTTTACACCATTCCCCCTCTAAAAAGCTTATTTTATTCACTGAAAACAGTGAATAAAAAGCACTTTTAATCACTGTTTTGGTGTTTGAATTTGGAACACACCAATATATTAGACGTCCATCTCCATGCTATGTAACCTCCTTGCGCCTCCTTGCGCAAAAAATAATTATTCGTCGATTTAAATTTTGAGTTTGTTATTTAGGATTTTATTAATGATTTTGATTTTAGTCTAAGATATTTATTGAATACTTGTTTGGATTGTAATTCTAATATTAAAATTAGTTGGTATTTAATTAATTATAATTATGTAACGTTACGGAGCTCGTGGCTAAATAATAACAGCCGCACTGTTCGATCATCAAGGTTAAGCAACGCTTGACGAGGTCGGTCCGTGGATGGGTGACCATTTCAACATACCGAGTTTCCTCCGTGCCTCGGAAAGCCGTTGGTCCCGGCTGTCATTTGAAGATCTTTGACAGTCGTTACGGGTAGTCAGAAGCTTGAGATCTGACACCAGTCTTGCCAAGGGGTACCGTGTTACCCAGTTACTGGGTTGTGGAGGTCAGATAGGCAGTCGCTCCATGTAAAACACTGGTACTCAGCTGAATCCAGTTAGACTGAAAGCCGACCCCAATATAGTTGGGAAAAGGCTAGGCAGATTGATTGAACGGAGGTGATCACTGGCCCCTGAAACACAGGTGCTGTTACCTAGCTCAGAGGTCAGGGTTTCACAACTTATGTAAATTTTGAAAAAAAAAAAAAAAAAATCTCGAAGTTATGGTATAAAATATAGTATGCAACTCTTGAATAAAACGGATTTATATCGAGGGCCATGAATCACTCGCGTCGCTCATGATTGAACACTTGAACATTTGAACACTTGAATCACTCGCTATGCTCGTGATTCAATCATCAAGAATCACTCCCTACGGTCGTGATTCAGTCGTTAGAATCCTTCACTTGCTCGGGATTCATCTATGGCCCTCGCTTTAAATCCCTCTTTTATTCACTAGTTGCATAATATACTATTATTTCAGATGGCGTATTATTTGAGTGCTGAAAAATTTCCACATATACGAATGCATACAGTTTTAATAAATAAGTAAATGTGCGGCATTATGTCACGTTGTATCGTAAAGTATCGATATACAGTTGTTATATTTTAAAGGCGCACGACAGTCATTGTAATTTAAACCTTTTGTTAATGCACATAAGTTTCAAACGCTAGTGCTAGTGATTTGCGAAGAATTTAAAAATAATTAGTATCCTTCATATTTTGTTACCTGGAGCTAAGCCTAGCGGCGGCGTCATGTTGCTGGTGCGTCAGAGGCTCCAGCGGCGAGGTAGTGGACACGAAGCCCTCCTTGCCTCCGAGGAACACTGCGAAGGACCTCTCCAGCGTGTCCTCAGCTCCCGTACCCTTGAGGTGGATGCGGCAGAGCAGCAGGGCGAAGGTGAGGCGGTCTGTGTGTAACATGCCGCGGGCTACGCGCTCGTATACCACCTGATAAAGAACAGAAGTCATTAAGTTCGTAAATAGAAATACAATCAATTTAGTAATGATATCGTTGAGCGGAAAACCTAAGAAAGAAACTACTAAATCATTGTGATCTAGTTTGATTACGATCAGGGGGCAAAGAAATTCAATAATTCTTCTAAAAAGCTTACTACAAGTCTGGTGGAGGGAGGGTGAGATCACAAATGCATTTAAGACTTTGCTAACTAACCGTTTCATACGAATACGTCTCCGTATTCGTATTTTAATTCCTATTAAAATAATGTTTATATTTGTACGAAAAGCTTGATCATATTCGCTTATACGAATTAGAACATTGTTTAAATTAAAATAAAGTTCGTATTCCAAGAATACTTACCGCAAACAGTTCTTCAGTAATAATCTTGAGCCTAGCCGTGTAGTCAGTAATTCCGCTGAGCATGGGATACACCAGCACCGAGCTGAAGATGTCCAGGAACATCTTCAAAGAGTACTGGTATAAGAAGTGCACTTGGTGCAGGGATTCCATGGTAAAGTAGATGCTGCTGCAAGCCTGGGAAGAAAATGTGTTTCGTCAGTTTTAGCTTCTTAAATTATTAAATGGTCTTCTGTAGTCATTTTCATTTGAACGGATTTTTTATTGATCAAAGAAGCAGTTAGACCTCGTCCTTGTTACAGATGCCTGTAGATATCTGCAATCGTCTAAATGAAGCATCACGGGTACGTTGCTATATCATAGACAAAGGTGAAATGTTTTATGTGCCTTCAGTTTTACCGGCACTAGCCCTTAGCCGGAACAGAGCAATACCGCTTGGCAGTTAAATAAGGAGGTACGCGATATTGCATTTCGCGGTCGAGCTTCTTCACAAAGACCTCTTATAAAATGCAAATTCTTGCAGAAATGCAAGGCAAGGCTTAAGAGTGTTCATACTTACTTGAGATAACGGTAAGTACTGTTGGCTGACTGTCTCAATCTCTCCGATAACTTTGTCAGTTTCCTCAACCTTCTGTCCGATGTCATCGGCTTCCTTCTTCAGGGTCTCAAGCGTCGCGATAACCGAATCATCGTCCAGGATTTTGCCTTTAGCATCGTTCAGCGCTTGGAGCAACGATTTCTCTAACTGACGGAGTCGGAGATGGAACTCACCTGAATACAGAATAATCGTGATATGAAAATAGAATGTATTTCCTACTGCTTTATTTAAACTTAGCTAAAACATTTGCAAGTCTTTCATTTGCGTGAATCCAGCTCAACTCCAATCTCAACACCTAACTTAACTATATAATGTTAGGAACAGTGTATCACAACAAATAAAATATTTGTAAATAAGGTGTATAAAGTAGACGGTCTTATCTCTTTAATAAAACCTTATCAACCCACCACCTTATACAGGTGGTGGGTTGATAATACTACCTACTATATGCAGATCTTAAATGTATTATTGACTATTTTCATATGTAAAAACAGTTTAAGCGGACACCAGAACAATAAGACTGATGGAGTATTATCCCTTTATTTTCCCTGGCCTGTGCTATCCCACTCCCGGTACATGCCCTCCCTACATTTCTTCCATCATCCTATCATTTGGACCGAACTTATCCAGGTCATCCCATCTTCTTTTAGTTGCATGTTAATCAAAAACCTATGACATAAGAAACTTACCTTGCAACTTCAGCAGGTCAGACCTCTTGGTGTCAATGTCAGGACGTTCAGCCTTGAGCACTCTGTGCAAGCACTGCGATTGTAGCGAGGAGCGCGTTACGGTGAAGTTGACGAATGTCACTCGAGAACACATGTCTGGAGGGAACTCCACAGTTGGATCCCTAGGAAAAGAAGTAAGGAGTTGTGAACATTTTTATTAAGTTAATCTTCTTGAGAAAACAACGTTTTTCAAAGTCAAGTAAATGTGGTTCTGACCACAGCTGTGATATTGAAGAAGGAATATTTTCGGATTTCATGCTTTTCAGCAGCAGTAGGATTTCCTTACTCAGTTTTATTTATTATTAAATAAATAAAACTGAGTAAGGGGTTACTCAGTTTTAATTACTATTACCTATACTTCATTTGAAATAACATTAGACATGTTTACAAATCTTTTTACAGTCCGTTCAACCGATTTTGAGTTATATCCCGTAAAGATAAGGATGACATAAAAATAATAAACCTGTTACCAAAACCAACTTTTTACTACAACTACCATTTGTCGTATTACCAAAGCAAAAGAAGTCAAAATCGGTTGAACGGGCTGTAAAATAGGCTTATTTAAATGTCTAATGTTATCGCAAAAGTCGGTCAACTGAGGATCTTCTAGCGTATGCCATTCACATCTAGAGTGAGGTCATCGAGAGGCATGGGGAAGCGCTTGCCGTGTCCCTGGACATCTCGAAGGCTTTTGACAGGGTCTGGCATGAAAGCCTTATTGGTAAGCTTCCTTCATTCGGTCTGCCCAGTGGTCTGTGCGATTGGATTGCAAATTTCCTGAGGGACCGGTCCATCCGAGTAGTTATTGATGGCCGCTCGTCTGACCAACTGGATATTAATGCCTCAGGGTTCCTCAGGGATCGGTGCTCTCAGCAACATTGTTCTTGCTTCACATAAACGATCTGCTAAAACCCGGCACCTTTGGGTATGCGGACGACAGCACTGTTGCTGAGAGATACGTCTCCGACGCGCGCGCTACTGGGCCTCAAGTCCGGTCTCTGCGAGAGGCCATGGTTGGGCGCTTGAATCTGTCCTTGAAGGCAGTCTCCGAATGGGGCGATGCCAATCTGGTCAGTTTCAATGCTGCTAAGACCCAGGCGTGTCTTTTTTCCGCTAAAAGGAGCCAGTTCCACCCGGCTCCTTCTTTCCGAGATGTGACCGTGCCGATAACGGACCGACTTGAGCTACTTTCACCCCAGAGCAGTTGCTTAACTTGTATCAAGCGCAAGTTAGATCATGCATGGAGTACTGTTCTCATCTCTGGGACGGATCTGCCAAATAACAGCTGGATGCACTCGAGTCGATCGAAAAACGAGCCAAGAGGCTTATCGGCAATGAGATACTGGTCGAGTCTAGGTTTTTTATCGGTTACATTTCGGGGAGTGTGCGTTGGAATTGCATGAACTGATTCCTCCTAGCCCGTTCCATCATCGGACTACAAGACGTACGGCGATGCGTCATCGATACATGGTGGACATCCCACCCATACGCACCAAACGTTTTGGGAACACTTTTATTATACGAACAGCAAAAGAGTGGAATTCCCTGCCTGAGTCTGTGTTTCCCGATAGCTACAACCTGGGAGTCAAGTCAAGAGTGAATAGGTTACTTCTAGGCAAGCTTGCTCTATCGTCGACCACATCATCGCTTACCATCAGGTGAGATAGTGGTCAAACGCAAGCCAATAGGCTTGCGTTTGACCACTATCTATACATATAAAAAAAAAAAAGGAGTTTACATTGTGTGAAATCATTTCTGTTTTTGCCATTTATTTGGTATCTAAATATGTAATTGCTTGCATAAGTATTATTGAACGTTGTTAATTATGATTTCTTTAAATAGTCACTCTAACATCAACTTTATTTACACTGGCATAATGTTGATATTAGTTTAATTGCAAATAACATCAATTCGATAAGTAATAAGTTTAAACATGATTCACTCGTTATGAGCAATACACTTACCTGGTACTAAGGAATATGACGAACGAAGGACTAAGATCAATGTCCTGGTCTCCGAGAGTGATTAGCACTCGTCCTCCAGTACGACGAAGTTCCCTGTTCAGTACGGGGTTCAGGATCGGGTCGTAGTTCTCTACATCCTAGAAGAACAAAGAAATAGATTTTAGACGTTTTAACTTAAAAGTAAATAGGTTACTTCAAGCACACTTAATAAAGCCAAAGAATTAAAACTCTAAACTAAACAACACTTACTTGCACAAGCAGCGGGTTTCCGAAACGTAATGCAGACTCCAGGTTCTTCCTGAATGAGTCGTCGAGGAAGGATGTCTTGGTGATCTTCCGCTCTTTGAACTCGCGCATTATGAACTCTGTCGCTTGGCCTGACGGGTCGATGATCAGCGGGTAACGGTTAAAGCGCTAAAGAAAACAAATTGATTCTATAAAATGGTTTCCAGAAACTGCAAGAAGCTTTTTAACGAAGGTTGTTCTAAGTTAAATATTTCACCAAGTTTTTATAATTCTTATTTGAGCATAATTTGTGTTGGTGACCGCTGACCGCTACCGAATCTTGCTTTGAATAAGCAATTTGATTACACAAAGCAAGATCCATAGGAATAGTTGTTTGATAATACTTTTATTAATTCAGAAGTTTTATACTAATGATGATTGTTTTAGGAGAGAAAGAGATAGTGCTATACAGGACGGATACCACGTCTTTTACACGGCTCCATCCTACTCCTCAGAAGGGTATGATTCTCGTTCGTTCTTATTCTAAGACATAGTTTCAAACAACCAACTTACTCTAAGCATGATGGCGTTCTCCACACACAGTTCGTCTGTGGGCAAAGCATTTGCTTGCCAACGTAGCCTCTCGTCTGGGTTACTGAGGTACTCCGTGCGAGCAATGTCAGCCCTGTACTTGATGTTCGCAGCCGCTAAGTGGGATGTCCATGTTGTGAACAGGTTTTGACGGTACTGTGGATGAAGAAAACATAGTATTATCAAGATTAAAGAGGCAATTAAGTATACAATTCTTACTGGTTGTAAATTAGCAATAAAACAGTTGAATCTAACTACTCAATCTCTATTTGACAAGAGGGTAGTGGTGGGCTTCTAGTCTAATCAGTTGGAGTGGATTATTATAAACCAATAATAATCAACTCCATCCCATCTGAACCCTATTTTAATTAAATTACTTAGTTTTTGGGCATTATCATCACCCATTCTCAGATCATATTTCGCCTCTGATTCCGTAATTATAAAAAGCATAATCGTATTGGAAACAGCTAGCGTGGCCGACGGTATTAAGTGCTAAGTTAGAGAGTATAGACTCATCCAACCCTAACGCACGGCAAAGGAACATCGACGAGAAACGAATGTTCGCGAATACACAAATATTTGTACTTACGTGCTGATCGAAGTACCCTCCATAAGCGATGAAAGCAGCAGACAATAGGACATCTCCGACGATGGTGCTCATTTGAGAGCGGAACGTCTCCGAGCTCGACTCCCAACGTTCTCGCTCGATCACCAAGCTCTTAAGAAGGGCTATGGACCGGTCCACCTGTGTTGAATCATAGCAAATTAGTATTATGGCGTAGTAGTAAGAAATCAAAGTACTCATAAACTAAGCTTAAATAAGCTGGAATGAAGTCAAAAAATCAATTTAAATTTGAGGTGAGTTTCTGAATTGGAATTTGACTATTTGGACTTCAGAGCGGAACTAATCAAAATTGAAATAAAAAAAAAGAACTGGTCAAAGAAATTGTTCATCCCTTTTATAAAAATGAACCGTTATGAAAGTGATTATATTTTTGCATCAAGAAAAAAGTGTTGTTTGATACGTTTTGATAATTACAAATTCTCAAATCAAAAACTGGGTGTTAATCAATAACTTACCTTAGCCTGCACATTCTCCAGATCAGTCTTTATTGCCTGAGCCTGGCTGATGAGTTGCGCATACTCCTCCTTGTAAGACGCGATGGACTTCTCGAGCTGAGCAATCAACTCGCTCACTTCGTTGCCAGCCGTCACGTTGCTTTGAGCGCGGTTCTCTAGAGCCTGGAGCTCGTTGCGCAGAGGTTCGACACGTTTTAACATGTCTGCGTATTCGATCTGTGGATTTATTTGATTGTAAAAGTGAATTAGAGTTAGTTGAAAATACTTTTAAAGTTTACAACAAATAAAAATTAAAAAAAAAACGATAAAAAAACAACGCATAATTTTAACGAAAACTCTGTGTGAAAATAGACAACACTAAATTGAATTGTCAATCTCTCATACATGGTAACAATTTATTATTAATAGCAACTTTAAATCGTTGCAGTAAAAACGGTTTCCGAAATTCAGTTGTTATCACTGACGTGAGCTGAAATTAAATTTGTTTAACGCTACCACTGATAATATAATACTAGCATACAGATGCCTCATCCCATACAAAGAATCCGTGCCGATGTAACTAGCGTTTTTCATTTGATTAATCTTATTATTTTTGTAAGTAGGTACATCAATCGCGTTCGATCCCGTTTCACGGCAATAGATGGTGTTAGCAGCGACTTGCAAGTAAAAGGGTTTACTAGGTTCGTGAATATTTTTTTCTTTAAATACAGTGAAGGTTCGTTTTATAGTATTTTTTTGCACCAAAATGTGTTACAATGCAAATTTTAACAATCGAGTGGAATGCCTCAGAAATTTAAAAATGCGCCATCTATTGGCATCAATTTTAAATGATCCGTACAAAAAATCTTTGAAATGTGAATTAAGAGCCCAATATTCCATAATTTTGTACTTAGGAGAGTTGATTAACAGAACATACAATTTTTATGTTCAATTCCAGAAAATTAATTTCCAGAGAATTGAGTGTACATGTCGCGCTATCTAGTGAGTTTTATTTGAACCAAATTTTCTTTCTTAGCAATGAGATCCCGTGACGCTACATAGGTATTATACGTACTTTGATAGTATCCATAAAAATATATTAAAATGTATCTTACCTGAGCGATAGCCCATTTCACCATAGGACCGCAAGCCATACTGGCCCTGTTCACCTTCTCGAAGTTGTAATCAGGGTTGCTCAGGTACCGAGTCCGCATTTTCTCGCGAACATCATCACTGGTATACACACACATTAGTAATTAATATAAGGCATAGTTTCTTTCATTGAAAATACTTTTAACTTTATTACGTGCATCGTGCAATGTCAATGAACCAGACCATCTCAATGAATGACTTTGGACCTTGTACCAGAGAAATTTTGACTTGTATGTACGACACGGTATGCTTAAGCCCAATTTCTCACCTCTAAATTATCGCAGAATTAATGTGACAAATTGTCAAGCACGCGTTATCTGCTGTTATTGGTTGAGTGAATCTTCAACAGCCAATCACAGCAGATAACGGGTGCTTGACAATTTATCACATTATTGCTGCGGTCATTTAGAGGTGAGAAACTCGGCTTTACTGTCGGTCAAATTCATGGCAAATGAAGTATTATGTTGCTACATTCTTAGCTACGTTTCAAAAGGGATGCGGGACTCTATTTCAATGATGATTGATGGCTTTGTAAAGTTTAGGACCGACGTATGGTATCCATGAATTTGCTCGACAGTGTAATTTACACAGTAACCGCGTCCAACATGCACATCTTGTTACTCCTGTACCTCACTTCAAATATAAAACAGGACGTCACTTACCCACACAGCAAACAAAGATTCTAGAGATAAACATTGCCTTCCCCTGCTCGAAGGACACATTAGATAGCAAACAAAACAAAATAAACATAATATTAAACAGAAAAATAAAACAAGCTATTTCACCGTCGGTAGTGAGTTGAAGTTCCTCGGCGGACACGGACATTATTTATTGGCAAATACATTCATGCGTCCTGGTCAAGGTAATGTACGAGTATGGTGTATTGTATATCCTCAAATGTAATTTAGGCGTTGGTCTTTCACCATTTTATAAATTAAGTTTTAGTTGATAAGTGTGTAACTAAAATTATTGAGAATGGAACGGTCGTTTCAGTGATTAATATCTACTTTATTGTATTAATTCATTCAAATTTTCTAGGTGTTTTTAATAATTTTCTAAAGTTGTCAACCTACCACCACATACGTACCAATTACCGATACATGCGCGTGCGCCTAAACATCAATAAAAATGCAGACAAACTGAACATACGATGCGAAAAGCATGCAGCAAAGCATCAATATTTAGCCTTACTTACTATGCAAATTGCACACGATTTTTACTTGTATGATCGAAATGATGAGTTTAAAAATCGAGTGGAACTAGCATTGGAATACTTCGTGATCCAAAGATCAAATCCTTACATACCACCACCAAACAAAACAGAGGGACAAGTGGGAGGGGTGGAAAACAAGCGGCGGTGCTCACGTTATGTCCTCGGTGGAGAAATTGGAGACGATGCTGTTGATGAAATTCTCTCGCATGATGACGGCACGGATCGCCTTCCAGTCGGTAGCATTCTCCCCGAGAAGGAGGCAGATGGACTCCAGAGCGACCTTCACGAGCGCCGGCGGATTGCCCATAGACCTCACTTCCACCAAATGCTGCTTCTTTATAGATTTCACCGCTGTATTACAAACGGTTCGGCGATTTTCGTAGGTATTCGGCGAATTTCGTAGGTATTCGTGGGTGTTCGTCAGCGCCATTGGTGAGTCGCGTCGCGTCCGTCACCAGCACGAAGCGAGAGCGAGAGAGTACAAAAAAGAGAGAAACAAAAAAGGCATTTAGCTGCTTTCTGTGACACATGCGGCTGGCGTAATTATTTAACGTTGAAATTATACCGCTGCTACCAGCGTGGAGGCTGAGGAAACTGTTACAAATATTTCAGGCTTAATGAACTTTGATTTGATTAGTACATAACAATTTCCTACAGCCCCTGATCGCTGAAAAGTAAATAAATAAAAGTTTTTTTTTTCTGAAAAGAAACGGTTAAGATTCGTAATGTTAAAACAAATGTTAAATGATTCACGACGATGCTTAGCGGGGTTAGTCACGAGTATTCACTGTATATTAGTGTGCCTTACGTTACATAGATGCCATAATACATAACAGTGATCACAGCATTACGTTTTCCTCTATATTAATAACAACAGTCACATAATGCAAGCGAGCTTAGCTTATATACAACAACAATAATTTATCTAAGTATAAAATTCATTCATAACAATAAAGAAAAATGTATAAAGAATCGAATACATTTAAACGTTCTGTTTTGTGTCAAAACTTACAATATAAATAAAAAATTTAATGCATAACATAACAATCAAAATAGGTAACAAGTTAGGTAATGTTTTTGCCAATAAATACGACTAGGATATTGAACTACAGAATACTAATTGCTATCTAGAATGTTGATCTCTAGAACATTACATTTATATTATTAAAAACAAAAGTTTTTTTTGTAACATCTGTTAAGATAGTATGTCGTTTTGCACCCGCGTATATAAGACACGTAGGCCGAGTTTCTCACCTCTAAACTATCGCAGAATTAATGTGACAAATTGTAAAGCACGCGTTATCTGCTGTGGTTGGCTGTTGAAAATTCATTCAACCAATCACACCAGATAACGCGTGCTTGACAATTTGTCACTATAATTCTGCGGTAACTTAGGAGGTGAGAAACTCGGCCGTAAACTTATCAAATAAAGTTCTGAAAGAAATGGGTGCAATAACATAGATTAATGATTGCAACAGACACTTCTAGACACTACACTCTTCACCCGTAGCTGTCCACAGCTGATTAGGTACACAACAACAACTAAGGGGCCGTCCTTTAATCACGTGATGGTTATTTTTGCATTGTAAACCCCCCTCCTCCCCCTTGGTGATACGTGGTGAGATTTAAGACTAACCCCCCCCGCCCTCACACAAAATCACGCGTATTTTTTAGTACCTACAAATAATATTAAGTTTTTAGAATATTATCTTTAAATAAAGGTATAAAGAATAATCTATTTTCGGTTTATATTACACGCGCAATAACACACCCCGCTTTTCGGTTAAGAAATCGCGCGTTTGACGAATAAATAATGATAGTGATATCTTATTACACCCCCCTCCCCCTTGTGATATTTCGTGATTTCTGCTACCCCCCCCCCCCCCTTTCAAGCCTCACATGATTAATGGACGGGTCCCTAAAAGAGTGAAAGCGACCATTAGTGCCATACAACAAA
This sequence comes from Orthosia gothica, assembly GCA_949775005.1. Classification (NCBI taxonomy): domain Eukaryota; kingdom Metazoa; phylum Arthropoda; class Insecta; order Lepidoptera; family Noctuidae; genus Orthosia; species Orthosia gothica. The sequence continues at coordinate 23,611,514 of OX459038.1, read as the reverse complement.
AAACTACGACATGCTATCTCACAGTGGGGAAGAATAGACAAAACTAACGTGATGTTCTCTGTCTCGAAGTTAACGATGGTTGATATGAAGTTGTCCTTCATGACGACGGAACGGATGCCCTTCCAAGTGTCCCCTTTCTCCCCGAGGAGTGTGCAGATGGACTCGAGCGCCATTTTGACGACGGACGGTGGGTTGGCCATGGATCGCACTTCGACTAGTTGTTGCTTCTTGATCGAGCGCACAGCTGTTTTATGGGATTGTCTTCGGGTTTAATACTAAATGTCGTTATAGTCAGACTTTTTCAGACGTCATTATTTCTTACTTATTATTTAAAAGTAACAATTCTGTTTCAATGAAGCCTGAGTGAATAACTATAACCACGCTGCTATGAAATAAATATTATTGATTTCTGAATTCTCTTTCAAGGGCTGTAATAGTTATTACATTTCGTGTCGAGCATGAAAAGTCGAGATTTTAACACGAGCGATGTAGCCACGTCGAAAGCTACAAGCGAGTGTTAAAATAAAGCCTTTTTATGCCCGACACGAACGATTATTTTTCCACTACCTGATGAGCTTACTTAATTAAATGAAAATAAGTTCCAACAACAATTTACTAGAAACGTTCAGACTAAATACACACAAACAACGCGCGCTTTTTCGAGAGGTAACAGGTTCAGTATCATTCTGCCGGTTATATAATGATTTAAAAGTCATTTCGTAACTGTTATTATGTAATTTTTTCGAAACGAATTTCTTAGGCAATGTGTTACATAATAGACAAGGTAGTGGAAAAAATACTGTTACATTATCTCATTCAGAAAACAACTCATTAATTTAAAAAAAATGGATTATAAAACATTGAATATAAACAGAAATAAACGAGGCATCTTTCTTGTGACTGTAAAATTCAAATGTTAGATCAAACTACTGACATGAAAGTTAATAAATTTTGCCAGCAACAATCTACACTACACTAATACTTGCTTGAACAGTGACTAAACAAAGTAACGTCGTGGTATTCATTAACTGGACAAACACAAATACGAGTAACATGAGGATTAGTATCGTACCGGTTTTAGTATAAAGATGAAAATACTCTTCTCAATCTTTTTGCCCGCTCTGGTATAAGCTTTTAGAGTAAGGTCAAGTGATATACATCTGTCCCTTTTTCACTATCGCATCATGATAGTTTTGTTACGTCATGATAAAGTCCCGAGGCCCAGCCAAAAAGATTGGGTATAACTGTAGCTGTCGCGGTCATAAAACTTGCGAGTGAGAGGGTGAATATATTGAGGATCACGTCATCTCGCTCTTGCATTTTATGACCGCGGCTGCCACGAGAATTGGCACTACTTGTTAGATATTGAATTTGACATATTTTTTTAAGATCAAAATATTAATTTATATCAGGAGCAAATCAAGTAGGGTCTTCTATTTGTATAGAATTTAATTGAATGTCTTCTAAAACCGGTACAAAAATCGATGAATACCACAGAGTCATGCGAGTACTGGAAAGAGTCAAACCATTTTGCGCTTCAATGACGGCGGGCTCCACTTGTGCGAGGTCAGCCATTACGTCGCGTCGCTTCGCTTCGATCTCTTTCGTTTGTTTCTCTAGAGCGACCTAAATCACAGAGTAAAACATTTTAATGCCTTTTTTATAATACGAATGTTGTGTTTATGATAAAATCCAATATTCATGGGACACAAAAGTAGCGCAACTTCTAGAAACATGTTTTTGTGTTGCACGAAACTTGTCACTAACAGCTTTTTATACTGTTTGATTGTGAAACATATTGCTAGCAACACATAATGACTTTGCTGTAACAATGTTGCAAGACTTAAGCCTCGTACTTATTGTAAAAATTTGTTGCACAACAGTTGCTCAACACCAAAGTTTCTCAACATCAAAATGATTTCGCTCGCCGAGCGGCTACTCTTCAACATGGCTTGATTAACTCCGCAAAACAAATGTTAAGGACGCTGTTACATTTTCGACGAACTCAAATTTAGGTATCTAGTCGCACACAGCAACATTACGCGTACGCACACATTGAAACTACTGAGCGCTCGATTTTATACATCACACAAATAATCTTGGTCCTTGATATTATTTTTTTAATTTTATTGAAGTTGATTCAGGAAGGTTAGTTAGTTGGCACTTTGAAAATGCATTTGATAACTGTTACAAACCGTCGTCGTAAAAAGTAGGTTAATATTTTCAACCGACTTCAAAAAAAGGAGATGCTATATCTATTCGGCCAAACTAATTATCCGATACTTATCGGGTTTTCATCGATAAATGTATGTGGTGGTATTTTCAGGGAAGGTTTTATTGTATAACATATTAGGATCTGATAAAGATCTTCGGAGATAGACAATGGAACTCTTCAATAACAAACAGCAAATGACCTGCGATTACTGTGATCGTATGTTTATGTTTTGTTTTAACCATACCATAATATATCATCACGCTTGTACGTTTTTAGGGGGTAAGCAGATGTATTTAGTATACCAAATATGGGGTACCTACAAAAATTTAAAAGAGAAAAATAAAAGCTTTCCTGTGACGAAAAACAATAGGTACCGACACCGACTTCCGAAAAGAATTTTATTTTTCACTTTGTTGTAGTAAGTAGGTATTTTTTAAAAAAAACGCTACGTGAAATAAGTAGATACCTAAAACGAATTAATTTCACAAGGATTAAAAAATGACTTTAACATTTTTCATTATATGGAATATATTAAATATTACTATCACATCATCAGTCACTATTCATTAATAGTGACTGATGATGTGATAGTCATATTTTTTACAGAGAGGAGGCCTGTGTCTCAGCAGTGGGAACATTTTCCCACTGCTGAGACACAGGCCTCCTCTCTGTGAGAGGGAATGGGCTGTAACCAACAACGCGGGACCAGTGCGGGTTGCTGGATGCACATATCTTCGAATATTTGGTTCTAGGACATGCCGGTTTCCTCACGATGTTTTCCTTCACCGTTTTGAGAGCAGTGGTGAAGAAATAATTTACACAAAGTAAAGCGCCTGCCTGGGCTCGAACCCACGACCTACAACTTGTAAGTCAAGCTAATGACAAACTACCCAAAAACCATGAAAATGACACCCATGACGAAAAGATGTCAAATTTTTGTCGGCGCCAACTTGAATTTTGGTTTTGACCCCGTATTTGATATAAGCGTCCCCAAAATCTATAAAAATGGCATCCATGACGAAAATTTGACTAATTTTTGTCGGCGCCATCTTGTATTTTGGTTTTGACCCCATATTCGATATAAGCGACCCCAAAAACCATGACAATGACACCCATGACGACAAGATGACAAATTTTAGTCGGCGCCATCTTGTATTTTGGTTTTGATCCCATATTCGATATAAGCGAACCCAAAAACCATGAAAATGACACCCATGTCGAAAAGCAGACAAAATTTACGTCGGCGCCATCTTGTATTTTGGTTTTGACTCCATATTCGATATAAGCGAACCCAAAAACCATGACAATGTCACCGATGACGAAAAGATGTCAAATTTTAGTCGGCGCCATCTTGTATTTTGGTTTTGACCCCGTAATCGATAAAAGCGACCCCAATAACCATGAAAATTACACCCATGTCGAAAAGCGGTAAATCATAAATCTCCTCCCACCCATCCACTTCTAAACTTCCCCGTCGGCAGCATAACCTTACCCATCCAAATCCTAACCTTACTCAGAGCTGTTTAAACCCACCCATCCATTTCTCAACCTTGTCAAAAACTGCTTAACACCAACTATTCAAATCCCGATCTTACCCAAAAAAAAATCTAAATCACATTCTAATAATAATAGGAAACTCAAAAAAACGGCATACGTCCGATAAAATATCAACTCCTTTCGATAACGACGAGGACGGTACTCACACGCATGCACACTACAATCTTTCTATTACTTTTATCGTATTTATTTCCTGCGAAAAAGCGATACGCCCGTCCTTCCACGAGCGCTTCTGAGCGCGGAATGATGAGCGGCGGGTACAAAATGTATGAAGACGTCGGCAAGAGATTTTATTTTAGCTAATAATTAAAAATATAATTATTTGGGTGAAAAATAATTAGCTGAACCTGTAAAGGACTATATATACCGCAATTTTTTATAATTTTGAAGATAAAATATGCTGTAAATTTACCTAAACTGGAACCTATTGGGACCCTACTTTTTTGAATTTTTTGCGATTATTGTGATGGGCAAAACGTATTTGTGCGAAAATGTTGTATGATGTCATACAATTTTTCTGATGCATATCTGGAGCTGAATATATTATCTTTAAATTAAGACCATGATATCTTCACATCGGTGATTGCTTATACATTAAAATGGTACCTCAAAAGTACTGTTATTTGTAGAAAAATGTAATAGCGTCCTTAACAGCAACTCAGCAACATGTTTACGGGGCTTTGGTTTACCATAAATACGGTTTCTTAACACAATATTCAAAATATTTTTTGAATACTCCAATCGATAGTGTTTGTTCTGGATGTCAATAATATGCCAGTGCGTATACTGAAAGTTAAAATCGTGGTAATGCAGTTGTTCCGTACCTGAATTTCTTGACTTTCAACCTTCTTCTTTTCAGCTTCTTGCTGGTCTTTCACCATCTGACGAAGCTTGGCGTTGGCAGCTTCGTTCTTTTGTTGCAGTTCCTATAACGAATTTTACAAGATGGTTTCTATGATTTTCTTGCATACTATGCCGTGAGATCTACCAATGTCACAAATTATCAACCTATTTATATTAATTTTGTCGGTGGTTTAAATGGACTGGAGAACAATAAACAGTAAAACTGAAGAACTTGTTGCCCATGAGATTACTGTCTCTGGAACGGTTGACAGATCAAGAGAATAGTTACAAGTTTTTGTTATTAAAGCAACTGTACTCGAAGGTTTTCTATAAATAAATATGATGTCATATAAAAACTGGTCAGACCTGTGATTTAACAGCCAGACTCTTCTGCATCTCTTCAACTTGTTCCACGGTCTCAGCGATCTTGCCCAGACCCACGTTCAAGTGAAGCTGTTGTTCTTCTAGGTCGGCGCGCTTCTCCGCGTATAGCTTCACCATTTGTTGGATGAAGTCGAGGTAGTGTCTTAAAATGGAAATCGATAATATAATGACTTTTATACCATTCCCCCTCTAAAAAGCTTATTTTATTCACTGAAAACAGTGAATAAAAAGCACTTTTAATCACTGTTTTGGTGTTTGAATTTGGAACACACCAATGTGCTAGACGTCCATCTCAATGCTATGTAACCTCATTGTGCCTCCTTGCGCAAATAATACTCGATACACAAACTCCTTCTTCGATTTTAATTTTGAGTTTGTTATTTAGGATTTTAATAATGATTTTGATTTTAATCTAAGATATTTATTGAATACTTGTTTGGATTGTAATTCTAATATTAATTGCAATGGTATTTAATTAATTATAATTATGTCACGTAACGGAGGTGGTTACTGATCCCTGAAACACAGGTGCTGTTAACTAGCTCAGGGGTCAGGGTTTCACATTTTATATAAATTTTGAAGAATAAACCATTTATTTATTTATTTATTTATTACTCGTAATATTCCTTGTGCTTTTCACTTAAATCTTTCTTTTTCTCGAAGTCATGGTATAAAATATAGTATGCAACTCTTGAATAAAACGGATTTATATCGAGGGCCATGAATCACTCGCGTCGCTCATGATTCTAACACTTGAATCACTCGCTATGCTCGTGATTCAATCATCATGAATCACTCCCTACGGTCGTGATTCAGTCGTTAGAATCATTCACTTGCTCTTGATTCATCTGTGGCCCTCGCTTTAAATCCGTCTTTTATTCACTAGTTGCATAATATACTATTATCTACACCCATGCTATAAATCCTCTATAAAAGTTCTTGAAACAGTTATAGACCAGGGTAGAAGCTTTTAAAAATAATAAAAAGTGAAAAAAAATAATAGTAGGTTGAAACCCATTGGGAAAGAAGAAGACTATTATAAAAATGAAAGAAAAAATAATTTACGGGCGTTCTGAGGTCGGGAAGGGGAAGGGGGTGAGTTTTTAAGGGTGAAAAAGGTTTATCTCGATTTCCGGCAAAACTACAAGTCCTATAGAAAAAAGTTAAATGGCAAAGTTGTAGATAATAAAAAGATCTACTACATTTGATTTGACACTTTTTCACATAACCTCAAAATGTATGTGAAAAATTCAAATAACCAAGTTTTTCGTTTTTAATTTTTATCTTTTACATTTTTTTATTGTTTTTCATATAGTTTGGTAAAAACTTACCTTTTTATGTCCCAAACACAATGCAATTTTTTTTATTTAAAATGTTTATTTTTCACCTTATTTTGACTTAATATCGAAAAAACTACCCTAATTTTCAATCGAAAATTCTCCTGTCAAAATATCTGCTTTTTTTAAAAAGTCGGTGGACTCTTTATTCGTTTAAATCTCTACTTTCTGATGGTGTAAAAAAATATTCATTAATATTGTAAATTTTCTCAGAAAATGCAAAAAATAAAGGTAATATTTATTAAGACATCTACAATATTTTGAGTAAATTGTAGAATCTTCTTTAAATTATATGCGTAGATGACTATTTATTGTTATTTCAGATAACTGATATACCTGAGTGACCTACGGAAAATTTTAGCCCATTAAAAGGTATTTTATAGAGAAGTAGGGAAGGGACTAGGAGGGTCTGGGCCTTATTACCTGTTATTTCGTTTTTAAATTAAATTATATGTATCATAGTAATGTATATTTTTTATACACCATCAAAAAGTAGAGATTTCAACGAATAAAGAACCCACCGACTTTTTTAAAAAAGCAGATATTTTGACGGGAGAATTTTTGATTGAAAATTAGGGTAGTTTTTTCGATATTAAGTCAAAATAAGGAGAAAAAAATAATATTTTAAATAAAAAAAATAACAGTGTGTTTGGGACATAAAAAGGTAAGTTTTTACCAAACTATGTGAAAATAAATTAAAAGTTGTCAAAGATAAAAATTTAAAAGCAAAAACTCGGTTATTTGAATTCTGCACATACATTTTGAGGTTATGTGAAAAAAGTGTCAATACAAAAGTTGTAGATCTTTTTATTATCTACAACTTTGTCATTTCACTTTTTTCCATAGGACTTGTAGTTTTTCCAGAAATCGAGATAAACCGTTTTCACCCTTCAAAACTCACCCCCTTCCCCTTCCCGACTTCAGATCGCCCGTAAATTATTTTTCCTTTAATTTTTGGTATATTCTCTTCCTTTTCCAATGGGTTTCATCCTACTATAATTTATTTTCTTTTCAAAAATTATCGACCCTGGTCTATTAGCTTATTGCCAACATTAAAACAGCCAGTGTCATAGTAACCATACTATCATCCAAACGGGTGTTATAATGTTGTACTAAATTTCATAATGCAACTCCTTTTTTACTCATCGAACAGCCACATTCTCATGGCATCTTTATGAATTTCAAAAAAAGAACATTGTCATGCACGCGCGTTTCACTACCACAGCACCGTAATTTAAAAAAAACTTATTCGAATTTTTGAATTGACATCGTATCCCGCCATTTTTGTTCAATAATAGTATGGAAAAATATTTTTTTTTGTTGTTTACAAAAATGAGTGATACAAGCTTTGATAACACACCACCGGATATTTCTAATACAGCAAAGGACATTTCTAACCAATTATTACCAGAAAAGTCGAGAAAACATTATGAAAAGACGTACCAAAAGTATTAATACCCTATGGTTTCAGAACCTTTATAGAGGATTCATATCATGGGTGTAGATAAAGTCTTGTATGCAATTGTTATAATTAGGTATTAAAACACTCATGTGATACTATTATCACACTCGGCTTCGCCTCGTGTGATAAACCCATATTCGTGTTTTAATACCCCTTATTATACAACAGTTGCATAAATAACTATTAAGGGATGGTTGATATCTTTAACTTGGAATCTTAGTAGAATAATTAACATTGCTTGAATAGTAGTACATTGAAGAAGACAATAAAAGGTCTATTGCTGTGAATCGAATTAGCTGTAGTATGCGTCTAACGATGGCACATCTTACTAATATTATAAATGCGAAAGATTGGATGGATGGATCGATTTATGTTTGTTTACTCAATCACGCCAGAACGGCTGAACGGATCTGGATGAAATTTGGCACAGGTATAGGTTATAGACTGGAATAGCATATAGCATATAGGCTTTTTAGCCCGGTATAATGTTCCCTTCCATTCGAATACATGTGACATCCACGAACCCGCATTGAGTCCGCGTGGTGGATTACGGCCCATTCCCTCTTACAAAGAGGAGGCCGTTGTCCCAGCATTGAAAACATTAAGAAGGCTGATGATGAATGTTCCCTTGGGATAATAAAACACTTTTCACTCGTATGGATGAAGCCGCTGGAAGAAGCTTACTTTGAGTGTTTGCGGGGCCATAAGTAGTGTTTCTACCCCTCATATAAATCTAAATGATATAAATACTGGTAAATCAAAACTTACCTAGGCGTAATAGCCATAGTACGGTTAGCTCTCTTCGCGAGACTAGCGTTAGCTCTATGTAAGGTCTGGTGCACATAGACGCAGGCGTTAACCACGGCCTCGCGGTGTGAAGGACGCTCGCCCACTTCTCCGCAAGCTGACGGGAAACCGTCCGGCGGTGAGTACTCGGCTGAGTCGAGGTCCATGCGCTGAGTGAACTCTTTGCCGACCTTTAATGAGAGAAATTGTTGCAGGTCAAGGACTTTTTGAATACTCTAGACCATTTTAGGTCATCCTTCTTTCTGTAGAATAATCAGGATGCTTATTCATAAAACAACAAACAGTATGGTTTCGAACTCTAAAAAGTCAAGCGTAAGTCAACGCGAGGTATAATCCCCGGCACGTAAGTTGGCCAGAAGCGTAGGATGCGCGGAAGTCGTTTTTTAGGCATCTTTGGTAGTGAAGCGGGGCGCGGGAGACGTTTAGGATCGTTCCGAGCGCGCGATTGGTTGATCAGTTGACACAAGGATCGACTGACTAATAGTGTCGCGTCCATGTTCCGGTTGCTCTATACTCTATACGGTGGTTGGTCAGTTCGCCGAATATGCGCGAACTTACCTCCACTACGCCAAAACCTTGCCAACTTACATGCCGGGCACTGTAGTCAAGTATTTTTTCAGAGAATTGGTTCTTTATAAATTACTGTATGACATTCCAGCAGGCGTATTTTTGAGTGGAGAACGCGAATTAGCAAATGCAGTACAGGACGGCAACAGGCTAGGCATTGCGACGATCTATGGAGGTCTAAATCCACCAGTGGACTGCTTCAGGTTCACTATAAACCTAATTAACCTAAAATTTAACTTACTTGGAACAGAGCACCATCGCTCCAGTCTCCGAACCAGTTGAGCACACATCTGTTGAAGAGAGCGGGCGACGTGGCCGCGCGGTCCTTCAGACCCTCCGACGACGGGTTCATTGTGAACACCACGTGCAGGTTGCGCATCACTTGACCCGTGAACCTAGTAAGCAATAGAGTAACTTTATGTATCAAATAGTCTTATCGAACATTTGTGTATCATCTGATATTAAACTCTAGGGTTCAAAATGCGAGATATTTCGCTACATCTTATCGAGTTCACGATGGAAACAATGGAGCTTACCATTTGTACAACTCGTCGTTGGAATCCAACATCAAACCTTCCCTCTGGGCACCTTCTTTGCATTGAGTCATGAGAGCGGCGAATTCGTCACCCTCGAATAGACCGGGAACCTAAAATAAAAGTAAACATGTGTTTTTAGTTATTTGTTTTGAGCTATGTTCCTACTAATATTAATAGTAGTAGTTTTTATTCTTTTTATAATAGTTATTTATGCTACAAGTGCGGAAGGTAGGTGATTTCCGATGAGTGGCATTTTTATTCACGAGCGAGCGAAGCGAGTGAGTGGATAAATCGACACAAGTCGGAAATCATCTTACGTACGTGTATCATACAATATTTTACTATGCATTGTGCGAGTAAATAAATAAATTAATAAAATGGCGGGCTTATTCAAGCCCGTTCAGCATATCCACAGATTAACTAATAGTTCCACGGGCATATCTACTGCGCATGTGCTGTCACATCTTAACGCAATAAGGCACGAGCAAAATATACGTTCTGCCAAACATATTTAATGAATATTTATAATTAATTTATTGATCAAAATATAAATCTAGAGTAATTAAAAGCGCCTAAAATGAAGTATTAGTTTTATTTGACCTTTTATATGAATGATAATCTATACATAACTAATTTTAAAACTTTTCTCAAATAATAAAAGCTCTATGCGTCGGGCTGACGTTAGAGTAAAAAATTAAAAAAATACAGGAAAGTAAAAAGCACTAGTGAAAAAAAGTGACACTTTCCGCACAGTTTGGCTGCTTAGAAAACCGCTCTTTTCGAGGACATGCATTGTAAATATTTTTTCTATTTATCCTATCATTTAGTTGCACCTGCCTTATTATATTTCTGTATGACCCTAATGTCGAGTGGTAGGAAATGCTTAAGGCATTAAGTTCGCCTTTGTACTTGTGCATAAAGTTTTAGTAATAATAGGTACCATTAATGACAATAATCATCATTTCAGCCTGTAACCACTTACTGAAGAAGAATTGAAGTTAACGCAGGCATCTTTAGATATAGTTTTCCGGCAGTGTATTACTGCTTACCTCTCCGTTAGCCAGTAGAGTATTCATTCTCTCGAGGAAGCCGCTGTCGAGTACGTTGGACTCGTCCAGTATGAAGGCCACCTTCTCATCTCGACAACCTGCCCGGCGGAGCACGGAACGAAGATCCTCGTCGAAGTCAGCGCCGGTGTATTTGTTGTGCACCTAACAAAGAAAGAGATATATAAAATGGAACTGATACACTAAATTCATCTAATAAATTGTTTATTATTACATTAAGTTAATAAACTGTAGCAAATAGGAGTTGTTGTAATAGGGTAGTTTACTGAAAATTATATTGAAATAGCGTGTAACGTGATGCCGCTATAACAATTAATACTGTCTTAGTTATGTCACAAGCCCCCACTCCTGAACTTTGATACGCTTTAACATTGTCAATTTAGGCAACATCCCTATTGTGAGTCAATCCTAATATTATGTTGGATGTGAATAGGTATTTTAAAATATTTGTTCTGGTGACCCGTTCGTGTGTTGTTGATCAGAATACACCATTAAATACTGACTGAGGCAGTATTGACTTTTGACATGTAAGCATAATGATTTTTGTACTTGTTGTTCAACTTTTCCTATTATCTTATATTTGGTATCACAATTTTAATAGCAGCGGTAAGAAAAAATGTGTCTTACCTTAATCTGGAAGATGCTAAGCCCATTCATCCAGGCGACGAAGCGACTGAGGGTTGTTTTACCCGCGCCCGACACTCCGATAAGCAGTAGATGTCCCTGAGGCTGCCTGAAGATACGGTCGATACGCAGCACGTGGTCCAACACCTCGTCGAATAGTACCAGAGGTACGTCGAGTTCCTCTTCGTAGAACACCTTGGGAGATAATGCTGGATTAATATCTACTGATGCCTTGGATATAGAATGGTTTGTGTGGTGAATAAAAGTTATCATGAAGGAACGTAGAATTATTAGGTCAACCTTTTGAAAACGGTTTACCGGAGAAATTTATTGAATCCACATTATATTATTTCCGTGTTGTGATATATTTTTTTCACTCAAAGGCTTTTTGCAGTAAGCTCAACTTTGAGTTAAGCTAGCCTTAGTACTTGAAATCTATTCTTTTTATTATAAAGTACCAGATATTGGTAAGGGTGCATTTCCACTTGTAAGCAACTTGTATGCAAGTAAAATTACAAGTCACAATCAGCCGATTGATCACAATTTTCATGCAAGTTGCTTTCAGTTGAATAATAATATTACTGTACCTTGAGCCTAGCCTTGACATATTCCCTCAATTGGTCTCTGAGTACTGGTACATAGTCCTTGCTGAGCCAGTTACTGTACAATATAGGACGAGCCAAAGCTTGTTCCCTGTTTATACCTGAAACAAACCGAATAGATTGAAGAAAACCCTACTTTAACACCGAGAAGATTAAGTTCATTTTGCAATGTCTAGTAATAAATGAAATAGTCCGAACAAATTACAGAAAACTTAACCTTAAACGGCAGAGTATTAGGTTTAATTTTTAATGCCAAATTACCTGGGAAAAACATCATAGCGACGTTGTCGATGTTCTCGTCGGTCCATTGTCTTTCTGTCTCATCAACCAATCTGTCTTGGAAGAGACGGAGGGCTTCATGGGCCCATAGTCTAACTAGGCCTTCGACGTTCAGGTTATCTAGAGGCCTATAAAAATAATAAAAGTTTTTTTATTAATTTGTGGACTGCCACAGCTAGAGGTCATAGACTAGTTTATAAATCATTATTAAATTAGTTTTTTTAATTTGGTCCAAAATGGATCTTAAGTTTTATTGTTCAAAGGGGTTTCTGCTGTGAAATAAGTTTTAGTACTAACAAAGAATTTAGTTAACAAGTAATAGTAGACACTGTTATAGGTATAGTTCTCGCCAAACATCTTGACCATCCTGAAGTTGGCTTTCAGATGCGCAAGGTACGGATCGGTGCTGTTTTTGTATAAGATTTACTACTGCGCAGCCATTGTAGCCAACTTCAGGGCGGCCAAGAAGTTTGGCGAGAACTATACACTAACCGACAGACTTCGTGGCAATAGAGGTCATAAAACGTTCTACCATACTCGCAAGTGGTTGTAAAATTATAACCACGTCTGCTCGAATCTTGGCATTCAGTAAAGTTACAATACGGATTAAATAAATCTATATATATAAAAGAAAGTCGTGTTAGTTACTTCACTTATAACTCAAGAACGGCTGAATCGATTTAGCTGAAAATTGGCAGGGAGGTAGCTTAGAACCAGGAGAAGGACATAGGGTAGGGTAGGGTAGGGTAGGGTAGGGTAGGGTAGTGTAGGGTAGTGTAGGGTAGTGTAGGGTAGTGTAGTGTAGTGTAGGGTAGTGTAGTGTAGGGTAGGGTAGTGTAGGGTAGGGTAGTGTAGGGTAGTGTAGGGTCGGGTAGGGTAGGGTAGTGTAGGGTAGGGTAGTGTAGGGTAGCGTAGGGTAGTGTAGGGTAGCGTAGGGTAGTGTAGGGTCGGGTAGGTTAGGGTAGGGTAGGGTAGGGTAGTGTAGGGTAGGGTAGGGTTGAGTAGGGTAGTGTAGGGTAGGGTAGGGTAGGGTAGGGTAGGGTAGTGTAGGGTCGGGTAGGGTAGTGTAGTGTAGGGTAGGGTAGGGTAGTGTAGGGTAGGGTAGGGTAGGGTAGTGTAGGGTCGGGTAGGTAGGGTAGATAAATGTTTGGTCTTTTTATGGCAAAACAAAGTTTGCTGGGTTAGCTAGTAATAGTATAAAAAACACGCTTTAATAGAAAACCAAACTAAAAAGTAGAAAACAATTTTCAATAAATTTAAATTAAGAATTAACAAAAGTTTTTTTTTTTTTTGTAAATCACTGTTGTTTTGTTAGTTTTCACAAACTATTTTTTTTTAGCTTTTAGTTCAATCGCTAATCCTGAAGATCCTTGTAGGGATAATGGGACCAACGATTTAAATTATTGCATTTTCATCGGTCCTTGATAAGTGCACAAGGTTTCAAATTAATCCGACGTTTTGAAGGGGGGGAAAATCACGTTCAAAGATTCCGTTACATAGATACATACTGATATAATAAAAGCATGTTAAAAAGCGTTATGTAACAAATACTGTACCTAATAGCCTCGCATATACCGCGCACCCATCTGGTCATCTCTCTGGGCGAGTACACGTAATGCGGCTGCATGTCTTGCGTGAACCTCTCCTGCGATGCGAGGTATAGCTTCACCATCGCTTGGGTTAGAGGCTCTGCGTAGCCGCGAAGAGCTGGTTGCATGCGGAGCATAGCACGGGTGAAGGTGCCATAGATCTGAGGAGGGGATTCAAGATATGTATGTGATCAGAGAATTAGGTAGCTATCTAGTGCATTATTGAATTTAAATTATAGATGTTCCGTGTATAAATATAATGTTGTATTTGCCTTTGCAGTCTACTGAAGTAATTAAAACTAAATTACTGATCTCTTACCTGTATAAAATTCAAGTGAGAGATGTATGAAAAACGAGATAAACACTCAAATTAGAATAAATTAAATAATCCAAACAGCTAAGTCGACAATTCTGAAAGTGCCACCTTAGGTTAGGTTAAAACGGGCTGGTATCCGCAACTCCAAGACCAAGCGCGTATTTTGCGTACGGAAAGTGCCACCTTTAAAACAAACTGAAATTGAACACGAAAATTGGGACGATATCGCTTTATCAGTCTCTTTTTCGTTCTAACTGTTAGATACACATTGAAAGCTGTGAAGATATATGGGTGCCTTTTATTTACCTGTTCAAGTGACGTCTCTCCAGGGTAGTCGACGTAAATGACGGGCACATGACGTAACAGCCGATGAGACAGTGGTTTACGTCCCGGGTCGGTAGGCGGGTTACAGGCTCCAACGAATTGGATGCGCTCCAGGTGGACCCATGAGTGATCTGCATCAAGAACAGATGTCTTAGCATATTGGTATCTACATTTAAGAATTACATTACTTCACGTTTTGTTTTTTTTCAATAGGGTAGTTGACAAAAAATATCTATTTAGTCCATCAGTTAGATAACCTAAAAATATTTGACACGTATTTTTTCTTTTGTCATGTAAACAAAAAACTTCGACGATACAGTGCGTTGAAATATCGTGTGATGTCACGGAGTGTTAGACTTTATACTGACAAAGTGACGTCACAAGCCCCCACTCCTGAACTTTGATGCGCTTTATCTTTGTTAGTTTTTATCTATATAAAAAAATTCAGTTGCTGTTCGTTAGTCTCGCTAAAACTCAAAAACGGCTGGACCTATTTGAATAATTCTTTTTTTGTTATGTTTGAAGGGTTAAAAACAAAAAAAAAAATGGTAGGTTGGATAGGGTAGGTAGGTAGGGTAGGGTAGGGTAGGGTAGCTAAAGGAAGGGTAGGGTAGGGTAGGTAGGGTGGGGTAGGTAGGCAGGGTATGGTAGGGCAGGTTAGATGGGTAGGTACGGTAGGGTAGATAGAGTAGGGTAGGGTAGGTAGGTAGGGTAGGGTTGGGTAGAGTAGGTAGGGTTGGTAGGGTAGGTAGGATAAAAGTACAATGAGTTAAAAAAAAATGTTTTGTGTTTTGTTACTTTTATGGCAAAACAATGTTTGCCGGGTCAGCTAGTTTATTTGATAAAACAAAAATACGTGTCCAATATTATTTGATAATCTCACTGAAGGACTAAATATAATTACCTATCATTTTTCTACCCAGGAAACATCCCTATTAGACTGCCGTACTTCAACCATATCGACTGTTCAGATCGATACTGTACTAAAAACCGCAAACACTACGTTTGCGGTTTTTAGTATTGACTGGTCGAGATCAACCGACCGTAATCTAGCTGCACTAATAAGTTTACACACAGATAAACAAAACGAAGGAGGCACATAGAAAGTGTTTCGACTCACCACTGGCCCTGTAGAAGCCCTTATGTTCGAGCAGTTGTCTTAAGAAGGAGATGACACGCTGAGTGCCGTATTGATCCATATCCGGCAAGTTTATTTCATCGCAGAACAGTACCAGCCATTTGCCGAGCTAAAAAAAAACAACATTGTTCAATTAAATCACGTCTCTAGCCCACTGCCTCACTGTCACAAGAAGTTAAACTAAAATAGACTTTATTTTAGGGACATAGCGTCGAATATTGGGCAACTTACATTTTATAGAGAAAATAATAGAAAGGAAAAGGCATACAAAGATTTATTACCTGTACTGGAGCCAAAACAACTCCGTTAGGAGTCTTCCTATACTCGCAGTAGTGGTCGAAAGTCTTCAGCAGTAACTCAGGAGTGGTGGCAGACGAGAAGTTAAGACCGACCACCTCCATGTCAGGCAGAGCTCGGAGCGCGGAGAATAGCGTCATTGTCTTACCGGAACCGGGCGGACCGCAAAGTACTGTTGAGAGAATTTAAGTTATTTAATTGAGAATACGACGAATATGAGTCGTAAGCAGTCAGTGTATAAGGTTTAAGGCCTACTTTCAAGGCACATAAGCTGGTTATATTTGGAACATTAAAGAGTTTCACGATCACATGCACAATTAAATCATTAAAATCGTATAATCCCCGGCACGTAAGTTGCCAAAAGTCGTTAGATGCGCAGAAGTCGTTTTTAGGTATCTTTGCATAAATTTGAAAGATTATTCTCTGGTGCTTCAGTCTTTCGGGTCCCTTTGTGAACTCCTAGGGTAAACGCCATGATAAATCTTTTGACAATAAATAAAAATAGCATAATCACATCACACTATCACACTTAATATTATAAAGGCGAAAGTCTGTGAGTGTGTTTGTATGTTTCTTCACGCTCAAACGGCTGGACGGATCTGGATGAAATTTGGCACAGAGATAGATTATAGTTTGGAATAGCACATAGGATACTTTTTACCACGGGCATATGTTCCCTTGGGACAAGTTTTGACATACACGCGGGCGAAGCCGCTGGCAAAAGCTAGTCAGATAATAACTTCAAGTATACATACCCAAAGGCTTATGCTCCGCCAGCCAGGTGTACAACAGCGCTTCATGACGCACTGTATCAAGAGTAGGTACGACCACATCTGGTGCGGCCACCTTGTGTGTCTCCACTTCAATCTGAGGCACCTTCGCTGACCACGGCACCCATTCCCCGGTTATACACACCTAGATAAAGTTGACATAGAATTATCGATGAAGCTTGAATTAAATTCGTCTACGTTTTATGATAATCCTCAGTAATTACTTGATGAAATTTGATGTAGATTTCGTAACTGTAACGTTTATGAGAACTTTTCAGTACCGACAATCAAATTACGTAGAATGAATTTAACTGTTTTGGATCCCGCAACGAAATTAATAAGAGAAGAATAACGGAGGAAAAGGAAAAGATACAAATTTCCACTTCCCTCGCACAAAGGGAAACTCATTCTCCGGGACTTCGTCGAGCTTCATTGCCTCGGCGCTTTTCTGGTGGTCGCCACCGTTGATTCTGGCTTTCAGGAGTTGCAGTGGTTTGGGAATAGTGCGGTGGGATAGTCCCAAAAAAAAAAATATGTAGAAGTAAACTGCTCTTGGAGGAAGGTTTCTACAGGGTGTAAAGTCCCACAAACCTCCATAGAAAAGGGAGGATCCGCCGACCAGACGGGTGTTGTGTCTGGTCCGGGCAACTGCCCGACAGTTGATGTCGGACTGTTGTATTCGTTCAAATCGCGCCAAAAACTTTGCTTGCGCGACGCAGAATTTGTGTGACGTCATATCATAAGTTCGTAAGTGGCGGCGTTGGTTCCGCTACATGCTTATAGGTAATTTAAGCCTTTTTCTTCTTGGTTACTTACTTCAAAGTCGATAATGTGCTGGTTTGCACCACAGTTAGGCAGCTGCATAGTGCTGGCCGATCTGATGAAGTCACCGAGTTCATTGCGGTCCTAAAACAAAGCACAACATTTTGGAACCATTTATTAAGAAACATAGCTGATATCACACGAGTTCAGTTACATATTATGATATCGACAGAAAACTGTATTTTATTACTAATGTAAGTTTACCTTGAGTTTAGCATCACCAGCAAATGACCACAGGAGAGAGTATACAAGCCACTTAGGCACGTAGGCTTCCAGTTGTTCATTGGTGATCGGGAAGTCGGGGTGTTGGCGGTTATAACCTAGGATGTTCCTAGAACACAAAAAAAAATCCGTTGAATACGCTATACATTTAGCGATAAGAGACCATGAGACTTAAATTTTGATATTTGTTGCGACACAATGTTATTCTTTGATACGACACAATTTGGTCCTTACTTATACTCCATTTGAAATAACAATAGAAATTTAAATAATCCCATTTTACAGCCCGTTCAACCGATTTTGACTTCTATTGCGTTAGTGATATGAAAAATGGCAGCTGTAGCACAGATAATATAATACTAGCATACAGATGCCTCATCCCATACAAAGAAAACGTGCCGACGTAACTAGCGTTTTTCATCTGATTAATCTTGTTATTTTTGTAAGTACATCATCAGCAGCGACTTGCAAGTAAAAGGGTTTACTAGGTTCGTGAATATTTTTTTTCTTTAAATACAGTGAAGGTTCGTTTTATAGTATTGTTTGCACGTTTATACAGTTTTTTTGCACCAAAATGTGTTACAATGCAAATTTTAACAATCGAGTGGAATGCCTCAGAAATTTAAAAATGCGCCATCTATTGGCATCAATTTTAAATGATCTGGTCAAATAATCTTTGAAATGTGAATTAAGAGCCCAATATTCCATAATTTTGTACTTAAGAGAGTTGATTAAACAAGAACATACAATTTTTATGTTCAATTCCAGAAAAGGTTAATTTTACACACAATTCTATTGAATTGTGTGTACATGTCGCGCCATCTAGTGTGATTTATTTGAACCAAATTTTCTTTCTTAACAATGAGACCCCGTGGCTGTAGTAAACAGTTTGTTTTGGTAACAGGTTTATGCTTTTTCTGTCATCCTTTATGTTTACGGAATAGAAGTCAAAATCGGTTGAACGGTCTGTAAAAAAGGGTTGTAGAAATTTCTAATGTTATTTCAAATGGAGTATAGTTCTTTTATGTAATCAATAAAACTTATAAGGGCCAGAACACTTGCCCAATAACGAACAGTTCTTCGATAAAAATGCACTTCAATAATAAATATTTATTTTAAAACCTGTTTCTAAAACTCTATGCAGAGTAAGTTGATTGATTGCTTGTAATAAAAAGATCCAATAACAAATTCGGTTGCAATAGAACTTAAATTTTGTGCTTATGGCATTTAGTTTGTGTTCTCGAAACTTGATAATATTATAAGATTCTGAATTGTGATAGAAGTTGTCTTCACTTACCTCACACCACGGTTAAGCATAGAATGCAGCGATGAAAGCGCTCTATGGCGCGTAAAGTCCATGATATGGTCGAGACTGACGGCGCGTTCGAGGGATTTCACTACTAAGCCATCGCCGAAGAATAGGGGCTGCAGGATTGAGGCCACGTCTCGTTGAGTCTGGGGGAAGAATTTTCATTAAATATGCAAACTGGATGAATGACACATCATGACACGAGAACTGTATTGTCTTTAAGATTATCTCTCCTTCAGATCTATGAGACATTCCAAATACATACATACATAAACTCACTCCTTTTTCCCATGGGGGTAGGCAGAAACTACAGAACGCCACCTGCTATGATCCTTACATACTTCTTTTGCTTCACACACATTCATACATCTAGTCATACACACACGCCGGTTATGGGTACTGCGCACCTGGCCTTTCTGAAGAACATCACCTATAAGGTCTATGTATGTCTTTCCATGGCGTCCCCTGCCGGCGTTTTTAATTTTTTATTCCAATTATTTATTGAAATCATTTGTATCCTATAGCCTAAACAAAATCAACAATAGACAATTCAGTTCTTTAAGCAACGTATTTTTTATAAAGCCCAAGGAGAGGGTAATGTTTTTGCTAACGCATATTAAAAGATGTTCTTTTTTAATTGATTACTTACTTGCAAAGCAGGAGACAAGATATTCTCAGTAGCATTCTGATCACCACCAGCCGAAGGAGCAGCCATAACAATGCTGAACGAGTCTTCTTCTCCATCTTCAAGAGGGATGTTCCTCAATCTAAAGGTAAAGAAAATAACATAGAATGAACGATACATGGTGGATTTCGAGCATGATTGATAAAAATAATTACAAATTACGGTAGCTTGTATTTACCTCATCAGATAGTTTTCGAAGATCATTTCGGTAGTAAGGACGTCCTGTGAGAACCAGACCATACCACAACGAGATACAGTAGCGAGGGTAGCGTACTTTAGATCTTGTACCTAAAATACAACACACGTTTTATCATACTGAAACAAAGTAATCTTCTATCTCTACAACATGTTCAAGCAGCAGAGTTTGTCTTGAGTCCAAAACGTCATCGAAACTGTATTCCAAAATGTAGTTCATCCGTTTTACTTTTTGAGACATTTTTATCTGATTCGATTAAATTTAAAATCGTCCCAACAACGTCCAAGTTTTAGTCAGTTAAATAATACTGGGTTAAAATAACTGCGGCACTGTTACGTTCAACTCTCGCACGTTCTACGTTGGTGCACGAGGCGAACGTGGGGCGCTACATACGCTACGACGGGAATGGGGTCGATGACAGTCGATGTGCACAGTTATTGTGACCGTGTTGTACAGACTAGAAAAAACCGGCCAAGTGCGAGTCGGACTCGCACACGAAGGGTTCCGTACCATTACCGCAAAAAAAAACAAAACATCACGTTTGTTGTATGGAAACACCACTTAAATATTTATTTTTATTCTGTTTTTAGTATTTGTTGTTATAGTGGCAACAGAAATACATCATCTGTAAAAATTTCAACTGCCTAGCTCAGACAGACAGACAGACGGTGGTGTCTTAGTAATAGGGTCCCGTTTTTACCCTTTGGGTACGAAACCCTAAAAAGAACTAAATAGTATGAGATTCCACTGCGAAAATCTGCAGGTCATTTGTTTTTGATGAAACTTGATTTTTAAGGATGTCAATTATTTTGTGACTCTTAACAAAACTCTGTTTGCGGCCAGGCAACCCTGTAGCAATCTTTTCTACTATAAAGTATCAGTCATGAAAATTAAGTTTAATCAAAAACCCTGATTCCTACATTTCTGCAGTCGGATCTTGGGCTAAAAGGGGTATACAAATCCTTGAACTTGGGATCGACTTCTATCTATTCAAAACGGGAAAATTCTATCTATCACAAAATCCCCACTCACCTCAAACATAACTCGAACATTAGGAGGCAGTGACAGACGCTCGCCGTTGGGCAAAGTGAGCAGTTTGTTGTCATCAAGCACCGAGTTCAAGTTCTCAACCCATTCGGGGTCCACATCACCGTCGAAAATGATCCATTGACGCTTGTTGATCTCGCCACGAACGTTGTCGATGATTTTCCTAGATAATAAAACGTACAGAGCGATGATTTGGACGTCTTTCCATGTTAATTAAACTAATAATACTAGGTCAAAAGAATGCTCAATGAAGGGCTCTCGGCTGTTAGACAGTGACATGATTTTGGTCTCTCAAATTTTTATCAAGTTTTTATGAAATTAAAGACGGAACAACTAATTATTTTTATTTTTTTAAACTATGCCCCACTTTAGGAATTTCTCCTGTATCGTGGGTGCGTTTACAAATTTATAAACTCACAAACACCCCCATATTTGTTCCGTGCGGGAATCGAACTCGCGGCAAGCAGCGCAGCAGTCAATCGCTCAACCACTGTGTCAACCGTGCGCTCAAAAATAACATTTATAAGACTTTTTTAATGTCAAAAATGAGTTTCTAAATGCATCCCGTTATCACTTACTAGTGTTTTTACTGGGAAGAAGTAGGGCAACAAATTCCCCATCTACACATGTACCTGTTAAGTTAGAAGATCCTTGGAATAAATCAGCTTGAACAATACAAATCCTACCTGAGAATATGAGTGAAGAGACCATCGGTCCATTCACGAGTGTTGGGATCCAGTACACCATACAGTGTTTCCTTAGACATCGCCTTCGGGTCAATGACGTGAGCCACACCTTCAACGCCTTCGAATCTGTTCAAAACAAAAGAATGTCTCAAAAATCGAATAACCTAAAGCATAACCAACTTCTGTTACAAATTTTCTGTCACTTATTGCATGATATTTTTTTTATTTTTTTTGTCGTTGTTGGTCAAGATGAAGTTTTTGTGGCACTTTAGTGTCACATAACACACGGATTCTTACCTCTCCAAAGCCTTCAGTAGTACTCGCCACGCAGTAGACTTGCCACTTCCAGATGGTCCGACCATCATGAGACCATGGTTCAACTTGCAGATTTGGTACAATTGAAGGACCTGCACACATTTATTTTAATCAGCTTTATGTTTATAGTACTAAGACTCATTATCCTTTGTCAGAATTAGATAATGAATCGTATTTTTGTATCAATTTTAGCACAAAATAATAAGATTGAATAAAACAAGACATTTAAAGTTATTTAAGTCAATAAAACACAAGACAATTGACGAAATACTAGAGGAAAAACATTTGCCTATAAAGGAAGCTAAAGAGAGGAACATACTGCGAAACGAAATATTAAGGGTTTTGACAAAATTAAGCCCAAAGTTGTTGCTCTAGAGCCTCCGAGTATTTGAGCAGTGAGTGGCAATGAGTGTTCTTAAGATCTAGTAAAGGCGAGTACGCATTCAAAGATTTATTATACTGTGTTTTTTAATTTCGTAGACTAAATTGACAGCTGCCGAAGACATTATTTTTTCAAAATGTTGCAAGCGAGGAGCATAGTGTTGTATAGGTAAGGCTCAATCATAAGTGATTCATCGAAACGATGTGACATGAATCCTCAATTTAATGTTACTAATTGGTGTAAATATAACAGTATTCATACATAAAGGAGAACGGCAGGCTTGTATGGGAGTTTCGTACCGCTAATAGAATTTTCGTGTTTTGGGATATTTTTTGTTTTATTTGGTAGTTAATATGATAGATAATCCCTTTTTAAATTCTTAGATTTTTTAAAGTTGGGACGTAAATGTTACAACAAGTTTAATTTTTTAAGGTTATGTACTAGTGTACCAATGTAGATTGTTACAATATAGGTAAATGTTGCATAATATGTTAAGTAAATTATTTGTTGCTATCTTTGTAGTGTTTTACTTACCATTAAGTAGGTAGATTGAGATGCGGATCGTACCTACTTAAGGCATTAGGAGATACCTATATCCAGAAGCGGACTGCAACAGTTTGATAATGATGAGTTTGATTATATTTAATGTTATTTCTATTTCTAAGTAATTAATTATCAATTCAATATTTGTGTTATTTTACGTAAGGCAATTTATAATAACATAACTGCTTTTAGCTTACGATTTATAACGTTTATATATAAAAATCTTTAGATTGATGTTATTAATTAATCCGAAGTTTAAAAAATAGTAAACTTACATGAAAATAAATGGCTTAGTTGCCATAATAAGTGGTACAAATTCTATAACCAAACAACAGAAAAAGTATGCGGTACAAAATCTGCCGTTCACCTTTTATAATGTTAAACATGAAATCAACAATAAAATAAAGTCTAACATAAATAAGTAGAAATTAAATTAGGGCCGCTAGATTGTTAACAAATATTTTTGTTTTCAATACAGCTGTTCAACATGGCGTACTTTCAGAGGCTATAAATATGATTCGAAAATTAAATCTTTTGCACAGGCATCTTTCTGTTACGCGGTCGTGACTTTTGTTTACGAGCTCGATCATTTACTTTTGCAGTTGAGTTTTAAATTTATAAGTCAAGTTTCCATAGATAGAATAAAATGGGATAGATTTTATACGAGGAAAAATGAATGATTCCGTACGTTTTAGCATTGAATTCTCAAAAGTCTTTTAAAATATTTAATTACAAGTTTTTATTTAATTATTTTCACATCAACATTTCTCAGAAATCGAATAGGCTGTATAGGTTGTTTTCGTTGTAAAAAAAATATGTCTAGTTGCAAAAAACGCGCCATATTCAGAATTTTTTATTTTTGTTGTGAATAAACAAATCTAATTCTTTGATTTGTTTTTACTATTTCCCACAACTGTATTGAAAAACATCGTGTGATACACAAGTGTGTAGGTTATTGGTGCACACGAGTTTGCACCTACTTTCCATCCTTGTATCACAATGTACTATTACCGTGAAATAGTTTCATTTTCGATCTACTTCGATCTTTGAGGATAGTCAGGATACGACACCATTTTTATATAACGATAAAGTGACAACCCCGCAAATGTCAGATTACTCTACGAAATTAAAAATCAGAGTATAGTAAATGTTATAGAGTTACTAGTAAATGCGTACATGCCTTTACATAACATAATAATTTCAGTAATATTCAACCTTAGTGCTGTGCTGTTTGTATCTCGTACTATGTAATGAAGTCACATATTACGATTGTCGACTAGTTTAGATATATTGTATTATTTGATCATTGTATTACTCCTGAATAAAGCCACAATTCTCAACTTCAGCTTCATTTGTAGTAGGAACAAGGTTGAGTATTCCAGGTAAAGAGATAACAATAAAATACTAGTCATAGCGTAACTGCAAAGAAGGAACAACTAAGAATAAGAAAATATCCAGACAGTGACGTGTTTGACCAGGTGTAGTGGTGTGTAAGCTTAGAATGAAGTACAAGTCGTCATAATGTGAGTGGTGGCTGGAAAACCACCGAGTAAGTAACTAATGGAATACTAATGTGTCACAGTGAACGTTGCTTTACAACTTTTTTATAGTCTTCGTCGACTGAACTATGTCCAAAAGTCATTTCGTGCACTTTTAATTGATAAGCGATATATTTGACCGTAGTCATTATTTTTTTTACTATTTAGATCGATTACTTGAGATTTCCATACGGGCTAAAGTTGTCAAAAAATAAAAGGCCCGTTTTCACAGCTATAAAAATACTTAATAATAAGTAAACTTGATGCTTGCGAATGATACTCGCTGTTATAGTGTATGGGTAACATAGTAATTAATTAGGATTATGAATTAAATTTTTCAATTTCTCACGTAGAAAGTTATCGCTGCATGTAAAATGAGAAACCTCAACGGACATCTTAGATTGTGACGTCTTTAGTATGGAATATCGAATAAAAACCAGAAAAGTATTGGCACTCCATTAACTACGAACTCCATGTAAAAAAAACACACATGAACAACAATGTAAATACACAGAGAGCACACCCACACCGACGGGTCACTGACCTTCTCGATCCACGTGCTGTGCTGCGCTCGCGACGATGCACTGCGCCTCTACGTGCCGTTAGCGGGTTAGCATGGAAACGCATATGCATTCACACTCACGTACTACCGTATTATGGTAGAATAATAGGTAATATGGGTATGGGGAGGCTTCTTTTTATTTACACCAACAAACAATTAAACAAAAAAAAAAACAGCTTCTTGCACAGGAAGAAGACAACAAAGGGTTTTTTTAAGAGTTAAGTGAAAAGTGATCTTTATTTTGGTTTTAATAAAGAGCAGCCTCAATGTAAATAAAATGGATAAAGCAAAATGTTAAATTGTTATGATTATTGTCGCATGAAATATATATTAATCTATAAATATTATTTTTTATATTATTAAATCTTGACACACCATCACCATCTCGGTTAAGATGATTTATATATTAATTATGGATGTTTATAATAATATAATATATCAAATGATGTGCATATACAATGGACCTGGCGTTGAAACAAATTGACTGTGCAGTCAATGAGATGAATGTTATCAGTTAATTCCTTGACCAGTTTTATGTAACTTATTTACCGGTTATTTCTAGCGTAAGTATTAGATAAAAAAGTACCTTGTCCATCCAGGTGGAGCCTTGTTCATCGCCTTCTCCACAAACCAAGAATTCTTCGGCGCATACAGCACGGATTTCGTTTTTAAGTCCTGTTGGAAAAGTGTCAGTCTTTACATACAAATATTAATTTTACTGATGGACCATCGACCACGGTCGTGCTCATGCCTCTTGACACGTCTTGAACTTAAACAGGCAGAGAGCAGGCAGGGGAGGTGGCAGGAGGTTTAAACCTCCTGCGTTTGGTTTATTTGCAGTCAGCGCAGCATGTTTTTTTTTCCTCACAAAAAAATCCATCAACTATCATCATCTTACGCCTTTTTTAACCGACTGCCCAAAAGGGTCCTCCTTTTTCTCCGTTATCAATTCGTTAGTATTGTTTTTAATGTTTGTTACGTCAGAACTTTTTACTGGGTGAAACGATTTTGATGATTCTTTTGGAGCTGAAAGCAGGAGTTTCTCATTTGATCCCATTTAAATTTAAGATCTGATAAAAAATTACGACGATATACATCAGAACTCTTCAATAAAGGACAAAAAAACACTCGGAATAGCTGCAATCCCATGTCTGTTTATTGTTTACACTTTTTATAACATAACATCACACTGGTACGCTCTAAAGGGGTACGCAGATGTGAACAGTTTACCCTGGTATACCCTCATTCAACTGGTTTTGTTTAAGTTTCATGTATTTAATGTTGAACACATTGATGCACATGAGGCACATTGAACATTCATATCAAGCTTGAAAGGTCTCGACTGATAAGTCCACGCTCCGTCCAGCACAGATCCAGAACCCCGAAACCTTTCAGCTCGAACTCCAGAATCGTTTCGAGTGTCTAGGGAGCTCCGTGGACGAATACAGCGATGGGTTCGCGGAAGCTGTCCATACGGTCGGGTCTAAGTTTTTCAAGACCTGCCGTACATATAGAAATAAAAAGCTCTCTGATCCTACTCTCAAGCTAATGAAGGAGAGGCGTGAGATGATCCTGCAGTCTTCAGACGATGTGGTGAAATACCGGCAGCTAAATAGACGGATATCAAAGTCCTTGAAAACCGACCTCCGCCGCTTTAATACCGAAAGCATTAAAGATGCTATCGAGCGGAATAAGGGTTCCAAGGTCTTTGCAAGAGATCTGTCTATTGGGCAGAGCCAGCTCACAAAACTGAAGACCGATGATGGCAGGATTGTATCCGCCAAACCGGAGCTTCTGAGGGAGATCGAGAGTTTCTATGGGCAGTTGTACACCTCAACCAGTAAACCCGTTGCGAATCTAGCAAACGACCCAAGAGCTAGATTGACCCGACACTATACCGAAGATATCCCGGACGTCAGCCTGTACGAGATCAGGATGGCTCTGAAACAGCTCAAAAACAACAAGGCGCCGGGTGACGACGGAATCACGGCTGAACTCCTGAAGGCGGGTGGAAAACCGGTCCTTAAGGCCCTTCAGAAGCTGTTTGATTCCGTCATACTCGAGGGCAAAACGCCACAGGCATGGTGCAGCGGAGTGGTGGTCCTCTTCTTCAAAAAGGGTGACAATGCCCGGCTGAAGAACTATAGGCCCATCTCACTTCTTAGCCACATGGCTAAGAAGTGAGATGGGCCTATAGTTCTGAGACGATTCGTGATGACTCTTGAAAACAACTTGTAGACATCTACAAGTTGTTTTTGTCTCGCGCGCAGGTTTGACGATTTCCAGCCTCCCGAACAAGCCGGATTCCGAAAAGGCTTTAGCACCGTAGACCACATACATACGCTGCGGCAGGTTATACAGAAGACCGAAGAGTATAACCTGCCTCTCTGCTTAGCGTTTGTGGACTACGAGAAAGCCTTCGATTCGATCGAGACTTGGGCTGTACTGCAGTCTCTCCAACGGTGCCAGATCGACTACCGGTACATTGAGGTGTTGAAGTGTTTGTACAGAAACGCCACCATGTCAGTCCGTCTTCAGGATCAGACCTCGAAACCAATATTTCTCCAGCGTGGCGTGAGACAGGGAGATGTCATTTCTCCGAAACTGTTCACTGCTGCGCTGGAGGATGTATTCAAGGTTCTGGACTGGAGAGGCGTAGGCATCAATGTTAATGGCGAGTACATCACTCATCTTCGGTTTGCCGACGACATAGTGGTCATGGCTGAGACCATGGAGAGCCTCAATACAATGCTCGATGACCTCAGTAGAGCTTCCGAAAGAGTGGGTCTTAAAATGAACATGGACAAAACCAAGGTGATGTTGAATGCCCATGTTACACCCACTCCTATCAAGGTTGGAGACTCTACACTCGAAGTTGTGGACGACTATGTCTACCTGGGACAAACGATCCAGTTGGGTAGGGCCAACTTCGAGAGAGAGATAAACCGTCGAATCCGACTCGGCTGGGCAGCGTTCGGGAAGTTGCGCGGGCGTTCGGGAAGTTGCGCGGTGTCTTCTCGTCCAACTTACCACAGTGTCTCAAGACAAAAGTCTATGACCAGTGACATATGACTCTGAGACGTGGTCGCTTACAATGGGCCTCATCAGAAAGCTTACAGTCACTCAAAGGGCAATGGAGAGGGCTATGCTCGGCATTTCCTTGCGTGATCGAATCAGAAATGCAGAGATCCGTAAGAGAACCAATGCTACCGACATAGCTCGAAGAATTGCCAAACTTAAGTGGCAGTGGGCAGGGCACATTGCTCGCAGAACGGATGGCCGGTGGGGCAGAAAGGTTCTGGAGTGGCGACCGCGAACCGGAAGACGTTGCGTTGGAAGGCCTCCCACCAGGTGGACCGATAACCTCGTGAAGGTTGCGGGGATCCGCTGGTTGCGAGACGCACGGGACCGGTGTATGTGGCGACGCTTGGGGGAGGCCTATGTCCAGCAGTGGACGTCTTTCGGCTGATATGATGATGATGATTTAATGTTGGGTTAATCTATTCTGGCATCACTTTGGGCATGATTGTCATATGCCTTTGCATACAATCCTAACGTTTCCTTAGTCTATCATTAATCATTTAGTCACTTTATACACATGTAATGCAGCAAAGATTAATTGAATTAGTCGGTAATTGTTTTTAAGCAGGTACTTACCAGTCATCTCAGCCCTAGTGTACCCAACATTAGGGAACACATCGTTCAGCAAAGAGAACAACAGCGGTATATCCTCAGCCACCAGCTTAGGCACCATAGTTTCACACACGGATTGGATCAGGATGTCTTGTTCGGGAAGAGACTCGGCTATCGACGCCTCATCGGGGACTTCGGTACTGCGTTCGATTAGGTTCTCCTATAATACAAAGAGGAAGGTCTAGTTTCTGAAAGAGTTTGAAGTAGAGTTTTCCAACCTACCAAGAAAATCCTTACATACCCACAAAAAAGACCCCTGTTTTTAGTTTCCAGAAACCAGGTTGGAAAACCCTAAAGCGATAAGGCAGTTGACAGGTTTTTTAAGCATATGAATATAATACTTATATTGTCTTAATGTTTTGAAAGAAGGTAGAGAGAAAATATCGAGACACACAACAGTGAAATAAGGCAGTTGACTACTTTTAACTTACTAGAATTTTCTTTTCAGTCACAAAAAGCCGTAGAAAGCATTCGATAGTTATTAACGATAAATCAAATAAAATTCCTAAATATAAGATACTTTTTCTAGCCATTTTCATGCGAAACGGAGGTTGTATACAGTGAGTTTTTGATATAAACTGATAAGTAATATACTTTTGTATATGAATGGACTTTAAATTGGGTTAAGAACTATGAAAGGATTATTTTATCTCTCTATATTTTTGGGGTTGATTTTTCCTTGCAGTCTTATTTCAAAAACTCACTTACAAGAGCGCTTGACTGATTCGTATAAGCAGTCGCTATTATTTATTGACAATTAATTAAAATACGAAACAGTAGTCATTTCTTTTAAAAAAAGTCAACTACCATATTGTTGGTTTTCTTTAGCTTACCATATTATTAAAAGATTTTTCTAGTTTCTGTTGTTCCGAGCATAAACATACAACACATGTTACAATTTATTATATTTCACAATAGTCGGGACCCATCTAATCTCGGGCGTTTTCAAACTTTTACAGTGTCTAAAGCAGGTACTCTGGAACGTAGCTCAAGTATGAATCTAGATCTAAAACCAGTTTGCGTAAATTTGACAGTTTTGCATCGAGATTCATCCTTGCGTATTGTTCCTGAATACGGATCTGGGTAGCCAAGTCTCAGTCTTGTTTGAAGCCGAGATTATAGGTGGTACGAATATAAACCTTATTTAAAAGAGCGTAAGATTAAAATTCGTATGAACGTTTACTCGCATAAGTGTATGGAAATATGAACGTTGTTAACTTTACTGAGGCCCACTAACACGAACAACTTGACAATATTGTATGACAAACTGTCAAATTAACCTCGTGTTAGCAACTAACTCTGAGTTAAGTTTTTCGCGCAAGTGGTCCTTAGGAAAGTTAAAGTACGACCTGTGAATCAAACCCTCAGAGTTAAACACTGGCTACCCAGATTATTATCAAGCCATGAGCGATGATGTCGTAATGTTAAGTCATTTAAGTGTTACATACCTTGATCTTCTGAATACGGTCACGTTTCACGTTACCGGCAGATACGAGTACAGACTTGAGCGCTCGCAGTCCGAAGTCGTAATGCGATTGGTTGGACAGCTGTTCGTCACACAGCCTGTAAGACAAAAGTAGTGATTTAGTATTATTTTTGCATGCAATGGAGGTTAGCTAGCTGAGCTAGCGAGAAATCTATCATGACAGTTCGCTCTTCGTTATAATGAAAGTGCCATTTCTGGGGGCAAAGAACGGACGTCTGAGTGATGTTGCATATAAGTAGTAGCATAAACGATAGGAACTGGTTTAACAGCTCTAAAAATGTGTATAGTACGCATCTAAACTAACATTGGATGACTTTCAAATAAATACTTCTGTGCGAAGCAAAAAGACCTTATAACAAAAACGAGAAACAATCGAAGAACTTCTTTCGAAAGTCGAACAGGAGTCACGTCTACTTACTTGAAGAACGGCACGATCTTGCAGGCCAGTTTCTCAGCAGTCCTGAACCCTTGACTGAACAGCATCACCTCAGCGATCAGCTGCCTATCCGGAGTGGTCATGGCCAAGCTTCGGAACAGCTTCTTCAAGTTATCAGGCAAGTTGGAACGACCCGCGTATCCAGGGTTCATTGTGATGAAGATCGCCATGTCTTGACTTACGCGGACTTGTTTGCCGACTAACTCCACTGTTATGGACTTGGCTGGAAAGATTTGAATGGTGTTAAAATAAAAATAAATGGAACAAATTTTTGAAATTGATTTCAATATTCGAATTTTGAATTTGAACAGTATCAACTTCGCAATATTATCCATAAAGTTTTATATGAAATATATACCAGTATTGTCGCCTTCCTGGTGACTCTTGAGAGCCTCTTGAATGGTCTGTACTTGCTGTGATACAGCAGACAACATTCTCTCTTCCAATCGATTAAACTCGTCGAAGCAACCCCAGGCACCCACCTAAGACATTAATTATTATATTTGAGAATGGTCCACAAATATATTCCACTTTATGCCAATAGTGATAAAGTCTTTTATTACCTGACAAAGACCGACGAAGATACGGCCCATAGCTTGGAAGTCGAAAGTCTCGTCACAGTTGAACACCAAAACGAAACGACCGAGTTGGTTTCCGAGAGCTTTCACCGACTCAGTCTTACCGGTACCGGCGGGACCTAAAAAATATTTAATTGATTTATAAATACAGTTTTTTTTTTATAAGTGAAAAAGAAAGATTGCCTGCGCAGGGGCAATCAATAAAGAAGAAACGAAGAAAAAACATTTTTGAGACCCGCACAGGAGACGAAAAAATTAAACTATTATAAAAATAAAACCTCGTGCGAGACCAAAAAGGCTACTTCTCAGCAGGTGCAGCGATATCCAATAAGGAAATAACGATGCGCTGATATTCTGATAAGGCCCACTGTTGACGGACACGCTCAAGGAAACGGCAAATAAAATAAATCAGTGCATCAGACACATTTTTTAAATTAAAATCTACTAAACTAAATAATATGAAAAACAAAAGAAACAATCAAGGAATGGTATTATTCTTCCAACGGAGCTCCATCTATCTCGCTCACGTTGAAATAATTATGGATCTACATCAAAATACTGCTTAAAGTCAGTTCATCAAGATTCTAAAACTTACCGAAAGGTGATCCACCAAGCCTGGCTTCCAAAGCTTGTGTCATGGTAAGGTAGCAGCGATCTGTCAGAGGAGTCTGAACAAGACGATCTTGCACGCCGAGGTATTCGAAACCGTACAAGAACTTGGCGTTAGCCATGTGGATGGTCAACTGTTGTAGTACCTAAAGAAATAAAATATTGTAATAAAAGACGCTTTTTTTAGATTATCTTTATTTTTTACCCGACTGTCGAAGGAGGGTAATATGTTTTTCAGTCTATGTATGTATGTATGTTTGTTCCTATATGGCGTTTCAGAGACCAACCGCTATGGCCGATTTTGATGATTCATACGTCAATGGATTCGTCTTAACCCTGCGAGTGTCTTAGGCTACATTAAAATTGAACAATAGAAAAATGGCGGATTTTGGGTGCCATATTGTGGGGGCCCAAATTTTTTTTTTGCTTCCAAACCCATCGTGTGGGGTATCAAAAGGTGATTTCAAAAATATATAACACTTATATGTTTAAATGTATCTAATTCGAAAAAAACACTAAAAAGTTATAAATTAAAAAAACTTAATTCAAAAAATCAAAAAACCCGACTGCTTCATAAGCGAACTAAAAAGTCATAAACAAGGAAAAATCATGCTGTGCAGGCGGAGGATACAGCCAGCCCGCGAATATGTATCCTCCAACTCCACAGCATGATTTTTTCCTTGTTTACGACTTTTTAGTTCGCTTTTGAAGCAGTCGTGTTTTTCAATTTTTTTAATTGTATTCTTTATTAATGTTTGTATGCCATTGTCCAAGGTAAACATGACACTCCATTTTTTATTTTATTTTAACATCTCTTCAAGTTGACAATTTGTTTTGTATGTATGATTCTCATGTTTGTGCAAATAAAAAAAATATTATGATTAGTAAAAACAATATGAGCATATTCAGAAATAGGCAGATGTGTATGGCTCATCCACATTTATTTTCAGATTTTATAACGTCCATGTAATTTAGCGAATTTATTGATATTCTGAGGGCTGAATAAAGGGTCGAAAATACATTCTACTTTGAAAAAAGTGCGAGTCGGACTCGCGCACGAAAGGTTCCGTACTATTATCGCAAAAAACGGCAAAAAAACAAGTTTGTTGTATGGGAGTCCCACTTAAATAGTTATTTTATTCTGTTTTTAGTATTTGTTGTTATAGCGGCAACAGAAATACATCATCTGTGAAAATTTCAATTGTCTAGCTATCACAGTTCATGAGATACAGCCTGGTGACAGACAGACAGACGGACAGTGGAGTCTTAGTAATAGGGTCCCGTTGTTACCCTTTGGGTACGGAACCCTAAAAGCTATTTGGTGTTGCCGTATTGGTAAATTCAGCCTAAGAGTGTTCAGTACCATACCTATCAGTATACCTTACCATATAAACTGGGCATCATAAAGTTAGTATTTTTTAGTACTTACTTCGTTATTCCTTGGGTCGAAGTAGAATCGCATCTCGCAGAGCCACTCGAACGAGCGCGGGCTGTTGACGTCAGAGGCGATCAGGCGACGAGTCACCGTACGCTTGTGGACGAACTCGTTGATCTAAATCAAACAATACATCTAGATATAAGTGGAGACAAATAATTTACTACCCGCCCAGTATAAAATCTCATTGCGCAAGATGTAACAGGACTTGCAAATAGGACTTGTCATAATGAAGCTGATACCCCTGACTAGCTGATTTTAAATTGAGAATCACATCTAAACGGCTACTCGTAATTTTTGAGTAAAATATATGTCACGTTAGACATTCTTAATAATTTGATCTAAGAAAATTTTCGTATAACATGGTGTAATTATTTTGTTTTTTTTTTTTTTTATAACCTATTGGCTCGCGCTTGACCACAATCTCACCTGATGGTAAGCGATGATGTGGTCGACGGTGAAAGACGCTTGCCTAGAAATAACCTATTCACTCGAATTAAAGACCCCTAGATTGTAGCTATCGGGCAACACAGACTAAAACACTAAAACTGACATAAACACGACAATCGCACCAAAACCGCCGGGGGTATTTTAATTAAATCGACACCATCTCAAAGACAATATATTTATCTACATCTTGATCTAAAGCTTTTTTTTTAAATCATATAATAATAAGTACAAAAAACTACAAAATTTTTGGTCGCGCAGTGTGAAAAGGATGCGCGTTTTGTTCCCTCAAGGTCTTTGGCGTTAGTCGTCATCTTAAGGAGAGCAATGGTTTTTGCCGGCTTACTGGTTAACTCTTTGAAAGGTCCATAAGGGTCATAATTTACGTCAGTCATACTAGATTAGTTAGTATTGTCTCACCAAATGTTCAAGCTTCCTCCTTCTCAGCGGCGGTTGTTCTTGCAGCACGGAGTCAGCGAGGATATTCAGCATGTTCTCGACATGGGCCAACACTCTCTTCAGACCTTCTCCACCACCACTTGCTAGGGCAGCTTCCACGTCTTCTGACCACAGGATCTGAGCGGCTAGCACTACTATTTGTGCCTGTGAACATAGATGAAGGTAATAACAATAGTTGTTGTCATGTGGAATGTAGACTCGGCGATCATTGAGCCGATTGTCGTAACGGGCAACGGCTTGATGGCCAATAGCCTCGATGACCATCTGCCGAGGCTGTCATTGCGCGGTTGGATCAAGGGCCTGATACAAGGCAGTACTGCTTGATACGGCTCGCATTGTGAGGAGGTTCCTCTGAGTCTCTGGAGCCCTAGCCACCCGTAGCTTGGACCCTGTTCCCGATACCGGTGAGCCTCAATTTTTATATTATTAAATGTTTTTTTAAGTTTTCCTTTTTTAAATATTTAAAAATGTAATATATAAGAATGAATATAAATAAAGGAAATAGTAATAAAAAATAATAAAAATAGTATTGTATTCGGCAACAATGTACATGTGTAAAGAAAATCTGCCCAACACTAAAACAGAAATTACATACACGTCTGAATATCGCAAATCCTTATTTGGAGTACCACAGGGAGGTGTCCTGGCACCATTATTTTTCATTGTATATATTAACGACATGCCTAAAATTATTTCTAATCCAATGATCTTATTTGCGGACGATAGCACAATATTATTTAGAAGCGAAAATGATGAGACTTTCGAAAATGTCATAAATAATACCTAAAATGACATAATAAACTGGTTCACTAAAAATAATCTCACAATAAATCTAAGAAAAACAACTTACATTTCGTTTGAACAAAGAACAAATAATAAAAAACTAGATGTTCGATGTGACAAATGTATTCAGGAGAATACAAAATTCTTAGGTATCTGGATCGATAAAAAGATGAACTGGAAAATACATATTGAGAATGTTTGCAAAAAACTTAGTCAGTGTTCATATGCCCTTTATAACTTAAGGAAAATTTCAAATCAGTCAACTCTATTAATGGCGTACCACGGATATGTATTATCTTCTTTGCGATATGGAGTTATATTTTGGGGGAACTCGCCCGACAGAGAAATGGCGTTCAAAGCACAGAAAAAATGCTTAAGGGCAATATGTGGCATTCAAAGCACAGACAGCTGTAAGCCACATTTCCAAAAGCTCCAGCTACTTACACTTCCCTGTCTCTACATATACGAAGTAGCAAACTATGTTAAGACAAATATACACCTATACAATCACCCAAAAAGTTTACGTCACAAACATAAAATATGCACAACACCACATAAAAAAGCAATTTTTGATAGAAATTTTCTTGGTATGGCACCTAAAATCTATAGTAAGCTACCTGAACCCATAATAGAAATTGAAAATATGGATCGATTTAAAAAAATACTACATACATTTTTAGTTGCGAAGTGTTACTATCATATTAATGACTATTTAAATGAAAAATGTTAAACCTACTACATCCGATTTATTATGTTAGGAAAAAATCTGCTAGTCTTATGAATTATCAATTTATTAATTTTAATTTGATTTGTATTAGTTTTAAATCTGTCTGTAATGTATTACTTTGAGCAGGTATTTTGATTGGTATTCAATTGTTTCGAATTCAATTTATATTTGTATGTAATTTAATTTTCTATTGATTTCTTTTTATTATTCTGACATTTAAATATTATTATAATTATTACATAAGGCTGACATATTTAATTTAATTTTATCTTGTACCTACTTACTGTTCATTATTTGCATACCCATGTGATGGTTAAACATGGAGAACTTTATTACTTTTAACAAAAAACATCAATGTATATTTGTACCCATGTTTGCAAATAAATAAATGTTTTTATGATTTATTTAAAAGCAGAATCAATAGGGATGTTGACTAAAATATTTTTTTAGTCCGTCAGGTCGTTTAATAAAAAATATTGGACGCGTATTTTTCATTTGCCACGTAAACAAAAACTTACGACGATACAGTGCGTTGAAATATCGTGTGACGTCACGATGTGCTACGCTTTATACGGACAAAGTGACGTCACAAGCCCTCACTCCTGAACTTTGATGCGCTTTATCTTTGTATTTATTTATTTATTTATTTGATAAAACAAAAAATACGGGTCCAATATTATTAAATAGAATTATTATTTGTCTACCAAGGAAAAATTCCTATTATTAATCAAACAAAGATTTGTATATTGCATTGACCATTATGGCGAAAAGAAAGTTAAATTAGAAATTTCATAACGAGTTTTATAAAGAGACAGACTCGTTATAAATTTTAAGATATACATCTTGAGGTCTTTCTCTTCATAAGAAGAGGTCTGTTTCCTGCAAGGCTGGCTAGTTAGCAAGTGTAGTGGCCCTTGACCCAGCCGCCTAACGAGAGCCTCCTAAGGTGTTGATCGAGGCTCGTGGCTATTAAGCCATTGGCTGGCACGACTATCGACTATATTATTATTATATAGGTATTGATTGCAATAATTTACCTGATACTTATCACACCAATCAATAAACTTCTGAGGGTCGACATTTCCATCCTTGAACTGTTTGACTTCTCCGACAGCGTCCTTGAGCCTACACGCCAAGGTCACGCGCATCTCACGTTCAACCATGGATAGCCAGGAGTTGATCTTGGGGTTCTCGATCGTTGAGACAGGTGATGTGAAATAGACCTAAAATAGGAAATGTTGGGTAAGTGTTGTTCTTCTTCTTAGCATGTCGATAGCAAAAATAGTCTCTAAATATTATGTTCGGCCCAGAATTCCGCCACAGCAATTCCAGCCGGTGACGCAGTATTAAGGTCTTCATATGCACAGGTGACAGGGCAGGCCGCGCAAGACGAAAATTGGACCATGGTCTGCGGGGAGACGCCGCACAAACACTGAAGGTTGGAGCCATCCGAGAATCGCCACCTGTGGAGGTTGTCTTTGGTGCGGCCGACCTGCGTTGTTGTCTAGATCCTAGATCAGTATGAAAGACTTGCTGTGCCCTGGGAACTTAAATTGACTAATGGATTTGCCTGTGACGGAAAAACATATTTTTTTTCCAACGGCCGTATTTTACTTCTAATATAACTTTTAACTGAAGAGTAACTATAGTGATAGACATAATTTCTACACAATAGCTTTCCAACTGTCATATTATTTATTAATTAGATAAAAGTTATATGATAATTGACTGAAAACTTTTACCGGAAAAATTATGAAATAAATTTTTCTAAAGAAAACATTCCGACGAATTGAGAACCCTCTCTTTTGTTTGAAGTCGGTTAAAGTCTATTCAAAAAAATATAATCTAATTTGCATTGAGCTAATATGTACTACATACATACTGTGTAGTACATTATTACCTCAATGCCAATTTGTCAAAATCAAAGGGTGTATAATATTCACAGCGGATCTTTGTGTCTCTGAAGTTGGCTCTGTTAACTATTGTGCAAGAAACAGATTAACTGCATAGAGTAAGCGAGATAGGATGATGAGACAAACGTAAGCGAGTGAAAGAGACAGTTATACAATGCTATCTTCACTTTCAATATTGACACAAAAATAGCTACTGCGCAGGCTCTTGCAGCCAATTCTGAGACACAAAGATCCGTTGTGAATATTATAGAACCTTATCTAGAAAGATAAAAGGTAGGGAAAATAATTAATAATTTGGCAGATGCCTAGATTTATATCCAGCTGGTAAAGTGTCTTACCTCTTCACCTTCTCTTGAAGCAATACCATTGATAACAGTGTTGTCCTCATTGAGAATGATGGCGGCCACTCCGGCGAACATCTTCTTGAAGTGCTTCTGTAAACGCGCGATGTTCTTGCTGTTACCGATGATCTCGAGCAGGTCCTCGTCTCCCACGAAGTAGAATCTAGGATTAAGTTGACGATTAATAGTGAATTCGTGATAGCATTTATCATATCATTTTCTCGACTTTGCTGGTAATAGATTATCAGTTATTTCTGTCGCCGCATCTAAAATATCGGGCGGAATCTAATTTTCTTCACATTCCAGTGAATTCTTGCTTAAAAATGTCTGATATACTGATATCAGACATTTTTAAACGAGAATTAAAAAACTCATGAAGTTCAGTACAGCAAAACGTATGAATGGCGCCAAAACCCAGTACATCCCTGCATTAACTGCGCATGCGCTAAAGCGGGCGGTGCCACAGACAAGTAAAAATTGAAATCAAAACTTTGTATACTAGGTACTATATAGATGGCGCGCCCCGCGTAAGCTTTACATTACAAAAAAGTAATTGATGGAAACTCCTTGATATTCATAGTGAGACTGATATTTTTAAATACTTTCTCCAGTAAATAAGAATGTGATTTTTTCTTGGACTTTACAAATAGACTATGCTCCTGGTATAGTCCAAGGGATGACACTGGGCGTATAATGCGCCCCCAAGATGTTGTCTAACAGTGACACAATAAACACTTTTGGAATTAAATTTTCATCTGTAATCATCTGAATTAAGTTTGAATTTCCTTTTTTCATGTCATTAATCTGATTTTAATAATAAAAGTTATTCATAAAGATAATATGAAAAGTTTACATACCTAGGGAAGCTGCTTCGCTCCCTCTCCAGATATTCACCGAGTGCCTTCTGTATCTTGCCCAGTAAGTCGGCGAGACGCTCCAGAGACCGTTGTACTCCAGGGATGTTCAATACGTCCATCACCATAGGAGATTTGCTCACTTTCTTCATCAGGCCCAAGAATTCGGAGCTATAAGAGTAGTAATGGAAGAAATATTAGAAATAAAGGTATTTTCAAAATAACGTATAAGTATGATGGGTAATGATCTATTTTACACACTCTTCAGTCACATGAAAAATCTACCTGAGAGATTTTTACTTTTTCAAAAATGTTGTAATTCTCTGCTTAGGTGAAATCCAGCTGCGATTAAAAATCAAAGTACCTGGACGACCGACCTTTGCTCGGGTAAAAATAGAGAAAACGACTTTTTCTATACATGAAACCTAGCTAGATCGATTTATCGCCCACAAAACCTGCATACTAAATTTCATGAAAACCGTTGGAGCCGTTTCCGAGATTCAGATTATATATCTTAATATATATAAATCACGTGTCACGTTGTTTGTCCGCGATGGACTCCTAAACTACTTAACCGATTTTAAATTAAATTTGCACTCCATGTGCAGTTTGATCCAACTTGAAAGATAGTATAGCTTACACGTGTTAGTTACACTATTTATAACTCAAGAGCGGCTGAATTGATTTGGCTGAAAATTGGTGGGGAGGTAGCTTAGAATCAGGAGACGGACATAGGATAGTAGAGTAGGTAGGGTAGGGTAGGGTAGGTTAGGTAGGTATCAACTAGTCAGCTAGTATACATATATATACAAGAATTGCTCGTTTAAAGATATTAGATATGGATTTATCATCAGGTTTTAGTATTTTAACCTTGACTCTCATCCAGCTGCTGCAAGAATTCTGCAACGATCTCTACTTAGATTAACATAAGTTTTGTCGAATCTGCTTTTAATTTTGTTGATCAGTAACAATTTTAGCTGTTTTTACCTGATGCTCTGGAACCGGCTTGTTTCAACAGGCAGTAAGGTCTTGATGTCGGCAGACCCGCTGAAGATACCCTCCAAGTACACCCAGCGACGTTGTACATCGATCCACACGTCGAACAGAGCGTTGATGCGGTTCAGTTTCTCTTCCCAAGTTAGGGCTTCCTCTTCAAACACCTTTGAAAGTAAAGAGATAATTTAAATTTTTGACAGTTTAACTATGCTTAACGTTAAAACTCGCAGCAGTAGGGGGCGTAAAATTTACGAGTAGGACGGTGAATATTTAGTTCGAGACTCTAAACAAGTTATAGACGACAAAATGTACTATTTTGTCGTATAATTTTTACGTTTTATGAACGCCCGTACTTTAACCTTGTCGTTTAGTATAGCTTATCTATAGAATAGCTTCAAATCAATCCGTTCCTTATTATTTTGTGATATTACGAGTAATACTTTAGACTAGAGGCTTGGTTTGTTGCTAAAACTGGCCTATAAAATACAACTCATATAGACCTACCTTGTAGTAAGGCGAGAGCTTCATAGCAGCAACACTGTTGATGTGCTCCTTCACTTTATTGAACAGATCGTCCCAGCCGCGGATGATCTTGCATTTGTTCTGGTAGTTGATGAGGTCCAGTTCGTAGCTCTGCCAGGACTCGCGCACCTAAAAAAAAAAAAAGTTTTTATTAGTTTCTTAAAACCATAACTGGGAATTCTTCTGCACTCAGGCCTTATTATGGGATGCCAAAACCATCATGACTCGAGTGCGAGAGAGACAGAGGTATACAAGACGAATAGCACCATCTCTTTCTCATGACAGAATCATAATAGCATTGACACGTCATAGCACGGCCCCTGTAGGTGACTAATTTACACAAACGATCTTAGTTTAATTTTTTGGTCGCCGTATTGAATTTTGTTGCTTTTAAAGTCCAGTCATTTTCAGTAATGCCGACAAGTTGTGGACAATTTAAATACACTACTATTGTGTGCATAATGGATTGTATTTTGTATCACATAAGTCATTTTGAGCTGTATGAACTTTAGCATACCTAGCTCTGGAGCTCGAGCACAAATACTCATATTACTCATTCGTATATATAATAAATAATAATAAAATGGCTTAATAGCCACGAGCCTCGACGAAGCAGTACTGCTGGACACGGCTCGTATTGTTAGGAGGTTCCTCTCTGGAGCCCTGACCGC
This sequence comes from Orthosia gothica, assembly GCA_949775005.1. Taxonomy (NCBI): domain Eukaryota; kingdom Metazoa; phylum Arthropoda; class Insecta; order Lepidoptera; family Noctuidae; genus Orthosia; species Orthosia gothica. The sequence goes on along the minus strand of OX459038.1, from coordinate 23,570,543 downwards.
TGGTAGCTTAGACCCTGTTCCCCATACCGGTGGACCTCTATTTTTTATATGTTTTATAATTTATTTTATAAAAAAAATCAAAATAAGACAACAGAATAAAGGACATAATAATAAATACTGAAAATTACTTTATAAGTCCTACAAAGGAACAATCAGGCCTTAACTTCACGTAGCTTACCTGTTTCAAGAACTCTTCAAGCGCCATTTCTCCCTGCGCGACGGACACTACGTCCTTGACGGTGTGTTCGTTGTGCAGCAGATCGGCGTCCCACACTTGTCCCAGAGTCAGCTCGGACAGAGACCAGTCCACTTTGAGTGCGCGGCACAGTTGGCGCCAATGGCGCTCTTTGAGAGCATCAGATTTCAGCTCTACTATCAACATGTTGACCTAAGGAATAAAAATTTGTTTAATTTCGTATTTATTGCATTCAAGATCATCATCACATTATTCGAAAACGATATCATGCAAAGTTGGAGATGATTCAGTTAGAGGGAAACCCAGAGCAATCCTGCCATCATAAAAACTTAGTCAAAAACATTACCCTCCTTCTGGGCAGTCGGGTAAAAGGGTTTAACATTTTCTTTAAGATATAAATGCTAAAAAGATCAAACTTTCTATTAGTAACGACCACAGATATAAATCTAACTAGATGACGCGATTGTATGTACTTCGCGTGCCAAAAAACGGAGAAAAGTTCCGAACGGAGAAATCCACCGAAATCTAGAAAAATGCCTTTTTATGCCATATTGAGCTGTAAAGAATGTATAGAAAAAGTTGGCCGAGGCATTGGAAATGTTTTCTTTCATTGGTAAGTAAATTTGTTTTTAAATTGTGTGAAAAAGTGGCACGCTTGGTTTTCATACAGATGGAGGCACTTGCGTTATCATCAATTTTAATGACGAAATGACTGTTAAAATTGTGGTTTTCATACTTTCTGCCAATGATATTGATCAAGATAAGATTTACCTTAGTATAAGACTGCAGCAGTTTGCGGACATACTCGTAACTGTCATACATACGAAGACGAGCCGGCAGTTCTTTGAGCTCGTTCAACATCGCTTCCAGTTGTTGCCTAGTTTAAAAACACAAGTTTATAGTCTACATTATTAGTAAGACTAACATTTATACAACTATTATTCATCAAAGAACTTCGATCAATAATATACTAGATAAACAATCCCATACAAAACATATCTTTAAAACTGACGCCAATTGTGTTGAGGTAATTCTAAGAATTCTAGTTGAAATAAATATACATTAATGCAAATTCAACCCTTAATGCAATATTTAAAGTTGCTTTCACAAAACTATGTACTAAATGAAATAAAAAATTTATGAGCTTGCTTTTCTGCTCAACATACAACAAAAAAACAAATGTAGTCTTACACGCATGTTTTAAAGTCTAAATTACAAAGTTCCAGAACAGTCGATGTTTGTTACAATAGTAGGCGCGTTGTCGACGCAAACGTTGGTTAAACAATCATAATACTTGGTAATTGAACCACATTTACTATTTAATTCGGTTTTTCACTTAATGATATAAATTTACCGAAAAGAAGATATTCCTTCCAAAATCAAGGTGTTACGGTGGTTATTTGCAATTTTTTTAATTTTTGAACGCACATTGCGGCTTTTTTAACATCATAATGTTGGCTATGATTGGACTATACTAATTTGAAATAAGACCACAACCGTATTTGTGGCCATATTTTTCGGCCCGTTTTTGAAGCGCTGACCTCGTGTATTATTGATCGAAGTCAAAGAAGTATTAAGATACAAAAAGATTGTGTCTTTCCTTCATACAAATTTAAGCTTACCTGAGTTTCCTAGGCTGTACAGACAGCCAAGGTTTCTCCCTGATATCATCAATCTGCGTCCAGATCTTGCTGAGTGAAGACCAAACTCCGCGCAAGTCTTGCAACTCTTCAAGAGCGACGGTCATACGCTCGTTGTTGATTGAGCTGCCTAAAATATCGAAAATACAAATGATTAACTTTTGTGGTCCAGGTTCACGGTTCAGCAAAATGTCTGAAACCTTGGCACGAGAAAAGAACAGACCATGATGATCTAAGGTCAATAAGACATAAAACTTTAGAGCCGGTCCACACGGCGCATTGCGTCAGCGTTGCGTCGTTGTAGCGCTGTCACTGCGTCAACTGTGCGGCACGCCGCTGCGACGACGGATCTTCAAATGACAGCCGATACCAACCACTTAACGTGCTTTCCGAGACACGGAAGAAACTCGCTATGTAAAGATGGTCACCCATCCACGGACCGATCTCGGCAAGTGTTGCTTAACCTTGAAGATCGACCCGTGCGGCTGTTATTATTTAGCCACGAGCTGCCACATGTCTTCGATTTTTTGGTTCTAGGACATGCCGGTTACCTCACGATGTTTTCCTTCACCGTTTTGAGAGCAGTGGTGATGAAATAATTTACACAAAATAAAGCAAAGCGCCTGCCTGGATTCGAACCCACGACCTACAACTTGTAAGTCGCGGCCGTTAACCCTGGGCCACCACTGCTCTCCTACGTGTTCTTAATGGGTAAATAACAATAACCATGTATTGTATGTATATGAGATTTGAATAACAGCCATTTTGAATAAAATAGTGCCTATATTGGGGGGTTAAGATTCAGCCATACTCTTACCTAGATAAGTTTATGGACAGCATTTAAAAGTTTTTCTTTAATTTTGCTTCTAAACTTAACCATCTAATTAACTTACCAGTATCATGCAGCTCAAGAGCCTCCTTAGCCTTAGCCACATTGTCTCTCTCGTCCTTCAGCCGAGTGTATCTGGTCTCCATAGCCTGGAGCTTAGCCAGTGCATCTTCAGGCCGTGTAGATCCATCAGTGGGCTTGCTGCGCTCCCACTCGGTGAGGAACTCGAGAGTACGGGCCTCGACCGCCTTGTCTTCGGCTACTATCTTTTGTTGAAGGGAAGCCACCTAAAGAAATTTTGGAATGTTTAACTTTGAACGGATTTTATTTTAGACTAGCTGACCCGGCAAACTTAGTTTTGCCATAAAAAGACCAAACATTTATCTACCCTACCCTAACCTACCCGACCCGACCCTACACTACCCTACAATACTCTACCCTACACTACCATACCCTACCCTACCTATATAGCCTATGTCCTTTCCCAGGTCTCAAACTATCTTCATACCAACTTTGATGATCATATTTTAGATGATCATTTCACAATGTCCAAAACTCCGAATAGGCATTATCTGACAGATAAGTTTAAAAAGGGAGAATCCATAATTATGAAATAAAAATGATTTCTAGGTAAAGCACATCAAAGTTTAGGAGTGGGGGGCCTGACGTCACTTGTGTGTAAGTAAAAACTGTACTGAAACGGCCTTAGGATTTTGTCACGTAGTTAATATCCTATAGCGGCTAGAAGATATTGACTACGTGACAAATAGGACCTGTATAAAAGACTTTTGTTCTTGTAAATTAAGTTCCTCTTACAAAAATTATGTTTTTACATAAGTTTTTCTTCTTGATAATTTTTATTTTACTTCTCTCATGCGGCAAGCGCCGTATTAATAAAGACAAATATCATTTTATTTTTCTAACTTTCGGTTTACAAAAAAATATTTAAAACTATATTTATGAATTACTACGTGAAAACTAGAGGAAAGGGCCTTGTTATATACTACGGGTGGTCACCGATGGGGGTAAAATATTGTAAAAAAATGATTCACATATTATGAGTATGTTCCCTTATCTGGACATATTGAAACCGGCTATTAATCAGGGGCCCCAAAAAAGAGTATTCATACCTGGGTCTGAATAGAAGAATCCTTCCTGCGCATGATCTCATTAAAAGCGCTCCATTCTCCTTCGATGTTGTCAACATGCAGCCATTGAGCAGGGAACTGGAATCTACAAAATAAAATGAACTTGTACCCATCGAGAAACAGATGAAGAAGATGATCATTGCTGGATGGCTGATAAGGTTGGATAAGAGTGACCAAGAATCAAGAAAATTCTAGAATAAAGCTTATGCCCAAAAGCGAGGTGATATTAAAGAGTTAGGCCCACATGCCACAGTTCGTCATACAATATTGTCAATTTAACCTCGTGGTAGCAACTATCTATGAGTTGAATTTTTCTTGCAAATGGGCCTTAAGAGGGGACTCTAGTGAGACTTTCTCCATACAAACACATTCTGCTGTTTTCTTCGTGGATAATGCCTCTACAACAATGATTTTTTTCCATAAAATCTAGGTCTAATTAATACGTGCCTGTATCATTTCCTTTTTTCCAAAACATAATCACAAAAAGAAATATGACAATCCAAAAATCCGAAAAAAATGCCCGTTTTTACCGCCATGTTCAGAAGACTTTCAGACAAAATTTATAAGTTTTTAACAAAAAAGGAAATGATAGGAGCATAGATATACTTTTCCTATAAATTTTGATATAAGAATTTTTTAGATCAGACCAGTTTTCATGAAGAAAGCAGCAGAATACGAAACGTCTTTTAGTCAAAGTTTTTGTAGGTAAAATCAGCCTGAGCTGCAGTTGTCCCTTTCGCACTTTACGGGGTGAGGTTGGAGGTGACGCGACGGCAATAGTTTCTTCAAATACCTATTTATCAAATTCCTGTTGACTAGAGTCCGCTCTTAAAAAAGCTAAAACCGAACGTTACTTACCTCTGTCTCTCAAGAATGCGTTGAGCCTCCCTGTAGATATCGACTTGCTTCTCCCACGCCAGCACTTCTCTCTTTAGCTGTTGCACGTATGTGATGAGGGATACTGCATCGCTGGTTGATGCTGCCTCTGTATATACATAGTTTATTTCAATATATATCGGGTTGGTGTCCGCAACTCTGTCCAAGCGCGGGTTTTGCGTACGATTTATGTGTAAAAGAATTTTCAGTAAGAACAAGTCACCAGTATGGGTTACATAAAATAATCATCAATTTTTAGAACACCTATCAGCAAACAGCCCGTCACGGTATTATATTCGGTACTCTTCTCATAAAGAAAAGGTTAGTTACAATGTGCTCGAGACTTATATCGTCAAGGTTTCGCATTCGTTTTTCAAAGCTATTTTATTCTTTTTAGGGGTAACTACCCAAAGGGTAAAAACGGGGCCCTACTACTAAGACTACACGGTCCGTCTGTATGTTACCAGGCTGTATCTCCTGAACCGTGATAGTTAGACAGTTAAATTTTCACAGATGATGTATTTTTATTTAAAAACAGAATAAAATAAATATTTAAGAGGGGCTCCCATACAACAAACGTGAATATTTTGCCGTTTTTTTTTCTGTACGCACGCTTTTTTTCTCGGCCAATTTGCCAAAATATTCGCGTTACTTGATTTAAACCCTATGCCAATTGTAATAAAGTTCATTTTGTGTTAATAGTATAATGTTAACTTACCGATAGTCTGCTGTTCGAGCTGGCTGCGCGACTTGGCGAGCTGCGAGTGGAAGGTGACCATCTCTCCGCCGAGTAGTGCGCCGAACTTGCCGAGCACTTCCTTGTGCCATGCATCGTACTTCAGAGCTACCTTGCTCTGTACTCGAGCGAAGTCAATGACCACCGGCCCGTATTCGCGGCGAGTGTCTGACGTGTCGAATGTTGTGCGAGATTTTCTGGTAAAAAGAAATAATGGTTCAGGAGATTCATCTATCATACAATTTTACTCCTGGATCGTCACGAAAGATCAATTAGAGTACTGTTGTCTGTTAGGCACAAACATCCGCCATGTTGTCTCTTCACCACGCATGGGTGCCTGGTAGTGTCCGCCACTGTCCCTATATGCATGAAGTTTTAAATAAATAAATACTAACTACTGAGAGAGAGTCAAAGCGAAATTCTAATTATGAAAATAGAATATTGACTTTTATCTCCACAATGTAATGCACACATTTCTATCACGATACAAAAGACGCGCGAATTCGACCTGCCAACTTTTTTTATGTTTGCTCTGCGTCAATATGCTGTAACCCTCTGTCAGTCGAGAACCCTGTGTTTAATGCAAAATTCGGCTATTATTTTTAGCCATTTAATGCATAATCAGTGACTGTTTCTCATTTTACGTAAATTTTAGATATTATTATTTGTGAACTTACTTGATGTCATTCAAGCATTTGATCCAGAGAGTAATGTCTTCTCCAAGGCGGCCATACAAACTTTCAGGCTGCAGATCCCACAATGCTTGGTAACTGTAAAATACAGAAACAATTTACTATTATATTAATTAAATACTAAAATTATAGTTACTTATAGAATCTCCCGCTCCAGCAGAATATCAGCCACCTAGACACGAACTGCAGTGATCAATCTAAAAATCTCAGAACCGATTGCGCTCCCTGCCCGCCATAAGAGGCACAGGACACTGTGGAGTTTTAGTGGTATCACGGGGAGATAGCGCAGTATGCAAGAACATAAAGAAGAAAAAAAAAATTGTCGCTGCGGAGGGAATCTGGTAAAATGGTGTAACCATATAAGTTTTTAAGCTGACATGGTCACAATCATTAGAATTAATATTTGTTTCGGGATATTTGCCATGACCCATCCCAAACACGGTGTCAGTGTGGAGCCTCTGCACAAGATATGCACCAACTCCTTTCCTGCCCAGCATGCATAACCTGCAGGTGGTTTTGCATGGCCACGACTTGAACTAGGCCAACGACAGAACTGTCCAGGCAATCACATTCTGGTCGGACAAGATTTTAGTTCACGTAAAGATAATATGACTTACCGAAGCCATTCGTCGACGTATTCACGAACTTGCGATATCTTTTGTTCGATAGCGTCGTATGCGTTCTCCAAAGGATTAGATCCAGTTGGCAGTTTGGTCAACAAGTTTCTGTAGGTGGCAGTTTGAGCGCGAGCTACGCCAACTTGGTATCTGCGAACATAGAAAAAAATTGTGAGGCTGTGTTGATGTTGATAATAACGTATGTGCTTTCATCGGAACTTTAGGGGTCATTTAAGTATTATGCAAGCACCAAAGAGATGTATCTTTGCTTATTTTTGATGACATGGGGACGGGGTGCAAGGATGGGGATTTCGTCAGCAATATTTATTTATTTAACCTTTCTGGTTTTCTACAAAATTGAACAGATTCTGATTTGAAAAGACATGGCAAGCCTGTCCCCCTCTCTGCTCCTTGGCATGGCTTTATTACCTTATAAACTGCTTTTCATGAATAACAACGAAGAACTCTTAACAGATTTTAAAAAATATACCAATGTTTCCGTAAGCTTATTAAGGACTTTGCTTACTTTTGCTGAGAAGGCGGAGGGAGGGTTTAAAATTACAAAAAAAAAATGTTTAGTATTACACTTGAACAACTTAACAAAAGATTAGTCCGCAAAAACAATGCGCTGTGTTAATCCTTGTTCATTGGGACTAGGACTAGACTAGGTTGGGTAACTGCGAAAAGGTGATGACACTATTTGAATAGTTCTATCTCTTTCTTGTAATGCAGAAAGGATGACTTTTATACTTCAGTATACAAGGTGAGTTGGCGTGGATGGCAAAAGCAGAAACTATGAGGAATAGCGAAAAACACTCAAAGGAGTCACGGGAATCGAAACCATTGATTTTGAAAATAAAAAACTCACGCTAATAAGGATCAAACTCTGGCAAATAATAAGTTACGAAAAACCCGTTGTTTTTTTGTACTTTGTTATTTCAGGTCTAATTAGTGTTTAAATTGTCTTAATCATACCTGGTACTCTGCAAGCGATGCTGGCTGGTGACGATGGCTTGCCAGGCGAACATCTGACGCATCAGCTGGAAGCGCGCCTCCTCCAGGGATGGGAACAAGTACATCTGCTGGTTCGTGATGCGCACCTCGTGGATTACGCGAGCAATCTGGATAGGAAAAAGTAAGTAATTAAAGGCAATATTTGCTAAAATCAAGTTGAGGAAAAATAAAAGATTTGCAGAAAATTGGAGTTCTCGGCTGAAGTCTGTGTTTCCTGATAGCTACAATATAGGGGTCTTTAAGTCAAGAGTGAATAGGTTACTTCTAAGCAAGCGTGCTTCACCGTCGACCGCATCATGGCTTGCCATCAGGTGAGATAGTGGTCAAACGCGAGCCTATCGTTAATAAAACCGGCCAAGTGCGTGTTGGACTTCGCACATTTAGGGCTCTGTACCTAATCTGTACTAATATTACAAAGAGGTAAAGTTTGTAAGGTTGTAGGGGATAATCTCTGGATCTACTGAACCGATTTAGAAAAAAATTGGCATGGAGATAGTTTGAGACCCTGGGAAGGACATGTTTAAAATATATTGATATTTGTTAGTAAAATATACGTAATAATAAAAATTAAAACCAAATTTCCAGTTCATAAGTTTATGGACAGTTAAAAATTCTTTGTAACAAAATTTTGTGACAGACGATGGACATGGACAGACGGACAAACAGACACGTGAGTGGCAGTAATACTTTGGGTACGGAACCCTAAAAAATAATAATAAAAAGATGAAGTGAAGAGATAATGTCGGATATCTCGATCTTAACACATTTTATAAATTGTGTCGAACATTTTTTTAAAATAACGTAGCTTATATCTCAGGTAATTTTGATTCCATTGCCACTTACTCAACTATGTGCTTTAGCAACAAGACATACTCTCAATTTGATTTTAAGTGTTCATTTGGAACCTAAAATATTCAGCTGCAAACAGCCTAAGATAGTTGGGAAAATACTAGGCAGATTGATTTGAGGAGCTTTTCGCTCCTAAAAACTTAATTACAATGGAATTTGAACCGTATCTTGTATGACATTGAGTTTGTGTTCCCTAAAAATGGTAATTGTCAAGGTTTCTGACCTCAAATTTTTATGGGTAGTTTCCTTTATATTATACTGTTTTTTTTAATGTTATCTTCTTGTACTTGCCTGAGGTTCGCCACCAGGTTTGTGAGTAGGTTCAGTAGGCGAGTAGGTGTCCATGGACAGATCCAGTTCATGGCTCTTGCCGAGTAGGGCGGATGTCCACGCTTCAATACCGGCTTGAAGGCGAGCGGCCAAGCTCTTCTCAACCTAGGAAAAAAAAATAAAAAAATTATAACCCACACTGTAAGATCACAACAACATTTTTAGATACATCTACAATGAGGCAAAATTTTGTATATTTAATTTATTTTATGTTGACTGTGTTTGCACTAAGCGAGTATCAAACATAAATGCTGACTTTGCAAGAAAGAATACACTGCGTAAACCGCCCGTAGATAACATTTAAATACTGCATCACAATAGTGCAGCTTCAGTGTATATTGTGCATATTTTTATTTTTGTATTGTGGGGACTTAATATTCCATTTTCATTCCAAGTATTTGGAAACAAACTTCAAAGTTGTCTCTTCGCTCCAGCGGAACGACATTTTCGCCGGCACTAATGAACTAGACTAAATTAACAGGTTCGGACTTGTTTAGCCGGTGAACCAGTAGGCACGGACGCGTGGTGGGGGGAGCTACTCGCCCGATAAAAATAGAGTTGAATGGATTGACTCGACTAAATCATTCACTAAACTACACGACAATTTTTTTGTGGTTCGCACACATTTACTCGCTACTTTACTAAATTACTAGCCTAGTCCGAACTAGGCTTAAGCCTTCGGAAGCGAATTAAGCTGGGAACAAATTATCGGACGCGGCTGACGGACGCGACTGAGAGCCGCGTCTTATAGAGTATCTGTGTAATGAATTTACATTACTTTGTGCAAACTATCGGACTTAAGTCGCGGACATGACCTTGGGCGTTCGGACGTCCGATAGAGTTCTGGCTCGCTGGATGTTTATGTACGGGACGCGTCAGAACAACTCAGACTACGCGATATCTCGCACGTGCGTGCGAGGTTATAAATGAAAATGGAAGAAAAATGTATCGAGTGTGTTTGCAGCAGAGAATTGTGTCATCAGTTTTACTACTCAACATGTTTCTAAGTAAAAATAATCTTCGTTGAATAAGCTATATTGTCTATAGAATAAGCGCTCGGACGCGTCCGCAAGCCGCGTCCCAAACGACTGTGCACACATATCAGTCGCGGCTGTAAGTCACGTCCGTCAGACGCGTCCGATAATTTGTTCACAGCTTTAGGTTTATAAAAGGACTATGAAATGACCGACGATGACGATGTTCAATAAACAATTTAAGTTAACAATAAAAAATATTTCATTATCACATTAACATAATACAATAATTCTACATACAAAGCGAGTATAAAGACGAACAAACCTCTTCATCCAGGCGCTGCACCCACAGATGCAAGTTGCTGTACTGCCTCAAGGACAGGTCATCAATGGCCCTCTGTAGCCTGCTCAGGATATCGGCCAAGCTGACAGCCGAGTATGGACATGTTTCCAAAGAGCGAGCGTCTACAGAGATCTGTTCTTCAACTGCTAGTAGGTCTTCAACCTGTTGGGATGAAAGGGAAATAGATTTGTATAATTTTTTTGGTTATACATTTTTGAGTATGTGTGACACGTTATGGTAAATAATTATCGATCTCTGGATTTTATCTTGTCAGGGTCTGCATAGAGAACTTGCTATGTGCTTTTCATATAGCTTTATATCTTTTAAAGCACTGGGCTAATATTGACTTCGACACTTTCCTATAGGCCCTCTTTTACTCTTCTGTGCTGTTCTGTGCTCTTTGTGCCGATGTGACTCAAATTTTAACCGACCAGTATGTAGCTTTGTCATTGGCTTTGATTATGTCCTGCAGCCTTATTGCGTAATGAATTCGACAAGGCAAAGGGCAAAGAGTATGAACAATCGACCAATCACATGCGAGATGAAAGACGCGAAATGGATATCCGTCTATGTGATTGGTCGAATGTGCTGGTGTTCGTGCTTACCTATTGGGCGGGAAACACGGGATTCATGTCCTGTGAAGGGGCTCCACACTGGCACTGAGCCTGGATGGCCAGATGGGGCATCCTAGACCCGGATGCCCCATCTAGCTAGATTATTTCAAAAGCGATTCTAACAATCTTTACCAGCAAGTTCAAGCTAGACCCACGTCAATGAGACATGTAGAGTTACATTGATCTGAAACTAAAATAAACTTTTTGTACACTAACCTTCTCTTGGAAAAGAAGCACAACTTCGCTAAGCTTCTGCACATATGGGTCCAGTTTGTAAGACTCCCACACAAGAGCCATTCCTTCCGACACTTGATTCAGCACATCCCGACGTAGTCCAGCCACGAGCGGAATGATAGAGGCTTTGTCACGGATCTGAAGGTATTCCAAACATTTAAAATGGTAGACAGAGAGAAGTATAACTAGAGGGAGAAGACATTGGATAAACGTAACAGGGAAACTTAAAACACTACATGACAAAAAAAAAGCGATATAGACATCAGACATAATATTTAAAGCTAAGGGTTTTTGTTTCAGGAAACTATTGTGAAGAACTGAAGACTGTTAAAATGTGTATTTTAAAAGAAACAATCAGACATAACACGTTGTTGTTTTTGTCCCTTGATTTCCTGTGTTTAATTACGGCTTATGAATCTATCTCCTCCACCAGCGATAATTTATTAAAATGTTTGTATTCATCCAGGTATCTTTTACTTATTGTTTACACAAATATGTAGTTCCTTGAAACAAATCTAATCTACATCTAAAATAAATAGAATAGAAAAACAATAAAAATCATAGTGAGTAGAAGTGTTTCTAAATATGATAAACAAAAAAAAAACATCGACAATTTATCATGCAGCCTATAAATTCATAAACTACCTTTGTATGATTCCTATTATTTAGCTGCACAAATGAAAACGCACCCGTGTTAGTGTTGTCACATACACGCACATACAACATATACAGTTAAATGAATTATGAGCCCGTTTGCACAACAAATAACTAAATAAACTTTCTGCTAAACCAGCCGCATACATCATTCTATCTCTGTCAGCTTTAAACGATTCATCATCATCATCATTTCAGCCGGAAAACATCCCACTGCTGAACATAGACCTCCGCTAAGTGTCACCTCATCGACCAATCCTGAGCATCTCACATCCCGGTTCCTGTAGCCTTAACTACGTCATTGGTTTACTAGCCCCGAGTTTCCCAGCTCTAAATTGTCGGAGAATTAATGTGATAAACTGTCAAGCACGCGTTTTCTGCTGTGATTGGTTGAATGAATTTTCAACAGGGGTAAGGCTCAGTTTTTTGATCGGTAGTTAACTTAACCAATGGTTAAATAATATGCTAACCAATGGTTTCTTTTGTGATCAATGAATAAATCAAAATTCGGTGAAATTTCTTTTATCATCAATTGTTAGCCTCACAAATGATCAAATAGGTAGGAGAGTTTATTTTTAATGATTTGTTAGACAAACAACTGAAAAATAAAGCATTGGTTAAGTTGACTACTGATATTTAACTATTGGTTGAGTTAACAACGGATCAAAAACTGGGCCTTAGGCACTCAAACGATTGACCGAAATAGAATATCTGCTTAGCCTTCTCCCAGATGCATCTGAATACCTTTTTTACATGGAATGAGAGCCTACTTGAGCTCCAAAACCCAGTTACTAGATAGACTGTCGGTCTGACTACCAGAACCGACTGGCAACGATACACGATAGATAAGAAAATAACGATGATTTAAATTAGGGATGTTACGGAAGTGATGATATCGGAACCGAAATCGGAATTTTTAATTTTGGTTTATCGGATTCTGAATCGGAGGTTTTAATTTTGGATTATCGCATTCGGAATTGGAGGTTTTAATTTTGGTTTATCGGATTCGGAACCGGAACCGAAATCGGAGGCGGAGGTTGAAGAAAGAGGTGTTAAGAGAAACCAGGTTTAAAATAAAATAATACATAATTAATCAGCCTTTTTTAATTTCAGCTCAAAAACAATACACCTAATAAGGCGTAGAAAAAAAACAAACAAGTTTTCTTAAAATCGTAATCAGTATTAATAGTCGATTAAATAGAATGAGTGCAGTAGTTAATTAAATCAAATCAGCGACTCGAATCAAAATATTTTATTTGAACTAAACCATTAAGGTAGTAACCATTTTTGAATTGTCAAAAGAAGCAAGTTAATACAATGAATAAAAGCTTCGCCGCTTCCTTCTTCCTTCCGTTGCCCATCGGTCTCCGATAACATCTGATTTAAAAGTTTCGGAATCGAAATCGAAGGTTTAAAATTAATCGGAAGTTCTGACTTTTCGGAATCGGAATCGAAACTCCGTGACAACCCTAATTTAAATTCGTTTACAATTTAACGTATTTGTGGTGCAATAGGGCCTTAGTGTAAAATTGTAATAAAAATCAAGTGTTTGTGCGAATATCGTGTTATGTTTCTAGTGCTAGAAATCTGTGAATTCACACTGTTTAGTCTGAAAGTGTTTTTGATACGATACCTTTTCCAAAGTGCGTTCGTAAGTGCGCACACTTTCGATCAGCGAAATCGCGAAGGGATACAGTTGATTTGCCTGGTGAGCCTTGTTGACAATGGCTAATGGCACCCTGTGGAACAAAACATTTGAGTAGTCTGTGGAATAGGTTTTATAATGGCTTAGTAAAAGAAGTATTTTTATAGAACTCCAGAAACAAATAATGTTCTCCTAGGGTTTGGATTTTATAAGAAACTAGCTGACCCGGCAAACTTTGTTTTGCCATAAAAAGACCAAACATTTATCTACCCTACCCGACCCTACACTACCCTACCATACCCTATCCTACCCGACCCTACACTACCCTACCCTATACTACCATACCCTACCCTACCTTTCCAACGAATGCAAAACCATCGAAATCGGTTCGTGCATTCTGGAGTTATATCGTCAGCAAGAAACCCGACTTATATTTATATAGTAGATTGATTTTACCTGATATACCTGAAATGACAAATCATTTCATTAGAAGAAATAAAGCAACCAAATAAGAAAAGAGGTGAACCACTTTTTACAGTTTTTTAACTTCCTATCAATAAAAGTACCTGGGCGACCGAGCTGTGTTTGGGTGAAAATAGAGAAAACGTTGTTTTACATACATACATACATAAACTGACGCCTTTTTTGGGGGTAGGCAGAAACAACAGTACGCCACCTGCTACGATCCTTACATACTTATTTTGCTTCACACACATTCATACATCTAGTCAAAACGTTGTTTTCTAAAAATAAAACTTAGCTAGATCGATTTATCGCCCCTAAAACCCCCTGCGTACTAAATTTAATGAAAATCGTTGGATCCTTATCCGATATTCAGATTATAAACATAAAATATTTTTTTGTTTAAAGGTATTATATAGATACAATAGCACATACCTGAATCCAAGATTCTTCAGATTGCGTACTTCTTTATACAGGGTGATAATCTCAGGCAAAAAGTTGACTTTTAGCTTCAGAATGGTGCCAGTTTTGCTAGAGCGAGCGCGGACTGATTCAATAGCGAAGATGCGACCAGATACGCCTAGGTTACGTTGTTGTACCTAAAAAGAACATAATGAAGAAATAATGTCATTGTAATTAAAACCTTCATATCGAAGACACAAAGTCACATTTGACGTGTCTCTTGATTTGCATAAAACTATAAGAAAGTTTAACTTACCTTGCGAGCCCAATCATCAAAGACTTCTTGTGTGTCCAATTTAAGTCTGAAACTATCACCATCTGCCTTCAGCTTTTGACCTTCAATATGGTTCTCCCATCCTTTTCCTGAACACACAAAAAACAAATGTATGAGCAAAAAGATTCCATTTTCAAATACATCTCTGTCTATGGTGATAAGATCTTACCAAGTACATCCTCAACTCGCTTCAAGTATGCAGTAAGTTGGTGGTCGATCTGCTTAGCCCAGATGATAGAACCAGCCACTGGGGGCAGATCTCGCACTAAGGATAGGCGACTGCATTTCGATTGAGGATATTGTACCTGAACAAATTGAAATATATGTTTATCTACACTCATAACGTAATTTAAAAAAAAACCATTACAGTGCAACATTTTCCTTCGATTTTCAAACAACTGCATCATAAAATAACTTTTTAATTTTTATAGCACATTTTTACTTTTTAATTTATTGGCGCTTATGAGCTAGTGTCACTGTCTATGGATGCGCGCGTTGCGCTGTCATGGTGCAATGAGAATCTAAATTGCTCGCCATACTGCATATTTTTTCCGTTTCCACTTTTATTTTATTTCAACTGTATGAGTGAAGATAAAATAGTGTATGCAACGGCATATAATTAGGTATTAAAACACTCGCGTGTTAATATTATCACATTCGGCTTCGCCTCATGTGATAAACCACCCTCGTGTTTTAATAACCCATATTATATGACCATTGCATAAACTACTATTAATTGAGTATTTTTTTAACCTTTAATGCATAGAAACACAATTTAGTGTTAGATTAGTTCACTGATAGTCGATTATTTGATTAAATTATCCGTCGTAAAGCACATCATTTGAGATGAAACAAGAAAAAGTAGATATCTGGCGGTGGAACTTGTTTTTTTTTCAGCAGCAGCAAAGCTTTTTGATTCTTGCAGAAATGCATGCACTAAAGCAGTTCTGTTATACCATTAATTCACTTTTTCCTCCACCTTGTCTACGTGGGACACTCAGAAAGTTTTGCGAAACTAAAAAAAATTGTTCTATACGTACATATATTTTTATTAAATCTTTTCAAAGTACTTTCCACCAGCCTCTATACAAAGATTCATGCGCCTAAACCAGTTTTCAAAACACTTTTTCCAGTCCGCCGCAGACACCTCTCCTTTGGAATAAAAAGAAGTCACACGGTGCTAGATCAGGGCTGTAAGGAGGGTGACCCAGGAGTTTGACTGGCGTGCTGTCCAGGAAGTCCCTCGTTTTGAGTGCGGTGTGCGCAGGTGCATTGTCGTGGTGGAGCAGTAGCCCGCGGAGCCCTGTGTTTGGTCGCTTGTTGCTTATAACAGAGAAAACTTCTGGCAAACATTTGGTAGTATACCATTCGGCATTAATGCTTCTTTGATCCCGTAAGGGAATTGATACCAAGTGGCCAGTCAAATTAAAAAAGCTAGCGATCAAAATCTTACCCCCGCTTCTAGATCGCTTCACTTTGGTAGGCGTTGGCTCATTTTGAAACACCCAAACAGTCGACTGGCGCTTGGTTTCTGGGTCGTATTGATAAATCCAGGACTCATCACCTGTAACGATGTCGTAAACACGCCGAGACGAGCCTGCTTCAAATTTGTTAAGCATATCACGGCACCATTCCACCCGGGCCTGCTTCTGAGCATCGGTGAGGTTGTGCGGCACCCAGCGTGATACTATCCTCCTCACGCGAAGATGGCTGTGTAGAATCTCGTGAACGCTTCCCGATCCAATCTTCAATATGTGTTGAATCTCCTGATATGTAATTCGCCTATTGTCTTGGATTAAATTTTTCACTGCTAGCACGTTTTCTTCGGTAACAGCCGTCAAAGGGCGACCGCTTCTTTCGTCATCCCCCAAAGTTGGTCGACCGCGCTTGAATTCGTTATACCAACGATACACGGTTGCCTTGGAAGGGCCTTCATCCATGAATGCCATTTGAAGTCTATCGTACGATTCATCCGGTTTCAGGCGACACTTGAAATCGTATAAAATCATAGCTCTAAAATGTTCCCGGCGCAGATCCATATTTCAGTGAGACACAATACTTTGAATTAACTCGCAAAAAATGTGGAGGGAATTTTTGAAATTGGAACTTACTTATTTTTACTTATAAATAATCATATTTTCGAAAAACATTATAACTGGCCAGTCTCCCATATATAAAAACTTTTTTTCGCAATACTTTCTGAGGGGCCTGGTATTATGTAATACATTACCTAAGAAATTCGTTTTGAAATATGAACATTTAGACACAAGATTATAAAAAAAAAAAACAAAAATCCATAATAACAGTTACGAAATGACTTTTGTATGGATCATTATGTAACTGGCATAATGATACTGAACCTGTTACCTCTCGAAAAAGCGCGCGTTGATTGTGTGTATATGGTCTGTGGTTTTTAGTCTGAACGTAACTAATAAATTGTTGTTGGAAATTATTTTATTTTATTAAGTAAGCTCATCAGGTTAAAAAAAATGGCTTCATTTTAAAACTCGCATGTAGGTCTCTAGCTTTCGGCTCACGTCGAAATTTGCTACATCGCTCGTGTTAAAATCTCGACTTTTTATGCTCGACACGAAATGTACTATTTTAAAATTACATAAATCTTCTGAAAATTACCTTGAATTTCTCATGCAAAGCTTCGATATCGTCCTTCACTCTCTGTATCAGCTGTGTCTGGTACTCCCGAATAGCGCCTCGGATGTGCGGTCGAACGAATAGAGCGTTGAACCGGGAGAAGATGCGGAACATCTCGTTGGCGTTCTTTGCTGTTCCCAGCTGGTCGCGGAGGTGAGCTGTGATGCGGGTCTCCACGCGATCTAAGCAAATAAATACATTCAAGAAAATTTTGTGCCTGAAGTAAGCTATTAAAAAAAACTTCTTTTTAAGGAAAAACATTGTCCCACACTAGGAATTTCATCCTGTATCGTGGGTGCATTTACAAACATTTTAACACACATTGAAACTTCATGAAACAGGACTTATCAAGGACCTATACAAAAGGTTTTTTAGAAGATGCGAGGCTTTTACAAATCGATGTAAAGCACACTAGGCAGTACTTCCCATTATTTTTTGGGAGTATTTATAAAATAAAGTTATCTTGTACTAGCCTTGCTAAAATTGTACGTTTCTTTATTAAGCAGAAAACCGAATGTTTGTTATGATTGGTAAACATTATAAGTGGTAAAGATCTTACCGATTCTATCTTCATACCGACGAACAGCCGCCTCCCAAGCATCGCATCCCTCGCGAGAAATATCCAGACAGTCAACTTCCTTCACATTCTCATACGCGAGGTTCACCTAAACAGAAATAAAAAGTAAAATAACAACTGAACACAGATGAATGAAATCGAATCAATGTTTTTATTATTCCGATGTTTATAATTAATGTAAAATGGGTTTTGAAAGTTACCTGAATAAACAATTTTAATTTAATTTAATGTCACTAAACCCAATAAAAAATATGTATATAGATATATATATACCTAAATAAAATCACAGATAGAAGCCTGAGTAGGAATAATGGAAACATGATAGGCTGCATTACAGTACCCATGCAACGGTGACGGAAAAGATCGTGAGGAAACCTGGACTTATACAGTTTGTCTGAAATAGCCAAGTCAGAGGCCTATGGCGTCGCAGAGGCGGCTTAAATAACTTTGACACCAGAGTTGCCCACATCCTCACACGAAAAGAAGAAGTACCTGGCCGTAAATATGGTAAACCAAGTTTTAGAAAACAGAGAGATTGAGAGACATAAAGGAATATGTAAGGATCGGCTAGGCGTTAGTTTGTGTTATGTGTCTCTATCAACCTAATTATTTTTCTAAAACTTAATATAATATTTTGGTTGGTAACTAGGTTGTGACCATACCTCTGCAATAGCGTTGGCATCAGCAGCATCCATGGGTAGTGAATGAGGCTGGGCGGGTTCGCCACCAGCACCGGTGTCGGCCGCCACTGTAGCGCGCGGGCGAAGCACCTTTACGAACAAAACATAGTATTTGAAGACTGAACTTCAATCATATAACTACCAACAAATCGAATTATTAACAGTAACTCCAATATTTCATGGTTACTCTAAAATCAATGTTCCGAAAATTTCAGCAAATATGTAGAGATTTTTCATAACTAAGGCTTTAGAAATAGAATAACTCTTGATTTTGAGAATCCACTTTCTCTTAATACCCAAATGGTTTTCTTTTATATTCCAGCTTACCCTAAGCATGACGGTGCGTAGTTGTTCATGGTGCCTGCGGAACCTGCGCATGTGTTCCATGCGAGCCTGCAGTCTCTTGTGCGACGGTGACACACGCCATACCATCTTCAGGTGCTCGTCACGCTTCTTCTTTACGATGTCACTACAAAAATTTTGCAAAAGAAGTAAATCAAACAGATCATGGTTCAATATTTGAGTACTCTATACTCTATTTGAGATAACATTAGACATTTGAAAATGCCATTTTACAGCCCGTTCAACCGATTTTGACTTCTATTGCGTTGGAGATAATATGTCAAATGGCAGCTATATTTAACTGTTAGTTTTGGTAACAGGTTTATGCTTTTTATGCTATCCTTAAATTTACGGGATAGAAAAAAATCGGTTGAACGGAATGTAAAAAAGGGTTGTAAAAATTTCTAATGTTATTTCAAATGGAGTATAAGTAATAAAGAAAAATAAGAAAATAGTATTTTATTTTTACAAACATCAAATGCGCTATCTTTGACAGAAACCATGGCTAGTCTCCGCGAAAAGGCCAAAACGTTCTTATCAAGTATCTCACCGCAACAATCCCTGTAGCTTTTCATATTCATCGTCCCAGCATGAGAACACTTCAAAGCACTGTGTCATAACGCGTTCAAAGTCTTCGAAAGGAATGTGCATCAAACGGCGAGTTCCCAGAACCTGTACATGATAGACAACATTTTTAAGCAATACCCAAAAACAAAGGAAGTCTAGACTCTTTTCATATTTGATAGATCTTCAGCAAATAATTGAATTAGTTACCTTCAGGAGTTGTTGGCCAAGATCACGCGAGATAGCTTCAACAAGTCTCAAACCACGCTGTATGGGGTATTTGGTTGAGCGAATCTTTCGAAGATGGGAGAATATCTGTTGTACAGCCAATCTATTTGAAAAAAGAAAATATTATGATTATTTTCTACTGGTTACTAATTTAAGCCAGAAATCCATAATCCAGAATCCATCTACACGAGGATAACCGCTGCAATAGGCTACGCCCCGATGAGCAACCGATCCCGGATCTAAAACAGGTACTGGTACAGGTACAGAGGACCTAAATATCCACTTGGCCACACCACTGGGGATCCGCAACACGGTATTCCAAGCCGAATACTTGGGCATCTCCATGGCGGCCTCAACTGTCCTAGCCAGGGAGGTAAAGGTTCTCCCTATATGTAAACTTTCAGACAGCATGGCCGTCTTGCAAATACTAAACAGTCACACAGTCAACTCTGGGCTTATATACAAGTGTCACCAGCTTCTGAACTAGGTCGGTATGCACAATAAAGTAACTATTCAATGAATCAAGGGACACAGCGTATCCCGAAAGAACGATACTGGGGAACAGCTCGCTGGAAGGGGTTTTAGTATGCCGGTGAGACCGGAGCCCATTGTGCCATTACCTACGCGGTCTGGTAAGGAAGCGCATCAAATATCAACACAGCAAGCCACTATTCTCAAGACAAAAGTCTATGACCAGTGTGTGTTGCCAGTGATGACATATGGCTCTGAGACGTGGTCGCTTACAATGGGCCTCATCAGAAAGCTTACAGTCACTCAAAGGGCAATGGAGAGGGCTATGCTCGGCGTTTCCTTGCGTGATGGAATCAGAAATGTAGAGATCCGTAAGAGAACCAATGTTACCGACATAGCTCGAAGAATTGCCAAACTTAAGTGGCAGTGGGCAGGGCACATTGCTCGCAGAACGGATGGCCGATGGGGCAGAAAGGTTCTGGAGTGGAGACCGCGAACCGGAAGACGTTGCGTTGGAAGGCCTCCCACCAGGTGGACCGATGACCTGGTTAAGGTTGCGGGAAGGCGCTGGATGCGAGACGCACGGGATCGGTCAATGTGGCGACGCCTGGGGGAGGCCTATGTCCAGCAGTGGACGTCTTTCGGCTGATATGATGAAGCCACTATTGACCATATGATAGTGGTAGTGGTAGGGACTCCCTTTTCAGCACTTAGGCTCCCATTTGGTCCGTTGTGGGGGATTTACCATAGGTAGTATAGGCAGGCTAAGAAGGCACTGCCCTTCATCGACGGCCGTTTCACGAAAAAGACACTACGATTAAATTAGACACAGTTGCGTGCAGTCACAGCCGTAACAACTGGACACGGGACCTTTAATAAGCACTTTTTGTCAGGAATCATGGACAACCCGCTCTGCAGAGCATGCATAGTGGAAGATAAGACAGCAGCACATCTGCTCCTAACCTGCCCTGTAATCTCTAGTTACAGGGCCCAATTACTTCGGTGAACCAGGTACCCTTCAGGAGATAATCGGCAACACCAAGGCGCTGTAGGCCTTTCTCGAGTAGCTGGGGTAGATCAAATCAAGAAATCAAATCCCACCCATAAGCAAAATCCGCACTTGGTCATGGAGTTGCGGACAACAGCCCGTCTATAAATTAAACTAAAAAAAGCCAGGAATCAATTTTCAAATAAGTAGAGTATGAGACATGGAGGTTTTTCTCACCTGATCCTTTCCAACTCAGTAGCACTAAGCAGGTCATTGATAGGAAAGTCTTTCATGAGAGGGTTGTAGTCCGAGACAGTTGCAAGAGCTTGCTTCAATCCAGTGTCGGTGTCAAAAGATACAGTGGCATGGAAACGCTTGCCATACTTCAGGATCTCCAAAGTTAGAGCAACCTAGAATACAAGCATATTTTCATAATTATACTTTTTATATGATGTCAGTGCATCTATAATATAAAAATTAATAGCTGAATGTGTTGCTAAGCGCAAATCTCGAGAACAGCTGGACCAATTTCGCTTATTCTTTTTTTGTTGTGTTTGTTATTGTTAGAAGGTTTTTATGAAAAAAAAATTAGGAAACAAAAAAATTTGGTACCATACCTCTACATAGGTAGGGTAGGTAGGTAGAGTAGGGTAGGGTAGGGTAGGTAAGGTAGGGTAGTATAGGTAGGGTAGGGTAGATGAATGGTGTTTTTATGGCAAAACAAAGTTTGTGGGATCAGCTAGTAATAATATATATATACCTATATAACTTTAATAATCATGGATGCAAGGTTGTAATATGCTAATGCATGAATAAGACATTTACATAAACCTATTATGGAACAAATGATGTCAGATGCCATCAAATGTTATACAAACAGAATATGCTAATTCCATACATTGACAAAATGGAACCAAAGATAATGTAAAAATTGAACAAACCTCAATGCTTTCCCTCTTCTCCTGGATACGATGGAGGGCTCTTTCCAGGTTTAGCCAGAAAGAGATTTCTTGGAGGGCTGTGCCGTTTGAAGGATCGCGATCTAACTTGGTAACCTAGAAAAAAATATTAAATTAGTATACAGCACATAATAATACAGTGAAAAAAAAAACTGAACAAATAAAAATTGGTTGTTCATACTTTCTGTATTTCTTTAATCCAGCGGTTGACTCCGTTCTGCAGTTGATTGAGGAAAGTAGAGTCTTCTACTTTATCACCGAAGTCGGCAACGCGTGGTTTCCGCCCTTCATCAGCAGCTCTGTTATGAAATAACAAGAAATAGTTTTTTTGACAAATAGAAATAGTTTTTCAGATGCAGCCAGGTCTATTAATAAACATTGTGAATACAATATTTATTTACAAAGTGTAGCACAGCACTTATATAAAAAGGTTATTTTAAACTAAAGAAATTAAAACCTGGTCTGTAAATCTTCAAACTTTACCTTTTGATGACAGCCGCAACAAGAGGATGAACAGGCAGAGTAATCTCAGGGATGTCAATATTCTGCTGTAGGTGCAGCAGACCCATCTCCAACTCAGCTATCTTCTTTTCCACCGATGGTGCCATCTTGTCTCCATCCCTGCCAAACATAAGTGTGAATAATGAGAAGTCTTTTCCAGTTTTTTTTTTTTTGTAATATATACTTTATTGTCATCATCATCTGCCTAGCCTTTTCCCAACTATGTTGGGGTCGGCTTCCAGTCTAACCGGATTCAGCTGAGTACCAGTGTTTTACATGGAGCGACTGCCTATCTGACCTCCACAACCCAGTAACTGGGTAACACGGTACCGCTTGGCTAGACTGGTGTCAGATCTCAAGCTTCTGACTACTCGTAACGACTGTCAAAGATCTTCAAATGACAGCCGGGACCAACGGCTTAACATGCTTTCCGAGGCACAGAGGAAACTCGGTATGTTGAAATGGTCACCCATCCACGGACCAACCTCGTCAAGCGTTCTTAAAGATCGACCCGTGCGGCAGTTATTATTTAGCCACGAGCTCCTCCTTATAATATATACTTTATTGTACACCAAGATATAACAATACATAAAAATACCTTAAAACAAGAACAAACATACAACAGGTGGCCTTATCGCTTTCCGCTATCACTTCCAGGCAACCAAGAATGGAAAGAGATGGCCTGGACACGACATGGAGCTGCACATGGTGCAAATATTTAACAAAAAAATTGTAGGTTTGAGGGATGCAAACATCTTAATGTGTGTAGATGAGTGGCAAAATAAAATAGTTTTTTTTGCTTGAATCATCACTCACTATTACACTCATCCAGTGAATAAATGGAAGTTAAAAACTTAGCTGCTGGTACAGCATCAGCTATGATTCTAAAATTGAAATCAAAAACTGTTATGAATTGAGCATTGAAGTTTCTTAATACAAGAAGTCACTACATATTATAAAATAAAGTCCCTCCCCGTGTCTGTATTTGAACTGAAAAACTAAAGATTTTCATGTGGTTTCACCAATACACAGAGTGAGAAATGAGGAAGGTCTTTGTGTATAATTTGTTACGGACAAAGCTGAGGCGGGCCACTAGTTCATGATAGAAAAAATAAAAATCCTCTTACCTATCAGCCCTACCACTCTCTTTCACATAACTCTTGAAGAAGGGAGCCATAGTTTTGCTGATGAAAGCGTGCAGAGTCTCATAGGGCGAGCCATCAGACAAGTTGATGAGTCGCAGCTGACTGTGGATGGACTTGTCAGCTTCGATGACAGCACCACGCTTGATGCAGACAAAGGCTGCCACGCGGGATGAGGAGAAGTGGACCTTTAGCAAACAAACATTAGTTTTAGAACAAAAAACAATAGGATGGTATGGTTTATTTTGTCATGAAAATATTTGAGTGTGACCTATTTTATTACTAACCTCATTGCTGATCTGGTAAGTAACAGCTTCCTTCTCCTCTTCACCTTCAGTTGGTTGTTCACTGTCATCTTCTGCAGATGGGCAAATAATGATTTATTAATCAGATTTTTATTGGAATAAATTAACAGCCCAATAAAACTAAGAACAAAGAATATTAAGAAAATCTATTTGAAAGTTGACAACATCATAAATAAAATCAATTGAAATGTGCAATGTTGTCTGTATGATCTAATACTGCAGCAATGCAGGTAGAAAGTTGACAACTAAAAAAAAATGGATGTATGTCGCATACCTTTTGAAGAAAACCTTTGCACGTATAACGAAGACACCTGAGGGTCTGAGAAGAACTTTCTGATGCAGTCTTGGTTCACTTTATCGTCTAAAGCAGTATTTAACGCCGGTGGAACGATATCATCTTCGGGCAAAAGTACCGTTGCGGCTCTGCGCAAGTAGTTCGCAAAGTCTTGGAAGTCAACCACGACGACATTTTGCGACTCAGGCGAATTTTCACTTCCATCCAGAGAATCTCCCATGATGTTTCAGGGAGATTCCAATTTTCTTATTAGGAATCAATAAACTTATTTGGAAATCGGCCGCAAGTTGTAGCAGAAGCGCAGCCGTCTATTGACAAGTGATGACGCATCGACGAGGGTGGCTAGCTTTAAAAAAAGTTGACAGCTGATTAAACTTTACAATATAATTTGATCTAACAGAGTTTTCAGATTGAACTAAGATTTTAAAACATTCGTAAAAATCTCAAAATTAGTTAAATTTCGCTTTACATTGAACAAAAGAGGTATTTTCAAGATTATAGATATTTCCTCCCTGGCAATGTTTAAACTTTTTTTTTTGGATTTTAATGATTTGCCTACCGAGGCTTTTGACTTAAGTTTTCAGTTTATTGAAAGTCACTGCTTTGTTCTGCATGTTATTGCCAAAGTAATATAATCTATTGTTTATTGGAGCATTTGGCTGTTAATAAAGCGAGAAAATGTACAAAACAAGTAAAGGTGAACCTGACAACTTTATTTCGGCAGCGATACCGCTGATAAGACTGCTATAACTAAGCATTCTTCTTCTTCTTATTTGTTGTCTTTATTTCTGAAGGTCGTACCCGTCTTGAAAAGCTTTGATGGATTCAACGACGAGCTGCTTCCAAGCCACCCTGTTTTCGGCTCTTCTCATGGCAGTGGTCACCGTGAGTCCCGTAATGGCCCTGATCTGGTCAGACCAGCGAGTAGGTGAACGTCCGCGTGGTCTTTTTCCATCCACCTTTCCTGATACTACCAGTTTTTCCAGGTTGTCTGGCTGTCTCCAGGCGATGTGACCGAAGTAACTTAAGACTCGTTGGTAGCAGATCGTGGAGAGTCTGGTTTTGGTGTTCAACTGGTCGAGAATGGACTTATTCGTGCGCTTCGCTGTACATGGTATGCGCAACATTCTTCTCCAGCACCACATTTCAAACGCCTCTATCTTTATTATTTATTTTTATCTAAACATTATACCATGGAAAAACTCAATGAAACTACCTCAACTGGGGATTAAACCTTGGGAGATGAAACGGCATAGCAGTTTGGCCGGGTACCGAATATTCAGCAAGCTTCGAGGCTAGATGGCCGGATATTCAGCTCTTTCTCGTGTTACATATTGACGAAACCGCACCGACCCAGTGTGGAAGGCCCGGTATGTAGTAGATTCGGCAAGTGAATATAAATTATATAATAATATGTTGTGCTTCTAGATTTTCATTTATAGTGGCCTCTCATGTCTAATGCCACTAGGCCTCTGTCGACAGCGCAATTTTGAGCATTTTTGAAGGTTTTAGTGCTTCTAAAGATAATGTATTATCAAAAAGGAAAGCATAGGGGCACAGCATTTATCTTACTTTTTCGGTAAAGTATCTTTTAAATTGATCCAATATGGAGGAAATAGGCGAAAGTCAGACCACGAATTATGAATTTTTACTATGATATTCAGTTTGATGTCTGCGACCGTATTTCCTCTGAGGGCCGACTGTCAGCTACTAGAACAATCAACTTAGAAGTAGGTCTGATAATAGCTCTATTTGCACTTAGATCACTAACTATTATTTAACTGAAAAAACTTTATACTTTTAACAATATAATCACTTCAAAGTTCGCACAATTTAAGTAAGGCAAAGGAATAAAATGTTTATAATATGAAACGATTGCCTCTTTTTGGGAGACCTTCGTAAGAGGCAGCAGTTTCATATTATAACATTTTATTCCTTGCCTTTAATATATTGTTAAAAGTATACAGCTATTTCAGTTAAATAATAGTTATTACCTAATCTAAGTGCAAATAAAGATATTATCATAGAACAATCAACTTACGAAGTAGGTAAGTAGCATATTTTCCGGACTTTTCGGTTACTTTTGTTTCTGCGAGCATAATAAAGACATTTTCCAGAGCGATAGAGCGTCCGATATCTTATTACGGCAAGCTTGTAAACTGACGGAATGCTCCTCGAATCACTGCCTTTATGACCTGAGTTACCGATATCCACCTTCTTGTACAATTTTACCAAAAATAATGATAAAACAAAATGAGTTGTAAATCGTAGACGGTAAAGTTGCTATTTCCTTGTAGCTATCTTAAAAGCTGTGTGGGCTGATATAGGCAGATTTTTTGTCGACTGTGATGGATAAAGCGAAGGCGACGCGGACGACTTGATTGAAAATGCCGTTAAAGGAAAGAGGTGCTTTTAGGGGTTTTTGAAAGTCTACAAGGAATACCTACATTTCCCGATCCGGTTCATCTACCCGAGCGGCGAGCCTTGGTTTAGGTATAAATAAAATTCCGACTTCTTGAGAAGCATAGCTAGAAATGAGTGATGTGGCGACTATAGAGAAAAAATATAGAGTTCTCGCTAAACTTCTTGGCCGCCCTAAATTTGGCTATAATGGCTGCGCTGTAATAAATCTCATACATAGAAAAGTTAATTAAAGAAATCAAAAAACCCGACTGCTGAAGCGAACTAAAAATACCTAATCAAGAAGAAAACCATACTTTGCAGTACGAGGATACATATTGGCGAGCTGGCTGACCAAAACCAGATGTATCCTCCGACTGCACAGCATGATTTTCTTCTTGTTTACTCCACAATAAGGCGCCCAAAATCCGCTGTTTTTCTATTTTCCCATTTTAATGTAGCCAGTGACACTCGCATGTTTTTTTTTTTTTAATTTTTTTTTTAATTTATATTCTACCGCGGACATGTGTGGTCCGCGCTCTTTTTTACCTTGTTATATTCATTTGTTTTTTTTTTTTTTTCATTAAAAATTGCAATTGTTTGACTCCTACGTCGAACATTATTTTTAGGCTTACTTAACTAACTTAAGACTACGTGAGTTCATCCCTCACTAAATACTATATCTATTACACACTGGCATTACAATTTTATGTTTCTATTTGCTACTTATCTTTATGTTATTAAATATTTTGTTTACTTATTTCTATTGATACACTGGTTATGTTATTTGCTATTTTGTTTACTTATATTTATTGGTACACTTTCGGGGGAAGATGCATGGTAGTGCGAGCAAACCAGTCCCGGCCGACGGTTCCGGTTAAAGAAACCCCGTCGTTAGGACGTTGAGGTGAGTATGATTTACTCGCTCCACCATGCAGCTTTACAATATACAGACAGGGTGATGGTTTAGGTATGTGTTTAGCGTGGAGTTTTTGGATGGGACTTGTTAGGTGGTGTTTTGGTGATGTCTGCTGACCAGGGACTTCGCTAGCGTGAGCAAGGCCTCTATGACGACTACGTCTCGATGCTGCATGGCCGTCTGAAGATTGTAGTTGACGACCGTTTTAGTCGGCGCATCCATCGCCCTCTTAGCAAGGCGGCCTGCGGCGTCATCGGCGTCGTCGGTGTAATAGACGCAACTGACTGTATGTCTGGATAACGCCACTACCGCGTGGGATATGCTGTCGTGGACCTGAAGCCTCCTGGACTTGGTGTTGATGATGATGACGCTGTCGTAGGTCGACCCCTGAGCCTCGTGTATGGTTAGCAGGCGTGACCCTTCGCCGGACCCAAATCCCTGGCTCGCAAGAGAAGCTTTCTCCCCCTGCGTATGAACCAGGAACAGGGTGTTTTGGGCAGTGCTCGGTATTTGCGCCCCTGTGTAACCTTTCACCTTCAGGGAGTGGACCCGCGACAGCGACGACTTGGAGGAGTATATACCAGGGTATATCTCACTCAGTGCAAACGCCACGTCCATTGGATTGCGGTGTGTGCAGAGAAACTCCTGGCTGATGCCAGCAACCAGGTCTGGACGGGTATACCTAAGCTCGAAAAGGTTCTCTCTGTCCAAAAATGGAAGCTGGTTAACGTCTCCGACGAGGACAAGCTCGCTTGCTCCAGACAACTTTACTGCCATGACTATGGCACCAAAGTGGTTCATAAGAGCCTCGTCTACCGTAAGACGGTAGCATTTGTCTTGGCTCTTGAAACCGTTTGCTAGGATTGAAGCCATAGTGCGCACCTTGGCCTTTGCTCGGTCTCCTAAGCGGCGCGCAAGCTTTTCCCTAAGATCTTTGGCAGCTTCTGTTGTCGTGGTGGCTATCACGTCCCTGTCCTCGTCGAAGTGCTTTACCAGCCAGGTTGTCTTACCGCAACCCGGAACTCCGTTAATCCACCTGATATTGGGTACCGCCGAACTTGCCTGCGATGCCGGGATATCTGAGGTCTCTGAAATGGACTGTGCCATTTCCAGGATCTTATCATCCGGCATGATTTTGGTACATTTGGCGGTAACCACTATCGGGTCGTCATTTGGCACACTGAACTTGAGTTTGCCCGAGCGCTCCGTCTCCTCCTTGTCCAGGGCCACAAAGCCACTCCTCGCGCTGTAGGCTGCCATATACGACCCCGTCATTTCCCCTTTGATGACTTGGGATGTGACGTTGTCGTACACCGCTGCCCCAGCTTCCTCGAGCAGTACTCTTAACAGACCCTCTGTGTCTCTCTGGAAGGTCTGCAGGATCTTCCTGCATGTCATAAGATTGACCTCTCTGGTCGCTCTTACGATTGCTACGTACTCGAGGAACGCGCTTTTTACGTGATCCGTGGTACCCGACTTTACTGCGAGGGTCGGCGGGATGACTTGCCCTTTGTCGGCTCGTGTTAGCTCAGGCTTTTGCTGGGTTGGTTCCTTTGGTTTTTTTCTGAAAAACCTCTCTAGTGCTGTCTCCTGCTTATGAGATGGTGATGCGTGGCTGGTGCTTGGGAGCAGTGCACTGAGGAAAGTGCCAAACGCTTTCAGGCGACTCCTCGACCGGGCCCGGTCCTCTGGGTTTATGGTGTTGCACTGCTCCTTAGCGGCTTTTTCAGCTGCTGCCTTCTGCTGGGCCCTTTCCGATCCGCTTTGAGTGGTGGGGCTTGTTGTGGGGCTCATCGCGCTGGTTGTTGGTTGTCTGGGGGCTTTGAGGAAACTCAGGGTTTCTCCTCTGTCCTCGTAGACAACGACCTCATGATGTTCTGAGGCTTTTAGACAGCCAAAGCGGTCTGCGACGTCTCCTCTCTCCCCTCCCACCACCATTGCGTCCACACTTATGGTTCGGGCTGCGGCTGACGTGTAGTCTCCTGCCTCCCCGATCCTCTGAAGCAATGAGCTTGCTTGAGCAAATGGAGTAGCCTCTCCCCACTCGATTAATGCGATTGTTTTCCTTTTAAACCGCATTAGACGGCATCGGTGAGTGGCCACTTCCACTTGAGGTAGTGCAGCATACTTGCTGCCTTTTATGCTCGTTTTGGTAGTGCTTCCGTTAATCAGGGCGGCAAGGCCCGGCGAAAGGTGTATTCGGGCCGCAGCTCGACTTGAGCCTATGCAGAAGCCTATGCCTAACTTCTCCTGTTCCCTGTTCATGAACAGAGCGACGCCTCGCAGTCTGATGCCAGGGACTCCGTCCTCTCCGCAAGCCAGAAATTGTGTGGTAGTCATGCTAGGGGCTGGTTGTAGGCTGGCTGTTGCTGCTACCGCTGCTGCTACCGCTGGTAATGGCCGTTGGTTAGAGAGTGTGTGTGTAATTTGTGTATCAGTCAATGGTGGGCTTGTTGTTGTTTGTGTAGTTGTGGTTGTTGTTTGTGTGGTTGTTTTTTGTGTGGTTGTTGTTTGTGTGGTTGTGGTTGTTGTTGTGGTTGTGTGAGTTCGAATGTGTGGTCGACTTCGTAAGGTTACGTCTGTTCTGTTAGCCTTTGCTGCGATTGTGGCAACTTTGCTCGCGAATGCCAAGAATGGAATCCTAGTAGCCGGTCTCCCCATGACGGCGTGGAGTGTGGACTGGCTAAGCTGGGTTTCGAATTTTACTTCGAGCTCCATTCTGTCTTGGCTGAACCTTGGGCATTCGAAGAGCAGGTGCCAGACTGTCTCTTCGCAACTCGGGTCACAGACGCACGAGGGACTATCTTTGAGATGGAAGCGGTGGAGATACGCTGAGAATCCGCCATGTCCTGTAAGGACTTATACGTGGACCGGTGTGAGCACTGCTTCTCTGAGTGTTCTTTTCGCCGCTAGGACGTCTGGAAAGAACACTTTCGTGACTGATCCTGTACTCGAGGACTCGTACCGCGCTTGCCACTTCCTTATAGTCCCTTCCCGTATCTTCTTTCTCACGAACGAAACGGGGACCTTGCTGTAGTCTGATGTGCATTTTGTTAGAGCTGCCTCCTTGGCC
The DNA here is from genome assembly GCA_949775005.1 of Orthosia gothica. Taxonomy (NCBI): domain Eukaryota; kingdom Metazoa; phylum Arthropoda; class Insecta; order Lepidoptera; family Noctuidae; genus Orthosia; species Orthosia gothica. The sequence goes on along the minus strand of OX459038.1, from coordinate 23,539,858 downwards.
AGCTCATCCGCTCTCTCATTCCCGGCAGTTCCCACATGGGCTTTGAGCCAAAAGAGCCTCACTTCTCTGCCCTCCTCTCTGATTTCACGGACGCTTCTCTTGATTTGGAGTGCCAGGTGGTGAGTGACAGACGGTCTCCTCAGCAGGTCAATTGACGATCTCGAGTCACTTAAGATGCTTACGGAGGCCGCCTTGGATTCTCTTGCCAACCTGACAGCTCTGAAGAGAGCGTACATTTCCGATTGGAAGACTGTGTTGTGAGGCTCCAAGCCGAAGGTGCTGAACCTTGACTCCGTCCCGTTTTCCCACCAAGTTAGGGCAGCTCCAACTTTCCCCTCTATCTTGCTGCCATCGGTGTATATTTGGGGGCCGATTACTTGGTGGGTTGCCAGGGTTTCAGGAGTCAAATTCTCTAGGCATTCATACTCGGTTGTTGTGAGTTGCGCTGGGTGGGGATTTTTGGAGTGGTGCACGTTGCACTCCAGCACGCGGCCCAGCGGTATGAACTCTTGGGAATGTCCCTTTTTGATCTTGAAAAGGGTTGCCGCCTCGATTACCCGGAGGTCTAGGGGGAGTTGGCCTGACAGGATAAGTGCCGATGTCAGAGACACCGTGCGGTATGCTTTGCAGATCTTCTGCGCGAAGCCTCTCTGCAGTGAGTCAAACTTTTTCCTTGTCATCAGTTTCTCAGCTGCGGGTGCCCACGCACTCGCTGCATACATCACGATGGGCTCTATCACCGAGACGTATATCGTCCTGATTATCTCTCTGTTCAGACCCCAAGTCACCCTCGGCGCACATGCCAACTGCTTATAGATGTCTGCGGCCTTTCTACAGGTCGCAGACACGTGCGCATTGAAGGTGAGTTTGGAGTCTATCGTGAGACCTAACAGCTTCACTTCCTCAACCAGGTTTAGCCGCGTGCCGGACATATGAAGTACCGGAACGTCGTACTTTCGCTTCCTCGTTAACACCATTGCATTGGTCTTGTGCGCGGCGAAACGTAGCTTATTTTGGACGCCCCATTCCGATACTTTGGCTAGCGTGCTGTTGGCTGTTTGTTGCAGGGGACCGGCTGTGAAGTCTGAGAAAACCAGGACAACGTCGTCCGCGAAGGCTTGGCAGTATACCCCCATACTAGCCATTTTGTGTAAGAGTGAATCTAGGATAAGGTTCCAAAACGTCGGTCCGGCAATTGAGCCCTGGACGCATCCTTTCGTGGTTCCTTTCTCGCTAGTCGCTCTGGCATAGTTGACCCTGATGTTCCGGTCTTCCAGGTATGAGGCGACAAGAGCGTAGATATTTGCTGGACAAATTCTTGGCTACCATCTGCTTCTTGAGTGCGGGCCACCAGGCGTTGTCAAAGGCTCCCTCTATGTCCAGTGATATCAAAAGCACGATCTTTTTGGCTTTGATTTCGGCTCGTAAGTGGCCCACTAGAGCATAGAGGGCGTCCTCCGTTCCGCGCTGTGGCATGAAGCCGTATTGGTTTGTGTGTAGTGTTGGGAGGAAGTGCCACTGTAGTCGGCCTACTAGTAGTTTCTCGACGATTTTTCCTAGGACCGAGAGCAGACCTATAGGCCTGTATGACTTAGGGCTGGTGTAGTCGTCCTTTCCTGGTTTGCGGAGAATGCACACGTGGGCGACCTTCCACTGCTTCGGGAAGTGTGACAGCAACAGACACTTGTTTGCTCGCAAGATTAAGACAAATCAATTGACGTAAGAATCATCAAAGGCGGCTAACGCGTTTGGTCTCTAGACCGCCACATAGGAACAATCATACATACATAGACTGATAAACACATTACCCTTCTTCGGCAGTCGGGTAAAAACAGCACTGTTTCGTGCCTTGCGCATCGGAAGGCACGAAACAGGGCGGCCCAGAAGTTTGGCGAGCACTATAATAATACAAAAACGAATTTCCTACAAATTTAATATATGTGTCGGGTTTAGTCAATAGTACGGACGTCAAAACAAATCGCAAGCACGCCATCTGGCGGCAAAGCAAGAACAACTACGCTTTGGCGCGATTTCTCTAACCACTTGCGTGGTGGGGAATTGGGATAGCATGGGGATAGTAGAATATGGCAGTTGAGTACTGACAGCCTTAGAGCTAACACGTCGTAGAATCAGTGTTGATCCGTAATATTAGTAAGCAAGATTGTAACTGTGAATATTTGAATAAACCTAGTGTATCGAATAATTTATGTGATTTCATTTGCACGATTGTACCCACCGACCTGCCCACACACGATGTCTCAACCTAAGGGAATACATCCTGACTTCCCGATGGTTTACATATATCGGCCAGCCTTGATGCGACATATGTATTAATTAATCATGATAAAGAAGCCAATATGATAGAATAAGACATGCTGTGCCGATACAAAATAAATTGAAATAAGGGCAGGAGGATGACGACGACTATGATGACTATTAGACATCAAAATTTCTTTCTGAAGGCTATTCGAATAATACCGGATAGGATCAGTGGTGGACTGGTGGCCCAGTGGTTACGGCAGTGTAGATACTTTCCAACGAATAAAAAGCCGTGGCGGCGTGTCAGAAGAAAGCCCACAGTCTCTCACAGGGTGGAGGCCTGCCTGTGTTCCAACTGTGGGCATTGTTAGGTTGATTATGCTTATGAAAATAATTCAATGACGGTGGTAGAGAAATGATGTTTTTTCAATAGTTATGTAAAATATTCGACCCACAGAAGTGTTCTACGTTTTGCCTGTCTTTGTTCAAAGGAATAATCTTGAGAAAAATTTAGATTATTTCACAAATGAAATTGCGTGTACAAGTTTAAATTACAGCAATTCTTTCAATTGAAAACATTTTATGTAATAGTAAGCGAACGCTACACGGGCAGCTGTATAATAGGCTCTCGGTGAGAAAACTAATGTGAATAAGTTTTGCGCACCTGCTCACTCTTGATGTCTTTTTTAGTGTTCCTTGGTGAAATGGCGAGGGTGACTTCAAGATATAAATCATTGGCACAAGTAAAATACTATTAGTATAACATATTCTTACAACTTTATTAAAAATTCAGTTTTTATGTTTATTACTAGCGGCCATGATAATTCGCTAGAAATATTTTTGAATTCACGCAGCGCGCTCGCCGTCTGCCTTTCAAAAGGTAATAGTATAAATAAATATTTCCCTTCGGGCCAGAGTCTACATATTTTAAAGCGAGTATAACCATGTTTAATCCAGTTACTTAGTGATCTTCAAAATTAACTATCAGTCACTGGAATTTATGTAACCTGCATCACAATATTAAGCGTATTCAAAGTAATATACTACAACTGAAAAAGAGATCACGTGTCCTGAGTCCATGAAATAGGTTTAAAAAAGACGATTTGAGGTTTTAGAATAAGATTAACGTTCTACTGTGCTCGTTATCGATATAAACAGAGTGTTATTCTTGCAATAAACTTGATGTTATTTTTCTGTAAATAATAGATAATCATTCTCTGAACAGGTTGATGAGCACACACAATAAGATCAGCTCTTGCAATAAGGACATGGATGTCTTCTTTGACTCTATGTCTCGGTATAAGTCTAAGGTCACGCAGATTGATCCGTACTCATACATCATTACAACAGGGTGACCCGCTAACCTGCTCTGTTGTATTGTATACTATAATTCATACAACTAACTTCGACATATTTTTATTGACATTATAATTATTTTAACTTTGACTCACTTGTATTTTATTTGTGATGTAATTCAATTTTATTTTATCTTTGACTCACTGGTATTGATATTTGTATGGCCTACATATAGTTGTTCTGGGTCTTGGTGTATCTTGTATGTGAGTATAAATGTATGTAAACGCACCCACGATTTAGGAAGAAATTTCTAGTGTGGGGCAAAGGAGTAAATCATATGTCAAGCACGCGTTATCTGCTGTGATTGGTTGAATTAATTTTCAACAGCCAATCACAGCAGATAACGCGTGCTTGACAATTTGTCACAATAATTCGCCGATAATTTTAAGCTGGGAAACTGGGGGTAAGTGTTCCACACGTTATGACTGCTCCTAACTCTTGCTCTGCCATAACACACGTTAAATTATGGAAATAAAATTGTATTAAATGCGCTATTCTTATAACACAATAAAATGGTCTGGTAAAGGATTCATTTTTATTACTTTTTCACTACTTTTGCTTTGGTATACATTTATAATATAAGTTTGTAAGGAGTCTAGTTTCTTGGAAATTAATATATCACCTACACGTGTTGCTTGAATATTAAAATATACCTCTACGATATTTATTATAATCTCATAACACCGCTACGTCAAGGCAACCTTTATAAAATCATTTCGTTCGGTATGAAGCTAAATTTTGTGTAGGAATGCTTCTAGTTTTGCAACAGGAAAATGGCAAATTTGCTAATATAAGTATTTAGTACGAATTCAAATGTTTCAGCTTTTACGTAATACGGACGGGTTACCAAAATGTTTCTTTGCAGAGAGAATTAGCACTGGCTTATGTAGGTAAGTGCTATGCATCAATCTAATACGAAGGTAGGTGAATGACCTCGGCGTCCAGTAATAGAGCTGTAAGGCGGCGAATAAACGGAATAATTCGCATTGTTCCCGCTCGGTAATATCCCTAGCGACGATTACCCCTTTTTCCGTAATAGTCCGTTATTTGGAAACTTCAACTTCACAATATGGACACACAAATCAATGCCACTACAAATCGTGTTCGGCAGAGGCGAAATCGTTTTGCGTGTGACGTTAATGGGATGGGAGCTATTCTTCACATCACGACTTTATTGGACGATATATCAGCAGTGAGTGTTCGACATCCAGCCGGCGACAAAATACATTATGAACTTACAGCAGCACGCTTATTGCCTATTTTAGTATTTGTAAACAGTTCTGAGAACTCCTAATTAGCCTCGGCGGAGTTTTGCTAAACATTTCAAACCATTAGGTTGTATAATGTATAGTAAACAACTATTAATAATTAGAAATGGGTACTCAGTCAACACTTACAATTAAATTGTGTACAATCTTACATCGCCACAAACATATAAACGGTGTCTGCTGTCTTTATATTGAACTGTGCTCAACAGATTGTAAAGTTGCTTACTTACAACATAACCAAAGTCATTTACCAAAAACATTTATTATTGACCGACTTCAAAAAAAAAGGAGGAAATTCTTAATTCGTCGAAAATCTTTTTTTATGAAGGTATGTTACCCGATTACTCAAAGACGCCTGGACCGATTTGGAAAATTCTTCTTTTCTTTGAAAGGGTATACTTTCCAGCAGCCTAATTGTGTAAGTGAATTCGGCAAAGGAAACAATCTGTTTCTTTCCCAAAATCGACTTTTTGTATTGCGCAAAGTCGTTTTTGGGAAAGAAACAGATTGTTTCCTTTGCCGAATTCACTTACACAATTAGGCTGCAGGTGGTCCCATGGTCATCAAATTAGGATCTGATGATGGGATCCTCGAGAAATCGAGGGAAATCCTCAAATATTACAGGCATACATACAGCGATTTTGATATTTTCATCAACAATGCAAACATTTAGCACTCACAAAGTATAATTTGGTGAAGTTGAACTGATTAAGAGGACCACTGACGGCCAAAGATGAAATTTAGAAATTTATTTTTCGTTTTGTAATGTTTTGTTTTGGAAGCCGGTTAGATTTTTTTGTTAAAAAGATTTTGGATAAAACATTTTATAGGCAGACCTCACGATACTGCAAAGAATTTTACAACAAACCGGCCATGTTATCTCTTCACCAATCTTGGTTGACTGGTAGAGAATGCATAAGGCATTTGGTCATCCATTGCGCCTTTGTGCATGAAGTTTAAAATAAATAATTGAGGCAAAAGACAGAACTACTCATTGTTATAATATACCTTCAGACTACCTCTCACCACTTCCAATCTAAAGAAGAACTACCATAAAAAACTCCACAGCCATTCGCTAAACACTTCGAGTATTCACGATCTGTTAAGAGTAGAACGATAGCAATTCCCTTTGTTCGCTGCATAATCAAAGACATGGCTTAAGTGAAGTATTTTTGAAGTGACGCTGTTTGTCGTTACAACGAATAGCTATCATAAATTGTGATTACACCTGTTTAAGCACTTCTTAAGTGCGATTGTGCTTTCAGAGCCTGTATTGCAGTCATTATGTTTTCACTAATTACCAATTCATACATACATTTTTTTTGGTTTATATTTGCTCTTGTTTTTAGTCTAGGTCAGAGGTGCCAGAGACAAATTCGACGATGGAGTGAGCTAACCCAGAAGAAGAATTTTCATTCTAACTTTGAAGAGATTCGGGTTGAATGCGTTCGGAAACACAGACGAAAGCAGTGAGTTCCTCTATTTTTCTGTGCGCATTATGAAGGATGTTTGGAAGCGCTTGGTGTGAATTGGTGGAATGGAAACTCGGTAAGGATGGTAGCTATATATCACCACGCCTAATGTTCCCCGAAGAGTAAGGCAGGCAGTGCACCTATAGTGGACCACGATCACATTTAGTCAGTTATGTTGAAACTCCATGTAACAGGGGGTGAGCCTATTGCTGCTACTGAGAAATTTCAGATCAAGAAAACCCAATAACACCTAGTATAATAATTACTTAGTCATTAAATATATCTGTTACTACAACCAGCATTGAATAATAAAATTACTGATTAAAACATATTTTTTAAAACAAGCTTGTTTCGTATTTTCTCAGCAAACCCTTTTATTTGATACCCATATCATGGTAGTGCACATAAATAACTAGTCCGCCATCTTGGGCTGTCCGCCATATTGGCTTTAGAATGACGTTACTTAAGTAACCATGCATTGTCATCCATACTAAACGTGTCTGCAAAATTTCATCTTAATCGGTAGAGGATAACTGCCTTAAAATTCAGTTGCAAGATTTGACCCGGACACACTTACATATTATATACATTGCAAGTTAAATAAAAGCTTGTAACAAGTAGTCTATGTGCAAATTTGAATAAAATTTGGTACAGAATAGCCCGAACACATTCAGTACTAAAATACATGTAGATTTCATTCAAATCCATTCAACAGATACGGTCCAATTGAGTAACAAACATACATTCAAACTAGCTTGGATAATAATATTAGTGGGAATGAAATTGTATTTCCGGTGCAGTGATAGAAAATCTCTAGTTGATGCCGTACATTTGCATATTAGACCCATGTAACTACACGAGCTTAGCTTCACCAAAGGACCGGATCTCTCTTACGCAGGCTTTAGCCATGGTTTTAGGTGTTTAAACTTAGTTAGGTTAACTGTTGTGATCTACACACATCCGAGTGGGTTCACTCGGCTAGGAAGCCATGCGAACAATTGCGAAACGGATATCTATTTTGCATTTGGCTAAACACATTGGCTGTCTAAAACCGGTCTGCAACACTCCAAGAAATTCCTTGGCTCTACGTACAAAGCACGGGAATTCATTTGGAATATGAGCAGGGCGAAAATCTGCTACCAGCTTGGGGCCTTTACTGAGCACTTTGGAACCAACGACATGCTCATGAAGATGAGTCTAACCACGACACCCATGTGCAGGTTGTGTGAGGAACATACGGAACGCATGGAGCACCTTCTGTGCACATGCGATGCACTGGCTGGTAAGCAAATGAGTCTCGTGGGGGTTGGATATCTAAAACCAGAAGACTATAGCCTCATATCTCCTAGTCTCGATGTAAAACTCATGAAAATACTTTTCAACGAGATTGGGGAGGAGTAGGTTGTCTAGGGGGTCCCCTAAATAACCTACTCGGTCTACTTAATTCGAACATTTCGTCCCATTTCGATCTATTGTGGTCAATATAGATCCCAATGGGTCGAAGTGTCCGAGTTATTTCGCGGCCCCTCCACAAGATAAGATAAGAAACTCCCTAACCAGACAGGATGAAAGTTAGCAAACCGACTTCGCTACTTGCGCTCCTATTATGTTAAAATGTGTGCTGATATAAAGGGTGTCCCAAAAAGGACGCAAGATTTGAAATTGAAGAAAAGCACTTTTATTTTTTCGTTATAATATATTTGTATATAAAATCTTGAAGTACATAAAATAGGGTTATTTGTGGAATAACACGTCAGGCAAATGTCCTCCTAGGCTTTGCTGGCACATACGCACTCTTTTGTCAAAGTTTTCTATGACCATTTTGCATAGATGCGGCTGAATTTCCCCGATGCAGCGTCGAATTTCCTGTTTTAAAGCGTGAATAGTTGTAGGCTTATTGGCATAGACTTTAGACTTTAAATAACCCCATAAAAAGAAATCTAAAGGCGTTAAATCGCAAGATCTAGGGGGCCAATTCTGATCACCGAATCGAGAGATCACACGACTAGGAAAAGTTTCATGCAGTAATTGCATCGTTTCTCCGGCTGTGTGGCAAGTGGCCCCGTCTTGTTGAAACCACATTGCTTCCACATCGATATCCTCTAATTCGGCTAAAAAAAACCTTGTTATCATGTTGCGATATCGAGCCCCATTAACAGTAACCGCTTGACCGGCCTCATTTTGAAAAAAATATGGTCCAATAATGCCTTCAGCCCAAAACCCGCACCAAACAGTGACACGTTGTGGATGCATTTGTTTTTGAACAATCACATGTGGGTTCTCTGAGCCCCAAATGCGGCAATTCTGACGATTAACAAAGCCATCGAGATGAAAATGTGCTTCGTCGCTAAAGATGATTTTGTTTGAAAAATCTGCATCCCTGTTTTGGCGGTCGATAATCCATTCAACGAACTCTCTTCGCTGTCCATGATCACGGGGCTTCAGTTCTTGTGTTATTTGAACTTTGTAAGCATGGAGATGCAGATCTTTAGTGAGAATACGCTGGAGAGAGCTTCTTGAAATTTGCAATTCTTGTTCACGATGCCTAATGGATGTTCCTGGATGTTCACGGACATTCTGACGCACAGATTCAATATTGCCATTTGAACGGCTTGTTTTTGGACGACCAGTGGAATGAACATCATTAATTGATCCACTCTCCCTGAATTTTGCAACCAGTCTCTTCACAGTTGATGAACTCAAGCCAATATTCCGACCATATTTTGCACGGAATTTTCGAACCGTACCCGCCAAACTTTCATTACTTTTCAAATATTGTTCAATAATAAAAACGCGTTGATCTTTCGTATAACCCGCCATTTTTACAAATCCTAAACATTCAGCTGTCAAATGTTTTTTTTTTCAGGGTTGCCAGCACTAAAATTCAAAACTGGCGGCAAATTGAAATCTTGCGTCCTTTTTGGGACACCCGATAGATATATCAGCACACATATTTAACTTGTGTATTTATTACTTAATAACTTTGACTGTCTGTCTATTTGTTAGCTTTTCACGCTTAACGGCTGAAAAGATTTTCATAAAACTTGGCAGTCCAGACCTTGATATTTTATTTGTTTTATTTTATTGGGGTTAGATTATGGGTACTTTCCGCCTGGGAAACGTAGGGGTTATGTCGGAGTCCCAACTACTAAAACGTAAACTTATATGGTGTGGTAAATAGGTACTGTGAAAATAAGTTGTTTTCAAGTAAGTAAATAAAGATTACCAGTTACTTCGGAAGCTTATTATCCAAGAATACGAACTCAATCGTTTTCGATTAAGTTCGTTTTCACGACTTTTCGCTTCATTCGCCAGTGCAACCCTTTGGATATCGCCGCATAACAAATGATCCGAGGCATTCCCGCTCTGCAACCGTAATAAAAAGTTAATTCAAAAAATCGAAAAACCCGACTGCTTAAGAAGCGAGTTAAAAAGACTTTAACATATTCGCGAGCTGGCTGACCAACACCAGATGTATCCTCCGACTGCACTGCATGATTTTCTTCTTGTTTACGTCTTTTTAGATCGCTTCTTAAACAGTCTGGGTTTTTTGAATTTTTTAATTAACTTTTTGATGTGCAGCTTTTTCGTTAACATTTTCTTTATCAGGTACGTTTAAACATGTAAATAATTATATAATTTTGAAATTACCTCTAAAACCCTTTCTTTTGATACCTCAACAATATGGCGCCCAAAATCTAACGCCAACGTTGGCGTTTCTCACGCTCGTTACGCTCGTTTCTCACCCGCGTGACCCGAAATTTAGTAGTTTTTTGTACTTTTCTTATTATTCTATGACTTTAAAAAAAAAGCTTCAGATCAAAATGTAGATAGTAAAATTGTCTTTGAGATGGTGTCAATTTCATTAAAATATGCTTAGCGGTTTTGGTGTGATTGTCGTGTTTTTGTCCGTTTTAGACATAACTTTACAAATTAATTACACTATGTTATTCGAATAAAACTCAAATTTTGCTCAGATCAAATTATTAAGAAAATGGTCTAATGTAACATATATTTTTTCCAAAAAATTACGATGAGCCGATTAGACGTGATTCTCATTTTAAAATCAGCTACTCAAGGGATTTGGCGCCTTAATGTAGCTAATGACACTGACAAATCGCATGACGTAAGAATCATCAAAATCGGCCAACGCTCTTGGGTTCTAGAACGCCACATAGGAACAAACATACATACATACATAGACTGATAAACACACCTTTGGTAGTCGCGTAAAAACCACCACAAATACCCTCACGAAAGAAACCTATTAATGTAAGCACGATACAGCAAATTTTATTTAAATGAAACTAATTTAATTACCTTATCTGTATGAATGAATTCCCCTTAATGACTTGTCACTTTATAGTTGATCGTTTATGTTCCCGTAATTACTTTGTAGGCTCATCGGATTATTAAAAATATAAAAGACAAAAGACAAAGACAAAAGATATTTATTTCAACTGGGCCACCAAGCGGCACTTTTGAATGTCACAATTTAAATTTAAATGGAATAAAAGTTGATTCTACCGTACATTCGGCAAGTAGCTAGTTATGGAGAAGAATGCACTAGAAACTCCATACTTACTCTTTTTAAAAAAAATGATTCTACCCAACCTACGAAATAAGTAAGCCTGCATTAATTTGTGTTTTGTTTATGTTGGCAATAAATGTTTACTTTCTTTCTTTAATTTAATCCTTCAAACAAAATGCAACGGGGTGTCATATAAATATTTTATAAATAACTACGAACACCTAGAAAAGTCATTACCAACTTTTTAATACCCGACGTAAAAAGAGGGGTGTTATAAGTTTGACGTGTGTAGCTGCGTGTTTGTGTATTTGTGTATCTGTCTGTTGCATCATAGCTCCGAAGCTGTTTTTTCGATTCGGTCCATTTAATTTTATTAATTACTAAATCCACAGAATATTAATCAGTTTGTTTATCAGTAGTGGACAGATTTATATCCTGAAATCCAAGCATGATTTATTTTATTTACAAGCAATTAGTTAAAGGCTGCTTTAAAATAATTTACGTGCCAGATACTATTGGAAGAAAAAACCTTATTAACAAAAAATTAAACCGACGAAATAAATTAAAAATCAAATCTTTGTTGATTGTTTGTTTCGGGCCATCTCAAAATGCTCGACTAAAAGTTTTTGATTTTTTGATTTTTGGTTTGTTATTTCGTCGGTTTATTTTTTTTGTTAAACATGTCTTATTTCGCTTTTCAGTTTACCTATTTAATTTCAATAGAATCGGTCCACATTTGAAATTAAGTGGCAAAATTATCAAAAGATCCTTTTTTTCTACCTTTAGAGGTGGATGTAATTATTCAAATTTAAATGGGACCAGCTTTGAAGTATACTATTTCAAAAAACCGGCCAAGTGCGAGTTAGACTCGCGCACGAATTGTCCCAAACCACTATCGCAAAAACGGCAAAAAAACACGTTTGGTGTATGGGAGCCACTTAAATGTTTATTTATACATGTATATTTTATTTATTTATTTATTTATGTACACACAAAACACTTAACAGAGAAAATAAATAATACAGATACAAGAACACACAGGTACTGTTTATTTCAATAGAAATTTCTTCCAGCAGACCTGCGACAGGAAAGTAGGATGATATACGAAGACACAGTGTGTAGAAGGAAATAAGGAAACTTAAAATAGACTAACAACTATACAACTATATAACTTAACTAATTATATATAAATAATACATAAACCTTAACTAAATACATAGAAGATAAAAATACATACATAATAATATATAATAATTACAATATGGTGAAGAGGTCATTACCTCTCCACTCCACATCCTTGACTTGTTTCTGCATATCTTGTTATAGCGGCAACAGAAATACAACATCTGTGAAAATTTCATCTGTCTAGCTATCACGGTTCATACCTGGTGACAGACAGACGGACAGCGGAGTCTTAGTAATAGGGTCCCGTTTTAACCCATTCAGTGCGGAACCATAATAATAATAAATAAATTTGAGCGCTCTATAAAAAGTTATGCGTGGTCATACATAAAAATGTAAACAGCCGAATTGAGAACCTTCTCCTTTTTGTGAAGTCGGTTAAAACAATATACATGTCTCCAAGACGTGCATGCTGGAGCTGGAGCGGGCTCAGCGCGCTGTCCTCAAGGTGCTCCTGGGAAAACCGCGGCGTTTTTCTACTAATGAACTTCACAGGGAAGCTGGGGAACTTGTGAAACATAGGGTAGTTCGCTCTAGCTGCAGTAACAGAGGCAGGAGACTGCCAGATTGAATCTCCCTCCCAAAAATTAAAACCCTCTTTGCAGCCCGGCTCTCATCGTACTTACCCATACGAGTGTTCAATGCGGTAAGTAAATCTTTAACTATACCGAACAAGTATCCTGAGGCCAAAACTAAACTAAAAGAATGGTTGTTGGACCGGAATTAAGGTGAACGCGCACTTGTCCGCGCCGCACTCGCCGCACGCGCCGCAGTCATCGCATTTTCTCTTGGCCCCGCGCTATCCGCGCCGAACGCGCCGCACGCATTGTATCCACTTCTGTACATCTTGAACTTTATTTTCATACGGATACGGATCATGTTTCCGCGCCGCCCGCATCGCCCGCCGAGTCTGATGACGTCATCCGCACGCGCTGGTGGAATCCGTATACCTACAGCATTTTGCTGAAATGCGGCTCGTGCGGCGCGGATAGGTGCGCGAGGCTGCCTACGATTTCATATAAAGATTTATATAATTCGATGACTGCGGGCGGCGCGTGCGGCGAGTGCGGCTCGGATAGGTGCGCGTTCACCTTAACTGTTTTTCTGCACTGCCCATATTGATATGTCTCTCTATTTTGTCCATTTTGTGTTTATTATCATTATATTTTTTTGTAATTAATTGCCACGTAGCGCTAGCAGGACTTGTATAACTACATAAAAACTAAGTGTAATGTTTGGGTCACCAAGACACAGGCTGTGCCTAGTTTGGGACCCGTTGCTAAATTGTTATGGTTATTGTTAGTTTTATTTTCTTAGCACACTGTGATTGTCATCATGTTATAACTGTGCATGTTAAAAATAAATGAATTTGAAATGAATTTAAAAATGAATTTGAATGTCGAATTGAGAACCTCATCCTTTTTTTCTTCGCGCGTCGGTTAAAAATATGAAACATACGTAGCATCTAAAGTGAAGCAAAGTTTTTCCCGTATTTTGTCCTAATATTTTTCTGATAATTGCTGACAAAGCTTTTGAATCTTTAATAAAGAAGAAAGAGTATGATCATCACATCAATCTAGCAAAACTATTAAAAAATACACAGAGATACCTAATACGAAAAATTGTTTAAATGTTGTTCCGAATAAAACATGGAGAAGAGCATCATCAATGCAAAATGGTGGCAAGGTGCGTACGCGCACATTTATCTTAGCAGTTGCCAACACAGTTCTTGAGCGCCCTCTATTTTCTTACAATAACCAAAATAAAAAGAAAAACGGCTCAATCCAACCATAATATAATATTTAAAAGAAAAAATAAGCAATCCACCGCGCGTATCCGAATAGGTGGTTCGTGAAATTCAGGTAATTCTAAACTAGCCATGAACCACGGCACGTTGTGCAAAAGTTATCCGGCCCGGTTTCACGGACGATTTACGGTACGTTCACACGGCGTCGAGTTTTTCTCTACCGAATCGGTTTTTTGCAGGATTCGGTTTAGTGGCAACAGTATTTCAATGAAGGAGTTCACACATGCATTCGGTTTCAAGACACGGCAAAAAAACCGAATCTTGCTGAAGTTGACATCCGATTTTGCGACTAAAAACCGATCCGGCCGTACTGCAAAATGTAAGATCCGGTGCAGTGGTATAGCGCATTCAATACATGCGTTCATACGATACACGCAGGGGTAGATTCGGTTATTAGATTTTATCTCTATACGAGGCCGTCGGATACGGCAATGCAAGATGTGCTGTGTGAATACAACATTCGGTTTTTCCAGATCCGATGAAAATAAGATTCGGCAAAACTTGGCTCCGTGTGAACGTACCGTAAAGTCGTGGTTTTGTGATAAAATAATTCTTCAGTCCGATGCGGCACGGGTTATCAAGTACTAATTACAATGTATACCAGGCCCCTCAGAAAGTATTGCGAAAAAAAGTTTTTATATATGGGAGACTGGCCAGTTATAATGTTTTTCGAAAATATGATTATTTATAAGTAAAAATAAGTAAGTTCCAATTTCAAAATTTCCCTCCACATTTTTTGCGAGTTAATTCAAAGTATTGTGTCTCACTGAAATATGGATCTGCGCCGGGAACATTTTAGAGCTATGATTTTATACGATTTCAAGTGTCGCCTGAAACCGGATGAATCGTACGATAGACTTCAAATGGCATTCATGGATGAAGGCCCTTCCAAGGCAACCGTGTATCGTTGGTATAACGAATTCAAGCGCGGTCGACCAACTTTGGGGGATGACGAAAGAAGCGGTCGCCCTTTGACGGCTGTTACCGAAGAAAACGTGCTAGCAGTGAAAAATTTAATCCAAGACAATAGGCGAATTACATATCAGGAGATTCAACACATATTGAAGATTGGATCGGGAAGCGTTCACTAGATTCTACACAGCCATCTTCGCGTGAGGAGGATAGTATCACGCTGGGTGCCGCACAACCTCACCGATGCTCAGAAGCAGGCCCGGGTGGAATGGTGCCGTGATATGCTTAACAAATTTGAAGCAGGCTCGTCTCGGCGTGTTTACGACATCGTTACAGGTGATGAGTCCTGGATTTATCAATACGACCCAGAAACCAAGCGCCAGTCGACTGTTTGGGTGTTTCAAAATGAGCCAACGCCTACCAAAGTGAAGCGATCTAGAAGCGGGGGTAAGATTTTGATCGCTAGCTTTTTTAATTTGACTGGCCACTTGGTATCAATTCCCTTACGGGATCAAAGAAGCATTAATGCCGAATGGTATACTACCAAATGTTTGCCAGAAGTTTTCTCTGTTATAAGCAACAAGCGACCAAACACAGGGCTCCGCGGGCTACTGCTCCACCACGACAATGCACCTGCGCACACCGCACTCAAAACGAGGGACTTCCTGGACAGCACGCCAGTCAAACTCCTGGGTCACCCTCCTTCAGCCCTGATCTAGCACCGTGTGACTTCTTTTTATTCCCAAAAATAAAAAATCTGCTCAAAGGGATACAATTTTCGTCGCCGGAAGATGCGCTGGCTGCGTTCGAGCAGGCTGTAAACGAGGTGTCTGCGGCGGACTGGAAAAAGTGTTTTGAAAACTGGTTTAGGCGCATGAATCTTTGTATAGAGGCTGGTGGAAAGTACTTTGAAAAGATTTAATAAAAATATATGTACGTATAGAACAATTTTTTTTAGTTTCGCAAAACTTTCTGAGTGTCCCACGTATTTTATAAGCGGCTTATTGAAGAGGATTCTTTTTTTTCAGTTTTTTGTTTTAGGAATTTCAATTGTCATTTTTAAAAACATTTTAATTGTTATCAAGGCAGTGGTAAAATGCTTTTCAATACACTTCCTCGAAAACTAGCTCTTATTGCACTACGATTAGGTTCGACATGCACCATATTTCGCACGCGTGCGGTAATAAGATTACAGCACGCGTGCGGTAATTCGATTTAAACATAAGAAATTAAAAAAAAAATACCACGGACTATTATAGAGCAGGCGTGTTTTTTTTTAATCTCGTCATTTTGATTTGCGTCTTTAAACAAATATTACTTTAAGTTACTTACTTCGCTTTTACTTTGATTTGCGTTCTCTCGCTACTTAATTCGCTTTTAAACAAATATTACTTTTAGAATAGAATAGAATAGAATATACTTTATTGTACACCATAAAATTATAGACATTTAAAAAAAAACTTATATACAAAAGTTCAGGGAGTCGCTCAAGCTTATCTAGCTGCACTTCAGTTAAGTCTAAATAGCTGACATCACAACAAAAATTTGTTGTGTGCAATACTGGGGAAATTGGATTAAACGATCTTGATACTGTTTAATTTTTATTTATGTCTTTAGTATTAATGAACATGAGGTACCTATATTATAGTAGTCACAGCGGATCTTTGTGTCTTTGGACTTGGTCCTGCCAACCATTGCGTAAGAAACAGTTTGTCATCGAGTATACTGCATAGAGTAAGCGAGATAGGACGATGTGACATACATAAGCGAGTAAAAAAGAGTTATACAATGCTATCTTCACCTTTAACATTGACACAAAAAAACCTACTACGCGGGGCCTTGCAACAAATTCAGAGATACAAAGATCCACTATGAGTATTATAGGTATTTGTATGGATAATGTTGTTAAACATCGGGTTCTTAACATAGAAAAAATAAATCAATTGAATATTAATTTAAGTATTAATTTATCTATACCAATATTATAAAGAGGAAAGATTTTTTTGTTTGTTTGTTTGTACCAAATAAAGCTACATTATTCCTGAGTAACATAGGCTATTTTTATCGCGAAAACGGGTCCTGTGGGGTGGCCCACGGGAGCGAAGCCGCGGGGAACAGTATTATATATCATAGTAGTTATATATCATTTAAATCATACTAATAACTTAAAACCTTATTCAGAACTAGAAAACTAAAATACGATTCCATGAACTCCACTGGCATTTCAAAAACTTGTATCTTTGTAGTTTTATGTCATCTCTCTCCGTCAAAATGTTTCTTTTTCATTGGCATTTAACATATTCAAAACCAATCTCTTTATGTATAAAGTCTGTAAACAATAATTAAATGTATCATGTTACTTATAGTCATTCATCATCATCAGTCTATATATACTTTTTTTTATGTAAGTTTTATGGCCTGGTTGCTAGGACCTAGGCTGGTTGTTAGCCACGTCTTTGGAAAGAGTTTTGGATCTTATATTTATTCTTTAGTATGCATTAGAATGCGGATGTAACAGATTCTAATGTTTTTTGGAGTATTTGGCAGCAAATTGTATCGAGTCAGTCTTTTCAGTAAGCTTTGCAGAGGCAGTCAATACTACAATAAAATACTCCGCTCCACTATCCCGAGATCGCTTCTGTCAATGATTTTACAAATTGTCCATTTGCGTAGACAGTTGAGACACAAAACTACACCAATAATATATCACAATATCCACTAGGAATCAATTTGCAAATAATATTAACAGCCACTGAACTTCACTCGACAAAATCCCGCCAAAAACTCCCGTCTATATACACGTTCCACTGCAGGGCACAGATTATTACTTAATATTTTTCTTACGTAAAAAGATTCTCAATCTCCGTTAAAATCAATATCTTGTCGAAGAATTAGTAACAGTTACATTACTGTTGCCATTTCCTTCCGGCCATCATTCGATGTGCCCTGACCTACGATTTAACATATAATAGTAATGAAATGAAATAAAAATTAAGTAAGAAAAATATAAAATAAACTAAAAGTATCAAAACAAGTCAGTCCAACTTACCGGTCCACTCTACGACGCACTTTAAAATCAAAGATTGAGTTTGATTTACGCCTTCTTCTTCCCTTATTTTATGATGCACATTGAAAACAATATGTCTCGCTTGAGATCGAAGTGGGTTTTTCGACATTATCACAAATATAACAAATTTTCAAGATAATTTAAAAAAAAATCAGCAGCGGTTGACACATCAAGTACTTTGATTTAACAGGTGACAATTGACATTGCCATATGAAAATCACAATTTATAAAAATAATAAATGCCATGAGATTCTGGTAGACCTATACCAATACACTATAACAACGAGTATCATTCGCAAAGCATCAAGTTTAAATTATTAAGTATTTTTATAGCTGTCAAAACGGGCCTTTTATTTTTTGACAATTTTACATAAAAGTCATGCACTTTTCGTTTCTAAAAGACAATTCAAGTTATACCAGCGCTACTCCGTTCCACATTTATAGCACTCGGCTTTTGTTTTTTGCACTTTCGAATCGCTTTGGAATGCAATTGGAACCTCGGGTAAATATACGAATATACGATGTGGTACTAGAGGTGTGCCAGCTTAAACCTACACCTCTCCAAATAAACGGTTCTATTATGTTTTTACCACGAAGAGTTCTTGGCTAACTGGTTTAACATTACAACATTTATCGAGGTCGATGCGAAGATGGGTGATCCGTTACATACAGAGACTCCTTTGCGGAAAGTACACTAAGCCGTTAGTACCTGCTGCCTGTTTTGAGTTATTAAGGGGTCGAAAGTGGATCCGAATGGTTGTGTAAAATAATACATGGCTGCTGCGTCGCCTCCCGACCCGCACTGTGCCCGCCACCACAAAGAGAAGGCCTGTTTCCCAGCAGTGGGAACATTAAAAAGACTGATGATGATGATGACGTCGCCAGTTCCTTTGCTTGAACAGCTGCATCCGGTGAGACCTGAAGCCGACCCCAAAATAGTTGAGAAAAGTTAGGGTCATTGATTATTAAAATATATACCTAGAACTAGTAATAAAGCTTTCATAGCACTGAGTATCAAAGTATAAATTGAACATAAATGTGTCGTTACTGCAGCAAGTTAGTAAACGAGATATACGTACGAAAGTTTACTAAAGTGCAAAGTTTGCTATCATATCGCCCACGAGAACTGGGTACAGTATAATAGTATTGCCAGTTGCTCCTCATTGTTCGTAGGGGACGAGAAGCAACTACGCCATTCATTCTACCTCCAGTTGTGATAGAAACGAAACGTTGGTATATTTATATAAGAACATTCACATAGAAACAGCCATTCCATACAAATTCAGTGACCCGATTACCAAAATTAGGCTCCTATTAAGAAAAAAAATCACGAACTACCAATATAATTCATTCTACACACAAAAGCAAGCGGAGCGGTCATGGGGAGTATGGGGCATCCCTAACAGTGGCCCTCGGAAATAACCGCAAAGGTTATCAAATTGGCAGTAGTGGACGCATTGAATGCCTAGGGCACGGCGCACGTGAACGATTCCGCCGAACCTTCCCGCCGACCGTAATGGGCTATGCATGAGTAACCGCAAAATCGCACAGCTCCACTAATATGAGCAAATCTGAGCATACCACATATTATATGTAAATCTATTTGATGACGGAATGTAATTCAGATCTACATACGTATGAGCGCATGCAGACAAGCCAGACGTGTTGGAAACAATTAGATTTAACATTCAAATAAATTGTATATTACACTCCTTCATTAGTGATAAATACGCAGGTTATTTCCTAATATTTTACCACGAAATCCTCTGAAATATTAGCAATTCTAAACGAAATTCTAAAGTAAAAATTCATACGAATATTCGGTATAATTTTATTTCAATTGAAGAGTAAAAATCACGATTTCAAAGTAATGGAACTGAAAGGCACATCACTTGTAGGTACGTCAAATTTTATGGCACTATCTACTTTTATGAAATCGAATAGATGGTTAATAATGCGTATTAAAATTAGTTTGTTCTCGTGAACAAAGTTGACTATCTCTCCATCTCCTAAAACAGTTACGAGAAACTGCATTTCACGTTCGCGTTTTTATCTAAGCAAAGAGCAAGCGACAAAATGAATAAAAGGAGAACAGTTTTTCTTCGCAAAATGTGACAAAGAGTTGGTGCGGGATTTCTCTACGTGGAGTTGTCGTCTGTGACGCAAAGTCGTCCTGACAAATAGTCCTGCGTTTTGCAACATTTTTAACTAAGAGTTAATGCGGAGGCATTAAACTCTCACACGTCACATAAAAGAAACTCTTGGCGGAGGCCAAGAGTTTCTTTTAGCTTAAGGGACGGAGGATAGTCATAGAGCAATAAACTTTTATTATCATTTCTCTATTGCTAGGAGCGTAACATTTATCTAGTTTTAATTTTGCAAATAGAAAGAAATCTGAGGTTATTCACCCTTTAAGAGGTTTTCAATCATAATCTAAAACCCAAAATGTCTATTATTTTTATAACAACGTTCGAATTTTCGTATGCACCTTAAATATTATTGGGCGTGATCTAACAAGGAAATTGGAGTATCTACAAACGCTATGTTTAAAGCTGTAACGGATATTCACAGGAACATATCGATATATCTCGATAACAAGCAGATCATCCACGATAACAGCTGTGTCTATTAACGAACCATCGCTATTCTTTGCTCCAGGACTTGAGGCTTCAGACTTCGATATCTCAAGTTCGTTTACCACATCAGGCAAAATGTGGAGCTTAGTTCGAGGTTTTCGGTGTTAAAACTCTGTTATGGCCAGGATTGGAAATGTGCCCGATAAATGATGATAGACTCACGCCCACACATGCGAAGTCTCGCAAATCTGTACCTAAATCTCCTTTCAGGTTTTCTGCGGTGGGAATGAAAAACGTGACAGAAATATTATTTAGTTCTTAAAAAGAAAATAAATTGATATTTCTTCAACTAGGTCCTTACTATGACGTATGAGAGAGGGAGAAGCCGAGATAGATAACACAAATACCAATATCCGTTTTTTACAATAGAATCATGATGACATTGAATGAATATGGCCCCAACTTTACACTACAAATAGATCAGACTAAATTGTTTTATCGAATACTTGTCAATAACATTATACGACGGTATAAAAAAACGCTCTTAAAATCGTTTATTTATTTCTGTCAATCAATAAACTCACTTTCGTTATTCATTCAATACATTTGGAGGAGAAAAGTAATCTGAGGATTGGGCTCGAACACGCGAAAAAGATATTGGAAACCATCCGCGAAATATGAACAACCCGTTATTATACTGTTAGTTATTAATTAGGAATAAACTTTTGTTATTTAACAAAAAGGTTTTACTAAAATTAAGGTCTTTCTATAAATGACGCCTGCTGTAATTAGGAGTTACTGAGACTTTTTTTGTAAGCTTTATGAATTGTTTCGTGTCTTCTTCCTTTTAATATTAACCCTGTTAATTATCATTATCTTTCTGCTCTTGTCCCTTGTTACTAAAGGTCGGTGCAACACGTTTTTTCCTTCCATTCTGACCTATGTTTATACGTCATATTATCATTCATTGTCACTCCTCACAACGACCAAAATTTCCCAACCCCTGTTATTCCACTTCAATTAAAACCTATCATGTAATTCAAAGCTATTCCAAATCATGAACAGCCTTATACCATTCAATCAAGTGGATCGGAACGTGAATTCTACACCCTGCCGAGCGTGGTAGATGTGGCTGTGTTGGAATGTGTATCTATCCTAAGATTCCTCGTTGTGGTGAAGTGGTCGTGAAGTTCACTGGATCATGAGTAATACACTCGTGCGTATGTAATGACACTAAATATGGGAATGATATCAAAGCGTCCTGATACGTCTTACCTTCTCGAACGTTCCTTGTACAAATATTTAGCTTAACTGGTTGAATGCCGTTATTATTGAAACAATTCTAAAGCTATTGTGTCTAGCGTAGATCCACGTTTCGGGCACTCCAGGGGTTCATTATTCGTATTTTTTTAGCAATCCAACAAACATGTTATCGTATCATAGCAAATCCACATAAAAGATGGTGAAAACCGCATGAATATATGACTTCTAAATAACGTCGACGAGAAAAAACTTTGTCGTGTTTTTATTTAGAAGTTGGTTGTATTTGTTTGTAAAAAGTGTTTATTTTTAATTTTCTGGTTGTGGTACATAATGAGCAAGTTCTATAGTAAGGTACCTATAATGCTCAACGTTTTGCCAGAATAGATTACCCGAATAACAAAAAACTTGAACATAACCGGTGAAATAATAGTGTACCAGAGTGTGTACACATCCGCGTACCTCTTTAGAACGTACCAGCGTGATGTTATGATATGAAATGGCGTAAAAAATTAAATAGTAATGCGATTGCAGCAATCCCGAGAGATTTGGCGTTGTTTATTGAAGAGTTCTATTGTATATCTCCGAAGTTCTAAAAGGGACACCAAGAGAAGCACCAGCTTTCAAATAAAAAAGAATAATCTAAAGCGGTTCACCTAGTATAAAGTTTTGAGGTAACACTTATAAAAATAAAAAGCAGTCTAATTGAGAACCTCCTTCTTTTTGAAGTCGGTTAAAAAGATACATTGTTTATATTCTTCTCTTATTTTATTGGCATGTATTTTCACACTCGATCTGCCTTTGTAAGTACTCTTTGTCGATACAGATGCCGTGCGTATTTTGGCACTTGTGTGTTTGCCTTAATTATGAATATCCCCTGTACCTACAGGCTCCCAGACAGAAGTGACGCAACAATGAAACAACACTGACGACGACGCGTTTTTTTCTGATTTCGCTCTACAGATAGAACCATTATTTTTGTGATGGGTTTGTTCTTGACTATAGTCTAGGTCAGAGGTGACAGAGACAGAGTCGACGATGGAGTGAGCTTGTTCACTCTAACTTTGAAGAGATTTGGGTTGAATGCGTTCGGCAACACAGACGCAGGTAGTGAGTTCCATTACTAAAAAAACGTCGTCGTATCGTACTTGTTTGTAGAATAAACTTTATTTTACACCATACAAATTATATAAATTTACAAGAAAAAAATATTTATACTTTATTCTTAAAAATAATAATTCTTAAAAATAATGAGCACGCTGACAGAAGAACAATAAAACAAGGATATTTTTCCCTAGAACAGTATTTTTAACTTGCGGTTACGCGTTTTACATCACGAGATTCATAAAAGCCGACTCCTTAAATAGGTTTCCAAAGTCCCAGCTCAAAACCCAAGCGCAACAGACAACCAGATATTTTGATATCATAATGCACTTTCTCATTATCTCATCTGAGCTTACAACATAAGTAACAGTAACTTTATAATGTTACCATCGTACATATTCATTAATGAGACAGCCAGTCTGTCAAACACAAAGGGGATCTCATTCTAGCGAGAACGTGGAACAATCTCCTAAATCTATCACTCCATGATGACTTTATTACATAACGGTGAGCTTACACGGGCTATATTTTTTCGGCAATTATTTTGGATAGAGCAATTAGTGGAGCTATCTGGCTTTATAAGCTATTTTCATAAAATTGCTTTGAATTTTCGGCAAGATTGCCTTTCTAATTGCTCCATTTACCTAAATATGAATGCATTGATTAAATTGCTAAATAGATGATGTTGTTGGCGACAATGCAGAGGTTACTGTGACTGCTCATTTTCGGGCACAGAAGGCAGGAGAGAAAGTGAAAATTGCAAAGTTTTTGTCCAACAAAATTTACATGGTATCTGTAGCAAAATTTATTTATTTTAATATCGCAGTAAAGTGCTTGCTTTTTACCCGCCTGCCGAAGGAGGGTAATGTGTTTATTAGTCTATTTATGTATGTGTGCTTGTTCCTATGTGGCGTTCGTGAGACCAAACGCGTTGGCCGCTGTTGATGATTTGTACGTCAATCGATTCGTCTTAACCCTGCGAGTGTCTCTGGCTACATTAAAATTGGAAAATAGAAAATGGCGGATTTTGGGCACTTTTTCTTCCAAACCCATCGTGGGGTATCAAAATAAAAGTTTTAAGAGGTGATTTCAAAAATATACAACACTTATATGTTTTAAATGTACCTAGTTCGAAAAAAAAAAACTAAAAGTTAATAAAAAAAAAAAATTCAAAAAATCAAAAAGCCCAACTGCTTAAAAACGAACTAAAAGAGGTAAACAAGAAGCAAATCACGCTGCACAGTCGGAGGCTACATCTGGTTTTGGTCAGCCAGCTCGCGAATATGTATCCTCCGACTGCACAGCATGATTTTCTTCTTGTTACATCTTTTTAGTTTGATTTTTAAGCAGTTGGGATTTTTTATTTTTACTTACGTGACGTGGAGACGTCGGCGGCAATACAGAGGTTATTGTGACAGCTCATTTTTCGTCCAATTTTTTCCAGAACTGAGCAATCAAAGTGGTCCGTGTAAGCACACCTTAACGTTCCGTCCCGTTTCGTCCTATGAGCGTTCGTCTCGGCAACTTCCCGCCGTACCTAAGCATTCTAAATTGCCAGACTCAACCGTTTATTACGACGTAAAATACTGGTTAATAGTCATGGCGAAGAAGAAAGGATCCCGTGGTAAGTAAGTGTGAGTTTATCAAGTTAAGTTATTCATGTTGAGGTTTATGTGCCTTTTTCTGAACATAAATTATACCTTCATACTTACGAACTTAGTCGAAGGTTTTAAACTTTCTTGTGCCACTAATTAGCGAAACAATAGAACATCAATAGATCCTATCGTGGATCCACGTCCTATACATACGAAAGATTAGAATTGCAAAGTGTAACTAATAACATCACGCCTGTTTTCGCAGAAGGGATAGGTATTTTGCCAGTTATATCTAAGTCCCGGGCACCAGTAGGTATTACTCCGCAAAGCTACTATGAAATTCCAGATGGAGAAACCGAACATAGCTTTGCCCGGTCAAGGAATCGAACCCAGGACCATCCTGTAGTATCACCACCACTCGACCAACGAGGCAGTTAACACACCGCCGCCGATTATTATATTAGTTTCTACAGCTGATAATGGACTCAACTAAAGTGTCGTTTTAACTATGAATGGCAACCGCTCTGAAAGATTTGTTAGTAACCGAGCTAACCTCAATATCAAATAGAACTAAAATTAATACCCTGAGGACTAATATTCTGTTCGTTTACCACATTGAACTGGCGTATTATTTCCAATTGGCCTTGCTTTTTCCCAACTCTGTTGGATTCAGCTGGATACCATGGTATTTTACAAGTAGCGCTTGCCTATCTGACCCCCACAACCCAGTAACTGGTTCTTTTTTTTTCTGATGGTAAGCGATGATGTGGTCGACGGTAAAGCACGCTTGCCTAGAAAAAACCTATTCACACTTGACTTAAAGACCCCTAGAGTGTAGTTATCAGGAACCACAGACTCCGACAGGGAGTTCCACTCCTTAGCTGTACCGATGCATAATAAACGTGTATATTTCCCAACTCTGTTGGATTCAGCTGGATACCATGGTATTTTACAAGTAGCGCTTGCCTATCTGACCCCCACAACCCAGTAACTGGTTCTTTTTTTTTCTGATGGTAAGCGATGATGTGGTCGACGGTAAAGCACGCTTGCCTAGAAAAAACCTATTCACACTTGACTTAAAGACCCCTAGAGTGTAGTTATCAGGAACCACAGACTCCGACAGGGAGTTCCACTCCTTAGCTGTACCGATGCATAATAAATATAACACGATAACTCCTTGTTAAGCCTCATGACAGATTTCAGGTTTCTTCCGACTATCCGTAACGGCTGTGTCTGCCGGGACCAACGGCTCAGTATGTCAAGAATTTATTGTTACCCATCCACGGGCTGACCTCGGTAAGCGTTGCTTAGCCTCAGAGATCGACCCATGCAGCTGTTATTGTTTAGCCACGAGCTGGCTGGTGACTTATTTTAATAATATGCGACTTCGTACGTCTCCTAATCATTATATTTTTCCACTGGAACTGTGAATTTTGCCGGGATAAAAAGTAGCATGTTACTCCTTATACACGTAACATCAGCTACTAGTAAAAGTCCCGTCAAAATCGGTACAGCCGTTTCGGACTTATTTGTATAGATGAAAAATATTCAGGAATTGGTAAGTATTATTAAGAATCCTAAACGCAAGGATCGTTCAGAGTCAATTTCAGCAAAACATTTTCACTCAACGTGTCTATTTGTATTCATAGAGAAATTTTCTTTGAATAGCTAAACGGATAAAAGGGTTATTCCGCATTATATGGAAGTCTGACGAACGAAAGACAGGCGCGCCTGTGAGCCAAGTATGTGTGATTTACATAAATACTGGTGGGTATAACTCCCCCGCCCGGTGGGTATGCCGCATTGTCGAGGCGGAAGGGCTCAGTAGCCGTGGCTGGGGCACCCACGGTGAAGCGAAGAGGAACCCGAGGAGACAAGTAGGTTGCCGTGCCGTTTGGTAACAGAGGCGACATCGCAACTGAGGCAGGCCGCGATGTCGTATGGGGCCTCCCATAAGATATCGTGGCTGAAGGTTGGCGCTACCGATGAGGAGTATTGCGGTGCGCCGCTCTCCCTACCTTCCGCGGCCTGAACGGAGTCGCCACCGTCTGAAGGCGGACGCGTTGGGGCCGCAGTGGAGGCCCCTATCCCCATGGGCCTGAAAAGTGATAGGTGGCGGGGCTGACCCGTCACAGGGGGAACAAGGGTGCCTTACATGGGATCGTCTGGCGCCCATGTGCTAGTTTGGTCCCTGGGAAGGTCACGGCGTGCAATCTGTTCTGGTGCGCCGGTGATAAGGGGTTATCCCTAGAGGAGAGTCCGGTGACGGTCCGGTCGCGGCGGGTTCACGGACGAGTGTTGACGCGTGCCCGTGTTTCTGTCATAAGCGTAGAATTTTTTCAGCTGATACAAAGATAAAAACATACTAGATACAACCTATTTTAATTTCTCTTCGTCGAGTTAATACAAAATAAATTTGTAGCGACCCTAGCGATGCGATTTGCTGAATTGCATGTTTTTTTTATTGCTATATTTGAAAAGGAATGCCAGCGCTGGGCAATCTAGCCCGCCGAGCCTATAGTCGCTTACATACCTTCACCTTGCCACGTCATATTTTACTGTACGAATTGTAACTAAGTATTGTGAAACAAATTAAAAAAAATCATATTCAGTATAAACCATACCTGTATATAATTTATCTGGACCCTAAACATAACACGCACAACAAATTTAAAAAGTCCTGATATAAAACGAATTTTTTACAACTATTCTAAACTGCTTAGCAGTTAAAACAAAAAAAATGAAATCTGAAAACTTGCATAAATTCTTTAAAATAGATAATAAAATAAAACTTCAGCAAATCGAAATCTATAAACATTTAATAAACGTGCTAATAAATGGAGAGTTCTCGAAACTCGTGGAGAACTTCGGAAATTTCGACCCTTCAAACGTATTTTCAGTCAGGTATTTCTTGAATTAAATCTTATGAAAGATATAGCCTACGCGTAAGTTCGGAAGGCTCGGGTCTCTAACCCACATAACGAAGGCAAACTTAGTAAATTTATTATAATTTATTGGAAAATATCAACTTTTATAGATAACTTTATCTTTTTAACTTAGTTTTAACGAACAAGGCCAGTTGGTGGATCTCGTTTGCCAAAATATTTACTTGTTATTGTTTGAGATCATCATGTTACCGCCGCTTGACTTGATTTGCTGTATTTTTAACCGACTTACAAAAAAAGGAGGAGGTTCTATGTTCGACTTTATGTTTGTTTTTTTTTTTGTATGTTCACCGATATCTCTGTCAATTGTGGACCGATTTTGAAAATTCTTTTTTAGTTTGAAAGAGCATGTTTCGAAATTGGTCCCATTTTAATTTGGTGAAAGTCTGATGAAGAACTTCGGAGATACACAACAGAACTCTTCAATAAATAACGGCAAAACTCTCGGGATTGCTGCAATCGCATGTCTGTTTGTTGTTTATACCATTTCATAACATAACATCACGCCAGTACGCTCTAAAGGGGTACACAGATCTCACATTTCACCGGTTATGTTCAGGTTTCATATTATTCGGTTAATCTATTCTGGAGTTATAGGGACCTTAATAAACAACTTGCTATTAGGTAGGTAAAACTAAAAAGGGAAAAATAAAAAAACTTTTTTGCAAAAAAAATCCACCGACTTCCAAATGAAAAACTACAAAGTGAAAAATAACCTAACTTTTGGAAGTCGGTGTCCATATCGCAAAAAAATGGTACCTACGAAAGACACCGACTTCCAAAAGTTAAGTTATTTTTCACTTTGTAGTTTTTCATTTGGAAGTCGGTAGTATTTTTTTGCAAAAAAGTTTTTTATGTTCACTTTACAATTTACATAGGTACCACCTACACATTCTGAATACGGAATAATCCAAACAAGATAGCAAAAAAAACGAATATTCTAAAGAGAAAAGAAAGCTTTTTCGTGTAACCACTAATTACATTATAGTGTAATAGAATACAATGTAAAAGCGTCGTGTTCATAGTATCGAGCCTAGTTTATATTTTTCGCGGTCTCATCGTCGGAGAGCCACGCAAGAATTTATATTCCGCACTGCGACTCATAAATTTGAGTGAACGTCCTCTAGCGCTGCCGCGCCGCTAGTTGTTCTATGTTCGCGCACATTGCAATTTATGATTGTTCAGCTTAAGATTTCACTACTAATAAATTGAATAAATACCACTTCATTTTCCCAAACAGACACTCACTAGTAGCGCACAAACGCGTTTAATATGATAAAATATTCCCTCTGAGTACCATAAAAATTGGTAACATTCATACGACAAAGCGTTCCGTTTCAATAAAAAAGTTTCATAATATATTTGTGTATAGGGTAAGTAGGTAAAAATTCTAATATAATAATTGTTATAGTATCAAGGTACATTATGTACAGTCGAAATTATAAGCAGTAACTATATTATATTTCATTCAATTCCTCACTGAACTCGAAGGTGTACAAGTAATTTCGACGTATATATTGGAATTCAATTTGGGAGCGGAGTGAATATTTCCGTACACGAGCGCCGCCGTCGATGTCGGCTGTCTATCACTTTCATATTGTTTGATAGAGTTAGACTCACTTACCTTGGGACTGACGTTTACGTACGCGGTAACGGACATTAGGCAACTTTCTGCAGATGCTACGGTCCCTCGTTGTCGACTGACAGTCTTGGAATATTGATCAGACACCTACCTACGTGTGCTTCTATAAGTTGGTCGTTACCCTAATCGATTGAAATTAACATAAAATTGCTTCACGCTCACGACGCGGACGATGCAATGATCACAATTTTTCCTCAACAAAAAACGTCTGAAACCTTAAGAATGAACTGCGAGACGTCTTTAATTGAATTAGAGATGTTACGGAAGTGATGATATCGGAACTGAAGTTGGAATCCAAGGTTTTAAATTGTGTGTATCGGAATCGGAATTGGAGGCGGAGGCTGAAGAAAGATGTGAGAGAAAGCAGGTTTAGTAAAATATCATAATCGGTTAATACGGCATTATTCATAATGCCCAGTCAATTTGAAAGATGTCCAATATGACTAGGCAATTTGAAAAAACTACTGAAATAATTAAATTGACCGGGCTTTCTGAACAATAGCTATCACTTATTGAGCGGGATAATAAAAATATGTGTTGTATTAAATTATTTTAATGTTGGCTTTGATTTTAATATAGAATGAATATGGTAGGTAAGTATGATTTAAACAACAAAGTCGACGGAGCCCATATTTCTGTCTGCAGGGTCTAAATACGGAGTGCCTAAGCTACCGAGCTCGCTTCGCTCGCTCTTGGACTAATTCGTTGAAAATAGGTGTCACTATGCGCATACGCTTACAAATATTATTTTACTACAAAATCTTAAACTAAAGTTAAAATACACAAAAGTATTAGCATTTGAGGCCGAACTAGGCATAGCCTGTATTTCAGCCTTCAACGCCGTTCCCCTTGAGTTACAAAATATAGTATTTCGAATAAATATACTTAACTAATATAATAACACAAAATAAATATGTTACGAAATAGAAATGGAGGAAACGAAAAAATTACAGAATAAAGAAAAAAAAGAAAAAAATATCTAATGGTAGATTTGTTTGAGGACTCTTTGTGTGTGACGGAAGTAAGATGAGTGAGTGGTGTGTGAGTTGGCGGATATTAAATTGAATGTGAGTAGTAAGTAGTTAATTAAATCAAATTGGAGTCACCAAAAGAAGCAAGTTATACTTATTAATAAAAGCTTCACAATCACAGGCTTACCACCTCATTCCAGTCTATTTCTCAACGGCTCATTGATTAGGCCAGCACCACTAAAAGTTGTTTACTTCCTACTGAGCTTTGTGGACACGACAAAAAATTAAAAAATTAAGGGCAATCGAGTTCAGGGATTAGAATTTAGTATTTACTTTTTACCCGACTGCCGAAGGAGGGTAATGTGTTTATCAGTCTATGTATGTATGTATGTATGTATGTTTGTTCCTATATGGCGTTCCAGAGACCAAACGCGTTGGCCGATTTTGATGATTCATACGTCCATCGATGCATCTTAACCCTGCGAGTGTCATAGGCTACATTAAAATTGGATAATAGAAAAATGGCGGATTTTGGGTGCCTTAATGTGGGGGCCCAATTTTTTTTTTCTTCCAAACCCATCGTGTGGAGTATCAAAATAAAGGGTTTTAAGAGGTGATATCAAAAATATATAACACTTATATGTTTAAATGTATCTAATTCGAAAAAAAACTAACTAAAAAGTTATAAATAAAAAAACTTAATTCAAAAAATCAAAAACCCGACTGCTTTAAAAGCAAATTAAAAAGTCGTAAACAAAGAAAAAATCATGCTGTGCAGGCGGAGGATACACCAGATTTTGGTCAGCCAGCCCGCGAATATGTATCCTCCGATCCGATATGTTTCCTTGTTTACGACATTTTAGTTCGCTTTTAAAGCAGTCGGGTTTTTGATTTTTTGAATTAAGTCTTTTTCACCATAATAAGAGATCATCACTCATTGGAATACGTTTTTCTCTATTGTACTCAATAGGTACCTAAACCCTTGCATATAAGGCATTTGTCCAAAACTGCTGCCGCCGCCGTTGCGCATCGACCTCCTATAATCGCCGATTTCAAAGTTTTGGAAACCAAAATCAGACGTTTAAAAACAATCGGATGTTCCGACTTTTCGAAAAAGCTCCGTAACGTCCCTAAACTGAACTAATATTTAAATACCGTTACAGTGGACGCGTGGGTGTCACTTACAATTTTGCCTTTTTACTGAATTTTTACGGTCTTTTAATGCGATATTGTTTGCAATCTTGAATTGCGATTTGTAATACGTTACTACATTATCGAACTAAACAAAATTATCTGTACTAAATCGTGTCGTGAAGGTCCACAAAAACAGTACGTCTTAATTAATTACACTTTCAGTTGTAATTGGATCCATACATTTGTAATCCATGTATATAAATGGACATATCTACGTAATGAAAACGAAAGAATGCGAATGGAATCCAATTAGGTACGAAGTGTGTCCAATAACAGTATTCAGGACCACAAAGTTGGGACTTGAAAACAAATTAATTTTATTTCGTTCTTTGCATTCTTACTTTTATAATTCATATTTTATTCATAATTGAATAAACCAAGCGCAGGTAAACGTCTTAAGTTATAAGTTCAGTGGCTATTTGGCTATTCTTCTAGGTTTTTTTATGCACTTTAATTTCTTTCTTTTGGGTATATCCAGCCTATTTTTTGTGGCTTCAAGTTTAGAGATTATTTTAGTATTTCTACTTTTCTGGCTATCACACCCACACTAGGAATGCGTGTTGTATTAGGGCCACTGCCGCTCAAAGAAAAGAGGTCTATGTTCCAGCAGTAAAACACATATCTATTTTGAGCATGTGGGTGGGGATCATTCCGTCGTCTGCGTAGGTCGTTCTATTTGGCAGAGTTTAGTTATTTGACTTTTAGGAACTACATTCCTGTCCATCCAATTTACGCCCCAAACGCAAAACATTTAATCGAAATACAATGATTAAATTCCATTCAAATAACTGATGAACAACCGCTGCAGCTGGTTTCATCGAGAATACCTATTCGGCCACATTCGCAAAGAACATCGCGTTGCGCGGTGTCACACTGCGGCATCATCGCGAATCGCAGTGTTTAGACAGTCTACACTCCAAAATTAAAATACATTTGTCTATTATAACTGTAACCAACCAAGCTAAGCAACATAGCCCAAATAATTTCGAAACTAACGGTGGCAAGGACATTGCTTGCAGAACGGATGACTGGTGGGGCCGAAAGGTTCCCGAGTAACGAATATGTACTGGAAGACGCAGCGTTGGAAGGCCTCGAACAAAGTGGACCGATGGTCCTTTGAGGGCTGCGCAAGTTAGCTGGATGCAAAAAAGCACAGGACCGGTCTACATAGCAACGCGTCTATGCTTGGGAGAGCTTTGTTAGTAGTGGACGGTTCCCGGATGAATTGAGAGTTAGTTATTTTTTGTCAATATGTTGCAGTTTTAACGTGATTGTACGCATTATCATAGTGTTCATAGAACGATAATAATAGGTCAATCTGTCTTAACTAAGATCCTATTAGCCACTTGCGCGCCAAAATAGACATGGTTTTTCTATTTTGTCTGCTACGAGTAATTAGGACTCAATCAGCTAAGCTAGATACAATAATTTATATTTATGGCAAAATGTTACCATCATTCAACATTATTGGACAAACACTTCCCAAGTTCAATCCTGGTATTACTGTGATAAAGTACGAAACCATCTACCTACGCGTTGATAACAAACAGTAATCCCAAACAAAACATCACAATGTTAGACGTGTTTAATATGTATAGAGGACACCTTTAACCGAAGAATAACAGTATATGGAAATTTGAGAGTTTTTGGCGGGATCTTGTCGAGTGAATAAGAATAAGAATAAGAATAAGAAGTTTTTATTTGTATAGAATGTAGGTATTACAATAAGATGTTAACAAAAGTTCAAGAATCCTTGTACATCCTGCCTTTCGGCATGCAAACATTTATGGGTAGACACCGGTACATACATATGACATAGCAGGTTATCAGCGTAGAAAAAAACGAAAATATGTTCCTATATACTATCACAAATCATCATTCAAAAAATCGGATATAGAATAGTAACATTTTTGTAACAATAAGTCAGTTAGTCGCTTTTTGAATATTCTAAATGGTTGTTCTTTTATAACTTCAGGTAACTTATTGTATATCTTTGGCGCCATACACATAACGCTTTTTTTTAACAGTGTGGTGTTATAGCTACCTGTGTGCAATAAATTTTGATACTGAGATCTCATACAATTTGTCCTCTTTCGTATCTCACGTAACGATGGAAACAGATGCGGGTTGCTTTTTACAAAAATGGCTATTTCTAGAATGTACAGACATGGGAAGGTTAGTAATTTATGTAATTTGAAAATAGGAACACAGCTGTCCGTAACATGTAAGTTAAAAATTGACCTAACACATCGTTTTTGGGCCTTGAAAATGTTTTCTCTTTCACTACTATTACCCCAGAATATGATACCAAACCTCAACGTTGAAATAACGAGGCCATGGTAAGCAACAAGGACTGTATTGGTATTAACTTTTTTAGATAGGTTGTATAACATATAGGCGAAAGTACTTAACTTTTTACAAATATATTCAGCTTGAGATTTCCATGTTAATTGATTGTCAATTAATATTCCCAAAAATTTAGCTACCTTAACATTTTCAATCTTATGACCATTATAATTGACGTTTAAGTCTTTGGGATTAATTCGTTGGTAGAAATGCATGATATTAGTTTTTTGTATATTTATTTTTAAATTATTGTAATCAAGCCAGTTTACTATAGATTTAAGAGTGTTGTTAATATCATTTTCATAGTTTTCTTTAATTGTGCATTTAACTAGTGCTGTACTGTCATCAGCAAACAATATGATTGGATGGTCTATTTGAAGTGGAAGGTCGTTGATATAAATTAAGAATAAAGGCGGACCGAGAACGCTTCCTTGAGGGACGCCATATTTAATGTTTCTATAAGAAGATCTGAATTTTATTTCACGTTTTGTATTCAAACAAATATCAGAAATTTCAGTATACTGCATACGACCAGTAAGATAGGATTTAATTAAATTTAATGCATTTCCTCGAATTCCGTAAGCTTGAAGTTTGTTTATAAGTGTCTCATGATCTACGTAGTCAAAGGCCTTTGTCATATCCGTGAAAATGGCGCAAACTGGTGTTTTGTTATCTACGTTCACCATTATAGTTTTTAATAAATCGAATATAGCCATATTGATGTTTTTATCTTTACGGAAACCTTTTTGTTCGTCACAAAGTAGGTTAAATTTTGTCAAATAATTGTAAATTTGTTCATATATAATTTTTTCTATTACTTTAGAGAACACAGGAATAAGAGCAATGGGTCTGTAATTTGACATATTTTCTTTATTGTTTTTTTTATGAAGAGGTTTTACAATTACTGTTTTGAGACTCTTAGGAAATATCCCGGAAGATATACTTGCATTAATAATATGACTTAAAGGACCAGAAATCACATTAGAAACGAATTTTATGACTTTAGTGGAAATGCCGTCGTAACCAAAGCTCTTTTTATTTTTCAATGATCTTATTACCCTTGATACGTCTTGCGGTACAACTGGGGACATGAAAAACGAATTTGGATTATGATTTATGTCCTTTACACGATGAGATGCAGATTTCGGTGAATCCGAGACTTGATCGACGAAAAAATCATTAAATGATTCAGCTATATCTTTAGGGTTAGTTATTATGACACCATGATTATTTATCTTAGAGATGGGTTCATTAATATTATTATTGTTGTTTATTATATGCCAGGCTGTCTTTGATTTGTTTTCCGAGTTTAAAAGTAAGTGGTTGTTTTGAGCTTTTTGAGTTAATTTGACGATTTTTTTAATTTTTTTGGAATAATTACGAAATTTTTGTTTATTTTCCTCTGTGGGTTTTATTCGTTGCTGCCACAGTAGGAAGCGCTGTCTTTTACTGCATATACGAATACCCCGTGATATCCATTTAATTGATTTTCCAAATTTAACAGTTGTGTATTTTATGGGGAAGCACAGATTGTATAGTAAAAGAAACAAATCCAAGAACATATCATATGCTAAGTTTGGATCCTCGCTATTATATACCTCTGAAAAAGTTAATGATAGCAGATGGTTTTTAAATTTGAGTAGATTCTCACCCGAAATATCTCGTGTACTTTTACGCCAAGATTGTATCTGAAATGATTTATTAACTTTGATTTTGAGAATTTGCGCTGTGTGATCAGACAATGCTAAGTCTATTACTTCCCATTTACATTTTTGTCTGTAATTGTGAGCAAAATTATCTAAACAAGTGTTACTGTTAAGCCTGGTGGGAACATTTATTTCTAATTTTAGGTTATAGCTCAGGAGAAAACATTCGAGTTCCAATGTAAATCTATTTCTCAACATTGTATTTATGTTGAAATCACCACACAATACTATTTTAGAGCCATTTTTAGTACATATAATTTTTAAAATACTGTCTAAATTTTCATAAAATTTGCTTAGGTTACACATTTTAGGAGGTCTATATATACATAGAACGATGACATTTTGTTTAACAAGTTTTATGGCACAACATTCAATTATACCTGTTACAGAGTATCTCATTATGTCTGGTAGTTCCTTGTATTCAAGCCCTTGTTTTATCAATATGCACGCTCCTCCGCGCTTTATGTTATTTCTAGAGTAACATGCTGCTAATTTATAATTTGGAATGCGTAACAGTTTCTCTTGTCCAGACATTATAAAATGCTCTGTTATACATAAGACATCAATGTTCATTTGTTTGGATAGTAGTTCTTGAATGTGAACTGTTAATATATCTGATTTATTTAAAAGACCAGCTATGTTTTGGTGCATGATATAAAAGTGATCAGACACGAAAAAAATCAGAGTTTTTGTTTACAATGGGGTCATTATTAAGATTAAGTTCTGATTCGATATACATACAAGATTCTTCTCGGACAATGGTAGTTAGCATTAGTATATTACTCATTATAGTTCTCATACCATGATTATTAAGTCTTCCAGTAATTTTTGAGAACATAGTGGCATCATAGGATAAATTAAGATTAGAGTCTAGTAGCGTAGCATAGTTGTATGTATGAATGTCCAAATAAAGTAGATTACTAAACATCTCAATACGGGAATTAAACATTACGGAAGATGTAAAGAATTTAAATGTTGGTAAGCAAATAATTATATTTGTGTGTTGAATTTTTCTTAAAGATGATCTTATCTCTAAAATTAAGTTTAAATAGTTCATAGATTTTTGAAAATCCTCTTCTCCGATCATTATGACACAGAAGTCATTTTTTGTAAAATCCACTAATTTACTAGGTAAATCACTAAAAAGCTGCATAATCCCGCTGTTTGGAAATAGATAGTGACATATCTGTGAGTTGTTAAAAGTTTCTTCAGCAATAGGTAAGATCTTATTCGTTTTGTTAGCACTGACAATGCATAATTTATTTATTTTTAAGGATTGGCTGCTTTCAGTTGTGTCAGGTATCCAAACATCACTGTGAGGCGACGATGTGATTTGTTCTTTGTTTACTTCTTTTGGTGGGTGAATTTCTTTTAAGACTGACTTTGTTTTCTTTTTAGACTTGTTACGTGGGGTCGCGATTTTAAGACTTTTGCAAGGACTGTCAGTTTCCATAGTTAACTCTCTTGATGCTTTTTTTAGAATTTCATGTTTGGACATTATATCATTTAAAGCTTTTTTAAGTTCACTATTTTCGATAGATAAATTATTGATTTCATCATGTGCAGAGTTCAGTTGCAAAGTCAGTTGTTCAATTTGTTGTTTATATTCTTGGACTTGAGTGAAGTTTTCATCTACCGATGTGTTTGGTAAGCTACTAGTGGTGCCATCTAGGTTTGAATGGTTCATACTATTATCAGACGACATTGCTGTTTCAGATAGTGTGCGTGTTTTTCTAAACGTTATGTTTTCGAAGAAATTCATTGTATCTTTAAATTATTTACTGAAGTTCAGTGGCTGTTAATATTATTTGCAAATTGATTCCTAGTGGATATTGTGGTACATTATTGGTGTAGTTTTGTGTCTCAACTGTCTACGCAACTGGACAATTTGTGAAATCATTGACAGAAGCGATCTCGGGATAGTGGAGCGGAGTATTTTATTGTAGTATTGACTGCCTCCGCAAAGCTTACTGGAAAGACTGACTCGATACAATTTGCTGCCAAATACTCCAAAAAACATAAGAATCTGTTACATCCGCATTCTAATGCAAAATAAAGAATAACAGCGAAATAATAAAATGGCTAAAAGGTCCTAGCAACCAGGCCATAAAATTAAATATAAAAAAATAATAAAAAAATATGGAAATTTATTTATATATCTACCCTCACCCTTTGTTAAGAAAACTGATATAAAACGTTATTAGGACGGTTTTTGGTTCTTGGTTCATTACCTTCGTATTACTCCCGCGATTTTATTATCTATAGTTAAAATTAGATTCATATGTATAAAATTATATCTAAACGTGCCTTTGATACGATAACGTGATAAGAAACTCATTAAGATATTATTTGAAAGTCACAGTCAGAAATTTTTGTGTCAGATCTAATTTTATTTAAGACTAGATTTTGCCCGCGAATTCGTTTGCGTGGAATTAGTACTTCGAATAACCTATTTTTTATATCGCGGAATAATATTGTAGGCGTTTGGGCCGCCTTACTTGAGCAATAATTGGTTCACCGTAAAAACTTGCACCCCGTTAAATATGATTTCCGGTATAAAAACTATCCTGTGTATTTCCCAGGGTCTCAAACTATGTCCAGAACAAATTTCATCTAAATTGGTTCAGAAGTTTAAGCTTGAAAAGGTAACAGACAGATAGAGTTACTTTCGTATTTATAATATTACTAGCTTCTTCCAGCGGCTTTGCCCACATGAATGTCGTAAATTATCCCAAGGGAATGTTTCCTTGGGCTGATTTTCAACATTCACGCGGCACATAGATTACTTTTTTTGGGAATATGTATTCCCGGCATAAAAAGTACTCTATGTGCTATTCCAGACTATAAACTCTGTGCCAAATTTCATCCAGATCCGATCAGCCGTTTGAGCGTGAAGAAGAAACAAACTTACAAATACACGCACTCACAAACTTTCACCTTTATAATATAGTGTGATGAAAGTAAAAAATAATACTAGCATATTACTTTCCCACTGCAGGGCAAAGACCTCTTCCCATACAGATAAAGCACGAGTTTTAATCACCACGCTTGCTCAAGGCGGGTTGACGTTTTCAAACTTACCAATCATCATCTGCCTAGCCTTTTTCAAACTTTGTCGGAGTCAGCTTCCAAGCTAACATTTCAATACAGACAAGAATCTACTCTATTAATGCAACTGAATATGGTAGGAAATATTCTGAAGTTTCACGAATTTCTTTGAGTGCATTCGTTGGCTGTCGCCAAGATGACCTACAATTGACTGATTGAGATATTCATCCAATTTATTCACACGTTCTGAACGGTAATGGAAACGTGTCTTATCACACCTTAACTTCTAAAATGTAATCTCTGAAGTGAAGTTAAAGGATTTCAGGCCATTGAGTACAGATTTCTTAGAGAGATAAATGACTATGTATTTACTAAAGTCGTGTCAATCTGAGAAGTCGGATGCAATAATTATAAAAATACTTCATAATAAATAAACTTGATGCTTACGAATGATACTCCTTGCTTTAGTGTATGGGTAACATAGTAATTAATTAAGATTATAAATTTGTTTTTCAATTTCTTACGTACAAAGCTATCGCGGCATGTAAAATAAGAACCGTTATCGGACTTCTTAGATTGTGACGATTATAGGTTTATCCATATATTTAATATTCCTAGTTATATGCAACTACATTGTCATCATATCGCCTAGGTACGCGGATTGTTTTCATTTCCTGTGTTAGGTTACAGTGCGTGGTGCCGGTGGTATCCGGCTCGAAGGACCAAAAGGTATGGGTACTCATGGTGTTTGTGCTAGTATAACTCATTATATTAAACTTGACTTTAGTTCTAAAGGCGGTACCTAGTAAATATTTGAGCTGCAAGTTGACAAGATAGGCAAGCATTGATCAATATCGAAACCATCAAAACAGCTTGATCCAACCAACAAATCATATTCCAAATCTGCTACCAATACGTAAACAGTGTAATAAAATATACTTAGCAACCCGTTTCTAATAGATAATTCATAAACGCACGTAATTCTCTGCTCGTGGCGCCATTACTCAGTGTGGACAGAAACTACCGGCGCAACAAGGCAAATCGAAAGCCACTGGGATCATTTACACACGATTTAGATGTATTTGAGTTGTATGATCTATGCGGCGATATCAATTCAGTAAATAGCGAATGAATTGGTAGGTGCGTAATTACGATATGCTGTTTGCTTTGGTGCTAATACATATCACTGGTTTCTGAATTGATAATTTAAAGTAAGTTAAGTAGTAATTCAGTCAGTAAATCAAGGTAAGTACTTAACATCAAACAAATTCTTATTTCAGAAACTGGACGATATAGATGCCTTCTTTTTATTGAATTGATGTTAAATAATTATTCAACTAGGAAAGTCAACCATCCACAAGAAATTATTTTCGCATACCTTCCTTTGTTGCTCAATAATTATTATTCTTCAACTTGGGGTTTTTCACATTAAAATAATCAGGACGAACATGAATAATTCAAGAGAATTGTTTGTAATAACGACGTTCGCAGAATATTAAATTAAAACAACAAAATAAATTACTAAACTAATAGACCAAAGAGAACTTTTAACAACTTCCATAAATTAAATAAATCTGCCGAGCCTTTTCACAACTATGTTGGGCTATGCTTCCAATATAACCGGAAGCAGCTAAGTACCAATATTTTACATGGAGCGTCTGTCTATTGGACGTCCAGATCCCAGTAACTGGGTAACACAACCCAGTAACTGGGTAACACGGGACCTCTTGGCAAGACTAGTGATAGATTTTCTGGCTGCTCTGTCTGAAAGCATCTCTAAAAGGATGGGACGGAAAAGTAAAAATAAAAATCTAAATCAATTCGCTATCAACCAACGAGATTTCAAAATTGGTGGCAATTTAAGACACGACTTTCAAGTTAAAGCTATAAAATC
Organism: Orthosia gothica; assembly: GCA_949775005.1. NCBI lineage: Eukaryota > Metazoa > Arthropoda > Insecta > Lepidoptera > Noctuidae > Orthosia > Orthosia gothica. The sequence continues at coordinate 23,499,723 of OX459038.1, read as the reverse complement.
GTCATGAATAAATAAAATGAATTGCTAAAAGAAAAGGGGTTCAATTTAAAAGTGACTCTTTTTCTTTTTCACCCACTTATCCGCTAGCATGTGCCAAGCAAAAGGATGTGTAGGGGTTGAAATATTGTACCTTTGCCGGGGGTGTTACTAAATAACCACTCGGTTCACGATGAAGATACTTACGTGCTGTTTTCCTACCATTTTTGGGTGTGTTTTTGCAATTAAGTCACTGAATAGTTCGTTGAGTTCGGGAATCAGAACCTAATTACTGAAATAACTAAATGTTATTTCAGTAATTACTAATTCCCGAGTGAAATGGTAGCGTATTTAGTCTAAGAGTATTTTTATATAAAATTCGTCTTCTTACAATAATTGAAAACCTAACATAATAGTCGGATGACAGCGTAATTAGTGTGTGTGATTAATTGTGAGTATTTACATCATTCGTTTTTTAACGAAACCATCAAAACCGGCTAAGTGCGAGTCGGGCTCACGCATGAAGGGCTCCGTACCATTATCACAAAAAATGCCAAAATCATGTTTGTTGTATGGGAGCCCCACTTAAATATTTATTTTATTTGTTGTTATAGCGGCAACCGAAATACATCATCTGTGAACATTTGAACTGTCTAGCTATCACGGTTCATGAGATGCAGCCTGGTGACAGACAAACAGACAGACGGTCAGGGGAGTCTTAATAGGGTCTTGTTTTTACCCGTAGGGTACGGAACCCTAAAAAAAGGCCATAGCAGAAAAAAAGCCGCAATAATAAAAAACCTCTTCCAAAGCTTTATTAACGTACTATTTTTATTTTAGCAGCAGTACGTGCACACACAATATAAAACCCTTCGCGTCGTCATATGATAGTTTTTCTTTATAATTTGTAGCACCATAAAAATTCAGCGAGCACAACAATCTGAGAATAGCTCATTACCATAGCCTCGTAGGGACGTAACATATTGTGTGTGCTGTCGCAACTGGCTGTTAAACATTGCTAAAACAAAAGAACTTACAAAAACAAATCCTCGTCATAGTGACAGTGGCGCAACACTAATTAGGTCAAGCGCGAGCTTCACAAACTGCTCTCTAGGCCGGCTGCGCCCCCTTAATGAACTACTCTAACGAAACAAGTTTTTTATCACTATTGTACATAGCCGTCGTAGCTTTTATTGGGTGTTAAGAAACTAATAAAGCAGGCAAGTGGAGGAGTGATAGATTAAATTGGTTATTTCTGTGTTCAGTGGTCAAAGACTTCAAAAGAAAAATTATAAATTCTAAGGAACTCTTCTGAGCGAGTGCAGCGTTGCTTCTACTTTTTCAGTCTAATACTTGAAAGAAAATACATTTATTTAGCACACACTAAAATACACACAACATATTATACATCAGATAAAATACAAATAAATAAAAGTGTAAAGTCTGTCGTAAGAAGTTAGCAGGAATGTGTGCCTCACGGCTGCGCCAAAAATAGAGCCAGTTCAGCAAAAATGGTAGATAACTAGTTCACTAGTACAATTTGACCAAAGCACAGAATTTCTTTAGAGGGTAGGTACCTAAGTAAACCTTGGACTTCTCTTAGCAAATTCCTATTTTTAGCATCAAACTGCATTGCTGTTTCAGTACGAATGGTTAGTGTTCGGGAATTTTCAGCAAAGAGGCAGTTTCAACTCTATCTCTTGGATTGATAAGGTCCAAAATGGATGGGATTGACAAGCGTTACGGAAATGGCACAGGGTCAATCCCATTTACTTGAAAATCATCATTCAATCGCCTGAGGACTAGAAGAAAAAATGGTGAGTTATTATTTAGAGGATGGAACATGGAAGTAGATGGAGGATGGTTGATGGGAAAAGGCCACGCGGACGCTCACCCACTCGATGGTCAGACTAGATCAGGACGATTACGACACTCATGGTGACCATTGCTCTCTTCAAATTTAGATTGACCAGGCTTATGCAACTACATTGTCATCATATCGCTTAGGTACGCGGGTTGTTTTCATTTCTAGTGTTAGGTTACAGTGCGTGGTGCCGGTGGTATCCGGCTCGAAGGACCATAAGGTACTCATGGTGTTTGTGCTAATATAACCTAGTTATATTAAACATGACTTTAGTTCTAAAGGCGGAACCTAGTAAATATTTGAGCTGCAAGTACTGACAAGATAGGCAAGCGTTGATCAATATCGAAACCATCAAAACAGCTTGATCCAACCAACAAACGATATTCCAAGTCTGCTACCAATACGTAAACAGTGTAATAAAATATACTTAGCAACCCGTTTCTAATAGTGAATTCTTAAACGCACGTTATTCTCTGCTCGTGGCGATAGATGGCGCCATTACTCAGTGTGGACAGAAACTACCTGCGCAACGAGGCAAATCGAAAGCCACTGGGATCATTTACACACAATTTAGATGTATTTGAATGGTATGAGCTATTCGGCGATATCAATTCTGTAAATAGCGAATGAATTGGTAGGTGCGTAATTGCGATATGCTGTTTGCTTTGGCTCTAATACATATCACTGGTTTCTGAATTGATAATTCAAAGTAAGTTAAGTAGTAATTCAGTCAGTAAATCAAGGTAAGTACGTAAAATCAATTTTTTTTTTTTTTTTTTTAAACGACGCCCCACACTAGGAATTTCTTCCTGTATCGTGGGTGCGTTTACAAACATATAAACTCACATACACAAACACCCAGAGCCGGAACAACTATCTGTAGGTCATACAAATATTTGTTCCGTGCGGGAATCGAACCCGCGTCACGCAGCGCAGCAGTCAATCGCTCAACCACTGCGCCAACCGTGCGCCCAAATAAAAATTCCCAAAATTCTCATTTCAGAAACTGGACGATATAGATGCCTACTTTTTATTGAATTGATGTTAAATAATTATTCAACTAGGAAAGTCAACCACCCACAAGAAATTATTTTCGCATACCTTTGTTGCTCAATAATTATTATTCTTCAACTTGGGGTTTTTCACATTAAAATAATCAGGACGAACATGAATAATTCAAGAGAATTGTTTGTAATAACGACGTTCGCAGAATATTAAATTAAAACAACAAAATAAATTACAAAACTAATACACCAAAGAGAACTTTTAACAACTTCCATAAATTAAATAAATCTGCCGAGCCTTTTCACAACTATGTTGGGCTATGCTTCCAATATAACCGGAAGCAGCTAAGTACCAATATTTTACATGGAGTGTCTGTCTATTGGACGTCCACAACCCAGTAACTGGGTAACACAACCCAGTAACTGGGTAACACGATACCTCTTGGCAAGACTAGTGTTAGATTTCCTGGCTGCTCTGTCTGAAAGCATCTCTAAAAGGATGGAACGGAAAAGTGATAATAAAAATCTAAATCAATTCGCTATCAACCAAAGAGATTTCAAAATTGATTGAACAGATTGAAAAACCTAACATAATAGTCGGATGACAGCGTAAGTAGTGTGTGTGATTAATTGTGAGTTTTTACATCATTCGTCTTTTAATGAAACCATCAAAACAAAAACCGGCCAAGTGCGAATCGGGCTCGCGCATGTAGGGCTCCGTACCATTATCACAAAAAACGCCAAAAAAATCACGTTTGTTGTATGGGAGCCCCACTTAAATATTTATTTTATTTGTTGTTATAGCGGCAACCGAAATACGTCATCTGTGAATATTTTAACTGTCTAGCTATCACGGTTCATGAGATGCAGCCTGGTGACAGACAAACAGACAGACGGTCAGAGGACTCTTAGTAATAGGGTCTTGTTTTTACCCGTAGGGTACGGAACCCTAAAAAAGGCCATAGCAGAAAAAAGCCGCAATAATAAAAAACCTCTTCCAAAGCTTTATTAACGTACTATTTTTATTTCAGCAGCAGTACCTACGTGCACACACACCCGTCGCGTCGCAATATGATAGTTTTTCTTTATGACTTGTAGCACCATAAAAATTCAGCGAGCACAACAATCTGAGAATAGCTCATTACCATAGCCTCGTAGGGACGTAACATATTGTGTGTGCTGTCGCAACTGGCTGTTAAACATTGCTAAAACAAAAGAACTTACAAAAACAAATCCTCGTCATAGTGACAGTGGCGCAACACTAATTAGGTCAAGCGCGAGCTTCACAAACTGCTCTCTAGGCCGGCTGCGCCCCCTTAATGAACTACTCTAACGAAACAAGTTTTTTAGCACTATTGTACATAGCCGTCGTAGCTTTTATTAGGTGTTAAGTAACTAATAAAGCAGGCAAGTGATAGATTAAATTGGTTATTTCAGTTTTCAGTAGTCAAAGACTTCGGGAAAAATTCTAAATTCTAAGGAATTCTTTTGAGTGAGTGTAGCGTTGCTTCCAAGTTGCTTTTTCAGTCTAAAACTTGAAAGAAAGAAAGAAAATACGTGTATTTAGTACTGACTAAAAGACACACAACATACTTATATTACACATCAATAAAATACAAATAAATAAAAAGTGTAAAGTTGACGTAAGAAGTTAGCAGGAAAATGTCCCTCACGGCTGCGCCTAAAAGACCCAGTTCAGCAAAAATGGCAGACAACTAGTGCACTAGTGCAATTTGACCAAAGCACAGAATTTCTTTAGAGGGTAGGTACCTAAGTAAACCTTGGACTTCTTCTTGTCTTAGCAAATTCCTATTTGCAGCATCAAACTGCATTGCTGTTTCAGTACGAAAGGTTAATACTTGTGAAATTTCAGCAAATGAGACACAAAATGGATGGGTTCGACAAGCGTTACGGTAAAAATCATCATTCAATCGCCTGAGGACTAGAAGAAAAAATGGTGAGTTATTATTTAGAGGATGGAACATGGAAGTAGATGGAGGATGGTTGTTGGGAAAAGGCCACGCGGACGCTCACCCACTCGATGGTCAGACTAGATCAGGACGTTTACGACACTCGCGGTGACCATTGCTCTCTTTAAATTTAGAGTGAACAGGCTTCTTCTGGGTAAGCTTGCTCCATCGTTGACTCTGTCTCTCTCACCTCTGACCTAGACTAGAGTCAAGAGCAAACCCATCACAAAAAATATCCTGAGAAGAGCCGAAGACAGAGTGGCTTAGAAGCAGCTCGGCAATGACTCCGTGAAAGCTTTCCAAGACGGGCCCGACCTTCAGTAATGAAGACAACGAATGAGAAGAAGATTATTTAGAGCTAAATCATCTGCATCAAGGTAAAGATTACCGTAGTTCCTTAACTCCATACTTACCAACATTGAAAACACTTGTTCACACATCCAATGTTTTTCTTAGATCCCCACTACGAGGAACTTAACGTAAGCAGCTTAATATATCGGTCCGAGAGTGCTTATGTTATCCTGTACTTACTATAAACTTTGAAGCTTATTAAGTTTGCAAGACTTATGAACCACTCGTGTTCTTGATTTTAGACCAAACAGCTGAAATGTGGTAGATTAGTAACCACTAGCTTTTACTCAAATCAGATGTTTCATTTTTTGTATGTATGTTCGGGCATAACTCCGAGACAAATTTGTAAAATTATTTTTTCTTTGAAAGGGCTCTCGAAGTGGTCCTATTGTCACCAAGTCAGAATCCGATGATGGGATCCCATGGCAATCGAGGAAACTCCTCAAATATTATAGGAAGACATATAGCGATTTTGTTATTTTCAATAATATGGCAAGAATTTGCACTCAGAAAGTATCATTTGGTGTAGTGGAACTGATGAAGAAGACCACAGATGGCCACTGGAACACATTAATAAGTATGTCGTGTGTATAGGATATCTCGAATAGTTAAGCGGCTTTGATGACACAAATACATATAAATAAATGGTACTGATGAAAATGGTACCATCGAACTGATCTGAGGCAGTGCGAGTTTGTATTCACGCTCAATCGCGTTAACGTAAACCTCAATTTGTATTGAAACTGGATAAGCGCCGTCTGGGGACGGTTAGGAGAAACCTCTTTTTTGTATACATTTTGACATACGATATCGTTAACGTTATCACGAGTGAGGCCTCTGATGATGAAGCCGGAAGGTAGGCACTGGAACGCCGTAATAAAACAATGTATCGTATTCGTATTTGAGCATTGGAATTTAAATGAGATGTACTCTGGCTATAAATAATATTCAGAGAAGAATTTTATAGAGAGCATATTTTGGGATAACTGGTAAAATTTATAATTTTAAATTACCCTCGACACATTTTTATTTCGTGCTACATAATGTATCTAGTAATAGACACGCTACGATCGACAATCTATTGAACACGTAATTATGACACGATATCTTGTGAAAACACCCCGATTCAAACAGTAAAACGCCCGAGATCAGGACGGCCACCAGTCGGTATGCATTCAAGCGGAAATTGCGGATTTACTTTCAAAACAACTAAGTAGAGTCATCTCACTTTCATCTTTTCTTTTACTTTATAAATATATATATTTATATAAGTATATATTATTTTCAATATATATGTATGTATATTTTACCTATTTTATTATGTTATATAATAACTGGTTTTGTTTTTATTATTAAAAAATGCACCTTCCATGTTATCTCTTCACCACCCTTGGTTGACTGGTAGAGAATGCCTAAGGCATTAAGTCCGCCTTTGTACCTTTGTGCATGAAGTCTAAATAAATAAATAAATAAATAAATAATAAAACGCCCATAACTTTTGATTAGGTGAACCGATTTTCATCAAACATAGCTAAGAAAATCAACTTTCAAACAAAAAAACATGAAATCAAAATCGGTTCATCCGTTTAGGAGGTATGATGCCACAGACAGATTCGCAAACACACAGGTACAAACGTCAAACTTATAACACCGCTCTTTATCCGTCGGCGGTTAAAAGGTAGCTTAAGTATTTACTGCTACTGCTAATTCTGTCGCTCTACGATACTCAGTAAACATTTTAGTAATCAGATCATTCCAGAGATTACCATAAATAATTTTAACTCTTTATAATATTATCTAATTTAGATTAGATTTAAAAGGGCTTCAGAGACGGTCATCGTTGTAACAATATTCAACAACTTTAAACTCACCAATAATAATAGGCACCAAAAATAGTGAAAAAATATTCATACTAAAATAGATACTAAATATTCATGAAGTTAAACCACTACCTACATCAATAAGTATTTGTTTGTTCCCAACTCAAACAATTGACTGAAATGGTTGTTAGTTAGAAGCCTAAAAGTTTGATAGTCTTATCAAAGGGTTTAATGGAACCCAGTAACTGGGTTGTGGAGTTCAGATAGGCATCCGCTCCATTCGGTTAGACTGTAATCCGACCCCAAAATCGTAGGGACTAAGCAGATGATGGCTGTTTGTAAAGTTTAACTGAAATAAAAATATTGTTTTGTTTTTCAAACAGGCTTTTTTCGTATTCTTCTCAGCAAACCCTTTCATTTGATACCCAAATTATGTCAGTGCTAAAAAAATAACTAGTCCACCATCTTTGGCCGTCCGCCATATTGGATTAAGAATCGCTTACCTAACCATGCATTGTCATCCAAACTAAACGTGTTTGCAAAATTTAATCTTAATCGGTTGAGGTTAACCGCTTTAAAATTCAATAGAAAGATTTGACCGGAACATACCTACATACATACAATGCAAGTTGAATAAAAGCTTGTAATAACTCAAAAATAATCAACACAGATAGCTACTATTCTTCATGTTTCCAGTTCCAGAGCATGCTCCCTTATACTTGTGATAATGAGTATCGTAGATGAACAGACTCAACGTTAATGACAATCTAATTAGTGCCCCGCACAACATGGAACCGGGTGGTCTTCCGACGTACGCAGGACTTAATGTAGTCCACATTAAATGACGCTCGTCTTAACCCCCGAGGACATGCAATGTACACAGTAAACAAGTGCGGATACATACAAACCCACACACACTCTAAGGGCCTAACTCCACAAAATTATATTAATGTTTACTCCAAAATAAATTGGTCTAATGTTTAACTTTAATGTTACGCCAAAAACGCCTGAAATTTTGAATTTACAACATGATTATTAGTGACGCAAGCAAAAAGTGGTTTGTTCTGACCCTTTGGACTCGGACGTGTATCCCTAAAAACTTTATGGTCTGCAAATTGCTTACTCCTATTAAAGATAAGTATGTGTCTAGCCTAAATCCGGACTCAAGATTAATTTAAATGTGTTTTACATTCAACAACAATTTCATCTTCAAGTTGAGGCGTTATTCCCTTCTCCCACTTCATCCAGATCTCCGACAGATTCGAACAACTTTTCCATTAGTACTTTGGGCACAACTACCCACTTAAATTTCTATCTTAATCGCGAACAAAATATTCTACTCCTTGAGCTCCAGTTCTACCGTGCATTATTTTATTATGCTGAAATTATTAACTTCCATCAAAATAATCATTTTGTTATTTTCTTTTCGCTTTGAATTTGTAGCTAAATGGATTTGAGGTATTATCTTCAAAAATGTTACCGACACCAGAAAAAAAACTTTACATAAAAATTTACACACTTTTTCAAGGAATCTCTACTTTGTTTTCACGCTTAGCCAGTGTTTGGAGGATGTTCCAACTTCTACGTGTTTTTACAAAGCTTTTTTAATATATAAGTAACTAAAACGTGAACAATTTTCATTTCGATTTTTTGGTCTTTACGCCTGTATCATGGTAAGCTATCTGCTTAATATTGTATATAACAATAGTCACGTGAATGTTTTGATTGTTTCGGAATACATAAGTGTTGTTTGTGTTTATATGCCGATAAATTGAATAGCGATGTAACATAAACGAGCCAACCACTTCAGGCTAAAATAACAAGCGTTGAGCATAGACAATATTTGTGTACGCACCGATTGTGAATGTATTTTACTCGTCTTAGTTCTTTATATCTGCTGGCCAGTAACTCGTGAGCCGCGCGGCGCCCTAGGGTGCCGCCACCGACTGCCATATATCAAGCGGTCCGCTTTTAATCTCGCAAGCCCTATTTATTCACATTTATTCCAAAGATATTTTCCCACCGGAATTTCCCCCTTGGAATTGGTAACATTTCCCGCGTTTAGCTGATTTGTACCGCTGCTGTTATTGTGTTTTATTTTACAGGAACAAAAGGGACTGAAATATTTAGAGTTTGTCAAAAGAAGGTGATGATAAATTATGGCGACCCGCTATCACAGCCGGCCGTATCTTAAATAATACGCTTTTTGTTTCCTTGAATATTCAAATTGCAATTTTGTTTATTTTTTGTCACAGACGAATTATTAGTCAGTTCATGACAGTGATGGAAAGACTAAAATAGCTTTTTAATTATTTTCTACAGCAATCAAATAACATATTATAAAATCTAGCAAGATATGTTGCAAATTCGGCGTATTTTCATTGAATCTTTGAAAAGCCTTTTTGATCCGCGGTACTTAGAATTGATGGAATGCAAAATCATTGCAAAACTTCTGTTCACATTTTTCGATAATGATTTATAATAAAAGACGAACTCGTAAGAAAAACTCATATAAAATCCACCCATTGAAGAGCAAGTTTCCGATGTTTATAACACAAAGAAAATATATCGCAGTAATACCGCGAAATAAATCTCTAGGACGTTTTATTGTAATTTATTCCCTCAAATCGAACACAATTCATCTACAGGGGCTAACAATAGTAAAAGCGGTGCCAATTTTCGAGCACGAACCTGAACAAAAGAGTGGCCCGACGAGAGATTTATCACAAGCAAAGCAACAACGGGGAAGTTTCGTGCAAACGACGACAACAACTGTTACTGCGCCTGTTACGGTTATGACATGGCCACTTTCATGGAGTATGCATAAAATCTTTTATACGCAGTCGATTTCCGTGCGGGGTCCACTTTGTGCGAGTCGCTGCACTTGCTGGGAATGCGTTGTAACTAAACATAGCACTAAGCTGCACTTACCTCGTCTCCCATCTGTGTCAAGTGTGGCACAGTCGGAGCTGCGTTCACTTTGGCACGTAGATGCTACGAGTAGCTAGCTCGGTTGCTCGGCTCCACGGCTGCTCGACTACAAAGAGACAGTAAAACGTGTAATTTCATGCGGATAAGAACTTCTCTCACAAATGTATGTAGAATTCTCAACTTATTTTACTTATATTGAAGCCGGTGAGTGTACTTGAAGCACTCTCTGATTTTCTGAGGATTTTGTGCAGTACATACTTTATAGAATGTACTGCAATGGCTATCTTTACGAATCAATAATTGTAACGATCATTCTGTGTGTTCCCAAGTTTAAATTTTTATGTTTTCCGTTATGTTATCAACATGATTCTAAGTGATATAGAAATAATTAGTTATACCTCTGCGGACAAAAGTTTCTCGTCTGCACAGGCCTTTAGTATGTACATATTTTATGTCAGGTCAAAATAAATCTACTTGTTCACTTGATAATTATCACTAAAATAAAATAAGTGAGCCAAGGTTTGCCACTTGATAAAAGTGCATCTTTTCGTTTCTAAAAGACAAATCAAGTTATACCAGCGCTACTCCGTTCCACATTCATGGCACTCGGCATTTGTTTTTTGCACTTTTGAATCGCTTTGAAATCCAATTAGAACCTCGGGTGAATATACGAATATACGATGTGGTACTGGAGGTATGCTGTCATAAGCCTACAACTCTGCAAATAAACGGTTCTATTACTATTTTGACCTAGAAGAGCTCGTGGGTCGCAGTCGCAGTCGCATGCGACGAGTCGTTAGACCGCAGATCAGTAGTGACCAGTAGTGAGTGAGTGTAATCAGACATCTTGTATCACGGAACACTCAGAACCAAAAGGAACACGGCACTGCCGTCTGCAGTCGGGTTTGGAATCATGACTGCAGCGACATGACGCCACAACATGTCGTTGCGACATTTACACGTCACCTGCTGCTGCTGTCAGCAGTCGGCTACCAACTTGTACCTTTAAGCAGCTGCTCCCAGCGTCATTTTTAGATCTTTAACATTTATTACAGACAGACAGAAGCCAGTTAAACTGACAGCAGTCTTGTCAAAGTGTATCCCGTTGCCCAGTTATAGTAGTCACAGCTTTGTGTCTCTGATATTGGCTGCAAGACCTTGCTCAGTAGCTATTTTTGTGTCAATGTTAAAGGTGAAGATAGCATTGTATAACTGCCTTTTTCACTCACGTTTGTTGCATCGTCCTATCTCGCTTACTCTATGCAGTATACTCGATGACAAACTGTTTCTTGTGCAATGGTTCGCAATACCAACTTCAGAGACCCTAAGATCCGCTGTTACTACAGTACTGAGTTGTAGATAGTGGAGCTTAGTTAGGCAGTCGCTCCATTTAAGGTCCTGTTAGACCTCCTCTTAGACCTGAAGCCGACCCCAACATACCTAATTGGGAAAAGAGATAGCATAGCTGAGACTGCATAGCTTTGAGTATCAAAGAATAAATTGAACGGAAATGTGTCGTTACTGCAGCAAGTTAGTAAACGAGATATACGTACGAGAGTTCACTAAATTGCAAAGTTTGCTATCATATCGCCCACGAGAACTGGGTACAGTATAATAGTATTGCTAGTTGCTCCTCACTGTTCGTAGGGGACGAGAAGCAACTACGCCATTCATGCTACCTCCAGTTATTATAGAAACGAATATATTTATATAAGAAAATTCATATAGAAACAGCCATTCCATACAAATTCAGTGACCCGATTACCAAAATAAGGTTCCTATTAAGTAAAAAAAAATCACGAACTACCAATATAATTAATTCTACACACAAAAGCAAGCGGAGCGGTCATGGGGAGAATGGGGCATCCCTAACAGTGGCCCTCGGAAATAACCGCAAAGGTTATCAAATTGGCAGTAGTGGACGCATTGAATGCCTACGGCGCGGCGCACATGAACGATTCCGCCGAACCTTCCCGCCGACCGTAATGGGCTATGCATGAGTAACCGCAAGATCGCACAGTTCCACTAATATGAGCAAATCAGAGCATACCACATATTATACGTAAATCTATTTGATGTATGTATATAATGTGTATATAATGTATATAATGTAATTCTGATCTACATACGTGACGTGTTGGAAATAATGTGATTCAACATTTAAAGAAATCGTTTATACCAATCCTTCGTTAGTGATAAATACGCAGGTTATTTCCTAATATTTACCACCAAAACCTCTGAAATATCAGCAACTCTACAAACGAAATTATTATATTAATGGAACTAAAAGGCACGTCATTTGTACGCCGAATTTTATGGCACTATCTACTTTCATGAAATCGAAAAATTATCCCAAATCCTAAAAAAGTTCCTACAAAAACGCGAACATGAAATGCAGTTCATTTCATGTTCGCGTTTTTATCCAAGCAAAGAGCAAGCGACAAAATGAATAAAAGGTGAACAGTTTTTCTTCGCAAAATGTGACAAAGAGTTGGTGCGGGATTTCTCTACGTGGAGTTATTGTCTGTGACGCAAAGTCGTCGTGACAAATAGTGCTGCGTTTTGCAACATTTTTAACTAAGAGTTAATTCCTCCGCCAAGAGTTTCTTTTAGCTTAAGGGACGGAGGATAGTCATAGAGCAATTAACTTTTATTATCATTTATCTAGTGCTATGAGCGTCATATTTATCTAGCTTTATTTTTGCGAATAGAAAGAAATCTGAGGTTATTCACCCTTTAAGAGGTTTTCAATCATAATCTGAAACCCAAAATGTCTATTATTTTTATAACAGCGTTCGAATTTTCGTATGCACCTTTATTATTATTGTTCATGATCTAACAAGGAAATTGGAGTATCTACATACGCTATGTTTAAATCTGCAACGGATATTCACAGGAACATATCGATTTCTCTCGATAACGAGCAGATCATCCACGATAACAGCTGTGTCTATTAACGAGCAATCGCTATTCATTAGTCTAAGACTTGAGGCTACTTCAGACTTCGATATCTCTAGTTCGTTTACCACATCGAGCAAAATGTGGAGCTTAGTTCGAGGTTTTCGGTGGTAAAACTCTGTTATGGCCTGGATTGGAAATGTGCCCGATAAATGATGATACACTCACGCCCACACATGCGAAGTCTCGCAAATCTGTACCTAAATCTCCTTTCAGGTTTTCTGCGGTGGGAATGAAAAACGTGACAGAAATATTATTTAGTTCTTAAAAAGAAAATAAATTTATATTTCTTCAACTAGGTCCTTACTATGACGTATGAGAGAGGGAGAAGCCGAGTTATATAAGACAAATACCAATATCCGTTTTTTACAATAGAATCATGATGACATTGAATGAACATGGCCCCAACTTTACACTACAAACAGATCAGACTAAATTGTTTTATCGAATACTTGTCAATAACATTATACATCGGTATAAAAGAACGCTCTTAAAATCGTTTATTTATTTCTGTCAATCAATGAACTCACTTTCGTTATTCATTCAATACATTTGGAGGAGAAAAGTAATCTGAGGATTGGGCTCGAACACGCGAAAAAGATATTGGAAACCATCCGCGAAATAAATAAATAGGAACAACCCGTTATTATTCTGTCAGTTATTATTTAGGAATAAACTTTTATTATTTAACAAAAAGGTTTTACTAAAATTAAGGTTTATGAGCTCACCTTTTACTGGTTTGTATAAATTACTCCTGCTGTAATTAGGAGTTACTGAGACATGTTTGGTAAGCTTTATGTATTGTTTCGTATCTTATTCCTTTCAATCTCTGTTAATAATCATAATCTTTCTGCTCTTGTCCCTTGTTAGGTGGTGTGTCGGTGCAACACGTTTTCTCTTTCCATTAATTATGCCCTGTCAACCGCCACGTTATCATCATATATTGTCACTCCTAACAACAACCTAAATTTCCCAACCCCTCTTATTCCACTTCAAATAAAACCTATCAGGTAATTCAAAGCTACTCCAAATCATGAACAGCCTTATACCATTCAATCAAGTGGATCGGAACGTGAATTCTACACCCTGCCGAGCGTGGTAGATGTGGCTGTGTTGGCATGTGTATCTATCCTAAGATTCCTCGTTGTGGTGAAGTGGTCGAAGTTCACTGGATCATGAGTAATACACTCGTGCGTATGTAATGTCACTTAATATGGGAATAATATCAAAGCGTCTTGATAAGTCTTACCTTCTCGAACGTTCCTTGTACAAATATTTAGCTTAACCGTAAATGCCGTAGTTATTGAAACAATTCTAAAGGTAAACAATATAATTATCACGGGAAATTTAACGCGATGATTTCGATTGTTTGTTTACCTATTTCAATCGAAATCGTCGCGTTAAATTTCCCGTTATATTGTTTTCAATTCTAATGGTATTTTGTCACGTGGATCCACGTTTCGGGCGCTCCAGGGGTTAATTATTCGTATTGGTCTTGTTTAGCAATTGTGACTGTTCCTAAATGACCCTAGGCTGATAAAAATTTCGTTTTTCCTAAGATGTCCTAGATTTAGTGTTAATGTCGGCCCCTTTTTATAAAAGAGGGAACAACGCCCCGCCATCCGCGTTGCTCAATGAACTTCGTACCATCGACTGGGTAATTCCCTTCCGACAAATGAATTCCAAATTATGTTTTGTTTTGTTTTGGAATTCACAGTTATACAATTATAACTTGGAAGTGGTTTAGAAGGATAAAATTATAACTAAGGGGATATAAACTAAACTGTTATAATTAACTAACGCTTGTGTGAGAAACTCTATACACTAATGTATAGAGTATTTAAATCAAAGACCGAATTATGGTCGCGGATAATGAATTTACATTCTTGAATTACTACAAATACAAATAACTAAATTAGCAGAGAGTTTAACTCAGGAAGTAACTGGAGTTGATAATATCAACTCACCTACAGACAGCCCCCAAAAGCGCCCATCCCGCCATCATTTCGTAGTGTAATAGCTGGTAAGAAGAAATGATGAAACAAACTTCCAGCACACATTTCTGTCTGATAGCCTTAAGGGCTAAAGAAGTCAAACAATAGTGAAGTATGAAGTTAATTAGACAAAGGGATTGCAAAGTGCATTATTTACCTAACGAAAGGAAGTTGGTAGGATCGCTACGCTTGCATTCATAAATACGTTTAATTGAATTACGTTAATTAGTTAATTGTCAATAGTCTAGATTCCCACCCAAGTGACGTGCGATTGCCTTTCAAAAGCACACCCGTCGTATAACGTGTACTGTAGGGCCTCGAATGCGCGTCCTAGGAAGGATTTGCGGCGGTCCATACAGTACATGTTTCCCTAAACTTAAACATGTCTTACACAATCCTAAGACAAGGACGGTTTTGTGCCTAAGTGTCCTAAGTGTCCTGCCATTGAGCGAGACATGCTTCCAGAATTACTGGACGCGCACTATAATAAATAGTTCACCCTCGACCTAACACCCTTTACTAAAACAATACAAAATTAGCAAGCGTACCGTAGACTCAGTCTGAAACAGGTTCACTACAATTGCCTTGTTAAACGTTGAAATGGAATAATTCGTCATTTCACACTTTTTTAAACTTCCCAATTTCGAGGATGCTCCAGTGTAAATAACAGCCGTGCGACGTCAACAGCGGGGTCTTCCACTGGGCTTCCATCGTGTCTCGGCAAATATTATTTTTTATTCAGATATTGGCCCGAAAGCCTGGTGCGATTTAACGAGACACGACACTAACATTCATTAAATTGATCATATCCCAATTTGTGATGTTCAGCGATGACTACCCCCTTTAGTTTATAAGTGTACATACAACATGGCAATGCAATGAGACCGTAGTCAGACCTTCTATAGGAAGCAGTATTTAACAACTAACATTTGGTTGTCCTACGTGCTCAATCAAGAGCGGCCATATTTAGCCTATTTTATACAGAAATGAGTTTTAGCGGTTCCGCCTTCCATGTATGTAATGTCAGTTAAAAGTTAATAATAGTCCATAATCAAATAAGTCATTGTGTAGTGTATAAATTATGAATTAGGGCATGTAACGTGTGACGAAAGGCTTCGCCGTTTCCCTAAACCAAATATTAGCCACAAATATCTGCCAAAGGGTGGATTCAGGAAGTAAATACAAGGGTTCGCCACACTAGAATAAATAGTACATTAGTGAATTGTCCCTACCTATGTAATATAATGATTAAGACTTACCCCATTCATACTGGCACTCACTCACACCATATTAATACGAGATTAGACTAAATTATAATTAACTTAATAATTAACTTTGTTACACGAAACTACTACGACTCGACTTTAGATTATTCGTTTCCAAAGCTAAACCCTATGTCTCTAACACCATCCGTACGTCTCCTTCCGCTCCTCCGAAAACCGACCGTCTTCTCTCCCTGCCTCAAATCAAGTGTCCACTCTCTCCAACCTTTTTCTTGTTCGCCTACAACCACGCTCCCTGCAGTCCCGCTACGAGACCCTTTTGCCCTCAATCCCTCGCCTAAGTGTTTTCAGCTTGTTGGTCGCTCTGTCGTCGTCTACCTACTTTAATTGTTACCACATGTTGATTTCTAAGTTTTTGTAGAGAATCTCGGTTCTTGAGTCCCTTTTTCTATATTTCCAGCCGAATTGTATTTGTTAAAGGTCCAATATCGCTTCACTATTTTAAAATGAATAGATTGTTCGTAATTTATTGGGGTTTCTGTCAGAGCGTGCTTATACCCGAGTGTTTGTGCCTAAATTTGGTCCGCACATGAGGCAACAATGCGCAGTTTTAAATATTAAAACAGAGATAAATGGCGTGTAGTCACACAATCCAACAAACATGTTATCGTATCATAGCAAATCCACATAAAAGATGGTGAAAACCGCGTGAAAATTCATTGCGGTGTTCAAAAGACAGTGATAAAAAGTAACTTTGCCTTAAACTATGTAGAAATTATTTCACAACTTGAACAATTAATCGATAAACGTCAAAAACCTCTCGATTTTCTTTTTCCTTTTCAGAGTTCTCGGTTAAAAAACTTTGACTGAGTGGATAAAACTTAAAACGGTTTCGAAGTAAACTTAGAATTTGGAGTTTGTTGCCACAACTGCAACTGGGTCGAATGTACTTAGGGTTTACGTCACTGCAAACGCAAAGCAGAAACACACTGAACATAACAAGAATTTTTTTTTTTATAAAAAAATACAACCAACTTCTAAATAACGTCGACGAGAAAAATATTTGTCGTGTTTTTATTTAGAAGTCGGTTGTGTTTTTTTAGTGTGGGTGTTCCTGTTTTCTTTTCTTCGTTTTTTGACACTGCCTTCCGAAATTGAAGTTATATTTCACTTTGTAGTGTGTTTATTTGGAAGTCTTTTGTATTTTTTGTAAAAAAGTTTTTATTTTTAACTTTTTAGTTGTACTACGAGATATCTATAATGCTCAAAGTTTTGCCAGAATAGATTACCCGAATAACAACTTGAACATAACCGGCGAAATGAGAGTGTACCAGAGTGTGTACACATCCGAGTACCTCTTTAGAACGTACCAGCGTGATGATATGATATGAAATGGCGTAAAAAATAAACAGAAATGCGATTGCAGCAATCCCGAGAGATGTGCCGTTTTTTATTGAAGAGTTATATTGTATATCTCCGAAGTTCTAAAACGGACATCAAGAGAAGCACCAGCTTTCAAATAAGGAAAGTATCATCAAAATCGGTTTACCTTGTTAAAAGTTTTGAGGTAAAACACATTTAAAACAATACAGTCGAAATGAGAACCTCCTCCGTTTTGAAGTCGGTTAAAAAGATACATTGTTTTTATTCTTCTCTTATTTTATAAGAATGTGTTTTCCCACTTAATCAGCATTTGCAGGTACCCTTTGTCGATACAGATGCCGTGTGTATTTTGACGCTTGTGTGATTGCCTTAATTATGAATATCCCCTGTACCTACAGGCTTCCAGACAGATGTGACGCAACAATGCGACACAATTCTGAGGACGACGAGTTTTCATAGAATTTGTTCTGAATTCGCTCTATAGATGGAACCATTACTATGAAAGTAAGTCATCTTATCGTATCTGTTTTTGGGAGCCTTAATTCTTATATTAAACATAATGAGCATACTGACAGAAGAACAATAAAACAAGGATTATTTTTCCCTGGAATATCATTTTTAACTTCCGGTTACGCGTTTTATATCACGGGATTAATAAAATCCGACTCCTAAAATAGTCGCCTATCATTTTTTTTATTGGTACGCTTGCGCTTGACCACTATCTCAACTGATGGTAAGCGATGATGTGGTCGACGATGTAGCACGCTTTCCTAAAATAAACCTATTCACTCTTGACTTAAAGACTCCAGGTTGTAGCTATCAGGAAATACAGACTCTGGCAGGGAATTCCATTTCTTAGCTGTACGCATAATAAAAGTATTCCCAAAACGGTTGGTGCGTATGGGTGGGATGTCCACCATGTACCGATGACGCATCGCCGTACGTCTTGTAGTCCGATGATGGAACGGGCTAGGAGGAATTAGTTCATGCAATTCCATCGCACACAATGTAACCAATAAAAAACCGACAGACTAGCAATTTGGTGCCGATGTTCAAGGCTCTGAAGCCTAGATTCGACCAGTATCTCATTGCCGATGAGCCTCTTGGCCCGTTTTTCAATCGACTCTAGTGCATCCAGCTGGTACTTGGCAGATCCTTCCCAGAGATGAGAACAGTACTCCATGCATGACCGAACTTGCGCTTGATACAAGTCTAGCAACTGTTCTGATGTGAAGTACCGTCTTACATTTGCAAAGGTTCCCCAACTTCTTGGCAACCAGTTGAGCTTTTGCTTCAATGAATGGACCAAAACTGAGGGTCGATGTCAACGGAACGCCAAGAAGCTCAAAAAAAAAATCTTTCAATTGACAACTTCCCAGCTCTCAACCCACTCGCAACAAACACCCAGATATTATGATAGTATGATTATGCACTTTCTCATTATCTCTTCTGAGCTTACAACTTAAGTAACAGTAACTCTATAATGTTACCATCGTACGTATTCGTTAATGAGACAGCCAGTCTGTCAAACACAAAGGGGATCTCATTCTAGCGAGAACGTGGAACAATCTCCTAAATCTATCACTCCAAGATGACTTTATTACATAACGGTGAGCTTACACGGGTTATATTTTTTCGGCAATTATTGTGAATAGAGCAATTAGAGGAGCTATCTGGCTTTTTAATCTATGTTCATAAAATTGCTTTTAATTTTCGGCAAGATTGCCTTTCTAATTGCTCCATTTACCTAAATATGAATGCATTGATTAAATTGCTAAATAGATGATGTTGTCGGCGACAATGCAGAGGTTACTGTGACTGCTCATTTTGGGGCACAGAAGGCAGGAGAGGAAGTGAAAATAACGAAGTTTTGGTCGAAAAAAATTTACCTGTAGCAAAATTGATTTATTTTAATATCCCAGTAATGTAAAAAACTTACTTGACGTGGTTTTCGTCCAATTTTGCCCAGAATTGTACAATCAAAGTGGTTCGTGTAAGCACACCTTAACGCTCCGTCCCGTTTCGTCCTATGAGCGTTCGTCTCGGCGTCTTCCCGCCGTACCTAAGCATTCTAAATTGCCAGACTCAACCGTTTATTACGACGTAAAATACTGCTTAATAGTCATGGCGAAGAAGAAAGGAACCCGTGGTAAGTAAGTGTGAGTTTATCAGGTTAAGTTATTCATGTTGAGGTTTATATGCCTTTTTCTGTACATAAATTATACCTTCATACTTACGAGTAATAAAAACTTAGTCGAAGGTTTTAAACTTTCTTGTGCCACTAATTAGCGAAACAATAAAACAACAATAGATCCTATCGTGGATCCACGTCCTATACATACGAAAGATTAGAATTGCAAAGTGTAACTAATAACATCACGCCTGTTTTCGCAGAAGGGTTAGGTATTTTGCCAGTTATATCTAAGTCTCGGGCATCCGGGCACCAGTAGGTATTACTCCGCAAAGCTACCATGAAATTCCATATGGAGAAACCGAACATAGCTTTGCCCGGTCAAGGAATCGAAACCAGGACCATCCTGTAGTATCACCACCACTCGACCAAAGAGGCAGTTATAACATCGCCGCCGATTATTATATTAGTTTCTACAGCTGATAATGGACTCCACTAAAGTGTCGTTTTAACTATAAATGGCAAAAACTCTGCAAGTTTTGTTAGTTACCGAGCTAACCTCAATATCAAATAGAACTAAAATTAATACCTTGAGGACTAATATTCTGTTCGTTTACCACATTGGACTGGCGTATTATTTTCAATTGGCCTAGCTTTTGCCCAACTCTGTTGGATTCAGCTGGATACCATGGCATTTTACAAGTAGCGCTTGCCTATCTGACCCCCACAACCCAGTAACTGGTTCTTTTTTTTCCTGATGGTAAGCGATGATGTGGTCGACGGTAAAGCACGCTTGCCTAGAAAAAACCTATTCACACTTGACTTAAATACCCCTAGAGTGTAGTTATCAGGAACCACAGACTCCGACAGGGAGTTCCACTCCTTAGCTGTATCTACGGATAATAAAAGTGTTACACGATAACTCCTTGTCAAGGCTATGACAGTTTTCAGGTTTCTTTCAACTATACGTAACGGCTGTGACAGCTGGGACCAACGGCTCGGTATGTCAAGAATTTATTGTTACCCATCCACGGGCTGACCTCGGCAAGCGTTGCTTAACCTCGAAGATCGACCCATGCAGCTGTTATTGTTCAGCCACGAGCTGGCTGGCGACTTATTTTAACAACCAGCTGTTCAGCCCGCGACTTCATACGCGTCAAACTCGTATTTTTTTTTGTGTTTCCACAGGGACTGTGAATTTTGCCGGGATAAAAAGTAGCTTATGTTACTCCTTATAACATCAGCTACCAGTGAAAGTCCCGTCAAAATCGGTACAGCTGTTTCGGACTTATTTGTATAGATGAAAAATATTCAGGAATTGGTAAGTATTATTAAGAATCCTAAACGCAAGGATCGTTCAGAGTCAATTTCAGCAAAACATTTTCACTCAACGTGTCTATTTGTATTCATAGAGAAATTTTCTTTGAATAGATAAACGGATAAAAGGGTTATGCCGCATTATATGGAGATCTGACGAACGAAAGACAGGCGCGCCTGTGAGCCAAGTATGTGTGATTTACATAAATACTGGTAGGTATAACTCCCCCGCCCGGTGGGTATGCCGCATTGTCGAGGCGGAGGGGTTCAGTAGCCGTGGCTGGGGCACCCACGGTGAAGCGAAGAGGAACCCGAGGAGAGGCCGCTCGTCAGGGTGTAGTAGCCAACAAGTAGGCAAATGCCGTGCCGCTTGATAATAGAGACAACATCGCAACTGAGGCGGGCCCTATAGTGCATCTCAGGTTGGAGGCCGCGGCCCGTGCCGCGGCGGAAGAGGAGTGCTGGTATTGCTGTGCGCCGCTCTCCCTACCTTCCGCGGCCTGGACGGGGTCGCCACCGTCTGTTGACGGACACGGTGGGAACGCAGGGGAGGTCCCCATCCCCTGCGGCTGAAAAGTGGTAGGTTGCGGGGCTAATGACAGGACGTCGAGTTAAGGACAGGACTTTTTAAATTGGTTTGTTCCAATTCAAAAAGTCCTGAGATTAAACAAAATTATTAAAACTATTCTAAACTTCTCAGCAGTTAAAACCAATAAAATAAAATCTGAAAACGTGCATAAATTCTTTAAAATAGATAATCAAATAAAACTTCAGCAAATCGAAATCTATAAACATTTAATAAACGTGCTTATAAATGGAGAGTTCTCGAAACTCGTGGAGAACTTCGGAAATTTCGACCCTTCAAACGTATTTTCAGTCAGGTATTTCTTGAATTAAATCTTATGAAAGATATTGCCTACGCGTAAGTTCGCAAGGCTCGGGCCTGTAACCCATATAACGAAGGCAAACTTAGTAAATTTATTATAATTTATTGGAAAAAATCAACCTTTATAGATAACTTTATCTTTTAAACTTATTTTAACAAACAAGGCCAGTTGGTGGATCACGTTTGCCAAAATATTTACTTGTTATTGTTGAGATCATCATGTTACCGCCGCTTGACCTGATTTGCTGTATTTTATGTTCACTTTACAATTTACATGGGTACCACCAACACATTCTGAATACGGAATAATCCAAACAAGATAGCAAAACAAACGAATATTGTAAAGAGAAAAGAAGGCTTTTTCGTGTAACCACTAATTACATTATAGTGTAATAGAATACAACGTAAAAGCGTCGTGTTCATAGTATCGAGCCTAGTTTATGTTTTTCGCGGTCTCAT
Organism: Orthosia gothica; assembly: GCA_949775005.1. Lineage (NCBI taxonomy): Eukaryota > Metazoa > Arthropoda > Insecta > Lepidoptera > Noctuidae > Orthosia > Orthosia gothica. Next base: position 23,477,456 of record OX459038.1, on the reverse strand, counting down.
CGTCGGAGAGCCACGCAAGAATTTATATTCCGCACTGCGACTCATAAATTTGAGTGAACGTCCTCTAGCGCCGCCGCACCGCTAGTTGTTCTATGTTCGCGCACATTGCAATTTATGATTGTTCAGCTTAAGATTTCACAACTAATAAATTGAATAAATACCGCTTCATTTTCCCATACTGACGCTCACTAGAAGCGCGCAAACGCGTTTAATATGATAAAATATTCCCTCTGAGTACCATAAAAATAGGTAACATTCATACGACAAAGCGTTCCGTTTCAATAAAAAACTTTCATAATATATTTGTATATAGGGTAAGTAGATAAAAAATTCTAATATAGTAATTGTAATAGTATCAAGGTACATTATGTGCGGTCGAAATTATAAGCAGTAACTATATTATATTTCATTCAATTCCACACTGAACACGAAGGTGTACAAGTAATTTCGACGTATATATTGGAATTCAATTTGGGAGTGGAGTGAATATTTCCGTACACGGGCGCCGCCGTCGAGGTCGGCTGTCTATCACTTTCATATTGTTTGATAGAGTTTGACTCACTTACCTTGGGACTGACGTTTACGTACGCGGTAACGATCATTAGGCAACTTTCTGCAGATGCTACGCTCCCTCGTTGTCGACTGACAGTCTTGGAATATTGATCAGACACCTACCTACGTGTGCTTCTATAAGTTGGTCGTTACCCTAATCGATTGAAATTAACTATTATAAAATTGCTTCACGCCCACGACGCGGACGATGCAATGATCACAATTTTTCCTCAACAAAAAACGTCTAAAATCTTAAGAATGAACTGCGAGACGTCTTTAATTGAATTAGAGATGTTACGGAAGTGATGATATCGGAACTGAAGTTGGAATCCGAGGTTTTTAATTGTGTGTATCGGAATCAGAACCGAAATCGGAATTGGAGGCGGAGGCTGAAGAAAGATGTGAGAGAAAGCATGTTTAGTAAAATATCATAATCGGTTAATACGGCATTATTCACAATGCCCAGTCAATTTGAAAGGTTAAAATACACAAAAGTATTAGCATTTGAGGCCGAACTAGGCAAAGCCTATATTTCAGCCTTGAACGCCATTCCCTTTGAGTTACAAAATATAGTTTTCGAATATAATAATCCCATTCTTAAATATACTTATCTAATATAAAACACACAATAAATTTGTGTGTGTGTGTGTGTGTTTCTATACAAAATAAATGTGTTACGTTATGCAAACTAAATATGTTATCCATTACAAAATAGAAATGGAGGAAACAAAAAAATAACAGAATAAAGAAAAAGAAGAAAAATTATCTAATGGTAGATTTGTTTGAGGACTCTTTGTGTGTGACGGAAGTAAGATGAGTGAGTGGTGTGTGAGTTGGCGGATATTAAATTGAATGTGAGTAGTAAGTGGTGAATTAAATCAAATTGGAGTCACCAAAATCTAAACCCTTCCATATAAAACTGCCGCCGCCGCGCTGCTGCGCATCGACCTCCTATAATCTCCGATTTCAAAGTTTTGGGAAACAAAATCAGACGTTTAAAAACAATCGGATGTTCCGACTTTTCGAAAAACCTCCGTAACGTTCCTAAACTGAACTAATATTCAAATACCGTTACAGTGGACGCGTGGGTGTCACTTACAATTTTGCAATTTTACTGAATTTTTACGGTCTTTTAATGCGATATTGTTTGCAAGCTTGAATTGCGATTTGTAATACGTTACTACATTATCGAACTAAACAAAATTGTCGGTACTAAATCGTGTCGTGAAGGTCCACAAAAACAGTACATCTTAATTAATTACATTTTCAGTTGTAATTGGATCCATACATTTGTAATCCATGTATATAAATGGACATATCTACGTAATGAAAACGAAAGAATGCGAATGAAATCCAATTAGGTACGTAGTGTGTCCAATAACAGAATTCAGGACCACAAAGTTGGGACTTGAAAACAAATTAATTTTATTTCGTTCTTTGCATTCTTACTTTTATACTTCATATTTTATTCATAATTGAATAAACTAAGCGCAGGTGATAAACGTCTTAAGTTATAAGTTCAGTAGCTATTTGGCCATTCTTCTAGGTTTTTTTATGCACTTTAATTTCTTTCTTTTGGGTATATCCAGCCTATTTTTTGTGGCTTAAAGATTAGAGATTATTTTAGTATTTCTACTTTTCTGGCTATCACACCCACACTAGGACCGCGTGTTGTATTAGGGCCACTGCCGCTCAAAGAAAAGAGGTCTATGTTCCAGCAGTAAAATACATATCTATTTTGAGCATGTGGGTGGGATCATCCCGTCGTCTGCGTAGGTCGTTCTATTTGGCAGAGTTTAGTTATTCGACTTTTAGGAACTACATTCCTGACCATCCAATTTACGCCCCAAACGCGAAACATTTAATTGAAATACAATGATTAAATTCCATTCAAATAACTGATGAACAACCGCTGCAGCTGGTTTCATCGAGAATACCTATTCGGCCACATTCGCAAATGACATTGCGTTGTGCGGTGTCACACTCCAAAATAAAAATAATTTGTCTATTATAACTGTAACCAACCAAGGTAAGCAACATAGCCTAAATAATTTCGAAACTAACGGTGGCAAGGACATTGCTTGCAGAACTGATTGACGCAGCGTTGGAAAGCCTCGAACAAAGTGGACCGATGGTCCATTGAGGGCTGCGCAAGTTAGCTGGATGCAAAAAAGCACAGATCGGTCTACATAGCAACGCGACTATGCTTGGGAGAGCTTTGTTAGTAGTGGACGGTTCCCGGCTGAATTGAAATTTAGTTATTGTTCTGCCAATATGTTGCAGTTTTAACGTGATTGTGCGCATTATCATAGTGTTCATAGAACGTTAATAATAGGTCAGACAGTCTTAACTAAGATCCTATTAGCCACTTGCGCGCCAAAATAGACATGGTTTTTCTATTTTGTCTGCTACGAGTAATTAGCACTCAATCAGCTAAGCTAGATACAATAATTTATATTTATGGCAAAATGTTACCATCATTCAACATTATTGGACAAACACTTCCCAAGTTTTTTACGGTTTACAAATACTTCAATACGGGTATTACTATGACAAAGTACGAAACCATCTACCAACGCGTTGATCACAAACAGAAATCCCAAACAAAAACTCACAATGTTAGACGTGTTTAATATGTATAGAGGACACCTTTAACCAAAGAATAACAGTATATGGAAATTTATTTGTATATCTACCCTCACCCTTTGTTAAGAAAATTGATATAAAACGTTATTAGGACGGTTTTTGGTTCTTGGTTCATTACCTTCGTATTACTCCCGCGATTTTATGATCTATAGTTAAAATTAGATTCATATGTATAAAATTATATCTAATGGTGCCTTTGATACGATGACGTGATAAGATTTTATTTGAAAGTCACAGTCAGAAATTTTTGTGTCAGATCTAATTTTATTTAAGACTAGATTTTGCCCGCGAATTTGTCCACGTGGAATTAGTACTTCGAATAACCTATTTTTTATATCGCGGAATAATATTGTTGGTGTTTGGGCCGCCTTACTTGAGCAATAATTGGTTCACCGTAAAAACTTGCCCCCCTTAAAGATGATTATCCTGTGTATTTCCCAGGGTCTTAAACTATGTCCAGAACAAATTTCATCTAAATTGTTTCAGAAGTTTAAGCTTGAAAAGGTAACAGACAGATAGAGTTACTTTCGCATTTATAATATTACTAGCTTCTTTCAGCGGCGTCGCCCACATGAATGTCGAAAATTTTCCCAAGAGAATGTTTCCTTGGGCTAATTTTCGACATTCACGCGGCACATAGATTACTTTTTTGGGAATATGTATTCCCGGCATAAAAAGTACTCTACGTGCTATTCCAGACCATAAACTATCTCTGTGCCAAATTTCATCCAGATCCGTTCAGCCGTTTGAGCGTGAAGAAGAAACAAACTTACAAATACGCCCACTCACAAACTTTCACCTTTATAATATCGATACCGGAAATTTCAATTGTCGTAAAGGACATTTTGCCGAAAATGAGTTATATAAATATTTGGAATCAGCGGCGCGAGCTCTATCGATTCGTATATTTAAAATAATTCTATCTTTAAAAAAAAGCACCTTACGACCCGGATTTTCAACAGCTCTAGCTCGTTTAATTTTTACTTTTTGGGATGTATCGTAAAAATATTTTTTGTAGGGAGCGTAAAGTCATCTTGTGTCATCTTTTTTGCATAAAGACGCAAGTTTTGGTGGTGGGCAGTTCAAGAACGGTCTCAAGGATCGACTGGACGACTCTACCCCAAGTTTCTTTTGACAACTCTGTTATCCCTTTTAGCGAGAAAGTTAAGAATTTGGGTATATTCCTTGACAAAAGCTTCTCTTGGACTGCCCAGCTACAGGAAGTTAGCCGCAAGCTATTTGCGTCTGCTGGATCTTTGAGAAGACTGCGTAATTTTCTGCCGACTGCAACCAAGATTGCGCTTGCACAATCTCTTCTGCTACCCATCCTTGATTATGCTGATGCCAGCTATCTTGACCTCACTGAAGTGCAACTTGATAAACTTGAGCGGCTTCAAAATCTTTGTATGAGGTTCATATTTGGTTTGTGCAAATATGACCATGTTTCTGAATTTCGTGTGAAACTCAAGTGGTTGCCTATTCGCCATCGCCGGAATGCTCATATTCTTTCTCTTCTGTATAATATTCTCTTTCTTCCTTCTACCCCTCTTTATCTCAAGAAACGGTTTCAGTTTCTGTGTGACTCGCACGTGAAAGTTCTTAGGTCATCGGATAATATGAAACTGAAAATGCCAATGCACTCCACTATCTTCCTAGACAAATCTTTTACTGTCCAGGCCACTCGTCTATGGAATGCATTGCCTGTGACTATAAAGCGCGCGCAATCACTGCCTGTTTTTAAGCGACTTGTGAAGGAGCACTACTTGTTACTGTGATCATAATCTTATATAAGCTGAATTGTTTTCTTGTCTGTATATTAGTTGTATGTATGTTGTTGTATTATTATTTTTTTTGTATTTAGTACCTACTTTCTTAATTTCTTCAATTTTTTTTTTTATTTATTTTTTTTGCACCATGTGCAACCCCATATTGTGTCCAGGCTGTCACTTTCCATTCTTGGTTGCCTGGAAGAGATCGCGAATCGCGATAAGGCCGCCTGTTGTATGTTTGTTTTAGTTATAAGATGTCTTTTTGAATAATTTTTGTCTTGGTGTACAATAAAGTGTAAATAAATAAATAAATAATAAATAAATCCCTATCTCCTGCGGCTGAAAAGTGGTATGTGGCGGGTCCACTGACCTGACCCGTCACAGAGGGAACAAGGGTGCCATACACGGGATCGTCTGGCGCCCATGTGCTAGTTTGATCCCTGGGGTGGTCACGGCGTGCAATCTGTTCTGGTGCGCCGGTGATACGGGGTTATCCCCAGAGGAGAGTCCGGTGACGGTCCAGTCGCGGTGGGTTCACGGACGAGTGCTAACGCGTGCCTGTGTTTCTGCCATAAGCGTAGAATTTTTTCAGCTGATACAAAGATAAAAACATACTAGATACAACCTATTTGAATTTCTCTTCGTCGAGTTAATACAAAATAAATTTGTAGCGACCCTAGCGATGCGATTTGCTGAATTGCATGTTTTTTTTATTGCTATATTTGAAAAGGAACGCCAGCGCCGGGCTATCTAGCCCGCCGAGCCTATAGTCGCTTACATACCTTCACCTTGCCACGTCATATTTTACTGTACGAATTGTAACTAAGTATTGTGAAACAAATTAAAAAATCATATTCAGTATAAACCATACCTGTATATAATTTATCTGGACCCTAAACATAACACGCAAAACAAATTCAAAAAGTCCAGATATAAAAAGAATTTTTTACAACTATTCTAAACTGCTTAGCAGTTAAAACCAAAAAATAAAATCTGAAAACTTGCATAAATTCTTTAAAATAGATAATAAAATAAAACTTCAGCAAATCGAAATCTATAAACATTTAATAAACGCGCTTATAAATGGAGAGTTCTCGAAACTCGTGGAGAACTTCGGAAATTTGGACCCTTCAAACGTATTTTCAGTCAGGTATTTCTTGAATTAAATCTTATGAAAGATATTGCCTACGCGTAAGTTCGGAAGGTTCGGATCTGTAACCCACATAACGAAGGCAAACTTAGTAAATTTATTATAATTTATTGGAAAAAAATCAACCTTTATAGATAACTTTATCTTTTTAACTTATTTTAACAAACAAGGCCAGTTGGTGGATCACGTTTGCCAAAATATTTACTTGTTATTGTTGAGATCATCATGTTACCGCCGCTTGACCTGATTTGCTGTATTTTATGTTCACTTTACAATTTACATGGGTACCACCTACACATCCTGAATACGGAATAATCCAAACAAGATAGCAAAACAAACGAATATTGTAAAGAGAAAAGAAAGCTTTTTCGTGTAACCACTAATTACATTATCATAATAGAATACAATGTAAAAGCGTCGTGTTCATAGTATCGAGCCTAGTTTATGTTTTTCGCGGTCTCATCGTCGGAGAGCCACGCAAGAATTTATATTCCGCACTGCGACTCATAAATTTGAGTGAACGTCCTCTAGCGCCGCCGCACCGCTAGTTGTTCTATGTTCGCGCACATTGCAATTTATGATTGTTCAGCTTAAGATTTCACAACTAATAAATTGAATAAATACCGCTTCATTTTCCCAAACTGACACTCAGTAGTAGCACGTCAACGCGTTTAATATGATAAAATATTCCCTCTGAGTACCATAAAAATAGGTAACATTCATACGACAAAGCGTTCCGTTTTAATAAAAAAGTTTCATAATATATTTGTGTATAGGGTAAGTAGGTAAAAATTCTAATATAATAATTGTAATAGTATCAAGGTACATTATGTACAGTCGAAATTACAAGCAGTAACTATATTATATTTCATTCAATTCCTCACTGAACACGAAGGTGTACAAGTAATTTCGACGTATATATTGGAATTCAATTTGGGAGCGCAGTGAATATTTCCGTACACGGGCGCTGCCGTCCATGTCGGTTGTCTATCACTTTCATATTGTTTGATAGAGTTTGACTCGCTTACTTTGGGACTGACGTTTACGTACGCGGTAACGATCATAAGGCAACTTTCTGCAGATGCTACGCTCCCTCGTTGTCGACTGACAGTCTTGGAATATTGATCAGACACCTACCTACGTGTGCTTATAAGTTGGTCGTTACCCTAATCGATTGAAATTAACATAAAATTGCTTAACGCCCACGACGCGGACGATGCAATGATCACAATTTTTCCTCAGCAAAAAACGTCTGAATCCTTAAGAATGAACTGCGAGAAATCTTTAATTGAATTAGAGATGTTACGGAAGTGATGAAATCGGAACTGAAGTTGGAATCCGAGGTTTTAAATTGTGTGTATCGGAATCGGAACTGAAATCGGAATTGGAGGCGGAGGCTGAAGAAAGATGTGAGAGAAAGCAGGTTTAGTAAAATATTATAATCGGTTAATACGGCATTATTCATAATGCCCAGTCAATTTGAAAGATGTCCAATATGACTAGGCAATTTGAAAAAACTACTGAAATAATTAAATTGACCGGGCTTTCTGAACAATGGCTATCACTTATTGAGTAGGATAATAAAAATATGTGTTGTATTAAATTATTTTAATGTTGGCTTTGATTTTAAAATAGAATCAATATGGTAGGTAAGTATGATTACTATTTAAACAACAAAGTTGACGGAGCCCATATTTCTGTCTGCAGGGTCTAAATACGGAGTGCCTAAGCTACCGAGCTCGCTTCGCTCGCTCTTGGACTAATTCGTTGAAAATAGGTGTCACTATGCGCATACGCTTACAAATATTATTTTACTACAAAATCTTAAACTAAAGTTAAAATACACAAAAGTATTAGCATTTGAGGCGGAACTAGGCATAGCCTGTATTTCAGCCTTCAACGCCATTCCCCTTGAGTTACAAAATATAGTATTTCGAATAAATATACTTAATTAATATAATAACACAAAGTTGTTTACTTCTTACTGAGCTTGGTGAACACGACAAAAATTTAAAAAATGAAGGGCAGTCGAGTTCAGGGGTTTGAATTTAGTATTTACTTTTCACCATAATAAGAGATCATCACTCATTGGAATACGTTTTTTTCTATTGTACTCAATTAGTGTAATAAAATATTCTAAGCAACCCGTTTCTAATAGTAAATTCTTAAACGCACGTAATTCTCTGCTCGTGGCGATAGATGGCGCGCCATTACTCAGTGTGGACAGAAACTACCGGCGCAACGAGGCAAATCGAAAGCCACTGGGATCATTTACACACGATTTAGATGTATTTGAATGGTATGAGCTATGCGGCGATATCAATTCAGTAAATAGCGAATGAATTGGTAAGTGCGTAATTGCGATATGCTGTTTGCTTTGGCTCTAATACATATCACTGGTTTCTGAATTGATAATTCAAAGTAAGTTAAGTAGTAATTCAGTCAGTAAATCAAGGTAAGTACTTAACATCAATTAAATTCTCATTTCAGAAACTGGACGATAGATGCCTACTTTTTATTGAATTGATGTTAAATAATTATTCAACTAGGAAAGTCAACCACCCACAAGAAATTATTTTCGCATACCTTTGTTGCTCAATAATTATTATTCTTCAACTTGGGGTTTTTCACATTAAAATAATCAGGACGAACATGAATAATTCTAGAGAATTGTTTGTAATAACGACGTTCGCAGAATATTAAATTAAAACAACAAAATAAATTACAAAACTAATACACCAAAGAGAACTTTTAACAACTTCCATAAATTAAATCAATCTGCCGAGCCTTTTCACAACTATGTTGGGCTATGCTTCCAATATAACCGGAAGCAGCTAAGTACCAATATTTTACATGGAGCGTCTGTCTATTGGACGTCCACAACCCAGTAACTGGGTAACACAACCCAGTAATTGGGTAACACGATACCTTGTTGTTTGTACGTTTAATCTAGTGTTAGATTTCCTGGCTGCTCTGTCTGAAAGCATCTCTAAAAGGATGGGATGGAAAAGTGAAAATAAAAATCTAAATCAAGTCGCTATCAAACAAAAAGATTTCAAAATTGGTGGCAATTTGAGACACGACTTTCAAGTTAAAGCTATAAAATCGTCATGAATAAATTAAGCGATTTGCTAAAAGAAAAGGGGTTCAATTTAAAAGTGACTCTTTTTCTTTTTCACACACTTATCCGCTAGCATGTGCCAAGCAAAAGGATGTGTAGGGGTTAAAATATTGCACCTTTGCCGGGGGTGTTACTAAATAACCACTCGGTTCACGATGAAGATACTTACGTGCTGTTTTCCTACCATTTTTGGGTGTGTTTTTCAATTAAGTCACTGGGTAGTTGTTTGTTTGTGTGATTCTTTCGTTGAGTTCGGGAATTAGTACCTAATTACTGAAATAACTAAATGTTATTTCAGTAATTACTGATTCCCGAGTGAAATGGTAGCGTATTTAGTCTAAGAGTATTTTTATTTAAAATTTGTCCTTTTACAATAATTGAAAAACCTAACATAATAGTCGGATGACAGCGTAATTAGTGTGTGTGATTAATTGTGAGTATTTACATCATTCGTTTTTTAACGAAAACATCAAAACAAAAACCGGCCAAGTGCGAGTCGGGCTCGCGCATGAAGGGCTCCGTACCATTATCACAAAAAACGCCAAGATCACGTTTGTTGTATGGGAGCCCCACTTAAATATTTATTTTATTTGGTGTTATAGCAGCAACCGAAATACATCATCTGTGGACATTTCAACTGTCTAGCTATCACGGTTCATGAGATACAGCCTGGTGACAGACAAACAGACAGACGGTCAGAGTAGTCTTAGTAATAGGGTTTTGATTTTTACCCGTAGGGTACGGAACCCTAAAAAAGGCCATAGCAGAAAAAAGCCGCAATAATAAAAAAACCTCTTCCAAAGCTTTATTAACGTACTATTTTTATTTCAGCAGCACTACGTGCATACACAATATAAAACCCGTCGAGTCGTCATATGATAGTTTTTCTTTATGACTTGTAGCACCATAAAAATTCAGCGAGCACAACAATCTGAGAATAGCTCATTACCATAGCCTCGTAAGGACGTAACATATTGTGTGTGCTGTCGCAACTGGCTGTTAAACATTGCTAAAACAAAAGAACTTACAAAAACAAATCCTCGTCATAGTGACAGTGGCGCAACACTAATTAGGTCAAGCGCGAGCTTCACAAACTGCTCTCTAGGCCGGCTGCGCCCCCTTAATGAACTACTCTAACGAAACAAGTTTTTTAGCACTATTGTACATAGCCGTCGTAGCTTTTATTAGGTGTTAAGTAACTAATAAAGCAGGCAAGTGATAGATTAAATTGGTTATTTCTGTGTTCAGTGGTCAAAGACTTCAAGGGAAAAATATAAATTCTAAGGAATTCTTTTGAGTGAGTGTAGCGTTGCTTCCAATTTGCTTTTTCAGTCTAAAACTTGAAAGAAAGAAAGAAAATACATGTATTTAGTACAGACTAAAAGACAAACAACATAATTATATTACACATCAATAAAATACAAATAAATAAAAAGTGTAAAGTTGACATAAGAAGTTACCAGGAAAGTGTCCCTCACGGCTGCGCCTAAAAGATCCAGTTCAGCAAAAATGCCAGACAACTAGTGCACTAGTGCATTTTTTTTTTTTTTTTTTTTTTTTTAAAGCACAGAATTTCTTTAGAGGGTAGGTACCTAAGTAAACCTTGGACTTCTTCTTCTCTTAGCAAATTCCTATTTTTAGCATCAAACTACATTGCTGTTTCAATACGAATGGTTAGTGTTCGGGAATTTTCAGCAAAGAGACAGTTTCAACTCTATCTCTTGGACTCATAAGGTCCAAAATGGATGGGATTGACAAGCGTTAGGGAAATGGCACGGGGTCAATCCCATTTACTTGAAAATCATCATTCAATCGCCTGAGGACTAGAAGAAAAAATGGCGAGTTATTATTTAGAGGATGGAACATGGAAGTAGATGGAGGATGGTGGATGGGAAAAGGCCACGCGGACGCTCACCCACTCGATGGTCGGACCAGATCAGGGCGATTACGACACTCACGGTGACCATAGCTCTCTTCAAATTTAGGGTGAGCAGGCTTCTTTTGGGTAAGGTTGCTCCATCGTCGACTCTGTCTCAGTCAACTCTGACCTAGACTAGAGTCAAGAGCAAACCCATCGCAAAAAAAATCCTGAGAAGAGCCGAAGACAGAGTGGCTTAGAAGCAGCTCGGCAATGACTCCGTGAAAGCTTTCCAAGTCGGGCCCGACCTTCAGTAATGAAGACAACGAATGAGAAGAAGATTATTTAGAGCTAAATCATCTGCATCAAGGTAAAGATTACCGTAGTTCCTTAACTCCATACTTACCAACATTTAAAACACTTGCATCCAATGTTTTTCTTACTTCCCCACTACGAGGAACTACCCGGAACTAAACGTAAGCAGCTTAATATATCGGTCCGAGAGTGCTTATGTTATCCTGTACTTACTATAAACTTTGAAGCTTATTAAGTTTGCAAGACTTATGAACCACTCATGTTCTTGATTTTAGACCAAACAGCTGAAATGTGGTAGATTAGTAACCACTAGCTTTTAAACAACAACTTTCCAAAAAGGAGGAGGTTCTCAAATCAGATGTTTCATTTTTTGTATGTATGTTCGGGCATAACTCCGTCACACAGACAAATTTGTAAAATTATTTTTTGTTTGAAAGTGTATACTCTCGAAGTGGTCCCATTCATTGTCACCAAGTCAGAATCCGATGATGGGATCCCATGGCAATCGAGGAAACTCCTCAAATATTATAGGCAGACATATAGCGATTTTGTTATTTTCAATAATATGGCAAGAATTTGCACTCAGAAAGTATCATTTGGTGTAGTGGTACTGATGAAGAAGGCCACAGATGGCCACTGGAACACATTAATAAGTATGTCGTGTGTATAGGATATCTCGAATAGTTGAGCGGCTTTGATGACACAAATACATATAAATAAATGGTACTGATGAAAATGGTACCTTCGAACTGATCTGAGGCAGTGCGAGTTTGTACTCACGCTCAATCGCGGTAACGTAAATATCAATTTGTATTGAAACTGGATAAGCGCCGTCTGGGGACGGTAAAGAGAAACCACTTTTTGTATACATTTTGATATACGATATCGTTTACGTTATCACGAGTGAGTACGTTAAAAACTCGCACTAAGGCCCCTGATGATGTTGCTGGAATGTAGGCACTGGAACTCCGTAATAAAACAATGTATCGTATTCGTGTTTGAGCTTATTGGAATTTAAATGAGATGTACTCTGGCTATAAATAATATTCAGAGAAGAATTTTATAGAGAGCATATTTTGGGATAACAGGTAAAATTTTTAATTTTAAAATACTCTTGACACATTTTTATTTCGTGCTACATAATTTATCTAGTAATAGACACGCTACCATCGACAAATTGTTGAACACGTAATTATAACACGATATCTTGCGAAAACACCCGATACAAACAGTAAAACGCCCATAACTTTTGAATAGCTGAACCGATTTTCATCAAACATAGCTAAGAACACTCTCAATAAAGTCAACTTTCAAACAAAACACATGAAATCAAAATCGATTCATCCGTTTAGGAGGTATGGTGCCACAAACTTATAACACCGCTCTTTATCCGTCGGCGGTTAAAAGGTAGCTTAAGTATTTACTGCTACTGCTAATTCTGTCGCTCTACGATACTCAGTAAAATAATTTTAGTAATCAGATCATTCCAGAGATTACCTCCTATAAACAATTTTAACTCTTTATAATATTATCTAATTTAGATTAGATTTAAAAGTCATCGGTCATCGTTGTAACAATATTCAACAACTTTAAACTCACCAATATAGGCACCAAAAATAGTGACTTAATATTCATACTAAAATAGATACTAAATATTCATGAAGTTAAACCACCTACCTACATCAATAAGTATTTGTTTGTTCCCAACTCAAACAAATGACTGAAATGGTTGTTAGTTAGAAGCCTAAAAGTTTGATAGTCTTATCAAAGGGTTTAATGGAACCCAGTAACTGGGTTGTGGAGTTCAGATAGGCATCCGCTCCATTCGGTTAGACTGTAATCCGACCCCAAAATCGTTGGCACTAAGCAGATGATGTCTGTTTGTAAAGTTTAGCTGAAATAAAAATATTGTTTAAAAATAAAAGCTTTTTTCGTATCCTTCTCAGCAAACCCTTTCATTTGATACCCAAATCATGTCAGTGCTCAAAAAATAACTAGTCCACCATCTTGGGCCGTCCGCCATACACTTAGCTAACCATGCATTGTCATCCAAACTAAACGTGTATGCAAAATTCAATCTTAATCGGTTGAGCTTTAAAATTCAATAGAAAGATTTGACCGGAACATATCTACATACCTACAATGCAAGTTGGATAAAAGCTTGTAATAACACAAAAATAATCAACACAGATAATGAACAGACTCTACGTTAATGACAATCTACTTAGTGCCCCGGACAACATGGCGACCGGGTGGTGTTCCGACGTACGCAGGACTTAATGTAGTCCACATTAAATGACGCTCGTCTTAACCCCCGAGGACATGCAATGTACACAGTAAACAAGTGTGGATACATACAAACCCATTTTACTCCACGTAATTCGGTTAGAATCTTTACTCTAAGGGCCTAACTCCACAAAATTATATTAATGTTTACTCCAAAATAAATTGGTCTATGTTTAACTTGAATGTTACGCCGAAAACGCCTGAAATTTTGAATTTACAACATGGATATTAGTGACGCAAGCAAAAAGTGGTTTGTTCTGACCCTTTGGACTCGGATGTGTATCCCTAAAAACTTTATGGTCTGCAAATTACTTACTCCTATTAAAGATAAGTATGTGTCTAGCCTAAATCCGGACTCAAGATTAATTTAAATGTGTTTTACATTCAACAACAATTTCATCTTCAAGTTGAGGCGTTATTCTCTTCTCCCACTTCATCCAGATCCCCGACAGATCCGAACAACTTTTCCATTAGTACTTTGGGCACAACTTCCCACTTAAATTCCTATCTTAATCGCGAACAAAATATTCTACTCCGTGAGCTCCAGTTCTACCGTGCATTATTTTATTATGCTGAAATTATTAACTTCCATCAAAATTATCGTTTTGTTATTTTCTTTTCGCTTTTAATTTGTAGCTATATGGATTTGAGGTATTATCTTCAAAAATGTTACCGACACAAGAAAAACAACATTACATAAAAATTTGCACACTTTTTCAAGGAATCTCTACTTTGTTTTGAGGCCAGTGTTTTGAGGATGTTCCAACTTCTACGTGTTTTTACAAAGATATTTTAATATTTAAGTAACTCCAAGCTGAACAATTTTCATTTCGAATTTTTGGTCTTTACGCCTGTAACATGGTAAGCTATCTGCTTAATATTGTATATAACAATAGTCACGTGAATGTTTTGATTGTTTCGGAATACATAAGTGTTGTTTGTGTTTATATGCCGATAAATTGAATAGCGATGTAACATAAACGAGCCAACCGCTTCAGGCTAAAATAACAAGCGTTGAGCATAGACAATATTTGTGTACGCACCGATTGTGAATGTATTTTACTCGTCTTAGTTCTTTATATCTGCTGGCCAGTAACTCGTGAGCCGCGCGGCGCCCAAGGGTGCCGCCACCGACTGCCATATATCAAGCGGTCCGCTTTTAATCTCGCAAGCCCTATTTATTCACATTTATTCCAAAGATATTTTCCCACCGGAATTTCCCCCTTGGAATTGGTAACATTTCCCGCGTTTAGCTGATTTGTACCGCTGCTGTTATTGTGGTTTATTTTACAAGAACAAAAGGGACTGAAATATTTAGAGTTTGTCAAAAGAAGGTGATGATAAATTATGGCGACCCGCTATCACAGCCGGCCGTATCTTAAATAATACGCTTTTTGTTTCCTTGAATATTCAAATTGAAATTTTGTTTATTTTTTGTCTCAGACGAATTATTATACAAGAATACTTTACTTTCTTAGTAAGTCAGTTCATGACAGTGATGGAAAGCTTTTTAATTATTTTCTACAACAATCAAATAACATATTATAAAATCTAGCAAGATATATTGCAAATTCGGCGTATTTTCATTGAATCTTTGAAAAGTCTTTTTGATCCACGGTAAATAGAGAGTCTGTGTATTTTCTACTTAGAATTGATGAAATGCAAAATCATTGCAAAACTTCTGTTAACAGTTTTCGATATTGATTTATAATAAAAGACGCTCTCGTAAGAATAACTCATATAAAATCCAACCATTGAAGAGCAAGTTTCGGATGTTTATAACACAAATAAAAATATATCGCAGTAATATGTCCCGCGATGTAAATTTCTAGGACGTTTTATTGTAATTTATTCCCTCAAATCGAACAGAATTCATCTACAGGGGCTAACAATAGTAAAAGCGGTGCCAATTTTCTAGCACGAACCTGAACAAAAGAGTGGCCCGACGAGAGATTTATCAAAAGCAAAGCAACAACGGGGAAGTTTCGTGCAAACGACGACAACAACTGTTACTGCGCCTGTTACGGTTCTGACCTGGCCACTTTCATGGAGTATGCATAAAATCTTTTATACGCAGTCGATTTCTGTGCGGGGTCCGCTTTGCGCGAGTCGCTGCACTTGCTGGGAATGCGTTGTAACTAAACATAGCACTAAGCTGCACTTACCTCGTCTCCCATCTGTGTCAAGTGTGGCACAGTCGGAGCTGCGTTCTCAACGCCGCGTAGATGCTACGAGTAGCTAGCTCGGTTGCTCGGCTCCACGGCTGCTCGACTACAAAGAGACAGTAAAACGTGTAATTTCATGCGGATATGAACTTCTCTCACAAATGTATGTAGAATTATCAACTTATTTTACTTATATTGAAGACGGTGAGTGTACTTGAAGCTCTGTCTGATTTTCTGAGGATTTTGTGCAGGAACAGTTGTGCACGGTGAATAAAATTCCACGTCATTGTAGAATTTTCTATTCACTCTTAATTAAAACAAGAGAAATTGCGATGTCTTCAAATTGATATTACATAGTTCAACAACCTAGCCTTTTTTCAACCATAAGAGGAGTCCAAAAGATCGCGGAATACTATTCTTAAATTTTATAGATAATATTCTGACATCTTTTTGACCGTCCCATGAATGTCAGGGTTATTGTTGATCCCATTAGGAAATATTTTTCGAAATGATAAATGTAAAGATGAGCAAAGATTTTTAAGTAATTCAGTTATACCTCACGGTATGAACTGTGAAAGTTTATAAATAAATAAACAAACAAAATTGATGCTATTGATATAGCATTAATAAAACTAACAAATATTTCGTATGACTTAAATTTAAAAAAAAATAGAAAAGTATTTAAAAGATTCACTATTTAATCAGAGTTATAAATTGGCTTTTAGTGCCTAATAAAAGCAATAGTTGGTATTGTTTATTTGTAAAATAAAGCGCTACGCTGGTTCAGTGCATCGTAAACTTGAATTGGATAACTTTTTCGCACCCAACAATGTTCGCGAGAGGTTTCAACGGATGTTATTTAAAAATTCAGCTGTTTACACACGAAAAACATTGCAGAATTATTATTTTTTCTGTATTTCCTTTTTTTTTGTTTTTCCTCTGTTGATTTGCCAGGCAAAAGCATTCCTAAAATCCTTCCAGAAACTCGTCGCCCGCGCCTTCTCTAAAGTCAATGTTATATTTAAATATAACAACTTCTAATATCGTTTTAGGCTTCGCATCGTCTGAGGTCTGACTCCTGCAAATGAATTATAATCAGTACCAATAAAAGCAATATTGCCATAGGTCTTGGTCACTCGGGTTTTCTTTGATACAAAGGTTATTTTTACTATAACATTTTGAAATAAAGAAGAAACAAAGAAAGAGAAAGTATTAAATTACCACAAAACAAACATTAAATTACAAGAACAAGAACAGTGGTAGTAGATTTTGCAAACTAAACCCTTAACGATAGTGTTAGTACTTCTTAAATTATGTTAGAAAAGTAAAAAGAGACAAAAAAATAAATGCGATTATAAATAAAAGCAGATGCATGTCGTGATTGTGGCAAGAAGGCTCCCATTCAGCATAATGCTATGCCGTTGGGGATCCACAGAACGGCACTGATTTTCAGTGTACGGAAACCTAGGTCTGTAGCGCATGTAAAGATAGATACAAAAAAAGGGCCAAGTGCGAGTCGGACTCGCGCACGAAGGGTTCCGTAACATTATAGCAAAAAAAACGACAAAAAATTCGCTTTGTGTATGGACCCCACTTAACTATTTATTATATTCTGTTTTTAGTGTTTGTTATTAAGTAGCGACAACAGAAATACATCATCTGTGAAAATTTCAACTGTCTGGCTATCACGCTTCATGAGATTACAGCCTGGAGACAGACAGACAGACGGACAGTGGAGTCTTAGTAATAGGGTCCCGTGTTTACCCTTTGGGTACGGAACCCTAAAAATATAAAACAAGTACAGTAAGATATTTAAAATAAACTACTTAAAAATATGTTGTGAATAAAAGGAATGCAGGTATCAGAAACACCGAGAATATACATATGCCTGAAACACAGGTTTGAAAGAACCTAAATCAGGCAGGTCCCTACCAAAAAATTGACATTCTGTTTTTCTAATAAGCTTGTAGTTGTAATAAAATATTTTAGAAATAGTTTACATATAAGCTCTATTTATACAATTGTTTTAGAAATTAAACTACTGCACCTAATGTACACTTTTGTGAACGTACTTACTTTTTTAATAAATTATTCTTATTCTTATATACGGCACAGGATTGACAAAACATACAGTGCAGGTATCACACCCGCAAAAACACAGGGCAAATTAAATAATTTTCGTGCTACTGTAAATAATATACAAGTTCGCTGCCCGACCGTGATTCCATTTTTTCTAAAAACGTTTAGTTTGCCTCGGGGCTTGACTCAGTGGTAATAAATCATTGACGGTGATTACTAAATTCATAATGTCAATGACGTGGCTAGGTAACCTTAGCCATATACCTAAATAAACAAATAAATTATAATATATAACCAAAGCCGATGTCTACGGGGTTAGGCAGAGGTGTCCTTTAGTAAGCCTCTTTTACCAGTTATGTTTAAGGCCTTTTTTACCTGACTGCCGAAGGAGGGTAATGTGTTTATCAGTCTATGTATGTATGTATGTATGTATGTTCCTATGTGGCGTTCCAGAGACCAAACGCGTTGGCCGATTTTGATGATTCATACGTCAATCGATTCGTCTTAACCCTGCGAGTGTCATAGGCTACATTAAAATTGGACAATAGAAAAATGGCGGGTTTTGGGCGCCATATTGTGGGGTCCCAAATTTTTTTTTTCTTCTAAACCCAGTGTGTGGGGTATAAAAATAAAGGGTTTTAAGAAGTGATTTCAAAAATATATAACACTTATATGTTTAAATGTATCTAATTCGAAAAAAACTTAACTAAAAACTTATAAATAAAAAAAGGTTAAATCAAATAATCAAAAAACCCGACTGCTTCAAAAGCGAACTAAAAAGACGTAAACAAGGAAAAAATCATGCTGTGCAGGCGGAGGATACACCAGATTTTCGTCAGCCAGCCCGCAAATATGTATCCTCCGACTGCACAGCATGATTTTTTCCTTGTTTACGTCTTTTTAGTTCGCTTCTGAAGCAGTCGAGTTTTTAGATTTTTTGATTTAACCTTTTTTTATTAAGCTGCAGATACCCGCCAAGTGCAGTGGTTGCCCAGTGGTAACGGCTGTGACTTACACGTCGTAAGTCGTGGGTTCGAACCCAGGTAGCCGCTTTACTTTGTGTAAATTATTTCATCACCACTGCTCTCAAAACGGTGAAGGAAAACATCGTGAGGAAACCGGCATTTCTAGAACCAAACATTCGAAGACATGTGACATCCACCAACCCTGGGGACTGAGTCACTTTGGGGGCTGAGTCACCCGCGTCCGTAGGCGAGTACCCCTTTTGTTACCCTACACGTGGTCCCCGGGTGGTGCTAATCAGGTGACACTTACTGGTGGTAGGTTTCGGCCGAAGGCTTGCGACCACCCACCGAGCAAAGACTTACCGCCAAGCGGCCTAGCCGTGTTCCGGTACGATGCTCGGTGTAGCCACAAGAGGAGTTGGGTCATTGTTGGATGGCTGCTCGTCCGGTCAGTTAGGTATTAACGCCGGAGTCCCTCAGGGGTCGGTGCTCTCGGCTACACTGTTTTTGCTGCACATAAATGACCTGCTAAAACCCGGAACCTTTGGGTACGCAGACGACAGCACGGTTGCTGAGAGATACGTGTCCGGCGCACGGGCTACTGGGCCTGAGATCCGGTCTCTCCGGGAGTTTCAATGCTGCTAAGACCCAGGCGTGTCTTTTTTCCGCAAAAAAGAGCTTATTCCACCCGGCTCCATCTTTCCGTGGTGTAACCGTGCCGATAACGGACCATCTCGACCTTCTTGGTGTTACGTTAACATAGACCCTCAATTTTGGTCCTTTCATTGAGGCAAAGGCTCAGTTGGCTGCAAAAAAGTTGGGGATCCTTGCAAAGGTGAGACGGTACTTCACGCCTGAACAGCTGCTCAAATTGTATAAAGCGCAAGTTCGGTCATGCATGGAGTACTGCTCTCACCTCTGGGACGGATCTGCCAAATATCAACTTGATGCACTTGAGTCGATTGACAAACGGGCCAAGAGGCTTATCGGTAACGATGCACTGGTCGCCTCAAAGCTCCAGAGCCTTGAACATCGACGCCGGGTGGCCAGTCTGTCGGTTTTTTATCGGTTAAATTTTCGGGGAGTGTGCGATGGAACTGCACAATTTGATTCCACCTAGCCCTTTCCATCACCAGACAACAAGACGTACGGCAATGCGCCACCGGTACATGGTGGACATCCCACCCATACGTACAAAGCGTTTTGCGAATACTTTCATTGTACGCACAGCTAAGGAGTGGAATTCCCTGCCGGAGTCTTTGTTTCCTGATAGCTACAACCTTGGGGTCTTTAAGTCAAGAGTGAATAGGTTACTTCTAGGCAAGCGTGCTTCACCGTCGACCACATCATCACTTACCATCAGGCGAGACAGTGGTCAAACGCGAGCCTATATATATAGTGTAGTGCGGGTTTATTTTTTATTTTTTTTATTTATCATAAAAAAAATAAAAAAGAAACCCGCACTGGGCCCGCGTGTTGTATTACGTCCCATTCCCTCTCACAGAGAGGAGGCCTGCACGCACATCGAACTAAATGGGAGTCTAAGTGCGGAAAAGTTGTCCCATCTATCCTAACCTATACCTTACCGGATCTGATAAAAATTTGACACAGAGATGTCTGGAATAGCACATATGCTACCTTTTATCCAGGTATAATATTCCCTTGGGATGACACCACACTTTACGCGCGGGCAAAGCCGCTGGCAGAAGCTAGTAGAATAATAAGGAAAGTACAAAAAACTACTGAATTTTGGGTCGCGCAGTTATGAAACGAGTGCGCGTTTTGTTCCATCAAGGTCGTTGGCGACTGTCGTCGTCTTAAGAGGGGACTCTAGTGAAACTTTCTCCATACAAAAACATTCTGCTGTTTTCTTCGTGGATAATGCCTCTAGAGCAATGATTTTTCCCCATAAAATCTGGGTCTAATTAATACGTGCCCCTATCATTTCCTTTTTTCCAAAACATAATCACAAAAAGAAATATGACAATCCAAAAATCCGAAAAAAATGCCCGTTTTTACCGCCATGTTCAGAAGACTTTCAGACAAAATTTATAAGTTTTTAACAAAAAAGGAAGCATAGATATACTTTTCCTCTAAATTTTGATATAAGAATTTTTTAGATCAGACCAGTTTTCATGAAGAAAACAGCAGAATACGAAACGTCTTTTAGTCAAAGTTTTTGTAGGTAAAATCAGCCTGAGCTGCAGTTGTCCCTTTCGCACTTTACGAGGTTGGAGGTGACGTGACGGCAATAGACTATATTACCGACTAGAGTCCGCTCTTAAGAGGAGTCTATTGCCATCAACCCGGGAACAAAACTAAAACGGGCTGTCGCTGTGTTTTTTTTGTTTTTTCAGAAGAAACAACCCAGAATTCGAACCCTGGGCGTTATATTCAGTAGTAGAGTTTGCGACCACCAGACCTACGGGCTATAAGTCTAAATAAATATAAGATTTGAAATCACTATATCTTCCAAATATAATTTATCCGGACCAACAAAATCTATTCTTTTTTTTCACATGAAAAGAAACGGTTAAGCTCATCAGTGGGCTAAAACGGGCTGTGTGTGATGATGACGAAGAAAAATTTGTATACAATAAATGTTCCATATATCCATTGGAGTAAACTGACACGCTGGTATATGTTTGACTAACATTGAATGATAAGTGTATTCAGTAGTACGCCATTCTTCCAAGCAATTAACTTTCACGAAGCATTTCATAATACTTATGTGTACACTTGTATTTATGTTCTGTATTTAAGTTACCATGTTTTTCTTCAGTTTGTGTCCCACTTTTTCAACAGATTTGGTTGTCGATACAAATATTGAAAACATTATTTGTTTGTATATATGTTTGCAAACGGGAAATTATTAACCGAGTGAAATATATACTGAATGGGCGACTATAATACTAGTAACTATTTATCCGGTTTGAGTAATGCCTTTTAGGAGGTTTTTGTGAGCTGCAATAATAATATTGTTACATACTTTAATTGTATTTAGGGTTCTATTTTTCTATTTTAGCATATTATTCTTTTGAAAATAGCTGAACAACCATCGAGGCGACATCGCTGTGCAGAGCGAGATTTCGGCTGTATTCGTGTTTTCAACGATATTGTCCAAGAGCGAGCGAAGCGAGCTCGGGAGCTTAGAGAACCCCGACACAGATAGGTTAGGTTTGAAGGGAGCTGAAGTGAGCCAGCAAAGCGAGCGAACTTAGCTCCCGTGATCTCCTCCATGTTAGGTTACTTTAGACCCTGCAGACAGAAAGAGGCTCCGTAGACAAACTTTTATTTTCAAGTCGCTGTTTTAAACATTTGTATTCGCCCACTGGTTGTCGCTCACTTAGTATATTAGTAACCCATATTGAGTATTTGGTATACCTTTAATTTAAATTTATTTTCGCTCGTTCTCACCTCGCCCGTCTGCTCTATATTAAGCTAAGTACATAATATGGGTCCATTCTAGCAACTGGATATCTTTTGCAAGCTCAGCGGTCTATGTCCACGGGATGAGCCATGTACGTATTGTAATTAGAATAAAAGTCGCCTCCAAATCGGCAGCAAGATTTTTCATTTTCATCCTCAGTAAAAATCCTGAGTAGTTAAGTTTAGTATAGTTGAAAGGTTCCTCACGCTCCGAAACCAAAAGTAACTATACTCTCGCCAAGATGAAGTTACAATATTTACTAACAGAGCATTGACAGCTCAATCATCTGACACAGAGGTAAAATTTTAGGTTGGCTCTAATCTTATCTTCTAGTTCTACCTTGGATATGTTAGGTTCTCAAACTATCGTTTATCTGTACTAAGTCAGTTAAATCAATACAACTTTCTGCATCGAATTCGTTTTATTTTTGTGGTTGAGTACAGGGTTATGCAAAAAAATGCTGTTTTACGTTGTTAGTAAACATTATATCTTCAAAATGGTTGGAGTCTCTTCTTTTCTGAAGGTCGTGCCCGTCTTCAAAAGCTTTGACGGAGACAACGTCTTCGGCTCTTCTCATAGCAGTGGCCGTGAGTCCCGTAATGGCCCTGATCTGGTCAGACCAGCGAGTAGGTGAACGTCCGCGTGGTCTTTTTTCATCCACTTTTCCCACTAAAACCAGTTTTTCCAGGTTGTCTGGCTGTCGCCGGGCGATGTGACCAAAGTAACTTAGGACTCGTTGGTAGCAGATCGTGGAGAGTCTGGTTTTGATGTTCAACTGTTCGTGCGCTTGGCTGTCCATGGTATGCGCAACATTCTTCTCCAGCGCCACATTTTAAAAGCCTCTATCTTTTACCGAGCCACGTCGTGGTTGGAGTATAGGTACCTAAATTCAGATAATACTGATCAAATTACGAAGACTATATCACTGATTGAAAATTACACTATCGCTAGTGTCGTGAGCTAATTTCCATACCATAAAAAATGCTCCATATTTATACTGTGCTGTTACTGTGGTATAGATCCGTAGGCCACGGAGCGTAGCCGCGGGATACACTAGTGTGCAGTATTTTCATAGTCACCGTGTTTTTCTTCATTCTTTGTCCCACTTTTTCAACAGATTTGTATATATTGCACCGCTTAATGTTATAGTTGAAAATGTTTTCGGTAATATATCTCGGTGTATCTAGAAGTTTGCCTTTATTTATTACTTATTCTCCAAGTTCTGAGTACGACGCTTAGTCAGACGCTTGAGATCTGACACCAGTCTAGCCAGGGGGTACCGTGTTACCCAGTTACTGGGTTGTGGAGGTCAGATAGACAGTCGCTCCATGTAAAACACTGGTACTCAGCTGAATCCGGTTAGACTGGAAGCCGACTCCAACATGGTTGGGAAAAGGCTAGGCAGATGATGATTCTCCAAGTTCTGAGTACATAGCAATATTTTAGAAAATCTTGTTTGAAGGTAACGTGTACTAACATGTTTCGATGAGTTTTGGCTTTTTCCTATATTTTTTTAAAATACTTTCGCGTTGGCCAAGTGGCTAAGTCGGCTCTTGTGCTGGAAGTCATGGGTTCAAATACGGGCAAGTATCCATGTGACTTTTTCAAGTTCATTAATAATTGATGCGTTCTAAGTTTATCTTGAACATTGCTGACAATGGTGAAGGAAAACGTGGTGAGGAAACTTGGACGTATGATGAATATAAGTCTGAAATAGCCAATCCGCACTGAGCAATCGTGGTGATCAATGCTCGTGCCTTCTCTTTATCAGAAGAGGTCTTTGCCCTGCAGCGGGACAGTTACAGGCTGGTATTATTTTTATTTATTTTTCATAAATAAAAATTAAATTTAAATAATTGCTAATCAGTCTACTAAGCTCCAATTCAGCCCATAAATAAACCAAAAGACTGTAAGGTACAAACAGTAAATAAGTGACTAGTCACACATTTATGGTCATTTCATCAAACAGCAACTGAACAATGACATAAATAAAAAGTGGCTTTCGCAGTTTATTGGGTAAAATTAAATCTAGAGTACATTTTTAAGAAACTGAGTTGCCAGTAACAACATTCGTCAGGCTATTTTCAGCTTACTAAAATAAATAATATCGCAATTCACCGAAAACTTACGAACTCACAACAAACAAGCCAATTAAACACATCAATATTGACGCTAAAACAAACCTAATCATTGCAATGTTAATCAAAATGAGCAATGCCGTAAAATAATTAGATCCACACACTCAACAACAAGTGTTTATTTTTAATTAAAACATCCATTATAAAGTCCGTCGTCAGCAAATAAATGAAGATTGATGTAAAGTCACACCCTCTTTTGTTTTGTTCGAATTTCAAATTCACGGATACAAAGAACGGGCTCTCGACTTTTATTGGCCGTCTATAGAGAGAGGTACACATTATACGGATGTGTACCTACCCTCGTATTCGTGGTATAGCTAGCAGTAGCACTACCCTCCCTCTCGACAATTGAACACGTTCTTACTGTAGAGTAGGTACTGTGCTTGCTTGTTGGATGAAAGAATCAATAGCTAACCGTATTATTGTGAGGATTTATAATGAAAGACCCACTGGAAATATATTATTGAATAGACGCGTGGGTTGCTAAAAGATAAAGGTACCTATTGGAGGCAATTTGCGAGTAGTTCGTTTTAAATACCAAGTCTTATTGTGAGCTTGATCTTGTTGTATTGAAAGTCCAGAACTAAGTAGATAATAGAAAAATCATAACATCTTTGTATCTGTTCTTTTCTTTTATGCACCTATCCTACAACTAAACATGTTCATTTCAAGAAATTATACATCCCGATAGCAATATTCCTTATTCAAATACTGAATACTTTGAAAATGTAGATCTGAAAATATTTCCACAGATACTAAGATATAACGTAACTTTCATGATCGCAAAAGTGCTACACATGAGTATATAAGCCATAATATTATAATACTACTACACAAAAGCAAATATGAGAGGAGAAGGCTACATATAAATGTTCCAGGGAGAACGCATTCGTCGGTTCCCTGTATCCGGTCTTCGGAAATAGCTCCCAAGCGTGCGTTTCATTATTTCCCTTTTATATTTATCGTCGGGTATAACCGTAGACATGTTGTGTGTGTATAAAGTTCGGCGAGTTTAAATCATCTTAAGAGGGAGCCAAGTTTTTGTATCTCTTGTTGGAAAAAGCGTCAATAATTCAGCTGATAAAGTAAATAAATAGTGATATATTAAAACGTGAAGAGAAACTTTAATACAAATTTTAAGTATATTGCGAGTACGGAGAAGTATGAGATTTGATGTAGTAAAATACTATATGGAAGCGGAATGTAGAAAGCAATTTCATGACTTACTGTCGACCACAGAGCGATCACTATAGTTACCTACATACAATAGATTTGCAATGTTGGACCAGAACCCCAAGTCAGTAGGTCAGTCACAGCCATAAATGTGTCACCATCCATCAGTCTGTCATCATTATAATTAAACATAAGCCTCGCAGTGACAGCTGAATGACACATATATTATAATACAAACATATTCCACGAAGGTTTACTCAGAGGGACACCAACATTTGGCTTATGTCTTTGTCCCATTCAAAACCCAGGAGAAGGTCCTGAGTCCCATGTAAGACCCATGCTCAGAAATACCACTTGCGATCACCAGATCAACGGGGTGGAAATGTGAAAATTATGTTTTTGTTTTCCTACTCTTTCTTTATTATTTTCTGATTAATTTCGATGCGGGATCCAAGACAGTTGAATTCAATTTTCGGGACTTCGTCAAGCTTCATTGCCTTGGCGCTTTTCACGTGGTTGCCACTGTTGATTCTGGCTTTCAGGAGTTGTAGTGGTTTGGGAATAGTGCGGTGGGATTGTCCCAAAAAAAATTAAAAATATCAACGTGGCAACTCATTTATAGTTCCATAATTAAAACGCACAGAGGGGTTATCCTAACAAATAAACAGCGTATATTTTACGAATACTAGACACTACTACTTGACTAGTACTAGCTTATTAAAAATTCACCACAAGAAATTGAGTCGTTAATTTATTTATCGTCAAATCTCTAGTAGACTTAAAAGCCTTTTTGATTGGCTATTGTTAATACGGTCAACCAATCAAGACGCTAACTTGGAATTTCTCAGCAAATTTAGATTAGATTTAGAAGAGTCTTGCAGAAACTAGGAGTTAATCGAATCATTACCGTTGGAAGGGTAATAAAACTCATCTAAACGACCGAATATTTATTCGTCTAGGTAAGGTGTGTACCGTTGAAGTCAATTAACGCAAAGAGATCTAACTTCATTACCTCTCGTAAACGGCGCGCTAGCTACAGTCGGGTCGTAGAAACTTCTTGGAATGTGCATTTAGGTCGAATGTTCCTCATCAAAGGCCACTTAGCACAATTGTACGTCATAGAGAAAAGTGGAAGATAAGATAATTGTGTTAAAGGAAGCGTTTTGTTTGATTGCTAATACAGAATGTAACGATAAGGTGTGACCAATTTTTAAAAACTACTTCTGCCCATGTAAATGAACTATTTTCTCCAAGGAAGTAGTTTTTAGGGTTCCGTACCCAAAGGGTAAAAACGGGACCCTATTACCGTTGGGTCTCATCCTATACAAAGAAACTGTGCCGACGTACTGTACTGATTATACTGATTATTTGATTTATCTATCGATATCGATTGATTATTAGATAGTGATCTATCTATCGCCGTGGAACGGAACCGAACGCGATCGATTTACAAAAAATAATCGGTATAATCAGATGAAAAACGCTAGTTACGTCGGCACGATTTCTTTGTATGGGATGAGGCATCTGTATGCTAGTATTATATTATCTGTGCTATTACTAAGACTCCCCTGTCCGTCTGTCTGTCACCAGGCTGTATGTTATTAACCGTGATAGCTAGACAGTTGAAAATTTCACAAATGATGTATTTCTGTTGCCGCTATAAAAACAAATACTAAAAACAGAATAAAATAAATATTTATGTAGGGCTCCCATACAACAAACGTGATATTTTTGTCGTTTTTGCGATAATGGTACCTAACACTTCGTGCGCGAGTCCGACTCGTATTTGGCCGGTTTTTTTTTAAATATGATCATAACTTTCCGTTACACCTTGTATAAATTAATAGTATTTTTAGGGTTCCGTACCCCGAAAGGAAAAAACCGATCCCTTGTAGTATCACTTTGTGGTCCGTCTGTCTGTTTGTCCCCTTTTTGTCCTGTCCCTTTTAATCAAGAACGCGTTAAAAGGTATCAAACTGAAACTTATATCAAATACTCAAGTCTACTGTTCCTTAAACCTGTGAAAAAATCAAATTTTCTAAGCCAACGCAATCAAAAGATACAGCCGTTTATGCCGCAAATTGCCGCAAATTTTCGACACTGGCAAGGGTATCAAAACCTACAGGGTACTCAGAATCTTGAAATTTGGTACGAAGCAAAGTCTTATAGCACAAGTAAAGGAATAATTGCGAAAACCGTAAATTGTATTTACATCATATAATAAAAATATTTTTAATAATTTTAATATTACTACCCCTTTCCTCATGAACGCTTAGAGGTATTTAATTGAAATTCATATCAAATACTCAGGTCTATTAATACTTAAGCTGAAGTTTGTACGGGACCCTCGGTGCGAGAGCCTGACTCGCAATTGGCCGGTTTTTTTTATATCTTACTAGCATCTGCCAGCGGCTTCGCCCGCGTGAAAAGTGAAGGGAACATAATACTAGGATAAATAGCATATGTGCTATTCCAGACTATAATCTATCTCTATAATTGAGTAACAGACATAAATCCGTACATCCAAACTTTCGCATTTATAATATTTAGATTCTTATGAGAAAAAATGTCTTCATGGCTTTTTCAATATTGCTTTTCTGAAAGGCTTTTCGTTAGACACATTAGAATCATATTACACTATATTAATATAGATGTTTGGTCTGAATTAAAAAGAACTTTTATTTTATGTATTTACTAGTTGACCCGGCAAACTTTGTTTTGCCATAAAAACACCAAACATTTATCTACCCTACCTACCCTACCCTACCCTACCCTACCCTACCCTACACTACCCTACCCTACACTACCCTACGCTACACTACCCTATCCTACACTACTCTACCCTATCCTACACTACTCTACCCTACACTACCCTACACTACCCTACCCTACCCTACCCTACCCTACCCTACACTTCCCTACACTACCCTACCCTACCCTACCCTACCCTACCCTACGCTACGCTACCCTACCCTACCCTACCCTACCCTACCTACCTACCTACACTACACTACCCTACCCTACCCTACCCTACCCTACGCTACCCTACCCTACCTACCTACCTACACTACACTACTCTACCCTACCCTACCCTACCCTACCCTACCTACCTACCTACCTACACTACACTACACTACTCTACCTACCTACCCTATCCAACCATTTTTTTTTTTTTTTTTTGTTTTTTTGCTTTTAAACCTTCCCTGTATTCTGTCGAATATAACAAAAAAAGAATTATTACAAATCGGTCTAGCCGTTCTCGAGTTTTAGTGAGACTAACAAACAGCAATTGATTTTTATATTTATAGATTTTGTATGATCAGGAGCAAACTTGCCCGGATATCGCAAAAGGCAGAAAGGTATGGAAGGAGAAAGGCGAAGGCTTTACCCAGCTGTGGACAACCATTTCGCCATCATCTACCTGCAGTCTTATTGCGTGAGTGAATTCGGCAAGGCTAAGGGCAAAGAGTATGAAAAATCGAATAATGACATGCCAGATGAAATACGCGATGTGGATTTCCGTCTAGATCATTGGTCGATTGTTCATACTCTTTGCCCTTTGCTTTGCCGAATTCATTAAGCATTAAGGCTGCTGCTCTTTTCCTATGATAAAGTCGGCGCAACACGTTATATTCTGTTAAACAATTTATGCTAACAAATCTAAGTTTATTGTCAATCTGAATATTCTCGAATAAAGATTCAACTTAAAATATTACTATAACGTAGGTACCACTTATTTGAATAACTGTGCCATAAGTAGCTACTACTGAAAACCAAACAGAACTTTTGAAATGCTTGTTAAAAACTATATAACTTACCTACGAGTGTGTCGATAGTCGTCGATATCTTCGTTGAAAAGCAAGCGTGTCATTTAAAATAAGTAACAAACGTTCTTGTTATCCTCTGAACTAAAGTTAGTTTGTTCCACAGACTACAAAATGTCTGATACCAAGCCGTAAATTACATTGTTAAGTATATAGTATCTAATTTAAACAAATTTTAAACTACAAGTAGTTGTTTCGTCTTGCCCACAGAACACGGTAACCTCAGTTAGAGACTTCGGCATTCTCAAAATGATCATTGAGCCGTTGCGTATTTGGTCGTATATTTGTTGTGTTTTATTTGTATATTTGTTTTATACGTTATACACAAACATACTTTGACTCACCTTCTGTGTTTATTCTATTTTGTTATTAAGGAAGAAGAAAGAAAGAAAAAGTTTTAACTGTCACAAAATATATTATTTGTTTTATTCAATTTTATTCCTTACATATTTTATACCCGTTTCCGTGAATGTGTGCGTGGCATCAACAGTGGACCCGTATTAGAATATCAGCGCAGCGTTATTTTCTTTTTAATATCCTTGCACATGCTGATAAAGGAGCCTTTTTGGTCTCGCACGGGGTTCTTTATTTTTATTTAACCGACTACCCAATAAGGAGGAGGTTCTCAATTCGACTGTTTTTTTTAACGTGTTTTACCTCAGAACTTGTTACTGGGTGAACCGATTTTGATGATTCTTTTTTTATTTGAAAGCTGGTGCCTGGTGCGTCATGTGGTCCCATTTAATTTTCATCAAGATCTCATGAAGAACTTCGGCGATATACATCAGAACTCTTCAATAAATGACGGCAAATAACTCGGGAT
Organism: Orthosia gothica; assembly: GCA_949775005.1. Classification (NCBI taxonomy): domain Eukaryota; kingdom Metazoa; phylum Arthropoda; class Insecta; order Lepidoptera; family Noctuidae; genus Orthosia; species Orthosia gothica. The sequence continues at coordinate 23,447,162 of OX459038.1, read as the reverse complement.
GGCTGCAGTCGTATTTCTGTTTATTGTTAACACCATTTCATAACATAACATCACACTAGTACGCTCTAAAGGGGTACGCAGGTGTAAACAGCTTGGTATGTAACTCTTATTCCACCGGTTTTGTTGAAGTTTCATATTATTTCATATTAATCTATTCTGGCTTCACTTTGGGCATGATTGATACTCGTACCTAGCCTACATAACTGGTCCATTATGTACCACAACTAAAAAGGGAAAAATAAAAAACTTTTTACAACAAATACAATCACATTGAACGAAAACGACTTTCACATTGTAGTGTTTTTATTTGGAAGTCGGTTGTATTTTTGTAAAAAGTTTTTTTTGTTAGATATAGTTTGTGTTTTGCTTATCTTATGTCCCCCGAGTCAGAATTATCTTTCTTACAAACTAAGTTACTTCTTGATGACGCAACACAGTTACGTCAACAGTAAATATCAGCTGTATTTTCAAAGAAAATTTCAAGTGCAAATCGGTCGCATTACGTCCATGTGAATGTACTTGCAATTTCGTTTAGTAAAAATCATTAATCAGTGTGATATAAATCGAATTGCGTCGAGCTATCAGGAAGGTCACTAAGTATGACAATGAGAATCACTCAGACAGAGTCATATATTTGATGGCCCATTAAAATTTTAATATGGCCATGACAGCCGAAACACGCGTTCAGAACAATTGCATGGCCACGAATCAGTATCATCACGATCAGTAACAAGCGTTTCTAGTCGCTGCCAAGCGCGACGGTTCCGTGTTCTGTGGTCTTACCAGACAAAATAATTCCGCTTAAAATATTTACGAAGCAAGCTCCATTTTGCACTTAGGTATATACTTTGCAGACTTCTGGAAATCCCTTTGTATACCATCTTCAGCTAGATTGAATTATGTATTGATTCATTGTCTTGAAAATATTATGAATTTATTTTCGTAGAACTTATTAATTATGTATTGAATAGTTCACGTGAACGCAAAGTAGGCTAACTGTCACCCAAAGGGCAATGGAGAGGGCCATGCTCGGAGTTTCCTAGCGTGCTCAAATCAGAAATTTAGAGATCCGCAAGAGCTGGTTCCTAACATAGCCCGAAGAATTGCCAAACTTAAGTGGCAGGGTCAAAGCACATTGCTCGCAGAATGGATGGCCGATAGGGCAGAAAAGTTCTCAAGTGGTGACCGCGAACCGGAAGACGTTGCGTTGAAAGTCCTCCTACCCGGTGAAGGTTGCGAGGATCCGCTGAATGCGAGACGCACGGGACCGGTCAATGTGGCGACGCTTGGGGGAAGCCTATTTCCAGCAGTGGACGTTTTTCGGATAACATGATGATGATGACGATGATGATGAAGTAGGTTCCTACAACTAACCATTGTTTTCTGAATTAAGAATTTGAAATTGAGTATCTATTCGTCAAAGTCTACTTTAGCCTCAAAATCTATCAAACCTTGGCATTTAAGTAGTAGTTGACGCATTCGTAAATCCAAATACTTAATTCTGAATACCGTTTCAAAAAACACAAAAACTTATACCAGTAGAACATAACGAATAGACACGTCTACCAAAAACATCACTTGATGTACGTAGATATATCATCGAACCCTTACAATTCCATTGCAACCCGTTTCATCCTATCCTAAGGGAACGGAGTTTTTCATCTCCTAAAAGGGTGCTAATTTTCCGACAAGGCGGCTCGCCATAGTGCTGGCTGGCTTCGCAAGCGCTCACAATGAGGAAATACTATATCTAACTACCGAGAAAAAGCTTTATGTAGGGACTTCGTTAATTTTATTCGCATCGATCTCAATTTTTCTCTGAAATGTAACGCAGTTAAAGTAAGGCTCGCATTCTAGTAACGCGGAAAGAGGAAGTACGAAAAATAAAGTAAACACGCAAATATAGGCTTCATGATTTAATTATATTAAAACGAAAACATACCTACTTATATGAAAAGACTCAATAAAGTCCAATCCCGAATTTTCGTTAACAGTTTCTGAGTAAAAAAGTTGGGAGCGAATTAATTGCGAAAAACATTCGAAAATATTTTTGCGAAATCGCTGATGCATTAATTGGTTCAAAAGAAAAGTCATATTCCGCTTTCGTTGGCACGCAAGTCGTGGCTTTACCGGACTGAGGGTAGTAGTGAAGTGCGGTAGAAGCGGGGCCTTCATCAATCTTCTGTAATTAGCTAGTGACGTTCTCGCCTAACACTAATGACGAGAAGGGCGTTTACTCGCGACCGCCACGCCTCTCCACATAAATTACTACATCCACCGTCAAGAGCTCACTCAAAACACCTCAAGTGTTTAGTGAAATGTGCTGTTAGTGAAAAATGACGGGTAAGCGATTTTTAAACGGCGTGTGAGTGGCTTTATCGTGATTTAGATATAGGAATAACTTTACGTGACTAAATTATAAGGGTAGTAGTTGAATGATATCAGCAATTCGCTTTCTAAGTACTTTGGTGAATAAAATACTATATAATAAAATACCTACTTAGGTACTTACATCATTATCTGCGTTGGCGTATAGTCTGTTTCGGATCTTTAGAAGCGATTGCACACTCTTGTACTTTCTAATCATTATTTTGGGTAAAGTAAAGTACCTAGGTACTTAGGTACTTACATCATTATCGGCTTTGGCGTATACTCTTTAACGGATCTTTAGAAGCGATGGCACACTCTTATACTTTCTTAGCACTATTGTGAGTAAAGTAGGTATCTACCTAGTTACTTACATCATTATGGATGTTGGTGTATACTCTTTAACGGATCTTTAGAAGCGATGGCACACTCTTGTAAATTCTAAGCACTATTGTGAGTAAAGTAGGTATCTACCTAGTTACTTACATCATTATCGATGTTGGCGTATACTCTTTAACGGATCTTTAGAAGCGATGGCATACTCTTATACTTTCTTAGCACTATTGTGAGTAAAGTAGGTATCTACCTAGTTACTTACATCATTATGGATGTTGGTGTATACTCTTTAACGGATCTTTAGAAGCGATGGCACACTCTTGTAAATTCTAAGCACTATTGTGAGTAAAGTAGGTATCTACCTAGTTACTTACATCATTATCGATGTTGGCGTATACTCTTTAACGGATCTTTAGAAGCGATGGCATACTCTTATACTTTCTTAGCACTATTGTGAGTAAAGTAGGTATCTACCTAGTTACTTACATCATTATGGATGTTGGTGTATACTCTTTAACGGATCTTTAGAAGCGATGGCACACTTGTAAATTCTAAGCACTATTGTGAGTAAAGTAAGTATCTACCTAGTTACTTACATCATTATGGATGTTGGTGTATACTCTTTAACGGATCTTTAGAAGCGATGGCACACTCTTGTACTTTCTAAGCACTATTGTGAGTAAATTACGGTACCTACTTATCATTATCTGCGTTGGCGTATACTCTTTAACGGATCTTTATAAGCGATGGCACACTCTTGTACTTTATAGATAAATCAAATTATGATTTATTGAAAAACAGGCGGGTTTCTTACAAACAACTAAATTCACCAAAATGATTAGGTGTCAATACTGAGAAATTTCGTATGTTACTTTAAATACCACAGATTTTTTATAGATTTACTTGTAATCTATAAGTAAAGTTTTTTTTAATTTATTCCAGTTAGTAGTTTCGGAGATAAGGGTCAATTTAAGCCTATTATAATTTATAAAGTTATAAATGAAAATATATTTGAGATTCTCACAACACTGACTTACACATGTGTACCAGATTTCAACTCGATCGGTCCAGTACTTTCGGAGGAGCAAATTGGCTATACGAGTTCCCTTTTCTCCTTTTGAGGTACGGAACCCTGAAAAATACCATTACTCTAGTTAATCACTCGACAATATCGCTTCAAGCCAGCGTATTCCGCAAAATCTCACCGTAAAAATTTAGTTGAAGTGGGGTTGAAGTGTGCTTTCATTCCACCTGTTTAACAGTAATGCTATTCTGTAAAAAATTCACTGTGACGGTTTAAGTGAAGTAAACTCGAAGTGCGCTATCAATCACAGCTCTGTTCAAGCTTACTTCACCTAAGTCATCATTGTGAAATGTCTTCAGAATCGACCGGCAGCTCAAATAAAGCTCACTTCACCTAACTTTTTACGGTGAGATTTTTACAGAATAGCACAGTAGTATATTAGCCACATATTGCAATGGTACCTATTAGTAGGTACAATCAACAAAATCAATACTCAACACAACAGGAAACTTGCAGTTAAAAGCTCGTTCCCTTTGTACCCACTTCACACTACGATAGAACTTCTTATACGGCGCATAACTTATCACAGAAGTGACTGCAACAGCTCTATCACGGCCTTCGTTTCTTTGATAGCTCTACAGAAATGCCTTTTCGAGTCGCGACCCGATTTTGTAACAACGCGTTAGGCACGCATAAGCTAAAGGTTCAGCAGACAGGCGCAACAAGACAACGCGACATTTTACGCAGATAGAACCATTGAACACGATCAAGAAAACTCCTTTTTTTCTAGGGTTATAGTTATTCGTAGATAGGTAGAAGTGGTAGTACTTCCTTTGCCGCACTTAGACCGGGTTGGTTTCTTAACGCCAAAATATCGCAAAATTAATGTTACAAATTGTCAATATGTTATCTGATGTCAATATGTTACCGGCGATTATAAGTCGATTAAGTTAACAGCCCGATAATCATGTTTTGAGAAACCGGGGGTTAGACTCCCATTCAGCCCGTTGTGCGTGGGGATTCTGGCTACCATAACCAGCCTAGCCCAAAAGTACAGATGCTGCGTTTCCCTCCCAAAGATAGGTACATAATTTCACGTTTTGTTGTATGGGAACCCCAATTAAATATTTATTTTATTCTGTTTTTAATAGAATTTTTAGTTAAAGCGGCAATAAAAATACATCATCTGTAAAAAATTTAACTGTCTAGTTGTCACGGTTCATGAGATGCAGGCTCGTGACAGACAGACAGACAGACGGACCGTGGAGTTTTATAGGATCCCGTTTTTACCCGTTGGATACGGAACCCTAAAAACAATTTCAATAAAAATACCAAACCGACTTCCAAAACAAAACACTGCAAGCGTACTTTCACAAAGTACGTAAGCGGCGGCTCTGGTGGTACTTTGGTACCTATTTATTTTCGTTTTTTACACTGACTTTGTATTTTTGGCTTTGTAGTGTTTTGTTTTGGAAGTCGGTTTAATTATTTTATTTTTTTTTTCTCATTTTGGTTTTGGTACCTTAAAATGTATTTAAAATAATATTAATTAGTAGTAGAATATTAATTATAGTACTAAGGATAACTTAAAAGCTACTCGTGAGATGTTGATCATATTTCAATGGGACCACATAAGAAGCACCAACTTTCCAATAAAAAGACACATCAAAATCGGTTCATAATTGGCGAAGTAATAGCGTAACAAACATGCAAAAACATACAGTCGAATTAAGAACCTGCTTCTTTTTGAAGTCGGTTGAAAAAGCGTATTTGCATTGCGCCTGTCTGTGAAAGCCTTTACCTTCACCCCGTATAATATGCAATATTATTATACCTGCAATACGTTTAATGATCGTAAATTTCCTTAATGAACAAAGTCGTGCAATTAATAATTCAACACCCTTCTGAACTAAAACACATGATTAACCTAATTTGCAGCAGTGAACCGAATTCTAACGCAACTAATGAGAGCGTTCGTAAGTAGATTGCATTTAGTTTTGAGGATGGAATAAACTGTCTATGTTATATGAAAACGTCTGGTTATTATGGCTTGTAATTTAAGAGAGATTTGGATCTGATATTTTGGGTTTTATGTATCGCATGTTACTAAAAGACTGCTGGGCAGCGTTCGTGAAGTTGCGTGATATCTTCTCGTCCAACTTACCACAGTGTCTCAGAAGAAAGCCTATGACCAGTGTATGTTGCCCGTTACGAACTGGAAGACATTGCGTTGGAACGTCTCCCACCAGGTGGACCGATGACCTGGTAAAGGTTGCGGGGATCCGCTGGATGCGAGACGCAAGGGACCGATCAATGTGGTGACGCTTGGGGGAGGCCTATGTCCATCAGTGGATGTCTTTTGGCTGATATGATGATGTCTAAAAGACTTATGAATATAAACGTGGATGTAGAGGGAAAGGCAGACCAAAGAAAAGATGGATGATTTATGTGAGAAGTTAAATGAAAGAAAAAGGCGTCAGTGATAGCGAGATGGGTGACAAGATGGTATGGAAGAAGAAAACGTGTTGCGCCGACCACAAGTATCATGGGACAAGAGCAGGAAGATGATGTCATGATGATGATTGTTTTTGATATTTTAGGTTTTACTTACCTAACTAAAAATGAATTGGCAGAGAACAGACTGGTGTTAAAAAGGGAGAGGGACATTTTTGACCAGCATAGGGACAAAACAGGCTTATTACGAGTAGATATATAAAAAATATATTTTCCTTTTTAAAATTCATTTTACCGAGGAATTAGATTGTAAACAAACGATGTGTTCTCCTGTATTTGTGTGACCTCTCTTGTAGCTATCCCTGTATGTATTAAATTACCTTGTTTGTTATTTATATTGACTGTTGGGGACAAAAAAAATAAACAGAAGTTCTCGCCTATCTAGGCATTTTCGAGCTTCACTTAAATTGAAAGAGTCTAGATTTTTCTGCGTACAAAAACAAACAAATTCAAATTAGAAGAAGTTCAGTTAGCCGAAAAAGATTAAGTACATCACTATATTTTAATGTTAGAAACCGAAGATTGACTGTCTTCGCTTAGAGAAACAATTTCAACAGCTAAAGTTTTTTTTAATACAATCCTTTTCGTCGTGGAGTAATTTGGCAGTTTAAGAGACGCTCACATTCTGCAATTACAGTCTTAACCCTAAAATTTAAATATTTGTATCAGTCACTTTACTAAAAAAAGTTAAATCAAAAAATCACAAAACCCGACTGCTTCAAAAGCGAACTAAAAAGTCGTAAACAAGGGAAAAATCATGCTGTGCAGTCGGTGGATACATACGCGCGAGCTGGCTGACTAAAACCAGATGTATCCTCCTCCTGCACAGCATGATTTTTCCCTTGTTTACGACTTTTTAGTTCACTATTGAAGCAGTCGGGTTTTTTGATTTTTTGATTTAACTTTTTTTATTTATAACTTTTTAGTTGAGTTTTTTTCGAATTAGATACATTGAACATATAAGTGTTATATATTTTTGAAATCGCCTTTTAAAACCAATTATTTTGATTTCCCACACGATGGGCTTGGAAGCAAAAAAAAATTCGGGCCCCCACAATATGGCGCCTAAAATCCGCCATTTTTCTATTGTCCACATTAATGATGCCTATGACACTCGCAGGGTTAAGACGAATCGATTGACGTATGAATCATCAAAATCGGCCAAAGCGTTTGGTCTCTGGAACGCCATATAGGAACAAACATATATGCATATATACATACATACATAGACTGATAAATACATTACCCTCCTTCAGCAGTCGGGTAAAAAGGTAAGAAATATAGGTAAGTACGAATATTATAATTTGATACTGCAGCCCTGAATTCAGACATGCAGAAGCTCTCCGGGGACAGTGGGTCACGATGTCATCTGAGCGCGTAAAGAAATAAAACACAAAAAATACGTTTCTACAGTTCTTTTAAAAAGCTGCTTATTTCTGGAAACAGTTTCTTTAGCTTTTCGTAGCGTCTGCAAGAAAATGAGTATTCACATGCACTAACGATAGGCCATCGCGGTTAAAACCTGGATTAGGCTGTCTGTCCACTGGAGCGGAGAGGAGATGAGCGAAGCGGAGAGGAGATGAGCGGAGCGGAGCGGAGCTGTGCCAATATTAACCAATGGAATTGCAAAGAATCTGCGCTCCACTTCAGTGGACAGGCATTTTCGAACTAGTTTAAAAATTCATACAAAACCGAGAAGCGGAGCGACAAAACGTAGCGGGAACGGGGAAGTGGAGTGGGTAAGCGAAGCGGAGAAGTTAAACAGGGAAGCAACATTTCGCGTATAACTGAAAAGATCGCCCACCGCCCCCCTCTAAAATTACTCGTCGCATGAACACGACCTAGAACCGCCTAGTACGCAACTTCGCTCCGCATCAAATGACAGGCAGCCCAGAAATGTGGTGATTGGCACAAAAAGAGGAGCCACATGAAATCGGTCTGTGGATGATGATGAAGAACAGGCAAGGTCCGTAATTATTATAAACCTTATCAATAAATAGCGTGTTAGCGCATATTACACTCTTATGCCTAGTGACTAGCCGTTACAAAACACTGGTGAACCGCCTAATCTGGGCATAGCCTCAACTGAATAATAGACTAAAAGAATCAAAGCCCACAAACACACTTTGTATCATTTAAAAAACAAACACAGCCTTTGGAAAAATAATTAGTTGCTTCTCGAAATAACACTATCTACGAATCCTCAGTTCTCATTTATATTATTGAACTAAATAAATAAGCAAAAAGTAAAACATGCATTTAAGTTAATGAAACGAAAGTCACGATATTATCAGATTGAAGTAATCAATCTTCATAAATCAGAAACATTGACGTGAGCTTCTAATTACTAGCAATTAAGGAAAGGCTGGATGAGTTTCTGTACCATTTAAATTTCTATACTAGTCTAGGAATTAATAAGACCTAATTTAAAAACGATTTAACGTTCCAAACATCTCGTCGTGTGGTTGTTATTTCAATCATTTTTCGTGACCGATTTTCGTATTGTTAGACCTTTTATCTAATCTAATCTATCTAATACTTTTAACCAGACCCAGCTCCGAGTAAAAACTCGCTTGTCCACGATTTGCCAACAACGCATTCTTGCGTATTTCGGTCAAACAATGCGCAGAGGCGACGAGAGTTTGGAAAAGCTGATTGTGGTTGGGAACACCGAAGGCAAAAGATCGTGGGGTCGGTCACCAACAAGATGGACCGATCAAGTGAAAGACTCGTCGGCCTCCAAATTCTACACGGTCGTAAGGGATGCGCTGGACAGAAACCGGTGGAGGCAGATCATCCACTCCATGTGCAACCCTGGTGCTGACCATGATCCTCAGACATGAGGGACCGACCAAGAGAGAGAGAATACCTTCAAACATGCATGTCTTGTATATATATAATCTGAATCTCGGAAACGGCTCCAACGATTTTCATGAAATTTAGTATGCAGGGAGTTTCGGGGGCGATAAATCGATCCAGCTAGGTTTCATTTTTAGAAAACATCGTTTTCTCTATTTTACCCGAGCAAAGCTCGGTCGCCCAGGTACTAAAGATTTAAGTTACTGAAGATATACATGGTTTGTTCTTCACCAGATTATTGCAAACACCGTAAGTTTATAATAAATCGCGTAAGATTAACTCTTTTTTTAACCGACTTCAAAATGGGGGAGGTTCTCAATGCGACTGTATTTTTTTATGTGTGTCACCTCAAACAAATTTATTAGATGAACCGTTTTTGATCATTCTTGTTTTATTTGAAAGCTGGTGCTTCTCATGTGGTCCCATTTGGTGAAGATCTGATGAAGAACTTTGGATATCTATGTGGAATTGGAAAAAAAAATGTAGGATCATTTATGTACTTTTTACATTAGAGTTTAATTTATTGCAGGGTTAAGTAGAGTATGCTTCTCTAAGATAAAGCCTGTCTTCGTCTTGGGCAACTTGAACCCTCTATTCAATCAGGACGCTACTTATCGCCCAAGCGAAGAATTTGTAAAACTACAGTTACGAACACTTTCTAAACATCTAGCGAACAGTTAAGTATTTGTTATGAAGACAGTAAATAGTTTATGAATGACCATTGAATGAAATAAATTGAAGAATTTATTATTATTAAATTGTTATTTTTTAATATTATTATATTATTTTAATATAATTTATTAAATTGATGAAGAATTGAATTGAATAGAGCAGTGGTGGCCCAGTGGTATCGGCCGCGACTTACAAGTTGTAGGTCGTGGGTTCAAGCCCAGGCAGGCGCTTTACTTTGTGTAAATTATTTCTTCACCACTGCTCTCAAAACGGTGAACAAACATCGTGAGGAAACCGGCATGTCCTAGAACCAAAAATTCGAAGACATGTGACATCCACCAACCCGCACTGGGCCCGCGTGGTGGATTACGGCTCATTCCCTCTCACACAGAGGAGGCCTGTGTCCCAGCAATGGGAACATTAATAGGCTGATGATGTGATGATGATGTGAATGACCATTTGTGTGGGAATTGTAGTCGTAAAATTACCGTACTTTTTAGGATATTGATAGTAGTATACGGCGAGTAATTAAGCTGGGTTGAGGGACGCGGACAGCGACGAGATGTCCCGATGTACGATGTTAAAAGAGTAGTCCTAAACGAGAATTGATGTAAGACAGACCTCTGTTCATTAATAAAGATCTTATACATACATATTAATTCCTTTTCCTGTGATTTCTTTTTCCGTTTCTTAACATCTCGATACTACTTAAATAACAGAACTCTTCATTCGCATGTGTGTTTATTGTTCGAGTAATCTAGGTACATTATATGTATTTGGTACCTTATATAAGTTCTATAGAACTTGCTCATATGTACCAGAACTAAAAATTAAAAAAACCACTTCCGAAGTTATTTTTCACTTTGTAGTGTTTTTATGGAAGCCGATAATATTGTTTTGTGCGAAAGTTTAAAACTTAAGAAAAGCCAGAGTATCTACATATTTAACCATTGTGCTGGGCCTTAGTTTTGTTAAGTGCTTTTAATATTTTCAAACCATCGTTCCATTGGTTGTTTTGTCAAAAAATGACATTGATATTTAGCTTGACTCAAGCGGAGAAGTAAGATCGTTCGATTAAAATGTCTTTGAAATGTCAAGAACATATCAAACGAACATTCTAACTCTTCCATTGCCATATATATTACTTGAACTCTTCACTTTATATTGTGTTCCTAAATATTAATTTATTCGTCAGGTTCTCATTTCGTAACAGTGGTGACGTACTACCCTAAGTTTGAAGACGATTCAATACAAGCGAATTGTGTTCGAGTATTCACAACCATAATCCTGTATATAATGATGATTAGGATAATACTGTCAGTCGACTTCTTTACTATGATATACCTGATCATGTACAAGTGTAAATTCATGACCCTGAAATACTACTTTGAGAACTTAAGAGACAAATTCTATGCATTGAACAACAGGGGCGAATATAACATGACAACAGAAACTTGGCAGGCGGGCTGGTTGAAGGCATAAAAGTGCACAACACCCTTATAAAGTAGAAATTTTGGGAAAACGTTTTCTGTTAGCCAACAAAAAAAAAATCGGTCAAGTCCGAGTCCAACTCGTGCGCCGAGGGTTCCGTACCTACCCATTACCCATACTAAAATTGATATAATTTTTATTGGTGGCTAAGTTTTAAGTGTGTGTGTGCGTGCTGTAATGGTTGAGTTTCTAACGTGCATAAAATCAAGATCCTGAGTCAACACGACAAAAAGATATGGGCAAATTTAGATTTTCGCGAAATCTTGTAAATACAAAAATGTATATATGTCGCATCAAGGCTGGCCGATAGATGTAAACCATCGGGAAGTCAGGATGTATTCCCTTAGGTTGAGACATCGTGTGTGGTCAGGTCAGTGGGTACAATCGTGCAAATGAAATCACATAAATTATTCGATACACTAGGTTTATTCAAATATTCACAGTTACAATCTTGCTTACTAATATTACGGATCGACCCTGATTCTACGACGTGTTAGCTCTAAGGCTGTCAGTACTCTACTGCCATATTCTACTATCCCCACCACGCAAGTGGTTAGAGAAAGCGCGCCAAAGCGTAGTTGTTCTTGCTTTGCCGCCAGATGGCGTGCTTGCGATTTGTTTTGACGTCCGTACTATTGACTAAACCCGACATATATTATAAATATTATTTTCACTTTTTTTATTTTTTAGACTTTTTCTTTTATTTGTGCTGTAAGATCTTAACTTTTTGTTAAATTTCGTGATTCTAAGTCAACGGGAACTACCATATAGGTTTTCGACCCAAACCTATAGGATACTTCCGGTTGACCTAGAATTGTCAATTTTGGTTAAAATTAAAGTCTTACAGCACAAGTAATGGGAAAATGCCGAAAAATAAAACAAGTTGAAAATTAAGGTAAATTTTGGTACTTACAAGATTACGCGAAGATCTAAATTTGCCGTGTTAATTCAGGACCTTAATTTTTATACACCTAATAGGGACTATAGACCTCTGTATCTGGTATAAATTCCAACTTGCTAGGTCTACCCATGTCTAGGACACACGGACAGACAGAGGGACAGATGGACAAGAGAGTGATCTTATAAGGGTTATTTTTACCTTTTTGAGGTACGGAACCCTAAAAACGAATCGAGCTGAAAATTAGGCAAAAGCCCAAAGAAAGTAGACTGAAACGGATTGGGCCCTATACGGTTGGCTTCAAAAATTCTAAGAAACATAGTCATTACTCATAACATTGAGCACTTAGACTTGATACCTACCTAATTGACAAATTCTGATGGCAAAATGACAAGGATGCTTACAATGTCAAAAGTATCAAGTAATTAGGACAAAGAAAGAGCAAATTAATTTAAATCCAAGTTCCTTTGTGAAGTAATGTTTTAATTTCAAAGAAACTAGCTCCACGAGCCATCATTCATCAAGGTCGATCCAATGTCAAACGGAGCATAATTCTTTTTATCTCATCAGGTTATCGGCCGACATCGACAAAGCGTTCGGGACGGTGATGGCGCTACAAGTTTGTAAAAGCTCGGGCTCGGCCGTCTCTCTGCTCCTTCAAATTGCTGTAAGTAATCGCATTGTTGTACCCCCAGTGTCCCCAGTACCTTTGAATGCGGAGAAATCGTGCAAAACTGCGTATTATTTGTCTCAATTACGCAATCGTTGTGTTTCTGTGTTAGAGTCTCTCTTTGTGTGATACGATTTGTAAAGAATTGTCACGATATTATTATATATGTTCACCGATTTCTCCGTTATTTGTGGACCGATTTTGAAAAATCTTTTTGTGTTTGAAAGGGTTTACTCCCGAAGCGGTCTCGTTGAAATCAAGTCAGAATCTGATTATGGGATCTCAAGGCAATCGAGAGCTCTCCTCAAATATTATAGGCTTACATATAGCGATGATGGTAACTTCATCAACAATGCAATCATCTGCACTCAGAAAGTATCATTTGGTGAAGTGTAATTTATGAAGGAGACAACAGATGGCCACTAAAACTCCTACCCTCTTACAAATAAACGCAGAATAAAGTTATACCAGGTATAAACCTATGAAAATGTATAGGTATACCCTAGTTATACCTGGTATAACTTTATTCCGCGTTTATTAGTAAGAGGGCTAAAAGATAAGTATGTCACGGATATTAGATATCTCAAATAGTTAACCGACAATAATGAAGCAAATACTTATAAATAAAGGGTACTGATGAAAATGGCAGCTTCGAACTGATCTGATGATGTAGCCGAAAGGTAGGCACTGGAAAGTCTTAAGAAAACAATGTATCCTAGCCGTTTATTGGCTTATTGAAATCGTCAGGAGATGTACTTTGGCTTAAAATAATTTTCTCGGAAATTTAAGGTACCAAACAAAAAAGAGAAAAATAAAAAAACTTCTTAACAAAAAAATTACACCGACTACCAAAAATAAAATTATTAAATAAATTATCAAAACGATTTTCATTTTTGGATTTGTCTCTTACTTATGCTCTCTGTTTTTTCTTGCGGTATAAGCATATGTATTATAAGCGTACCTATATAATTTAAAAAAAATTGAAAAGTGAGATTGAATAATGTTTTCTTCTACCTGTCGTAATTGATTCCGTAATTGCCACGTTTCAAAGCTTGAGACAGATTGCGTCAATTATTTTTCCCTTTTCTGCCGATAGTTACGTAACATTTTAATTAATTGCCAGCTTTCAGACCGTGTTCCGTATGGTGCCGGACGTTAAGAATTTCACCATCCCATGTCTTCCCGTGGGTGTCGTAAAAGGCGACTAAGGGACAAACCAGAGAATGGGCAGCAGCGTTCTCTGTGCTCCTATAACAACCATACTGCGATCGCCAATCCGCCTGCCAAGCGTGGCGATTATGGCAAAACCCCCCCTATGAATAGCACAAATAAAAAATGGCCCCTAGTGCCCGGCAGCCCGCCTACCCTCGACTACGGTAGCGGTCGAGGTTACGGCATGGCAAGGGGTGCTAAGAATCTCCGGACGAGATCCGGCTACCCCAACAATCACCGACGACTGGACCTGGCAACGTACAACACGCGCACACTTCGGACCGACGAGAAGATCACCGAGCTCGAAGAGGAATTGAGCAGGTTGCGATGGAGCATTATAGGGTTATCTGAAGTCCGAAGAGAGGGGGAGGACTCGATAATCCTCAAATCCGGTAACCTGCTCTATTTCCGAGAGGGTGACCGGCAGTCCCAAGGTGGTGTCGGGTTTATCGTCCACAGGTCCCTTGTGAACAACGTGGTGAAGATCGAGAGTGTGTCGACCAGGGTGGCGTACCTTATACTCAGAATATCCTCTAGATATTCGCTGAAGGTCATACAGGTCTACGCCCCAACCTCGGCACACCCCGACGACGAGGTAGAGACCATGTATGAGGATATCTCCAGAGCCATGCATGGTTTCAAAACTCACTTCACCGTTGTCATGGGGGACTTCAACGCGAAACTGGGCAAACGAGACGAGGATGAGCTGCAAGTGGGGCAATTTGGAGTTGGACGACGGAACCACCGGGGTCACCTACTGGCCAGTTTTATGGAGAAGGAGGGCCTCTATATGATGAACTCCTTCTTCAAAAAGCGTGAACACCGGAAGTGGACCTGGCAGAGCCCCGATGGTGCAACAAAAAATGAGATCGACTTCATCATGTCAACCAAGAAGCAAATGTTCAATGATGTCTCTGTGATCAATTCGGTAAAAACCGGGAGCGATCACCGCATGGTAAGAGGCACATTGAACATTAATATTAAGCTTGAAAGGTCTCGACTGATGAAGTCCACGCTCCGTCCAGCACAGGTCCAGGTCCAAAACCCCGAGAGCTTTCAGCTCGAACTCCAGAATCGTTTCGAGTGCCTGGGGAGCTCCGTGGACGAATACAGCGACGGGTTCGTGGAAGCTGTCCATACGGTCGGGTCTAAGTTTTTCAAGACCCGTCGTACAGATAGAAACAAAAAGCTCTCTGATCATACCCTCAAGCTTATGAAGGAGAGGCGTGAGATGATCCTGCAGTCTTCAGATGAGGCGTGCAAATACCGGCAGATCAATAGACAGATCTCTAAATCCTTGAAAAGAGACCTCCGCCGCTTTAATACCGAGCGTATTAAAGACGCGATTGAGCGAAATAAAGGCTCCAAGGTGTTTTCAAGGGATCTGTCTATTGGGCAGAGCCAGCTCACGAAACTGAAGACCGATGATGGCAGGATTGTATCCGCCAAACCGGAGCTTCTGAGGGAGATCGAGAGTTTCTATGGGCAGTTGTACACGTCAACCAGTAAACCCGTTGCGAATCTAGCAGACGACCCAAGAGCTAGATTGACCCGACACTATACCGAAGATATCCCGGACGTCAGCCTGTACGAGATTAGGATGGCTCTGAAACAGCTTAAAAACAACAAGGCGCCGGGTGATGACGGAATCACGGCTGAACTCCTGAAGGCGGGTGGAAAACCGGTCCTCAAGGCCCTTCAGAAGCTTTTTGATTCCGTCATACTCGAGGGCAAAACGCCACAGGCATGGTGCAGGGGTGTGGTGGTACTCTTCTTCAAGAAGGGCGACAATGCCCGGCTGAAGAACTATAGGCCCATCTCGCTTCTTAGCCATGTTTACAAGTTGTTTTCAAGAGCCATCACGAATCGTCTCGCGCGCAGGTTTGACGATTTCCAGCCTCCCGAACAAGCCGGATTCCGAAAAGGCTTTAGCACCGTAGACCACATACATACGCTGCGGCAGGTTATACAGAAGACCGAAGAGTATAACTTGCCTCTCTGTTTAGCGTTTGTGGACTACGAGAAAGCCTTCGATTCGATCGAGACTTGGGCTGTACTACAGTCTCTCCAACGGTGCCAGATCGACTACCGGTACATTGAGGTGTTGAAGTGTCTGTACAAAAACGCCACCATGTCAGTCCGTCTTCAGGATCAGACCTCGAAACCTATCCTTCTCCAGCGCGGCGTAAGACAGGGAGACGTAATTTCTCCGAAACTGTTCACTGCTGCGCTGGAGGACGTCTTCAAGGTTCTGGACTGGAAGGGGCTTGGCATCAACGTTAATGGCGAGTACATCACTCACCTTCGGTTTGCCGACGACATAGTGATCATGGCTGAGACCATGGAGAGCCTCAGTAAAATGCTCGATGACCTTAGTAGAGCTTCCGAAAGAGTGGGTCTTAAAATGAACATGGACAAAACCAAGGTCATGATGAACGCCCATGTAACACCCACTCCTATCAAGATCGGAGACTCTACACTTGAAGTTGTAGACGATTATGTTTACCTGGGACAAACGGTCCAGTTGGGTAGGTCCAACTTCGAGAAAGAGGTCAACCGTCGAATCCGACTCGGCTGGGCGGCGTTCGGGAAGTTGCGTGGTATCTTCTCGTCCAATTTACCGCAGAGTCTCAAGACAAAAGTCTATGACCAGTGTGTGTTGCCAGTGATCACCTATGGGACCGAGACGTGGTCGCTCACAATGGGCCTTATCAGAAAGCTTAAAGTCACCCAAAGGGCAATGGAGAGGGCTATGCTCGGAATTTCCTTGCGTGATCACGTCAGAAATGATGATATCCGCAGGAGAACCAAAGTTACCGACATAGCCCGAAGAATTGCCAAACTGAAGTGGCAGTGGGCAGGGCACATTGCTCGCAGAACGGATGGCCGATGGGGCCGAAAAGTTCTGGAGTGGCGACCGCGAACTGGAAGACGATACGTTGGAAGGCCTCCCACTAGGTGGACCGATGACCTGGTTAAGGTTGCGGGAAGGCGCTGGATGCGAGACGCACGGGATCGGTCAATGTGGCGACGCCTGGGGGAGGCCTATGTCCAGCAGTGGACGTCTTTCGGCTGAAATGATGATGATGATGATTTCAGACCAACTGACGTTCATCGCAAGTATGAAGTTGATATTCTTCGTAGTGGCTCTATTCTTTCTGCTGGGCCTATTTTTATGCAACGCCGGGGTAATACCAGATATGGCTTTTCATATTTTTGAGATATGTTTGACACGAATACGTTGATACTATTTCCCTATGGGGAAAACGGCACGGTGAAGTGTCATGTGACCTTGTTCCTGTGGGGTTATAGTTTACAGTTTCAGTGTATTGTGTATCGAGTTGCTGTGTTCTGCGTCACCATGTCTCGGTAATCCGTTCATGGTTTCCTTGTTCCTGGTTAAATTCGCACAGAGTTGTTGATGTTGTTCGGGCAAAAATAATGAAATATAGGGAGAAATTTTAACTTGTGAACTGTATGATCTTTGTATAGGTATGTTACCCCCAGTTTCCCAGCTCAAAATAATCGGAGAATTAATGTGACAAATTATCAAGCACGCGTTATCTGCTGTGATTGGCTGTTGAAAATTCATTCTGGTTCAATGAATTTTTAACAGCAAATTAAATGGGAAACTGGGGGTAAGGTTCGGTTTTCTGAGAAAGGCACATCCTGGCCTTTTACAAGTTATGTACTTACTTGTTCCTCATTGCTCCAGTTAATTTTAGTTTCAGGCTCCGGAGATTTATAACAAGATAATCCACCCTAAACTGTATCCGGTAGACACAATACAATTTTGGAAACAAAAATATGTCACGGGCATTATAGCCAAATGTGACATCCGCTAACATCCACAGAAATTGTGGAGTCGGATATAAAAATAAGTTACGACATAAGGTCAGATACTGCCATCAACATAAATCACAGCTTGTGTACTTACGCCCTTGTTGTTTATATTTACCAAGTAAAGAACGATGTTACAATGTTTTCTAGACCTATATTTGTGAACAGTACACTGGATAAAAATATCAAGGTATTATTTTAGCTGGGGAATAGTTTATGTGAACTCTTTGCATTTATTTAGGTTTGGAATGAGATTTAATCGAGAACCGATAAATCGATTGGAATTAAAAGTTTTGCTTTTTGTTTTTTGCGACCAGATGAAGCTTAGGGTGGTCTGTGTTTTTAAATCCTCTGTTTGGAGTTAGTTGGGATAAAAAATTCATTTTTTAAATTCTCCTGAATATTTTAAAGACCCGTTGTAGTTATGATTCAACTAACTTTTGAATGCGGCTTCGCTTGCTTAAAATTTTAAATATTTTCACGTAAACATACTAATTACATATTATCATACTAATATACTAATCACGTAAACAACATTACTTAATATATACACAATTATTTGTATATACAATATTGTATATACAAATATTAACATACACAATTATTTCACGTATTATAATTGTGTCTATCAATGATTTTACTAAAGAGATGTATATTTTTCCTTACATACATAATATTTTCATAAATTTCAAGAAACTTTCATAATATTAATCTTTTTAAATAGTTCCCTAAGAGATTCTCGGTGAATTATCTTATATATGGCTCTGACAGCTCTCTTTTGCAATATAAATATGGGTTCAATGTCAGCCGCCCGAACCGACAGTAAAATACCGTATGACATAATGCTGTGAAAGTAACTAAAATAGACTAAACGCGCGGTTTCTATATCCGTTAACTGTCTTATCTTTCTAACAGCATAAACGGCTGAGCTTAGCCGACGCGCACGAGATGATATGTGAGGACCCCATTGCAATTTTTCTTCTAGAGTGATTCCCAGGAAAACTGTTTGATTTACAAAGTCCAGCTTTTCGCCATTCAATATGATGTCGCATTCGTTACTACTAACATTCGGCAATGCGAATCTAATATACTTGTTTTTTTTTCAATTTAGTACCAAATTGTTTACCGTGAATCAATTTTGGATCTGAAGAATAGAGTTATTCATATCATCAAGATATTGTGACCGCCGATCTACTTTAAATATCAACACCATCTTCGGTTGCTTTTGTAGTAATTGGGGTAAATCGTTAACGTTAAGCCTTGAGGAACACCCATTGCCATTTCAGACCCTAGTGAGTTTACGCCGTTTACCTGAACTTTAAAGCCTTCGAGAGGTTGCAAAAGATTCCAATGGTGTCTTGTGCTTTCTCCCAGGCGTTAAAGATGTTCTTTATTAGGGTGACACCAGCGTCAGTTGTGCAACGCCCTTTGGTAAAACCGTACTGTTGATCATAAAAGATGGAATGTTTGTTAAAATGACGCAACAATAGGTTGAGCATTAACTTTTCGAAGACTTTACTGAGAACCGGCAGAATTGACACTGGCCTATAATTATTGGCTTCTTTGCTATCTCCGGATTTAAACAATGGAACTAGTTTACTGTGTTCATGAGGTCCGGGAAAACTCCTTGATCGACACTCGTGTTATAAATAAAAGCTAAATAGGGTGCAATAGTTTCAATGATTGATTTACATACTTTTACAGATGGTCCCCAAGGATCTTCTGTTGGTTTAATTTAAGGATCTTTAAAAGCTTTTAAAATAGCCTGGGGGTTTGTATGTTGAAACTTGAACTCCAAAGGGCACGTATTTACGTTCTTTCTAAGTAAGGCAGCAGAGAGTGCGGGTGAGGCATTTAAGGCTGCTGTAGTTTTAAGAGGAATATTAACAAGAAAGTTCTACCTCAATATCTGAGTATATGGGGCCATGTGCAGTCGCTAAATTAAATTCAGTATCAACCTTTTTTGTCCTACCTGTTTCATTAATTATTATTTTCCAGGTAGTTTTTTATTTTATCGTCTGCTGATTTTATTTTATTCCTATGGATATTGCTTTGTGTAAACAAATTGTTTACTCAAAGCAAGATTCGATGGCGGTTATCAACACAAATTATGTTCAAATAAAAGTTATAACATTTTGGTGAAATATTTAACATATAAAAAAAAAATGCAAAAAAATAGTACCGACTCCGCGTCCGAAGTCCAACCCCCACCGGAACATCAGGCTGGTTATCTTGTCCATCGTACAAGCTCAGCGACCATTGGTGATGAAAGCTTTCAAGATGCTGGAGCTTACCTATGGGACCTTTATACTGGTAAGAACCTCTCCTAGGTGCTAAGCTATAACTTGGACCAAAAGCGGGACTATTTACTTATTGGTACGGAATACCTTATACGATATAGTTCTGATTTGTTTGCGGGCCTTTATGCAGTGATTTTTGAGGCAACTAACTTTTTTCAACCAAATTCAGCTTGCCGTCAATTTTGAGAATATGCCAAAACTTTTATAATTTCAACGTTGAAATACCCATTTTTATTAATTTAAATAAACATTTTTGCGTGATAAATTGTACGAGGCACTGCGTGCTGCATGCAGGATAGTACAAGCGAAGATCCGCGTAAGGGAGACGCCGAGGAGAGAGCCGGAGGCGCACGAAGAAAACTGAAGACGTACGAGCGCGCGCTGACTACATATATACAGTACCTACGCTAGCAGCCGCTATTATGTGCTTACATTGAGCATCAGCTGTGTTGTACGAAACTGAAATACTGTTTTAATGAAACGAACTCCGTTCCAACCGGTGAGGTGTCCATGAGACACCTCTCACTAATTTATCTTTAGTAGGCACCCAAATGGCGCTTGATCAGTGGTTATTGCAAAAGAGAGCTTTCAGAGCCATATATAAGTTAAGTCACCGAGAATCTCTAAGGGAGCTATTTAAAAAGATTTTATGACAGTTTCTTGCCAATTATAAAATATACCTTGTGAGATATTAAAGCTAAATGAACGAAAAATTAAAACAATAGTTAAAAACACACTTTGTGAACAAGCATAATAAAAATTAGATGATTATATTCAAGATAAGAATGCTTGGAAACATGCTGGTCCAGCTCCATAAGTCTATCTTTGGTGTAGAGAAAAGCAAACTAGTTATTTGTATTACATTCATAATTATAGTAACGCTTTATTTTATTTATTTTTTCTTATCCTTTTGTTTAAAAAAAATTACTCGCACACTGTTCCGTTGTTGCTCAATTAGGTAATTTACCTATGTTTGCAATATTTGTAAGTACGTGAGAACCATGTTCCTATTCCTCAAGTGAAGGAATTTACCTGTTAGTGCTTGTAATTCTTTATACCTATATGTAGTATAGTAGTGCTGGGTGCTTCGTCCTCACGTATTTGAATTTATTAATGTATATACTTATGTAAATATTGTAAAACTTATTTATTTCAAAAGAGTAAGTATGGAGTTTCTTGTGCGTTCTTCTACATGATAAGCTACTTTGCCGAATTCAGGGTAGAATCAATTTTTATTACTTGCAAATTTTAACGTTCAAAAGTGCCGCCTAATGGCCTACTTGAAATAAGCACTTTTGACTTTGACTTTGAGCACTGCGATGGAATAAACTGCTTAGAAAGTGGACGGTTTATATGTTGAAAAAGGAGAGACTAGATAAAAGTTAGTCAAATAGTAGCTAAAATAGTTACTAACAGATAGTCACCGGTTTGGGATTTGCAGGAAAGATTTCTGCCAGTACCCACACTCATCCAGGATTCAAGTATTTATAAAGAAAAGAAGAGTTATTATAAAAACATTCTTAATTAAGTTGGCATTGCGATTAGATCTTCGAGAGCGTTAATTGAAATACGAAGTTTGTGTCAAAAATATAAGCACGATCAGAATCAACATAAATAGCCATTTTAGGCAGTCAAACAAAACTTTCTACTTGAGGAAGTGTGGCATCAATTTGTTGGTCTAACTTGAAATATCATCAAAATTGTAATTAAAAGTTCGTAAATGTCATATTTCCAGCTTCTTTTGATGTTAAGTGATTTACTTAAGTATCTCTTAAATGATATTGCTTGCCGACTATATTGTTAAACAGAAATGTGAGTAACCGTGGTGCGTAGCCTCTTGCGTTTTATAAGAGCCAAGAGGCAACGAAGGGAACATTAAAGCAGGATAAGCAGCGGAGTCAGTTTGCGTTGGTTCTCGATTAATAATATAAACCTGAGCGAAATAATATGAAGCCTGTAAAAATCGGTCCAGTCGTTTCGAAGATTTACCGGAAGAAACAACAGGCAGCCAGACTAAAACAATAAAATTCGTTTTTCTATACCAATATTATAAAGAGGAAAGATTTTTTTGTTTGTTTGTTTGTACCTAATATGCTCCGAAACTAATGGGCCGATTTATAAAATTCTTTCACCTATGGAAAGCTACATTATTCCCGAGTAACATAGGCTATAATTTTGACGGGAGCGAAGCCGCGGGAGTCAGCTAGTATATTATAAAGAACCGTACATATTGTAGGAGCACGTGGCTATTGGAGGAGCTCGTGGCTAAATAATAACAGCCGCACGGATCGTTCTTCAAGGTTAAGCAACGCTTGCCGAGGTCGGTCCGTGGATGGGTGACCATTTCAACATACCGAGTTGCCTCCGTGCCTCGGAAAGCACGTTAAGCTGTTGGTCCCGGCTGTCATTTGAAGATATTTGACAGTCGTTACGGGTAGTCAGAAGCTTGAGATCTGACACCAGACTTGCCAAGGGGTATGGTGTTACCTAGTTCCTGGGTTGTGGATGTCAGATAGGCAGTCGCTCCATGTAAAACACTGGTACTCAGCTGAATCCGGTTAGACTGGAAGCCGACCCCAACAACAATTGGGAAAAGGCTAGGCAGATGATGACATATTGTCATAAGCATTTAGTTAAACAGGTGTTATTTTGACATTACAAACATACACTTTAATTTGATTTATTTATATGTCTAGATATATCAATGGTCTAGATTAACAAAGTCTAGGAATTATGACTCTTCTGACCTTTAGAGGCAGTGACAACAAGGAACACAATCCTTGGAAGTTTAAAAAAATTAAATCGACTTCCAAAAAAAAAACACTACAAACCGAAAAATTACTTGCTATTCTTGTCTTTGGTACCCATTTTTTTCGATTTATACACCGAATTCCGAAAAGAAATCAAGTTTTCGCTTTGTAGTGTTTTGCTTTGTTAAAAAGTTTTTCACAGTAATGCACCGAAACTTTGTAAACTATTGAATTTTGGATGCTATTTATTGTATTTTTAATAATTGGTTCACTTACAATACTTATAATTATCGAGAATAGATTCTCATCACACAGGATTTATTACAATCTTAGTGTTTGCAATAAATCCATTGACTTAGATATTCTCAAACAAACAGTGAGCAGAGGAAGTCGATTTTGTTTAGAGTATGATCTATTGGAGTAATTTGTATACGTAACTTTGTCAACTAGCAACACTTTCCTGTAATTTCAAAAACAAATTGGAACATCCCATAGATATGTAGATACCCCGACAGTTAAGCCGGGTTCACACCATTGTGTTGTGGCGCGTCGTGGTGCTTTGTGACACAATTGATTGGCTTCAAACACCTTGTGTTATAACGTAGGCTGGAACAGATTCGTCTGATTGGCTTATTTCGCGATGAAAGCACAACAACACGTTACATGTGACAATGTAGAGATGAAACGGCTTTTTCCACTTTTTTCATGTTTTGACGAGTTTGATTTGAGTGAATGAGATTGGTTGCCGGATACCGAATAGTAAAACGGCCGGATAACAGATAGTGCCCGGATACCCATTTCCACTCTATCTATAATTTTAAGTCCAAAGAACTAACTTGATGATAACATCAAACCACCAACACTTACCGTGACTGTGATTGCAACTCCTAATTTTCCATCCGATTGCACCCAAATCTAGCATTTCAGCGTTCAAAGGCGATTGGGTACAATCTGTCGAGACGATAGTAATCAAGCTGGACAAGTATCTGTATCACGTTCTAATGATGACCCCACGTGCATCGCCGAATTTAATATCCCTTTGAAGTAAGTCCTCACACGTCAAGTCTACACAATTCAAACTTATAACACCCCTCTTTTTCCGTCGGGGGCGAAAATAACCATTAAAAAAGAAAATCACCTCTTTAATTCCCGTTCCTTCACCTGTAAAACCTGGACCTGCGCCTTATCTCTCTCTAGTCTTGTCGGATTGCTATCTTAACGAGACACGACACACGACTGACAGTGAGGAAACAGAGAGTTCACCTATACTTGCGCAAATGCGCATACATTAAACTTGTGCACTAACATAAATCGCCCGTGCCGATGGCTAGTCTTCCACTGAGATTGGCCATGGGACTGAAATTCGGTCTAGAGGACTTATTAAACATAATTATGTCAATGTCATACAAAGTTTTACTTACTTTTTTATTTGTTAAGTACGTCAGGCAAGTACTTACCGTGTGGTGCGAAAATATAACCTTTAATATAATAGTACCTGGGCGACCGAGCTCTGCTCGGGTGAAAATAGAAAAAACGACGTTTTCTAAAAATGAAACCAAGCGAGGCCTTTCTTCCTGAAAGGCCCTGCATACGAAATTTCATGAAAATCGTTGGAGCCTTTTCCGAGATTCAGATTATATTTAAACAATTTCATTAAGTGAAAATTAAGTGTCCGCACTAATAACTATTATTTTTAATACTGTGTGTTCCGTTCCCACAGACAAACCGTGTATTATATGGTTTTGTGGGGCATAGTTCTTAAGTTAAGATTTAATAAACTTGTAACTAAATAAATAGGTATTAGATTATTAGATTTATATAATATAAGTTTCATTTCTACAAACAGAAACGTATCATGAAATATGTGTTTGTGTACCTCCGTAAGCCAGATCGCATTCCTTCGAGGAAGGGACTGGCACAAAGAATGCCCGCATTCTCCGCTTACAACAGCAACAATACAAACCGTTCTATCATTTTTCATTCACTATTTATCAAAACCAACGATATCTTTGTACTTCTACATAGAAGTGTTAGTTTAGAAAAAGCCTGGTATTAAATTGAAAGAAAAGAAAGAAAGAAAATATTTACTACAAACTGAGAGGGACATAACAAACTTCCTGGACGAAAAAAAAAAACCAATAACATGAAAATGGTCATTACTGCTTACACGCTATAATGCATCATAACATGAAGTGACTGTCGTCTAATCTCTAAATCCCAATTACTAGGCAATACCAGTACATCATAATCTATGGAGTGATTACTCCAGTTTCAGGCTTGACTACTTATAACGACAATATAATCTGAACCGATGTCTCAATGTAAGGCTGATTTATTCTGTAAAGATCTCAACGTGGGAACCTATGAAGTAAAATTGAAGTAAGCTATCATTCTACTTGATAAAGGTTTTCCCGGTGTGATTTTTACAGAATACCACTACTGCTCAAGTCACAAAGGGTTAGTAGAAAGTAATCATGGTAAATACAGCTCGTGATGTTCAGCGATAGTGTAACTTTAAGGCCCCCCGCGCACTAGGCAGCTGTCTGCGCAGCCAGGCTGCGGCGGCCGAAATGTTTGAGCAGCCAGTTATAGTTGTGACCATTTCGTCGAACGATATGCCGTGGATTAACTTATAAATTTTACCTATCCCGTAAAAAAATAAAATCAAAGAGAAGGTAAATATCTGTGATGAGTACTACCACCAGCCTTATTGCGTAAGTGAATTCGGCAAGGCGAAGGATTTGAACCCATCAATCGACCAATCACTTGCGAGATGAAAGACGCGTGGATTTCCGTCTATGTGATTGGTCGATTGATAGGGAATATATAATAGCAAATCCTTCACCTTGCCGAATTCATTTGCGCAATTAGGCTGCAGAAATTAGAAAACAATTCCAAAAAAAAAATCTTCTTTATTACATTAAGTCCAATCTATCTTCACCCCACCCACGCAAGGATGACGATAACAACATCTATACTCCTCAGATCGATCGACCCGCATGCTTGTTACTTGCCAAAGAGATCCACATTGAAGTTGTAGTATCCTGTGCACAATGATATAAACTCAGTAGTTTCCTAGTCTTAATTCATACTGGATACATACAAAGCTTCGCTCCAAAGTTGATCTGTAAAGGCTCAACACGTATAAGGACAGCACTCGACCGACTTTGTAAAGTACTTCGCGCTACTACAAAGTATCTTTGTACGATGCATTTAAAACGAGGAAGTATTATTCGTGTCACTACACAATAATTTACACTTTTTCGATATTCCGTTAGTAAAATTTTATTTGCAGGGGATGTTTTAAATCGACAACATTTTTAGTTTCACTAGTACGTATTTTAAAGGGGGAGGATGTTCAAGTGATTATCAATTTGGTGACAGCGGCTTCTCACATAACTCCACTTTGTCCTGCTTATCGCTGCAGGTCACGTACTTCGCCGGGAGATGCATGTCTTAAGGCCAGCCTAGTTTTATTTTGTTTAGTACCGCACTAGATGCCGCAGAATCTTACCTTCAGTTTTGTGAGACTTTATATGTAATGGCCCTAACTTAGCTCCCTGGCTGGTCGTTAAACTGAAACAAATTCTTATATACGAGTTAGAGTGGAATAGTAAAAGGCGGCGGTGATGCTTGTCGCACACTTCACTAGTGGTTCCTTAGGGTTTCAATACGAGAGGCGAAGAACCACAATCATACTTTGACCTTGATCAACTATCGACACAAAAATACAAGCATGAGTTAGTCCATCTATCTGCCTAGCCTTTTCCCAACTATGTTGGGGTCGGCTTCCAGTCTTATCGGATTTAGCTGAGTACCAGTGTTTTACATGGAGCGACTGCCTATCTGACCTCCACAAACCAGTAACTGGGTAACACGGTACCCATTGGCAAGACTGGTGTCAGATCTCAAGCTTCTAACTACCCGTAAAGACTGTCAAAGATCTTCAAATGACAGCCGGGATCAAAGGCTTAACGTGCTTTCCGAGGTACGGAGGAAGCTCGGTATGTTGAGATGGTCACCCATCCACGGACCGACCTCGTCAAGCGTTTCTTAAACTTGAAGATCGACCCGTGCGGCTGTTATTATTTAGCCACGAGCTCCCCACAAGCATAAGTTAGTATTATTTGAAATTTGATTTGATAAAGTGTTTAGCGGATACGGCAATATTGTATCCTAGCTCATTAAGTGACATACGTTCGACGAGATCTATAGAAGTTGTGGTGATAGCCAGCCAACTGACACTTGACCGCTGATATGGTGTGGCGAACAAGCATTCGCGTGTTCGCTGACAGATAGCAATCGAGGCCGCTGCACGCGTTGTTTCTAATTAATGGCGAAGTATCGCGTGGAAACGACCCATTTGTCTCGCCCTCCGTCGGATGTTCACAGAAGAATTGTAAGCGATACAAATACCTTAAATGTCTTCAAACACTTACCTCGCCGTACCTGCTGAAATTTCCACCACGATCTGCAATTATAATAAACGATATCTAGATCGCAAGTACACTGTTTAAATCCGTTTTAAGTTGAAATATGGACGCTGAAATAATGCTGTATAAACGTGTTTGGGATTTCGAACGGACTTGGCACACCTGAAATGGGAATACATCGATAATTACTCATAGCTTTATTAGAGCAAGGCTGATTCATTATACGCCATTAAAGTTTTTTTAATTAAGGGCCGATTGCTATTGTTTCTCAATAAAAGGCCTGATAAGTAAATTAAATCAATGCAGCTTACGTATTGTCTCTAAATTCTGTGGATCATGGTTGCTCGAAAATTAACACTAGAGTTAAACAGCAAAATAGATATTTTGTTCGATTATAACCTAATGATCGAGTGCCGTATCATTTTACAGAGAACCCTTAACCCTGAAAAGGAAGATCATGAGTACCTACTCTTAACAAAAAGCACACTTTGAAAACAAGCATATTACAAACTAGCGGACGCCTCGCGGTTTCACCCGCGTAGTTGCCGTTTCCGTTGGAATACAGAGATAAAAAGTAGCCTATGTCACCCGGGGATAGTGCAGCTTCCACAGTGAAAGTGAAAGAATTTTTGCAGTCGGTGCAGTAGTTTTTAAGTTTATTCGTTTCATACAAAAATACAAACATATAAAAATACAAATCTTTCCTCTATATAATATTAGTATAGAAGAATAGATATAGATTAGATGATTATATTCAAGATAGGAATGCTTGGAAACATGCTGGTCCTGCTCCATAGGGAAATCTTTAGTGTGGACAAAATCAAACTGGTTAGACAGGTTTGTATTATATTCATAATTATAGTTGCTTTATTTTTATCGTCCCTTTTTGTTTAAGAAATTGACTCGCACACTGTTCCGTTATTGTTGAATTAGGTAATTTACCTATGTTTGCAATATTTGTAAGTATGTGAGAACCTTGTTCCTATTTATCAAGTTAAGTAATTTACCTGTTAGTGCTTTTAATCCTTTATACCTATTCGTAGTATAGTAGTGATGGGTGCATCGTCCTCACGTATATGAATTTATGTATGTATGTATATGTTGTAAAACACTTTTTTTTAAAGAGTTTCTTGTCTATTCTTCTCCATAACAAGCAACTTTGCCGAATGGACGGTAGAATTAATTATTATTAACTTAAAATTTATATTTTTAACATTCAAAAGTGCCGCTTAATGGCCCAGTTGGAATAAAGAATTTTTGTCTTGTCTTGTCAAAAAAACCCACTATTATGGTGATCTTTTTAACCACTATATTTAACCTTTGGCATAGACGTGACATGCGGCGGTTTGTTATATCAAATTTGTTCTATCCCCTTTATATTAATCATAGGACTAGTGTTAGGAAACCTATGTTTAACTGCAACGCAACCGCGATAGCGTCGGTCAACAACGATCACTTGTTTGTGTTTTATCGACCGATATAATTAGGATATTTATCGGGTGCTTTATTAGAATAATTAATGGGAGATTTGAGCTGGATTGTTGATAACATAGTTAACAAATTGAAGATTTTTGAAAAGTAGATACTTGAAATCGGTTGTTGTATAAAACTTAAAGTTTACAGTAGTTGGTGGGTTGTGAGTACCTAGTGTACCTACTGAGTTTAATATTCACCGATAAAATGTATGGAAAGTAAAAAAACGTAAATATGGAAAGTAAAAAAAAAATTATACAAAGTATCATAAAATAATATAAGTAATGTAAAGTACTTTGGTATCACTCAACGATGTCTCAAATACACTTATCCACTTTTATGTGTTTTGAAACAATATAAAATAATTTTTCTCATACGTAACAATATAATAAAGCTTCAAAAACCTCATAAAAGTACATTTATGTTCATATAAACATAGGTCTCCTCCTTCTAGTAA
Organism: Orthosia gothica; assembly: GCA_949775005.1. NCBI lineage: Eukaryota > Metazoa > Arthropoda > Insecta > Lepidoptera > Noctuidae > Orthosia > Orthosia gothica. The sequence continues at coordinate 23,417,866 of OX459038.1, read as the reverse complement.
TAAAGTTTTTTTACAACCATTTAAGTCTTTGTTTCGACGTTTTCAATTTCGTCGGCGAGCAAATATTTCGGCAGATGCGTTAGTCGCTGTCGATTACAGATGTCTGTCGTTTGACGAAACTGTTAAAAAACGAGTTTTCGCTTGTATTTTTATTGTTTGGGAGATCACGTATTTCATTTTGTGTGCGGCCTCAGCGAGCGGTGATTATGCAAATCGACCGTCCCTGTGCGAATCACATAAATCGTTTCATATTTTATCACTTTTTTGCATAATATATTTTGTGTAAGCCGACGATCAGTCAGCGCCCTTCACCGCTGAAAGGTACCTCTACATTTGACGGATGATTTATTATTTTTTCGTCTCGTACCGCAATCACCAAATAACGTTCTGAGTGAATCTATCTCAGTGATTCACTATTATGAAATAAAGCAATCAATAAACTTACTAACCATAACATGTACATCAATAAATTCAGTGGTAAATGTTACAATTCAACACGTATAAAAGTTACATTCATCCTTCCTAGGATCCTCTATTGTCTATCCAGTCACAAACTATTACAAACTACTTTCCGTTCTCCGGCTGAAACATTCTAGAGAGGCATCTTGAAATACCAACTTGAAGTACGAAACCATCCACTATCCATCCACTATCCTCGGATTGACGATGATCGGCAAGTTTTTCTTTGTCCTGTGCGATGACTCGATCGCTCGACGGGCTCGAAACCTGGTGTCAGTCGACTCTTGACTTTCTTCTCCTATGGGCGTGTTCTGACTCCTGCTGGAACTGCCGCTGCTGTAGACCGCAACTGAAGACCGCAGCTTCGAGGTAGAAGGTGTTTCAAATAAGACGGCGAGATCCTTGAAGGACCAATGTTGCTCATGGATTGAGAGGTGTCGACTGTCCCGGTGGAGACCGTGGAAGCGAGTGGATTATGCGTTTGCGTGTAGATACTCGGAGCTTTCTCAACCAACACAAAACTGTTTACTTCAATAACATCACTTTAAAAGTTACTTTTTAGGGTTCCGTACCCAAAGGGTAAAAACGGGACCCTATAACTAAGACTCCGCGGTCCGTCTGTCTGTCTGTCTGTCTGTCTGTCTGTCACCAGGCTGTATCTCATGAACCGTGATAGCTAGGCAGTTGAAATTTTCACAGATGATGTATTTCTGTTGCCGCTACAACAGCAAATACTAAAAACAGAATAAAATAAATATTTAAGGGGGGTCCCATACAACAAACGTGATATTTTTTTGCTGTTTTTTGCGATAATGGTATGGAACCCATCGTGCGCGAGTCCGACTCGCACTTGGCCGGTTTTTGATAAATTATCTCATCACCTGTTAAATGAAAAGCAAACTTCAATATGACTTAAAGTTATTGAAAATAAGCAAAGTACTTATTTCAGTTGAAATCAAATCATATAACCACATGTTCGGAGGAGAGAAAAATAATAAAGATATAAAAAGCAAATGCTTGAATATTGAAATCTTTTGAAGTCTCGTCTCAGAGCACGTGAAAAAACGTAGAACCTATGTGGACTTGTTAAGTGACAGCTTGAATGAACACTCCGTAGAAAGCTCTTGAAGTTTTCTAGATAACTCTTTATTCAAAAGATGCATTTTAAACCAATCAAATAAGTACTTGAATTCTAGGTAATACTCGAGAAGTTTGATAACGGTTATGCTGAAACTGAAAGTGCTGTAAGTTTCATAACAACTAATATAGATAGCTAAATCCAATTATCTAATAAAGGAGTATTACCAATGTCTCAAGGATTGACAATGTATATTGCTCCAGAACAAAGTCAATTACAGCAAGAATTCCAACATAATCGTAACTTCTCCTAATAAAATAGGACACACACACAAACGCGACGTATCAATCTCATAACACCCCTCGACTTGCCTGAGGGCTAATAAACAAAAATGATTCTCTTCTCCCCTAATATCATGTTCAGAACATAACTTACTCCTACTGATATTAATAAAAGCCCACTCCATCGATACTTGCCACAACTGTACCTACTAACGTCACATGATTGCGGCAGTTATTACATTTTCCCCTTTTCAAAGAAAATGCGATGTATTATATTCATCAATCTACTTATTTGCTTGGAAATCTTCTTTGTGTTCCACTCGAAAATTATGAATATCTGAAAGCCTCTTTGAAAACACAATTATACGTAGTTAAGAGAGCGGTGCCTTTTCTTATGGCCGTAATTACATTGCTGTTGTAATTATCATAATTGCTTTTGTCGACATATTAAATTAACTCTTTTAAGGGGATGCAATTCTACGCTCTGATATATAGTAAAATATTATTTAAGTTTAGGAAGGAGCATAGTGTTAACGGTGTCAATGTTTCCTCAACACTTCGCACGTTATTAGACTATTGAGGAAGTTGTGTAATTCCAAGTTACGCTTACTGTCTTGCCAATTGTAACTTCTCTGACTCGCTCGGCATTTCTAAGTAGGTAAGCAGTTTTAGCCTTTAAACATCATACATATTCTTATCTTTTGCACAATTTGGTGCGATCCTTTTAAGCTAGCCGAGACAAAATGTCAGCGATAAAAGAAAGAGCTCAGTATTTAATAAAGCAGAAACATAGTTGGCAGTGGCGCAAAGCGTAATGACAGGAAAAAGTGGTCAAATATGAGAACTGTTCTTTTCCAAGTGTCAACGTCTACATTTTTCCGTACGTATCTCACGCTTAACGATATCTTCGATACTGAGTACGTGTCACTTCTGGCATCAATGTCTTCAATAAGTACAAGTTATAGCCGCATAGCGCTTCCACTTAACAATATCACAACATAATGTATAACACCCACTTAACGTCGCTCTCTCATTCTGTTTTAGTACAAAGGGCCATAATATGATGAGGTATAAGAAGCATTCTCATATTACCCGTCAAAGGCTTCACTCGCGTTTTGGCTTATGAAGAAAAATGATAATTCTTAGTGAAAATATGAAGAACAAATTGGCATTTCTATCTCCAGTTCTGCCTTACGGCGTGATTGAGTCGTGGGAGGACCTCAACCCGCGCCTGTACCACGCTGTTCACATTTACTGGCTCAAGGTTTACGGCATGTGGTTCAACAATTTCTCGCCCTTCACTGTCAAGTTCTGGGTACAGTCGATGTACACGCTGACCGTATTATGGCTCGTCTGTTTTTTCCCCGGAATCGGAGAAGTCGTTTATTTACTGAGGCAAACGGAAAATATCGGAGATGTCGCCGAAGGGTGGGCTAGATATTTCCCAGTTCACTTACATTTGTTTGTCTGAGATCACGAATTGGTTACATCCCGCCAAACATGACAAATGGATATGATACAATTTGTTTTTTTCAGCCTCTATTTATTTTTGAGTGAGATGTACACGTATTTCAAAATTGCTGTATTCTGGCTGAATAGAAAAAAAGTCGTGGAACTCTTAAAATATTTACATTGTAAGGAGTTCAAGCCGAAAGAACCGGAGCATAGAGAGATGATAACAAAAAGTATTAAAAGTGCGCGTTTTGTGATGACGTACTACTCCACTATGTGCGTCGGGGCTGTGTCAGGTGGGTTGGATTGAAAACGAGTAGGGTGTTAAGAGCTGTTAGAGCTTTTAACAGCGAATAACAAAAAAAAATCATCACCTCTTTTCTACCTGTAACACGCTGTTTGCATTTTATTTTTAGTCGGAATAATAATGCCTCTAACTGAAAACGAAGAAACAGTCCAGCATACGAAGACTGAAAGAGTCCAGCATACGAAGCCGTTTACATCCATCACGTGAGTAAAACTGTTTACGTAAGAAAGTCAATCACTCCAATTTTAATTGAATATGCTAATTCAATTAATAACGTATGACGTCACAGAATCTGGGACGAATGTTTTAAATGAATATTGATGTTCTAAAAATATTTTACCGAATGGTTCACAAATATATTCGTACAGCCGTGTACAATTTACATTGCAAAATACAAATAACAAAAACAAAATTACATTATTCTGCCAAATACAATTTGACAAAAAATAAACTGATGCATAATTTTTTGTACCGATTTTATCCATGAAAATCCCTGAGCCAGCGGTGAATAAAACTAACCGAATACAACCAATATACAAGGATTAATCTAGCTAGTCGAATGAGAATAATGAATTAAATTAAACCCGTGTTTGGCATGTGTTTGCAGATTTATTACAAACCAGCTACGTGTATAATAGATGGGGTTATGGACACGATTTTAGCAGCTTTCGTCGCTTCGGCTAGTAAGATACCTAGAACTTTGTAATCCTTTAAGATTGACACGAAGTACAATTGAAGTCTGTTGCACGATCTTTAATTTTTACGCTTAAAACCTGCTTGTGTTGCTGTTTGTATTGCTTGTTCTTGAGCTTGGTAAGTTACCCGAGACAGCTGTTAAATAAAATATAATAAGTACACAAATCCCAGAAAATCATAACTTTTGCTAGCTTAGAGCTACGCGAAAACATTGCTACGCAACTGCTACGGGCTGCGGAAAAGCGTAGCAAGTCTACGCGGATGCTACGCTTTTACGCGGATACGGAGTTTGCATATTACATACAATTTGTATAGCCAAAAGGAATGTTATATGCTTTGAACTCATTCTTAATAATGAATAACCTTTCCTAAGTATTTTTTTCTACAACGCAATACGATGAAACAAACAAAATAATCCGACGGCGATTGTATCTCTTCATTATTTTTCTTAACAGATTTCCTGTATCAAAGTAACAAAAAATACTTATAAAAATGATTACTTTTCAAACATCGTGTTCCTAGTAAAAATCATTTTAAATGCGACTTTGCCACAGGAGTTTCCACTGATTAAGATTACTACTGTAAAATACCAAGAAAAACATAGCGGTTTTTTTCCGCTAAAGGTTTGTTATGGAAAAAAACTGAATCGTCGGGATTCAGTTTTTTTCCATAACAAACCTTTTGCCTACATTTTTCACCGAAGGCTTGCAATCATTTAAAAAACAACGGATATTCCGAGCTTGTTACAAGCGGCAAAATACCATCGCCTGCAAAGCCATCAGATTTATGTATTACAATAGAGACAAATATATATAAATATTTAATAAGAATATACTGTATTTCATATATAAATACAAACCCAATTATTTTTTTAATTACTGCTCGGGATTATCTAACAATTTATTCATTTAACAGTTGGACAAATGGAAATATTAGCATTCAACCTGCGTAACTTCGATGTAGTAGCCGAGAGACAGCGCAAAAGAGACGTATCACAGAACATATACGTTGAGAAGAACCCTGAACGGTACTACATTCGTTCAGTGCTGAGAGACTGCATCATACACCACAACTGCATTATACGGTAATACTATATATTCTACTCTGTATTAAAGTTCAAGCTTTAGTAAAAGCTGACGCAAATGAAAAGTGTTATAAATGTACGAGACGTGTTTTTAACACGTTAGGTGTGGATTTGGACTGACTTTGTTTTCTTAGTATTTCTTTTGGTATCCAGGTGAATATTTCAATTGCATAAGTATTGATCAGTACTAATTAAAAAAAAAACAAAATCCTATGAACTATAGAACTGAAAAGAAAAAATACTTTTAGTCTAGCATTTTGAGTTGGCACTAAACAAACAAAGATGCAAATTAATTACCTAAACCGTAGAATGGTTTTAGAAAGTAATTGGTCAAAACATTCTGTTGGTTAAGCATTGACTGACGTAGAGTTAAGTTGGCGAAACGTTCGTGGGTGAAGAGTTCTTTGGATGAAAAGTTAATGGATTAAAGATCCTGTTGACCAACGGTTCATGGACCAATCGACTGTTGGATAAACGTAATAGTTTCGTCGATTTGAGAACTTACTCCTTTTTCTTTCGATGGTTAAAAATCTAAAATGTATCTTAAAATAAATCCATGACATTTGAAAAGCACGCAAAAATAATAGTGACCATCCAGCACATCACTTCTTTGTGCTATAAGTACCCTTTTTGTAAAACTTCAACACCATTCTTTGTTTGATAAACTTTTCTAAGATTTAGTTACAAAGGAATCGTATCGGTGTTGTAAATCGAGCTAATCTAGGTTCTAAAGAACAACAGACGGTGTATCGGTGCTGTATCTACTCGTGCAAATGTTAAGTGAGGAAAAGGGGTGATCGTATCAGGCACGGGTAGCACGTAGCCGTCGGCAAGACAACTTGCCTTGTAGCCCGCGGGCCGTGCCTCTACTCGTACCCACGGCAATCTGAACAGTCAATAATACCTGGTGCTGAGTGAGGGGTTAATCTTTCAAACTCAATTATGATTTAATGGAGAATTGATGCGTTAATGTAATGCACACAATCTTGTTAATGAAGACATGAATTAATTAAGAAATTATTTCATTAGCAGAAGCTGATGTTAGTTCATCAGCCAATAACGTTAAGGACTTTGTGAGGTCATCCTATTAATATTAAAGTCTATAATTATGTTTGTTTATCAACGACGACTCAACAGCTGAACTGATTTAGAAGACGGGTAGACTATGGTCTGGATTAGACCACAAAGTGGGTTCAATATAATCCTATACGTCAATTCATAACAAAAATAGTTGTTTAGAGAGTTGTTGTTGTTGTTCTGTATTGTTATTTGTGTGTAGTTGAGAGTTGTTTAGTGTTGTTTATTGTTTTAGATACAAAAAAGATAGAAGGTGTATTTTACTACATTTACAAAGCATGTTAACATTTGATAACAATACCAAATAGTCAGCTGTTGACAAATTCGAAGAAGAAATCTCTTAAAAAGCGACACTCACGGAATATCTTCATAACTTGTTATTTAAAAAATAAAACTTTAAACGAGTTATGTTACTATTTTGGTGAACAATAAAGTATATTTTATAATATTCTATTCTACAATAAGTACTTAGCAAAATATTTTAGGTGTCCTAAGTTAGTAATTGTTCAAAAAATAAATCACATCTATTTTTGCCAACAATAGGTACACAATTTAAGAGATTACGACCAAAATAATACCGTAAACACAAGCGACCGTAAATACAAAAAAGGCACATTTTTAGTTTCACTGATAAAATAGATGACACTATTTTTGCTTCGTAAACGAGTGTTGTAAAACAAATTGATTTTCAGATACGTGTCGATGATTGAGAGCGCTTTCAGTTTGGCGTCAGCTTTGCAGTTTATGCTGAGCGTGATGGTGCTTTGTTTGGTCGGCGTACAATTCCTATCGGTAGGTGACATTACAATTTAAATGTATTAAGAAAAAAATTCAATAAAAAAAAACTTTTTAAAATAAGCTTACCGTGCATTGTCATCTAAACCAAACGTGTATGCTAAATTTTATCTTAATCGGTTAAGGATAATTGCTTTAAAAATCAATTGCAAGATTTGGCCCGAACACACATACATACATAGATTGCAAGTTAATAAAAAGATATGACAGTTTAAAGTACTGACTTAAGGCACTTCACTTTAAACCTTTGCGCATTTGTTTGAAGACTTTGCAAGACTGAATGGCAATAAAACCTGTGTGTTTGAACTTTAAACGGGCATTTGAGTAATAGTCCGTGTTTTGAAGACTTTGTGCCGCGTCCAATCGATTATTCTAGTTTGTTTCTTAACTCCGGATTGTCATTTAAAATCTTTTGATATTAATTTTGAGAGGTTATCACAAATAGGAAAAAAGAAAATAAACAATTCGTATTAATCAAGGACTAATTGTCGGTTACCAGTAATTCTGCGGAACAAAACAGCCGTTAGCAATAATTATAATTATCAATTAAATATCGACGCCCTTCCCAGAACCGAACCTTTTCTCCATCCGTCAAAAGGATACTCGGGCCGTATTATAGAACAATACCCGGTCATTAATCTCGATTTCATGGAATTGAATTTAGACTAGTATACAATCTGTCAGATTGAGTTTGAAATTCAAAAAGCTGAGCATCGTTCGAGAATACGGGCATACTCCTTCTAAAAGTCTTTTCGAGAACATTCTACTCTCAATAAGCTTCGGTTTTTACGGTTTCTCTTTTTCATACAGATCGAGAACCCGACCAGCCATCCGATGCAGATAGCGTGGATGGGCATATATCTAACCTGCATGCTGATTGAAGTTCATACTTTGCTGGTTCGGAGATGAATTGATCTGGAAGGTAATCGCCGTTGCAGTCGATAAATTCCCCTTTAGCTGTGTTGCGAATGAACTTTATCGTACGGGAACTAGAAGTAAGACGAAGAGAACTAATATACGAAAGTTTACAAAAGATTAACATAATTTATGCACGCTTTAGCCTCTTGTAGTTTTGTTTTAATGTTCAACATGTATCAGGTAACTTTACACGTGTTCTTTTTAAAGTTTTAATTAATTAGCTTGTAAAAGTTAGTTCCATAGTATAACATTAATTTATTACAAAAAATTTGCACTTAATAGGCAGTGGTGAATAGTTTCGCCACTATTGTTTACGTATCTATCATACTATATAGAAATAAACTGGGAGTGTTTTCCGTTGAAAGCGAACGACTAGAGATGTCATAATTAAATGAACACTGAATTTGGTTGTTTTGTTTTTAATTAAAGTCAAATTATGTTTAAATCAATGGTACCCTTTATTATGAACTTAGAAAATTCTTAATTTGTTACAATCAGAATCATCTTTTCTTTGTAATTAGGAAAATCCCCGTCCGTAAATGGTAAACTTCAGTGGGTGTTGCCAATTATTTTAAGACAATTATGTGCTATTTAACAAAAAGCAAATGATATTTTCTTAGTAAACAATAAAAAATTAATATCAACTCATATTCGATAACCGCCTTACTATGTTTATATTTTCATACTCTTGAAAAAAAACCTACTCCAGAAAAAAAACTGTTTTTATTCATGTTCTTTTAAACCTTTTTTTCATCTCAAAAAAAAAAACGCACTTTACAACTCTACGCACGACTCTTGAGTAAGACACCGTCTGCGGATTGAATTTTAACAATCAGGAAACTAATCTTATGTTCTTATATTTTTGCAGAGCATGGACCTCGCAAAAGCCGCTTTCGAAGGACCGTGGATGAACAGCGACCGCGATACCAACATGTTCATCATGATCTTTCTGGAAAGATGCAAACGTCCTCTGAGGCTCACCGCTGGAAAAGTGTTCACTTTGTCATTGGATACTTACACAGTCGTAAGAAAATATTTAATTATAAAGGATGAATTCTGCTAAACCGCAGCGGGCGCGGGCCGTGCGTGCCCCGTGCGAGGCACGGCCGAGGAACGAGACACAAAACATCACGAATTCGGCGTCCGAGGCGTCCGAGCATGTCCAACACGCACGCTGCACGTTATTGCATAAACCATATTATATAAAATTTTCGTTAAGTTTTGAATCCGTGCCTCGTCCGTGCCTCGCACGGGCACAGCCCGCGCCCGCCACGGTCTAGTATAATTCAGCTTTATTCAGTTTAACTGTTGAAATAGCAAATTGCTTTACGGTCATCAAATGATTAATTAAAGCGAATAAATTGCAGTTAGTGATATTTAATTGAAAACTCTTCTAAGTCTGAGATAGGTATGCTTGCTTAGAATTTCATCATACAAAATCAAAGTCAGACTCACTTACAACAATGGACATAATAAATTAATGCCGTTTCAGTTTGCTTTAAAATGCTTTTGATGTGTAACAAAGTGATTCTCAAGTCGTAAATTATTTATGTAATTTGATAGCCTGAGATTAAATATTTATGGCAAAAGCGGAGTTACGGCGCACTGCTATGCAAAGTATACTGTCTTCTGCGAGTTTCTAATGAGGCAAATTTAATTAGAAACTAAAACGTCAGATGTACAAAATCTGGAACACTCCAAGAAATGTCTGGGCTCTATGTACGCACGGTGATGCATTTGGAATATGAGCAGGGGGCAAATCCGCTAACTGCTTGGGACCTTCACTGGCCACTTCGGAACCAACGACACGCTCATGCAGATGGGTCTAACCGCGACACCCATGTACAGGTTTTGTGGGGAACATACGGAACGCATGGAGCACCTTCTGTGCACATGCGATGCAATGGCAGGTAAGCGGTAATGAGTCTCCTAGGGGTGATATCCAAGCCCAGAATACTATAGGCTCATCTAAAAATCTCATCTCTCTCCTAACCTCGTTGTAAAACTCATGAAGAAGGTTTTCAATGAGATTGGGGAGGAGTAGGTTATCTAGGGGACCACAAAAGATCACAATGGGTTGAAGTGTCCGAGTTATTTCTCGGCCCCTCCACAAGATAAGATAAGATAAAACGTCAGATGTTAGGTGGGACTAGAGTGTGAAGAGGTAGCGGGCCATACGATATGATTGGAATGAATATGCCATGGTGGAGCGTTTGAACCTGTGATGCCAATTTGGTCAGGTTTAATGCTGCTAAAACCCAGGCGTGTCTTTTTTCCGCTAAAAAGATTTCACCCGGCTCCAACTTGCCGAGATGTGAGCGTGCCAAACTGCCAATAACGGATCATCTTGAGCTTCTTGGCGTGACGTTGACATCGATTCTCCATTTTAGCACGAACATTGAGGCAAAGGCTCAGCTGGCTGCCAAAAAGTTGGGGATCCTTGCAAAGGTGATAAAGTACTTCACCCCGGAACAGCTGCTCAACTTGTATCAAGCGCAAGTTCGATCATGCATGGATTACTGTTCTCATCTCTGGGGCTGATCTGCCAAATACCAGCTTGATGAACTAGAGTCGATCGAAAAGCGGGCCAAGAGGCTCATCAGCGATGAAGCACTGGTCAAGACAAAGCTCCAGAGCCATGAACATCGTCGCCGAGTTGCCAGCTTGTCGGTTTTTTATCGGTTACATTTCGGCGAGTGTGCGATGGAATTGTATGTTCTAATTCCACTAAGCCCGTTGCACCATTGGACTTCCAGACGCACGGCGATCCGCCATCAGTACATGGTGAACATCCCACACACATGCACAAAACGTTTTGGAAACACTTTTACTGTGCGTACAGCTAAGGAGTGGGATTCCCTGCCGGAGTCAGTGTTTCCCGACTGCGACAATCTAGGGGTCTTTAAGCCAAGAGAGAATAGGTTTTTTCTAGGCAAGCGTGATTCACCATCGACCACATCATCGCTTACCATCAGGTGAGATAGTGGTAAAGCGTGAGCCTCCTCCTCCTCGCGTCGTGTTCCTCATTACTGAGGGTCGTGATGCCCCCGACAGGAGATCAACTTTTCTCTGACGATAATTCTCCATCTGTGTCTGTCCTTGGCGACGTGGAGTGCATCGTGCAGCTTTAAGTTCAGCGTTGCACGTATTTGGTCAGACCATCTGATCGGGCTACGGCCCCTCGGCCTCTTGCCTTCGACCTTGCCTGTGATCATCAGCTGTTCGAGGTTATGACCATCCTTACGGGCAATGTGACCAAAGAACTCCAGGATTCTTCGCAGGCAGGTGGTGGAGAGCCTGGCCTTGACGTTCAGTTGTCGAAGGATAGACTCGTTTGTGCAGAACGCAGTCCATGGAATTTGAAGCATCCTTCACCAACACCACATCTCGAAAGCGTCAATGCGATCACGATCAGCCTTCCTTAACGTCCACGTTTCCGAGAAGTAACTAAAGATGGAGAACACAAGAGAGTTCACCAGCTTCATCTTTGTCTTGCGAGATATGTTACGGTCTCTCCAGATTCGCTGCAGTTGGGACATTGCGCTTTTGGCCATACCGATTCGTCTCCTGATTTCCTTCTCGTAAGACCCTGTGTTGCTGATGGTAGCGCCCAGGTAAATAAACTCATCTACCTTTTCGAGGGACAGGGCACCTGTGATATGGAGTGAGTTGGTGCGGTCTTCCACCATTACTTTGGTTTTGGAATGGTTGATTTTAAGACCCAATTCCATGCTGATCCTTTCAATCCTCTCCAGCAGCCTCGTTTCAGCCTCGTTCCAGCAGCAACATTTCAGCGTCGTTCGCCGCTAATAGCTTTGTGTCGTCTGCGTAACGGAGGTTTGAGATCCTACTGCCACCAACAGTGACACCTCCCTCCCAGTTCTCAAAAGTACGCCGGATGATGTACTCTCCATACACGTTGAATAGAATGGGGGATAGGATGCAACCCTGGCGTACACCTTTTTCAAACCTAAAAGGCTCCGATGACGTTCTTTCAACCTTCACAACGCCCTGGTTGTTTTGGTAGAGCGATTGGATCAGCAAAACCAGGTGCTTAGGTACTCCGAGTTCTTCTAATACTTTCCACAGATCCGACCAGATGACACAGTCGAAAGCTTTACTATAATCAATAAAACACAAGATGACAGGAGTGTTTAATTCGTAGGACTTTTCGATCAGTTGGCGAATATTTAAGATTTGTTCGCGAGTCCCCTTGCCCTTAACGAAACTAGCCTGCTCCTGTGGTATTTGCCAGTCTAAGAAGTAGCGAATTCTGTTATTAATTATGTGTAAGAGGATCTTACTGGCGTGTGATATGAGAGCCAGAGTTCTGTAGTTGTCACACCTGGAGGTTGATCCTTTTTTGTGCAGCGGCAAGATAATTGATTGTGCCCAGTCTCCGGGCCATTCGCCCGTACGCCAGATACTGTCACATATTTTATTTATTGCGCTTGCTCCTGACGCCCCCATTGCCATTATGATCTCAGATGATAATTGGTCCGGCCCAGGTGCTTTCCTGTCTTTGAGCGCAGCAATCGCCGCTGTGACTTCAGATAGCAGTATAGGAGGTTCCAGATTTAAATTATCCCATGATATTGCCTCACGCGGTAGTGTGAGACTGTGGGGATTCCTGTAGAGATCCTCGCAATATTTCTGCCACCTTTCCGCTACTGCGTCCAAATCCTGAAGTCGAACTCCATCTTCATCTTCAACCACCCAAGTTTTGGGTTCGAATTCTTTCGAGAGGAGTTTGACTTTCTTGAAGAGATCTGAACTCTGCACTTTCAGTGCGTGGTCTTCAATTCAATCAAAAAGCGCGGCCTATAGAGTATAAAAAAACCGGCCAAGTGCGAGTCCGACTCGCGCACGAAGGGTTCCGTACCATTATCACAAAAAACGGCACAAAAATCACGTTTGTTGTATGGGAGCCCCGCTTAAATATTTATTTTATTATGATTTTAGTATTTGTTGTTATAGCGGCAACAGAAATACATCATCTGTGAAAATTTCAACTGCCTAGCTATCACGGTTCATGAGATACAGCCTGGTGACAGACAGACAGACAGACAGACAGACAGACAGACAGACAGACAGACGGACCGCGGAGTCTCAGTAATAGGGTCCCGTTTTTACCCTTTGGGTACGGAACCCTAAAAAGGATATGACCGTTGGAAGTGGTTCTTCTGAATCACCTTGAGAAATTTTACTCTGTAGTAGTTCGTCCCTCTCAGTCGGATATGTCAATGCACGAAAATAAATTATCATCTGATAAGTATAGTTCTCGCCAACCTCTTGGCCACCATGAAGTTGGCTACAATGGCTGGCAGTTGTAAATCTCATACAAAAACAGCACCGATCCGTACCTTGCGCATCGGAAAGCCGAATTTAAAGCGGCTGACGAGATTGGCAAGAACTATAACTAAGACTAGGGTAATAGGCTGGCACTTGAAAATGACGTGAGCAATCCCTTACATTATAGGCTGGCACTTGAAAATGACGTGAGCAATCCCTTACATTATAGGCTGGCACTTGAAAATGACGTGAGCAATCCCTTACATTATAGGCTGGCACTTGAAAATGACGTGAGCAATCCCTTACATTATAGGCTGGCACTTGAAAATGACGTGAGCAATCCCTTACATTATAGGCTGGCACTTGAAAATGACGTGAGCAATCCCTTACATTATAGGCTGGCACTTGAAAATGACGTGAGCAATCCCTTACATTATAGGCTGGCACTTGAAAATGACGTGAGCAATCCCTTACATTATAGGCTGGCACTTGAAAATGACGTGAGCAATCCCTTACATTATAGGCTGGCACTTGAAAATGACGTGAGTAATCCCTTACATTATAGGCTGGCACTTGAAAGTGACGTGAGCAATCCCTTAAATTATAGGCTGGCACTTGAAAATGACGTGAGCAATCCCTTACATTATAGGCTGGCACTTGAAAATTACGTGAGCAATCCCTTACATTTTGAAATTTCGACTATCGCCTTTGCTGACATCGAATGCCACTTGTCTAGAGCCTCGGACGCCTTCACACAGCCTTGAAGGACAATATTTTTGGCAATGGGAAGAAATTTCTGGTGCGAAAACATTGGTGATTGAGAGGTGTTTCGAACAGACCGACCATCCATCCACCAACCGAACCATCACAAACAGGTTGTAAGTGTTTTGATTCAGAATATTCTCACTTAGTACCTGGGCGACCGAGCTCTGCTCAGGTGAAAATAGATAAAACGACGTTTTCTAAAAATGAAACCTAGCTAGATCGATTTATCGCCCCCGAAACTAAATTTCTTGAAAATCGTTGAAGCTGTTGCCCAGATTCAGATTATATATATACATATTTACAAGAATTGCTCGTTTAAAGGTATTAGATTCGTTACACCACAACACTACAAGAAAGTGACGACTACATCCTGACTAGTGTGAAAAGAAAGTGCTTGACGTGGCACGGATGTAATGTCTCAGCAAGGTGACAGCATTGTCTTAGACACTGGTCGGTGGTTACGGGTCTACCTTTATTAACCCTATTGTCCAGTAGGTATTGTGTGAAACCTCTAGCTTTCACACTCATACGAGATCTTTGTATAAAAAAAAAATGTCAGGACTTCAATATTAATATATTAGCTATGCTAAGCTAGTTTCAGTTATGTTACTTTAGTTTTTTCGTATTAGCATGGTAAATACAATTTTAACCCCCGACGAAAAAAGAGGGTCGTTATAAGTTTGACGTGTTTTGCTGTGTATCTGTGTGTCTGTGTATCTGTGTGTCTGCGTATCAGTGTGTCTGTGTATATGTGTGTCTGTGTATCTGTGTGTCTCGCTGTGGCATCATAGCATAGTTCCTAAACGGATGATCCGATTTTGGTTTAGTTTTTTTTCGAAAGGTGAATTTGTCGAGAGTGTTCTTAGCTATGTTTGATATAAATCGGTTCAGCCGTTCAAAAGTTATCTGCATTTTACTCATTGAACCTGGGTTTTCCCGCAAGATATTGTGTCATTAATTGTTTCGATAACGTGTCTACTACTTGGTATATAATATGTAATTTAAAAGCATGAAATCTCGAAAACTCGTGTCGGGGAACCGCTAAGTACATTAAATAAATTGCTGTAAATGTTGGCAGTTCTCCGACGCTAAAACGAGCCTTATTATTTGCTTTTTAGAGATTTTTGTGTCGGGGTTTTTTTTTCATAATTAAAAAAACACATTCATCATCATCATCATCATCATATCAGCCGAAAGACGTCCACTGCTGGACATAGGCCTCCCCCAAGCGTCGCCACATTGACCGGTCCCGTGCATCTCGTAACCAGCGGATCCCCGCAACCTTCACCAGGTCATCGGTCCACCTGGTGGGAGGCCTTCCAACGCAACGTCTTCCGGTTCGCGGTCGCCATTCCAGAACCTTTCTGCCCCATCGGCCATCCGTCCTGCGAGCAATGTGCCCTGCCCACTGCCACTTAAGTTTGGCTATTCTTCGGGCTATGTCGGTAACCCTGGTTCTCTTGCGGATCTCTACGTTTCTGATTCGATCACGCAAGGAAACTCCGAGCATAGCCCTCTCCATTGCCCTTTGAGTGACTGTAAGCTTTCTGATAAGGCCCATTGTAAGCGACCACGTCTCAGAGCCATATGTCATCACTGGCAACACACACTGGTCATAGACTTTCGTCTTGAGACACTGCGGTAAGTTGGACGAGAAGATACCGCGCAACTTCCCAAACGCTGCCCAGCCGAGTCGGATTCGACGGTTTACCTCTTTCTCAAAGTTGGCCCTACCCAATTGGATCGTTTGTCCCAGGTACACATAGTCGCCCACAACTTCGAGTGTAGAGTCTCCAATCTTGATAGGAGCGGGTGCAACATAGGCATTCAACATCAACTTAGTTTTGTCCATGTTCATCCTAAGACCCACTCTTTCGGAAGCTCTACTGAGATCATCGAGCATTGTACTGAGGTCCTCCATGGTAAAAAAAAAATTAGAATCAAACAATTTTCCCTTTTTCATCGATAAAAAAAGATGATGATCACAATAGATATCGATTCAGGTGAAGTGTCCTTGCTTAAGTTTATAGCTTTATTTAAATGTTTGAAATTTAGAATATCAAGTTGTAGCTGGAGAAATGACCGCTACTGCCTTGCAGGCATCAACTTCACCTACAATAGAAAATAAATTGAAAAAAAAGTCAATAAAATCAAAAACCCAGCTGCAAAGATGTAAACAAGAAGAAAATCATTATGTGCAGTCGGAGGATACATATTCGCAAGCTGGCTGACCAAAACCATTTATTTTTTATTTTTTTTTATTGCATTTTTTGATTTTATTAACTTATTTTATTTACAACTTTTTAGCTATAGATTTTTTTACAAATGACTTTTAAACATATAAGGGGTATATATTTTTGTAATCACCTCTAAAAACCCTTCATTTTGATACCCCACACGAAGGGTTTTGAAGAAAAAAAAATTTGCAATCGCTACAACATGGCGCCTAAAATCCGCCATGTTCCTTTTTTTAACGGCACTTATCTAAGAAAACTTGGGTGGCCAAGACATATCCAACAATGTCTTAATTATAAAAAACCGTCAAGTGGTTTGAAAGATACGAGGTAATAAAGAATATTACATACATACATACAAGATTCGTGCGACAAACATAACCCTTTCCTTGCAGCCGGGTAACAAATGAAGAGCGAGTCCGCTACCGCTTCCATCTTACCTCTCAGCCAGAAGCTCGCTTATTACAGGATTACATATCCAAAGCTCAATGACTCATAGGTATTCAATTAATTAGAACTGTTAATATTATACACGTAATGTGTTCTTAATTATCTATTTCACTTCATTACCTGGCTCGGTTTACTTAACCAGATGAGATAATTATATCCACGTGGTTATGAAAGCTTAGGTAATTTGTATAAATGTCATGGACCAAGTGATTAATATGTGCAGTATGTATAATGCCCGGGCATTATGAATATAGACAAGTCAAATTGGGCAATGTAATGCATACTGACATAAACTTCTATATTTATCACATTGTCTGGTCATTATGAATATTGCATAGTAATGGTTGGGCGATTCGATAATTATGGTCAATGAATTATTCCAAGAGCGAGTCAAGCGAGCTCGGCTCGGGAGCTTAAGCTCTAATCTATTCGTGTCGGGGTGCCCACCCCGACACGCATAGATAAGGTTCGAAGGAGATGACGGGAGCTGAAGTGAACCAGCAAAGTGAGCGAACTCAGATCCCGTCATCTCCTTCATGTTAGGTTACTTTAGACCCTGCAGCCAGAAATAGGAGCCCCACGCAGCCTGGCTCCGTCGACTTTGTTGCTTAAATAGTAATTGTACTTACCTATTTTATATTAAAATCAATGTCAACCGTAAAATAATTAAAAAAAAAACATATTTTTTTATAACCCGGCCCAATAAGTTATGGGCATTATTCAGAAAGCCCACTAAATTTAATTATTTCAACAGTTTTTATCATATTGCCTACTCAAATTGGGCATTTTCAAATTGCCCGGGCATTATAAATAAAGCCGTATTAATTACTTGGTTCATAACATAAATACTGAAAAATTTACTTGGTAAAGGCATTAGAATTTGGCAATAACTTGTGTTTTCCCGTGGGTTCTCTCTGGTGTAATTCGAAAATTATCACACGGGAATGTGCCTACAACTGGGATGAAAGGTTTCCGATGTCCTTATCCAAGCTATAGTTTACTGTTTTCCAAATGTTATTTAAATCCGTCCAGCCATTAAAGCAAGGTCGATTAGCGAACATCCAAACATACAGACAATACCTGCTAATGTATTAATGTCTCATTTTATTCCCTTGGGATAATAAAACACTCTTCACGCGAGCAAAGCCGCTGGCAGATGATGTTTTATAATATTAGTAGGACTAATTCTAGAATTATAATAAACCGATTCTATTTCAGCTCATCAACTGGTCGTACAAAGCCTTTGCTGTAATGCGAAACATGAAGAAATAAGCATGCACAAACATTTAAATAAATGTTCGTGTGTGTAATTACACTGCGCTGCTGCACAATGCAGAACACTGGCTTCAATTAATTTTAGAACAAATTCAAATAAAATGATGTAGTGAATAAAAACTTGTAGTTTCAATTTTGTAAGGTTTTGTTACAGAAATATGTCCTATAGATAAAAGATGTAGGTAACAATTTCTTTTAAACTAAATATAGCTGTCCATTGTTTATTGTTTCTACTTAATACTATCAAGCACTTAACATAAAATTGTGTAGCTCCTACACTCCCAGGTTGGGAGTGGAGGAGGAGGAGTGCACAATGTCCCAACCACCAACTCCAACTCCCCAGATACATTAGTTAGACCTACATAATTAATCCTGTCAACATACAAATAGGCACCCGTACTACACTAACTAACGAGGTCGCTCTTTTTGTAACGGCAACACAATCTCGACAAAAAACTAAGTAGGGAAAAAACTTTTCCAGTAAGGTAAGGATCGAGTCAGCATTCTTGGTCTGAGGAAAACACATTTGGAAAGTACTTTTCGAAAGGAAAATATGCAAGTTCCAAGGAAACAGACATTGTAGTGACGGAGGTACCAATGAAACTTTGTACACGTCGCAATGTGCCAAACAGCTAGCAGTAATCCTCGCAAGCCGCCGCCCTGCCTCAACTTTTCCAATTCCATCCTCCATTCTTTCCATTTCTCAGGGTTGCCACACTAATCCCGAATTCTGCCAACTTTCCAGCCTGAAATGTTCTTTATTAAAAAATTGAAGGCATGTCAAATATCAAAATTAAATAGAAACATTTACGAAGATTGTTGCGTGACCGAAGTCGTTTTGTTTGTTTTTCATTAACGTTGCGATTGTCATTAAACTTAATGTATCTCGCATAATGTTACACAGCTTTTGATACCTTGTCTTCGTTATGTTTTAATTATAGTTACTGAATTATTA
Organism: Orthosia gothica; assembly: GCA_949775005.1. NCBI lineage: Eukaryota > Metazoa > Arthropoda > Insecta > Lepidoptera > Noctuidae > Orthosia > Orthosia gothica. The sequence goes on along the minus strand of OX459038.1, from coordinate 23,398,748 downwards.
AAAGACCAATGTAATCTAACTAATCAGCATTCAACCTTCATTCAATGCGAAATTAGTGGGATAGGAATGTTTTTGTTTTCAGCCTGTAATAAATCCACGTACTAAAGATATTTTGAAATGTACACTGTACACAATGAAATTATTAGAGCTTATTCGTATAGGAACCGCGAGGAATATCCCAGCAGCAGTATATTTCACAAACGCGGCGGTTGTTACTATCGTAAAGTCGAAATAACATCACGCGAACAATTTAATTATCCTATATCGGTCGTAACGATGCCATAATCATTAACACAATGGCCGATACGAATGTGTAACCCGGCAACGTACCTACAAGTTTGTCAATAATTAACATGACCACAACGTGGGTGTAATATACGGCCAAATAATCACAGCCGCTAATTAGACGCGATTGCACTACTAAATACGATGCTAATAACACTGCCACAAATTGGTCTCCTCGCCGATAACGTATGTTCTTACATGTGTTCACGAAGAACGTTATTATCCCCAAATCAGTATTACCTATCAACGCTCCACTGAAAACTTTTTACACGGCATCCATAAAAAGACAATCTTCAAGATATAAGAATTTCCTTAAGCTTGTAGACGTAACTTTTTCTCCGCGTAAGTTTCCGTTACAACAGAAAGTCCAATATCATCTATCACATCACATTTAACAGTAGAACGAATTGAGATTTCTCTTTGAGACGAAAACGTAGACAGTTTCTATTCTGGCGTTCGTTCGGCCTCTATTATCGCTTCTTCGGTAACTTTTGTAATCTGCTGGAAAGCTTTGCGTACCTGTGCGTGTGTGTATATTGTAAGTGAAGACTCCTGACATCGAGGCGTAAATCCAACCATCATTGTGCATTTACTATAATTAAGGAGAGTGCACATTAGTGTTAAGAGGGTACAGACGCCACAGAGACCACAGGCTGCATATTGGGTCCTGTGTTGTGACCTCATCACCGTGATTAGAAGATCTTGTGTACTTCGGCTAACCAAGTAACCACGGGTGCTTGTAGACTTGCAGTGATGAAAACAGTCTAGTTTGTTAGCGACGTTATAATTTCATCATCATCATCAGCCTATAGCAGTCCACTGCTGGACATAGGCCTCTCCAATTGCACGCCATTTGGTTCGATTTTCGGCAACTGTCATCCAGCTGCTACCAGCCACCCTGCGAAGGTCGTCGCTCCACCTAGCCTGAGGGCGTCCTACCTTACGTTTACCAGTTCGCGGTCTCCACTCAAGAACACGTTTACCCCAACGGTCATCGGTTCTACGACTTATATGGCCGGCCCATTGCCACTTCAGCTTACTTATTCTGTGAGCTATGTCGACAACTTTGGTTCTCTGCCGGATTACCTCGTTTCGGATTCGATCCCTTAGAGAGACTCCGAGCATAGCCCTTTCCATAGCTCGCTGAGCAACTTTGAACTGATGAACCAGCCGTATTGTGAGTGTCCACGTCTCGGCACCGTAGGTCATAACAGGTAGGACGCACTGGTTGAAGACTTTAGTCTTCAGGCTTTGTGGGATACGCGACGAGAAGACTCGACGAAGTTTTCCAAACGCCGCCCAGCCCAGCTGTATTCTTCTGCTAGCCTCCTTCTCAAAGTTGTTCTTACCAAACTGCAGAGTTTGCCCGAGGTAAACGTATTCTCGAACAACTTTGAGACCACCGCCATTGACCACAATCGATCCCGGAGTGACGTGTGAATTGAACATAACCTGAGTTTTGTCCAAGTTCATCCGGAGACCGATGCGTGCAGATGAATCAGCCAGGCTATCCAGCATCTGCTGCAAGTCTTGCAGTGACTCTGCCATTATGACGATGTCATCCGCAAATCTCAAGTGTGAGATGTACTCGCCGTTTATATTAATGCCGCGTCCTTCCCAGTCCAGCGTCTTAAACATATCCTCCACCGCGTTACTAAACAATTTCGGAGAAATTACGTCCCCTTGTCTAACCCCTCGACGCAGTGAGATATGTCTAGTTTGCCGGTCCTGACTTTGGACGGTCATTGTTGCGTTTTCATAAAGACATCTCAGCACTTGGATGTATCGCCAGTCAACTTGGCATCGCTGCATAGACTCCAGAACAGACCAGGTTTCGATGGAGTCAAAAGCCTTCTCATAGTCCACAAAAGCAAAACACAGGGGCCGATTATACTCTTCGGACTTTTGTATAATTTGCCGCACTGTGTGGATGTGGTCTATGGTGCTGTATCCTCCTCGGAACCCGGCCTGCTCCGGTGGCTGAAACTCGTCGAGTCTTCGCGCTAGACGATTTGTGACGACTCTCGAAAACAACTTATAAACGTGACTAAGAAGCGAAATGGGTCTGTAATTCTTCAAAAGGGTCTTGTCACCCTTTTTGAAGAAAAGAACGACTACGCTCCTCTGCCACGCCATTGGAGTTCTCCCAGAGAACAGGACAGAGTTAAAGAGCTCCCCAAGCTCCTTCAATACCGGGCGTCCGCCCGCTTTCAGGAGCTCGGTTGTAATCCCGTCCTCGCCAGGGGCTTTTCCATTTTTAAGCTGTTTGAGAGCCGCCTCAATTTCATCTTGGCTTACTTCGGGCAGGTCTTCTGTAAAATGGTGGGTTAAGGTGGCTCTAGAATCCTCATTTTCGGGATCAGGTCGAGATGCATGCGATGCGTACAGTTGGCTGTAGAAGTCTTCTACTTCCAAAAGAATCTCCGGCCTCGAAACGACAATATCCCCACTCGATTTAGCCAACTTCGTCAGATGGCTCCTCCCAAGTGGCTGGAAGAACACTTTGGATCCCCGGTTTTGCTCAATCGCTTTCTCTATAGAGAGCGTATTGGATCGTCGGAGATCGCGTCGTACCAGTTTCCTAATTAGTTTGTTGAGTGCCCGCTGTTCTGACGAAGTGGCTGGTGGATTTTCACGTCTCTCCGTCATGAGCTTTAGAGTTTCTTCCGAAAGTTTAGACTTCCGGCCCGTACGCCGCATCTTACAAAATCTCGTACCTTCCTCCCTGAGGATTTGCACCATTTGGTCGAGCGTCTGGTCAACGTCATCTGTGGTTTCCACGACTGCGAACCGGTTCTCCAGGTCTGACTGGAACGCTTCAGATCCCAACATAGTTTGGAGCATGTTTGGACGGAGCCTAGACTTCATCAAACGAGTTCTCTCAAGCTTGAAGTTGATATTCAGAGAGCCTCGGACAAGTCTGTGATCGCTGCCGGTATTGAACCTGTTGATCACTGAGACATCCCTGAATATATGCTTTTTATCTGTTATGATGAAGTCTATCTCATTTTTGGTCATAGTGTCGGGGCTTTGCCACGTCCACTTCCTTTGGGGCTGTTTCTTAAAAAAGGAATTCATTACGAAAAGCCCCTCTTTCTCTAGGAAGTTGACAAGCATTTGCCCCCTATGATTTCTGCTGCCAAACCCGTAGGATCCTACTACCGATTCGCTGCAATTCTGTACTCCCACTTTAGCGTTAAAATCCCCCATGACAACGCTGTAGTGGGTCTTAGTGGTGGAGTGCAAGGCCTTGTGAATGTCCTCGAACATTTCCTCCACTTCGTCGTCCGAGTGCGCCGAGGTCGGTGCGTACACTTGCACAACCTTGAGGCTATACCTCTCAGTTAGCTTCACTATGAGGTACGCTACCCTGTTCGACACACTGGAGACTTCCACAACGTTGCCACAAATAGATTTGTTAACCAGGAACCCGACACCGCCTTGGGATAGCTGGTCTCCTTCTCGGAAATACATAAGGTGTCCCGATTCAAGAGTTATTGTGTCCTCTCCCTCTCTTCGGACTTCACACAACCCCAGAATGTGCCACCTTACATTTTCGAGCTCCTGTTCGAGCTGCACGAGGTGTTCGTCGAGCCGTAACGTGCGTCCGTTGTACGTAGCCAAGGTCAGTTGAGTTTTCTGATTTTGGCGGCCGTAGTCCGTAACCCGGAGATTCTTCGCACCCCCGAGTGCCCTGCCGCTACCGTGACCACCGCCATAATCAGCAATAACAGCAGGGTGGCCGGGAACTGGGGGCCGTGGTTTCCTTTGACTTGTCATTGGAGGGTTTGCCCATAATAGCCACGCTGGGCATGCGGGTTGGCGATCGCAGATTCGCAGTTTATCGCACTGGTGACGCTGCTGCCCGTCACCAGTCTGTGCCATTTAACTGCGAAGATTTGTTGAAATGGTTATACCGCCATTTGTCGGTTGCCGTCAGAGCCTCGTTTGTTGATCAGCAGGATGCACCACGAGCAGGTGAGGTTGACTTGGGGCGCTAAGTTTGCGAGTGCGCCCCCTTACATCCCCACGACGTTCCGTCGACGTTATAATTTAAGCTAGGATAATTAGTTCCCTAATAATAATTAGGCGAGACGAGGAGTGTTGCCCATAAACTTAATGCATAATAGAAAAGAAAGAAAGAAAATGTGTTTATTTGTTACAAAACGAAATACAATTTAAAAAAAAACTTAATTCAAAAAATCAAAAAACCCGAATGCTTCAAAAGCGTACTAAAAAGTCGTAAACAAGGAAAAAATCATGATGTGCAGGCGGAGGATACACCAGATTTTGGTCAGCCAGCCCGCGAATATGTATTCTCCATTTTTTGAATTAAGTTTTTTTATTTATAGCTTTTTAGTTAGTTTTTTTCGAATTACATACATTTAAACATATAAGTGTTATATATTTTTGAAATCACCTCTTAAAACCCTTAGAGCATTTAACCTATGGAGATGGCATAGCTGGGCTTACCCCTCTGCCAAAGTAGCTTGGCCATATGACCATACGCGTTATATAAAACTAGTTCATTCGCCGACCGCCGCCATTGTGTATCGTATTGAGTCGCAAGTAAGTTCTCCGAAAAAATGGTTAATTGTGCGGTTTCCTCTTGCAAAAAGCGAGCTGCCACTTTCAATTTGCGAAGCCATGGTGTTTCCTACCACATATAAGTACAAATTATACATCAACATAGTTTTATTTAAGTACAATGTCGAAATAATGGTTATTGCCTTTACGATAGAAAAATTCAGTGGTACGTTGGTAGCACAAACGCAGTACAGGGGCTGACAGGGTAGCGATGTGCATAGTGCTGGGACAACGTGAATGAATGATTGATAAATGAAATGATTTTTTGAATCAGTATGTTCAGTATCAAAATAATTTTGTTTGTGTTTATATCTGGACAAGACAGGTTGAACTAAAAAAAAAATTATTTACAAATGTCTATGAGAATAGATTTAAATTATTTTCTTTTAAAGTTTTAGGGTAATAAAAAGTAAGTTTGTTCGTTTCGTTAGTGAGTTTTTCAATCATTTTTTAACCCCCGACAGAAAAAGAAGGGTGTTATCAATTCGACGTGTATTGCTGTGTATCTGTGTGTCTGTCTGTGGCATCATAGCTCCTAAACAGATGAAGCGATTTAGGTTTTTGTTTGAATTTTTGTTTGATACCTCTATCGAGAGCAGACTATCGCAGCCATAGTGGTTACAATGCCAACTCCACCGCACATCAATTCGAAGCCATATACAATTGCGAATGCTAAAATACTCAAATGTTCGTATATAATTTTTAACCAAAAAAGTTGATCCACAGAAATGTTTTCGACATTTAGGTATATAATAAACTGGTACATTTCAAAAATCAGTGATTGCCTCTATTCGTGATCATTGAGACATGTATATGAACTAGATTATGGCTGTGAAACCATATGTTTATGATAAATTAAACAAAAAAAATTGTAGAAATCAGTAAGGTTTAATAAAGACCTTACAATCTTTTTTTTATAATTTTTAAAACGAGCAACGTACAGAGTTGTATGAATGATATAGAACGAGTGAATAGGAATGAAGTACATCGAAGAATGAAAGTTTAAGAAAGAACAGCGAATGTGTCGTAGACACCATACACGTATGTTTTCCTTTTCCTATCTAAGATATCAAACTAGCTTAGCTAGGAAACACCGTACTCAAATAGATAAAAAAACGAAAAACTGACGTGATAAAGTGTTACATAAAAAGTTTCAAATAAAAGTCTATCCGGTTGATTGTTTTATTTATTATTTACGCTTTCTTACTATTTAACACGTATACATAAGGTCCGTATTAAATAACGGGGCTCAAGTATGAATCCCGAATGCCCGAACCTAAATAAAACAAAATGTCAGTGACATGAGTGACAGTTTCATACTATTCTATGCTGAAACCTGTAGGTACTATAGTTTATGATTAACATTGTTCCAAGACGTATGCCACCATTTTATTAGGTACTATCCCCAGTTCGTCTACCATGCATGGAGTATTTGGATATTACATTTATTTGTAACGTCATTCATTTAGGAAAGACACGGGTCCAACAATATATATTATGTAATTATGAAATATTATTGACTAAAAATAAATTCAATCGTTCTTTTTTTAGTGTATCTTAAATTCTTTCCTACCTTCCTTACCTACCTACGTAGTTTAGCAGACCACAAATCATATTGCGTACTTTTTTTATTTGTGAAATTAATTACTTAAGTTTATTATTATTTAGTATAACAAAAATAAAACGAATTAACATTTTGCTCATTCATTCATGCATTATAATGAATTTCCAGTCATTCTTTGTATCACATCACTAGCACTTTGTATTTGTTGTCATAGGATTATTGCATAGATACACACAAATATGTCAATGTATGTGTGTTTTTTGATTGTGTGATTATTATTTTTTCGTGTGCGTTTGTAGCAATAGGATGCATGTATCTGTGAGTAATTGTCATTTTTTTGTAGTGTGCTGTATGTGTTTTCCTCGCTTCCCGCAGAAAGTGGCAGAAAAAGTTGTTCGGTGATTCGCGGCTTGCCGTCTCCATAGGTTAAATGCTCTAAGTCTTAAACCCCTTTATTTTGATACCCCACACGATGGGTTTGGAAGAAAAAATAATTTGGGCCCCCACAATATGGCACCCAAAAGCCGCCATTTTTCTATTATCAAATTTTAATGTAGCCTATGACACTTGCAGGGTTAAGACGCATCGATTGACGTATGAACCATCAAAATCGGTCAACGCATTTGGTCTCTGGAACGCCATATAGGAACAAACATACATACATACATACTTACATACATGCACTGACTGATAAACACATTACCCTCCTTCGGCAGTCGGGTAAAAAAAAACTATTCTAGTAATTAACTATTCTAGTAATGTTATTGAATTTACCTACCAGCGTAGATTAAGTACATAGTCTTTTAGAATTATTAAAATATGTTGAAACAATTTCAAGACAGGTCTCTTTTAACAAAATATGCATACGAAAGACGCAAGTCGCAAAGCGGGAATTGTGGTAGAGTGGCACGATAATATTATAAAAATAACATCAAGTATTTTGACGACATTGTTACCCGGTACCCACGTACACAGACGTTCACTTTTAAGCGCTCAGAGCGGGACGTCGTCGAGTAAAAAGTTAAAATAAACCACTTTAAATCTAGTTAAAATTTCGACAAACATGCAACAATGTCGTTTCTTTTACTGTGACTTATTAAAACAAGTGGTGGGCGAAATTCTATTTTCAGGTTTTCAATTTTCAGGTTCATGTGTAGATGATAAAGTCAAAGATGATGAATGATGAAGAAAATGGGCGCACGGTTGGCGCGGTGGTTGAGCGATTGACTGCTGCGCTGCGTGTCGCGGGTTCGATTCCCGCACGGAACAAATATTTGTATGACCTACAGATAGTTGTTCCGGCTCTGGGTGTTGTGTATGTGAGTTTATATGTTTGTAAACGCACCCACGATACAGGAAGAAATTCCTAGTGCGGGGCAACGTTATTTAAAAAAAAAAAAAAACAATGGCTGTACAAACTGAATATAAGTACGTACCCCACAACTACAAACATTGTATTTCTATTATTATTCAATCTCAACTATTCATCCGGAGTTATTCTTTACAAGCTGTGCCCGCGGCTTCGCTCCCGTCAACTGCCTAACCTACTTACCTTCCTACCTACCCAACCTAAGCCTTACCTACCATACCTATCTACCCTATTTACCCAACCTACGCCTTACCTACCCTACCTACACCTTACCTACCTATCCTACTTATCAAACCTACGCCTTACCTACCCTACTTACCCAACCTAAGCCTTACCTACCCTATTTACCCAACCTACGTCTTACCTACCCTACGTACGCCTTACCTACTTATCCTACTTACCCAACCTACGCCTTACATACCCTACCTACGCCTTACCTACCCTACCTACCTACCCTACTTACCCAACCTACGCCTTACCTACCCTACTAACTCAACCTACGCCTTACTTACCCTACCAACGCGTTACCTACCCTACCTACCTACCCTACTTAACCAACCTTTGCTTACCAACCCTACCTACCTACCCTACTTACACAACCTACGCCATACCTACCCTACTTACACAACCTACGCCTTACCTACGCAACCTACGCCTTACCTACCTTACTACCCAAATTACCTACCTGCACAGAATATTATTTAATCTAGAGAGAAGAATATCGACTTCATAAAAAAAAAACCGGCCAAGTGCGAGTCGGACTCGCGCACGAAGGGTTCCGTACCATTATCGCAAAAAACGGCAAAATAATCACGTTTATTGTATGGGAGCCTCACTTATATGTTTATTTTATTCTGTTGTTATAGCGCAGCAGAAAAACATCATCAGTAAAAATTTCAACTGTCTAGCTATCAGGGTTCATGAGATACAGCAGGTGACAAACAGACAGACGGATCGCGGAGTCTTAGTAATAGGATCCCGTTTTTGCCGTTTGGGTACGGAACCCTAAAAAAGTAAAGACAGTTTTGCTGCCATCTAGTAGCACTCCAGAACACTATACCGAAACGAAAGCATAAAAAATACCTATCCAATGCTGGGATTTGAACCCGGCACCTTGAGCGGCAGAATTACGAACCACATTGTACACACGTATTTTTTTGTCTCGTGCATTAGGTCCCCGAATTATTATTTTTACTGTAGCCACACCTAAAGTAGCCCTTGAAGAATAGAGTTGACACCCCCTGCCTATCTGCCTACTCTAATTGATTTGCTACCACCAACCCTTCCTTCCTACCAATTTTTTTCACGTGTCATTCTGCCGCGGAGAACATTTTAAACCACGCGCGGGTGTGTGTATGTACGCCCGCGACGACACTTGCTATCGGCGTCTCCGTAACCTTGAGGACTCCAGATTCTCAACGCTTTGGGCTCTGGTGGACACAGGTCTGGATAAAATTATCTACGCCTGTGTCTACCGGTCGCACAGCGGAGATCAGGAGACAACCAGGCTCACAGAGTACCTCAGTGAGGCGGCTGATGCGGCACAGCAGCGGTGCCCTTCAGCCCAGTTAGTGTTACTGGGGGACTTTAATGCCCACCACCAGGAGTGGCTCTTCCCATACCAGTGCACTGACCATGCTGGACGGGAGATGCGTAAGCTTTCGCTTGCACTAAACCTTACCCAGCTGGTCCAGGGGGCAACAAGGGTGCCGGATGTTGATTCGCACACGGCCAATTGCTTGGACCTTCTGCTGACAACAGATCCAGACCGATACTCTGTGTCGATAACTTCACCGTTGGGTAGTTTTGACCACTGTCTGGTGAATTCTGTGTCCGTCTACTCCCCGCCCGATCCCAGCACAAGAGGCACCCGGCGGGTTTGGCGGTACAGGTCAGCAGATTGGGATGGCATGCGATCTTTCTTTGCATGCTATCCTTGGCAGCCTACTTGCTTTTCTTCGGCTGATCCTTCGTCGTGCGCGGACGCCGTGACGGATGTGTTGCGTCAGGGAATGGAGTACTACATTCCGTTCTCTGATGTGACAATGTCCAGCGTTGACCGGCCATGGTTTGGCGCCGAATGTTATCGCGCCGACGCGCTTAAGCATGAGGCGTACCTGGCATGGGTCGACGCTCGATCGCGCAAGGCGAGTGACGTGGGTCAGAAGAAGAAGGCCTTCAACAGGGCTGCTAAGTCCTGCAAGTCGGTGTTGCGAAGGGCTCGTTTCGACCACATTGGCCGAATAGGGACCAAACTTGCTTCTTACCCAGCAGGTAGTAAAGCGTTTTGGTCCCTGGCTAAGTCGGTCGAGTCGAACTTCTGCCGTCCCTCACTACCACCACTGCTGACACCCGACGGGTCGTTGGCCCACTCCGCTGAGGAGAAGGCAAATTTATTTGCATCTCTTTTTGCGGAATCTTCGCGTCTGAATCCTGGTGATTCGCGGCCCCCTCCTTCTCCTGTTGGATGCGAGACGTGTATGTCGGACATTCGCATCCATCAAAAGGACGTTCGTAGGGTGCTGCGTAACCTCGACGTGAACAAGGCTAGCGGCCCTGACGGAATACCAGCAATAGTTCTTAGAACCTGTGCGCCTGAACTGTCTCCGATCTTGACTCGTCTATTCCGCCTTTCATATGAGACTGGAAAAGTGCCGAATGCTTGGAAGCAAGCCAACGTACAGCCTGTGCCCAAGAAGGGCAGTCGAGCTGACCCGGCCAACTACAGACCCATCTCTGTAACGTCCATACTCTGTAAGAGTATGGAGCGTGTACTTAACAAAAAGCTCCTGGCATACCTAGAATCTAATGATATCCTTAGTGACCGTCAATACGGCTTCCGCCGAAACCGGTCTACTGGGGATCTTCTAGCGTATGCCATTCACATATGGAGTGAGGCCATCGAGAGACACGGGGAAGCGCTTGCCGTCTCCCTCGACATCTCGAAGGCTTTCGATAGGGTCTGGCACGAAAGCCTCATTGGTAAGCTTCCTTCATTCGGTTTGCCCGGTGGTCTGTGTGATTGGATTGCAGACTTCCTGAGAGATCGGTCCATTCGAGTGGTTATCGATGGCTGCTCTTCGGACCAATTGGATATTAATGCCGGGGTCCCTCAGGGGTCAGTACTCTCAGCAACATTGTTCTTGTTGCACATTAATAATCTGCTAAAACCCGGCACCTTTGGGTATGCTGACGACAGCACTGTTGCTGAGAGATACTTGTCCAACGCACGGGCTACCGGGCCGCAGATCCGGTCTCTCCGTGAGGCCATGGTGGAGCGTTTGAACCTGTCCTTGCAGGCAGTCTCCGAATGGGGCGATGCCAATCTGGTCAGGTTTAATGCTGCTAAAACCCAGGCGTGTCTTTTTTCCGCTAAAAGGAGCCAATTCTACCCGGCTCCTACTTTCCGTGGTGTAACCGTGCCGATAACGGACCATCTTGAGCTTCTTGGTGTTTCGTTGACATCGACTCTCAATTTTGGCCCATACATTGAGGGAAAGGCTCAGCTGGCGGCCAAAAAGTTGGGGATCCTTTCGAAGGTGAGACGGTATTTCACGCCGGAACAGCTGCTCAACTTGTATCAAGCGCAAGTTCGATCATGCATGGAGTACTGTTCTCATCTCTGGGACGGATCTGCCAAATACCAGCTTGATGCACTTGAATCGATCGAAAAGCGGGCCAAGAGACTCATCGGCAATGAGGCACTGGTCAAGTCAAAGCTCCAAAGCCTTGAACATCGTCGCCGAATTGCCAGCTAATCGGTTTTTTATCGGTTGCATTTCGGGGAGTGTGCGGTGGAATTGCATGATCTGATTCCGCCCAGCCCGTTCCATCATCGGACTACCAGACGTACGGCGATGCGTCACCGGTACATGGTGGATATCCCACCCATACGCACAAAACGTTTTGGGGACACTTTCATTATGCGTACAGCTAAGGAGTGGAATTCCCTGCCGGAGTCTGTGTTTCCCGATAGCTACAATCTTGGGGTCTTTAAGTCAAGAGTGAATAGGTTTTTTCTAGGCAAGCGTGCTTCACCGTCGACCACATCATCGCTTACCATCAGGTGAGATAGTGGTCAAGCGCAAGCCTATTGACGAAAAAAAAAGAAAAAAAAAAAAAAACATTATTACCACCATTCAGAAAATGACATCAAATGAACAACGCCATCTATCGAATACAGAGTTCAACTGTCCTAGTATCTGAATTGCCTGTGTCAGAGTTCAGAGACATGGCGTGTGATGTGATATTTTACTTCTTGAACACTTTAAATTCATCTAACTTTTGATATAGTGAACCGATTGCGATGAAACAAAAACTAAGTTATACTTCAAGTTACGCATAATTTTTATGTGTTAAAGTTATCTCCTTTGGTTTCGTACATTTTACGTGATGCGTGCACAAATAAACAGACAAACAGATAAACAGACAAACAGATAAACAGACAAACAGATAAACAGACAAACAGATAAACAGACAAACAGATAAACAGACAAAAATTTCAAATATGCTAGAAATGGGTTCTAGTTATCCTTCAACACTCTGGCAATTTTTTTTTTCAATTTTCGGTGTACAAAAACGACTTTTCTACAGATTTATTACATGTATTGATGATACGGACCTTGTGAAAACTAGAAAAAAATTCCGTGCGTTTAACCGTTTTTGCCATACCTATTATTGGGATCAAACATAAAAGCTCACAATGTTAGGACCCATTATTATTAATGTTAATTTTTATCCGTGGTGCTAGGCAACTAGGCTTATCTCAGTTGTAAACGACCCTTTGTGCCTATTGGCCAAAGACTCCAAGATTGGTTTTGACAAAGTTCTGTCTCCTGCTTGGTATGGAGGGAAGTGGAAATATTTTTTTTTATTTTCCTCCTTTATTCTTTTCTGTTTAATTTCGTTTCGGGATCCAAGACAGTTAAATTCATTCTCCGGGACTTCGTCGAGCTTGATTGCCTCGGCGCTTTTCTGGTGGTGGCCACTTTTGATTCAGGTTTTCAGGAGTTGCAGTGGTTTGGAAATAGTGCGGTGGGAATGTTCCAAAAAAAAAAGAAAAAAATACATTGTATTTACAGGCTGGTTGGTGTCACATTTCACAACCCTGTGTTTCCCCAATACCTAATTCAGGATCCAACAAAATCTTTGGCCCGAAAGTGCCATATTTCATGACTGTTAAGGGCCATGCGCCCATGACCCTGACACTGGTGATGACCACTCAGAATCATCATCAACTTCCTGCCCTTGTCCCATATTACTTGCACTCGGCACAAAACGTTTTCTTCTTTATGACACCATTCCAAATACGTTCAGCCGTTGATTTGTCACTGAGCAATAAAACATCTTCACTGAAATTAAATTTTTATTGAGAATGCACAATACAAACTTTTTCTGTCTCACAGACAAGGAACAAAATTAGGTCATGGACTCATGGGGACTGCTGAAAACATGTTGTCAGTACCAAAAATCGCTCAACAGGGCTAAGGAAATTTTCACTTCAAAATTCCACTCTATGTGTTTTCAAAATTGGACTATCTACAACAACAAAAGCCTTTTATGGCCAAACAATCACATCAAAGTACTGTTTTCACTTTGTATGGAAAGTTCATTTTTAAGCTCAGCATCAAAAAATAGTTGGTAACATATTTGTACACAAAGCACCGCGCTTCATTTTATGAGCTGAATTATACATATGCAAGCGCTAAATGTAATTACTGAATAGCGCAAGCGCTCAAACTTACAGAGTAACTTACTCTGCGACATAACTGTTTTATTTGCTATGTTTTGACTTTAGGGACAGCGGGAAAAAAACGGCGAAGTGCCAGTCGGATTCGCGAACGAAGGGTTCCGTACCATTATCGCAAAAAACGCCAAAAAAAATCACGTTTGTGTACAACAAACCCGGGGGAGCCCCACTTAAATAATTATTTTATTCTGTTTTTAATATTTGTTGTTATGGTGGCAACAGAAATACATCATCTCTGAACATTTGAACTGTCTAGCTATCACAGTTATATACGGATACAGCCCGGTGACAGACAGACAGACGGACAGTGTAGTCTTAGTACTATTACTAAGACTACACTGTCCGTCTGTCCGGACCCTATGGTCCCGATTTTACCCTTTGGATACGGAACCGTAAAAAGTAGAGATCCGTATCTATACCACCACATCACATACTATAACGCCCGGTTTTTAAATGGAGGATGTGGAGCTAAGAGCATGTCGTCGCAACGTGACAAATACTTACTTACTTAACTTCAAATTCTTAATTCAGTAATCGGGGTTAAAACTTATACTGGATAGAAAACGACAAGATTAACACTTTTTAGTAGGTACCTTTGTACCCTTCTTTCACAAAACTTCGCCATCATAAAATATTCCTCAAATCAAGTCTTAGACATTATCTGCCGTCCCTAGACATTAGATATTATGGGTACCCCAATGATCGTTAGTACAGGCGGTCTTAGGATCCGGACCTAATCACAGGTGGAATCTTGATGACTATTAATTGTTATTAGCAGACAGTCAGACCCTTGTGTCCGTCCTCCTTTAGCCATTTTTATATGACATCCACGTTCTCTCTAATTTTAGGTAGGTACTAGCATATTAATCACTAATTTTATGCTAGTATTATTTTTTTAAACTTCATAGTCACTAACACTAACATTAGAAACGGGATGTTCCATTTCCAGAGCACCTCGCTTCGCAATTGCAATTCTATAAATGTGGGTAACTTCATAAACTAGAAAAATACTCGTTTTATTCGTGCGGTAAATTCTATTACAAAATAAACACACAGCAATTTCGAGAGAATTTTTATGCGGTAGTTGCTAATTACTTTAAAAGCAAAACATAAAAGTATGCTCACTGTAGATACCTAAGTGGGTAAAGAGAATCTATTTCGAATTCCCCACCCTGTGTTAGCCATGGTTTACGTGGCGTTTTTTTGCAGTATAGTGCTGGGGTCAAACAGCAACATCCCGTTTTTGATACTATAAAACACGGTGTAGGTAATACCGAGTAAAGTATGATCCCAGCAATACGTATAGGTAAATACTGCAAAAAAGAAACGTTAGTACAAAACCGTGTAAACCCAGTCTTACTAAAGGTGAAATTGATTCGCAATTCAAAAGTTTCGCATGTACGCCAGCAACTGTTAAGTTTTCTTTCTGTAGCAATCCTATTTTCGCTAGTTCCCAAGTTTACGAAGAAAGGGTGAAACGTTTTCGTGTGGTAATTTGTCGCTAAAATCCTTATTTATTGCAACAGAGAAGTTGGATCGGCCCCGGGAGCAAATTCGCAAACTTTGCTCCTTTAACTTCGCTTCACCGAGTAGCGACACCTTGAGCACATATTGAGGTTGAATCCTCGTTTTCTTGTTTCAATAGAATTATTGAGGATTACTTTAATACTGGTTTATTTTAGACGTTACAGTTTATTTCCGTTCATAAAGAGTTCTTAATCCGATCACGGATGTATTTACTAATTGTATTGATTCATTAATTTGTATCGACAATCATTATTCAATAGAATCTGAGGCCAGCTAGTAATACTGTTTTTACCCGACTACCGAAGGAGGGTATTGTGTTTATCAGTCTATGTATGTATGTTTGTTTGTTCCTATGTGGCTTACTAGAGACCAAACGCGTTTGCCGATTTTGATGATTCTTACGTCAATCGATTCGTCTTAACTCTGCGAGTGTCACTGTCTACTTTAAAGTTGGCATATAGAAAATGGCGGATTTTGGGCGCCATATTGTGGGGTGCCAACTTTTTTTTTCTTCCGAACCCGTCGTGTGGGTTATCAAAATAAAGGGTTTTAAGGGGTGATTCTGAAAAAAACATAACTAAAAAGTTATAAATAACAAATGTTAATTGAAATTTCAAAAACCCGACTGCTTAAAAAGCAAACTTAAAAGACGTAAACGAGAAAAAAAACATGCTGTGCAGTCGGGGGTTACATCTGGTTTTGGTCAGCCAGCTCGCGAATATATATCCTGATATGCGTATGTCACGGTGATAGGCTGCCACTACAAATAGTCTGGCACTTTCACAGAACTGTGGGTGTATAAACAGTAGGTGTTGTGTTCTATTAACCTTTACAGGAACGCGAAAATCGCGGTTATATTACGTGGAGCGAATATCAAGCAAGATCTGAGGCTTTCGTAGTGTATTTAATATAGAAGTAGAAGAATGGCTACATTCGGATGACGCATAAATCCGAAGCTTACTTAATTGCCTATTCCGCACATTCATGGAAGAGACTGACATAAACTAAAATACCTACAACTATACTAGCATCTACCCACACTAAAACTATCAGCTTTCACGTTAACACCTTTTAACTGTGGCTTTTTATTTTGAAGTATGTGGTAGTTTGGTTATAGGAGAACACCAGACAAAGTAGAGAGGTCTATTTTTAGCAATATAATATCTCAATGACTCATTATAAGTAATAAAGTCTATATTCACTAGTTTTAGAAGACACTTTTATTTTTTCAATCCGAGCTCGGAGTTTTGAGTTACACCATCACACACTTTTTAAAATAAAAACATAACCAAAGGCAAATTTGTCAAATGACCATCTTGTCGTTGAGTTAGGCGTTTGCATACGTGCATCAGCTTCCTTGTAAGGTAAATACAACCGACTTAATGATGAGACAACAACTCTCATTCAACAATTGCTATTTAAATTTCATTTAAATGAGCCTAGTAACATGTAGCCATGTTACACTTTTTGCGTTAGTTCTTCATGTTCATTCGGTATTGCAATAGGCTCATATCGTGGCAAACTTTTGCATAGAAAAATACCCTATTGTATTGTTGTATGGCAACTCTCGTACAATTCCATTGTTAACAGTGGGTTATCGCACTATTCATAGTTGCGGTCAAACAATGCGGACATCAACTCCGTTCAATAGCGAATCGATTGTACGTTTTAATAGTGTTTAGAACAAACTTCGCTGTTGCGGTCGAATCGATTACAAAATGGAATCCGTACACATTCTTTTGACGGATTTGGAGTATTGTAAAACAATGAAATGGAAGTTTTGTTTAAGTTCTTGCTAAATAAATGGGATATTGTGAAGATTTTGTTGTAAATATTAACTTTATTCGATTGTGTTAGGTAAGTTTATCTGTTAATAATCAGCATCAATCTGGCGGACATGATTTCTTTTTTGTTTTTTCAACCGCGTAATGCTACGCGGAGTTACGCCAGCCGTATAGTCACAACTCGTAGCCCCTTGGCGTTGGCGCGTGTAGTAACACGCGCCTACGCAAAGGGGCTACGAGTTGCCGTGAGTCACCGCTACGCCGCGCTAACGCCAAACTGCTACGAGTTTGATGAAAAAGTTCTACGCACTGACGTATGCTACGCGTAACTTGCTCCACCCGCAGTTAGTCACTGCTACGCCACGCTCATGCACAGCTACTACGAGTTTCATCACAAGTTCTACGCACTCACTGACTAATGCTACACCTAAACTCCATTTGCGATAGATAACATTAGAAATGTAAATATATAATAGCCCATTTTACAGCCCGTTCAACCAATTTTTACTTCTATTGCGTAGGTGATACGACAAATGGCGGCTGTAGTAAAAAGTTGGTTTTGGTAACAGGTTTATGCTTTTGGGTCATCCTTTTGTTGACGGGATAGAACTCAAAATCGGTTGAACGGACTGTAAAAAGAGTTGTAAACATGTCTAATGTTATTTCAAATAGAGTACTGCTACTTACGCCTATCTTGAGTCCCTGCTACGCTACACCTACGCGCAGCTGCTACGAGTTTGATCACAATTTCTACACACTGACTTATGCTACACGTAGCTATCTATGGGCATGGCCGTCTTGAGTCCCTGCTACGCCTCGCCTACGTGCAGCTTCTACGAGTTTGATCACAAGTTCTACGTACTGACTAATGTTACACCTAGCTACCTACGCCTATTCTTAAATCACTGCTACGCCACGCCTATGCAAAGCTGCTACGAGTTTGATCACAAGTTCTACGCACTGACTAATGCTACACATATACCCCTACGCCTGCCGCGAGTCACTGCTAGGCCGCGCCTACGCAGAGATGCTACGAGTTTGATTACAAATGGTGATTTCAATTTAATTACTGTGACTACTAAACGAGTATCTAACTATTATCTAATGGCTTTTCTTATATTTCTGTAAATACGCAGCTCTCGCTGGCACTCCTTCTCACAATAGCGCTGCATTCAGTAATTAGAGGAGTGATAAAGTGCAACGTGACTGAAATAGCTGATACACAGACATATATAGATGACGTCTATCAGAATTAGGAGTTTCAGACAGCGTCTCACGTCTCGGGTTATTATTAGAGTAGTAGTAATGAATTATCTATGTGCTGGTAGATCTGGCTTTGATACTGTCGAAGCTCTCCTAGAGGTATGTGCTTAGTCGATTCTAAAGCTGCGCTTACACGGGCAACTGAAAATGAGCTGAATTTGCAAATTCTAATACAATGCAAAACAAAGCCAAAAAGTTATGTATTGTCGAACATTCTATGTCCTTCAGGTGGGCCATTGTGCGTGGGCCATGACGGCCGTTTGTTGGTTATTCCAACCAGCCCACCTCCCTCCAGAAGTTAATTAGAGCTCCTGGTTTTCTCAGAACATCTGTGAAAGATCTGGGTAACCCGAGGGTTTGTGTTCTTATCTGGGTGACACCTGTGCAATCAAAGTGTTAATCTTGTCGTTATCTATCAAGTTTTAACCCCGATTACTGAATTAAGAATTTGAAGTTAAGTAAGTATGTATTTGTCACGTTGCGACGACATGCTCTTAGCTCCGCATCCTCCATTTATAAACCGAGCGTTACGTGATATGATGGTATAGATACGGATCTCTACTTTTTAGGGTTCCGTATCGAAAGGGTAAAAATGGGACCCTATTACTAAGACTTCACTATCCGTCCGTCTGTCTGTCACCAGGCAGTATCCGTATATAAATGTGATAGCTAGTCAGTTGAAATTTTCACAGATGATATATTTCTGTTGCCGCTATAACAAAATAATAAAATAAAAACATAATAAAATAAATATTTAAGTGTGGCTCCCATACAACAAACGTGATTTTTTTGCCGTTTTTAGCTATAATGGTACGGAACCCTTCGTCCACGAGTCCGACTCGCACTTGACAGATTTATTTTTGACGCTGTCCTTAAAGTCAAAACATGGCAAATAAAACAGTTATTTCGCAGAGTAAGTTACTCTGTAAGTTTGAGTGCTTGCGCTATTCAGTAATTACATTTAGCGCTTGCATATGTATAATTCAGCTCATAAAATGAAGCACGCTGCTTTGTGTACAAATATGTTACCAACAATTTTTTGATGCTGAGCTTAAAAATGAACTTTCCATACAAAGTGAAAACAGTACTTTGATGAGATTGTTTGGTCATAAAAGGCCTTTGTTGTTGTAGATAATCCAATTTTGAAAAGTTATTGTGGATTTTTTAAGTGAAAACATTCTTAGCCGTATTGAGCGATTTTTAGGAGTGGCAAAACTTATGGTTTTGCATCGGTTACGTGTTTTCAGCAGTCCCCATGACTGCCTATTTTCGTTCCTTGTCTGTGAGATAGAAAAAGTTTGTATTGTGAATTCTCAATAACAATTCAATGAATATGTTTTATTGCTCAGTGACAAATAAACGGTTGAACGTATTTGGAACGGTGAGTGTCAGAAAGAAGAAAACTTGTTGTGCCTAGTGCAAGTAATATGGGACAACGGCAGGCAATTGATGATGATTCTGACTGGTGTCAGGGTCCAGTGTCAGGGTCATGGGCGTATGGCCCTTGACAGTCATGAAATATGGCGCTTTCGGGCTGAATAATTTGTTGGATCCTGGATCAGGCACTAGGGATACACAAGGTGGTCAATTGTGACACCAACCAGCCTGTAAATCCAAAGTTAGTGCTGTGGGATTGTTAAAAAAAAAAGAACGTGGTTTGGGAATATATTCTCAAACCACTGTAACTCCTGAAAACCAGAATCAGCGTCGTCAGCGAACAAGCGTCGAGGAAATAAAGCTCGACGAAGCCTAGGCTAAGCCCCAAGACTCCCGGCGAATGAATTTAACCGTCTTGGATCCCGCAACGAAATTAAACAGAAAAGAATAAAGGAGGAAAACAAAAACATAATTGCCACTTCTCTCCATATCAAGCAAGAGAGAACAAACAAGACCAATAGGCACAAAGGGTCGTGTACAACTGGGATAAGCCCAGTTGCCTAGCACCACGGATAAAAATTAACATTAATAATAATGGGTCCTAACATTCATAATTCATAATAATTCATAATTCATTTATTCATTTGTTAACATAGGTACAAAAAAATAGTTGTTAAAAAAAATATTATAAGCGCGCTATGTTATGCCAGAAGGCGCACAAATATTAATTGATTCCATTCATGTAATAATAACAAAATAATAATAAACAAAAAACACAGATTCTTGAAAAATAAAAACAAATAAAAAAACCAAAAGAAAATAAAAATCACAAAATGTCAAAAGGAAAAATATAAAAATAATATCAATAAAAAATGTCAAATAAAAAAAAATATAAAAATGTCAATTACGAAAAAGAAAACAAAATAATACAAAAATGTCACTTGAAAAGTTAAAAAAAGTAAGAAATAAGCCTATTAATAATTACATACCAGGCCACTGAATAGGTACAAACTATAGGGAACAACACATTCATTACATCTGTCAAAAATTCCGTAATGCTGTAATATGCTTTTAACAACAGTAAAGATTTAAGCCTTTTCTTAAACAAGTTTATGTTTAACTCTTTAATTGAATTAGGTATGTGGTTGTATATTATCGGTGCCATAGAAAAGACACTCTTTTGCATCAATGCTGTGTGGGACCTTTTTATGCACAAGTTATTATTCTGTGGTCGAGTTCGTTTATTATAAAATGATATTTTGGTAAACAGGTCTGGATTGGTCTTAACAAATACAGCTACTTCAAAAATATACAAGCACGGAAATGTCAATAATCTGTATTTGATAAACAATGGCTTACAAGAGTCCAATCTGTGGAGTCTGAACATTGACCTAATACACCTTTTTTGTGCTTTAAAGACTATTTCCCTGTTGGTTGAGTTACCCCAGAAAATGACACCATACCTCAATACTGAACTCACCAAACCATGATATGCTGTGACTAAAGCATCGACATTAATCACTGGTGTCAGTTTAAACAGGGCATAGGCTGATTTGCTAATTCGTTTAGTTAGCTCCTCCGTGTGTGCTTTCCAGTTCAATTTTTTATCAATAGTTAATCCTAGGAATTTGGATGTATCTACTTGTGCTATAAGTTTGTCATTATGGCATACTGTCATATTGGTATTCGCACGTTGGCTAAACATTGTCATCTTTTTTATTTGATTCCAATAACAGGTATGGCAAAAACGCTTAAACGCACGACATTTTGTTCTAGTTTCCACAAGGTCCGTATAATAAATAACTCCGGATGAATAGTTGAGATTGAATAATAATAGAAATGCAATGTTTGTAGTTGTACGTACGGTACGTACTTATATTTAGTTTGTACAGCTATTGATTTATTTTGACTTTATCATCTACACATGAACCTGAAAATTGCAGATAAAATTTCGCCCACCACTTGTTTTAATAAGTCACAGTAAAAGAAACGACATTGTTGCATGTTTGTCGAAATTTTAACCAGATTTAAAGTGGTTTATTTTAACTTTTTACTCGACGACGTCCCGCTCTGAGCGCTTAAAAGTGAACGTCTGTGTACGTGGGTACCGGGTAACAATGTCGTCAAAATACTTGATGTTATTTTTATAATATTATCGTGCCACTCTGCCACAATTCCCGCTTTGCGACTTGCGTCTTTCGTATGCATATTTTGTTAAAAGAGACCTGTCTTGAAATTGTTTCAACATATTTTAATAATTCTAAAAGACTAAGTACTTAATCTACGCTGGTAATAGTCTACATTCAATAACATTTCTGGACTATAGCAATAGATTATGCATTAAGTTTATGGGCAACACGCCTCGTCTCGCCTCATTATTATTAGGGAACTAATTATCTTAGCTTAAATTATAACGTCGCTAACAAACTAGACTGTTTTCATCACTGCAAGTCTACAAGCACCCGTGGTTACTTGGTTAGCTGAAGTACACAAGATCTTCTAATCACGGTGATGAGGCCATAACACAGGACCCTATGTGCAGCCTGTGGTCTCTGTGGCGTCTGTGCCCTCTATAACACTAATGTGCACTCTCCTTAATTATAGTAAATGCACAATGATGGTTGGATTTACGCCTCGATGTTAGGAGTCTTCACTTACAATATACACACACGCACAGGTACGCAAAGCTTTCCAGCAGATTACAAAAGTTACCGAAGAAGCGATAATAGAGGCCGAACGAACGCCGGAATAGAAACTGTCTACGTTTTCGTCTCAAAGAGAAATCTCAATTCGTTCTACTGTTAAATGTGATGTGATAGATGATATTGGACTTTCTGTTGTAACGGAAACTTACGCGGAGAAAAAGTTACGTCTACAAGCTTAAGGAAATTCTTATATCTTGAAGATTGTCTTTTTATGGATGCCGTGTAAAAAGTTTTCAGTGGAGCGTTGATAGGTAATACTGATTTGGGGATAATAACGTTCTTTGTGAACACTGATGTAGAAATATACGTTATCGGGGAGAATACTAATCTGTGGCAGTGTTATTAACATCGTATTTAGTAGTGCAATCGCGTCTAATTAGCGACTGTGATTATTTGGGCGTATATTACACCCGCGTTGTGGTCATGTTAATTATTGACAAACTTGTAGGTACGTTGTCGGGTTTCACATTCGTATCGGCCATTGTGTTAATGATTATGGCATCGTTACGACCGATATAGGATAATTAAATTGTTCGCGTATTATTATTTCGACTTTAGGATAGTAACAACCGCCGCGTTTGTGAAATATACGGCTGGGATATTCCTCGCGGGTCCTATACGAGTAAGCTCTAATAATTTCATTGTGTTCAGTGTACATTTCAAAGTATATTTAGTACGTAGATCACTTAGCTATATTACAGGCTGAAAACAAAAACATTCCTATCCCACTAATTTCGCATTGAATGAAAGTTGAATGCTGATTAGTTAGATTACATTGTTCTTTTAATAATTCAGTAACTATAATTAAAACATAACGAAGACAAGGTATCAAAAGCTGTGTAACATTATGCGAGATACATTAAGTTTAATGACAATCGCAACGTTAATGAAAAACAAACAAAACGACTTGGGTCACGCAACAATCTTCGTAAATGTTTCTATTTAATTTTGATATTTGACATGCCTTCAATTTTTGAATACAGAACATTTCAGGCTGGAAAGTTGGCAGAATTCGGGATTAGTGTGGCAACCCTGAGAAATGGAAGGAATGGAGGATGGAATTGGAAAAGTTGAGGCGGGGCGGCGGCTCGCGAGGATTACTGCTGGCTGTTTGGCACATTGCGACGTGTACAAAGTTTCATTGGTACCTCCGTCACTACAATGTCTGTTTCCTTGGAACTTGCATATTTTCCTTTCGAAAAGTACTTTCCAAATGTGTTTTCCTCAGACCAAGAATGCTGACTCGATCCTTACCTTACTGGAAAAGTTTTTTTCCCTACATAGTTTTTTGTCGAGATTGTGTTGCCGTTATAAAAAGAGCGACCTCGTTAGTTAGTGTAGTACGGTGCCTATTTGTATGTTGACAGGATTAATTATGTAGGTCTAACTAATGTGTCTGGGGAGTTGGAGTTGGTGGTTTGGACATTGTGCACCTCCGAGTGGAGGAGGTACACAATTTTATTTTAAGTGCTTGCATGGTATTAAGTAGAAACAATAAACAATGGACAGCTATATTTAGTTTAAAAAAAATTGTTTCCTACATCTTTTATCTATAGGATATATCTGTAACACGCCTTAAAAAATTGAAACTACAAATTTTTATTCACAACATAATTTTATTTTAATTTGTTCTGAAATTAATTGAAGTCAGTGTTGTGCATTGTGCAGCAGCGCAGTGTAATTACACACACGAACATTTATTTAAACATTTGTGCATGTTTATTTCTTCATGTTTCGCATTACAGCAAAGGCTTTGTACGACCAGTTGATGAGCTGAAATATAATCGGGCTATTATAATATTAGATTTAGGCGTGAAGAGTGTTTTACTATCCCAAGGGAATAAAATTAGACATTAATCCATTAGTAGGTATAGTCTGTATGTTTGGATATTAGCTAATCGACCTTGGTTTAATTGGCTGGACGGATTTAAATAACATTTGGAACACAGTAAACTATGGCTTATTGGGGGAGAGAAGCTAGGGTATGTTTTGGTGGGAATCGCTGTTGGTGGGAACAGCATTACCTATAAAATGCCAAAAATAACTTCTGCTGTAATCGTGGCGGAGTACCGTATAAAGCAGAGCCCTAGCCAGTCCGAGTCATCCACGTCCCCGTCGTTCTCCCTGGGACCTGCTGCAACCGCGCCGACGCGCGTCCGCCACCCCGAGTTGCAGCTGAGCTAACGGATGCAGGGCGAAGGGCGAATATTCTGCGCCTTAAAACAGAATCGTCTCACTAGGGAGGATACCCGAAATAAAACCGAGCACATCCGAAGGCTCTAAGGCGGCAGCCCCGCTATCGGATTAAGGCACAGTGGGCTAATCACCCGCTTGCCCGACAATAATTAATTGATTCCTGAAACCGAAACAGATAGAAACCGGACTGATCTTTCAACGACGACTTTTGGCATGAAAAAACGGACACGAATTGCTTATTGGAACGTACGCACGCTTAGCGATGACAGCCGACTAGCCCAAGCAGAAGCAGTAATGCTTAGCTACAATCTTCAGATACTCGGTCTGAGCGAAGTGAGGAGAAACGGTTTTGGTGAGCTGAGAACGTCCGGGGGCTTGACTTTGCTGTATTCAGGTAAAGAAAATGAGGAAGATGTGCGCGAGTATGGCGTGGGGCTCCTCCTTTCTAACGCAGCTAAGAATAGCCTCTTGGACTGGAAACCGATCTCAGACCGGATCATGTGAGCCCGTTTCAACTCAAGAGCCCGGAAGATCTCCATTATCCAGTGCTACGCCCCAACCAATGCATCAACAGAGGATACCAAGGACGACTTCTACAATACCCTCAACGCCACCCTTAGGAGCATAAAAAAGCAAGATATCGTCATCGTCATGGGGGACCTGAATGCTAAGGTTGGGAGTGTTAACACTAACCGCGAGCGGCATATGGGTACACAGGGACTTGGAGTGTGCAACGAGAATGGGGAGCGATTCATCGAGTTTTGTCAGAACCACGACCTTACCATCGGAGGAACATTATTCATTCATGGCGACCATCATAAGTACACGTGGAACTCCCCTGATGGGGTCACCAAGAACCAAATTGACCACCTCGCCATTAGTTCCAAATGGCGGTCTTCACTGCTCGATGTCCGCAACCGCAGGGGCGCCGATATTGATTGCGACCACCATCTGGTAGTTGCTGAAGTCCGGCTCAAGGTTGCAGTTGCCCGTGCGGCTGGAGGACCTGGCAAGATTGGAAGAAGGTTCGAGGTGAGCAAACTGCATGACTCAGACACGCGTAAAACTTTTCAGATGGAATTGCGCAATCGCTTTTCTGTACTTGATGCTGCTACGGACTCATTAGACGAGGAGTGGAACCGCATCAAAGTGGCCTATACAGAGACCAGCTCCGTCGTTCTAGGGCACAAATCGACTCATTCTCGGGAGGACTGGATGTCACAACGCACGTGGAACCTGATCGAAGATAGAAGGAATCTTCATCTGAGACTGCTTGAGGCCCATAACGACGGCATACGAGCAGACCTTAACACGCAATACCGTCAGAAACGCAAGGAAATCTATCGCAGTACCCGCAAAGATAGGAGACGGTGGGCTGATGGTATTGCTGATCGTGCTCAACAAGCTGCAAACTCCGGCAACTTGAAAGAGTTGTACAATGCTACCAAAACCTTGGCAGGTAACAGCAAGTCGAGGAAGAAGCCGCTGAAGTCCAAAGATGGTCAGCTCATTGTGACGTCAGAAGGGCAGCTACTTCGCTGGCGTGAACACTTTGAAGAGGTCTTCCGTCTGTCAGCTACATCGGCACTTGACGCGCTGCAAGTGCACCCACCCAGCTTCTCAACATTAACACGGAACCACCGTCAGCCTCTGAAGTTGCGGAGGCAATCCGCTCTTTGAAGACAGGCAAAGCACCAGGACTCGACCTGATAACTGCGGAAATGCTTCAAGCCGACTTACCCACCTCAGTCGACGTCCTGACGCCGCTCATTGAAAAGATCTGGATCGCCGAAAAACTACCAGACGAATGGAACAAAGGTCTCCTTATAACTGTTCCTAAGAAAGGTGATCTTAGCCAGTGCGATAACTGGAGAGGTATAACGTTGCTCTCGATTCCCTCTAAGGTTTTTTACAAGATCATCCTGGACAGATTGTCGAAGGCCGTGGATCCTCTTCTACGCAAGGAGCAGGCTGGTTTCCGCTCGAACCGCTCCTGTACGGACCAGATCAACACTCTCCGTATCATACTGGAACAGGCATCAGAATGGCAGAGGGAGATTTATCTAACCTTCGTAGACTTCGAAAAGGCCTTTGATACGCTGAAGTGGTCCAGTATCTGGTCCCGCCTACTGGAAATTGGAGTGCCGCCGAAAATAGTCCGTCTGTTGCAGAGTATTTATAAGAAATATTCCTGTAAGGTTACTCATAACGGCCTCATATCGGATGACGTAACAGTGCACGCGGGTGTCCGCCAAGGCTGCCTCCTGTCACCGCTCCTCTTCCTGGTCGTTCTTGATGGAATTATGCTTCGCATCTACGATAACAGGCGCCGCGGCATAGAGTGGGGATTATCCAACGTCTTGGAAGACTTGGATTACGCCGATGACCTATGCCTGCTGAGTCATACCCACGCCGATATGTAAGCAAAACTAAAAGATCTACGCCAGGAAGCGGCAAAAACGGGGCTCAAAATAAACATCCGGAAGACCCAGGAAATGAGAACTGGTGTGAAGAACCACTCACCGTTGCTGATTGACACATCATCGACAGAGGCAGTGGAACGCGTCCACAAATTTACATACCTCGGGAGTGTCGTGTCGGAGACTGGGGGAAGTGAAGAGGACATCGTTTCACGGATCGCCAAAGCCCGAGCAACCCTCGCGCAGCTGAGACCTGTTTGGCAATCGCGGAAACTGACCCGAAGGATTAAACTCAAAATCTTCGGGTCCAATGTCAAATCCGTGCTGCTCTACGGGTGCGAGACGTGTAAGGTCACAAAGGACATCTCACGCCAAATACAAGTCTTCGTCAACCGCTGTCTTCGTCGTATTCTCGGAGTTTACTGGCCCGAGACCATCTCCAATGTAGAGCTGTTGGAGAAATGCCACGAGAGCCCGATCGACCGCCAGATCAAGCGTCGCAAGTGGAGATGGATTGGCCACACGCTCCGAAGGGGTCCCGATCACATACCCAAACAAGCTTTGGACTGGAATCCCCAGGGGAAACGAAAGCGTGGCCGTCCCCGTCAAACCTGGCGTCGCACAGTGTTGGCAGAAGCGACGAGCATCGGAATGACATGGAGCGAGATGAAGCGTGAAGCTCAAGACCGATCGCGATGGAGGACATCTGTGGACGCCCTCTGCCCCATCTAGGGGTTAAAGGACATTAAGTCAAGTAAGTCAAACTATGGCTTGGATTAGGACATCGGAAACCTCTCATCCCAGTCGTACGTACATTCCCGTGTGATAATTTTCGACTTACATTTGAGAGAACTCCTGGGAAAAAGCTAGTTATTGCCAAATTTGAATTCCTTTACCAGAAATATCTTTTAGTATTTATGTTATGGACCAAGTAATTAATACGGCATTATTCATAATGCCCGGGCAATTTGAAAAATTCCCAACTTGAGTAGGCAATATGATGAAAACTATTGAAATTATTTAATTGACCGGGCTTTCTGAATAATGTTCATCACTTATTGGGCCGGGTTGTTAAAAGATGTGTTTTTATAAATTATTTTAATGTCGACATTGATTTTAATATAGAATAGGTAAGTACAATTACTATTTAAGCAGCCTGGCTCCATCGACACAAAGTCGACGGAGCCAGGCTGCGCGTGGATCCTATTTCTGGCTGCAGGGTCTAAAGTAACCTAACATGAAGATGACAGGAGTAGAGTTCGCCCGATTTGCTGGCTCACTTCAGCTACAGCTTAAGCTTCCGAGATCGCTTGACTCGCTCTTGGACTAATTCATTGACCATAATTATCGAATTACTACGCAATATTCATAATGACCAGACAATGTGATAAATACAGAAGTTTAAATCAGTATTCATGATATTGCCCGATTGACTTGTCTAGATTCATAATGCCCGGGCATTACACATACTGCACATATTAATCACTTGGTCCATGACATTTATACAAATTACCTAAGCTTTCATAACCACGTTGGCATAATTATCTCATCTTGTTAAGTAAACCGAGCCAGGTAATGAAGTGAAATAGATAATTAAGAACACATTACGTGTATAATATTAACAGTTCTAATTAATTGAATACCTATGAGTCAATGAGCTTTGGATATGTAATCCTGTAATAAGCGAGCTTCAGGCTGAGAGGTAAGATGGAAGCGGTAGCGGACTCGCTCTTCATTTGTTTTCAATAAAGAGCAATTTTTTTTTGAAATAAACTCAAGCACGGACAGGACTCTCCTGAATAAAAGAAAAAGAAAGTAAAAGAAGAAATAAAAATTGTGACCCGCACAGGAGACACAAGAAATAAGCATAAAATTAAACAATAATTAAAATTAACCAAAAAGGATCCTATCTCAGCATGTGCAGCGATATCCAAAAGGAAATAACGCTGCGCTGAAATTCTGATAGGGCCCACTGTTAATGCCTTTTTTTCCCACATGCGGAAACGGAAAATACTTAAATCGAACCGATCCTTTAATCGATCTTGAATGGATATCTATTGTGGTCATCTTTTTTACCAATGAAAAAGGGAAGATTGTTTGATGTTCGAGTTACTAAAAAGATACCTATATTAAGGAAAAAACCCCCGACACAAAAACCTCCAAAAAGCAAATAATAAGGCTCGTACTAGCGTCGGGAAACTGCCAACGTTTACAGCAATTTATTTAATGTATTTACCGGTTCCCCGACACGAGTTTTCGAGATTTCATGCTTTTAAATTACATATAATTCACCTAGTACTAGACACGCTTCAATCGACAATCTATCAAATACGTAATGAAACAATATTCTTCCGAAAAAAACCAGGTTCAAAGAGTAAAATGCAGATAACTTTTGAACGGCTGAACCGATTTATATCAAACATATTAAGAACACTCTCGACAAAGTCATATTTAAAAAATAAAAACTAAACTGAAATTGGTTCATCCGTTTAGGAGCTATGCTATGATACTACAGATGACACACAGATACACAGACACACAGATACACAGACACACAGATATACAGCAAAACACGTCAAACTTATAACGACCCTCTTTTTCCGTCGGGGGTTAAAATGGTATTTGCCATGCTAAAACGAAACAACTAAAGTAACATAACTGAAACTAGCTTAGCATAGCTAACATAATTATTAATATTGAAGTCCTGACATTTTATTTCTATACAAAGATCTCGTATGACTGTGTAAGCTAGAGGTTTCACACAATACCTACTGGACAATAGGGTTAATAAAGGTAGACCCGTACACATCCGACCAGTGTCAAAGACAGTGCTGTCGCTTTGCTGAGACATTGCATCCGTGCCATGTCAAGCACTTTCTTTTCACACTAGTCAGGATTGGAAAGTTGCTATATGACAATAGCTTGCTTAATGCTATAAGCTTTATATTTTAAGCGCGTTATTTTACACGCTTTTTTATAACGCACGGGCGCGGGGCACTCGCAAATAAAGCACTGTGGTGACTGTTAACTCGCAGCTCCTACCCTAGCGTTGGACAGAAGGCATGCTTTAAAATATAACATCGCTTTTATGGATTTATTACGATAAAGTCGAGCAGTAAAAAACAAACAATGAACTTTCCTTCATACTTTCAATTCTACTTCACTACTTTAAGTTCCTTTTTGGGTAATCACTATTTATTTTAGACATTTTGGTCAACTATATACACACAAAAACAAAACATTAAACCACAAAAACAAAACATTAAACAACTAAACATCTCTCAATCAATCGTCCTTACTTACACAATTATACTTAGTCAATATTACGTGTCCTATCACTGTTTACACTAAAAAGCACGAAGTAAAATAGCGTAGGTATAATACGTAAACCGCGCGGGATCGCAAATTACGCGCGCGACCGATAACAATCGCTAGCATGCAACGACTGGCCGCCACCGCGTCAGCCCGGTGCATTATTCATTCTTCATTTTACAACGAGATTAGGAGATATGAGCCTATAGTCTTCTGGGCTTGGATATCATCCCTATTAGGCTCATTCGCTTACCGGCATCGCATGTGCACAGAAGGTCACTCCATGCGTTCCGTGTGTTCCCCACACAACCTGCACATGAATGTCGCGGTTAGACCCATCTTCATGAGCATGTCGCTGGTTTCAAAGTGGCCAGTGAAGGCCCCAAGCAGGTAGCGGATTTGCCCCCTGATCATAATCCAAATGCATCACCGTGCTTTGAACATAGAGCCCAGGCATTTCTTGGAGTGTTCCAGATTTTGTACATCTATCGTTTTAGTTTTCCAATTTAATTTGCCTCATTAGAAACTCGCAGAAGACAGTATACTTTGCATAGCAGTGCTCCGTAACTCCGCTTTTGCCATGAATATTTAATCTCAGACTATCAAATTACATAAATAATTTACGACTTGAGAATCACTTTGTTACACAGCAAAAGCATCTTAAAGCAAACTGAAACGGCATTAATTTATTATGTCCATTGTTGTAAGTGAGTCTGACTTTGATTTTGTATGATGAAATTCTAAGCAAGCATACCTATCTTAGACTTAGAACAGTTTTCAATTAAATATCACTAACTGCAATTTATTCGCTTTAATTAATCATTTGATGACCGTAAAGCAATTTGCTATTTCAACAGTTAAACTGATTAAAAGATGAATTATGCTAGACCGTGGCGGGCGCGGGCTGTGCCCGTGTGAAGCACGGACGAGGCACGGATTCAAAACTTCACGAACGTTAGATATGATGCGGTTCATGCAAACGTGTGGCGTCCGCGTGCCGTTCATGCTCGGATGCCTCGGACACCGCATTCGTGATGTTTTGAGTCTCGTGCCTCGGCCGTGCCTCGCACGGGACACGTACGGCCCTCGCCCGCCACGGTCTAGCAGAATTCATCCTTTATAGTTGAATATTTTTCTTACGACTGTGTAAGTATCCAATGACAAAGTAAACACTTTCCCAGCGGTGAGCCTCAGAGGACGTTTGCATCTTTCCAGAAAGATCATGATGAACATGTTGGTATCGCGGTCGCTGTTCATCCACGGTCCTTCGAAAGCGGCTTTTGCGAGGTCCATGCTCTGCAAAAATATAAGAACAGTGGATTAGTCCACCTACTGTTAAAATTCAATCCTCAGGCGGTGTCTTACCCCAGAGTTTCGTTCTATATTGTAAGATAGATACGTAAACTACAGTGGCGAAATGATTCACCACTGCCTACTTTTTTAAGTGAAAAATGTTAGTAATAAATTCATGTTATACTATGTAGCTAATTGGAAATAACTTTTACAAGCTAATGAATTAAAACTTTAAAAAGAACACGTGTAAAGTTACCTGATACATGTTGAACATTTAAACAAAACTACAAGAGGGTAAAGTGCGCATAAATTATGTTAATATTTTGTAAACTTTCGTATATTAGTTCCCTACGCCTTACTTCTAGTTCCCGTACGATAAAGTTCGTTCGCAACACAGCTAAAGGGAAATTTATCGACTGCAACGGCGATTACCTTCCAGATCAATTCATCTCCGAACCAGCAAAGTATGAACACTTCAATCAGCATGCAGGTTAGATATATGCCCATCCACGCTATCTGCATCGGATGGCTGGTCGGGTTCTCGATCTGTACGGAAAAGCGAAACCGTAAAAACCGAAGCTTATTGAGAGTAGAATGTTCTCGAAAAGTCTTGTAGAATGAGTATGCCCGTATTTTCGAACGATGCCCAGCTTTTTGAATTTCGAACTCTCAATCTTGCTAATGTCAATCTGACAGATTGTATACAAATCTGAATTCAATTCCATTTAATCGAGATTAATGACCGGGTATTGTTCTATAATACGGCCCGAGTATCCTATTGACGGTTGGAGAAAAGGTTCTGGGAAGGGCCTCGATATTTAATCGATAATTATAATTATTGCTAACGGCTGTTTTGTCGGCAATTTAGTCATTGACAAATACGAATTGTATATGTTATTTTTCTTAAATATACCTATTTGTAAAAATCGCTCAAAACTAATTTCAAAAGATTTTAAATGACAATCCGGAGATATGAAACAAACTAGAATAATCGATTGGATGCGGCACAAAGTCGTGAAAACACGGACTATTACTCAAATACCCGTGCAAAGTTCAAACACACAGGTTTTATTGCCATTCAGTCTTGCAAAGTGCGCAAAAACAAATGCGCAAAGGTTTGAAGTGGAGTCCCATAAAGAGTCCCTTAAGTCAGTACTTTAAACTGTCATATCTTTTTACAAGCTTTTTATTAACTTGCCATCTATGTATGTGTGTGTGTTCGGGTCAAATCTTGCAACTGAATTATAAAGCAGTTATCCTCCACCGATTAAGATGAAATTTTGCATACACGGTTAATTTGGAGAATGGATGGTTAGATAAGTGACGTCATTCTAAATCCAATATGGCGGACGGCCCAAGGTAGTGGATTACTTTTTTTTTGTGCACTGCCATGATATGGGTATCAAATTAAAGAGTTTGCTGAAAAAATTTGAAAGAAGCTAGTTTAAAAAAAAAGAAGAATATTTTTTTACAATTTATTTATTAACTTGCAATGTATGTATGTGTGTTCAGGTCAAAAATTGCAACTGCATTTTAAAGCAGTTATCCTCAACCGATTATGATGAAATTAAGCATACACGTTTGGTTTGAATGCCAATGCACGGTAAGCTAAAAAGCGAGCGACAACGGCATCCTAAGGATGTTTTCTGAGAGGCCAGACTCTGAGGTGTTGAGGAGAGTCATCCAGCTTACACTATTATACGTGACGAGATTACACTATTATAATTAGTAATTTGCCTAACATAGTTTTAAGACCTTTGTTACTAACAACTATGGACATGTAACTAGTCTGCAATAAATTGATTTTATTTATTTTTATTTTAAAAAGCTTGTTTAAAAGACGTATTTTTTTAATTGGAAACATATTTCTCCATACATTTAAATTGTAATGCAACCTACCGATAGGAATTGTACGCCGACCAAACAAAGCACCATCACGCTCAGCATAAACTGCAAAGCTGACGCCAAACTGAAAGCGCTCTCAATCATCGACACGTATCTGAAAATCAATTTGTTTTACAACACTCGTTTACGAAGCAAAAATAGTGTCATTTATTTTATCTGCAAAAATAAAAATGTGCCTTTTTTGTATTTACGGTCGGTTGTGTTTACTGTTGTTAGTATTATTTTGCTCTTAATCTCTTGAATTGTCTAACTATTGTTGGCAAAAATAGATCTGATTTATTTTTTGAACAATTACTAACTTAAGACAACTAAAATATTTTGCTTAGTAATTATAGTAGAATAGAATATTCTTTATTGTTCACCAGAATAGTGACATAACTCTTTTAGAGTTTTCTTTTTTAAATAACAAGTTATGAATACATTTCGTGGGTATCGCTTTTTAAAAGAGATTATTTCTTCTTCGAATTGGTCAACAGCTGACTATTTGGTATTGTTATCAAATGTTAACATTCTTTGTAAACGTAGTAAAAGACACCTTCTATAATTTTTGTATCTAAGTAAACAACTGTTTTCGTTATGACTTGAAGTATATTGTTCTTACTTCGTGGTCTAATCCAGACCATAGTCTACCCGCCTTCTAAATCTGTTCAGCTGTTGAGGCGTCATTGATTAACAAACATAATTATAGACTTTAATATTAATAGGATGATCTCACAAAGTCGTTAAAGTTGTTGGCTGATGAACTAACATCAGCTTCTGCTAGTGAAATAGCTTTTTTATGAATTCATGTCTTCATTTACAAGATTGTATGCATTACATGAACGCATCAATTCTCCATTAAATCGTAATTGAGTTTGAATGATTAACCCCTCACTCAGCACCAGGTATTATTGACTGTTCAGATTGCCGTGGGCTCGAGTAGAGGCACGACCCGCGAGCTACAAGGCAAGTTGTCTTGCCGACGGCTACGTGCTACCCGTGCCTGATACGATCACCCCTTTTCCTCACTGAACATTTGCACGAGTAGATACAGCACCGATACACTGTCTGTTGTTCTTTAGAACCTAGATTAGCTCGATTTACAACACCGATACGATTCCTTTGTAACTAAATCTTAGAAAAGTTTATCAAACAACGAATGGTGTTGAAGTTTTACAAAAAGGGTACTTATAACACGAAGTAGTGGTGTACTGGATGGTCACTGTTATTTTTGCATAGTTTTCAAATGACAAGGATTTATTTTAGGATACAATTTAGCTTTTTTACCGACGAAAGAAACAGGAGTATGTTCTCAATTCGACGAAACTATTACGTTTAGCCAACAGTCGATTGGTCCATGAACTGTTGGTCAACAGGATCTTTAATCCATTAACTTTTCATCTAAAGAACTCTTCACCCACGAACGTTTCGCCAACTTAATACTACGTCAGTCAATGCTTAACCAACAGAATGTTTTGACCAATTACTTTATGCCCAACGAACAATTAAAGGTTGTAAAAATAACTTAAAAATATGATAGTTTTTAAACAATGGAGCCACGCTACGCGGGGCTCCTGTTTCTGTCTGCAGGGTCTGCAGTAACCTAACATGAACTCCTTCGAACCTAACCTATCCGTGTCGGGGTGCCATAAGCTCCCGAGCTCGCTTTGCTCGCTCTTGGACTAATTCATTGCACTTTCACCTGTCTCGGTGTCTGTTGGCCTATTGTTCGTTGGGTGAAAAGTAATTGGTCAAAACATTCTGTTGGTCAAGCATTCACTGATGTAGGATGTAGAATTATGTTGGTGAAACGTCCGTGGGTGAAGAGTTACTGGATTAAAGATTCTGTTGACCAACGGTTCATGGACCAATCGGCTGTTGTGAAATCATTACAGAGCATGTAGATTTTAATGGATGATATGAAATTAAGTAAAATGAAAAGCGAAAAAGTCCGTTTTTATTTAAAATTGAACCGACGACGAAATAAGGAACTGAAAAGCAAAACATAAAAAAACCTAGCTATAACCATTCTACGGTTTAGGTAATTAATTTGCATGTTTGTTTGTGTGTTTAGGGCCAACTCAAAATGCAATTTTTTTTTTCCATATTTCTTCGGTTTTTTTTTTTTTTAATTAAGTAGGTATTGAGAAAGGATAATATTTTTGTGTTCACCAAAAATCTAAAAAAAAATACTGATCGTGCACCAAATATTAGTTGATCTACGAATCAATTATGGTCAAAGAATCAGTCCAAGAGCGAGCGAAGCGAGCTCGGGAACTTAGGGCACCCCGACACGGACAGGTTAGGTTCGTTTTACAGTCATCTCGTTCGTGTAAGGTTACTTTTGACCCTGCAGACAGAAATAGGAGCCCCGCGCAGTGAGGCTACGTCGACTTATATGAACATATTTTGGTGCACATTCAGTATATTTGGTGGAACACAGGCAAAATTAGGTAAATGAAATGGGAATAAATTGAAGTACTTTTAAATACCATCCATTGAGAAATACTTATGCAATTGAAATCTTAACCTGGATTCCACAAGAAATACTAAGAAAACAAAGTCAGTCCAAATCCACACAAAACGTGTTAAAAACACGTCTCGTACATTTATAACACTTTTCATTTGCGTCAGCTTTTACTAAAGCTTGAATTTTAATACAGAGTAGAATATATAGTATTACCGTATAATGCAGTTGTGGTGTATGATGCAGTCTCTCAGCACTGAACGAATGTAGTACCGTTCAGGGTTCTTCTCAACGTAAATGTTCTGTGATACGTCTCTTTTGCGCTGTCTCTCGGCAACTACGTCGAAGTTACGCAGGTTGAATGCCAGTATTTCCATTTGTCCGACTGTTAAATGAATAAATTGTTATTTTATCACGAGCAGTAATTTAAAAAAATATTACATGTGTATATTAATGTGAATTGTAGTATATTCTTACAAATTAAATAAATGTATTTCTCTCTATGGTAATACCTAAATCTGCTGGATTTGCAGACGATGGTATTTTGCAGCTAGTAACAAGCTCGGAATATCCGTTGTTTTTTTAATGATTGCAAGTCTTCGGTGAAAAATGTAGGCAAAAGGTTTGCTATGGAAAAAAACTGAATCTTCGGATAGGCGGAGCAAACTGCTATGTTTTTCTTGGTATTTTACAGTAGTAATCTTAATCAGTGGAAAATCCTGTGGCAAATTCTCATTTAAAAGGATTTTTTTATGAAAAATTACGTACGAGCACGATGTTTGGAAAAGAAATATTTTTATAAGTATTTTTTGGCATAAAAGACTTTGATAAAGAAAATCTGTTTAGAAAAATAATGAAGACTTACAATCGCCGTCGGATTATTTTGTTTGTTTCATCGTATTGCGTTGTAGAAAAATCTTGGAATAGGTTGTTCAGTATTAAAAATGTATATAAAGCAGTTAACATTCATTTTGGCTATATAAATTTTATTTTATTTGCCAACTGCGTATCCGCGTAAAAGCGTAGCATCCGCGTAGACTTGCTACGCTTTTCCGTAGCCCGTAGCAGTTGCGTAGCAATGTTCTCGCGTAGCTCTAAGCTAGCAAAAGTTCTGATTTTTCGGGATTTGTTTACATGTTATAATTTATTTACAGCTGTCTCGGATATCTTACAAAGTTCAAGAATAAGCAATCCAAGCAACAACACAAGCAGGTTTTAAGCACTAAAAATGAAGTCATGCTACAGACTTCAGTTGTACTTTGTGTCAATCTTAAGGGATTACAAAGTTCTAGGTATCTTACTAGCCGAGGCGACGAAAGCTGCTAATATCGTGTCCATAACCCCATCTATTATACACGTAGCTGGCTTGTAATAAATCTGCGAACACATGCCAAACACGGGCTTAATTGAATTCATTATTCTCATTCGACTAGCTAGATTAATCCTTGTATATTGGCTGAATTCGGTTAGTTTTGTTCACCGTTTGCTCTGGGCTTTTTATGGACAAAATCGGTACAAAAAATTATGCCTCAGTTTATTTTTTGTCAAATTGTATTTGGCAGAATAATGTAATTTTGATTTTGTTACTTGTATTTTGCAATGTAAATTGTAAACGGCTGTACGAATGTATTTGTGAACCATTCTGTAAAATATTTTAAGAACATCAATATTCATTTAAAACATTCGTCCCAGATTCTGTGACTTCATACGTTATTAATTGAATTAGCATATTCAATTAAAATTGGAGTGATTGACTTTCTTACGTAAACAGTTTTACTCACGTGATGGATGTAAACGGCTTCGTATGCTGGACTCTTGTTCACGTCGAAATACGGATATTCCACGTTAGTGGGCAGGATATCAAAGTTTTCAGTTAGAGGCATTATTATTCCGACTACAAATAAAATGCAAACAGCGTGTTATATGTACAGGTAGAAAAGAGGTGATGAAACATTTTTGTTATTCGCTGTTAAAAGCTCTCTTTATTCCGTCGTTTTGGTATTCAAAAGTCGAAAATGTTTTGTACAATATTTAATACCTTACTCGTTTTCAATCCAACCCACCTGACACAGCCCCGACGCACATAGTGGAGTAGTACGTCATCACAAAACGCGCACTTTTAATACTTTTTGTTATCATCTCTCTATGCTCCGGTTCTTTCGGCTTGAACTCCTTACAATGTAAATATTTTAAGAGTTCCACGACTTTTTTTCTATTCAGCCAGAATACAGCAATCTTGAAATACGTGTACATCTCACTCAAAAATAAATAGAGGCTGAAAAAAAAAACAAATTGTATCATATCCATTTGTCATGTTTGGCGGGATGTAACCAATTCGTGATCTCAGACAAACAAATGTAAGTGAACTGGAAATATCTAGCCTACCCTTCGGCGACATCTCCGATATTTTCCGTTTGCCTCAGTAAATAAACGACTTCTCCGATTCCGGGGAAAAAACAGACGAGCCATAATACGGTCAGCGTGTACATCGACTGTACCCAGAACTTGATGGTGAACGGTGAGAAATTGTTGAACCACATGCCGTAAACCTTGAGCCAGTAAATGTGAACAGCGTGGTACAGGCGCGGGTTGAGGTCCTCCCACGACTCAATCACGCCGTAAGGCAGAACCGGTGATAGAAATGCCAATTTGTTCTTCATATTTTCACTAAGAATTATCATTTTTGTTCAAAAGCCAAAACGCGAGTGAAGCCTTTGACGGGTAATATGAGAATGCTCCTTATACCTCATCATATTATTGCCCTTTGTACAAAAACAGAATGAGAGAGCGACGTTAAGTGGGTGTTATACATTATGTTGTGATATTGTTAAGTGGAAGCGCTATGCGGCTATAACTTGTACTTATTGAAGACATTGATGCCAGAAGTGACACGTACTCAGTATCGAAGATATCGTTAAGCGTGAGATACGTACGGAGAAAGTGTAGACGTCGACACTTGGAAAAAAAAAGGTCTCATATTTGACCTTTTTTTTTGTCATACGCTTTGCGCCACTGCTGACTATGTTTCTGCTTTATTAAATACTGAACTCTTTCATTTTATCGCTTAT
Source organism: Orthosia gothica (assembly GCA_949775005.1). Classification (NCBI taxonomy): domain Eukaryota; kingdom Metazoa; phylum Arthropoda; class Insecta; order Lepidoptera; family Noctuidae; genus Orthosia; species Orthosia gothica. The sequence goes on along the minus strand of OX459038.1, from coordinate 23,359,898 downwards.
ATTTTGTCTCAGCTCGCTTAACAAGATCACACCAAATTGTGGCACACTATGTATGTAATTGTTTTTATTAAATTCTTTTTCCTTATATTTGTACATTGTGTGTATCTGTGTGTGCCAAATAAACAAGTTTTCTTTCTTCCTTTCTTTTTCTTTCTTTGGAAAATATAAGAATATGTATGATTTCAAATGATAAAACTGCTTACCTACTTAGAAATGCCGAGCGAGTCAGAGAAGTTACAATTGGCAAGACAGTAAGCGTAACTTGGAATTACACAACTTCCTCAATAGTTTAATAACGTGCAAAGTGTTGAGGAAACATTGACACCGTTAACACTATGCTCCTTACTAAAATTAAATAATATTATACTATACGGGTATATCAGAGCGTAGAATTGCATCCCCTTAAAAGAGTTAATTTAATATGTCGACAAAAGCAATTATTATAATTACAACAGCAATGTAATTACGGCCATAAGAAAAGGCACCGCTCTCTTAACTACGTATAATTGTGTTTTCAAAGAGGCTTTCAGATATTCATAATTTTCGAGTGGAACACAAAGAAGATTTCCAAGCAAATAAGTAGATTGATGAATATAATACATCGCATTTTCTTTGAAAAGGGGAAAATGTAATAACTGCCGCAATCATGTGACGTTAGTAGGTACAGTTGTGGCAAGTATCGATAGAGTGGGCTTTTATTAATATCAGTAGGAGTAAGTTATGTTCTGAACATGATATTAGGGGAGAAGAGAATCATTTTTGTTTATTAGCCCTCAGGCAAGTCGAAGGGTGTTATGAGATTGATACGTCGCGTTTGTGTGTGTGTCCTATTTTATTAGGAGAAGTTACGATTATGTTGGAATTCTTGCTGTAATTGACTTTGTTCTGGAGCAATATTCATTGTCAATCCTTGAGACATTGGTAATACTCCTTTATTAGATAATTGGATTTAGCTATCTATATTAGTTGTTATGAAACTCATAGCACTTTCAGTTTCAGCATAACCGTTATCAAACTTCTCGAGTATTACCTAGAATTCAAGTACTAATGAGAATTGTTTAAGTAAATGCATCTTTTGAATAAAGAGTGTTCTAGAAATCTTCAAGAGCTTTTTACTGAGTGTTCATTCAAGCTGTCACTTAACAAGTCCTCATAGGTTCTACGTTTTTTCACGTGCTCTGAGACGAGACTTCAAAAGATTTCAATATTCAATCATTTGCTTTTTATCTCTTTATTATTTTTTGTGTAACATGTGGTTATATGATTTGATTTCAACTGAAATAAGTACTTTGCTTATTTTCAATAACTTTAAGTCATATTGAAGTTTGCTTTTCATTTAACAGGTGATGAGATAATATATCAAAAAGTATCTTATAAAATGATGTTATTGAGGTTTCAGTTTTGTGTTGGTTGAGAAAGTTCCGAGTATTTAAACGAATACGCGTAATCTACACGCTTCCACGGACTCCACCGGGACAGTCGACACCTTTTAATCCACGAAAATCAGGACAATCCTTCAAGAATCTCGCCTTCTTTTTGAAAACACCTTCTACCTCGAAGCAGCGGTCTTCAGTTGCGGTCTACAGCAGCGGCAGTTCCAGCAGGAGTTGTCTTTCTGTTCAGAAGACTTCGCTGAGCACACGCACACTCCCAGAGGAGAAGAAAGTCAAGAGTCGACTGACAACGGACTCCGGACCCGTTCGAGTCATTGCAAAGGTCAAAGAAGAACTTGCCGATCATCGTCAATCCTGTGGATGGTTTCGTATTTCAAGTTGATATTTCAAGGTGCCTCTCTAGAATCTTTCAGTCGGAGAAAGCAATTGGGGAGAAGTTTGTCATACTTTGTAACTGGATGGATAATAGAGGATCCTAGGAAGGATGAATGTATTCTTTATACGTGTTGAATATTTGCCACTGAATTTATTTATTTACATGTTAAGTTTATTGATTGCTTTATTTAATTATAGTGAATCACTGAGGTAGATTCACTCAGAACGTTATTTGGTGATTGCGGTACGAGACGAAAAAATAATAAATTATCCGTCAAATGTAGAGGTACCTTTCAGCGGTGAAGGGCGCTGACTGATCGTCGGCTTACACAAAATATATTATGCAAAAAAGTGATAAAATATGAAACGATTTATGTGATTCGCACAGGGGCGGTCGATTTGCATAATCACCGCTCGCTGAGGCCGCACACAAAATGAAATACGTGATCTCACAAACAATAAAAATACAAGTGAAAACTCGTTTTAAACAGTTTCATCAAACGACAGAAACCTGTAATCGACAGCGAATAACGCATCTGCCGAAATACTTGCTCGTCGATAAAATTGAAAACATGTCGAAACAAAGACTTAAAAGGCTAAAAAAAAACTTTATTACTAGAATGAGGAGTACCTATGTTTATATGAACATAAATGTACTTTTATGAGGTTTTTGAAGCTTTATTATATTGTTACGTATAAGAAAAAATATTTTATATTGTTTTAACACACATAAAAGAGGATAAGTGTATTTGAGAGATCGTTGAGTGATACCAAAGTACTTTACATTACTTATATTATTTTATGATTATTTGCGTTTTTTTTACTTTCCTTACATTTTATCGGTATATAAAACACTCAGTAGGTACACTAAGTACTCATAACTCACTACCAACTGTGATCAATTTTAAGTTTTAATTCTCAACCGATTTCTAGTACCTCCTTTTCAAACATCTTCAATTTGTTAACTTTGTCAACTATCCAGCTCAAATCTCCCGGTAAATATTCTGATAAAGCACCCGATAAATATCCTTATTATATCGGTCGATAAAAAACAAACGAGTGATCGTTGTTGACCGACGCTATCGCGGTTGCGTTGCAGCTAAACATAGGTTTCCCAACACTAGTCCTATGATTAATATCGAGGAGTAAGAACACAGTTGATATAACAAACGGCCACATATCACGTCTGTGCCAAAGGTTAAATATAATGGTTAAAAAGATCATCATAATAGTGTTTTTTTTTTCAATTGTGCTCATGATCTTCCTTTTCAGGGTTAACAGGTTGACTGCCACGAAGGTCACCGGTGACCCCCAAACAATACATTTTCTATTGTGTTTATTTCGTGGCAGTCAACCTGTTAAGGGTTCTCTGTAAAATGATACGGCACTCGATCATTAGTTTATAACCGAACAAAATATCTATTTTGCTGTTTATATCTCGTGTTAATTTTTGAGCAACCATGATCCACAGAATTTAGAGACACTACGTAAGCTGCATTGATCTAATTTACTTATCAGGCCTTTTATTGAGAAATAATAGCAATCGGTCCTTAATTAAAAAAACCTTAATGGCGTATAATGAATCAGCCTTGCTCTTTTATTAAAGCTTTGAGTAATTATCGATGTATTCCCATTTCAGGTGTGCCAAGTCCGTTCGAAATCCCAAACACGTTTATACAGCATTATTTCAGCGTCCATATTTCAACTTAAAACGGATTTAAACAGTGTACTTGCGATCTAGATACCGTTTATTATAATTGCAGATCGTGGTGGAAATTTCAGCAGGTACGGCGAGGTAAGTGTTTGAAGACATTTAAGGTATTTGTATCGCTTACAATTCTTCTGTGAACATCCGACGGAGGGCGAGACAAATGGGTCGTTTCCACGCGATACTTCGCCATTAATTAGAAACAACCCCGATTGCTATCTGTCAGCGAACACGCGAATGCTTGTTCACCACACCATATCAGCGGTCAAGAGTCAGTTGGCTGGCTATCACTACAAATTCTATAGATCTCGACGAATTTATGTCACTAAATGAGCTAGGATACAATATTGCCGTATCCGCTAAACACTTTATCAAATCAAATAATACCAACTTATGCTTGTGAGGAGCTCGTGGCTAAATAATAACAGCCGCACGGGTCGATATTCAAGGTTAAGCAACGCTTGACGAGGTCGGTCCGTGGATGGGTGACCATCTCAACATACCGAGCTTCTTACGTGCCTTGGAAAGCACGTTACGCCGTTGGTCCCGGCTGTCATTTGAAGATCTTTGACAGCCTTTACGGGTAGTCAGAAGCTTAAGATCTAACACCAGTCTTGCCAAGGGGTACCGTGTAACCCAGTTACTGGGTTGTGGAGGTCAGATAGGCAGTCGCTCCATGTAAAACACTGCTACTCAGCTGAATCCGGTTAGACTTAAAGCCGACCCCAATATAGTTGGGAAAAGGCTAGGCAGATTGACAATATCCCTTAATAATATTGAACACCAATGTCTATATTATATATTTACAAACACTAAAAAGTTTGTAGAACAGAAACCTGAAAATATGTGCGACAAGCATCACCGCCGCCTTTTACTATTCCTAACTAACTCGTATATAAGAATTTGTTTCAGTGTAACGACCAGCCAGGGAGCTAAGTTAGGGCCATTACATATAAAGTCTCACATAACTGAAGGTAAGATTCTGCGGCGTCTAGTACGGTACTAAACGAAATAAAAGAGATGCATGTCTTAAGGCTGGCCTTAAGACATGCATCTCCCGGCGAAGTACTTGACCTGCAATGATAAGCAGGACAAAGTAAAGTTTTTTTTTAATTTTGACTACATTGCATCGTGTTGCCAATAGCGTGTCCATTCGTACAAGTGGCGTTAAATAAGGCAACCGACACATTGAAAAAGCCGCTGTCACCAAATTGATAATCACTTGAACATTATTCGCCTTTAAAATACGTACTGACGAACCTGAAAATGTTGGCGATTTAAAACATCCTCTGCAAATAATATTTAACTAACGAAATAACGATAAAGTGTAAATTATTGTGACACGAAAAATACTTCCTCGTTTATGCATCGTACAAAGATACTTTGTAGTAGCGCGAAGTACTTCACAAAGTCGGTTGAGTGCTGTCCTTATACGTGTTGAGCCTTTACAGATCAACTTTGGAGCGAAGCTTTGTATGTATCCAGTATGAATTAAGACTAGGAAACTACTGAGTTTATATCATTGTGTACAGGATAACTCTACAACTTCTAAATAACAAGCATGCGGGTCGATCGATCTGAGAAGATTAGATGTTGTTATCGAAATCCTATTCATCCATTCTCAAATGTCTCTCTGATGGTGGCGCGTGTGTTGGATCATTCGGTTCCCTTCATGATGGTTGAGCTGGGTGGTGCCGATTCATGCGTCATGTTCGTGAACGGGCGCCGTCAGTTGGGATTGGTCATAACTTAACTGCTTCGGATGTTAATGTTTTCTAGTACCTATTATATAACTGCACAGTACATGTGTGAGTACTTTTAATACTTTATACCTTTACGTAGTATAGTGTGTAGTGCTATTCTGGGTGCATTGTCCTCACATATGTGAATTTATTAATGTATGTACTTATGTTCCATTGTAAAAATCTTTTTTTTTTAAAAGAGTAATTATGAAGTTTCTTGTGCATTCTTCTCCATAACAAGCTACTTGCCGAATGCACGATAGAATCAACTTTTATTCCATATAAATAAAAGTGCCACTTGGTGGCCCAGTTGAAATAAATATCTTTTGTCTTATCTTTTTTGGTGACGATAGATTGGACTTAATTTAATAAAGAGGAAAAAACTTTTTTTGGATTGTTTTTCTAATTTCTGCATCCTAATTGCGCAAGTGAATTCGTCAAGGCGAAGGATTTGTCCCCATCAATCGACCAATCACATAGACGGAAATCCACAACGCGTCTTCCATCTCGCACGTGATTGGTCGATGGATAGGCTCAAATCCTTCGCCTTGCCAAATTCATTTACGCAATAAGGCTTGTGGTAGTACTCATCACAGAGATTAAGGCCTTCTTTTTGATATGCATTTTCTACAGATAGGTAAAATTTACAGGTTAATCCACGGTATATCGCTCGACGAAATGGTCAAAACTATGACTGGCTGCTCAAATATTTCAGCCACCGCAGCCAGGCTGCCTAGTGCGCGGGGGGCCTTAAAGTTACACTATCGCTGAACATCATGAGCTGAATTTACCATGGTTATTTTCTACTAACCTATTGTGACTTGAGCAGTAGTGGTATTCTGTAAAAATCACACTGTGAAAACTTGTATCAAGTAGAATGACAGCTTACTTCAATTTCACATCATAGGTTCCCACGATGAGCTCATCTATACCTACCAATATTATAAAGAGAAAAGATTTTTTTGTTTGTTTGTTTGTACCAAATAGGCTCCGAAACTACTGGACAGATTTTAAAAATTCTTTCACCTAAGGAAAGCTACACTATTCCCGAGTAACATAGGCTATAATTTTGCGGGAGCGAAGCCGCGGGGGTCAGCTAGTTACAGAATAAATCAGCCTTACATTGAGACATCGGTTCAGATTATATGTCGTTATAAGTTGTCAAGCCTGAAACATGAGTAACCACTCAATAGATTATTATGTACTGGTGTTGCCTAGTAATTGGGATTTAGAAATTAGACGACAGTTACTTCATGTTATGATGCATTATAGCGTGTAATCAGTAATGACCATTTTCATGTTGTTGGTTTTTTTTTTCGTCCAGGAAGTTTGTTATGTCCCTCTCAGTTTGTAGTAAATATTTTCTTTCTTTCTTTTCTTTCCATTTGCCACCAGGCTTTTTCCAAACTAACACTTCTATGTAGAAGTACAAAGATATCGTTGGTTTTGATAAATAGTGAGTGAAAAATGAAAGAACGGTTTGTATTGTTGCTGTTGTAAGCGGAGAATGCGGGGATTATTTGTGCCAGTCCCTTCCTCGAAGGAATGCGATCTGGCTTGCGGAGGTACACAAACACATATTTCATGATTCGTTTCTGTTTGTAGAAATGAAACTAATATATTATATTATTATTTTATATTATAAAGCTGAAGAGTTTGTTTGTTTGTTTGAACGCGCTAATCTCAGGCACTTCTGGTTGGAATTGAATAATTCTTATTGTGTTGGATAGCCCATTTATCGAGGAAGGTTATAAGCTATATAACATCACGCTACGACCAAAAGGAGCGGAGCATAAATGAAATATATTGCAAAAACGGGCAAAAATATCCCTTTTTGAGAGCTTCCGTTGCGTGCGCTGCGTCAGCGGTTAAAGTTACGCAACATTCATGCATGTAGGGTAGGTAGGTAGCCAGTTGACGGGAGCGAAGCCGCGTGGAACGGCTAGTATATTATATTAAAGGTAATATTTTCGCACCACTCGGTAAGTACTTGCATGACGTACTTAAATAAATAAAAAAGTAAGTAAAACTTTGTATGACATTGACATAATTATGTTTAATAAATAGTCGTTCAGACCGAATTTAAGTCACGACGGCCAATCTCAGTGGAAGTCTAGCCATCTACACGGGAGATATGTTAGCGCACAAGTTTAGTGTATGCGCATTTGCGCAAACGTAGGTGAACTCTCTGTCCCCTCACTGTAGTACTCCGTAAGGATTGCAATCCGATACGACCAGAGAGAGATAAGGCACAGGACTAGGTTTTACAGGCGAAGGAACGAGAATAAACGGTTGTTTTTCTTTTTAATGATTTGTTTTTAACCCCGAGGGAAAAAGAAGGGTGTTATAAGTTTGAAGTGGGTACCTGTGTGTTTGTTTATATGTTTATTTGTATATCTATATGTGGCATCATAGCTCCTAAACGGATGAACCAATTCTGATTACGTTTTATTTTGTTTGAAAGGTGACTTTATCGAGAGTGTTTTTTGCTCTCTTTGATGAAAATCGGTTCTGCCGTTGTAAAGTTAGGGGCGTTTTACTGTTTGAATTGGGGTGTTTCCGCAAGATTGTGTCATAATTGCCAGATTGTCGATCGAAGCGTGTCTACTACTACTTGTAGATAAATTATGTAGCATGAAATAAAAACGTGTCTATGAAATATAAATGTTAAAATTTTACTTTTGTTCTAAATAATCTTTGAAAACTCGTAAACCCGAATATATTTCTTTTGTTTTGTTGCTTATATAGATAACCGTCTAAGTGCGAATTTGACTTGCCTACCCAGTAATGCATTCAATAAAATAATTAGGTAACATTCATCATCATCATCATCATATCAGCCGAAAGACGTCCACTGCTGGACATAGGCCTCCCCCAAGCGTCACCACATTGACAAGTCCCGTGCGTCTCGCAACCAGCGGATCCCCGCAAACTTTACCAGGTCATCGGTTCACCTGGTGGGAGGCCTTCCAACGCAATGTCTTCCGGTTCGCGGTCGCCACTCCAGAAACTTTCTGCCCCATCGGCCATCCGTTCTGCGAGCGCAGAACGTGTCCGTGCGTACGTGCGAACGTGTGTGTGATGTGCCCTGCCCACTGCCACTTAAGTTTGGCAATTCTTCGGGATACGTCGGTAACCTTGGTTCTCTTACGGATCTCTACATTTCTGATTCGATCACGCAAGGAAACGCCGAGCATAGCCCTCTCCATTGCCCTTTGAGTGACTGTTAGCTTTCTGATGAGGCCCATTGTAAGCGACCACGTCTCAGAGCCATATGTCATCACTGGCAACACACACTGGTCATAGACTTTTGTCTTGAGACACTGTGGTAAGTTGGACTAGAAGACACCGCGCAACTTCCCGAATGCTGCCCAGCTGAGTCGGATTCGACGGTTGATCTCTCTCTCGAAGTTGGCCTTACCCAACTGGACCTTTTGTTCCAGGTAGACATAGTCGTCCACAACTTCGAGTGTAGAGTCTCCAACCTTGATAGGAGTGGGTGTAACATGGGCATTCAACATCACCTTGGTTTTGTCCATGTTCATTTTCAGACCCACTCTTTCGGAAGCTCTACTGAGGTCATCGAGTGTTGTATTGAGGCTCTCCATGGTCTCAGCCATAACCACTATGTCGTCGGCAAACCGAAGGTGAGTGATGTACTCGCCATTAACGTTGATGCCTAGGCCCCTCCAGTCCAGAACCTTGAATACATCCTCCAGCGCAGCAGTGAACAGTTTCGGAGAAATGACGTCTCCCTGTTTCACGCCACGCTGGAGAAATATTGGTTTCGAGGTCTGATCCTGAAGACGGACTGACATGGTGGCGTTTCTGTACAAACACTTCAACACTTCAATGTACCGGTAGTCGATCTGGCACCGTTGGAGAGACTGCAGTACAGCCCAAGCCTCGATCGAATCGAAGGCTTTCTCGTAGTCCACAAACGCTAAGCAGAGAGGCAGGTGGTACTCTTCGGTCTTCTGTATAACCTGCCGCAGCGTATGTATGTGGTCTACGGTGCTAAAGCCTTTTCGGATTCCGGCTTGTTCGGAAGGCTGGAAATCGTCAAACCTGCGCGCGAGACGATTCTTGATGACTCTTGAAAACAACTTGCAGACATAAGGCTGCAGGCTAAGAAGTGAGATGGGCCTATAGTTCTTCAGCCGGGCATTGTCACCCTTTTTGTAGAAGAGTACCACCACACCCCTGCACCATGCATGTGGCGTTTTGCCCTCGAGTATGACGGCATCAAACAGCTTCTGAAGGGCCTTAAGGACCGGTTTCCCACCTGCCTTCAAGAGTTCAGCCGTGATTCCGTCGGCACCCGGCGCCTTGTTGTTTTTAAGCTGTTTAAGAGCCATCCTAATCTCGTACAGGCTGACTTCCGTGATATCTTCGGTATAGTGTCGGGTCAATCTAGCTCTTGGGTCGTTTGCTAGATTAGCAACGGGTTTACTGGTTGACGTGTACAACTGTCCATAGAAACTCACGATCTCCCTCAGAAGCTCTGGTTTGTCGGATACAATCCTGCCGTCATCGGTCTTCAGTTTTGTGAGCTGGCTCTGCCCAATAGACAGATCTCTTATTCCGCTCGATAGCATCTTTAATACTTTCGGTATTAAAGCGGCGGAGGTCGCTTTTCAAGGACTTTGAAATCCGTCTATTTAGCTGCCGGTATTTCACCGCGTCGTCTGAAGACTGCAGGATCATCTCACGCCTCTCCTTCATTAGCTTGAGAGTAAGATCAGAAAGCTTTTTATTTCTATGTGTACGGCGAGTCTTGAAAAACTTAGACCCGACCGTATGGACAGCTTCCACGAACCCATCGCTGTATTCGTCCACGGAGATCCCTAGGCACTCGAAACGATTCTGGAGTTCGAGCTGAAAGGTTTCGGGGTTTTGGATCTGGATCTGTGCTGGACGGAGCGTGGACTTTATCAGTCGAGACCTTTCAAGCTTGATATGAATGTTCTATGTGCCTCTTACCGTGCGGTGATCGCTCCCGGTTTTCACCGAATTGATCACAGAGACATCATTGAACATTTGCTTCTTGGTTGACATGATGAAGTCGATCTCGTTTTTAGTTGCACCATCGGGGCTTTGCCATGTCCACTTCCTGTGCTCACGCTAGGCTTGTGTAGTACATGTACTATGAACTATTAGGAAGCAATTCCTTTAGGTGAACGAGAACGAACTATTCTGTTTCGGTCGTTTAAATAGTTCATCTAGTACAGTGATCCAAGCGACATCGGATCGCTCGAGTGCTGAATCAGAACGAACTAGTACGGTACGAACTACGATTGTCTGAGCCTGAGCGAGTGAACGAGTTGAGAGATATTTGAGAAGCGTGCGCGCGAGCGTGATGACTGATGAACGACGAACTAGTACAGTTTGCTCTGTCTACGTACGATCTCGATGACCGACCTGGCGCACAAGAATATCTTAAAGAACGGTGAACTAAAATGAACTAATAGTACTAGAAGTCCGAACTAGTTCATTTCAACGATTGTACTAGTTCGGAGCGTTCAATTCAGTGTCCGAGTAAGAACAAGCCTAGCTCACGCTTTCTGAAAAAAGAGTTCATCAAATAGAGGCATCATTAAGGTAACATTACTGACGTTCATATACAATGAAAGCACCAAACATTGCTCTAACGAAGGGACAAAATAAACTTTGACGTTGGAAAACAGATGTCTTCGTACGTTGATATAGGTCGCGGCCAGTTTACCAAATGCAAATAAGTTAATAATCGTTTATTTTATTGTGGCAGCTACAAATTAATTAAATTCAGTTTTTTTCTTTCCTTATGCTATCAATAAGACATTGCTTCTTGACAAATTTCTGATTCTAGGTCAACGGGCAGTAACCATTAGGTTTTGGTGCCTTTGCGATTCCTAAAACATGAGACAAAAAAGGCTGTATCTTTCGATTGCGTTGATTTAGAAGTTTGTTTTTTTAAAGCTCCAAGAGATAGTAAACTTAAGTATAATATATTATTTTAAGTTGATACCTTCACGCTTTCGTGGTGGCATAAACGGCTGTATCTTTTGATTTTGATAATTTAGAAGGTTGATTTTATCACAGACAATATTATACGAGGAGGGATCAAAAAGTAGTGAGAATGAGATAGAATTTGATGACTATTGATAACTTAATAATTTATTTTTCTACATAGTTGCCGAGTCTCTCTACACACCGAGTCCAGCGCTTTTCCAAGGCTTCGATCCCTTTCACAAAAAAAGTTTTGTCTTGGTCCTGCAAAAAGCTCTCGATGGCATCCATCACCTCGTTATCGTCTTCGTACCTGTTTCCCCTTAAGGATTTTATCAATTTGGGGAACAGATAAAAATCGCTAGCCGCCAGATCTGGTGGATAAGGGGGGTGGGGTGGTCAACCAATTCGAACCAGCTTGCTGAATGGCAGCCATCGAAACTGCCGACCTGTGCGCGGGTGCGTTGTCGTGATGAAACAGCACGCCCCTTCGAAGTTTCCTTCTCCTTTTCTCTTTGATGACATTCCTCAACTTGGGAATTAAAGCTGCATAATATTGGCCTGTAATGGTGGGTCCACGCTCCAGGTAATCAATCAACAATATCCCTTCTGAGTTCCAAAATATTGAGGCCATAACCTTGCCAGCCGATGCCACGACACGAAACTTCTTCGGGGTCGGTGATGATGGCCGTTTCCATTACGAAGATTGTTTATTGTTTTGTCTCGGGATCAAAATGATGAACCCATGTTTCGTCCATTGTTACGAAACGAGACAAAAATATTTCAGAATCTTCTTGAAACTTGTCCAACAATATCTTCGAAATGTCAAGTCGATTTTGTTTCTGACTGTCGGTTAACATTCTCGGCATCCATCTTGTCATCGTGTCTCATATGAAATGCCCGTTTCTTGAATTAAGTATCGGATGGTAACTCTTCGATCGCTCAATACAATTTTCTCGACTTTCGCAACATTTTCTTGGGTGACTGACGTGGATGGACGGCCTCAACGACTTTCGTCTTCCGTGCTCGTTCTCCCTACTCGAAGTTGAGAAGCCCACATTGCGACAGTGGAATACAGCGGAGCAGACTCTCCTAATGTTGCCTCCAAATCGTAATGAATCTCTTGCGTCGTTAACTTTTTTAAACAGAGGTATTTAATAACGGCTCGCACTTCGTTTTACTCCATTTTCGAAAACACGTTCCGACACGAAGCAAACAAATGATTACATTCAGAAAAAAACAAAAGAGAATCGAAGATTTTTTTCTTTATTAGTATTACAAATATGTATCTGAGCTATTCCTGCCAATATTTTGTAATATTGGCAGGAATAGTAATAATAATAATAATTGACGAAAATAAATAAAATTAATAATTAAATAATGTCAACATGTGGGATGTGAATACAGCAGTCATTGTGCCGATAGTCGTGATGGCCAATGGCATAATAGCCTCGACGAACATCTGAGGAGGCTCTCGTTGGGCAGCTGGATCAAGGGCTTGATCCAGAAAGCGGTACTCCTGGACACGGCGCGTATCGTTAGGAGGTTCCTCTCTCAGGAGCCCTGACCACCGCTAGCTTGGACCCTGTTCCCGATACCGGTGGGCTACTATTTTTGTATTTTTAAATGTTTTTTTATTTAATTTTTTTATAGAATAATATTTAAAAATGTAAAAATATGTATATATAAAATGAATAAATGGAATAATAATTATCTCAATAGTATGTCGTTCTCACTACTTTTTGATCCGTCCTAGTATTAATATATCATATTAATTTCAACTTGATACCTCCAGGTGTTCCAGAGAAAAAGTTCTTGACACACGGACAGACAGACAGACAGAGAAATGATTCTATAAGATTTCCTTTTGAGGAACGGAATCCTAAAAAGAATTTTATTAAAAGTGACCCACCACCCGTCATGTTTGATTTTCTCCATTAAGTTTATAAGGAAATTTTTCAATGAATTGTTGAATAGCTACAAAGAATTGAACAAGTTTCTTAGAATTTGGGTTACGAGACGATGAGTTATTATATTTTTGTGGTAGTGATCATCTAAAGGCACTCGCAGACAGCCGCAACGCAACAACGCTTTTGCAGAAGTTATTCAATGGAGATGTAGATACATTATCCGTTAAAAAAATTACGAAAAAGTACGTTTTTTATGGTGTAGCTATATATTTTATCCATCTGTCTATTCAAGAAATTAATCCAGAAACTTTTTTTACCAAAACTTAATATTTATTAAGATATGGTTTTGACAAAGATTTGTCTTTAGGTTTGACGAAGCTGCAGTCGAAACATAATGAACAACGACATGGAGGAGACTGCTTGCTTTGCTGCGACGATATGACGTTGTCCGTAACGTTCGAGGAGGACTTCAAAGGGATCCTAAACTCGGCGATGCACAAATGGATATCCGGGCACTATCTGTTATCCTGCCTTTTTACTATCCGGTATCCGGCAACTATTGTATTGAGGCCGAGGCAGGCAACACAAGAGGTGGGAGGACGATTTCCCACAGGGGTGGAGGAGATCGGCAAGGCACCGTAAAAGTGGCATGACCTGGAGTAGGCCTATGTCAAAGGACAAGCTGACAAAAAAAAACCACTTCTAAATTTAGTTAGTTAAGGATATTTTTTAAATCAACTGTAAAAGTCAGTGACTAAAGGCATTTTTTTTAATTGTCCGGAAACTAATCTAGTTCACTCAAATCAAACTCGTCACAACATGTAACGCCACAAAAAGTCGAAGAAGCCGTTTCGTCTCTACATTCTCACATGTCATATCTGCTGGTGCTTGCATAGCGAAATAAACCAATCAAACGACTCTGCTCAAGCCTACGTTATAACACATCGTGTTTTGTAATAGCCAATCAATTGGGCCACAAGGCACCTCGACTCAAAACAATACAATAATGTGAACCCAGCTTTACTTGCTTTCGGGATACCTACATATCGATGGGATGTTCCAATTTGTTTTTGAAATTATAGGAAAGTGTTGCTAGTTGACAAAGTTACATAAGAATTACTCCACTTTAAACAAAATCGACTTCCGCTCGCTATATTTGTTTGAGAATATCTATGTCACCGGATTATTGCAAACACCCTAAGATTGTAATAAATCTTGAGAGATGAAAGAAAGAAAACGTGTTTAATTGTCACAAAACGACATACAATATAAATACAATATGCTTATGCTAAATCCTTAACTAAGTTACTTAATTAATTAAGTTAGTAAAGACGAGAAATAAACAAAACAATAATAACATTTACTACCTATATTTTGTAAAAAAACAGAAAAGAAGTAGGGTGAAAAAGATGCCAGGCAGAAGCATGTCGTGATTGTGGCAAGAAGGCTTCCACTAAGCATAATGCTGTGCCGTGGGGGACCCACAGCACGGCGCTGATTTTCAGTAGTCGCCTAGGACGTGACGTACGGAAACCAAATCAGTTGTGTATGTGAAAATAGATACAAAGATCATAAAATAAATACAGTAACATAAAAATAAATCACCCAAAATTATGATGTGTCTAAAACCGAAAAGCGCGAGTATATTGAGAATCTTGTCTCAATAATTATTGGTATTGTAAGTGAACCAATTATTCGAAATACGATAAATCCCAACCGAATTCGATAGTTTACAAAGTATCGCTGCATTATTGAGAAAAACTATTCAACAAAAAATATTACCGACTTCCAAAACAAAACACTACAAAGTTTTCGGAAATCGGTGTATAAATCGTGAAAAAATATGTACCAAAGACAAGAATGAATAGTAAGTTATTTTTCGGTTGGTAGTGCTCCTTTTTTTTGAAAGACATATTTTTTTTTTGGGTTACAAACTCACAACAGTTGAGGTTCTCGTTGTCACTGGCTCTAAAGGTCACTAGAGTCATAATTCCTTGACTTTGCTAATCTAGACATATAAATAAATCAAATTAAAGTGTCTGTTTGTAATGTCAAAATAACAGCATTTATCTAAATGCTTATTCTTATTCTTTATTGTACACAAAACAAACATATACGAATACAGTAGGACAATTTGTGTACAAAGGCGAGCTTAACCCATGGATTCTCTTACAGCAAACCTCAGTGTCATAGAGATTGTTTTATTAAATAATGACAGAAAATCTTATGGCAATATCACAGACTACTTAGAGATACTACGTATGACAATAAATACGGTACTTATAACATAATACAAATTTTATTTTTTTAGTCTGGCTGCCTGCTGTTTCTTCCAGAAAATCTCCGAAACGGCTGAACCGATGTTTACTGGCTTTATATTATTTAGCTGAGGTTTATATTATTAATCGCAAACCAACGCAAACTGACTCCACTGCTCATCCTACTTTCATGTTCCCTTCGTTGCCTCTTGGCTCTTATAAAACACAAGAGGCCACGCACCACGGTTAGTCACAGCCTCATTTCTGTTTAATAATATGGTCGACTGGCAATATAATTTAAGAGGTACTTAAGTAAATCACTTAACATCAAAAGAAGCTGGAAATTCGACATTTACGAAATTTTAATTACAACTTTGGTGTTATTTCAAGTTAGACAAACAAATTGATGCCATACTTCCTCAAGTAGAAAGTTTTGTTTGACAGCCTAAAATATCTATTTATGTTGAATCTGTGCTTATATTTTTGACTTTAACTTCGTATTTCAATCGCTATCGCTTCGCAATACGCTATCGAAGATCTAATCGCAATGCCAACTTAATTAAGAATGGCCAATGGCCTGGCACGCGTCGATGGGAAGAGACCAGATGGTATGACCATAATGCCATGGAAGTTGGGTAGGTCTTTGGAGTGGGATGCAACTTGCGTCGACACCCTTGCACCATCCCATCTTCCTAGCACGGTGGGCTGCGCTGGGGCGGCTGCTGAAAACCTCAAACGGCGCAAATACAACAATTTAATTGGTAATTATGTGTTTGAGCCGTTTGGGGTTGAAACACTAGGGCCATGGGGTCCGAGTGCACACCTATTATTTCGGGATATCGCCAGACGGTTGGTCGACTCTTCACGAGACCAGAGGGCTGGCCTTTTTTTTGGCCAAAGAATCAGAATTGCCATCCAACGTGGCAATGCTGCCAGCCTTCTGGGCACTTTTCCTGTTGACAGCGATGTGGACGAATTGTTTGACGCCCGTAAATGTACATATTTTATTCTTACTTTATTTTTAATATTAGTGTGTAAATAATTAAGAATGTATTTAAAATAACTCTCCTTTTCTTAATAAAAACTTGAATCATGGGTAAGTCTGGGTACTGGCAGAAATCTTTCCTGCAAATCCCAAACCGGGGACTATCTGTTAGTATTTATTTGTAGCTTTGTCTAGTCTCTCCTTTTTGGACATATAACCCGTCAACCTTCTAAGCAGTTCTTTCCATCGCAGTGCTCTTCCATCACATCCATCAAGAGCCATTTGGGTGACTATTAAAGAAAAAAAGAGAGAGGTGTCGTATGGGCACCCGGTTGGAACGGCACATGATTAATTAAATTTACTGTCTGTGAATTTCGTAAAATATGACGAAACTGAAATAATAACAACACAGCTGATGATCAGTGTAAACAAATAGTAGCGGCTGCTAGTGTAGGTACTGTGAGTTACCGCAGCCCTGGCATGCTTCAACTGAAGGAACACGGGTGGGTTTTAGTCAGTAAAAGTCTGACATGCCCTTCCACTTCACCCAGAGCAGGAGAAGTCATTGGATTCATTGATTAGATACGTCTTCGGTTTTCTTCGTGCGCCTCCGGCTCTCTCCTCGGCGTGCAGCACGCAAAAATGACAATTTATATTTATTTCAATCTGCCTAGCCTTTTCCCAATTATATTGGGGTCGGCTTCCAGTCTTACCGGATTCAGCTGAGAACAAGTGTTTTACATGGAGCGACTAACTATCTGACCTCCGAAACCCAGTAAATTGGTAACACGGTACCCCTTGGCAAGACTGTCAGATCTCAAGCTTCTGACTACCCGTAACGACTGTCAAAGATCTTCAAATGACAGCCGAGACCAACGGCTTAACGTGCTTTCCGAGGCACGGAGGAAACAATATAATTATCACGGGAAATTTAACGCGATGATTTCGATTGTTTGTTTACCTATTTCGCCCGACGTTTCGGCCGTGTTGCAACGACCGTGGTCCCGGGTAGACTGGTATCTCGGTGTACTGGCTCCGTTGGGGCAGAAAATTCTTCCTCTACCCTCACTTTTCTACACACTACACTGACCGTGAAGTTTGCCGACTGCACAAAAACAAAACTCGGTATGTTGAAATGGTCACCCATCTACGGACCGACCTCATCAAGCATTGCTTAACCTTGATGATCGGCCAGTGCGGCTGTTATTATTTAGCCACGAGCAATTTATGTTTATTTATTTTAATAAAAATGGGTGTTTAAACGTTGAAATTATAAAAGTTTTTGCATATTCTCAAAATTAACGGCAAGCTGAATTGATTGAAAAATGTTTTAGTTTCCTAAATGATCGGGAACAGCCTCAAAAATCACTGCAAAAAGGTTTTTTTCATTGTTACACTTTTTTCGGTCGGTCCCTCAGCCCGCAAACAAATCAGAACTATATCGTGCGATAAGGTATTCCGTACCAAAAAGTAAATAGTCCCACTTTTGGTCCTAGTTATAGCTTAGCATCTAGGAGAGGTTCTTACCAGTATAAAGGTCCCATAGGTAAGCTCCAGCATCTTGAAAGCCTTTATCACCAAGGGTCGCTGAGCCTGTATGATCGCCAAGAGAACCAGCTGCCTAATGTTCTGGCGAGGGTTGGACTTCGGACGCGGAGGGCACGCCGCCAGCCGCAGTAGAATATGGCGTCGGACACTTCTGATGCCTGTAGAATTAACGATATTGTTTGACAGAAGGCTTCACAGGACTTTTAATGAGACATTTACTTAAAGATCCTATGAAGTTTTCAGACGACAGGAATCTATCAGGCGGCAACACAGCTCTTAGAATAGACTTGTACACCAAAAAAAGAAATAACACATATCTTCGTTATCTCAAGTCGCACAGCAATCCGCCGCCGGTACATGGTGGACACTCTACCCATACGTACAAAGCGTTTTGCGAATACTTTCATTGTACGTACAGCTAAGGAGTGGAGTTCCCTGCCGGAGTCTTTGTTTCCTGATAGCTACAACCTTGGGGTTTTTAAGTCAATAATGAATAGGTTACTTCTAGGCAAGCGTGCTTCACCGTCGACTACATCATCACTTACCATCAGGCGAGATAGTGGCCAAACGCGAGCCTATCAATAAAAAAAATATTAAATAAAAAAATCTTAATTCCTATTCAACATAAATTTATAAATGTGAAAGTGTCTGTATGTTTGCATATTTGTTATGCAAATATGCAAACATACAGACACATTATGCAACACGCCTCAAAAGTCGAGCAGATTTGGATTGAAATTAGAACGTGGGTAAACCAAGGCCTTCTTCCTTCAAGGCTAGTATGTTTTCGTGGAAATACCTATTTTAAATTGTATGCGAGCAAAGCCGCATTTAAAAGTTAGTTGAATCATAACTATGACGGGTCTTTAAAATACTCAGGTGAATTTAAAAAAAAAAAATTGAAAAGTCCAATAAATAAAAAAAAAAAAAAATGTTGAAAATTAAGGTAAATTTTTGTACTTAAAAGTTTTCGCGAAAATCTAAATTTGTAGCGGCACCGACGCCGCCACTTACGAACGAATGACATGACGTCACACAAATACTGCATCTTGAATTAAAAAAAATAATTTACTATCCCAACTAACTCCAAACAGAGGATTAAAAAACACAGACCACTCTAAGCTTCATCTGGTCGCAAAGAACGAAAAGCAAACCTTTTAATTCCAATCGATTTATCGATTCTCGATTAAATCTCATTTCAAACCTAAATAAATGCAAAGAGTTCACATAAAGTATTCGCCCGCTAAAATAATACCTTGATATTTTTATCCAGTGTACTGTTCACAAATATAGGTCTAGAAAACATTGTAACATCGTACTTTACATGGTAAGTAAAAACAACAAGGGCGTAGGTACACAAGCTGTGATTTATGTTGATGGCAGTATTTGACCTTATGTCATAACTTATTTTTATTATATCCGACTCCACAATTTCTGTGGATGTTAGCGGATGTCACATTTGGCCGTAATGCCCGTGACATATTTTTGTTTCCAAAATTGTATTGTGTCTACCGGATACAGTATAAGGTGGATTATCTTGTTATAACTCTCCGGAGCCTGAAACTAAAATTTACAAAAACAATGAGGAACAAAGTACATAACTTGTGAAAGGTCAGGGAGTAACTTTCTCAGAAAACCGAACCTAACCCCCAGTTTCCCAGCTCAAAATTATCTGAGAACTAATGAGACAAATTGTCAAGCACGCTTTATCTGCTGTGATTGGTTGAATGAATTTAAAACAACCAATCACAACAGATAACGCGAGTTTGACAATTTGTCTCATTAATTCTCCGATAATTTTGAGCTGGGAAACTGGGGGTAAGATACCTATACAAATATCATCTTATAGTTCACGAGTTGTAGTTTCTACCCATATTTCATTATTTTTGCCCGAACAACATCAACAATTCTGTTCGACTTTAACCAGGAACAAGGAAACCATGAACGGATTACCGAGACATGGTGACGCAGAACACAGCAACTCGATATACAATACACTGAAACTATAACCCAATAGGAACAAGGTCACGTGACTTTTCACCGCGCCGTTTCCCCCATAGGGAAATAGTATCAACGTATTTGTGTCAAACTTATCTCAAAAATATGAAAAGCCATATCTGGTACGTTATTTCCCCGGCGTTGCATAAAAATAGGCCCAGCAGAAAGAATAGAGCCACTACGAAGAATATCAACTTCATACTTGCGATGAACGTCAGTTGGTCTGAAAGCTGAAAATTAATTAAAATGTTACGTAACTATCGGCAGAAAAGGGAAAAATAATTGACGCAATCTGTCTCAAGCTTTGAAACGTGGCAATTACGGCATCAATTACGACAGGTGAAGAAAATATAATATATGTTATGTAAATACGCTTATAATACTATTATGCTTGTACCGTAAGAAAAATCAGAGAGCATAATTAAAAGACAAAACCAAAAATAAAAATCTTTTTAACAAGTACTCAGTATTTTAATTTTGGAAGTCGGTGTAATCTTTTTGTTAATTTTTTTTTTATTGTTCTCCTTTTAGTTTTGGTACCTCAAATTACCATATATACCAAAGTACATCTCATGACGATTCCAATAAGCCAAAAAACGACTAGGATACATTGTTTTATTACGGCGTACCCGTGCCTACCTTTCGGCTGCATCATCAGATCAGTTCGATGCTGCCATTTTCATTAGTACCATTTATTTTTAAGTATTTGCTTCATCATAGTCGGTTAATATTTGAGATACTGATACCCGTGACATACCTCCTTACCTTTTAGGAGTTCCTGTGACCATCTGCGGTCTTCTTCATCAGTTCCACTTCAAAAAATGATACTTTCTGAGTGCAAATGATTGCATTGTTGATGAAAGTACCAAAATCACTATATGTATAATATTTTAGGAGTGCCCTCGATTGCCATGAGATCCCATCATCAGATTCTGTCTTGGTGACAACGAGACTACTCGGAGTAAACCCTTTCAAACACAAAAATAAATTTCAAAATCTCTACAATTCACGGAGAAATCTCTGAATACATAAACAAAAAAAAACATACATACAGTCGAACATAGAACCTTTCACCTTTTTAACCGACTTCCCAAAAATGAGGCTTTTTGGGAAGTCGGTTAAAAACTAATAAAATCGCGACAATTCTTTACAAATCGGATCAAACTAACAAAGACTCAAACACAGAAACACAATGAATGCGTAATCGAGACAAATAATACGCAGTTTCGCAACATTCCCCCGCATTCAAAGGTACGGGGGACACTGGGGGTTCAACAATGCGATTACTTACAGCAATTTGAAGGAGCAGAGAGACGGACGAGCCCGAGCTTTGACAAACTTGTAGCGCCATCACCGTCCCGAACGCTTTGTCGATGTCGGTCGATAACCTGATGAGATAAAAAGAATTATGCTCCGTTTGACATTGGATCGACCTTGATGAATGTTGGCTCGTGGAGCTAGTTTCTTTGAAATTAAAACATTTCTTGACAAAGGAGCTTGGATTTAAATTAATTTGTTCTTTCTTTGTCCTAATTACTAGATACTTTTGACGTTGTAGTAAGCATCCTTGTCATTTTGCCATCAGAATTCATCAATTAGGTAGGTAGCTAGTCTAAGTGCTCAATGTAATGAATAATTACTTATTTTTCTTAGAATTTTTGAAGAAAACGTTATAAGGCTACCCAATCCGTTTCAGTCTACTTACTTTGGCCTTTTGCCTAATTTTCAGCTCAATTCGTTTTTAGGGTTCCGTACCTTAAAAGCTAAAAAAACTAACCCTTATAAGATCACTCTCTTGTTTGTCCCTCTGTCTGTCCGTGTGTCACCACCGATTTTCTCAGGAACCGGTGGACCTAGCAAGTTGAAATTTATACCAGGTTCTGAGGTCTATAGTCACTATTAGTTGTATAAAAATTAAGGTCCTGAATCAACATTATAAACAGATATGCTTTTAAATAAAATTGTCAATTCTAGGTCAACCGGAAGTATCCTATAGGTTTGGGTCGGAAACCTATATGGTAGTTCCCGTTGACCTATAATCACGAAATTTAACAAAAAGTTAAGATCTTACAGCAGAAATAAAGAGGAAAGTCCAATAAATAAAAAATAAATAAATGTTGAAAATTAAGGTAAATTTTTGTACTTAAAAGTTTTCGCGGAAATCTAAATTTGCCCATATCTTTTTGTCGTGTTGACTCAGGACCTTGATTTTGATGCACGTTATCAGCTCAACCATTCAAAGTCATAGTCAAAGTCAAAATGTGTTTATTTCAAGTAGGCCATTATGCGGCACTTTTGAACGTTAAAATTTACAAGTAATAAAAATTTATTCTACCGTGCATTCGGAAAAGTAGCTTGTTATGGGGAAGAACGCACACACACACACTTAAAACTTAGCCACCAATAAAAATGATATCAATTTTAGTATGGGTAATGGGTAGGTACGGAACCCTTGGCGTACGAGTTCAACTCGCACTTGACCGGATTTTTGTGATAATTAAAAATGTGAAATGTTGATAATTAAATTTTCTTTGAGATGGTGTCGATTTCATTTAAATACGCCCACCTTTTTGTCGCGATTGACGTGTTTTTGTCCGTTTTAGACATAACTTTACAAATTAAGTACACTATGTTATACGAATAAAACTCAAAATTTGCTTAAATAAAATTATTAAGAACATGGTCTAATAAAACATATATTTTTTTACAAAAAATTACGACTAGCCGTTTAGACGTGATTCTCATTTTAAAATCAGCTACTCAAGGGAATCGGTGCCTTAAGGTGTCGATTGACAGTATTATCCTGATCATCATTATATACAGGATTATGGTTGTGAATACTCGAACCAAATTCGCTGGTTTTGAATCGTTTTCAAACGTAGGGTAGTACGTCACCACTGTTACGAAATGAGAACTTGACGAATAAATTAATATTTAGGAACACAATATAAAGTGAAGAGTTCAAGTAATATATATGTCAATGGAAGAGTTAGAATGTTTGTTTGATATGTCCTTGAAATTTCAACGACATTTTAATCGAACGATCTTACTTCTCCGCTTGAGTAGCTATATATCAATGTAATTTGTTGACAAAACAACCAATGGAACGATGGTTTTGAAAATATAAAAAACAATTTAAAGAATGGCCCAGCACAATGGTTAATATGTAGATACTCTGGCTTTTCTTAAGTTTTAAACTTCCGCACAAAAATATATTATCGTCTTCCATAAAAACACTACAAAGTGAAAAATAACTTCGGCAGTGGTTTTTTTTCATTTTTAGTTCTGGTACATATGAGCAAGTTCTATAGAACTTATATAAGGTACCTAATACCTATAATGTATCTAGATTACTCGAACAATAAACATACATGCGAAAGAAAATGTTTAATGAAAAGTTCTGTTATATGTGTAGTATCGGGATGTTAATATACAGGAACAGAAATCACAGGAAAAGGAATTAATATATATGTTTAAGATCTTTATTAATGAATAGAGGTCTGTCTTACATCAATTCACGTTTAGGACTACTCTTTTAACATCGTACAACGAGACATCTCGTCGTTATCCGCGTCCCTCAACCCAGCTTAATTACTCGCCGTCATACTACTAACAATATCTTCAAAAAGGAAATGTACGGTAATTTTACGACTACAATTTTATCACAAAAGGTCATTCATAAACTATTTACTATCCTCACAATTTTTTTTAACCTTACAATTATTGATAAACGGTTCGCTAGATGTTTAGAAACTGTTCGGTACTGTAGTTTTACAATTTCTTCGCTGGGGAGTTAAGAGAGTCGTGGTTAGAAGCGAGGGGTACAAGCTGCCCAAGACGAAGACAGGCTTTTTCCCAGAGGAGCATACTCTACTTAACCCTGCTATAAATTAAACTCTAATATAAAAAGTACAAAAATGCACGTACGAACAATTTTTCCAATTCCATATGTATCTCCAAAGTTCTTCATCAGATCTTCACCAAATGGGACCAAATGAGAAGCATCAGCTTTCAAATAAAACAAGAATCATCAAAATCTGTTCACCTATTCTAGTTTCGATAACATTTATACGCATTTTTTGTAGTTTAACGTCATTCAGGCAACTATGGTATATGGTATAACTATGGTATGGCGTTAAACTATAAAAAATGCGTATACGTATATGCGTAAAAAATGTTATTGAAACTGTCACCCGCACCATGCTACAGTGCAAAGAGTGTAGTAAAAAGTTTTGAGCTGACACACAAAGAAAATACAGTCGAATTGAGATCCTCCTCCTTTTTTAAATCGGTTAAAAAGAGTTTAAAATCTTACGCGATTTATTAGAAACTGTGTTTGCAATAATTTACTTAAATCTTTAGTACCTGAGCGACCGAGCTTAAAAATCTGAATTCAGGGCTGCAGTATCAAAATATAATAATCGTACTTACCTACATTTCTTACCTTTTTAGTAAAGTGACTGATACAAATATTTAAATTTTAGGGTTGAGACTGTAATTGCAGAATGTGAGCGTCAAAACTGCCAAATTACTCCACGACGAAAAGGATTGTATTAAAAAAATACTTTAGCTGTTGAAATTGTTTCTCTAAGCGAAGTCAGTCAAAGTTAAGTTTCTAACATTAAAATATAGTGAAGTACTTTATCTTTTGCGGCTAACTGAACTTCTTCTAATTTAAATTTATTTGTTTTCGTACGCAGAAAAATCTAGACATTTTCAATTTAAGTGAAGATCGAAATTGCCTGGATAGGCAAAAGCTTTTGTTTCTTTATTTTGTCGCCTAACAGAAAATATAAATAGCAAGGAAGATAATCTATACCAATATTATAAAGAGGAAAGATTTTCTGTTTGTTCGTTTCTACTGAATACGCTCCGAAACTACTGGACCTATTTAAAAAAATATTTTACCTATGGAAAACTACTTTATTCTCGAGTAACATAGCATATAATTTATTTTCAAAAAATCACAGATCTTTATGAAAATTGCATTAATATAACCCAAAGTAGCAAAATTTTGCCTATAACATTCATTATTTGGCCTGCGCTGAGAAAATAAATTTTTTATTGATCTACTCGTTATAAACCTGTTTTGTCCCGCTGCTGGGAAAAAACCTGGCTTTTTTTCACACAAGTTCTCTGCTAATTCATTTTTAGTTGGTAAATAAAACCTAAAAAATCAAAAACAATTTTGTTACTTGTGGTCGGCGCAACACGTTTTCTTCTTCCATACCGTCTTGTCATCCGTCACGCTATCACTGACGCCTTTTTCTTCCATATAACATCTTCCACAAAGAGAAGTCTTTTAGTAACATCATCTTCATCATCAGTTCTTCTATAGTATCATGCGTTAAATAAAACCCAAAATATCAGATAAAAATATAACTTATATTACCAGCCGTAAATTACCAGACGTTTTTATCATAGACAGTTTATTCCATCCTCAAAACTAAATGCAATCTACTTACGAACGCTCTCATTAGTTGCGTTAGAATTCGGTTCACTGCTGCAAATTAGGTTAATCATGTGTTTTAGTTCAGAAGGGTGTTGAATTATTAATTGCACGACTTGTTCATTAAGGAAATTTACGATCATTAAACGTATTGCAGGTATAATAATATTGCATACGGGGTGAAGGTAAAGACTTTCACAGACAGGCAAGATGCGAATACGCTTTTTCAACCGACTTTAAAAAGAAGGAGGTTCTCAATTCGACTGTATTTTTTTGTCTGTTGTTACGCGATTACTTCGCCAATTATGGTCCAATTTTGATGTGTCTTTTTATTGGAATGTTGGTGCTTCTTATGTGGTTCCATTTAAATATGATCAAGATCTCACGAGTAGTTTTTAAGTTATCCTTAGTACCATAATTAATAAATATATTTTCGGAAGTCGGTGTAAAAAACGAAAATAAATAGGTACCAAAGTACGCTTGTAGTGTTTTGTTTTGGAAGTCGGTCTGATATTTTTATTAATTTTTTTTTTAGGGTTCCGTATCCAAAGGGTAAAAAACGCGACCCTATAAAACTTCGCGGTCCGTCTTTCTGTCCGTCTGTCACCAGCCTGTATCTCGTGAACCGTGATAGCTAGACAGTTGAAATTTTCACAGTTTATGTATTTTTGTTGCCACTTTAACAAAAAAATACTAAAAACAGAATAAAATAAATATTTAATTGGGGCTCCAATACAAATGTGAAATTATCTAGCTATCTACGGGAGGGAAACGAAGCATCTGACCTTTTGGGTGGAGCTAGGCTGGTTATGGTAGCCAGAATCCTCACGCACAACGGTCTGAATGGGATTCTAACCCCCGGTTTCTCAAAACTCGATTATCGGGCTGTTAACTTAATCGACACATAATCGCCGGTAATCTGCTGTGAGTGGCTGTTGAAAAAACATTCAACCAATCACATCAGATAACATAATTATACTTGACAATTTGTAACATGCGTTAAGAAACCCGGCCTAAGTGCGGAAAAGGAAGTGCTACCACTACTAACTGTCTACGAATAATTATAACCCTAGAAAAAGGGAGTTTTCTTAAAAGTTTTCAATGGTTCTATCTGCGTAAAATGTCGCATTGTCCTATTGCGCCTGTCTGCTGAGCCTTTAGCTTCAATCCATATGCCTGTCTAACATGTTTTTACAAAATCGGGTCGCGACTCGAAAAGGCATTTCTGTAGAGCTATCAAAGAAACGAAGGACGTGATAGAGCTGTTGCAGTCACTTCTGTGATAAGTTATGCGCCGTATAAGAAGTTCTATCGTAGTGAGAAGTGGGTACAAAGGGAACGATCTTTAACTGCAAGTTTCCTGTTGTGTTGAGTATTGATTTTGTTGATTGTACCTACTAATAGGTACCATTGCAATATGTGGCTAATATACTGCTGTGCTATTCTGTAAAAATCTCACCGTAAAAAGTTAGGTGAAGTGAGCTTTATTTGAGCTGCCGGTCGATTCTGAAGACATTTCACAATGATGACTTAGGTGAAGTAAGCTTGAACAGAGCTGTGATTGATAGCTCACTTCGAGTTTACTTCACTTAAACCGTCACAGTGATTTTTTTACAGAATAGCACTACTGTTAAACAGGTGGAATGAAAGCACACTTCAACCCCACTTCACCTAACTTTTCGCGGTGAGATTTTCCGGGATACGCTGGCTTGAAGCGACAGTCAGTGTTGTGAGAATCTCAAATATATTTTCATTTATAAGTTTATAAATTATAATAGGCTTAAATTGACCCTTACCGAAACTACTAACTGGAATAAATTAAAAAAATATATGAAAATATAGTTCTTTACTTATATATTACAGGTAGATCTATAAAAAACTGTGGTATTTAAAGTAACATACGAAATTTCTCAGTATTGACACCTAATCAATTTGGTGAATTTAGTTGTTTGTAAGGAACCCGCCTGTTTTTCAATAAATCATAATTCTATTTATCTATAAAGTACAAGAGTGTGCCATCGCTTCTAAAGATCCGTAAAAGAGTATACGCCAACGCAGATAATGATAAGTAGGTACCGTAATTTACTCACAATAGTGCTTAGAAAGTACAAGAGTGTGACATCGCTTCTAAAGATCCGTTAAAGAGTATACAGCAACATCCATAATGATGTAAGTAACTAGGTAGATACCTACTTTACTCACAATAGTGCTTAGAAATTACAAGAGTGTGCCATCGCTTCTAAAGATCCGTTAAAGAGTATTCACCAACATCGATAATGATGTAAGTAACTAGGTAGATACCTACTTTACTCACAACAGTGCTAAGAAAGTATAAGAGTGTGCCATCGCTTCTAAAGATCCGTTAAAGAGTATACGCCAAAGCCGATAATGATGTAAGTACCTAGGTACTTTACTTTACCCAAAATAGTGATTAAAAAGTACAAGAGTGTGCAATCGCTTCTAAAGATCCGAAACAGACTATACGCGAACGCAGATAATGATGTAAGTACCTAAGTAGGTACTATACTTTATTCACCAAAGTACTTAGAAAGCAAATTGCTGATATCATTGAACTACTACCCTTATAATTTAGTCACGTAAAGTTGTCCTTATATCTAAATGACGACAAAGCCACTCACACGCCGTTTAAAAATCGCTTGCCCGTCATTTTTCACTAACAGCACATTTTACTAAACACTTGAGGTGTTTTGAGTGAGCTCTTGACGGTGGATGTAGTAATTTATGTGGAGAGGCGTGGCGGTCGCGAGTAAACGCCGTTCTCGTCATTAGTGTTAGGCGAGAACGTCACTAGCTAATTACAGAAGATTGATGAAGGCCCCGCTTCTACCGCACTTTACTACTACCCTCAGTCCGGTAAAGCCACGACTTGCGTGTCACCGAAAGCGGAATGTGACTTTTCTTTTCAACCAATTAATGCATCAGCGATTCCGCAAATATATTTTCGAATGTTTTTCCCCAATTAATTCGCTCCCAACTTTTTTATTCAGAAACTGATAACGAAAATTCGGGATTGGACTTTATTTTGTCTTTTCATATAAGTAAGTATATTTTCGTTTTAATATATTAAATCTTGAAGCCAATATTTACATATTTATTTTATTTTTCGTACTTCCTCTTTCCGCGTTACTAGAATGCGAGCCTTACTTTAACTGCGTTACATTTCAGAGAAAAATTGAGATCGATGCGAATAACATTAATGAAGTCTTCATAAAGCTTTTTCTCGGTAGTTAGATATAGTATTTCCTCATTGTGAGCGCTTGCGAAGCCAGCCAGCACTATGGCGAGCCGCCTTGTCGGAAAATTAGCGCCCTTTTAGGAGATGAAAAACTCCGTTCCCTTAGGATAGGATGAAACGGGTTGCAATGGAATTGTAAGGGTTCGATGATATATCTACGTACATTAAGTGATGTTTTGGTAGACGAATATACGTTACTTTTTACTGGTATAAGTTTATTTAACGAAATTCTGAGTTAAGCATTTGGATTTATGAATGCGTCAAATCCTACTTAAATGCCAAAGTTTGATAGATTTTGAGTCTAAAGTAGATTTTGACGAATAGATACTCAATTTCGAATTCTTAATTCAGAAAACAATGGTTAGTTGTAGGAACCTACTTCATCATCATCGTCATCATCATCATGTCAGCCGAAAAACGTCCACTGCTGGACATAATCTTCCCCCAAGCGTCGCCACATTGACCGGTCCCGTGGGTCTCGCATCCAGCAGATCCCCGCAACCTTCACCAGGTGGGCGGACTTCCAACGCAACGTCTTCCGGTTCGCGGTCACCACTCCAGAACTTTTCTGCCCCATCGACCATAGATTCTGCGAGCAATGTGATCTGCCCCTGCCACTTAAGTTTGGCAATTCTACGGGCTATGTTGGGAACCAGCTCTTGCGGATCTCTAAATTTCTGATTTGAGCACGCTAGGAAACTCCGAGCATGGCCCTCTCCTTTGCTACTTTGCGTTCACGTGAACTATTCAATACATAATTAATAATTTCTACGAAAATAAATGCATAATATTTTCAAGACAATGAATCAATATATAATTCAATCTAGCTGAAGATGGTATACAAAGGGATTTCCAGAAGTCTGCAAAGTATATACCTAAGTGCAAAATGGAGCTCGCTTCGTAAATATTTTAAGCGGAATTATTTTGTCTGGTAAGACCACAGAACACGGAACCGTCGCGCTTGGCAGCGACTAGAAACGCTTATTACTGATCGTGATGATACTGATTCGTGGCCATGCAATTGTTCTGAACGCGTGTTTCGGCTGTCATGACCATATTAAGAATTGTCATGGGCCATCAAATAGGTATATGACTAAATAGTGATTCTCATTGTCATACTTAGCGACCTTCCTGATAGCTCGACGCGATTCAATATATATTATACCTTTTACCGATTTTTACTAAGCGAAATTGCAAGTAATGTACTTGCACATGGACGCAATTCGATCGATTTGCACTTGATTCTTAGGAATTATGTGCGTTATATCGAATATCGACGCAATTGCGTTGCATCATCAGGAAGTACTTGTTTGTAAGAAAAAAAATTGTGACCCGCACAGGAGACACGAGATAACTAAAACACAAAAAATAATAAAAATAAAAATAAATAACCCCGTGCAAGGCCAAAAAGGCTCCTATCTCAGCATGTGCAAGGATATTAAAAAAAAAATAACGCTGCGCTGATATTCCCACTGTTGATGCCACGGACACATTCACGGAAACGGATAGAGGAAATATGGGCAGAGAGCGCCGACTGAATTTCCTAAGTAAAAATTCATAATTCGAGGTTTGGCTTCCGTCTATTTTCTCTTCCAATATTGAATCAATTTACAAGATATTATATACTTAAGAAATTCAGTCGGCGCTCTCTGACCCCGTTTTCTCTTAAAATAGAATAAAACAAATAATAACAAAATAGTATAAACACAGAAGGTGAGTCACAGTATGTTTGTGTATAACGTATAAAACAAATATATAAATAAAACACTACAAATATACGACCAAAATCGCGAATAATCATTTTGCGAATGCCGCCTCTAACTGTGGTTGCCAATGTGTCGCGGTGCTCTGTGGGCAAGACGAAACAACTACTTGTAGTTTAAAATTTGTTTAAATTAGATACGTACTATATACTTTACAATGTAATTTACGGCTTGGTATCAGACATTTTATAGTCTGTGGAACAAACTAACTTTAGTTCAGAGGATAACAAGAGCGTTTGTTACTTATTTTAAATGACACGCTTGCTTTTCAACGAATATATCGACGCCTATCGACGCACTCGTAGGTAAATTACATCGTTTTTTAACAAGCATTTCTGATTTCTTTCTTCATTGAAGTTCTGTTTAGTTTTCAGTAGTAGCTACTTATGACACAGTTATTTAAATAGGTACCTACGTTATAAAAATATTATAAGTTTAATCTCCACTCCAGAATATTCAGGTTGACAATACACTTAGATTTGTTAGCATTAATTGTTTACCAGAAGATGACGTGTTGTGCCGACTTTAACATAGGACAAGAACAGCAGTCTTATGCGTAATGATTTCGGCAAGGCAAAGGGCAATAAGTATGAACAATCGACCAAAGACATAGACGGAAATCCACATCGCGTATTTCATCTGGCATGTGATTGGTCGATTGTTTAAACTCTTTGCCCTTTGCCTTGCCGAATTCACTCGCGTAATAAGGCTGCAGGTAGATGATGACGAAATGGTTGTCAACAGCTGGGCAAAGTATTCGCCTTTCCCCTTCTATATCTTTCTGTCTTTTTCGATCTCCGGTCAAGTTTGCTCCTGATCATACAAAATAAATACATAAAATAAAAGTTATTTTTCATTCAGACCAAACATCTATATTACTATAGTGTAATATGATTCTAATGTGTCTAACGAAAAGCCTTTCAGAAAAGCAATATTGAAAAAGCCATGAAGACATTTGTCTCATAAGAATCATAATAATATTATAAATGTGAAAGTTTGGATGTACGGATTTATGTCTGTTACTCAATTATAGAGATAGATTATAGTCTGGAATAGCACATATGCTATTTATCCTAGTATTATGTTCCCTTCACTTTTCACGCGGGTGAAGCAGCTGGCAGATGCTAGTAAGATATAAAAAAACCGGCCAATTGCGAGTCAGGCTCTCGCACCGAGGGTCCCGTACAAACTTCAGCTTAAGTATTAATAGACCTGAGTATTTGATATGAATTTCAATTAAATACCTCTAAGCGTTCATGAGGAAAGGGGTAGTAATATTAAAATTATTTTTATTATATGATGTAAATACAATTTACGGTTTTCGCAATTATTCCTTTACTTGTACTATAAGACGTTGCTTCGTACCAAATTTCAAGATTCTGAGTTCACGGGAAGTACCCTGTAGGTTTTGATACCCTTGCCAGTGTCGAAAATTTATGCGGAAATTTGCGGCATAAACGGCTGTATCTTTTGATTGCGTTGGCTTAGAAATTTGATTTTTTCACAGGTTTAAGGAACAGTAGACTTGAGTATTTGATATAAGTTTCAGTTTGATACCTTTTAACGCGTTCCTGAGTAAAAGGGACAGGACAAAAAGGGGACAAGCAGACAGACGGACAACAAAGTGATACTATAAGGCATCCGTTTTTTCCTTTCGAGGTACGGAACCCTAAAAATACTATTAATTTATACAGGGTGAAAGTTATGATCATATTTAAAAAAAAACCTGCCAAATACGAGTCGGACTCGCGCACGAAGTGTTAATATCACGTTTGTTGTATGGGAGCCCTACATAAATATTTATTTTATTCTGTTTTTAGTATTCGTTGTTATGGCGGCAACAGAAATACATCATCTGTGAAATTTTCAACTGTCTAGCTATCACGGTTAATGACATACAGCCTGGTGACAGACAGACGGACAGTGGAGTCTTAGTAATAGGACAGATAATATAATCCTAGCATACAGATGCCTCATCCCATACAAAGAAATCGTGCCGACGTAATTAGCGTTTTTCATCTGATTATACCGATTATTTTTTGTAAATGGATCGCGTTCGGTTCCGTTCCACGGCGATAGATAGATCACCATCTAATAATCAATCGATATCGATAGAGAAATCAAATAATCAGTATAATCAGTACAGTACGTCAGGGCAGTTTCTTTGTATGGGATGAGACCCCACGGTAATAGGGTCCCGTTTTTACCCTTTGGGTACGGAACCCAAAAAACTACTTCCATGGAGAAAGTAGTTCATTTACATGGGCAGAAGTAGTTTTTAAAATAATGGTCACACCTTATCGTTACATTCTGTATTAGCAATCAAACAAAACGCTTCCTTTAACACAATTATCTTATCTTCCACTTTTCTCTATGACGTACAATTGTGCTAAGTGGCCTTTGATGTGGAACATTCGACCTAAATGCACATTCCAAGAAGTTTCTACGACCCGACTGAAGTTAGCGCGCCGTTTACGAGAGGTAATGAAGTTAGATCTCTTTGCGTTAATTGAATTCAACGGTACACACCTTACCTAGACAAATAAATATTCGGTCGTTTAGATGAGTTTTATTAGCCTTCTAACGGTAATGATTCGATTAACTCCTAGTTTCTGCAAGACTCTTCTAAATCTAATCTAAATCTGCTGACAAATTCCAAGTTAGCGTCTTGATTGGTTGACCGTATTAACAATAGCCAATCAAAAAGGCTTTCTAGTCTACTAGAGATTTGACGATATAAAAATAAACGACTCAATTACTTGTGGAGAATTTTTAATAAGCTAGTACTAGTCAAGTAGTAGTGTCTAGTATTCCTAAAATGTACGCTGTGCCTCTGTGCGTTTTAATTAAGGAACTATAAAGGAATTGCCACGTCGATATTTTTTTTATTTTTTTTGGGACAATCCCACCGCACTATTCCCAAACCACAGCAACTCCTGAAAGCCAGAATCAACACTAGCGACCACCAGAAAAACGCCAAGGCAATGAAGCTCGACGAAGACCCGGAGAATGAATTTAACTGTCTTGGATCCAGCAACAAAATTAATCAGAAAAGAATAAAGGAGGAGTAGGAACATAAAAACACAATTTCCACATTTCCACCCCGTTGGTCTGGTGATTGCAAGTGGTATTTCTGAGCATGGGTCTTACCTGGGACTCAGGACCTCCTCCTGGGTTTTAAATGGGACTGAGACATAGCCTAGTCTGAGCATAGTCCACTGAGTAACCTTTCGTGGAACACGGTTGTAATACGTTTGTATTATTATAATATATGTATTAAGTCATTCAGCTGTGAGCGAGGCTTATGTTTAATTATAATGATGACAGACTGATGGATGGTGACACATTTATGGCTGTGACTGACCTACTGACTTGGGCTTCTGGTCCAACATTGCAAATCTATTGTAGGTAGGTAACTAGTGATCGCTCTGTCACAGTGAAAATATACAAAGAGTATGGAAACTACCTACAAACGCTCGAAACGGCACACTTACAAAAAAAAAAACATGACGATGCGCATGTTTATGTGAGTATGCCGTTTTGAGCGTTTGTAGATAGTTTCCATACTGTTTGTATGTTTTTACTGTTGCTCTGTGGTCGACAGTCATTCATGAAATTGCTTTCTGCATTCCGCCTCCATATAGTATTTTTCTACATCAAATCTCACACTTCATGCTCGCAATATAATTAAAATTTGTATAAAGTGTTCTCTTTACGTTTTAATATATATATATATATATATCACTATTTATTTACTTTATCAGCTGAATTATCGACGCTTTTTCCAAGAAGATATACAAAAACTTGGCTCCCTCTTAATATGATTTAAACTCGCCGAACTTTATACACACACAACATGTCTACGGTTATACCCGACGATAAATATAAAAAGGAAATAATGAAACGCACGCTTGGGAGCTATTTCCGAAGACCGGATACAGGGAACCGACGAATGCGTTCTCCCTGGAACATTTATATGTAGCCTTCTCCTCTCATATTTGCTTTTGTGTAGTAGTATTATAATATTATGGCTTATATACTCATGTGTAGTACTTTTGCGATCATGAAAATTACGTTATATCTTAGTATCTGTGGAAATATTTTCAGATCTACATTTTCAAAGTATTCAGTATTTGAATAAGGAATATTGCTATCGGGATGTATAATTTCTTGAAATGAACATGTTTAGTTGTAGGTGCATAAAAGAAAAGAACAGATACAAAGATGTTATGATTTTTCTAATATCTACTTAGTTCTGGACTTTCAATACAACAAGATCAAGCTCACAATAAGACTTGGTATTTAAAACGAACTACTCGCAAATTGCCTCCAATAGGTACATTTATCTTTGAGCAACCCACGCGTCTATTCAATAATATATTTACAGTGGGTCTTTCATTATAAATCCTCACAATAATACGGTTAGCTATTGATTCTTTCATCCAACAAGCAAGCACAGTACCTACTCTACCGTAAGAACGTGTTCAATTGTTGAGAGGGAGGGTTGTGCTACTGCTAGCTATACCACGAATACGAGGGTAGGTACACATCCGTATAATGTGTACCGCTCTCTACAGACGGCCAATAAAAGTCGAGAGCCCGTTCTTTGTATCCGTGAATTTGAAATTCGAACAAAACAAAAGAGGGTGTGACTTTACATCAATCTTCATTTATTTGCTGACGACGGACTTTATAATGGATGTTTTAATTAAAAATAAACACTTGTTGTCGAGTGTGTGGATCTAATTATTTTACGGCATTGCTCATTTTGATTAACATTACAATGATTAGGTTTGTTTTAACGTCAATATTGATGTGTTTAATTGCCTTTTTGTTTTTAGTTCGAAAGTTTTCGGTGAATTGCTATATTATTTTTTTCAGTAAAATGAAAACAGCCTGACGAATGTTGTTACTGATAACTGGAGTCAGATACTTAATAATGTACTCTTGATTTCATTTTACCCAATAAACTGCGAAAGCCACTTTTTGTTAATGTCATGAATTGTTCAGTTGCTGTTTGATGAGATGACCATAAATGTGTGACTAGTCACTTATTTACTGTTTGTGGGAACCTTGCAGTATTTTGGTTTATTTATAAGCTGAACTGGAGCTTAGTGGACAGATTTGCAACTATTTAAATTTAATTTTCATTTATAAAACAAAAAAAAGAAACCAGCCTGTAACTGTTCCACTGCAGGGCAAAGGCCTCTTCTGATACATAGAAGGTAAGAGCATTGATCACCACGATTACTCAATGCGGGTTGGTGATTTCAGATTTATATTCACTCTAAGTCCAAGTTTCCTCACGACGTTTCCCTCACCATTGTCAGCGATGTGAAAGATAAACTCAGAAAGTATATATGAACTTGAAAAAGTCACATTGTACTTGCCCGGATTTGAACCCACGACTTCAAGCACAAGAGGCAAGGTCTTAGCCACTGGACACCGCGAAACTATTGATAGAATAAATCCAAAACTCATCGAAGCATGTTAACACACGTTGCCTTCAAACAAGATTTTCTAAAATATTGCTATGTACTCAGAACTTGGAGAGTAAGTAATAAATAAAGGCAAACTTCTAGATACACCGAGATATATTACCGAACAATTTTCAACTATAATGTATAGCGGTGCTCGACAATTTATAGCTTGTTTTCAATATCTTGCGTATAACAATATATACAAATCTGTTGAAAAAGTGGGACAAACAATGAAGAAAAACACGGTGACTATGAAAGTACAGAACACTAGTTTTGTTTCGTGGCTTCGCTCCCGCGCCCTATCCTACAGAAACCATGCATTTTATATTTGGAATAAAAAGTAGCCTATGACAATAGTGTAGCTTGCTATGAGTGACAAAATTATTATAATCGGATCAGGACTTCCAAAGATTAGATAGGTACTATAATAATATATTATACAAATAATCATCATTCATCATCATTTCAGCGAAAATACGTCCACTGCTGGACGTAGGCCTCCCCCTAGCGTCGCCACACGGATCGGTCCTGAGCATCCACTGGACTCCCACAACCTTGACTAGGTCGTTCTAGAGCTTCATCCAGAGGGATGCTTTCCAACGTTGCGTCTTCCGATTCGCGGTCGCCAATCCAGAGCTTTTTGGTCCCCATGACCGTACGTTCTGTGAGCATTGTGCCCTCCCCACTGCCACTTAAGTTCGGCAATACGAACATTTTTTTTTTATAATACAATATTAGTGAAGACCAACCAAATCTGTTGAAAAAGTGGGACACAAACTGAAGAAAAACATGGTAACTTAAATACAGAACATAAATACAAGTGTACACATAAGTATTATGAAATGCTTTGTGAAAGTTAATTGCTTGGAAGAATGGCGGCTCCTGCCTTACTACTGAATACACTTATCATTCAATGTTAGTCAAACATATACAAGCGTATCAGTTTACTCCAATGGATCTATGGAACATTTCATTGTGACGAAGTTGTTGTTTATCATTATCACACACAGCCCGTTTTTGGCCACTGCTGAGCTTAACCGTTTCTTTTCATGTGAAAAAAAATAATAGTTTTTGTTAGTCCAGATAAATTATATTTGGAAGATATAGTGGTTTTCAAATCTTAAATTTATTTAGACTTATAGCCCGTAGGTCTGGTGGTTGCAAACTCTACTACTGAATATAACGCCCAGGGTTCGAATATCGGGTTGGGAAAAGTGATACAGGGTGGTTTCTTCTGAAAAAAAACAAAAAAAAAACGCTCAGTAATAGCCCGGTTTAGTTTTGTTCCCGGGTTGGTGTCAATAGACTCCTCTTAAGACGATGACAGTCGCCAACGATCTTGAGGGAACAAAACGCGCACTCGTTTCACAACTGCGCGACCCAACATTCAGTAGTTTTTTGTACTTTCCTTTTTATTCTGCTAGCTTCTGCCAGCGGCTTCACCTGCGCGTAAAATGTGTTGTCATCCCAAGGGAATAATAAAAAAGGTAGCCTATGTGCTTTTCCAGACTATAATCTATCTCTGCGGCAAATTTCGCATACATCCAAACTTTCGCTTTTGTAATATTAGTAAGATAGTAAGATGACTTTAAAATAGAAGCCTTAAATCAAAATGTAGATAATTAAATTGTCTCTGAGATGGTGAAAATTTCATTATAATACGCCCGGAGGTTTTGGTGCCAGTGTCGTTTTCTTGTCCGTTTTAGACTTAACTTACAAATTAATTACACTATGTTAAACAAATAAAATTCAAAATTTTATTGGTACTGATGATAATTCATTTGCAGGAGTCAGACCTCAGACGATGCGAAGCCTAAAACGATATTAGAAGTTTTTATATTTAAATATAACATGGACTTTAGAGAAGGCGCGGGCGACGAGTTTCTGGAAGGATTTTAGGAATGCTTTTGCCTGGCTGGTCATTTGCAGGAGTCAGACCTCAGACGATGCGAAGCCTAAAACGATATTACAAGTTTTTATATTTAAATATAACATGGACTTTAGAGAAGGCGCGGGCGACGAGTTTCTGGAAGGATTTTAGGAATGCTTTTGCCTGGCTGGTCAACAGTGGAAAACAAAAAAAGGAAAGAAATTGTCTCTGAGATGGTGAAAATTTCATTATAATACGCCCGGAGGTTTTGGTGCCAGTGTCGTTTTCTTGTCCGTTTTAGACATAACTTACAAATTAATTACACTATGTTAAACAAATAAAATTCAAAATTTTATTGGTACTGATGATAATTCATTTGCAGGAGTCAGACCTCAGACGATGCGAAGCCTAAAACGATATTAGAAGTTTTTATATTTAAATATAACATGGACTTTAGAGAAGGCGCGGGCGACGAGTTTCTGGAAGGATTTTAGGAATGCTTTTGCCTGGCTGGTCAACAGTGGAAAACAAAAAAAGGAAATACAGCAAAAATAATAATTCTGCAATGTTATTCGTGTGTAAACAGCTGAATTTTTAAATAACAGTCGTTGAAACCTCTCGCGAACATTGTTGGGTGCGAAAAAGTTATCCAATTCAAGTTTACGATGCACTGAACCAGCGTAGCGCTTTATTTTACAAATAAACAATACCAACCATTGCTTTTATTAGGCACTAAAAGCCAATTTATAACTCTGATTAAATAGTGAATTTTGTAAAAATGTTTCTCAATTATTTTAAATAAATGTCATACGCAACATTTGTTGATTTGTTAGTTTTATTAATGCTATTTCAATAGCATCAATTTTGTTCGTTTATTTATTTATAAACTTTCACAGTTTATACCGTGAGGTATAATTGAATTACCTAAAAATCTTTGCTCATCATTGAATTTATCATTTCGAACAATATTTCCTACGTGATCAACAATGACCCCGACATGCATAGGGCGGTCCAAAAGTTGTCAGAATATTTTCTTTAAAATTTAAGAAAAGTATTTCGCGATCTTTTGGACTCCTCTTATAGTTGAAATTAAAGACGTAATTTAAAAGATATGTTTTACCATCGGCGTAATTTTGAATATTTACTTTTTAGGGTTCCGTACCCAAAGGGTAAAAATGGGACCCTATTACTAAGACTCCGCGGTCCGTCTGTCACCAAGCTGTATCTCATGAGCCGTGATAGCTAGACAGTTGAAATTTTCACAGATGATGTATTTCTGTTGCTGCTTTAATAACAAATACTAAAAATGTTAACACATGTTAACAAGCATCGAACATTCTAGAAGGCCTACAGTGTACCCTTCTTTTATTGCGTAGACTATGTCTAATTTATGTAAAAAAAAAGTTAATTTTAAAATCAAAAACCCGACATTAAGAAGCAAATTAAAAAACTGTAAACAAGAAAAAATCATGCTGTGCAGTCGGAGGAAACATATTCGCGGAATGGGTGACCACCTGATCCTCCGAATGCACAGCATGAATTTTCTTGTTTACAGCTTTTTAGTTTGCTTCTTGATCAGTCGGGTTTTTGATTTTAAAATTATTATTTTTTATTTACAACTTTTTAGTTTTTTTTTTTTTAATTACTTTTAAACATATAAGTGGTATATATTTTTATAATAACCTCTTAAAATTCTTTATTTTGATACCCCACTCGATGGGTTTGGAAGATAAAAAATATTCGGACCCGTACAATATGGCGCCCAAAATCCGCCATGTTTGTTTTTTTAGAACTTCACCTATCTAAGAACACTTGGGCGGTCAAGACTTATATATCGATGTCTTAATTATATAAATCGGTCAAGCAGTTTAAAAGAATATTACATACATACAAACATACAAGATACGCGCGAAACAAATAACCCAGTCGGGTAACCAGTCGGGTAATAATAAAAAGGCCAGTATGTTGAAGGTTGTAAAAAAACATTTAAGATTTC
The DNA here is from genome assembly GCA_949775005.1 of Orthosia gothica. Taxonomy (NCBI): domain Eukaryota; kingdom Metazoa; phylum Arthropoda; class Insecta; order Lepidoptera; family Noctuidae; genus Orthosia; species Orthosia gothica. The sequence goes on along the minus strand of OX459038.1, from coordinate 23,320,178 downwards.
TGAATTTATCTTGTTTTATTTAAGAGTAAATTGAAAATTACACAATAACGTGGAATTTCATTCACCGTGCACAACAGGTACTGCACAAAATCACATGCACAAGTACACTCACTGTCTTCAATATAAGTAAAATAAGTTGAGAATTCTACATACATTTGTGAGAGAAGTTCTTATCCGCATGAAATTACACGTTTTACTGTCTTTTTGTAGTCGAGCAGCCGTGTAGCCGAGCAACGAAGCTAGCTAGCATCGATGCGGCGTTGTGAACGCAGCTCCGACTGTGCCACACTTGACACAGATGGGAGACGAGGTAAGTGCAGCTTAGGGCTATGTTTAGTTACAACGCATTCCCAGCAAGTGCAGCAACTCGCACAAAGCGGACCCCGCACGGAAATCGACTGCGTATAAAAGATTTTATGCATACTCCATGAAAGTGGCCATGTCAGAACCGTAACAGGCGCAGTAACAGTTGTTGTGGTCGTTTGCACGAAACTTCCCCGTTGTTGCTTTGCTTGTGATAAATCTCTCGTCGGGCCACTCTTTTGTTCAGGTTCGCGCTGGAAAATTGGCACCGCTTTTACTATTGTTAGCCCCTGTAGATGAATTGTGTTCGATTTGAAGGAATAAATTACAATAAAACGTCCTACAGATTGATTGATTGTTTGCGGATGTAGAGATCCGCAAGAGAACCAGGGTTACCGACATAGCCCGAAGAATTGTCAAGCTTAAGTAGCAGAGGGCAGGGCACATTGCTCGCAGAACGGATTGCCGATGGGGCAGAAAAGTTCTGGAGTGGCGACCGCGAACCGAAAGACGATGCGTTGGAAGGCCTCCCACCAGGTGGACCGATGACCTGGTGAAGGTTGCGGGGATTCGCTGGATGCGGGACGCACGGGACCGGTCAGTGTGGCGACGCTTGGGGGAGGCCTATGTCCAGCAGTGGACGTCTTTCGGCTGATATGATGTCCTACAGATTTATTACGCGTTACATATTACTGCGATATATTTTTCTTTGTGTTATAAACATCCGAAACTTGCTCTTCAATGGGTGGATTTTATATGAGTTTTTGTTACGAGTTCGTCTTTTATTATATTTCAATGTCAAAAAATTATGTCAGAAGTTTTGAAATGATTTTGCATTCCATCAATTCTAAGTAGAAAGTACTCTAATTACCGCGGATCAAAAAGACTTTTCAAAGATTCAATGAAAATACGCCGAATTTGCAACACAATCTTGCTAGATTTTATAATATGTTATTTGATTGTTGTAGAAAATAATTGAAAAGCTTTCCATCACTGCCATGAACTGACTTACTACGAAAGTAAAGTATTCTTGTATAATAATTCGTCTGTGACAAAAAATAAACAAAATTGCAATTTGAATATTCAAGGAAACAAAAAGCGTATTATTTAAGATACGGCCGGCTGTGATAGCGGGTCGCCATAATTTATCATCACCTTCTTTTGACAAACTCTAAATATTTCAGTCCCTTTTGTTTCTGTAAAATAAACCACAATAACAGCAGCGGTACAAATCAGCTAAGCGCGGGAAATGTTACCAATTCCAAGGGGGAAATTCCGGTGGGAAAATATCTTTGGAATAAATGTGAATAAATAGGGCTTGCGAGATTAAAAGCGGACCGCTTGATATATGGCAGTCGGTGGCGGCACCCTTGGGCGCCGCGTGGCTCACGAGTTACTGGCCAGCAGATATAAAGAACTAAGACGAGTAAAATACATTCACAATCGGTGCGTACACAAATATTGTCTATGCTCAACGCTTGTTATTTTAGCCCGAAGCGGTTGGCTCGTTCATGTTACATCGCTATTCAATTTATCGGCATATAAACACAAACCCGAAACAATCAAAACATTTACGTGACTATTGTTATATACAATATTAAGCAGATAGCTTACCATGTTACAAGCGTAAATACCAAAAAATCGAAATGAAAATTGTTCAGCTTGGAGTTACTTAAATATTAAAATAGCTTTGTAAAAACACGTAGAAGTTGGAACAACCTCAAAACACTGGCCTCAAAACAAAGTAGAGATTCCTTGAAAAAGTGTGCAAATTTTTATGTAAAGTTGTTTTTCTGGTGTCGGTAACATTCTTGAAGATAATACCTCAAATCCATTTAGCTACAAATTAAAAGCGAAAAGAAAATAACAAAACGATGATTTTGATGGAAGTTAATAATTTCAGCATAATAAAATAATGCACGATAGAACTGGATCTCAAGGAGAAGAATATTTTGTTCGCGATTAAGATAGGAATTTAAGTGGGAAGTTTTGCCCAAAGTACTAATGGAAAAGTTGTTCGGATCTGTCGGGGATCTGGATGAAGTGGGCGAAAGGAATAACGCCTCAACTTGAAGATGAAATTGTTGTTGAATGTAAAACACATTTAAATTAATCTTGAGTCCGGATTTAGGCTAGACACATACTTATCTTTAATAGGAGTAAGTAATTTGCGGACCATAAAGTTTTTAGGGATACACGTCCGAGTCCAAAGGGTCAGAACAAACCACTTTTTGCTTACGTCACTAATATCCATGTAGTAAATTCAAAATTTCAGGCGGTTTCGGCGTAAAATTGAAGTTAAACATTAGACCAATTTATTTTGGAGTTAACATTAATATAATTTTGTGGAGTTTTCTAACCGAATTACGCGGAGTAAAATGGGTTTGTATGTATCCACACTTGTTTACTGTGTACATTGCATGTCCTCGGGGGTTAAGACGAGCGTCATTTAATGTGGACTACATTAAGTCCTGCGTACGTCGGAACACCACCCGGTTGCCATATTGTCCGGGGCACTAATTAGATTGTTATTAACCTAGAGTCTGTTTATCTATAATACTCATTATCACAAGTAAATGCGAACATGCTCTGGAACTGGAAACATGAAGAATAGTAGCTTTCTGTGTTGATTCTTTTTTTGTGTTTTTACAAGCTTAGATTAAACTTGCTTTGTATGTTTGTACCTGTGATCGAATCAAATCTTGCAACTGAATTTTAAAGCAGTTATACTCAACCGATTAAGATGAAATTTTGCATACAAGTTTACATGCATGGTTAGTTAAGTGATGCCATTCTAAATCCAATATGGCGGACGGCCTAAGATTGCGGAGTTATTTTTTGAGCACTGCCATAATATGGGTATCAAATGAAAAGGTTTGCTGGAAAAAATACGGATAAAGCTTTTTGTCTAAAAAGATTATTAATTAATAAAAAAAAAACAGATAAACTTGACAAACAGCCATCATCTGCTTAGTCCCAACCTCCCAACGATGTTGGGGCCAGCTTACGGTCTAAGCGAATGGAGTGGCTGACTATCTGACCTCCACAACCCAGTTACTGGGTTACATTAAACCCCTTGGTGAGACTATCAAACTTTTAGGCTTCTAACTAACAACTATTTCAGTCAATTGTTTGAGTTGGGAACAAACAAATACTTATTGCTGTAGGTAGTGGTTTAACTTCATGAATATTTAGATCTATTTTAGTATGAATATTTAGTGACTATTTTGGTGCCTATTATAATTGGCAATTTTCGAGTTGTTGAATATTGAGACGTCAATGACCGTCTCTGAAGACTTGACGAAAAAAGAGAGGGTGTTATAAGTTTGACGTGAATATCTGTGTGTTCGTGTTTTTGTGTATCTATCAGTGGCATTATAGCTCCTAAACGGATGAACCGATTTTCGATCGAGAGTGTTCTTAGCTATGTTTGATGAAAATCGGTTGAGCTTTTCAAAAGTTATGGGTGTTTTACTGTTTTAATCGGTTTGTTTTCGCATGATATCGTGTCATAATTACGTGTTCAATAGATTGTCGATCGTAGCGTGTCTATTACTAGATAAATTATGTAGCACGAAATAAAAATGTGTCGAGGGTATTTTAAATTTTACTTGTTATCCCAAAATATGCTCTCTATAAAATTCTTCTCTGAAAATCATTTATAGCCAGAGTACATCTCATTTTAATTCCAATAAGCTCAAACACGACTAGGATACATTGTTTTATTATGGAGTTCCAGTGCCTACCTTCAGGCTTCATCATCAGATCAGTTCGATAGTACCATTTTCATCAATACTATTTATTTATTTGTATTTGTCTCATCATAGTTGCTTAAATATTCGAGATATCTTATACATGACGTGGTCTTCTTCATCAGTTCCACTCTACTAAATGATACTTTCTGAAATTCTTGCCATGTTATTGGAAATAACAAAATCAGCCTATAATATTTGAGGAGTTTCCTCTATTGCCATGGAATCCCATCATCGGATTCTGATTTGGTGTCAATATAAAGCGCATTTCTCGAATGGTCCATTCGAGAAATGCGCTTTATACAAGTTCAGTAGCTGTTCAGGTGTGAAGTACCGTCTCACTTTTGCAAGAATCCCCAACTTTTTTGCAGCCAACTGAGCTTTCGCCTCTATGAATGGATCAAAATTGAGGGTTGATGTCAACGTAACACCAAGAAGTTCGAGATGGTCCGTTAACGGCACGGTTACACCACGGAAATATGGAGCCGGGTGGAATTGGCTCTTCTTAGCGGAAAAAAGACACGCCTGGGTCTTAGTAGCAATGAAACTGACCAGATTGGCATTACCCCATTCGGAGACCGCCTTCAAGGACAGATTCAAGCGTTCGACCATGGCCTCCCGGAGAGACCGAATCTGAGGCCCAGTAGTCCGTGCGTTGGACACGTATCTCTCAGCAACAGGTCGTCTGCGTACCCAAAGGACGGCGGCGTTGATATCTAACTGACCGGACGAGCAGCCATCGATAACCACTCGGATGTATTGATCCCTCAGGAAGTCCGCAATCCAATTATACAGACCACTAGGCAGTCCGAAGGTGGGAAGCTTACCAATGAGGCTTTCGTGCCAGACCCTGTGGAAAGCCTTTCCCCGTGTTTATCGATGGCCTGGCATACGCTAGAAGATCCCCAGTGGACCGATTTCGGCGGAAGCCGTATTGGCGGTCACTGAGAATGTCGTTCGCTTCTAGGTATGCCAGGAGCTTTCCGTTAAGCACACGTTCCATACTTTTACAGAGGATGGACGTTACAGAGATGGGTCTGTAGTTGGCCGGTTCAGCTCGACTGCCCTTTTTGGGCACAGGGTGTACGTTGGCTTGCTTCCAAGCCTTCAGTACTTTTCCAGACTCTATCGAAAGGCGATACAGATGAGTCAAGATCGGAGACAATTCAGGCCACAGGTTTTAAACACAATTGCTGGTATCCCGTCGGGGCCACTCGCTTTGTTCTTATCAAGACTACGCAGCACCCTATGCACGTCCTTTTGATGAATGCAAATATCCGACATACTCGTCACACATCCATCAGGAGAAGGAGGAGGCTGCGCGCCATCAGAATTCAGATGCGAAGATTCCGCAAAAAGGCTGGCAAATAAGTTTGCTTTCTCCTCAGCGGAATGGGCCAATGACCCGTCATGTTTCAGCAGTGGTGGTAGTGAGGGGCGACAGAAGTTTGATTCGACCGACTTAGCCAGGGACCAAAACGCTTTGCTACCCGCTGGGTATGAAGCTACTTTGTGCCCGATTCTGCTAATGTGGTTAAACCGTGCTCTTCGCATCAACTTTTTACAGGACTTGGCAGCCCTGTTGAAGGCTCTCTTCTTCTGATTCAAGTCATTAGCCTTGCGTGTTCGAGCGTCGACCCATGCCATGTGTTTAATCGTGTCGGCGCGGTTACACTCGGCTCCATACCATGGTCTGTCGACACGAGACATTGCTACGTCAGAGAATGGAATACGTATACGAATAGTACTCCATTCCCCGACGCAACACATTTGTCACAGCGTCAGCGCACGACGATGGATCATCCGAAGAGAAGCAAATGGGCTGCCAAGGATAGCATGCGAAGAAAGATCGCATCCTATCCCAATCTGCTGACCTGTACCGCCATACCCGCCGGGTGCTTCTTGGGCTGGGATCAGGCGGGGAGTAGAAGGACACAGACTTCACCAGACAGTGGTCAGAACTACCCAAAGGTGAAGATATCGACACAGAGTATCTGTCTGGATCTGTTGTCAGCAGAAGGTCGAAGCAATTGGCTGTGTGCGAATCAACATCTGGCACCCTCGTCGCCCCCTGGACCAGCTGGGTGAGATTTAGTGCTAGCGCAAGCTTGCGCGTCTCTCGTCCAGCATGATCAGTGCACTGGTATGGGAAAAGCCACTCCTGGTGGTGGGCATTAAAGTCCCCCAGTAACACTAATTGGGCGGAACGGTATCGCTGCTGTGCCGAATCAGCCGCCTCACTGAGGTACTCTGTGAGCCTGGTTGTCTCCTGATCTCCGCTGTGCGAACGGTAGACACAGGCGTAGATAATCTTATCTAACCCGGTGTCCAGCAGAGCCCACAGCACTGAGAACCTGGAGTCTTCAAGGCTATGGAGACACCGATAGCAAGTGTGGTCTCAGGCATACATGCATACACCCGCGCGTGGTTTAAAGGCGTGCTCCAGGGTAAACCCTGGGTATGATCAGTACGATGCGTCTGACGGACTTCCTATCTGCGTCTCCGTAAGGAAAAACAGTGCTGGCTTTTCAGTCTCCAGGTGATGGTGGACTGAGTTGAGATTGGAGTGCAGACCTCTAATATTAGTGAGGTGCACTTTGTGGGAGAGGGGGTGCAGCCGCTGTTTTACTCCAGTTTTCTTTTTCGTACTTGCCATTTTGTAAGAGTGAAAGGAGAGGAGAAGGAAGTGAGACGGGGTTCCACGCTACTAGCTTACAGACACGCACTGAAAGAAGGCCATCGTTGGGGCACTAGTCCGGAGAATGCGGGGACGCCCGAGCCCCCCCCCCCCCCCCGGACTTGTCTATCGGGCCCTCCCATCTCGTTGCCAACCAGCACGATGGTGCATTCCGGGATTTTTCGACAGTTGGTGGGGCAGCCTTTCATGTGTGACACTACTTGGGCCCCCAACTACCTGCGGTTGGCCAGCGGCAAGCCGTGCCTTGGATCCCGCACCTTCCGCGACTAGTCTCCCGATACTCCCAAAACAGCGCGAGTCAGACTGGTCAGCATGCAGTGTAACAACTATCTCGACCCAACTCCTCTAGTGGCTACACCGAGCATCGTACCGGAACACGGCTAGGCCGCTTGTCGGTACATCTTTGCCCGGTGGGTGGTTACAAGCCTTCGGCCGAGGCCTACCACCAGTTAGTGTCACCTGATTAGCACCACCCGGGGACCACGTGTAGGGTAACAACAAACGGGGTAACTCTCCCACGGACGCGGGTGACTCAACCCCCATATTATTTTGATTACCTGTGTGTTTGTGTATCTGTCTTTGGCATCATAGCTCCTAAACGGATGAACTGATTTTGAATTCGTTTATTTTTTATTTTTTTATGTCCAAAATTTTACTTGTTATCCCAAAAAATCTGTATAATCTATAGATCTGTATAGGTCATCAGATAAAGATGCAAGAAAAGAAAAATAAATACCGACTATTAAAGCAAAACACTACAATATGAAAAATATCTTTGATTTCCGAAGTCGGTGTCTTTGGTACCTATTGTTTTTCGTTTTTCGACACTGACTTCGAAAAACAAAGTTATTTTTCGTTTTGTAGTGTTTTGCTTTAGAGGTCGGTTGAATTTTTTGTTAAAAAGCTACAGGTACAAAAAGTACTCTTTTTAGTGTTGGTACCTCATATTACAATGAAAATCAGTTATAGCCGGAGTACATCTCATTTAAATTCAAATAAGCTCAAACACGACTAGGATACATTGTTTAATTACGGAGTTCCAGTGCCTACCTTTCGGATTAATCATCAGATCGGTTCGATGGTACCATTCTTATCATATATAAATACATATAAATGATGAAAATCGTACCATCGAACTGATCATCATAGTCGCTTAACTATTCGAGATATCTTATACCCTTGACATACTTATAAAGGAGTTCCAGTGGCCATCTGTGTTTTTTGTCATTAGTTCCACTTCACCAAATGATACTTTCTGAGTGCAAATGCTTGCAATGTTATTGAAAATACCAAAATCGCTATATGTCTGCCTATAATATTTTAAGAGTTTCTCCGATTGCCATGGGATCCCATCATCGGTTTCTGATTTGGTGACATTAGGACCACTTCGAGAGTATACCCTTTCAAACAAGAAATAATTTTACAAATTTGTCTATATGTGACGGAGTTATCAACTCATACAAGAAATAATAATAAAAATATCTGAATTGATAACTTCCTCCTTTTTGGGGGGGTTTTGCCAGAATCGCCACGCTTAGCAGGTGGGTTGGCGATCGCAGTATGGTTGTTATAGATGCACAGAGAACGGTGCTGCCCATTTTCTGGTTTGTCCCTCAGTCGCCTCTTACGACACCCACGGGAAGACATGGTATGGTGAAATTCTTTACGTCCGGCACCATACGGAACCTATGTATGATATAGTTGTTTTTTTTTTGAACGCCATCATCGGTTTCGAGAGCTACCCTTTCAAACAAAACAGAATTTTAAAATTTTGTCTATATGTGACGGAGTTATGCCCGAACATACAATAAAAAAATTTAAACATCTGAATTGAGAACCTCCTCCTTTTCGGGAAGTCGGTTAAAAAGCTAGTGGTTACTAATCTACCACATTTCAGGTGTTTGGTCTAAAATCAAGAACATGAGTGGTTCATAAGTCTTGCAAACTTAATAAGCTTCAAAGTTTATAGTAAGTACAGGATAACATAAGCACTCTCGGACCGATATATTAAGCTGCTTACGTTAAGTTCCAACTAGTTCCTTGTATTGGGGAAGTAAGAAAAACATTGGATGCAAGTGTTTTAAATGTTGGTAAGTATGGATTTAAGGAACTACGGTAATCTTTACCTTGATGCAGATGATTTAGCTCTAAATAATCTTCTTCTCATTCGTTGTCTTCATTACTATTACTGAAGGTCGCGCCCGTCTTCTAAAGCTTTCACGGAGTCAATGCTGAGCTGCTTCTAAGCCACTCTGTCTTCGGCTCTTCTCAGTACATTTTTTGCGATGGGTTTGCACTTGACTCTAGTCTAGGTCAGAGGTGGCAGAGACAGAGTCGACGATGGAGCAAGCTTATCCAGAAGAAGCCTGTTCACTCTAACTTTGAAGAGAGCAATGGTCACCGTGAGTGTCGTAATCGCCCTAACCTAATTAGCCCAGACCTGGTCTGACCATCGAGCGGGTGAGCGTCCGCGTGGCCTTTTCCCATCCACCATCCTCCATCTACTTCTATCTTCCATCCTCTTAATAATAATACACCATTTTTCTTCTAGTCCTTAAGCGATTAAATGATGATATTCAATTAAATGGGATTGACCCCGTGCCATTTCCGTAACGCTTATCAAACCCATCCATTTTGGACCTTATCAATCAAAGAGATAGAGTTGGAATTGTCTCGTTTGCTGAAATTTCACGAACTCTAGCCATTCGTACCGAAACAGCAATGCAGTTTGATGCTAAAAATAAGAATTTGCTGATAGAAGTCCAAGGTTTACTTAGGTACCTACCTTCTAAAGAAATTCTGTGCTTTGGTCAAATTGCACTAGTGCACTAGTTGTCTGGCATTTTTGCTGAACTTGGTCTTTTTGGCGCAGCCCGGAGGCACACATTCCTGATAACTTCTTACGTCAGACTTTACACTTTTTTATTTATTTGCATTTTATCAAATCAAATCAGTTTATTCGCAATAAGTGTTGGTACAATTTTGGTCTTAACATAAATAATAATACAGATCCATAACACTTAGTCATAACAATGTGACATGCAAACATTTGGGTTATTATTGTTTTGAGGTTATAGTTATAATTAGTAAATTACACTCGATTAAATGTAGGTACATTATTAAATACATTGATAAAAAAAAAAAAATGATATCCGAGGGTAAATGATTATGATTGTTATTAATTTTTCAACCCCCTATTAAATATGTCGCTTACAGAGTAGAAATTCTTATCCAATAGCCATAATTTAAGATACCTTGAAAATTTATTAACTGGTAAGATTTTAATAGTGTCAGGTATAGCATTGAATATGCGACCACACATTGCATAGCTATTTTTAGTATATAGTGCTGTCCTAGGGATTATAGGCAAAACTATTCTATTCTTGTGCCTATTACTTTTTGGATACAATTCATGAGCTTTTTTAAATAGTTCCGGGTGAATTTTAACAAATTTAGCGCATTCAAAGATATACAGTCTTGGAAGGGTTAGTATATTAAACTTTTTGAAAATGGGTTTGCAGGATTCCCATGGGCGTATTCCCGCTATGGCGCAGATGCATTTTTTCTGTGCGATAAACACTCTCTGACATTCTGTTGAGTAACCCCAGGCAATAAGACCATATCTCAACACAGAATCAACGTAGCCATAGTATGCAGATAATACCGTTTTTAATGCTGATGTTTTTGAGAGTTCATATAGAACGAACACGAATTTATTTATTTTGTTGCATACTTTATTGACGTGGGCTTTCCAGTTGCAGTGTTTATCAATCGTGATACCGAGAAACGCCGTTTCGTTTACTTCTTGTAATTTAAGTCCTCTATAATTGATGTCTAAAGACTTATTTTCTCGTCCATATGTACTAAATTGAATAAAATTTGTTTTTGTTAGGTTTACGCGTAGATTATTTTCGTCAAGCCATGTTATTATTGATTCAATTGTATTATTTATGTCACTTGTATATTTATTAATGTCAGTATTATTTGATGTCATTATTAACGAAATGTCATCAGCGAACAGAAAACAGGGGTGATTAGTAACTTCAGGAAGGTCATTTATATATAGTAAGAACAATAGGGAGCTGAGCACACCCCCTTGGGGCACACCAGACCTGTTATGTTTATAGTTTGATCTGTAAGATTTTAGTTCTAGTTCACTATTAATTTTTTCGATTTCTACACACTGCATTCTGTTATTTAAATAACTTTCTATCCATTGAAGAGCTGGGCCCCGTATCCCATACTTTTCAATTTTCTCTATTAGCAATTTGTGTGATACGAAGTCGAAGGCCTTCGACATTTCAAAAAATATGCCTGTTGTTTTAAGTCGCTTATCTAAGTTAGTAATGATTGTGTTTATTAGGTTAAAACATGCTAATGTTGTGGACTTTCCTTTTTGAAAACCGTATTGTTCTTCCCTTAGGATACTATGCTTGTCGATGAATTGAGTAAGGCGTTTATGCATAGCAGTTTCAAAGATTTTTGATATAATCGGTATGAGAGTAATAGGTCTGTAGTTATCGAGATCTTCCTTGTTACCTTTTTTGTGGAGAGGTTTTACAACCGATTGTTTAAGTGGGTTAGGAAAACATCCATATTCAAAAGACAGATTCACTAAAAATGTTAAGACTGGTGTTAATTCACCAGAACAACACTTTAAAATTTTTGTTGCTAGTTCATCGTAACCAACCGAGTTTGTGTTGTTTAGAGATAACATAATTCTGTGCATTTCTTCATGTCCATATGGATTTAGGAAAATACTATCACTAAAAGATTGTTTAAGGCTAGCACGAGTATTTTTATGGGTATCGTATGTTAGGTTTATCCAATAGTCATTGAATGCTTCAGCAATTTTATCCGGGCTTATGCTTTCTATGACCTGTTTGCTCTTACTACCGACGGACTCATGTTTTATCAGTTGCCATGCTGCCTTGCATTTGTTTTTAGAATTACTGATAAATTGATGATTAATTGTTCTAATGGACCCATGTATGGAACGTCGTAGGAGTTTAGAATACTTTTTAAATTTTGTTTTATTTTCAGCTGATTTGTTAGCATAGTATTTGTTTCGTAATATTCTTTTGGTTTTGCAGCTTGCTCTAATACCTTTTGATATCCATTTTAAGGGTCCATCCCGGTTTAAAAATTTTATCCTCATAAACGGGAAACATAATTTATAAAATAGATATATTAGCTCGTAGAACTTTATCTGATGTATATATGTTGTGTGTCTTTTAGTATGTGCTAAATAAATGTATTTTCTTTCTTTCTTTCTAGTTTTACACTGAAAAAGCAACATGGAAGCAACGGTATACTCGCTCGGAAGAGTTCTTTAGAATTTATAATTTTTCCCGAAGTCTTTGACTACTGAAAACTGAAATAACCAATTTAATCTATCACTCCTCCACTTGCCTGCTTTATTAGTTACTTAACACCTAATAATAGCTACGACGGCTATGTACAATAGTGCTAAAAAAGCTTGTTTCGGTAGAGAAGTTCATTAAGGGGGCGCAGCCCGCTTAGAGAGCAGTTTGCGAAGCTCGCGCTTGACCTAATTAGTGTTGCGCCACTGTCACTATGACGAGGATTTGTTTTTGTAAGTTCTTTTGTTTTAGCAATGTTTAACAGCCAGTTGCGACAGCACACACTATATGTTACGTCCCTACGAGGCTATGGTAATGAGCTATTCTCAGATTGTTGTGTTCGCTGAATTTTTATGGTGCTACAAGTCATAAAGAAAAACTATCATATTGCGATGCGACGGGTTTTATATTGTGTGTGCACGTACTGCTGCTGAAATAAAAATAGTACGTTAATTAAGCTTTGGAAGGGGTTTTTATTATTGCGGCTTTTTCTGATATGGTCTGTTTTAGGGTTCCGTACCAAAGAGTAAAAACGGGACCGTAATACTAAGACTCCACTGTCCATCTGTCGGTCTGTCTGTCACCTGGCTGCATCTCATGAACCGTGATAGCTAGACAGTTGAAATTTCACAGATGATGTATTTCTGTTGCCTAAAAACAGAATAAATTAAATGTTTAAGTGGGGCTTCCATACAACAAACGTGTTTTTTTGCCGTATTTTTACGATAATGGTACGGAACCTTTCATGCGCGAGCCCTACTCGCACTTGGCCGGTTTTTTTTCGATGGTTTCGTTAAAAGACGAATGATGTAAAAACTCACAATTAATCACACACACACTAATTACTGTCATCCGACTGTTATGTTAGGTTTTTCAATTATTGTAAAAGGACAAATTTTATATAAAAAACCTCTTAACAGTAGACTAAATACGCTACCATTTCACTCGGGAATTAGTAATTACTGAAATAACATTTAGTTATTTCAGTAATTAGGTTCTAATACTCGAACTCAACGAAATAATCACACAAACAAACAACTATTCAGTGACTTAATTGCAAAAACACATCCAAAAAAGGTAGGATAACAGCACGTAAGTATCTTCATCGTGAACCGAGTGGTTATTTAGTAACACCCCCGGCAAGGGTGCAATATTTCAACCCCTACACATCCTATTGCTTGGCACATGCTAGCGGATAAGTGAGTGAAAAAGAAAAAGAGTCACATTTAAATTGAACCCCTTTCCTTTTAGCAATACGTTTGATTTATTCATGACGATTGTTTATAGCGTGTCCTACTTTAACTTGAAAGTCGCGTCTCAAATTGCCGCCATTTTTGAAATCTCTTTGGTTGATAGCAAATTAATTAAGAGTTTTTATGTTCACTTTTCCGTCCCATCCTTTTAGAGATGCTTTCAGACAGAGCAGCCAAGAAATCTAGCACTAGTCTTGCCAAGAGGTATCGTGTTACCCATTTACTGGGTTGTGTTACTCAGTTACTGGGTTGTGTTACCCAGTTACTGGGTTGTGTCACCCAGTTACTGGGTTGTGGACGTCCAATAGACGACGCTCCATGTAAAATATTGGTACTTAGCTGCTTCCGGTTAAATTGGAAGCATAGCCCAAAATAGTTGTGAAAAGGCTCGGCAGATTGATTTAATTTAGGAGATGCTTTTAATCTAATGAAAGTTGTAAAAAGTTCTCTTTGGTCTATAAGTTTTGTAATTTATTTTGTTGTTTTAATTTAATATTCTGCGAACGTCGTTATTACAAACAATGCTCTTGAATTATTCATGTTCGTCCTGATTATTTTAATGTGAAAAACCCCAAGTTGAAGAATAATAATTATTGAGCAACAAAGGTATGCGAAAATAATTTCTTGTGGGTGGTTGACTTTCCTAGTTGAATAATTAAGTATTTAATAACAATTCGATAAAACGTAGGCATCTATATCCTCCAGTTTATAAACTGAGAATTTGTTTGATGTTAAGAACTTACCTTGAATTACTGACTGAATTACTACTTAACTTACTTTGAATGATCAATTCAGAAACCAGTGATAAGTATTAGAGCCAAAGCAAAGAGCATATCGTAATTACGCACCTCCCAATTCATTCGCCATTTACTGAATTGATATCGCCGCATAGCTCATACTCATAGATTTATTAGTAACTGCCTTTAGAACTCAAGTTGAGGTTTTAACATAATTAGGTTCTACGAGCATGCTTGATAATTGGATGCCCGTAATTACATAGTCACATGTCATTGCACATTAAATTTGATTCAGTGTTAATAAAGTATCTCAGAGTGCACAGAAATTTGGGTTTTTTCCACATAATGCACTAAGATTGCCGGTACACAAACACCATGAGATCAGAGCCCATACCTTTTGGTCCTTCGAGCCGGATGCCGCCGGCACCGCGCACTGTAATGGCGCATCCACACATGCCGCCACGGCGGCACGGCCGCACGGCCATGCCGCCGGGCATGTGTGGATGCGCCATAACCTAACATAGATAATGAAAACCTCCCGCGTACCTTCGCTATATGATGACAATGTATTTGTATATAGGTAGGAATATTTAACATTTGAATATGGATATAGTAAATACGTTATCATCAAATTTCTATAAGAAACCTGTATTTAATGGCCTGAAATCCTTTAACTTAAATTTAAAGATTACATTTCAGAAGTTAAGGTGTGATAAGACACGTTTCCATTACCGTTCAGAACGTGTGAATAAATTGGATGACTATCTCTATCAGTCAATTGTAGGTCATCTTGGTGACTGCCAACGAACGCACTCACAGATATTTATGAAAATTCAGAAAATGAGTTGCATTATTAGAGTGGCAATGGAGAGGACTATTATGCTCGGCGTTTCCTTGCGTGATCGAATAAGAAATGTAGAGATCCGCAAGAGAACCCAGGTTACCGACATAGCCCGAAGAACTGCCAAACTTAAGTGGCAGTGGGTTGGTCACATTGCTCGCAGAACGGATGGGGCAGGAAGGTTCTGGAGTGGCGACCGCGAACCGGAAGACGTTGCATTGGAAGGCCTCCCACAGGTTGGACCGATGACCTGGTGAAAGTTGCGGGATCTGCTGTTTGCGGGACGCACGGGAACGGTCAATGTGGGAGGCCTATGTCCAGCAGTGGACGTCTGTCGGCTGGTATGACGATGATGATGTTTAGAGTAGGTTCTTGTCTGGTATTGAACTGCATCTGGTTAGCTTGGAAGTTGATACCGACAAAGTTTGAAAAAGGCTAGGCAGATGATGATTCAGATTTAGTAATTAACTAATAGCAAGTTTGAAAACGTCAACCCACCTTGAGCGAGCTTGGTGATTAAAACTTGTGTTTTATCGGTAGGAGAAGAGGTCCTGCCGTGGGAAAGCAACATGCTAGTATTATTTTTACTTTCATAATCATTCATCACACTAATCTTACTAGTATTATAATAGCGAAAGTTTGGATGGATGTATGTTTGTATCTACTTCACGCTCTAACGGCTGGACCGATCTGAAAGAAATTTGGCACGGATATACATTATAGTCTGAAATAACACATATGTATTCCCTGGGATAAAAAGTATTCTATTGGCTATTCCGCAGCGAGAGTATCGAAAATTATCCCAAGGGAACATTCCCTTGGAAAAACTCTGTCTTTCTGTTACCTTTTCACGCTCAAATCGATTTATATGAAATTTGGTCCGGAGATAGTTTGAGACCCTGGGATCCTTTCCAGGATAGTTTTTATCTCGGCAATCATCCTTAAGGGGGGTGCAAGTTTATATGGTGAACCAATTATTGCTCAAGTAAGGCGGCCCACACACCTAGAATTTTATTGCGTGATGCAAAATATAGGCTATGCGAAGTATTAATGCTACGCAGACGATTTCGCGGGCAAAAACTACTCTTAAATAAAATTAGATCTGACACAAACATTTCTGACTGTGACTTTCAAAAATAAATTTTATACCTAAATGAGTTTCTTATCACGTTATCGTATCAAAGGCACCTATAGTTATAATTTTATACATATGAATCTAATTTTAACCATAGATAATAAAATCGCGGAGTAATACGAAGTAATATGAAGGTAATGAACCAAAAAACCGTCCTAATAACGTTTTATATCTGATTTTCTTAACAAAGGGTGAGGGTAAATATATAAATAAATTTCAGCGTACGGCGCAGCGCACGGCGCTCATCGCATGCTTCGCAATGTGGACGTCCATATTCTTGGTGCGGCATTTGCTACGACAACTCAAATCAAAGCTAAAGGCGAGAGTTGCAAGCAAAAGGCCTGTTGCGAGGCGAGCGCGACGCATGCCTCGCGATGTCTGTACGCGGCTTTACATTGTGAGTTTTTGTTCGAGATTTCTGTTTGTGATCAACGCGTAGGTAGATGGTTTAGTCAAGGGTTTAATACTTTGTCATAGTAATACCAGGATTGAAGTATTTGTAAACCGTAAAAAACTTGGGAAGTGTTTGTCCAATAATGTTGAATGATGGTAACATGTTGCCTTAAATACAAATTATTGTATCTAGCTTAGCCGCTTGATTGAAAATTAGGAGACACAATAGAAAAACTATTTTTTTAAAGTACCATGTCCATTTAAGCGTGCAAGTGGCTAAATAGGATCTTGGTTAAAACTGTCTGACCTATTATTATCGTTCTATGAACACTGTGATAATGAGCACACTCACGATAAAACTGCAATATATTGGCAGAACAATAACTAACTTTTAATTCAACCGGAAGCCGTCCACTACTGACAAAGTCCAACCCCAAGCATAGCCGCGTTGCTATGTAGACCGGTCCTGTGCTTTTTTCCATCCCGCTAACTCGCGCAGCCCTCAATAGACCATCAGTCCACTTTGTTCGATGCCTTCCAACGCTGTGTCTTCCAGAACATAGTAGTTACTCGGGAACCTCTTGGTCCCATCGGTCATCCGTTCTGCAAGCAATGTCCTTGCCACCTTAAGTTACGGAATTATTTGGGCTATGTCGGTTACCTTCGTTGGTTACAGTTAAAATAGACATATCATTTTAATTTTGGAGTGTGGACTATCCAAACACTGCGATTCGCGATGATGCCGCGGTGTGACTTCGCGCAACGCGATGTTCTTTGCGAATGTGGCCGAATAGGCACCCTCGATAATACCAGCTGCAACGGGTGTTCATTTGAATGGAATTTAAACATTGTATTTCGATAAAATGTTTCGCGTTTGAGGCGTAAATTCGATGGACAGGAATGTTGTTCCTAAAAGTCGAATAACCACTTCCAAAAAGGACGACCTACGCAGACGACCGCGACGGGATAGTCCCACACATGCTCAAAATAGATATGTGCTTCACTGCTGGTACACAGACCTCTTTTCTTTGAGCAGGAGTGAGTCTTATTACAACACGCGGGCCTAGTGCAGGTGTAATAGCCAAAAAAAATGATCTCTAATCTTGAAGCCACAAAAAATAGGCTGGATATACCCAAAAGAAAGAAATTATAGTGCACTAGCTGACCCGCGGGGCTTCGCGCCCGTCAACTGGCTACCCTGCCTGCCCTGCCTGCCCTGCCTGCCCTGCCTGCCCTGCCTACCCTGCCTATACTGCCTACCCTGCCTACCCTGCCTACCCTGCCTACCCTGCCTACCCTGCCTTCCCTGCCTACCCTGCCTACCCTGCCTACCCTGCATACCCTGCCTGCCCTGCCTACCCTACCTACCCTGCCTACCTTGCTTACCCTGCCTGCCCTGTCTACCCTGCCTACCTTGCTTACCCTGCCTACCCTGCCTACCCTACCTACCCTACCCTACCTACCTACGTACCTAATAATTTTTATCTATCATCAATAGTTTTCTCAGCGCACGCCTAAGAATGAATTTTATAGGAAACATTTTGCTATATTGCAATTTTCATAAGGATCTCAAATTTTTTTGACAATATATTGCAGCCTATGAAACTTAGGAATAATGGAGCTTTCTATTGGTGAAAGAATTTTCTAAATCGGTTCAGTAGATCCAGAGATTACCCCTTACAACGTCACAAACTCACAAACTTCACCTCTTTATAATATTAGTATAGATAAGAAAAACCTTGAAGGATAGCCAAATAGGACGTTTATTACCTGCGCTTGGTTTATTCAATCATGAATGAAATATAAAGTATCAAAATAAGAATACAAAGAACGAAATAAAATAATATGTTTTCAAGTCCCAACTTTGTAATGGTCCTGAATTCTGTTATTGGACACATTATGTACCTAATTGGATTTCATTCGCATTCTTTCGTTTTCATTACGTAGATATGTCTATTTATATACATGGATTACAAATGTATGGATCCAATTACAACTGAAAATGTAATTAATTAAGATGTACTGTTTTTGTGGACCTGCACGACACGATTTAGTACAGACAATTTTGTTTAGTTCTATAATGTAGAAACGTGTTACAAATCACAATTCAGGCTTGCAAACTAATTGTTAGCAGTTCCGATACCGCCCTATTAAAGAAAAGTATTATATGTATTGTAGCGTTACGTATAGCGCCGGAGAGCTATACGTAAGCCACGTTAATAAAAATTAAGTTAAAAAGATAAAAAAAATTAAATAAAAGGATATAGCAGTATAAACTTTAGGCCGGCTTCAGACGTCGTGGGCAGCTAACCGTAGGTCGGGCAGGAAGTCGTGGAATGCCCGAGGTAGGCTGGTGAGCAGGCACCACGACGGACTTGCAGGCAATCGGGCAGGTAGGCAGGTCAGCAGACACCACGAGTAGGTGGTCAAGCCAGGAAATCAGTCAGGTAGGCAGTAGAGTAGATAGCAGGACGGATAATCAGGCAAACGGGTAAATACGTAGGCTCCGAGGTGTGTGGAGGCCGGCTATGGCTCAATACGCCAAACAGCGAGGCCTTTGATGTCACGAGATGGCCGTTGAGGGTAAGTCTCAGGAAATAATGCTCTCGGGAACCACACAAAATATATATATATTAACTGGTGCACTTCAAACAATAATAGTTTTTACATAAGCGGATAATTCACCGTTTTTAAGAGTTCAAGAGTAGAAAAATACACTTCGTATTCTAGTACACAGTATCCACCACTGTCCGCGTTCAGACCAGTTCCAAGACTGAAAAAAAGCTGAAGCCCGTTTTTCATTCGATCTGCCATCTCTTCTCAATTTCAAATTCAAATCTCAATCAGAACAGAGCGAATAAAAACGGCTTTACAAAGGCGGGTCAGTCTGCTCTGACCTTACAATAATGTACAACTAGCTTAAGGAAAGGTCTAGGTATTATAGTCCATGGTACCTATGGTATGTCTATGGCTTTAAGAAAATAAAATAGACAGACAGCTGTCATGTCAGACGAAAACGTCACAGTAGAAAAATATTACAAGAAGAATTATAAATTACGAATATAATTTAAATTTAGATATTTAAAACAGTCAGAGATAACTAAATATGCTTTCCAGATGTAATAATACAAAGAATATATATAAAAATGAGTTACACAAATTGATGCGATATCAAAAGATGTGAAGATGGATTGTGGAGTGTTATGAAACGTAAGTAGATCATGAATAAATACCACATGAAGTTAGGTATGAAGCGACGAAACCAACTGCATGTGCCTAAGAATTTCCTCACTTCTTTTTTAGAGGTAGGAGCGGGGTAAGCTAAAATAGCTTCAATTTTATTAGGGTCAGCACGCAGACCTTGATCGTCAACTATGTAACCGAGATATTTTAATTCTTTACGAAAAAATTGTTTGATAACACAGGCATATCTGGATGCACTGAGTATCCGTTAAAGTTCTAGAGTATGTAACACAAACCCCCAGAAACTGTAGCGTTACGTATAGCGCCGGAGAGCTATACGTAAGCCACGTTAATAAAATTAAAGAATAAAAGGTTAAAAATTAAATTAAAGCTATGAAAATTAAAAAGGGATATAGAGTATAAAAAATAAGGTCTGGCTTCATACGAAGTGCCGTTGTATGAGGTCGGGACGTCCTTGCAGGCAACAGGACGGTCAGGAAGTCTTCAAAGTTGAGAAGGAGGCAACCGCAGACCTGGGCAGCGTGGCACGTTGTGATGCGACAGCTGGTGGAGCGCTGCCGTGGCATGTGGGCCCTCGTGTATAGCGTGCGCACCCTGCGCGTACTGCTGGAGGTCTCGCGCGGCCTCAGCGCGCAAACCGACGCGCCGCTGAGGTCCTGTCAGCCGCAGTTCATATTCCACGTGCCAGAATGGCACACCTTGTTATTCGAACTGGCACATCGTAATAATGAGCAGTAAAACATGCTTTTAAGAGTCCAAGGCAATAATTTATTATTTTCAGAGATTCTATTACACTCTTTCACAAGTAGAATTCATTACAATTTTATTAGTACATCGTAGATAAGAATATACTTTGTATTTTTAGGCTAAAACATGTCTTTCCAAAATATTCCACCAAAATTCCAACTGTCAGCGTTCACAGCTGATTCCAGACTAAAAAAAGCTGAAGCCCGTTTTTCATTCGATCTGCCATCTCTTCTCAATTTCAAATTCAAATCTCCATCAGAACAGAGCGAATAAAAACGGCTTTACAAAGGCGGGTCAGTCTGCTCTGACCTTACAATAATGTACAACTAGCTTAAGGAAAGGTCTAGGTATTATAGTCCATGGTACCTATGGTATGTCTATGGCTTTAAGAAAATAAAATAGACAGACATATGCCATGTTAGATAAAACGTCACAGTAGAAAAATATTACAAGAAGAATTATAAATTACGAATATAATTTACTTGAACTCGAATATGAGGTGATTATCAGAACTGAGAGTCCAGCTGATAATCTCCAAACTCTTAAAGAACAAATGTCGAAACTTGTTCATGTTCTTCCAGAAGACATAAAATTTTCTCCCATTCCACTCAAACTTGATCTCTCCCAGGCGGAAATAACTTTTAAATATCTGGAAGACAAAATTTCTCAATTAGAAATTTCTAAAGATAAAATTTACTTTAAAAAACTAGAAACCTTCATTAACCACCTTTATCATCGTCTTGGACGATTTCAAGCAGTTGTACCTTTTATTGAAGCCTGCTCTAATTTAAGATCTCGCTTTTACACTCTCGAAAAAAGATTCGAGGCTATTGCTTGTAACGATACAGAAAGGATTTCTTCTGAAGACGTAGTCGAAACTTACGATCAACCTCAAAAAGTTCAACCAGCTCCTTGTTTGTATCCGTCAATACCTCAAACAGTTCTTCAAAGTTCTACAATTTACACTCCAACTATCTCAGACCCACAGGCTTCCACAATGTGGCAAACCTATCACCCTCCACATAATTTTGTTAGAGAACTTAAACAATTTTCTTTTAATGGCAAATCATGCCCTAGGTCATTCCTCCAAAGATTAGAAGAATTTTGTTTATCTAGGAACTTATCAGAAGAAATGCTTTGCAAACACTCATTTGAAATTTTCACTGATGATGCACTTCATTGGTTTCGATTTCAAGTGATGTCAAGGAAATTTAAGAAAAACACATAAGTGTGTGTTAGTAATGACATCAAAAGTGTAAAAAGAATATCTAGGATAACCTAGAATATAATTACATAATGATATCTTCATTATTAGAACACTATACACAATTAATAATAATGGAAAACAAAATAAGCCGAATGTGTAATTATTTACAAGAATTACACCAAATATAAAAATAAATGCCAAGTAAAATATTAAATTTTAAAATCTTTTACATGCCATTTTCCTCTCAAACCATTAGGATCCTCCAGAATAAAAACAAGAGGTGAAAGCTTCTCGATTACAGTGCATTTAACATATCTTGGAGCTAATTTTGCACTATAATATGCGCCAGCATTACTCTGAACGTAATTTTTACGCCAGACTGTATCACCGACGTTAAATTCTTTAAAGCTGTGTTTATCATTAAACTGTAGCGTTGCGTATAGCTCCGGAGAGCTATACGTAAGCCACGTTAATAAAAATTAAGTTAAAAAGATAAAAAAAATTAAATAAAAGGATATAGCAGTATAAACTTTAGGCCGGCTTCAGACGTCGTGGGCAGCTAACCGTAGGTCGGGCAGGAAGTCGTGGAATGCCCGAGGTAGGCTGGTGAGCAGGCACCACGACGGACTTGCAGGCAATCGGGCAGGTAGGCAGGTCAGCAGACACCACGAGTAGGTGGTCAAGCCAGGAAATCAGTCAGGTAGGCAGTAGAGTAGATAGCAGGACGGATAATCAGGCAAACGGGTAAATACGTAGGCTCCGAGGTGTGTGGAGGCCGGCTATGGCTCAATACGCCAAACAGCGAGGCCTTTGATGTCACGAGATGGCCGTTGAGGGTAAGTCTCAGGAAATAATGCTCTCGGGAACCACACAAAATATATATATATTAACTGGTGCACTTCAAACAATAATAGTTTTTACATAAGCGGATAATTCACCGTTTTTAAGAGTTCAAGAGTAGAAAAATACACTTCGTATTCTAGTACACAGTATCCACCACTGTCCGCGTTCAGACCAGTTCCAAGACTGAAAAAAAGCTGAAGCCCGTTTTTCATTCGATCTGCCATCTCTTCTCAATTTCAAATTCAAATCTCAATCAGAACAGAGCGAATAAAAACGGCTTTACAAAGGCGGGTCAGTCTGCTCTGACCTTACAATAATGTACAACTAGCTTAAGGAAAGGTCTAGGTATTATAGTCCATGGTACCTATGGTATGTCTATGGCTTTAAGAAAATAAAATAGACAGACAGCTGTCATGTCAGACGAAAACGTCACAGTAGAAAAATATTACAAGAAGAATTATAAATTACGAATATAATTTAAATTTAGATATTTAAAACAGTCAGAGATAACTAAATATGCTTTCCAGATGTAATAATACAAAGAATATATATAAAAATGAGTTACACAAATTGATGCGATATCAAAAGATGTGAAGATGGATTGTGGAGTGTTATGAAACGTAAGTAGATCATGAATAAATACCACAGTATGGGTCCGATAATTTTTAATAAAATACCCGATGTAATAAAAAAAGAGACATTTCTACTTTTCAAAAAGAAATTGCCAGATCTATTAATTAGTAAATGTTATTACTCAATTAGCGAATTTCTGACCGATAAGAATTTAAATTGATATGATGACATCTCTGTTTTTGTGACTTATATTATATATTAAATGTGGTTTTATTATTATAGCTAAAACTGTTTGCATGCCTATGTAGTATAAGGATCATTACATTAAAACTTAACATCTGTAACTTGTACCTACTTTCTGTGCAAATAAAGAACTATTCTATTCTATTATATTCTATTCTAACCACATCGCATTAAAATACCATAAAAGTTAAGTAAAAAATGAAAATTGTAAGTGACACCCACGCGTCCACTGTAACGGTATATAAATATTAGTTCAGTTTAGCGATGTTACGGAGGTTTTCCGAAAAGTCGGAACATCCGATTGTTTTTAAACCTCCGAATTTTTTAAATTGGAGATTATCGGCGGTCGATGCGCAGCGGCGGCAGCGAAAGACAAATGTATTATATGGTAGGGTTTAGGTACTTACTGAGTACAATAGAGAAAAACGTATCGCATATAATCAGTGACGATCCGTTATTATGGTGAAAATTAAATACTAAATTCAAACCCCTGAACTCGATTGCCCTTCAATATAATTAACTAATTACTACACACATTTAATTTAATATCTGCAATCTCACACACCCTCTGACACTCACTCATCTCACTTCCGTCACACAAAAGAGAGGACTAGTTACAATTCTACCACTAGATTATTTTTCTTCTTTTTCTTTAACCGGTTATTTTTTCTTGCATTTCTATTTTGTATGGGATAAAATATTTAGTTTACATAACGTAAGATATTTTTTTGTATTATTATATTAGATAAGTATATTTAAAAATGGAATTATTAAATTCGAAATACTATATTTTGTATATCAAGGGGAACGGCGTTGATGCCAAGTTCGGCCTCAAATGCTAATAGTTTTTGTATTTTAACTTTAGTTTAAGAACTACTTTCGAGCTCGATTCTGATTCCGATAAACAAAATTTAAAACCTCCGATTCCAACTTCAGTTTCGATATCATCACTTCTGTAACATCTCTAATTCAATTAAAGACGTCTCGCAGTTCATTCTTAAGAATTCAGACATTTTTTGGTGAGGAAAAATTGTGATCATTGCATCGTCGTGGGCGTTAAGCAATTTTATGTTAATGTCACTCGCGTAGGGTAACGACCAACTTATAGAAGCACAAGTAGGTAGGTGTCTGATCAATATTCCAAGACTGTCAGTCGACAACGAGGGAGCGTAGCATCTGCAGAAAGTTGCCTAATGATCGTTACCGCTTACCTAAACGTCAGTCCCAAGGTAAGCGATTCAAACTCTATCAAACAATATGAAAGTGATAGAAAGCCGACATCGACGGCGGCGCTCCTGTACGGAAATATTCACTGCGCTCCCAAATTGAATTCCAATATATACGTCGAAATTACTTGTACACCTTCGTGTTCAGTGAGGAATTGAATGAAATATAATATAGTCACTGCTTGTAATTTCGACTGTACATTATGTACCTTCATATTATTAAAATTAGTATATTAAAATTTTTATCTACCTTCCCTATATACAAATATATTATGAAACTTTTTTATTGAAACGGAACGCTTTGTCGTATGAATGTTACCTATTTTTATGGTACTCAGAGGGAATATTTTATCATATTAAACGCGTTGGCGCGCTAGTAGTAGCGCGCCAACGCCAACACTCAGTAGTGAGTGTCAGTTTGGGAAAATGAAGCGGTATTTATTCAATTTATTAGTTGTGAAATCTTAAGCTGAACAATCAAAAATTGCAATGTGCGCGAACATAGAACAACTAGCGGCGCGGCGGCGCTAGAGGACGTTCACTCAAATTTATGAGTCGCAGTGCGGAATATAAATTCTTGCGTGGCTCTCCGACGATGAGACCGCGAAAAATATAAACTAGGCTCGATACTATGAACACGGCGCTTTTACATTGTATTCTATTAAACTATAATGTAATTAGTGGTTACACGAAAAAGCGTTCTTTTCTCTTTAGAACTATCGTTTGTTTTGCTATCTTGTTTGGATTATTCCGTATTCAGAATGTGTAGGTGGTACCCATGTAAATTGAAAAGTGAACATAAAATACAGCAAATCAGGTCAAGCGGCGGTAACATGATGATCTCAACAATAACAAGTAAATATTTTGGCAAACGTGATCCACCAACTGGCCTTGTTTGTTAAAACTAAGTTAAAAAGATAAAGTTATCTATAAAGGTTGATTTTTTCCAATAAATTATAATAAATTTACTAAGTTTGCCTTCGTTATGTGGGTTACAGGCCCGAGCCTACCGAACTTACGCGTAGGCAATATCTTTCATAAGATTTAATTCAAGAAATACCTGACTGAAAATACGTTCGAAGGGTCGAAATTTCCAAAGTTCTCCACGAGTTTCGAGAACTCTCCATTTATAAGCACGTTTATTAAATGTTTATAGATTTCGATTTGCTGAAGTTTGATTATTTATTTTAAAGAATTTATGCACGTTTTCAGATTTTATTTTTTTGGTTTTAACTGCTGAGAAGTTTAGAATAGTTGTAATAATTTTGTTTTATCTCAGGACTTTTTGAATTGATTTTGTATTAAGTCGACAAAGAGAAATTAAAAAAATAGGTTGTATCTCGTATTTTTTATCATTGTATCAGCTGAAACATTTCTAGGTTGTTGGGCTCTTGAGTCTTCATTAGTATATTTTTTCCGAGTTATACATATTTTTTTTTTTTTATTATTTGATACTGCGCTACCACGAGCAGATAGCGCAGTTATCTCTTAGTAGACTTAGTTTAACTCCAACCCCCTAAAACTCCTCGGTGTCCTCTTGTGCCGCTTATGGCAGGAACATGGGCACGTGTTAGCACTCGTCCGTGGACCTGCCGCGGCTGTCCGTCACCGGACCCTCCTCTGGGGATAACCTGTTATCACCGGCGCACCAGAACACATTGCACGCCGTGACCACCTCAGGGACCAAACCAGCACATGGGCGCCAGAAGAATCCGTGTATGGCACCCGCCATTGGCCCCCCTGTGACGGGTCAGGTCATTGGCCCCGCCACCTACCACTTTTCAGCCGCAGGGGATTGGGACCTCCCCTGCGTTCCCACTGTGTCCGCCAACAGACGGTGGCGACCCCGTCCAGGCCGCGAAAGGTAGGGAGAGCGGCGCACCACAATACCAGCACTCCTCTTCCGATGCGGCACGGGCCGTGGCCTCCAACCCTCAGCCGCGATATCGTATGGGACGCCCTATAGGGCCCGCCTCAGTTGCGATGTTGCCTCTATTATCAAGCGGCACGGCAATTACCTACTTGTTGGCTACTACGTCGTCGGCCCTGACGAGCAGCCTCTCCTCGGGTTCCTCTTCGCTTCACCTTGGGTGCCCCAGCCACGGCTACTGAACCCCTCCGCAACCTCGACAATGCGGCATACCCACCGGGCGGGGGAGTTATACCTACCAGTATTTATGTAAATCACACATACTTGGCTCACAGGCGCGCCTGTCTTTCGTTCGACAGTTCTCCATATAATGCGGAATAACCCTTTTATCCGTTTAACTATTCAAAGAAAATTTCTCAATGAATACAAATAGATACGTTGAGTGAAAATTTTTTGCTGAAATTGACTCTGAACGATCCTTGCGTTTAGGATTCTTAATAATACTTACCAATTCCTGAATATTTTTCATCTATACAAATAAGTCCGAAACGGCTGTACCGATTTTGACGGGACTTTCACTGGTAGCTGATGTTATAAGGAGTAACATAAGCTACTTTTTATCCTGGCAAAATTCACAGTCCCTGTGGAAACACAAAAAAAATTGAAATAAAAAAATTACGAGTTTGACGCGTACGAAGTCGCGGGAAACAGCTGGTTGTTAAAATAAGTCGCCAGCCAGCTCGTGGCTAAACAATAACAGCTGCATGGGTCGATCTCTGAGGTTAAGCAACCCTTGCCGAGGTCAGCCCGTGGATGGGTAACAATAAATTCTTGACATACTGAGCCGTTGGTCTCGGCTGTCACAGCCGTTACGTATAGTTGAAAGAAACCTGAAAACTGTCATCACCCTTGACAAGGAGTTATCGTGTAACACTTTTATTATGCGTACAGCTAAGGAGTGGAACTGCCTGTCGTAGTCTGTTTTTCCCGATAGCTACACTCTAGGGGTCTTTAAGTCAATAGAATGAATAGGTTTTTCTAAGAAAGCGTGCTTTACCGTCGACCACATCATCGCTTGCCATCAGGAAAAACAAAGAACCAGTTACTGGGTTGTGGAGGTCAGATAGGCAAGCGCACCTTGTAAAATACCATGGTATCCAGCTAAATCCGGAAACCCAACAGATTTGGGAAAAAGCTAGGCCGATTGAAAATAATACGCCAGTTCAATGTGGTAAATGAACAGATTATTAGTCCTCAGGGTATTAATTTTAGTTCTATTTGATATTGAGGTTAGGTCGGTTACTAACAAAACTTTCAGAGTGGTTGCCATTTATAGTTAAAACGACACTTTAGTTGAGTCCATTATCAGCTGTAGAAACTAATATTATAATCGGCGGCGATGTTGTAACTGCCGTTGGTCGAGTGATGGCGCTACTGCAGGATGAGGTCCTGGGTTCGATTCCCTGGTCGGGCAAAGCTATGTCCGGTTTCTTCATCTGGAATTTAATAGTAGCTTTGCGGAGTCTGGACTGGTGCCCGATTGATGGCAATAGGCTCTCAGTCCTTATTTCATGGGACTTAGACATATCTGTCAAAATGCCTAGCCCTTCGGCGAATACCGGCGTGGCGTTATTAGTAACACTTTGCAATAGGGTACTTTCGATAGCGAAAAAAAAAATGAAATGAGATAAAATTTAAAATTTAAGTAAATTCTGATTTTGAGTCATAAAACCACTTTATTGTTTTAAATATATTAATCTTGTGACCGATTCTAAAACACGAGCCGCCATGGCGTGTCGTCATAAAGGCCAAAACTGTTAGTTGTCATCTGTCAGTTCAGGCAGCAATCAAAATTGATGTCCGTGTCTACCGCTGGACCAGCAACGCCAAACGCTTCCATATTTGGTAGATAATTACTACTGAATTGTTACTAACTAGTACTCGAAGAACAAAGTTGGTACTTTAGTTAGTTTTCAAGTAAATCGTTTTTGTGTATGACTTGAAAAAGTATTGAAGCATATTAAGAGGAAATATGGGCAGAGAGCGCCGACTGAATTTCCTAAGTAAAAAGTCATAATTCGAGGTTTGGCTCTCGTCTATTTACTCCGCCAGTATTGGACCAATTTAAAAGATATTCCATAAACTGGTAAAGTAAGATATATACTATGTCCCTATATTTTCGTCTTTTCATTTTTATTTGTGAAATTTGTGCACTAAGCCTCTGTTGACAGCGCAAATTTGAGCATTTTTTGAGGGTTCTAGTGCTTCTACAGATAATGTATCATTAAAAAGGAAAACTTAGGGACATATAATATATCTTTCATTTTCAGTTTACGGAATATCTTTTAAATTGGTTCAATATTGGAGGAGAAAATAGACGAGAGCCAAACCTCGAATTATGACTTTTTACTTAGGAAATTCAGTCGGCGCTCTCTGCCCCCGCTTCCTCTTAAACAAGATAAAATGAGTTATTTTTGTTTATATAGTTACGTTATTAAGTATTACATTTTGTTACTGCAGAAAATTAGGTTTTGAATACTTAGGTACTGCTTGCAGGAACGGAAAATTAGTAGGAAAGAAATAAATTAGAAATACCTATCGCTCTTTATGTATTGATATTCATATACCAACACAGAAAGTAGATACTTACAATAGAGAAAAGTAATTATTCGAGTATCTACCTACCCACGTCATTAACAAAGGTATCACAGGCCATGGGTAACGATGGGTTGTTTTTTTTTCTAAATATGTACCTAGGTACACAGTTTGTATAAAAATTATAGATATTGAACTATTGCTATTACTATTCCGACATCCATAAATGTATGTGCATGAGTTTACATCTTCTAAACAGCTCAAAACCATTGAAGTACTTTACAAACATACCAGATAGTAGAATACCCTATTGTAACCTTTCATGTGTATAGCACGTGGATCCACGATAGGATCTATTGTTTCGCTAATTAGTGGCACATGAAAGTTTAAAACCTTCGAGTAGGTTTTTATTACTCATAAGTATGAAGGTATAATTTATGTACAGAAAAAGGCACGTAAAACCTCAACATGAAAAACTTAATCTGATAAACTCACACTTACTTACCACGGGTTCCTTTTTCACCATGACTATTAACCAGTATTTTACGTCGTAATAAACGGTTGAGTCTGGCAATTTAGAATGCTTAGGTACGGCGGGAAGACGCCGAGACGAACGCTCATAGGACGAAACGGGACGGAGTGTTAAGGTGTGCTGACATGAACCACTTTGATTGTTCATTTCTGGGCAAAATGGACGAAAACCTCGTAAAGTGAGTGTTTTACTTTACTTCCATATTAAAATAAATCAATTTTGCTACAGATACCATGTAAATTTTGTCCTACAAAAACTTCGTAATTTTCACTTCCGCTCCTGCCTTCTGTATCCCAAAATGAGCAGTCACAGTAACCTCTGCATTGTCGCCGACGATACCATCTATTGAGCAATATAATCAATGCATTCATATTTAGTTAAATGGAGCAATTAGAAACGTAATCTTGCCGAAAATTTAAAGCAAATTTAAGAACATAGATTTAAAAGCCAGATAGCGCCGCTAATTGCTCTATTCAAAATAATTTCCGAAAAAATATAGCCCGTGTAAGCTTACCGTTATGTAATAAAGTCATCTTGGAGTGATAGATTTAGGAGATTGTTCCACGTTCTCGCTAGAATGAGATCCCCTTTGTGTTTGACAGACTGGCTGTCTCATTAACGAATACGTACGATGGTAACATTATAGAGTTACTGTTACTTAAGTTGTAATCTCAGAAGAGATAATGAGAAAGTGCATTATGATATCATAATATCTGGTTGTCTATTGCGCGTGGGTAGAGAGCTGGGCAGTTATTTTGGGAGTCGGATTTTATAAATCTCGTGATGTAAAACGCGTTTTTAGCACTGAAGTCTGGTCTTTTGAACACCGAAATGGATTTTCATGCTGTTTTCACTATCTTTTAGAATTCAGTAAATTGCACCGGCGCGCGGTGGTGTGAAACAGGGGTGGATTTGCTATGAGACGATAACATGTTTGTTTTAGAATTGTTTCAATAATTACGGCATTCAACCAGTTAAGCTAAATATTTATACAAGGAACGTTCGAGAAGGTAAGACGTATCAGGACGCTTTGATATTATTCCCATATTAAGGGACATTACATACGCACGAGTGTATTACTCATGATCCAATGAACTTCGACCACTTCACCACAACGAGGAATCTTAGGATAGATACACATGCCAACACAGCCACATCTACCACGCTCGGCAGGGTGTAGAATTTACGTTCCGATCCACTTGATTGAATGGTATAAGGCTGTTCATGATTTGGAGTAGCTTTGAATTACCTGATAGGTTTTATTTGGAGTGGAATAACAGGGGTTGGTAAATTTAGGTTGTTGTTAGGAGTGACAATATGTGATGATAACGTGACGGTTGACAGGGCATAATCAATGGAAAGAGAAAACGTGTTGCACCGACACACCACCTAACAAGGGACAAGAGCAGAAAGATTATGATTATTAACAGGGATTAAAAGGAATAAGATACTAAACTATACATAAAGCTTACAAAACATGTCTCAGTAACTCCTAATTACAGCAGGAGTAATTTATACAAACTAGTAAAAGGTGAGCTCATAAACCTTAATTTTAGTAAAACCTTTTTGTTAAATAACAAAAGTTTATTCCTAAATAATAACTGACAGAATAATAACGGGTTGTTCCTATTTCGCGGATGGTTTCCAATATCTTTTTTGCGTGTTCGGGCGCAATCCTCAGATTACTTTTCTCCTCCAACAGTATTGGATGAATAACGAAAGTGAGTTCATTGATTGACATACCGTCGTCGTATAATGTTATTGATAAGTATTCGATAAAACAATTTAGTGTGATCTATTTGTAGTGTAAAGTTGGGGCCATGTTCATTCAATGTCATCATGATTTTACTCGTATTCTGAAACGGTTAGTGCTATTTATCTTACATGGTTCTGTCTCTCTCTCATACGTCATAGTAAGGACCTAGTTGAAGAAATATCAATTTGTTTTCTTGTTAAGAACTAAATAATATTTCTGTCACGTTTTTCATTCCCAATGGAAAAAACCAGAAAGGAGATTTCGGTACAGATTTGCGAGACTTCGCATGTGTGGGCGTGAGTCTATCATCATTTATCTGGCATATTTCCAATCCAGGCCATAACAGAGTTTTACCACCGAAAACCTCTAACATTTTGCCCGTTGTGGTAAATGAACTTGAGATATTGAAGTCTGAAGTAGCCTCAACTCCTAGAGCAATGAATAGCAATGGCTCGCTAATAGACACAGCTGTTGTCGTGGATGATCTGCTCGTTATCGAGATAAACCGTTATGTTCCTGTGAATATTTGTTGCAGCTTTAAACAGAGCGTATGTAGATACTCCAATTTCCTTGTTAGATCATGCTCAATAATATTTAAGGAGCTTACGAAAATTCGAAAGCTGTTAAAAAAATGACAGACATTTTGGGTTTCAGATTATGATTTTAGCTAGCTGTTAATATCTTTGAAAAACCTTTTAATAACCTCAGATTTCTTTCTATTTGCAAAAATAAAGCTATATAAATACTACGCTCCTAGCACTAGAGAAATGATAATAATATTTTATTGCTCTATGACTATCCTCCGTCCCTTAAGCTCAAAGAAACTCTTGGCGGAGGCATTAACTCTTAGTTTAAAATCTTGCAAAACGCAGCACTATAGGTCTACCAGAATCTCATGGCAAATGTGGAAATAAAAATTTGTTGTGTGCAATACTGGGGAAATTGGATTAAACGATCTTGATACTGTTTAATTTTTATTTATGTCTGTAGTATTAATGAACATGAGGTACCTATATTATAGTAGTCACAGCGGATCGTTGTGTCTTTGAACTTGGTCCTGCCAACCATTGCGTAAGAAACAGTTTGTCATCGAGTATACTGCATAGAGTAAGCGAGATATGACGATGTGACATACATAAGCGAGTGAAAGAGACAGTTATACAATGCTATCTTCACCTTCAACATTGACACAAAAATAGCTACTGCGCGGGGTCTTGCAACCAATTCAGAGACACAAAGATCCACTGTGAGTATTATAGGTATGTGTATGAATAATGTTGTTATACATCGGGTAACATAACATAGAAAAATAAATCAATTGAATATTCATTTATGTACTAATTTATTATATATCATTTAAATCATACTAAAAACTTAAAACCTCATTTAGAACTAGAAAACTAGAATACGATTCCATGAACTCCACTGGCATTTCAAAAACTTATATCTTTGTAGTTGTATGTCATCTCTCTCCATCAAAATGGTTCTTTTTCATTGGCATTTAACATATTCAAAACCAATCCCTTTATGTATAAAGTCTGTAAAAAATAATAAAATGTATCATGTTACTTATAGTCATTCATCATCATCAGTCTATATATACTTTTTTTTATGTAAGTTTTATGGCCTGGTTGCTAGGACCTTTTAGCCACGTCTTTGGAAAGAGTTTTGGATCTTATATTTATTCTTTAGTATGCATTAGAATGCGGATGTAACAGATTCTAATGTTTTTTGGAGTATTTGGCAGCAAATTGTATCGAGTCAGTCTTCCCAGTAAGCTTTGCAGAGGCAGTCAATACTACATTAAAATACTCCGCTCCAATATCCCGAGATCGTTCTGTCAATGATTTTACAAATTGTCCAGTTGCGTAGACAGTTGAGACACAAAACTACACCAATAATATATCACAATATCCACTAGAAATCAATTTGCAAATAATATTAACAGCCACTGAACTTCACTCGACAAAAACTCCCGTCTCTACACACGTCCCACTGCAGGGCGCAGATTATTACTTAATATTTTTCTTACGTCAAAGATTCTCAATCTTCGTTAAAATCAATATGTTGTCGAAGAATTAGTAACAGTTACATTACTGTTGCCATTTCCTTCCAGCCATCATTCGATGTGCCCTGACTTATGATTAACCATATAATAGTAATGGTAAGAAATAAAAATTAAGTAAGAAAAATATAAAATAAACTAAAAGTATCAAAACAAGTCAGTCCAACTTACCGGTCCACTCTACGACACACTTTAAAATCAAAGATTGAGTTTGATATACGCCTTCTTCTGCCCTTATTTTATGATACACATTGAAAACAATATGTCTCGCTTGAGATCGAAGTGGGTTTTTCGACATTTTCACAAAAATAACAAATTTTCAAGATAATATAAAAAAATTTCAGCAGCGGTTGACACATCAAGTACTTTGATTTGATAGGTGACAATTGATATTGCAATATGAAAATCACAATTTAAAAAAAATAAAAAATGCCATGAGATTCTGGTAGACCTATATTTGTCAAGACGGCTTTGCGTCACAGACAACAACTCCACGTAGAGAAATCCCGCACCAACTCTTTGTCACATTTTGCGAAGAAAAACTGTTCTCCTTTTATTCATTTTGTCGCTTGCTCTTTGCTTGGATAAAAACGCGAACGTGTAATGCTGTTTGTAGTAACTTTTTTAGGAGATGGAGAGATAATAATTTCAGGTCATAATTTTACATTTTCGTGCCAACTTTGTTCACGAGAACAAACTGATTTTAATACGCATTATTCTAAGAGTCTATGAAATTTTGAAAAGATAACCGCTATTCGTTTTCATAAAAGTAGATAGTGCTATAAAATTCGGCGTACAAGTGATGTGCCTTTCAGTTCCATTACTTAAAAATCATGATTTTTACTCTTCAATTGAAATAAAATTATACCAAATATTCGTATGAATTTTTCTAAAGAATTTCGTTTATAGTTGCTGATATTTCAGAGGTTTTCGTGGTAAAATATTAAGAAATAACCTGCGTATTTATCACTAACGAAGAAGAGGAATATACAATTTATTTGAATGTTAAATTACATTGTTTCCAACACGTCTGGCTTGTCTGCATGCGCTCATACGTATGTAGATCGGAATTACATTCCGTCATCAAATAGATTTACATATAATATGAAAATCTATTTGATATCTAGATTTGCTCATATTAGTGGAGCTATGCGATCTTGCGGTTACTCATGCATAGCCCATTACGGTCGGCGGGAAGGTTCGGCGGAATCGTTCATGTGCGCCGTGCCCTAGGCATTCAATGCGTCCACTACTGCCAATTTGATAACCGTTGCGGTTATTTCCGAGGGCCACTGTTAGGGATGCCCCATTCTCCCCATGACCGCTCCGCTTGCTTTTGTGTGTAGAATGATTTATATTGGTGGTTCGTGATTTTTTTTACTTAATAGGAACCTAATTTGGGCAATCGGGTCACTGAATTTGTATGGAATGGCTGTTTCTATATGACTTTTCTTATATAGATAAACCAACCTTTCGTTTCTATAATAACTGGAGGTAGAATGAATGGCGTAGTTGCTTCTCGTCCCCTACGAACAGTGAGGAGCAACTAGCAATACTATTATACTGTACCCAGTTCTCGTGGGCGATATGATAGCAAACTTTGCACTTTAGTGAACTCTCGTACGTATATCTCGTTTACTAACTTGCTGCAGTAACGACACATTTACGTTCAATTTATACTTTGATACTCAGAGGTATGAAGTCTTTACTACTAGATCTAGTTTTACATTTTAATAATCAATGAACCTAACTTTTCTCAACTATTTTGGGGTCGGCTTCAGGTCCTACCGGATGCAGCTATTCAAGCAAAGGAACTGGTGACGCAGAATCATCATCATCATCAGCCTTTTTAATGTTCTACTGCTGGGAAACAGGCCTTCTCTTTGTGAAAGGGAATGGGCCGTAAACCACCACACGGGGCCCACAATGCGGGTCGGTAGGTGACACAGCAGCCATGAATTATTTTACACAACCATTTGGATCCAGTTTCGACTCCTTAATAAATTAAAAATCTATCAGACACATGTTTGGTTTATTTATTAAACTCCTCTAATTAGTTTAATTAGACCCTAAAATTTCATAAATAAAGCTCAAACAGTTATTGAGATAGTAAAATCGGCATTTTTATCAATGACTGATGGCTAGGTAGATAAAAACCTAACTCACTTCCAGAGGACCAAGAAAATTGAAACTTGGTGTCCAGCTGGATAATTGTGTGGATACAAAGGGATCAATTAAAAAAGCAGTGTTTTTTTACGCCTTTCGAAATTAAAATAATACCAAAAACTTCGCAGCAAAATAGATTCAACGATTAAAATAAATTATAAATATTATTATTACTCGTATTGTAAATTTTAATTTAGATAATTGAATAAAACCTTTTTCGATTAAAGTTCGCTTTTTATCCGACGACGGCGAATCCAAAAGGAGGGTTTTGATTCTTACCCGACCACGACGAAGCCAAAATGAGTATTAAAAAAAGAAAAGAAAGTTTGGGGTGCAGTGTTTCATAGAAAATCATTCAGGAAACTAGTCTCTCAAAGGAAATAGGTGTACTTAATCTTTAGCCCTTTATAACTATACCACGGTAAAACATCTATTAATGACAGCAGGTACCAATGGCTTAGTGTACTTTCCGCAGAGGAGTCTCGGTATGTAACGGATCACCCATCTTCGCATCGACCTCGATAAATGTTCTAATGTTAAACCAGTTAGCCAAGAACTCTTCTTAGT
The DNA here is from genome assembly GCA_949775005.1 of Orthosia gothica. Classification (NCBI taxonomy): domain Eukaryota; kingdom Metazoa; phylum Arthropoda; class Insecta; order Lepidoptera; family Noctuidae; genus Orthosia; species Orthosia gothica. Next base: position 23,284,109 of record OX459038.1, on the reverse strand, counting down.
AAAAACATAATAGAACCGTTTATTTGGAGAGGTGTAGGTTTATGATAGCACACCTCTAGTACCACATCTCGTATATTCGTATATTCACCCGAGGTTCCAATTGGATTCCAAAGCAATTCAAAAGTGCAAAAACAAATGCCGAGTGTTATAAATGTGGAACGGAGTAGCGCTTGTATAACTTGAATTGTCTTTTAGAAACGAAAAGGTCATGCACTTTTATGTAGTGGGAAACCTTTGGCTCACTTATTTTATTTTATGTGATATTTGTCAAGTTACCAAATAGATTTATTTTGACCTGACATAAAACATGTACATACTAAAGGCCTGCGCAGACGAAGGACTTTTTTTCGCAGAGGTATAATTAATTCCTTCTCTATCACTTAGAATCATGTTAATAACATAACGGAAAGCTTGAGAATTTAAATTTGGAAACACACAGAATGAGCTTTACCATTTTCGATTCGGCAAGGTAGCCATTGCAGTATATTCTATTCAGCAATAAATTTTTGTCCTCTGCGGAAAAAGTCCAGGGTCTTCGCAGGCCTTTAGAGGTTTAGGCACAAGCTAAGCTGAGACACGTTGTCCTGAGAGTTTTTGAAGTTGAGTTCAGATACAATTCCATTCACTTTTGTCTGAACAGCGAATTTACTTCCAAACTGCTCTGTAGCAATTTCTGTTTTACCCTAATTTTCCATGTTTCCGGGCACCTTTCTAAACATTCTTTTTCTTAAAATTGTTGTTAAAATAAAAAAATACTTTATCCGTCCAGCAGTTGTCCAGGAGTAAGTGTGGGCCTACGGTAAGGTTTTATAATTTTAAAAGGTAGTTGTGAATTTAATTAAGCCTGACATAAAATATAATTCTTGGGGTCATGTTTCTTTGTGGAGCATTTTAGTACCCACACTTTTATTTTGGGTTTGCACGACTAGTTTGAAAGCCAAACATATAACTCATTACCAACATGTCGTCAAACAAGCATTTGAAACTAAAGAAAAACTCATAAAGCATTATACCACTGCTTTGATAACAATGATAATGTTTTAAAAAGTTACAATCGAAAATGCAAAAAAAGAAAAAAAGAATCATCTTCAATAAGCCGCTTATAAAATGTACATTGTAAGTAGTACTTGATAACCCGTGCCGCATCGGACTGAAGAATTATTTTATCATAAAACCACGACTAAATTGTCCGTAAAACCGGGCCGGATAACTTTTGCACAACGTTTCGCGGTTCATGGCTAGTTTAGAATTACCTGAATTTCACGAACCACCTATTCGGATACGTGCGGTGGATTGCTTATTTTTTTCTTTTAAATATTATGGTTGGCTTGAGCTGTTTTTCTTTTAATTTTGGTTATTGTGAGATAATAGAGGACGCCCAAGAACTGTGTTGACAACAGCGAAGATAAATTTGCACGTACGCACCTTGCCACCATTTTGCATTGATGATGCTCTCGTCCATGTTTTCTTCGGAACAACGGCTTAACGATTTTGAGTTTTGCTAGACTGATGTGATGATTACGCTCTCTCTTCTCTATTACCGATTTAACAACTTTGTCAGCAATCATCAGAAAATATTTAGACAAAATAAGAGAAAAACATTGCTTTAGATGCTACGTATTTTTATTTATTTATTTAATAATTAATGTACACGCACAGTATAATACATAAAGACAACACATCAAGACAAAAGAGTACAAGGGCACTGCTTATTTCTTAAGAAATTTCTGCGTATTTTTCATATCTTTAACTGTCGAAAAAAAAAGGAGGAGGTTCTCAATTCGACATGAATTAACCGATTATCCAATTATCAGAAAATAAAAATAAAAAACTTTTGGTCGAGCATTTTGAAATGGCGCCAAACAAACAATCAACAAAGATTTGATTTTCAGTTTGTTATTTAGTCGGTAGTTTTGTTTTTGTTACAAAGGTTTTTTTATTCCAATAGACACTATTGGAAGTAAAAAACCTTTGTAATTTAAATTTAATGCACGTAATTTATTTTAAAACAGCCCTTAACTAATTGCTTTAAAATAAATCATGCTTGGATTACAGGATATAATCTGTCCACTACACTGATAAACAAACTGATTAATAGGCGCAGATTCCCTTGAGTAGCTGCTTTTAAAATGAGAATCACGCCTAAACGGCTAGTCGTAATTTTTTGGAAAAAATATATGTTATACTAGAGCGTTTCCTTATTAATTTCATTTGAGTACATTTTAAAATATATTAGTGTAACATAGTTTAATTAATTTGCAAAGTAATGTCTAACGCGGACCAAAAATCGACAATCACGCAAAAACCATTGGACGTATTTTTATGAAACTTTCACCATCTAAAAGGCAATTTAATTATCAAAATTTTAATCTAGGGCTTTTTAAAAAAATATTATTAGTAAATAAATGTTATTAGTTTTGCCGACTAAACTTGGTGCCCGTTGAAGCGGGGGCCCCACCGGGCGACGGGCGGCAGTGCATCGCTGACCACTGTCACGGGTAGACGCTGACGCTCGCGCGCTCGGAGCAAAAGGACACTATTTTATTTGCTTGTTTATAAGGTTCGCGCTAAAATGGGCGGTAAATTCAAATTTTTGAAAGTGAGATGGCTTATAATGAAAAAAATAATTGATTACTTAGGTAAGTGGCATATTTTAATTATCAATAATGTATTCCTAAAGTTTAAATTAGTATAGGTAACTAAATAAAAAAATACACATAACATAAATATAAAGTAAATTTGTAATAAACATACTTTTATTTTATTAAAATGTATTCCTAAAGTTTAAATTAGTATAGGTAACTAAATAAAAAAATACATATAACATAAATATAAAGTAAATTTGTAATAAACATACTTTTATTTTATTAAAATAATTATGTTATATCTGTTTTACCAAAATAGCAAATAACAAAGATTATCTAGATATAAATGCAGAGACGAGGTGAGTATTGCCATTGCATTCAATGTAACCATACCGCCATCCTAGTAGGGACAGTCCGGATAACATTTTCAAAAAGTATGTGAATGTAATTATTAGCAATTTGGCATAGTTGTAAGTATAGTACTCCACTCCAAGTACGTACTGCTCGGGGAAAATAACTGTGCACCCGGCGCTGTCACGTCACTCTGTCGTTCGTCTTGCTCGGGACAAACGTAGGGCGCCGCGCGGGTAGGCAGAAGTGGGTTCGCAATCCAGCGAGGTGCACATTTATTTTGACCGTGTTGTACCTCTATTACATCTCCGGATGCGGAGATGTAATTTTTTGGGTCTGTTTTGTGGTAGTGCGTCATGTACGAATACTTTACTAATTTCGCCTAATACAATATATATAATGGTTTATCTATACTTACAAACATACATTTATATTGTAGCCCCGGCTGTACAGAACAGGAGAAAAAGGCAACTCCGCTTATTGGTCATGAAAATATGGACATAAGTACCGACAGGTAAATGCATAGGTACCTAATTTAATATTCCGACTTTAGTATTATTTAAACATATTATTTAAACATATTTTTATTATTATTTTATCAGTAGATTTCGCATTATAATATCAGCAGCCTAATTGCGTAAGTGAATTCGGAAAGGCAAAGTGTCTTACCCCATGAAAGAGTATGAACAATCGACCAATGACATAGACGGAAATCCACATCGCGTATTTCATCTCGCATGTTATTGGTCAATTGTTTATCAGGGCAAAGGGTATGACTCCATGAAAGAATATGAACAATCGACCAATCACATAGACGAAAATCCACATCGCGTCTTTCATCTCGCTTGTGATTGGTTAATTGTTCATGTTCTTTCATGGGGTCAAACCCTTTGCCTTGCCGATTTCACTTACGCAATTAGGCTGCTGTATATAGTTTTTATACATTTTTACTAGTAAAAGAGTATTTATTTATATATTATAAAGAGTTTTATATTTGGCACCACCAGGCGCGGATACCGGGGGGAGGGGTTGGCAGGGGAAATGGTTTTCATGTGGGCTATTTATTGCTTTTGGTTTTAGTAATACCTATTTTTTTTAAACATTAAAATATTAATATTATTTTAAAATATAGTTAGTAAAATAATAATTGCCATATTTATGCATATGAGTGTTTGGTATTTGGTTGTTGTATGAAATAAGCATCTCATGATGTTTTTAATTTAGATGTTTGAGTGATAGCCGACAGCCTGACAGCAAAGGAGACACTGTTAAAACCTTTATTATGGTTTGTTCATCTTTTATTTTTTGCCCCAGCTGATATAGCATAAATTGTTTCGGTGTATTTATCATTGTAATTATATTTCAGTTTTGCAGAAATTTAAACAACTATATCTGAGGGGGATCCATCATCCTTTCACAAAGTGACCGAAAATGAGGAACAGAATATAATATTTATATGATATATTCTTGTAGAACGCAAAAGAAAACAAGAAGGAGAATAAGAGAAAAGAAAAATAAACGAAGGAAAAACCGAGCAATAGCGATAGACACTAGTACACAAGACGACATAATACAAGAAAGACAGGACAATACAAAGAAACACATCGTATAGATATAAGTGTTCTCGGTTTTGAGGAGTTTTAAAGCTAATAAAATAATGTTAATAATTCACATCATTTTATTTCAAGTATCCCCCCCCGACTCCTGGATCCGCCAGTGCACACAAATCAATTGTCTTTATTTTATGTTTTTATCACTTGTTAAAAATAAAATAATGTTAATAATTCACATCATTTTATTTCAAGTGTCCCGTAGCCCCCTCCCCCCTGAATCCGCCCATGCTCACAAATCACATGTCTTTATTTTATGTTTTATCACTTGTTAAAAATAAAATAATGTTAATAATTCACATAATTTTACTTCAAGTATCCCCCCCCCCCACTACTGGATCCGCCCATGCACACAAATCACATGACTTTATTTTATGTTTTTATCACTTGCTAAAAATAAAATAATGTTAATAATTCACATCATTTTATTTCAAGTGTCCCGTGCCCCCCCTCCCTTCTGAATCCGCCCATGCACACAAATCACATGTCTTTATTTTATGTTTTTATCACTTGTTAAAAATAAAATAATGTTTATAATTCACATGTTTTTATTTCAAGTATCCCCCCCCCACTCCTGGATCCGCCCATGCACATAAATCACATGTCTTTATTTTATGTTTTTATCACTTGTTAAAAATAAAATAATGTTTATAATTCACATAATTTTATTTCAAGTATCCCCCCCCCACTCCTGGATCCGCCCATGCACACAAATCACATGTCTTTATTTTATGTTTTTATCACTTGTTATTATTTTTACACTATTTACCTATCACTTGTTACCTTTACGTTACTTGTTACCTTTTCACGTCTAAACCACTAAGCGGAATACAATGAAATTTGGCAAGGAGATAGATGGCATCCTGAGGAAGGACATAGGCTATATATAGTATTTTATTGTTTTTATTGGTAGGTACTGTAAGGACTTACCATTTGAGAAGGCAACCTACTTGCCTATTAAAACACTGGCAATATTTATTACTTGAAAGATGTATGAATTTCGAACAGAATAGCTGTAGATGTTTTTTGTTAATTTTCAATGTGTCAGAATTGGATTGAAGCCGCCCAAAGGCAGGCGTATTGTAATATCTTACTAAATATATATAATATAAAGTTATTTTCCATGTTTAACTGCTGATCACCCTATCTACCCCCTTACATATTGGTGGAGGTGCGAAATCCCAAAATAAATAAAAATTATAAAATTCGCGTGTGCACGGCGAAAACAGTGTGCGAAGCCCCATCTACGAGTATATGAGTTTACGGAGAACGAAGATACCGTTGGCGAGAACCCTAGCACCTGGATTATCAAAGATAAGTGGTATTTTATAACTAAGAAAAGATGGCACAACCGTTATTCACAGGGACAGGAACAAAGTCCAGTTTTGAGGATTTCCTCATGCAATTCCGTCAAATTGCTGCTATAAATAAATGGCAGGCGCAAGACTTGGGGCTGATTTTGGGCGCATACTTGGACGGCCCAGCTCTTGCCTATTATAAGTTCGTTTACAAGGACGATCTCTCGTTCTCGGACATTTGTAATAATTTAAAAAAAGAATTCCCAGCGAGGATAAATTTTATTGAGAAATTTTATAACGCACGGCAAGATAGACAAGAGGAAGTAAATGCCTTTTTCTATAGACTGGCGGATTATGCTGAGCAAGCAGGCATAACCGATGATCAAATATTCATTAGAACTTTCTTGAAAGGGGTAACAAATTATTATAAATTTAAGTTAGGCACGAAACTGTACGGCTCCAGGGCAGAGCTTCTTGCCACGATAGTACAAATGAGGGAAATATTAGAAGGTGTGCAAAATGAGCGCATAAATTTGCCAGTGCAACCTCCGCGCGTGCGTTTCGAAACGCCGTCATCTAGTCAAGGGTTCCCTGCCTCACGGAGATCACCAAGCCCAGGTGTGGCCACATCTAGCGTGACTCCGCATCGAGCGGGTGACGGCGAAACCTTTCACACACCAAGATACAATCTACGCCCAAGGCAGCGCTTCGAGGACAGAAATAACCGCTCTCATGTTGCCCCTAGATTTAGAAGCCCTCTACCAACCGATCACCCAAACGAACCAGGACACAGACAATAAAGATAGATGAGGAGTTGCGCACTGTGTCCAGGAAAGAGCAGCTCCCAACCGAAGTCAATAAACACGGTGATCTAACTCCATTTATTAATATTTGTATAGCTAATCAATTTTATAACGCATTAGTTGACACGGGTGCTTCTATCTCTTGCATTACGGAAGAATTAGTTCTGCTGCTAGGTCTGAAACATACCGGTGATGAGACGAAACATTTTGTGAAATCCATTTCGGGTGCACACCTAAAAGTTATTGGAAAAACGAGGATCAACTTCATTGTGGATTCGTGTGTCTTAACAAATGACTTTGTTGTGATAAAAGACATTAACCAAAGTCTAATACTTGGCCAAGATTTTCTATATAATAATGAAGCTATCATTGACTTTAGTAAGAAATGTGTATTCTTTAAAGGCAAGTTTTGTGCTAAATTTTGTAAATTCTCTGAACAAAACGTTACGTCGATTTCACAACCAGTGGTGTGTAAGAGCTATCAAGACGGAACAAATAAAGTTAATTACGTCTTGGACGGCGATAGTGAATCTATGGAAGAAAGAAGTATAAATACGGTGTCTAAGAATGACTATTTGTATTTTTCGAGATTAGTGAATAGTGATGATGCGAGTTATATATCAACTGTACCCAAAGAATGTAATTTAAAAAGGGAACTTGATATAAACCCAAACTTGAGTCTCTGTAAATTGGAATCGCTTAAGAATCTTCTTTCATCTTATAGTGAGAATTTTGCTTTTACGGCTTCGGATCTAGGCAGCTGTAGTATAGAAGAAATTACTATTAGAACTGTAGATGATATACCTGTCCATCATCCTCCTTATAGAGTATCCCCTAAACAGCTTGACATAATAAATACACAAATAGAAGAGATGCTTAAGAATGGTGTTATTCGGGAATCGAGGAGTGCGTACGCTTCTCCGGTAGTATTAGTACAGAAGCCAGATCAGTCCTGGAGATTCTGTGTTGATTATCGGAAATTAAATAAAAAAGTAATTACCGATAGTTACCCATTACCAATCATAGAAGATTTAATGATTTGGCGCGATACTTTGCGGATTTAGATTTAAATTCAGGCTACTGGCAGCATCGTTTGAGCGAAAAGGATAAGCATAAAACTGCGTTTATTACTGCTTCCGGTCTATATGAGTTTAATGTTTTACCTTTTGGGCTAAAGACGAGTCAAGCTGTTTTCCAAAGGATAATGGATAAGGTCTTAGCTGGTATCAAATATAAAAAGGCCATTTGTTACGTAGATAATATATTAGTGTGGGGTAATAATTTCACGGAGTTTATGGAATCGTTAGAAGAAGTCATGTGTAGATTAAAGAAAGCAAACCTGACGCTAAAACCGAATAAGTGCAGCTTCGGATATAAGAAAATTTCAGTGTTGGGGCATGAGATTTCCGGTGAAGGAGTTAAGCCTGATAAAAAAAAATTGCAATCATTAAAAACATTAAAGACTCCAACCAATGCAAAACAGGTTAAGTCTGTATTGGGTTTGTTTTCTTACTATAGAAAGTTCATTAGTAATTTTGCTGAGATAGTATTACCTCTTACAAGATTATTAAAAAAAAACGCCAAGTTTATATGGGGAAGAAAAGAAGAAGAAGCCTTCCAGAAGATAATAAATATTATGGAATCACCCCCAATATTGCATTTTTATTCTAGTAATAAAAAATTAACAACTAGGTTGCATGTGGACGCAAGTGGGGAAGCCCTTGGCTGCTGTCTCATGCAAGGTGACAAGGTGTTGTTCCCTATAGCATACGCATCCAGGAAGTTGAGTGATGGAGAGAAGAAATATTCTACAACGGAGAAAGAGTGTCTTGCATTAGTCTGGGCGTTAAATTATTTTAAACATTTTCTTTGGGGTCTGAAGTTCCAGGTTATCACTGATCATAAGGCATTGTGCTGGCTACGAGGTAGAAAGGACATGAATGGAAGATTAGCTAGGTGGTCGCTGTGTATCCAGGCGTATGACTTCGATATTGTACATTGTTCAGGCAGAGATAACGTTATTGCTGATTTTTTGAGTAGGAATCCATTAGTGCAAGTCGAGGAGGACCCGAAGAGGACGGAGGAGGACCCCGACGATGGCATGCAGTTATATAGGATCGAGGTGGTCAAGATAAGAGATGACCAACTTAGAGATGAGTTTTGTAGGTGTTGGTTGGATAGGATAGCAGCTAGCGGGAGTAATGCAGTGAAGGGATTTAGTGTGATAAATGGCATTTTGTGTAAGAAAATCAGGATTATGAATGTTGATCGAATGCTAGTAGTTATTCCTAAAAATTTGTTACAGGAGGTGTTGAAAGAACTTCATGATGATCCATGGTCAGGAGGACATTTAGGTTTGGCGAAAACTTTGGCTAAGTTTAGAGCGAGGTACTTTATCAAGGATGCAGAGAGAGTGGTAGATAAATATGTAAGAAGTTGCGTGTTTTGCCAGGAGCGGAAGAAGGACTATCAGGTGGCCCAGTTACAACCTATTGTTGTGAACCGATTGATGGATAAAGTTGGGATAGATGTGTTAGGTCCTTTTAGGAAGTCGCTGAGAGGTAATAGGTATATCATTGTAAGTTTGGAATATGCAACGAAGTATGCAGTTTGTAGAGCAGTTCCTAGAGTGACAGCGCAGAGGATCAGCGAGTTCCTAATCGAAGAAATTTTCTGTCGTTATGGAGGAGTTATAGAAATTGTGTCGGATAGGGGGTCAATTTTTACATCTCGTTTGGTAAAAGAAACTGTAAATTATTTTGGGGCCAAGTCACGCTTCACCACTGCGTTCCACCCTGCAACAAATGGTTTAGTTGAGCGATTTAATCGAACAATGTGTCAGATGCTATCCATGTATATCACCAACGATCAGCGAAATTGGTGTAGTTATGTTCCACTAGTGTGTTTTGCTTATAATGCCAGCAAACAGTCAAGCACTAGATTTTCACCTCACATGTTGCTATACGCAAGAGAACCATTATTCCAAACCGACATGCTAGTAAATGGCAACAATATTGACATAGTTGATTATGTAGGACGTCATGAGCTAGGTAACAGCTTGTCACGTTGTGCCATAGATAATATAAAAAGGGCACAGCTTAAACAGCAAATGCGGTATGATAGAAAAGCTAAATTGAGAATATTTTCACCGAATCAATTAGTGATGCTCTATACACCTAGACGGACCACAAATAGAAGTCTAAAACTGTGTAGGTTGTATAAAGGCCCATACCGTATAGTTAGAAGATTAACTGATGTAAATTATGTAATTATAAAAAATAATAGTAGGCGTTTTAGGGACATAGTACATGTAAATAGATTAAAACCTTTTAATGTTCGATTAGAATAAGATATAGGTCCAAATAGATAAGAATAAGTTATGATTATTAAGGTTTATATATAGGAAAAGGCCCGTTGTCAATAAAAAAAAAAAAAAAAAAAAATGACAACTATCGAATTTGACATAAGGAAGTTAATAGAGATGGGAATGTAGGAAAAATGTATCGATAGTTTTCTTGTCGAAATTTTCAAATAGTATCGATATATATAATAAAATTATTTCTTTCCGTTGCATGAGCTGTTGATGTGCTGATGGGTAGTATGCTGCTGGGCGAAGAAGAGGCTGGCAACATTAACTATGCATCGAAGAAACGACTATTTATATAATGAGCAAGTTTGTAGGTGCGAAACTTCCACCAGGCCCTAGAGATAAAATACAATAGATGAGGAATAGTTGTAACTGAATCCGACTTTGCTAACGGGGCATAGCCTTTGCAAAGGATGTCGAGTTGACATCATCGGTCCAGTTGATGACTGTTGTTTAAGAAAGTAAATATATTTATGATGTTAAGCCCTGGTGTAAGTTTGATGAGTAGAATTTAAATTCGATGCGATCCAGCCTTTCCTTCTCTGGCCTGATAAACGCACGAGATCGAAATATTGTATCATATCTGAATTTTTGAATTTAAACCCCATCCGGGTCGATGTGAGTTGACGCATCATTCTTATTAGTGTTAGGAGGACGCCTTGTACCTTTTTCAGAGGTTTTGGCCAAGGAGGTTCAAGCATGACTGCGTTGATTTGTTAGTGCGTATGTGCACGTCAGCTGAAGTTAAAAGCACATATCGGAGTATCCGGTAATTCGTTTGTCATGATTAAGCCTTCCCCTTTTAAGGGTCGTACCTCAATTGTACTTTGATTCCTCTGTTAGGTAAATGTTCGGGTTAGGATAAGGTAGGATTCATATATCCTTTCAAGACTTAGAATAGAAGCACCTCATATGATTCTGTGCGCCTATTCGTAGGGGCGTAGCTCATGTAAGGACTTACCATTTGAGAAGGCAACCTACTTGCCTATTAAAACACTGGCAATATTTATTACTTGAAAGATGTATGAATTTCGAACAGAATAGCTGTAGATGTTTTTTGTTAATTTTCAATGTGTCAGAATTGGATTGAAGCCGCCCAAAGGCAGGCGTATTGTAATATCTTACTAAATATATATAATATAAAGTTATTTTCCATGTTTAACTGCTGATCACCCTATCTACCCCCTTACAGTACGTAGGGTATGGTAGAGTTGGGTGGAGTAGGTAAGGAACGAAGCCGCGGGGGACAGCTAGTTGCCTATATATGAATGAGCACATTGATTACTTACGTAAATATATAAACCACTAGGTTCTGCTAGCGGCTACACCCGCGTGTTGTGTTTTGTTGCTCCAAGGGAACATTTTACCGGGATGAAATAAATGTGATATTCCGAAATATAATCTGTCTCTGTGCCAAGTTTCACCCAGATCCGTTCACCCGTTCTGGTGTGATTGAGGAACAAATAGCCATCCATTCATCCATACTTTCGCATTTTTAATATTCGTAGGATCTCACCACTAATAAAATAATATTTATTATCAGAATGCTACCTTATTATTTCTCACTACATAAAAACAAAAACAGTCAGTAGTCCTCGCTGTCTGAAGCGTATGGTCACCCTACGAAATTACGAGCGTGTAGTTGCGGGGTCGCGGGGGTGCGGCGCAAGCTCCTCCCAATCGCTCAAGGTCGCTGGGGCGTGTTGTCGCCTTGAAAAAACGGCTTCACCAGTATGTTTTTCCGATTGCTTAATGGATTTATTGAATATTTTGTCATGACTACTCGTATGAAAATAAAATAGTTTTATGTTTTCGGTGGTTTAAATCACCGCTGTAGATAAATTTGAATAACAAGTCAAATTTAAAACCCCCTGACTCATTTTATTTCACAACACATCACATCATCAGCCTATTAATGTTCCCACTGCTAAGACACAGGCCTCCTCTCTGTGAGAGGGGATGGCCGCAATCCACCACGTGGGCCCAGTGCGTGATGGTGGATGTCACATGTCTTCGAATTTTTGGTTCTAGGATAAGGTTCCATTTTCTTTAATGCTAAATAACTTATCTAGAAGTAAACACGCTTCGATCGACAATCTATTGAACATGTTATTATGACACGATGTCTTGCAAAAACACCTCGATTCAAACAGTAAATCGCCCATAACTTTTGAACGGCTGAACCGATTTTCATTGAACAAAGCTTAGAACACTCCCGATAAATTAAAAAAAAATAACATAATCAAAATATATTCATCCGTTTAAGAGCTATGATGCAACAGACAGATACACAAACACACATACGGACGTCAAATTTATAACACCCATCTTTTTCCATCGGGGGTTAAAATGAAATATTCGGTAATGACTTTTCTAGGTGTTCGTCAATACCGTTGAGTTATTTATAAAATATTTATATAACACACAGTGCATTTTGTCTGAATTAATAAATTAAAAGAAAGAAAACATTTATTGCCAACAAAAACAAAACACAAATGAACGCAAATTAATGCTGGCTTACTTATTTATATTTTTATTAATCCGATGAGTCTACAAAGTAATTACGGGCACATAAACGATCAATTGTAAAGTGACAAGTCATTAAGGGGAATTCATTAATACGGATAATGTAATTAAATTAAAGTTTCATAAGTAGTTTTTTCATTTAAATAAAAAAATATGTATTGTGAAGGTATTTCAATCAATCAAACAAGAACAATCTTTGTATGTGTATATGTTTGTGCCTATGTGGCATTCTAGAGACCACAAGCGTCGACTCCTTAAGAAGCGATCTAAAAAGACGTAAACAAGAAGAAAATCATGCAGTGCAGTCGGAGGATACAACTGGTTTTGGTCAGCCAGCTCGCGAATATGTTAACGTCTTTCTAGTTCGCTATTTAAACAGTCGGGTTTTTCGATTTTTTTAACAAACTTTTTTTATTACCGTTGCAGAGCGGGAATGCCTCGAATCATTTGTTATGCGGCGATACCCAAACGGTTGCACTGGCGAATGAAGCGAAAAGTCGTGAAAACGAACTTAATCAAAAAACAAGTGAGTTCGTATTCTTAATAATAATCGTAACATATAATAAGCTTCCGAAGTCTCTGGTAATCTTTATTTATTTATTTGAAAATAACTTATTTTCACAGTACCTATTTACCACACCATATAAGTTATCCGGAAAGTATCCATAATCTAACCCCAATAAAATAAAACAAATAAATATCAAGGTCTGGACTTCCAAGTTTTATAAAAATATGTCCAGCCGTTAAGGCGTGAAAAGATAACAAACAGACAGACGGTCAAAGTTATTAAGTAATAAATACACAAGTTAAAAATGTGGGCTGATATAAATATGCAGGTGGGTCTGTCAACCTAATCGGAGCGCAGGTAGCGAATTAAGTTTGCTAACTTTAATCCTGTTAGGTTAGGGAACTTCTTATCTTATCATGTGCAGGGGCCGAGAAATAACCCACAATAGATTCCAATGGGTCGAAGTGTCCGAGTGTCCCCAATCTCGTTGAAAAGTGTTTTCATGAGTTTTACAACGAGGCTAGGAGATATGAGCCTATAGTTCTGGTTTAGGATATCCAACCCCTAGGAGACTCATTCATTTACCAGCCAGTGCATCGCATGTGCACAGAAGGTGATCTATGCGTTCCGTATGTTCCCCACCCAACCTGCACATGGATGTCGCGGTTAGACCTATCTTCTTATATATCTTCCAAAGTGCCCAGTAAAGGCCCCAAGCAGGTAGCGCATTTGCCCCCTGCTCATATTCCAAATGCATTCCCGTGCTTTGTTCGTAGAGCCCAAGAATTTCTAGGAGTGTTGCAGACCGGTATTAGACAGCCAAAGTGTTCAACCAAATGCAAAAAAGACATCCGTTTCGCTATTGTTCGCATGGCTTCCTAGCCGAGTGAACCCACTCGGATGTGTATTGATTACAACAGTTAACCTAACTAAGTTTGAACACCTAAAACCATGGCTAAAGCCTGCGTAAGAGAGATCCGGTCCTTTGGTGAAGCTAAGCTCGTGTAGTTACATGGGTCTAATATGCAAATGTCAAATGCCTTTTAGGAAATACAATCTCAAATGTAGTACGGCATCAACTAGAGATTTTCTATCACTGCACCGGAAATACAATTTCATATCCACTAATACTGTTATCCATGCCAGTTTGAATGTATGTTTGTTACTCAATTGGACCGTATCTGTTGAATGGATTTGAATAAAATCTACATGAATTTTAGTACAGAATGTGTTCGGGCTATTCTGTACCAAATTCCATTCAATACTGCACATAGACTACTTTTTACAAGCTTTTATTAACTTGCAATGTATGTATGTATGTAGATACTCGTATGTATATAAATGCTTAATATAAGTGTGTTCGGGTCAAATCTTGCAACTGGATTTTAAAGCAGTTATGCTGTACCGATTAAGATGAAATTTTGCATACACGTTTAGTTTGGATGACAATGCATGGTTAGTTAAGTGACGTCATTCTAAATCCAATATGGTGGACGGCCCAAGATGGTGGACTAGTTATTCTTGAGGACTGTCATGATATAGGTATAAATAAAAGGGTTTGCTGAGAAATTACGAAACAAGCTAGCTTTTTAAAAAAAAAAAATATCAGTAATTTTATTATTCAATGCTGGTTATAACAGATATATTAAATGACTAAGTAATTATTATCCTTGGTGTTATTGGGTTTTCTCCATCTGGCATTTCTCAGTAGCAGCCCCCTTGTTACATGGAGTTTCAACATAACTGACTAAATGTGATCGTGGTGGAAACGCTTCGGGGAACATTAGGCGTGGTGATATATAGCTACCATCCTTACCAAGTTTCTATTCCACCAATTTACACCAAGCACTTCCAAACATCCTTTATAATACGCACAGCAATACAGTGGAACTCACTGCCTGCGTCTGTGTTTCCGAACGCATTCAACCAGAATCTCTTCAAAGTTAGAGTGAACATTCTTCTTCTGGCTTAGCTCACTCCATAGTCAAATTTGTCTCTGGCACCTCTGACCTAGACTAGAGTCAAGAGTACTCAAGAGCATTAATATAAACCAAAAAAATATATCTATGTGTGGATTGGTAATTAGTGAACAGTTTAATGACTGCAAGGCACAATCGCACTTAAGAAGTGCTAAAAACAAGTGTAATCACAATTTATGATAGTTATTCGTTGCAAAGACAAACTGCGTCACTTAAGCCATGTCTTTGATTATGCAGCGAACAAAGGTTATTGCTATCGGTCTACTCTTAAAAGATCATCAACAGTCGAAGTGTTTAGCGAATGGCTGGGGAGTTTGTTATGGCAGTTCATCTTTAGATTGGAAGTGGTGAGAGGTAGTCTGGAGGTATAATATAACAATGAGTAGTTCTGTCTTTTGATTGACTTAATTATTGATTTAAAACTTCATGCACAAAGGCACAATGGCTGACTAAATGCCTTATATATTCTCTACCAGTCAACCAAGAGTGGTGAAGAGATAACATGGCCGGTTTGTTGTATAATTCTTTGCAGTATTGTGAGGTCTGTCTATAAAATGTTTTAACCAAAAACTTTTTTACAAAAAAATGAACCGGCTTCCAAAACGAAAAATAACTTTCTTTTCCGAAGTCGAAGAAAGTTATTCTTCGTTTTGTAGTGTTTTGTTTGGAAGTCAGTTTGATATTTTTATTTTAAAGTTTTTTTTTTAGTTTTAGTAGGTACCTCCAATTTATAGCCAAAGTGCATCTCATGCAGATTCTAATAAGCCCAAACACTACTTAGATACATTGGCTTATTTCGGTGTACCTACCTTCTGGCTTCATAATCAGATCATTTCGATGGTACCATTTTCATCAGTACCATTTATTAATAAGTATTTGCTTCATAAGTCGGTTAACTATTCGAGATATCTTATACCCGTGACATACTCCACATATACATACATATTGTAACGTTACGTATAGCGCCGGAGAGCTATACTTAAGCCACGTTAATAAGATAAATAATTAAAAATTAAAATTAAGAAAAAGGATAAAGAATATAAAACTATAGGCCGGCTTCAAACGTCATGGGCAGCTAACCAGGAGCAGGTCGGGCAGGAAGGCGTGGAATGCCCGAGGTAGGCAGGTAAGCAGGCACCACGACGGACAAGCAGGCAATCGGGCAGGTAGGCAGGTGAACAGGACTACGGGCAGATGGTCATGGCAGGCAATCGGGCAAGTAGGTTGTAGCGTTGGCAGTAAGGAATGTGGAGACCAGCTATGACTCAATAAGCCAAACAGCGAGGCCTTCGATGCAAAGCGATGACTGTTGAGGGTAAGGCTCCAAGAAATAATCCTCTTTATAAACTCACACAATATATTTATTCATTGCACTTCAGAAAGTAATTAATTTACATGAGCTGGTAATTCACAGTCATAAGAGTTTCAGCTAGAAAAATACACTCCGTATCGTATAACGGACTCTTGGCGTTCAGCCCAGACCTAAGACTAAAAAAACTGAAGCCCGTTTTTCATTCATTCTCGCATCTCTTCTAAATTTCAAATTCAAATCTCAATAAGACCAGAACGAATAAAAAACGGCTTTACAAAGGCGGGTCAGTATGCTCAAAACTTACAATAATGTACAAATAGCTTAAGGAAAGATCTAGGTAGTCCATGGTACCTATGGTATGTCTTTTTCTATGGTAAGGCTTTAAGAAAATAAAATAGGCAGACCGATGTCATGTCAGATGAAAATGTCAGAGTATAAAAAATTCCGTAATTTTGCAAATAAGCAATACAAATTAAGTTAGAGAATATAAATAAACCAGAAATACCTAAAAATATGCTTTACAGGTAATAAGAATATCAAAGAATACTTATGAAAGAGTTACTAAAATTGATACAATATCAAAAGATATGAAGATGGTTTGTGGAGTGTTATGAAACGTAAGTAGATCTTGAATAAATACCACAATATACATAGTTCCAGTGGTCCTCTTTATCAGTTCCACTTCACCAAATTATACTTTCTGATTGCAAATGCTTGCATTGTTAATGAAATTATCAAAATCGCTATATTTTTACCTATAATATTTGAAGAGTTCCCTCGATTTCTCCAGGATCCCATCACCAGATCCTAATCTGATGACCATGAGACCACCTGAAAAGTTCCTTTCCTGAGAAGTTCCTTTCAAACAAAAGAGGAATTTTCCAAATGGTCCAGGCGTCTTGGAGTAATCGGGTAACATACATAAAGAAAAAAGATTTTCGACGAATTGAGAACCTCCTCCTTTTTTTTAAGTGGGTCATAAATTAATATTTTTGGCAAATGACTTTGTTTATGTTCTAAGCAACTTTAAAATCCGTTGAGCAAAGTTCAATGTAAGGACAGCAGACGCCGTTTATATGTTTCTAGCGATGTAGGATTGTACACAATTTAATTACAAGTGAGTAGTAGTAGTATTTAGTAGTGAGTGAGTACTCATTTCTGATTCTTAATAGTTGTTTACTATACATTATACAACCTAGTGGTTTGAAATGTTTCGCAAAACTCCGCCGACGCTAATTAGGAGTTCTCAGAACTGTTTACAAATACTAAAATAGGCAATAAGCGTGCTGCTGTAAGGTCATAATGTATTTTGTCGCCGGCTGGATGTCGAACACTTACTGCTGATATATCGTCCAATAAAGTCGTGATGTGAAGAATAGCTCCCATCCCATTAACGTCACATGCAAAACGATTTCGCCTCTGCCGAACACGATTTGTAGTGGCATTGATTTGTGTATCCATATTGTGAAGTTGAAGTTTCCAAATAACGGACTATTACGGAAAAACGGGAAATCGTCGCTAGGGATATTACCGAGCTACATGTATGCGGGAACAATGCAAATTATTCCGTTTATTCGCCGCCTTACAGCTCTGTTACTGGCCGCCGAGGTCATTCACCTGCAAAAGCGAGTGAGTTCGTATTCTTGGGTAATATATAATAAGCTTCAGAAGTATCTGGTAATCTTTATGTATTTATTTGAAAATAACTTATTTTCACAGTACCTATTTACCACACCATATAAGTTATCCGGAAAGTATCCATAATCTAACCCCAATAAAATAAAACAAATAAAATATCAAAGTCTGGACTACCAAGTTTTATAAAAATCTGTTCATCCGTTAAGGCGTGAAAAGATAACAAACAGACAGACAGTCAAAGTTATTAATTAATAAATACACAAGTTAAAAATGTGTGCTGATATAAATATGCAGGTGGGTCTTAACCTAATCGGAGCGCAGGTAGCGAAGTAGGTTTGCTAACTTTAATCCTGTTAGGTTAGGGAACTTCTTATCTTATCTTGTGCAGGGGCCGAGAAATAACCCACAATAGATTCCAATGGGTCGAAGTGTCCGAATGTCCCTTATCTCGTTGAAAAGTGTTTTCATGAGTTTTACAACGAGGCTAGGAGATATGGGCATATAGTCTTCTGGTTTTGGATATTCAACCCTTAGCAGACTCATTCACTTACCAGCCAGTGCATCGCATGTGCACAGAGGTGCTCCATGCGTTCCGTATGTTCCCCACACAACCTGCACATGGGTGTCGCGGTTAGACCCATCTTCATGAGCATGTCGTTGGTTCCAAAGTGCCCAATAAGGGCCCCAAGCAGGTAATTGATTTTCTCCCTGCTCATATTCCAAATGCATTCCCATGCTTTGAACGTAGTGCCCAGGAATTTCTTGGAGTGTTGCAGACCGGTTTGAGACAGCCAATGTGTTCAGCCAAATGCAAAAAAAGACACGCGTTTCGCAATTGTTCGCATGGCTTCCTAGCCAAGTGAACCCACTCGGATGTGTATTGATTACAAAAGTTAACCTAACTAAGTTACCACCTTAAACCATGGCTGAAGCCTGCGTAAGTTGATAAAGCTAAGCTCGTGTAGTTACATGGGTCTAATATGCAAATGCCTTTTAGTAAATACAATCTCAAATGTAGTACGGCATCAAGTAGAGATTTTCTATCACTGCACCGAAAATACAATTTCATTCCCACTAATACTATTATCCATGCCAGTTTGAATGTATGTTTGTTACTCAATTGGACCGTATCTGTTGAACGGATTTGAATAAAATCTACATGAATTTTAGTACAGAATGTGTTCGGGCTATTCTTTACCAAATTCCATTCAATACTGCACATAGACTACTTTTTACAAGCTTTTATTTAACTTGCAATGTATGTATGTATGTAGATATGTAAGTATTTATATAAGTGTGTTCGGGTCAAATTTTGCAACTGGATTTTAAAGCAGTTATGCTCTACCGATTAAGATGACATTTTGCATACACGTTTAGTTTGGATGACAATGCATGGTTAGTTTAAGTGAAGTCATTCTAAATCCAATATGGTGGACGGCCCAAGATGGTGGACTAGTTATTTTTGAGGACTGTCATGATATGGGTATAAATAAAAGGGTTTGCTGAGAAAATACGAAACAAGCTTGCTTTTAAAAATATTTTTTTAATCAGTAATTTTATTATTCAATGTAACAATGTAGTAATGTAACAGATATATTTAATGACTAAGTAATTATTATACTAGGTGTTATTGGATTTTCTCCATCTGGAATTTCTCAGTAGCAGCAATAGGCTCGCCCCCTTGTTACATGGAGTTTGAACATAACTGACTAAATATGATCGTGGTGCACTATAGGTGCACCCCTGCCTAACCCTTTGGGGAACATTAGGCGTGATGATATATAGCTACCATCCTTACCAAGTTTCCATTCCACCAAATCGCAACAAGCGCTTCCAAACATCCTTCATAATGCGCACAGCAATAGAATGGAACTCACTGCCTGCGTATGTGTTTCCGAACGCAATCAACCCGAATCTCTTCAAAGTTAGAGTGAACAGGGGGGTGACTATAAGCTCTTAGAACAAGGTTATTGTGACAGATGTATTTGACTTGTATACATCTGTCCTTTTTTCACAGTCGAACCATGATAGTTTTGACACGTCATGATACGGGGGCAGGCTTCTTCTGGGTAAGCTCACTCCATCGTCGAATATGACTCTGGCATCTCTGACCGACAAGAGTCAAGAGCAAACCCAAATAAAAATAATGTATGTATGAATTGGTAATTATTGAACAGTTTAATGACTGCAATACAGCCTCCGAAGGCACAAGCACTTAAGAAGTGCTTAAACAGGTGTTTTCACAATTTATGATAGCTGTTCGTTGTAACGACAAACTGCGTCACTTCAAAAATACTTCACTTAAGGCATGTCTTTGATTATGCAGCGAACAAAGGGAATTGCTATCGTTCTACTCTTAACAGATCGTGAACACTCGAAGTGTTTAGCGAATGGCTGGCGAGTTTTTTATGGTAGTTCTTCTTTAGATTGGAAGTGGTGAGAGGTTGTCTGAAGGTATATTATAATAATGAGTAGTTCTGTCTTTTGACGTAATTATTTATTTAAAACTTCATGCACAACGGCAGAATGGCTGACTTAATGCCTTATGAATTCTCTACCAGTCGAACAAGGGTTGTGAAGAGATAACATGGCCGGTGGGTTTTATAATTCTTTGCAGATTCGTGAGCATCTAAAGAATGTTTTAACGAAAATAATTATTTTTAGAAAATCACTTTGGTTAGATTCTAAGCAATTTCAAAATCCGTTGAGCAAAGTTCAATGTAAGGACAGCAGACGCCATTTATATGTTTGTGGCGATGTAAGATTGAACACAATTTAATTATAAGTGTTGACTAAGTACCCATTTATAATTCATAATAGTTGTTTACTATACATTATACAACCTTGTGGTCTGGAATGTTTAGCTTAACTCCGCCGAAGCTAATAAGGAGTTCTCAGAACGGTTTACAAATACTAAATTGGCAATAAGCGTGCTGCTGTAAGGTCTTAATTTATTTTTCGCCGGCTGGATGTCGAACACTCACTGCTGATATATCGTCCAATAAAGTCGTGATGTGAAGAATAGCTCCCATCCCATTAACGTCACACGCAAAACGATTTCGCCTCTGCCGAACACGATTTGTAGTGGCATTGATTTGTGTGTCCATATTGTGAAGTTGAAGTTTCTAAATAACGGACTATTACGGAAAAACGGGAAATCGTCGCTAGGGATATTACCGAGCTACATGTATGCGGGAACAATGCAAATTATTCCGTTTATTCGCCGCCTTACAGCTCTGTTACTGGCCGCCGAGGTCATTCACCTACCTTCGTATTAGATTGATGTCTAGCACTTACCTACATCAGCCAGTGCTAATTCTCTCTGCAGAGAAACATCTTGGTAACCCGTTAGTATTACGTAACAGCTGAAACATTTGAATTCGTACTTAATACTTATATTAGCAAAGCCATTTTCCTGTTGAAAAATTAGAAGCATTTCTACACAAAATTTAACTTCATACCGAACGAAATGATTTTATAAAGGTTGCCTTGCCGTAGCGGTGTTATGAGATTACAATAAAAATCGTAGAGGTATATTTTAATATCCAAGCAACACGTGTAGGCAATATATTAATTCCAAGAAACTAGACTCCTTACAAACTTATTTTTAAATGTGAAATATGTATAACTTTACATATTATACGAGTAACTACGGTATACCAAAGGAAAAGTAGTGAAAAAGTAATAAAAATGAATCCTTTACCAGACCATTTTATTGCGATATAAGAATATCGCATTTAATATAATTTTATTTCCATAATTTAACGTGTGCGAGCAGAGCAAGAGCTAGGAGCAGTCATATCGTGTGGAACACCCCTGCTTTATGATTGTAATATTAGTACTATTTTATGTTCTTTAGTTCTAGCCATTTAGTAATTGGCAGAAAACATAACATAGATTATGAAGCAAGACCGCTGAATTCATAAAAATTGCAGAAAAGCAACAGAAAAGTAGTCAAAGAAGCATGTGAGCTTGATTTTGGCGAAATGTTTTTTTTTCCAAACCTTTGCTCCACACTGGGAATTTCTTCCTGTATCGTGGTACATTTACATACATTTAAACTTACATACAAGATACACCAAGACCCAGAACAACTATCTGTAGGCCATATAAATATTTTTTCTGTGCGGGCATCAAACCCGCAACACGCAACGCAGCAACCGAACGTCCCACCACTACCTCAACCGTGTCGTCAAAATATACGTTTATAATATATAAGTAATAACATATATTCTTTTAAACCATGATTTCTTTTATTTTAATAATATTGTACCTAAAATTTTAATTTCACATGTATGCATATGGACCATGGTTCGGAAGTAAATGTTTTTTATTTTTTTATTTATGATGAGTTTGCTCTTGACTCTAGTCTAGGTCAGAGGTGACAGAGACAGAGTCTACGATGGAGTGAGCTTACCCAGAAGAAGCCTGTTCACTCTAACTTTGAAGAGATTCGGGTTGAATGCGTTCGGAAAAACAGACGCAGATTATTTAAGAAGTTATGCCAACAACATATTAGCAAATTCATTATAGCGTCAATAAGCGTCAAGATTATCCTGTGCAAACATGTCAGTACAGGCGTGCACATCATTCACAGTAGGTATTTAATTACAATTATTAGTTCGTGAGTAATAACATTAATTGAATATTATGTCTACTGAATGAACATCAATTGGACTTAAATTAAAGAATTAAATTTAAAAAAACAGAGCAGGTGCTGTATGTATAAGTACGGATCAATCTGCGTGATCTTAGACTTAAATCGAGACAGAGAGTCAAATAAGACATTCATGTCCTCATTGCAAGAGCTGATATAGTTGTGTGTGCTCATCAACCTGTTCATAGAATGATAATCTATTATTAATAGAAAATAACATCAAGTTTATTGCAAGTATAACACTGTCTATATCGATAACGAGAATAGTAGTTAATCTTATTCTAAAACCTCAAATCGTCTTTTTTAAACCTGTCTCATGAGTACTCATGACTCATGATTTATTTCTCAGTTGTGGTATATTACTTTGAATACGCTTAATAGTGTGCTGTAGGTTACATATATTACAGTGACTGATAGTGAATTTTGAAGATCACTAAGTAACTGGATTATACATGGTTATACTCGCTTTAAATTATGTATACAGTGGCCCAAAGGGAAATATTTATTTATAATATTACCTTTTGAAAGGCAGACGGCGAGCGCGCTGCGTGAATTTAAAAATATTTGTAGCGAATTATCATGGCAGCTAGTTATAAACGAGAAAAACTGAAATTTTAATAAAGGTGTAAGAATATGTTAAACTAATAGTATTTTACTTTTGCCAATGATTGATATCTTGAAGTCACCCTCGCCATTTCACCAAGGAACACTAAAAAAGACATCAAGAGTGAGCAGGTGCGCAAAACTTATTCACATTACTTTTCTCACCGAGAGCCTATTATACAGCTGCCCGTGTAGCGTTCGCTTACTTTTATATAAATGTTTTCAATTGAAAGAATTGCTGCAATTTAAACTTGTACACGCAATTTCATTTGTGAAATAATCTAAATTTTTCTCAAGATTATTCCTTTGAACAAAGAAAGGCAAAACGTAGAACACTTCTGTGGGTCCAATATTTTGCATACCTATTGAAAAAAACATCATTTCTCTACCACCGTCATTGTTAAGCGAAGGATCGCTCGTTGAGAGACCACTGAATATGCATTTATTGAACTTAGTGCTCATCGAGGCTTGATCTCAATAGAAAAACGTGAGTACCGAAACGTGATCGTGAACGCCGAACAAACCAACGCAAAAAAAACCTACATGAAACATTTGAACGACGTCGCTAAATTATATGGAGCGTAAATAACGTTTCATTTAAAATATCTTCATTAACATCATTCGTTTTAATGCAGTGTAGGTAGACCGTACAATGGAAAATATAATGTCTCGGTGTTGGGAGGTCTCGGAAATCCCATCCTCCTGCGAAATGAAATATGATTCACATTAACTAAAGCTCTTGTTGTGTCCCGTTTTTGTCGCGAACCGTTTGCTACACTTGTATTTGCCACTGGATTCACTCCCAAGTGTTAAATAAATGCGGCTCGCTTGTTCCTCTTTTGTTTTAATTCAATTATTCTTGCCTCGCACGACTGGATTGGATACTTTTTTTCGGAACGGACGTCGCGTTATCGGCTTTTGAGACGTTAGTTGGCTGAAATGCAAGTCACGTTTCTGATACTCGAGGCAGGAACGGGCGTTTGGATTTCATTAGTAGACTTTTGATCACAGAATATTGTTACGTAATTAAAGTTCAAAGTTTAATTTCGGTAAGACTTTCAGAGATTGATGGAGGGGCGTTTTGATTCATTGAACAAGTTTGAACAAAACCTCGGGGTCTTGTTGTGGTTTTGTGATTTAACAGTAACTGGATTCATTTATTGTGAGTGCTTGATTGCTATCACTGACAGGCATAAGAAAAACAGACACTGGCTTCTGAATTTCAGTTTTGAAAGAAAGGCATTACACAAAGCTGCAGTGATAACCATTGTCAATAATGCATTCAAACAGTTCAATACACGAAACTGGAATGTCATTAGCGGCATAGATTCAAACAGATCATAAAGCGGGTACTGTAAGTGACGTCTACTAATTTTCACCTTTGTGGAGGATCTGGTGTTTGACGCTACAGCGGCAGGTCTATTGTTGTCACATCCATGACGCTTATTCAACGCTTTGATAAGCCTATGTGATAAATTACCGACTTGGGAGACAAATATTTTTTTTATTTCCAGTGGGAGGAGCAGCAAAAAATAAATTCTGCTCAGCGTTAGGTTTATTATGTCTTTGTTTGTTTATTATGTTCTGTTTCTTCTTTAGTTTGCTTTGTTAGTATATTTCTTCTGACTTCATTATTAAAAGAGTAATGGCATCCACTGCTTGGCTTACCTGGTTGCTCTTTTACATTTTTCTTTAAGAGACAGGTGCAACTTACAAAAATACAAATGATTCAAAAAATGAGAAGAAAATGATGCTGTGCAGTCGGAGGATTCAAATTCGCGAGCTTGCTGACTAAAACCAGATGTATCCTTCGACTGCACAGCATGATTTTCTTCATGTTTACGTCTTTTTAGTTCGCTTCTTAAGCAGTCGGGTTTTTTGATTTAATGAATTAACTTTTTAATTTATAACTTTCTAGTAAACTTTTTTTTTCGACTTGTGTACATTTAAACATATAAGTGTTAATATTTTTGAAATAACCTTTTAAAACCCTTTATTTTGATAACTCACAGGATGGGCTAAGATGAAAAAATAATTTGGGCCCTCACAATATGGATTCTAAAAGCCGCCATTTTTCTATTTACCTATTGTAATACGAATCGATTGACGTAAGAATCATCAAAATCTGCCTACGCGTTTGGTTTCTAGGTCGCCACATAGGAACAAACATACACATAATAAATCTACATACATACGTAGACTGATAAACTCATAACCCTCCTTTGGCAGTTGGGTAAAAATAGATTATATTGTTCTTTAATTAGTTGATATGGATTTATTGCAAGAATACTTGAAAATATAATTTACTTTGTCAATAAAAAACTCAAAGTAGTAAAGCGCTAAACGGCGAATGATATAAAAAGACAAAAAAATACAAAAACTTAACAATACATGTTTGCCTATCTGCATATTTTCCTTGTGTCTCATTTTTCATCAATTAAATAAATGCAAAACTGTTAACCTTAATAGTATGTACTTCAAACATTTTATTTATTTGGTCCTACATTAATATCAGAAAACAGAATACATCAGAAAGGCAAACACACCAGACTTTTATCTTTATTTTGAACCTGTTTTTATCCTTTGAAGTTTTTGTGCCCGCGGACGATACATACACATCTGCGAAAACACAGAGTCGTTATCCAAAATTTATATTGGACTTTTTATCATACTATAGATAGATACTATACTACCTACTTATATGGGTTTCCCAACCGTTTTGTTTTCGACTATCAAGAAAATAATCGGCCTATATTGTTTTCACTGTTCGCCTTGGGACATAGCTCTCCTCTTTGAGGGACTGGGCTGGGCCCAATGCGGGTTAATTGTCACAGTTTGAATGTTTGGTTCTAGGACACGCCATCATGATGTTTTCGTTTACCGTTTTGAGAGCATTGATGATGAAATAACGCAAAGTAAAGTGTCTGGCTTAGAACCTATGACCTTCGTAAGTCGCAGCCGTTTCCACCGGGGCTCAACTGATATTTTTATGCTATCAAGAAAATTGTATTTTTGTTACAGTATCAAATATATTTGTAGGGTGATCAGGTACGTCACATCGCTCCATCATCTGCCTACATTCAGGTAAACACATTACCATGATTTCAATTAGCAGAGTATGTACACAGTGCCCCCTGCCAGCCCGCCCCGCGTCCCGCACCTGCACCCCGCCTCACCTGCGGCGCTATTAATGAAGATGCCACGTATATCCCCGCACGTCGTCGCCGGGACGTCCCTTAGATATTTCTGGAATGATAAATGAGTGTCGTACGTGATGTAATGGTTCGGAACTCCCATGTGTCCGAAGTGAGGGACGGAACATATGTACGCCGATATTGCAGCCCAGCGAAGGCACGAAATGGGCCTCCTTTTTTGTATTTGCACACATAATACCCCCGAGAATATTATTGTGAGCAGGAACGGTACGCGTCTTTGTAGATTTTTGCTCTACAGGTGTTATTGCGTGCTCAAATGCGACGTTTGCCGCGGAAATGCATGCTAAAATCTCATATTTTTTTCTTTGAACAATCCTGGCGTCGTTGCAAGCATAAGTTGGCGAATTTTTTAGTCAAACGATTTAGCCATTGTCAGCATGCCAGGATGTTTAGCCAATAACCGATAACCACATACGAGTGTTCATATTATGCCAAACCGGCTGTTTCGGAGCCGTCCAACTAGTCGAATGGTTTGATGCAATTTATATACTCGAACTTGTGGTTGAATTTGGAAACAGTAATTTTTTAGTCCGGGGTTCATTCATATGTGAACTAGAGCCTAAAACAACGACCTAGTTAAACGGAATTGAAATCTGTGAATAATTAATCAATAATTGTGAGCCATTATATCTTATTCTACGTTTGTCACATACTCATACTGTGTGTGTTGGAGCGACTAACCCGAGACAAGACAAGTCAAGTAAATACAATGATAACAATCAGGCAGCAGTTAGCGATCAATTATCGTGAGTTTACGCTGTGCCTGTTCCGGCACATTTGATTATAGTAGTACTAATAAATATTATAATAGAGTGCATTACTGGCAATACTGATGCTTGAACACGCACGTGCCTGTGCTTAGGTATGGCTTGCTTTTATGCGCTATCGCGTGCTGGTCTTCGAATGGTTTCCTACCCTAAAGTACTGCTATGACGCTGCAGAGTGTAAAAAAAATGTTTTATTCACATCTATAGTAACTGACTTGACTTCATAGAGTCTTACAGTCGTTTGTATTAAGAGCAGAGTGTGGTTTCTGGATGACTAAGGGTTTGAAAATATGAATGGTATGGGACGAGTACGTGAAGCAACTCATCCGTTGCAAACTGTTTTCCAAATCAACATAGATTACATCCACAATTTGCTATGGCTAGCTACTAAACCATCTGTTTCATTAGCTACTAGGCGGTTGACTAAGCTATACTTTGTCATCATCATCTGCCTAGCCTTTTTCAATTATGTTGGCGTTGGCTTCCAGTCTTACCGGATTTAGCTGAGTACCAGTGTTTTACATGGAGCGACTGCCTATCTGACCTCCACAACCCAGTAACTGGGTAACACGATAACCCTTGGCAAGACTGGTGTCAGATCTCAAGCTTCTGACTAACCGTAACGACTGTCAAAGATATTCAAATAACAGCCGGAACCAACGGCTTAACGTGCTTTCCGAGGCACGGAGGAAACTCGGTATGTTGAAATGGTCACCCATCCACGGACCGACCTTGTCAAGCGTTGCTTTACCTTGAAGATCGGCCCGTGCGGCTGTTATTATTTAGCCACGAGCGCCTCCTAAGCTATATTTTGTATTAGCATTTATTTAAACGCGGTTTCGCTCCCGAACCTTGCCCGCTGGCATCTTTCTTTAATCTAGGATAAATGTAGCCTGTGGCATTTAGCAATAGTGTAGCTTTGGCAGTGAAATAATCGTGTCGTTGCTCCCAAATATTATATCCTACAAACACGAGCGATATTACCTCATTATATTTATGTTGCGATCAGTCATAACTATGGTCTTGGTTCGTGAAATGGCTCTACGAAGAAGTCTAACTCCGGACGCACCAAAGTAAACTGACTTCAAGAGCAAAACAATAAAGTGTAAAAAGTGCAAAATAACTTTCTTTTCGGAAGTCGGTATCTTTGGTGCCTCTTATTTTTGTCGTTTTGTGATATAGACTTCCGAAAGGAAATTTATTTTGCACTTTCTAGTGTTTTGCTGTCAACGTCGGTTTATTTATTTTTGTAAAGTTTTATTTCTGTCTTTTCAGTTTTAGCACACCATCACCAAATATCGGAGCATGTCTTTAGTGAAAGCATTGACAAAATACCCATAATAACTCAATTTACACATTCGTGTTTGTCGCTAAAGAGTTCGGTTGTATGTTCCATATTTTAAAAACTGCTGAACCAATATTGATGAAAGTTAAACTATTCCCTATGCTGAGAAATACTTTATCCAACACAAAAAGCATGACCACTATCCGATAAGTAGTTTCGGAACAATGCATGGATAAACATACATAAATACAAACACATACATTTATGAAATTGGGCACACCTGTTTAGAAGCCCAAATAGAGTAGCATATGTGAATATTGTGCAATTTTAACAATATTACACACATACGTAACGAATTGATAGCCTTCTTTTTTGAAGTCGGTAAAAAGAGAATGAATGGGATAAGTAGAGAACTTATATGAGCTTTCCATCGGGCACATATCCAACACCAGTCTGCACCATAAAAGAACTTATAACGTGAAAGCATAATAACATTTTGCACAGCATAATAAACGAATCCATAATCATACTGTGCACGCTTCCCGGTTATTAGAACAATAAGGCTTTAATTCACCGTGTGTGCTTTCCTTCGCTTGTTATTTTCGTTATAATATAGGGCTATGCAATATATACGTCCCATGTGTGTTAATGTGTATGGTGTTAGTGTTATAATTATTGCTGTAGCATAAAATAAATCCAATCTTGGGGTTAACTAAAGACAAAAAAATGCAGTTTTTAACCTACTTGCCAAAAAGGAGGAGGATCTGTTTTCGACTTTATGTTTTTTTGTTTGTTGTACGGTCACCGAATTCTCCGTCAATTCTGGGCCGATTTTGATAATTATATTTTTGTTTGAAAGAGTATGTTCCGTAATTGGTTCCATTTTATTTTGGTGAAGATCTGATGAAGAACTTCGGAGATATACAACAGAACTCTTCAATAAATAACGGAAAATCTCTCGGTATTTGTGCAATCGTATTTCTGTTTATTGTTTATACCATTTTATTACATTACATCACGCCAGTATGCTCTAAAGGGGTACGCAGATGTGTACAGTTTACCTTGGTACACTTTTATTTCACCGGTTATGTTCAGTTTCATGATATTTGGGTAATCGATTCTGGCATTATACATATAAAGTGAAAAATAACTTTAGTTTTGGAACTCGGTGTCCATTACGCAGAAAATTGTGAACTACCAAAGACACCGACTCCCAAAAACAATTTTCTTTTTAATTTTCTTATTTGGAATTCTTTAGTATTTTTTTGTAAAAACTTTTTTTTTTGTATATATAAGACATTACTTGACTTAGTAAAAGAATACCTTGAAGATTTGGGGGTGCTTTTGCCAGCAGTGGGACAGTATAATAGCATAAAAAAAAAGAAAACTGCTAAAAACCGACGCCTGAGCAAAAGGCTCTTCTCTTGGGCCTCCTTGAACCAACCCCTAACGATATACATCTAGGGCGTCTCGACACTTTTTTCTGGAGTTCAGTTTAAATACTAAATTCCTTGTCTTACTTTTGTAGTAGGATAGAGAAGGCTCCTATCTTCATATCTCTTTTTTTCATCTTGAACTTTGTCTAACGTATTTTCTTCTGAAGCTCTTTTCTTCTAGGTGACGGTTTAACAAGTCAAGTATTTTTTGGAACTTCTTGTCGTGGAATATATTTTTTTTTTTTCCAGAAGGTCATTTGATGGTAGAGCTTTTTTATAATTTAGTTTGCTTCAAATTCACACATACGGAACTAAACCTTGCAGATACCTTCAAAATATACTTCATTTTGGCCGGGTTTCTCAACGCTAAATTATCGCAATATTAATGTTTCAATTTGTCAAGCAAGCGTTATCTATTGTGATTGGTTAAATGAATTTTTAACAGCCAATCACAACAGATAACCGGCGATTATTCGTCGATTAAGTGCCCGATAATCGAGTTAATCTGCTAGACTTTTTAACAAAAATTTCGTCACGTCATATTTTAAGTAAAGAATCACATATCAAAAGATTGATCAAAAGAAAAGTAATTAACTCTCACATCATTTTATCTGTTTTCTCAAAGCCAATACAACAGTCATACATTTTTTTTTTTAAAAAGCGTCTCTACATAACACAGAGGCAGATAATTACTTCCCTTCGGTTATTTACGGGAACCCTCGTCACACTGAGCGCTTGTTTTACACGTCATTCTTGTTTACTAATGAAAAAAGTGCTGGTGGAAAAAATTAATTGCTTTTTATTGTACAACCGCAGTCAGCCGGCCGGGTGCGTAAATCAGAGATTATAAAGGTTTTTTTGAAATACCGTACACTTTAAACCAACGTAAACATTTGTCACCCCCGTGATAACACACGTGGTCGCCGAATACATTCGTGAACTATTCACGTGAGGAGAAGTAAGGTTTGCGGGGTTTGTATGAAATTGCCTTCTTTTATATTTGTGAAGTAAATAAGCAAGCATTTTTATTGAGTTTTGCGTAGTACGATGGTCGTTGTTCCGATTTAGTGAGATGCGAAATCAAGTCTACCTTTCCTCGTCTCCTACGCAATAGAAAACTCAGATTTAATATAATGTTTAATAACACCGATGATTTTGTGTAATTGAATCTCAAATAGATTGATAATCCAATTCTTCATCCGCCACATTGAAACCTAACTCGGCAAAAACTCATATGATGAAAACAAAAATTTTATGAAAAATACACAATCCGGTTTTTCATTCATCAATAAACATAACACTTTCTTTTTATCGTGAAAATGCTCCGCCTGTGAAAAGGTTAACGCCTTATCGTATTATCTTTAGCTTTCAAAGGCTCTTTTGTTTTGGGATTCCTGTACAAACCCTTTACCAAGATATCAAACGACAGAAACAAGAACGTGTTTACGAGAAAATTGAATGTCATTTATTTCACAGACGAGAATGTGAAGATCTTAGTGTGAATGCAATATATATGCAGATTCTTTAAAGTATTTGTCGAGGTACAGTAATACAAAGCAGAGTGCAATTATCCTTCGCATTATTGTGAAAGCTTTCACGTCGTAATATAAAATGGAAAGTAGTAAAAACAAGGGTAGAGATACTAGACAGATTTCAAACTAAGAACCTACCTGCTCCAGTTTTGAGCCGCCTCGCAAACAAATTATATAAGAATAATCCACTGACTCGAGATTGTTTTATGTCTGTTCTATAAATCGAAAAATTTTTACTGTATTTTTATTTGATTCTCTTACTTGGTGAACATTTATCTTGAAAATACTCTGTCATTACTATCAACTTTTTCTTGGATTGCAATCTTATTTGTGCAGATAAAATCGGCAGACATAAGCATTTTATGTTTTGTTGAATGACATTAATATAATAAAAAGACGAAATACTTGATCACGAATATTCGTATTGCATTTTAATTTCTCTAAAGATCTTTCTTTGTTAACTTCTACACAAATTGAAATATTATAAAAAAAATACCAATGAAATCTAGTGAAAAGAAAGAAACAAAACATTTAATATTCAACGTACAAACTCGCAAACTTTAAAAATATGAAAAGTTGTGGAGTTTCTGCCCAAAATTAAAAAAATATGCCGTCCGAAAAGTTTTGTAGCAGAGAGTAGCGGCCCGCCGAGAAGTTCTGAACAAATTGGAATTCAACAAATTACTCAAATACCGAAAATAGTACCTCGGTGTTGTACGTGGCGGAATAATGACCGTTATTTACTTTTTGTAGGGCAACATTTTTGGTAATATTTCAGAAGCTTAGTAAATTGATGTATTGACGCCCATTATCGAAGTCACTTGCTCAACGATTGTTTTATCGAAATCATTAATTTTCACGACAAGCTTCGAAATTATAATTATGCTGTAACAATCTTGTGAGTGCACGAGTTATGTAGGGGTCCATATTGGCTCACCTAAAGTTCTTTACCCGAAATTGTTCTTCCTAACGATTTGTAATCCGAATGATCACTCTTCCTAAAAATTTTCATCCTAAAGTTTTCATTCATACTATTTGTATTGCTACCGGCGATGTTCATAACACTCGTGTTTCCGAAAGTTGTTATTAATAATATCATTAATGTAAATATATTTAAACTCCTACTGTTTTTTATCATAACGCTTTTATCCCTAAACATAATTACCATAATATTTTCACTCATACTCAAAAAGAAACATTTACCAAGTGTAATAAAAAATATATTTGGGTAGAAGATGATATTTATAGTTATAATTTGAGGGATGATTATTATTTGGGGTATGCTTTATATAACGTACTGAGTTGTGTCTATTGTTATAGTTCATGTCGGTGTATTATCATTACGTGCATGTTTGTGTTAATGCTTTATTAATATAGAGAGAAAATAATTTAAAATCATTTAAAACCAGTCGCGGAGGATTGAAATTAGACGTACATGGATTTACATATGAAAAAAAACCTCACTGTACCATCCCAACCCCACGGAACCCCATGGTTATGGAAGATTTAAGCAACTAAGTCGACGGAGCCCCGCTGCGCGGCGCTCCTATTTCTGTCTGCAGGGTCTAAAGTAACCTAACATGAAGGAGATGACGGGAGCTGCGTTCGCTCGCTTTGCTCGCTCACTTCAGCTTCCGTCATCTCCTTCGAACCTAACCTATCCGTGTCGGGGTGCCCTAAGTTCCCGAGCTCGCTTCGCTCGCTCTTGGACTAATTCTCATTTTTTTACCTCACGAAAAACATACAAAAAAACATAACATTGCCGAGTCTTGAAAATTTTTATAAAGCTTTCTATTTATGAGTACTACCTACAAAAATAAAATGAACTTCCAAATCACGCAAAATTAATGTATATAATACTGATTATTATGAATAAAAAGAAATCTAAACAAAAAAGATATGACTTTGAATAAAAGTGTAAAAGGTAGTTATGTTGAGAAAATATAGGTTAACAAATAAAAGTATAATAAATGTTTATTGCTACTGACATTATGAAGTTAAATGCTTCTGAATTATGAACATAGAGACAGAGTAGTTAGGAATTGTGATTGTTAGGATGAAAAATGTTAGGAACAACATTTTCGGATTTCCAATTATCGGAGTTGAAAATTTAGGTGAACTTTGGCGCACCCGTTATGTAGGGGTCATAAAAATAATAACGGACGGAACGGACGTCGGAAACGGACGTCGGAAACGTCTGAGTTGACGTCCGCCGCGCCGTGGTGAAATTGTCGAGTGTGAGGGAAGCGTATCGTGACTTGTGACATCAGTTGCCAAGCGCGTAACCGCATACGCCGCCCGCGTCATATTCGAAATTCAAACAGATCGGTGACGTAGCCTGTACTTGAGGTTTTTGAATTGATGTTCTTTTTAATTATATGAGCGTTTATGCCCATAAGTCTACTGCTTGATAAGTTCCATACCTATGCCACATTGATGATCTTAGATGTGAATGCAGAACTGAGTCGCAAACTATGCTCCATCCCTTATCTTGCAATTTGTGCACTGAAAAAATTGGACAAAGTGATCTCTGCACTGCCACCCATTTAGTGCCGTAGAAGTCATACAAGTGTCAAAGTTCTGCCATCAAAATTCGATCGAGTCGATAGATGGTCGATTGCAGTATCTACCTACACTGCGATAAGTAAATAGCAGAATGCCTATTTCTCTACGTCGAAATCTTTTAGTTGTCTTTTTTGGTTTGAAAGAGATTGGGCCTGTTTATTACAATAAAGCAAATGATGCAGTGAATTGGAACTCCAGGAAATTGTTTAAATTATTGTACTTTCAAAGTTCAAAGCTTAAAGTTCAAAGATTACCGTATATCTGAACACGATCAGATAGATTTTCAAACATTTGCAATAAGTTGCAAATGTTATGATATAATATATTGTACAGGGGGGTAACCACAAACTCTTAGAGTAAGGTTATTTTGAGATCGAGTAAGTGACAGATGTATACAAGTCAGATACATCTGTCCCTTACTCGATCTCAAAATAACCTTACTCTAAGAGTTTGTGGTCACCCCCCTGGACATTCTATTGCTTCTAAGGTCTATAAGGTTGTTGATATATCTTAAATAGTTTGTAGTGTCGTCTTAAAGTCAAATTCGGTAACGTTGCTGTGAAGGTGCTGTCCCTGAAACAGTTACCAGCATCGTCTTATAGTTAAATTCAGTAACATTGATAAAAAAGATGAAAAATATGAACATGAGTTTTCCATTTCGATTTGAAAGGGAATCAAAGACTTTTATTCTTTTAAGTCTAGACTTCAGACTTCAGAGCATGAACAGACAAGCTCTTATCTTAGTGGTGGATTATTTATTATTTTGAAAGACTGATGTTCGTTAAAACTTAAAAAAGCCACTAAAAATATAGCAGTTTTAGACAAATACAAATATAGTTTCAAAGAAAGGGGAATAGGTACCTTTTTCTAATAGATTTTCGAAATAGGAAACGTTGTCAGAAAGCCAGAATCCTGAGTGAACTACTACCAAACTACGAACGTTACCTCAACAATTATTGAAGGATATAATCGACCGTTCATCCTACGAAGCATACATAAATACGCTCGAAATGTAGTTAGGCAGGAGCTGTGCAGGACAATATCCAAC
The DNA here is from genome assembly GCA_949775005.1 of Orthosia gothica. Classification (NCBI taxonomy): domain Eukaryota; kingdom Metazoa; phylum Arthropoda; class Insecta; order Lepidoptera; family Noctuidae; genus Orthosia; species Orthosia gothica. Next base: position 23,249,024 of record OX459038.1, on the reverse strand, counting down.
ACGTACTAACGCATCTCGTGTTGTTGGCTCGATTGTTTGAGCAGTCATGTCCGGAGAGAAACACACGGCCATTTGTCATGCGACAACACCGGCTAGGTACGTCTGAATGGCGACCAAACCCCTCTTGTTCTATTGTCTCGGACATAATGACCGCCTCCGACCCGCTACGATTAGTGTTGCTGAAATACCCTTAATTAGCCAAAAGTTGTGCTGACTCAACGTGGTAAATCTACGTGGAAATATTATTTTTGAAAAAGGTTTTTGTTTTTAAGAGCAGAGAAATAGTTGTTAATTTTGCGGTTCGAAAATGGAATGATTCACATCGGTTTGGATGTAAAACTACGGGTTTTATTCTAAATAAACAACCAAGGACTAAAATATACATGCAATGCGAAACAATGTTCATAGAATTGGCGCGTAGCATAGTTTATGCGCTACGGAATGACTACGAAAGCATAGCGGCGTGTTGTCATTATATCTGCTACGTCGTAGCAAGTATTTCCAAACTTCAGAGTAAATCTGCAACGCCCATAAACATTATCACCCATAATTATGCTGAAAATGCAACGTGATGCCAAGCGAAGCTGACCTCGTAAAACGTCGTCCAGTTAATGTATATAGTGAACAATGTACGAGTATTCCCCAGTACACGTACATTAATTCTCTCTCCCAATACCGAAGCATTTAACTTGTATGTAGATAGAGAGTAGAGAAAGTGTAACCTACGTTCCGAGCGGACTCAGTGATATTTATGACCCTAGAATGAATGGTGCAATAAATAATATATTTTAAGTGAAACACAACTTTCTTAACAAAATATTGGGCAGCGAACATTATTCTGCAATAAATACCTTTAATCAAAAAATTTCAAAGCGATTAATAATTTTCTTTTCGGAAGTCGGTGTCATTGAGGCCTATTTTTTTCTTTTTTGACGCTAACTTCCGAAAATAAATTTATTGTTCGGTTTATAATGCTTTGTTTTGGACGTCGGTAAAATATTTCTGTAAAAAGTTTTTGATTTTCTCTTTTTAGTTTTGGTACCATAATTAATTACCATTAAAATGGGACTAAATGTTTTTTTTTTTTTTAAAGCCGTTGCCCCACACTAGCAATTTCTTCCTGTATCGTGGGTGCGTTTACAAACATAAAAACTCACATACACAAACACCCAGAGCCGGAACAACTATCTGTAGGTTATACAAATATTTTTTGCGTGCGGTAATCGAACCCGCGACACGCAGCGCAGCAGTCAATCGCTCAACCACTGCGCCAACCGTGCGCCCAATGAAATGCTGCATACATGAAATGCATCAGCTTTCAAATAAGAAAGTAATCATCAAAATCTGTGCAACTAGTAAAAAGTTCTGAGAATCAAAAAAAATAAAAAGTACAGTCGAATTAAGAGCCCGAGAGGCACTTTTTGAGGTCGGTTAAAAAAAAATCTGTCAAAAGTTACAAAAGTGTACATCGAGTTAAAATTTCCGTAGTGTTTCCTTTGAGGGCATTAGAAAAGGCAGCAAAATGCTTCCGAATCGAGAACTACTCGAAAACACTTCACCGTTTGCTAACGTGCAAAATAAAAAGACGAGAACAAAAAAATTCACTTTGAAGTAAAAGTCAGTAAACCGAGCTGATTGCCACTTTTACGGTATTCCGAACGAGACCCTCGTCACTCCTTTTTCGGCACTTTTTGTTGTATATTTACAAATGCAAATGAGAATCGCTTCGGAACGAAATAATTTCATATATTGTAATATTAACGCTGTGAAATCGATTCGCCTAATTAGCCTTAAAGCTGTACGCTCGAAGTAAGAGACTAACAATAAAGCTTTTGCGATTGAACAGTTTAATATACTTCATACATAATGCCATATTGGTTTATGAAACTGCAACATAATATATTTTAGAGCACATACTCGTACAGTTGTTGGAGTAAAGTTAAATTTGAATTCAGAACGTAATAACAAAACATTTTATTACTATAAAAACACAATATACTTAGTAGTTATTTTCCAAAATATGTATAATAATAATAACTTCGGAAATATTTATGTCTTTTTATGTGTTTTAAGGACTGATTTTTTTGACGTTCATGTTTGGTTGTTTCATATCCCAATCGGAAACAACAATGAAAGAATTTAAAAAAAGTGGTGCGCAGGAGACGGCAATATTTTTTGGTTACAGAAGTATGAGTAGATGGGAGTCAGTGTTTTAAAGGGTCCGTGCCAACTCGACCCGCTTAGACTCGACCCAAAGAATAATACCAAAAGTTTTACTACAAATTCAGTGCCATTTGTACAGTCACGCAAAGTGATGTTTTAATTCTACATAACTTATTAAAATATTAAAAATTAAATATTAAAATATTATACATGGAATATTATATATTTTGTTCTGAAAACTGTAATCTTTTAATTGTTTTGTTCTTACTCGAATTTTGACTATTTAAAGAAATGTATAAATTTTTAGTTCTTCGATTTTGTATTGCTGAAAACTTTACTCTATTATTTGTGTTGTTCCTAACTAGTTTTGTATTCTTAAGATACCTAATGTTTATTTTGCAAAAATAATTTAGTCAATCCTGTTTTCTTTATTTTTAGTACCTACTTATTTACCTAATAATTTTAATCTCGTATAAAGACTAGAAGGTGAAGGTTGCGGGGATCCGCTGGATGCGGGACGCACGGGACCGGTCAATGTGGCAACGCTTGGGGAGGCCTATGGTCAGCAGTGGACGTCTATCAGCAGATATGATGATGATGATAATGATGATGATGATGATAAAGACTGACTCAATAATTACTACCGTGCCACTAGCTATAAGATTGTAAAGATACTACTACTTATGTACTTATCATTTATAATATAGTATACGCATTGTAGTAAATATCACAGATTATTGTTAAATTATTGTATTATTAATTCAAACTTAATTTATATTTTACACTCTCTGCGGTGCTAGCGTTAAATCAACACTTTTATGTCTGACTTTAATCCATCGACGTTTTTACGCCTATCAAAACAGAAATATGCAGGTATTATTCTTCGGGTCGAGTCTAAGCGGGTCGATTGGGTGCGGACCTCTATTTAGAGAAATACAGTATTATAAGCGGTAACTTGTTTTTATTATAAAAAAACACAGATAAACACAGAAAACACTAACTTTAATCAATTATTCAAAATTACAAAAGTACGACAAACATGAAGGTAGGTAAAGAAAATAACCAGACACGAATAAACAAGTAGGTAGTAAGAGATTATGAAGCAGTTTACCAACGATGCGAACACCACGAAGTCTCGATGCAAAAAGGGGCGATACAAATGGTGCGCATTGCTTATATACCCTCGCCGCCATGTCAGTTGACGTTCAAAAGTGAAATCAAAATCAATTTTTTTTATTTCATATAGGCCTACATGGGCACTTATAAAACGTCGACAATGTGCACGGTTCGGGTTGGTCGTTTCCTATGGAGAAGAACCGGCAAGAAACTCCATGGTTACTCTTTTAAAAAAAAAACCGGCCAAGTGCGAGTCGGACTCGCGCACGAAGGGTTCCGCACCATTGTCGCAAAAAACGGCAAAAAAAACACGTTTGTTGTATGGGAGCCCCCCTTAAATATTAATTTTATTGTGTTTTTAGTATTTGTTGTTATAGCGGCAACAGAAATACATCATCTGTGAAAATTTCAACTGTCTAACTATTACGGTTCATGAGATACAGCCTGGTGACAGACAGACAGACAGACAGACAGACAGACAGACAGACAGACAGACAGACAGACAGACAGACGGACCGCGGAGTCTTAGTAATAGGGTCCCGTTTTTACCCTTTGGGTACGGAACCCTAAAAATGGTTTGGTTTTACAATATTTCCTTGTTACAGCATTAGTACTTAGATATGTGGGGACAACGTAGGCCCGACAATAAGTCGTAAGAAAACAAAAAAAAAAAAAAGATTACATATTATTTAAACAAAAGACAATAAAACGAGTTAAAAAGTTAACAAGCATCTAGAAGGCCTACAATGTTCACACATTTACAAAATAATCGGTAAAGGAATCTATACAAAAGTAAAATAAAAAAAAGACTAAATCTAACATGTGGCACAAATATTGTTATCAGTGCTGTAACTATTCTTAGCAAAGGGCTATGAAGATGATTGAAAACCATTGTAAAAAGAATAATCAAAAGAAGGAAAAAAAAACAAAGAATTAATGAGATTGAGAATAGTTAGAGACAACCACATATTTGTGCCGTTTATGAGTTACCAGGGAAGCCGCATGCGCAGAAGGAGCTAAAGCCAAAATTTTTATCCTCAATGTAGTCCTTGATTTTATAATATGCTTTTTTAACAAGGACACGTTTGATGTAGTTTTTGAACTTTCCATCGGTCAGTTCTATAACTGACTTTGGCAACTTGTTATAAAAGCGCATACTGTTTATATAAAAAGACTTGCTAGTTTTTGTTAATCTGAATTTGGGTATTACAATTTCGTGCTTACTGCGTGTATTTAAATTATGTAAGTCGCTTCTAGTTTTGAAAAGCCCTCGATTTTTGCGGACATACAAAATACATTCCAAAATATAGAGTGAAGGTAGAGTCAGTATATCGTTTTCTTTAAATTTTTCTCTAAGGGTCTCGCGAGGACCCATTTTATAGATCGCGCGGATTGCCCTCTTTTGTAAGATGAAAATTGAGTCAACATCTGCTGCTGATCCCCACAGCAGAATGCCATAAGACATAATACTGTGGAAATAAGCATAATATACTGTAGGGACACATTATATGTACAAGCTAACTCAGCAAATATAATATAGTTGGTGACGCACGGCTGCGCCCGTGAGACAGAGAAGTTTTTAGTCGCAAATAAACTACAGTCCTAATTGGTCGTTTCTATTTAACCTGTTACCTCAACACAAAAAGTGGAGCACATAAAGTTATACATACATAATTACAACAGACATTAATGCAATAATAAATTAGCATCATAATAGCTAAAGTGGTGACCCCGACGTGATCATTTTATTTTGGGTGAGGTACACGTATAGACTGAAAAATGGACGGAAAAATTAATCCACCGCAAGGAGTTGCGCCGCGGGCGCAAGGTGTGAAGGAGGACATGTCCGGAGATGCCAGCGAAAAGGCGCTGGCCAGCATAACTGTCTCTTCGCGCATTCCTGAGTTTTGGACAGACCAAACGCGACTCTGGTTTGTCCAGTTCGAGGCCGCGGTGGAGAATCAAAGGCTGAGTGATGCAGCCAAACAAAATCTGGTGGTTACAAAGCTAAACAAGGTCGCTATACAGCAGGTGAGCGATTTGTTATTGGCTCCGCCTGAGTCTCGGAAATATCAGACGCTGAAGGAAAGGCTGTTGGAAGTGTTCGAGGAGTCGGAGACGAGGAAATTGCAGAAGCTGATCAGCGAAATGGAGTTGGGAGACCAGCGCCCATCCCATTTGCTACGTCGGATGCGTGAGTTGGCCAGGGAGAAGGTGGCGGACGATACCCTGAAGTTGATGTGGCAATCACACCTACCGAAATCAGTGCGTGCTGTGCTGGCAGTGTCCGACTCGAAGAAATTGGACGTGCTCGCAACCATAGCAGACAAGGTGCTGGAAAGCATAGGAGAGGGCTCAGCAATGGTAGCAGAGGTCCAGGCAGGGGAGGTCCAGACCAGGAGTGATGGATCAGCAAGCACCAGCCAAATCCTGGGGGAGCTAGCGAAAATCAACCTGCGTCTCACAGGTCTGGAGCGTGGCAGAGGCAGAGAGCGTTGGGACGGCGGCAGCCGAGGTTCGAGATCGGCATCGAGACATGGTGATGCGGGTGGCGAGAGAAAAAGTGCTAATTGGTTGTGTTTTTACCACTATCGTTACAGGGAGAAGGCAACAAAGTGTGTGAAACCCTGTAATTGGAGCAAGGGCCAGGAGAAGTCGGCGGGAAACTAGACATGGTGCAGCCGACGGCGGGACGTTGCACGGTGTACAACCGCCTAATTGTATGTGATAAGAAGACAGGTATGTAAATATGTAAAGGTAAAGGAGGAGTTTAGACGCATGCAGGAAATGGGAATTTGTAGGCCGTCGAAAAGTCCTTGGGCCAGTCCGTTACATGTGGTACCCAAAAAGGACGGGCAGATTCGTCCCTGCGGTGATTATAGAGCCTTAAATGCAATAACAATACCGGATAGGTACCCCATCCCGCGGATAAATGACTTTACATATATTTTAGGGAATAAGTGTATATTCTCGCGTTTAGATTTAAACAGAGCGTATCATAATATTGTGATTGCACCTGAAGACGTAGAAAAAACCGCGATAACCACACCCTTTGGGTTATATGAGTTTACGCGCATGACCTTCGGTTTACGGAACGCCGCGCAAACATTTCAGCGATATATGAATAACGTGGTATTACAAGGCTTAGATGCACAATGCAAAATAGGTGCAGAAGGCCAAACCGAGTCTAATTTCTACTTTTGTTACATAGATGACATCATCGTAGCTAGTGAGACGCCCGAGCTTCATAAGTTACACGTAAAGGCGATATTTGAGCGATTAAGCCGATTCGGCATAACTATCAATATGGCAAAATGTAGTTTTGGAAAAGAGAAACTAGAATTTTTAGGTTACGAGGTCACGTCATCAGGAATCAGTCCATTACCAGATAAAGTTCAGGCAATCATTGATTTCCCAAAGCCCGAAACGGTAGATCAGTTACGTCGTTTTTTGGGAATGATAAATTTTTATAGGTCTAGTTTACCTAGGGCAGCGGAATATCAATCAGTGTTAAATACGTATTTACAGAAGGCTAAGAAAAAAGATAAGTCTATAATTAACTGGTCGCCAGAAGCAAACGTTGCGTTTGCGAAATGTAAAACTAGCCTACAGAATGCGACTATGTTATCGTACCCGGTGCTAAACGCCGAGCTTGCAATATGGGCGGACGCGTCGAACGACTGTATCGGTGCCGTGTTACAAGTTAAGGTTGGATCACACTGGGGCCCCTTAGGTTATTATTCTAAGAAACTCAGTGACGTGCAGCTTAAATATAGTACGTATGACAGGGAGCTATTAGCTATTTATTCGGCGGTTCAGTATTTTCGTTATATGGTAGAAGGCAGATCTTTTGTAATTTACACGGATCATAAACCATTAACTTATGCATTCACACAAAAACCTAGTGACAAAGAAACAACTAGACGCGTTAGACAACTTATGTTTATCAGTGAATTCACAACAAATATACAGTACATTAACGGTAATGAAAATACGGCAGCGGATGCACTGTCTCGGGTTGAAACTATCACATGTCCAACAACGCTCGATTTCAGCGAATTAGCGTTGGCGCAACGGATGGATGACGAGCTGACGTCGCTTTTATTGAAAGAAAACAAAGTGATGCAATTTAAGCGAATTAATTTACCCGACTGTCAAAGCGAGGTGATGTGTGAACTATCTACTTCGGTTGCAAGGCCATATCTACCAGTAGCTTTTAGGAAAAGGGCATTTCAAGCAGTACACGGTTTGTGCCATCCTGGAGTTCGTACTACTCGGAAATTAGTGACGTCTAAGTATTTTTGGCCAGGTATGAACACAGACGTAGGACAGTGGGCCAAAACCTGCGTTCAATGCCAGAAGTCGAAGGTTATACGTCATACTGTATCCGGACTGGGTCAATACGAAAGTAGTGGCCGCTTTGAACATATACATGTCGATCTAGTAGGACCATTACCTATGTCACCAGAGGAGTATAGATATTGCCTTACGGTGGTTGATAGGGCGACAGGATGGCCAGAAGCTTTTGCAATCAGAGACATGTATGCTAGTACGGTAGCCAAGACGTTGTACGAAGGTTGGATTTCAAGGTACGGTTGTCCGGTAAGGGTTACTACAGACCAGGGCAGACAATTCGAGAGCAGCTTGTTCAATGAATTAATGAAATGTTTAGGGATAGATAAATTAAGAACTACAGCGTACCACCCGCAGGCGAATGGCACTGTAGAAAGGTTTCATCGCGTGTTAAAAGCAGCACTGATGGCCAGGAGGGACAGCGGCGCGTGGGTGGAAGAATTGCCGACAGTTCTGTTTGGGTTACGAGCAACACCGCGGAGCGACACTGGTGTCAGTGCCGCGGAATTAGCATTTGGAAAGACATTACGGTTACCCGGGGATTTTTACGGGGGCAATAGCATAAGCGTTAGCGATTCAAACGAATATGTAAACAAAATTAGAAATATTATCGAAAACCTTAGGCCGAGACCGACTAAACAGAGAGACGCGAGGAATATATTTGTTCATTCTGATTTAAAAACTTGTTCACATGTTTTTGTGAGAGTAGATCTGGTTAAAAGATCCTTACAACCTCCCTATGACGGTCCATATCAGGTTTTAGAGAGAAAAGAGAAGTATTTCATGTTACAAATAGCAGATAAGCGTGTGAAAATATCAATCGATAGGTTAAAACCGGCGTACGTAGTTAATGACGGAACCTTTCCACTAATACAACAAGAAAAAGATTGCGTAGTAACTAAACCTAATAACAAACTGTTTAATGATAAGACTTGTAGTACTAAGCGTATAACTTATACCACCCACAGCGGTAGAACGGTTAAGCAGCCGATAAGGTTTGCAGAATGAAAACTATGTATGTTATACCTTATGGTACAGTAAGCTAGAGCATTACGGGAAATGGGTCCGATTCCCAGTTTAAAAAAAAAGTGTACTCTACTATAATTGTATTGTATTCATGTAATTAAGTAAACAAGTTAATAATATAAGTTACAGGTGATATTCAATAAGTAGGTAACATGTAAATTGGTTAATATTGTATCAACGTAGAAGCATTTAGTAATAAACAATGAATGCAACTCTAGCATATTGAAGGATGTTTATTTAGGCCAGCCAATTGCGAAGTATCATAAAGAAGTGCTGACTAAGATTAAATTATAACTAAGACAAAATGTTCTGGTAGTGTAACAAATAGCATTTGTAACATTAAACGTAATTTATCCATTGTTGGAATAAGTCCTTACGAACGTGTTTGTTTTGTTAATAGAATAAAAATCTCTGAAATTAATAATGGGTTGGGGACAAAGTAAACCACAACAGAACAATGTCGCGTTAGCACAGTCGGTGTCTAACGAAACGATGGGGCAAAGAGTGGGTGTATTGGAAATTATGGTGATTGTGTGCGCTGTGCTCATGGGAGTGTTGATTCTGTATTTAATCCGAGGCCAATGTAAAAAACGAGTACGAGGCTGGTTCCAAAAGGAAGCAGTTGCGGCTGGTTGGAGTCTGCCAGTCGTTAAGGTGCAAGCAGTGCCACCGCCGACCATACCCCGTGATCCAGATGTGTATTAATTGTAAGCATAGTGTGGTGTCACATGTGTCGTTTTCTTCTTCATGAAGAAATAGGATTATGAAGATAAAGTAGTGTATGGACATTAAAATAAAAAACCATGTAGTTTTAAAAAAAAAAAAAAAAAAAATTTATTTGTATTGTTCTTAAAAAGTATACTTAGTGTAAGTTCCATATTTTTTTTTCTTTAAGGAGGGGGCTACTGTAGGGACACATTATATGTACAAGCTAACTCAGCAAATATAATATAGTTGGTGACGCACGGCTGCGCCCGTGAGACAGAGAAGTTTTTAGTCGCAAATAAACTACAGTCCTAATTGGTCGTTTCTATTTAACCTGTTACCTCAACACAAAAAGTGGAGCACATAAAGTTATACATACATAATTACAACAGACATTAATGCAATAATAAATTAGCATCATAATAGCTAAAATACTAACCTAGCTGTGGCTACATCGGTTAACTGCCTTATTTTCCTTACTGCATATGCAGCTGAACTTAACCTACCCGAAAGAGTTCTAATGTGTGCGCCCCACTGCAGTTTTGAATCGATAGTAATCCCTAAGAATACAGTTTCAGCTATAACTTCAAGACTTTTGCCGTCAAGATTCAAATTTAGGTCTCGTTGTGGTACATTTGGTAAAGAGAACTTAAGACATTTAGTTTTTGTCGCATTCAGTAAAAGATTGTTAGCTGCGAACCATTTTGTGAGAATAATAAGACTTTCGTTGACATGTAAGACATCCGTATCTTTCCTATCTATTTTAAAAATTAGCGAAGTATCATCAGCGAATAGAATTATATCCGATAATTTGGCCATCATAAAAGGGAGATCATTAATGTATACAAGAAAAAGGAAAGGGCTGAGAATTGAACCTTAGGGCACGCCCATCTTGACTAGAGACCCGGAGGACGTCATCCCATTAACATTCACTTTTTGCTGTCTGTTTGATAAATATGAAAGCACAAGATCAGCAGCTTGTCCTCGAATTCCGTAGTGGTGTAATTTACAGATCAGTGTGTTGTGGTCGACGCAGTCGATCGCTTTTGAGAGATCACAGAAAATGCCAATGGCATCCTGGGACTTCTCCCAAGATTCCAAAATGTGACTGATGAGTTTTACTCCCGCGTCCGTAGTCGACCTACCTTTCGTGAAACCAAACTGCTGACTGTGCAGGATCCCATTTGAATTGAAGTGAGACAACATCTGATCCAGCATGATTTTTTCATAGATTTTACTCAATGCTGGAAGCACGGATATAGGTCTATAATTAGAGGGATCACTCTTACAACCTGATTTGAAAATTGGTACTACTTTGCTGTGTTTCATTAAGTCAGGAAAAGTGCCGCTGTCCAAACATTGATTGAATATGCCTGTTAGGACAGGAGCAATTGAGTCAATAATATCTTCAAGAACCCTAACGGATATCCCCCATAAGTCTTCAGTATTTTTTATATTGAGACTTTTGAACACGTTTTTAATTGTATCAATACATATTGGTTTAAATTTAAAGGTCGGTATGTCTTTGGTAAAGTTTTCTTTAAGAAGAGCTTCAGCTAATTTAGATGAGGAGGGAAGAGACTTCGTAACCTCTAACGGAATGTTGGTAAAGAACTTTTCTAATGTCTCAGCGACTTCTTGCTTATCAGAAATGGTTTGATTATTTATTTTCAAAGACAACTCATTCTGATCGCGTTGTTGTGTCTTTCCAGTTTCTCTATTTATTAATTGCCACACAGTTTTTATTTTATTATTTGAAACACCAATTTTGTTAATTATTATTTGAGATTTTGCTTGAGCGCAGACTCTTTTAAATATTTTGGAATAGTTTCTAACATAAGTGTGAAAAACTTTATCGGAAGTCAAAGATTTTTCGTAATATAAATTATATAAGATATCTCGGCTTTTTCTTATGCCCACAGTGGCCCATTCACTAAATTTTGATTTGGAATTGTTGACTTTAACTGTTTTTACAGGACACGTTTTATTGAATTCATGGCAAATTGTAGAAAACAACGTGCCGTAATTTATATTGGGGTCTTTTGAATCAAAACTGGCGTTACAAAGGTTACTAAAAACGTTATTATTAAAAGAATTTAATTTATTTTTAGTAAGAGGTCTTAATCGAATTGATTTAACTAGGTTTAATTTTATATCCGACTCAAAAGATACTAGTTGACCAGTATGGTCTGACCTAACGCCACTAATTACAAACGAATCTTTTACTTTACAATTAGTGAATACATTGTCTATGCACGAAGCTGAAGTTGCTGTTATTCTTGTTGGTTCATTAAATAAATATTTTAAGTTGAATGATTTGAACAATGGAATGAGCTTACATTTTTCAGGTGAATTGACTAACAGATCTATATTTAAATCACCACAAACAAAGACTAATTTATTATCTCTGAAAAGTTTACTTAATAGTTCTTCCATTGAAATTAAAAACAATGACAAGTTTGATGCTGGTGGTCTGTAAACACACAAGATAGTATGCCCCTCGACCTCTGCACATGCTACCTCACATAAGCGATCAACAGAGTAAGCAGTGATATCCTTCCTTTCCTTATATTTGAGACGACTGTTACAAAGTATCAAGGTACCACCACCCACTGTGGATCTGTTGTACGCGCTGGCAACTGAAAAATTATTTACATTAAACAACATCCTATCTGGTTTTAACCAAGTTTCACAAAAACATAGGATATCCATGTGGTATTTATCTACTAACAATTCCACGTCTAAAATTTTGCCGGAGAAGCGATTTATATTTTGATGATATAGTAAAAAATTACTATTCGTCTTCTCTTTTGTCGGCTCTAATAGTTTAAAGGGTCTACAGTAGTATTATCAGAAAAACTGGATAATACTGTTAAATCACTAAACCTAGTTTCAGTTAAATTATCAATAACTGCGTGTATATTAAAAGCTAACAATGTAGCTAATAAATGTCGGCTATTTTTGGGAAGAAACATATCGCACACCTAGATAAAGAGTAGCACAACTCAAAATACCTTTTTTTTTTCTTTTTTTCTTTCTCTTTCCTTCTTTTTCGGCGCTGATTCCGATAATTGCAATAACTCAATTTTGGATTATTTTGAGTTGTGCTACCCTTCATCTAGGTGTGCGATATGTTCCCGAATCAAAACAAAATCACTAACAAAATTGTTGGTGTCAAAAAACAATAAACGGTCACTATGACGACAAGATAAAATATGCATCAAGTTATTTAAACTAGATATGTATTCATTTTCCTGAACAAGTAATTTGTCAGAATAGGGCAATGCACATAGTATCAATTTGCCTAATCTTAACTTAAGTAGGGTATCAATACCATTAACTACGTCCCTTTTTGTTACACTAAGGCTATTTCCAAAAATAAGAACTACAGTAGTTTGCTCATTCAATTGTGTCTGTTGAATTTTATGAATAAGCTCATTAAAATGCAATTTATGATAACAATGGTTCACTATTGTATGTTTAGAACGGTTATTTAACAATGATCCAAAACCTGTTCCGAAACTATCAGAATATACTAAGACATTACTTTTGGAGGGGTTCAAATTTGTTGCAGTATGATCTATGGGTAAAGTTATAGGAGCAACATGTTGTGAAATGAGAGGTGGCGGAGCGGCAGCACAACTACAGGTGAGGTTGTTAGTCAATGACTCATACCTCTCTGCATTATACTTCACCAGGTCCACCAACTCACAGGCCTCCTGCATGCGCTCACTTAACATCTGTTGACTACATTCATATTTACAAAATATTTCTTTTAGTGTATTTTCCCTACTCAATAACTCCCTTTGAAGATTCTGAATGTCAACATCATACATTTGTGTACTAGTTTCTAATTTACTATTACATAAAATTAATTGGTTTTTTAAATTTCTGAAATCTCTTTTAAGGTTAACATTATATTTGTAAACACTTTGAGTTTTTAAAAGTTTCTTGTATTTCTTAATACTTTTATTGATTTTAATATATTTCTTAATTTTATTATGACTACTTAGAATTGGACATTTAGCAATGGTATCATCCCCTGTTAGGTCTATGGTAATGGTGGGCTGCTCACACTCCAGTTTCGATGCAGTATTCATCAGCTCATTGTACAGGTTACTGGTGTTAGAACCCTCTTCGCTGACTTTCAGCGAGTCAATGGAGGTAATAGTGTTATGAGCCTTGCACAATTCTGCTTCTAATACAGATATACGCTTCAGTGCCTGGTCATGAGTGACATAGCACTGCTGAAAATCAGACACTAGTTGACGGAGATGGTGATGTTGTTCCAGTATATCCATATGCTGGGAGTGTAGCTCTGCAAGCTGGTTCTTGAGTTGAGTGTTTTTGTTCACTATTAACTCAATTTCTACTTCACTTTCTTCTCGTTCCCGCAGTAGCTTGCTGCACTCATTTCTGGATGAATCCAGCTCCCTCAGAGCTGCTTTCAGTTTGTCACTCAAGTCACGAACGGTAGCTGCCCGGGTCATCATATTGACTGCTTTTCTTAGGCGACACCTGCAATGTGACAAGAAATAGCTGAGTATGTGAAGAGAATACTGTGCTAGTTGAAAATTTGAGAAAGTAGGAGGGGTTTTAAAGTTAAAAAAGTAAAATGTTTGAAAACAATAGAATAGTTTCAAAGAAAAAAGATTATAAAAATATATGGAGGTACCTATATAAGAAAAAAAAAGAAAACTAAGAACACAGAAAAGCTATTTGATTTAATATTCTCAGACTTAATTACAGGTTATATACTTTATGGAAAGACTTTATTAAACTTTGGTTCTTATTGTTAGATTAGATATTTGTATGGATTGCTAAGAACATTAGTTTTAATGGTAACAAAGTCTATTTAAAACGCTTATGAACTATGGAGTTTACCTATAATATTTACACTAAATTAAAGATATAATATGTGTGAAGTAGGGTTTGCAGTGAATGTTTTGTCTGGGGGCAGGTGTTTTCGTCCTCGATTTTGTTTCCACAATTTGTCAAACAAAATGAGACATAAACGTAGCCGGTGTGTACTGGACGTCGCTCAGAGCCCTGAACAGTGTATGAGTGGTGTATAGTATGTAAATAATACAGCAATAAATACGTTAATAAAAACAAAATACTCCCCCGGTTCGGAGAATTCAAATCCACAGTTCTAACGTTGACAGCCGGTATATGACTTCGTGTAATATCAATTGTTATTGAGTTATTACAATCAAACTGGTCACAAACACTACGTGAGTCACTTTATACGTGAATTCTAATATTAATAAAGGGTTTTTAACAAACTAAACACAATAAAACAATAATTTTAAAATAAATTAGTTACGAGGCCGTTTTTTGACGACCTGTCGCCAGTGTTGCCAGTGAGGATCCTCCTCAGTGACGTCTTCATTGAAATCTTCTAACACGGCTTCTCCTGACTATATGTCGTCCTCGACACGAGTGAGTCACGCAGAGTGAGTGAGGTCGGAGTTCACGGCGGTGGATGTCGTCGGTTTTCGTTCCACGTCGTCATCCAGCAGAGGCATAGACGGGTCAGCCACACGCTGTGCTCCGGCTGCAGGCACAGTCTCATTTGCTTCCGCATGTCACCTGGATACAAAAGTGCATTAAGAAGACAATTCAAAAAGACCAAATGAACACATTTCACCATTCACAACTTTCTATACGTCATCTTCCAATTAATTCACTTATCATCTGTCAAAGGATTCACATAGCAACCACACATTCATCATTCTAGAACTATGCAGAGACGTCTCTCTGTTTTAAAAATTCAAACCCAACTGAGCCCTTTATTTTGAAGGTCTCCGTTGTCCTCGGGGCAGCTCCCTGCACCTCGTGCCGACTGTCATTGACGACCAGTCTTACTTATCTGAAACATGCCTGACGCAGACCGTATTCATACGTCAAGCTGCTTGACACGCAGACCGTATCCATACGTGCAAGCCGCTTACCACGCAGACCGTATTCATACGTGTAAGCTTGTCTAACATGCAGGCCATATCCATACATGAGAGAAGTCAGACAAAAGAACATGCTTGACGCAGACCGTATTCATACGTCAAGCTGCTTGACACGCAGACCGTATTCATACGTGCAAGCCGCTTAGCACGCAGACCGTATTCGTACGTGTAAGCTTGTCTAACATGCAGGCCATATCCATACATGAGAGAAGTCAGACAAAAGAACATGCTTGACGCAGACCGTATTCATACGTCAAGCTGCTTGACACGCAGACCGTATTCATACGTGCAAGCCGCTTAGCACGCAGACCGTATTCGTACGTGTAAGCTTGTCTAACATGCAGGCCATATCCATACATGAGAGACGTCAGACAAAAGAACATGCTTGACGCAGACCGTATTCATACGTCAAGCTGCTTGACACGCAGACCGTATTCATACGTGCCAGCCGCTTAGCACGCAGACCGTATTCGTACGTGTAAGCTTGTCTAACATGCAGGCCATATCCATACATGAGAGAAGTCAGACAAAAGAACATGCTTGACGCAGACCGTATTCATACGTCAAGCTGCTTGACACGCAGACCGTATTTATACGTGCAAGCCGCTTAGCACGCAGACACCGTGCAAGTGCAGCAGCGCACAGGCACCATCGAGATTGGCAGCGCACAGGCACCAACCATGTGCGGCAGCGCACAGGCACCGACCAGGTGCGGCAGCGCACAGGCACCGACCAGGTGCGGCAGCGCACAGGCACCAACCAGGTGCGGCAGCGCACAGGCACCGACCAGGTGCGGCAGCGCACAGGAAGCGCATATAAACCAACCCAAAAATAATACCCTTCAGATCGTCGTTTTGCAAAACAGACAGCCACGTCATGACACGCTTACTTACAAAACGAACATATTTCTGTCGGTTTGGACACAGTGTCTGTTTTCATATTTTTTTTTGGTCACTGGCGTTACACATGACCAGTCAAAAGACATGAAAAACACTTAGCATCGCTGGTTTTATCATTGTAAGGGCGTTTTCGCGGGTTTTGGTCTGAGATCTTATCTTGTGGTTTCACAGAATTCCCAATAGATTTAGATTTTGGTTTTGTATAAATTGATAAGAACTCGACAAGATCTTTAGGCAATAGATGAGCATTAGTTGCAGCGGCACGCACATGTGCGTCAGTTAGGTTTAAATTCATGTTTAAAATTGATCCACGAACGAACGTTGCGCGTTGGTAACCCACTCATCGAGCTAACCACGAGCATCGCCCTTTAAACAATGTGCAATCCGTGATAAACATTCATAATCGTCCCAATTATTGATATCACGTACATGTTCAACTTCTTCACACCAAGAATCGTTATCGTGTACATAAGGTTCGAAATCCGAAATATAAAAATGGTTTGATCTAACCTTGGACAAAGCACTCAAAGCTCCAATGAGGCGATCGGTAACGTCCAATGACGTTGAAGTACTTGCGAGTGACTCTCCAACGGTGCTGGTGTGTGATGCAGTCGCCGCTAGTGGTAATGACTGCGGTGTCGACATGGCGACAATGCCTGGTGCCACGACAGCATCCGTGCCCAGCAACGCCGCCACCGTCACTGCTGGTTCGACGCTCGCTGCGGGAATATGGCTATTCTCCAGCGCATTGAGACGCGCTAGAATAGCTCTAAGTGTCTCCTGCAACCCACCTACCTCATTGTCTTGTTCGTGAATATTCCTACCTCTACCACGAGTAGCAGACCGTTCTGCCATAATTAAAATTTTATTATAAAACAAAAATCAAATTTTACTATGAACAAAAATTAGCTTGTTCGCTGATGACCAGAGACCGGTGATAGACTATGGAGCCTATCCCACTTCTGATATAAGCGGTAACTTGTTTTTATTATAAAAAAACACAGATAAACACAGAAAACACTAACTTTAATCAATTATTCAAAAGTACGACAAACATGAAGGTAGGTAAAGAAAATAACCAGACACGAATAAACAAGTAGGTAGTAAGAGATTATGAAGCAGTTTACCAACGATGCGAACACCACGAAGTCTCGATGCAAAAAGGGGCGATACAAATGGTGCGCATTGCTTATATACCCTCGCCGCCATGTCAGTTGACGTTCAAAAGTGACGTCTTCATTGAAATCTTCTTACAGTATATACAGACATAAATAAGTAAATTAATATGTCCTTTATTAGTATTAACTTTAGTAGTTTAATATTAATTGTCCATGTATCCGATTCTTGGTAATAATTTCTTTGTTAAATAGCATTTCTAATTTCCTTACTAAATATTTGTATATGTTACCTATCTTTATGAATAAATTCAAAATTATCGCAATGAAAAGGGTAAGAGCGTCACTGTACGTCCCCCAAGGAGTTACCCGTGAGCGTGACGATGCGTACCTTCAACAATACTATTTTGTATGCGTGAATTTATCCGTAACTATTACTAAAAATAAACAAATCCCTCAATAAGTGATTGACTACGTTCATGCGTCTGTATAACGCGTAAATTATTGTTGATATAGTTGCTGATATAATAAATAAAAGGGAAAAATGGTTGGCAAACTCGCGAGTAAAGAAGACGACGAGTTTGAATGTGGTGTGAACTGCAGCCGTATTGCGTAAGTGCGCAAAGAGTTTAAACTCTATCCAACCGACCAATCACATGCGAGGTGAATGATGCGATGTGGATTTCCGTTTTGTGTGATTGGCCGATTTGGTCGGTTGGATAGAGTTTAAACTCTTTGCGCACTTACGCAATACGGCTGCTGGTGTGACGTTACCGGTAACAGCATATAGAAATATGTCATTAATTCAGTATTACCTATACAACCATTACAAATTCAAATTCATTTATTTACCAGAATGTATGTTTACAAAGTACGATCTTAAATCTATGACTGGCCCTTTATATTCTACCATTAAATATGGTTTGCAAATGCTGTTATGAGCGTTTCGAACTGTGACAAATTGTGTTCTGCTTACTTTAGGTGAAAAATACTACTCAAGTTTCAGCAAAACTCGATCCAAAAGATTCTTAAAATTGAAGAAAACTAATGACCATTTATAAAATAAACAGTTTCATAAGACCAAGTCCTCTTTGTTTGAAGTCAGTGAAAAGTTGTGCGCACGAAGTTTCTAACACCGCAGTACTTCATTCTACTAACTCATTGCATTAACTACCCTGTCTACCACAATGGACAAGCCGCTTACAGCACCTTGTATAAGTTTCACGTAAAGAGTGAGTTTACGTTGGGATGCACTATACGTGGAACTTCAATTAAGACACTTTTTGTTTAAAAAATATTATGATAAATTTTTCAGGCAAATCCGAGTATATCATCTTAATTTGAACTTGATACCTCCAGGCATTCCAGACAAAAGGGTCTTGAGACACGGACAGGCAAACAGACAACGAAGATTTTATACGCAGCGTAAGTAAATAACTTAATAAAATTACAGTTGTGCAGCTTTAGCATGGAAATAGCGGTGATTGACCCACCTCAATTTTTGTCATGTCCTTCAAAAATAGAAATAAAGCCGTCTGGATTCAACATCTAGGACCGTGACCCTCAGCATTTTTTACTAAAGAAAAATACAAAGAGAGGCCGAAAAGTGAACGCTGTGCATCGCGGTGAAACAAACATGGCCTTTTAAATCCAAACAAATCTGTGTCATTATCATCATCATCATTTCAGCCGAAAGATGTCGACTGCTGGACATAGGCTTTTCGCCAAGTATCGCCAAATTGACTAATGCCGGGCGTCTCGCATTTTTATATCATTTTTCTATCCAACTCTTTGTCAGTTTTCGATTGAAAAATGTTATCTCATAAGGTAAATATTGCACCGAATGGCACATATTTGAGGCACTTCTCAATTCAATTTTATGGATTATATTCATGGGAAAACAACGAAAAATCTTTCCGCGTAAAACTTTGCTTCAATAAAATATTCCAGGGAATAGAGGCTAACCAATAGCACAAACGCTGACTTACGAATGTTTGAATTTTACTTTTAAGTAAGTATATAAAATAATTATGATATTTTTTTTTTGTATTTATTGCCTTCAAAGAGATTATGTTCACCTGCCATATGTACACCTGCCATGTTATGTCTTCACCACTCTTGGTTGATTGAAAAAGAAATTGCAAGAGCATTAAGTCCACCTCTGGACTTTTGTGTATGAACTCTGAAAGTGTAAAATACTCACAATTAGCTAAGTCATCTTCTTTATAAATTTATCTTAATGACGTTCTGCTGGAATTGGACTCCTGTTATTTCAACTGGCCATGTACTTCTCGCATCCAGCGGATTACCAGACCTTTACAATAATAAATCATGAATAAACAAAAACATAGTGCTAATAGCCTTGGGTTAGATACTTTAGGTATATAGGTACATAGCCTTGGCTATCAGCCTGTTTCACAAATCCCTTTGCCTACAAAGAAACCGAGTAGATATTCTTATCGCGACGTTTCGGGAGACGCTGGAACTCTTGGCGGATGATAAATGGAAGGCCTACGTGATTCACCGCCTTTGCTTCCAAAGCTGCTTTAAATCCCTTTTATTTTTCTGCATTTTATGCAAATAAGATGTGTTTGGAGATCGGACTTGGAAGGCACCTTGGACTTAGACTCGCAAAGATAATGTATTGTAAGTTATTGATATATAGATTCATGCGGCGTTGCTAAAACTTTCAGGAATGATTTATGGTTGAATCTAAAATCACTTAATCAAAAATCTAAAGTTTGTGATATAAAAGTTAGAAGTATGTGCCTACCTAGTTTGGAACAATCGTTTTTTGCCCCTGATTTCAATACATATGTATGTTTGAAAACACATTTTCGCAAGGTGGAGTTCAAACTCGCTGCGTCCGCATTTCCGTCCGATATTATTATTCGCTGAACAAACGATACAACAAACTTAAGTGGCAGTGGGCAGGGCACATTGCTCGCAGAACGGATGGCCGATGGGGCAGAAAGGTTCTGGAATGGTGACCGCGAACCGGAAAACGTTGCGTTGGAAGGCCTCCCACCAGGTGGACCGATGACCTGGTGAAGGTTGCGGGGATTCGCTGGATGCGGGACGCACGGGACCGGTCAATGTGGCGACACTTGGGGGAGGCCTATGTCCAGCAGTGGACGTCTTTCGGCTGATATGATGATGATGATGATGATGAACAAACGATTCTGAATAAAAACGGATTCTATATAAAACACACAGGCTTTGTGTAGAAGAGTTTTAGCCTAAAACTGTCAGAATATATTACGACTGGTTTAAAGGTGACGTGGAGATAAATGCGATTGTAAATCACGCCCATTTTTCGTTCGCTATTCAAACGTCCAACCGTATTGTGCTAAGTACATTTATTTCCTTTTACTGCGTTCACTACTGTCTATTAATAAACCTACGTTTGACGACACCTACTTTTCTTGAAATAAGTATAGTTATTTTTTGACGAAACTATCTTTGTTTTTTTTTCATTAATTTACTGACAGACAATACCTAATTGCAAAATTGCAATTGCCTAATCCGGATCTAGAAGTATAAAAAGTTCTGGAGTGGCGACTGCGTACTGGACTGCTGCGTACTGCTGCGTTGGATCTCCCACTAGGTGCATCAAAGACCTGGTTAGTGTTGCGGGGATCTGCTGGATGCGGGACGCAAAGTTGTGACACTTGGAGGTACGGGATATGTTCATCAGTGGAATTCTTTCGGCTAAAATGATGATGATGATTAGCTAAACAAATTGCCTTATTTCCCTGGGTCTAGAAGCTTTTGCATAAGAGTTCCTATATACCCAAGTACCCAACAAAGGTTGTCAACTATTTTCACAAGCTTTTATTTAACTTGCAGTGTATGTATTTATGTATGTATGTAAGTGTGTTCGGGTCAAATCTTGCAACTGAATTTTAAAGCAGTTATCCGCCACCGATTAAGATGAAACTTTGTATAAACGTTTAGTTTGGATAACAATGCTTGGTTATCTAAGTGATGTCATTCTAAATCCAATAAGGTGGAGGGTCCAAGATGGCGGACTAGCTATTATTTGTGTATTGCCATGATATGGGTATCAAATGAAAGGGTTTGCTAAGAAGAATACAAAAACCGCATTTTTTTAAAGAAATAAAAAAATTATGACTTATTAATAACAATGGTGGTGGTGGTGGTGGATTATTATTTTCTTTATTAAGGATTATCAATTATTAAGGATTGCCTTTAAGGTATAAACCCTAAAGAAAATAAATAAAGTTTGTGTGAAAATTTGAATTATTTGCCTTTGAATAATTGTGTACAAGGATTGTCGCTATAGAAAGCAGGTAAAATCATATTCTATGAAAGTATTTAAAACAAAAAGCAAACAATTCACACATGACACGAACCGGAAGTACTCGTTTCAGATGTAACAAACATAAGAGTATATTTTAAACTTATTAAATGTTTCTAAACGTCATTTAAAAATCGCAGGCGACCCTTGTCAACCTTTGCTTGCTTATTTTAGCTTATAAAGAGATTAAGTGAAATTCATGAGTAATTTATATGAGCAAATTATTGTAATACGGTAAAAAAGTGTGTATTGCGTATATAAGCGTTGTTGCTTTGAATATTGTGATTATACGTGTGTGATAAGCAACCATTTTTAAATATATTGCTTACTAGCTTCTTCCAGCGGCTTCGTCTGCGTGAAAGGTAGAAAATATGCTAAGGGAATGAACTATCGGGGTAAAAGTATCCTATTTCCTTTCCAGGGTCCTAAACTGTATCCATTCTAAATTTCAATTAAATCGGTTCGGCGTTTAGTCGTGAAAAGGTAACAAACGAACAAACAAACAGAGTGACTTTCGCGTTTAAAATATTAGTATGGAATATGGATCGGTTTTTGTACTTGGAAGTGTTCCTTATTCTATATGGCTTTACCTAAGCGGAAAATATACCTAGTGTGTAATCCATTTAAAATAACATTAGAATTTTTTACAATCCCTTTTTACTGTCCGTTCAACCAATTTTGAGTTCTATCCCGTAAAAGAAAGGATGTCATAAAAAGCATAAACCTTTTAACAAAAGTAACTGTTTAATACAGCTGCCGTTTGGCATATCATCAAAGCAATAGTAGTCAAAATCGGTTGGACGGGCTGTAAAATGGGATTATTTAAATGTTTAATGTTATCTCAAATGCAGTATGCCGCTAGGTTTCTTTTCTTGGGCATTCTAGAACCAACCCATAACGATATACATCTAGGGCGTCTCGCCACTTTTTTGTGGAGTTCAGTTTAAATACTAAAATTCGTTGTCTTACTTTTGTAGAAGGATAGAGAAGGCTCGTATCTTGACACCTCTTTTTTTCATCATGCGCTTTTGAATTAGAACCTTTGTGTAACGTATTTTCTTATAAAGCAATTCAAGGAGTCGGTCTAATATGTCAAGTATTTTTTGGTACTTTTTTGTCGAAGAATAATCAAATTCAAAATAATGTACTTTCTAGCATGATATTTCTTGTATTGATTTTTATTGGTATTGAATTGGTATTTATTGTATTTTTTTTATGAGTTTATTATGAAGTATTTTTTTTGTAAAGTACGATTGATTGATTGATTGTTTTGTTGATTAAGCAAGGTACTGTTTTAGTTTGCTCGAAATTCAGATTTACGGACCATAACCTTGCAGATATCGTCTAAATAGATTTCATTATAATTTGCTCCAGATTCAGACTAACGGACCATAAACTTGCAGATATCGTCTAAACAGACTTAATTTTATCTGCTTGTTTTGTAAGAAAAATTACGTTATGTCTCATTTTTAGCACAGAACCACATATTAAAAAAGGATTTATCAAAAGAAATTAATTAACTCTCATATCAATTTATCTGTTTTCTCAAAGCTAATACGACAGTCATACACATTTTTTTAAAAAAGCGTATCTACATAACACAGAGGCAGATAATTACTTCCCTTCGGTTATTTACGGGAACCCTCGTCACACTGAGCGCTTGTTTTACACGTCATTCTTGTTTACTAATGAAAAAAGTGCTGGCGGAAAAAATAAATTGCTTTTTATTGTACAACCGCAGTCAGCCGACCGGGTGCGTAAATGAGAGATTAAAAAGTATTTTTTGAAATACCGTACACTTTAATCAACGTAAACATTTGTCACCCCCGTGATAACACACGTGGTCGCCGAATTTATTCGCGAACTATTCACGTGTGGCGAAGTAAGGTTTGCGGGTTTATATGAAATTGGCCTCTTTTATATTTGTGAAGTAAATAAGCAAGCATTTTTATTGAGTTTTGCGTAGTACGATGGTCGTTGTTCAGATTTTGTGAGGTGCGAAATCAAGTCTACCTTTCCTCGTTTCCTACGCAATAGAAAACTCAGATTTAATATAATGTTTAATAACACCGATGATTTTGTGTAACTGAGTCTCAAATAGATTGATAATCCAATTCTTCATCGGCCACATTGAAACCTAACTCGGCAAAAACTCGAATGATGAAAACAAAAAAATAATGAAAAATACACAATCCGGTTTTTCATTCATCAATAAACATAACACTTTCTTTTTATCGTGAAAATGCTCCGCCTGTGAAAAGGTTAACGCCTTATCATATTATCTTTAGCTTTCAAAGGCTCTTTTGTTTTGGGATTCCTGTACAAACCCTTTACCAAGATATCAAACGACAGAATTACGAACGTGATTACGAGAAAATTGAATGTCATTTATTTCACAGACCAGAATGTGAAGATCTTTGTGTGAATGCAATTTCTAGGCAGATACTTTAAACTATTTGTCGAGGTACAGTAATACAAAGCAGACTGCAATTATCATTCGCATTATTGTGAAAGCTTTCACATCGTATTATAAAATAGAAAGTAGTAAAAACAAGGGTATAGATACTAGACAGATTTCAAACTAAGAACCTAGCTGCTCCAGTTTTGAGACGCCTCGCAAACTAATTTAATAAGAATAATCCACCGACTCGAGATTGTTTTATGTTGGTTCTATAAATCGAAATTTTTTTACTGTATTTTTTATCTGATTCTCTTACTTGGTGAACATTTAAGTTGAAAATACTCTGTCATTACTATCAACTTTTTCTTGGATTGCAATCTTATTTGTGCAGATAGAAACGGCAGACATAAGCATTTTATGTTTTGTTGAATGACATTAATATAATAAAAAGACGAAATACTTGATCACGAATATTCGTATTGCATTTTATAAATCTGTAAAGATCTTTCTTTGTTAACTTCTACACAAATTGAAATATTGTAAAAAATTACCAATGAAATCTAGTGAAAAGAAAGAAACGAAACATTTAATATTCAACGTACAAACTCGCAAACTTTAAAAATATGAAAAGTTGCGGAGTTTCTTCCCTAAATAAAAAAAAATATGCCGTCCGAAAAGTTTTGTAGCAGAGAGTAGCGGCCCGCCGAGAAGTTCTGAACAAATTGGAATTCAACAAATTACTCAAATACCGAAAATAGTACCTCAGTGTTGTACGTGGCGGAATAATGACCGTTATTTACTTTTTGTAGGGCAACATTTTTGGTAATATTTCAGAAGCTTAGAAAATTGATGTATTGACGCCCATTATCGAAGTCACTCGCTCAACGATTGTTTTATCGAAATCATTAATTTTCACGACAAGCTTCGAAATTATAATTATGCTGTAACAATGTTGTGAGTGCACGAGTTATGTAGGGGTAGTAAAAATAATAACGGACGGAACGGACGTCGGAAACGGACGTCGGAAACGTACGAGTTGACGCCTGCCGCGCCGTGGTGAAATTGTCGAGTGTGCGGGAAGCGTATCGTGACTTGTGACATCAGTTGCCAAGCGCGTAACCGTATGCGCCGCCCGCGTCATATTCGAAATTCAAACAGATCGGTGACGTAGCCTGTACTTGATGTTTTAGAATTGATTTTGTTTTTAATTATATGAGCGTTTTATGCCCATAATTCTACTGTTTGATAGGTTCCATAACTATGCCACATTGATGATCTTAGATGTGAATGCAGAACTGAGTCGCAAACTATGCTCCATCTCCTATCTTGCAATTTGTGCCCTAAAAAAAAAGTGGACAAAGTGATCTCTGCACTGCCGCCATTTAGTGCCGTAGAAGTCATACAAGTGGCAAAGTTATGCCATCAAAATTCGATCTAGTCGATTGATGGTCGATTGCAGTATGTACCTACACTGCGATAAGAAAATAGCAGAATGCCTTTTTCTCTAGAGCGAAATCCTTTAGTTGCCTTTTTTGGTTTGAAAGAGATAGGGCATGTTATTACAATAAACCAAACGATGCAGTGAATTTGAACTCCAGGAAATTGTTTTTTCAAAGCTTAAAGTTCAAAGATTACAGTATATCTGAAGACGATTAGATAGATTTTCAAGCATTTGCAATAAGTTGCAAATGTTATAATATAATATATTGTAAAGGTCATTCTTTTGCTCCTAAGGTCTATAAGGTTGTTGATATATCTTAAATAGTTTGTAGTGTCATCTTAAAGTCAAATTCGCTAACTTTGCTGTGAAGGTGCAGTCCCTGAAACAGTTACCAGCATCGTCTTATAGTTAAATTCAGTTACATTGATAAAAAGGCTGAAAAATATAAACATGAATTTTCCATTTCGATTTGACAAGTCTTTGAAAGGGAATCATAGACTTTTATTCTTTTAAGTCTAGACTTCAGACTTCAGAGCATGAACAGATAAGCTCTTATCTTTGTGGTGGATTATTTATTATTTTGAAAGACTGATGTTCGTTTAAACTTTAAAGAGCCACTAAAAATGTAGCAGTTTTAGTCAAATACAAATATAGTTTCAAAGAAAGGGGAATAGTAGAAAAGTTGTCAAAAAGCCAGAATCCTGAGTGAACTACTACCAAACTACGAACGTTACCTCAACAATTATCGAAGGACATAACCGCTCATAAATACGCTCAAAATGTAGTTAGGCAGGAGCTGTGCAGGACAATATCCAACACGTACTAACGCATCTCGTGTTGTTGGCCCGATTGTTTGAGCAGTCATGTCCGGAGAGAATTACACGGCCATTTGTCATGCGACAACACCGGCTAGGTACGTCTGAATGGCGACCAAACCCCTCTTGTTCTATTGTCTCGGACATAATGACCGCCTCCGACCCGCTACGATTAGTGTTGCTGAAATACCCCAAATTAGGCAAAAGTTATGCTGACTCAACGGGTAAATCTACGTGGCAATATTATTTTTGAGAAAGGTTTTTGTATTTAAGAGAAGAGAAATAGTTGTTAATTTTGCGGTTTGAAAATGGAATGATTCGCATCGGTTTGGATGTAAAACTACAGGTTTTATTCTAAATAAACAACTAAGGACTAAAATACACAAGCAATGAAATACGATGTTCTTGAAATTGACGCGTAGCATAGTTTACGCGCTACGGAATGACTACGACAGCATATAAGCATTGCTGTGTTGTCATTATGTCTGCTACGTCGTAGCAAGTATTTCCAAACTTCAGAGTAAATCTGCCACGCCCATAAACATTATCACCCATAATTATGCTGAAAATGCAACGTGATGCCAAGCGAAGCTGACCTCGTAAAACGTCGTCCAGTTAATGTATATAGTGAACGATGTACGAGTATTCCCCAGTACACATACATTAATTCTCTCTCCCAATATTACCGAAGTGTGACCCTAGAAGGAGTGGTGCAATAAATAATATATTTTAAGTGAAACACAAGTTTCCTAACAAAATCTTGGGCAGCAAACATAATTCTACAATAAATACCTTTAAACAAAAAATTTCAAAGCGAATAATAATTTTCTTTTCGAAATTCGGTGTCATTGATGCCTATATTTTCTTTTTTGAGACCAACTTCCGAAAAGAAAGTTATTTTTCGGTTTATACTGCTTTGTTTTGGAAATCGGTAAAATATTTCTGTAAAAAGTTATTGATTTTCTCTTTTTAGTTTTGGTACCATAATTAATTACCATTAAAATGGGACTACATGAAATGCATCAGCTTTCAAATAAGAAAGGAATCATCAAAATCTATTCAACTAGTAAAAAGTTCTGAGAAACAAAAAAAATAAAAAGTACAGTCGAATTAAGAGCCGAGTAAGCTCTTTTTGAACTCGGTTAAAAAACATTTCTGTCAAAAGTTACAAAAAAGTACATCGAGTTAAAATTTCCGCAGTGTTTCCTTTGAGGGCATTAGAAAAGGCAGCAAAATGCTTCCGAATCGAGAACTACTCGAAAACACTTCACCGTTTGCTAACGTGCAAAATAAAAAGACGAGAACAAAAAATTCACTTTGAAGTAAAAGTCAGTAAACCGAGCTGATTGCCACTTTTACAGTATTCCGAACGAGACCCTCGTCACTCCTTTTTCGGCGCTTTTTGTTGTATATTTACAAATGCAAATGAGAATCGCTTCGGAACGAAATAATTTTATATATTGTAATATTAACGCTGTGGAATCGATTCGCCAAATTAGCCTTAACGCTGTACGCTCGAAGTGAGAGACTAACAATAAAGCTTTTGCGATTGAACAGTTTAATATACTTCCTACATAATGCCATATTGGTTTATGAAACTGCAACATAATATATTTTAGAGCATATACTCGTACAGTTGTTGGAGTAAAGTTAAACTTGAATTCAGAACGTAATAACAAAGCACTCTATATACGTCATTGTTGATTCATGTCCGTTTTTAACTCAACATTCATGTGATGATTTTCACGAGGTACCACGTCGTACTGTGATAAGGTATTTTATTACTATGAAAACACAGCATACTTAGTAGTTCTTTTCCAAAATATGTGTAATAACAATAACTTCGCAAATATTTTTGCCTTTTTATGAACTTTCCTAGAAACAGAACTGAATTTTTTCGACATTCTTGTTTGGTTGTTTCACATCCGAATCGGAAACAACAATGACAGTGTTAGCAAAAAAGTGGTGGGCAGGACACGGTTATATTTTAGGTTGAGGTAATACTACCTCACGGACTCCCATCTACTCATACGAGTAGATGGGAGTCCGTGTTCTAAATGGCCTGCGCCCACTCAACCCGCTTACACTCGACCCGAAGAATAATACTAGATGTTTTACTAAAAATTCAGTGCCATTTGTACAGTCACGCAATTTAATGTTTTAATTCTAAATAACTTATTACAATATTATACATGGAATATTAAATATTTTGTTCTGAAAACTGTAATATTTTAATTGTTTTATTCTTACTTGAATGTGATGATTGTTTAAATAAAATTGGTTGTGTTTTAGTTCTTGATTTTGTATTGCTGAAATCTTTAATCTTTTATTTGTGCTGTTCCTACCTAGTTCTGTATTCTTAAGATACCTAATGTTTATTTTTTAAAGGTAATTTAGTCAATTATGTTTTAGTATTTGTTGTTATAGCGGCAACAGAAAAACATCATCTGTGAATATTTCAACTGTCTAGCTAACACGTTTCATTAGATACAGACAGACAGACAGACAGACCGTTGAGTCTTAGTAATGGGGTCCCGTTTTTACCCTTTTGGTACGGAACTCTAAAAATACGTGATGAGTGAGTTTAAATGTGGTGTGAACTGATGTGACGTTACCGGTAACAGCATATGGAAGTGTTGCATATCGGATGGAAGCTCAGACGTCGTTAATTCAGTATTACCTATACAACCATTTCAAATTCATTTATTTACCAGAATGTATCTCAGTCCCTTTACATTCTACCATTAAATATGGTTTGCAAATGCTATTATGAGTCTTTCGAACTGTGACAATTTCTGTTCTCCTTACTTTAGGTGTATATGTGGTAAATTAAATTTCAGAAAAACTCGATTAAAAAGATACTTAAAATTGAAGAAAACTAATGACCATTTATAAAATTAACAGTTTCTTAAGTCCAAGTCCTCTTTGTTTGAAGTCAGTGAAAAGTTGAGCGCACGAAGTTTCTAACACCGCGGTACTTCATTCTACTAACTCATTGCATTAACTACCCTGTCTACCACGGATGGACAAGCCGCTTACAGCACCTTGTATAAGCTTTACGTAAACGTGTGTATTTACGTTGGCGGTGCACTTTACGTGGAACTTTGATTACGACACTTTTTGTTCATAAAATATTATGATACATTTTTCAGGCAAACCTGAGTTTATCATATCATTTCTACTTGATACCTCCAGGCATATCTGACAAAAGGGTCTTGAGACACGGACATACAGACAGACAACGAAGTCATCCTATAAGGGTTCCATTTTTTTCCTTTTGAGGAACGGAACCCTAAAAACGTTTTGTACGCAGCGTAAGTAAATAACTTTATAAATTTACAGTTGTGCAGCTTTAGCATGGCAATAGCGGTGATTGACCCACCTCAATTTTTTGACATGGCCTTCTAAAATAATAATAAAGCCGTCTGGATTCAACATCTAGGACCGTGAACCTTAGCATTTTTTCTAAAGATAAATACATAGAGAGGACGAAAAGTGGACGCTGTGCATCGCGATGAAACAAACATGGCCTTTTAAATCCAAACAAATCTGTGTCATTATCATCATCATCATTTCAGCC
The DNA here is from genome assembly GCA_949775005.1 of Orthosia gothica. Lineage (NCBI taxonomy): Eukaryota > Metazoa > Arthropoda > Insecta > Lepidoptera > Noctuidae > Orthosia > Orthosia gothica. The sequence continues at coordinate 23,219,126 of OX459038.1, read as the reverse complement.
AAAAGACGTCCACTGCTGCACATAGGCTTCTCCCCAAGTATCGCCAAATTTACCAATGCCGTGCGTCTCACATATTTATATCATTTTGTATATCCAACTCTGAGAAAACAGTTTTGGATATAAAAATATTATCTCAAAAGATAAATATTGCACCGAATGGCACATATTTCAGAGACTTCTCTATGCAATTTTATGGATTATATTCATGGAAAAACATTGAAAAATCCTTCCGCGTAAAACTTTGCTTCAGTAAAATATTCCAGGGAATAGAGGCCAACCAACAGCACAAACACTGACTTTCGAATGTTTGAATTTTACTTTTAAGTAAGTATATAAAATAATTATGATATTTTTTTTTGTATTTATTGCCTTCAAAGAGATTATGTTCACCTGCCATATGTACATCTGCCATGTTATCTCTTCAGCACTCTTGGTTGATTGAAAAAGAAATTGCAAGAGCATTAAGTCCACCTCTGGACTTTTGTGTATGAACTCTGAAAGTGTAAAATAATCACAATTGGCTAAGTCATGTTCATTATAAATTTAGCTGAATGATGTTCTGCTGGAATTGGACTCCTATTATATCGCCTGGCCATGTACTTATCGAATCCAGCGGATTACCAGACCTTTACCATCATGAATAAACAAAAACATAATGCTAATAGCTTTCGGTAAATAGGTACATAGGCCTTGGCTATCGGCTTGTTTCACAAATTCCTTTGCCTACAAAGAAACCGAGTAGATATTCTTATCGCGACGTTTCGGGAGACGCTGGAACTCTTGGCGGATGATAAATGGAAGGCCTACGTGATTCACCGCCTTTGCCTCCGAAGCTGCTTTAAATCCCTTTTATTTTTCTGCATTTTATGCAAATAAGATGTGTTTGGAGATCAAACTTAGAAGGCACCTTGGACTTAGACTCGCAAAGATAATGTATTGTAAGGTATGATAAGTTTATTGGTATTTAGATTCATGCGGCGTTGCTTAAACTTTCAGGGTTGATTTATGGTTGAAATAACTGAATCAAAAATCTAAAGTTTGTGATGAAAAAGTTAAAAGTATATGCCTACCTAGTTTGGAACAATCGTTTTTGCCTCTGATTTCAATACATATGTATGTTTGAAAACACATTGTCACAGGGTAGAGTTCAAACTCGCTGCGTCCGCATTTCCGTCCGATATTATTATTCGCTGAACAAACGATTCTGAATAAAAACGGATTCTATATAAAACCCACACAGGCCTTTTTGTAGAAGAGTTTTAGTCTAAAACTGTCAGAATATATTACGACTGGTTTAAAGGTGACGTGGAGATAAATGCGATTGTAAATCACGTCCATTTTTCGTTCGCTATTCAAACGGCCAACCGTATTGTGCTAAGTACATTTATTTCCGTTTAACTGCGTTCACTACTGTCTATTAATAAACCCAAGTATGACGACACCCTACTTTTCTTGAAATAAGTATAGTTTATTGTTAGACAATGCCTAATTGCAAAATTGCGATTGCCAAATCCTGGTCCAGAAGCATAAAAAGTTCTGGAGTGGCAACTGCGTACTGCACTGCTGCGTAGGTACTTCTGCGTTGGATCTCCCACTAGTTGAATCAAAGACCTGGGTAGTGTTGCGGGTTTCTGCTGGATTTGAAAAAAGAATTATCAAAATCGGTCCAGAATTGATGGAGATATCATCAATTCTGGACCGATTTTGATAATTCTTTTTCGTTTGAAAGAGTATGTACCGAAATTGGTTTATTGTTTATTCCATTTCATAATATAATATCACGCCAGTATGCTCTAAAGGGGTACGCAGATGAGTAGATTTCACCTTGGTACACTTTTATTTCACCGGTTATGTTCAGTTTCATGATATTCGGGTAATCGATTTTGGCATTATAGGTACCTTATAAAGTGAAAAAAAAAAAAAAAATACTACCGACTTCCAAATAAGAAAACTACAAAGTGAAAAATAACTTTAGTTTTGGAAGTCTGTGCCCATAAGGCAAAAATTTGGTACCTACCAGACACCGACATCTAAAACTAAAGTTATTTTTCACTTTGTAGTTTTCTTAATTGGAAATCGGTAGTATTTTGTTGTTTGTTGTAATTGGTTAAATGAATTTTCAACTGCCAATCACAACAGATAACCGGCGATGTTCGTCGATTAGGTTAACAGCTCGATAATCGAGTTAATCTGCTAGACTTTTTTAAACGTCGTCGACGTCATATTTTAAATAAAGAATCACATATCAAAGGATTTATCAAAAGGAAAGTTAACTCTCTCTGTTTAATAAAACCGATTATTTTGTGTAATTGAATCTCAAATAGATTGATAATCCAATTCTTCAGCCACCACATTGAAACCTAATTCGGCAAAAACTCGGATGATCAAAACAAAAATTTTATGAAAAATACACAATCCTGTTTTTCATTCATCAATAAACATAACACTTTCTTTTTATCGTGAAAATGCTCCGCCTGTGAAAATGTTAACGCCTTATCATATTATCTTTAGCTTTCAAAGGCTCTTTTGTTTTGGGATTCCTGTACAAACCCTTTACCAAGATATCAAACGACAGAAGCACGAACGTGTTTACGAGAAAATTGAATGTCATTTATTTGACAGACGAGAAAGTAAAGATCTTTGTGTGAATGCAATATATATGCAGATACTTTAAACTATTTGTCAAGGTACAGTAATATAAAGCAGAGTGCAATTATCCTTCGCATTATTGTGAAAGCTTTCACGTTGTATTATGAAATGGAAAGTAGTAAAAACAAGGGTAGAGATACTAGGCAGATTTCATACTAAGCACCTACCTGCTCTAGTTTTGAGCCGCCTCGCAAACAAATTTAATAAGAATAATCCACCGACTCGAGATTGTTTTTAACTTTGTTCTATAAATCGATAATTTTTTACTGTTTTTTTTATCTGATTCTCTTACTTGGTGAACATTTATATTGAAAATACTCTGTCATTACTATCAACTTTTTCTTGGATTGCAATCTTATTTGTACAGATAGAATCGGCAGACATAAGCATTTTATGTTTTGTTTTATGTTTTGTTTTCTCTATATTAATAAAAACTAATGTTCTTAATAACAAATTACAATCTAGCCATAATAGACTAATAAGCAATTTAACTCTTACTTATTATTATAATGTAAAATGTTATGACTAAGAATAGTGTCAATTTGCACTTTTATACAGTTCGGTAGCACTTTCTTAGAGTCTGATACGTTAAAAACACTTAGTTCACGTGTTACATGTATAGCACAGTATTCTTTGCTATTATTTTTTCACTTATTATACACTACACTAACTCAAATGGTTTAGTTCTCTTTAGCCTACGCACTATGTCCGTGTTATCTAGCAGCTGGATTGCTTCCAAATTCACATGCCGATGAAGTCTGTGTTCGTGGGTTTCAGCAAAGTTTTGAATAACGGTGGTGACGAGTTTCATTTTAAGGTCGCGGTGAAGGTCGTCATTTCTGATGTACCATGGTGCACTAACAGCATCTCTGAGTACTTTATTTTGAAATTGTTGTATAATTTTTACATTACTTTGTTTAGTACAGCCCCATAGTTGGATACCATACGTCCAAATTGGCATAAGAATATGCTTGTATATTATAATTTTATTGTGTATTGATAGACAGGATTTCCTTCCGAGTAACCAATACATATTTTTGTACCGTATATCGAGTTCCTGTCTTTTCTTTTTGACGTGAGATTTCCAACGCAACTTGGCGTCAAGAGTTATGCCAAGGTATTTGGCTGTATTTGCATAAGGCACTTGCATGCCATTTATATAGACTGGGTGATAATCGCAGTGTTTATTAGTGAAGTCAATGTGAATCGATTTTGACTCATTCAGTTTGATCTTCCACTTTTGTGTCCAGTCGTAAACTAAGTTCACAGCTAGTTGAACCTTTTCTACTGCTTCTTTGTGGTTTGAACCAATAGCCATAATAGCAGTGTCATCAGCAAAGGTCGCTATGGTGTTGTTTTCCAGCTCTGGGATATCACATGTGTATACCAAGTACAGGATTGGGCCTAAAACACTTCCTTGTGGTACTCCGGCCTGAATAGTTTTTAGCTCAGAATATGCGTCCTCTTGTCTTATCCTAAACATTCTGTTGCTTATATATGACTCTAGAATATCTGAAAATTCGGGGAGCATGCGTCTGAGTTTGTATATCAGACCCTCATGCCAAACTTTGTCGAAAGCTTGTGCGACATCTAGAAATACGGTGGCGCAGACTTCCTTGTTTTCGAGCGTTTTTTCGATGATGTTTGTTATTCTGTGTACCTGGTCTATGGTAGAATGTTTTTCCCTGAAGCCAAATTGATGGTCCGGAATAAGGCCTTTTTCATCTATAATTGGTTTTAGCCGTTTTAATAAGAGCTTTTCAAACAGTTTCGATAATACTGGCAGCAGGGAAATGGGTCTATAAGATGATGCTTCATGGGGTGGTTTCCCAGGCTTCGCAATCATAATGACTTCAGCAACTTTCCATGGCTCAGGTACATGTTTTAGCATAAATGCTGCGTTAATAAGTCTGGTCAGCTTAACTATGGCTTTGCGCGGGAGGTGTTTTAGAATTTCTCCTGTTATGAGGTCATAACCCGGAGATTTCTTCGAGCTTATATTGTTTTTAATTTCTCTCACAACTTCTTTAGGAGTTACAAGCCGAATTCTTTGGTTTTGTGATACATATTCACTCTCCGATATTTCTATGGAACTTTCATTGGGTTGAAAAGTATCTGCTAAGTATTGGGCAAACCTTACCGCTTTTTGTTCATTGCTAATGGCCCATTTTCCATCGCTGTTTCTGATGGGAGGTATTTGCATAATCGGCCTTTTTAGGTTTTTTGTAGCTTTCCAGAGAGAGTAATCCGTTGATTGGTCGTTGGTTAGCTGCACAAGATTGGAGTTCAGGGTTTCATCCTCAAATTGTATAATTTTCCTCTTTAATTGTTTAGTTAGGTTATTTAATAGTGTTTTATCTCGCGGGCATCTTGTTTGCTGCCAGCGCTTTCTTTGTTTTCTTTTCTCTGATAGCAAATTCACAATATCCTTGGGATAGATATGCCCCTTGTATTTCCGTTTTAATTGTGGTGTGTTATTCCAAGCACATTGTTGAATGTTAACAACATATTTGTTTACTTCTGAGTCAAGCTGATCATGATTTTGTAATGGAGTTTTTAGGTCGATTATTTTATCTAGATCAAGCGCAAAGCTGTCCCAGTCTGTAGACTTGTTAACCAGGGTTAGGTGGTATTCTCTTAATAGAATTTTTTGACTAAGTCTTAGTATAATCGGGGAGTGATCCGAATTCATAAGAAACTCTTCCTCCAAACTAACATAATTGGTGGATATGTTTTTACATATGAAAAAGTCTATGAGATCGGGTATTTTCTGAAGATCAGTTGGCCAGTATGTTGGTTTGCCAGTGCTCATAACTTCACAATGTGTGTCTCTAACTGCGTTTAAGAGCTGTCTTCCCTTTGTTGTAGTCAGTCGTGATCCCCAATGCATATGCTTGGCATTAAAATCACCGCCTAGGATGAATCTTTGACCCAAAACTTCAAAGAATTGCATATATCGCTCTTTTCTTATCATATGCCTTGGAGGACAGTAAACAGCTGCTATGGAAACGTGACAAAATTTGGTTTTGACTGATACTGCAACAGCTTGAATGTCTGGTTCTTCAAATTTACTGTGCTCGTAATGGTTAAGGTTTTCTTTAATTATAACCGCGCTACCTCCTCTGGCAGAGTTGTCAGGGTGAAGCGAATTATATATCTTGTATCCTTTAAATTCAACGAAAGATTGTTTAGTGAAGTGCGTTTCAGAGATTAAACACACGTCAATATTTTCTGTGTCTAGGACTGCCTGTAACTCATTCTGATGTTTGAGGAGCCCATTAGAGTTCCACGCCATTATTTTTAGTGTATTAGTCATTTATGATTATTAAGAGCAGCTGTTTTAGTGCTGGATTCTAACTTCTCTAGTCTTTTGTCAAATGTAGTAATACACTTTAAAATCTGATTTATCTTATCTTCTAGATTTGAGGTTTGGGTGCCTTGTTTTGCAGCCTGAGCATAGGAAATACTTTTGGTGACTTGAACAGGTTTAACAGTTGACTGGACACCTTCTTTCCGTGTGTGTTGGTCAGGATTCCTTATTGTAGAAAACTGTTGGGCTGTTGGCACAACAAGTTTCTTTTTGATGTTTTTGTTTTTCATCATTTGCATCTCTTTGGCTACTTCACACCCTCTGTAGTTGGCTGGGTGGGGTAAGCCACAGTGGACGCATTTCGGTTTCTCTTGCGGCGATTTAATACATTCGGCTGTAAGGTGCTTGCCAGTGCATTTTACACACCTTGGCTCTTTTTTACAGTATTTATGAGTATGCCCATAAGCCTGACATCTCTTACACTGTGGAATGAGTTTCGGATTTTTGAGAGGGTGTATTTCAATTTTACACCCTAAAATATGCTTTGTTGCATAGATTTTATTTACATCTTCGTCATTATGAAATGAAAGAACAAACATATTGAGCGGTTCTTTACTCTTCCAGCTCAACGTCTTGTGGTCAACTTTTTCTATTTTAAGACCTTGCGATATTAAATCATCTTTGATTCGATCTGGCTGGCAAGAAGAATGTAACTTTTTCACAACAACTCTTATTGGCCTAGCCTGTTTGTTTTCATATGTGTGCCAATGATAGTCTTTCTCTGTCAAAAACTTAACAATTGCTCTATAAGAGTCATCAGTTTTAGCGTTGATCTTCACACAGTCTCCATTCATCATTTTGGCGGTGTTGGTTGGGTTTCAGTCAGTGAGTCGTAAAACATTTGGTAGCTCTTGACCTGATCTATAATGATTGGCGGTGGTGCACGCACTTTTTTGACTAATGTCTGTTCTTTTTCCAATGTTTTTTGTTGTTGGGCGTTTGTTCCGGGTTGTTGTGGGGGAGAAAGAGAAATGTTTAGCTTCCTTTTTTTCCTACTTTTGGCCCTTATCCACTCAGTCTCTTTTGCGAGTTCTTCCTCGTCTGTGCAATACTCGACGTTTCCTTTTTCAGACTGAGCAAATCGTACGTTGCTCTTATTTTCCAACTCATTGGGGCCGTTATTTCCTTGTTCCATGCTTGAGCTGGGATTTTCATTTTGGCGGCTTTGTAGTTGATACTGAAGGCTTTCTATTTGGACCTGCAAATCATTAACAAGAAGTGCCAGCTTTTCTCTTTCTGATTTTTCTTGGATGTAACTGTCATACAACAGCTTTTCCAGATCAGTTTTAATTTTTATTTTTGTTGGTGACATTTTAGGGTAAATAGGCACTACACCTTCACAATTAAATGATTGCACTGTTTACACTATAATTAATAAATAACTGGGTCATCGCGGCGACCTTGACCAACCGATTTCGCAACGCGGCGACGACGGCGTTATTTTGATGCGCCAGCGAATTATGCTCACGTAGCGCACTCGCGCGAATTATAGGTATACGACCGTTCTCGATAGAAGTCAAACAACGTATGAGTTTTGTTGAATGACATTAATATAATAAAAAGACGAAATACTTGAACACGAATATTGGTATTGCATTTTAAGATCTCTAAAGGACTTTTTGAAATACCGTACACTTTAAATAAACTTAAACATTTATCACCCCCGTGATAACACACGTGGTCGCCGAATACATTGGTGAACTATTCACGTGAGGAGAAGTAAGGTTTGCGGGGTTTATATAAAATTGGCTTCTTTTATATTTGTGAAGTAAATAAGCAAGCATTTTTATTGAGTTTTGCGTAGTACGATGGTCGTTGTTCAGATTTAGTGAGATGCGAAATCAAGTCTACCTTTCCTCGTTTCCTACGCAATAGAAAACTCAAATTTAATATAATGTTTAATAACACCCATGATTTTATGTAACTGAGTCTCAAATAGAATGATAATCCAATTCTTCATCCGCCACATTGAAACCTAACTCGGCAAAAATTCGAATGATGAAAACAAAAATTTAATGAAAAATACACAATCCTGTTTTTCATTCATCAATAAACATAACACTTTCTTTTCATCGTGAAAATGCTCCGCCTGTGAAAAGGTTAACGCCTTATCATATTATCTATAGCTTTCAAAGGCTCTTTTGTTTTGGGATTCCTGTACAAACCCTTTACCAAGATATCAAACGACAGAAACACGAACGTGTTTACGAGAAAATTGAATGTAATTTATTTCACAGACGAGAATGTGAAGATCTTAGTGTGAATGCAATATATATGCAGATACTTTAAAGTATTTGTCGAGGTACAGTAATACAAAGCAGAGTGCAATTATCCTTCGCATTATTGTGAAAGCTTTCACGTCGTATTATAAAATGGAAAGTAGTAAAAACAAGGGTAGAGATACTAGACAGATTTCAAACTAAGAACCTACCTGCTCTAGTTTTGAGCCGCCTTGCAAACAAATTAAATAAGAATAATCCATCGACTCGAGATTGTTTTTTGTTTGTTCTGTAAATCGACAATTTGTCAATAAATCGAGTCGAATTTGACAATAGTCTGTAAATCGAGAATTTTTTACTGTATTTTCTTTATCTAGGATCGTAGCAGGTGGCGTTCTGTAGTTTCTGCCTACCCGCATGGGAAAAAGGCGTGAATTTATGTATGTATGTATGTATGTATTTTTCTTATTCTCTTACTTGGTGAAAATATATCTTGAAAATACTCTGTCATTACTATCAACTTTTTCTTGGATTGCAATCTTATTTGTGCAGATAAAATCGGCAGACATAAGCATTTTATGTTTTGTTGAATGACATTAATATAATAAAAAGACGAAATACTTGAACACGAATATTCGTATTGCATTTTAAAAAATCTCTAAAGATCTTTCTTTGTTAACTTCTACACAAATTGAAATATTGTAAAAAAATACCAATGAAATCTAGCGAAAAGAAAGAAACGAAACATTTAATATTCAACGTACGAACTCGCAAACTTTAAAAATATGAAAAGTTGTGGAGTTTCTTCCCAAAATTAAAAAAATATGCCGTCCGAAAAGTTTTGTAGCAGAGAGTAGCGGCCCGCCGAGAAGTTCTGAACAAATTGGAATTCAAGAAATTACTCAAATACCGAAAATAGTACCTCGGTGTTGTACGTGGCAGAATAATGACCGTTTTTTACTTTTTGTAGGGCAACATTTTTGGTAATATTTCAGAAGCTTGGAAAATTGATTTATTGACGTCCATTATCGAAGTCACTTGCTCAACGATTGTTTAATCGAAATCATTAATTTTCACGACAAGCTTCGAAATTATAATTATGCTGTAACAATGTTGTGAGTGCACGAGTTGTGTAGGGGTAATAAAAATAATAACGGACGGAACGGACGTCGGAAACGGACGTCGGAAACGTCCAAGTTGACGCCCGCCAAATTGTCGAGTGTGCGGGAAGCGTATCGTGACTTGTGACATCAGTTGCCAAGCGCGTAACCGCATGCGCCGCCCGCGTCATATTCGAAATTCAAACAGATCGGTGACGTAGCCTGTACTTGATGTCTTTGAATTGATTTTATTTTTAATTATATGAGCGTTTTATGCCCATAGGTCTACTGTTTGATAGGTTCCATACATATGCCACATTGATGATCTTAGATGTGAATGCAGAACTGTGTCACAAACTATGCTCCATCTTGCAATTAGTGCCCTAAAAAAAAAAGTGGACTAAGTGATCTCTGCACTGACACACATATAGTGCCATAGAAGTCATACAAGTGGCAAACTTCTGCCAGCAAAATTCGATCTAGTCGATTGATGATCTATTGCAGTATCTACCTACACTGCGATAAGTAAATAGCAGCATGCCTATTTCTCTAGGGCGAAATCCTTTAGTTGCCTTTTTTGGTTTGAAAGAGATTGGGCATGTTTATTACAATTAACAAATGATGCAGTGAATTGGAACTCCAGGAAATTGTTTAATTATTGTACGTTCAAAGTTCAAAGCTTAAAGCTCAAAGATTACCGTCTATCTAAAGACGATTAGATAGATTTTCGAACATTTGCAATAAGATGTAAATGTTATATTCTATTATATTGTATAGGTCATTCTTTTGCTTCTTAGGTCTATAAGGTTGTTGATATATCTTAAATAGTTTCCAGTGTTGTCTTAAAGCCAAATTCGGTAACGTTGCTGTGAAGGTGCTGTTCCTGAAACAGTTACCAGCATTGTCTTATAGTTAAATTCAGTAACATTGATAAAAAGGCTGAAAAATATAAACATGAAATTTCCATTTCGATTTGAAAAGTCTTTGAAAGGGAATCATAGACTTTTATTCTTTTAAGTCTAGACTTCAGACTTCAGAGCATGAACAAACAAGGTGGTTTCTTACATCTCTTAAATCTTTGTGGTGGATTATTTATTATATATTATTTTGAAAGACGTTCGTTAAAACTTTTAAGAGCCGCTAAAAATATAGAAGATTTAGTCAAATACAAATATAGTTTCACAGAAAGCGGAATAGGTACTAATACCTTTTTCAAATAGATTTTTGAAATAGGAAACGTTGTCAAATAGGCAGAATCCTGAGTGAACTACTACCAAACTACGAACGTTATCTCAACAATTATTGAAGGACATAATCGACCGTTCATCCTACGACGCATACGTAAATACGCTCGAAATGTAGTTAGGCAGGAGCTGTGCAGGACAATATCCAACACGTACTAACGCATCTCATGTTGTTAGCCCGATTGTTTGAGCAGTCATGTCCGGAGAGAAACACACGGCCATTTGTCATGCGACAACACCGGCTAGGTACGTCTGAATGGCGACCAAACCCCTCTTGTTCTACTGTCTCGGACATAATGACCGCCTCCGACCCGCTACGATTAGTGTTGCTGGGACACCCTAAATTAGGCAAAAGTTGTGCTGACTCAACGTGGTAAATCTACGTGGAAATATTATTTTTGAGAAAGGTTTTTGTATTTAAGAGCAGAGAAATAGTTGTAAATTTTGCGGTTTGAAAATGGAATGATTCGCATCGGTTTGTATGTAAAACTACAGGTTTTATTCTGAATAAACAACCAAGGACTAAAATACACAAGCAATGAAAAACAATGTTCTTGAAATTTGCGCGTAGCATAGTTTACGCGCTACGGAATGACTACGAAAGCATATAAGCATTGCTGTGTTGTCATTATGTCTGCTACGTCGTAGCAAGTATTTCCAAACTTCAGAGTAAATCTGCCACGCCCATAAACATTATCACCCATAATTATGCTGAAAATGCAACGTGATGCCAAGCGAAGCTGACCTCGTAAAACGTCGTCCAGTTAATGTATAGAGTGAACAATGTACAAGTATTCCCCAGTACACCTACATTAATTCTCTCTCCCAATACCGAAGCACTTAACTTGTATGTAGCTAGAGAGTAGAGAAAGTGTAACCTACGTTCCGAGCGGACTCAGCGATATTTATGACCCTAGAAGGAGTGGCGCAATAAATAATATATTTTAAGTGAAACACAACTTTCTTAACAAAATCTTGGGCAGCGAAGATTATTCTACAGTAAAATACTTTTGTACAATAAAAATAACCTGACATCCAAAACAAAACACTACAAAGCGAATAATTACTTTCTTTTCGGAAGTCAGAGTCTTTTATGCATATTTGTTTTCTTTTTTTGACACCGACTTCCTTCGAAAGAAAGTAATTTAATTGATAAAAAGTTTTAAATATTCTCTTTTTAGTTTCATCATCATAATCATATCAGCCGAAAGTGGTCCACTGCTGGACATAGGCCTCCCCCAAGCGTTGCCACATTGACCGGTCTCGTGTTTCTCGCATCCAGCGGATCCCCGCAACCTTCACCAGGTCATCAGTCCACCTGGTGGGAGGCCTTCCAACGCAACGTCTTCCGGTTCGCGGTCGCCACCCCAGAACTTTTCTGACCACCGGCCATCCGTTCTGCGGGCAATGGGCCCTGCCCACTGGCGCTTAAGTTTGGCAATTCTTTGGGCTTTGTCGGTAACGCTGGTTCTCTTGCGGATTTCTACATTTCTGATTCGATCCCGCAAGGATACTCTGAGCATAGCCCTCTCCATTTCCCTTTGGGTGATGTTAGCTTCGTGATGAGGCCCATTGTGAGCGACCACTTCTCAGAGCTGTAGGTTTTTAGTTTTGGTACCATAAATTACCATTAAAATGGGACTACATTAAATGCTTTCAAATAAAAAGAATCATCAAAATCTGTTCACCTAGTAAAAAGTTCTGAGGGATAATAATAAAAATAAAAAGTACAGTCGAATTAAGAGCCTCCACCTTTTTTAAGTCCGTTAAAAAACATTTCTGTCAAAAGTTACAAAAGTGTACATCGAGTTAAAATTTCCGCAGTGTTTCCTTTGAGGGCATTAGAAAAGGCAGCAAAATGCTTCCGAATCGAGAACTACTCGAAAACACTTCACCGTTTGCTAACGTGCAAAATAAAAAGACGAGAACAAAAAAATTCACTTTGAAGTAAAAGTCAGTAAACCGAGCTGATTGCCACTTTTACGGTATTCCGAACGAGACCCTCGTCACTCCTTTTTCGGCACTTTTTGTAGTATATTTACAAATGCAAATGAGAATCGCTTCGGAACGAAATAATTTTATATATTGTAATATTAACGCTGTGGAATCGATTCGCCTAATTAGCCTTAAAATTGTACGATTGAAGTGGGAGACTAACAAGAAAGCTTTTACGATAGAACAGTTTAATATAATACCTACATAATGCCATATTGGTTTATGAAACTGCAACATAATATATTTTAGAGAACATACTCGTACAGTTGTTGGAGTAAAGTTAAACTTGAATTCAGAATATAATAACAAAGCACTCTATATACGTCATTGTTGATTTATGTCAGTTTTTAACTCAACATTCATGTGTGGATTTTCACGAGGTACCACATCGTATTGTGATGAGGTATTTTATTACTATGAAAACACAGCATACTTAGTTATTCTTTTCCAAAATATGTGTAATAATAATAACTTTGGAAATATTTAGGTATGTCTTTTTATGAGTTTTCCTAGGAACAGAACTAACTTTTTTCGACATTCATGTTTGGTTGTTTCACATCCGAAACAACAATGAAAGTGTTCGCAGAAAAGTGGTGGGCAGGAGACGGTTATATTTTTGTTTGAGGTAGTATGAGTAGATGGGAGTCCGTGTTCTAAAGGATCCGGGCCCACTCAACCTCCTTAAGCTCGACCCGAAGAATAATACCAGATATTTCACTAAGAATTCAGCGCCATTTGTACAGTCACGCAAAGTGATGTTATAATTCTAAATAACATAATAAAATATTATACATGGAATATTAAATATTTTGTTCTGAAACTGCAATCTTTTAATTGTTTTGTTCTTACTTGAATTTAAAAAAAAACTAAAAAGAAAAATTTATTGTTTTTCAGTTCTTGATTTTGTATTGCTGAAATCTTTAATCTTTTATTTGTGCTGTTCCTACCTAGTTCGTATTCTTAAGATACCTAATGTTTACTTTTTAAAGATAATTTAATCAATCATGTTTTTTTTATATTTAGTACCTACTTGTTTACCTAATAATTTTAATCTCGAATAAAGACTGGAAGGTGAAGGTTGCGGGGATCCGCTGGATGCGGGACGCACGGGACCGGTCAATGTGGCAACGCTTCGCCCCCAAGCGTTGCATTCGGCAACTCTTGGGGGCGCTTGGGGCCTATGTCCAGCAGTGGACGTCTTTCGGCTGACATGATGATGATGATAAAGCCTGACTCAATAATTACTACCGTGCCACTAGCTATAAGATTGTAAAGATAATTAACAATAATCTGTGATATTTACTACAAAGTGTATACTATATTAAAAATGATAAGTACTTATTTGTTAAATTATAGTATTATTTATCCAAACATAATTTATATTTTACACACTCTGTGGAGCAAGCGTTAAATCGACACTTTTCTGTCTGACTATACATTGACGTATTTACGCCTATCCAAACAGAAATATCCATGTATTATTCTTCGGGTCGAGTCTAAGCGGGTCGAGTGGACGCGGACTTCTAAATATACAGAAATAAGCAAGTAAATTAATATGTTTCGATTCTTGGTAATCATTTATTTGTTAAATTACATTTGTATATTTTCTGCTACCTATCCTTATGTATAAACTCAAAATTATCGCAATGAGTAGGGTAAGAGCGTCACCGAACGTCCCCCAAGGAGTTACCCTTGAGCGTGACGATGCGTACCTTCAACAAAACTATTTTGTATGCATGAATTTATTCGTAACTATTACTCAAAATACACAAATCTCTCGATAAGGGATTGACTACGTTCATGCGTCTGTATAACGCGTTAATTATTGTTGTTAAAGTTGCTGATATAATAAATAAATGGGAAAAATGGTTGGAAAACTCGCGAGTAAAGAAGACGACTAGTTTGAATGTGGTGTGAACTGTAGCCGTATTTCGTAAGTGCGCAAAGAGTTTGAACTCTATCCAACCGTCCAAATCGGCCAATCACACAAAACGGAAATCCACATCGCGTCATTCACCTCGCATGTGATTGGCTGCTGGTGTGACGTTACCGGTAACAGTATATAGAAATATGTAATTAATTCAGTATTACCTATACAACCATTAAAAATTCAAATTTATGTATTTACCAGAATGCATGTTTACAAAGTATGATCATAAATCTATTACCGGCCCTTTATATTCTACCATTAAAGCTATATTCTTCCATACAAACGTAGTCTAGAGATTACTCCACTCCACACTGTTTGACGATGTACTTTCAAAATAAAAATAAACTATCAATTTGTCTCATAATTATCTAGTCCTGTGTCCTATGGAAACAACAAAATAAAATATTTGAAAGTTATGAGCGTCGAAGGTTCCATATTTCAACACTTATTTTAACGCATCTGTGGGCGGAAATAAATACCATAAGAAGAAAGAAAATTGCAAACCGGCCTCCATAATGGGATAGATTCATAATTCAGCAATGCAAATAATGTTATTTTATAATTATACATTTAGTTGTTTTTTCATGATATCTAGAGTTCCAAAGGTCTGTTTATAAAACTTCGCGCGGTCGTTTTCGTCCTAAATCATCATCCATTTCGATAAATTTTTGCAAAAGTGCTAATTCTTACGAAAACTAGCTTTTTAATGCTCATCACAGCATCTATTTCTTTCGCATGTGTTGTTTGATGAGATAGCATGCATTTAACCCTGCGCACAAAATAGTTCGTGCCGTCGACTAGTTCAAACTTAAATATGGTTTGCAAATGCAGTTATGAGCGTTTCGAACTGTGAGAAATTGTGTTCTGCTTACTTTAGGTGATAAATACTACTTAAGTTTCCGTAAAACTGGATTCAAAAGATACTTAAAATTGAAGAAAACTAATGACCATTTATTAAATTAACAGTTTCTTAAGTCCAAGTCCTCTTTGTTTTAAGTCAGTGAAAAGTTGAGCGCACGAAGCTTCTAACACCGCAGTACTTCATTCTACTAACTCATTGCATTAACGACCCTGTCTACCACGGATGGACAAGCCGCTTACAGCACCTTGTATAAGCTTTACGTAAACGTGTGTATTTACGTTGGCGGTGCACTTTACGTGGAACAATGATTATGACACTTTTTGTTTAAAAAAAATTATTATACATTTTTCAGGCAAACCTGAGTTTATCATATCATTTCTACTTGATACCTCCAGGCATTTCTGACAAAAGGGTCTTGAGACACGGACATACAGACCGACAACGAAGTGATCCTATAAGGGTTCCATTTTTTTCCTTTTGAGGAACGGAATCCTAAAAACGTTTTGTACGCAGCCTAAGTAAATAATCTTTATAAAATTACAATTGTGCAGCTTTAGCATGGCAATAGCGGTGATTGACCCACCTCAATTTTTTGACTCGGCCTTTTAAAATAGAAATAATAAAATAAAGCCGTCTGGAAACAACATCTAGGACCGTGAACCTCAGCATCATTTACTAATGACGAATACAAAGAGAAGGCTTAAAGTGGACGCTGTGCATCGCGGTGAATCAAACATGGCCTTTTAAATCCAAACAAATCTGTGCCATCATCATCATTATCATTTCAGCCGAAAGACGTCCACTTCTGGACATAAGCTTCTCCCCAAGTATCGCCAAATGACCAATGCCATGCGTCTCGCATTTTTATATCATTTTGATATCCAACTCTGTGTCAGTTTTCGATATAAAAATGTTATCTCACAAGGTAAATATTGCACCGAATGGCACATATTTGAGGGACTTCTCTATGCAATTTTATGGATTATATTCATGAAAAAACATTGACTTTTCGCGTAAAATTATGCTTCAGTAAAATATTCCAGGGAATAGAGGCCAACCAATAGCACAAATACTGACTTAAGAATGTTTGAATTTTACTTTTAAGTAAGTATATAATGGGCACGCCACAATTGCGGCGATAAGGCCCCTCTTTGAGGAGTGGCTTGAGAGGTGCCACGGCGTCCTCACCTTCCGCCTGACGCAAGTCCTCACCGGACACGGCTGTTTCGGGAGGTTAGGAAACGCCCGGGTGTCACCATTGTGTGGATCGCCTGGAGGACACGGTGGAGCATACAGTGGAGATCTGCCCCGCTTGGGCTGGGCACCGCCGTGTCCTCGTGGAGGCGATCGGCGGTGGCAACCTCTCGCGTCCAGCCCTGGTTCAGGCCATGTTACGGAGCGAGAGGGTATGGGAAGCTGTCTCCTCGTTCTGCGAAGCAGTAATGCTCGCGAAGGAGGAGGCGGAACGCGTGAGGGAGACGCAATGGAGACGCCCTCACGTCCCTAGCCACCGCAGGAGACGCCCTGAGCGTCGGGAGTCGCAAGCCGATTCCCGGCCACCGTAGGTGCGGGCTTGCGGGCGGCGAGTAATGGGTAGCTCGCCGTTCGGTAAGGACCAGGCCCGTGTCGTCGGCGCGTTGTGTTCCACGAGCGCCTCAAAGAGATGTCAGCAGAACTGACAGGGTCCGTGAGGGCCGATGCCTGTCTGGGTCGCGGATAAATTTGAAAAAGAGTTACCGCGGCCCTGGCTCAAGCAACTGAAGGAACACGGGTGGGTTTTAGTCAGTAAAAGTCTGACATGCCCTCCCGCCTCACCCAGAGCGGGAGAAGTCATTGGATGATTTCCCAACCAAAAAAAAAAAAGTAAGTATATAAAATAATTGTGATATTTTTTTGTATTTATTGCCATCAAATAGATTATGTTCACCTGCTATATGTACATCTGCCATGTTATCTCTTCACCATTCTATATTGATTGAAGTAGAAATTGCAAGAGCATTAAATCCACCTCTGGACTTTTGTGTTTGAACTCTGATTAGCTAAGTCATCTTCATTAAAAAATTTAGTTGAATGACGTTCAGCTGGAATTGGACTCCTGTTATATCAAGTGGCCATGTACTTCTCGCATCCAGCGGATTACCAGACCTTTACCTTAATAAATCATGAATAAACAAAAACACAGTGCTAAAAGCTTTCGGTATATAGGTACATAGGCCTTGGCTATCGGCCTGTTTCACAAATGCCTTTGCCTACAAAGAAACCGAGTAGATATTCTTATCGCGACGTTTCGGGAGACGCTGGAACTCTTGGCGGATGATAAATGGAAGGCCAACGTGATTCACCGCCTTTGCCTCCAAAGCTGCTTAAAATCCCTTTTATTTTTCTGAATTTTATGCAAATAAGATCTGTTTGGAGATCGGACTTGGAAAGCACCTTGGACTTAGACTCGCAAAGATAATGTATTGTAAGGTATGATAAGTTAATTGATATTTAGATTCATGCGGCGTTGCTAAAACTTTCAGGATTGATTTATGGTTGAAATCACAGAATCAAAAATCTAAAGTTTGAAACAATTGTTTTTTGCTCCTGATTTCAATACATATGTATGTTTGAAAACACATTTTCACAGGGTGGAGTTCAAACTCGCTGCGTCCGCATTTCCGTCCGATATTATTATTCGCTGAACAAACGAGTCTGAATAAAAATGGATTCTATATAAAACACACAGGCTTTTTGTAGAAGAGTTTTAGCCTAAAACTGTCAGAATATATTACGACTGGTTTAAAGGTGACGTGGAGATAAATGCGATTGTAAATCACGTCCATTTTTCGTTCGCTATTCAAACGTCCAACCGTATTGTGCTATGTACATTTATTTCCTTTTACTGCGTTCACTACTGTCTATTAATAAACCCAAGTTTGACGACACCCTACTTTTCTTGAATTAAGTATAGTTTATTGTTAGACAATGCCTAATTGCATAATTAGAATTGCCTAATCCTGGTCCAGAAGCATAAAAAGTTCTGGAGTGGCAACTGCGTACTGCTGCGTTGGACCTCCCACTAGGTGGATGGAAGACCTGGCTAGTATTGCGGGGATCTGCTGGATGCGAGAAAAGAATTATCAAAATCGGTCCAGAATTGATGGAGATATCATCAATTCGATCGATTTTGATAATTATTTTTTGTTTGAAGAGTATGTACCGAAATTGGTCCCCTTTTAATTTAGTGAAGATCTTATGAAGAACTTCGGAGATATACAACATAAACTCTTCAATAAATAACGAAAAATCTCTCGGGATTGCTGCAATCGCATTTCTGTTTATTGTTTATTCCATTTCATAACATAATATCACGCCAGTATGCTCTTAAGGGGTACGGAGATGAGTACAGTTCACCTTGGTACACTTTCATTTCACCGGTTATGTTCAGTTTTATGATATTCGGGTAATCGATTTTGGCATTATAGGTACCTTATAAAGTGAAAAATAAAAAAACATTTTTACAAATTAAATCAAAAAATCAAAAAACCCGACTGCTTCAAAAGCGAACTAAAAAGACGAAAACAAGGAAAAAATCATGCTGTGCAGTCGGAGGATACATATTCGCGGGCTGGCTGACCAAAATCTGGTGTATCCTCCGCCTGCACAGCATGATTTTTTCCTTGTTTTCGTCTTTTTAGTTCGCTTTTGAAGCAGTCGGGTTTTTTGATTTTTTGATTTAACTTTTTTTATTTATAAGTTTTTAGTTAAGTTTTTTTCGAATTAGATACATTTAAACATATAAGTGTCATATATTTTTGAAATCACCTCTTAAACCCCTTTATTTTGATACCCCACACACTGGGTTAGGAAGAAAAAAAAAAATTGGGACCCCACAATATGGTGCCCAAAATCCGCCATTTTTCTATTGTCCAATTTTAACGTAGCCTATGACACTCGCAGGGTTAAGACGAATCGATTGACGTATGAATCATCAAAATCGGCCAACGCGTTTGGTCTCTGGAACGCCACATAGGAACAAACATACATACATACATACATACATACATACATACATACATACATACATACATACATACATAGACTGATAAACACATTACCCTCCTTCGGCAGTCGGGTAAAAAATACTACCGACTTCCAAATAAGAAAACTACAAAGTGAAAAATAACTTTAGTTTTGGAAGTCTGTGCCCATAAGGCAAAAATTTGGTACCTACCAGACACCGACATCTAAAACTAAAGTTATTTTTCACTTTGTAGTTTTCTTATTTGGAAATCGGTAGTGTTTTATTGTAAAAAGTTTCTTTTTGTATATAAGACATTACTTGACTTGGGAAAATAATACCTGGAAGAATTTGGAGGGTGCTTTTGCCAGCAGTGGGACAGTATAACAGAGTAAAAAAAAAAATTGCTATAAAACCGACTGCTGAGCAAAATGCTCTTTCTTCTCTTGGGCCTCCTTGAACCAATTCCTAATGAAATACATCAAGGGCGTCTCGCCACTTTTTCCGGAGTTCAGTTTAAATACTAAAATTCCTTTTCTTACTTTTGTAGTAGGTTATAGAAGGCTCCTATCTTGACATGTCTTTTTTATCATCATGCGCTTTGTCTAACGTACTTTCTTCTAAAGCTTCAATTGAAGGATGTGGCGGTCTAAAATGTCAAGAATTTTTTGGAACTTGTTGTCAGGGAACATTCAAATTCAAAATAATTTATTTGCCGGAATGTTATTTGGTGATAAAGCTTTTTTGATAATGTAATGATTAAGCTACTGTTTTAGTTTGCTTTAAATCAAATCAGACATACGGACCATAGGCAAACCTTCCAAACAGACTTCATTTTGGCGGAGTTTCTCAACGTTAAATTATCGCAAAATTAATGTGATAATTTGTCAAGCACGCGTTGTCTGTTGTGATTGGTTAAATGAATTTTCAACAGCCAATCACAACAGATAACCGGCGATTTTTCATCGATTAAGTTAACAGCCCGATAATCGAGTTAATCTGCTAGACTTTTAAAAAAAAAATCGTCACGTCATATTTTAAATATAGAATCACTTATCAAAGGATTTATCAAAAGGAAGTAATTAACTCTCACAACATTTTATCTGTTTTCTCAAAGCCAATACGACAGTGATACATATTTTTAAAAAAAAAGCGTATCTACATAACACAGAGGCAGATAATTACTTCCCTTCGGTTATTTACGGGAACCCTCATCACACTGAGCGCTTGTTTTACACGTCATTCTTGTTTACTAATGAAAAAAGTGCTGGTGGAAAAATTAATTGCTTTTTATTGTACAACCGCAGTCAGCCGGCCGGGTGCGTAAATCAGAGATTATAAAGGATTTTTTGAAATACCGTACACTTTAAATAAACGTAAACATTTGTCACCCCCGTGATAACACACGTGGTCGTCGAATACATTCGTGAACTATTCACGTGAGGCGAAGTAAGGTTTGCGGGGTTTATATGAAATTGGCTTCTTTTATATTTGTGAAGTAAATAAGCAAGCATTTTTATTGAGTTTTGCGTAGTACGATGGTCGTTGTTCAGATTTTGTGAGACGCGAAATTAGTTTTACTTTTCCTCTTCTCCTACGCAATAGAAAACTCAGATTTAATATATAATGTTTAATAACACCGATGATTTTGTGTAACTGAGTCTCAAATAGATTGATAATCCAATTCTTCAGCCGCAACATTGAAACCTAATTCGGCAAAAACTCGGATGATGAAAACAAAAATTTAATGAAAAATACACAATCCTGTTTTTCATTCATCAATAAACATAACACTTTCTTTTTATCGTGAAAATGCTCCGCCTGTGAAAAGGTTAACGCCTTATCATATTATCTTTAGGTTTCAAAGGCTCTTTTGTTTTGGGATTCCTGTACAAACCCTTTACCAAGATATCAAACGACAGAAACACGAACGTGTTTACGAGAAAATTGAATGTCATTTATTTCACAGACGAGAATGTGAAGATCTTAGTGTGAATGCAATATACATGCAGATACTTTAAAGTATTTGTCGAGGTACAGTAATACAAAGCAGAGTGCAATAATCCTTCGCATTATTGTGAAAGCTTTCACGTCCTATTATAAAATGGAAAGTATTAAAACAAGGCTAGAGATACTAGACAGATTTCAAACTATGAACCTACCTGCACCAGTTATGAACCGCCTCGCAAATAAATTAAATAAGAATAATCCACCGACTCGAGATTGTTTTTATGTTTGTTCTATAAATCGAGATTTTTTACTGTATTTTTTCTTATTCTCTTTTTTGGTGAAAATATATCTTGAAAATACTCTGTCATTACTATCTACTTTTTCTTGGATTGCAATCTTATTTGTGCAGATAGAATCGGCAGACATAAGCATTTTATGTTTTGTTGAATGCCATTAATATAATAAAAAGACGAAATACTTGAACACGAATATTCGTATTGCATTTTAAACAAATCTCTAAAGATCTTTCTTTGTTAACTTCTACACAAATTGAAATATTGTAAAAAAATACCAATGAAATCTAGTGGAAAGAAAGAAACGAAACATTAAATATTCAACGTACAAACTTGCAAACTTTAAAAATATGAAAAGTTGTGGAGTTTCTTTCCTAAATTAAAAAAAATATGCCGTCCGAAAAGTTTTGTAGCAGAGAGTAGCGGCCCGCCGAGAAGTTCTGAACAAATTGGAATTCAACAAATTACTCAAATACCGAAAATAGTACCTCGGTGTTGTACGTGGCGGAATAATGAACGTTATTTACTTTTTGTAGGGCAACATTTTTGATAATATTTCAGAAGCTTAGCAAATTGATTTATTGAAGCCCATTATCGAAGTCACTTGCTCAACGATTGTTTTATCGAAATCATTAATTTTCACGACAAGCTTCGAAATTATAATTATGCTGTAACAATCTTGTGAGTGCACGAGTTATGTAGGGGTAATAAAAATAATAACGGACGGAACGGACGTCGGAAACGGACGTCGGAAACGTCCGAGTTGACGCCCACCGTGTCGCGGTGAAATTGTCGAGTGTGCGGGAAGCGTATCGTGACTTGTGACATCAGTTGCCAAGCGCGTAACTGCATGCGCCGCCCGCATCATATTCGAAATTCAAACAAATCGGTGACGTTGCTTAAGCCTGTACTTGATGTTTTTGAATTATTTTATTTTTAATTATATGAGCGTTTTAAGGACATAAGGTTACTGCTTGATAGGTTCCATATCTATGCAACATTGAAGATCTTCGATGTGAATGCAGAACTGAGTCGCAAACTATGCTACGTCTCCTAACTTGCAATTTGTGCCCTAAAAAAAAGTGGACAAAGTGATATCTACACTGCCACCCATTTAGTGCCGTAGAAATCATACAAGTGGCAAAGTTCTGCCATCAAAATTCGATCGAGTCGATTGATGGTCGATTGCAGTTTATACCTACACTGCGATAAGTAAATAGCAGAATGCCTATTTCTCTAGGGTGAAATCCTTTAGTTGCCTTTTTTGGTTTGAAAGAGATTGGGCATGTTTATTACAATGAACCAAACTATGCAGTGAATTGGAACTCCAGGAAATTGTTTTAATTATTGTACGTTCAAAGTTCAAAGCTTAAAGTTCAGACATTACCGTATATTTGAAGACGATTAGATAGTTTTACAAACATTTGCAATAAGTTGCAAATGTTATAATATAATATATTGTAAAGGTCATTCTTTTGCTTCTAAGGTCTATAAGGTTGTTGATATATCTTAAATAGTTTGTAGTATCGTCTTAAAGTCAAATTCGGTAACGTTGCTGTGAAGGTGGCTGTCCCTTAAACAGTTACCAGCATCGTCTTATAGTTAAATTCAGTAACATTGATAAAAAGGCTGAAAAATATAAACATGAAATTTCCATTTTGATTTGAAAAGTCTTTGAAAGGGAATCATAGACTTTTATTCTTTTAAGTCTAAAATTCAGACTTCAGAGCATGAACAGACAAGCTCTTATCTTAGTGGTGGATTATTTATTACTTTGAAAGACTGATGTTCGTTAAAACTTTAAAGAGCCGTTAAAAATGTAGCAGTTTTAGTCAAATACAAATATAGTTTCAAAGAAAGGGGAATAGGTACCTTTTTCATATAGATTTTTGAAATAGGAAACGTTGTCAAATAGCCAGAATCCTGAGAGAACTACTACCGAACTACGAACGTTACCTCAACAATTGTTGAAGGACATAATCGACCGTTCATCCTACGACGCATACATAATTACGCTCGAAATGTAGTTAGGCAGGAGTTGTACAGGACAATATCCAACACGTACTAACGCATCTCGTGTTGTTGGCCCGATTGTTTGAGCAGTCATGTCCGGAGAGAAACACACGGCCATTTGTCATGCGACAACACCGGCTAGGTACGTCTGAATGGCGACCAAACCCCTCTTGTTCTATTGTTTTGGACATAATGACCGCCTCCGACCCGCTACGATTAGTGTTGCTGAAACACCCCAAATTAGGCAAAAGTTATGCTGACTCAACGTGGAAATATTATTTTCGAAAAAGGTTTTTGTATTTATGAGCAGAGAAATAGTTGTTAATTTTGCGGTTCAAAAATGGAATGATTCGCATCGGTTCGAATGTAAAACAACGGGTTTATTCTAAATAAACACGGACTAAAATACACATGCGATGCGAAACAATGTTCTTGATATTGGCGCGTAGCATAGTTTATGCGCTACGGAATGACTACGACAGCATAGCGGCGTAGCTGTGACGTCATTATGTCTGCTACGTCGTAGCAAGTATTTCCAAACTTCAGAGTAAATCTGCAACGCCCATAAACATTATCACCCATAATTATGCTGAAAATGCAACGTGATGCCAAGCGAAGCTGACCTCGTAAAACGTCGTCCAGTTAATGTATATAGTGAACAATGTACGAGTATTCCCCAGTACACGTACATTAATTCTCTCTCCCAATACCGAAGCACTTAACTTGTATGTAGCTAGAGAGTAGAGAAAGTGTAACCTACGTTCCGAGCGGACTCAGTGATATTTATGACCCTAGAATGAATGGTGCAATAAATAATATATTTTAAGTGAAACACAACTTTCTTAACAAAATATTGGGCAGCGAACATTATTCTGCAATAAATACCTTTAATCAAAAAATTTCAAAGCGATTAATAATTTTCTTTTCGGAAGCCGGAAATCAATAAAATATTTAGCATTAGTTCCGCTTCGCTCGATAGATGGCGTTGACATCTAATTAGAAGTCGCTATGGTTTTGTTACCTGCATTTAGTGGGGTTGCGTGTAAAATTATTTTTTTGTGTGAGCAGCAAGCATTGTGATTATTATATTATACGCGCTTAGTATATAGTACATTGTTTAATTTAGCCACCCTCTCCTAGTCGACCTTGTTCATGGTCCTTCGAGTTGGATTGGTTCGGGAGTGTTTGTGGTGGTTTCCGGTGGTGGTAGAAATTACCACCCTTCGCTTCGTTACTGGGCAGTGGATCGCTGTCCAGAGCATCCCTTCAGTGGGTACCAGGTGAGAGGTGCCAGGAGCTGAAGGTAGAAGACCGGTTGGCGCAGGGAGCAACCAGTGGAGCGTGGTGCAGCACTACTGGTGGCAGCAGCAGCCGGAGGGACGAGGCAAGGGAGGAGCAGAAGCTCAACAGTTCGGGGTCAAGCAGGCAGGGGGCGCCACTTGTGTGTGGTGCAGTACAGCGCGACGTGACGTCGCCGTCATCAGTGTCAGTGAGTGTATCTGGTGAAACAATCGTGAGTACTTTCAACCTTATTAAATCAGGAAGAATCTAATAGAAAAAGTGCATTAGAATTTGAACTTTATACTCATTTAAAAATTAACTTTGCTGTTTGTGTGTGATTTCGGACTTGTAAATTTTTCAAGAAAAGTGGTAGCAAACGGGGAACCTATGCCCGATTTGCCATAGAAAATAAACGTTAAAAAGACTTGTAAAATTTTCGTTGTGTTTACGAGTGCAAGAAGATTGTCTTTAGTGAACATTAAGGTTAGAATTATATTCTTCCTCTCTTTATTGTTTAAAGTTGTTTATATATTGTGCTGTAGTTAGAAAATTTATTATTATTTTGTCATTGTGTGTTGCGTATAATCTAAAATTTAAGTTTGCAAAATGGAATCATTAATTGATGTCCAAGAAGACATAAAAATGAAAATTGAAAGGGCTTTGATTAATTTTAAAAAATGCCCCAAAGATAGGCTTACTATATCATATATTGAAACACGCTTAGAAGGTTTAGAACAACATTGGCATATCTTCTCTAATACGCATGTTAGAATTATTAGTGAAGTAAAAAAAACCGAATTACATAGTTCCAAATACCATAAAGATGATTTTTATGACGAGGTTGAAGAATTATATATTCAGTTCAAAAGTACTTTAAAAGAGCTAATTAGAAAAGATAAATTATTAGTACCTAGTGATGAAATTAACAGTAGCCCGGGAATTAGCAGTAGGAAAGATTTCCATAACTTTCGGTTACCTGAAGTGAAAATACCAATGTTTTCCGGTAAATATCACGAGTGGATAACCTTTAGAGATTTGTTTATTGGGTTAATACATAAAAATAGTAGCCTAGATGATGCACAAAAGTTATATTATTTAAAGGGGTATTTAGCCGGAGAAGCGGAAATGTTATTAAAAAATGTAAAGGTGACATCAGACAATTATAGTGCAAGTTGGAACAAATTAGAGTCCATGTACAATAATAAAAGATTCTTAGCAAACGGTATTGTAAAATGTTTATTCAATCAAAGAACTTTAACTGGGGAATCCGCAACGGAAATTCAAAAACTTTTGAGTACAACTACCGATTGCTTAGAATCAGTAAAAAATTTGGATATAGATCTTGCATCATTTTTAATCGTACATATAGTAACGGAAAAACTAGATAAGGCTACTAGAAGGGCCTGGGAGTTAATGGTGGCATCGGATCCAAGTGATGATCTTCCTACCTTTGACCAACTTAAAGATTTTCTGGTAAATCGATTTCGAGGTCTTGAGAATTTAGAGACTAAAGTAGATAGGGTCCAAAGAACTACACAGGCACTACACGTTACTAAAGAAAAAAAGGGAAATTGTGTATTTTGTGCAGGTGAACACAAAATAAGTTCGTGTAAAAAATTTATAAGTGAAAGTAGTGAAAATCGGCGAAACTTTGTTCTAATGAACAAATTATGTTTCGTTTGCTTGCTTGACAACCACAGTGTTAGGTTTTGCAAAAACACTCTCAAATGCCAGGTGTGCAAACGCCGCCACCATTCGTTGCTACACCCACCGGGTGGTGTAGGGTCGGAAATTGGTGAGGGTAGTAGTGCTGCTCGCGCGGGAAACTCATCAGTAAGTTCTGGGGAAAATAACGCCGCCAATCAAGCGGAGGAGTCCAATACGCCGGTGGTCGCATGTCTTGCGACAGGGAACAGGAAAACTGTGTTATTAACTACGGCTTTATTAAAGGCTGAGTCGAAGCATGGGACTTACCGGGTGGTTAGGGCGCTACTGGATCAGGGATCACAAGGGTCCTTTGTAACGGAATCCATGGTTCAGTATTTGGGTTTGAAGAAAATACCTTCAAAAAATACGGTTGTAGGCGTGGGTGGAGATAAAAGTACTACGTCGAGCGCCAAGGTAGTAGTTACGATTGCATCGAGAATCGATCCTACGGTCAAACTAAAGGTAAACGCCTATGTTCTGAAATCAGTCACGGCCCTTCTCCCAGCTACGAAAGTAACCAGGGTAGAATGGGTTGATATAAATGATAACGAGTTAGCTGATCCGGAATACTTCAGGCCCAACAAGATTGACATTTTGTTGGGCGCTGAAATATACAGCCAGGTCATGCGGGACGGACTAAAGCGGAATTCAAGCGGAACGCTATTAGCGCAAAGTACCGCTTTAGGCTGGATACTGTCGGGGGCGGTAGACGTGGAAAATAGTCCGAACATCCACTCGCATATTACTGTGATGCATTCCTGTGTCCAAAATGATGAAATGTTGAGGAAGTTTTGGGAATTAGAGGCGGAACCATCTGGAACAAAAAGGATGCTCACGGAGGAGGAAGTTAAATGTGAACAATGGTTTACGGCGTCGACATTGCGTAATGAAGATGGCAGGTATATCGTGAGGCTACCGGTGCGGGATACAGAGCGGGTTGGCAAGTTTGGGGAGTCGAAAGCTATAGCTGAAAAAAGACTGAAAGGCTTGGAATTAAAATTAGGAAGGAATAATAAATTAAAGCAAGATTATGAGAAAGTTATTAATGAATATTCAGAATTGAAACACATGGAAAAGGTATCGGAAGACAAAAGAAATATGAAAGAAGCCATATACTTACCACACCACGCTGTCGTCCGCGAAGATAAGGATACGACCAAGGTTCGAGTCGTATTCGATGCATCCTGTAAGGGTTCAAATGGAATGTCTCTTAATGACAATTTATTGATTGGACCTACCTTGCAGGCAGAACTTCGGCATATTATTATGCGTTGGAGATCATATCGGATATGTCTGGTTGCTGATATAATTAAAATGTATCGGCAAGTTTTAGTTAACAGAAAGGACACACCATTTCAACGCATACTTTGGCGGGATAGTCCTGAAAAGGAGATAGAAGAGTACGAACTGATGACGGTGACCTTTGGTACTGCATCAGCACCATACTTGGCAGTTCGTGCACTTCACCAAGTAGCTTATGATGAGTGTGAAGCTAATCCTGAAATAAAGAAAATTATATTAAATGATTTCTACATGGACGATTTGATGACTGGAGCTGAAAACATAGAACAAGGCATCAAAATATTCGCAGACATGAATGAAACTTTGAGTAAAGGCGGATTTAAGTTACAAAAGTGGATGAGCAATAGTAAAGAACTATTAAATAAAATGAGAGATGAGGAAAGAACAACATATGAAGAATTAAAAATAAAAATGGATAATGTAACAAAAATACTAGGACTTACCTGGAATTCAAGCGAAGATTTCTTCCAATACTCTCTGGAACTCTCGACGATAACGGGACCTGTAACAAAAAGAAAAATAATTTCCGAGATATCGCGTTTGTTCGACCCTCTGGGATGGTTAGCACCTAGCATAATTTTAGCAAAAATATATATACAGAAATTGTGGTTAGCAGGGTTGGATTGGGATCAAGTCATCCCAAGCAATTTGGAACAAGAATGGAGTACTTACCATCACAGCTTAGCTTCTCTGGTTCATATTAGAATCCCTCGATGGTTACACACGGGTTCTGATACCACGAAGTCAGAGCTACACGGGTTTTCAGACGCCTCGAAGCTAGCGTATGCGGCAGTGGTTTACCTTAGAGTAGTGGATAATTTGGGAAATGTCCATACGTCGCTAATTACATCCAAAACAAAGGTGGCACCTATTAAACAAGTGTCCATTCCAAGACTGGAACTCTGTGGCGCAGTTCTTGTTAGTAAATTAATAGCGGAAGTAGGTGAAGTTATGGGTATACCAAAAACAAATTGGCATGCATGGACCGACAGCGAGGTAGTGTTGGCATGGTTAAATGGTCATCCATGTCGTTGGAAAACCTTTGTGGCCAATCGAACTTCCGATATTTTGACAACATTAGATACGCATCACTGGGCACATGTACCCACTAAGCAAAATCCAGCAGATTGTGCGTCTCGAGGTGTTTCTCCTTCAGAGCTTGTAGATATGGTTATATGGTGGGAAGGACCGAGTTTCCTAAGGGAATCGGTAATCGAGTACAAAAGACCAAAACATCTCGCTACGCATTTAGAAGAAGTTAAAGCACATACTTCTACGTTGGATGTGACAATCTGGAACAGATTTTCGACACTGTCGAAAATGATACGAGTAGTAGCTTATTGTCGTCGGTTTTTAAGGTCACAACGGCAAAAATTTAGGTCAAAACATTTGATGAAACAAGAACTAGATGAAGCAACAGAGATATGCATAAAGAAATGTCAAGAAGAAGGATTCGCAAATGAGTTGGAATTATTGAAAGAGAATCAGGTAGATCAGATGAAAGGCAATCTGAAATCATTGAATATATTTTTGGATACCAAGGGGATTATTAGAGTCGGAGGCAGGCTGGAAATGTCCAAGATAAATTACCATAGAATACATCCTATTTTAATTCCAAAGGAGTCGCTTTTAACGAAATTGCTGATAGCAGACGCTCATGTCAAAACTATGCATGGTGGGCCTCAACTGATGATCACCTATTTGCGATCAAAGTATTGGATCATGGGAATCAAATTATTAACTAAAAAACATGTTAGAAGCTGTGTGCGGTGTTTTCGGTACACAGCCAAGGCTAGAACACAACTTATGGGGCAACTACCAGCAGCTCGTGTTACACCGAACAAACCCTTTTTATGTAGCGGTGTGGATTACGCCGGCCCAATAAATTTACGGGTGTCAAAGGGTCGAGGTAACAAATCGTATAAGGGATACATCGCTTTATTCATCTGCATGGCTACTCGGGCCGTGCACTTAGAAGCTGTTAGCGACCTAAGTTCTAGAGGTTTCCTTGCGGCTTTCAAACGGTTTGTTGCTAGGCGAGGTCGGTGTGCAGAATTACATAGTGACAACGGCACTAATTTTGTGGGTGCCGCACGTGAATTGCAAAATTTATTTAAAGAGGAAAGGTTAGCTTTCTCCGAGTTAGCAGAGGAACTTGCCACCAATGGTACTGAGTGGCACTTTATTCCTCCTCACTCGCCAAACTTTGGAGGCCTTTGGGAGGCAGGGATAAAGTCCACTAAGTATCACCTTAAGAGGGTGATAGGAGATTCAACGTTAACCTTTGAGGAAATCACCACGGTGTTGGCTCAAATAGAGGCATGCCTCAATTCTAGACCACTATCCTACATGGAAGATCTGGATAAGTTTATTATTTTAACTCCAGGTCATTTTCTGGTTGGGGAACCACTTGTTGTACCCCCGGACTCGAATTATGAAAGGTGTAATGTACACAGTTTAAAGCGGTGGCAACTCTACCAGAGAATGATGCAGGATTTCTGGCGTCGATGGTCACAGGACTACCTTCACCAATTTTTACAGCGGCATAAGTGGGCCTACAAAACACCGGAACCATCTATTGGTGAAGTGGTTTTAGTAAAAGAAGATAATTTGCCCCCTGGCAAGTGGTTGTTAGGTAGGATTGCAAATAAACATCCGGGAGCAGATGGGGTTACCCGGGTCGTAACGTTACGTACACAGTCGTCTACTATAAAAAGACCGACATCTAAATTGTGTGTGCTACCTGTAACAGATTGAACTTGTACCTTTTATGTAACAATTTGTTTTAACATTTTTCTTATATTTTGTGTTAGTATGCTAGTATAGTTTATAAGTCTAGATATAATTAATTTGGTTGTTAAATTGGTTCAAACCTCCACCAATGACATTGACAGCATATTTCCAAACAATTGAAATTTTTTTGGCACGGTGGGCGGTATTAAAGGACATTGGGCAATATGTCCTTGGTGGGCGGTATGTCTATGCAAAGCCATAGCGAATCAATAAAATATTTAGCATTAGTTCCGCTTCGCTCGATAGATGGCGTTGACATCTAATTAGAAGTCGCTATGGTTTTGTTACCTGCATTTAGTGGGGTTGCGTGTAAAATTATTTTTTTGTGTGAGCAGCAAGCATTGTGATTATTATATTATACGCGCTTAGTATATAGTACATTGTTTAATTTAGCCACCCTCTCCTAGTCGACCTTGTTCAGTCATTGAGGCCTATTTTTTTCTTTTTTGACGCTAACTTCCGAAAATAAATTTATTGTTCGGTTTATACTGCTTTGTTTTGGAAGTCGGTAAAATATTTCTGTAAAAAGTTTTTGATTTTCTCTTTTTAGTTTTGGTACCATAATTTATTACCATTAAAATGGGACTAATTTTTTTTTTTTTTTTAAAGACGTTGCCCCACACTAGCAATTTCTTCCTGTATCGTGGGTGCGTTTACAAACATATAAACTCACATACACAAACACCCAGAGCCGGAACAACTATCTGTAGGTTATACAAATATTTGTTGCGTGCGGGAATCAAACCCGCGACACGCAGCGCAGCAGTCAATCGCTCAACCACTGCGCCAACCGTGCGCAAAATGAAATGCTGCATACATGAAATGCATCAGCTTTCAAATAAGAAAGTAATCATCAAAATCTGTGCAACTAGTAAAAAGTTCTGAGAATCAAAAAAATAAAAAGTACAGTCGAATTAAGAGCCGGAGAGGCTCTTTTTGAACTCGGTTAAAAAACATTTCTGTCAAAGTTACAAAAGTGTACATCGAGTTTAAATTTCCGCAGTGTTTCCTTTGAGGGCATTAGAAAAGGCAGCAATATGCTTCCGAATCGAGAACTACTCGAAAACACTTCACCGTTTGCTAACGTGCAAAATAAAAAGACGAGAACAAAAAAAATCACTTTGAAGTAAAAGTCAGTAAACCGAGCTGATTGCCACTTTTACGGTATTCCGAACGAGACCCTCGTCACTCCTTTTTCGGCACTTTTTGTTGTATATTTACAAATGCAAATGTGAATCGCTTCGGATCGAAATAATTTTATATATTGTAATATTAACGCTGTGGAATCGATTCGCCTAATTAGTTTTAAAGCTGTACGCTCGAAGTGAGAGACTGCTAATAAAGCTTTTGCGAATGAATAGTTTAATATACTACCTACATAATGCCATATTGGTTTATAAAACTGCAACATAATATATTTAAGAGAACATACTCGTACAGTTGTTGGAGTTAAGTTAAACTTGAATTCACAACATAATAACAAAGCACTCTATATACGTCATTGTTGATTTATGTCCGTTTTCAACTCAACATTCATGTGTGGATTTTCACGGTACCACGTCGTACTGTGATGAGGTATTTTATTACTATGAAAACACAGCATACTTAGTAGTTCTTTCCCAAAATATGTGTAATTATAATAACTTCGGAAATATTTGTCTTTTTATGAGTTTGCCTAGGAACAGGACTGATTTTTTTCGACGTTCATGTTTGGTTGTTTCACATACCAATCGGAAACAACAATGAAAGAATTTACTAAGACGGTAATATTTTTTGGTTGCGGGAATACTCCCGCAATACTAGTAGACAAATACTAGTAGACAAATACTAGTAGATGGGAGTCAGTGTTCTAAAGGGTCCGCGCCCACTCGATCCGCTTAGACTCGACCCGAAGAATAATACTAGATGTTTTACTACAAATTCAGTGCCATTTGTCACGCAAAGTGATGTTTTAATTCTAAATCATCATCTGCCTAGCCTTTTCCCAACTATGTTGGGGTCGGCTTCCAGTCTAACCGGATTTAGCTGAGTACCAGTGTTTTACATGGAGCGACTGCCTATCTGACCTCCACAACCCAGTAACTGGGTAACAGCGGTACCCCTTGGCTAGACTGGTGTCAGATCTCAAGCGTTTGACTATTCGTAACGACTGTCAAAGATCTTCAAATGACAGCCGGGACCAACGGCTTAACGTGCTTTCCGAGGCACGGAGGAAACTCGGTATGTTGAAATGGTCACCAATCCACGGACCGACCTCGTCAAGCGTTGCTTAACCTTAAAGATCGACCCGTGCGGCTGTTCTTATTTAGCCACCAGCTAAATAACTTATAAAACTTATAAAAATAACTTATTAAAATATTATATATAGAATATTAAATATTTTCTTATAATTATGATTATACATATACTATTAAATATTATGTTATAACTATGATTTATTTTTTGTTTAATATTTTTTGTTCGGAAAACTGTAATCTTTTAATTGTTTTGTTCTTACTTGAATGTTGATTATTTAAATAATATTGAATAGTCTTTAGTTCTTGATTTTGTATTGCTGAAAACTTTAATCTTTTATTTGTGTTGTTCCTACCTAGTTATTTCTATATTCTTAAGATACATAATGTTTATTTTTTAAAGATAATTTAGTAAATAATGTATTTTTTATATTTCAGTAATTATTACCCACTTGTTAACCTAATAATTATAATCGCGTAAAGAGACTGATTCAATAAATACCACCGTGCCACTAGCTATAAGATTGTAAAGATAACTAACAATAATCTGTGATATTTACTACAAAGCGTATACTATATTAAAAATGATAAGTACTTATTTGTTAAATTATTGTATTATTTATCCAAACATAATTTATATTTTACACTTTCTGCGGTGCAAGCGTTAAATCAACACTTTTCTGTTTGACTATACATCGACATTTTTACGCCTATCAAAACAGAAATATCCAGATATTATTCTTCGGGTCGAGTCTAAGCGGGTCGAGTGAACGCGGACTTCTAAATATACAGAAATAAACTAGTAAATTAATATGTTAAGATTATTGGTAATAAATTCTTTGTTAAATAGCATTTCTAATTTTCTTACTAAATATTTGTACATTTTCTGCTACCTATCTTTCTTTTTCTTTTCTTTCTTTTTTTAAAAAACGTTGCCCCACACTAGGAATTTCTTACTGTATCGTGGGTGCGTTTACAAACATATAAACTCACATACACAACACCCAGAGCCGGAACAACTATCTGTAGGTCATACAAATATTTGTTCCGTGCGGGAATCGAACCCGCGACACGCAGCACATCAGTCAAACGCTCAACCAGAACGCCAACCGTACCTTTATGTATAAACTCAAAATTATCGCAATGAGTAGGGTAAGAGCGTCACCGAACGTCCCCCAAGGAGTTACCTTTGAGCGTGACGATGCGTACCTTCAACAAAACTATTTTGTATGCACGAATTTATCCGTAACTATTACTAAAAATACACAAATCTCTCGATAAAGGATTGACTACGTTCATGCGTCTGTATAACGCGTAAATTACTGTTGATATAGTTGCTGATATAATAAATAAATGGAAAAATTGGTTGGAAAACTCGCGAGTAAAGAAGACGACTAGTTTGAATGTGGTGTGAACTGCAGCCGTATTGCGTAAGTGCGCAAAGAGTTTAAACTCTATCCAACCGTCCAAATCGGCCAATCACACAAAAAGGGAATCCACATCGCGTCATTCATCTCGCATGTGATTGGCTGCTGGTGTGACGTTACCGGTAACAGCATATAGAAATATGTAATTAATTCAGTATTACCTATAAAACCATTAAAAATTGAAATTCATTATTTACCAGAATGCATGTTTACAAATTATGATCATAATCTATTACCGGCCCTTTATATTCTACCATTAAGGCTATATTCTTCCATTCAAACGTAGTCTAGAGATTACTCCACTCCACACTGTTTGACGATGTATATAATTATGTCGGGTTTAGTCAATAGTACGGACGTCAAAACAAATCGCAAGCACGCCATCTGGCGGCAAAGCAAGAACAACTACGCATTGGCGCGCTATTTCTAACCACTTGCGTGGTGGGGAACATAGAATATGGCAGTTGAGTACTGAACGCCGTAGAGCTAACACGTCGTAGAATCATTGTCGATCCGTAATATTAGTAAGCAAGAATGTAACTGAGTTGTGACTATTTAAATAAACCCAGTGTATCGAATAACTTCTGTGATTTCATTTGCACGATTGTACCCAACGACCTGCCCACACAGGATGTCTTAACCTAAGGGAATACATCCTGACTTCCCGATGGTTTCCATCTATCGGCCAGCCTTGATGCGACATCAGAATTGGGATTCGGTCGTGCTAATGAGATCACACGTAAAAACAATTCTAGTGAAAATGGCGGTTACATTCTTGCAAAAAAAATTGCGGTGTCAGATAGAAACAGTTGTCGAGTTTTCTGCGACTACCCTCAGTCTTGAATAATGAAAAAAACCAGTCCGGAACAGAGCAGGAAGGAGGCTAACAACCAAGAAGCTGGACAGGTCAAGGAGGAGCGTGTGCACGTGTGAAAAGATCCATACGCTCTGATCTTTATGCCCATCTGGTGAGTCGTTTTCATTTTGTTATGACTATGGAAAAGTGTGTTCATTATTCAAAATTCTGGGTTTGTATACGGTATGGCAGTCTGTAGATCGTCGGGGTGGCCCGCGTCAGGTCATTATTTCATGTTAGTTATTGATGGTCAAGTTTTGGTGTTGTTGAGGGGTTATTATTCTTCTATCACTGGCAATAACCTTTGACTGACCTTGGCCGAATATTATTGTTATTGAGGTTACAACGATATGGTGATAGTGTCGTACCTTTACCTTATACTTTAGTCTGGAAATTATGATAATTCCAAATGAAATATTTTGATTAGTTTTGTAGTGTGTTTTGTAGTTTTATTTAGTGAGAGTTAACTAAGTTTGAGAAGAAGCTTATTATTCTTCTTTTGTGGTCGGTGGGCCAAACTTTCTAAAAAGTGGAAAACCCTAAAATGCCTCATTAATTGCGACTTAAAATGCTATGGCATTCATTGGATTCTCTTAAGCCCATATACCTGGGTAAGGCACTTGGGAAACTGTGATGTGTGGTTCATGTTTTGGACAGGAACTCTGCAATCACATTCTGTGTCCATAATAACCTATTTTGCCATGCTGGTTTAGGTTACTACTACTACTAGAAACTCGTGGCTAAATAATAACAGCCGCACTGGTCGATCATCAAGGTTAGGCAACGCTTGACGAGGTCGGTCTGTGGATGGGTGACCATTTTAACATACTGAGTTTTCTCTGTGCCTCTGAAAGCTTACTAAGCCGTTGGTCCCGGTTGATCATTTGAGGATCTTTGACAGTCGTTACGGTTGGTCAGAAGCCTGAGATCTGACACCAGTCTTACTAAGGGGTACCGGGTTACCCATTAACTGGGTTATGGAGGTCAGATAGGCAGTCGCTTCATGTAGAGCCCTGGTACTCAGCTAAATCCGTTAGGATTGGAAGCCTACCCTAATGTAGTTGTAGTTGTAGGAAAAGGCTAGGCAGATTGATTGGTTTAGGTTAATTTTCATCAAAGCTGTGTATGGTTAAGATAACTGTGTGAACATATACTCTCGTAATATTTTTCATGTTTCAGATACCATATTGTGTCGCAGCCTGAAGCCTCTGCTGAAGGCTAGCGATTCAGATGCTGAGCGCGAAGGTTGACATTTCAACATCTAAGAGGTTAAGAGTAACAGCAGGCAAGCAGTTCGCAGGTCGTAGCCGAACGTTACGAGCGCGCGCAAGTTTGGAATGGAATACTCGGTGAGTCTTTTCCATTTTATTTCGATAGTGAAGTCGAATGTTCTCTAGTGATGAGATGCTATTTCGAGTTTTAACAGTGTTCATGTTGGAACACTGAATTGGTTGGTAGTGGTTATACCTAGCACCATCACTAGGTAATTAAGACACACCTAGTAAAAAGCAAGTAGCTAATAAGTTACCTATTGGCTTGTTAGTGCTTTCCTAGTTTCAACATTTGGTTCAATACGAACTTCAGGATGAGATATCCCCTATGAAGGAGATGAGTTATCCAAAATGACTGAATAACTAGTCGTTTTCAGTGGCAAAGCGAGTTAGTGATGTCGTTGGGCTATCGTAATTGTATCGAGTTAGTAACGGTACTGGTCATTTGCGTGTATTCAGGACGGATCTTGTTGCGTAACGATGTACAACCACCGTCTTCAGATCTGAATTCACTTGCTTACTTTCAAAGAAATATTATGATAGCAGTAGATCTCGCGATCGTTTTCCTAACGTGAAAACTGAGTTAGTGAGCGACAGTAAAGGGTTACTGTTGATAATCTGATACTAATGATATTGATCAGAGTTAATTCGTGAAGCTCCTTAATATTATCAGGGTTAGTTGTTTCCCTTTTATAAGCCGTCAGTATGTTCCAAAATCTTTAAGTAGAAAACGCGAATCATGTTGGAAGGATACCCGATCACCAAGTTCTTTGAGAATTAGACGTCATAGTTGATGACTGTGGATGAAACCAAATCTGATTAACATGTCTACTCATAAGACCAATTCTGGACCGCACCTCATGCGTACCATGTGGCGATGGGTTTTTGAAGAGGGTTTATGAGTTGAGTATGCAATGCCTATGAATCATAACAAACCGTAACAGAATTGTAACAATTACTTTGATTAGTTGTTAAGCTTGTTGATCGGTGGACCTTTTTCTAATGAAGTGTTGTTTGGGAAACTTTGGTACGAAAACTAAATAGGCCCTTTACTTTATTAAGTCTGCGATAGGTGATTATGACAGGGCAGTGATCGTTATACACTGAAAGCTTTAGATAGGTACGCTCAGAACCTACAAGTATGCACACGGTAGGTTAAGAAAGATGCCAGCGGGTTATGTACCAGTCGATGTTGATGTCAAAGGGATTTTGATAATAATGAGCAAGCCTAAGATGTCGAGTAATTGAGTCTATCAGCCGTATTATGTTTGACCGTACCAGTGGATACTGGCGGAGGTCGGGGTCTAGAGGACCGTTGTGTGAGAGCAATACAATTGCTGGTCGGCTATAGAGCCGTGGCGTTAGAGGTTTTACTCGAGGGTTTCTATAGGCTTGCCAGTTTTTGCGTCAGCAGTTTTAAAGTTTGTCTGGAATTACTGTGGTACATGGCTCAGGGCAATGATTTAGTTAAAGAGTAGAGTTTAAAAAATTCTCTATTTTCACGAACTCAATAATCTAGTTTGGTCAGGACTAGCCGAGCGTTGTGTGTTGGCCTGTGTGGCAACTGTTGGCCTGTGTGGCAACTGTTGGCCTGTGTGGCAACTGTTGGCTTTTATAGCAACTTTAGGCCTGTGTGCCAACTGGAGGTCTTTGTAGCAACTATGGTCCGGTAGGGCACCTGTAAGTCGGTGTAAAAAACATGTTTGTGTAAGAAACCTTACAGAGGATTCCTGTTGAGTTATGAGGTTAAAATAAAGTAAACTCACATAGTCACGCGAGAGGTGAGGTCACCATGTTAATGTTGATGACGTTCGAATCGTCAAGCCTTCATTACGAATATTGAAATAATTTTGGTTTTCCAATTTTGATTACTATGCGTAGATTGTTTTAGTAAGATACACAAAGCTCAAGTACCAATTGAGATAGTAGATGACGAATTGACGTAACATACGACAGGCTAAATGTCTGTGGGGAACTGGTTCTAAGTTCAGAGAGTTGAGTTAACTCGACATCGTAGGGATGTGCGAGTAGAGCAATTGTGATTGCTAAGAGAGCTATGAGATAGCTAAGAGAGCTATGTGATAGCTAAGAGAGCTTTGTGATGGCTAAGGATCGTGAATAAGATACCTGGTGTCTTGTTTCTTTTGTTTAATTAAATGTGACATTAATGACTATCAGTGGTACTTGGACTTTGTAATCACGAAGATTAGGTGCTATCAGGTACCGGATCGATGATTAAGATGCTATTTTCTTTAAATTGAAAATAGAATTACTTGTTCCTTGCAATGGTGAGGAGAGAGATTTAAATGATCATGTTTGATTGTTTCGAAATGTTTCCTCACTCTAGAGTATGAGTCAGGATTGGACGAGTGAATACTGTTTGGAAATTTTGTGTTTCAGAAAAACATCCCTTGTATGATGGGAGACTGGTGGGTCGGAGTAGACTAACAGGACGTGTGGCGCAACACGACATGAGATGGCAGTAAGCAAGGACAAGAAGATGATGCCTGCGGGTGATAGATTTGGGGATCTGTCACCTGAGAGAGGCCTGAGAAGGCGACGTGCTGTGTTCCACGCTCGCCTCTCAAAAGAAATTACGGCCTAGAGAACACCATGTGGTTTTAGTCAGTAGGAGTCTGACAGACCCCTCAGCTTCCCCAAGGGCTGAGGACATTCATGAGAATTTCCACATGATTCGATACACTGTTGAAACCTGACAATGAGGAACAGACGAGGACGCCTGTCTCGCAGGATGGCCGTGTCGGGTTTAGTCAATAGTACGGACGTCAAAACAAATCGCAAGCACGCCATCTGGCGGCAAAGCAAGAACAACTACGCATTGGCGCGCTATTTCTAACCACTTGCGTGGTGGGGAACATAGAATATGGCAGTTGAGTACTGAACGCCGTAGAGCTAACACGTCGTATAATCATTGTCGATCCGTAATATTAGTAAGCAAGAATGTAACTGAGTTGTGACTATTTAAATAAACCCAGTGTATCGAATAACTTCTGTGATTTCATTTGCACGATTGTACCCAACGACCTGCCCACACAGGATGTCTTAACCTAAGGGAATACATCCTGACTTCCCGATGGTTTCCATCTATCGGCCAGCCTTGATGCGACATATATGTAAAAAAAAAAAAAAACTATCAAATTGTCTCATAATTATCTAGTCCTGTGTCCTATGAAAACAAAAAATTTAATATATTTGAAAGTTATGAGCGTCGAAGGTTCCATATTTCAACGCTAATTTTAACGCATCTGTGAGCGGAAATAAATACCATAAGAAGAAGAAAAAAATGCAAAACGGCCACCATAATGGGATAGATTCATAATTCAGCAATGCAAATAATGTTATTATATAATTATACATTTAGTTTTTTTTTCATGATATCTAGAGTTCCAAAGGTCTGTTTATAAAGTTTCGCGCGCTCGTTTTTGTCCTAAATCATCATCCATTTCGATATAAATTTGCAAATGTTCTAATTCTTACGAAAACTAGCTTCTTAATGCTCATCACAGCATCTATTTCTTTCGCATGTGTTGTCAGATGGGATAGCATGCATTTAACCCTGCGCACAAAATAGTTCGTGCCGTCGACTAGTTCAAACTTAAATATGGTTTGCAAATGCTGTTAAGACCGTTTCGAACTGTGACAAATTGTGTTCTGCTTACTTTAGGTGAAAAATACTACTTATGTTTCAGTAAAACTGGATTCAAAAGATTCTTAAAATTGAAGAAAACTAATGACCATTTATAAAATTAACAATTTCTTAAGACCAAGTCCTCTTTGTTTGAAGTCAGTGAAAAGTTGAGCGCACGAAGTTTCTAACACCGCAGTACTTCATTCTACTAACTCATCGCATTTACTACCCTGTCTACCACGGATGGACAATTCGCTTACAGCACCTTGTATAAGCTTTACGTAAACGTGTGCAATTACGTTGGCGGTGCACTTTACGTGGAACTTTGTTATGACACTTTTTGATTAAAATATGCGATACATTTTTCAGGCAAACCCGAGTATAACTTATTAATTTGAAATTGATACCTCCAGGCATTCCAGACAAAAGGGTCTTGAAACACGGACAGGCAGACAGACAACGAAGTGATCCTATAAGGGTTCCATTTTTTTCCTTTTGAGGAACGGAACCCTAAAAACGTTTTGTACGCAGCGTAAGTAAATAACTTAATAAAATTACAGTTGTGCAGCTTTAACATGGCAATAGCGGTGATTGGCCACCTCAATTTTTTGACATGGCCTTCAAAAATATAAATAAAGCCGTTGGATTCAACATCTAGGACCGTGAACCTCAGCATTTTTTACTAAAGAAAAATACAAAGAGAGGGCGAAAAGTGAAAGCTATGCATCGCGTGCATATCATGGTCTTTTTAATCCAAACAAATCTGTGTCATTATCATCTTCATCATTTCAGTCGAAAGACGTCCACTGCTGGACATGAGCTTCTCCCCAAGTATCGCCAAATTGACCAATGCCATGCGTCTCGCATATTTATATCATTTTTATATCCAAGTCTGTGTCAGTTTTCGATATAATTTTTTTATTTCACAAGGTAAATATTGCACCGAATGGCACATATTTGAGGGAATTCTATAAGCAATTTTATGGATTATAGTCATGGAAAAACATGGAAAAATCCTTCCGCGTAAAACTATGCTTCAATAAAATATTTCAGGGAATAGAGGCCAACCGACAGCACAAATAATGATTTTCGAATATTTGAATATTACTTTTAAGTATATAGAGCAGTGATTTGAAGACAAGTGACAGAGATTTGAAGAGCATTGGTGGCCCAGTGGTATCGGCTGCGACTTACAAGTTGTAGGTCGTGGGTTCGAGCCCAGGCAGGCGCTTTACTTTGTGTAAATTATTTCTTCACCACTGCTCTCAAAACGGTGAAGGAAAACATCGTGAGGAAACCGGCATGTCCTAGAACCAAAAATTCGAAGACATGTGACATCCACCAACCCGCACTGGGCCCGCGTGGTGGATTACGGCCCATTCCCTCTCACAGAGAGGAGGCCTGTGTTTCAGCAGTGGGAACATTAATAGGCTGATGATGATGATGATGATATTTTTATTTGTATTTTTTGCCTTCAAATAGATTATGTTCACCTGCTATATGTACATCTGCCATGTTATCTCTTCACCACTCTAGGTTGATTGAAGTAGAAATTGCAAGAGCATTAAAATTTTGGCATTATTAGGACCAATGTCGGATGTTCTATAGATGGAAAATTCATCAACAACATCAGTTACGCGGACGATATGGTTCTGCTGGGTCCCTCCATAAGCGCTGTTCGAAAACTGCTCGCTATATGTGTGGATTATGCTGGGGCTCATGGGCTCAGGTATAATGTAAAGAAGAGTGAACTCTTGGTTTTCCAGTCCACTGGCCATAAGGTCTTACACGTTCCACCCCTCTTCATAGATGGTGTGTCGTTGGCCAGAGTTTCATGATTCAAGTACCTGGGTCACTGGGTCACGGATGACCTCTCAGATCACGATGACATTGAGAGGGAGCGCCGGGCGTTGGCTGTCCGATGCAATATGTTGGCTCGTAGATTTGCACGCTGTACCAAGGCAGTAAAAGTAACTTTGTTTAGGGCGTTTTGCCAGTCGTTTTACACGTGCAGTCTATGGGTTAGATATACGCAGAGGACAGTCAACGCCCTGCGCGTTCAGTATAACAACGCATTTAGGATGCTGATGCGGCTGCCGCGGCACTGTAGCGCGTCGGGCATGTTTGCGGACGCACGTGTCGATGGCTTTCATGCCATCCTCAGAAAGAGAGCCGCATCGCTGCTAAGTCGTGTCCGCGGCAGTGGCAACAGCATTCTTAGCGTTGTAGCTAGCCGAGCAGACTGCCCATTATTGTGGCATTGTATTATGTTACATGTCGGAAAGAAGTAACGAAAGTTTGGTCCTCATTGAATTTTATTGTCAATTGATTTAATTTTATTCTATGAATTTAAGGTTATATTAATTTTTTGACATGTTAATTTAAATTTAATTATTTAAAATATCTTCTTGACATTTAAAATCTTTTTATTTTTGACATTTTCATTATTAATTTACATATTTTTGATTAATTGTGGTTTTAATCAAATGGCAATATTTTGTAAATGTTTATTTGATTTGTAATGTACCTTTTACTAACACTAGTTGTATAAGTTTTTTGTTACTAACAAGAAATGGACTGTAAATTGTCTGAATTTTGAAATAAATTATTATTATTATTAATTCCACCTTTGGACTTTTGTGTATGAACTCTGATTAGTTAAGTCATCTTCATTATAAATTTAGCTGAATGACGTTCTGCTGGAATTGGACTCCTGTTATATCAACTGGCCATGTACTTCTCGCATCCAGCGGATTACCAGACCTTTACCATAATAAATCATGAATAAACAAAAACATAGTGTAACATACTTTGGAATATAGGTACATAGGCCTTGGCTATCGGCCTAGTTCACAAATTCCTTTGCCTACAAAGAAACCGAGTAGATATTCTTATCGCGACATTTCAGGAGACGCTGGAACTCTTGGCGGATGATAAATGAAAGGCCTACGTGATTCACCGCCTTTGCTTCCAAAGCTGCTTTAAATCCCTTTTATTTTTCTGCATTTTATGCAAATAAGATGTGTTTGGATGAGATCGGACTTAAAAGGCACTTTGGACTTGGACTCGCAAAGATAGTGTATTGTAAGTTATGATAAGTTTATTGATATTTAGATTCATACGGCGTTGCTAAAACTTTCAGGATTGATTTAAGGTTGAATCAAAAATCACTGAATCAAAAACCTAAAGTTTGTGATATAAAAGTTAAAAGTATGTGCCTACCTAGTTTGGAATAATCGTTTTTTGCCCCTGATTTCAATACATATGTATGTTTGAAAACACATTTTCACAGGGTGGAGTTCAAACTCGCTGCGTCCGTATTTCCGTCCGATATTATTATTCGCTGAACAAACGAGTCGGAATAAAAACGGATTCTATATAAAACACACAGGCTTTTTGTAGAAGAGTTTTAGCCTAAAACTGTCAGAATATATTACGACTGGTTTAAAGGTGACGTGGAGATAAATGCGATTGTAAATCACGTCCATTTTTCGTTCGCTATTCAAACGTCTAACCGTATTGTGCTAAGTACATTTATTTCCTTTTACTGCGTTCACTACTGTCTAATAAACCTACGTTTGACGACACTTACTCTCCTTGAAATAAGTATAATTATTCTTTGACGAAACAATCTTTGTTTTCTTTCATTAATTTACTCACAGACACTACATAATTGCAAAAATGTAATTGTTTAGTTCTGGAGTGGTGACTGTATACTGGACTGCTGTGTACTGCTGCGTTGGACCTCCCACTAGGTGGAATAAAGACCTGGTTAGTGTTGCGGGGATCTGCTGGATGCGAGACGCACGGGATCGTTCAATGTGGCGTCACTTGGAGTCGCGGGCTATGTTCAGCAGTGGATTTCTTTCGGCTGAAATGATGATGATGATTAGATAAACAAATTGCCAAATCCGCTAGGTCTAGAAGCATAGACTTTTGCATAGAAGTTCCTATATACCCAAGTACCCGACATAGATTGTTCAATTGTATAAATAACAAAGGTGACCAGAAGCAAGGATTATTATTTTTATATATCTAGGGACCCGGACCTTTGAAAGGCGTACCAGGGGCCGA
This sequence comes from Orthosia gothica, assembly GCA_949775005.1. Taxonomy (NCBI): domain Eukaryota; kingdom Metazoa; phylum Arthropoda; class Insecta; order Lepidoptera; family Noctuidae; genus Orthosia; species Orthosia gothica. The sequence goes on along the minus strand of OX459038.1, from coordinate 23,174,904 downwards.
AACCAACTTGCCTCATCGAGTTGGTGACAGGGACAGGGAGACAATCCTTATTAGACATGTAGGATGAAATGAGACACCAACAGGCGATCTTGTATGCACTAATCACTACGCAAGAGCACCCAAGGACAATACCCGGCTGGTGCAGGAATATTGCAGAACATGAAGACAAAACACAGACTATGGGTTTGGAAGGTTTCGTGGATCATCTACCCAAAACTATAGAAGGACTATTGGCGCCTCCCTGACCACTGTTGATCTACACGGCTATAAAATGGCAAGGGATGACTTGCACACTTAATTATAGCCCCCCCATAAATAGTCGCTAGCAATTTAGTGACGTAGCGCCAAGGGGGCATCATATACAGACGTGCTTGAGCATAGGCTACACAGGACAATCCCGGCAGTACGGACAAACATTTTACTGGGTTAACTGCCCTCCTCCGAGCACGTTTGATCTTTCGAAACTCCACTCAATCTAGCCAATTAAGGCAAATGAGAAGTGGGAGCTATGTTCTTTGTCGGTGTTCACACCGACCGGCTAATAAAGGCAAGCAGGAGACGAGGGACAAGAATTCTCCCTGGAGATTAGGTCCTTGGGGTCGCCACTGCCCACCAGCTCGCCACAAAGCTGCCCTGCGGATTTTATCTCTCTTAATCTAGCCCCTCACCCTAGGCATGTTGCGGCAAATTAGAATCTACCGGCACTGACCTAGGGTTCATTGGAGTACGCAAACCCCACCACGACTTTAACGTAGAGATAATGCGGTGGGGTTATTATTGTTTTGAATATTAATGATTGTCAATTATTAAGGATTGCCTTTAAGGTATAAACCCTAAAGAAAATAAATAAAGTTTGTGTGGCAATTTGAAATATTTGCCTTTGAATAATTGTGTACAAGGCTTGTCGCTATAGAAAGCAAGTAAAATCATATTCTATGAAAGTACTTAAAACAAAAAGCAAACAATTCACACATGACACAACCCGGAAGTAATTTCGAAGTTTCAGATGTAACAAACATAAGGGTATATTTTAAACATATTAAATGTTTTTAAACTTCATTTAAAAATCGCAGCCGACCCTTGTCAACCTTTGCTTGCTTATTTTGGCTTATAAAGAGATTAAGTGAAATTCATGAGTAATTTATATGAGCAAATTACGGTAAAAAAGTGTGTATTGCGTTTGAAAGCGTTGCTTCTTTGCATATTGTGATTATACGTGTGTAATTAGCAACCATTTTAAATATATTGCTTGCTAACTTCTTCCAGTGGCTTCGTCTGCGTGAAAGGTAGAAATTATGACAAGGGAATGAACTATCGGGGTAAAAGTATCTTATGACCTTCCCAGGGTCCCAAACTATATCCATTCCAAATTTCATTTAAATCGGTTCGGCGTTTAGTCGTGAAAAGGTAACTAACGAACAAACAAACAGAGTGACTTTCGCGTTTAAAATATTAGTATGGAATATGGTTTTTGTACTTGATTTTTGTCTTGATTGTGTTCCTTATTTTATATGGCTTTACCTAAGCGGAAAATGTACCTAGTGTATAATCCATTTAAAATAACATTAGAAATTTTTACAATCCCTTTTTACTGTCCGTTCAACCGATTTTGAGTTCTATCCCGTAAATGTAAGGATGTCATAAAAAGCATAAACCTTTTACCAAAAGTAACTATTTAATACAGCTGCCATTTGTCATATCATCAAAGCAATAGTAGTCAAAATCGGTTGAACGGGCTGTAAAATGGGATTATTTAAATGTCTAATGTTATCTCAAATGCAGTATGCCTCTAGGTCTCTTTTCTTGGGCATTCTAGAACCAACCCATAACGATATACATCTAGGGCGTCTCGCCACTTTTTTGTGGAGTTCAGTTTAAATACTAAAATTCGTTGTCTTACTTTTGTAGTAGGATAGAGAAGGCTCGTATCTTGACACCTCTTTTTTTCATCATGCGCTTTTGAATTAGAACCTTTGTCTACCGTATTTTCTTCTGAAGCAATTCAAGGATTCGGTCTAATATGTCAAGTATTTTTTGGTACTTATTTGTCGAGGAATAATCAAATTCAAAATAATGTACTTGCTAGCATGATATTTCTTGTATTGATTTTTATTGGTATTGAATTGCTATTTATTGTATTTTTTTATGAGTTTATTATGAAGTATTTTTTTTGTAAAGTACGATTGATTGATCGATTGTTTTGTTGATTAAGCAAGCTAATGTTTTAGTTTGCTCGAAATTCAGACTTACGGACCATAACCTTGCAGATATCGTCTAAATAGATTTCATTATAATTTGCTCCAGATTCAGACTTACGGACCATAACCTTGCAGATATCGGATAAATAGACTTCATTTTATTTGCTAGTTTTTTAATAAAAATTACGTCATGTCCCATTTTTAGTAACGAACCACATATCAAAAGATTTATCAGAAGGTAAAGTAATTAACTCTCATAACATTTTATCTGTTTTGTCAAAGCCAATACGACAGTCGTACACATTTTTTTGAAAACAGCGTATCTACATAACACAGAGGCAGATAATTACTTCCCTTCGGTTATTTACGGGAACCCTCGTCACACTGAGCGCTTGTTTTACACGTCATTCTTGTTTACTAATGAAAAAAGTGCTGGTAGAAAAATAAATTGCTTTTTATTGTACAACCGCAGTCAGCCGGCCGGGTGCGTAAATCAGAGATTATAAAGGATTTTTTGAAATACCGTACACTTTAAACCAACGTAAACATTTGTCAACCCCGTGATAACACACGTGGGCGCCGAATACATTCGTGAACTATTCACGTGAGGCGAAGTAAGGTTTGCGGGGTTTATATGAAATTGGCTTCTTTTATATTTGTGAAGTAAATAAGCAAGCATTTTTATTGAGTTTTGCGTAGTACGATGGACGTTGTTAAGATTTAGTGAGATGCGAAATAAAGTCTACCTTTCCTCGTCCCCTGCGCAATAGAAAACTCAAATTTAATATAATGTTTAATAACACCGATGATTTTGTGTAACTGAATCTCAAATAGATTGACAATCCAATTCTTCAGCCGCAACAATGAAACCTAACTCGGCAAAAACTCGGATGATAAAAACAAAAAAAATATGAAAAATACACAATCCTGTTTTTCATTCATCAATAAACATAACACTTTCTTTTTATCGTGAAAATGCGCCACCTGTGAAAAGGTTAACGCCTTTTCATATTATCTTTAGCTTTCAAAGGCTTTTTTGTTTTGGGATTCCTGTACAAAACCTTTACCAAGATATCAAACGACAGAAACACGAATGTGTTTACGAGAAAATTGAATGTCATTTATTTGACATACGAGAATGTGAAGATCTTTGTGCGTGAATGCAATTTATATGCAGATACTTTAAACTATTTGACATGATACAGTAATACAAGGCAGAGTGCAATTATCCTTCGCACAATTTGAAAGCTTTCACGTCGTATTATAAAATGGAAAGAAGTAAAAACAAGGGTAGAGATACTATACAGATTTCATACTAAGAACCTACCTGCTCTGGTTTTGAGCCGCCTCGCAAACAAATTAAATAAGAATAATCCACCGACTCGAGATTGTTTTTATGTTTGTTCTGTAAATCGAGATGTTTTACTGTATTTTTTATCTTATTCTCTTACTTGGTGAAAATTTATCTTGAAAATACTCTGTCATTACTATCAACTCTATCTTGGATTGCAATCTTATTTGTGCTGATAAAATCGACAGACAAAAGAATTTTATGTTTTGTTGAATGACATTAATTATAATAAAATAAGACGAAATGCTTGATCACGAATATTCGTATTGCATTTTAAAATCTCTAAAGATCTTTCTTTGTTAACTTCTACACAAATTGAAATATTGTAAAAAATTACTAATGAAATCTAGTGAAAAGAAAGAAACGAAACATTTAATATTCAACGTACAAACTCGCAAACTTTTAAAATATGAAAAGTTGTGGAGTTTCTTCCCGAAATTAAAAAAAATATGCCATCCGAAAAGTTTTGTAGCAGAGAGTAGCGGCCCGCCGAGAAGTTCTGAACAAATTGGAATTCAAAAAATTACTCAAATACCGAAAATAGTACCTCGGTGTTGTACGTGGCAGAATAATGACCGTTATTTACTTTTTGTAGGGCAACATTTTTGGTAATATTTCAGAAGCTTAGAAAATTGATGTATTGACTTCCATTATCGAAGTCACTCGCTCAACTATTGTTTTATCAAAATCATTAATTTTCACGACAAGCTTCGAAATTATAATTATGCTGTAACAATATTGTGAGTGCACGAGTAATGTAGGGGTAATAAAAATAATAACGGACGGAACGAACGTCGGAAACGGACGTCGGAAACGTCCGAGGTGACGCCCGCCGCGCCGAGTCGAGTGTGCGGGAGTGACTTGTAACATCAGTTGCCAAGCGCGTAACCGCATGCGCCGCCCGCGTCATATTCGAAATTCAAACAGATCGGTGACGTAGCCTGTACTTGATGTTTTTGAATTGATTTTCTCTTTTAATTATATGAGCGTTTATGCCCTTATGTATATATATTAAGTATATATTTATAGTTATGTTTATATATTAAGTATACTGCTTGATAAGTTCCATACCTATGCCACATTGATGATCTTAGATGTGAATGCAGAACTTTGTCGCAAACTATGCTCCATCAGCTATCTTGCAAATTGTGCCCTAAAAAAAAGTGGACAAAGTGATCTCTGCACTGCCACCCATTTAGTGCCGTAGAAGTTATAAAAGTGGCAAAGCTCTGCCATCAAAATTCAATCAAGTCGATTGATGGTCGATTGCAGTATCTACCTATACACTGCGATAAGAAAATAGCAGAATGCCTATTTCTCTAGAGCGAAATCCTTTAGTTGCCTTTTTTGGTTTGAAAGAGATTGGGCATGTTTATTGCAATGAACCAAATGATGCAGTGAATTGGAACTCCAGGAAATTGTTTTAAATATTGTACGTTCAAAGTTCAAAGCTTAAAGTTCAGAGATTACCGTATATTTGAAGACCATTAGATAGATTTTCAAACATTTGCAATAAGTTGCAAATGTTATAATATAATATATTGTAAAGGTCATTATTTTGCTTCTAAGGTCTATATGGTTGTTGATATATCTTAAATAGTTTGTAGTGTCGTCTTAAAGTCAAATTCGGTAACGTTGCTGTGAAGGTGCAATCCCTGAAACAGTTACCAGCATCGTCTTATAGTTAAATTCAGTTACATTGATAAAAAGGCTGAAAAATATAAACATGAATTTTCCATTTCGATTTGAAAAGTCTTTGAAAGGGAATCATAGACTTTTTACATTCTTTTAAGTCTAGACTTCAGACTTCAGAGCATGAACAGACAAGGTCTTATCTTAGTGGTGGATTACTTATTATTTTGAAAGACTGATGTTCTTTAAAACTTTAAAGAGCCACTATAAATGTAGCAGTTTTAGTCAAATACAAATATAGTTTCAAAGAAAGGGGAATAGGTAACTTTTTCTAATAGATTTTCGAAATAGGAAACGTTGTCAAAAAGCCAGAATCCTGAGTGAACTACTACCGAACTACGAACGTTACCTCAACAATTATTGAAGGACATAATCGACCGTTCATCCTACGACGCATACATAAATACGCTCGAAATGTGGTTAGGCAGGAGCTATGCAGGACAATATCCAACACGTACTAACGCATCTCGTGTTGTTGGCTCGATTGTTTGAGCAGTCATGTCCGGAGAGAAACACACGGCCATTTGTCATGCGACAACACCGGCTAGGTACGTCTGAATGGCGACCAAACCCCTCTTGTTCTATTGTCTCGGACATAATGACCGCCTCCGACCCGCTACGATTAGTGTTGCTGAAACCCCCCAAATTAGGCAAAAGTTGTGCTGACTCAACGTGGTAAATCTACGTGGAAATATTATTTTTGAGAAAGGTTTTTGCATTTAAGAGCAGAGAAATAGTTGTTAATTTTGCGGTTTGAAAATGGAATGATTCGCATCGGTTTGGATGTAAAACTACAGGTTTTATTCTAAATAAACAACCAAGGACTAAAATACACAAGCAATGAAAAACAATGTTCTTGAAATTGACGCGTAGCATAGTTTACGCGCTACGGAATGACTACGAAAGCATAGCGGCGTAGCTGTGTTGTCATTATGTCTGCTACGACGTAGCAAGTATTTCCAAACTTCAGAGTAAATCTGCAACGCCCATAAACATTATCACCCATAATTATGCTGAAAATGCAACGTGATGCCAAGCGAAGCTGACCTCGTAAAACGTCGTCCAGTTAATGTATAGAGTGAACAATGTACGAGTATTCCCCAGAACACATACATTAATTCTCTCTCCCAATACCGAAGCACTTAACTTGTATGTAGCTAGAGAGTAGAGAAAGTGTAACCTACGTTCCGAGCGGACTCAGCGATATTTATGACCCTAGAAGGAGTGGCGCAATAAATAATATATTTTAAGTGAAACACAACTTTCTTAACAAAATCTTGGGCAGCAAACATTATTCTACAGTAAAATACTTTTGTACAATAAAAATAACCTGACTTCCAAAACAAAACACTACAAAGCGAATAATTACTTTCTTTTCGGAAGTCAGAGTCTTTGATGCATATTTGTTTTCTTTTTTTGACACCGACTTCCTTCGAAAGAAAGTAATTTAATTGATAAAAAGTTTTAAATTTTCTCTTTTTAGTTTAATCATCATCATCATATCAGCCGAAAGACGTCCACTGCTGAACATAGGCCTCCACCAAGCGTTGCCACATTGACCGGTCTCGTGTTTCTCGCATCCAGCGGATCCCCGCAACCTTCACCAGGTCATCAGTCCACCTGGTGGGAGGCCTTCCAACGCAACGTCTTCCGGTTCGCGGTGGCCACCCCAGAACCTTTCTGACCACCGGCCATCCGTTCTGCGGGCAATGTGCCCTGCCCACTGGCGCTTAAGTTTGGCAATTCTTTGGGCTTTGTCGGTAACGCTGGTTGTCTTGCGGATCTCTACATTTCTGATTCGATTCTGCAAGGATACTCTGAGCATAGCCCTCTCCATTTTCCTTTGGTTGACTGTTAGCTTAGTGATGAGGCCCATTGTGAGCGACCACTTCTCAGAGCTGTAGGTTTTTAGTTTTGGTACCATAAATTACCATTAAAATAGGACTACATTAAATGCATCAGCTTTCAAATAATAATAAAAATAAAAAGTACAGTCGAATTGAGAGCCTCCTCCTTTTTGAAGTCGGTTAAAAAATATTTCTGTCAAAAGTTACAAAAGTGTACAACGAGTTAAAATTTCCTCAGTGTTTCCTTTGAGGGCATTAGAAAAGGCAGCAAAATGCTTCCGAATCGAGAACTACTCGAAAACACTTCACCGTTTGCTAACGTGCAAAATAAAAAGACGAGAACAAAAAAAAACACTTTGAAGTAAAAGTCAGTAAACCGAGCTGATTGCCACTTTTACGGTATTCCGAACGAGACCCTCGTCACTCCTTTTTCGGCACTTTGTGTTGTATATACACAAATGCAAATGAGAATCGCTTCGGAACGAAATAATTTTATATATTGTAATATTAACACTGTGGAATCGATTCGCCTAATTAGTTTTAAAGCTGTACGCTCGAAGTGAGAGACTGCTAATAAAGCTTTTGCGATTGAACAGTTTAATACACTACCTTCATAATGCCATATTGGTTTATGAAACTGCAACATAATATACTTTAGAGAACATAGTCAGTTATTGGAGTAAAGTTAAACTTGAATTCAGAACATAATAACAAAGCACTCTATATACGCCATTGTTCATTTATGTCCGTTTTTAACTGAACATTCATGTGTGGATTTTCACGAGGTACCACGTAGTACTGTGATGAGGTATTAATATGAAAACACAGTATACTTAGTAGTTCTTTTCCAAAATATGTGTAATAATAATAACTTTGGAAATATTTATGCCTTTTTATAAGTTTTCCTAGGAACAGAACTGAATTTTTTCGACATTCATGTTTGGTTGTTTCACATCCGAATCGGAAACAACAATGAAAGTGTTCGCAGAAAAGTGGTGGGCAGGAGACGGTTATATTTTTGTTTGAGGTAGTATGAGTAGATGGGAGTCCGTGTTCTAAAGGATCCGGGCCCGCTCGACCCCCTTAGACTCGACCCGAAGAATAATACCAGATGTTTTACTAAAAAATCAGTGCCATTTGTACAGTCACGCAATGTGATGTTTTAATTCTAAATAATTTATTGAAATATTATACATGGAATATTAAATATTTTGTTCTGAAAACTGTATTCTTTTAATTGTTTTGTTCTTACTCGAATGTAAACTATTTAGAGAAAATTAATATTTTTTAGTTCTTGATTTTGTATTGCTGAATACTTTAATATTTTATTTGTGTTGTTCCTACTTATTGTATTCTTAAGGTACCTAATGTTTATGTTTTTAATAATAATTTAGTCAATCATGCATTTTTTTATATTTTAGTATTTAGTACCTACTTGTTAACCAAATAACTATAATCACGTATAAAGACTTATTTAATAAATACTACCGTGCCACTAGATATAAGATTGTACAATAACTTACAATAATCAGTGATATTTACTACAAAGCACAAAGCGTATACTGTAATAAAAAAGGATAAGTACTTACTTGTTTAATTATTGATTTATTTATCCAAACATAATTTATATGTTACACTCTCTGTGGTGCAAGCGAAAATCGACACTTTACTGTCCGACTATATATTGACGTTTTTACGCCTATCAAAGCAGAAATAATACCGGGATAAAGTATTATTCTTTGTGTCGAGTCTAAGTGGGTCGAGTGGGCACATACCTCTAAATATACATAAACAAACGAGTAAATTAATATGTTTTCAATTCTTGGTAATAATATATTTGTTAATTAGAATTTCTAATGTTCGTACTAAATATATGTATATTTTCTGGTACCTATCCTTATGTATGAACCCAAAATTATCGCAACGAAAATTCTAAGAGCGTCACTGAACGTCCCCCAAGGAGTTACCCTTGAGCGTGACGATACGTACCTTCAACAAAACTATTTTGTATGCACGAATTTATCCGTAACTATTACTAAAAATACACAAATCCCTAGATAAGAGGTTGACTACGTTAATGCGTCTGTATAACCCGTAAATTATTATTGATACAGTTGTTGATATAATAAATAAAAGGGAAAATGGTTGGAAAACTCGCGTGTAAGAAAAACCGGCCAAGTGCGAGCCGGACTCGTGCACGAAGGGTTCCGTACCATTATCGCAAAATATCCCGTTTGTTGTATGGGAGCCTCACTTAAATATTGATTTTATTCTGTTTTTAGTATTTGTTGTTATAGCCGCAACAGAAATACATCATCTGTGAATATTTCAACTGTCTAGTTATCACGGTTCATGAGATACAGCCTGGTGACAGACAGACCGTTGAGTCTTAGTAATAGGGTCCCGTTTTTACTCTTTGGGTACGGAACTCTAAAGGAGTGAGGAGTGAGTTTGAATGTAGTGTGAACTGATGTGACGTTACCGGTAACAGCTTATGGAACTGTTGCATATCGGATGGAAGCCCGGACGTCGTTAATTCAGTATTACCTATACAACCATTTCAAATTAATTTATTTACCAGAGTGTATCTTTATAAAGTATAATTTTAAATCTACGACAGTCCCTTTACATTCTACCGTTAAATATGGTTTGCAAATGCTATTATGAGCCTTTCGAACTGTGACAAATTCTGTTCTGCTTTCTAAGTTTCAGAAAAACTCGATTCAAAAGATACTTAAAATTGAAGAAAATTAATGACCATTTATAAAATTTACAGTTTCTTTAGATCAAGTGCTCTTTGTTTGAAGTCAGTGAAAAGTTGAGCGCAAGAAGTTTCTAACACCGCAGTACTTCATTCTACTAACTCATTGCATTAACTACCCTGTCTACCACGGATGGACAAGCCGCTTACAGCACCTTGTATAAGCTTTACGTAAACGTGTACATTTACGTTGGCGGTGCACTTTACGTGGAACTTTGATAATGACACTTTTTGTTTATAAAGTATTATGACACATTTTTCAGACAAACCCGAGTATATCATATTAATTTGAACTTGATACCTCCAGGCATTCCAGACAAAAGGGTCTTGAGACACGGACAGGCAGACAGACAACGAAGGGTTCTTTGTTTTGTACGCTGCGTAAGTTAATAACTTAATAAAATTACAGTTGTGCAGCTTTAGCAAGGCAATAGCGGTAATTGACATAACTTATTTTTTTTTGTTTGACATGGCCTTCAAAAATAGAATTAATGAAATAAAGCCGCCTGGAATTAACATCTAGGACCGTGAACCTCAGCCTTTTTAACCCCCGCCGGAAAAAGAGGGGTGTTATAAGTTTCACGTGTGTTGCTGTGTATCTGTGTATCTATGTATCTGTGTTTCTGTGTGTCTGTCTGTGGCATCATAGCGCCTAAACGGATGAACCAATTTTGATTTAGTTTTTTTTGTTTAAAAGGTAATTTTGTCGAGAGTGTTCTTAGATATGTTTGAATAAAATCGGTTCAGTTATTCAAAATTTATGGGTGTTTTAATGTTTAAATTGGGGTGTTTTCGCAAGATAAATGTGTCGGGGGTTTTTAAATTTTGAAATTTTACTTGTTTACTAATGAAGAATACAAAGAGAGGGCTTAAAGTGAACGCTGTGCATCGCGGTGAAACAAATCATCATCATTATCATTTCAGCCGAACGCCGTTCACTGCTAGACATAGGCCTCCCCGAGGTGTCACCTTATTGACCGGGCCCGAGCGTCTCTTATATTTATATAATTTTGTATATCCAACTCTGTGTCAGTTTTGGATATAAAAATGTTATCTCACAAGGTAAATATTGCACCGAATGGCACATATTTGAGGGAATTCTCTATGCAATTTTATGGATTATATTCTTGGAAAAACATTGAAATACTTTCCGCGTAAAACTTTGCTTCAATAAAATATTCCAGGGAATAGAGGCCAACCGACAGCACAAATAATGATTTTTGAATGTTTGAATATTACTTTTAAGTATATAAAAAATAAAAATAAAAATATCATAGTTATTTCTATGATATTTTTATTTTTGTCTTCAAATAAATTATGATCACCTGCCATGCTCATGCTGCCATGTTCTCTCTCCACCACTCTTGGTTGACTGAAAGAGAATTACAAGAGCATTAAGTCCACCTCTGAATTTTTGTGTATTAACTCTGAAAGTGTAAAATAATCACAATTAGCTAAGTCATCTTCCTCATCATCATTATAAATTTATCCGACTGACGTTCTGGTGGAATTGGACTCCTATTATATCGACTGGCCATGTACTTATCGAATCCAGCGGATTACCAGACCTTTACCATAATAAATCATGAATATACAAACACATAGTGCTTATAGCCTTGGGTTAAATACTTTAGGTATATAGGTACATAGGCCTTGGCTATCGGCCTGTTTCACAAATTCCTTTGCCTACAAAGAAACCGAGTAGATATTCTTATCGCGACGTTTCGGGAGCCGCTGGAACTCTTGGCGGATGATAAATGGAAGGCCTACGTGATTCACCGCCTTTGCTTCCAAAGCTGCTTTAAATCCTTTTTATTTTTCTGCACTTTATGCAAATAAGATGTGTTTGGAGATGGGACTTAAAAGGCACCTTGGACTTGGACTCGCAAAGATAGTGTATTGTAAGTTATGATAAGTTTATTGATATATAGATTCATGCGGCGTTGCTAAAACTTTCAGGATTGATTTATGGTTGAATCTAAAATCACTAAATCAAAAATCTAAAGTTTGTGATATAAAAGTTAGAAGTATGTGCCTACCTAGTTTGGAACAATCGTTTTTTGCCCCTGATTTCAATACATATGTATGTTTGAAAACACATTTTCGCAAGGTGGAGTTCAAACTCGCTGCGTCCGCATTTCCGTCCGATATTATTATTCGCTGAACAAATGAGTCTGAATAAAAACGGATTCTATATAAAACACACAGGATTTTTGAAGAAGAGTTTTAGCCTAAAACTGTCAGAATATATTACGACTGGTTTAAAGGTGACGTGGATATAAATGCGATTGTAAATCACGTCCATTTTTCGTTCGCTATTCAAACGTCCAACAGTATTGTGCTAAGTACATTTATTTCCTTTTACTGCGTTCACTACTGTCTATTAATAATCCTACTTTTGACGACACCTACTTTTCTTGAAATAAGTAAAGTTATTCTTTGACAAAACAATCTCTGTTTTCTTTCATTAATTTACTGACAGACACTGCATAATTGAAAAATTGTAATTGCCTTATCCGGGTCTAGAAGCATAAAAAGTTCTGAAAATTGCGTACTGGACTGCTGCGTATTGCTGCGTTGGACCTCCCACTAGGTGGATCGAAGACCTGGTTAGTGTTGTGGGGATCTGCTGGATGCGGGACGCAATGTGGCGTCACTTGGAGGGGCGGGCTATGTTCAGCAGTGGACTTCTTTCTGCGTAAATAATGATGATGATTAGCTAAACAAATTGCTTAATTTTGCTGGGTCTAGAAGCATTTGCATAGGAGTTCCTGTATACCCAAGTACCCAACAAATGTTGTCAACTTTTTTCACAAGCTTTTATTTAACTTGCAGTGTATGTATTTATGTATGTATGTAAGTGTGTTCTGGTCAAATCTTGCAACTGAATTTTAAAGCAGTTATCCTCCACCGATTAAGATGAAACTTTGTATACACGTTTACGTCGACGTCATTCTAAATCCAATATGGTAAAGGGTCCAAGATGGTGGACTAGTTATTATTTGTGCACTGTCATGATATGGGTATCAAATGAAAGGGTTCGCTGAGAAGAATACAAAAACTGCATTTTTTTAAATAAATAAAAAATTTATGACTTATTAATAACAATGGTGGTGGTGGTGGTGGATTATTATTTTCTTTATTAAGGATTGCCTTTAAGGTATAAACCCTAAAGAAAATAAATAAAGTTTGTGTGGAAATTTGAATTATTTGCCTTTGAATAATTGTGTACAAGGATTGTCGCTATAGAAAGCAGGTAAAATCATATTCTATGAAAGTACTTAAAACAAAAAGCAAACAATTCACACATGACACGAACCGGAAGTAACCGTTTCAGATGTAACAAACATAAGAGTATATTTTAAACATATAAAATGTTTTTAAACTTCATTTAAAAATTGCAGCTCTTATCTTAATTGTGGAGTATTTATTATTTTGAAAGACTGATGTTCGTTAAAACTTTAAAGAGCCACTAAAAATGTAGCAGTTTTAGTCAAATACAAATATAGTTTCAAAGAAAGGGGAATAGGTACCTTTTTCTAATAGATTTACGAAATAGGAAACGTTGTCAAAAAGCCAGAATCCTGAGTGAACAACTACCAAACTACGAACGTTACCTCAGCAATTTCTGAAGGACATAATCGACCGTTCATCCTACGACGCATACATAAATACGCTCGAAATGGAGTTAGGCAGGAGCTGGGCATAAAAATATCCAACACGTACTAACGCATCTCGTGTTGTTGGTCCGATTGTTTGAGCAGTCATGTCCGGAGAGAAACACACGGCCATTTGTCATGCGACAACACCGGCTAGGTACGTCTGAATGGCGACCAAACCCCTCTTGTTCTATTGTCTCGGACATAATGACCGCCTCCGACCCGCTACGATTAGTGTTGCTGAAACACCCCAAATTAGGCAAAAGTTATGCTGACTCAACGTGGTAAATCTACGTGGAAATATTATTTTTGAGAAATGTTTTTGTTTTGAAGAGCAGAGAAATAGTTATTAATTTTGCGGTTTGAAAATGGTATGATTCGCATCGGTTCGGACGTAAAACTACGGTTTTTGTTCTAAATAAACAACCAAGGACTAAAATACACAAGCAACGAAAAACAATGTTCTTGAAATTGACGCGTAGCATAGTTTATGCGCTACGTAATGCCTACGGTAGCGTAGCGGCATGGCTGTGACGTCATTATGTCAGCTACGTCGTAGCAAGTATTTCCAAACTTCAGAGTAAATCTGCAACGCCGATAAATATTATCACCCATAATTATTCGGAAAACACAACGTGATGCCAAGCGAAGCTGACCTCGTAAAACGTTTTCCAGTTAATGTATAGAGTGAACAATGTACGAGTATTCCCCAGTACACGTACATTAATTCTCTCTCCCAATACCGAAGCACTTAACTTGTATGTAGCTAGAGAGTAGAGAAAGTGTAACCTACGTTCCGAGCGAACTCAGCTATATTTATGACCCTAGAAGTAGTGGCGCAAGAAATAATATTTTTTAAGTGAAACTGAAATTTCTTAACAAAATCTTGGTTAGCGAACATTATTATACAATAAAATACTTTTTAATAAAAAAATTGAACTGACTTCCAAAACAAAAAACTACAAAGCGAAGAATAACTTTCTTTTCGTAAGTCGGTGTCTATGATGCCTATTTTTTTTCGTTTTTGACACCGACTTCCGAAAAGCAAGTTATTTTTCAGTTTGTAGTGTTTTGTTTTTGAAGTCGGTTTAATTTTTTGATAAAAAGTTTTAATTTTCTCTGTTTACTTTTGGTACCATAATTAATTACCATTTAACATGGGACTACATGAAATGCATCAGCTTTCAAATAAGAAAGGAATCATCAAAAACTGTTCAACTAGTAAAAAGTTCTGAGAAACAAAAAAAATAAAAAGTACAGTCGAATTAAGAGCCGAGTAGGCTCATTTTGAACTCGGTTAAAAAAAAATCTGTCAAAAGTTACAAAAGTGTACATCGGGTTAAAATTTCCTCAGTGTTTCCTTTGAGGGCATTAGAAAAGGCAGCAAAATGCTTCCGAATCGAGAACTACTCGAAAACACTTCACCGTTTGCTAACGTGCAAAATAAAAAGACGAGAACAAAAAAATCACTTTGAAGTAAAAGTCAGTAAACCGAGCTGATTGCCACTTTTACGCTATTCCGAACGAGACCCTCGTCACTCCCTTTTCGGCACTTTTTGTTGTATATTTACAAATGCAAATCAGAATCGCTTCGGAACGAAATAATTTTATATATTGTAATATTAACGCTGTGGAATCGATTCGCCAAATTAGCCTTAAAGCTGTACGCTCGAAATAAGAGACTAACAATAAAGCTTTTGCGATTGAACAGTTTAATATACTTCATACATAATGCCATATTGGTTTATGAAACTGCAACATAATATATTTTAGAGCACATACTCGTACAGTTGTTGGAGTAAAGTTAAACTTGAATTCAGAACGTAATAACAAAGCACTCTATATACGTCATTGTTGATTCATGTCCGTTTTTAACTCAACATTCATGCGTGGATTTTCACGAGGTACCACGTCGTACTGTGATAAGGTATTTTATTACTATAAAAACACAGTATACTTAGTAGTTATTTTCCAAAATATGTATAATAAATATATAATATGTATATAACTTCGGAAATATTTGTCTTTTTATTTATTTAACCATTAATGTACACACAAAATAAAGAGACAAGATGAAAAAGGAACAGAAAATAGGTACAAAGGTACGCTTATTTCAAAAGAAATCTCTTCCAGCATACCTGCGAGAGGAGAGTTGAAAAAAAAGATATGTATATGATGATTTTTATGTGTTTAACAGGACTGTTTTTTTTTGACGTTCATGTTTGGTTGTTTGACATCCCAATCGGAAACAACAATGAAAGAATTTAAAAAAAGTGGTGCGCAGGAGACGGTAATATTTTTTGATTACAGAAGTATGAGTAGATGGGAGTCAGTGTTCTAAAGGGTCCGTGCCAACTCGACCCGCTTAGACTCGACCCAAAGAAAAATACCAAAAGTTTTACTACAAATTCAGTGCCATTTGTACAGTCACGCAAAGTGATGTTTTAATTCTACTTAACTTATTAAAATATTATACATGGAATATTAAATATTTTGTTCTGAAAACTGTCATCTTTTAATTGTTTTGTTCTTACTCGAATTTTGACTATTTAAAGAAAATTAATAAATTTTTAGTTCTTGATTTTGTATTGCTGAAAACTTTAATCTATTATTTGTGTTGTTTCTAACTAGTTTTGTATTCTTAAGGTACCTAATGTTTATTTTGCAAAGATAATTTAGTCAATCATGTTTTGTTTATTTTTAGTACCTACTTGTTTACCTAATAATTTTAATCTCGTATAAAGACTGGAAGGTGAAGGTTGCGGGGATCCGCTGGATGCGGGACGCACGGGACCGAACAATGTGGCATCGCTTGGGGAGGCCTAAGTTCAGCAGTGGACGTCTATCGGCAGATATGATCAAGATGATGATGATGATGATATAGACTGACTCAATAATTACTACCGTGCCACTAGCTATAAGATTGTAAAGATAATTTACAATAATCTGTGATATTTACTACAATGCGTATACTACATTAAAAATGATAAGTACTTATTTGTTAAATTATTGTATTATTCATTCAAACTTAATTTATATTTTACACTCTCTGCGGTGCTAGCGTTAAATCAACACTTTTATGTCTGACTATAATCCATCGACGTTTTTACGCCTATCAAAACAGAAATATGCAGGTATTATTCTTCGGGTCGAGTCTAAGCGGGTCGATTGGTTGCGGACCTTTATTTAGAGAAATACAGTATATACAGACATAAATAAGTAAATTAATATGTTCCGAATCTTGGTAATAATTTCTTTGTTAAATAGCATTTCTAATTTCCTTACTAAATATTTGTATAAGTTACCTATCTTTATGTATAAATTCAAAATTATCGCAATGAAAAGGGTAAGAGCGTCACTGAACGTCCCCCAAGGAGTTACCCTTGAGCGTGACGATGCGTACCTTCAACAATACTATTTTGTATGCGTGAATTTATCCGTAACTATTACTAAAAATAAACAAATCCCTCAATAAGTGATTGACTACGTTCATGCGTCTGAATAACGCGTAAATTATTGTTGATAAAGTTGCTGATATAATAAATAAAAGGTAAAAATGGTTGAAAAACTCGCGAGTAAAGAAGATGACGAGTTTGAATGTGGTGTGAACTGCAGCCGTATTGCGTAAGTGCGCAAAGAGTTTAAACTCTATCCAACCGACCAAATCGACCAATCACATGCGAGATGAATGACGCGATGTGGATTTCCGTTTTGTGTGATTGGCCGATTTGGTCGGTTGGATAGAGTTTAAACACTTTTTGCACTTACGCAATACGGCTGCTGGTGTAACGTTACCGGTAACAGCATATAGAAATATGTCATTAATTCAGTATTACCTATACAACCATTACAAATTCAAATTCATTTATTTACCAGAATGTATGTTTACAAAGTATGATCTTAAATCTATGACCGGCCCTTTATATTCTACCATTAAATATGGTTTACAAATGCTGTTATGAGCGTTTCGAACTGTGACAAATTCTGTTTTGCTTACTTTAGGTGAAAAATACTACTTATGGTTCCGTAAAACTGGATTCAAAAGATACTTAAAATTGAAGAAAACTAATGACCATTTATAAAATTAACAGTTTCTTAAGTCCAAGTCCTCTTTGTTTTAAGTCAGTGAAAAGTTGAGCGCACGAAGCTTCTAACACCGCAGTACTTCATTCTACTAACTCATTGCATTAACGACCCTGTCTACCACGGATGGACAAGCCGCTTACAGCACCTTGTATAAGCTTTACGTAAACGTGTGTATTTACGTTGGCGGTGCACTTTACGTGGAACAATGATTATGACACTTTTTGTTTAAAAAAAATTATTATACATTTTTCAGGCAAACCTGAGTTTATCATATCATTTCTACTTGATACCTCCAGGCATTTCTGACAAAAGGGTCTTGAGACACGGACATACAGACCGACAACGAAGTGATCCTATAAGGGTTCCATTTTTTTCCTTTTGAGGAACGGAATCCTAAAAACGTTTTGTACGCAGCCTAAGTAAATAATCTTTATAAAATTACAATTGTGCAGCTTTAGCATGGCAATAGCGGTGATTGACCCACCTCAATTTTTTGACTCGGCCTTTTAAAATAGAAATAATAAAATAAAGCCGTCTGGAAACAACATCTAGGACCGTGAACCTCAGCATCATTTACTAATGACGAATACAAAGAGAAGGCTTAAAGTGGACGCTGTGCATCGCGGTGAATCAAACATGGCCTTTTAAATCCAAACAAATCTGTGCCATCATCATCATTATCATTTCAGCCGAAAGACGTCCACTTCTGGACATAAGCTTCTCCCCAAGTATCGCCAAATGACCAATGCCATGCGTCTCGCATTTTTATATCATTTTGATATCCAACTCTGTGTCAGTTTTCGATATAAAAATGTTATCTCACAAGGTAAATATTGCACCGAATGGCACATATTTGAGGGACTTCTCTATGCAATTTTATGGATTATATTCATGAAAAAACATTGACTTTTCGCGTAAAATTATGCTTCAGTAAAATATTCCAGGGAATAGAGGCCAACCAATAGCACAAATACTGACTTAAGAATGTTTGAATTTTACTTTTAAGTAAGTATATAATGGGCACGCCACAATTGCGGCGATAAGGCCCCTCTTTGAGGAGTGGCTTGAGAGGTGCCACGGCGTCCTCACCTTCCGCCTGACGCAAGTCCTCACCGGACACGGCTGTTTCGGGAGGTTAGGAAACGCCCGGGTGTCACCATTGTGTGGATCGCCTGGAGGACACGGTGGAGCATACAGTGGAGATCTGCCCCGCTTGGGCTGGGCACCGCCGTGTCCTCGTGGAGGCGATCGGCGGTGGCAACCTCTCGCGTCCAGCCCTGGTTCAGGCCATGTTACGGAGCGAGAGGGTATGGGAAGCTGTCTCCTCGTTCTGCGAAGCAGTAATGCTCGCGAAGGAGGAGGCGGAACGCGTGAGGGAGACGCAATGGAGACGCCCTCACGTCCCTAGCCACCGCAGGAGACGCCCTGAGCGTCGGGAGTCGCAAGCCGATTCCCGGCCACCGTAGGTGCGGGCTTGCGGGCGGCGAGTAATGGGTAGCTCGCCGTTCGGTAAGGACCAGGCCCGTGTCGTCGGCGCGTTGTGTTCCACGAGCGCCTCAAAGAGATGTCAGCAGAACTGACAGGGTCCGTGAGGGCCGATGCCTGTCTGGGTCGCGGATAAATTTGAAAAAGAGTTACCGCGGCCCTGGCTCAAGCAACTGAAGGAACACGGGTGGGTTTTAGTCAGTAAAAGTCTGACATGCCCTCCCGCCTCACCCAGAGCGGGAGAAGTCATTGGATGATTTCCCAACCAAAAAAAAAAAAGTAAGTATATAAAATAATTGTGATATTTTTTTGTATTTATTGCCATCAAATAGATTATGTTCACCTGCTATATGTACATCTGCCATGTTATCTCTTCACCATTCTATATTGATTGAAGTAGAAATTGCAAGAGCATTAAATCCACCTCTGGACTTTTGTGTTTGAACTCTGATTAGCTAAGTCATCTTCATTAAAAAATTTAGTTGAATGACGTTCAGCTGGAATTGGACTCCTGTTATATCAAGTGGCCATGTACTTCTCGCATCCAGCGGATTACCAGACCTTTACCTTAATAAATCATGAATAAACAAAAACACAGTGCTAAAAGCTTTCGGTATATAGGTACATAGGCCTTGGCTATCGGCCTGTTTCACAAATGCCTTTGCCTACAAAGAAACCGAGTAGATATTCTTATCGCGACGTTTCGGGAGACGCTGGAACTCTTGGCGGATGATAAATGGAAGGCCAACGTGATTCACCGCCTTTGCCTCCAAAGCTGCTTAAAATCCCTTTTATTTTTCTGAATTTTATGCAAATAAGATCTGTTTGGAGATCGGACTTGGAAAGCACCTTGGACTTAGACTCGCAAAGATAATGTATTGTAAGGTATGATAAGTTAATTGATATTTAGATTCATGCGGCGTTGCTAAAACTTTCAGGATTGATTTATGGTTGAAATCACAGAATCAAAAATCTAAAGTTTGAAACAATTGTTTTTTGCTCCTGATTTCAATACATATGTATGTTTGAAAACACATTTTCACAGGGTGGAGTTCAAACTCGCTGCGTCCGCATTTCCGTCCGATATTATTATTCGCTGAACAAACGAGTCTGAATAAAAATGGATTCTATATAAAACACACAGGCTTTTTGTAGAAGAGTTTTAGCCTAAAACTGTCAGAATATATTACGACTGGTTTAAAGGTGACGTGGAGATAAATGCGATTGTAAATCACGTCCATTTTTCGTTCGCTATTCAAACGTCCAACCGTATTGTGCTATGTACATTTATTTCCTTTTACTGCGTTCACTACTGTCTATTAATAAACCCAAGTTTGACGACACCCTACTTTTCTTGAATTAAGTATAGTTTATTGTTAGACAATGCCTAATTGCATAATTAGAATTGCCTAATCCTGGTCCAGAAGCATAAAAAGTTCTGGAGTGGCAACTGCGTACTGCTGCGTTGGACCTCCCACTAGGTGGATGGAAGACCTGGCTAGTATTGCGGGGATCTGCTGGATGCGAGAAAAGAATTATCAAAATCGGTCCAGAATTGATGGAGATATCATCAATTCGATCGATTTTGATAATTATTTTTTGTTTGAAGAGTATGTACCGAAATTGGTCCCCTTTTAATTTAGTGAAGATCTTATGAAGAACTTCGGAGATATACAACATAAACTCTTCAATAAATAACGAAAAATCTCTCGGGATTGCTGCAATCGCATTTCTGTTTATTGTTTATTCCATTTCATAACATAATATCACGCCAGTATGCTCTTAAGGGGTACGGAGATGAGTACAGTTCACCTTGGTACACTTTCATTTCACCGGTTATGTTCAGTTTTATGATATTCGGGTAATCGATTTTGGCATTATAGGTACCTTATAAAGTGAAAAATAAAAAAACATTTTTACAAATTAAATCAAAAAATCAAAAAACCCGACTGCTTCAAAAGCGAACTAAAAAGACGAAAACAAGGAAAAAATCATGCTGTGCAGTCGGAGGATACATATTCGCGGGCTGGCTGACCAAAATCTGGTGTATCCTCCGCCTGCACAGCATGATTTTTTCCTTGTTTTCGTCTTTTTAGTTCGCTTTTGAAGCAGTCGGGTTTTTTGATTTTTTGATTTAACTTTTTTTATTTATAAGTTTTTAGTTAAGTTTTTTTCGAATTAGATACATTTAAACATATAAGTGTCATATATTTTTGAAATCACCTCTTAAACCCCTTTATTTTGATACCCCACACACTGGGTTAGGAAGAAAAAAAAAAATTGGGACCCCACAATATGGTGCCCAAAATCCGCCATTTTTCTATTGTCCAATTTTAACGTAGCCTATGACACTCGCAGGGTTAAGACGAATCGATTGACGTATGAATCATCAAAATCGGCCAACGCGTTTGGTCTCTGGAACGCCACATAGGAACAAACATACATACATACATACATACATACATACATACATACATACATACATACATACATACATAGACTGATAAACACATTACCCTCCTTCGGCAGTCGGGTAAAAAATACTACCGACTTCCAAATAAGAAAACTACAAAGTGAAAAATAACTTTAGTTTTGGAAGTCTGTGCCCATAAGGCAAAAATTTGGTACCTACCAGACACCGACATCTAAAACTAAAGTTATTTTTCACTTTGTAGTTTTCTTATTTGGAAATCGGTAGTGTTTTATTGTAAAAAGTTTCTTTTTGTATATAAGACATTACTTGACTTGGGAAAATAATACCTGGAAGAATTTGGAGGGTGCTTTTGCCAGCAGTGGGACAGTATAACAGAGTAAAAAAAAAAATTGCTATAAAACCGACTGCTGAGCAAAATGCTCTTTCTTCTCTTGGGCCTCCTTGAACCAATTCCTAATGAAATACATCAAGGGCGTCTCGCCACTTTTTCCGGAGTTCAGTTTAAATACTAAAATTCCTTTTCTTACTTTTGTAGTAGGTTATAGAAGGCTCCTATCTTGACATGTCTTTTTTATCATCATGCGCTTTGTCTAACGTACTTTCTTCTAAAGCTTCAATTGAAGGATGTGGCGGTCTAAAATGTCAAGAATTTTTTGGAACTTGTTGTCAGGGAACATTCAAATTCAAAATAATTTATTTGCCGGAATGTTATTTGGTGATAAAGCTTTTTTGATAATGTAATGATTAAGCTACTGTTTTAGTTTGCTTTAAATCAAATCAGACATACGGACCATAGGCAAACCTTCCAAACAGACTTCATTTTGGCGGAGTTTCTCAACGTTAAATTATCGCAAAATTAATGTGATAATTTGTCAAGCACGCGTTGTCTGTTGTGATTGGTTAAATGAATTTTCAACAGCCAATCACAACAGATAACCGGCGATTTTTCATCGATTAAGTTAACAGCCCGATAATCGAGTTAATCTGCTAGACTTTTAAAAAAAAAATCGTCACGTCATATTTTAAATATAGAATCACTTATCAAAGGATTTATCAAAAGGAAGTAATTAACTCTCACAACATTTTATCTGTTTTCTCAAAGCCAATACGACAGTGATACATATTTTTAAAAAAAAAGCGTATCTACATAACACAGAGGCAGATAATTACTTCCCTTCGGTTATTTACGGGAACCCTCATCACACTGAGCGCTTGTTTTACACGTCATTCTTGTTTACTAATGAAAAAAGTGCTGGTGGAAAAATTAATTGCTTTTTATTGTACAACCGCAGTCAGCCGGCCGGGTGCGTAAATCAGAGATTATAAAGGATTTTTTGAAATACCGTACACTTTAAATAAACGTAAACATTTGTCACCCCCGTGATAACACACGTGGTCGTCGAATACATTCGTGAACTATTCACGTGAGGCGAAGTAAGGTTTGCGGGGTTTATATGAAATTGGCTTCTTTTATATTTGTGAAGTAAATAAGCAAGCATTTTTATTGAGTTTTGCGTAGTACGATGGTCGTTGTTCAGATTTTGTGAGACGCGAAATTAGTTTTACTTTTCCTCTTCTCCTACGCAATAGAAAACTCAGATTTAATATATAATGTTTAATAACACCGATGATTTTGTGTAACTGAGTCTCAAATAGATTGATAATCCAATTCTTCAGCCGCAACATTGAAACCTAATTCGGCAAAAACTCGGATGATGAAAACAAAAATTTAATGAAAAATACACAATCCTGTTTTTCATTCATCAATAAACATAACACTTTCTTTTTATCGTGAAAATGCTCCGCCTGTGAAAAGGTTAACGCCTTATCATATTATCTTTAGGTTTCAAAGGCTCTTTTGTTTTGGGATTCCTGTACAAACCCTTTACCAAGATATCAAACGACAGAAACACGAACGTGTTTACGAGAAAATTGAATGTCATTTATTTCACAGACGAGAATGTGAAGATCTTAGTGTGAATGCAATATACATGCAGATACTTTAAAGTATTTGTCGAGGTACAGTAATACAAAGCAGAGTGCAATAATCCTTCGCATTATTGTGAAAGCTTTCACGTCCTATTATAAAATGGAAAGTATTAAAACAAGGCTAGAGATACTAGACAGATTTCAAACTATGAACCTACCTGCACCAGTTATGAACCGCCTCGCAAATAAATTAAATAAGAATAATCCACCGACTCGAGATTGTTTTTATGTTTGTTCTATAAATCGAGATTTTTTACTGTATTTTTTCTTATTCTCTTTTTTGGTGAAAATATATCTTGAAAATACTCTGTCATTACTATCTACTTTTTCTTGGATTGCAATCTTATTTGTGCAGATAGAATCGGCAGACATAAGCATTTTATGTTTTGTTGAATGCCATTAATATAATAAAAAGACGAAATACTTGAACACGAATATTCGTATTGCATTTTAAACAAATCTCTAAAGATCTTTCTTTGTTAACTTCTACACAAATTGAAATATTGTAAAAAAATACCAATGAAATCTAGTGGAAAGAAAGAAACGAAACATTAAATATTCAACGTACAAACTTGCAAACTTTAAAAATATGAAAAGTTGTGGAGTTTCTTTCCTAAATTAAAAAAAATATGCCGTCCGAAAAGTTTTGTAGCAGAGAGTAGCGGCCCGCCGAGAAGTTCTGAACAAATTGGAATTCAACAAATTACTCAAATACCGAAAATAGTACCTCGGTGTTGTACGTGGCGGAATAATGAACGTTATTTACTTTTTGTAGGGCAACATTTTTGATAATATTTCAGAAGCTTAGCAAATTGATTTATTGAAGCCCATTATCGAAGTCACTTGCTCAACGATTGTTTTATCGAAATCATTAATTTTCACGACAAGCTTCGAAATTATAATTATGCTGTAACAATCTTGTGAGTGCACGAGTTATGTAGGGGTAATAAAAATAATAACGGACGGAACGGACGTCGGAAACGGACGTCGGAAACGTCCGAGTTGACGCCCACCGTGTCGCGGTGAAATTGTCGAGTGTGCGGGAAGCGTATCGTGACTTGTGACATCAGTTGCCAAGCGCGTAACTGCATGCGCCGCCCGCATCATATTCGAAATTCAAACAAATCGGTGACGTTGCTTAAGCCTGTACTTGATGTTTTTGAATTATTTTATTTTTAATTATATGAGCGTTTTAAGGACATAAGGTTACTGCTTGATAGGTTCCATATCTATGCAACATTGAAGATCTTCGATGTGAATGCAGAACTGAGTCGCAAACTATGCTACGTCTCCTAACTTGCAATTTGTGCCCTAAAAAAAAGTGGACAAAGTGATATCTACACTGCCACCCATTTAGTGCCGTAGAAATCATACAAGTGGCAAAGTTCTGCCATCAAAATTCGATCGAGTCGATTGATGGTCGATTGCAGTTTATACCTACACTGCGATAAGTAAATAGCAGAATGCCTATTTCTCTAGGGTGAAATCCTTTAGTTGCCTTTTTTGGTTTGAAAGAGATTGGGCATGTTTATTACAATGAACCAAACTATGCAGTGAATTGGAACTCCAGGAAATTGTTTTAATTATTGTACGTTCAAAGTTCAAAGCTTAAAGTTCAGACATTACCGTATATTTGAAGACGATTAGATAGTTTTACAAACATTTGCAATAAGTTGCAAATGTTATAATATAATATATTGTAAAGGTCATTCTTTTGCTTCTAAGGTCTATAAGGTTGTTGATATATCTTAAATAGTTTGTAGTATCGTCTTAAAGTCAAATTCGGTAACGTTGCTGTGAAGGTGGCTGTCCCTTAAACAGTTACCAGCATCGTCTTATAGTTAAATTCAGTAACATTGATAAAAAGGCTGAAAAATATAAACATGAAATTTCCATTTTGATTTGAAAAGTCTTTGAAAGGGAATCATAGACTTTTATTCTTTTAAGTCTAAAATTCAGACTTCAGAGCATGAACAGACAAGCTCTTATCTTAGTGGTGGATTATTTATTACTTTGAAAGACTGATGTTCGTTAAAACTTTAAAGAGCCGTTAAAAATGTAGCAGTTTTAGTCAAATACAAATATAGTTTCAAAGAAAGGGGAATAGGTACCTTTTTCATATAGATTTTTGAAATAGGAAACGTTGTCAAATAGCCAGAATCCTGAGAGAACTACTACCGAACTACGAACGTTACCTCAACAATTGTTGAAGGACATAATCGACCGTTCATCCTACGACGCATACATAATTACGCTCGAAATGTAGTTAGGCAGGAGTTGTACAGGACAATATCCAACACGTACTAACGCATCTCGTGTTGTTGGCCCGATTGTTTGAGCAGTCATGTCCGGAGAGAAACACACGGCCATTTGTCATGCGACAACACCGGCTAGGTACGTCTGAATGGCGACCAAACCCCTCTTGTTCTATTGTTTTGGACATAATGACCGCCTCCGACCCGCTACGATTAGTGTTGCTGAAACACCCCAAATTAGGCAAAAGTTATGCTGACTCAACGTGGAAATATTATTTTCGAAAAAGGTTTTTGTATTTATGAGCAGAGAAATAGTTGTTAATTTTGCGGTTCAAAAATGGAATGATTCGCATCGGTTCGAATGTAAAACAACGGGTTTATTCTAAATAAACACGGACTAAAATACACATGCGATGCGAAACAATGTTCTTGATATTGGCGCGTAGCATAGTTTATGCGCTACGGAATGACTACGACAGCATAGCGGCGTAGCTGTGACGTCATTATGTCTGCTACGTCGTAGCAAGTATTTCCAAACTTCAGAGTAAATCTGCAACGCCCATAAACATTATCACCCATAATTATGCTGAAAATGCAACGTGATGCCAAGCGAAGCTGACCTCGTAAAACGTCGTCCAGTTAATGTATATAGTGAACAATGTACGAGTATTCCCCAGTACACGTACATTAATTCTCTCTCCCAATACCGAAGCACTTAACTTGTATGTAGCTAGAGAGTAGAGAAAGTGTAACCTACGTTCCGAGCGGACTCAGTGATATTTATGACCCTAGAATGAATGGTGCAATAAATAATATATTTTAAGTGAAACACAACTTTCTTAACAAAATATTGGGCAGCGAACATTATTCTGCAATAAATACCTTTAATCAAAAAATTTCAAAGCGATTAATAATTTTCTTTTCGGAAGCCGGAAATCAATAAAATATTTAGCATTAGTTCCGCTTCGCTCGATAGATGGCGTTGACATCTAATTAGAAGTCGCTATGGTTTTGTTACCTGCATTTAGTGGGGTTGCGTGTAAAATTATTTTTTTGTGTGAGCAGCAAGCATTGTGATTATTATATTATACGCGCTTAGTATATAGTACATTGTTTAATTTAGCCACCCTCTCCTAGTCGACCTTGTTCATGGTCCTTCGAGTTGGATTGGTTCGGGAGTGTTTGTGGTGGTTTCCGGTGGTGGTAGAAATTACCACCCTTCGCTTCGTTACTGGGCAGTGGATCGCTGTCCAGAGCATCCCTTCAGTGGGTACCAGGTGAGAGGTGCCAGGAGCTGAAGGTAGAAGACCGGTTGGCGCAGGGAGCAACCAGTGGAGCGTGGTGCAGCACTACTGGTGGCAGCAGCAGCCGGAGGGACGAGGCAAGGGAGGAGCAGAAGCTCAACAGTTCGGGGTCAAGCAGGCAGGGGGCGCCACTTGTGTGTGGTGCAGTACAGCGCGACGTGACGTCGCCGTCATCAGTGTCAGTGAGTGTATCTGGTGAAACAATCGTGAGTACTTTCAACCTTATTAAATCAGGAAGAATCTAATAGAAAAAGTGCATTAGAATTTGAACTTTATACTCATTTAAAAATTAACTTTGCTGTTTGTGTGTGATTTCGGACTTGTAAATTTTTCAAGAAAAGTGGTAGCAAACGGGGAACCTATGCCCGATTTGCCATAGAAAATAAACGTTAAAAAGACTTGTAAAATTTTCGTTGTGTTTACGAGTGCAAGAAGATTGTCTTTAGTGAACATTAAGGTTAGAATTATATTCTTCCTCTCTTTATTGTTTAAAGTTGTTTATATATTGTGCTGTAGTTAGAAAATTTATTATTATTTTGTCATTGTGTGTTGCGTATAATCTAAAATTTAAGTTTGCAAAATGGAATCATTAATTGATGTCCAAGAAGACATAAAAATGAAAATTGAAAGGGCTTTGATTAATTTTAAAAAATGCCCCAAAGATAGGCTTACTATATCATATATTGAAACACGCTTAGAAGGTTTAGAACAACATTGGCATATCTTCTCTAATACGCATGTTAGAATTATTAGTGAAGTAAAAAAAACCGAATTACATAGTTCCAAATACCATAAAGATGATTTTTATGACGAGGTTGAAGAATTATATATTCAGTTCAAAAGTACTTTAAAAGAGCTAATTAGAAAAGATAAATTATTAGTACCTAGTGATGAAATTAACAGTAGCCCGGGAATTAGCAGTAGGAAAGATTTCCATAACTTTCGGTTACCTGAAGTGAAAATACCAATGTTTTCCGGTAAATATCACGAGTGGATAACCTTTAGAGATTTGTTTATTGGGTTAATACATAAAAATAGTAGCCTAGATGATGCACAAAAGTTATATTATTTAAAGGGGTATTTAGCCGGAGAAGCGGAAATGTTATTAAAAAATGTAAAGGTGACATCAGACAATTATAGTGCAAGTTGGAACAAATTAGAGTCCATGTACAATAATAAAAGATTCTTAGCAAACGGTATTGTAAAATGTTTATTCAATCAAAGAACTTTAACTGGGGAATCCGCAACGGAAATTCAAAAACTTTTGAGTACAACTACCGATTGCTTAGAATCAGTAAAAAATTTGGATATAGATCTTGCATCATTTTTAATCGTACATATAGTAACGGAAAAACTAGATAAGGCTACTAGAAGGGCCTGGGAGTTAATGGTGGCATCGGATCCAAGTGATGATCTTCCTACCTTTGACCAACTTAAAGATTTTCTGGTAAATCGATTTCGAGGTCTTGAGAATTTAGAGACTAAAGTAGATAGGGTCCAAAGAACTACACAGGCACTACACGTTACTAAAGAAAAAAAGGGAAATTGTGTATTTTGTGCAGGTGAACACAAAATAAGTTCGTGTAAAAAATTTATAAGTGAAAGTAGTGAAAATCGGCGAAACTTTGTTCTAATGAACAAATTATGTTTCGTTTGCTTGCTTGACAACCACAGTGTTAGGTTTTGCAAAAACACTCTCAAATGCCAGGTGTGCAAACGCCGCCACCATTCGTTGCTACACCCACCGGGTGGTGTAGGGTCGGAAATTGGTGAGGGTAGTAGTGCTGCTCGCGCGGGAAACTCATCAGTAAGTTCTGGGGAAAATAACGCCGCCAATCAAGCGGAGGAGTCCAATACGCCGGTGGTCGCATGTCTTGCGACAGGGAACAGGAAAACTGTGTTATTAACTACGGCTTTATTAAAGGCTGAGTCGAAGCATGGGACTTACCGGGTGGTTAGGGCGCTACTGGATCAGGGATCACAAGGGTCCTTTGTAACGGAATCCATGGTTCAGTATTTGGGTTTGAAGAAAATACCTTCAAAAAATACGGTTGTAGGCGTGGGTGGAGATAAAAGTACTACGTCGAGCGCCAAGGTAGTAGTTACGATTGCATCGAGAATCGATCCTACGGTCAAACTAAAGGTAAACGCCTATGTTCTGAAATCAGTCACGGCCCTTCTCCCAGCTACGAAAGTAACCAGGGTAGAATGGGTTGATATAAATGATAACGAGTTAGCTGATCCGGAATACTTCAGGCCCAACAAGATTGACATTTTGTTGGGCGCTGAAATATACAGCCAGGTCATGCGGGACGGACTAAAGCGGAATTCAAGCGGAACGCTATTAGCGCAAAGTACCGCTTTAGGCTGGATACTGTCGGGGGCGGTAGACGTGGAAAATAGTCCGAACATCCACTCGCATATTACTGTGATGCATTCCTGTGTCCAAAATGATGAAATGTTGAGGAAGTTTTGGGAATTAGAGGCGGAACCATCTGGAACAAAAAGGATGCTCACGGAGGAGGAAGTTAAATGTGAACAATGGTTTACGGCGTCGACATTGCGTAATGAAGATGGCAGGTATATCGTGAGGCTACCGGTGCGGGATACAGAGCGGGTTGGCAAGTTTGGGGAGTCGAAAGCTATAGCTGAAAAAAGACTGAAAGGCTTGGAATTAAAATTAGGAAGGAATAATAAATTAAAGCAAGATTATGAGAAAGTTATTAATGAATATTCAGAATTGAAACACATGGAAAAGGTATCGGAAGACAAAAGAAATATGAAAGAAGCCATATACTTACCACACCACGCTGTCGTCCGCGAAGATAAGGATACGACCAAGGTTCGAGTCGTATTCGATGCATCCTGTAAGGGTTCAAATGGAATGTCTCTTAATGACAATTTATTGATTGGACCTACCTTGCAGGCAGAACTTCGGCATATTATTATGCGTTGGAGATCATATCGGATATGTCTGGTTGCTGATATAATTAAAATGTATCGGCAAGTTTTAGTTAACAGAAAGGACACACCATTTCAACGCATACTTTGGCGGGATAGTCCTGAAAAGGAGATAGAAGAGTACGAACTGATGACGGTGACCTTTGGTACTGCATCAGCACCATACTTGGCAGTTCGTGCACTTCACCAAGTAGCTTATGATGAGTGTGAAGCTAATCCTGAAATAAAGAAAATTATATTAAATGATTTCTACATGGACGATTTGATGACTGGAGCTGAAAACATAGAACAAGGCATCAAAATATTCGCAGACATGAATGAAACTTTGAGTAAAGGCGGATTTAAGTTACAAAAGTGGATGAGCAATAGTAAAGAACTATTAAATAAAATGAGAGATGAGGAAAGAACAACATATGAAGAATTAAAAATAAAAATGGATAATGTAACAAAAATACTAGGACTTACCTGGAATTCAAGCGAAGATTTCTTCCAATACTCTCTGGAACTCTCGACGATAACGGGACCTGTAACAAAAAGAAAAATAATTTCCGAGATATCGCGTTTGTTCGACCCTCTGGGATGGTTAGCACCTAGCATAATTTTAGCAAAAATATATATACAGAAATTGTGGTTAGCAGGGTTGGATTGGGATCAAGTCATCCCAAGCAATTTGGAACAAGAATGGAGTACTTACCATCACAGCTTAGCTTCTCTGGTTCATATTAGAATCCCTCGATGGTTACACACGGGTTCTGATACCACGAAGTCAGAGCTACACGGGTTTTCAGACGCCTCGAAGCTAGCGTATGCGGCAGTGGTTTACCTTAGAGTAGTGGATAATTTGGGAAATGTCCATACGTCGCTAATTACATCCAAAACAAAGGTGGCACCTATTAAACAAGTGTCCATTCCAAGACTGGAACTCTGTGGCGCAGTTCTTGTTAGTAAATTAATAGCGGAAGTAGGTGAAGTTATGGGTATACCAAAAACAAATTGGCATGCATGGACCGACAGCGAGGTAGTGTTGGCATGGTTAAATGGTCATCCATGTCGTTGGAAAACCTTTGTGGCCAATCGAACTTCCGATATTTTGACAACATTAGATACGCATCACTGGGCACATGTACCCACTAAGCAAAATCCAGCAGATTGTGCGTCTCGAGGTGTTTCTCCTTCAGAGCTTGTAGATATGGTTATATGGTGGGAAGGACCGAGTTTCCTAAGGGAATCGGTAATCGAGTACAAAAGACCAAAACATCTCGCTACGCATTTAGAAGAAGTTAAAGCACATACTTCTACGTTGGATGTGACAATCTGGAACAGATTTTCGACACTGTCGAAAATGATACGAGTAGTAGCTTATTGTCGTCGGTTTTTAAGGTCACAACGGCAAAAATTTAGGTCAAAACATTTGATGAAACAAGAACTAGATGAAGCAACAGAGATATGCATAAAGAAATGTCAAGAAGAAGGATTCGCAAATGAGTTGGAATTATTGAAAGAGAATCAGGTAGATCAGATGAAAGGCAATCTGAAATCATTGAATATATTTTTGGATACCAAGGGGATTATTAGAGTCGGAGGCAGGCTGGAAATGTCCAAGATAAATTACCATAGAATACATCCTATTTTAATTCCAAAGGAGTCGCTTTTAACGAAATTGCTGATAGCAGACGCTCATGTCAAAACTATGCATGGTGGGCCTCAACTGATGATCACCTATTTGCGATCAAAGTATTGGATCATGGGAATCAAATTATTAACTAAAAAACATGTTAGAAGCTGTGTGCGGTGTTTTCGGTACACAGCCAAGGCTAGAACACAACTTATGGGGCAACTACCAGCAGCTCGTGTTACACCGAACAAACCCTTTTTATGTAGCGGTGTGGATTACGCCGGCCCAATAAATTTACGGGTGTCAAAGGGTCGAGGTAACAAATCGTATAAGGGATACATCGCTTTATTCATCTGCATGGCTACTCGGGCCGTGCACTTAGAAGCTGTTAGCGACCTAAGTTCTAGAGGTTTCCTTGCGGCTTTCAAACGGTTTGTTGCTAGGCGAGGTCGGTGTGCAGAATTACATAGTGACAACGGCACTAATTTTGTGGGTGCCGCACGTGAATTGCAAAATTTATTTAAAGAGGAAAGGTTAGCTTTCTCCGAGTTAGCAGAGGAACTTGCCACCAATGGTACTGAGTGGCACTTTATTCCTCCTCACTCGCCAAACTTTGGAGGCCTTTGGGAGGCAGGGATAAAGTCCACTAAGTATCACCTTAAGAGGGTGATAGGAGATTCAACGTTAACCTTTGAGGAAATCACCACGGTGTTGGCTCAAATAGAGGCATGCCTCAATTCTAGACCACTATCCTACATGGAAGATCTGGATAAGTTTATTATTTTAACTCCAGGTCATTTTCTGGTTGGGGAACCACTTGTTGTACCCCCGGACTCGAATTATGAAAGGTGTAATGTACACAGTTTAAAGCGGTGGCAACTCTACCAGAGAATGATGCAGGATTTCTGGCGTCGATGGTCACAGGACTACCTTCACCAATTTTTACAGCGGCATAAGTGGGCCTACAAAACACCGGAACCATCTATTGGTGAAGTGGTTTTAGTAAAAGAAGATAATTTGCCCCCTGGCAAGTGGTTGTTAGGTAGGATTGCAAATAAACATCCGGGAGCAGATGGGGTTACCCGGGTCGTAACGTTACGTACACAGTCGTCTACTATAAAAAGACCGACATCTAAATTGTGTGTGCTACCTGTAACAGATTGAACTTGTACCTTTTATGTAACAATTTGTTTTAACATTTTTCTTATATTTTGTGTTAGTATGCTAGTATAGTTTATAAGTCTAGATATAATTAATTTGGTTGTTAAATTGGTTCAAACCTCCACCAATGACATTGACAGCATATTTCCAAACAATTGAAATTTTTTTGGCACGGTGGGCGGTATTAAAGGACATTGGGCAATATGTCCTTGGTGGGCGGTATGTCTATGCAAAGCCATAGCGAATCAATAAAATATTTAGCATTAGTTCCGCTTCGCTCGATAGATGGCGTTGACATCTAATTAGAAGTCGCTATGGTTTTGTTACCTGCATTTAGTGGGGTTGCGTGTAAAATTATTTTTTTGTGTGAGCAGCAAGCATTGTGATTATTATATTATACGCGCTTAGTATATAGTACATTGTTTAATTTAGCCACCCTCTCCTAGTCGACCTTGTTCAGTCATTGAGGCCTATTTTTTTCTTTTTTGACGCTAACTTCCGAAAATAAATTTATTGTTCGGTTTATACTGCTTTGTTTTGGAAGTCGGTAAAATATTTCTGTAAAAAGTTTTTGATTTTCTCTTTTTAGTTTTGGTACCATAATTTATTACCATTAAAATGGGACTAATTTTTTTTTTTTTTTTAAAGACGTTGCCCCACACTAGCAATTTCTTCCTGTATCGTGGGTGCGTTTACAAACATATAAACTCACATACACAAACACCCAGAGCCGGAACAACTATCTGTAGGTTATACAAATATTTGTTGCGTGCGGGAATCAAACCCGCGACACGCAGCGCAGCAGTCAATCGCTCAACCACTGCGCCAACCGTGCGCAAAATGAAATGCTGCATACATGAAATGCATCAGCTTTCAAATAAGAAAGTAATCATCAAAATCTGTGCAACTAGTAAAAAGTTCTGAGAATCAAAAAAATAAAAAGTACAGTCGAATTAAGAGCCGGAGAGGCTCTTTTTGAACTCGGTTAAAAAACATTTCTGTCAAAGTTACAAAAGTGTACATCGAGTTTAAATTTCCGCAGTGTTTCCTTTGAGGGCATTAGAAAAGGCAGCAATATGCTTCCGAATCGAGAACTACTCGAAAACACTTCACCGTTTGCTAACGTGCAAAATAAAAAGACGAGAACAAAAAAAATCACTTTGAAGTAAAAGTCAGTAAACCGAGCTGATTGCCACTTTTACGGTATTCCGAACGAGACCCTCGTCACTCCTTTTTCGGCACTTTTTGTTGTATATTTACAAATGCAAATGTGAATCGCTTCGGATCGAAATAATTTTATATATTGTAATATTAACGCTGTGGAATCGATTCGCCTAATTAGTTTTAAAGCTGTACGCTCGAAGTGAGAGACTGCTAATAAAGCTTTTGCGAATGAATAGTTTAATATACTACCTACATAATGCCATATTGGTTTATAAAACTGCAACATAATATATTTAAGAGAACATACTCGTACAGTTGTTGGAGTTAAGTTAAACTTGAATTCACAACATAATAACAAAGCACTCTATATACGTCATTGTTGATTTATGTCCGTTTTCAACTCAACATTCATGTGTGGATTTTCACGGTACCACGTCGTACTGTGATGAGGTATTTTATTACTATGAAAACACAGCATACTTAGTAGTTCTTTCCCAAAATATGTGTAATTATAATAACTTCGGAAATATTTGTCTTTTTATGAGTTTGCCTAGGAACAGGACTGATTTTTTTCGACGTTCATGTTTGGTTGTTTCACATACCAATCGGAAACAACAATGAAAGAATTTACTAAGACGGTAATATTTTTTGGTTGCGGGAATACTCCCGCAATACTAGTAGACAAATACTAGTAGACAAATACTAGTAGATGGGAGTCAGTGTTCTAAAGGGTCCGCGCCCACTCGATCCGCTTAGACTCGACCCGAAGAATAATACTAGATGTTTTACTACAAATTCAGTGCCATTTGTCACGCAAAGTGATGTTTTAATTCTAAATCATCATCTGCCTAGCCTTTTCCCAACTATGTTGGGGTCGGCTTCCAGTCTAACCGGATTTAGCTGAGTACCAGTGTTTTACATGGAGCGACTGCCTATCTGACCTCCACAACCCAGTAACTGGGTAACAGCGGTACCCCTTGGCTAGACTGGTGTCAGATCTCAAGCGTTTGACTATTCGTAACGACTGTCAAAGATCTTCAAATGACAGCCGGGACCAACGGCTTAACGTGCTTTCCGAGGCACGGAGGAAACTCGGTATGTTGAAATGGTCACCAATCCACGGACCGACCTCGTCAAGCGTTGCTTAACCTTAAAGATCGACCCGTGCGGCTGTTCTTATTTAGCCACCAGCTAAATAACTTATAAAACTTATAAAAATAACTTATTAAAATATTATATATAGAATATTAAATATTTTCTTATAATTATGATTATACATATACTATTAAATATTATGTTATAACTATGATTTATTTTTTGTTTAATATTTTTTGTTCGGAAAACTGTAATCTTTTAATTGTTTTGTTCTTACTTGAATGTTGATTATTTAAATAATATTGAATAGTCTTTAGTTCTTGATTTTGTATTGCTGAAAACTTTAATCTTTTATTTGTGTTGTTCCTACCTAGTTATTTCTATATTCTTAAGATACATAATGTTTATTTTTTAAAGATAATTTAGTAAATAATGTATTTTTTATATTTCAGTAATTATTACCCACTTGTTAACCTAATAATTATAATCGCGTAAAGAGACTGATTCAATAAATACCACCGTGCCACTAGCTATAAGATTGTAAAGATAACTAACAATAATCTGTGATATTTACTACAAAGCGTATACTATATTAAAAATGATAAGTACTTATTTGTTAAATTATTGTATTATTTATCCAAACATAATTTATATTTTACACTTTCTGCGGTGCAAGCGTTAAATCAACACTTTTCTGTTTGACTATACATCGACATTTTTACGCCTATCAAAACAGAAATATCCAGATATTATTCTTCGGGTCGAGTCTAAGCGGGTCGAGTGAACGCGGACTTCTAAATATACAGAAATAAACTAGTAAATTAATATGTTAAGATTATTGGTAATAAATTCTTTGTTAAATAGCATTTCTAATTTTCTTACTAAATATTTGTACATTTTCTGCTACCTATCTTTCTTTTTCTTTTCTTTCTTTTTTTAAAAAACGTTGCCCCACACTAGGAATTTCTTACTGTATCGTGGGTGCGTTTACAAACATATAAACTCACATACACAACACCCAGAGCCGGAACAACTATCTGTAGGTCATACAAATATTTGTTCCGTGCGGGAATCGAACCCGCGACACGCAGCACATCAGTCAAACGCTCAACCAGAACGCCAACCGTACCTTTATGTATAAACTCAAAATTATCGCAATGAGTAGGGTAAGAGCGTCACCGAACGTCCCCCAAGGAGTTACCTTTGAGCGTGACGATGCGTACCTTCAACAAAACTATTTTGTATGCACGAATTTATCCGTAACTATTACTAAAAATACACAAATCTCTCGATAAAGGATTGACTACGTTCATGCGTCTGTATAACGCGTAAATTACTGTTGATATAGTTGCTGATATAATAAATAAATGGAAAAATTGGTTGGAAAACTCGCGAGTAAAGAAGACGACTAGTTTGAATGTGGTGTGAACTGCAGCCGTATTGCGTAAGTGCGCAAAGAGTTTAAACTCTATCCAACCGTCCAAATCGGCCAATCACACAAAAAGGGAATCCACATCGCGTCATTCATCTCGCATGTGATTGGCTGCTGGTGTGACGTTACCGGTAACAGCATATAGAAATATGTAATTAATTCAGTATTACCTATAAAACCATTAAAAATTGAAATTCATTATTTACCAGAATGCATGTTTACAAATTATGATCATAATCTATTACCGGCCCTTTATATTCTACCATTAAGGCTATATTCTTCCATTCAAACGTAGTCTAGAGATTACTCCACTCCACACTGTTTGACGATGTATATAATTATGTCGGGTTTAGTCAATAGTACGGACGTCAAAACAAATCGCAAGCACGCCATCTGGCGGCAAAGCAAGAACAACTACGCATTGGCGCGCTATTTCTAACCACTTGCGTGGTGGGGAACATAGAATATGGCAGTTGAGTACTGAACGCCGTAGAGCTAACACGTCGTAGAATCATTGTCGATCCGTAATATTAGTAAGCAAGAATGTAACTGAGTTGTGACTATTTAAATAAACCCAGTGTATCGAATAACTTCTGTGATTTCATTTGCACGATTGTACCCAACGACCTGCCCACACAGGATGTCTTAACCTAAGGGAATACATCCTGACTTCCCGATGGTTTCCATCTATCGGCCAGCCTTGATGCGACATCAGAATTGGGATTCGGTCGTGCTAATGAGATCACACGTAAAAACAATTCTAGTGAAAATGGCGGTTACATTCTTGCAAAAAAAATTGCGGTGTCAGATAGAAACAGTTGTCGAGTTTTCTGCGACTACCCTCAGTCTTGAATAATGAAAAAAACCAGTCCGGAACAGAGCAGGAAGGAGGCTAACAACCAAGAAGCTGGACAGGTCAAGGAGGAGCGTGTGCACGTGTGAAAAGATCCATACGCTCTGATCTTTATGCCCATCTGGTGAGTCGTTTTCATTTTGTTATGACTATGGAAAAGTGTGTTCATTATTCAAAATTCTGGGTTTGTATACGGTATGGCAGTCTGTAGATCGTCGGGGTGGCCCGCGTCAGGTCATTATTTCATGTTAGTTATTGATGGTCAAGTTTTGGTGTTGTTGAGGGGTTATTATTCTTCTATCACTGGCAATAACCTTTGACTGACCTTGGCCGAATATTATTGTTATTGAGGTTACAACGATATGGTGATAGTGTCGTACCTTTACCTTATACTTTAGTCTGGAAATTATGATAATTCCAAATGAAATATTTTGATTAGTTTTGTAGTGTGTTTTGTAGTTTTATTTAGTGAGAGTTAACTAAGTTTGAGAAGAAGCTTATTATTCTTCTTTTGTGGTCGGTGGGCCAAACTTTCTAAAAAGTGGAAAACCCTAAAATGCCTCATTAATTGCGACTTAAAATGCTATGGCATTCATTGGATTCTCTTAAGCCCATATACCTGGGTAAGGCACTTGGGAAACTGTGATGTGTGGTTCATGTTTTGGACAGGAACTCTGCAATCACATTCTGTGTCCATAATAACCTATTTTGCCATGCTGGTTTAGGTTACTACTACTACTAGAAACTCGTGGCTAAATAATAACAGCCGCACTGGTCGATCATCAAGGTTAGGCAACGCTTGACGAGGTCGGTCTGTGGATGGGTGACCATTTTAACATACTGAGTTTTCTCTGTGCCTCTGAAAGCTTACTAAGCCGTTGGTCCCGGTTGATCATTTGAGGATCTTTGACAGTCGTTACGGTTGGTCAGAAGCCTGAGATCTGACACCAGTCTTACTAAGGGGTACCGGGTTACCCATTAACTGGGTTATGGAGGTCAGATAGGCAGTCGCTTCATGTAGAGCCCTGGTACTCAGCTAAATCCGTTAGGATTGGAAGCCTACCCTAATGTAGTTGTAGTTGTAGGAAAAGGCTAGGCAGATTGATTGGTTTAGGTTAATTTTCATCAAAGCTGTGTATGGTTAAGATAACTGTGTGAACATATACTCTCGTAATATTTTTCATGTTTCAGATACCATATTGTGTCGCAGCCTGAAGCCTCTGCTGAAGGCTAGCGATTCAGATGCTGAGCGCGAAGGTTGACATTTCAACATCTAAGAGGTTAAGAGTAACAGCAGGCAAGCAGTTCGCAGGTCGTAGCCGAACGTTACGAGCGCGCGCAAGTTTGGAATGGAATACTCGGTGAGTCTTTTCCATTTTATTTCGATAGTGAAGTCGAATGTTCTCTAGTGATGAGATGCTATTTCGAGTTTTAACAGTGTTCATGTTGGAACACTGAATTGGTTGGTAGTGGTTATACCTAGCACCATCACTAGGTAATTAAGACACACCTAGTAAAAAGCAAGTAGCTAATAAGTTACCTATTGGCTTGTTAGTGCTTTCCTAGTTTCAACATTTGGTTCAATACGAACTTCAGGATGAGATATCCCCTATGAAGGAGATGAGTTATCCAAAATGACTGAATAACTAGTCGTTTTCAGTGGCAAAGCGAGTTAGTGATGTCGTTGGGCTATCGTAATTGTATCGAGTTAGTAACGGTACTGGTCATTTGCGTGTATTCAGGACGGATCTTGTTGCGTAACGATGTACAACCACCGTCTTCAGATCTGAATTCACTTGCTTACTTTCAAAGAAATATTATGATAGCAGTAGATCTCGCGATCGTTTTCCTAACGTGAAAACTGAGTTAGTGAGCGACAGTAAAGGGTTACTGTTGATAATCTGATACTAATGATATTGATCAGAGTTAATTCGTGAAGCTCCTTAATATTATCAGGGTTAGTTGTTTCCCTTTTATAAGCCGTCAGTATGTTCCAAAATCTTTAAGTAGAAAACGCGAATCATGTTGGAAGGATACCCGATCACCAAGTTCTTTGAGAATTAGACGTCATAGTTGATGACTGTGGATGAAACCAAATCTGATTAACATGTCTACTCATAAGACCAATTCTGGACCGCACCTCATGCGTACCATGTGGCGATGGGTTTTTGAAGAGGGTTTATGAGTTGAGTATGCAATGCCTATGAATCATAACAAACCGTAACAGAATTGTAACAATTACTTTGATTAGTTGTTAAGCTTGTTGATCGGTGGACCTTTTTCTAATGAAGTGTTGTTTGGGAAACTTTGGTACGAAAACTAAATAGGCCCTTTACTTTATTAAGTCTGCGATAGGTGATTATGACAGGGCAGTGATCGTTATACACTGAAAGCTTTAGATAGGTACGCTCAGAACCTACAAGTATGCACACGGTAGGTTAAGAAAGATGCCAGCGGGTTATGTACCAGTCGATGTTGATGTCAAAGGGATTTTGATAATAATGAGCAAGCCTAAGATGTCGAGTAATTGAGTCTATCAGCCGTATTATGTTTGACCGTACCAGTGGATACTGGCGGAGGTCGGGGTCTAGAGGACCGTTGTGTGAGAGCAATACAATTGCTGGTCGGCTATAGAGCCGTGGCGTTAGAGGTTTTACTCGAGGGTTTCTATAGGCTTGCCAGTTTTTGCGTCAGCAGTTTTAAAGTTTGTCTGGAATTACTGTGGTACATGGCTCAGGGCAATGATTTAGTTAAAGAGTAGAGTTTAAAAAATTCTCTATTTTCACGAACTCAATAATCTAGTTTGGTCAGGACTAGCCGAGCGTTGTGTGTTGGCCTGTGTGGCAACTGTTGGCCTGTGTGGCAACTGTTGGCCTGTGTGGCAACTGTTGGCTTTTATAGCAACTTTAGGCCTGTGTGCCAACTGGAGGTCTTTGTAGCAACTATGGTCCGGTAGGGCACCTGTAAGTCGGTGTAAAAAACATGTTTGTGTAAGAAACCTTACAGAGGATTCCTGTTGAGTTATGAGGTTAAAATAAAGTAAACTCACATAGTCACGCGAGAGGTGAGGTCACCATGTTAATGTTGATGACGTTCGAATCGTCAAGCCTTCATTACGAATATTGAAATAATTTTGGTTTTCCAATTTTGATTACTATGCGTAGATTGTTTTAGTAAGATACACAAAGCTCAAGTACCAATTGAGATAGTAGATGACGAATTGACGTAACATACGACAGGCTAAATGTCTGTGGGGAACTGGTTCTAAGTTCAGAGAGTTGAGTTAACTCGACATCGTAGGGATGTGCGAGTAGAGCAATTGTGATTGCTAAGAGAGCTATGAGATAGCTAAGAGAGCTATGTGATAGCTAAGAGAGCTTTGTGATGGCTAAGGATCGTGAATAAGATACCTGGTGTCTTGTTTCTTTTGTTTAATTAAATGTGACATTAATGACTATCAGTGGTACTTGGACTTTGTAATCACGAAGATTAGGTGCTATCAGGTACCGGATCGATGATTAAGATGCTATTTTCTTTAAATTGAAAATAGAATTACTTGTTCCTTGCAATGGTGAGGAGAGAGATTTAAATGATCATGTTTGATTGTTTCGAAATGTTTCCTCACTCTAGAGTATGAGTCAGGATTGGACGAGTGAATACTGTTTGGAAATTTTGTGTTTCAGAAAAACATCCCTTGTATGATGGGAGACTGGTGGGTCGGAGTAGACTAACAGGACGTGTGGCGCAACACGACATGAGATGGCAGTAAGCAAGGACAAGAAGATGATGCCTGCGGGTGATAGATTTGGGGATCTGTCACCTGAGAGAGGCCTGAGAAGGCGACGTGCTGTGTTCCACGCTCGCCTCTCAAAAGAAATTACGGCCTAGAGAACACCATGTGGTTTTAGTCAGTAGGAGTCTGACAGACCCCTCAGCTTCCCCAAGGGCTGAGGACATTCATGAGAATTTCCACATGATTCGATACACTGTTGAAACCTGACAATGAGGAACAGACGAGGACGCCTGTCTCGCAGGATGGCCGTGTCGGGTTTAGTCAATAGTACGGACGTCAAAACAAATCGCAAGCACGCCATCTGGCGGCAAAGCAAGAACAACTACGCATTGGCGCGCTATTTCTAACCACTTGCGTGGTGGGGAACATAGAATATGGCAGTTGAGTACTGAACGCCGTAGAGCTAACACGTCGTATAATCATTGTCGATCCGTAATATTAGTAAGCAAGAATGTAACTGAGTTGTGACTATTTAAATAAACCCAGTGTATCGAATAACTTCTGTGATTTCATTTGCACGATTGTACCCAACGACCTGCCCACACAGGATGTCTTAACCTAAGGGAATACATCCTGACTTCCCGATGGTTTCCATCTATCGGCCAGCCTTGATGCGACATATATGTAAAAAAAAAAAAAAACTATCAAATTGTCTCATAATTATCTAGTCCTGTGTCCTATGAAAACAAAAAATTTAATATATTTGAAAGTTATGAGCGTCGAAGGTTCCATATTTCAACGCTAATTTTAACGCATCTGTGAGCGGAAATAAATACCATAAGAAGAAGAAAAAAATGCAAAACGGCCACCATAATGGGATAGATTCATAATTCAGCAATGCAAATAATGTTATTATATAATTATACATTTAGTTTTTTTTTCATGATATCTAGAGTTCCAAAGGTCTGTTTATAAAGTTTCGCGCGCTCGTTTTTGTCCTAAATCATCATCCATTTCGATATAAATTTGCAAATGTTCTAATTCTTACGAAAACTAGCTTCTTAATGCTCATCACAGCATCTATTTCTTTCGCATGTGTTGTCAGATGGGATAGCATGCATTTAACCCTGCGCACAAAATAGTTCGTGCCGTCGACTAGTTCAAACTTAAATATGGTTTGCAAATGCTGTTAAGACCGTTTCGAACTGTGACAAATTGTGTTCTGCTTACTTTAGGTGAAAAATACTACTTATGTTTCAGTAAAACTGGATTCAAAAGATTCTTAAAATTGAAGAAAACTAATGACCATTTATAAAATTAACAATTTCTTAAGACCAAGTCCTCTTTGTTTGAAGTCAGTGAAAAGTTGAGCGCACGAAGTTTCTAACACCGCAGTACTTCATTCTACTAACTCATCGCATTTACTACCCTGTCTACCACGGATGGACAATTCGCTTACAGCACCTTGTATAAGCTTTACGTAAACGTGTGCAATTACGTTGGCGGTGCACTTTACGTGGAACTTTGTTATGACACTTTTTGATTAAAATATGCGATACATTTTTCAGGCAAACCCGAGTATAACTTATTAATTTGAAATTGATACCTCCAGGCATTCCAGACAAAAGGGTCTTGAAACACGGACAGGCAGACAGACAACGAAGTGATCCTATAAGGGTTCCATTTTTTTCCTTTTGAGGAACGGAACCCTAAAAACGTTTTGTACGCAGCGTAAGTAAATAACTTAATAAAATTACAGTTGTGCAGCTTTAACATGGCAATAGCGGTGATTGGCCACCTCAATTTTTTGACATGGCCTTCAAAAATATAAATAAAGCCGTTGGATTCAACATCTAGGACCGTGAACCTCAGCATTTTTTACTAAAGAAAAATACAAAGAGAGGGCGAAAAGTGAAAGCTATGCATCGCGTGCATATCATGGTCTTTTTAATCCAAACAAATCTGTGTCATTATCATCTTCATCATTTCAGTCGAAAGACGTCCACTGCTGGACATGAGCTTCTCCCCAAGTATCGCCAAATTGACCAATGCCATGCGTCTCGCATATTTATATCATTTTTATATCCAAGTCTGTGTCAGTTTTCGATATAATTTTTTTATTTCACAAGGTAAATATTGCACCGAATGGCACATATTTGAGGGAATTCTATAAGCAATTTTATGGATTATAGTCATGGAAAAACATGGAAAAATCCTTCCGCGTAAAACTATGCTTCAATAAAATATTTCAGGGAATAGAGGCCAACCGACAGCACAAATAATGATTTTCGAATATTTGAATATTACTTTTAAGTATATAGAGCAGTGATTTGAAGACAAGTGACAGAGATTTGAAGAGCATTGGTGGCCCAGTGGTATCGGCTGCGACTTACAAGTTGTAGGTCGTGGGTTCGAGCCCAGGCAGGCGCTTTACTTTGTGTAAATTATTTCTTCACCACTGCTCTCAAAACGGTGAAGGAAAACATCGTGAGGAAACCGGCATGTCCTAGAACCAAAAATTCGAAGACATGTGACATCCACCAACCCGCACTGGGCCCGCGTGGTGGATTACGGCCCATTCCCTCTCACAGAGAGGAGGCCTGTGTTTCAGCAGTGGGAACATTAATAGGCTGATGATGATGATGATGATATTTTTATTTGTATTTTTTGCCTTCAAATAGATTATGTTCACCTGCTATATGTACATCTGCCATGTTATCTCTTCACCACTCTAGGTTGATTGAAGTAGAAATTGCAAGAGCATTAAAATTTTGGCATTATTAGGACCAATGTCGGATGTTCTATAGATGGAAAATTCATCAACAACATCAGTTACGCGGACGATATGGTTCTGCTGGGTCCCTCCATAAGCGCTGTTCGAAAACTGCTCGCTATATGTGTGGATTATGCTGGGGCTCATGGGCTCAGGTATAATGTAAAGAAGAGTGAACTCTTGGTTTTCCAGTCCACTGGCCATAAGGTCTTACACGTTCCACCCCTCTTCATAGATGGTGTGTCGTTGGCCAGAGTTTCATGATTCAAGTACCTGGGTCACTGGGTCACGGATGACCTCTCAGATCACGATGACATTGAGAGGGAGCGCCGGGCGTTGGCTGTCCGATGCAATATGTTGGCTCGTAGATTTGCACGCTGTACCAAGGCAGTAAAAGTAACTTTGTTTAGGGCGTTTTGCCAGTCGTTTTACACGTGCAGTCTATGGGTTAGATATACGCAGAGGACAGTCAACGCCCTGCGCGTTCAGTATAACAACGCATTTAGGATGCTGATGCGGCTGCCGCGGCACTGTAGCGCGTCGGGCATGTTTGCGGACGCACGTGTCGATGGCTTTCATGCCATCCTCAGAAAGAGAGCCGCATCGCTGCTAAGTCGTGTCCGCGGC
The DNA here is from genome assembly GCA_949775005.1 of Orthosia gothica. Classification (NCBI taxonomy): domain Eukaryota; kingdom Metazoa; phylum Arthropoda; class Insecta; order Lepidoptera; family Noctuidae; genus Orthosia; species Orthosia gothica. The sequence goes on along the minus strand of OX459038.1, from coordinate 23,130,429 downwards.
AGTGGCAACAGCATTCTTAGCGTTGTAGCTAGCCGAGCAGACTGCCCATTATTGTGGCATTGTATTATGTTACATGTCGGAAAGAAGTAACGAAAGTTTGGTCCTCATTGAATTTTATTGTCAATTGATTTAATTTTATTCTATGAATTTAAGGTTATATTAATTTTTTGACATGTTAATTTAAATTTAATTATTTAAAATATCTTCTTGACATTTAAAATCTTTTTATTTTTGACATTTTCATTATTAATTTACATATTTTTGATTAATTGTGGTTTTAATCAAATGGCAATATTTTGTAAATGTTTATTTGATTTGTAATGTACCTTTTACTAACACTAGTTGTATAAGTTTTTTGTTACTAACAAGAAATGGACTGTAAATTGTCTGAATTTTGAAATAAATTATTATTATTATTAATTCCACCTTTGGACTTTTGTGTATGAACTCTGATTAGTTAAGTCATCTTCATTATAAATTTAGCTGAATGACGTTCTGCTGGAATTGGACTCCTGTTATATCAACTGGCCATGTACTTCTCGCATCCAGCGGATTACCAGACCTTTACCATAATAAATCATGAATAAACAAAAACATAGTGTAACATACTTTGGAATATAGGTACATAGGCCTTGGCTATCGGCCTAGTTCACAAATTCCTTTGCCTACAAAGAAACCGAGTAGATATTCTTATCGCGACATTTCAGGAGACGCTGGAACTCTTGGCGGATGATAAATGAAAGGCCTACGTGATTCACCGCCTTTGCTTCCAAAGCTGCTTTAAATCCCTTTTATTTTTCTGCATTTTATGCAAATAAGATGTGTTTGGATGAGATCGGACTTAAAAGGCACTTTGGACTTGGACTCGCAAAGATAGTGTATTGTAAGTTATGATAAGTTTATTGATATTTAGATTCATACGGCGTTGCTAAAACTTTCAGGATTGATTTAAGGTTGAATCAAAAATCACTGAATCAAAAACCTAAAGTTTGTGATATAAAAGTTAAAAGTATGTGCCTACCTAGTTTGGAATAATCGTTTTTTGCCCCTGATTTCAATACATATGTATGTTTGAAAACACATTTTCACAGGGTGGAGTTCAAACTCGCTGCGTCCGTATTTCCGTCCGATATTATTATTCGCTGAACAAACGAGTCGGAATAAAAACGGATTCTATATAAAACACACAGGCTTTTTGTAGAAGAGTTTTAGCCTAAAACTGTCAGAATATATTACGACTGGTTTAAAGGTGACGTGGAGATAAATGCGATTGTAAATCACGTCCATTTTTCGTTCGCTATTCAAACGTCTAACCGTATTGTGCTAAGTACATTTATTTCCTTTTACTGCGTTCACTACTGTCTAATAAACCTACGTTTGACGACACTTACTCTCCTTGAAATAAGTATAATTATTCTTTGACGAAACAATCTTTGTTTTCTTTCATTAATTTACTCACAGACACTACATAATTGCAAAAATGTAATTGTTTAGTTCTGGAGTGGTGACTGTATACTGGACTGCTGTGTACTGCTGCGTTGGACCTCCCACTAGGTGGAATAAAGACCTGGTTAGTGTTGCGGGGATCTGCTGGATGCGAGACGCACGGGATCGTTCAATGTGGCGTCACTTGGAGTCGCGGGCTATGTTCAGCAGTGGATTTCTTTCGGCTGAAATGATGATGATGATTAGATAAACAAATTGCCAAATCCGCTAGGTCTAGAAGCATAGACTTTTGCATAGAAGTTCCTATATACCCAAGTACCCGACATAGATTGTTCAATTGTATAAATAACAAAGGTGACCAGAAGCAAGGATTATTATTTTTATATATCTAGGGACCCGGACCTTTGAAAGGCGTACCAGGGGCCGAAACCAACTTGCCTCATCGAGTTGGTGACAGGGACAGGGAGACAATCCTTATTAGACATGTAGGATGAAATGAGACACCAACAGGCGATCTTGTATGCACTAATCACTACGCAAGAGCACCCAAGGACAATACCCGGCTGGTGCAGGAATATTGCAGAACATGAAGACAAAACACAGACTATGGGTTTGGAAGGTTTCGTGGATCATCTACCCAAAACTATAGAAGGACTATTGGCGCCTCCCTGACCACTGTTGATCTACACGGCTATAAAATGGCAAGGGATGACTTGCACACTTAATTATAGCCCCCCCATAAATAGTAGCTAGCAATTTAGTGACGTAGCGCCAAGGGGGCATCATATACAGACGTGCTTGAGCATAGGCTACACAGGACAATCCCGGCAGTACGGACAAACATTTTACTGGGTTAACTGCCCTCCTCCGAGCACGTTTGATCTTTCGAAACTCCACTCAATCTAGCCAATTAAGGCAAATGAGAAGTGGGAGCTATGTTCTTTGTCGGTGTTCACACCGACCGGCTAATAAAGGCAAGCAGGAGACGAGGGACAAGAATTCTCCCTGGAGATTAGGTCCTTGGGGTCGCCACTGCCCACCAGCTCGCCACAAAGCTGCCCTGCGGATTTTATCTCTCTTAATCTAGCCCCTCACCCTAGGCATGTTGCGGCAAATTAGAATCTACCGGCACTGACCTAGGGTTCATTGGAGTACGCAAACCCCACCACGACTTTAACGTAGAGATAATGCGGTGGGGTTATTATTGTTTTGAATATTAATGATTGTCAATTATTAAGGATTGCCTTTAAGGTATAAACCCTAAAGAAAATAAATAAAGTTTGTGTGGCAATTTGAAATATTTGCCTTTGAATAATTGTGTACAAGGCTTGTCGCTATAGAAAGCAAGTAAAATCATATTCTATGAAAGTACTTAAAACAAAAAGCAAACAATTCACACATGACACAACCCGGAAGTAATTTCGAAGTTTCAGATGTAACAAACATAAGGGTATATTTTAAACATATTAAATGTTTTTAAACTTCATTTAAAAATCGCAGCCGACCCTTGTCAACCTTTGCTTGCTTATTTTGGCTTATAAAGAGATTAAGTGAAATTCATGAGTAATTTATATGAGCAAATTACGGTAAAAAAGTGTGTATTGCGTTTGAAAGCGTTGCTTCTTTGCATATTGTGATTATACGTGTGTAATTAGCAACCATTTTAAATATATTGCTTGCTAACTTCTTCCAGTGGCTTCGTCTGCGTGAAAGGTAGAAATTATGACAAGGGAATGAACTATCGGGGTAAAAGTATCTTATGACCTTCCCAGGGTCCCAAACTATATCCATTCCAAATTTCATTTAAATCGGTTCGGCGTTTAGTCGTGAAAAGGTAACTAACGAACAAACAAACAGAGTGACTTTCGCGTTTAAAATATTAGTATGGAATATGGTTTTTGTACTTGATTTTTGTCTTGATTGTGTTCCTTATTTTATATGGCTTTACCTAAGCGGAAAATGTACCTAGTGTATAATCCATTTAAAATAACATTAGAAATTTTTACAATCCCTTTTTACTGTCCGTTCAACCGATTTTGAGTTCTATCCCGTAAATGTAAGGATGTCATAAAAAGCATAAACCTTTTACCAAAAGTAACTATTTAATACAGCTGCCATTTGTCATATCATCAAAGCAATAGTAGTCAAAATCGGTTGAACGGGCTGTAAAATGGGATTATTTAAATGTCTAATGTTATCTCAAATGCAGTATGCCTCTAGGTCTCTTTTCTTGGGCATTCTAGAACCAACCCATAACGATATACATCTAGGGCGTCTCGCCACTTTTTTGTGGAGTTCAGTTTAAATACTAAAATTCGTTGTCTTACTTTTGTAGTAGGATAGAGAAGGCTCGTATCTTGACACCTCTTTTTTTCATCATGCGCTTTTGAATTAGAACCTTTGTCTACCGTATTTTCTTCTGAAGCAATTCAAGGATTCGGTCTAATATGTCAAGTATTTTTTGGTACTTATTTGTCGAGGAATAATCAAATTCAAAATAATGTACTTGCTAGCATGATATTTCTTGTATTGATTTTTATTGGTATTGAATTGCTATTTATTGTATTTTTTTATGAGTTTATTATGAAGTATTTTTTTTGTAAAGTACGATTGATTGATCGATTGTTTTGTTGATTAAGCAAGCTAATGTTTTAGTTTGCTCGAAATTCAGACTTACGGACCATAACCTTGCAGATATCGTCTAAATAGATTTCATTATAATTTGCTCCAGATTCAGACTTACGGACCATAACCTTGCAGATATCGGATAAATAGACTTCATTTTATTTGCTAGTTTTTTAATAAAAATTACGTCATGTCCCATTTTTAGTAACGAACCACATATCAAAAGATTTATCAGAAGGTAAAGTAATTAACTCTCATAACATTTTATCTGTTTTGTCAAAGCCAATACGACAGTCGTACACATTTTTTTGAAAACAGCGTATCTACATAACACAGAGGCAGATAATTACTTCCCTTCGGTTATTTACGGGAACCCTCGTCACACTGAGCGCTTGTTTTACACGTCATTCTTGTTTACTAATGAAAAAAGTGCTGGTAGAAAAATAAATTGCTTTTTATTGTACAACCGCAGTCAGCCGGCCGGGTGCGTAAATCAGAGATTATAAAGGATTTTTTGAAATACCGTACACTTTAAACCAACGTAAACATTTGTCAACCCCGTGATAACACACGTGGGCGCCGAATACATTCGTGAACTATTCACGTGAGGCGAAGTAAGGTTTGCGGGGTTTATATGAAATTGGCTTCTTTTATATTTGTGAAGTAAATAAGCAAGCATTTTTATTGAGTTTTGCGTAGTACGATGGACGTTGTTAAGATTTAGTGAGATGCGAAATAAAGTCTACCTTTCCTCGTCCCCTGCGCAATAGAAAACTCAAATTTAATATAATGTTTAATAACACCGATGATTTTGTGTAACTGAATCTCAAATAGATTGACAATCCAATTCTTCAGCCGCAACAATGAAACCTAACTCGGCAAAAACTCGGATGATAAAAACAAAAAAAATATGAAAAATACACAATCCTGTTTTTCATTCATCAATAAACATAACACTTTCTTTTTATCGTGAAAATGCGCCACCTGTGAAAAGGTTAACGCCTTTTCATATTATCTTTAGCTTTCAAAGGCTTTTTTGTTTTGGGATTCCTGTACAAAACCTTTACCAAGATATCAAACGACAGAAACACGAATGTGTTTACGAGAAAATTGAATGTCATTTATTTGACATACGAGAATGTGAAGATCTTTGTGCGTGAATGCAATTTATATGCAGATACTTTAAACTATTTGACATGATACAGTAATACAAGGCAGAGTGCAATTATCCTTCGCACAATTTGAAAGCTTTCACGTCGTATTATAAAATGGAAAGAAGTAAAAACAAGGGTAGAGATACTATACAGATTTCATACTAAGAACCTACCTGCTCTGGTTTTGAGCCGCCTCGCAAACAAATTAAATAAGAATAATCCACCGACTCGAGATTGTTTTTATGTTTGTTCTGTAAATCGAGATGTTTTACTGTATTTTTTATCTTATTCTCTTACTTGGTGAAAATTTATCTTGAAAATACTCTGTCATTACTATCAACTCTATCTTGGATTGCAATCTTATTTGTGCTGATAAAATCGACAGACAAAAGAATTTTATGTTTTGTTGAATGACATTAATTATAATAAAATAAGACGAAATGCTTGATCACGAATATTCGTATTGCATTTTAAAATCTCTAAAGATCTTTCTTTGTTAACTTCTACACAAATTGAAATATTGTAAAAAATTACTAATGAAATCTAGTGAAAAGAAAGAAACGAAACATTTAATATTCAACGTACAAACTCGCAAACTTTTAAAATATGAAAAGTTGTGGAGTTTCTTCCCGAAATTAAAAAAAATATGCCATCCGAAAAGTTTTGTAGCAGAGAGTAGCGGCCCGCCGAGAAGTTCTGAACAAATTGGAATTCAAAAAATTACTCAAATACCGAAAATAGTACCTCGGTGTTGTACGTGGCAGAATAATGACCGTTATTTACTTTTTGTAGGGCAACATTTTTGGTAATATTTCAGAAGCTTAGAAAATTGATGTATTGACTTCCATTATCGAAGTCACTCGCTCAACTATTGTTTTATCAAAATCATTAATTTTCACGACAAGCTTCGAAATTATAATTATGCTGTAACAATATTGTGAGTGCACGAGTAATGTAGGGGTAATAAAAATAATAACGGACGGAACGAACGTCGGAAACGGACGTCGGAAACGTCCGAGGTGACGCCCGCCGCGCCGAGTCGAGTGTGCGGGAGTGACTTGTAACATCAGTTGCCAAGCGCGTAACCGCATGCGCCGCCCGCGTCATATTCGAAATTCAAACAGATCGGTGACGTAGCCTGTACTTGATGTTTTTGAATTGATTTTCTCTTTTAATTATATGAGCGTTTATGCCCTTATGTATATATATTAAGTATATATTTATAGTTATGTTTATATATTAAGTATACTGCTTGATAAGTTCCATACCTATGCCACATTGATGATCTTAGATGTGAATGCAGAACTTTGTCGCAAACTATGCTCCATCAGCTATCTTGCAAATTGTGCCCTAAAAAAAAGTGGACAAAGTGATCTCTGCACTGCCACCCATTTAGTGCCGTAGAAGTTATAAAAGTGGCAAAGCTCTGCCATCAAAATTCAATCAAGTCGATTGATGGTCGATTGCAGTATCTACCTATACACTGCGATAAGAAAATAGCAGAATGCCTATTTCTCTAGAGCGAAATCCTTTAGTTGCCTTTTTTGGTTTGAAAGAGATTGGGCATGTTTATTGCAATGAACCAAATGATGCAGTGAATTGGAACTCCAGGAAATTGTTTTAAATATTGTACGTTCAAAGTTCAAAGCTTAAAGTTCAGAGATTACCGTATATTTGAAGACCATTAGATAGATTTTCAAACATTTGCAATAAGTTGCAAATGTTATAATATAATATATTGTAAAGGTCATTATTTTGCTTCTAAGGTCTATATGGTTGTTGATATATCTTAAATAGTTTGTAGTGTCGTCTTAAAGTCAAATTCGGTAACGTTGCTGTGAAGGTGCAATCCCTGAAACAGTTACCAGCATCGTCTTATAGTTAAATTCAGTTACATTGATAAAAAGGCTGAAAAATATAAACATGAATTTTCCATTTCGATTTGAAAAGTCTTTGAAAGGGAATCATAGACTTTTTACATTCTTTTAAGTCTAGACTTCAGACTTCAGAGCATGAACAGACAAGGTCTTATCTTAGTGGTGGATTACTTATTATTTTGAAAGACTGATGTTCTTTAAAACTTTAAAGAGCCACTATAAATGTAGCAGTTTTAGTCAAATACAAATATAGTTTCAAAGAAAGGGGAATAGGTAACTTTTTCTAATAGATTTTCGAAATAGGAAACGTTGTCAAAAAGCCAGAATCCTGAGTGAACTACTACCGAACTACGAACGTTACCTCAACAATTATTGAAGGACATAATCGACCGTTCATCCTACGACGCATACATAAATACGCTCGAAATGTGGTTAGGCAGGAGCTATGCAGGACAATATCCAACACGTACTAACGCATCTCGTGTTGTTGGCTCGATTGTTTGAGCAGTCATGTCCGGAGAGAAACACACGGCCATTTGTCATGCGACAACACCGGCTAGGTACGTCTGAATGGCGACCAAACCCCTCTTGTTCTATTGTCTCGGACATAATGACCGCCTCCGACCCGCTACGATTAGTGTTGCTGAAACCCCCCAAATTAGGCAAAAGTTGTGCTGACTCAACGTGGTAAATCTACGTGGAAATATTATTTTTGAGAAAGGTTTTTGCATTTAAGAGCAGAGAAATAGTTGTTAATTTTGCGGTTTGAAAATGGAATGATTCGCATCGGTTTGGATGTAAAACTACAGGTTTTATTCTAAATAAACAACCAAGGACTAAAATACACAAGCAATGAAAAACAATGTTCTTGAAATTGACGCGTAGCATAGTTTACGCGCTACGGAATGACTACGAAAGCATAGCGGCGTAGCTGTGTTGTCATTATGTCTGCTACGACGTAGCAAGTATTTCCAAACTTCAGAGTAAATCTGCAACGCCCATAAACATTATCACCCATAATTATGCTGAAAATGCAACGTGATGCCAAGCGAAGCTGACCTCGTAAAACGTCGTCCAGTTAATGTATAGAGTGAACAATGTACGAGTATTCCCCAGAACACATACATTAATTCTCTCTCCCAATACCGAAGCACTTAACTTGTATGTAGCTAGAGAGTAGAGAAAGTGTAACCTACGTTCCGAGCGGACTCAGCGATATTTATGACCCTAGAAGGAGTGGCGCAATAAATAATATATTTTAAGTGAAACACAACTTTCTTAACAAAATCTTGGGCAGCAAACATTATTCTACAGTAAAATACTTTTGTACAATAAAAATAACCTGACTTCCAAAACAAAACACTACAAAGCGAATAATTACTTTCTTTTCGGAAGTCAGAGTCTTTGATGCATATTTGTTTTCTTTTTTTGACACCGACTTCCTTCGAAAGAAAGTAATTTAATTGATAAAAAGTTTTAAATTTTCTCTTTTTAGTTTAATCATCATCATCATATCAGCCGAAAGACGTCCACTGCTGAACATAGGCCTCCACCAAGCGTTGCCACATTGACCGGTCTCGTGTTTCTCGCATCCAGCGGATCCCCGCAACCTTCACCAGGTCATCAGTCCACCTGGTGGGAGGCCTTCCAACGCAACGTCTTCCGGTTCGCGGTGGCCACCCCAGAACCTTTCTGACCACCGGCCATCCGTTCTGCGGGCAATGTGCCCTGCCCACTGGCGCTTAAGTTTGGCAATTCTTTGGGCTTTGTCGGTAACGCTGGTTGTCTTGCGGATCTCTACATTTCTGATTCGATTCTGCAAGGATACTCTGAGCATAGCCCTCTCCATTTTCCTTTGGTTGACTGTTAGCTTAGTGATGAGGCCCATTGTGAGCGACCACTTCTCAGAGCTGTAGGTTTTTAGTTTTGGTACCATAAATTACCATTAAAATAGGACTACATTAAATGCATCAGCTTTCAAATAATAATAAAAATAAAAAGTACAGTCGAATTGAGAGCCTCCTCCTTTTTGAAGTCGGTTAAAAAATATTTCTGTCAAAAGTTACAAAAGTGTACAACGAGTTAAAATTTCCTCAGTGTTTCCTTTGAGGGCATTAGAAAAGGCAGCAAAATGCTTCCGAATCGAGAACTACTCGAAAACACTTCACCGTTTGCTAACGTGCAAAATAAAAAGACGAGAACAAAAAAAAACACTTTGAAGTAAAAGTCAGTAAACCGAGCTGATTGCCACTTTTACGGTATTCCGAACGAGACCCTCGTCACTCCTTTTTCGGCACTTTGTGTTGTATATACACAAATGCAAATGAGAATCGCTTCGGAACGAAATAATTTTATATATTGTAATATTAACACTGTGGAATCGATTCGCCTAATTAGTTTTAAAGCTGTACGCTCGAAGTGAGAGACTGCTAATAAAGCTTTTGCGATTGAACAGTTTAATACACTACCTTCATAATGCCATATTGGTTTATGAAACTGCAACATAATATACTTTAGAGAACATAGTCAGTTATTGGAGTAAAGTTAAACTTGAATTCAGAACATAATAACAAAGCACTCTATATACGCCATTGTTCATTTATGTCCGTTTTTAACTGAACATTCATGTGTGGATTTTCACGAGGTACCACGTAGTACTGTGATGAGGTATTAATATGAAAACACAGTATACTTAGTAGTTCTTTTCCAAAATATGTGTAATAATAATAACTTTGGAAATATTTATGCCTTTTTATAAGTTTTCCTAGGAACAGAACTGAATTTTTTCGACATTCATGTTTGGTTGTTTCACATCCGAATCGGAAACAACAATGAAAGTGTTCGCAGAAAAGTGGTGGGCAGGAGACGGTTATATTTTTGTTTGAGGTAGTATGAGTAGATGGGAGTCCGTGTTCTAAAGGATCCGGGCCCGCTCGACCCCCTTAGACTCGACCCGAAGAATAATACCAGATGTTTTACTAAAAAATCAGTGCCATTTGTACAGTCACGCAATGTGATGTTTTAATTCTAAATAATTTATTGAAATATTATACATGGAATATTAAATATTTTGTTCTGAAAACTGTATTCTTTTAATTGTTTTGTTCTTACTCGAATGTAAACTATTTAGAGAAAATTAATATTTTTTAGTTCTTGATTTTGTATTGCTGAATACTTTAATATTTTATTTGTGTTGTTCCTACTTATTGTATTCTTAAGGTACCTAATGTTTATGTTTTTAATAATAATTTAGTCAATCATGCATTTTTTTATATTTTAGTATTTAGTACCTACTTGTTAACCAAATAACTATAATCACGTATAAAGACTTATTTAATAAATACTACCGTGCCACTAGATATAAGATTGTACAATAACTTACAATAATCAGTGATATTTACTACAAAGCACAAAGCGTATACTGTAATAAAAAAGGATAAGTACTTACTTGTTTAATTATTGATTTATTTATCCAAACATAATTTATATGTTACACTCTCTGTGGTGCAAGCGAAAATCGACACTTTACTGTCCGACTATATATTGACGTTTTTACGCCTATCAAAGCAGAAATAATACCGGGATAAAGTATTATTCTTTGTGTCGAGTCTAAGTGGGTCGAGTGGGCACATACCTCTAAATATACATAAACAAACGAGTAAATTAATATGTTTTCAATTCTTGGTAATAATATATTTGTTAATTAGAATTTCTAATGTTCGTACTAAATATATGTATATTTTCTGGTACCTATCCTTATGTATGAACCCAAAATTATCGCAACGAAAATTCTAAGAGCGTCACTGAACGTCCCCCAAGGAGTTACCCTTGAGCGTGACGATACGTACCTTCAACAAAACTATTTTGTATGCACGAATTTATCCGTAACTATTACTAAAAATACACAAATCCCTAGATAAGAGGTTGACTACGTTAATGCGTCTGTATAACCCGTAAATTATTATTGATACAGTTGTTGATATAATAAATAAAAGGGAAAATGGTTGGAAAACTCGCGTGTAAGAAAAACCGGCCAAGTGCGAGCCGGACTCGTGCACGAAGGGTTCCGTACCATTATCGCAAAATATCCCGTTTGTTGTATGGGAGCCTCACTTAAATATTGATTTTATTCTGTTTTTAGTATTTGTTGTTATAGCCGCAACAGAAATACATCATCTGTGAATATTTCAACTGTCTAGTTATCACGGTTCATGAGATACAGCCTGGTGACAGACAGACCGTTGAGTCTTAGTAATAGGGTCCCGTTTTTACTCTTTGGGTACGGAACTCTAAAGGAGTGAGGAGTGAGTTTGAATGTAGTGTGAACTGATGTGACGTTACCGGTAACAGCTTATGGAACTGTTGCATATCGGATGGAAGCCCGGACGTCGTTAATTCAGTATTACCTATACAACCATTTCAAATTAATTTATTTACCAGAGTGTATCTTTATAAAGTATAATTTTAAATCTACGACAGTCCCTTTACATTCTACCGTTAAATATGGTTTGCAAATGCTATTATGAGCCTTTCGAACTGTGACAAATTCTGTTCTGCTTTCTAAGTTTCAGAAAAACTCGATTCAAAAGATACTTAAAATTGAAGAAAATTAATGACCATTTATAAAATTTACAGTTTCTTTAGATCAAGTGCTCTTTGTTTGAAGTCAGTGAAAAGTTGAGCGCAAGAAGTTTCTAACACCGCAGTACTTCATTCTACTAACTCATTGCATTAACTACCCTGTCTACCACGGATGGACAAGCCGCTTACAGCACCTTGTATAAGCTTTACGTAAACGTGTACATTTACGTTGGCGGTGCACTTTACGTGGAACTTTGATAATGACACTTTTTGTTTATAAAGTATTATGACACATTTTTCAGACAAACCCGAGTATATCATATTAATTTGAACTTGATACCTCCAGGCATTCCAGACAAAAGGGTCTTGAGACACGGACAGGCAGACAGACAACGAAGGGTTCTTTGTTTTGTACGCTGCGTAAGTTAATAACTTAATAAAATTACAGTTGTGCAGCTTTAGCAAGGCAATAGCGGTAATTGACATAACTTATTTTTTTTTGTTTGACATGGCCTTCAAAAATAGAATTAATGAAATAAAGCCGCCTGGAATTAACATCTAGGACCGTGAACCTCAGCCTTTTTAACCCCCGCCGGAAAAAGAGGGGTGTTATAAGTTTCACGTGTGTTGCTGTGTATCTGTGTATCTATGTATCTGTGTTTCTGTGTGTCTGTCTGTGGCATCATAGCGCCTAAACGGATGAACCAATTTTGATTTAGTTTTTTTTGTTTAAAAGGTAATTTTGTCGAGAGTGTTCTTAGATATGTTTGAATAAAATCGGTTCAGTTATTCAAAATTTATGGGTGTTTTAATGTTTAAATTGGGGTGTTTTCGCAAGATAAATGTGTCGGGGGTTTTTAAATTTTGAAATTTTACTTGTTTACTAATGAAGAATACAAAGAGAGGGCTTAAAGTGAACGCTGTGCATCGCGGTGAAACAAATCATCATCATTATCATTTCAGCCGAACGCCGTTCACTGCTAGACATAGGCCTCCCCGAGGTGTCACCTTATTGACCGGGCCCGAGCGTCTCTTATATTTATATAATTTTGTATATCCAACTCTGTGTCAGTTTTGGATATAAAAATGTTATCTCACAAGGTAAATATTGCACCGAATGGCACATATTTGAGGGAATTCTCTATGCAATTTTATGGATTATATTCTTGGAAAAACATTGAAATACTTTCCGCGTAAAACTTTGCTTCAATAAAATATTCCAGGGAATAGAGGCCAACCGACAGCACAAATAATGATTTTTGAATGTTTGAATATTACTTTTAAGTATATAAAAAATAAAAATAAAAATATCATAGTTATTTCTATGATATTTTTATTTTTGTCTTCAAATAAATTATGATCACCTGCCATGCTCATGCTGCCATGTTCTCTCTCCACCACTCTTGGTTGACTGAAAGAGAATTACAAGAGCATTAAGTCCACCTCTGAATTTTTGTGTATTAACTCTGAAAGTGTAAAATAATCACAATTAGCTAAGTCATCTTCCTCATCATCATTATAAATTTATCCGACTGACGTTCTGGTGGAATTGGACTCCTATTATATCGACTGGCCATGTACTTATCGAATCCAGCGGATTACCAGACCTTTACCATAATAAATCATGAATATACAAACACATAGTGCTTATAGCCTTGGGTTAAATACTTTAGGTATATAGGTACATAGGCCTTGGCTATCGGCCTGTTTCACAAATTCCTTTGCCTACAAAGAAACCGAGTAGATATTCTTATCGCGACGTTTCGGGAGCCGCTGGAACTCTTGGCGGATGATAAATGGAAGGCCTACGTGATTCACCGCCTTTGCTTCCAAAGCTGCTTTAAATCCTTTTTATTTTTCTGCACTTTATGCAAATAAGATGTGTTTGGAGATGGGACTTAAAAGGCACCTTGGACTTGGACTCGCAAAGATAGTGTATTGTAAGTTATGATAAGTTTATTGATATATAGATTCATGCGGCGTTGCTAAAACTTTCAGGATTGATTTATGGTTGAATCTAAAATCACTAAATCAAAAATCTAAAGTTTGTGATATAAAAGTTAGAAGTATGTGCCTACCTAGTTTGGAACAATCGTTTTTTGCCCCTGATTTCAATACATATGTATGTTTGAAAACACATTTTCGCAAGGTGGAGTTCAAACTCGCTGCGTCCGCATTTCCGTCCGATATTATTATTCGCTGAACAAATGAGTCTGAATAAAAACGGATTCTATATAAAACACACAGGATTTTTGAAGAAGAGTTTTAGCCTAAAACTGTCAGAATATATTACGACTGGTTTAAAGGTGACGTGGATATAAATGCGATTGTAAATCACGTCCATTTTTCGTTCGCTATTCAAACGTCCAACAGTATTGTGCTAAGTACATTTATTTCCTTTTACTGCGTTCACTACTGTCTATTAATAATCCTACTTTTGACGACACCTACTTTTCTTGAAATAAGTAAAGTTATTCTTTGACAAAACAATCTCTGTTTTCTTTCATTAATTTACTGACAGACACTGCATAATTGAAAAATTGTAATTGCCTAATCCGGGTCTAGAAGCATAAAAAGTTCTGAAAATTGCGTACTGGACTGCTGCGTATTGCTGCGTTGGACCTCCCACTAGGTGGATCGAAGACCTGGTTAGTGTTGTGGGGATCTGCTGGATGCGGGACGCAATGTGGCGTCACTTGGAGGGGCGGGCTATGTTCAGCAGTGGACTTCTTTCTGCGTAAATAATGATGATGATTAGCTAAACAAATTGCTTAATTTTGCTGGGTCTAGAAGCATTTGCATAGGAGTTCCTGTATACCCAAGTACCCAACAAATGTTGTCAACTTTTTTCACAAGCTTTTATTTAACTTGCAGTGTATGTATTTATGTATGTATGTAAGTGTGTTCTGGTCAAATCTTGCAACTGAATTTTAAAGCAGTTATCCTCCACCGATTAAGATGAAACTTTGTATACACGTTTACGTCGACGTCATTCTAAATCCAATATGGTAAAGGGTCCAAGATGGTGGACTAGTTATTATTTGTGCACTGTCATGATATGGGTATCAAATGAAAGGGTTCGCTGAGAAGAATACAAAAACTGCATTTTTTTAAATAAATAAAAAATTTATGACTTATTAATAACAATGGTGGTGGTGGTGGTGGATTATTATTTTCTTTATTAAGGATTGCCTTTAAGGTATAAACCCTAAAGAAAATAAATAAAGTTTGTGTGGAAATTTGAATTATTTGCCTTTGAATAATTGTGTACAAGGATTGTCGCTATAGAAAGCAGGTAAAATCATATTCTATGAAAGTACTTAAAACAAAAAGCAAACAATTCACACATGACACGAACCGGAAGTAACCGTTTCAGATGTAACAAACATAAGAGTATATTTTAAACATATAAAATGTTTTTAAACTTCATTTAAAAATCGCAGGTGACCCTTGTCAACCTTTGCTTGCTTATTTTAGCTTATAAAGAGATTAAGTGAAATTCATGAGTAATTTATATGAGCAAATTATTGTTAAATACGGTAAAAAAGTGTGTATTGCGTATATAAGCGTTGTTGCTTTGCATATTATGATCTACGTGTGTGATAAGCAACCATTTTTAATAATAAAATATACTAATATAATAAACATATTTTATAAATTTTTTACTAGCTTCTTCCAGCGGCTTCGTCTGCGTGACAGGTAGAAATTATGCCAAGGGAATGAACTATCGGGGTAAAGTATTCTATGTCCTTCCCAGGGTCCCAAACTATATCCTTTCCAAATTTCATTTAAATCGGTTCGGCGTTTAGCCGTGAAAAGGTAACAAACGAACAATCAAACATAATGACTTTCGCATTTAAAATATTAGTATGGAATATGGATCGGTTTTTGAACTTGGAAGTGTCCCTTATTCTATATGGCTTTACCTAAGCGGAAAATATACCTAGTTTCTAATCCATTTAAAATAACATTAGAAATTTTTACAATCCCTTTTAACTGTCCGTTTAACCGATTTTGAGTTCTATCCCGTAAATGTAAGGATGTCATAAAAAGCATAAACCTTTTACCAAACGTAACTCTTTAATACAGCTGCCATTTGTCATATCATCAAAGCAATAGTAGTCAAAATCGGTTGAACGAAAAATGGGATTATTTAAATAAAGGTCTCTTTTCTTGGGCATTCTAGAACCAACTCCTAACGATATACAACTAGGGCGTCTCGCCACTTTTTTGTGGAGTTCAGTTTAAATACAAAAAATTCGTTGTCTTACTTTTGTAGTAGGATAGAGAAGGCTCATATCTTGACTCCTCTTTTTTTCATCATGCGCCTTTGTCTAACGTATTTTCTTATAAAGCTTAAATTCAAGGAGTCGGTCTAAAATATCAAGTATTTTTTGGTACTTTTTTGTCGAGGAATATTCAAATTCAAAATAATGTACTTGCTAGCATGATATTTATTGTATTGATTTTTATTGGTATTGAATTGGTATTTATTGTATTTTTTTATGAGTTTATTATGAGGTATTTTTTTTGTAAAGTACGATTGATTGATCGATTGTTTTGTTGATTAAGCACGCTACTGTTTTAGTTTGCTCGAAATTCAGACCATAACCTTGCAGATATCGTCTAAATAGATTTCATTATAATTTGCTCCAGATTCAGACTTACGGACCATAAACTTGCAGATAACGTCTAAACAGACTTAATTTTATCTGCTAGTTTTGTAACAAAAATTACGTTATGTCCCATTTTTAGCACAGAACCACATATTAAAAAAGGATTTATCAAAAGAAATTAATTAACTCTCATATCAATTTATCTGTTTTCTCAAAGCCGACAGTCATACACATTTTTTTGAAAAAGCGTATCTACATAACACAGAAGCAGATAATTACTTCCCTTCGGTTATTTACGGGAACCCTCGTCACACTGAGCGCTTGTTTTACACGTCATTCTTGTTTACTAATGAAAAAAGTGCTGGTGAAAAAATAAATTGGTTTTTATTGTACAACCGCAGTCAGCCGGCCGGGTGCGTAAATCAGAGATTATAAAGGATTTTTTGAAATACCGTACACATTAAACCAACGTAAACATTTGTCAACCCCGTGATAACACACGTGGTCGTCGAATACATTCGTGAACTATTCACGTGAGGCGAAGTAAGGTTTGCGGGGGTTTGTATGAAATTGGCTTCTTTTATATTTGTGAAGTAAATAAGCAAGCATTTTTATTGAGTTTTGCGTAGTACGATAGTCGTTGTTCAGATTTAGTGAGATGTGAAATTAGCTTTACTTTTCCTCTTCTCCTACGCAATAGAAAACTCAGATTTAATATGATGTTTAATAACACCGATGATTTTGTGTAACTGAGTCTCAAATAGATTGACAATCCAATTCTGCATCCGCCACATTGAAACCTAACTCGGCAAAAACTCGTATGATGAAAACAAAAATTTAATGAAAAATACACAATCCGGTTTTTCATTCATCAATAAACATAACACTTTCTTTTTATCGTGAAAATGCTCCGCCTGTGAAAAGGTTAACGCCTTATCATATTATCTTTAGCTTTCAAAGGCTCTTTTGTTTTGGGATTCCTGTACAAACCCTTTACCAAGATATCAAACGACAGAAACACGAACGTGTTTACGAGAAAATTGAATGTCATTTATTTCACAGACCAGAATGTGAAGATCTTTGTGTGAATGCAATTTGTAGGCAGATACTTTAAACTATTTGTCCTGGTACAGTAATACAAAGCAGAGTGCAATTATCCTTCGCATTATTGTGAAAGCTTTCACGTTGTATTATAAAATGGAAAGTAGTTAAACAAGGGTAGAGATACTAGACAGATTTCAAACTAAGAACCTACCTGCACCAGTTATGAACCGCCTCGCAAATAAATTAAATAAGAATAATCCACCGACTCGAGATTGTTTTTATGTTTGTTCTATAAATCGAGATGTTTTTACTGTATTTTGTATCATATTCTCTTAATTGGTAAACATTTATCTTGAAAATACTCTGTCATTACTATCTACTTTTTTTTGGATTGCAATCTTATTTGTGCAGATAAAATTGACAGACATAAACATTTTATGTTTTGTTGACTGACATTAATATAATAAAAAGACGAAAAACATGAACACGAATATTCGTATTGCATTTTAAAATCTCTAAAGATCTTTCTTTGTAAACTTCTACACAAATTGAAATATTGTAAAAAAATACCAATGAAATCTAGTGGAAAGAAAGAAACGAAACATTTAATATTCAACGTACAAACTCGCAAACTTTAAAAATATGAAAAGTTGTGTAGTTTCTTTCCTAAATTAAAAAAAATATGCCGTCCGAAAAGTTTTGTAGCAGAGAGTAGCGGCCCGCCGAGAAGTTCTGAACAAATTGGAATTCAACAAATTACTCAAATACCGAAAATAGTACCTCGGTGTTGTACGTGGCGGAATAATGAACGTTATTTACTTTTTGTAGGGCAACATTTTTGGTAATATTTCAGAAGCTTAGTAAATTGATTTATTGAAGCCCATTATCGAAGTCACTTGCTCAACAATTGTTTTATCGAAATCATTAATTTTCACGACAAGCTTCGAAATTATAATTATGCTGTAACAATGTTTTGAGTGCACGAGTTATGTAATAAAAATAATAACGGACGGAATGGACGTCGGAAACGGACGTCGGAAACGTCCGAGTTGACGCCCGCCGTGCCGTGGTGAAATTGTCGAGTGTGCGGGAAGCGTATCGTGACTTGTGACATCAGTTGCCAAGCGCGTAACCGCATGCGCCGCCCGCGTCAAATTCGAAATTCAAACAGATCGGTGACGTAGCCTGTACTTGATGTTTTTGAATTGATTTTATCTTTAATTATATGAACGTTTTATGCCCATAGGTCTACTGTTTGATAGGTTCCATACATATGCCACATTGATGATCTTAGATGTGAATGCAGAACTGTGTCACAAACTATGCTCCATCAGCTATCTTGCAATTAGTGCCCTAAAAAAAAAAGTGGACTAAGTGATCTCTGCACTGACACACATATAGTGCCATAGAAGTCATACAAGTGGCAAAGTTCTGCCATCAAAATTCGATCGATTCGATTGATGGTCGATTGCAGTATCTACCTACACTGCGATAAGTAAATAGCAGAATGCCTATTTCTCTAGGGTTAAATCCTTTAGTTGCCTTTTTTGGTTTGAAAGAGATTGGGCATGTTTATTACAATGAACCAAATGATGCAGTGAATTGGAACTCCAGGAAATTGTTTTAATTATTGTACGTTCAAAGTGCAACGCTTAAAGTTCAAAGATTACAGTATATCTGAAGACGATTAGATAGATTTTCAATCATTTGCATTAAGTTGCAAATGTTATAATACAATATATTGTAAAGTTCATTCTTTTGCTTCTAAGGTCTATATGGTTGTTGATATATCTTAAATAGTTGCCAGTGTTGTCTTGAAGCCAAAAAGCGGTAACGTTGCTATGAAGGTGCAGTCCCTTAAACAGTTACCAGCATTGTCTTATAGTTAAATTCAGTAATATTGATGAAAAGGCTGAAAAATATAAACATGAAATTTCCATTCCGATTTGAAAAGTCTTTGAAAGGGAATCATAGACTTTTATTCTTTTAAGTCTAGACTTCAGACTTCAGAGCATGAACCGACAAGCTCTTATCTTTGTGGTGGATTATTTATTATATATTATTTGGAAAGACTGATGTTCGTTAAAACTTTAAAGAGCCGCTAAAAATGTAGCAGTTTTAGTCAAATACAAATATAGTTTCAAAGAAAGAGGAATAGGTACTAATAACTTTTTTAAATAGATTTTCGAAATAGGAAACGTTGTCAAAAAGCCAGAATCCTGAGTGAACTACTACCAAACTACAAACGTTACCTCAACAATTATTGAAGGACATAATCGACCGTTCATCCTACGACGCATACATAAATACGCTCGAAATGTAGTTAGGCAGGAGCTGTACAGGACAATATCCAACACGTACTAACGCATCTCGTGTTGTTGGCCCGATTGTTTGAGCAGTCATGTCCGGAGAGAAACACACGGCCATTTGTCATGCGACAACACCGGCTAGGTACGTCTGAATGGCGACCAAACCCCTCTTGTTCTATTGTTTTGGACATAATGACCGCCTCCGACCCGCTACGATTAGTGTTGCTGAAACACCCCAAATTAGCCAAAAGTTATGCTGACTCAACGTGGAAAGATTATTTTCGAAAAAGGTTTTTGTATTTATGAGCAGAGAAATAGTTGTTAATTTTGCGGTTCGAAAATGGAATGATTCGCATCGGTTCGAATGTAAAACTACGGGTTTATTCTAAATAAACACGGACTAAAATACACATGCGATGCGAAACAATGTTCTTGATATTGGCGCGTAGCATAGTTTATGCGCTACGGAATGACTAAGGTAGCGTAGCGGCGTGGCTGTAACGTCATTATGTCTGCTACGTCGTAGCAAGTATTTCCAAACTTCAGAATAAATCTGCAACGCCCATAAACATTATCACCCATAATTATTTGGAAAACACAACGTGATGCCAAGCGAAGCTGACCTCGTAAAACGTCGTCCAGTTAATGTATATAGTGAACAATGTACGAGTATTCCCCAGTACACGTACATTAATTCTCTCTCCCAATACCGAAGCACTTAACTTAATAATATAATAATGGCTCAAAAGGCCCTTGAAGGTGTAGTGCGCGAGCTACAAAAAGTAGTGGCTGATCTCGCAACAAAAATCAGTGCTCTCCAGGACAAAATAGTTGAGCAAACAGCGATAATAATTAAGCAAGAGCAATCATTGAGCTTGTTAAGATTAGCAGTTGAGGGTACACCGAAAACTGTCCCTCCGAAACTAGTGATCACTGACGGTGGTCATGAACAGCTGGAGATTCCAGCAACTACGCAGCGACCCATTCGTCAAGCGCGAGTTAATTCAACCGCTAAAGCCAAAATTGGATACGCAGCCGCTGCAAAAAAGTTAGCCGCTGCAAAACCAAGGATCGATGGGGACGTTGATGAAACAAATAACCTACCCGAAACTGAACGAGTTAAGACAATTATTAACATGTCACCTACGAGCGCAAATCACATGCTACCCGCAAAAACAACTTTATCATCTCAGCAGTGTGGGGCCACTAATTCAGCGAGAATAAGCACGGACGACGTGAAGGGCATTCGCCAGGAAAATCCTACCTCCGAAGAAGGCTGGCAACCAGCGCGCAAGGCACGTAACTCCAAACGGCGAGTGGTCACTGGCAACGGAAAAGAGGACGACGAACTCAAAAGTGTAGAAAAACTCAAATATGTACAGGCTTGGTCTTTTAAACCGGAGACTACGGAACAAAACGTTCTTAATTATTTGAATAAGCTTCAAAGTTGTGAACAATATCTGGTGGAGAAACGTGTAATTAAAACTACAAGACACGCTGCCTTCGTAATTGCTTTTCCTGAGAGCTTGAACGAGCGGATAAACACGCCGGCGGCGTGGCCTGCGGGGGTTAAGTTGTCTGACTGGTTTCCGCGGCGTCCCCGCGAACAGCGGGGGGACACGAGCTCCGAGATTCGCACCGGCGCCAGTGCAAGCGCAGTCGTCGGCTAGTCCTCCCAGTGAACACGGTATGAAACGACGACACGTGAATGATTTTAAGTGTCGGTATGCTGTTGCTAATAATTTAAACTTATCGCAAACGTTGGGAAAAGAGTGCTCAAACGGTGTGAATGTGGTCCAAGCTAGTAATAGGAAATGTACATTAGTTCTGTTCTACCAAAATGTTAGAGTACTACGCACGAAATTAAAAACGTTTTACAGTAATATTGTAGTATCTATGGCTGACTTGGTAGCCATAACCGAGACTGGAATTAATGACTCGATACATGATGGTGAACTGGCTCCGAGTGGGTACACAATACTTAGATGTGACCGCGCGGATGGCCGTAAACACGGAGGGGTCATGCTAGCCGCCACCCTGCGCGGCGCTCTTGACTTACGCAGTGTACCGTTACCTGATAACGCTAGCTTGAACCACCACCCGTTCGAAATCGTATGTGCGACGGTATTTAGACAAAATGTTTTTCTCTTTTTGTGTTGTGTTGCGTACATTCCGCCAAAAAGTATTGAAAGAGAGTATATGTATATGTTCCATTTGCTGGAGTAGATATGTGTTAAATATGATAAAGTTGTTTTGGTCGCTGATTTCAATATGTACTCAACGAACCAAGATGTACAATGTTATTTTGAATATTTTGTCACTTTCTGTGGGTTCCGCCAATGTAATAACATTCGGAATTGTAACAATCGTACTCTCGATTTAGTCCTTACTACTTTGCCTGACGAAGATATTGTTGTAAGCGAGGAAGGTGGCGAGTGTTTATCGTGTATAGACCCACAGCATCCGCCACTGCGAGTAAGTATAAGTCGTGCGCGAGTCACTGCTAGCCCTTGCGGCCTCGTACCGCAGTCTTCTACCGGGAGGTTGATACCGCGATGGAATTATAATAGGGCGGATTTCCAATCTTTATACTTGGCACTTGCAGGGGTAGACTGGAGTGCCCTGTATGAAACGAGTAATGCCAACGAAGCATATAAGATTTTTTATGAAATATTTTTCAGGACTTTAGATGGTAGCATTCCAAGAAAGAGCTCCAAGGGTGTTTGCTCTCGCTATCGCTACCCAGACTGGTTCACTGCTGACATAATTAGTCATATTAAACAGAAGGCTTTTTGGCATAAATCGTATAAGAATACTAGGTCAGACATCGACTATATAAACTTTTCTTACTTTCGTTCTGTAGTCAAAGTTATGATCAGTACCGCATACCGAGAATATCAAAACCGTATTGAACAACAATTTACAAAAGAACCGAGGTCTTTTTGGGGTTTTATTGGGAGTAAGCGTTCGAAACGTAGCAAAGTAAAGATAGCTACGAATGGTGAGCCGATACCAGAGCATGAGTGTGCCCAGGCGTTCGCTGAATACTTCCATTCGGTTTATGGGGTGGTGGCGCCGCGGTTGGATGCAGCTGCCGCTGGGCTGGCGGCGCCCGAGCGCGGCGCCCGCGTTCACGTGGGGCAGCTGTCTCTCGGCGAGGTGGGTGCTGCGCTCACTCGCCTCAAGCCCAAGCGTTCAGTTGGGCCAGACGGGGTGCCCCCCTTCATTGTTAGGGATTGTAGGAATGTACTAGCGCGGCCGCTCATGCATCTGTTCAATAGCTTTTTACGAGAATGTTCATATCCGGACGGCTGGAAGGTGACTAGGGTTACTCCAGTACCGAAAGGTGCTCCAAGCTCAGACGTTAGTGGATATAGACCAGTAGCAGTACTGTCACCATTTGCTAAAGTCTTTGAGTCTGCGTTGTGCTCATCATCTAATCGCAAGTAGCATCACAGCTCAACGACGCGCAGCATGGTTTCCGCGCGGGCCGCAGCACGAATTCGAATTTAATGTGTTTCTTAAACCAGGCCGCGACAGTACTGGACTCTGAGGTAGGTGCCCAACTGGACGTCGCTTACTTTGACTTCAGGAAGGCATTCGATAGTGTGGACAATGATATCCTTTGTAAATTTGCGAGAGCTGGTTTTACCCCAGCCCTTCTAAAGTTCTTTTCCAGCTACTTGGGCAACCGCAAGCAAATGGTGGAATACGCAGGCTACACCTCAGAACCGTATTGCACTCTTACGGGAGTAAGCCAGGGGACGAATTTAGGACCATTGGAATTCATTGTCATGGTCAATGATCTCCCGGAGGTCATTGAAGACGCTGGCTGCCTATTATTCGCTGACGATCTGAAGTTGTTCATGCGGATAAGCAACGATTCGCACTGTGAAAAGCTTCAGCGTGACATCGATCGGGTGGTAGCGTGGAGTGTAGAAAACAAATTGCCCTTCAATGTGACAAAGTGTCATATAATGTCATTCACGCGGGCCGTGGTACCCCTACGTCACGAATATTGTATGGGCGGTCACGTCATTGCGCGGGTGGGGTCGGTGCGAGATCTTGGAGTCATATTTTCGGAGGATCTATCATTTAGAGCTCATGTCGTGCAAGTGTGTAAAAAGGCCTTTAAAAATCTTGGGTTTGTTATGCGAGAAACCCGTGACTTCACTAACATGGCAGCAGTGAAATCACTTTATAACGCGTTGGTGCGAAGCAACTTGGAAACTAGTGCTATCATCTGGAATCCTTATGAGACTAAATATTCTCAGATGGTAGAAAAGATGCAGAACAAGTTTACACGTTACCTATATATGAGGCAATTTGGTGTCTATCCGTTTTACCCGCTTATGTACCCAACTCTCTTTGTAATAGTGATGGTTGGGTACTATAAGTTGGAAGTAAGGCGCAATCTTGCTCTGGTCAAATATGTCTTTATGGTTTTTCGTGGGATGCTAAACAATCCACAAATCTTGGAATCGTTGGGATTACTCGTTCCAAACAGTAGGCTACGGTTGGGGCCGCGGCAAAGTCTCTTTGAAACTCCGGTAGCCCGTACAAACATATTAAAGTTTGCTTCCGTGTGTCGGGCAATTACGATTATTAATAACATCTCTCAGCGATTGGACATTTTTTCCTGCTCTTTGGCGGAATTCCAGAGGGTGACAGTGAATGTATTGTCCTCTATGTAACTTGTCGTCACTGTATGTAACAGTGCCATTGTATGACTACTTTTATTATCTTGGGGTTTACCTGTAAAAATAAATGTATGTGTAAATGAATAAATAAATAAATAAAATAAAATAAAAAAACTTGTATGTAGCTAGAGAGTAGAGAAAGTGTAACCTACGTTCCGAGCGGACTCAGCGATATTTATGACCCTAGAAGGAGTGGCGCAATAAATAATATATTTTAAGTGAAACACAACTTTCTTAACAAAATCTTGGGCAGCGAACATTATTTTACTATAACCTATACCTTTAAACAAAAAAATTCAAAGCGAATAATAATTTTCTTTT
The DNA here is from genome assembly GCA_949775005.1 of Orthosia gothica. Lineage (NCBI taxonomy): Eukaryota > Metazoa > Arthropoda > Insecta > Lepidoptera > Noctuidae > Orthosia > Orthosia gothica. The sequence continues at coordinate 23,105,756 of OX459038.1, read as the reverse complement.
CGGACCTCGGTGTCATTGATGCCTATTTTTTCTTTTTTGACACCAACTTCCGAAAAGAAAGTTATTTTTCGGTTTATACTGCTTTGTCGAAGTAGGTTAAATATTTTTTATACAAAGTTTTTAATTTTCTCTTTTTAGTTTTGATACCATCATTAATCACCATTAAATGGGACTATATGAAATGCATCAGCTTTCAAATAAGAAAGGAATCATCAAAATCTATACAACTAGTAAAAAGTTCTGAGGTATAATAAACAAGAAAAATAAAAAGTACAGTCGAATTAAGAGCCAAGGCGGCTCTTTTTGAACTCGGTTAAAAGACATTTCTGTCGAAAGTTACAAAAGTGTACATCGAGTTAAAATTTCCCTAGTGTTTCCTTTGAGGGCATTAGAAAAGGCAGCAAAATGCTTCCGAATCGAGAACTACTCGAAAACACTTCACCGTTTGCTAACGTGCAAAATAAAAAGACGAGAACGAAAAAATTCACTTTGAAGTAAAAGTCAGTAAACCGAGCTGATTGCCACTTTTACGATATTCCGAACGAGACCCTCGTCACTCCTTTTTCGGCACTTTTTGTTGTATATTTACAAATGCAAATGAGAATCGCTTCGGAACGAAATAATTTTATATATTGTTATATTAACGCTGTGGAATCGATTCGCCTAATTAGCCTTAAAGCTGTACGCTTGAAGTGGGAGACTAACAATAAAGCTTTTACGATTAAACAGTTTAATATACTACCCACTGTGACTGTTCCTAAATGACCCTAGGCTGATAAAAATTTCGTTTTTCCTAAAATTTCCTAGATTTAGTGTTAATGTCGGCCCTTTTATAAAAGGGGTGAAGCGCCCCTCCATTCCGCGCTGCACAATGAATTTCGTCACCTAACTTGATCAATTCTCTTCCGACACGTGAATTCCAAATTATGTTTTGTTTTGTTTTGTTTTGGAATTCACAGTTATAAAATTATAACTTGGAAGTGGTTTAGAAGGATAAAATATGACTAAGGGGATATAAACTAAATTGTTATAATTAACTAACGCTTGTGTGAGAAACTCTATACACTAATGTATAGAGTATTTAAATCAAAGACCGAATAATGGTCGCGGATAATGAATTTACATTCAAGAATTACTACAAATACAAATAACTAAATTAACAGGGAGTTTAACTCAGGAAGTAACTGGTGTTGATAATATCAACTCACCTACAGACAGCCCCAAAAGCGCCCATCCCGCCATCATTTCGTAGTGTAATAGCTGGTAAGAAGAAATGATGAAACAAACTTCCAGCACACATTTCTGTCTGATAGCCTTAAGGGCTAAAGAAGTCAAACAATAGTGAAGTATGGAGTTAATTAGACAAAAGGGATTGCAAAGTGCATTATTTACCTAACGAAAGGAAGTTGGTAGGATCGCTACGCTTGCATTCATAAATACGTTTAATTGAATTACGTTAATTAGTTAAGTTGCAATAGTCAAGATTCCCACCCGAGTGACGTGAGACCGCTTTTCAGCAGCAGGTCCGTCGTAACGTGTACTACTCGGCCTAGACTGCATTTTCTAGTGAGAATCTGCGGCGGCTCCAAGAGTACAGGCTCCCTAAGCACTAGCATGCCTTGCCCAGTCCTAAGACAGTGGTCAGTTTTGTGCCTATTTGCCTCTGCCATTTGAGCGAGACATGCTACCAGTTACACTGGACGCGGGCTATAATAAGTAGCACTCTCTCGGCCTATTCACCCTTTACTAAGACAATAAAAAATTACGCAAGCGTACCGTAGACTCAGTCTTTAGCAAAACTCAATGCGAAAGATACTTGCCGTACGTCGGAGCGGATTCATTCGTCGCTTCTCATCTCCTTAAACTGCCCATTGCGTGGATTTTGGGGCCGTCAGGGACGGCAGCCATCCAATATCGTGTCTCGCTAAATAGTGACGATTTAGTAATTGCCTACAAAACGGCTTGGTGTGGTTTTAACGAGACACGTTCCCTAAGCGTCATTAGACGATGTAATTTGGGGTTCTTTGTGATGCCTACCGGCTGAAACCTACCCCCCTCCCTGGAATATGAGCGACAGCAAGTATTTCGCGAAGTGTTCTGAGCTAGACCTTCTTAGGAAACAGTATATTTTAACAACTAACATTTGGTTCTCCTACGTGCTCAATTAAGAGCGGCCATATTTAGCCCATTTTATACAGAAACGAGTTTTAGCGGTTCCGCCTTCCGTGTATGTAATGTCAGTTAACTCTCAATAAAGGTCCTTAATCAAATGTGTAATTGTTTAGTGTATAAATGGTGAATTAGGGCATGTAACGTGTGACGAAAGGCTTCGCTGCTTCCCTAAACCAAATATTAGCCACAAATATCTGCCAAAGGGTGGATTTAGGAGGTAAATACAAGGGTTCGCCACGCTAGAATAAATAGTACATTAGTTAATGATCCCTACCTATGTAATACAATGATTAAACTTACCCCATTCATACTGGCACTCACTCACACCATATTAACGCGAATAGACTAAATTATAACTAACTTAATAATTAAACTCGTCAACCCGATACGTTACAACGACGCGACTTTTCCTATTCCGTTCCGAGCCTAATCTTCGACCTCCAAAATCAATCCGTCCGCTCTGCCTGCCTAAAGCTAAGTGTCCCACTCACGCCTCTACCAGCACCACAAGCTTACTTCCCACCGTTTGGCAACGCTACGAAAGGTCTATTTTATGACCGTTTTTGTGCACTTATACTTCATAGTTTTGGGACGGCCGGCAAGGTTCATCGTTGCCATATGGCTACTTCTTAGAATCCGTACAGAATCTTCACTATCGACATCCTTTCCCATTGCTTTCTAACCGAAGGGCCCCTTTTTTAAAGAGTTCCAATATTGTTTTATCCTTTTAAAATGGGTAATGTTACATAATTTATTAAAGTGGCTGTCAGACCTAACTTAACGTACTTTTAAATGGCTAACACGTGTAAACCCGTGTAAGAATTATTGATATAAATCTCAATATTTAATTAAGGATAAATGACACGTAGTCACATTCCCCCCTCTGAAAATCAGACGCGTGACGTAGTACAGCGGATGAGCTTTCACAATAGGATGATCTCTGTTGTCTCATAAAACATTCATAGATTATAACCTCGTACTCTAATGCCCTATTCGGTTTGTTAAAATTATTCCAGTTGGATCATTAATCCAATAAGATTCAATATCTGCTATTATTTTGTAGTATTACGCAGTAACACCTATATTCGAGTCACAATTGCTGTACCTATTTCGAAAGGTACGAATTTTCTTGTCATATTAAAGTAACAAAGTGCGTATAACTGTGCTTGTTTATATTTTTATTTCACCTATCACAGTCTCGTATTACCTTCTAACGGTAGATACGTAATTGCTGTATCTGAATTAGTCTTTTATAATGACGCATATCCATTCCATTATCAAGTAACTAATTTCAATAGACCTGTAGGTATGCTTTTTGCTTAGCTTTACATACCGGAGTCTTCTAAGTTTTAAGTCATTACAATTCTTTTGTATTTAAATTTATAGTTCGCTGAAATATTTTAATCTTATTAGAAAAGATCTCAAAAGACCTGTGCATGCCTATTATTTTAATTTTACATACCAGGTTATCTCCTATTAGTACTACCTACGGTACTCTCTCGTTCTAAACTCAGCCTATTGCAGTTGCGCTGGACGGCGCTCTGCACTGGACAGCGGTCTCTGCTTAAGCACCTTAATGCCGAGTCAGCTGCCGAATTCGTTTTCAGGAATAGCTGGAATAGTTCGCACATGTGCTTATTAGAATTTTATACCAATAAGATGAAATAGCCCCTCTCTGACCTTAAGAGGATTGGCAGTTCTGAAATTAAACAAGTATTAGAAGATTAGGTACATCGACCTTTACAAATTAAACAAGGTTGTTAGAATTCTAACACGAGTTTGAGAGTTATATCAGACTGATTTAAGAGATCAGAGACTTCTAATAATCCAATAAAGGTTTGAAAGTCATTTGTAAACTGTAGCCACATTAGATTTTCCACACTAAATATAAATCGTATAGATTTATTCATAAGTTTATCTTATTAACGAGGTCACGCATTGGAAAGTCAGAATCAGGCCCCCCTCAAATTGTAACATTAAAGACAACATGCTATAGTTCCAACCTTCGGTTATGATTTCATGGGTCATAATTAGGAAACAATTGTTTTCCTATTGTTTCACACCTGACTCAGGTGTCGCGGCCGTTGAGGCATCGCGTTAAAAAAAAGAACTTAACTTGGTGACCGGTGCCACGCCACAGCATCTGCCGGATTCAGCTGGTGTCAGTCACCTGGATGAAGCTCTGGGCCAAAACACTCCGTTGGTCTAGACATAGAGTAGTAGTAGCTATGTGATGACTTGGCATCCTGGAATTTGAAATAAGGCCACACAAGTATCTATTCTCATATAACATTACATACTCTGTCAAGTCACCAGTATTTAGTGAAGCTTTCTATAATTATAATTATGTTAACGTACCTTCTTGCTAATTTTATGGTCACCTTTTGTTTCCCTAGAATGCCTCTTTTTTAATTTTGGGTGGCTATTGTTTAGTAACCGTTAATAGACTGCATTTCGGATATATAATATTAGGTACAGGTAGCCTGGCAAGTAGAATAAAATGAGACACAATGGAAAAGTAATTTATTATTTTCGTTTTGCTACGTGTCTACTTTATTATTCGAACTAAGTACATTTATTTTTATTTTTATTAAGTACATTAAACGTATAATAATTTTTCTGTATTCATAAAATCTGTAATTTTAGTCTGTTTTGCGAAGTGAACACGTCTGGATTTTAATTAGTGTATCGTCATTTTTTTTCTGGATGTGAAAGTCTTCAATAAAAGAACAATCTTTCGTAATACAATAACTTGAGCTTAGACCATCAATCGAAGTCTGCACTGTACATTGTTCTTCAGTCTTTTCCTGTTCGTCACAAATTGCAATAGAGTTATCTAAATTCATCAAATCATCAATAATCTCCTCTGCTTCAATAGTACATAAAAAAACCGACCGAATAGTTATGAGAAAGCAGTCTTTGATTATATTGCTTGCACGTGTTTTTTTTTTGTTTCTGAGAATTACAAAAGCCTTTAAACCCGACACATTTTGTTTACTTTTGCGATCTTAACAGCCAGCCAGTGACCATTATACTGTTCCAGATGTGGATACTGTAACCCAAAACACAAATTCTATTCAAATTGTACAATACTGCTGTCAGTAACGAAATCGTAAGGCAAAGCAATTAATTCGAAGCGAGATTGTAACGAAAGTAACGAGTAACGATACGTTTGTAACGAGTACTATGTTATGAAGTAACGAATACATACGGGTATATAATATACTAACAACTAAGGATATGTATTCAGGTTTCTACGTACACTCAAATACCCAAGTCCTGTCTGTGACTGTATTCGTAATAACTGCCAGTCCCTTATTTTAAAGCCTCCCCATAAATAGTCGCTAGCAATTTAGTGATGTAGCGCCAAGGGGGCATCATATACGGACGTGCTTGAGCAGTGGATAGGCTACACAGGACAATCCTGGAAGTACGGACAAGCATTTTACTGGGTTAACTTCCTTACTCCGAGCACGTTTGATCTTTCAAAACTCCACTCAAGCTAGTCAATTAAGGCAAGTGAGAAGTGGCAGCTCTGTTCTTCGTCAGTGTTCACACCGATCGGCCAATAAAGGCAAGCAGGAGACGAGGGACATGACTTATCACTGGAGATCAGGTCCTTGCGATCATCACTGCCAGCACCAGCTCGCCACAAAGCTGCCCTGCGGATTTTATATCTCTTAATCTAGCCCCTCCCGCTAGGCATGTTGCGGCAAAGTAGAATCTACCCGGTAGATTCTCCTTTGATGCAACATGCCTATGGTAGATTCTACCGGTACTGACCTATGGTTCATTGGAGCATGCAAGCCCTTCCACGACTTTAGAGATGATACGGTGGGGTTATTATTATTTTGAAAATTAATGATTATCAATTGTTAAGGATTACCTTTAAGATATAAACCCTAAAGATAAAAAATAAAGTTCGTGTGGAAATTCGAAATATTTGCCTTTGAATAATAGGGTACAAGGCTTCTCGCTATAGAAAGCAGGTAAAATAATATTCTATAAAGTATTTAAAACAAAAAGCAAACAATTCACACATGACACAACCCGGAAGTACCCGTTTCAGATGTAACAAACATAAGGGTATATTTTAAACATATTAAATGTTTTTAAACTTCATTTAAAAATCGCAGGCGACCCGTGTCAACCTTTGCTTGCTTATTTTGGCTTATAAAGAGATTGAGTGAAATTCATGAGTAATTTATATGAGCAAATTATTGTAATACGGTAAAAATGTGTGTATGCGTATAAAAGCGTTGTTGCTTTGAATATTGTGATTATACGTGTGTGATTAGCAACCATTTTTAAATATATTGCTTACTAGCTTCTTCCAGCGGCTTCGTCTGCGTGAAAGGTAGAAATTATGCCAAGGGAATGAACTATCGGGGTAAAAGTATCCTATGTCCTTCCCAGGGTCCCAAACTATAATCATTCCAAATTTCATTTAAACCGGTTCGGCGTTGAGTCGTGAAAAGGTAACAAACAAACAAACAAACAGAGTGACTTTCGCGTTTAAAATATTAGGATGGAATATGGATCGATTTTTGAACTTGGAAGTGTTCCTTATTCTATATGACTTTACCTAAGCGGAAAATATACCTAGTGTATAATTCATTTAAAATAACATTAAAAATGTTTACAATCCCTTTTTACTGTCCGTTCAACCGATTTTGAGTTCTATCCCGTAAATGTAAGGATGTCATAAAAAGCATAAACCTTTTACCAAAAGTAACTGTTTAATACAGCTGCCATTTGTCATATCATCAAAGCAATAGTAGTCAAAATCGGTTGGACGGGCTGTAAAATGGGATTATTTAAATGTCTAATGTTATCTCAAATGCAGTATGCCTCTAGGTTTATTTTCTTGGGCATTCTAGAACCAACCCCTAACGATATACATCTAGGGCGTCTCGCCACTTTTTTGTGGAGTTCAGTTTAAATACTAAAATTCGTTGTCTTACTTTTGTAGTAGGATAGAGAAGGCTCGTATCTTGACACCTCTTTTTTTCATCATGCGCTTTTGAATTAGAACCTTTGTGTAACGTATTTTCTTATAAAGCTATTCAAGGAGTCGGTCTAATATGTCAAGTATTTTTTGGTACTTTTTTGTCGAGGAATAATCAAATTCAAAATAATGTACTTGCTAGCATGATATTTCTTGTATTGATTTTTATTGGTATTGAATTGGTATTTATTGTATTTTTTTTATGAGTTTATTATGAAGTATTTTTTTTGTAAAGTATGATTGATTGATCGATTGTTTTGTTGATTAAGCAAGCTACTGTTTTAATTTGCTCGAAATTCAGACTTACGGACCATAACCTTGCAGATATCGTCTAAATAGATTTCATTATAATTTGCTCCAGATTCAGACTTACGGACCATAACCTTGCAGATATCGTATAAATAGACTTCATTTTATTTGCTAGTTTTTTAATAAAAATTACGTCATGTCCCATTTTTAGTAACGAACCACATATCAAAAGATTTATCAGAAGGTAAAGTAATTAACTCTCATAACATTTTATCTGTTTTGTCAAAGCCAATACGACAGTCGTACACATTTTTTTGAAAAAAGCGTATCTACATAACACAGAGGCAGATAATTACTTCCCTTCGGTTATTTACGGGAACCCTCGTCACACTGAGCGCTTGTTTTACACGTCATTCTTGTTTACTAATGAAAAAGTGCTGGTGGACAAAATAAATTGCTTTTTATTGTACAACCGCAGTCAGCCGGCCGGGTGCGTAAATCAGAGATTATAAGGATTTTTTGAAATACCGTACACTTTAAATCAACGTAAACATTTGTCACCCCCGTGATAACACACGTGGTCGCCGAATTCATTCGTGAACTATTCACGTGAGGCGAAGTAAGGTTTGCGGGGTATATATGAAATTGGCTTCTTTTATATTTGTGAAGTAAATAAGCAAGCATTTTTATTGAGTTTTGCGTAATAAAATCTTACCCCCGCTTCTAGATCGCTTCACTTTGGTAGGCGTTGGCTCATTTTGAAACACCCAAACAGTCGACTGGCGCTTGGTTTCTGGGTCGTATTGATAAATCCAGGACTCATCACCTGTAACGATGTCGTAAACACGCCGAGACGAGCCTGCTTCAAATTTGTTAAGCATATCACGGCACCATTCCACCCGGGCCTGCTTCTGAGCATCGGTGAGGTTGTGCGGCACCCAGCGTGATACTATCCTCCTCACGCGAAGATGGCTGTGTAGAATCTCGTGAACGCTTCCCGATCCAATCTTCAATATGTGTTGAATCTCCTGATATGTAATTCGCCTATTGTCTTGGATTAAATTTTTCACTGCTAGCACGTTTTCTTCGGTAACAGCCGTCAAAGGGCGACCGCTTCTTTCGTCATCCCCCAAAGTTGGTCGACCGCGCTTGAATTCGTTATACCAACGATACACGGTTGCCTTGGAAGGGCCTTCATCCATGAATGCCATTTGAAGTCTATCGTACGATTCATCCGGTTTCAGGCGACACTTGAAATCGTATAAAATCATAGCTCTAAAATGTTCCCGGCGCAGATCCATATTTCAGTGAGACACAATACTTTGAATTAACTCGCAAAAAATGTGGAGGGAAATTTTGAAATTGGAACTTACTTATTTTTACTTATAAATAATCATATTTTCGAAAAACATTATAACTGGCCAGTCTCCCATATATAAAAACTTTTTTTCGCAATACTTTCTGAGGGGCCTGGTACTAGACAGATTTCAAACTAAGAACCTACCTGCTCCAGTTTTGAGCCGCCTCGCAAACAAATTAAATAAGAATAATCCACCGACTCGAGATTGTTTTATGTCTGTTCTATAAATCGAGAATTTTTTACTGTATTTTTTATCTGATTCTCTTACTTGGTGAACATTTATATTGAAAATACTCTGTCATTACTATCAACTTTTTCTTGGATTGCAATCTTATAATTGCAGATAAAATCGACAGACATAAGCATTTTGTTTTGTTGAATGACATTAATATAATAAAAAGACGAAATACTTGATCACGAATATTCGTATTGCATTTTAAAATCTCTAAAGATCTTTCTTTGTTAACTTCTACACAAATTGAAATATTGTAAAAAATTACCAATGAAATCTAGTAAAAAGAAAGAAACAAATCAAATCAAATCAAATCAAATCATTTATTAAGTGTGTTTTTTGGTGAGGTTACATGGTCTTATAAAATACAAACATTGTGCTCAAAAAACTACCCATAGGGCTTACACTTTTTTAAGAAAATTCGTTCATTATTACTGAAGTATATTATATTATTATGCAAAGTACATGAAGCTATATAAAGTAATGTCAGATAAGCAAATAATCAAATTGTCAATTAAATATTTCCGTCATAAAGAAATTCAGTAATTGAATAATAGCATTTTTGGATTAATAAATTATATAATTTTCGACAAAACATTTAATATTCAACGTACGAACTCGCAAACTTTAAAAATATGAAAAGTTGTGGCGATTCTTTCCAAAATTAAAAAAATATGCCGTCCGAAAAGTTTTGTAGCAGAGAGTAGCGGAATTCACCAAATTACTCAAATACCGAAAATAGTACCTCAGTGTTGTACGTGGCAGAATAATGACCGTTTTTTACTTTTTGTAGGGCACCATTTTTGGTAATATTTCAGAAGCTTAGAAAATTGATTTATTGACGTCCATTATCCAAGTCACTTGCTCAACGATTGTTTTATCGAAATCATTAATTTTCACGACAAGCTTCGAAATTATAATTATGCTGTAACAATGTTGTGAGTGCACGAGTTATGTAGGGGTAATAAAAATAATAACGGACGGAACGGACGTCGGAAACGTCCGAGTTGACGCCCGCCGCGCCGTGGAGAAATTGTCGAGTGTGCGGGAAGCGTATCGTGACTTGTGACATCAGTTGCCAAGCGGAAAACCGCATGCGCCGCCAGCGTCATATTCGAAATTCAAACAGATCGGTGACGTTGCTTAAGCCTGTACTTTGAAGTTTTTGAATTGATTTTCTTTTCAATCATATGAGCGTTTTATCCCATATTGCTTGATAGATTCCATACATATGCCACATTGATGATCTTAGATGTGAATGCAGAACTGTGTCGCAAACTATGCTCCATCAGCTATCTTGCAATTTGTGCCCTAAAAAAAAGTGGACAAAGTGATCTTTGCACTGCCACCCATTTAGTGCCGAAGAAGTCATAAAAGTGGCAAAGTTCTGCCATCAAAATTCGATCTAGTCGATTGATGGTCGATTGCAGTATCTACCTACACTGCGATAAGTAAATAGCAGAATGCCTATTTCTCTAGGGCGACCTCCTTTAGTTGCCTTTTTTGGTTTGAAAGAGATTGGGCATGTTTATAACAATGAACCAAATGATGCAGTGAATTGGAACTCCAGGAAATTGTTTTAAATATTGTACGTTCAAAGTTCAAAGCTTAAAGTTCAGAGATTACCGTATATCTGAATACGATTAGATAGATTTTCAAACATTTGCAATAAGTTGCAAATGTTATAATATAATATATTGTAAAGGTCATTCTTTTGCTTCTAAGGTCTATAAGGTTGTTCATCATCATCATTTCAGCCGAAAGACGTCCACTGCTGGACATAGGCCTCCCCCAGGCGTCGCCACATTGACCGATCCCGTGCGTCTTGCATCCAGCGCCTTCCCGCAACCTTAACCAGGTCATCGGTCCACCTAGTGGGAGGCCTTCCAACGTATCGTCTTCCAGTTCGCGGTCGCCACTCCAGAACTTTTCGGCCCCATCGGCCATCCGTTCTGCGAGCAATGTGCCCTGCCCACTGCCACTTAAGTTTGGCAATTCTTCGGGCTATATCGGTAACTTTGGTTCTCCTGCGGATATCATCATTTCTGACGTGATCACGCAAGGAAATTCCGAGCATAGCCCTCTCCATTGCCCTTTGGGTGACTTTAAGCTTTCTGATAAGGCCCATTGTGAGCGACCACGTCTCGGTCCCATAGGTGATCACTGGCAACACACACTGGTCATAGACTTTTGTCTTGAGACTCTGCGGTAAATTGGACGAGAAGATACCACGCAACTTCCCGAACGCCGCCCAGCCGAGTCGGATTCGACGGTTGACCTCTTTCTCGAAGTTGGACCTACCCAACTGGACCGTTTGTCCCAGGTAAACATAATCATATAAAGTTGTTGATATATCTTAAATAGTTTTCAGTGTCGTCTTTAAGTAAATTTCAGTAACGTTGCTGTGAAGGTGCAGTCCCTGAAACAGTTACCAGCATCGTCTTATAGTTAAATTCAGTAAAATTTATAAAAAGGCTGAAAAATGTAAACGTGAATTTTCCATTTCGATTTGAAAAGTCTTTGAAAGGGAATCATAGACTTTTATTCTTTTAAGTCTAGACTTCAGACTTCAGAGCATGAACCGAAAAGCTCTTATCTTTGTGGTGGATTATTTATTTTATATTATTTTGAAAGACTGATGTTCGTTAAAACTTTAAAGAGTCGCTAAAAATGTAGCATTTTTAGTCAAACACAAATATAGTTTCAAAGAAATGGGAATAGGTACTAATACCTTTTTCAAATAGATTTTTGAAATAGGAAACGTTGTCAAATAACCAGTATCCAGAGTGAACTCAGTGAACAAAAAATATTACCGTCTCCTGCGCACCACTTTTTTTAAATTCTTTCATTGTTGTTTCCGATTGGGATGTGAAACAACCAAACATGAACGTCAAAAAAAATCAGTCCTGTTAAACACATAAAAATACATAAAAATTTCCGAAGTTATTATTATTATACATATTTTGGAAAATAACTACTAAGTATACTGTGTTTTTATATTATTAAAATACCTTATCACAGTACGACGTGGTACCTCGTGAAAATCCACGCATGAATGTTGAGTTAAAAACGGAATGAATGAATCAACAATGACGTATATAGAGTGCTTTGTTATTACGTTCTGAATTCAAGTTTAACTTTACTCCAACAACTGTACGAGTATGTGCTCTAAAATATATTATGTTGCAGGTTCATAAACCAATATGGCATTATGTATGAAGTTTAATAAACTGTTCAATCGCAAAAGCTTTATTGTTAGTCTCTTACTTCGAGCGTACAGCTTTAAGGCTAATTTGGCGAATCGATTCCACAGCGTTAATATTACAATATACAAAATTATTTCGTTCCGAAGCGATTCTCATTTGCATTTGTAAATATACAACAAAAAGTGCCGAAAAAGGAGTGACGAGGGTCTCGTTCGGAATACCGTAAAAGTGGCAATCAGCTCGGTTTACTGACTTTTACTTCAAAGTGAATTTTTTGTTCTCGTCTTTTTATTTTGCACGTTAGCAAACGGTGAAGTGTTTTCGAGTAGTTCTCGATTCGGAAGCATTTTGCTGCCTTTTCTAATGCCCTCAAAGGAAACACTGAGGAAACACTGAGGAAATTTTAACTCGATGTACACTTTGTAACTTTTGACAGTTTTTTTTTTAACCGAGTTCAAAATGAGCCTCCCCGGCTCTTAATTCGACTGTACTTTTTATTTTTTTTGTTTCTCAGAACTTTTTACTAGTTGAACAGTTTTTGATGATTCCTTTCTTATTTGAAAGCTGATGCATTTATATGTACTCCAATGTTAAATGGTAATTAATTATGGTACCAAAAGTAAACAGAGAAAAATAAAAACATTTTATCAAAAAATTAAACTGACTTCCAAAACAAAACAGTACAAACCGAAAAATAACTTGCTTTTCGGAAGTCGGTGTCAAAAAGGAAAAAAAATAGGCATCATAGACACCGACTTTCGAAAAGAAAGTTAATTTTCGCTTTGCAGTTTTTTGTTTTGGAAGTCAGTTCAATTTTTTTACTAAAAAGTATTTTATTGTATAATAATGTTCGCTAACCAAGATTTTGTTAAGAAATTTCAGTTTCACTTAAAATATATTATTTATTGCGCCACTACTTCTAGGGTCATAAATATCGCTAAGTCCGCTCGGAACGTAGGTTACACTTTCTCTACTCTCTAGCTACATACAAGTTAAGTGCTTCGGTATTGGGAGAGAGAATTAATGTAGGTGTACTGGGGAATACTCGTACATTGTTCACTCTATACATTAACTGGAAAACGTTTTACGAGGTCAGCTTCGCTTGGCATCACGTTGTGTTTGCCGAATAATTATGGGTGATAATGTTTATGGGCGTTGCAGATTTACTCTGAAGTTTGGAAATACTTGCTACGACGTAGCAGACATAATGACGTCACAGCTACGCCGCTACGCTACCGTAGTCATTCCGTAGCGCATAAACTATGCTACGCGCCAATTTCAAGAACATTGTTTTTCACTGCTTGTGTATTTTAGTCCTTGGTTGTTTATTTAGAACAAAACCCGTAGTTTTACGTCCGAACCGATGCGAATCATTTCATTTTCTAACCGCAAAATTAGTAACTATTTCTCTGCTCTTAAAAATAAAAACCTCTTTCATAAATAATATTTCCACGTAGATTTACCACGTTGAGTCAGCATAACTTTTACCTAATTTGGGGTGTTTCAGCAACACTAATCGTAGCGGGTCGGAGGCGGTCATTATGTCCGAGACAATAGAACAAGAGGGGTTTGGTCGCCATTCAGACGTACCTAGCCGGTGTTGTCGCATGACAAATGGCCGTGTGTTTCTCTCCGGACATGACTGCTCAAACAATCGGGCCAACAACACGAGATGCGTTAGTACGTGTTGGAAATATCCTAATATCAAATGGAGTTAGGCAGGAGCTGTACAGAACAATAGTTCTGTACAGCTCCTGCCTAACTCCATTTCGAGCGTATTTATGTATGCGTCGTAGGATGAACGGTTGATTATGTCCTTCAATAATTGTTGAGGTAACGTTCATAGTTTGGTAGTAGTTCACTCAGGATTCTGGCTATTTGACAACGTTTCCTATTTGAAAAGGGTACCTATTCCCCTTTCTTTGAAACTATATTTGTATTTGACTAAAACTGCTACATTTTTAGTGGCTCTTTAAAGTTTTAACGAACATCAGTCTTTCAAAATAATAAATAATCCACCACAAAGATAAGACCTTGTCTGTTGATGCTCTGAAAGTATGTAGTCTAGACTTAAAAGAATAAAAGTCTATGATTCCCTTTCAAAGACTTTTCAAATCGAAATGGAAAATTCATGTTTATATTTTTCAGCCTTTTTATCAATGTTACTGAATTTAACTATAAGACGATGCTGGTAACTGTTTCAGGGACTGCACCTTCACAGCAACGTTACCGAAATTGGCTGAGACAACACTGGAAACTATTTAAGATATATCAACAACCTTATAGACCTTAGAAACAAAAGAATGACCTATACAATATAATATAATATAACATTTGCATCTTATTGCAAATGTTTGAAAATCTATCTAATCGTCTTCAGATATACGGTAATCTTTGAACTTTAAGCTTTGAACTTTGAACGTACAATAATTAAAACAATTTCCTGGAGTTCCAATTCACTGCATCATTTGGTTCATTGTAATAAACATGCCCAATCCCTTACAAAACAAAAAAGGCAACTAAAAGATTTCGCCCTAGAGAAATAGGCATTCTGCTGATTACTTATCGCAGTGTAGGTAGATACTGCAATCGACCATCAATCGACTCGATCGAATTTTGATGGCAGAACTTTGCCACTTTTATGACTTCTACGGCACTAAATGGGTGGCAGTGCAAAGATCACTTTGTCCAACTTTTTTTAAAGCACAAATTGCAAGATAGCTGATGGAGCATAGTTTGCGACACAGTTCTGCATTCACATCTAAGATCATCAATGTGGCATAGGTATGGAACTTATCAAGCAGTAGACTTATGGGCATACACGCTCATATAATTAAAAAGAAAATCAATTTAAAAACATCAAGTACAGGCTTAAGCAACGTCACCGATGTGTTTGAATTTCGAATATGACGCGGGCGGCGCATGCGATTACGCGCTTGGCAACTGATGTCACAAGTCACGATACCCTTTCCGCAGACTCGACAATTTCACCGCGGCACGGCGGGCGTCAACTCGTACGTTTCCGACGTCCGTTTCCGACGTCCGTGCCGTCCGTTATTATTTGTATTACCCCTACATAACTCGTGAACTCACAACATTGTTACAGCATGATTATAATTTCGAAGCTTGTCGTGAAAATTAATGATTTTGATAAAACAATAGTTGAGCAAGTGACTTCGATAATGGACGTCAATAAATCAATTTTCTAAGCTTCTGAAATATTTCCAAAAATGTTGCGCTACAAAAAGTAAATAACGTTCATTATTCCGCCACGTACAACACTGAGGTACTTTTTTCGGTATTTGAGTAATTTGTTGAATTCCAATTGGTTCAGAACTTCTCGGCGGGCCGCGACTCTCTGCTACAAAACTTATCGGACGGCATATTTTTTTTAATTTAGTGAAGAAACTCCACAACTTTTCATATTTTTAAAGTTTGCGAGTTCGTACGATGAATATTAAATGTTTCGTTTCTTTCTTTTCACTAGATTTCATTGGTATTTTTTTACAATAATTCAATTTGTGTAGAAGTTAACAAAGAAAGATCATTAGAGATTTTTAAAATGCAATACGAATATTCGTGTTCAAGTATTTCGTCTTTTTAGTATATTAATGTCATTCAACAAAACATAAAATGCTTATGTCTGTCGATTTTATCTGCACAAATAAGATTGCAATCCAAGAAAAAGTTTATAGTAATGACAGAGTATTTTCAACTTAAATGTTCATCAAGTAAGAGAATCAGATAAAAAACAGTAAAAAATTCTCGATTTATAGAACAAATATAAAAAAATCTCGAGTCGGTGGATTATTCTTATTTAATTTGTTTGCAAGGCGGCTCAAAATTGGAGCAGGTAGGTTCTTAGTTTGAAATCTGTCTAGTATCTCTACCCTTGTTTTTACTACTTTCCATTTTATATTACGAAGTGAAAGCTTTCACAATAATGCGAAGGATAATTGCACTCTGCTTTGTATTACTGTACCTCGACAAGTACATTAAAGTATCTGCCTAGAAATTGCATTCACACAAAGATCTTCACATTCTACTTCATGTCATTCGTTCACAGGCGGAGCATTTTTACGATAAAAAGAAAGTGTTATTTTTATTGATGAAAGAAAAACAGGAATGCGTATTTTTCATTAAATTTTTGTTTTCATCATCCGAGTTTTTATCGAGTTAGGTTTCAATATGGCGGATGAAGAATTGGATTATCAATCTATTTGAGACTCAGTTACATAAAATCATCAGTGTTATTAAACATTATATTAAATTTGAGTTTTCTATTGCGTAGGAAACGAGGAAAGGTAGACTTGATTTCGCATCTCACAAAATCTGAACAACGACCATCGTACTACGCAAAACTCAATAAAAATGCTTGCTTATTTACTTCACAAATATAAAAGAAGGCAATTTCATACAAACCCCGCAAACCTTACTTCGCCTCCAATGAATAGTTCACGAATGTATTCGGCGACCACGTGTGTTATCACGGGTTATATTCATGGAAAAACATGGAAAAATCCTTACGCGTAAAACTTTGCTTTAATCAAATATTCCTGGGAATAGAGGCCAACCAACAGCACGAATACTAACTTTCGAATGTTTGAATTTTACTTTTAAGTAAATAGATTATGTTCACCTGACATATGTACACCTACCATGTTATCATTCCACCACTCTTGGTTGACTGGAAGAGAATTGCAAGAGCATTAAGTCCACCTTTGAACATTTGTGTATAAACTTTAACATATAAAAGTGTGAAATAATCACAATTAAATATGACATCATCATAATTATAAATTCAGCTGAATGACGTTCTGCTGAAATTGGACTCCTATCATATCGACTGGTCATGTACTTCTCACATCCAGCGGCTTACCAGACCATTACCATAATAAATCATGAATAAACAAAAACATACTGCTAATAGCCTTGGGTTAGATACTTTAGGTATATAGGTACATAGGTATCGGCCTGTTTCACAAATTCCTTTGCCTACAAAGAAACTGAGTAGATATTCTTATCGCGACGTTTCGGGAGACGCTGGAACTCTTGGCGGATGATAAATGGACGGCCTACGTGATTCACCGCCTTTGCTTCCAAAGCTGCTTTAAATCACTTTTATTTTTCTGCATTTTATGCAAATAAGATGTGTTTGGAGATCGGACTTAGAAGGCACCTTGGACTAAGACTCGCAAAGATAATGTTTTGTAAGGTATGATAAGTTTATTGATATTTAGATTCATGCGGCGTTGCTAAAACTTTCAGGATTGATTAATGGTTGAATCAAAAAATCACTGAATCAAAAATCTACAGTTTGTGATATTAAAGTTAAAAGTATGTTCCTACCTATTTTGGAACAATCGTTTTTTGCCTCTGATTTCAATACATATGTATGTTTGAAAACACATCGTCACAGGGTAGAGTTCAAACTCGCTGCGTCCGCATTTCCGTCCGATATTATTATTCGCTGAACAAACGATTCTGAATAAAAACGGGTTCTATATAAAACACACAGGCTTTTTGTAGAAGAGTTTTAGCCTTAAACTGTCAGAATATATTACGACTGGTTTAAAGGTGACGTGGAGATAAATGCGATTGTAAATCACGTCCATTTTTCGTTCGCTATTCAAACGTCCAACCGTATTGTGCTAAGTACATTTATTTCCTTTTACTGCGTTCACTACTGTCTATTAATAAACTTACGTTTGACGACACGTATTTTTCTTGAAATAAGTATAGTTATTCTTTCGAAACAATCTTTATTTTCTTTCATTCATTAACTGATAGACAATGCCTAATTGCAAAATTGCTATTGCCTAATCCGGATCTAGAATCATAAAAAGTTCTGCGTACTGCTGCGTTGGGCCTCCCACTAGGTGGATCGAAGACCTGGTTAGTGTTGCAGGAATCTGCTGGATGCGAGACGCACGGGTTCGGTCAATGTGGCGTTACTTGTAGGGGCGGTTATGTTCAGCAGTGGACTTCTATCAGCTGAGATGATGATGATGATTAGCTAATCAAATTGCCTAATCCGCTGGGTCTAGAAACATAGAATTTTGCATAAGAGTTCCTATATACCCAAGTACTCGACAAAGATTGTCAAATTTTATTAATAACAAAGGTGACCAGAAGGAAGGATTATAATTTCTTTATATCTAGGATCCCGGACCTTTGAAAGTACCAGGGGCCGAAACCAACTCGCAGAGGCCTTGTTAGACATGTAGGATGAAATGTGACACCAACAAGCGTTTATCCTTGTATGCACTGATCACTACGCAAAAGCACCCAAGGACAATACCCGGCTGGTGCAGGATTATTGCAGAACATGGAGACAAAACACAGACTATGGGTTTGGAAGGTTTCGTGGATCATCTACCCAAAACTATAGAAGGACTATTGGCCCCTCCCTGACCACTGTTGATCTACACGGCTATAAAATGGCAGGGGATGACTTGCACACTCAATTAATGCCCTCCCCCTCCCCCCTCCTATAAACAGTCGCTAGCAATTTAGTGACGTAGCGCCAAGGGTGCAATATATACGGAGGTGCTTGAGGAGTGGTGAGGTATGCCACGGCTATCAAGACAATGATGAGATCTCCACTCAAGCCAGCCAAGTAAGGCAAGAGAGAGGTGGGAGCTCTTTTCCTCGTCAGTGTTCACACCAACCGGCCAATAAAGGCAAGCAGGAGACGAGGGACAAGACTTCTCCCTGGAGATCAGGTCCTTGGGGTCACCACTGCCTACCAACTCGCCATAAAGCTGCCCTGCGGATTTTATATATCTCAATCTAGCCCCTCACCCTAGGCATGTTGCGGCAAAGAAAAATCTACCGGCACTGACCTAGGGTTCATTGGAGTACGCAAACCCCACCACGACTTTAACGTAGAGATAATGTGGTAGGGTTGTTCGGCACTCGACAACTGCCCGAGGACTGTAGTTTAAATCAAACAACTTCTTTCCATAGCGAGTACAAAAAAAATATTTTGTTCAAAACCTTATATGATATTCGCGGAGATTCTTAACTGCGCGATTCAGAAATAAACAAAAATGGTACAACGCCATCTATCAAGCGTAGGGTAAAACTCGCGATCAAACATCCCGCCCACCATGGACAGAATGTCCAGAACTTAGTTTAAATATGACAAGAAAACTAATCGACCGCCCACCATGAAACAAAACTCAAGATTTGGTGGGAAGTGAAATCAATAGTGGACTGTATGTGAGCAATAACAAAAGTAACAACTAGACCAAAAAAAAAAAACATATAAAATCTTAAAATTAAATTTAAATGGTAACTTAACCAACAATTAATTAATCCTTAACATTAATACAAATTAAAATTGAACAAAAAAATATTAAATATTTATGAGGTTATAGGAAGTACACTTAACTTCGACACAGGTCTTTTAATCATCGAACCTTTACAGCGCAATGTTACAACTCTTGTGATTTTGTCCGAGCCAGTATGCTTTTCGGTAATGAGACCGTAGAGCCATCTTGCAGGTGGAAGATCATCTTCCATAACCAACACTACGTCACCCACGTTTGGTTCTACCGTTTGATGAGCCCATTTGTTCCTCTGATGAAATTGAACGAGATATTCACGTGACCACCTACGCCAGAAGTCCTGAACCATGCGTTGAGTCAACTGCCATCTTCTGAAGGTTGAATTCTCAAAATTTATTTCGGATACGAGAAGCAAAGGCTCGCCTACTAGAAAATGACCCGGTGTTAATGGGCATGGATCTTCTGGGTTAGTGCTGATAGTGGAAATAGGCCTGGAGTTTAAACAGGCTTCTATTTGGGCAAGCACTGTTGTCAGTTCCTCAAGTGAGTGTACGTGTACCAACCACTGTTTTGAGACGGTGTTTGGTTGACTTCACTCCAGCCTCCCAAAGTCCACCGAAGTTCGGGGAGTGAGGTGGAATGAAGCTCCAAGTTGTTCCGTTGGATGCCAAGCAATCGGCAATATCAGTTGCTATGCCTGACTTTTCGTGGTTGAACAACGCCTTCAAGTCTTTGTTAGCACCAACAAAGGTAGTGCCGTTATCACTCCACATCTCACCACAATGGCCTCTCCTCGCTGTAAAGCGCTTAAAGGCTGCTAAAAAGGCTTGGGAAGTCATATCACTGACAACTTCTAAGTGTATGGCCCGAGTGGCCATACACACGAACAAACATATGTAACCTTTGGTGGAGTGATTACCGCGACCCTTGGTAGGACGGATGCTAATAGGACCCGCATAGTCCACGCCACTTCTAAAGAAAGGTCGGCTAGCATTGACCCTGGCTGAGGGCAATGACCCCATTAAAGGATGTACAGACCGAGCGGAATGACGGATGCAAACAACACATTTGCGAACGTATTGTCTAATGATACCCTTTGCATTTATTATCCAATATTTAGATCGTAAATAATTAAGAACTAACTGAGGCCCACCGTGCAACGTGCGTTCATGAGCGTCTGCTTTCAGGAGGTGGGTTAAATGTGATTTATGAGGAAGAATTATAGGATGCTTCGAGTCTTCGTGAAGGTTGGCCCTGTGTAACCTGCCCCCAACTCTCAAAATCTGTTCCTGACCCAGGTAAGGATTAAGCGAGGTAAGTACTCCCTTTTTATTTATTCCGCACTTTATTTTTAAACTATCCATCTCCGATCCAAAATGTTCTTCTTGACATAATTTAATGCAGGTAAGTAAAGCCCCTTGAATTTCAGAATGTGTTAGAAATCTATCGAATTTTGTAGAATAATTTTTATTTTTAAACTTTAAGAACCTTTTACAATAAGCTACTACTCTGGTAAGTTTTCTAAGAGAAGAATATTTTGAAATGATAGAATCCTCACTCGTTTCTTTCACTACTGTGTTGCATGCTACTACTGATTTTCTCTCCTCTAGGTTAGTTTCTTTAATTTCCCTTCTACTATAATTAATTCCTTTATTTTTGAGCCAACTAGGTCCCTGTGTCCACAACTCTAGGTCAGCGCACTCGGAAGGATTCACGCCGCGCAATGCGATGTCTGCAGGATTGTCACTAGACTGGACGTGCGACCACTGACTGTTCTCCATAACAGTAAGTATTTCAGACACTCTGTTGCCTACGAATGTCTTCCAGCGGCTAGGGTGGCTGCTCAACCATGCGAGCACCACTGTCGAGTCAGTCCAGGCATGTATGTGTTCTTTACCAATACCCAATGTGACGGAAACTTCACGTAGAAGTTTTGAAAGCAGCAAGGCGCCACATAATTCCAAACGAGGTATGGATACCTGTTTGACAGGGGCCACCTTGGTCTTAGCTGTAACTAGACTAACATGAACTCGACCATTAGCATCAATACTCCGAACATAGACAGCGGCTGCGTAAGCGACATTAGATGCGTCAGAAAACCCGTGCAATTCTAGCAAGACGTCATGTTGACTCGTGTGAATCCACCGTGGCAGACGGAAGTCCCTCAGATGGTTTAGGTTATTTCTATAATTAAGCCATTCCTTCAACAAGTGATCTGGAAGTACATCGTCCCATTCGGATCCTGCTAACCACAGGCGTTGAATAAACACCTTGGCTGTTACTATCACCGGCGCAAGCCAGCCAAGCGGGTCAAATAAGCGAGCGATGTCAGATATCACCTTTCGCTTGGTAATGGGAGTTTCGGGCGGGGGAAGTTGCACAGTGTATCTAAACTCATCTAACTTTCTCTGATAAGTTAATCCTAAAATTTTAGTGAGTGTATCCGTCTTAAGCTCCAGATTGTCCTGCCTAGCAGTATCCTCGTTCATTTTGGTTAACAATTCGTCACAGCTGCTGGACCACTTTTGAAGCTTGAAGCCTCCACGAGCTAACAATTGATTCAGCTGGTAATAAATACGTTCCCCTTCAGTGACAGACTGACAACCTGTCAACAGATCGTCGACATAGAATGATGTAAGGACTCTGTCTGCCACTAGAGGAAAGTCACTTCCTTCGTCTCGAGCTAGTTGCTGTAGAGACCGGACCGCTAGGTATCTATATAGTAACACGCAATAACCGAATATGCTTCAGTTCATCGTTTGGATTGTCACGCCACAAAATGCGCTGATAATCAGCGTCCTCATCGGCAACCTTGACCTGACGGTACATTTTCTCGATGTCTGCAACCTAACTTATGGGGTGACAGCGCCAACGCATAATGGTTTGACGCAGATCAGGTTGTAGGGTTGGGCCAACCATTAATTCTGTATTTAATGCTACACTATTGTGGCCTGAACATGAAGCGTCAAAGACGACCCTAACCTTAGTGGTGCTTTTATCCTCACGCACCACCGCATGATGTGGTAGGTAGAACGCATCCTTACCTAATTCTATTTGAGGGACAACTTCAGCATGTCCTAGTTGAATGTATTTATTTATGACTGCACTATACTGTGTCCTCAATTCAGGTTCCTTCAATAATCTTTTCTCTAGGCTGATAAAACGCCTACGGGCAATGACCTCTGATCCCCCAAACGTGCAACTGAGCGAATCGGTTTTGAATGGTTGTTTTACAACATACCTCCCGGTTGCGTCGCGCTTGGTGGTTTTAGAGTAGAAATCCTCGCATTTTTGTTCTTCTTCAGTCAAGATCACACTACGGACTGAAGGCTCGGACTCCAACTCCCAAAACTTACGCAAAAGGTCATTGACATCCGCTGACTGTACTACAGTATGATAACATACTGGCCTAGAGATGGCCGACAATGGGATCTCACCAAACAAGATCCAGCCCAATTTAGTCTTCTGGGCGATTGGAGATCCCGGCGGACCCTTAACTAAACCATCCAATAAAATTTCTCCGACCACACGCGTACTCAACAGTAAATCAATTTTCCCTGGCGTATCAAATGTCGGATCAGCTAATTTTAAGGACGACAACGAAGCCGATACCCGAATGATCTTCTTCTCAGGAAGATGGGATGTGAGTTTACTTAAAACATAAGCATCGACATATAAAATAAAGGAGGGATCTAGACGTGATTGCAATTTGAGTCGAACTATCCACTTAGAGGGCATTGAGTTTCCCTCGTCATCGCCTAGTCGAAATATGTCGGTGCGAGCAGGTGTTTTCCTTAGTCCGAGCAACTGTACTGCGGCCTCTGTGATGAAAGAGACTTGAGAACCCTGATCCATCAGAGCTCTTAAAACAACAGCAGTACCAGTTCTTGACTCAACGTTGACCAAGGCTGTGGCTAGCAGACCGTGGTTGTGAACATCCGCAAAACAACAAATGGGTTTGGTATCGTTTGACTGGAAGAGGTGACTGCGTTAGCCGCCACCACCTTCTTTTCTGCTGAACCATCAACAATTTCAGCAGATTTGGCCATTGATTTTGGGTGAAGTAGTGTGTGGTGTTTCTTTTTACAAACGTGACATTTAGTATGCTGACGACAAGAATAGACGGAATGGTTTGTTCCTAGACAGTTGTAACAAAGCTTACTGACTTGTGCAAACTCCCGACGTTCGTCACAATTTTTCATAGCAAATGTTTTACAATGACACAATTTATGATCTCCAGAACATAATACACAATTTTGAGAAGCGATATGAAAAGATTTGGCATTATTGTCACGAACACTATTCTGCTTATTTGCCTTAGGATCTAAATACTCTAAGGCTCTAAACCTAGACTCCATAAAAATTTTGAACTCATCAAACGTAGTATCATTAGGACTTGAACTAATTCATAATGCCCACAATTTACGGGACTCGGTATCTAATTTTTCGGAGCCTAAGTATACAACAATTGCATCCCATGAGCTGACATCAATCCCTAGACTGCGTAAACCATGCAAACAATCAACCGTCGTGTCTAACAGCGTTTTAACGTTGGCTGACGATTCCTTAATAATCGACGATTGATGGACAAGCCGTTTGAGCATACAATTAGCTAAAAACCTTTTATTATCAAATCTTTTGTTTAGAATCGACCAACACTCATTATAATTAGACGCAGTCACAGGAATATGTCGAAGCAACTGTTCCGCTTCACCTGAGAGATGACTCTTTAAATAGTGGAGTTTTTGAACGTCATCCAGTGTATCATTTTTATGAATTAGTGACGTAAATAAATCGCGGAACGTAACCCATTCGGAATAGAGTCCCGCAAACGTAGGCAAACTAATTTGTGGCAATTTCACATTTGAACTATTTTGTTTAGAAGAATGTTTATCATCACTGAGATTAGCACTTTTGCGCGGACTAGTTTGAAGTAAGTGCTCTTTTTATTCAGACTTATAGTTTATGTACAACTCTTCAGTTACATCATATGTTTCTGCCGTAACATAAACATTATTTTTCAATTCTTCGTCGGTTGCCTTTTCTATGATGTGCCCATGCGTTTCAACAAATTGTTTCCACTGTGCCTCTAATGATTCTAGTCTCGTTTCAATGTGACTTTGTGTGAAACGATCCTTAGGTAATTTTTTAAAATTAACTCTAGCTTTTTCTATGATTGATTTGTTGTTTAATTGCAATTTACTTAAGGATTCCATTATGTACAAAGGCTACAGAATTTTAACTAATAATAAACTTAATTCAATGCAACCGGCGAAAAAATTACAAGTCAATAAACTAAACGTTTTTACGAGAAAATTGCAAGTCAATAACCAAAACCGGTAAATTTTTACAAGTGTTTAGAACAGTTTTGAACTTAGAAAAAAAATCGGGCATAGATTTCCCGTCACAACACTTTATCTGTAATTATTCTAAGTCTAAACCACTAAATCTTAAAAGTCTCAAACATATGTAGTTTGCACTAACTTGATCAACAAATTCACTGAGAAATTTAAAAAGTCTACCAATCATAAATAAACACTGGGTTGTAACTCACAGTTTTGTCTGCCAAACCTCTCCAAACACGTCGCTGCAGCGAGTGCGTCGTCGTCACTCTTGATGTCACTGCTGGTACCCGCTGCGAGTGTCGTCACTGTCCGTGACGTCACTCTTGATGACGTTGCTGAAGTCTCGTCGCTCTGCTGTTGTCGCCGTTGCCGCATGAAGTGAGCCTCAATACTGGTGGCGCCCCCTGGCTGAGCCGGCCGCAAACCTCTTCGCTGCGCTGCTGAACACCGCTAATCACCACACACTCCGCGGATTTACAGGCACTTCAGGGCGATCCACCACTGGTTTCTATGCCTCACCAGACGTCACAAAACTGTCACTTCACTTGTCGACGCGATTTCACTTTTCGCGATCCGACTCGATAGTAGGAGTGAGGCATATTTATCGAAACAGTTAAAAAAAACAGGTATTTAAAAATAGCAACATGGAACAGATATCCACAAATTGAAATAACAGTTCCTGCTTCTTTTGCCTGTTCCACAAGTTCCACGACCCACAACAACAGTCACAGTCGCAGTAACAGTCACAGTCGCAGTAACAGTCACAGTCGCAGTAACAGTCACAGTCGCAGTAACAGTCACAGTCGCAGTAACAGTCACAGATTACTGATATGTAGGTAACAGTCACAGTCGCAGTAACAGTTACAGATAACTGATATGTAGGTAACAGTCACAGTCGCAGTAACAGTTACAGATAACTGATATGTAGGTAACAGTCACAGTCGCAGTAACAGTCACAGATAACTGATATGTAGGTAACAGTCACAGTCGCAGTAACAGTCACAGATTACTGATATGTAGGTAACAGTCACAGTCGCAGTAACAGTTACAGATAACTGATATGTAGGTAACAGTCACAGTCGCAGTAACAGTCACAGATTACTGATATGTAGGTAACAGTCACAGTCGCAGTAACAGTTACAGATAACTGATATGTAGGTAACAGTCACAGTCGCAGTAACAGATAACTGATATGTAGGTAACAGTCACAGTCGCAGTAACAGTCACAGATTACTGATATGTAGGTAACAGTCACAGTCGCAGTAACAGTTACAGATAACTGATATGTAGGTAACAGTCACAGTCGCAGTAACAGATAACTGATATGTAGGTAACAGTCACAGTCGCAGTAACAGTCACAGTCGCAGTAACAGTCACAGTCGCAGTAACAGTCACAGATTACTGATATGTAGGTAACAGTCACAGTCGCAGTAACAGTTACAGATAACTGATATGTAGGTAACAGTCACAGTCCCAGTAACAGTTACAGATAACTGATATGTAGGTAACAGTCACAGTCGCAGTAACAGTCACAGATTACTGATATGTAGGTAACAGTCACAGTCGCAGTAACAGTCACAGATTACTGATATGTAGGTAACAGTCACAGTCGCAGTAACAGTTACAGATAACTGATATGTAGGTAACAGTCACAGTCGCAGTAACAGTCACAGATTACTGATATGTAGGTAACAGTCACAGTCGCAGTAACAGTCACAGATTACTGATATGTAGGTAACAGTCACAGTCGCAGTAACAGTTACAGATAACTGATATGTAGGTAACAGTCACAGTCGCAGTAACAGTTATAGATAACTGATATGTAGGTAACAGTCACAGTCGCAGTAACAGTCACAGATTACTGATATGTAGGTAACAGTCACAGTCGCAGTAACAGTTACAGATAACTGATATGTAGGTAACAGTCACAGTCGCAGTAACTGTCACAGATTACTGATATGTAGGTAACAGTCACAGTCGCAGTAACAGTTACAGATAACTGATATGTAGGTAACAGTCACAGTCGCAGTAACAGTCACAGATTACTGATATGTAGGTAACAGTCACAGTCGCAGTAACAGTTACAGATAACTGATATGTAGGTAACAGTCACAGTCGCAGTAACAGTCACAGATTACTGATATGTAGGTAACAGTCACAGTCGCAGTGACAGTCACAGATTACTGATATGTAGGTAACAGTCACAGTCGCAGTAACAGTCACAGATTACTGATATGTAGGTTACAGTCACAGTCGCAGTAACAGTTACAGATAACTGATATGTAGGTAACAGTCACAGTCGCAGTAACAGTAAAAATCTGTTCCGCGTGGTCACAAGTCAAAACATACCTTTGGCGTAACTAGTGTGTGTGTGTGTGTGTAACATAACAAGCTCTTCTCTCGTCTAGCTTAGGGATGTTTACGTTGTTAGAAAGAGATTAAAACAAAAATGATCTGCGCCTGTACCAGTTTGGGACTGGAACAAGCTATTTTCTCTTCTGACTTATTGTAATAGAAAGAGATAGCGTCTGTTCTCTGCCTGTGACTGTTACCCATTCAGATACACAATTATGAACTTACCATTGAATAAAAAAATGTGTAAACCATCGATTTTATAAAGTAATATTGATTGTATTTTATTTATAATATTTTATGTAATGTAAAAATATGATGGTGAAATATTTATTTTAAACCCACAGATCACATTGTCGTGCTAAAAATAAAAATGGAACATAGTGTAATATCGTGCGTTTATCCAAAAGTGCAATAAAAGTCACATAATCTGTGGTCCTTTTCTGTGAATGTATATCCAGATTGGGTATTATTGCCCATTTTTGGGGAAAAAGTGCAAACTATCGGAAAAAAAGGAAAAGTGGGTTAATATTGGGCATTTTTGTTCACAATATTTTCAAATATGTATGCCATTGAAAAATTATGAGCAAGTTTATAAAATACATATTAAAGGTAGCCAAACTACATAAATAACTCTTTTATCGCAAATTTTTGTGTTTTGCTCTTGTATGCTTATCATTTATTTATTATAAGCTTTTTTTATTACAAAATGCCACCACAAAATATGGGGAAAATTTTATGAAAGTGATATAATTTTGAGGAAAATTTATGAAGTATGGGGAGATTTCACAAAATGAATCTGTACACTGCTTTATTTATTAGTACTAGTAGCTGTTGCAAAATAACAGGCTGTTATTTTGGAACAGGATTTTGGAACTGCTATTTCCCTGGAACTGGAACAGGTGTAACAGATACCTAATTTAACCTGTTACAGACCACCTCTACTCGATAGGACCAAAGTTTACGTAGGGTAAAACTCGCGATCAAACAGGGGTTATTATTGTTTTGAATATTAATGATTATCAAATTATTAAGGATTACCTTTAAGAAATAAACCCTAAAGAAAATAAATAAAGTTCGTGTGGAAATTCTAAATATTAGCCTTTGAATAATTGAGTACAAGGCTTCTCGCTATAGAAAGCAGGTAAAATAATATTCTATGAAAGTATTTAAAACAAAAAGCAAACAATTCACACATGACACAACCCGGAAGTACCCGTTTCAGATGTCACAAACATAAGGGTATATTTAAAACATATTAAATGTTTTTAAACTTCATTTAAAAATCGCAGGCGACCCTTGTCAACCTTTGCTTGCTTATTTTGGCTTATAAAGAGATTATGTGAAATTCATGAGTAATTTATATGAGCAAATTACGGTAAAAAGTGTGTATTGCGTTTAAAAGCGTTGTTTCTTTGCATATTGTGATTATACGTGTGTAATTAGCAAGCATTTTTAAATATATTGCTTACTGGTTTCTTGCAGCGTCTTCGTCTGCCCGTAGTCTATGTCCTTCCCAGGGTCCCAAACTATCTCCATACCAATTTTATCTAAATCAGTTCAGCGTTTAGTCGTGCAAAGGTAACAAACGAACAAACAAACAGAGTTACTTTCACATTTGAAATATTAATGTGGAATATGGATGGATGTTAGTACTTGTAAGTGTTCCTTATTCTACATCAGTTTACCTAAGCGGAAAATATTCCTAGTGTAGGTACCTAAGTGTTATTTTTAGTATAATTATAAAAGAAGGAAACACAACTTCGACGAATGATTAAGAGGTCGATCATGGTAAATGAATAAATCTGTGAGAAAGCTTTCAGGTCATCAGGTGTAGAAATAATTAATTTAACCCTATTATTACTATTAATCCAATTATTTAAGGCGACAGGGGCCCATATAAAATAACTTATACCTAAACAAACATAATCATAGTATTAGTAACAATACAAACTTATACCTATGTGAGTAGCACAATAACAAAAGATACAATTTGAACAACATTTACAATTCTCATAGATTCAATCATCATTGCTTCAGCAGTCCAGCTGAAATACTGGAGCAACGATTCATATGAACACAATCCAGCCTGTCAGCAATCATGGCTGGTCGTCTCCGACAAATCGGTTATGCCCAAAATTCATTAAATCTAAGTAAACAGATTTGATATTAGAAAGTCACATCATCAGCCTATTAATGTTCCCACTGCTGGGACACAGGCCTCTTCTCTGTGAGAGGTAAAAAAGTAGAAAAAGTAGACATATTAGAAAGTAAAATAAACCATTTGGTTTATTTATATGTTTGTAAAACGTCTCTGGAAATATTAATGTGATTGTATCCAAGTAAGTGAAACCACTGCACGTACACACTGCAGTGCACTGTACTTCAAATCTGAGTTTATACATATTATTTTTGTATGCGCACCCACGATACAGGAGATATTTCTAGTGTGGGGCCATGTTTTTAGGGTTCCGTACCCGAAGGGTCCAAACAGAGGCCTATATTGCTGTCACTCACGTGTCTGTCTGTCCGTCTGTCACACAATTTTGTGCCGAAGATTTTTTAATCTCCCAATGCCCTACGAACTTGAAATTTGAATTTGTTATTTTGAAAATTTGATAATGTTTATTATTACATATACTTTACTAACAAATATCAATATATTGACAAATCAGATTTTTACTTTGGTACGGAACCCTAAATGTGTGAAGTCCGACACGCACTTGGCCAGTTATTTTTTAATAGTTGGAATTAATGCCTAAAATTACAGAGAAAACACACATTTTATATAATGTGCGAAGCCATATATAAAAATAAAGCCATAAATAAAAAATAACATAATTTACTAAAGAACAGCACTGTTTTTTTTGTTTGTTTGTTTGTACCGAATACGCTCCGAAACTGCTGGACCGATTTAAAAAAATCTTACACCAATAGAAAGCTACATTATTCCTGAGTGACATAGGCTATTTTTTTATCCCGAAAACGGGTCCTGTGGGGTGGTCCACGGGAGCGTAGCCGCGGGAAACAGCTAGTAATTAATATAATGATCGAATTCACTAAAATATAAAACTGACAAAAGGCCACTTATGGATTGTGCCGTGTCACTGCCTGTATTAATTGAAAATTTAATACATTACAGTAAGCTCATTGCTCCAACCGCCATGTTGTACACTCATTCGTCCGTTTACATAAATTTGCTGCAATTTAAATGCGTACGATTCCTAATGAATGTTTATTCTATAAATTCTGCGTGAGTAAATACATAATAATATTATACTCGTACCATTATTTTTGAAAAATATAGTGCTTATGGAATTTCTAATTTTAACATCGCAATGATAATTTAAATATAGATACCGAGTCCTTTCTAAAGATCGATCTGTAAAATTTTAAACAGACACATTCTAGTCGAGAGGGCTATGCTCGGAGTTTCCTTGCGTGATCACATCAAAAATGAGGATATTCGCAGGAGAACCAAAGTTACCGACAAAGCCCGAAGAATGGCGAAACTTTAATGGCAGTGGGCAGGGCACATTGCTCGCAGAACGGGTGGCCGATGGGGCTGAAAAGTTCTGGAATGGCGCCGCGCACCGGAAGACGATGCGTTGGAAGGCCTCCCACTAGGTGGACCAATGACCTGGTTAAGGTTGCGGGAAGGCGCTGGATGCGAGACACACGGGATTGGTTAATGTGGCGACGACAGGGGCAGGCCTTTGTCCAGCAGTGGACGTCTTTCGGCTGAAATGATGATGATGATGAAATTCTAGTCGGTCGCAACAAAGACAATCTTTAGGTAGAGGTATGCGGATGGTTTGGTGGTATACGCTGAAAATAGTCCATCTTTCATCTTGCGCCGCATGCTCTGTAAATCTGGCTGCTTCAGAAAATGGTGTTACCGTAGTTGAATATTGGGCCCAACATAATATTTGAAAACATTATTTTCTATCGACACAATAAGAACAAGTGAAAATTAAAAATTGCCAGAAATCTAACAGATTTTTAACTGCATAATTTATTTAGTATACAATATACGTTTCTATCAACAATCTATCGAACACGTAATTATGACACGATATCTTTCGAAAATAGCCCGATTGAAACAGTAAAACGCGCATAACTTTTGAACAGCTGAACCGATTTTCATCAAACATAGCTAAGAACAGAAATATTAAGTTTATCATACAACTAACTTTGACATCATTTTATTAGCATTTCATTATATTTAACCTTGACTCACTAGTTATTTTTTGTGATGTATTTTAATTTAATTGTATATATGTTACTCACTCTAATTGTATTGTAACTTAATTTAATTTTGTCCTTGACTCACTAGTATTTTATTGTGATCTAATTGTAATTTAATTTTATATTTGACCTTACTAGTAATTCATTTGTTATGTAATTGTAATTTATTTTAATTTTTATTTTAGCACAATTTTAATTCAATTCTACATTAATTTAAGTGCAATTATTGTAGTTGATTTCAATTAAACTTAATCAGTAGACATAATACTCAATTAATTTCATATTCGCGAACATAAAAATTCGAATTAAAGACATAATGATGTGCACGCCTGTAATTGACATGTTTGCACAGGACCATCTTGTATGTCACTGCCTCGGCAGTGAATTTGTAAATATGTTGTTGGCATGCCTTATTGAAAAAATAAAAAATAAATAGAACACCCCGATAATGTCACCTTGCAAACAAAAACAACAACGGTAAAAATAAAGCCAACGAATTAAAAGTTAAACACCACTAGATGAGGTTCAGCTCGTGTTGGTCTGGTAAACTCCAGAAGGTAACAATTAAAAGTGTTTGAAGAGTAAACACTATCCGACGCGCTGTTGTGTGCGGACGGCGAACTTTGTGATGAACGATATAATGACACATCACATGTGTGCTGGGAGATTTGGAGCTGTAACACGAGGTTTGTCTTTAAGGTTACACTAGTCGAAAAGGAGAATGCCCATTTTGTAAGGGAACTTGGGCCCCTTTCAAAAAATGGTTGTATCTTGTTGAATTTGGTTGTATATTGTAGGAAAAACACGTTATATTCATAATTAGAAAATATTTTTCATTTATTTTGTGGGGTTTATGAGATATAAACGAAAGGATGTTTCTGTTCTTGAAATGAACCCTTATTACAATGCAATAAGGTGCATACAAATGTCCAAGTGAAGGAACCTGATCTGTTGTTGTCTGTACATGTAAAGTAAAGGACACATATAGAAAAAAAAACACAAAATATAAATCCTATTTTCGGATAATATTGAAATCGCAGACACGATATAAGCTCATAAGGGTCCTGTGTATGGGCAATCTCCTTTATCCATAGAAACATAGTCTAGCGATTGCTCCACTGTTTGACGATGTACGTTCAAAATAAATGATATCAATTCGTCTCATCATTATCCAGCATGGAAACAAGAAAGTCAAACAAAATATATATAAGTTTTTTTTTTTTTCTTTAAAGGTTGCCCCACACTAGGAATTTCTTCCTGTATCGTGGGTGCGTTTACAAACGAAATACATCGAAAGTTCCATATTTCCACACTTATTTTAACGCATCTTTGGGCGGCAATAAATACCATAAGAAGAAGGAAAATTGCAAAACGGCCTCCATACAGGGATAGATTAGTAATTCAACAATGCAAAACATTTAGATTGA
This sequence comes from Orthosia gothica, assembly GCA_949775005.1. Lineage (NCBI taxonomy): Eukaryota > Metazoa > Arthropoda > Insecta > Lepidoptera > Noctuidae > Orthosia > Orthosia gothica. Next base: position 23,072,865 of record OX459038.1, on the reverse strand, counting down.
AAATATACATTTAGTCGTTTTTGCATGAAATCTAGACTCCCAACGGTCTGTTTATAAAATTTCGCGCGATCGTTTTAGTCCTAAATCATCATCCATTTCGATACAAATTTGCAAAAGTGCTAATTCGTACGCGAACTAGCTTCTTACTGCTAATCACAGCATCTATCTCTTTCGCACGTGTTGTCGGATGAGACAGCATGCATTTTAACCTCGCGCACAAAATAGTTCGTGCCGTCAACCAAGGCAACCTTAAGTTTTGGACCGAAAATATGTCCTCCAAGCACTAATTGTCAAATTGACAGTTACAGCTTTTTATTTACTTACATTAATAATTAGTCATGTCTAGAACTAAGACATGACTTGGTGTATGAGTGTTAATGAAAAAGTGAAATGGATAATACACACTTTTTTGAAGATTTTATACAGGTAGGATATAGGGATAGGTAATTTTTATAGTGCTATGCGCAATCAAAAAAAAGTTAAAACAAAAAATCTAAAAAACCCGACTGCTTAAAAAGCGAACTAAAAAGACAACGTACAAATAAACAAGAAGAAAATCATGCTGTGCAGGCGGAGGATACACCAAATATTGGTCAGCCAGCATATCTATAGAAACTACATACCTCGAAGTTGGAATATTCAGTGCGGTAACTAACACACAATTATTACAGTTATAGCTCTTATATTTAGAAAAGAACGCGATATTAAATATTCGGAGATAACGGCGTCTAAAAATTAGAATGTATAATTTCGCTCGCGAGAATAAAACCAGACAATGTGATCTTAAGACCAGTGAAATGTTATCAAGACAAATTCAAACACAGTTCGAGTAGCGTAAGCTACAGTCCTATTAACATGGCGCTCAGTTCGGTTCGCAAGCTTTTCGGGTTGGTAACATTTTTATGCCGCGGCGTCGCACACATAAATTAGGCTGAGCTGACCGACCAGCGCTCGTTGTTCCTTACCTGATGCATTGCAAAACTGAACCATGTTTCATTTATCCGTTTTTATTCTCGTACCTTCACTGAAAAGCTAGTCCACCGTCTGCCACAACGTTTTTTTCGTCAATTCAATTTTAAATAAACAACATTGAAAGCCGCGTGATCAAAGACTAACACGCCGCCTCGGGCTGATAGTTCAATTGTTAATGTTAGAAACCAGTCTATTTTTTTATGTTCGCTATAACAATAAAGCGAAATGAAACAGATTTTGTCTTGTTTTGCAACAACGGTAATGAGGCTTTATTTGAAGACCTTATCAGTTTTTCGCTTTAATGCGACTTAAAAAGTTATAAGCACGTGTCATTTGGTAGTAATTGTAATGAAAATGGTTTAACCTTTGAACGATAAAATAAAATTAGTGTAACAATGGAATATGATTTACGATTTTGTATTTTCCACAGTAACTACATCAACTACCTTAATTAACAGCGTTGTATCCCAAAATATAATTACTTGTATTTTGTATGTTACGAGCGACATGGCCGGGCGTATTTTAGCTGGAAAACTCTGCTCGGTTCCGTAGACTTGGTTAAGGGGACATCAGACGGACTAACAACGCAATGCATACAAAACAACTGTTTACTCGGGTTAATGTTAACCTGTTAAGATTTGCTTTAGTGCTGTCAAGCTTACCCTAGATAATTGTAATGAAAAGTTGAATAACAAAGTTGAAGTATTAAATGAATATGAAATTCAGTCAAGTTTAAAATTAAGTAAGAAGACCGAATATGCTTTTAATAAATAAAGTATTTATCATGTAAAGTCTACGCTTATACAAAGCTTTAGTCTTAAAATTTTACTTGTTTTACGTCATCACATGCTACTTTGTTTAAAGTATTTTGGTTCCATTTCATAGTATTTAGAATACTATGTCTGGGCTGAAAGCGCAAAGGTACCTCCATTTAATGAAGATGTTAAGTGTATTTTATGCTATGTAGTATTTTGAGACAAGGCTTTGTGATGTGTTGTCTTTTGATTGTTTATGTTTTTTTTCAAATCTAGCACTGTAGGTACATCAATTACCGTCTAATTGCTTTTATCTCTACAATCTGATGATGCTATACTCGTATTTTTGTGTTTCTAATTTTTGTTTAGTAAAATTCACTAATAATACCTTTAATTTCACTGAACCAAATTGAAAACACTACAAACCCACATAACAGCTTATCGATATCGGTGTATAAAGCGGTGTAATAAAGGGCTGTAGTAAAGCAGTTTGCAGGAATCGAATTAAAAAGGAGCGGTGGCAGATCTACAATCAGTTGTACGTAAGCCCATTGTAAGCACTATTCCTATTAGCATTAAACGGTCGTTTGCAGCGAGGAATGGGCGCCACATAAACGTATTCTACTTTTTAGTAACGCTGCCCCTCGTAAATTGCGCTAGGCATCCGGCCCGCGAGTTATTCAGTTTACTTCCCACCTACCCACTTGTTGCCGTGTTTACGTTACTTACTGACAATTATTAGGGTTATGTATTGAGAAAATTGTATGTCAAGCACCTAGCTAGGGTTCAAGAAGATTGCCTCGGGCTATCTCGTCTCTTTGTGAGGGTATTACAATGAGTTTCGAAAGCCTATTGCCTGTTTTATTTTTGTTTAAAAATTCTGTTGTAATTACGTTGTGTTGTAATCTTGTTCAGACTTGTTCAGTCAGGCTTTAGTTAATGTTTTCTGAAGGATTTTCTCTGTGACTGATTTCAGAAACAGTTCCTAAGGCTGCCTAGACATTATTCTACGTTAAAAGACCTAAGGCTTTCACGGTAAGTAGGTACTAGTTATCGCGTTATCTATACAGTATCAGATAGGACTCGTAATTCTTCGGAAGCGTGTACTTCGTATAGTTTTACGACTGCACTGTTTACAAGCCGTAACTTTTATTGTTCTACAAACAAACTACCACTAACATAAGTAGATGTGACTATAATCAGAAAGAATAAACTTTTTATATTGCACTATAAACTTAGGCTAATTGCATATGGAAGCATAATTGTTGTACGCGTGTGTACTGTACCGATATGAATAATAATAAACATAGAATGTTTGTTTTATGTAAAATGTGTTTCCGGAATTTAAGTTGAAGTTGATTAATAAAAGAAATAAAGTATATGGTTGTTGAGTTTTTAATAATATAGTCATCGAAAGCTACACTACCGCTACGTGTCCGAAGTGCTGATTTTTGAAACGAGTATTACTACTAGTAGTTGAGTATTTCAGTGACATAGAAGAGATTATTTTAGATATTTCTACGGTTTTTTTATAGGTCCTATTTTGACAACTATCTCGCCTGATTTTAAGTGATGATGTGGTCGACGGTGAAGAACGCTTGCCTAGAAGTTATCGATTCTGAAAGTTGGCCTTTCTAAACCACGACTCTACCCCACTGCCACACTATATCAGGAAGCTGAGGTTTTAACTGTCAGATAGCTTTACATCCTTTTTATTATTCTCCGGCAACATTCAAATCCACCCTCTTTTATTATTTCTAAATTAACTACTAGGAGGCAGTACGACGTATGTAGCACCATTAAATGTAAAACTGCCTATGCCCAAAAATTTTACATTTTCCGAGGACCCGAACTCTATAATAAATTAAATAAAGAATTAGGTATTTTCCATTACAATAAATCTAAATGTAAAATAATATTAACTAATGGGCTACTAAAGTTGGACTACACAATAACAGAAGACTTGCTCGTCATAAAAACGTAAATAATGTATCCTACCAACACCATACCTACTTTTTGAACCCACTCATATAGCTTCTCACCCTCTCAACACCACACATACACACACACACACAAACTCACATATACACAAACTGACACTCTTACTTCACATACTAAAAAAAAACCATACAATTAGGTGTTTGCACTTGTAACATAAAAATTTTACTTTTGCATAGAATTATTTATCTATAGTAGTAGTTTTTGATGATATGTATAATTATAATTATTATTCTTTTTTTTTCCCTGTGGGGGGAGTCTCTGGTGTCCTGAAATACAGGTTACGTCGTAGCTCAGGCACCAGTCTCCCGCAAATAACTAAGTGGCATATCGTTATTATTATTTTTCCCTTTTTGAGTTTTTAGTTCTTATTTGTGGAAGAAAAATAAAGATAATTTTGATGTTTGATTTTTTTTTATTCACTCTTGACTTAAAGACCCCTATGTTGCAGCAATCAGGAAATAAAGACTCAGGCAGGAAATGCAACTCCTTAGCTGTACGGACAATGAAAGTATTTGCAAAACGTATGGGTTGGGTGTCCACCATGTACCGAGGTACCCACACATGACGGTTACTCCTTTCCCTTACTGTCAGATTCTGAAAAGGGCCTATGGGCCACGGGAACTAGGCCGTGAGAGAAAACTATATTAGAAGAGATTCTTTTAGGCATTTCTACGGTTAGAGTTCCCTTAGTGTCAGTAGTTTAATCACATATAAGAGATTCTTTTAGGCATTTCTACGTTTACATTTCCCTTAGTGTTAGTATATTAGTCACATAGAAGAGATACTTTTAGGCATTTCTACGTTTACATTTCCCTTAGTGTTAGGTTAGTATATTAGTCACATAGAAAGGATTCTTTTAGGCATTTCTATGGTTAAATTTCCCATAATGTCAATATTTTAGTCACATAAGCTTAACGGACGGAGTGCCTACATCTAGCGGGCTACGTAAGATCAAGTTTTGGTGGTTAATACATGCCTATGTATGTACTTTTTCCGAATAGGTATACATACCTAGGTAGATAAGTAAACCTATTTGGAAAAAGTTTAAAATATTTGTTTGGAAAACAAGACTTATGCGTCAAAATCCTTTAAAAAACCAATTCCTGAAGTAATATCCAACATGACATGGTTTTCAGAATTTCTTAAATAAATTAGTAAAAGACAAACCTAACTGCAGCTCCGATGAGTTACAACCATTCAGATAACATGTACGTCGTACATTATTACCTCAATGGTTGCCACCACGTTTCTCTTTCAAAAGATACACTGAAATATGAACATCGTGCAGAAGCAATACTTTACCTTCGCAATCACAGACACGGATATTATTAGTATACCGTTCATTTTCTATTTATATTCAGAAAACGTCTGAAACCAGATATAATTAACCTTTGCCACAGAATAGCAGATGACTTACAGAAAGTCAGCTCAATACGACGAACAAAAATATGCCAAGACACAAATAGACGGATACGTTCGGTAATCTCAAACAAATGGCACTCAGTCGCGAGTACGCTTGCACTCGCTATACGTGCAAGCGTGTCAATGTGTGCGTGCATTTTTTTTGTTGCTTACCTTCTGTTTATAATATTCTGCGTCTATAAAATAACAATTTACATAGCCGTTAGTACTCTTTATGAAAAAATATTTAAATAAACAAAACAAAAGTTCTTATTGGTTTGTATTCTTTTCAGTCGTTGTAAGTACAAATATTTTCTTAATATTTAATAGCTGTCAAGCTTTTTAAACTAACTTCGGTACGAACTCGTTGTTTGTTAGAGGTTTTGTTTATTATCAAAGAAGATTATTAAGAATAACAGACTAGCATCTGTCTGGTTCATTTTATTGTTAACTAGCCTCGGATTAATCGTCAGTCGCCGATTTTCTCGAGATTTTTATTTCAGGACATAAAAAATCCTTGAAGGCATTAAATCATTGTAGCATAATATTGTAGTCATCAACCGCAAGAAATATAGACTGGAGCTAATATACCACTTTTCAGTGTAACTGTTCATCAGTATCAGCAACGTAAGATTTTAACTAAGCGAAATTGCAAGTACGTTAACATGGACGTTGCAATTTGCTAATTAATGTATAATTAGACAGAATTGCGGACTCAAATACAAGACATAAGCACCTCTAAATGAAATCACCTCCCAATTCCAACTTAATTACGTTGCTCACTTCAAAGCGCACCCACCAAATACAATAACCTCATTTTCCTAATATGGTTTTCTGTGCCAAACACTCTCAACGAATACTTAATAAAACCTATTGATGAAATTTACTCACCACGAAAAAATACCCTTTCACGAATATTTTATTTAAAAAAAGGCTAAAAGTATTTTCTTTACAATGAAATACATAAAACAAAGACCTTCATATTTCTCGGTTCAAGTTCGAAAAATGTCTTTTCAGATAAGAAAAATGCCATCGATTAGCGCTTATCGTTTTCTTTTGTAATAAAAGGGGAAGAAAAATTGATTCGGGCGTCGTCATTCAATTTGCTGATCGGAGATGAACGAACAATCGGATACGAAACGGTTTGATGGCGACGGCTAAAACAGATTATTGCCGAGAAAGCCGAAGATTGCCCGTAAAACTTTTAACGACCGCACTAAATTACAATTGGGGTGGAATAAGTTTTTCGACCTATTTAATTTATTGTGATGGCCGAAGGCGACGTCTGATCTCAAAAACATAGGTTTTAGTAGTGGCAACAGTGGAATAAAATTCGCTGTAAATATCGGTCGACCGCAGAACTTTGCAGAAGTAATGACCGATGAGAACTTTTGAGACAAAAAAATGTTAGGAAACCAATAGAAAAGGCAGCCAACGGAAATCATAAGACTTTTGAAGATTTATACTAACTGATAATTGTTACTGTTACGTTCATTGATGGTGCAAGACATGCAGGTTTGAATTCCTTGAGAAAATCTTAAGGTTGCCCTAGTCGATCATTCTTCCATACAAACGTAGTCTGACGATTACCCCACTGGTTGACGGTGTACGTTCAAAATAAAAAGTGATACCTATTTGTCTCATCATTATGTATGGAAACAAAAAAGTAAAAATTAGTATATTTGAAAGTTATGAGCGTCGAAAGTTCCATATTTCGACACTAATTTTAACGCATCCTTGGTCGCAAATAAATAACACAAGAAGAAGGAAAATTGCAAAACAGTCACCATACAGAGATAGATTACTAGTTTAACACTGCAAATAATTTTATTTTGAGCAGATTCGTTTAGTCGTTTTATTATCCATTTCGCTAAAAATTTGCAAAAGTGTGTATTCGTCCGCGAACTAGCTTCTTACTGCTCATCACAGCATCTATCTCCTTCGCACCTTTTGTCGGATGAGATAGCACGCATTTTAACCCCGCGCACAAAATAGTTCGTGCCGTCGACTAGGGCAACCTTAAAGGTCTTATTACTCATTTAAATAGTTACTTGATAACCAACTTTTTAACAACTTACACACTGTAAGTAAGTAACAAGTAAGAAAAGGCGAGAAAAACCAACTGAATTTATTTTAATTTGAAAAGTTTTAACTTTCAACAATTTCTTTTACACCTTAGTTATTGAGTAGAAGGTGAAGTTTCTTTACGAACTAACTCTTTCGTCTTTATGTCTATCAAAATGAAAATTAATTTATCAGTTCAAAGTTTCTTTTTATAAAAAATTGAGTTGATGTTAACAAGTTCGTGAAAGGTCTTGACTTGCACTTTTTTAAATCACAAGAGCAACATAAAATCATTTTAAAAAGAAGAGAAGGGTTCTTAAAATGAAATCTGAAATGTGAAATATAAGAGCACTATTTAATCGACTGTAGCAGAGGTTTTCTAAAACATTACGTATCGTGTCTTCATATTATTTACATTATAATGTTACCAGTGATTAAATTTTGTCACCTCTAATATACATGAATATAGCGCACATGACGCCATTAAATTACGCTTAGTATCGAATATATCATAGACATCGATATCCGTTTACAGCACATATCTATAGAAACTACATGCCTCGAATTTGGAATATTCAGTGCGGTAACTAACACACAATTATTAACTCTGCCTCTAATTTGTATCAACGTTCCAGTTGGTAACAGGGCATTGTACACACAAAACAACTAAGACTTAGATGGGCAGAAATATTCTCGAGAAACTATGTTTTATGTGAACAAAAGTAACACAAAAGGATTTAGTCCATAAGCTCCTAATCCAATTTCTCATAACTGTAAAGAAAAGCAGACAACCATCTGATAATCTGACGTTGTCTATATAAAAATGTCTTTTCAATTTTTCTACCCGTATAACTTAAACCAAATGTAAGTTCACTTAAAAGTTGGAAGCACACGCATTCTGTAAGAGATCTCGTTACTTCCCATATGGATTTGTTCGGAAATTTTGTTATTTGTATCGTCTTAAGCGAAGTCATTGTGATGGGAAAAGTTATAAGTAGGCTGAGGATTGAAAAGTTGCGAAATAACTCTCTGGGAGGCAATAAGACAGGAACGTTTTGCAGGCATTTGTTAAAATTTTTATGAGAATGCAAAGTTTATTCTTTTTTAAAAGTTTGTTGTTAACAACATTCGAAAATTCGGTCTCTTGGGTTGTTTATTTGTGAATAAGAAATCACATGCTTTGAAAACCCTTTCGTCCTTTTAAATTCTCCGAGAAGACAAAATTATGTTTCAACGTCTTCCTTCAACATTGCCTGTAAATTTTGTTATGGCGAATACCCCTTATTTACTTTTTAGGGTTCTGTACCCATAGGGTAAAACGGGACCCTATTACTAAGACTCCGCGGTCCGTCTGTCTGTCTGTCACCAGGCATATTGTTATATGTTCATCTATCATGAACCGTGATAGCTAGACAGTTGAAATATTCACAGATGATGTATTTCTGTTGCCGCTATAACAACAAATACTAAAAACAGAATAAAATAAATATTTAAGTGGGGCGATTTTTGCGATATTGGTACGGAACATTTCGTGCGCGAGTCCGATTCGCAGTTGGCTGGTTTTTTATTCAGCAGTCTACGTAGCACTGTTTCGTAGAAGTAGATACTATTTTATTCTTTTTCAAAACGGTACGTTCCATTTTTTGCAGACCAGGTGTTTTATTTTTAAATACAACTAACGACAATACTTCAATTTTAGAATGCAAGTTATGCATTTTTACTACCATGAAAATAAGGTAACAATACCCTACTGTTTGAACAATAATATATGGTCATATAATTTATTGGAACAGACACAAACTTTTCAATAAAATTGTCTCTATCCGATCAATACACATTTTATCAGCAACTAGATCAAATACGTGATCATCCATACCGTTCGACTACTCAAAAACTTCACGGTCGAGCTACCTAAAGCAAATTATCATACTATTACTTCAACAACCCACGCTTTACTTATGAAACAAACAAAATACCTAAAAAATCTAAGTAAAAAAGAATGCGATATTTCACTTGTAATTACAATTTATATTTGAACTTACTGCTTCGTAAATATGAAAATGTCGTGCCCGTACGTGCACGCATTCGAAAACAGTAAACGTCTGTCCAACATACGAATAAACGATGTCACAAAGTTAAATGTACAACTTTGATCATACACTACGCTTATTTTCTATTTCAACTAAAGCAGAAATTATTCCACACGAGTGTGATTCACTCTCCGACGAATAAAATATTCTGCGTCCGAAACATGCAATTATGGAATGAAAACGGTTACCGTTTCCACACATGACAATTATTTGAAACGGGTTATTTGTATTATGTATTCTCCATTACCGCTAGTGTGGGATGACAACACTGTAATGAAAGGGACCTCAACACATACTATTAATCATGGCGAACAATGCCCATGTTCAGTTTAAGCTCCCTTCGAGATATAATTACTTTCTTTGTAACGATTATTATAAGCAATTTCATTAAGCTCACCTGAAAACTTTCTTATTGTGTTTTCTAACAAAAACTGATATTACAGGAAATTATATTTGATTCAAGAGTTTATTACAAACATTAACCTTAGTTGATTCATGTTTTTGGGATTTTATTTAAGCTTTGTTTCAAAATGGTGTTTTGCTCGTGCCGTTACTCTGGTATATTCGGTATTGTAAGTACTCCTAAAACTACGCTTATGATAAAATAAGATTCGATGTTTTTGACATGCTTACAAAATTAATTAATTTGTAAGCTTATCAGATTCATACGATGGAAAATAGTTGAAATAAACGTTGGTAAATCCTGGAAAAACTTTGGCTTGTGTATTTTGTGAACAATAGGTGTATATACACATGTTTTCCAGTAGGCAATGAGCATATTAGATTTAATGGAGTGGGTGACTGTTTAATTAAGGATAATATTTTTGTGTTCACCAAAAATCTAAAGGTACATCTAAAACTCTGATTGTGCACCAAATATTAGTTGATCTACGAATAAATTATGGTCAAAGAATCAGTCCAAGAGCGAGCGAAGCGAGCTCGGGAACTTAGGGCACCCCGACACGGACAGGTTAGGTTCGAACGAGATGACGGGAGCTGAAGTGAACGAGCAAAGCGAGCGAACTCAGCTCCCGTCATCTCGTTCGTGTTAGGTTACTTTTGACCCTGCAGACAGTAATAGGAGCCCCGCACAGCGGGGCTACGTCGACTTATATGAACATATTTTGGTGCACATTCAGTATATTTGGTGGAACACAGGCAAAATTAGGTAAATGAAATGGGAATAAATGGAAGTACTTTTAAATACCATCCTTTGATTAACTCATTCGTTCTCATTATTTATCAACGATTGAATACAGGTTTACCCCTTTCTGTAAATGGAAATTGCCAGTGAACCGGCAACAAAATTAAACAAAACATTAGTCTCTCTTCGCTTCAGAGGAAAAAACGGGCGGGCTAATTAATTTTTATTACCTTTTCTTTTGGCTCCATACACGATGCGATGCCAAAGAGTTCTAACAGGAAAAAACGCACTATTATGCGGATCTCGACCCTTTTCGTTGATTTCTCAAGAGGCAAGAACCAACACAACGTGATGCAATCCGATTTTGAACCATAAAAAGCCGATTCCACAAAGAGTTCGCGGAAACCAAATAAAAGCTTTAGTGATCTAACAAGCGTTGAAGCATCAATAGTATATTATGCAACTAGTGAATAAAAGACGGATTTAAAGCGAGGGCCATAGATGAATCAAGAGCAAGTGAAGGATTCTATCGACTGAATCACGACCGTAGGGAGTGATTCATGATGATTGAATCACGACCATTGCGAGTGATTCAAGTGTTAGAATCATGAGCGACGCGACTGATTCATGGCCCTCGATATAAATCCGTTTTATTCAAGAGTTGCACACTATATTTTATACCATGACTTCGAGAAAAAGAAAGATTTAAGCGAAAAGCACAAGTAATAATACGAGTAATAAATAAATAAATGGTTTATTACCTTCAAAATTTATATGAAATGTGAAACCCTGACCCCTGAGCTAGGTAACAGCACCTGTGGTTCAGGGACCAGTAACCACCTCCGTTACGTGAAATAATTATAATTATTTAAATACCATTGCAATTAATATAATAATTACAATCCAAACAAATATTCAATAAATATCTTAGACTAAAAACAAAATCATTATTAAAATCCTAAATAACAAACTCAAAATTAAAATCGAAGAAGGAGTTTGTGTATCGAGTATTTTTTGCGCAAGGAGGTTACATAGCATTGAGATGGACGTCTAGTACATTGGTGTGTTCCAAATTCAAACACCAAAACAGTGATTAAAAGTGCTTTTTATTCACTGTTTTCAGTGAATAAAATAAGCTTTTTAGAGGGGGAATGGTATAAAATCAAATATTGCCATTGAGCCGAGGATTCGACGAAAAATAATTACTTATGTTAAAAAATGGTTTACATATTTAACTTAATAATAGAAGTATAACATTAAAGACAACCAGCGTATAATTATCATAATCATGACTCTTAACTTGCAGTTTCTGATGTGGAAAACGGGATATTCCTCGAAGCGCACCAACTTTGAACCTCACCAAATGAAGCGCAACAAATGTACCTATTCCTCGAAACGCACCATTCAGGTGCGCTAAGGCAATCAATTAAAAATAGTATTTCATTAATTTTATTCTTCGAAATGCACCAACGATAAAACATAGAGAAGAGCATGAAGGATTCGTAATAAATTATATCGATAGACGTTTTAAAATTCAACTGTCCTAATTGTTTCTTATTACAACTACCAGGCAAGCAGATATGAACTGAAACTTGGTGGTTATGCGACTTACTACTTAGCTCAATAATGGTAAAAATACAAGTTAAGAATTTGTTGTTTTGAAAAATACCAGGGTGATAGAAGGGTGTCAGTTTGACTTTAGGATCAGACCTCGAAACCTATCCTTCTGCAGCGAGGTGTGAGACAGGGAGAAGTCATATCTCCAAAACTATTCACAGCTGCACTGGAGGATGTCTTCAAGGTACTGGACTGGAGTGGGCTAGGTATCAACGACAATGGCGAGTACGTCACTCACCTTCGGTTTGTCGACAATATAGTGGTCATGGCTGATATACCATGGAGGACCTCAGTATAATGCTCGATGACCTCAGTAGGGCTTCCGAAAGAGTGAGTCTTAGGATGAACAGGGACAAAACCAAGGTGATGATGAATGCCCACGTTACACCCACTCCTATCAAGGTTAGAACACGAAGTTGTGGAAGACTATGTAGGACAAACGATCCAGTTGGGTAGGGCCAACTTCGAGAAAGAGGTCAACCGTCGAATCGGACTCGGCTTGGCAGCGTTCGGGAAGTTGCGCGGTATCTTCTCGTCCAACTTACCACATTGTCTCAAGCCGAAAGTCTATGACCAGTGTGTGTTGCCAGTGATGACCTATGGCTCTGAGACGTGGTCGCTCACAATGTGCCTCATTAGTAAGCTTAAAGTCACCCAAAGGGCAATGGAGAGGGCTATGCTCGGAGTATCTTTGCGTGATCGAATCAGAAATGTAGAGATCCGCAAGAGAACCAGGGTTACCGACATAACCCGAAGAATTGCCAAACTTGGCAACAAAGTGGCAGTGGGCAAGGCTCATTGTTCGCAGGACAGATGGCCGATGGAGCAGAAATGTTCTGGAGTGGCGACCGTGAACCGGAAGATGTTGCGTTGGAAGGCCTGCCACCAGGTGGACCGATGACCTGGAGGTTGCGGGGATCAGCTGGTTACGAGACGCACGGGACCGGTCAATGTGGCGACGCTTGGGGGAGGCCTATATCCAGCAGTAGACCTCTTTCGGCTGATATGATGATGACGAGGGTGATAGAAATGAACAGAAACTAGGCGCCTAAACGATCTCAATAAGTTGAGCACGAACGATTAAACACGCAGAGGAATTTAAAGTATTCGTTTTTATTTACTATTTCGATAGAAGTCTTAAAATTCAACGGTCCTATATCTTACCTATAACTGTCATGTCCTATACCAATTGCGTGCCGATTTAGTTCATATCTGCTTTCCTGGTAGTTTTAATAAATAAGGAATTAGGACAGTTGTAGCTTAGGAATTGTGCGCTGCAGTGAGCAGTCACTGCATGAAACTGCAATCTCTTCTTTATTCCTTCTTTCGCTACTCGACAGGGCTACGTCCAAGAATGTACGGAAACATCTTTCTCTTTAGTTGTGTGCTTCGACCTTCAAGTCGAAGAGAACTAATGCTAAAAGTATTAACATCACAAACTCACCTGATCGTTCGCTTACAGAGTACATACCAAGTGAATACTTGATAAGTACTCTGTACATTGAGAGATAAAAAACATTTAAGTAAGATTTGCGGTATGTCGGCGATGGACATAACAATAAATATCGTCGTGCACATCCGCTCAATTTTGATGATCGAATGTCAATCGAGCGTCGACACGAACAGAAATACACCATTTTTCATTCATGTTTAATGTGGCCGTAGAAATTCGAAGATCATAAAAATCGAATCTTTATATCCGAATTTATGGCAGATAAAACTGTAAAATCTACTGTACAATTCAGAAGTCCGGGTAATATTTGCGATTTTGCTAAATCTATCTGACTGTACACCTGTCAATGGATTTAACTAATTTGTACATTTTGTACCCATCACGCTGGTAGAGACTTTATCGCCAATAGACACTGCTTTGACTCCAATTGACACTGTAAATGTATCCTGATATCGGTTATTTCAGGTCGATGAATATGTAAGTTAATAACCGGACAAAGGAACATTGTTTACAAGTTTACAGCTTTTGGTTTTCAAGTTTACTTTAGGACTACGCACTAAACGAATTAACTGTTGCCAGAAACTATCAATGTAATGGACTACAAGCTTTTCTAAGTCTTAAGTTTCATGTTTCAACAAAAAATTTTGGGCTTCTAGTTTATTATATAAACCATCTTCTTTAACCAACTTCAAAAAGGAGGAGGTTCTCAATTCGACTGTATTTTTTATGCATGCTTCCTCTTTACTAGGTGAACCGAATTTGATGATTCTTTTTTTTCTTTATTCTTTAAAGCTGGTGCTTTCATACGGTCCCATTTAAATTTGGTAAAGATCTGATGAAGAACTTCGGAGTTATACAACAGAACTCTTCAATACAAATACAAATAGCCTTTATTTCTGATAATATAAATAATTTTTTTTTTACATTATTATTATTATTACATCCTTTTATAATTTATTTCACATGCTATAAATAATATCATTCCATAATACCTACAATCATGCCATTAATTAAAAACAAAATAGAATTGAAATTATAGAAATAAAATTGAATTAAATAAAATAAAACATAATTAAATCTAGTCTTATATAATAGTAAGTAATAATTTTTAATTAATGGCATGATTGTAGGTATTATGGAACTCTTCAATAAACAACGGCAAATCTCGGGATTGTTGCAATAGCATTTCTGTTTATTTTTTATTTGTTGAAATGGCTTCATAATATAACATCACGCCGGTACACTCTAAAGGGGTACGCAGATGTGTGCTTTTCACCCTGGTATACTCTCATTTAACCGGTTATGTTCAAGTTTTATGGTATTCGGGTAATCTAATCTGGCATAACTTTGTGCATTATTGGTGTCTTACTATAGAACTTGCGCAAAATGTACCACAACTAAAAAGTGAAAATTTAAACAATTCTACAAAAAAATACAACCGACTTCCGAAACAAACACTACAAAGTGAAAAATAACTTCAATTTCGGTATCAAAAAACAAAAACCCAAAACCAAGAACACTAATCAACAAAAAAAACTCGGGCTACTAGTTTATTACATAAACAATCTTCTTATATTATCTTTATTTTTCTTTTCTATATTAAAGCGTTTGGGAACAAATTTAAAAGAGCCCTAGAACGCAAGGCGGTGGCGCGGCGCGGTGCATCACTCCTTTAATTCTAATTACCCGACTGCCGAAGGAGGGTAATGTGTTTATCAGTCTATGTATGTATGTAAGTATGTTTGTTCCTATATGGCGTTCTAGAGACCAAACGCGTTGGCCGATTTTGATGGTTCTAAAAAAAATAATACTTAAATGTTTAAATGACAAAAAAATAACAAAAAAAGTAATAAATAAAAAAAGTTAAGGATACATATTCGCGGGCTGGCTGACCAATGTATCCTTAACTTTTTTTATTTATTACTTTTTTTGTTATTTTTTTGTCATTTAAACATTTAAGTATTATTTTTTTTGAATTAGGTACATTTAAACATGCGCAACAAGCGTGATGGGTACAAAATGTACAAATTAGTTAAATCCATTGGCAGGTGTACAGTCAGATAGATTTAGCAAAATCGCAAATATTACCCGGACTTCTGAATTGTACAGTAGATTTTACAGTTTTATCTGCCATAAATTCGGATATAAAGATTCGATTTTTATGATCTTCGAATTTCTAGGGCCACAATAAACATGAATGAAAAATGGTGTATTTCTGTTCGTGTCGACGCTCGATTGACATTCGATCATCAAAATTGAGCGGATGTGCACGACGATATTTATTGTTATGTCCATCGCCGAAATACCGCAAATCTTACTTAAATGTTTTTTATCTCTCAATGTACAGAGTACATAGGTACCAAGTATTCACTTGGTATGTACTCTGTAAGCGAACGATCAGGTGAGTTTGTGATGTTCATACTTTTAGCATTAGTTCTCTTCGACTTGAAGGTCGAAGCACACAGCTAAAGAGAAAGATGTTTCCGTACATTCTTGGACGCAGACCTGTCGAGTTGCGAAATAAGGAATAAAGACGAGACTGCTGTTTCATGCAGTAAATGCTGACTGCAGCGCACAATCCCTAAGCGTTGGGTCTTCATGTGTCATGCCGCATATTCTAAAATTTAAGGGGTATTCCAACTTTGAACCGCAACAAATGAACCGCACCTAAAGTTTTTCTCGAAACGCACCAACGATGAAACGTAGAAGAGGATTCTTGAAGGATTCGTAATAAATGATATCGGTAGACGTTTTAAAACACAACTGTCCTAATTGCTTATTTATTAAAACTATCAGGAAAGCAGATATGAACTAAATAGGCACGCAATTGGTATAGGACATGACAGTTATAGGTAAGATATAGGACCGTTGAATTTTAAGACTTCTATCGATATAGTAAATAAAAACGAATACTTTATATTCCTCTTTGTGCTTGCCTGGTAGTTGTAATAAATAAGCAATTAGGACAGTTGAATTTTAAAACGTCTATCGATATCATTTATTACGAATCCTTCATGCTCTTCTCTATGTGAATTCGAAGAATAAAAGCATCATTTGGTGCGGTTCAAAGTTGGTGCGCTTCGAGGAATATCCCGTTTTCTACATCAGAAACTGCAAGTTAAGAGTCATGATTATGATATTTATACGCTGGTGGTCTTTGATGTTAAACTTCTAATATTAAGTTAATTATGGAAACCATTTTTTGGCATAAGTAATTATTTTTTGCCGAATCCTCGGCTCAATGCCAAGATTTGATTTTGATGCTTCAACGCTTGTTAGATCACTAAAGCTTTTATTTGGTTTCCTCGAACTCTTTGTGAATCCGGAATTTTTTATGGTTCAAAATCGGATTGCATCACGTTGTGTTGGTACTTGCCTCTTGAGAAATCAAGGAAAAGGGTCGAGATCCGCATGAAAGTGCGTTTTTTTTCTGATAAAACTCTTTGGTATTTAACGTGTATGGAGCCAGGAGAAAAGGTAGGTAAAAAGAATTAATTAGACCGCCCGTTCATCTTTAATTTTCCTCTGAAGCGAAGAGAGAAAAATGCTGTTTAATTTTGTTGCCGGTTCACTGGCAATTTCCATTTACAGAAAGGGGTAGACCTGTATTCAATCGTTGATAAATAATGAGAACGAATAGATTAATCAAACAGTTCATCGACCCACTTCATCAAATCTAATATGCTTATTGATCTACTGGAAAATACGTGTATATACACCTATTGTTCACAAACGACGCAAGCCAAAGTTTTGTCAGGAGTTATCAACGTTTATTTGAACTATTTTCCATCGTATGAGTCTGAGGAGCTTACAAATTAATTAATTTTGTAAGCATATCAAAAACATCGAATCTTATTTAATTAGTAGTTTTTAGGAGTACTTCAAATACCGAATATACCAGGGTAACGGCACGAGCAAAACACCATTTTTTAACAAAGCTTAAATAAAATCCCAAAAACATGAATCAACTAAGGTTTGTAATAAACTCTTGAATCAAATATAATTTCCTGTAATATCAGTTTTTGTTAGAAAACACAATAAGAAAGTTTTCAGGTGAGCTTAATGAAATTGCTTATAATAATCGTTACAAAGAAAGTAATTATATCTCGAAGGGAGCTTAAACTGAACATGGGCATTGTTCGCCATGATTAATAGTATGTGTTGAGGCCCCTTTCATTACAGTGTTGTGTTCCCACACTAGCGGTAATGGAGAATACATAATACAAATAACCCGTTTCAAATAATTGTCATGTGTGGAAACGGTAACCGTTTTCATTCCATAATTGCATGTTTCGGACGCAGAATATTTTATTCGTCGGCGAGTGAAGCACACTCGTGTGGAATAATTGCTGCTTTAGTTGAAATAGAAAATAAGCGTAGTGTATGATCAAAGTTGTACATTTAACTTTGTGACATCGTTTATTCGTATGTTGGACAGACGTTTACTGTTTTCGAATGCGTGCACGTACGGGCACGACATTTTCATATTTACGAAGCAGTAAGTTCAAATATAAATTGTAATTACATGGGAAATATCGCTTTCTTTTTTACTTAGATTTTTAGGTATTTTGTTTGTTTCATAAGTAAAACGTGGGTTGTTGGAGTAATAGTATGATAATTTGCTTTAGGTAGCTCGACCGTGAAGTTTTTGAGTAGTCGAACGGTATGGATGGTCACGTATTTGATCTAGTTGCTGATAAAATGGGTATTGATCGGATAGAGACAATTTTATTGAAAAGTTTGTGTCTGTTCCAATAAATTATATGACCATATATTATTGTTCAAACAGTAGGGTATTGTTACATTATCTTCGTTGTAAAAAAAAATGCATAACTTACTCTCTAAAATTGAAGTATGTTCGTTAGTTGTATTTATAAAATAAAACACCTGGTCTGCAAAAAATGGAACTTACCGTTTTGAAAATGAATAAAATAGTATCTACTACTACGAAACAGCGCAACGTAGACTGCTGAGTGAAAAACCGGCCAAGTGCGAGTCGGACTCGCGCACGAAGGGTTCCGTACCATTATCGCAAAAATCACCCCACTTAAATATTTATTTTATTTTGTTTTTAGTATTTTTTGTTATAGCGGCAACAGAAATACATCATCTGTGAATATTTCAACTGTCTAGCTATCACGGTTCATGATAGATGAACATATAACAATATGCCTGGTGACAGACAGACAGACGGACCGCGGAGTCTTAGTAATAGGGTCCCGTTTTACCCTATGGGTACAGAATCCTAAAAAGTAAATGAAGGTATTCGCCATAACAGAATTTACAGGCAATGTTGAAGGAAGACGTTGAAACATAATTTTGTCTTCTCGGAGAATTTAAAAGGACGAAAGGGTTTTCAAAGCATGCGATTTCTTATTCACATATAAACAACCCAAGAGACCGAATTTTCGAATGTTGTATCAAACAATAATACGTTACCAACAAACTTTTAAAAAAGAATAAACTTTGCATTCTCATAAAAGTTTTAACAAATGCCTGCAAAACGTTCCTGTCTTATTGCCTCCCAGAGAGTTATTTCGCAACTTTTCAATCCTCAGCCTACTTATAACTTTTCCCATCACAATGACTTCGCTTAAGACGATACAAATAACAAAATTCCCGAACAAATCCATATGGGAAGTAACGAGATCTCTTACAGAATGCGTGTGCTTCCAACTTTAAAGTGATCTTACATTTGGTTTAAGTTATACGGGTAGAGAAATTGAAGAGACATTTTTATATTGACAACGTCAGATTATCAGATGGTTGTCTGCTTTTCTTTACAGTTATGAGAAATTGGATTAGGAGCTTAAGGACTAAATCCTTTTGTGTTACTTTTGTTCAAATAAAACAGTTTCTGGCGAATATTTCTGCCCATCTAAATTCAAATTCAAATTTCAAATTAAATCTTTATTTGCTCAAACATGAGTACAGTACACACAACAAATTGCCAATATGTAAGAGATGTAAGAAAAATAATAATAATACAGAGCGTCATGTTTGCCTTAAATAATGGCATGCAAATATTAATAATAGAATAAAGAATACATAAAATTCAAATCAAAATTAATCATTCAGAATGTCATATCATACTTAGTCAAGTTAATAAAAACAAAAAACAATAAAGTGCATATTATTTTAAAATTATCCTTCTAGAATGTCAGTTTAATTAAAAATGTCAAAATATTAAATGTCAAAATTATTTAAAAATGTCGTACAAATGATAATAACAATAATGTAAATTATAATAATTAACGTTTTAGAACGTCAGAACAAAAATATAAAAAATAATAATATTTAAAAATGTCAACTTAAAACAATAAATCAAATCCAAATTATCAATCTAGCAGTAAATTATTAAAAATGTCAAGAGTAATAAAATAATAATAAAAAATAAATTAAAATCTTTCATTTAAAAACTCATTCAGGTTATAGTAGGCTTTATCTGCTAGAAAACTTTTAACTTTTTTTTTGAATGCTAAATCACTTAACTGCTTCCAGCTTTTTGGAAATTTATTTTAAATTTCTGGAGCCATGCAAAAGACACTCTTACGCATAAGTGCCGTTTTGTGCTGATGTTGACAAATTTGTGTATTGTCTCGTCTGTTACGAGGAGATAGATCTGCCATGCGAGAAAACAAATGAGGATTAGTTCTTAAGAACATGGCATTTTCTAATATATATAGGCAAGGCAACGTCAAGATTTTGTATTTTAGAAAATAAGGCTTGCAGCTCGTAGTGGTTTCAATTTTGAACATCGACCGAATGCACCTCTTTTGAGTTTTGAAAATCAGTTCCCTATCAGTCGAGTTGCCCCAAAAGATGATGCCGTACCTTAAGATGGACTCCACTAGGCCGTAGTATGCGGTGAGCAGAGCATCAACACTAAATACTGCAGCGAGTGTGTACAGAGCAAAGGCTGAGGTACTTATTTTCTTAGTGACAATCTCGACATGTGCCTTCCAATTTAACTTCTTGTCAATGTTAAGTCCTAGAAATTTTATTGTATCAACTTCGTCAATGTTATTATTATTGTAAATTATGTCAAGATTATATATAAATGTCAAGGATCGTTGACTAAAGTGCATGATTTTTGTCTTAGTAAAATTTATTTTTAGATTATTATTGTTTAGCCATTCTATAATTGCAGTCAGGGCATTATTAATGTCGTATTTGTATGTAATTCTGTTTTTACACTCAATTGTCACTACACTATCATCGGCAAAGATCTAAACCTTAGTTGTTTTGTGTGTACAATACCCTGTTACAAACTGGAACGTTGATACAAATTAGAGGCAGAGGTAATAATTGTGTGTTAGTTACCGCACTGAATATTCCAACTTCGAGGTATGTAGTTTCTATAGATATGTGCTGTAATCGGATATCGATGTCTATGATATATTCGATACTAAGCGTAATTTAATGGCGTCATGTGCGCTATTTATGTCTATTAGAGGTGCCTGGCTGACAAAATTTAATCATTGGTAACATTATAATGTAAATAATATGAAGACACGATAGGTAATGTTTTAGAAAACCTCTGCTACAGTCGATTAAATAGTGTTTTTATATTTCACATTTCATTTTAAGAACCCTAAAAATAGTATTCTTTAGTCTCTTCTTTTTAAAATAATTTTATGCTGCCCTTGTGATTTAAAAAAGTGCAAGTCAAGACCTTTCACGATCTTGTTAACATCAACTCAATTTTTTATAAAAAGAAACTCCAAACTGATAAATTAATTTTCATTTTGATAGACATAAAGACTAAAGAGTTAGTTCGTGGAGAAGCTTCACCTCCTACTCAATAACTAAGGTGTAAAAGAACTTGTTGAAAGTTAAAACTTTTCAAATTAAAATAAAGTCAGTTGTTTTTTCTCGCCTTTTCTTAATGTTACAGTGTGTAAGTTGTTAAAAAGTTGGTTATCAAGTAACTATTTAAATGAGTAATAAGACCTTTAAGGTTGCCCTAGTCGACGGCACGAACTATTTTGTGCGCGGGGTTAAAATACATGCTATCTCATCCGACAAAAGGTGCGAAGGAGATAGATGCTGTGATGAGCAGTAAGAAGCTAGTTCGCGTACGAATACAAACTTTTGCAAATTTGTAGCTAAATGGATGATGATTTAGGACGAAAACGAGCGTGCGAAATTTTATAAACAGACCGCTGCGAATATGGATATCATGATAAAACGACTAAACGTATCTGTTCAAAATTAAATTATTTGCAGTGTTAAACTACTAATCTATCCCTGTATGGTGACTGTTTTGCAATTTTCCTTCTTTTTATGGTATTTATTTGCGCCCAAGGATGCGTTAAAATTAGTGTCGACATAATGAAGTTTTGACGCTCATAACCTTCAATTATATATATTTTTTTAGTTTTTTGTTTCCATACATAATGATGAGACAAATTGAAGTCATTTTAAATTAAGAACGAACACCGTCAAACAGTGGAGTAATCGCCAGAATAAAAAAGGCAACCTTAAGATTTTCTCATGGAATTCAATCCTGCATATCTTGCACCATCATTGATCGCAACAGTAACAATTAACAGTTAGTATATTATCTTCAAATTCTTATGATTTCTGTTGCCTGCCTTTTCTATTGGTTTCCTAACATTTTTCTATCTCAAAAGTTTTCGTCGATCATTACTTCTACAAAGGTTTGCGGTCGTCCGATATTTACAGCGAATTTTATTCCACTGTTGCCACTACTAAAACCTACGTTTTTGAGATTAGACGTCGCCTTCGGCCATCACAATAAATTAAATAGGTCGAAAAACTTATTCCACCCCAATTGTAATTTAGTGCGGTCGTTAAAAGTTTTACGGGCAATCTTCGGCTTTCTCGGCAATAATCTGTTTTAGCCGTCGCCATCAAACCGTTTCGTATCCGATTGTTCGTTCATCTCCGATCAGCAAATTGACTGACGACGCCCGAATCAATTTTTCTTCCCCTTTTATTACAAAAGAAAACGATAAGCGCTAATCGATGGCATTTTTCTTATCTGAAAAGACATTTTTCGAACTTGAACCGAGAAATATGAAGGTTTTTGTTTTATGTATTTCATTGTAAAGAAAATACTTTTAGCATTTTTTTAAATAAAATATTCGTGAAAGGGTATTTTTTCGTGGTGAGTAAATCTCATCAATAGGCTTTAGTATTCGTTGAGAGTCTTTGGCACAGGAAACCATATTAGGAAAATGAGGTTATTGTATTTGGTGGGGGCGCTTTGAAGTGAGCAACGTAATTAAGTTGGAATTAGGAGGTGAATTCATTTAGAGGTGCTTATGTCTTGTATTAGAGTCCGAAATTCTGTCTAATTATACATTAATTAGCAATAACAACCTGTTTTATACCCGCATTGTCTTTTTCTAGAGGGTAGTTGTTTGCCAGACTATCGTATTGATTTCTGCAAAATACTTTCCGTGTCGTGTAAGCTTCTGAGAATAGACTATCGCATTACGTGCCGTGTCTAACGAAATACATCTGAGGATTCTATTATTGCATACTGCATATGCAATAGCTAATCCTAGGCATGAACACTATGGGCCACTGGTCAGGGCTTTTGTCGAAAAGCCGACGACGTAGCGGCCAACATGTAGGTTGCGGTGCTACCTGGGCGACATTGCAACTTAGGCGGGCCGCGATGTCGTATGGTGTCTCCCATACCCATACGATATCGCGGCTGAGGTTTACAGAACGCGGTGAGAGAGGAGTGCCGGTATTGCGGTGCGCCGCTCTCCCTACCTTCCGCGGCTTGGACGGTGTCGCCACCGTCTGATGGTGGACCCGGTGGGGTCGCAGGGGATGAGGAGTGTCGGTATAGCGTTAGCCGCTCTCCCTATCCCCTGCGGACGAAAAATGGTAGGTGGTGGGGCTATTGACCTTGACCCTTCACAAGAGGACCAAGGGTACCATACACGAGGTCTTTTGGCACCCATGTGCTGGTCTGGTCCCTGGGGTGGTCACGACGCACAGTGTGTTCTGATGCGCTGGTGATGGGGGGTACTCCTCCGGTGGGTTCGCGGTGAGTGCTAACGCGTGCCTGAATACGGTGTTTCGAGTAAGTTTGTATTAATAACTACTACTATTTTGGTACAGTCTAGTTGACCATAATAACAAATGGACTCTATTAGTGCGGGCTTCTTTTGTAGCAATATGTCTCACCTTCTATGGAAAATAATTGATCATATAATCTGTCTAATAACTAACTTTAATGTTTTATAAAACTCTAATTATACTTAACTCTAATTTTAATGTTTTATAAATCCATTTGTCTTAACCGTGTTAAACTAGGTCAGAATAACCCACCAAGTATTTTATACGAAAAATATTATATATTAATCCAGTCAATAAACATCAAAAGCGCAAAGAAACTTTCAAGTTCCTCTCCTCTCTGCATTCTCATAAGAAGTTCATAGAAGTTTTGAAACTACGGATATCTATTATACAATCTGCTGGCAAGTGGTCCATAGCGGTGAGGTACTACTTCTTTGAAATAGTTTTAGTTATGGATTATGAAAGGCTTTTGTTGATTGTGATAAAGAAAAGCCTCATTCTAATCAGTGAAAGAGTGATGATAGTAGAGAAGTCTTTGCTCAGCAGTTAGACACCACTGCTTAAAGAAAGGCACCTTTTTTACTGATGGTGGGCGGCAATATTTTTTTTTGCGCGTTGCCCCACACTAGGTAGGGAACTTACGTCCCTAATACTGATGAACAGTTACACTGAAAAGTGGTATATTAGCTCAAGTATATATTTCTAGTGTTTGATGACTACAATATTATGCTACAATGATTTAATGTCTTCAAGGATATTGTTGATGTGCTGAAATAAAAATCTCGAGAAAAGCGGCGGCTGACGATTAAGCCGAGGTTAGTTAACAATAAAATGAACCAGACAGATGCTAGTCTGTTATTCATTTGTACTTTCGTTTTGTTTATTTAAATAATGTTTCAAAAAGAGTACAAACGGCAATGTAAATTGTTATTGTAGAGACGCAGAATTTTACAAACAGAAGGTCAGCAATACTAAAAAACGCACGCACACATAGACATGCTTCACGTACAGCGAGTGCAAGCGCACTCGCGACTGCCATTTGTTTGAGATTACCGAACGTATGCGTTTATGTGTGTCGCCACATATTTTTGCTTGTTGTATGTAGCTAACTTTCTGTAAGTCATCTGCTATTCTGTGACAAAGGTTAATTATATCTTGTTTCAGACGTTTTCTGAATATAAATAGAAAATGAACGGTGTACTAATATCCGTGTCTGTGATTGCGAAAGTAAACTATTGCCTCTGCACGATGTTCAGATTTCAGTGTATCTTTTGAAAGAGAAACGTGGTTGTAACTCATCGGAGCTGCAGTTAGGTTTGTCTTTTACTAATTTATTTCAGGAACTCTGAGAACCATGTCTTGTTGGATATCAGGAATTGGTTTTGTAAAGGATCTTGACCCATAAGTGTTGTTTTACAAAAAATATTTCAAACTTTTTCCAAATATGTTTACATATCTACCTAGGTATGTATACCTATTCGGCAAAAGTACATACATAGGCATGTATTAACCACCAAAACTTGCTCTTACGTAGCCCGCTAGATGTAGGCACTCCGTTGCAGATTAAGCTTATGTGACTAAACTATTGACACTATGGGAAATATAACCATAGAAATGCCTAAAAGAATCCCTTCTATGTTACTAAAATACTATCACTAAGGGAAATGTAACCGTCATGTTGGTCACGGTGTGGGTACTATCAGGCAACTCTATATCTGATCATTTTGAAAACAAAATCCCGTGCACAAGACGACCACATCGGCGTCCGCACTTTTTGTGTTGACCAATAGCCATATGCCAATATGCATAGCAGTGTTAAACAAAAAAGGATCTGGGACCAAAATGAAAGATTTTTTTGCTGACCAATAGTAATAGAACAAAAACAGGACCAAAGAAAAGAAAGTTTTCATGCTTAACATTTTGTTTCAACTAATTCTCACCCTCGGGTTCAGTTGCCCTCTCGTTCTCCGGACCTAAACCTAACCTAAACCCATTGAAAATCTTGGGGGTTTAATGGTCCAGAGATGGGATAATAGACGCAAAAGGACCAAAGCAGCATGAGTCGCACATGTAGACCAGGTAAAAAAAATGACGCGTTTGTTTTTTTTGCCGTACATCGGCACATGGTGGACATCCAACCCTTACGCATTAATCTTTTTGAAAATACTTTCATTGTGCGTACAGCTAAAGAGTTGAATTCCCTGCCGGAGTCTGTGTTTTCTGATTGCTACAACCTAGGGGTCTTTAAGTCAAGAGTGAATAGGTTACTTCTAAGCAAGCGTGCTTCACCGTCGACCACATACATCGTCACTTAAAATCAGGCATCTAATAGTAGTAATACTCATTTCAAAAATCAGCCCTAGGACTCGTAGCGGTAGTGTAGCTTTAGATTTAGATGACTATATTATTAAAAACTTAACAACTATATACTTAATTTCTTTTATTAATCAACTTCAAATTTAAATTCCGGAAACACATTTTACATAAAACAAACATTATATATTTATTATTATTTATATTGGTACAGTACACACGCGTACAACAATTATGCTTCCATATGCAATTAGCCTAAGTTTATAGTGCAATATAAAATGTTTATTCTTCCTGATTATAGTCGCATCTACTTATGTTAGTGGTAGTTTGTTTGTAGAACAATAAACGTTATGGCTTGTAAACAGTGCAGTCGTAAAACTATACGAAGGACACGCTTCCGAAGAATTACGAGAGCTATCTGATACTGTATAGATAACGCGATAACTAGAACTTACCGTGAAAGCCTTAGGCCTTTTAACGTAGAATAATGTCTAGGCAGTCTTAGGAACTGTTTCTGAAATCAGTCACAGAGAAAATCCTTCAGAAAACATTAACTAAAGCCTGACTGAACAAGTCTGAACAAGATTACAACACAACGTAATTACAACAGAATTTTTAAACAAAAAGAAAACAGGCAATAGGCTTACGAAACTCATTGTAATGCCCTCACAAAGAGACGAGATAACCCGAGGCATTCTTCTTGAACCCTAGCTAGGTGCTTGACATACAATTTTCTCAATACATAACCCTAATAATTGTCAGTAAGAAACGTAAACACGGTAACAAGTGGGTAGGTGGAAAGTAAACTGAATTACTCGCGGGCCGGACGCCTAGCGCAATTTACGAGGGGCAGCGTTACTAAAAAGTAGAATACGTTTGTGTGGCGCCCATTCCTCGCTGCAAACGACCGTTTAATGCTAATAGGAATAGTGCTTACAATGGGCTTACGTACAACTGATTGTAGATCTGCCACCGCTCCTTTTTAATTCGATTCCTGCGAACTGCTTTAGTACAGCCCTTTATTACACCGCTTTATCGATATCGATAAGCTGTTATGTGGATTCGTAGTGTTTTCAATTTGGTTCAGTAAAATTAAAGGTATTATTAGTAAATTTTACTAAACAAAAATTAGAAACACAAAAATATAGCATCATCAGATTGTAGAGATAAAAGCAATTAGACGCTAATTGATGTACCTACAGTGCTAGATTTAAAAAAACATAAGCAATCAAAAGATAACACATCACAAAGCCCTGTCTCAAAATACTACATAGCATAAAATACACTTAACATCTTCATTAAACGGAGGTACCTTTGCGCTTTCAGCCAAGACATAGCTCTTTACTTAGAATACTATGAAATGGAACCAAAATACCTTAAACAAAGTAGCACGTGATGACGTAAAGCACGTAAAATTTTAAGACTAAAGCATTGTATAAGCGTAGACTTTACATGATAAATACTTTATTTATTAAAAGCATATTCGGTCTTCTTACTTAATTTTAAACTTGACTGAATTTCATATTCGTTTAATACTTCATACTTTGTTATTCAACTCTTTTAATTACAATTATCTAGGGTAAGCTTGACGGCACTGAAGCAAATCTTAACACGTAAACATTAACCCGAGTAAACAGTTGTTTTGTATTCATTGCGTTGTTAGTCCGTCTGATGTCCCCTTAACCAAGTCTACGGAACCGAGCAGAGTTTCCCAGCAAAAATACGCCCGGCCATGTCGCTCGTAACATACAAAATACGAGTAATTATATTTTGGGATACAACGCTGTTAATTAAGGTAGTTGATGTAGTTACTGTGGAAAATACAATATCGTAAATCATATACCATTGTTACAAAAATTTTATTTTATAGTTCAAAGGTAAAACCATTGTCATTACTATTTCTACCGAATGACACGTTTTATAACTTTTGAAGTAACATGAAAGCGAAAAACAGTTAAGGTCTTCAAATGACGCCTCTTTATCGTTGTTGCAAAACAAGACAAAATCTGTTTCATTTCGATTTATTGTTATAGCGAACATTGAAAAAAAATAGACTGGTTTCTAAAATAAACAACTGAATTATCAGCCCGAGGCGGCGTATTAGTCTTTGATCACACGGCTTTCTATGTATGTTATTTAAAAAATAGAATTGACCAACAAAACCGTTGCGGCAGACGGTGGATTGGCTTTTCAGTGAAGGTACAAGAATAAAAACAGATAAATGAAACATGGTTCAGTTTTGCCTTACATCAGGAAAGGAAAAACGAGCGCTGGTCGGTCAGCTCAGCCTAATTTATGTGTACGACGCAGAGGCATAAAAATGTTACCAACCCGAAAAGCTTGCGAACCGAACTGAGCGCCATGTAAATAGGACTGTAGCTTACGCTACTCGAACTGTGTTAGACTTTGTCTTGATTACATTTCACTGGTCTTAAGATCACATTGTCTGTTTTTATTCTAGCGAGCGAAATTATACATTCTAATTTATATACGCCGTTATCTCGGCATATTTAATATCGCGTTCTTTGCTAAATATAAGAGCTATAACTTACTCAGTTTATCTACGTTGTAACCTTTGTGGAAAGAATTCACAAAGACAAAAGATGTTTCCTTTGAAGCTGAAAGTTACTTAATAAAATATGTTTTTAAAAGATATACCTATTTTATTTATTGTTTAAATCCATATGGGAAGTAACGAAATTAAACTTTTAAGTGATCTTACATTTGGTTTAAGTTATACGGGTAGAGAAATTGAAGAGACATTTTTATATAGATAACGTCATATTATCAGATGGTTGTCTGCTTTTCTTTGCAGTTATGAGAAATTGGATTATGAGCTTAAGGACTAAATCCTTTTGTGTTACTTTTGTTCAAATAAAACATAGTTTCTGGAGAATATTTCTGCCCATCTAAGCCTTAGTTGTATTGTGTGTACAATGCCCTGTTACAAACTGGATCGTTGATACAAATAAGAGGCAGAGGTAATAATTGTGTGTTAGTTACCGCACTGAATATTCCAAATTCGAGGCATGTAGTTTCTATAGATATGTGCTGTAAACGGATATCGATGTCTATGATATATTCGATACGAAGCGTAATTTAATGGCGTCATGTGCGCTATTTATGTCTATTAGAGGTACCTGGCTGACAAAATTTAATCATTGGTAACATTATAATGTAAATAATATGAAGAAACGATAGGTAATGTTTTAGAAAACCTCTGCTACAGTCGATTAAATAGTGCTCTTATATTTCACATTTCATTTTAATAACCCTTCTCTTCTTTTTAAAATGATTTTATGTTGCCCTTGTGATTTAAAAAAGTGCAAGTCAAGACCTTTCACGATCTTGTTAACATCAACTCAATTTTTTATAAAAAGAAACTTTGAACTGATAAATTAATTTTCATTTTGATAGACATAAAGACTAAAGAGTTAGTTCGTGGAGAAGCTTCACCTTCTACTCAATAACTAAGGTGTAAAAGAACTTGTTGAAAGTTAAAACTTTTCAAATTAAAATAAAGTCAGTTGGTTTTTCTCGCCTTTTCTTACTTGTTACACTATGCAAGTTGCTGAAAAGTTGGTTATCAAGTACCTATTTAAATTAGTAATTAGACCTTTAAGGTTGCCCTAGTCGACGGCACGAACTATTTTGTGCGCGGAGTTAAAATGCATGCTATCTCATCCAACAAAAGGTGCGAAAGAGATAGATGCTGTGATGAGCAGTAAGAAGCTAGTTCGCGTACGAATACACACTTTTGCAAATTTGTAGCGAAATGGGTGATGATTTAGGACGAAAACGAGCGTGCGAAATTTTATAAACAGACCGCTGCGAATATGGATATCATGATAAAACGACTAAACGTATCTGTTCTAAATTAAATTATTTGCTGTGTTAAACTACTAACCTATCCCTGTATGGTGACTGTTTTGCAATTTTTCTTCTTCTTATGGTATTTATTTGCGCCCAAGGATGCGTTAAAATTAGTGTCGACATAAGGAACTTTTGACGCTCATAACTTTCAAATATATCTATATATTTTTTAGTTTTTTTTCCATACATAATTATGAGACAAATTGCTATCATTTTTTATTATGAACGAACACCGTCAAACAGTGGAGTAATCGCCAGACTACATTTGTATGGAAGGATGATCGACTAGGCCAACCTTAAGATTTTCTCAAGGAATTCAAACCTGCATATCTTGCACCATCACTGAACGTAAGAGTAACAATTATCAGTTAGTATAAATCTTCAAAAGTCTTATGATTTCTGTTGGCTGCCTTTTCTATTGGTTTCCTAACATTTTTCTGTCTCAAAAGTTTTCGTCGATCATAACTTCTACAAAGGTTTGCAGTCGTCCGATATTTACAGCGAATTTTATTCCACTGTTGCCACTACTAAAACCTATGTTTCTGAGATCAGACGTCGCCTTCGGCCATCACAATAAATTAAATAGGTCGAAAAACTTATTCCACCCCAATTGTAATTTAGTGCGGTCGTTAAAAGTTTTACGGGCAATCTTCGGCTTTCTCGGCAATAATCTGTTTTAGCCGTCGCCATCAAACCGTTTCGTATCCGATTGTTCGTTCATCTCCGATCAGCAAATTGACTGACGACGCCCGAATCAATTTTTCTTCCCCTTTTATTACAAAAGAAAACGATAAGCGCTAATCAATGGCATTTTTCTTATCTGAAAAGACATTTTTCGAACTTGAACCGAGAAATATGAAGGTTTTTGTTTTATGTATTTCATTGTAAAGAAAATACTTTTAGCATTTTTTAAAATAAAATATTCGTGAAAG
Source organism: Orthosia gothica (assembly GCA_949775005.1). NCBI lineage: Eukaryota > Metazoa > Arthropoda > Insecta > Lepidoptera > Noctuidae > Orthosia > Orthosia gothica. Next base: position 23,042,188 of record OX459038.1, on the reverse strand, counting down.
GGTATTTTTTCGTGGTGAGTAAATCTCATCAATAGGCTTTAGTATTCGTTGAGAGTCTTTGGCACATAAACCATATTAAGAAAATGAGGTTATTGTATTTGGTGGGGGCGCTTTGAAGTGAGCAACGTAATTAAGTTGGAATTAGGAGGTGAGTTCATTTAGAGGTGCATAAGTCGAATATTAGAGCACACAATTCTGTCTAGTTACACATTTATTAGCTATTAGAACCTGTTTTAGACCCGCATTGTCTTTTTCTAGAGGGTAGTTGTTTGCCAGACTATCGTATCGATTTCTGCAAAATACTTTCCGTGCCGTGTAAGAGACTATCGCATTAGGTGCCGTGTCTAACCCAATAAATCTAAGGATTCTATTAGATGTCTGATGGTATGTTCCCACTTATTCTAGTAATCGAACCTACTGCAAATGTTTTAGCTAATCCTAGGCATGAACATGATGGGCCGCTGGTCAGGGCTTTTGTCGATAAGCCGACGACGTAGCGGCCACCATGTTAGTTGCGGTGCTGCCTGGGCGACATCGCAACTGAGGCGTGTGTTGTATAGGGTCTCGCATACCCATACGATATCACGGCTGAGGGTTGGAGGACGCAGTAGGAGAGGAGTACCGGTATTGCGGTGCGCCGCTCTCCCTACCTTCCGCGGCCTGGACGGTGTCGCCACCGTCTGATGGAGGATGCGGTGGGGCCGCACGAGAGGAGGAGTATCGGTATAGCGTTAGCCGCTCTCCCTATCCCCTGCGGACGAAAAATGGTAGGTGGTGGGGCCATTGACTTTGACCCTTCACAAGAGGACCAAGGGTGCCATACACGAGGTCTTGTGGCACCCATGTGCTGGTCTGGTCCCTGGGGTGGTCACGACGCACAGTGTGTTCTGATGCGCTGGTGATGAGGGATACTCCCCAGAGGAGGGTACGGTAACGGACAGCCGCGGTGGGTTTGCGGTGAGTGCTAACGCGTGCCTGAACACGGTGTTTCGAGTAAGGGCTCCCACACATAACTGCGATGCGATGCGATGCGACGCGATTTCTTTACATTTAATACTAGCGAGCTCGCAGATATTTGCGATGCGATGGAATTCGCAGTTTTGTGTAGGCGCCCTAAGTTTGTATTAAAAACTACTACTATTTTGGTACAGTCTAGTTGACCTTAAAAACAATTGGACTCTAGCGGGCTTCTTTTGTAGCAATATGTCTCACCTTCTATGGAAAATAATTGATCATATAATCTCATGTTTTATAAATCAATTTGTCTTAACCGTGTTAAACTAGGTCAGAATAATCCACCAAGTATTTTATACGAAATATATTATATATTAATCCAGTGAATAAACATCAAAAGCGCAAAGAATCTTTCAAGTTCCTCTCCTCTCTGCATTCTCATAAGAAGTTCATAGAAGTTTTGAAACTACGGATATCTATTATACAATCTGCTGGCAAGTGGCCCATAGCGGAGTGGTGAGGTACTACTTCTTTGAAATAGTTTAAGTTATGGATTATGAAAGGCTTTTGTTGATTGTGATAAAGAAAAGCCTCATTCTAATCAGTGAAAGAGTGATGACAGTAGAGAGGTCTTTGCTCAGCAGTTAGACAACACTGCTTAAAGAAAGGCACCTTTTTTTACTGATAGTGGGCGGCAATTTTTGTTTTTTGCGCGTTGCCCCACACTAGGTAGGGTACTTACGTCCCTAATACTGATGAACAGTTACACTGAAAAGTGGTATATTAGCTCAAGTCTATATTTCTAGTGTTTGATGACTACAATATTATGGTACAATGATTTAATGTCTTCAAGGATATTATTGATGTGCTGAAATAAAAATCTCGAGAAAAGCGGCGACTGACGATTAAGCCGAGGTTAGTTAACAATAAAATGAACCAGACAGATGCTAGTCTGTTATTCATTTGTACTTTCGTTTTGTTTATTTAAATAATGTTTCAAAAAGAGTACAAACGGCAATGTAAATTGTTATTGTAGAGAGGCAGAATATTACAAACAGAAGGTCAGCAATAATAAAAAACGCACGCACACATAGACATGCTTCACGTACAGCGAGTGCAAGCGCACTCGCGACTGCCATTTGTTTGAGATTACCGAACGTATGCGTTTATGTGTGTCTCCACATATTTTTGCTTGTTGTATGTAGCTAACTTTCTGTAAGTCATCTGCTATTCTGTGACAAAGGTTAATTATATCTTGTTTCAGACGTTTTCTGAATATAAATAGAAAATGAACGGTGTACTAATATCCGTGTCTGTGATTGCGAAGGTAAACTATTGCCTCTGCACGATGTTCAGATTTCAGTGTATCTTTTGAAAGAGAAACGTGGTTGTAACTCATCGGAGCTGCAGTTAGGTTTGTCTTTTACTAATTTATTTCAGGAATTCTGAGAACCATGTCTTGTTGGATATTACTTCAGGATTTGGCTTTTCAAGGATTTGACCCATAAGTCTTATTTTCCAAAAAATATTGCAATCTTTATCCAAATAGGTTTACATATCTACTTAGTTATGTATACCTATTCGGCAGAAGTACATACATAGGCATGTATTAACCACCAAAACTTTCTCTTACGTACCCCGCTAGATGTAGGGACTCCCTAGCAGATTAAGCCTATGTGACTAAAATATTGACACTAAGGGAAATTTAACCATAGAAATGCCTAAAAGAATCCCTTCTATGTTACTAAAATACTGTCACTAAGGGAAATGTAACCGTCATGTTGGTCATGGTGTGGGTACATCGGTACATGGTGGACATCCAACCCATACGCATTAATCTTTTTGCAAATACTTTCATTGTGCGTACAGCTAAAGAGTTGAATTCCCTGCCTGAGTCTTTGTTTTCTGATTGCTACAACCTAGGGGTCTTTAAGTCAAGATTGAATAGGTTACTTCTAGGCAAGCGTGCTTCACTGTCGACCACATCATGACTTAAAATCCGGCGAGATAGTGGTCAAACGAGGGCCTATAAAAACAACTGTAGAAATGCCTAAAATAATCTCTTCTATGTGACTGAAATACTCAACTACTAGTAGTAATACTCAATTCAAAAATCGGCCCTAGGACACGTAGCGGTTGTTCAATGACTATATTATTAAAAACTTAACAACCATATACTTAATTTCTTTTATTACTTAATCAACTTCAAATTTAAATTCCTGAAACACATTTTACATAAAACAAACATTCTATGTTGAATATTATTTATATCGGTACAGTAGAACAATTATGCTTCCATATGCAATTAGCCTAAGTTTATAGTGCAATATAAAAAGTTTATTCTTCCTGATTATAGTCGCATCTACTTATGTTAGTGGTAGTTTGTTTGTAGAACAATAAACGTTATGGCTTGTAAACAGTGCAGTCGTAAAACTATACGAAGGACACGCTTCCGAAGAATTACGAGTCCTATCTGATACTGTATAGATAACGCAATAACTAGTACCTACTTACCGTGAAAGCCTTAGGTATTTTAACGTAGAATAATGTCTAGGCCGCCTTAGGAACTGTTTCTGAAATCAGTCACAGAGAAAATCCCTCAGAAAACATTAACTAAAGCCTGACTGAACAAGTCTGAACAAGATTACAACACAACGTAATTACAACAGAATTTTTAAACAAAAAGAAAACAGGCTTTTGGAATTCATTGTAATACCCTCACAAAGAGACGAGATAGCCCGAGGCAATCTTCTTGAACCCTAGCTAGGTGCTTGACATACAATTTTCTCAATACATTACCCTAATAATTGTCAGTAAGAAACGTAAACACGGTAACAAGTGGGTAGGTGGAAAGTAAACTGAATTACTCGCGGGCCGGACGCCTAGCGCAATTTACGAGGGGCAGCGTTACTAAAACGTCGTTCTCCCTGGGACCTGCTGCAACCGCGCCGACGCGCGTCCGCCACCCCGAGTTGTAGCTGAGCTAACGGATGCAGGGCGAAGGGCGAATATTCTGCGCCTTAAAACAGAATCGTCTCACTAGGGAGGATACCCGAAATAAAACCGAGCACATCCGAAGGCTCTAAGGCGGCAGCCCCGCTATCGGATTAAGGCACAGTGGGCTAATCACCCGCTTGCCCGACAATAATTAATTGATTCCTGAAACCGAAACAGATAGAAACCGGACTGATCTTTCAACGACGACTTTTGGCATGAAAAAACGGACACGAATTGCTTATTGGAACGTACGCACGCTTAGCGATGACAGCCGACTAGCCCAAGCAGAAGCAGTAATGCTTAGCTACAATCTTCAGATACTCGGTCTGAGCGAAGTGAGGAGAAACGCTTTTGGTGAGCTGAGAACGTCCGGGGGCTTGACTTTGCTGTATTCAGGTAAAGAAAATGAGGAAGATGTGCGCGAGTATGGCGTGGGGCTCCTCCTTTCTAATGCAGCTAAGAATAGCCTCTTGGACTGGAAACCGATCTCAGACCGGATTATGTGTGCCCGTTTCAACTCAAGAGCCCGGAAGATCTCCATTATCCAGTGCTACGCCCTAACCAATGCATCAACAGAGGATACCAAGGACGACTTCTACAATGCCCTCAACGCCACCCTTAGGAGCATAAAAAAGCAAGATATCGTCATCGTCATGGGGGACCTGAATGCTAAGGTTGGGAGTGTTAATACTAACCGCGAGCGGCATATGGGTACACAGGGACTTGGAGTGTGCAACGAGAATGGGGAGCGATTCATCGAGTTTTGTCAGAACCACGACCTTACCATCGGAGGAACATTATTCATTCATGGCAACCATCATAAGTACACGTGGAACTCCCCCGATGGGGTCACCAAGAACCAAATTGACCACCTCGCCATTAGTTCCAAATGGCGGTCTTCACTGCTCGATGTCCGCAACCGCAGGGGCGCCGATATTGATAGCGACCACCATCTGGTAGTTGCTGAAGTCCGGCTCAAGGTTGCAGTTGCCCGTGCGGCTGGAGAACCTGGCAAGATTGGAAGAAGGTTCGAGGTGAGCAAACTGCATGACTCAGACACGCGTAAATCTTTTCAGATGGAATTGCGCAATCGCTTTTCTATACTCGATGCTACTACGGACTCATTAGACGAGGAGTGGAACCGCATCAAAGTGGCTATACAGAGACCAGCTCCGTCGTTCTAGGGCACAAATCGACTCATTCTCGGGAGGACTGGATGTCACAACGCACGTGGAACCTGATCGAAGATAGAAGGAATCTTCATCTGAGACTGCTTGAGACCCATAACGACGCCATGCGAGCAGACCTTAACACGCAATACCGTCAGAAACGCAAGCAAATCTATCGCAGTACCCGCAAAGATAGGAGACGGTGGGCTGATGGTATTGCTGATCATGCTCAACAAGCTGCAAACTCCGGCAACTTGAAAGAGTTGTACAATGCTACCAAAACCTTGGCAGGTAACAGCAAGTCGAGGAAGAAGCCGCTGAAGTCCAAAGATGGTCAGCTCATTGTGACGTCAGAAGGGCAGCTACTTCGCTGGCGTGAACACTTTGAAGAGGTCTTCCGTCTGTCAGCTACATCGGCACCTGACGCGCTGCAAGTCAGTACTCCACCCACCCAGCTTCTCAACATTAACACGGAACCACCGTCAGCCTCTGAAGTTGCGGAGGCAATCCGCTCTTTGAAGACAGGCAAAGCACCAGGACTCGACCTGATAACTGCGGAAATGCTTCAAGCCGACTTACCCACCGCAGTCGACGTCCTGACGCCGCTCATTGAAAAGATCTGGATCGCCGAAGAACTACCAGACGAATGGAACAAAGGTCTCCTTATAACTGTTCCTAAGAAAGGTGATCTTAGCCAGTGCGATAACTGGAGAGGTATAACTTTGCTCTCGATTCCCTCTAAGATATTTTGCAAGATCATCCTGGACAGATTGTCGAAGGCCGTGGATCCTCTTCTACGCAAGGAGCAGGCTGGTTTCCGCTCGAACCGCTCCTGTACGGACCAGATCAACACTCTCCGTATCATACTGGAACAGGCATCAGAATGGCAGAGGGAGATTTATCTAACCTTCGTAGACTTCGAAAAGGCCTTTGATACGCTGAAGTGGTCTAGTATCTGGTCCCGCCTACTGGAAATTGGAGTGCCGCCGAAAATAGTCCGTCTGTTGCAGAGTATTTATAAGAAATACTCCTGTAAGGTTACTCATAACGGCCTCATATCGGATGACGTAACAGTGCACGCGGGTGTCCGCCAAGGCTGCCTCCTGTAACCGCTCCTCTTCCTGGTCGTTCTTGATGGAATTATGCTTCGCATCTACGATAACAGGCGCCGCGGCATAGAGTGGGGATTATCCAACGTCTTGGAAGACTTGGATTACGCTGATGACCTATGCCTGCTGAGTCATACCCACGCCGATATGCAAGCAAAGCTAAAAGATCTACGCCAGGAAGCGGCAAAAACGGGGCTCAAAATAAACATCCGGAAGACCCAGGAAATGAGAACTGGTGTGAAGAACCACTCACCGTTGCTGATTGGCACAGAGGCAGTGGAACGCGTCCACCAATTTACATACCTCGGGAGTGTCGTGTCGGAGACTGGGGGAAGTGAAGAGGACATCGTTTCACGGATCGCCAAAGCCCGAGCAACCTTCGCGCAGCTGAGACCTGTTTGGCAATCGCGGAAACTGACCCGAAGGATTAAACTCAAAATCTTCGGGTCCAATGTCAAATCCGTGCTGCTCTACGGGTGCGAAACGTGTAAGGTCACAAAGGACATCTCACGCCAAATACAAGTCTTCGTCAACCGCTGTTTTCGTCGTATTCTCGGAGTTTACTGGCCCGAGACCATCTCCAATGTAGAGCTGTTGGAGAAATGCCACGAGAGCCCGATCGACCGCCAGATCAAGCGTCGCAAGTGGAGATGGATTGGCCACACGCTCCGAAGGGGTCCCGATCACATACCCAAACAAGCTTTGGACTGGAATCCCCAGGGGAAACGAAAGCGTGGCCGTCCCCGTCAAACCTGGCGTCGCACAGTGTTGGCAGAAGCGACGAGCATCGGAATGACATGGAGCGAGGTGAAGCGTGAAGCTCAAGACCGATCGCGATGGAGGACATCTGTGGACGCCCTCTGCCCCATCTAGGGGTTAAAGGACATTAAGTAAGTAAGTAAGCGTTACTAAAAAGTAGAATACGTTTGTGTGGCGCCCATTCCTCGCTGCAAACGACCGTTTAATGCTAATAGGAATAGTGCTTACAATGGGCTTACGTACAACTGATTGTAGATCTGCCACCGCTCCTTTTTAAGTCGATTCCTGCAAACTACTTTAGTACAGCCCTTCACTACACCGCTTTATCAATATCGATAAGCTGTTTTGTGGGTTCGTAGTGTTTGCAATTTGGTTCAGTAAAATTAAGGTTACACTAGTCGAAAATTCTTCCATACAAACGTAGTCTAGATATTACTCCACTGTTTGACGATGTACAATCAAAATAAAAATTGATATCAATTTGTCTCATCATTATCTAGCCCTGCATGGAAACAAAAATGTAAATAAATAATATATTTGAAACTTATGAGCGTCGAAAGTTCCATATTTCAACACTAATTTTAACGCATCTTTGCGCGGTAAGAAATACCATACGAAGAAGGAAAATTGCAAAACGGCCTCCATACAAGGATAGATAAGTAATTCAACAATGCAAATAATTTTATTTTGAAAATATACATTTTGTAGTTTTTTCATGATATCTAGACTCCCAAAGGTCTATTTATAAAAAATCGCGCGCTCGTTTTCGTCCTCAATCATCATCCATTTCGCTATAAACTTGCAAAAGTGCTAATTCGTACACGAACGAGCTTCTTACTGCTCATCACAGCATCAATTTTTTTCGCACGTGTTGTCGGATAAGATAGCATGCATTTTAACCCCGCGCACAAAATAGTTCGTGTCGTCGACTAGTTCAACCTTAAAGGTATTATTACCAAACAAAAATTAGAAACACAAAAATATAGCATCATCAGATTGTAGAGATAAAAGCAATTAGTCGCTAATTGATGTACCTACAGTGCTAGATTAAAAAAAACATAAAGAATCAAAAGACAACAAATCACAAAGCCCTGTCTCAAAATACTACATAGCATAAAATACACTTAACATCTTCAATAAATGGAGGTACCATTGTGCTTTCAGCCAAGACATAGCTCTTTACTTAGAATACTATGAAATGGAACCAAAATACCTTAAACAAAGTAGCACGTGATGACGTAAAGCACGTAAAATTTTAAGACTAAAGCATTGTATAAGCGTAGACTTTACATGATAAATACTTTTTTTTTTTTTTTTTTTTTTTCTCTTATGTATATACTGTAACATAGCAATCTGTTTCTCTGCAACAATGAGCCATTCCTTTGCCCGATCACTCTGAAATTTGTCATGTTTCGGAGTCCAGTGTCCAGTGACACTTTCTTCCTTTACTGGCCGACTCTAAATCTGGTCTCTAAATTCGGAACGCTGTGTCTCTTCAGTCTAGTGAACTGCACTCCTCCTGTGCCCCCTAGATTCAATGCCAGCTCATTGACATGTGTTGACAACCTATATTGGTACTTCCTGCTGTAAGCTGCTACTTCATTTTTCACTGTGGTGATATTCAGGTCCATTTGTATAAACTTATTGCTTATATATTGTGGGATATTTAGCATAGCTCTTATTGTTTTATTTTGAAATCTTTCTAGGATCTCAATATTGCTATTACTGGCAGTTCCCCAGAGCTGTAAACCGTATGTCCAGATTGGTTTTAGAATTGTTTTATAGACGGTAATTTTACTTGTTGGCGATAACTGAGATTTTCGTCCTATTAGCCAGTACATATTTCTAAGCCGTGTATCTAGTTGTTTTCGTTTAGATCAAATGTGTTTTTGCCAACATAATCGTCGATCCAGGTGCATGCCAAGGTATTTAGCATCATCTGCCTGAGGTATACTCATACCATAAAGGGTGACTGTCGGGCACGTTTGCCGTCTGAGGGTAAATGTTACATGTGTTGACTTAGCTTGGTTCGCTTTAATACGCCATTTGTCGAACCATTTTTCAATGTCTGTTAGATGTGACTGTAATTTAGCTGAAGCAGTAACCGGATCAGAGTTAACAGACATTATTGCTGTGTAATAATAATAATAATAATAATATCTTTATTGAACAAATACCTTACATTTTTGCTTAATATCTAGCTCGTGTTACAAATTGTGAAAGGCGTACTAATTTATTAAACCCTGCCTCCTAAACTAGGTCATCTGCATATGTAGCTGTGACAGTGCTATTATTCGTAGGCAGATCTGCTGTGAAAATAAGATATAACACAGGTCCTAGTATGCTGCCTTGTGGCACTCCAGATCTGATTTCTTGCATTTGTGAGATTTCTCCGCAGTGCCTGACCTCAAAGCATCGCCCGTCCAAGTACGATGAAATGATACCATAGAAATTGTGTGTTAGGGTCTTTTTCAATTTGTACTTTAGCCCATCATGCCACACCTTATCAAACGCCTGTCCGATATCAAGGAATACAGCTGAGCAAAATTCCTTAATTTCTAGTGTCCTGCCAATAGTATCTACCAGGCGATGGACTTGCTCTATGGTACCATGATTTGCACGAAACCCAAATTGATGTTGTGGGAGTATTTCCTCTAGGTGTTGCCTCATTCGATTAAGAATAATTTTTTCCAGGATTTTGCCAATAACAGGCAGAAGACTAATTGGTCTGTACGAGCTGGCTTCCTGCGGTGGTTTGCCTGGTTTGAGTATCATAACCACTTGAGCTATTTTCCATTGGAAGGGAAAACATTCCAGCCTGAGGCACGCATTTAGTATGAGAACTATAAGTAGAATACCCTTCTTTGGAAGGTGTTTCAGCATTGTGGCATCTACGGCATCATATCCAGGTGATTTTCCTTCTTTGAGACCCCTAATCTCACTTGCGACTTCTTTAGGACTTGTGCTTTTTAAGGGCATACACATCTGCATTGGGCTGTTCAGGTAAGTTAAGACTTCGTCATCAAATTCAGAGTTTAAACTTGAGAAAGGTTGGAAAACAGTTCGAAGATGTTCAGCAAATATTGATGCTTTCTCAGAGTTCGATCGAGCCCAGTTTCCATCAGGTGTTCTAATTGGTGGTATATGGTTTTTCGGTCTATTAATTTTTCGAGTAGCTCTCCATAGAGAGTAATTAGTGTCTGGGCTAGGTCTCAAATCCCTTAAGAATTGCTGTAAGTCATCATCCTTCATTTTTTTGATTAGATGTTTTAAATCCTCAGACGCCTTATTAAATGCTGTCTTGTCGGTAGGATAGCCAGTGTTATGCCATGTTTTTCGAAGCTTCCGTCTTTCAGCCACTTTTTCTTTGATGTGCTTTGGGTATTGGTGCAGTGTGTAAAATTGTCTCTTTGTCGCCTCTGATGACAAGTGTAGAGCCTTATGGATAAGTTTAATCAACTGTTCTACAGCATTCTCGACTTCTTCAACGGTTTTCAATGAAATTTTTAGGTTAACGTTGTTGGTTATGTAATTTTGGTAGGTTTCCCAATTTGTATGTTTGCTATGAAGTTTTAGTGGAATTTCAGTTAATAGAACTTTACAGTATAAATTTAGAATTACCGGGGTATGGTCAGAGGAGAGGTCATTACATGATTCGATGCTTAGATATGTTTCTGGTACGTTCTTAGTAATATAAGAATCTACAAGATCAGGAATTTTATTTCTATCAGTTGGCCAGTAGGTTGGTTCACCATGTGACAAACTACGCAGAGAGAGCGCTGCAATTTTTTGATTGAGCTGCCTACCCCGGGGTAGTGTCAGCCTTGAGCCCCAGTAGGTGTTTTTGGCGTTCCAGTCACCACCACAGACGAAAGTGTTTCCTAGGTTCAAGAAGTACTGTCTAAAGTCTTCAGCCGTAATAGTATGTCTCGGGGGACAGTATACAGCAGATAGAGTCATTACTGGTTCAGTATACACTTTGATGGATGTTGCCTGAATTTTCTCAGTTCTATATTCTTCTAGCAAATAGTGTTTGAGATTTGTTTTGACAATAACTGCTGTTCCTCCATGTGAGTTGCCAGAGGGATGATTAGTAGTATACACAGTATAATCTTTTATCCTAATGCAACTTCTATCAGTAAATCTAGTTTCTGAAATTAAGGCCACGTCAATTTTTTCTGTATTTAGAAATATTTCAAATTCTTGACGTCGCTCCGTCAACCCATTGGCGTTCCAAGTGACTATTCTAAGACTTTATTTATTAAAAGCATATTCGGTCTTGTTACTTAATTTTAAACTTGACTGAATTTCATATTCGTTTAATACTTCAACTTTGTTATTCAACTTTTAATCACAATTATCTAGGGTAAGCTTGACGGCACTAAAGCAAATCTTAACACGTTAACAGTAACCCAAGTAAACAGTTGTTTTGTATGCATTGCGTTGTTAGTCCGTCTGATTTCCCCTTCACCAAGTCTACGGAACCGAGCAGAGTTTCCCAGCTAAAATACGCCCGGCCATGTCGCTCGTAACATACAAAATACGAGTAATTATATTTTGGGATACAACGCTGTTAATTAAGGTAGTTGATGTAGTTACTGTAGAAAATACAAAATCGTAAATCATATTCCATTGTTACACTAATTTTATTTTATAGTTCAAAGGTAAAACCATTTTCATCACAATTTTTACCAAATGGCACGTGCTTATAACTTTTTAAGTCGCATTAAAGCGAAAAACTGATAAGGTCTTCAAAAGACACCTCATTACCGTTGTTGCAAAACAAGACAAAATCTGTTTCATTTCGCTTTATTGTTATAGCGAACATTAAAAAATAGACGGGTTTCTAACATAAACAATTGAACTATCAGCCCGAGGCGGCGTGTTAGTCTTTGATCACGCGGCTTTCTATGTTGTTTTTTTTAAAATTGAATTGACGAAAAAAACGTTGTGGCAGATGGTGGACTAGCTTTTCAGTGAAGGTACGAGAATAAAAACGGATAAATGAAACATGGTTCAGTTTTGCATTACATCAGGTAAGGAACAACGAGCGCTGGTCGGTCAGCTCAGCCTTATTTATGTGTGCGACGCGGATGCATAAAAATGTTACCAACCCGAAAAGCTTGCGAATCGAACTGAGCGCCATGTTAATAGGACTGTAGCTTACGCTACTCGAACTGTTTGAATTTGTCTTGATAACATTTCACTGGTCTTAAGATCACATTGTCTGTTTTTATTCTCGCGAGCGAAATTATACATTCTAATTTTTAGACGCCGTTATCTCGGAATATTTAATATCGCGTTCTTTTCTAAATATAAGAGCTATAACTTACTCAGTTTATCTACGTTGTAACCTTTGTGGAAGGAATTCACAAAGACAAAAGATGTTTCCTTTGGCGCTGAAAGTTACTTAATAAAATATGTTTTTATAAGATATATTACATTGTTTAAATCCATATGGGAAGTAACGAAATTAAACTTTTAAGTGAACTTACATTTGGTTTAAGTTATGCGGGTAAAAAAATTGAAAAGAAATTTTTATATAGACAACGCAAGATTATCAGATGGTTGTCTGCTTTTCTTTACAGTTATAAGAAGGAGGATTAGGAGCTTATGTACTAAATCCTTTTCTGTTACTTTTGTTCACATAAAACATAGTTTCTCGAGAATATTTCTGCCCATCTAAGCCTTATTTGTATTGTGTGTACAATGCCCTGTTACAAACTTGATCGTTGATACAAATTAGAGGCAGAGGTAATATTTGTGTGTTAGTTGCCGCACTGAATATTCCAAATTCGAGGTATGTAGTTTCTATAGATCTGTACTGTAAACGGATATCGATGTCTATGATATATTCGATACTAAGCGTAATTTAATGGCGTCATGTGCGCTATTTATGTCTATTAGAGGTGCCTGGCTGACAAAATTTAATCATTGGTAAGATTATAATGTAAATAATATGAAGACACGATAAGTAATGTTTTAGAAAACCTCTGCTACAGTCGATAAAATAGTGCTCTTATAATTCACATTTCAGATTTCATTTTAAGAACCCTAAAAATAGTATTCTGTAGTCTCTTATTTTTAAAATTGATTTTATGCTGCCCTTGTGATTTAAAAAAGTGCAAGTCAAGACCTTTCACGATCTTGTTAACATCAACTCAATTTTTATAAAAAGAAACTTTAAACTGATAAATTAATTTTCATTTTGATAGACATAAAGACGAAAGAGTTAGTTCGTGGAGAAGCTTCACCTTCTACTCAATAACTAAGGTGTAAAAGAACTTGTTGAAAGTTAAAACTTTTCAAATTATAATAAAGTCAGTTGGTTTTTCTCGCCTTTTCTTACTTGTTACACGATGCAAGTTGCTGAAAAGTTGGTTATCAAGTACCTATTTAAATGAGTAATTAGACCTTTAAGGTTGCCCTATTCGACGGCACGAACTATTTTGTGCGCGGGGTTAAAATGCATGCTATCTCATCCAACAAAAGGTGCGAAAGAAATAGATGCTGTGATGAGCAGTAAGAAGCTAGTTCGCGTACGAATATACACTTTTGCAAATTTGTAGCGAAATGGGTGATGATTTAGGACGAAAACGAGCGTGCGAAATTTTATAAACAGACCTCTGCGAATATGGATATCATGATAAAACGACTAAACGTATCTGTTCAAAATAAATTATTTGCAGTGTTAAACTACTAATCTATCCATGTATGGTGACTGTTTTCCAATTTCCCTGCTTCGTATGGTATTTATTTGCGCCCAAGGATGCGTTAAAATTTGTGTCGAAATATGGAACTTTCGACGCTCATAACTTTCAAATATATTATTTTTTTACTTTTTTGTTTCCATATATAATTATGAGACAAATTGATATCATTTTCATTTTAGAACGTACACCGTCAAACAGTGGAGTAATCGCCAGAATAAAACAAAAGGGCAACCTTAAGATTTTCTCAAGGAATTCAAACCTGCATATCTTGCACCATCATGAACGTAACAGTAACAATTATCAGTTAGTATAAATCTTCAAAAGTCTTATGATTTCCGTGGGCTGCCTTTTCTATTGGTTTCCTAACATTTTTCTGTCTCAAAAGTTTTCGTCGATCATTACTTCTACAAAGTTTTGCGGTCGACCGATATTTACAGCGAATTTTATTCCACTGTTGCCACTACTAAAACCTATGTTTTTGAGATCAGACGTCGCCTTCGGCCATCACAATAAATTAAATAGGTCGAAAAACTTATTCCACCCCAATTGTAATTTAGTGCGGTCGTTAAAAGTTTTACGGGCAATCTTCGGCTTTCTCGGCAATAATCTGTTTTAGCCGTCGCCATCAAACCGTTTCGTATCCGATTGTTCGTTCATCTCCGATCAGCAAATTGACTGACGACGCCCGAATCAATTTTTCTTCCCCTTTTATTACAAAAGAAAACGATAAGCGCTAATCGATGGCATTTTTCTTATCTGAAAAGACATTTTTCGAACTTGAACCGAGAAATATGAAGGTTTTTGTTTTATGTATTTCATTGTAAAGAAAATACTTTTAGCATTTTTTTAAATAAAATATTCGTGAAAGGGTATTTTGTCGTGGTGAGTAAATCTCATCAATAGGCTTTAGTATTCATTGCGAGTCTTTGGCACAGGAAACCATATTAGGAAAATGAGGTTATTGTATTTGGTGGGGGCGCTTTGAAGTGAGCAACGTAATTAACTTGGAATTAGGAGGTGAGTTCATTTAGAGGTGCTTATGTCTTGTATTAGAGTCCGCAATTCTGTCTAATTATACATTAATTAGCAATTAGAACCTGTTTTAGACCCGCATTGTCTTTTTCCTAGAGGGTAGTTGTTTGCCAGACTATCGTATTGATTTCTGCAAAATACTTTCCGTGTCGTGTAAGCTTATGAGAATAGACTATCGCATTACGTGCCGTGTCAACGAAATACATAGATCTAAAGATTCTATTAGATGTCTGATAGTATGTTGGAACTTATTCTAGTAATCGTGCCTACTGCAAATGCAATAGCTAATCTTAGGCATGAACATGTTGGGCCGCAGGCAGGGCTTTTATCGATAAGCTGACGACGTAGCGGCCAACATGTTGGTTGCGGTGCTGCCTGGGCGACATCGCAACTGAATCAGGCCGCGATGTCGGATTGGACGGTGTCGCCACCGTCTGATGGAGGATGTGGTGGGGCCGCAGGGGAGGAGGAGTGTTGGTATAGCGTTGGCCGCTCTCCCTATCCCCTGCGGCCGAAAAATGGTAGGTGACGGGGCCATTGACCTTGACCCGTCACATGAGAACCAAGGGTTCCTTACACGGGGTCGTCTGGAACCCATGTGCTGGTCTAGTCCCTGGAGTGGTCGCGGCGCACAGTGTGTTCTGGTGCGCCGCTGATGGGTAGTACTCCCCAGAGGAGGGTACGGTATCGGGCAGCTGCGGTGCGTTCGCGGTGAGTGCTAACGCGTGCCTGAACACGATGTTTTGAGTAAGTTTGTATAAATAACTATTATTACCGTAAAATGGGGTGAATAGAAATCGCGGGGTGAATGGAAACAAATCTGGGAGTTTATTATTTTGGTCTCTGATTTGTCTTTAGTCGATTATTGTACATTTAGTTCTACGATTTAATAAACGGCAATATTTTTCCATTATTCTGGCTAAACCCAAATTTACGACAAGTTTATTGATTTAAAGAAAAAAGCGGTTAAAGTCATTGAGGTAATAATGTACATATTATCTCAATGGTTTAAAAGACGTCTGCGTAGTACATAATTACCTCAATGTCTGCGTGTGCTAGTGATTTTAGGCTGTCTAAAATTTTATAAAACATACCATTCTTCAGTTTTATCTCCTTTAAAATTTATATAATTGGATAGTAAAGTTTCCCATCTCTTGATAAAAAGAAAGTATAATGTATATTTAATGATTTACGAGTGAGGGGTTAATAAAAACGAGAAAACGGTCTATAGAAACATAATTTTCAGGATTGTCAATTGAAGACTAATTTACAAAATGTAAAGTGTTTTGACATATGGCTCTGAGACGTGGTCGCTTACAATGGGCCTCATCAGAAAGCTTACAGTCACTCAAAGGCAATGGAGAGGGCTATGCTCGGCATTTACATGTTTTCACAAATTTAAAGCGTTTGTATTTGGTAAAATACAACGCGACTCGCAATTTTACAATGCTTTAATAACAGCTTGCATACAAAATATCTGAGGAAATCAATGTGAAAGTTGAAAGTTGTGCCTACTTACCCCATTTTACCAGTATTTTGGTACAGTCTAGTTGACCATTATGTACGGGTTGTAAGTCCGTACACTGATTCGCCGTTAGTTGGTTGGAGAGAAACACGTCACAGTTAGATCCACTAGTTAAATATATTTCAGTTAAGTGACTTACAGTATAACTTAGATGGAAGGCGACTATTTCTCTCTCTTGGTTTGGATAGCAACACGGCTATAAGATCACTATCTGCGTTGGTTGCTTTGTTGTGATGTTTTATACGGTCAAATTATGGCGCACATCGTTGGCCTAAAGTATGTTGCCAGTATGCAGAAAAATGTACGGTGTTGAGACCGTACACATTATAACAAATGGACTCTAATAATGCGGGCTTCTTTTGTAGCAATAAAGGCTGTTTTTGTCGATGATGTCTCATCTCCTATAGGCAGTAATTGATCATAATCTCATGTTTTATAAATCCATTTGTCTTAACCGTGTTAAACTAGGTCAGAATAATCCACCATGTATTTTATATGAAAAATATTATATATTAATCCAGTCAATAAACATCAAAAGTGCAAATAAAATTTCAAGTTCCTCTCCTCTCTGCATTCTCATAAGAAGTTCATAGAAGTTTTGAAACTACGGATATCTATACTGAGGTACTACTTCTTTGAAATAGTTTTAATAATGGATTATAAAAGGCTTTTGTTGATTGTGATAAAGAAAAGCCTCACTCTAATCAGTTTAAAAGAGTGTTGACAGTAAAGAGATCTTTGCTCAGCAGTAAGACAACACTGCTTGAAGAAAGGGTCTTTACCTACTGATGGTGCGACTCAATTTAAGTTACGTCAGTAGCCGATATCACGCACGTATAACCGACCGACCGAGTAACCGACCTCCAAAAAGGAGATTATCAATTCGACTGTATTTTTTTATGTGTGTTATCTCGGAACTTTTTACTAGATGAAACGATTTTGATGATTCTTTTTTTATTTGAAAGCTGGTGCTTTTCAGGTGGTCTCATTTGAATTAAGATAATATGACGAGTAGTTTTTGAGTTATCCTTAATAATGCGTATTTAATTGACTTCGACTACAATGATGATGTTCTCGTTTTATGTACTATTTATTGTACATTACTATTCAAATTCAAATTCATTTATTTCGTGAACACAGGGTACATACAGAAGGTGTTATAATACATAAGAGCCGAGCTGTGTCCCGCCAAAAGGCATACAAAATATTTCACAATAAAATTAAAAATATGTCATCATAAAATAATTTGATTTTTATAATATAAGAATGTCACTAATAATAGAATATAAAAAAATGTCACTAATAATAGAATATAAAATAATGTCACTAATAATAGAATATAAAGAAATGTCACTAATAATAGAATATAAAATAATGTCACTAATAATAAAATATAAAATAATGTCACTAATTCATCAATAATCAAAATTAACACAATTATCCAGTATATAACATAAGAATAGATTGGATTTATTTAATAGGTATTATAATTAAAATTTTTCATTTAAGTATTAGTCAACAGAATAATACACCTTTTCATTTAACAATTTAAACAAATTTCTTTTAAATTCGTTAAGGTTAATACTTGAGATAACTTGTCCTGGTAACTTATTATATAGTTTTTGAGCCATTGCATAAAAGCTGTTGCTATGAAACTTTGTTTTTGTTGCTAACACCTGCAACTTATTTGAGCGCCGTTTACTTTCTACAAATCTATATAAATTAATATTGTGTTTCACAAAAATACACGCTTCATAAATATAGAGTGACGGCAAAGTTAATATTTTTAGCTTATTAAAATGTGGCTTGCATGATTCTGTTTGTTTTATTTTACAAATCGCTCTGATACATTTTTTCTGTGCTATAAGTACTTCTTGAATCTTAGGGGCATTTCCCCAGAATATGAGGCCATACCGCAGAGCCGAGGCAACATATCCGTGATAAGCTGCGAGAAGGGCGGTCTTATTCGCAATTTTACCCAGCATATAAAGAGCATATGAAAATCTACTAAGCTTTGCACAAACACTTTCAATTTGGGTCCTCCATGTCATGTCATTGTCAATATGTAGTCCAAGAAATTTCGTAACACTAGCTTCAAGTATTTCATTTCCTCTATAGTTTATTTGAAACTGTGATTGTACTTTGTGTCTAATTTTAAAGTTCATAACTTTAGTTTTGGTAAGATTTATTTTAAGGTTATTAGCATTTAACCAGTCGATAATAGGAATAAGGCTATTATTTATCTGCTCTTCTATTTCTTTTATAGTGCCAGTATCATAAATAACAGTGCTGTCGTCGGCAAATAGTGACATTTGATGTTCGACTACTTGGGGAAAGTCATTAATATAGCAAATAAAGAGTAAGGGTCCTAACACAGAACCCTGCGGAACACCACATGACAATATTCTAGAGCTAGAGGAGTAAACTATCTCAGTTTTGGTCTTTATATTTACTTTATTAATTTGTGTAATTTGACTTCTATTCTCCAAATAAGATTTTATCAGATTAAGCACGTTACCTCTGATACCATATCTTTCGAGCTTAATTAAAAGTCTGTTATGGTCTACAAAGTCAAACGCCCTAGTCATGTCCATAAACATAGCCATCACTGGTTTTCTGTTATCCATGTTATGATGTATTTTCTCTAAAAAGTTATAAACAGCCATATTAATGGTTCTATTTTTTCTAAAGCCCATTTGTTCTTTGCAAAAAATATTATTTTTTTCTAAATAACTGTTCATGCTGTTATAAATAACCTTCTCAAATTTTTTTGAAAAAATTGGTATCAGTGCAACTGGCCTATAATTGGTAACTTTTGTTTTATCGTCTTTTTTGTGTAATGGCTTTATTATTGAAATCTTAAGCTTATCGGGAAAAGTCCCCTTCTGAATACTATTATTTATTAGGTCACTTAATATGGGTGCTATAATAAGAGCAACCGATTTGACTACTCCGGTGTTAATATCATCATAGCCTGTACTGTTGGTGTTCTTAAGAGTATTTATTATTGTAATTACGTCTTTTGGTACGGTTGGTGACATAAACATGGATTTATACGATCCTGGCGTGTTAAAAACATTTGATTTTGAGTAGTTAGCCTTCGGTTGAGCAGAGGATACGAAATTGTCATTAAATTGTTGTGCTATCTCTTTGGTCTGTTATATATTTTCCATTTACATTAATCGCATTAATAGTACTTTTAGGAATGTTAGATTTTATAGATTTAATAACTTTCCACGTTGCCTTCGACTTGTTGGTGCTTGTGCCAATAAAATAAGAGTTTTGTGCTTTCTATGTGAGTTTGATAACGTTTTGATATCTTTTCGAAAAAGTCGTGAATGCCATTTTTGAGTCACTGTCTCGAGTCAGTCTATATTTCCACAATAAAGATCGTCTAGTTCTACTACAACGCTTAACTCCGCGTGTGATCCACTTTGGTTTAGTAACTGTAGAAATTTTGTGTCTGACAACTGGGAAACAGAGATCATATATTAATTTAAATAGTTCAAAAAATGAATTAAAGCATTTGTTTACGTCTTCACATTCATAAACTTCGGAGAAACTGAGACTGGCGATGTTTCCTAAAAAGGTTCATATTTTCCTTGCTATAATCCCGTTTGTATATATAATAATATGGTAAAATACACTTTTGTTGTACCGGGAACCTCATAAGTTGGGCTGTGTGGTCCGACACACCTAGCTCCAAAATCTCACTTTTGCAGCCTCTTATGTTGTGGAGAAAATTATCTAGACATGTACCACTACTAGGACGCGTAGGCTCATTTATTTCTAGTTTCAGATTAAATTCCTTCAAAAGTTGTTTAAATAGTGTGGAATTTTTGGTCTTCCGAAGAACATCAATATTAAAATCGCCGCAAATTATAATTTTTTGGTTACCTTTATAGCAAAACTGTTGCAATATGTTAGCTAAGTTATCAAAGAAAAGATGCACCTTAGTTGGATTGGGAACTCGGTAAATACACAAAATTATAACGTTATCGTCAGTTAATTCCACTGCACAGCATTCAAACACATTGGGAATGTTTACCTTTTTTACAGAATCTATTTCTTTGAAATGAATGTGGTTATTAACTAATATGCAAGAGCCACCATTCCGCTTTAGTCTAGTGAAGCTTGCAGCTAAGATAAAGTTTGGTATATTCAGAAGATCAAGGTCACCTTGCTTCATATTGTGTTCTGTAAAGCATAAAACACTAACACATATCCCATTCCTTGCGAGGGTATCCAAATGTTCTGTCATTACATCAGCCTTGGGTAACAGTCCATTAATGTTTTGGTGCAAAACACGCAACTCATTATACACGAAAAAAATGTTGGTTGAGGACATCAGCAGTACATGAAGAAAAGGAAAGAGGTGAGTCGCAATACAAAAGATCTTTGCCCGATACCGGCTCGTTCGTAGGTTTCTGAATATTTAAATTACAATCAGTTGAAATATAATCCTTAAGGTTAAAAAAAATATTTGAAACGGCATAATTGTTAATACGACCACCTTTTTCCTGAAACATCGAATAATCCCATAGTAAATCTAAATTAGAGTCAAATAATGTAGCATAATTGTCAATTTGTATGTCCTGAAATAATAGATTATTAAACATTTCTATTCTAAAATTATACATTCCATAATAATAACCATATTGATAAGTAGGTAAACATAATATTACATTTGTGTGCTTTATAACTGATAGACTTTCACGTATGACCGTTATTAATTCAAAATAATTATTCGTTTTTTGGAAGTCATCTTCACCAATAAATATTATGCAATTGTCCTTCATTGTATAGCCAGACAGCTTAGTTTTAATGTTACTTAGTAAGTTCTTGATGCCACAATTTGGTAAAAGAAAATGACATGTTTGGTGGCATGGAAAAGTATTTTCCGCAATTGGTAGTATTTTATTCGATCGGTTGCTACTTATATGAACTTACTTACTAGATACCACAACACAAAAGTGAAAAATAATAACGTTTTTACAAAAAAATACAACATACTTCCAAATAAAAATACAACAACGTGAAAAAATTACCTCAATTTCGGCAGTCAGTGTCAAAAACTGGAAAAACGAAAACAGGTACACCGGCTTTCGAAATTGAAGTAATTTTTCAGTTTGTAGTAATTTTATTTGGTTGTAGGTGGTATTTTTTTGTAAAAAGTTTTGTAAGTAGAAAATTTTAAGTACAAATAGTTCAAATTGCAACGTCCATGTGAACGTACTTGCAATTTCACTTAGTAAAAATCATACGTCCCTGATACTGATGAACAGTAACACTGAAAAGTGTCATATTAGCTCTACTCTGTATTTCTAGCGTGTGATGACTACAATATTATGCTAAAATGATTTAATTTCTTCAAGGATTTTTTTATGTCCTGAAATAAAAACCTCGAGAAGAGCGGAGATTGACGATTTATCCGAGGCCAGTTAACAATGAATGAACCAGACAGAAGCTAGTCTGTCATTCTTAATAATTTTCTTTGATAATAAACAAAACCTCTAATAAATAACGAGTGCGTACCGAATTTAGTTTAAAAATCTTGACAGTTATTAAATATTAAGACAATATTTGTACTTTCGTTTTGTTTATTTAAATAATGTTTCAAAAATGTTAGTACTCAACGGCAATGTAAATTGTTATTGTAGAGACGCAGAATATTACAAACAAAAGGTCAGCAACAATAAAAAATGCACGCACACATAGACATGCTTCACGTACAGCGAGTGCAAGCACACTCGCGACTGCTATTTGTTTGATATTACCGAACGTATGCGACTATTTGTGTCCTTGCTTATTTTTGTTCGTCGTGTGTAGCTGACTTTCTGTAAGTCATCTGCTATTTTGTGGCAAATGTTAATTATATCTGGTTTCAGACGTTTTCTGAATATAAATAGAAAATGAACGGTGTACTAATATCCATGTCTGTGATTGCGAAGGTAAAGTATTGCTTATGCACGATGTTCAGATTTCAGTGTATCTTTTGAAAGAGAAACGTGGTTGTAACCATTGAAGTAATAATGTACTACGTACATATTATCTCAACGGTTGTAACTCATCTGCTGCAGCTGCAGTTATGTTTTTCTTTAACTAATTTATTAAAGGAATTCTGAGAACCATGTCTTGTTGGATATTACTTCAGTAATTGGTGTTTTAAAGGATTTTGACCCATAATTCTTGTTTTCCAAAAAAGTGTTTTAAACTTTACCAAATAGATATGCATACCTACCTAGATATGTATACCTATTCGGAAAAAGTACATACATAGGTATGTATTAACCAACAAAACTCGCTCTTACGTAGACCACTAGATGTAGACACTCCCAAGCAGATTAAGCCTATGTGACTAAAATATTGACACTAAGGGAAATTTAACCATAGAAATACCTGAAAGAATCCCTTCAATGTGACTAAAATACTGACACTAAGGGAAATGTAACCGTATTGTTGGTCATGGTGTGGGAACATCGGTACATGGTGGACATCCCATCCATACGCACTAAGCGTTTTGCAAATACTTTCATTGTGAATACAGCTAAAGAGTTGAATTTCCTGCCTGAGTCTTTGTTTCCTGATTGCTACAACCTGGGGATCTTAAAGTCAAGTCAATAGCTTATTTCTAGGCAAACGTGCTTCACTGTCGACCACATCATCACTTAAAATCAGGCGAGATAGTGGTCAAACGAGGGCCTATAAAAAAAAAACTGTAGAAAAGCCTAAAATAATCTCTTCTATGTGACTGAAATACTCCACTACTAGTAGTAATACTCAATTCAAAAATCGGCCCTAGGACACGTAGCGGTTGTTCAATGACTATATTATTAAAAACTTAACAACCATATACTTAATTTCTTTTATTAATCAACTTCAAATTTAAATTCCTGAAACACATTTTACATAAAACAAACATTCTATGTTGAATCTTATTTATATCGGTACAGTAGAACAATTATGCTTCCATATGCAATTAGCCTAAGTTTATAGTGCAATATAAAAAGTTTATTCTTCCTGATTATAGTACTACTTCCTACTTATGTTAGTGGTAGTTTGTTTGTAGAACAATAAACGTTATGGCTTGTAAACAGTACAGTCGTAAAACTATACGAAGGACACGCTTCCGAAGAATTACGAGTGCTATCTGATACTGTATAGATAACGCGATAACTAGTCCTTACCGTGAAAGCCTTAGGCCTTTTAACGTGGAATAATGTCTAGGCAGCCTTAGGAACTGTTTCTGGAATCAGTCACAGAGAAAATCCCTCAGAAAACATTAACTAAAGCCTGACTGAACAAGTCTGAACAAGATTACAACACAACGTAATTACAACAGAATTTTTAAACAAAAAGAAAACAGGCAATAGGCTTTCGAAACTCATTGTAATGCCCTCACAAAGAGACGAGATAACCCGAGGCAATCTTCTTGAACTCTAGCTAGGTGCTTGACATACAATTTTCTCAATACATAACCCTAATAATTGTCAGTAAGTAACGTAAACACAGTAACAAGTGGGTAGGTGGAAAGTAAACTGAATTACTCGCAGGCCGGACGCCTAGCGCAATTAACGAGGGACAGCGTTACTTAAAAGTAGAATACGTTTGTGTGGTGCCCATTCCTCGCTGCAAACGACCATTTAATGCTAATAGGAATAGTGCTTACAATGGGCTTACGTACAACTGATTGTAGATCTGCCACCGCTCCTTTTTAATTCGATTCCTGTAAACTGCTTTAGTACAGCCCTTTATTACACCGCTTTATCGATATCGATAAGCTGTTTTGTGGGTTCGTAGTGATTTCAATTTGGTTCAGTAAAATTAAAGGTATTATTAGTAAATTTTCTTAAACAAAAATTAGAAACACAAAAATATAGCATCATCAGATTGTAGAGATAAAAGCAATTAGTCGCTAATTGATGTACCTACAGTGCCAGATTAAAAAAAAACCATAAGCAATCAAAAGATAACACATCACAAAGCCCTGTCTCAAAATACTACATAGCATAACCTTTGCGCTTTCAGCCAAAACATAGCTCTTTACTTAGAATACTATGAAATGGAACCAAAATACCTTAAACAAAGTAGCACGTGATGACGTAAAGCACGTAAAATTTTAAGACTAAAGCATTGTATAAGCGTAGACTTTACATGATAAATACTTTATTTATAAAAAGCATATTCGGTCTTGTTACTTAATTTTAAACTTGACTGAATTTCATATTCATTTAATACTCCAACTTTGTTATTCAACTTTTAATTACAATTATCTAGGGTAAGCTTGACGGCACTAAAGCAAATCTTAACACGTTAACATTAACCCGAGTAAACAGTTGTTTTGTATGCATTGCGTTGTTAGTCCGTCTGATGTCCCCTTAACCAAGTCTACGGAACTGAGCAGAGTTTCCCAGCTAAAATACGCCCGGCCATGTCGCTCGTAACATACAAAATACAAGTAATTATATTTTGGGATACAACGCTGTTATTTAAGGTATTTGATGTAGTTGCGGTGGAAAATACAATATCGTTAATCATATTCCATTGTTACACTAATTTTATTTTATAGTTCAAAGGTAATACAATTTTCATTACCATTTCTACTAAATGACATGTGTTTATAACTTTTGAAAAATTATATAAGCGAAAAACATCAAACGACGGTCTTCCAATGACGCCTCATTACCGTTGTTGCAAAACAAGACAAAATCTGTTTCATTTCGCTTTATTGTTATAGCGAATATTGAAAAAAATAGACTGGTTTCTAACATAAACAACTGAATTATCAGCCCGAGGCGGCGTGTTAGTCTTTGATCACACGGCTTTGTATGTATTTTAATTTAAAAAATAGAATTGACGAATGATATTGAGGTTTCTCATATAATTTTTTTCTAAACTGAATTGTTTGCGCGAGAGACACTTCCAAAATGGTAAAATGTGTCCCCCCTCCGTAACTTCTAAAATAAGAGAAAGGTAAAACTAAAAAAAATATATGATGTACATTACCATGTAAACTTCCACCGAAAATTGGTTTGAACGAGATCTAGTAAGTGGTTTTTTTTTTAATACGTCATAAATTGTAAACCGCAATTTACCAAGTACGGAACCCTTCATGCGCGAGTCCGACTCGTACTTGGCCGGTTTTTTTTATATAGACATCGCAAGATTATCAGATGGGTGTCTGCTTTACTTTACAGTTATGAGAAATTGGATTAGGAGCTAAAGGACTAAATCCTTTTGTGTTACTTTTGTTCAAATAAAACATAGTTTCTGGCGAATATTTCTGCCCATCTATTATTATTATTCTTTATTGAACACAAAACACACATATACAAATACAAATGGACAGCTT
The DNA here is from genome assembly GCA_949775005.1 of Orthosia gothica. Lineage (NCBI taxonomy): Eukaryota > Metazoa > Arthropoda > Insecta > Lepidoptera > Noctuidae > Orthosia > Orthosia gothica. The sequence goes on along the minus strand of OX459038.1, from coordinate 23,016,578 downwards.
ATGTACATAGGCGAGCTTAACCCATAATTGGGTTCTCTTACAGCAAACCTCATTGTCGTAGAAATTTTTATTGAATGAGGACAGCATACTCAAGTGCACAATAAAACTTAACATTTAAATTCTTACTAACTATATAAACTAAATAAATACGTGTACAGCACACAATGCATAAATATTATACATACTATATAATATAATTAAAATCCTTAATTAATAAATATATACATAATCATCTATGCGTCATGTTGAACGGAAATGTTCCCTTGTTCTTTTCGTGAAAATTCCTAAGGAAGGACTATCCCGTATGGAGTGAGGGAGATTATTCCAGAGGCGGACAGCACGAACAGTAAATGATCCAGCGTAACGACTTGATGAGTGGGAAGGAAAACGAAGGAGAAGAGGATGATGATGAGGAATGGCAAGGTTTTCCTCTCGGAGCAAGATACTCAAAGCGTTCCCGAAGATATAAAGGAGAGGTAGGGTTGTGAAGAATAGAAAAGATTAAAGAAAGAGTGTGTGAATCTCGGCGCCGCTGCCGAATGGGCAGCCACTTCAACCGCCTCCGAAAATCCAACACATAATAATACTTTCGGAGGCCAAAAATGAAGCGGATGCACCAATTCTGCAATCGTTCAAGCTCATTAAGAAGTTCCTCAGTCGCATCAAGGAAGCAGACATCATCATCTAAGCCTTATTGTATTGTGTGTACAATGCCTCTAATTTGTATCAAAGATCCAGTTTGTAACAAGAAACTGGACCGTTGACACAAATTAGAAGCAGACGTAATAATTGTGTGTTAGTTACCGCACTGAATATTCCAAATTCGAGGTATTTTTATTTATTTATTTAAACTTCATGTACAATAGTGGTACATAGGCGGACTTAATGCCACAAGGCATTCTCTACCAGTCAACCTTTGGGTTAAAAAGGACAACGTTGTGAATGGGTACAAAATAATATTTAAAAGACAACTTGTATAGGTAGGTATGTAGTTTCTATAGATATGTTCTGTAAACGGATATCGATGTCTATGATATGCTCGATAAAGCATAATTTAATGGCGTCATGTGCGCTATTTATGTCTATTAGAGGTGCCTGGCTGACAAAATTTAATCACTGTAAACATTATAATGTAAATAATATAAAGACACGATAGGTAATGTTTTAGAAAACCTCTTCTACAGTCGATAAAATAGTGCTCTTCTATTTCACATTTCAGATTACATTTTAACAACCTTAAAAATAGTATTATTTAATCTCTTCTTTTTCAAATGATTTTATATAGCCCGTGTGATTTAAAAAGTGCAAGTCAAGACCTTTCACGATCTTTTTAACATCAACTCAATTTTTTATAAAAATAAATTTTAAACTGATAAATTAATTTTCATTTTGATAGACATAAAGACGAAAGAGTTAGTTCGTGGAGAAGCTTCACCTTCTACTCAATAACTTAGGTGTAAAAGAACTTGTTGAAAGTTAAAACTTTTCAAATTAAAAAAAAGTCAGTTGGTTTTTCTCGCCTTTTCGTACTTGTTATACTATGTAAGTTGTTTAATTGGTTATCAAGTAATTGGGTTATAAGATCATGAGTAATTAGACCTTTAAGGTTGCCCTAGTCGACGGCACGAAGTATTTTGTGCGCGGAGTTAAAATGCATGCTATCTCATCCAACAAAAGGTGCGAAAGAGATAGATGCTGTGATGAGCAGTAAGAAGCTAGTTCACCTACGAATACACACTTTTGCAAATTTGTAGCGTAATGGGTGATGATTTAGGACGAAAATGAGCGTGCGAAATTTTATAAACAGACCTCTGCGATATATATGGATATCATGATAAAACGACTAAACGTATCTGTTCTAAATAAAATTATTTGCAGTGTTAAACTACTAATCTATCCCTGTATGGTGACTGTTTTTCAATTTTCCTTCTTCTTATGGTATTTATTTGCGGCCAAGGATGAGTTATAATTAGTGTCGAAATATGGAACTTTTGACGCTCTTAATTTTCAAATATATATATTTTTTACTTTTTTGTTTCCATACATAATGATGAGACAAATCGAAATATATTTTTATTTGGCACGTACACCGTCAAACAGTGGAGTAATCGCCAAAATAAAAAGGCAACCTTAAGATTTTCTCAAGGAATTCAAACCTGCATATCTTGCACCATCATTGATCGCAACAGTAACAATTAACAGTTAGTATAATTCTTCAAATTCTTATGATTTCCGTTGGCTGCCTTTTCTATTGGCTTCCTAACATTTTTCTGTCTCAAAAGTTTTCGTCGATCATTACTTCTACAAAGGTTTGCGGTCGTCCGATATGAAAAACAGTCACCATACAGGGGGTGACTGTTTTTCAATTTTCCTTCTTCTTATGGTATTTATTTGCGGCCAAGGATGAGTTATAATTAGTGTCGAAATATGGAACTTTTGACGCTCTTAATTTTCAAATATATATATTTTTTACTTTTTTGTTTCCATACATAATGATGAGACAAATTGAAATATATTTTTATTTGGCACGTACACCGTCAAACAGTGGAGTAATCGCCAGAATAAAAAAGGCAACCTTAAGATTTTCTCAAGGAATTCAAACCTGCATATCTTGCACCATCATTGATCGCAACAGTAACAATTAACAGTTAGTATATTATCTTCAAATTCTTATGATTTACGTAGGCTGCTTTTTCTATTGGTTTCCTAACATTTTTCTGTCTCAAAAGTTTTCGTCGATCATAACTTCTACAAAGGTTTGCGGTCGACCGATATTTACAGCGAATTTTATTCCACTGTTGCCAATATTAAAACCTATGTTTCTGAGATCAGACGTCGCCTTCGGCCATCACAATAAATTAAATAGGTCGAAAAACTTATTCCACCCCAATTGTAATTTAGTGCGATCGTTAAAAGTTTTACGGGCAATCTTCGGCTTTCTCGGCAATAATCTGTTTTAGCCGTCGCCATCAAACCGTTTCGTATCCGATTGTTCGTTCATCTCCGATCAGCAAATTGACTGACGACGCCCGAATCAATTTTTCTTCCCCTTTTATTACAAAAGAAAACGATAAGCGCTAATCGATGGCGAATTTTTCTTATCTGAAAAGACATTTTTCGAACTTTAACCGAGAAATATGAAGGTCTTTGTTTTATGTATTTCATTGTAAAGAAAATACTTTTAGCCTTTTTTAAAATATAATATTCGTGAAAGGGTATTTTTTCGTGGTGAGTAAATCTCATCAATAGGCTTTATTTAGTATTCGTTGAGAGTCTTTGGCACAGGAAACCATATTAGGAGAATGGGGTTATTGTCATTGGTGGGGTCGCTTTAAAGTGAGCAACGTAATTAAGTTGGAATTAGGAAGTGAGTTTATTTAGAGGTGCTTATGTCTTGTATTAGAGTCCGAAATTCTGTCTAATTATACATTAATTAGCAATTAGAACCTGTTTTAGACCCGCATTGTCTTTTTCTAGAGGGAAGTTGTTTGCCAGACTATCGTATCGATTTCTGCAAAATACTTTCCGTGTCGTGTAAGCTTCTGAGAATAGACTATCGCATTACGTGCCGTGGTTAACGAAATACCTTTGTCCTATGACATCTAATAGAATCCTTAGATCTATATCTAAGGATTCTATTAGATGTCTGATGGTACGTTGCAACTTATTCTAGTAATCGTGCCTACTGCACATGCAATAGCTAATCCTAGGCATGAACTTGATGGGCCGCTGGTCAGGGCTTTTGTCGATAAGCCGACGACGTAGCGGCCAACATGTTGGTTGCGGTGCTGCCTGGTCGACATCGCAATTAAGGCGGGCCACGATGTCGTATGGAGCTGAGGGTTGGAGGACGCGTTGAGAGAGGAGTGCTTGTATTGCAGTGCGCCGCTCTCCTAACTTCCGCGGCCTGAACGGTGTCACCACCGTCTGATGGCATACGCGGTGGGGCTGCAGGGGAGGAGGAGTGTCGGTATAGCGTTGACCGCTCTCCCTATCCCCTGCGGTCGAAAAATGGTAGGTGGTGGGGGTTCTGGTGGTCGGGTTATGCGGGGTTCTCCCCAGAGGAAGATCCGGTAGCGGACCGCCGCGGTGGGTTCGCGGTGAGTACTAACGCGTGCCTGTGTTCCCGCCATAAGCGGCACAGGAGGACACCGTTTGGTTTTAGTGGGTTTGTCCCACTTAACTACGCTATCTCCCCGTGCTAGTGCAGAATGCATGAGCATTTCCCCAGGATAAAAAAAAAACATGAACACGATGTTTCGACTAAGTTTTTATTAATAACTACTACTATTTTGGTACAGTCTAGTTGACCATGATAACAAATGGACTCTATTAGTGCGGGCTGCTGCTGGATAAAGACTGTTTTCGTTGATGATGTCTCATCTACTATAGACAGTAATTGATCATTTAATCTCATGTTTTATTAATCCACTTGTCTTAACCGTGTCTTATTAAACTAGGTCAGAATAATCCACTAAGTATTTTATACGAAAAATATTATATATTAATCCAGTCAATAAACATCAAAAGCGCAAAGAAACTTTCAAGTTCCTCTCTGCATTCTCATAAGAAGTTCATAGAAGTTTTGAAACTACGGATATCTATTATACAATCTGTTGGCAAGTGGCCCATAGCGGCGTGGTGAGGTACTACTTCTTTGAAATAGTTTTAGTTATGGATTATGAAAGGCTTTTGTTGATTTTGATAAAGAAAAGCCTCATTCTAATCAGTTTAAAAGAGTGATGATAGTAGAGAGGTCTTTGCTCAGCAGTTAGACACTGCTGAGCAAAGACATTAGAAACACTGCTTAAAGAAAGGCACCTTTCTTACTGATGGTGTGAGGTTTTTTTTTTAATCTTTGTCCCACACTAGGTATTTCTTCTCGTATCGTGGGTGCGTTTCTTTGCCCCACACTAGGTATTTCTGCCCGTATCGTGGGTGCGTTTACAAATATATAAACTCACATACACAACACCCAGAGCCGGAACCACTATCTGTAGGTCATACAAATATTTGTACCGTGCGGGAACCCGCGACACGCAGCGCAGCAGTCAATCGCAAAACCACTGCGCCAACCGTGCACTCCAAATTTAAATTCTCGCAACGAATTTAAATTACGTCAGTAGCCGATATCACGCACCTATTTTTAACTGACTTCCAAAATGAAGGAGGTTATCAATACGACTGTATTTTTTTATGTGTGTTACCTCAGAACTTTTTACTAGGTGAACCGATTTTGATGACTCCTTTTTTTATTTGAAAGGTGGTGCTTTTCATGTGGTCCTAATTTGATTAAGATCTGACGAGTAATTTTTGAGTTATCCTTAATAATGAGTATTTAAGTGACTTCGGCTACATTGATGATGTTCTCGTTTTATGTACTGTTTATTTTAAATTAATATAAAACTTACTTACAAGGTACTACAACAGAAAAGTGAAAAGACAGTCAGTGTCAAAAAATGGAGAAACGAAAACAGGTACACCGACTTTGGAAATTTAAGTAATTTTACACTTTGTAGTGTTTTTATTTGGAAGTCGGTGGTATTTTTTGTGAAAGAGTTTTTCAAGAACAAAATTTGAAGTGCAAATCGGTCGAATTGTAACGTCCATGTGGACGTACTTGCAATTTCGCTTAGAAAAAATCTCGTCGGGCCATCAGGTACTTACGTAGCTAATACTGATGAACAGTTACACTGAAAATTGGTATAATAGCTCTAGTCTTTATTTCTAGCGTTTGATGACTACATTATCATGCTACAATGATTTAATGTCTTGAAGGATATTTTTTATGTCCTGAAATAAAAATCTCGAGAAAAGCGGCGGCGGACGATTAATCCGAGGTTAGTTAACAATAAAATGAACCAGACAGATGCTTGATAATAAACAAAACCTTTAACAAACTACGAGTTCGTACCAAAGTTAGATTAAAAAGCTTGACAGTTATTACATATTAAGACAATATTTGTACTTAAAACGACTGAAAAGAATACAAACCAGTAAGAACTTTGGTTTTCTTTATGTAAATAATTTTTAAACAAGTAAAATTTAAAAATTAAAAAATACCCCCGCTAATTTATCTTGCGAAAACACCCCGATTCAAACAGTAAAACGCCCATAACTTTTGAAAGGCTAAACCGATTTAATCCAAACATAGGTAAGAACACTCGCCAAATTCACCATTCAAACAAAAAAACTAAATCAATATCGGTTCATCCATTTAGGCGGTATGATGCCACAGACAGACACACAGATACACAGACACGGAGATACATAGCAACACACGTGAAACTTATAACACCCCTCTTTTCCCCTCTTTTCCGGCGGGGGTTAAAAAGATAACTAACGGCTTTGTAAATTGTTATTGTAAAGACGCAGAATATTACAAACAGAAGGTCAGCAATAATAAAAAAACGCACGCACACATAGACATGTTTCACGTACAGCGAGTGCAAGCGCACTCGCGACTGCCATTTGTTTGAGATTACCGAACGTATGCGTTTATGTGTGTCTCCGCATATTTTTGCTCGTTGTATGGAGCTGACTTTCTGCAAGACATCTGATATTCGGTAGCAAATGTTAATTATATCTGGTTTCAGACGTTTTGTGACTATAAATAGAAAATGAATGGTGTACTAATATCCGTGTCTGTGATTGCGAAGGTAAAGTATTGCTTTTGCACGATCTTCAGATTTCAGTGTATCTTTTGAAAGAGAAACGTGGTTGTAACTCATTGGAGCTGCAGTTAGGTTTGTCTTTTACTAATTTATTTAAGGAATTCTGAGAACCATGTCTTGTTGGATATTACTTCAGGAATTGGTTTTTTAACGGATTTTGACCCATTAGTCTTATTTTCCAAAAAATATTGCAAACTTTATTCAAATAGGTTTACATATCTACCTAGTTATGTATACCTATTCGGCAGAAGTACATACATAGGCATGTATTTTTTTTTTTTTTAGGATGTTATTGCGGCTGCCCCGTTTCTGCAGCGCATCGGCAATGTTTGCTGAGACCCACAAAGATGGTTTCCAAGCCATAATGCGCAAAAAAACTGCGTCGCTGCTGAGCAGAGTACGGAATATATCCTGAGAGCTGTGGCAGAGAGCTATACTCCAGATATCCGACATTTTGTGCGGAGAGTGATTAGATAGGAAACATGTGTTCCTGGCTAGTCATCCTCGGCACGCAGTGTTTATAATGTAGACTTTAAATCTAAATTAAACTAAACTTTAAATGATACTAACAATAGATTTTAAGCTTTTTTGTAATATGGATCTCTGTTGTCCGAAATAAATGCATTTGAATTTGAATTAACCACCAAAACTTGCTCTTACGTAGCCCGCTAGATGTAGGGACTCCCTAGCAGATTAAGCCTATGTGACTAAAATATTGACACTAAGGGAAATTTAACCATAGAAATGCCTAAAAGAATCCCTGCAATGTGACTAAAATACTATCACTAAGGGAAATGTTACCGTCATGTTGGTCATGGTGTGGGTACATCGGTACATGGTGGACATCCCATCCATACGCACTAAGCGTTTTGCAAATACTTTCATTGTGAATACAGCTAAAGAGTTGAATTTCCTGCCTGAGTCTTTGTTTCCTGATTGCTACAACCTGGGGATCTTAAAGTCAAGTCAATAGCTTATTTCTAGGCAAGCGTCGACCACATCATCACTTAAAATCAGGCGAGATAGTGGTCAAACGAGGGCCTATAAAAAAACTGTAGAAAAGCCTAAAATAATCTCTTCTATGTGACTGAAATACTCAACTACTAGTAGTAATACTCATTTCAAAAATCAGCCCTCGGACACGTAGCGGTAGTGTAGCTTTCGATGACTATATTATTAAAAACTTAAAAACCATATACTTTATTTCTTTTATTAATCAACTTAAACTTAAATTACGGAAACACATTTGAATTAAAACAAACGTTCTATGTTGAATATTATTTAAATCGGTACACTACATACGCGTACAATAATTATGCTTCCATATGCAATTAGCCTAAGTTTATAGTGCATTATAAAAAGTTTATTCTTCCTGATTATAGTCGCATCTACTTATGTTAGTGGTAGTTTGTTTGTAGAACAATAAACGTTATGGCTTGTAAACAGTGCAGTCGTAAAACTATACGAAGGACACGCTTCCGAAGAATTACGAGAGCTATCTGATACTGTATAGATAACGCGATAACTAGTACCTACTTACCGTGAAAGCCTTAGGTCTATTAACGTAGAATAATGTCTAGGCAGCCTTAGGAACTGTTTCTGAAATCAGTCACAGAGAAAATTCCTCAGAAAACATTAACCAAAGCCTGACTGAACAAGTCTGAACAAGTCTGAACAAGATTACAACACAACATAATTACAACAGAATTTTTAAACAAAAAGAAAACAGGCAATAGGCTTTCGAAACTCATTGTAATGCCCTCACAAAGAGACGAGATAGCCCGATGCAATCTTCTTGAACTCTAGCTAGGTGCTTGACATACAATTTTCTCAATACATAACCCTAATAATTGTCAGTAAGTAACGTACACACGGTAACAAGTGGGTAGGTGGGAAGTAAACTGAATTACTCGCGGGCCGGACGCCTAGCGCAATTTACGAGGGGCAGCGTTACTAACAAGTAGAATACGTTTGTGTGGCGCCCATTTCTCGCTGCAAACGGCCGTTTAATGCTAATAGGAATAGTGCTTACAATGGGCTTACGTACAACTGATTGTAGATCTGCCACCGCTCCTTTTTAATTCGATTCCTGCAAACTGCTTTAGTACACCGCTTTATCGATATCGATAAGCTGTTTTGTGGGTTCGTAGTGATTTCAATTTGGTTCAGTAAAATAATTAAAGGTATTTTTAGTAAATTTTTCTAATCAAAAATTAAAAACACAAAAATATAGCATCATCAGATTGTAGAGATAAAAGCAATTAGACGCTAATTGATGTACCTACAGTGCTAGATTTAAAAAAACATAAACAATCAAAAGACAACACATCACAAAGCCCTGTCTCAAAATACTACATAGCATAAAATACACTTAACATCTTCATTAAATGGAGGTACCTTTGCGCTTTCAGCCAAGACATAGCTCTTTACTTAGAGTACTATGAAATGGAACCAAAATACCTTAAACAAAGTAGCACGTGATGACGTAAAGCACGTAAAATTTTAAGACTAAAGCATTGTATAAGTGTAGACTTTACATGATAAATACTTTATTTATTAAAAGTATATTCGGTCTTCTTACTTAATTTTAAACTTGACTGAATTTAATATTCGTTTAATACTTCAACTTTGTTATTCAACTTTTAATTACAATTATCTAGGGTAAGCTTGACGGCACTAAAGCAAATCTTAACACGTAAACATTAACCCGAGTAAACAGTTGTTTTGTATGCATTGCGTTGTTAGTCCGTCTGATGTCCCCTTAACCAAGTCTACGGAACCGAGCAGAGTTTCCCAGCTAAAATACGCCCGGCCATGTCGCTCGTAACATACAAAATACAAGTAATTATATTTTGGGATACAACGCTGTTAATTAAGGTAGTTGATGTAGTTACTGTGGAAAATACAAAATCGTAAATCTTATTCCATTGTTACACTAATTTTATTTTATAGTTCAAAGGTAAAACCATTGTCATTAATATTTCTACCAAATGACACGTGTTTATAATTTTTGAAGTAACATTAAAGCGAAAAACAGATAAGGTCTTCAAATGACGCCTCATTATCGTTGTTGCAAAACAAGACAAAATCTGTTTAATTTCGCTTTATTGTTATAGCGAACATTGAAATAAATAGACCGGTTTCTAACATAAACAACTGAATTATCAGCCCGAGGCGGCGTGTTAGTCTTTGATCACACGGCTTTTTATGTATTTTAATTAAAAAAATAGAATTGACGAACAAAACCGTTGCGGCAGACGGTGGATTGGCTTTTCAGTGAAGGTACGAGACTAAAAACGGATAAATGAAACATGGTTCAGTTTTGTCTTACATCAGGAAAGGAAAAACGAGCGCTGGTCGGTCAGCTCAGCCTAATTTATGTGTGCGACGCCGCGGCATAAAAATGTTACCAATCCGAAAAGCTTGCGAACCGAACTGAGCGCCATGTTAATAGAACTGTAGCTTACGCTACTCGAACTGTGTTTGACTTTGTCTTGATAACATTTCACTGGTCTTAAGATCACATTGTCTGTTTTTATTCTCGCGAGCGAAATTATACATTCTAATTTTTAGACGCCGTTATCTCGGTATATTTAATATCGCGTTCTTTGCTAAATATAAGAGCTATAACTTACTCAGTTTATCTACGTTGTAACCTTTGTGGAAGGAATTTACAAAGACAAAAGATGTTTCCTTTGGCGCTGAAAGTTACTTAATATACAATGTTTTTAAAAGATATATTACATTGTTTAAATCCTTATGGGAAGTAACTAAATTAAACTAAAAAAAATAAACATTAAAGTGAACATACATTTGGTTTAGGTTAAACAGGTAGAAAAATGTAAAAGACATTTTTATATAGACAACGCAAGATTATCAGATGGTTGTCTGCTTTTCTTTACAGTTATGAGAAATTGGATTAGGAGCTTAAGGACTAAATCCTTTTGTGTTACTTTTGTTCACATAAAACATAGTTTCTCGAGAATATTTCTGCCCATCTAAGTCTTAGTTGTTTTGTGTGTACAATGCCCTGTTACCAACTGGAACGTTGATACAAATTAGAGGCAGAGTTAATAATTGTGTGTTAGTTACCGCACTGAATATTCCAAATTCGAGGCATGTAGTTTCTATAGATATGTGCTGTAAACGGATATCGATGTCTATGATATATTCGATACTAAGCGTAATTTAATGGCGTCATGTGCGCTATTTATGTCTATTAGAGGTGCTTGGCTGACTAAATTTAATCATTGGTAACATTCTACTGTAAATAATATGAAGACACGATAGGTAATGTTTTAGAAAACCTCTGCTACAGTCGATTAAATAGTGTTCTTATATTTCACATTTCATTTTAAGAACCCTAAAAATAGTATTCTGTAGTCTCTTATTTTTTAAATTGATTTTATGCTGCCCTTGTGATTTAAAAAAGTGCAAGTCAAGACCTTTCACGATCTTGTTAACATCAACTCAATTTTTTATAAAAAGAAAATTTAAACTGATAAATTAATTTTCATTTTGATAGACATAAAGACTAAAGAGTTAGTTCGTGGAGAAGCTTCACCTTCTACTCAATAACTAAGGTGTAAAAGAACTTGTTGAAAGTTAAAACTTTTCAAATTATAATTAAGTCAGTTGGTTTTTCTCGCCTTTTCTTACTTGTTACACGATGCAAATTGCTGAAAAGTTGGTTATCAAGTACCTATTTAAATGAGTAATTAGACCTTTAAGGTTGCCCTATTCGACGGCACGAACTATTTTGTGCGCGGGGTTAAAATGCATGCTATCTCATCCAACAAAAGGTGCGAAAGAAATAGATGCTGTGATGAGCAGTAAGAAGCTAGTTCGCGTACGAATATACACTTTTGCAAATTTGTAGCGAAATGGGTGATGATTTAGGACGAAAACGAGCGTGCGAAATTTTATAAACAGACCTCTGCGAATATGGATATCATGATAAAACGACTAAACGTATCTGTTCAAAATAAATTATTTGCAGTGTTAAACTACTAATCTATCCCTGTATGGTGACTGTTTTCCAATTTCCCTGCTTCGTATGGTATTTATTTGCGCCCAAGGATGCGTTAAAATTTGTGTCGAAATATGGAACTTTCGACGCTCATAACTTTCAAATATATTATTTTTTTACTTTTTTGTTTCCATATATAATTATGAGACAAATTGATATCATTTTCATTTTAGAACGTACACCGTCAAACAGTAGAGTAATCGCCAGAATAAAACAAAAAGGGCAACCTTAAGATTTTCTCAAGGAATTCAAACCTGCATATCTTGCACCATCATTGAATGTAACAGTAACAATTATCAGTTAGTATAATCTGCAAAAGTCTTAAGATTTCCGTTGGGTGCTTTTTCTATTGGTTTCCTAACATTTTTCTGTCTCAAAAGTTTTCGTCGATCATTACTTCTACAAAGGTTTGCGGTCGTCCGATATTTACAGCGAATTTTATTCCACTGTTGCCACTACTAAAACCTATGTTTTTGAGATCAGACGTCGCCTTCGGCCATCACAATAAATTAAATAGGTCGAAAAACTTATTCCACCCCAATTGTAATTTACTGCGATCGTTAAAAGTTTTACGGGCAATCTTCGGCTTTCTCGGCAATAATCTGTTTTAGCCGTCGCCATCAAACCGTTTCGTATCCGATTGTTCGTTCATCTCCGATCAGCAAATTGACTGACGACGCCCGAATCAATTTTTCTTCCCTTTTTATTACAAAAGAAAACGATAAGCGCTAATCGATGGCATTTTTCTTATCTGAAAAGACATTTTTCGAACTTAAACCGAGAAATATGAAGGTCTTTGTTTTATGTATTTCATTGTAAAGAAAATACTATTAGCATTTATTTAAATAAAATATTCGTGAAAGGGTATTTTTTCGTGGTGAGTAAATCTCATCAATAGGCTTTATTTAGTATTCGTTGAGAGTCTTTGGCACAGGAAACCATATTAGGAAAATGAGGTTATTGTATTTGGTGGGGGCGCTTTGAAGTGAGCAACGTAATTAAGTTGGAATTAGGAGGTGAGTTCATTTAGAGGTGCTTATGTCTTGTATTAGAGTCCGCAATTCTGTCTAATTATACAATAATTAGCAATTAGAACCTGTTTTAGACCCGCATTGTCTTTTTCCTAGAGGGTAGTTGTTTGCCAGACTATCGTATTGATTTCTGCAAAATACTTTCCGTGTCGTGTAAGCTTCTGAGAATAGACTATCGCATTACGTGCCGTGTCAACGAAATACATAGATCTAAGGATTCTATTAGATGTCTGATAGTATGTTGGAACTTATTCTAGTAATCGTGCCTACTGCAAATGCCATAGATAATCTTAGGCATGAACATGTTGGGCCGCAGGCAGGGCTGTTATCGATAAGCTGACAACGTAGCGGCCAACATGTTGGTTGCGGTGCTGCCTGGGCGACACACAGTGTCCGGCGTAGAACAAGCCAGGTGGACAAAAGTCATTATCAAATTTCCGGAAATAGGTACTTTCTACCTGTAAACAACACCCCTAAATCCCTGATTCCAAGAATTGTTTACGTCTAACACTCCATACTGATGAGTCATCGCTTATCAAAGTAAGCTAAAGAGGTAAATGCAATTAAAGAAATAGGTCAGTTGCATTTTAGCGACACTGCACTAACATCTCATGGTGGCATTTCTTAATTTTGTGGAAAGTTTAGTGATGGATTTCTTTTTTTCTGATTCTGAAGGTATGTATAACATATTTTTATTATTAGAATCTTTTAATGTGTCATAAACATTCATTAAATAGACTATCTATGAATACACAAAAAAATACAATATTTTTCTTTGTTTTCGAACTTATCGAGCTTGGAAAAGCCATGTATCCTCTTGTATCCAGGCTGAATTTTTGATATGTTTTAGCTGCATGGCTATTAATGATTACGACATATATTTTATGGAGCACACTTGAGTACAACCATTTTTTTTTTTTTTGCAGAAAGGCTTTACTCTGTTAACAAAATAGAGTTTTTCGAAGAGTGGCTTAAGCACGAAAAAGACGTAAGAAATGATCGTTTATTTGAGTTTCTTTCGTCTAAATTTGATTTCTCTGACATCACTGAAGACAGTCAAAGGGAAATTAAGGTGAAATTGGCCAGCATTTCATTGAAAATTGCTACCAAATGGGTGTCCTCGGGAAAGTCGAAAGAGCGTTTCCTTGATAAGAATAAGTTGTGGCTGGAAGGCGAAGAGATACAATTCTGCATACGATCGACTCAACAGCAACCTTCTCAACCACATTCAACCATATTTGCTGACCTTTTTCGAACCGAAAGACCTAAAAAAGTCTTCGAAGAATCGTCTTTTAAAACTAAGAAACGTAGAGTTGAAGATCTAGTTCAATCGCGGAGTGTTGGGGAATTAATGTCTGCTGCATAGGTAGCTGCACGGTCAACTGGGCATAAGCACGTTGCCAGAGTTATAAAGGACATTGCCGAAAATCCAGCTTCTGCAAATGCATGCATTAGCTTCCAACAAGCAAGTGCTGTGCAAAGTGATAGACCGCTAAGTAGTGAAAAGGCATTAGCGTATTATATAGATTCAAAATCTACAACTCACACATACAATCAGACTAGGAAGTGGACTATGAAAGTTGGGCATCACGTGTTTCCATCATATGAATGCGTTGTGAAATCAAAAAAAGCGTGTTATCCATCCGAGGAGCATATTGTTGTGACACAATCTCGAGCAGAAATTGAGCTACAAGCTATTTTAAATAAAAATAATAACAATAAACAAATAATATTATTAATAATATTAAAATAATTATATTATTATAATTTTTTCTGAATCCGATGATTCTGATATGGAGAATTAGTTTTAATGTAAATAGATACCTTACCCTAGCGTTAGATTTTTAATTTTTGTATATAATATATAATTAGCGTCGATATTTGTAGCGAAAAGATAATTATTTTATTCTTTTTTTTTCTGCACTTATTAGAAATCGTGTTTACATGAAATAAAATATTTATATACAATTCCTTTGCATTTTATTTATAAAAATATATCATATTACTTTATAATTAACTAATTTATAGATATAGTTCCAAAACCATGAAAATATATTTTTGTCCACCTGGCTTGTTCTACGCCGTACACTGTGCGACATCGCAACTAAATCAGGCCGCGATGTCGGCCTGGACGGTGTCGCCACCGTCTGATGGAGGATGTGGTGGGGCCGCAGGGGAGGAGGAGTGTCGGTATAGCGTTAGCCGCTCTCCCTGTCCCCTGCGGCCGAAAAATGGTAGGTGGCAGGGCCATTGACCTTGACCCGTCACATGAGAACCAAGGGTTCCATACACGGGGTCCTCTGGAACCCATGTGCTGGTCTAGTCCCTGGAGTGGTCGCGGCACACAGTGTGTTCTGGTGCGCCGGTGATGGGTAGTACTCCCCAGAGGAGGGTAGCGGTAACGGACAGCCGCGGTGCGTTCGCGGTGAGTGCTAACGCGTGCCTGAACACGATGTTTTGAGTAAGTTTGTATAAATAACTATTATTACCGCAAAATGGGGTGAATAGAAATCGCGGGGTGAATGGAAACAAATCTGGGAGTTTATTATTTTGGTCTCTGATTTGTCTTTAGTCGATTATCGTACATTTAGTTCCACGATTTAATAAACGGCAATATTTTTCCATTATTCTGGCTTAACCCAAATTTACGACAAGTTTATTGATTTAAAGAAAAAAGCGGTTAAAGTCATTGAGGTAATAATGTACATATTATCTCAATGGTTTAAAAGACGTCTGCGTAGTACATTATTACCTCAATGTCTGCGTGTGCTACTGATTTTAGGCTGTCTAAAACTTTTATCAAACATACCATTTATTACGGACGATTGGTGGACTGTATAATAATGTAAAATGAAACACTTTAGATAGTTACTCGTTGTTAATTTTATAATAGTTGCAAACTCAAATCACATAATATATCGAATGGCACCAAAGCCTTCATGTCAATCGTCAAAAAACATTGTCAGTACAAAAATAGCTAAAAGGTTTAATATATAAACAACCAGCCAGTCGCCAACATTCCGGACCCCTAGTGGAGCACTAAATTCGGGTGGCTACTGGCTGGGTATGTGCAACAAGCGGCAGAAGCTTACGGACTGGTCGGCGCAAGATACCTCCTTTGGTAGCAACGTCTGCGACACGAACCAGTCCGTCAGGTCCTGGAAAGGTTTTGTTTATCCTACCAAGAAGCCAAAGACCCCTTGGTAGTGTATTGTCCGCTATAAGGACCACGTCACCCTCGCATAATCCAGACTCGCTTCTGTTTCGGCCTCGTGGAATTAGAGTAGGCAGGTACTCAGCCAGCCATCTTGCCCAGAAATGTTCAGCCAGCCTAAGAGCGAGCCGCCAATCAGTCGCTCGTAATGAGTCTGCATCCGGAAGTTTGCAGGGCCATGATGTCACTGATGAAGATCCGAGGATGAAATGAAAAGGCGTTATAGCCTCTGGGGCGTCTGGTGAGTTTGGTACATAAGTCAATGGCCTGCTGTTGACGATCGATTCCGCTTCGATAAGCAACGTGGTAAGAACTTCTTCTCGAGGTGCTCTGTCCTTTAATGTGACTCGTAGAGCTGTCTTCACCGAGCGTACCAGCCTTTCCCACGCTCCACCCATAAATGGTGAGGCAGGTGGAATGAAACGCCAGGAGATCTTGCGGCTGGTCGCGAAGTTTTCTACTGCGTCATCGTAGAGTGATGCAAGCTCACGCTTGGCTCCAACAAAGCAGGTTGCGTTGTCGCAGAAGATTGTAACTGGAGTCCCTCGCCGGGAAATTAGGCGTCTAAGGCTCATTATTGCAGAGCTAGATGATAATGAAGCGACTACTTCCAGATGTAGAGCTCTTGTAACAAGGCATGTGTAAAGAGCCGTGTGTGGTGGTCTAGCCGCTCTGGTGGCAAGTCGCCTGTTGCTGGTGTTACTAAACGACCATTCTGTCTTCTGCATTGTAGACACCCTTTGGCTATGCTTCGGATGGTAGCCCTAGCCCGTAGAATCCAAAATTGTTGCCTTATTTCATTGAGCACAAGCTCATGGTTCCCATGTCCTGCTTCAGCGTGTTTATGCAAAATGATTAAGTGTTCAATAGGATGACGACCGTCAAGAATGATCGGTGACTTAACACTCTCACTCACCCCAGGAGCGGATTTTATTCGTGAGTATAATCTTATCAGACCATCTTTGTCAAGAACCGGGGCGAGTGCGGCTATGCGACTGGTCTTGGGTACAGGTTGCGAGGCTTTCAAAATCTTCAGTTCTTCGGCAAAGCTGTCTATCTGAATCCTTGAGAAAAGCATCTTCTCTGCTTGAAGAATGTCATCAGCTGAAAGATGCGAGGGGGGCGTAGTATCATGAACAGATTTCGATAGTAAGCGCGGTGAACTGGATTTTGACCAAAACTTTCGTACGGCTTGGAAAACGCGGGCCGTAGATCTTAGTAACCGTAGCCAGCTGCTAAAACGAGCTGCGTCTGGAACCGGCGGAACTAACAATGGATTGTCTACAAGAAGCCCTACGTACTCTGGTTTTAACTCAGAAGTACGTAAAACTTCATCAATGATGTGTTCTGGTTCATGTGGCCATTCTGAGGGTGAATCGATGAGAAAAGATGGGCCAGTGAACCATCTATGCGATGATGTAAATTCAAAATGTTGGCTTAGTAGCATCGTCTGCGATGTTGAGTTCGCTAGGAAGCCATTTCCAATTGGATGGATTCGTAAATTCTAAAATTTCGCCTAACCTGTGGGCTACAAACGGCTTAAAACACCGCGCGTCGCTGCGAATCCACTTTAAGACCGTTGTGGAGTCAGTCCAGTAGAAAACAGCGGAAGGTTGTGTCCGATGAGCATTCAAAATAGTTTGTGCAAAACGCGTCGCGATCAGAGCAGCCTGCAGTTCAAGGCGTGGAATAGAAAGTGGTTTTAAAGGTGCAACACGTGCTTTGCTGCCTATCAACGCTAAACTAACTGAACCATCAACGAACTCATAACGCCAATATGCAACGGAGGCATAAGCCTGCTCCCCCCCATCGGCTATAACGTGAAGTTGAGTGCTGCACTGCTCTGATTTGCCTACGTACCACCGCGGAATACGGAGATTAGCTGCAGAATCAATCTGATCAAACCACGACTTGCAGTCGACTTCATACTTGGGTGGGATCGGCGAATCCCAGTCAGTCCCCTCCCTCCATAATTTTTGTATCAAAATTCTACCTTGGATAACTATTGGCATGATCAGTCCTAAAGGATCGTAGACGCTCATAACACTGGAGAGTAAACTTCGTTTAGTTATCGTGCATACGGCACTGCGATTGCGACACGTGCGAAACCCTAAAGTATCGTTCAAAGGATTCCACTTTACGCCTAAAGAACCTACGTCATTATTTAAAGGCAGGTTGACATCAGAATTCGAGTCGCTACAAAGCTCTTTGGGTACTAAAGCAAGTGCCTCGGGCAAGTTCGATACCCATGAACGCATTTCAAAACCACATGAGTTGTGAACCGTGACTATATCGGAGGCTAAACGTTTCGCGTCGGGGAGGTTAAACTCACTCCCAATATAATCGTCCATGTAGTGGTTGTGAATGATCGCGTGAGTAGCAGCTGGATATTTGTGCTCAAATTCCTTAGCATTTTTGTTTTTAATGAACATTGCTATAAAAGGGCTAGATACAGCGCCAAAAATTAAAGACGTCATCCTATATTCTTTGACGGTATCCTGAGAGTTCCCGTTGCGCCATAAAAACCGTAGCGCATCACGATCGTTTTCTTTCATTTTTATTTGAAGAAACATCTCCCTTATATCGGCATTAAACGCGATCGGTCCTTCTCTAAAACGGAACAAAATGTTTAAAAGAGACTGCAATAGATCCGGACCTTGCAGTAGCATTTCGTTCAAACTTACACCTCTTGTGACTGCTGCTGCGTCGTACACCACTCTCAACTTACGCTTCTGTGGATGGTACACACCAAAATGTGGTAAGTACCATCTCAAAGAAACGCCAGCCGAGGACTTGTCCCTGAGAAAGTTGTCGTGGAAGGTAGAGGGCGCGCATTCTTCTGCATAACCTTTTTGAACTATACTTTCAATATATTTTGTGTAAGCTAACGCAAGTGTGCTATCTTTGGCCATCTGTTTTTCGAGAGATTTGAGTCGTGATAAGGCGTGAGGGTAACTATCTGGAACATCTTTTGTTACCCTTTCCTTCCAAGGCAAGCCTACCTCAAAACGTCCTGTAGCCAGTCGCTGAGCGGAAGACTCTACCAAACTTACCGCACGTGCATCGTCGTTATTTTGTCGGGTGGCAAGCTTCTGGATGCCTAAAGAATCTACTTCATATTGTTTTTTAATTAGTGCCTCAAGAGAGTTGATTGTCCTTGACGCGTAATCTACGTCACAAACATTGTTGACAAAATCTACCGGTTTAGTCGACGGGGACATAGCGCCGTGTAGAGCCCAGCCCAAAAGCGTTCTTGAGGCGACAGGTTCGTTTTTCTTACCTACTCGCATCTCACGGCTTAAAGACAAATGCCAATCGGCCGCTCCAACGAGCACAGTTGGCGTAGCGTCTTGATATTCTAACATAGCCGACAGATCCAACAAATGGTTGTATTTTGATAAATCAAGCATGTCGGTGCTTTGTGGAGTAAGACAAAGAGGGGTAATACTGCGTGCACCTTGGACTAAGTGGCGTTCAGGCATGTTGCGCCCTCGAATGTAAAAATTGACAAAACATACCTCAGTGTCGAGGTACATACCCCCTACCCCTGTAACACGTAGTTTCTGACGGTCCGTGGTGTCAGCTCCGATGCGCGCAGCTACGTCACCGTCGATAAGTGTAGCGGTGCTGCCCTCATCAAGAAGCGCAAACGTATCAAACGTGCCGCGTAGACCTTCTAAAGTGACAGGTAGAATCTTTAGCAGTCCTCGCCTACCAGCTGCAGGTACCCCGATCGTGTTAGCCACCACGTTGCCGCCGTCAGCTTGAGTAGGCACGATAGTGTCATTCTTTGAAGAGCTCTGCAGAGAAACAGTATTATTAGCGGAGAGGTTACTATTAGATACCGATTTGTCACCGTGAAGGAGGGCGTGGTGGCGCCTGTCGCAGCTACTAACACCGCATCGCTTAGTCTGGCATGTGTTCCATGTATGTGGGCTAGACTTCAGGCATCTATAGCACGTTTTGGTTTCTTTTATCCAGCGCCATCTATCGTCAACCGAAAGCGATGAAAACGCTTTACATGTTTTAACAGAGTGGGGCCCTTGTTTACAGTATGCACACTGTGTCGTTTTGTCATTCGAGGTAGTAGCATGAACATTCAAATCTTTCGTTACGTTTGGCTTATAAAATGGTGCCTTACTTTGCGACGAGCTCGGCGTTACGTCAACCAAAAAGTTGTAATTGAGTTGTCGTTCAGCTTCGATCACTAAGAACCTAGAAAGCAACTCTAGTTTAGTAACCGTTGGCTCAAAAGGTTTGTGAGTAGCTGCGTAATCCGTAAAACGGTCTCGCGTGTGTTCATTAAGTTTTAAAAGGACCGTACGAAGAAGCTCGAGTGATGATAGGTACTCGTGCTGCTGAAACAATTTTATAATGGCAACGCAGTTCCTCAGCTTGTTGGCCAGAATGTTTAAATGTTCTGCGTTACCTATTTTAATACTGCGTAGACCGGCAATCTCGTGTGCGACCAGCTGCTCTGGACACGCGTAGTTTTTCTCCAAAGCAGTCATCACCTCCTCGGGATCTTGTGCCTGCCATAAAATTGAAGAAACGGCTGCCCGGGCGACACCACGAACGGCGGATGTTAAGCGAGCTAAATTTTCTGCGGGCGTGAAAAAGGTTTTAGTTCGCTCATAAGTACACTTGAAAGCTAACCATTCATCTATATTGCCTGTAAAAGGAATCAGCTCCGGCTTTCTCGGGCGATCGGGTAAAGATGAAAAAGCCTTCGCAAGCTGAACAATCGGATCGCCTACCGCTCCACAAGTCGCAGTGTTACCTACGGGTGCTTGAACGCGTAATACGCGTGGCTGTGGGTCAAGTGCCATGTTGGGTGCGTTTTGGTTGCCCACCCACGTTGTTACACGTTCTTTGTGCGAACTACGGGAAGAGACGCTACCAGACCTGTCAGAATGTGCTTCCAGGGAAGCAAGTTTTGCGCACAGCTCCAACTCGTCAGCTTTTTGCTGTTGAAGCGCAAGTTCGCGCTCTCGCTCTCGCTCGCGTTGTTCACGTTCGCGATCTCGCTCTCGCTCTCGCTGTTCACGTTCGTGCTCGCGCTGTTCACGTTCGCGCTCGCGCTCTGCTAGCTTACATTCACGCTCTACGCGACGTTGCTGAATTTCGGCCTCTATGGCCAGTTTTTTAGCTAGAATAGAAGAGCTTGAAGAGCGTCTTGTATATGTTGACTGACCTCTGTTTCCGTGCGGCTGATGTTGAAGACCGGAACTAGCCGGGAGTACAGTCGTTTCTTGCTGTGCAATGTTTGTAGTAGCTCCCGCCGCCAGTTGAGAACCTTCAGCGATGTGTGCCGCTTGATGCGATCCGCTCGGCTGCGGCTCGGCGCGCTCGCGGAGAGGGGGTGGAGAATTGTCCTCGCGATGTGCTTCGCCTGGGCCTTGTGTCGTCGGATTCGCATTTTGCGATTTAGTTTGACTACGAGTAACTACCATTGTGAAAATGACGTTTGTGAAAATAAAATTATGAAAACTAGGATGAAATGGTATAAATTTAGGCTTCGTAAGGACCAAATATTACGGACGATTGGTGGACTGTATAATAATGTAAAATGAAACACTTTAGATAGTTACTCGTTGTTAATTTTATAATAGTTGCAAACTCAAATCACATAATATATCGAATGGCACCAAAGCCTTCATGTCAATCGTCAAAAAACATTGTCAGTACAAAAATAGCTAAAAGGTTTAATATATAAACAACCAGCCAGTCGCCAACACCATTCTTCAGTTTTATCTCCTTCAAAATTTATATACATAATTGGATAGTAAAGTTTCCCATCTCTTGATACAAAGAAAGTATAGTGTATATTTAATGATTTACGAGTGAGGGATTAATAAAAACGAGAAAACGGTCTATAGAAACATAATTTTCAGGATTGTCAATCGAAGACTAATTTACAAAATGTAGAGTGTTTTGACATATGGCTCTGAGACGTGGTCGCTTACAATGGGCCTCATCAGAAAGTTTACAGTCACTCAAAGGGCAATGGAGAGGGCTATGCTCGGCATTTCCTTGCGTGATCGAATCAGAAATGTAGAGATCCGTAAGAGAACCAATGTTACCGACATAGCTCTAGAATTGCCAAACTTAAGTGGCAGTGGGCAGGGCACATTGCTCGCAGAACGGATGGCCAATGGGGCAGAAAGGTTCTGGAGTGGCGACCGCGAACCGGAAGACGTTGCGTTGGAAGGCCTCCCACCAGGTGGACCGATGACCTCGTGAAGGTTGCGGGGATCCGCTGGTTGCGAGACGCACGGGACCGGTCAATGTGGCGACGCTTGGGGGAGGTCTATGTCCAGCAGTGGACGTCTTTCGGCTGATATGATGAAAGTGTTTTAGGCGATTTTCAAATAAAATGTTATATTTTGATATTTTCTATCCTCATTGCCATCTTCCAATCGCCTCTTTCGTATCTTTTAACTCCAGTTTCAAGGTAAATAGAAATCGCCTTCTTATTTCTATTTTACAAATAATTCACATGTTTTCACAAATTTAAAGCATTTGTATTTGGTAAAATACAACGCGACTCGCAATTTCACAATGCTTTAATAACAGCTTGCATAAAAAATATCTGAGAAAATCAATGTGAAAGTTGAAAGTTGTACCTACTTACCCCATTTTACCAGTATTTTGGTACAGTCTAGTTGACCATTATAACAAATGGACTCTAAAAATGCGGGCTTCTTTTGTAGCAATAAAGGCTGTTTTTGTCGATGATGTCTCATCTCCTATAGGCAGTAATTGATCATAATCTCATGTTTTATAAATCCATTTGCCTTAACCGTGTTAAACTAGGTCAGAATAATCCACTATGTATTTTATATGAAAAATATTATATATTAATCCAGTCAATAAACATCAAAAGCGCTAAGAAACTTTCAAGTTCCTCTCCTCTCTGCATTCTCATAAGAAGTTCATAGAAGTTTTGAAACTACGGATATCTATTATAAAATCTGTTGTCAAGTGGCCCATGGCGGCTTGGTGAGGTACTACTTCTTTGAAATAGTTTTAGTTATGGATTATGAAAGGCTTTTGTTGATTGTAATAAAGAAAAGCCTCACTCTAATCAGTTTAAAAGAGTGTTGACAGTAAAGAGATCTTTGCTCAGCAGTAAAACAACACTGCTTGAAGAAAGGGACTTTACCTACTGATGGTGCGACGCAATTTAAGTTACGTCAGTAGCCGATATCACGCATGTATAACCGACCGATCGACCGTGTAACAAACCTCAAAAAAAGGAGATTATCAATTCGACTGTATTTTTTTATGTGTGTTATCTCAGAACTTTTTACTAGATGAAACGATTTTGATGATTCTTTTTTTATTTGAAAGCTGGTGCTTTTCATGTGGTCCCATTTTGATTAGATTATATGACGAGTAGTTTTTGAGTTATCCTTAATAATGCGTATTTAATTGACTTCGACTACAATGATGATGTTCTCGTTTTATGTAGGTACTATTTATTGTACATTACTATTGAACTTACTTACTAGATACCACAACAGAAAAGTGAAAAATAATAACGTTTTTACAAAAAAATACAACAGACTTCCGAATAAAAACACAACAACGTGAAAAATTAACTCAATTTCGGCAGCCAGTGTCAAAAACTGGAAAAACGAAAACAGGTACACCGACTTTCGAAATTGAAGTAATTTTTCAGTTTGTAGCAATTTTATTTGGTAGTAGGTGGTATTTTTTTGTAAAAAGTTTTGTAGGTAGAAAATTTTAAGTACAAATAGTTCAAATTGCAACGTCCATGTGAACGTACTTGCAATTTCACTTAGTAAAAATCTTATGTCGCTGATACTGACGAACAGTTACACTGAAAAGTGTCATAATAGCTCTACTCTGTATTTCTAGCGTGTGATGACTACAATGTTATGCTAAAATGATTTAATTTCTTCAAGGATTTTTTTATGTCCTGAAATAAAAACCTCGAGAAGAGCGGAGATTGACGATTTATCCGAGGCCAGTTAACAATGAATGAACCAGACAGAAGCTAGTCTGTCATTCTTAATAATTTTCTTTGATAATAAACAAAACCTCTAATAAATAACGAGTGCGTACCGAATTTAGTTTAAAAATCTTGACAGTTATTAAATATTAAGACAATATTTGTACTTTCGTTTTGTTTATTTAAATAATGTTTCAAAAATGTTAGTACTCAACGGCAATGTAAATTGTTATTGTAGAGACGCAGAATATTACAAACAAAAGGTCAGAAACAATAAAAAACGCACGCACACATAGACATGCATCACGTACAGAGAGTGCAAGCGCACTCACGACTGCAATTTGTTTGAGATTACCGAACGTATGCGTCTACGTGTGTCTTTGCATATTTTTGTTCTTCGTGTGAAGCTGACTTTCTGTAAGTCATCTGCTATTCTGTGGCAAAGGTTAATTATATCTGGTTTCAGACGTTTTCTGAATATAAATAGAAAATGAACGGTGTACTAATATCCGTGTCTGTGATTGCGAAGGTAAAGTATTGCTTTTGCACGATGTTCAGATTTCAGTGTATCTTTTGAAAGAGAAACGTAGTTGTAACTCATCGGAACTGCAGTTAGGTTTGTCTTTGACTAATTTATTTAAGGAATTCTGAGAACCATGTCTTGTTGGATATTACTTCAGGATTTGGCTTTTCAAGGATTTTGACCCATAAGTCTTATTTTCCAAAAAATATTGCAATCTTTATCCAAATAGGTTTACATATCTACTTAGTTATGTATACCTATTCGGCAGAAGTACATACATAGGCATGTATTAACCACCAAAACTTGCTCTTACGTAGCCCGCTAGATGTAGGGACTCCCTAGCAGATTAAGCCTATGTGACTAAAATATTGACACTAAGGGAAATTTAACCATAGAAATGCCTAAAAGAATCCCTTCTATGTGACTAAAATACTGTCACTAAGGGAAATGTAACCGTCATGTTGGTCATCATGGTGTGGGTACATCGGTACATGGTGGACATCCAACCCGTACGCATTAATCTTTTTGCAAATACTTTCATTGTGCGTACAGCTAAAGAGTTGAATACCCTGCCCGAGTCTTTGTTTCCTGATAGCTACAACCTTGGGGTCTTTAAGTCAAGAGTGAATAGGTTACTTCTAGGCAAGCGTGCTTCACTGTCGACCACATCATCACTTAAAATCCGGTGACATAGTGGTCAAACGAGGGCGTATAAAAAAAACTGTAGAAATGCCTAAAATAATCTCTTCTATGTGACTGAAATACTCAACTACTAGTACTAATACTCAATTCAAAAATCGGCCCTAGGACACGTAGCGGTTGTTCGATGACTATATTATTAAAAACTTAACAACCATATACTTTATTTCTTTTATTAATCAACTTCAACTTAAATTCCGGAAACACATTTTAATTAAAACAAACATTCTATATTGAATATTATATAAATCGGTACAGTTCATACGCGTACAACAATTATGCTTCCATATGCAATTAGCCTAAGTTTATAGTGCAATATAAAATGTTTATTCTTCCTGATTATAGTACTACTTCCTTCTTATGTTAGTGGTAGTTTGTTTGTAGAACAATAAACGTTATGGCTTGTAAACAGTGCAGTCGTAAAACTATACGAAGGACACGCTTCCGAAGAATTACGAGTCCTATCTGATACTGTATAGATAACGCAATAACTAGTACCTACTTACCGTGAAAGCCTTAGGTCTTTTAACGTAGAATAATGTCTAGGCCGCCTTAGGAACTGTTTCTGAAATCAGTCACAGAGAAAATCCTTCAGAAAACATTAACTAAAGCCTGACTGAACAAGTCTGAACAAGATTACAGCACAACGTAATTCCAAAGAATTTTTAAACAAAAAGAAAACAGCAATAGGCTTTCGAAACTCATTGTAATATCCTCACAAAGAGACGAGATAGCCCGAAGCGATCTTCTTGAACCCTAGCTAGGTGCTTGACATACAATTTTCTCAATACATAACCCTAATAATTGTAAGTAAGAAACGTAAACACGGTAACAAGTGGGTAGGTGGAAAGTAAACTGAATTACTCGCGGGCCGGATGCCTAGCGCAATTTACGAGGGCAGCGTTAGTAAAAAGTAGAATACGTTTGTGTGGTGCCCATTCCTCGCTGCAAACGACCGTTTAATGCTAATAGGAATAGTGCTTACAATGGGCTTACGTACAACTGATTGTAGATCTGCCACCGCTCCTTTTTAATTCGATTCCTGCAAACTGCTTTAGTACAGCCGTTTATTACACCGCTTTATCGATATCGATAAGCTGTTATGTGGGTTCGTAGTGTTTTCAATTTGGTTCAGTAAAATTAAAGGTATTATTAGTAAAATTTACTAAACAAAAATAAGAAACACAAAAATATAGCATCATCAGATTGTAGAGATAAAAGTAATTAGACGCTAATTGATGTACCTACAGTGCTAGATTTAAAAAAACATAAACAATCAAAAGACAACACATCACAAAGCCCTGTCTCAAAATACTACATAGCATAAAATACACTTAACATCTTCATTAAATGGAGGTAGGTACCTTTGTGCTTTCAGCCAAGACATAGCTCTTTACTTAGAACACTATGAAATGGAACCAAAATACCTTAAACAAAGTAGCACGTGATGACGTAAAGCACGTAAAATTTTAAGACTAAAGCATTGTATAAGCGTAGACTTTACATGATAAATACTTTATTTATTAAAAGCATATTCGGTCTTCTTACTTAATTTTAAACTTGACTGAATTTCATATTCGTTTAATACTTCAACTTTGTTATTCAGCTTTTAATTACAATTATCTAGGATAAGCTTGACGGCACTAAAGCAAATCTTAACACGTTAACAGTAACCCGAGTAAACAGTTGTTTTGTATGCATTGCGTTGTTAGTCCGTCTGATGTCCCCTTAACCAAGTCTACAGAACCGAGCTGAGTTTCTCAGCTAAAATACGCCCGGCCATGTCGCTCGTAACATACAAACTACAAGTAATTATATTTTGGGATACAACGCTGTTAATTAAGGTAGTTGATGTAGTTACTGTGGAAAATACAAAATCGTAAATCATATTCTATTGTTACACTAATTTTATGTTATAGTTCAAAGGTAAAACCATTTTCATTACTATTTCTACCAAATGACACGTGTTTATAACTTTTGAAGTAACATTAAAGCGAAAAACAGATAAGGTCTACAAATGACGCCTCATTACCGTTGTTGAAAAACAAGACAAAATCTGTTTCATTTCGCTTTATTGTTATAGCGAACATTGAAAAAAATAGACTGGTTTCTAACATAAACAACTGAATTATCAGCCCGAGGCGGCGTGTTAGTCTTTGATCACACGGCTTTCTATGTATTTTAATAAAAAAATAGAATTGACGAACAAAACCGTTGCAGCAGACGGTGGATTGGCTTTTCAGTGAAGGTACGAGAATAAAAACGGATAAATGAAACATGGTTCAGTTTTGCCTTACATCTGGAAAGCAAAAACGAGCGCTGGTCGGTCAGCTCAGCCTAATTTATGTGTGCGACGCGGAGGCATAAAAATGTTACCAACCCGAAAAGCTTGCGAACCGAACTGAGCGCCATGTTAATAGGACTGTAGCTTACGCTACTCGAACTGTGTTTGACTTTGTCTTGATAACATTTCACTCGTCTTAAGATCACATTGTCTGTTTTTATTCTTGCGAGCGAAATTATACATTCTATTTTTTTTCGCCGTTATCTCGGAATATTCAATATCGCGTTCTTTGCTAAATATAAGAGCTATAACTTACTCAGTTTATCTACGTTGTAACCTTTGTGGAAGGAATTTAAAAAGACAAAAGATGTTTCCTTTGGCGCTGAAAGTTACTTAATAAAATATGTGTATGTGTATACATGTGGGGGTATCTATGGATAGGTCTTCTAAAATGATATTGAGGTTTCTCATATTTTTTTTTTCTAAACTGAATAGTTTGCGCGAGAGACAGTTCCAAAGTAGTAAAATGTGTCCCCCCTCCGTAACTTCTAAAATAAGAGAAAGATAAAACTAAAAAACCATGTAAACTTCCACCGAAAATTGGTTTAAACGAGATCTTGTAAGTGGTTTTTTTTTAATACTTCATAAATCGTAAACCGCAATTTACCAAGTACGGAACCCTTCATGCGCGAGTCCGACTCGCACTTGGCCGGTTTTTTTTATATAGACAACGCAAGATTATCAGATGGTTGTCTGCTTTTCTTTACAGTTATGAGAAATTGGATTAGGAGCTTAAGGACTAAATCCTTTTCTGTTACTTTTGTTCAAATAAAACATAGTTTCTGGCGAATATTTCTGCCCATCTATTATTATTATTCTTTATTGTACACAAAACACACATATACAAATACAAAAGGACACCTTATGTACAAAGGCGAGCTTAACCCATAATTGGGTTCTCTTACAGCAAACCTCATTGTCATAGAGATTTTTATTGAATGAGGACAGCATACTCAAGTACACAATAAAACTTAACATTTAAATTCTACACTAAACAAATTCTCTACTAAACTAAACAAATACGTGTACAGCACACAATGCATAAATATAATACATACTATGTACGGTTCGTACACTTGCAGAGTTGTTGTTGTTGAGGTTGAAGCACGAAGAGAAAAGATCACTCAGTTTTCGTTAGATTTATTACGTATTTTTGTGTTTACAAGTAATACTGTTGACGATTCCTTTCTCTAATGTTAGTCACCGCGTAGCAGTTATCGTACTCATTGATTTAAAGTGTTTCATGTGTATTTATAATATTATTGGAATGACGCACGTATGGTGCACGGCACCGCGTCAGCAAAATATGTACAGTTTTAGACTGTACATCTTGGCAACCCAAAAAGAAGAAACCAACGAGAAGAGAAAGGAAAAGTCATCACAAAGTTAGTTAAGTAATTAATCAATCAAATAGAAAGGCGATGTTCCTGTTCCCAGGTTGAGGCTCCCGCCGCAAGTCCTTTGTTGTTTGTGCTGCGACGGTTTCTTTCGGTTTGCCGTTGAGTTGCAATTTTCTGATCAATTGTTACAATTTCCTGATCCGTAGCCTTTGACTGAAGGATATTTGGAGCATAACGATATGTTAAGTTCACTATCTTGTTAATAGATGTATCAAATGTTGGAGCTGTAAACTCATAATCCATCTTCATATGACTGCTGTATCGGCGTTGAGCGTAGATGGTTAAGTCGTTGGATTGCAGTACGCATCCCTGAGATAATGTCACTATGCTCGATAATGCAATGGTTTGTGATGTGACGTCGTTGCTACATATGATTCGTAATGCACACGTTTCGCAGCAAATCGCCAGCCAGCTGTTTTGAGTTTGTAACTCTATCCAAGTGTCTTTGCATGACGCGCGTTCGACGTCACAAGGTTCATTGTTTTGATGCGATAGCAGTTTTGCCTCACAAGGAGCGTTTTTGCTGTGTAGGTCAAATGATGGCAGGTTTTTCTTGCATAAGAAATTCTGCGATTTTTGTTGCATGCAGTGTTTCAAGTCATCTTTGGACATAGACACGTAAATGTTCTTCTTGAAGTTGACAGCGATGTACTCGTTTGATAACTGCACATATGTAGTTTCCTTAGCATTGTTAACCGGTAAAGGTATCGCTTGGTATATTACGAAATCTTCGTTAGCTACAAGTGGAATATGTGCTTCGAAAAGAAAGTAATTTTCAGTAACTCGTGCTTTCACATTGATCAGCTTGTAGATATCTTTAATGTTTTCTTTGTAGTTCTCAACTGGTAGCGATAAAGATTTCGGAAGGCTTCCGGATATTTCCGTTAATTTTTGAATCAGACGCACCGGACTTATCAGATGGACATCTACATGACCTTGGTAGACGTTAGTTAGAGTATTAAACAGCATCTCCTGGAACGTCCTCAAGCTGTTGATCAATAGGTACGTCGTTAACGAAGCAGAGTTGAGGTAGGTAGTAGCCGAAAGTATTTCCATTTCCGTTTCGATGGATGCTATATTTTTATTGGTCTGATTGATAAAGTTATCAATGGAGTTGAATTGACGCTGAATATTGTCTTCAGTTTGTTTCAATACTTGATTCTCAAGCTCCACAATCGTTGTTTGATTTTTTAATAACTCAAGTAAGTAGTTCTCATTGGTTTGCAGAGATTGAATATCGTTTTGATATTTCTTAGCGAATTGTTGGTCCAATATCCCAAACAGACTGTTAGCTATGTAGCCGACTCCGTCGACTAGACCCCGTTTCTTCCTGTTGCTCAGGTGTTTGTGGGGATTTATAAGTATAGAGTTGTAGTAGTTTAGAAGTTCTAGTTCATGATTTAATTGTTCCATGGTTGATCTGCAGTGTTGTAGATTCGTTTTTTGGCATAAGTTGTGAATATTCTCGAAGTAAGTTTGAGTACGACGAGTCCCATCCCAATAGTTTGTTAGGTTGTAGTACATCATTAGTATCCATTCATCGTGCACTACTTGCATTTTGCCGACGGTGTCGTAGTATATGGGCCGCTCGCGTTCCAGACTTGTAATCTGAGCGGTCGCCGCCGGCGCTCCGCGCGTGCCATCGGTGGCGGTATAAGATCCCGTTACAAATGTAAACAATGATAACATTGTTATTAGTAACGTTGAGATAAGATTCTTTGACTTCTTCCGCCGTTCGTTTTTCGATTTCTGTGGAGGCTTATTTTTCATTTCGTTTTCTTTGGTTTCCTCAGTTTCAGAGTTCAATGGTAATGGCGACAGTTTTGTTATTGGGCGCTTTATGATTCCTGCTTGAGTTTTAACAGTAGTTACTCGAACATATCCATCAGATCCTGGATGTGTTTCCAGAATCCGACCTAGGGCCCATTTTCCCGGCGGTAGATTGTTTTCTTTCACCAGTACTACATCGCCTTCTTTAACGTTTCTAGAAGGCTTGTTCCACTTACTACGTGTTTGTAGAGTGGTAAGGTAATCGTTTGACCAGCTTTTCCAATATTGTTGAAACATATGCTCGGTAAGCTGCCATCTACGGCGTAAATCAATGTTTTTTACGTCACTGTAATCCGAGAGTGGCATGGACAATATTGGGCTTCCTGTAAGGAAATGTCCAGGCGTTAGGCAGTTGTAGAACTCTTCTGGATCTTCAGTTAGCGGGCACAGAGGTCTTGAATTCATGCAGGCTTCTATTTTTGCTAAAATCGTTATGAACTCCTCGTACGTTAGTTTTTGGTCCCCCAGTACTCGTCGCAGATGGTGCTTCATAGACTTGACGGCAGCTTCCCACAGACCGCCAGCAGTTGGCCAGGCGGGGGCGTTGAAATGCCACTCCACCTCCAATTTGGCCAGTTCGTTGAAAACATCTGGTTTCAGTAGTTGTTTGAACTCTTCGAATTCCTGACGAAGCACCTTTGCAGCGCCGATAAAGTTTGTACCACAGTCAGAGTACATGTGTTTCGGGGTGCCGCGTCTCGCACATAGTCTTTGGAAGGCCGCCATAAACGTTTCTGTGCTAAGGTCTGATACGAGTTCAATATGAACAGCTTTCGTCGCCATACATATAAATATGGCTATGTATCCCTTTGAAGTTTTTACGCCTCTACCCTTGTTGTGTTTAACATCCACATGACCGGTAAAGTCTACTCCTGTGTGCGTGAAAGGGCGGCACGGAGTGATCCTTTGCGGTGGTAGGTCACCCATCAGTTGATAGCTATCTGTCTTGTTGAAGCGATGGCAGCGTACACATCTTCGAAGTTGGTTCTTGACAGCCCGGTTGCCGCCAACGATCCAGTAACGCTGTCTAATATAAGTCAGCGTTAGCCGAGCTCCTCCATGTAATGTGGCTGAATGTGCTTGTTCTATAAGAAGTTGTGTAAATCTTCCTTTATGTGGTACGATTATTGGATTCTTCATATCCCCAGTTAATCTTGAGTGTTTAAGACGACCTCCGACACAGATGATGCCCGCTTTGTTTACATAAGGATTCAATTTGCAAATTGCGCTTTTCTTTGATACTGTTTCGTTGTTAACGATTTGTTTGTATTCAGAATTGAACTGCAATCGCTGCGCTTGAATAATGATACTAATGCGCGCTGCGCTTAGTTCACTTGTTGTTAGGTACGTAGTTTCCGATTTCGTCCTATTGCGCACATTTGTAATGAAGCGTAATATCCATGCGATGACCCTGTTTGCTTGTGTCAATGAGCTGCATTTGCTCAATAAATTGATAATTATATTATGATCGATATTTTCTTGCGTGATTTTAGCGTGGTTTAAGCCGCCAAAATTCGTTTGGAAAGTGCAAGGCATATCTGCCGGCGGATCTTGTTTTGTTAAGAACTCTGGGCCTTGCCACCACAGGTTGAAGTTTACTAGTTTGCTTGGCAAAAGACCTCTTGAGGCGCAGTCTGCTGGATTTTGCTCTGATTTGACATAATGCCACTGAGCTGCAGGAATGACGTTTTTGATCTTTGTAACTCTGTTGGCTACGTAAGTTTCCCATCTTGATGTTTCGCCTTGAATCCACGCGAGGACCACTTGAGAATCCGACCAAGCCCGTGTTGATATGTTATATCCACAGAATGTTTCCTTGGTTTTCTCCATCAAGTCAGCTAGTAGCTGAGCACCACACAGTTCCAGTCTTGGTAGTGTTGTTTTCTGAGTCAGTGGAGCCACCCTTGTTCGAGCAGCAAGTAGAGTTACGATGGGTTGGCCATGTTCGTTGAACGCCTTGCTGTAAATAACGCAAGCGTACGCCTTTACACTTGCGTCGCAGAAGCCTAGCAATTCGACACATTGTTGTGTGTCGCCAATCCATCTATTTATCGTTATTTTATTAATGAACGGCAGTTCTGTTTTTAGGTTCAGCCACTCAGATTCAATGTTGCTGGGCACTATGTCATCCCAGCTAAGTTTACTCATCCAGACTTTCTGGAATAGTAGTTTGGCCTTGACCGTTACTGGGGAGAGCCAACCCAATGGGTCGTAAAATCTTGATATGGCTGAGAGTAAAGATCTCTTTGTTAGTTGTTTGGAGTTTTCCACAGGCCAGTTAAAGTGGAAGTTGTCGCTGTTTGGATTCCAACCGAGGCCTAACGTTTTGCTTGATTCTTCCCCTTTAAAATCAAACATGGTTTGAGTTGAAATTTGATCCTTGCGTAAGTCTTCCAGTATAGCGCGGTCATTGGCTGTCCACTTCCGTAAATTCATGCCTCCTCCTTTTAACAGTTGGATCAAGGAGTTTTGCAGTTTTTTCGCTTCTGTGAGGTTGTTATGGCCGCTAATGACGTCATCTACGTAGCATTCTTCTATGAGTGTCTTGGCAGCTGCCGGATGTTTGTGACCGTCGTCAATGGCTAGTTGCTTCAATGTTCGCATAGCTAGCCATGGTGCGCATTTGGTCCCGTAGGTTACTGTGCAGAGCTGGTAATCGCGAAGATGTTGATCTCGTGAGTCCCGCCATACAATTCTCTGTAGATGTTGTTGTTCTTTTGAAATCCAAATGCAGCGGTACATCTTTTCAATGTCAGCCGTAAATGCGTATTTATACGTTCGCCATTTCAGTATAAGGGCCTGAATGTCCTTTTGTAAGTTGGCGCCTTTTTCCATGACGTTGTTCAGGCTGACGCCAGTCGTAGTTTTTTGAGAGGCGTTAAATACGACCCTCAACTTTGTTGTTGTCGAGTTTTCTCTCAAGACCCCGTGGTGCGGTAAGAAGTAGACGTCAGTAGGTATCTGAGGTGCTAATTTCATGTGACCCAGATCCGCGTACTCTTCCATGAATTTTTTGTACATGGAGGAAAGCTTTTCGTTCTTCTCTAGCCGTTTTTCCAACTGTAGAAACTGCGAAACCGCAATTGTTCTAGACTTGCCTAGTTTCTCTTTGTAGTCTGGAACTAGAGGCATTTTGACGATGTACTTTCCGTCAAATGATCTTCTTACAGTTTCGTTATAAAATTGTTCACACTGGTCATCTTTGGGGATATCTTTAGTTTTTTGAATTTCTTCATTCTCCCAAAATTTTGTTAAATCCTCTAAGTTGACTACAGTAACGTGGCAGTTAAACGTTTGTTTCATCTTTCCGCATAAAATCCACCCAATTTGCGTTTGTTGTGCAACTGGGGAGCTGTTATTGCCTTTCAATACACCTCCTAGGATAATTTCGGAGTATACGTCGGCTCCTAGTAATAGGTCGATTTGCCGAGATACGTTGAAGTCAGGATCTGCAAGTTTCAAGTTTTTCAAGTGACTCCATGCACCTTTCTCGAACGTTTTCATAGGCAGGTTGTTTGTTAGCTTCGTCATAATAAGTGCTTGAGTTTCAAAGTTATAATCGGAGTGAATCGATTGACAGGTAAGTTTCAGTTTTCCCCTGCATTCTCTGGAAACAGAGCCGATTCCCGATACTGATGCGTTGATCCCGCGCCGAGGAAGACGTAATATTTGTGCAGCGTTTTCTGTTATCAAGTTCACCTGTGAGCCTTGATCGAGCAACGCACGTAGTGTTACATAAATCCCATCTGCAGATTTTATTCTCAGCTGGACCGTAGTCAGTAGAACCTCCATGTTGTCTTTAGACAAATGGTTAGATGTTGGTTGTTGAGATGAAGGGCGTTGTTCAACATTGTTTTTTCTAGTCGCTGACGTTATGGTTTGGTTGTCCGGATTGTGCAATAGTGTGTTGTGTTTCAAGTTACATTCTTTGCACATTTTCGTGGATTTGCACTCGTCATTTCCGTGGCTGAATAAACAGTTTTTGCACAGCTGCAGTTTCGACACGGTGTCATTTCGCTTGCCAAAGTCCATTTGTAGGAATTTGTCACATTGGCGCAGAACGTGACTTCCGTTGCAGAATGGGCATTTACCGTAAATAGCATGATAGTTGTTTGTTTTATTTTGATTGAAGTTATAGTTATGTTTCTTCATCTGGGTTTGCTTGTTGAATGTTTTCCAGTTGGATGATTTTTCTGTGGCTGTAGGGTTCGCCCTTTTAGCTGATTTCATCGTTTCGTATGCCATGAACTGTGTTTCGAGGAAATACAGGAAGTCGTGGAGGTTCTGTAGTTCTCTGTGATCTTGAAGTTCTTTCATGTAGTCACTCAAAGTACTGGAGTCCAGTTTTTGTGACATGATGTGCACAATGATCGGGTCCCAAGTTGAAGTATCAATACCGATGTTAGAGATGCCGTTCAGGCATTCGGTAATGACGTCATGCATCTTCTTCAAATTGTATGAGTCTGCATGTTGTATGATCGGCAGATTTAGCATGTTGTTCATAAATGAAGTAAACTGGAGGCGACGATTGTCGTAGCGCTGAATTAATATATCCCAGCATGAGTTATAGTTTTCAGTGCTAATGGTCAGATGCTGCACTAAGCGTTCAGCTTCTCCTCGCAGCTTGGTCTTTAAGTGTTGCATTTTCTGCGCGTTGTTGATCATAGGGTTTTTGTGAATAGCTTCCAGAAATAGGTCTTTGAAGGAGATCCACTGACTGTAGTTGCCGGAGAACTCAGGGATTTCGATCTTAGGTGTCGATTTCTGGTAGTGGACGGTGGACCAGATTTTGGCATGGATTTTCCTCTTTAGCTCATCATATTGTTGTTCAATGTCCGTGAACATTTTGTAGTAATGTTCGTTGGATCCTTTCAGTTGAAAGTCTATTTCCCAATGAAGTTTATCGATGGGTTCCCATTTCGATTTCAAGGTTGCGAAGTGGTCTTCCAGTTCCCATCTTTCCGATATAGTGATTAAGTCAATCTTGGAGATGACACGGTGAATCGCGTTGAAATTGCATTCTTGCTTGTTAAGCAAGAGTTGTATGTTGCTGTCGTCATCTTCTGAAGTCCCACCTAGGTCGAACTTCACGTTTTGTTTGCTCAAAGTCGTCAGTTTGCTAGTTATGTCTGTTTTAGTTGATAAGAACATTTCTTTAGTTTTTTCGTAGATGTCGTCCTTGAAATATGCTATGTTCTTATCTTCTAGTTCGAGCAACAGTTGGGCATGCCTGCCTTCGAAGTCTTGCCATTGGTTTTCTAGCGACGACAAGCGTTTCTTCAGGTATTCCACAGATTTTCGTGATGATGAATCCTTGCGATAGTTGACACATAATGCTTTGATGTTATCGAAGCACGTTGACTGCAATTCTAGCATATCCATGTTGATGCTTGCTGACACGTCGTTGACTGTGGCAGGAGAGCGTTGCGTTGTATTGCGAAGGCTACTGCGTTGCTTGTAGTCTTCTCCGTTTCAAATCTTGAAATCGTTGACTTACTTGATTTGAAATGGTCAGTGGAACTCAGCACCCTTGCACCTCTGTCACGATATTATGCGACTTCTCAATCTAGCTGGGGCGACCCGCTTCTGGGAGACCAGCTAAACCGATTCGCTACCGTAAAGAGACACAGTGGCACCAATATCCGGCTCGAAGGACCAAAAAATGTACGGTTCGTACACTTGCAGAGTTGTTGTTGTTGAGGTTGAAGCACGAAGAGAAAAGATCACTCAGTTTTCGTTAGATTTATTACGTATTTTTGTGTTTACAAGTAATACTGTTGACGATTCCTTTCTCTAATGTTAGTCACCGCGTAGCAGTTATCGTACTCATTGATTTAAAGTGTTTCATGTGTATTTATAATATTATTGGAATGACGCACGTATGGTGCACGGCACCGCGTCAGCAAAATATGTACAGTTTTAGACTGTACATACTATATAATATAACTAAAATCCTTAATTAATAAATATATACATAATCATCTATGCGTCATGTTGAAAGGAAATGTTCCCTTGTTATTTTCGTGAAAATTCCCAACGAAGGACTATCCCGTATGGAGTGAGGGAGATTATTCCATAGGCGGACAGCACGAACAGTAAATGATCCAGCGTAACGTCTTGATGAGTGGAAAGGAAAACGAAGGAGAAGAGAATGATGATGAGGAATGGCAAGGTTTTCCTCTCGGAACAAGATACTCAAAGCGTTCCCGAAGATATAAAGGAGAGGTAGGGTTGTAAAGAACAGAAAAGATTAAAGAAAGAGTGTGTGTATCTCGGCGCTGCCGAATGGGCAGCCACTTCAACCGCACATAATAATACTTTCGGAGGCCAAAAATGAAGCGGATGCACCAATTCTGCAATCGTTCAAGCTTATTAAGAAGTTCCTCAGTCGCATCAAGGAAGCAGACATCAGCATCTAAGCCTTATTTGTATTGTGGGTACAATGCCTCTAATTTGTATCAACGATCCAGTTTGTAACAAGAAACTGGACCGTTGATACAAATTAGTTTTGTATCAACAAAGGTACAAAATAATATTTAAAAAACAACAGGTATAGGTAGGTATGTAGTTTCTATAGATATGTACTGTAAACGGATATCGATGTCTATGATATACTCGATACAGCATAATTTAATGGCATTATGTGCGCTATTTATGTCTATTAGAGGTGCCTGGCTGACAAAATTTAATCACTGATAACATTATAATGTAAACAATATTAAGACACGATAAGTAATGTTTTAGAAAACCTCTTCTACAGTCGATAAAATAGTGCTCTTCTATTTCACATCTCAGATTTCATTTTAACAACCCTAAAAATAGTATTATTTAATCTCTTCTTTTTCAAATGATTTTATATAGCCCTAGTGATTTAAAAAGTGCAAGTCAAGACCTTTCACGATCTTTTTAACATCAACTCAATTTTTTATAAAAATAAATTTTAAACTGATAAATTAATTTTCATTTTGATA
The DNA here is from genome assembly GCA_949775005.1 of Orthosia gothica. Classification (NCBI taxonomy): domain Eukaryota; kingdom Metazoa; phylum Arthropoda; class Insecta; order Lepidoptera; family Noctuidae; genus Orthosia; species Orthosia gothica. Next base: position 22,978,885 of record OX459038.1, on the reverse strand, counting down.
GACATAAAGACTAAAGAGTTAGTTCGTGGAGAAAAAAAACTTTTCAAATTAAAATAAAGTCAGTTGGTTTTTCTCGCCTTTTCTTACTTGTTACACTATGCAAGTTGCTGAAAAGTTGGTTATCAAGTACCTTTTTAAATGAGTAATTAGACCTTTAAGGTTGCCCTATTCGACGGCACGAACTATTTTGTGCGCGGGGTTAAAATGCATGCTATCTCATCCAACAAAAGGTGCGAAAGAAATAGATGCTGTGATGAGCAGTTAGAAGCTAGTTCGCGTACGAATACACACTTTTGCAAATTTGTAGCGAAATGGGTGATGATTTAGGACGAAAACGAGCGTGCGAAATTTTATAAACAGACCTCTGCGAATATGGATATCATGATAAAACGACTAAACGTATCTGTTCAAAATAAATTATTTGCAGTGTTAAACTAGTAATCTATCCCTGTATGGTGACTGTTTTCCAATTTCCCTGCTTCGTATGGTATTTATTTGCGCCCAAGGATGCGTTAAAATTTGTGTCGAAATATGGAACTTTCGACGCTCATAACTTTCAAATATATTATTTTTTTACTTTTTTGTTTCCATATATAATTATGAGACAAATTGATATGATTTTTATTTTAGAACGTACACCTTCAAACAGTGGAGTAATCGCCAGAATAAAACAAAAGGTCAACCTTAAGATTTTCTCAAGGAATTCAAACCTGCATGTCTTGCACCATCATGAACGTAACAGTAACAATTATCAGTTAGTATAAATCTTCAAAAGTCTTATGATTTCCGTTGGCTGCCTTTTCTATTGGTTTCCTAACATTTTTCTGTCTCAAAAGTTTTCGTCGATCATTACTTCTACAAAGTTTTGCGGTCGACCGATATTTACAGCGAATTTTATTCCACTGTTGCCACTACTAAAACCTATGTTTTTGAGATCAGACGTCGCCTTCGGCCATCACAATAAATTAAATAGGTCGAAAAACTTATTCCACCCCAATTGTAATTTAGTGCGGTCGTTAAAAGTTTTACGGGCAATCTTCGGCTTTCTCGGCAATAATCTGTTTTAGCCGTCGCCATCAAACCGTTTCGTATCCGATTGTTCGTTCATCTCCGATCAGCAAATTGACTGACGACGCCCGAATCAATTTTTCTTCCCCTTTTATTACAAAAGAAAACGATAAGCGCTAATCGATGGCATTTTTCTTATCTGAAAAGACATTTTTCGAACTTGAACCGAGAAATATGAAGGTCTTTGTTTTATGTATTTCATTATAAAGAAAATAATTTTAGCCTTTTTTTAAATAAAATATTCGTGAAAGGGTATTTTTTCGTGGTGAGTAAATCTCATCAATAGGCTTTATTTAGTAATCGTTGAGAGTCTTTGGCACAGAAAACCATATTAGGAAAATGAGGGTATTGTATTTGGTGGGGGCGCTTTGAAGTGAGCAACGTAATTAAGTTGGAATTAGGAGGTGAGTTCATTTACATTTGCTTATGTCTTCTATTAGAGTCCGCAATTCTGTCTAATTATACATTAATTAGCAAATTGCAATGTCCATGTGAACGTACTTGCAATTTCGCTTAGTTAAAATCTTACGTCGCTGATACTGATGAACAGTTACACTGAAAAGTGTCATATTAGCTCCAGTCTATATTTCTAGCGTTAGATGACTACAATATTATGCTACAATGATTTAATGTCTTCAAGGATTTTTTATGTCCTGAAATAAAAATCTCGAGAAAAGCGGCGACTGACGATTAATCCGAGGCCAGTTAACAATAAAATGAACCAGACAGATGCTAGTCTGTTATTCGTAATAATCTTCTTTGATAATAAACAAAACCTCTAACAAACAACAAGTTCGTACCGAAGTTAATTTAAAAAGCTTGACAGCTATTAAATATTAATACAATATTTGTATTTACAACGACTGAAAAGAATACAAACCAATAAGAACTTTCGTTTGGTTTATTTAAATAATTTTTCATAAAGAGTACTAACGGCTGCGTAAATTGTTATTTTATAGTCGCAGAATATTACAAACAGAAAGTCAGCAACAATAAATAACGCAAGCACACATAGACATTCTTCACGTACAGCGAGTGCAAGCACACTCGCGACTGCTATTTGTTTGAGATTACCGAACGTATGCGTTTATGTGTGTCTTCGCATATTTTTGCTCGTTGTATGGAGATGACTTTTTGTAAGTCATCTGATATTCTGTGGCAAAGGTTAATTATATCTGGTTTCAGACGTTTTCTGAAAATATATATAAAAAAAACGGTATACTCATAATATCCGTGTCTGTGATTGCGAAGGTAAAGTATTGCTTCTGCACGATGTTCAAATTTCAGTGTATCTTTTGAAAGAGAAACGTGGTTGTAACCATTGAGGTAATAATGTACTACGTACATGTTATCTGAATGGTTGTAACTCATCGGAGCTGCAGTTAGGTTTGTCTTTTACTAATTTATTTAAGAAATTCTGAAAACCATGTCATGTTGGATATTACTTCAGGAATTGGTTTTTTAAAGGATTTTGACGCATAAGTCTTGTTTTCCAAACAAATATTTTAAACTTCTTCCAAATAGGTTTACTTATCTACCTAGGTATGTATACCTATTCGGAAAAAGTACATACATAGGCATGTATTAACCACCAAAACTTGCTCTTACGTAGCCCGCTAGATGTAGGCACTCCGTCCGTTAAGCTTATGTGACTAAAATATTGACATTATGGGAAATTTAACCATAGAAATGCCTAAAAGAATCCTTTCTATGTGACTAATATACTAACCTAACACTAAGGGAAATGTAAACGTAGAAATGCCTAAAAGTATCTCTTCTATGTGACTAATATACTAACACTAAGGGAAATGTAAACGTAGAAATGCCTAAAAGAATCTCTTATATGTGATTAAACTACTGACACTAAGGGAACTGTAACCGTAGAAATGCCTAAAAGAATCTCTTCTAATATAGTTTTCTCTCACGGCTTAGTTCCCGTGGCCCATAGGCCCTTTTCAGAATCTGACAGTAAGGGAAAGGAGTAACCGTCATGTGTGGGTACCTCGGTACATGGTGGACATCCAACCCATACGTTTTGCAAATACTTTCATTGTCCGTACAGCTAAGGAGTTGCATTTCCTGCCTGAGTCTTTATTTCCCGATTGCTGCAACATAGGGGTCTTTAAGTCAAGAGTGAATAAAAAAAAATCAAACATCAAAATTATCTTTATTTTTCTTCCACAAATAAGAACTAAAAACTCAAAAAGGGAAAAATAATAATAACGATATGCCACTTAGTTATTTGCGGGAGACTGGTGCCTGAGCTACGACGTAACGTGTATTTCAGGACACCAGAGACTCCCCACAAGGGAAAAAAAATAAAAATAATTATACATATCATCAATTACTACTACTGTAGATAAATAATTCTTTGCAAAAGGTTAATTTTTATGTTACAAGTGCGAACACTTAATTGTAAGGTTTTTTTTTATTATGTGAGGTAAGAGTGTCAGTTTGTGTATAGCCCTCAAAGTGTCAATTTCCAGACACATCAGAAATTACCATTGTTTTAATCCGATTTGGAAATATGGACAGTTGAGCTGATATGTAAAATTGTGTGTGTGTGTGTTTGTATGTGTGGTGTTGAGAGGGTGAGAAGCTATATGAGTGGGTTCAAAAAGTGGGTATGGTGTTGGTAGGATACATTATTTACGTTTTTATGACGAGCAAGTCTTCTGTTTTTGTGTAGTCCAACTTTAGTAGCCCATTAGTTAATATTAGTTTACATTTAGATTTATTGTAATGGAAAATACCTTATTCTTTATTTAATTTAATATAGAGTTCGGGTCCTCGGAAAGTGTATTTTTTTTTTGGCAAAGGCAGTTTTACATTTAATGGTGCTACATACGTCGTACTGCCTCCTAGTAGTTAATTTAGTAATAATAAAAGAGGGTGGGTCTGAATGTTGCCGGAGAATAATAAAAAGGATGTAAAGCTGTCTGACAGTTAAAACCTCAGCTTCCTGATATAGTGTGGCAGTGGGGTAGAGTCGTGGTTTAGAAAGGCCAACTTTCAGAATCGATTTCTTCTAGGCAAGCGTTCTTCACCGTCGACCACATCATCACTTAAAATCAGGCGAGATAGTTGTCAAACGAGGGCCTATAAAAAAACCGTAGAAATATCTAAAATAATCTCTTCTATGTGACTGAAATACTCAACTACTAGTAGTAATACTCGTTTCAAAAATCAGCCCTTCGGACACGTAGCGGTAGTGTAACTTTCGATGACTATATTATTAAAAACTTAACAACCGTATACTTTATTTCTTTTGTTAATCAACTTCAACTTATTTTCCGGAAACACATTTTACATAAAACAAACATTATATGTTTATTATTATTCATATCGGTACAGTACATACGCGTACAACAATTATGCTTCCATATGCAATTAGCCTAAGTTTATAGTGCAATATAAAAAGTTTATTCTTCCTGATTATAGTCGCATCTACTTATGTTAGTGGTAGTTTGTTTGTAGAACAATAAACGTTATGGCTTGTAAACAGTGCAGTCGTAAAACTATACGAAGGACACGCTTCCGAAGAATTACGAGTGCTATCTGATACTGTATAGATAACGCGATAACTAGTACCTACTTACCGTGAAAGCCTTAGGTCTTTTAACGTAGAATAATGTCTAGGCAGACTTAGGAACTGTTTCTGAAATCAGTCACAGAGAAAATCCCTCAGAAAACATTAACTAAAGCCTGACTGAACAAGTCTGAACAAGATTACAACACAACGTAATTACAACAGAATTTTTAAACAAAAAGAAAACAGCAATAGGCTTTCGAAACTCATTGTAATATACTCACAAAGAGACGAGATAGCCCGAGGCAATTTTCTTGAACCCTAGCTAGGTGCTTGACATACAATTTTCTCAATACATAACCCTAATAATTGTCAGTAAGAAACGTAAACACGGTAACAAGTGGGTAGGTGGAAAGTAAATTGAATTACTCGCGGGCCGGACGCCTAGCGCAATTTACGAGGGGCAGCGTTACTAAAAAGTAGAATACGTTTGTGTGGCGCCCATTCCTCGCTGCAAACGACCGTTTAATGCTAATAGGAATAGTGCTTACAATGGGCTTACGTACTACTGATTGTAGATCTGCCACCGCTCCTTTTTAATTCGATTCCTGCAAACTGCTTTAGTACAGCCCTTTACTACACCGCTTTATCGATATCGATAAGTTGTTATGTGGTTTCGTAGTGTTTGCAATTTGGTTCAGTAAAATTAAAGGTATTATTAGTAAATTTTACTAAACAAAAATTAGAAACACAAAAATATAGCATCATCAGATTGTAGAAATAAAAGCAATTAGACGCTAATTGATATACCTATAGTGCTAGATTAATAAAAAACATAAACAATTAAAAAAAAACACATCACAAAGCCCTTGTGACTGTTCCTAAATGACCCTAGGCTGATAAAAATTTTGTTTTTTTCTAAAATGTCCTAGATTTAGTGTTAAAGTCGGCTCTTTTGATAAAAAGGAATTTCGCGCTGCACAATGAATTTCGTCACCTGGCTTGGTTAATTCTCTTCCGACTAAGTGAATTCCAAATTATGTTTTGTTTTGTTTTGGAATTCAAAGTTATAAGATTATATCTTGGAAGTGGTTTAGAAGGATTATATGTAACTAAAGGGATTTAAACTAAATTGTTATATTTAACTAAAGCTTGTGTGAGAAACTCTTTACACTAATGTTTTGAGTATTTAAATCAAAGACCGAATAATGGTCGCGGATAGTGAATATACATTCAAGGATTAATACAAATACAAATAACTAGATTAGCAGAGAGTTTAACTCAGGAAGTAACTGGAGTTGATAATATCAACTCGCCTACCGACAGCCCCAAAAGCGCCCATCCCGCCATCATTTCCTAGTGTAATAGCTGGTAAGAAGAAATGATGAAACAAACTTCCCAGCACACTTTTCTGTCTGATAGCCTTAAGGGCTATGTAATTACAACAATAGTGAAGTATGAAATTAATTAGACAAAGGGATTGCAAAGTGCATTATTTACCTAAGGAAAGGAAGTTGGTAGGATCGCTACGCTTGCATTGATAAATACGTTTATTTGAATTACATTAATGAGTTAATTGGAAATAGTCTAGATTCTCACCCAAGTGACGTGAGGCTGCCTTTCAGAAACAGGTACGTCGTATACGTGTACTGCGGGGCCTCGAATTCGAGTCCTAGGAAGGATTAGCAGCGGCCCATACAATACAGGCTCCCTAAGCTCTAGCATGCGTTGCCCAGTCCTAAGACAGTGGTCAGTTTTGTGCCTAATTGCCTCTGCCAGTTGAGCGAGACTTGCTACCAGATACACTGGACGCGGGCTATAATAAGTAGCACTCTCTCGGCCTATTCACCCTTTATTAAGACAATACAAAAATAACGCAAGCGTACCGTAGACTCAGTCTGTAGCAGAACTCAATGCGAAAGATACTTGCCGTACGTCGGAGCGGATTTATTCGTCGCTTCTCATCTCCTTAAACTGCCCATTGCGTGGATTTTGGGGCCGCTTAGGAGCGGCAATCATCCAATATCGTGTCTCGCAAAATAGTGACGATTTAGTATTGCCTACAAAACGGCTGGGTGTGGTTTTAACGAGACACGTTCCCTAAGCGTCATAAGACGATGTAATTTGGGGTTCTTTGTGAAGCCTACCGGCTGAAGCCTACCCCCACTCCCTGGATCTGAGCGACAGCAAGTGTTACGCGAAGTGTTCTGAGCTAGACCTTCTTTAGGAAACAGTATATTTTAACAACTAACATTTGGTTCTCCTACGTGCTCAATTAAGAGGGGCATTGTTTAGCCTATTTTATACAGAAATGAGTATGAGCGGTTCCGCCTTCCATGTATGTAATGTCGGTTAACTCTCAATAAAGGTCCTTAATCAAATGAGTAATTGTTTAGTGTATAAATGGTTAATTAGGGTATGAAAGTGTGAAAGAAGACTTCACCGCGTCCCTAAACCAAATGTTCGTGACAAATGCCTGCCAAGGTTGGATTGGAGGATTTATACAAGGACTCGCCAGGCTAGAATAAATAGTACATTAGTGAATTGTCCCTACCTATGTAATACAATAATTAAAACTTACCACAGACCTTCCAGCACTCACTCACACTGTATTAATACGAGATTAGACTAAACTATAATTAACTTAATAATTTAACTCTTTAACACGATAGTTACAACGACGCGACTTTTCCTTATTCGTTCCAAGCCTATCCCTATGAGTCCCTTACACTCTAGTATTCGACCAGAACGGACTTCTTTCGATCTCTCAAAATCAGTCCGTACTCTCTGCCCGCCTAAAGCCCAGTGTCCCACAAGCCCGTCGCCAATCTAACAATCTGCTTTCTCTTCAGTTCAGTTTTTTTTGTGCATCGCTTAATTGCTTTGGGTCTGGTTCGTGTTAGAAATCGGGTATTCCAAGACTCTTTAGAATATTACTTTTGCCTTGACAGCTTTTACTTTAAAAGGCAATTTATGAGTATCTTTAAAAGGTTCGGTATTGTTTTATCCTGTTAAAATGTTCGTGCCCCATGGTTTATAACATAGCCTGTCAAACCCAAAGGTCCGCGTCTCAATGTGTTCAACACATCTGGCCGGCCATGCGTAGTTTTTAACTATTAAAATATAGAGATAAATGACGTGTAGTCACACCCTGTCTCAAAATACTACACTTAACATCTTCATTAAATGGAGGCACCTTTGCGCTTTCAGCCAAGACATAGCTCTTTACTTAGAGTACTATGAAATGGAACCAAAATACCTTAAACAAAGTAGCACGTGATGTCGTAAAGCACGTAAAATTTTAAGACTAAAGCATTGTATAAGCGTAGACTTTACATGATAAATACTTTATTTATTAAAAGTATATTCGGTCTTCTTACTTAATTTTAAACTTGACTGAATTTCATATTCGTTTAATACTTCAACTTTGTTATTCAACTTTTAATTACAATTATCTAGGGTAAGCTTGACGGCACTAAAGCAAATCTTAACACGTAAACATTAACCCGAGTAAACAGTTGTTTTGTATGCATTGCGTTGTTAGTCCGTCTGATGTCCCCTTAAGCAAGTCTACGGAACCGAGCAGAGTTTCCCAGCTAAAATACGCCCGGCCATGTCGCTCGTAACATACAAAATACGAGTAATTATATTTTGGGATACTACGCTGTTCATTAAAGGTAGTTGATGTAGTTGCGGTGGAAAATACAATATCGTAAATCATATTCCATTGTTACACTAATTTTATTTTATCGTTCAAAGGTAAAACCATTTTCATTACAATTGCTACCAAATGACACGTGTTTATAACTTTTGAAGTCACATTAAAGCGAAAAATAAATAAGGTCTTCAAATGACGCCTCATTATCGTTGTTGAAAAACAAGACAAAATCTGTTTCATTTCGCTTTATTGTTATAGCGAACATTGAAAGAAAATAGACTGGTTTCTAACATAAACAACTGAATTATCAGCCCGAGGCGGCGTGTTAGTCTTTGATCACACGGCTTTCTATATATTTTAATTAAAAAAATAGAATTGACGAACAAAACCGTTGCGGCAGACGGTGGATTGGCTTTTCAGTGAAGGTACGAGAATAAAAACGGATAAATGAAACATGGTTTAGTTTTGCCTTACATCAGGAAAGGAAAAACGAGCGCTGGTCGGTCAGCTCAGCCTAATTTATGTGTGCGACGCCGCGGCATAAAAATGTTACCAATCCGAAAAGCTTGCGAACCGAACTGAGCGCCATGTTAATAGAACTGTAGCTTACGCTACTCGAACTGTGTTTGACTTTGTCTTGATAACATTTCACTGGTCTTAAGATCACATTGTCTGTTTTTATTCTCGCGAGCGAAATTATACATTCTAATTTTTATACGCCGTTATCTCGGAATATTTAATATCGCGTTCTTTGCTAAATATAAGAGCTATAACTTACTCAGTTTATCTACGTTGTAACCTTTGTGGAAGGAATTCACAAAGACAAAAGATGTTTCCTTTGGCGCTGAACATTACTTAATACAATACGTTTTTAAAAGATATTTTGTATTGTTTGAAGTAGGTACTGCTCTACAATAATAATTACGATATATATTATTTAATAGCAATTAATAAATATAATCAAATAATTATCTTTGCGTTCTAAAAACACATGTTTTACTCGGCAATTTTACATGTCTAGGCAATTTGCCATCAGTAATATAACTTCCTTACTAAATCTCATTCGCAAATCCAAGCAGCAAATGAGGACATAGAGCGAACACACATCTTCATTGGCTGCGTAATACGTGAAGTACGGTAAGATTTATAAAATAAAATGGCGTTCCTAAGGCGGCGTCCCACGAGACCGCTGCGAACATCTATTTCGTTTTCCGCACAGTCACCGGGACGGTCGTTTGTCATTCCGCCCTTATTGAGGAGCAAATTTCAGTGACCGCCTCCTGCCTTCTGTTATCCCCGTGATATTTTCATAATCCCGTCTGAAGGACACGTCCTAAGGCTTGTTGTTGGATGTCGTTTGTTATCCTAAACTTGTATCTCAGTGTAATCATCGTTTGGCACAAGTACCCACTAAAAGACTCGACTGATAATAAATTATATATCGTGAGTTATGTATTTGTCAGTCGCCTTAAGACAAAGTTAAACGCAGTTTAAAATTGGTTTTGTGTCTGTACAAAAGTTTGACACATAAAAGCAACATGAACATAAAAACAATAAAGAAAAAGCGGCTCAGGGAAGTCGTTAAAATGGCCGCTATATTAAAAACAGGAGCACGTTGTTAAATTGCTTGTTGTTTTCCAGACGATTTGTCAAAGGAATGCAACGAATCTTTCGATGAAGGCGTTAACTGAAATAAATCGAGATTAAAACATACTTTGAGGAAATCGGAGGGTGTACGACAAGACCCCATTTTACGAAGAAGAGAGAAAAATCTCATCATATTCACGGCACGCTTTCCCTACCAGTCTATAGAGACGGGACGATAAACAAACTACTCTATTGCACGCCCCTCCATCGATTTATCACACGTCTATGATTAAGATTTATGACTATAATAATAACTTTTATAGATAAATTCTTTCTGTGGACTATGTGATGTCATCCACATTGAAAGGTGAAGACTTACGTAACTATTAAAGTTGTCCTTTAGTTCTGTAGAACTTTGTTTGTTTTCCTGATTCATGATCCAATTTTGCTTGCAGTGCAATTAGAGTTAGGTATTCAGAATGAGTACAATTATGAAGGAGATAGCGGCAAGCAAACAAACGGGCAAGAACTATAAAAAAAAATTAGTGCTCGTTTAATTTTTCTGTGATTTTTAGTCCGATTTGATGAATGCACCGTTTTATTGACCAGCATTCCTTTTGCGCAACACATTTTGTATCACAAGTCCAAAGATTTTGAAGTAATATATGTCAATAATTTTTTATTCGTCTGCTTGATCGCAAAACAATTATGAACTGCAAAATGCAAAGCGGACATTTCTCAGAATTTGAAAAGATACCACGGTAAAAAACATCTAAGGCATTGGTATGCACGACTTATATTGATATGAGGCGAATGCTCTGTTCTAAAGATATTCCTTCACGCACTCCCGTCACCGTTTACTTTCCGACCCCGTTCTGTGTTTCCACTTCCCAGCGTATTCCACTCACGATATTTTCAAACACTGAGTTGGTAATACGTGAGACAGTCAGCTGTTATTATACCCCCGACATATTTGTATCTCAAGAGAACATTCCTCAGAATACTTTATTATAAACGTCTCTGAAAAATCAACTCGAAATCTCACGTGAGGAGATGAAATATTTCAGGAATTAAAAGTAATAAAATACTCTTTGTAACTATGTGGAAAATATAAATTCCAGCTCTCAGAAGATTTTATATTTTATGTGAAAAATATCTTAGTTATTACCTTTATGATCTTGTTTGAAGAAATACGAGTGTTATTAATACTAGGAATTAAGTCGGTTTTACTGGTTTTAATAGGCGTGTCTGCTTATAATTGTTTTGAAGAAATAAAGATCAGTGCTTAACTGTATAATATTTTTTCATCTAAAAATATGATCATGTTTTATTAAAACTTGTTTGTTATTGTTGGTCCAAGCGAGACAGTAAACATGCCAACACAAAACAATGCCTGAAGTTTTTAATTACCTAGGGCTAGATGCTCTTTGTTTTTGTAGTAAAGGTATGTTAAAATATACATATCGATTAGTACAAATAACGAGTATACATTATCACTTTTAACCGTTGTCAAAAATCCAAAACAGATTGACTTTTTGATAACCGTTGTCACTGACAGAATGCCACATTGTCTACCTAGACAACCGGCCAAGTGCAAGTCGGACTCGCGCACGAAAGGTTCCGTACCATTGTGGCAAAAAACGGCAAAAAAATCACGTTCGTTATAAGGGAGCCCTTAAATACTTATTTTATTCTGTTTTTGTTGTTATAGCGGAAACAGAAATACATCATCTGTGAAAATTTTAAGTGTCTAGCTATCACAGTTAGTGAGATACAGAAGACAGAAAGATAGATGGACCGCAGAGTCTTAGGTTCTCGTTTTTATCGTTTGGGTACGGAACCCTAAAAAGTGATATTCTGTCAGTGTCACTGAAATAGTGTTTTTTTGTGCTTAATGTATTTCAATCATTAAACATTATTTATTAATGGAGTATTTATTTAACAGTAGTATAAGTTAGGTAACTACGTTTTAATTGGTCTGAACCATAATTAGGTTTTTTGCAAGAAAAGTTAAGATTTTTTACACGTGCCCCAAACCGTTGAACATAAATAAATGTAAACAATATTTGTAAGTCTGGCCATAGGTAATTTGGTAGACAAAATATTTCCATTATTCAAAATGGCACCAAAAATAAACTTTTTATATTATTTGGCCGAAATTATTATAACCATTTTACAGCTTAGGTTTTGAAAGAATGAATATTGAATAAGTAAAAAGGTTTCATTTATACGAGCAGCGGCCGAGATACGCATAAGTGTTTACAGAAAACTTTTCTGTGAATACAAACCCGAAAGATTTTTCCAATTTAGCGAGAAAGGCTCGGATGCTGGAGAGGTCACAAAGCGAATAGTAAAAATACATTCCCTATACGTGACCGTAAGTTTTGGTACCCGCGGGAGGGCGCTGAGGACTCCAGAGGACGCCGGAGGATGCCGAACATGACACATAAACGAAAATGCCATTCGAAGCTAGAAAAATGTACAAGCCACGAATTTTACGCAGATAGCCACATAAATTTGCCATTTTAGTCACTGAAACATGTACCAATTTCAAGTTTTAGTTATGTTATTTTTATTTACGGTTTAGGCAATTCTAGGTTCTTGTGTAAGTAGATATTTATTGCGTTCCTTTTGCGTCTAGATTTTTTTTATAACTTACTTTGCCTTCGTAATTTAAAAGTTTGGAGTTTACGTATTTGCCTTAATTCTTTAGATGTTTTTTTTATGTTTTACGAAAGTTCAAAAATAAATCTTGACTTGCTTAAACATTTAATAAGATTTAGTCAGATCTTTAAAGAGTAGTTATAATCTTATGCTTATGAACAAACAAACACATTAACTGACTTGGTTTTACTTTTACATAAGGGTTCGAAATTATTGAGTTCTTTTAATGTAAGTCGGTTAATTTGTTTGTAACCTAATTATTAATGTTCCTACTGAATAAATTATCCGATTTGGTTTTACATTCGATGTCACAATTTTTTGCGCTAGAAGAACTGCGCCGCGAGACTTGGGTTTTTTATATGTTATGTTTTTAATAGGATCTCATTTCTTTTTGTGCGCAGTTCTCCTTTATTTGTTTTCGGGTACTATTTCTGGTGCTGGAGCTACGAGGTTACCTACACTAGGTACCTAGTCCATCTGTACTGTAAATGTAAAAAGTGCTGGTGATGAATAATTTTACAAACAGTTTGTTTATGAAATTCAAATACTAATCTAACTTATCTAAACAGATTACAATCTCATCACTTGACTTCTGACATACTACGCTGACTCATAAGTATGGTATAGGTATTAGGTATATTAAAAGAGACATCGTTTATGACTAACTGTACTTACCTATATTCACTATTTACCTACCTACCTAGATAAGCAGTGTAGGTAATTAAATTTTTTATGAATTGTAAAAGTAACTTTGTAATCCCATATGTTGGATGACTATTTATATAGGATTACAAAGTTACTTATGCAGTTTGTTTATCTAGGAAACGGGACGGATATTGCAGGATGTTTTAGTTTTTCCTTGCTTTATAGGCTAAACACTAACTATGTTCAAAGTTTGAAGCTTGTGAATCTACTAGAAGTATCATAGAATTTTGATGATCGGTGAGTGAGTAAGTCAGTGACGAAATTAAGGAATTTTGACTTGTAATAATTTCTAAACTACTAGTTCAAATTAAATGGTTTTTGGGATTATGTCTTGTTATAATATATTCTCTTAGTCACTGAAAATTCAGGCTTCTAATTTTATCCATAACGAAGTTAAAGGGGGAAAATTTCCAGAATGGCTTCGAGAAAAGGATAGCTGTGTTTTGGTTTGCTCGACTTGATTCGGGCACTGCCGTTCCTCCAGACATGAGTTTACTGGGTAGTGGGCAACTTACCAAATTGTGACTATGTATATTTTACTTAATAAAGTTGTTCATACTGGCCGAATTCGCGTGATTGATATGAAGTTGCGCGCGGCTGAATATCTTACTATCCCCAGGGAAGTTTGCAACTTTGCCCGTATAAAAAATTACCTGCGCCGATCCGGGCAAAATTATATGCGGGCAGGGGCAGGCTTATAAAATAAACATCATACGTGTTAAACAAATAAGCTTTTTAACCTTTTATTCAATTCCTTTTTTTAGATCTTCCGTTTCCAATCGGCACGGAAACACTTTGTGTGATAAATTTTAAGGTCCCATAAGCATTCTTTGAGGCCAATGTTTTTTTATTTTCAAATTTTTTCTCTCACTCTGTGTCAAGCGGGAGGGCTCGTCAGACTGTGAGGTGCGCGTGTAACACTTCGCGCCGTCGACTCGGGGCTGGTCCTTATCGGACGGCGAGCTACCCATTACTCGCCCTCCGAAAGCCCTTGCCTACGGTAGCCGGGAATTGGCTTGCTACTCCCGATGCCCAGAACGTCTCCTGCGTCGGCTAGGGGAGTGAAGGCGTCTCTATTACGCCTCCTCCTTCGCGAGAATTACTGCTTCGCAGAAGGAGGAGGCAGCTTCATATGCCCTCTCGCTCCATACCATGGCCTGGACCAGGGTCGGACGCGAGAGGTCGTCACCGCCGATGGCCTCTACGAGGATACAGTGGTGCTCCGCCGAAGAGGTACAGACCTCCATCGTATGCTGCACCATGTCCTCCGGACGATCCGCCTTATCCTGAACAAGTAGCTCCCGAAACAGCCGTGTCTGGTGAGGACCTGCATCAGGCGGCAGGTGAGGACGCCGCGACGCCTCTCAAGCAACTCTTCAAAGAGGGCCTTATCGTCGCAATTGTGACGTGCCCAGTGCTGATTTGCTACAGTCGCTCTCTCCATGTCGCCATGAGATCCTGCCGGAGCTCTGTCCGCCGAGTCGCAATTTGTCGCGGCAACGGAGTTTTGCCCCGGCGCGGCGGCGTTTCGCCTCCTCGCGCCACTTCCATTGCGGTGTGCAAGGACAGTCATTTTTCCATAAAGATGATTTAATTTTACAATGAACATTATTTAACCTTCTAAAAATATTTTGCAAAAGGTAAACACCTTTTTACCTTTTGTAATCCTTGATCCACAAAAAAACCATAAATCTTAAACACGTGTAAGTTCTTAGGGTTCCGTATCCATAGGGTGAAAAAACCTTTTTACAAAACCTACTTTGTCCGTCCATCTGTCTATCTTTGGATATACATATAAGTAGACACTTGTATAAACCAAATAATAAAAATCAACAAAATAATCTGTCTGTCTGTTTTGTTTTTAGTGCTGAATAAACACGTATCACGTATAGACATGGACACGTGACACGTGTTTTTTCGGATTTTTTAGCGTCTGTTTTTTTATTGTTTTTTATTAAAGAATTGTAATACAAAAAATAATCAACAAAAATAAATCAACACATAATTAGAAATCAGTCAAGTGAGAGACGGACTCGCGCGCAAACTAGTTTTTAAAATACCACATACGTCGACACTTCCAAACATACGGTACTTGCCGTTGACATAGAATTTCGCAAGAACATTTTACGGAATGGTACGGAACCCTTAATTTATGCCGAAATTGTAGTGCTTCGTTTCTATTGCTCTTAACCTGCTTGACAGTGTTTCTCTTTCTATGCGTGCATTTTCAGGTGAGAGAGATGGGTGAGGATGTGTAGCGATGGATATCTGCGTTCCCACCGATAGGATAACCTTCTCAATTCTACCAGCCTCACACAGTGCAACTCTGGTGGAAAAAGGGCGGCGACGGCGTCACATGTGTCTAGTTACTTATTTTTTTTGTATAAACCAACTAAACAACGAAATGTTGCTGTGTGGTTGACCATATGATACTACTCGTTTGCATTTTAGGAGCCTAAGATTTTAAAATCCTTAATTGCATTCGATAGACAAACGAGACTTTTTTTCTCCATTTGTAACGCAGACGCTCAACACAAAGTTTTGTTCTATCTGCAATGGATATGGTCAAAATGCCAAAATGTAACGGATTGATCACGTGATTTTTCGATAGCACCTGGTAAAAAAGTCAAAAATTTAAGGCAACATACATTTTTGAGTTTTTTGCAAACCCTTTGGTTTTCTTACAACATTTATTTTATGCATTCAGTACTTGTATCCAGCACAAAACTAGTAGCATACGTAGTGTTTACCCGTTGACCGTAGCCGGGAAGTCATCGGTCACGGAGCAGCCCGAGTACGTCGCTCACTGTCTCGCGGTGATGAAACACTCCTGCCCTATCTAAATCACTGCGTTTAACCTAAATAACGGTCACCCTGTATAAAGCTGTTGTTAGACGATCGTGTCTTAGTCGGTTGTAAAGACGTGTGAGCGTGTGTGTAGGCATTTTCTTCAGCACATTATCTTTGTTTTTATTGAGAGAATTGGTTCATTAACAGAGTAGGAGGCAGTTCTTATTTGAACACTAGATGTGCCCGCGGCATCACTCCCGTCAACTGCCTAGTGCCTGCCTAACCCTAACTATTCTGCCCTACCTACATACCAATCTCCTACCCTACATACCTGTCAATTTTTACTAGGGTAATTTTTGCCGCGGAGAATCTTAACTTTGCCATTCAGAAAATGACGTCAAATGCACAACGCCATCTATCGAATATGGAGTTCAATTTTCCGAGTATCTGAATTGTGTGTGTTGTGATATTTTATTTCTTGAACATTTTAAATTCATATATCTTTTGATAGAGTGAACCGATTGCGATTAAACAAAAACTAAGTAATACGCACAATATTTATGAATAAAAGGTGCATAACTAAACAGACAAAATCACCAAAAATGCTGGAAATGGATTCTGTTGGTTATCCTTCAACACCCTGGCTAATTTTCTACAGATTTATTATATAGTATATATTGATCGATGTTGATATTGATGAGAGTGTGTTTTGTATGACAATACAAAAAAAAAACTTAGAAGAAACTTAACTCACATACTCACATAAATATCAAAAATGCTGGAAATGGATTCTGTTGGTTATCCTTTAACACCCTGGCTAATTTTCTACAGATTTATTATATAGTATATATTGATCGATGTTGATATTGATGAGAGTGTGTTTTGTATGACAATACAAAAAAAAACTTAGAAGAAACTTAACTCACATACAGTTAAGTTTCATCATCATCCAGCTTCCCATGTTACCCATTCCACCCTGTCAACAATCACGCTGTGTTCACCATTTTCTCTTTAAATCATATATCATGATAGCTTGAACGTAACATTAATGTATAAACTAGTCACTGACTGGTAGTCAGCAAACACTTGTTACTTTGAACACATCGTTTGTTTTGAATATATTTATAGTGTTAAATGATTATTGTATTTTATGATTAAAACTGTATTTCTTCTTAATACAATAATTATGTCTTTTGTGTCTCTATCTTCTACCAATATAACTATCTCACCGTAAAAACATAAACCTGTAACATTATTTTCCGGTAAATTATTAAGTGCGTACATTTGTATTATAAAACCCCACTTACACTACTAACAACGCCTACACACAGGATAGCAACGACACGTTGCCACACCATAATTCCACTGAATGAGAGAAGTTACTGGGTGAAGAAACCAATATCGTGGGCGATGATTAACAATTTTTTTTAAGTAATAATATCACTGTATGTTTTCCTCGAAGCTGCTGAGATGCCTTATTGGTCTCGCACGGGTTACTTTTTTTTATTACTGTATATTTTTTTGTTTCGTGTTTAGTATCTCCTGTGCGGGTCACAAATAAATATTTTTGGTATTAATACACCCTCATTTCGCCAGTTATGTGAAAACTATTTACTAAAATGTTTTACATAGGTCGTTAAGAACAAACTACTTGTTCCAAATTTCTAACAATTTCATTCAAATCATTGGTTGTTGTTTGTGAACCTGAGCCTACGTAGACGTCTAAGATTAGATTAAAAGAAAACTCTTTGTGCATCTCCAAACCCAGTGAGCTGTCAAAGTCCATATGAACTTATTTTTAATTTTCTTCCAACATAAAATATATGATTGGAAGAAAATTAAAATAAATATTTTCCTCTGTAAAAAATAATAAGCCAAATAAAATGATAAATCTGTACCACTAGCTTTAAGAGCATGATTTTCTTAGAAAGGTTTTACTGAGAGAGCATATAAAAGAACTTTATAATCCGTTTAACGTTGACTGTTTGTGTACTTACTGACTTCACGATTATCTATCTCAAAGCCTAATCCTCATCCTGTAATGCCTATCCGTCAAGTGTGAAACTATTCGAGTTAGTACGAACCCAACATGACAGGCAAAAACCGCGGCGTAGGGTAAATTGAATGTTAAGGGATAGTTCAAGCTGAATTCCCGAAACTCTACCATATCGAGATATTTAGGCTTCAACGAATATGCTTGAATGGTTCGGGGTATCCTAAATTTCGCTTGTCACTTCCAGAATCCTCCAGGGCAGAAGATCTTTGTTGTTTGCTTAACATTCGTTGTGTGTTATCAATTTAATCGAAGGATTTTCACATTGAGTCACCCACTGTCTGTTTTGCGCTGGGTTACAACGTTATTGATTTGTTAAAGTACCAACCTAGTTTTATAAGCTAGAAATGAATAACCTTGATTGTCGAAAATCGTTTCTTCGGTACTGTTGGTTATATAATAATAATAATTGATTTATTTCAGACGGCAAAAAGGTCCACACTGACAAAATAAAATACTTAAAGGGTAAGTAACAATATAAAATCTTATAACCTTTGTTATTGCTTAAATACTAAGATGTTAGTGACAATTTATCTTATGACCTACGTTAGTACTTACATACTAGGATGTTAGTAGGTAACAATGTGGCTTATGATCTATGTTAGTACTTATACACTACGACAGACAGTGTCGTTTTAATGAGAAGCCTCATTATAGAACTCTCATCAGGCTTTTCAGCTATCACCTTCAGGAGGCTGTTGCCACTGCCATGTAATCTGGCGAGCAGAGACGCACTTTTCTTCCGTACGACAGCTGAGAAGCTGTCGACTTGGGCATCTGCGAACATCTATGACGCACTGCAGTAACGTGGCAGCCGCGTCAGCACCCCGAAGACGTTATTATATTGGACGCGCAGCGCATTGACGGCTCGTTTGATACAGCTGACCCATAGGGCGCTCGAGTACAGATATGTGCAGTATGCTTTAAAAAGCGTGTGTTTGACTGCTGCTGTACATATTATAGCGAACCTACGGGCCAACATGTTCGCCCGTATCGCCAATGCCCTGCGTTCCCGTTCAACATCACTATCGTCCTTAAGGCCGTCAGCAATGAAATGTCCCCAAGTATTTAAACAGATGTACCCGAAAAATTGGGACTTCGTAAATTTTATTTAACAGGCTTTTTTTATATGACGTGCTCTTGACAAGTGGCATTCGATGTCAGCGAAGGCAATTAAATTTCGAAATGTAATTGATCACGTGATTTTTCGATATCATTTGACAATCCCATACAACTTTGCCTTTTTGACAATCACTATCGCCACGGTTTCGATGATATAATGTTACGTGAAAAGCCGACCTGCCCTACCCTAGCCTCAGGTCGGCTCATTGTCTTTATATTTTAAAGTTTTCAAATCTTTAACGACAATCATATTTACAATAGTATTCCCGATCCCAGAACCAAGTTTCCAAATAATAATACGTACTTACTTACCAGCCCACACAGATTAAAATAGGTGGGTATATTATAACTAGGATTAAATCATACCCCAGTTGAGCAATCACTCGGATCACATTGGTAAAAGCTGTCCTGGAAGAAAATAAGTAATTTTGTCTCACTCTTTCGCTTCAACATAATTTGTTCGCAGGAACTGTCGGCAGGTGGGTCGAGGTGGGAGGAAGGAGGCTTAATATCAAACAATATGAGACATATCCGTTATTAATTAAATACGCTATATCTACCCACCCTCGTTTCCAAGGATATCACCCGAGAAATAAGCCAAGATAACGTTACCGAGGAAAAATTCAATATTATCCTTTAATACTTCTCACTACGAGAATACTTTGTTCAAGATAATAAAGTAGTAAATTAATAAAGTTTTATTCGAGTTTAGGTGGTGCCTTATTCAAAGAAAGTGCCTTCCGTGAATGATAAGTGTGTCCTCCAAAAACTTGGGTTAGACTATTGGAAGGAAATGTACTTTGTAATAAACGCGTTGCCGAGGTGATGCTATATTTCTATATTCATGTAAAATCGACCGTAATATACATTTCCCTTTTTCCTGTTATGGTTATGGTATAAAGAAAGCGGCGGCGGCTTGATTTCTATAAACAAATGAATAGGCGAGTTCATTAAAATTTGTTTGCAGATATTATATAGCGTCTCAGAACAATTGAATTAAACGGTTCGAGTTAATATTTAAATAGAACTACGGATCAAATAAACTTTTTACAAAAAATGCAACCGACTTCCAAATAAAAACACTACAACTTCAATTTCGGAAATCGGTGTTTTTGTTTTCGCTTCTTCGTTTTTTGACACTGACTTGTGATATTTTTTTTTTTGAACACTTTAAATTCATAAATCTGATTTCATAGTTGATAGAGTGAACCGATTGCGATTAAACAAAAACTAAGTAATATGCACAATTCTTATGAATTAAAGTTATCTACATTGGTTTCGTACATTTTGCTTGATGGGTGCACAATTAATACAGACAAAAATTCCATAAATGCTGGAAATGGGTTCTGTTGGTTATCCTTTAACACCCTGGCTACTTTTCTGCAGATTTATTATATAGTATGTGTTGATTGATGATGATATTGATGACCATGTTGTTTGTATGACCATTAAAAACAAAACTTAGAAGAAACTTAACTCCCATACAGTTAAGTTTCATCATCATCCAGCTGCCCATGTTACCCATTCAACCCTGTCAACAATCACGCTGTTTTCAATATTTGCTCTTTTAATTATTTATCATGATAGCGTTTTATTAATGTTAAAACTAGTCACTGACTAGTAGTCAATGTACAAAAAAATACCTTTTATTTTGAATACATCGTTTGTTTTGAATATATTTATAATGTTAAATGATTAATGTATTCTATGATTAAAGCTGTATTTCTTCTTAATACAATAATTATGTCTTTTGTGTCTCTAACTTCTACCAATATAACTATCTCACCGTAAAACCATAAACCTGTAACATTATTTTCCGGTAAATTATTAAGTGCATACATTTGTATTACAAAACCCTACTTACACTACTAACAACGCCTACACACAGGATAGCAACGACACGTTCCCACACCATAACTCCACTGAATGAGATAAGTTTCTAGGTGAAGAGACCAATATCGTGGGCGATGATTAACAATTTTTTTTAGTTATATCACTGTATGTTTTCTTCGAAGCTGCTGAGATGTCATTTTGGTCTCCCACGAGTTCCTTTTTTGAATTAAAGTGTTTTTTTTTGTTTAATGTTTCGTATCTCCTGTGTGGAGCACAAAAAATTGTTTTTGGTTTTTAAACACCCTTATTTTGCCAGTTATGTGAAAACGATTTACTAAAATGTTTTACAAAGGATGTTATGTTAACTACTTGTTCAAAATTTCTTACAAATTCATTAACAACATTAGTTTTTGTTTGTGAACCTGAGCCTAAGTCTTTATAAGATAAGATTTAAAAAAAAAATCTCTTTGTGCATCTCCAAACCCAGTGAGCTGTCAAATTCCAACAACAGTCAACATAAAATATATGTTTGGAAGAAAATTAAAAATAAATATATTCCTCTGTAAAAAATAATAAGCTAAATAAAATGATAAATCTGTATCACTAGCTTTAAGAGCATGATTTTCTTAGAAAGGTTTTACTGAGAGATCATATAAAAGAATTTTATAATCCGCTTAACGTTGACTGTTTGTGTCCTTACGAGTACTGACTTCACGATTATCTATCTCAAAGCCTAATCCTCATCCTGTAATGCCTATCCGTCAAGTGTGAAACTATTCGAGTAAGTACGAACCCAGCATGACAGGCAAAAACCGCGGCGTAGGGTAAAATAGAATGTTCAGGCATAGTTTAAGCTGAATTCCCGAAACTCTACCATATCGAGATATTTAGGCTTCAACGAATATGCTTGAATGGTTCGGGGTATCCTAAATTTCGCTTGTCACTTCCAGAATCCTCCAGGGCAGAAGATCTTTGTTGTTTGCTTAACATTCGTTGTGTGTTATCAATTTAGTCGAAGGCTTTTCACATTGAGTCACCCACTGTCTGTTTTGCGCTGGGTTACAACGTTATTGATTTGTTAAAGTACCAACCTAGTTTTATAAGCTAGAAATGAATAACCTTGATTGTCGGCAATCGGTTTCTTCGGTACTGTTGGTTATATAATAATAATTGATTTATTTCAGACACCAAAAAGGTCCACTCTGACAAAATAAAATACTTAAAGGGTAAGTAACAATATAAAATCTTATAACCTTTGTTAGTGGTTAAATACTAAGATGTTAGTGACAATTTATCTTGTGACCTACGTTAGTACTTCTAAACTAGGATGTTAGTAACAATGTGGTTTATGATCTATGTTAGTACTTATACACTACGACAGACAGTGTCGTTTTAATGAGAAGCCCCATTATAGGACTCTCATCAGGCTTGTCAGCTATCACCCTCAGGAGGCTTTTGCCACTGCCACGCAATCTGGCGAGCAGAGACGCACTTTTCTTCCGTACGACAGCTGAGAAGCTGTCGACTTGGGCATCTGCGAACATCTATGACGCACTGCAGTAACGTGGCAGCCGCGTCAGCACCCCGAAGACGTTATTATATTGGACGCGCAGCGCATTGACGGCACGTTTGGTACAGCTGACCCATAGGGCGCTCGAGTACAGAGATGTGCAGTATGCTTTAAAAAGCGTGTGTTTGACTGCTGCTGTACATATTATAGCGAACCTACAGGCCAACATGTTCGCCCGTATCGCCAATGCCCTGCGTTCCCGTTCAACATCACTATCGTCCTTAAGGCCGTCAGCAATGAAATGCCCCATGTATTTAAACAGATGTATCCGACAAATTGGGACTACGTAAATTTTATTTAACAGGCTTTTTTTATATGACGTGCTCTTGACAAGTGGCATTCGATGTCAGCGAAGGTGATTGTCGAAATGTAATTGATCACGTGATTTTTCGATATCACTTGACAATCCCATATAATTTTGCCTTTTTGACAATCACTATCGCCACGGTTTCGATGATATAATGTTACGTGAAATGCCGACCTGAGGCCCTAGCCTCAGGTCGGCTCATTGTCTTTTTATTTTAAAGTTTTCAAATCTTTGACGATAGTCATATTTATAATATTTGGCCCCGATCCCAGAACCAAGTTTCCAAATACTATTACGTACGTAACTACCAGCCCACACTGATAAAAATAGGTGGGTTTAGGAATAAATCATAACCCAGTTGAGCAATCACTCGGCTCACATTGGTAAAAGCTTTCTTGAAAAAATAAGTAATTTAGTCTCACTCTTTCGCTTTAACATAATTTGTTCGCAGGAACTGTCGGCAGTTGGGTCGAGGTGGGAGGAAGGAGGCTTAATATCAAACAATGTGAGACATATCCGTTATTAATTAAATACGCTATATCTACCCACCCTCGTTTCCAAGGATACCAATTAAGAGAATTAAGCCAAGATAACGTTACCGAGGAAAAATTCAATATTATCCTATAATACTTCTCACTGCGAGAATACTTTGTTCAAGATAATAAAGTAGTAAATTAATAAAGTTTTATTCGAGTTTAGGTGGTGCCTTATTCAAAGAAAGTGCCTTCCGTGAATGATAAGTGTGTCCTCCAAAAACTTGGGTAAGACTATTGGAAGGAAATGTACTTTGTAATAAACGCGTTGCCGAGGTGATGCTATATTTTTATATTCATGTAAAATCGACCGTAATATACATTTCCCCTTTTCCTGGTATGGTTATGGTATAAAGAAATGGTGTTTGTCCCAACGTTAGAATGTATGGGATGTGTGCGAGGAGGATGTCCCTTTGCATCATTACTCACGGTTCATAAAAATAGACTGAGATAATAAGAAACGAAAGTACCTAAACTTATCACGACGTCGTCACCGCCGGCGGCGGCGGCGGCTTGATTTCTATAAACAAATGAATAGGCGAGTTCATTAAAATTTGTTTTTAGATATTATGTAGAGTCTCAGAACAATTGAATTAAACGGTTCGAGTTAATATTTAAATAGAACAACTAATGCTCAGTTTTTTAACTGTAGTTTCAACCAATGGTTGAATATTTAAGCTAACCAGGTTTCAAATTTTGGTTGGATGCTTTTATTGATCAACTATCTTCTGCCAGTTGTCCCAAGGAAACATATGCCCGGGATAAAAAGTATCCTATTTGCTATTCCAGACTATATTCTATCTCTGTGCCAAATTTCATCCAGATCTCTCCAGCCGTTTGAACGTGAAGAAGTAACAAACATACAAACACACACACAAACTTTCGCATTAATAATATTCACAGTGTGATTGTTAGTCTAAAAAATGGTCAAATAATTTTCTTTTTAATTTATTTGACCTGCTGGGACACAGACCCCCTCTCTGTAAGAGAGGTTTTAGATTCTAAAAAATGATATAAAAACACATTTTAGCGAAATTTGACGCCATTGGTTAGCATACTTAACCATTAGTTGAGTTAACTATGGATAAAAAACTGGGCCTAAGATAACAAGCATCCGAACTCGTATTCTTGATTTTGTGAACTTACGTTTTGATTTGTATTGTTAGCTACGTCGTTAAGTAATTTAACGTGCAAAAGATTACAATTTATTATTGCCGATACAAAAGTGAAATTTAAAATGATGTATGGAATTTGTTTTCATAATATATTCGCAATAAATTGTATGATAAAGCGTTGTTGCATTAATACAATCAGTTGGCTTGTTGTTCGTGCTCAATCATTTTGTTTGTATTAAAAAAAGACAGTGGTTTGTTCTTTTTAATGGATATATTGTGTTTTATTTCGACCGATGTTTTCAGAGAGAATTATTAATTGTACGCAGTATTTATAGTGTTTGTATTTATTGATTAATTCTGTCTGTTCCCTTTAAGGCCCTCAAGACAGGCGGTAATAGAGTGTTCGTTACACAGGGTGCTAAATAATTCAGAAGCACGTCGTCTGAACTCGTCTGGTGATGCTCCGGTGGCCTTGACCGAACGTTCCTGCATTAAGGCCGATGGGATTATGATTATTAAATAGAATTTCGAATGATGCCACGGAGAATCCTGAGAATTTGATTTGGCTGGGAATCTCGCAAAAGTGGATTTCTTTTTGCGAGAAAAGGTTTTTGGTTTTACTTTTCAATTGATTTCACGTACTATTTTATATTTTTTAGGAATTGTGATTACTTTTGAAGGCAGGCAGGTATGTAGTAAAATATTGAATGCAATAATAATTGTAATAAGTAAATATAATATATTTTCTTCTAAAGTTCGACCTACATATATTTGTATTTTATTGAAACATTTTTCGTAAACATTCCGTACGTTTTTAGTAAATAGTCTTCCTATTCACCTCTATATAAAGGTCCATCTTTATATATTTATTCCTGAAAGGCAAAAAGGTTTTAAAAGATAAATTCGGAAGTCTCTTTGGAAAAGAAAATAAAACAACCCTTTCAATAAAGCGGGTCCACACGCATGATTGAATGAACACGTAATGTCGCCGTGTACTGTCGTATCAACCGAAATATATTCAATATAATGTCTATTTTGTACTCCTGGTCTTATATTAATTCAATGATCGAGCAGGGATTAAATTTTGATAAAGGTGCTTTCAGCAACGGTTGAGGTGGCTACCTGTGATTGGGATGTGTGTAGTACGATAAGTAAAAGATTTTTGCAAAAATTTGCAAAGCAATTTAACTGCAAAATTACTTACACCTATTATATTCTAACTCCTTATAGCCATTGTCAAATAGACAGCGAGCCGATAGCGTAGCGAAGCGTTTTTATTTTGTAATATAAGGTATCGTTTGAATCTAGTCACATAGAAAAGCGAAAGCGAACCGATACGTGTCGATACCGCGGCGTGTGACTGAAAGGCGAGCGCGCGAAGCGAGGCGTGAGCGAGATGTATTAGCCGGTTTTGTATGCACGACGTCAAACAGAGAACGAATCCGAGACGTGAAACGAGAGCGACGCGCGACTTTTGTGTCTATTTACAAATTTTAAACAATTTTTTACCTATTAGTTCGCTGCACCCAGACCTAAGCAAAATAAGCTTTACTTTAATTAAAATACATGCAATACAATATACTATGTCGTATGTATTTAAAATATCAAATAGTTTTAAGTCGTAGTTACTCAAATTATGGGCAAGGGTACTGGGTGCTCGGTTAACAGCGATGACCAGAACAACTAAGAACCAGTTCGGTTTCACCCAGGGCAGGTCCACAACAGAAGCCATACACACCCTCAGATTACTCTTAGAAAAGTACAGGATAAATAAAGAAAACTTATACATGGTATCGTTTGAATCTAGTCACATAGAAAAGCGAAAGCGAACCGATACGTGCCGATACCGCGGCGAACCGAAAGGCCTGTGACGCCATGACAATCCAAAGGAGAGCGCGCGAAGCGAGGCGTGAGCGAGATGTATTAGCCGGTTTTGTATGCACGACGTCAAACAGAGAACGAATCCGAGACGTGAAACGAGAGCGACGCGCGACTTTTGTGTCTATTTACAAATTTTAAACAATTTTTTACCTATTAGTTCGCTGCACCCAGACCTAAGCAAAATAAGCTTTACTTTAATTAAAATACATGCAATACAATATACTATGTCGTATGTATTTAAAATATCAAATAGTTTTAAGTCGTAGTTACTCAAATTATGGGAAAGGGTACTGGGTGCTCGGTTAACAGCGATGACCAGAACAATCTCGAAAAATCTGGTCTTCATCGATCTCGAAAAAGCTTTCGACCGAGTCCCAAGAAAGCTTGTGTGGCAGTCGCTGAGAGCGCAAAAAGTACCGGAAGTCTACATTAGTCTGGTTCGGGACATGTATGATGACGTCAGCACACAGGTCCGTAGCCCTGCGGGTATGAGTGACCCGTTTCTGGTTAAGGTTGGAGTGCACCAGGGATCGGCCCTCAGCCCGTTGCTCTTTAATCTGGCTATGGACCACATAACACTGTATGTTCAAAAAGAAGCCCCTTGGAGCATGCTATATGCCGACGACATCGTGCTTGTGGAAAAAGAAGGCCTCAGAGCTCCAGAAAACATTCGATTTGTGGCTGTCTGAGATTGAGAGGCATGGACTTCGCATCAGCCGCACTAAAACCGAATATATGGAATGCGATTGACCCATCGAGTTAATGCGGC
Source organism: Orthosia gothica (assembly GCA_949775005.1). Taxonomy (NCBI): domain Eukaryota; kingdom Metazoa; phylum Arthropoda; class Insecta; order Lepidoptera; family Noctuidae; genus Orthosia; species Orthosia gothica. The sequence continues at coordinate 22,951,701 of OX459038.1, read as the reverse complement.
ATGGATGAAATGGAGATCTCTGTCGGGCGTCCTATGTGACTCTAAAATGCCGATCAAAACAAAAGGGAAAGTATATAAAACAGCCGTTAGACCTACGTTGCTATACGGCGCTGAATATTGGGCTGCCTTGAAGAAGCACGAACAACAGCTACACACAGCGGAGATGAAAATGCTCCGCTGGGCAGGGGGCGTGACGCGCTTAGATAAAGTGCGAAACGAGTACGTACGAGGATCATTCAAGGTAGCACCAATCGCCGACAAGATTAGAGACAGCAGACTTAGATGGTATGGGCACATTATGAGACGTGAAGGCAGCTACTCCGTGAAGGCAATGCTCAAAGTCAACACCATAAATAACAAGCTAAAAACTGACAATTTAATTGAGCCGAGTGGCGGAAATGGTAACAATATTATTGTATAGAAGAACGTATTTTAAGTTATACCGTGAAAACAGTGTAGCTCGTTTAATGATCAACAAAACAGGAGCTAGTTGTAATCCAATTACTATGGGCCCGGCTGCTGTTAGTACCTAATATTTGAGACTAAATATCGAAGTATCACGCGAGCCGATCAGGGTCAGGCTTCCATTATATCAGTGTATTATAGGTATTCAACATATTGACAAGTGCTAGCACTTTTCTATATTAACACACAGAACAACACACGGTTTAAAACAAATAAAGTAACTGCATGCCATGACATGTCAAAAATCTTAAGAACCAAGAAAACTGACCGATTAAGAAACAAAACAACATCAGACGCACAAGACCAAGATTAACACAACCCTACAAATACACCAAACAAGGGCCCTACAAATCAGAAAGATAAAGTGGACAGGTCCAAACATGTCATGATAAAACGGAAGAACAAATATATCCAAATAGTGGTACTCAAGAAAGAACCAAAGAGATGTAGACCACAGAAATTGTGAGGTGATGACATCACACAGGACGCTGGGCAGCATGGGGATGGTATCTGGAAAAAGAAGGCTTTGCTAACTGACCAACGACATTGAAAAATCTACTAACCCCAAAAATACGTGACTGTAGACAACACTTGACACACACTCAAAACACGGGATCGGTCAATATGGCGACGAGTGGGGGAGGCTTATGTCCAGCAGTGGACGTCTTTCGGCTGCAATGATGATGATGATAAAGACAACACTTTAGATTTTACATGACTAAAACATTGACAAAAAGTTGGGTTCGACTGTTGTCTTGTGATAGATGTGGCTAAATATACATGTCTCAGACAAACCAATCACCACCCAGCCTACATTAGGTATGTCAATATAAATTCAACATACATACAAGTTCTTGCACGTTTGTGTGTAAATTCGGAAGAGCGATGGAGTAATAAACAGGCATTACATTAATGTAGGCCCTAGTCCTCACGTACCAGGTAATGAAACATTGTGAATTATTATGATTATATACTGTAATAAAAGGTAAACAAGGCTAATGTGTTTCACACATAAAGTAATGTAGAATTGATGTGCCTAGGCCCTTTTTAGGGTTCCGTATCTCAAAAGGCAAAAAAAAGGAACCCTTATAAGATCACTCTCTTGTCCGTCTGTCTGTCCGTGTGTCACCACCGATTTACTCAGGAACGGGTGAACCTAGAATCACGAAATTTGGCAAAAAGTAAAGTCTTACAGCACAAATAAAGGAAATATTCCAAAAATAAAAAAAGTTGAAGTTAATGTAAATTTTGATACTTACAAGTTTTAGCGAAAAGCAAAATTTGCTCATATCTTTAAAACTTAGCTACCAATAAAAATGATAGCAATTTTATTATGGCGGTAAAATGGGTAGGTACAGAACCCTCGGCGCACGAGTTTGACTCGCACTTGACTGGTTTTTTTTCCAGGCTGTACTTGCCATTAGGTCACAATTAAATGGATATTTTCTTGTGGAAGAAAGCAAATTTTCCTTTTCTAATTAAAAGGGCAGAGAAAAACCAAAGACACTATAAATGATTTTTTAATAACGATAGAAAGGAGGTCACTATTAAGGAAACGGCAAATAAAGATGTATATGTGGATGACGAAAACATGCTGCGCCGACCCTAAACAAAGTGGGATACAGGCAGGAGGATGATGAAGGAAAAAGATGCTTAGGTAGCCGCAATCACGTGGTTTGACAGCAAATATGTCCGCATCTGAGAGTGCTTGCTTTGTCGCCCGTGATGTCCCGGGCGAGCTCTAAAGTGTCATTTTAGATGGGTTGGGATATTCAAATGCACTTCGTCGATACACATATCACCTCACCCTTGGTCTAGTTGCCCCTAGAACACGATATTGTGGTCACCTAAAAAGTTGTTAGCGTGTCGTAATTGGTCCAAGTAGAGGAGATTGAACAGGCGTTCGGATTCCGGAAATTCGAGATGAGTGGTGGAGACTCTAGTCACGGTCTTCGGCCGTAGGACCAACGTTATTTCATTGAAAGCCATGCTGTTCCGGACTTCATTGACAGTATATTGACCGCTCATTGAAGAAAACATAACAAACCACAGAAAGGTTGAGTAATGATAGAGCAACTTGATATAAGCATATACAAAGACATACACATACATACTTAGCATATTGTGCGTAGTTTGCTCTTATTTCCCCTTATACATTTAGAGCTTTATTAAAAGTAACTTAGGCTCTTTATTCTGGAAAGATATTTTAGAAAATGTTACCAAACTACATGTCGTTGTGTTTCTAGTGATTGGCAGCTCAAATGGAAGGATTTGTTTCAAAAGTGGGTTGTTTATTTATTTTACGTTTTGCCTCCCACAGTACCCACTAGGTTTAGTTACTTTTTTGGAAGCTTTTTTTTTTAATTCTTTTACAGAGTGCTACGTAGGCGGGCTTACTCTCCATTTTTCGTGATGTTTTAGTTATAAAACGATATATGTATTTACATTAGTTATACAAATTGGATTTATGACATGTGTATAAGTAACATCATGCTATTTCAATAAAATTGAGTGATTGCAAAATATATGTATTCGTTTTGTTTTCTATCTTGAAAAGTATGACCATGTTTCTGGCTTTCGCAAGATACTCAAGTGGCTCCCAATTCGTCTTTGCAAAAACTCTCGGATTTTGTGTCTGCTATTTAACATCCTTCATAACCCTAAAACGCCACCTCCGTGATCGCTTCTCCTACTCTCGTCCTTCGAATGCAGCTTGCGAGTCGCATCTTACCGATACCCCTTACCACACAACCGACTT